>OZ014520.1:505773023-510573023 GCA_963966055.1 Lathyrus aphaca
GGTCCTTCCAACGATACCTCCTACAACTCCAGCAATCAATCATGAAGATGTCTCTACTGTTACCATATTCTACGATCCTGAAAATAATTCTGCCTACCATTCAGAAGGTGCTGCTCCCGCCAGAGCACCAGTAACAATCTTTTATGATCCACAAACAATTATAGTACCTTCAGCAGCAGCAATCAGTCCAGTCACTGTCACGGTGCCTGGACCGGTACCATATGAAAGCAATAGGGCCATCCCTTGGCACTATGGCTCTGACGTGTACTGTGAAGGGAAAAGAATCACTCTTGAAACATCAGCACCTGCACCACAAGTAGATAATGTGGGGGGAGGCGGAGGCTTCACTCGAAGCGGACGTCTCTTTGCTTCACAAGTCCAAAGACCTACAGCCGAAGCAGAAGCTGCTGCCAAGGCAAAAGGAAAAGGCCCGGTGCAGGAGGATCCAGCTGCCAAAGAAGCCCTGAAGACTCCATTCGATCAGGAAGTTGATGAGTTTATGAGAATCATCAAAAAGAGTGACTACAAAATTGTGGATCAACTTCACCAGACGCCATCCAAAATCTCTATCCTCTCACTGCTGATGTGCTCCGAAGCCCATCGGAATGCACTACTCAAAGTCTTGCACGCAGCTTACGTGCCTGAAGAGATTACTGTCAACCAATTGGAAACCGTGGTTGGAAATGTTACTGCTAGCAATGGGCTAGGGTTTACCAATTCTGACCTGACAGTGGATGGCTGCAACCACAACAAAGCCTTGCACATAACCATGGAATGCAAAGGAGCTGTCCTTTCTCATGTGCTGGTGGACACAGGTTCTTCCCTGAATGTTTTACCAAAGAAGGCTCTGGTGAATCTAGAATACGATGGATTGGCATTGAGACCCAGCAACCTGGTGGTGAGAGCCTTTGATGGTTCGAAGAGATCGGTTCTGGGAGAGATCGAGCTGCCCGTGACAATTGGC
This sequence comes from Lathyrus aphaca, assembly GCA_963966055.1. Classification (NCBI taxonomy): domain Eukaryota; kingdom Viridiplantae; phylum Streptophyta; class Magnoliopsida; order Fabales; family Fabaceae; genus Lathyrus; species Lathyrus aphaca. The sequence continues at coordinate 505,773,988 of OZ014520.1, forward strand.
CCGCAGACCTTTAAAACTATCTTTTATGTGATGGACATTCAGCCCACCTACAGCTGTTTGTTGAGTAGACCCTGGATTCACGCCGCCGGCGCAATAACGTCTACCCTTCACCAAAAGTTAAAATTTGAGTGGGAAGGTCAAGTTGTCACAATCTGTGGGGAAGAGGACATTTTCGTTAGCCATCTGGCTACTTACAAATACATTGAGATGGATGGAGAGATCCATGAAACAATGAGCCAAGGTTTTGAAGCCTTGAATGTCAATGAAGCATCTGCTGTGTCGGGTATCTCCATGTCATCTTACCAACAAGCCCGGAAGGTTGTTGAGGAAGGAACTGCCCTAGGCTGGGGCAAAGTTTTAGCTGTGGAGGAGAAGAAAGACAAATTTGGGTTGGGTTACAAACCAACTCAACATCAAGCAAGGGCTGCTGGAGAGCCTGGTTTCGTCAGTGGGGGGATGCTCACCCCCGATGCTATCAACTGTCTGGAAGACGAGCTGGAAGAGGAGCGCAATCAGGAGAATTGGATTCGTCCAAAGATCCCGGGGAGCAGTGTCTCAAACTGGTCTTCCCAGGAAATTATAAGAGTTACTCATACAGAGTAATTATTATTTCCTGTATTTTTTATAGCATGCATCAAAGTCTTGCATCTTGCCCAAGATGACAAGACTCATTTTGTAATCAGGGCCATCTGTACTTTTGTGCAAACAAGATTAAATTAATGAGATATCAGACATCTTTTTGCAAACGAGTCTTCTTCTTTTCCGCTCACTGTTTTTCCATTTTTTCTTTTTGTACAAAAATAAATGGCGGTGTTTTCAAAATGATAACTTCATTTCACTTTTTTTCTAAAGCAAGATTAAAATCAATCACTAAAATGAACAAACTTAACCCTTGCAGAGAGTGCCTTCCTGACAGCACCGACAACGGCACGGCCATGACATCGTATGACTTTGACAATCCAATCAATCAAGCTGATGAAGGGGTTGATGAAGAATATGAGCTTCCTGAAGAGCTAGCTAGGTTGTTGAGACAGGAGGAAAAGGTTATTACTCCTCACCAGGAAGAGATTGAAGTGATTAATCTTGGTACGGAGGAAGACGTGAAGGAAGTTAAAATCGGGGCCTGCCTGCAAGACTCAGTGAAGAGACAACTGATAGATCTGCTTCAAGAGTATGTTGATGTGTTTGCTTGGTCGTATCAAGACATGCCAGGGTTGGATACCGACATTGTTGTGCACAAGCTGCCTTTGAGAGAAGAATGTCCTCCAGTCAAACAGAAGCTGCGCCGTACTCGTCCAGACATGGCTATGAAAATCAAGGAAGAGGTACAGAAGCAATGGGACGCCGGGTTCCTTGCTGTGACTAGCTATCCACCGTGGGTCGCTAACATAGTACCTGTGCCTAAGAAAGACGGCAAAGTAAGAATGTGTGTTGACTACCGGGATCTGAACAGAGCTAGCCCGAAAGATGACTTCCCATTACCTCACATTGATGTATTGGTGGATAACACGGCTCAGTTCTCGGTATTCTCCTTCATGGACGGATTTTCAGGATATAATCAGATCAAGATGTCACCTGAAGACATGGAGAAGACCACTTTTATCACACCTTGGGGCACGTTCTGTTACAAGGTGATGCCATTCGGACTAAAGAATGCTGGTGCAACATATCAACGGGCTATGGTGACATTATTCCACGATATGATCCATAAGGAAATCGAGTGTTATGTGGATGACATGATTGCCAAGTCCCTTACAGAGGAAGATCACCTGGTGAATCTGCTGAAGTTGTTCAAGCGACTGAGGAAGTACCAGCTAAAGCTGAACCCCAACAAATGCACTTTCGGGGTGCGATCCGGTAAGCTGCTGGGCTTTATTGTAAGCGAGAAAGGGATTGAAGTTGACCCTGATAAAGTCAAAGCTATTCAAGAAATGCCTGCGCCGAAAACTGAGAAAGAAGTTCGAGGGTTCTTAGGTCGATTGAACTACATTTCACGGTTCATATCTCACCTTACAGCGACCTGTGAACCCTTGTTCAAGCTGTTGAGAAAAGAACAGACGGTCAGGTGGAACGAAGATTGCCAGAAGGCTTTTGACAAGATCAAAGAATATCTACAAGAACCTCCAGTCCTCATGCTGCCAGTTGAAGGAAGACCTCTGATTATGTACTTGACAGTATTAGAAGAGTCAATGGGGTGTGTGCTGGGCCAGCATGACGAGTCTGGTCGAAAAGAGTATGCAATATACTACCTAAGCAAAAAGTTTACCGACTGTGAACAGCGTTATTCACTGCTCGAGAAAACTTGCTGTGCTTTAGCGTGGGCTGCTCGCCGACTGAGACAGTATATGTTGACCCACACTACCTTATTAATCTCAAAGATGGATCCAGTTAAGTACATTTTCGAGAAGCCAGCTCTTACCGGACGGGTTGCAAGATGGCAGATGATTCTTACAGAATACGACATACAGTACACATCTCAGAAAGCCATCAAGGGCAGTGTACTATCTGAATATCTTGCTGAGCAACCCATTGATGACTACCAGCCTATGAGGTTTGACTTCCCTGATGAAGACATCATGTTCATTAAAGCAAAAGATCACGAAGAGCCTATTCACACTGAAGGGCCTGACCCGGAGGAAGAATGGACTATGATGTTTGATGGGGCTGTTAACATGAATGGTCGCGGTGTTGGTGCAGTACTCATTACACCTAAAGGAGTTCACATGCCTTTCTCGGCAAAACTCACTTTCAACTGCACTAACAACGAAGCTGAATACGAAGCTTGCATTATGGGTCTTGAGGAAGCCATTGACCTCAGGATCAAGACATTGACCGTATTCGGAGATTCAGCTTTGGTAATCAATCAGACCAATGGGAAATGGTATACACATCAGGATCATCTGATACCTTACAGAGATTATACAAGAAGGTTATTGACTTTCTTCACAACAGTCAAACTTGAGTATATCCCTCGGGATGAGAATCAGTTTGCAGATGCTCTTGCTACCATTTCGTCCATGATCAAAGTTCAGGCTGCTAACTTTGTACCTCAGATTTCAGTGTCCAGACTCGACAGGCCAGCATATGTATTTGCAGCAGATGTTGTAAAAGATGATAAGCCTTGGTTCCATGACATTAAGTGCTTCTTGGAGGATCAAACATACCCACCTGGGGCATCTTCCAATGATAAGAAGACATTGAGGAGGCTTGCTGGTGTTTTCTTTCTGAATACTGATGGGTCTTTATACAAAAGGAACTTTGATATGGTACTCCTCCGATGTGTTGACAAGACGGAAGCAGATTTGTTGATGCATGAAGTGCATGAAGGCTCTTTTGGTACCCATGCTGGAGGACATGCGATGGCTAAAAAGTTGTTAAGATCAGGCTATTATTGGATCACAATGGATGCAGACTGTTGTGCCTACGCCAGAAAATGCCATAAATGCCAGATCTATGCAGATAAGGTGCATGTGCCTCCCAATCCTTTGAACATCATGTCTTCACCGTGGCCCTTTGCCATGTGGGGCATTGATATGATTGGCAAGATTGAGCCAACTGCTTCGAATGGTCACAGATTCATCCTGGTCGCCATTGATTATTTCACCAAGTGGGTTGAAGCAGCCTCATACGCAAATGTTACAAGACAAGTGGTAGCCCGATTTCTGAAGAGAGATATCATCTGTCGGTATGGAGTGCCCGAGCGAATCATTACTGATAATGGTTCCAATTTAAACAACAAAATGATGGCAGAGCTGTGCCGGGACTTCAAGATCCAACATCACAATTCTTCTCCTTACAGGCCAAAGATGAATGGCGCTGTTGAGGCAGCGAATAAGAATATTAAGAAGATTGTGCAGAAGATGGTAATCACATACAAAGACTGGCATGAAATGCTACCGTTTGCCTTGCATGGGTACCGCACGACAATCAGAACATCCACTGGGGCAACACCGTATCAGCTTGTATATGGTATGGAAGCAGTCCTACCTGTTGAAGTTGAACTACCCTCGTTACGGGTATTAATGGATGTTAAACTGAGTGAAGCAGAATGGGTTCGGTCCCGATTCGAACAACTGAGTCTGATTGAAGAGAAAAGATTGGCTGCAATTTGTCATGGGCAGTTATATCAGAAGAGAATGAAGAAAGCCTTTGATCAGAAAGTCAGGCATCGAGAGTACCAAGTAGGGAATCTTGTGTTGAAAAGAATCCTCCCTCCTCATACAGACCACAGGGGCAAATGGACTCCAAATTACGAAGGACCATTTGTTATAAAGAAAGTTTACTCTGGTGGAGCACTGATGCTCAGCACCATGGATGGTGAAGATTTCCCGTCCCCTGTGAATTCAGATGCAGTTAAAAAATACTTCGCATAAAATGACCCGCTGGACATAAAAACAGAATGTAAGTCCAGGCAAAAATAGGGCATCCCGGCGAGTCAAAAACAGAATAAAAGACTCGGGCAAAAATAAGGGAAATAAATGAAAAAATGTACACCCGCTGAGTTGAAAAGCCGCATTGGACAACTCAGGCAAAAATGGGTATCCTGATGGATTGAAAACCCGAAAGGGCGATCCATGCAAAATAAGGGAATAAGCGAACAACTGCATTCTGAATTCGTCTGTATTGTCACAACTTGGAAAGCCTTGAAACGATCAAGCTTCAATCAGAATCAGCCTTCTTCAGAAAGCAAGACGAGAAGAACGTCATTGTCATACGAGTCATAGCAGGAGAGGAAGCTCCTCAAAGCGTCGCCAACACTGCCAGCACCCTTGTTTCTCAATTTGTAACAATCTCCTCATGTCAGGGGATATGTTTCTTTGGTTGTACCTTGCCGATTCAGGGAACATGAATTAATAAAATCATATTTTTCAGTCATGTTTCGTTTTGTATATTTTTATTTGCAAAGGATGTCTGGTGTCTCTAAAAAATCAACTGCATAAGTACAGATGCTTTTCTCCCAAAAAATAATAATAATAAAACACATGCTTGCAGGGAATATACTTACTCGTGAGAATGCTTGACTCCTATGACGGAATCCAGTAGAGGATACCTCGGGACCTTTTGTGCGTCTCCTTATCTTTGCAGGATTGCAGGTATCCAGAACGCAACCTGGGGCATGCAAGTTACGTTTCAGCAAGCAGGCGAATCATTATCAGCTCGGTCTATCTTCCACGTGGCACTGGAAGGTGCCCATTTCCCCAGCAAAGTTGCCAAATCAACATACACTCAATCTCAGCATCTGAAATGCCCTATCCCCAGCTGAGTTGCCTCTTGTTGCTATCCCCAGCTGAGTTGCCTCTCACAATTCCCCAGCCGAGTTGCCATTTCATCCTCAGTTGAGTACAGGAGTCAGGGAACCATCTCCCCACGGAGTTCCAGCCTCTATCCAGAAGAGCAGCGCAGGAAAGGATCACAACAGAGTGAAGAAAGCTTCTACAAACCCCAGCTGGGTCCCGTATTACAAGGATATGTCAACCAGTGACCTATACCCCCAAATGAATACATCTCACCAGATCTACCAATGATCTCATCCCCAGCTGGGAGGTCCTTTTCAAACAGATCGACCAGAGATCTTCGCAGCAACGGGATCCGAATCCCGGTTTGTTATCTTTGCATAATCATAGCATTCGCATCATACTATCCCCTCAGAGCGTAGCATTCCGTCTAATACGGAGCATTACGGCAAAAGTCAAACGCATAGCATAATCATAAGCCATGTTATGAATTAATGCTTGTGAATAATAACCGTTCATCATCATTGTACAGAAATCCTCACCAGAGTCCCAGCAAAAGCAGTTGCCTCACAAATCACAAACACCAGTATATTTCCTTTTGATACCCATCCGTATCATCACTCCCCAGTAAAGTCGCCTGAACACTCTTTACAAACAAAATCACTTGTACTACAGATACTTCATGACACCCGTCCGTGTCATATTACCAGCAGAAAGCCAAAGACATCCTCTTTGCACCCACACATATCTATATACACTTTCCTGACACCCGTCCGTGTCATCTCCCCAGCGCAGTCGCTTAGACTTTGTATAGCAGATACTTGTTCATATTACACTTTTCTCTCTTGGCACCCGTCCGTGTCAGTCTCCCCAGCAGTTAAACACTCATCTATATATACTCTTACTACTCACTTATACAGATACTCGTCCGTATCTTGTATACATCATTTATATCCCCACAGATTCGACAGTAGTCCTTGTTCTTTGTTAACCCGTTGGTACTCGTCCGTACCATCATCTCAGAACATTGCGTCTAATGTTTGTTTCTACATGATGCTCGTCCGTATCATAAGTCTTAAGGATGCTCGTCCGCATCTTTAATCCATACACTGTGTCAAACACTTGTGTCTTCTTGAACATAGATACTCGTCTGTGTCTACTATTCCCCAGAAGAGTCCCTTCAGATTCAACACTCGTCCGTGTTCCTTGTTAACCCGTTGATACTCGTCCGTATCATCATCTCTGAACATGTGTCAGTTTGTTTCTACATGATACCCGTCCGTATCATAGCCTTAAGGATGCTCGTCCGCATCTTTAATCTACACAATACCAAACACTTATACTTTCCTTTCTTGGTTGTGAACACTCGTCCGTGTTTACTATATCCCCAGTAGATCGCCAACAAAGCATCTTTCTTTTATCTGACACTCGTCCTGTGTCATGATAACCCTGAGAGCAGCTGTCCCCTGCTGAGTGGTCGTCCTCCACTCCTTGATGGTCATCCTCCATCATGCTCGTCCGATGGCCGTCCCCATCGTTGATATTTAGCAGCCGTCCCCTGCTAGGTGGTCGTCCTCCACCTTCTGATGATCGTCCTTCATCATTTTATCCAATGGCCGTCCCCATTGTTGATTTTTGGTTATCTGGCATTCGTCCTATGTCATGAGAAACCTCGAGAGCAGCCGTACCCTGCTGAGTGGTCGTCCTCCACTTCTTGATGGTCGTCCTCCATCATGCTCGTCCGATGGCCGTCCCCATCGTTGACCTTTTCTATCCGATGGCCGTCCCCATCGTCGATATTTCGGCAGCCGTCCCCTGCCAGGTGGTCGTCCTCCACCTTTGATGGCCGTCCCCATCATATTTCCTTTATCCCCAACAGAGCAGCCGTCCCCTGCTAGGTGATCGTCCTTCACCTTTGATGGTCGTACCCCATCATCTGTTTGTTTCATTTATTCTTTAACCCGATGGCCGTCCCCGTCGTGGTCCCTTTTCCTTTTAGCCCGATGGCCGTCCCCATCGTTAGTTACTTTACCTTTATGAACTTGATGGCCGTCCCTGTCATGTTTCATTAATTTCCAGAGAATTTTACAGCTTTATCTTGATGGCCGTCCCCATCACGATTTTATTCCCAGCTAGTCGGTCGTCCCCGTCTTTGCTTTACCCTTTATCCCCAGCATGTCGGCCGTCCCCGTCATTGCTTTAATTTTCCGCACTTTTCCCAGCATGTCGGCCGTCCCCGTCATTGCTCTTTACCCAGCAGTCGTCCTCTGCTCGACGGTCGTCCTCCGTCGCCTACACTTTACAATATACTTTGTTTTCCTTTTACAATCTATATCCCTTTTCTTCTTCATTCCGTGAGTGCAAATTTTGGACTGTCTTTGGTATTCAACCACAAGTTATCTTGTTTGCCTGTTAAGCCGTCGCTTACAACCTGCACAGCTAACTCATGTTTGAATAGGGGCAGCTGTAAACACCCCAAATTTTCCCTCACCCATTCACACCATGGCTTGTGATCATCTCATATGCATAAATACAATCATATCATCTCACATCTCATTTTTTTTTATTCACTGCATAGTTTCTAAGGCATCTGCACCTAGGGTTTGTGATCTGAGCAATCCCAAGACATCTTGAGCCATTCCAAAGGCCACCAATCATCTCAAAGGGGTCCATGTGTGTTCATATGTCATATTCCATCTCTTCAAAGTCAAAAATGCAGAGGAATCACAAGGACTAAGGTTTGAGTGGATGCAGAGCCAGGTCAAACTGCACAGTTGACTGAAAATTAGGGTTTTGGTTTCAGAGGCCATAACTCCAAATTTTTTGGTCATTCTTGTTTCCATTGCTCTTTATATGGTATAGGGAGTATGCATATCAATTTTCATGAAGAAATTCCATGGGGAAGTCACCTGATCAAGGGTTGACTTTTCAGACAAGTCAGTGTAAAATCAGGGCATCTGAGGCCCCCAATGACCCAACCAATGGGTGATCTTCATCATTTTGAGTGTATATGATCTTTATTTGATCATGGAAGAAGGTTGAAATTCATAGAAATCAAGAATTTAGGGTTTTTGCAAATGTTGACTTTTGGAGCATAGTTGACTTTCTCAAGAATGCATCATTTTAGGTCATTTTTCAAGCCATGATTCTTGATCCAAAGATGCTTCAAATGGAAAAACTTTGGTCATGAAAGTTGTAGATCTCATTTTTCCCTTTTCAAAAAGTACAAGAACATGATCAAACTCTTCTTGAATCAAAAGTTATGGCAAGGCAAAGTTGGCTAAAATCATTAATTTTCAAGGCATGCTCCAAATGGGAATTTTGCAAAGTCATGAACCAATGCATATTGTGACCTCTAATTCATTCCAAACCAGTATGAAAACATCATGTAAGTCCTAAAATTCAGAATGAACTAGGCATTGCTCATGTTTCATGACTTTTGGAACAAGATTTTCACATGTGAACCAAAGTTACAACAACTTGCAAAAGCACTCATAACATTTCACCAACTCGCTGCCTTGAATGTTGGACCAAGCCTAGCCTTTCCCTTCACTTTGCTGCGCAGACCATGCCCTTTGTACTTGGCTAGAAGTTGCCCATGCCCTATCTTACAAGAAGTTGACATATTTGCAAAAGTGGCTACACCTATCCATAAAGCACAAGTCACATCCTCTGACCAATGAGAGAGGTTTTTGTGGACAATTTGCAAGCCATTCCATGTACTAAGCAAGGCTGAAGCTCCCTCACACAATGACATTCACAAAAACACACCACATTGCAAGTTGCTTCGAATCTGCCTCCACAGCCACAAAAACACCCAAGCCAACTTCACCATTCAACTCACCTTGCTCCATAGACCACAAAGCACCAAGAACCCAAGCCTAAAACAGCCAGAACATCCCACTGCCATTTCTCACTTCATTTTGCAGTTTCATTCGAAACTCTCACCACAGCTTGCAAACATACAAACAAACACTCCAGACCTCCTCCATTCATCCTCAGGATCACAAACAACCATTCACAATGACCTGAAAGTGCCTGGAACACCATAGCCATTTCTGACTGAACTGAAGCAGGAGCTTTCGAAACTCACTATCCAGCCAACTTAAACTCTCATTGAGCATTCAAACATCTTCTGGGGATCAAGTGGAGTGGTTTGTACTGAAAGGAGAGGCCAGAAAGTCATCCAGGTGAAAGCTCCAAATCTCAGGTAGCTTGAAATTATTTTTTCCAGAAATCATTTTTCTTGTTACAAACTTGTTCTATGTGATTCACTGATTATCCTGATGTCATTGGTTTTGAAAATGGCTTTGATTTGAGAGTTTAATTTGTCTATGAAACCTGCGTGCCCTAGTTTCCATTTTCTTCGATTCATCTTGTTTAGGAAGAAGAAATGTGTTTTGAGAGAGGGGTTTGATTCGTGAGAGGATGGAGATCATTTCTATGTTCTTAGTTTTCATTTTTGATACGATTTGAGGGGTTTGGGAAGTTTTCAGGTGAGCTGCTCGCCGGAGAAGACGACCGGAAGTCTTCTCCGGCAGCCTGAGAGTGATTAGGGTTAATTATCATTAATTAGGCAGCTTTGAATCTGGTCCCTTGGATGGACTCTCCCGCGCGCGAATGAAAGGCTGAGATGAGCCATTAGAAACCCTAATCCTGGTTATCCATTTAATTCCTGATTAATTAATTCATAATTCTAATTTAACCAAGTTTGAATTTGGACCACAAGATCACGCGCCAAGTCAATGGTCCCCTCCCCAGATTGCATCTCAGCCTCTCATTCTGATTACTTTCACTTTTATTTAATTTTTATTCATTTTCTTTTCAATTAACTTGCATATTTAATTTAAAATAGCAAAAAATACATAAAAATTATGAAACTTTTTCCTCTGAGTTTTATTAATTTTTATGACACAAAAATATTTTTATTTTATTTTTATCATCAAAAAAGTATTTTTAAATATTTAAGAGATTATTTTTAATTGATTAATGGGAATTAATTAATTAAAAATACTTTTAGGTATTTAAAAATTACAAAAAAATTCATGAAATGTTCTAAGACATTTAGAAACATTGTCCAATCTTCAAACCAAATTTCTTTTTTGATCTTGATGCATTCTAAGAATTTTTCATTGAATTAAATCATTTTTTATGCATTATTTTGGTCATGGGTTCAAAAATTCATTTCTGCCTATTGGAGAAGGTTTGGACATTGATTCTTTTTGCTTTGTTTTGTGTTTAGCATATAGTTTCTAAGATAAAATGGCCATGATTTGATCTTGCATTTTCTTTTTGTTTGACATTTCTTTTGTTAAGAACCCTAAAAAACCCTAATAACTTAGAAAAATCATAACTTGAGTTTGGTTAGGAGTTGAGAGTTCCCCTTTGGGAAGTGGTTCATTATAGGTTTAGGGTTTCTTTGGATGGCATTTTCCATTTTTTATCTTAGGGTTTGCTTCTGTTTTGAGTTTTGGTTTGATGTTTGATCCATGAACCCTAATTTGGGCTTTCTCTTGCATCCTTCTTGCATACTCTTGCATAACATGACTTGTCTTTGCATTTTGTGCATGCCTATGATTCATTTGACATCTTAAGACACATAGAAAGCATGTTTGATCATTGCATTACATATTTGCCATGTCATTTGTCTTGTATGCTTCATAACTTTTCATGTTCATTCATGCTCCTTAACCTGCATCATCTGCATCCATGATCTTGTATGAACATATCCATGTCTTGCCTCATGTTTGCAGCACCTCATAGCATCATTTTCATCATCAATATGCTTCTGGTTTGGTCTAGCATCATGCCATTACATCCCATCTTGCATTGCATTGCATTTCTTTCTAACATTTCAGGTGGTAAGTAACCTTGAGAAGTGAATTTGCCTTCACTTCTCATAACTTTTCTTCTCATCTCTCTTGCATCCATTGCTGCATTTCTATATGTGTTTGAGTTTGAGCTTGCTCATTTTTGTTCTTCCTACTTTCTTTCCTCAAGTGACTTGTCTTCTTGAATGAAGCAAGTCACTTTGCTTCTCTTGATCCTTTCATCTGCTTCCTGGTGGTTCCATTGAAGACTTCTCTTGTAAACCTCACAAACCTTAGGAACTACCAAGCATGACAATGATTAGGGTTTTGATTAGTCCCCCCTCTTAGTTTTACCTTTGTGTCTCTTTTGAGTCTTCTCTTCTCATCTCATAATCAGGGACTAAACCCTAAAGGCTTTAAGGCTTTGTGATTAAGCTTATGCCTGCATCCTTCTCTTAGGATGGAGTGTATAACTTTAATCCTAAGTCTTGAACCCTTAATGTGTTTAAATCTCTTAATCAATTCACTTAATAATCATCAAGACATCACACTTGTAACTTGGGCCTTGCATTAGGGTTCTAATTCTTCCTTAATTGGTTAAGAAGGACTAACCCTAGTGTTAATGGACAAGTCCCCCTCAAGTTGTCTTACAAATCATAAAATTCACTTCATCATCATACCATTAAATAAAATCCACTTAATCAAAGGCTTGTTTTGTCATGAGTTTAATCCCTAATCATGGATTAAGTTGAGGAGCTTTCCTCAGCTTAAACACCCTCATCTATTATCCTTCTATTAGGATGGTGTAATGAGTCTGTTTAATCCTTGATTATGGCTTAACCTCATTACTCAACACTAAACAAAAACATCAAAAACATCTAAATAATCACAAGTAGGTTAATGATCTTAATCCTGCACCAAAGGTGATTAAGTGTGAGAATCTGACTCCACACTTAAGGTATTCTCATTACCCCTAATCAGAGGGAAGATGTGGTGAGTTTACTAAATCCATTGGTTTAGGCTTAAGCTCATTAACTTATGACAAACTCTCAAAAGCAATAAAAGACTGAAAACTCAAAAACAAACAATAATCGTCTCCTTTGGGATTCTTTTCTCATCACCTTCACTCACAATCGAGAACTTGCTTCTTCCGTCTAATGCAAGACAGTTTGCACCTGAGCCAGACAGGTCATACACTTGAGCATAGGCAAGTAAGCAGTTCACAAGTCAATTCATCTTTCAGTCTCTTTGGGTCGAACTACGGTGTTCTGACTTCCTCATTGCACGAGAGGATACGTAGGCATAACTTAACAGTTATCGAACAAAAGTCTCTGTATATTCCCCCTCCTTTCAGTTTCATTCTTTTAAGCCTCATGATCTTGAGCATTTCACTCTGTTCTTACACTGACACTTCATTTATACACTTCACACTTCTCTTACACTGACACCTGCACATCCTTTTCCAGCTCTTTGACACACAAATTGCACTGACACTACCCCTTTAAAACACAAATCTTTTAAGCGTGGATCCCGTCGAGTACGGCGGACAATCTGGGTGCTAATACCTTCCCAGGTTGTAACCAACCCCCTTTCTCAGTCTCTCTGGTTCGCAAACCGTCTTATCCGTATCTTTCTAGGTCTATGCAGCATTACCTTTCCTCCGGGATAAAAATGCCTAGCTGGCGACTCTTTTCATTCTCCAGTGAGTTCACGGCTGTGTGTTCTCATTGTCCCTCTCGCCGACCGTTCGCGTCTGTACCTTCATTTGATCCAGTTTCATTTGTCGGGAGCGACACTTATCTCTCAGAAACAGTATCACCCGAGCCCACCAAACAGAAAATTCAGTCCAGACAGTCCAGTATGATATATATGATGCGGAAAATAAATACTGAAAACTGTAAATAAAGTTGTAAATAAAACTGTAAATAAAATAGTAGTAAAATACACAGGCAGCAACAAACAATCAACACCCGAAGAAACAAAACACGCAAGCGCTAGGAGAGACTCACAGGGGAACCAGAGATTCTGGGTTCGGTCCCCAGCAGAGTCGCCAGCTGTCGCTCCCCGGATTTCCATCCTGGTACAAACGCGAAAGTGGCGTGGAAAAGAATAGAGTCGCCAGCCAGACATTTTTATCTCGAAGGAACGGGAATGGTAATGCTGCACAGACCAGAAGAAAAGAAAAGGAAGGACACGGGTCCTGCGAACCAAAGAGACTGAGTTCGGGAGTCGGTTACGACCTGGGAAGGTATTAGCACCCAGATCGTTTGTCGTACCCGACGGGATCCACGCTTGCAAAGAAATCTGTTTCAAAGGGTGAGGGTATGAAAGTTGCTGCAAAAAGAATGAACTGAACTGGAAAAGAAACTGAGAAAGGAACTGAAAAAGAAATGAAAAGGAAAAATGTAGGGAAAATAAAGATTGTGCTCGAACGGGCCCTACCCCGCTGCCTACGTACCTCATCGGTAAAATGAGGATCAGAGACGTTGTAGTTCCCCTAACTAGGGGTAGAAAAGAAATTTCTTGTGAATTAAGGCTTGAACTGCCTATGCCAATGCTCAGGTGTTGCAGACTCGGACGACAAGTGCGTAACCGTCTTGCAAAATGACAAGTAGGAGCAAGTTCGCGTACGGAGCGAATGAGATGAGAAAGTAATTCCCAAAAGAAAGACGCTTATTGTTTGTTTGGTGTTTCTTAGAAGCTTTTTATGAGTGGAGTTTGCATAGGTAAGTGTACCTAAGTCTTACTCAATGGGATGTGTACGTCTCATATCATCCCGAAATGGAATGCGCAAGAGGCACACCTATCTATGGAGGAAATCCCCAAAGCTAGTCCCACAAGTGAAGGCTCAGACACACTGACCTATTAACATTTATTAAGTGTCTTTGTTATTTTTGATTAAGAAGTGTTTTTTATCTTTTCTTTGTGAAGTAATCTCATGCTAAGACCTATCCACCACGAGGGATAACCAACACCTCGCCCCGAAACGGAACACGTGCAAGTATCTCATAGCAAAGTCTCGTGTCACATGAGAAGACTCAAACTTTATTAAAGGGAATTAAAATTAAGTTTGAGGATGAGAAGAGAAAGCACCAAAAGGATCACAAAGATAAAAGTCTAATGGGGGACTAAAGAATCCTAAGTGTTGTCATGCATGGAGATCCTAAGGTTAGTGTGGTTTACTATCCTAAAGAAGAAAGAAAGAAGAAGAGAATAAGAAGAAAGAAGAAGAAAGAAGAAGAGGGTATGAGTAAGGCCTAAGCCCAACAATCAAAGGGTTAGCACAAGTAAGAATAAGAAGAGAAGAGATGATATTTGGAGATGTGGGAATCACTTCCACACCTCTCATTTACCATAGCCCCTGAAAAGGTTAGCAGCACAAGCATACAAGTGAAATAAAATGAATATAATGACATGCCAACATCATACAAACAGAAGTGAAGTCATATATACAAATGCTCAATGCAAATGCAAGAAATAAGAATGAGAGAAGAAGCATACAAGTTAATATGATGCAACATGAAGCACATGACAAAACAAAGTGAACTTAGGAAAGATGCCAAGCAAAATAAGCAAAACAACAACTCAAGGTGCAAGACCAGAACCAATTTAAGTTAAAGGAATGCTTAAGAAGCAAGAAAGATGAATAGAAGAGAAGCACAAGACCAAACAATCACTTATGGGAAAGGAATAAGCAAAGAAGTGAGGTGAATACACATAAGAAAAGATGAACTTAAAAGGTAAACAAAACACAAAATTTTCAAGACACAAACCCTAAACCAAGATTAGAATGATACCCATACCCCAAAGAGACCCCAAATGAGAGGAAGAAGTTGGCACAAGTGCCCTTCTAGGCTAATGAGAGAGCTTATGATCAAAAGGAAGAAAAATGGGACAACCTAAGAAACAAAATTCAAATCAAATCAACAATGCAACCAAAAATTCCACAACTTAGGACAAATGATCTTCAAACATGATATAATAATGTGCCAAAAGGATAGGAAGAAATTCAGAAGCTAGACAAGTCAAAAGAGGGCTTAAACATGAACTAGGGTTAAGAAACTTCAATCACAAGTCACGGACCAAAACCCAATGAACAAATTTCTAAAAATCAGGACAAAAATCACACATGAAGTACATCCTCTTATGAATCCAGAGCAAAAATAACCAACAAGAAACTCAAAAAGGTGAACACTATGGAAATTAGACAAGGCAGCATGCACAAAAAGGAATAAAAAAGAATTAATTACAATAGGAAATTAATTGACACGTGGATATTAAAAAATAAATGGAAAAGAAAAATATGGAAAATTAGAGAAAACTCAAATGAATATCCATGAATTAATTTATAATTTTTAGACACTTGGAATTAATTTTAATAATTGAAAAGCAAAATGATTAAAAGAAATAAGAAGAAAAATAATAAAATGAGAAAGAAGGACTGGGGTGCGAAAAGAAGGAAACACAGTTGAAAACAAATGGGCTTAGGAGGAAAGGGGGTGCAGATAGAAGTTCAGGCCCACTGGATTGGCGCTGGTGTATAAAATATAAGGTGGAAATTCAGAGAAAAATAAATGGAAAATGTCGCTCCCGATAAATGGGACTGGCCCTAATAAAGGTACAGACGCGAACGGTCGGCGAAGGGGACAGTGAGAACACACAGCCGTGAACTCACTGGAGATGAATAGAGTCGCCAGCTAGGCATTTTTATCCCGGAGGAAAGGCAATGCTGCATAAGCCTAGAAGGAGATGGATAAGACGGTTTACGAACCAGAGAGACTGAGAAAGGGGGTTGGTTACAACCTGGGAAGGTATTAGCACCCAGATTGTCCGCCGTACTCGACGGGATCCACGCTTAAAAGATTTGTGTTTTAAAGGGGTAGTGTCAGTGCAATCTGTGTGTAAAAGAGCTGGAAAAGAATGTACAGGTGTCAGTGTAAAGTGTATAAGTGATGTGAAGTATGAAAGTGTCAGTGTAAGGAAGGAGTGAAATGCTCAAGATCATGAGGCTAAAGAATGAAGCTGGAAGGAGGGGGAATGTACAGAGACTTTTGTTCGATAACCGTTAAGTTATGCCTACGTATCCTCTCGTGCAATGAGGAAGTCAGAACACCGTAGTTCGACCCAAAGAGACTGAAAGATAAATTGACTGATGAACTGCTTACTTGCCTATGCTCAAGTGTATGACCTGTCTGGCTCAGGTGCAAACTGTCTTGCGTTAGACGGAAGAAGCAAGTTCTCGCTTGTGAGTGAAGATGATGAGAAAAGAATCCCGAAGGAGACGATTATTGTTTTTTTTTGTATTTTCAGTCTTTTATTGCTTTTTGAAGTTTGTCATAAGTTAATGAGCTTAAGCCTAGACCAATGGGTTTAGTAAACTCATCACATCTTCCCTCTGTTTAGGGGTAATGAGATTACCTTAAGTGTGAAGTCAGATTCTCACACTTAATCACCTTTGGCGTAGGATTAAGATCATTAACCTACTTGTGATTATTTAGATGTTTTTTGGTGTTTTTGTTTAGTGTTAAGTAATGAGGTTAAGCCATAATCAAGGATTAAACAGACCCATTACACCATCCTAATAGAAGGATAATAGATGAGAATGTTTAAGCTGAGGAAAGCTCCTCAACTTAATCCATGATTAGGGATTAAACTCATGACAAAACAAGCCTTTGATTAAGTGGATTTTATTTAATGGTATGATGAAGAAGTGATTTTTATGGTTTGTGAGACAACTTGAGGGGGACTTGTCCATTAACACTAGGGTTAGTCCTTCTTAACCAATTAAGGAAGAATTAGAACCCTAATGCAAGGCCCAAGTTACAAGTGTGATGTCTTGATGATTATTAGATGGATTAATTAAAGGAGTTAAACAAATTAAGGGTTTAACACTTAGGATTAAAGTTATACACTCCATCCTAATAGAAGGATGCAGGCATAAGCTTAATCACAAAGCCTTAAAGCCTTTAGGGTTTAGTCCTTGATTATGAGGTGAGAAGAGAAGACTCAATGAGACACAAAAGTAAAATCTAAGTGGGGGACTAATCAAAACCCTAATCATTGTCATGCTTGGTTGTTCCTAAGGTTTGTGAGGTTTAACAAGAAAGATCCTCAAAGGAACCACCAGGAAGCAGATGAAAGGAGCAAAGAGAAGCAAAGTAACTTGCTTCATTTAAGAAGACAAGTCACTTGAAGAAAGAAAGTGGGGGGAACAAGAATGAGCAAGCTCAATCTCAAACACATACATAAATGCAGCAATGGATGCAAGGGAGATGAAAAGAAGAGTTATGAGAAGTGAAGGCAAATTCACTTCTCAAGTTTAACTTACCACCTGAAATGTTAGAAAGAAATGCAATGCAATGCAAAATGGGATGCAATGGTATGATGCTAAACAAAACCAGAAGCATGTTGATGATGACAATGATGCTATAAGATGATACAAACATGAGGCAGCACATGGGAATGTTCATACAAGATCATGGATGCAAAGGATGCAAGCCTAGAAGCATGGATGCACATGAAAAGTTATGAAACATACAAAGCAAATGACATGGCAAATATGAGATGCAATGATCAAGCATACTTTCTACATGTCTTATGATGTCAAATGAATCAAATGGAAACATGGAATGTCATGGCAAGTCATGTTATGCAAGAGAATGCAAGAAGGATGCAAATGAAAGCCCAAATTAGGGTTTATGGATCAAACATCAAGCAAAAACCAAAAACAGAAGCAAACCCTAAGATAAAAAATGGAAAATGCCACCCAAAGAAACCCTAAACCTATACTAAACCAAGGTTCAAAGGGGAGGTCTCAACTCTTAACCAATCTCAAGTTATGAATTTTCTAAGTTATTAGGGTTTTTAGGGTTCCTAAACAAAAGAAATGCCAAACAAATTGAAAATGAGGAAACAAATCATGGCCATTTAATCCTAGAAACTACATGCTAAACACAAAACAAAGCAAAAAGAATCAATGTCCAACTCTTCTCAAATAGGCAGAAATGATTTTTTGAACTTATGATCAAAATAGTGCACAAAAAATGATTTAATTCAATGAAAAATTCTCAAAATGCATCAAGATCAAAAAAGAAATTTGGTTTGAAGGTTGGACAATGTTTCTAAATGTCTTAGAACATTTCATGAATTTTTTGGTGATTTTTAAATACCTAAAAGTATTTTAATAAATTAATTTCCATTAATCAATTAAAAATAATCTTTTAAATATTTAAAAATACTTTTTTAATGATAAAAAATAAAATAAAAATATTTTTGGGTCTTAAAAATTAACAAAACTTAGGAGAAAAAGTTTCATAATTTTTAGAAATTTTTTACTATTTTAAAATAAATATGCAAAACAAATGGAATAAATATAAAAATAAATGAATTTAATCTGATTTAATGGGAAGTATGCAAATCCTAGGGACCAGATTCAAAGTTGCCTGCGCGCGAATTGACTGCGCGCCACATCTCACGGCTCAAATTCAAATTTGCTAATTAATGCTTAAAACCCTAACCCTGCCGTTAATCACTCTCAGATGACCGGAACAGTGTTCCGGTCATCTTCTCCGTTCACCTCAAAATGCCATCTCCCTCCCCAGGCCAAATCAGAAGCTCTAAATCTCCAGAAATCATCTACCAACTATCCTAAGCACGAATCCAACATCAAATCATGTTTAAACTCACACACAAACAAGAATCGAAGCAATGAAATTTCTAGGTCAAACTTTCAGAACACCATAACATACCCATTTCTTGCTCATTTTCAAAAGTAAATAGATCCCAATGATCAGTGCAACATGCTAAACAAGATTCTAACAAGAAAATGGAGTTCTGGAAAAAAAGTTCATGGTGTCACCTGAGATGGAGCTTTTGATTTAGGAGCTTTCTGGATGATTCTTTGGCTCAATCAGGTCCCAATGATCCACCTTTGAAGCTTTGGATGCTTAGTTGGAGTTTAAACAACCTCTTGAGTGAGTTTGCAGAAGCTCTGACCAAGGGCATGTGAAAATCGTATTTGAGATATGGGGTGTTTCAGGCCAAAACAATGGTTGGTTTCTGGTCAGTGAGGTGAGTAGAGATTGTTGGTGGAGTTTGTTCTTGTGTTTGAGGTTTGTGGAGAGAGATTCGAAGGAAAATGCAGGCTGAGGTGAAGAATGGCAATGGGGTGTTCTTGCTCAAATCAAGCCTGGCTCTTGGTGCTTTGAGGTCTATGAAGTATGGTGAGTTGAAGTGTGGAAATGGTTTGAGTGTTCTGAGCTTGTGGAGGCAGATTCGAAGGCTTATGCAAAAGGGAGTGTTTTTGTGAATGTGTTTGATGAGTGAGTTTCAGCCTTGCTAGATGTATGGAATGGCTTGCTCTTTGTCCACATAAACCTCTCTCATTGGTCAGTTGACAAGACATGTGCTTTTTTGATTGGTATGGCCACTTTTGCAATTTGTCAACTCTTGTGTAAGAGAAAGTATGGGCAGCTTCTAGGCTAGTACATGGGCTGTGTGATGCGCAGCAAGATGAGGTGAGAGGGCTAGCTTGATTCAAGGACCAATGCAGCAAGTTGGTGAAGAGAAATGAGTGGTTTTGCAACTTGTTGCTTTTTGAACTTCATGAAGAAAAGTCTTGTTACATGAACCAAAACATGAGAAACCTTGGTCCAATTCTGACTTTTAGGACATGTATAATGTTTGCATACTGGTTTGAAGTGAATTAGAAGTCACATTTGGCTTTGGTTCATGATCTTGCAAAATTCTCATTTGAAGCATGCCTTGAAAATCAATGATTTTTGCCAACTTTGTCACACCATAACTTTGATCCAAGAAGAGTTTGATCATGTTATTGTACTTTTTGAAAAGGTAAAAATGAGATCTACAACTTTCATGACCAAAGTTTTTCCATTTGGAGCATTTTTGGATCAAGAATCAAGGCTTGAAAAATGACCTAAAATGAAGCATTCTTGAAAAGTCAACTATGCCCAAAAAGTCAACATTTGCAAAAACCCTAAATTCTTGATTTTTATGAACTTCAACCTTCTTCCATGATCAAATAAAGATCATATACACTCAAAATGATGAAGATCACCCATTGGTTGGGTCATTGGGGGCCTCAGATGCCCTGATTTTACACTGACTTGTCTGAAAAGTCAACCCTTGATCAGATGACTTCCCCATGGAATTTCTTAATTAAAATTGATATGCATACTCCCTATACCATATAGAGACCAATGGAAACAAGAATGACCAAAAAAATTGGGGTTATGGCCTCTGAAACCAAAACCCTAATTTTCAGTCAACTGTGCAGTCTAGCCTGGCTCTGCATCCACTCAAACCCTAGTTCTTGTGATTCTTCTGCATTTGGGCTTTGAGAGGATGGAATATGATGCTTGAACACATGTAGACCCCTTTGAAATAATTGGTGACCTTTGGGGTGGCTCAAGAGGCTTTGGGATTGCTCAGATCACAAACCCTAGGTGCAGATGCCTTAGAAACTATCCAGTGAATCAAAAGTGAGATATGAGATGATATGATTGTGTTTATGCATATGAGATGATCACAATCCATGGTGTGAATGGGTGAGGGCAAATTTGGGGTGTTTACAGAAAAACAATGACCAGAGGATTGAACCAACGCATCCTGTGGACCTTCTCATTAAATGACGTGGCGCATTGGTTGGATTAGGAGTGAGGGAGCATGTGAGTTGTTGTGTGGTGCGTAACATGAATAATTAAAATAGAACAGAAGAGGCACTTGAATGGGAGCAAGCCTCACTTAATGAGGTGTCAAGATCCTGAGTGATGAGAGGAAAGGTCCAATGGTGCAGAGTTCGTCTTCTTCAATGAGAAACCCTAATCACATTCTCCAGAATCCGGTGACCGGAGCTAGGGCTCTGGCACCGGAAAATACCAAACATGAACAAACAACAATAATAATGAACAAGAAGCTCCAGATCAAGTAAACCAACTACCCTGAGTTCAAAAATGAGCATGAAAAATTCAATGGATCAAAGGATCCCCTGGATCGAGCACAAACAATTTTGACCATGAAAATTCAAATCCACATTACACACTCAATAAAGCATCAAATTCAAAACTACAACCAGCAGAATGATCAGCAAACATCAAAGATCAAGATGCACACAACCATTTTCATTTTCAGATCTGAAGATTTGGAGGCTTACCTGAGATTGCAGTTCTTGAAAAAGCTTGTTAGAAGCTAAGATAATGAAGCCAATCCACTCCAAATGCACTCTAGTTGCAAAATAAATGCAACTAGAGCCTTGAATCTTGCTGGATCTTGGATTTTGCAGCTAACTGCCCTGAAATGGCAAGGTTATGATTCTTGAGAGATAGCTTGCACAATGGGGAGATTTATGATCCTGAGCTCTCAAGGATGAAGGATCTGTGATTTGTTTTGGAAGAGAGCCAGTGTGTAAAGAGATTTGAGAGAAAATGAAAATGGTGCAAAAACTTGGAAGCTGAGAAATGAGAGAGAACTGGATCCTCTAAAACCCTAATTTGGTTTTTATATCATGTCATGAGGAAATGCTGAAGGAATGAGGAAGTTTGCACGTGAGAATGAAAAGTTTGAGTGATTTTGCAATTTTGGCCAATTTGTTGTGATCTCATGAAATCTTCATGCAATCCCTTGCCTTCTGCCCATGTGCACTTCATATCTGACCCTTAATCATAATCCAAACAAATCTTGGCCCTTAGATGAGAGAGTCACACTTTTTTCATGAATATGCAAAAATTGCACTTTTGGAATGGGATTCTTGTCTAGCACGAATTTGGTGCATTTCCTTGAGCAAAGTGAGACAAATGCATTGTATTTTAACATTGTGAAATTATTTGGTATGTACCAATACACAAAAATGAGATTCATGACTTTTGGCTCTTGGTGCATAAGTGAAAATCAACTTTTTGCCCTAATTTGATGAAATTTTCGAGGGGCATATATCCTTAACCATGAAGGCTATGAAAAATTGCTTGTACTTTTTGAAAATGGGAGGTCTTAATATCCAACTTTCATGTTTGACTTTGGTCCATTTGAAGAATTTTTCATTAAGTTATGCTCACTTGAATTTTAGGGCAAAAACTTGCCAAAAATGGCATTTTCCATAACCAACTTTGCACCAATTTTGCAAAACACCTCAAAACCTCATGATTCTTGATCTTTGAACTTGCCAAACCTATTCTAACATTGTAAGAACATACCTTGGCTAGAAAAATGGGATTGGACCCCTTGAAATCACACATTTGACTTTTTAAAGGCACAGTTGACCAGTTTCTTCATCTGCAAGCAACTGAAGAAATGCTTGACTTCCACAAGGAATTTTCTCACCAAATTTGGTACCTAGGATCCTCTTAACATTTAAAAGACTTTTCCCAAATGAAATGGCCAAAGTTTTGAGGTTTTCATGCTTGAATCTCAAACCCTAGTTTAGGACCAATGTGTAGGAGCTTTGCCCTAGCCTGGATTCCCTGATGATCTTCCAACCTTCTGAGCTTTTGCAAATGAACTTGAGCTTGTAAATGCAATGTAGAATCCTCATAGGACTTGTACAAAACCATTGGGCACCTTGCCATGGCTTGTGATGCTTCAAGAACCTCCACAGATGATCATATGCCTAATGCTAGGTCATGAGAAATGTTATGCCTCATCTTTCCATGCTAGGATGCTAAGAATATGATATGTTCATGATGAATATGATGTGTTATGATGCTTAGAATGAAGAGGGAAAATTTGGGGTGTTACACTTCTTAGGCATTCTTCTAACATGATTAGGGTTCTAGTCTTGTACCTTGGGGTTGTGATTTGTTCATTTTGCTTTGCATCTTCTCATGTTTGTTTTGTTTTGCCATAGTGATTCATGTGGTTCCCTTTTGAATTGTGTGTTTCTCTTCTCATTCTTGTGACTTGTATTTGCATTGGACATTTATGTGTATGACTTCACTTCTGGTTGTATGGTGTTGGTATGGCATTATGATCATTTTGTATTGCCTTTATACTTGTGTTACTAACCATTTCAGAGGCTTTGATGTAAACAACCCAAATTTGTCCTCACTAAGTTCACACCATGGCTTATGATCTTTTCATTTGCATAAGTTCAATCATATCATCTCATATTGCATTTTTGCTTCACTGCATTGGTTCAAAGTCATCTGCATCTAGGGTTTGTGATCTGAGCAATCCCTGAGCTATCTGAACAACTCCAAGGTCTCCAATCATATCAAGAGGATCCATGTATGTTCAATCATCATATTATATCCTCCCAAGATCAAGAAAGTCAGAAAATCACAAGAACTTGCAAGGCATGGAAGCAGAGCCAGGTTTAACTACACAGATGACCTAAAATTAGGGTTTTGGTTTCAGAGGCCATAACTACAAATTTTTGGTCATTCTTGTTTATATTGGTCTCTATATGTCATAAGTATCCTACACACCAATTTTCATGAAGAAATTCAATAGGGAAGGCATCTGATCAATAGATGACTTCTTGAACAAGTTAGTGCAAAATCAGGGCATCTGAGGCCCTCAATCATCCAACCAAAGGGTTTTCTCCATCATTTTGGGTGTATATGATCTTTATTTAATCTTAGAAGAAGTTAGAAGTTCACAAAATTGAAGAATTTCAAGCCATTTGCAAAGTTGCCATTTTGGGAAAGTGACTTGTAATGCAAACTTGCCATTTTAGGAAAGTTTTTCAACCTCTTCTTTTTTATTCAAGAATGTTTCAAATGAAAAATTCTTGGTCATGAAAATTGTAGATTGGATCATTCCCTTTTCAAAAAGTACAAGAACTTGATCTAGTTCATCATAGAACTCAAGTTATGGCTTTGCAAAGTTGGGA
Organism: Lathyrus aphaca; assembly: GCA_963966055.1. NCBI lineage: Eukaryota > Viridiplantae > Streptophyta > Magnoliopsida > Fabales > Fabaceae > Lathyrus > Lathyrus aphaca. The sequence continues at coordinate 505,797,876 of OZ014520.1, forward strand.
AAAATCACTAAATTTCACTTATGCACCAAAGAGGGAAACTTGCAAAAACTCGTGCCAAGCCAATTTGTGACCTCAAAGTGACTTCTAACCATTACAAAAACATCATACATGACCTATAATTCAGAATTTCCCAAAGAATTCTCAAGTTTCATGCCTTGATCATCAAGTATTTCAAAAGGGGCCAAAACCTTCACAAATTGCAAAATGCCCCAAATCTTGACATCCACTTGTGCCATCTACAAAATCTGAATTCCATGGACCTCCCTAAAGCCAGCTGCGTAGGACATGCCCTTGTCCTTGGCCTACCATGAGCCCATACCTCCAAGGACAACTTTGTTGACTTTATGCAAATTGAGCCATACCAATCAAGCTGCTCCACAACAACTCTCTGCCCAATCAGAACATGTTATGTGGACCTCAAGCAAGCCATTTCACACAACAACACAAGCTGAATCCTCCCACAACTCAGCATTCACCAAAACTCCCATCTTTGCATTTTTCTTCGAAACTGATCACACAAGCCACAAACATCAAAACAAATTCCATAGAACAACTCACCATGATCCACTGATCATTTCCCACCCCTTGAAACAACCTGAAACACTCCAAATCAAAAACACGATTCTGGCCCCTCCTTGAACTGAACTTCAGCAAACGTCACATAGAGGCCATATAAACTCCAACTAAGCTTTGCAAACTCTTCAGGGGGATCATTGGATTTGTTTTGAAGCAAGGAACTGGTCATAAAGCTCCAAAGGTGAAAGCTCCAGCTCAGGTAACCTCAAGAACAAATTTTCCAGAAATGTGATTTCTTGTTATAGAATGATAGAGTGTGTTGCCCTGATCATGCTAAGCTTTGAATCATTAAAAATGGTGGAGAAATGAGTGTGTATGCATGTTCTGAAATTTTTTGCAATTTTCTTGTTCTTGCTCGAATCTTGTTATTGATGCAGTGTAAATGTGTTTTTATGATTGATTCATGTTTGGGGTGGGTAGAGGATTAAGTCTGGAGAGTTAGAGCATTTGAAACAGCCTAGGGAGTAAGTTTTATTTCTGCCTCACCGGAGAAGATGACCGGAACCACTGTTCCGGTCATCTGAAGGTGATTAAGATTAGGGTTAGGTTTAGGCTGAGTTTGAATGTGAGCCTTTGATTTCTTGTTCCCGCGCGCATCCAATGGCCCAGGTTTCTTGATTAAACCCTAATCCAGTCATTAACTTAATTAATTATGATTAATTAAATTCAAATCTCAGAATGAATCACAACCCTCCAAACACGTGCCAGTCAATTCCCGCGTCCCCAGTTTAAACCCTGGCCTTAGGATCTGCATACTTCTCATTTAATTATTTTTATTTCATTTTTCTTGCCATTTAATTTGTGCATTTTATTTAAAATAGCAAAGCACTTTCAAAAAATTTCATTTTTTGCACCATGACTTTAAACATTTTTCTCATTCTAAAAATAATTTTTATTTTATTTTTTGCATAAAATTTGTATTTTTAAAATATTTTAAATGTTTATTTTAATTGATTAATGGAAATTAATTAATTAAAATACCATTTAAGTTTCTAAAAATCACCCAAAAAATCACATTGCATCTTGAAGCATTTAGAAACATTTACAAACTCACAAGACAAATTCCTTTTTGGTTTTGATCATACTTTGGCAATTTTCATTTGAATTAGGGTTCTTTAATTTGAATATTTTTAACCCTAACTTCAAAAATTCATAACTTTTGATCCAAGTTGAGTTTGTGATTGGTTCTTTTTGCATTGTGTTATGCATTCTTTCAAGCATATAAAAACATTTTTGTTTCATTTTGGTTTGCATCTTTGCATCTCATTTCATTTTCAATTCATTTCATTTCCTTTTACTAACTTTTCAGGTGGTAAGTGTTTGAGAAGTGAATTTGCCTTCACTTCTCATAATCTCTTCTCATCTCCCTTATGCATCATTGCTTCATTTTGTCTTTGTATTGGAGTGAGCTTGATTACTAATGCCTTCCTCACCTTCTTTCTTCAAGCAACTTATCTTCTTAAGTGAAGTAAGTTGTCTTGCTGCTTCTTGCTTCTCCTTCCTTCATCCTGTTTCTTCCATGGTGGATTTTCCTTGAAGATCTTCTTGCAAGCCTCATAAACCCTAAGAGCACCCAAGCATGATCACAATTAAGGTTTGATTAGTCCCCCCATTAGTTTTACCTTTGTGTTATCTTTGTGTCTTCTCTCCTCATCTCTTAATCAGGGACTAAACCTTAAAGGTTTTAAGACTTTGTGATTAGGGTTATGCCTGCATCCTTCTCTTAGGATGGAGTGTATAACTTTAATCCTAAGTGTTAAACCCTTAATTTGTTTAAATCCCTTAATCAATCCATCTAATAATCACTAAGACATCAAGCTTGTAACTTGGGCCTTGCATTAGGGTTCTAATTCTTCCTTAATTGGTTAAGAAGGACTAACCCTAGTGTTAATGGACAAGTCCCCCTCAAGTTGTCTTACAAATCATAAAATCCACTTCTTAATCTTATCATTAACTAAAATCCACTTTAATAAAGGTTTTGTTTTGTCATGAGGTTAATCCCTAATCATGGATTAAGTTGAGGTATCTTCCTCAGGTTAAATGTTCTCATCTATTATCCTTCTATTAGGATAGTGTAATGGGTCCATTAAATCCTTGATTATGGCTTAAACTCATTACTTAACACTAAACAAAAACTCCAAAAAAAACATCTAAATAATGGCAAGTAGGTTAATGATCTTAATCCTACATCATGGTGATTAAGTGTGAGGTGCTCACTTCATACTTAAGGTATTCTCATTACCCCTAATTAGAGGGAGGATGTGATGAGTTTACTAACCCTTGGTTTAGGCTTAAGCTCATTAACTTATGACAAACTTCAAAAAGCAATAAAAGATTGAAAACACAAAAACAAACAATAATCGTCTCCTCCGGGATTCTTTTCTCATCATCTTCACTCACAAGCGAGAACTTGCTTCTCCCGTCTAATGCAAGACAGTTTGCACCTGAGCCAGACAGGTCTTACACTTGAGCATAGGCAAGCAAGCAGTTTACAAGTCAATTTATCTTCCAGTCTCTTTGAGTCGAACTACGGTGTTCTGACTTCCTCATTGCACGAGAGGATACGTGGGAATAACTTAACAGTTATCGAACAAAAGTCTTTGTGTATTCCCCCTCTTCCAGTATTATTCTTTAAGCCTCATAGTCTTGAGCTTCATACTCTTTTCTTACACTGACACTCTTTTATTTTACTTCACATTCCTTTTGCACTGACACTTGCATTCTTTTCCAGCTTTTGCACACAGATAGCACTGACACTCCCCCTTTAAACACAAATCTTTCAAGCGTGGATCCCGTCGAGTACGACGGACAATCTGGGTGCTAACACCTTCCCAGGTTGTAACCAACCCCCTTTCTCAGTTTCTCTGGTTCGCGACCGTCTTATCCATCTTTTTTTAGGTTTATGCAACATTACCTTTCCTTCGGGATAAAAATGCCTAGCTGGCGACTCTATTCATCTTCATTTCATTTTCTCTTTCGCCGACCGTTCGCGTCTGTACCCTCTCTGACCAGGTGTCATTTGGTGGGAGCGACAACTTGGCGACTCTGCTGGGGACCCTTATATTGCAACCAGGGCTTCTGGTTCTTTTTGTGGGTTCCTCCTAGCGCTTGTTTGATTTGTGTTTACTGGGGTGTTAGGTGTTATGTGTGTTTATTTATTTTGCTTTATTTACTACTTTATGTTCAGCTTTATTTATTGCTTTCTTTACAGTTTTGCATATTTTATACTGTCATTTGCTGGATCTGGTTTGCTGTTTTGAAGGGTGGGGTTCCATTGAGAGTTTAAGGTCTTATACATGGGACCTGAGTGACACCTAGGCTAGAGTGGTTCATGTTCTTTCCCATTCCATTTCGGTCTGGTGCGGGAATATGAAACACGGTTCAGATGTGGGTTTCTTCTTGAGAACTCTGTGATACAGATTTCCTGTAGTGCTAGGGCTATCTGGGAAGCCTGCTAAGTCTGGATGACCTTTACGACCTTCAGAATCTGGGGTGAATTAGAGGAGGATTTTTTATAGTTATTGTAAACATTGTACCTCCGGGTTAGAAGTGTTTACACTTCTCATAACTGATCCAAGTCTGAGGATCCTTGTTCTAGAACATTACATGTGAGGGGGTTGGGTTGTTTACAGGTTTGCAGGAACCCTTGGCCACATCATACCCTGTTACTATTTTGTTTAAGAGTACCTCACTTTGGACAGTTCTTGTGATTAACCCTGGACATGTGATTCTTTATTTGGGTCCCCCACCCTGGTTACGGGATTTCTGGGCCTCCATCTGGACTTCTTGAACATACATGGACTTTATATCAAGATAGATAATCAGATCCAGCTTGATCACAAACCCTTGCATATCATTTGCATATATCATCATTGCATCATTTAACATTTGTTTATTTGCTTTTCAGGGTATCCATTTCATTGTATCTTGGTTTTGGTTTTGACCCCTTCTTCTGCATAGACCTCTACTTCAACTGTCCTCATCAGTTATCTGCTTCAATCATCTCCATCCTCACCAGCATCAGTCTGTTAGAGACTTACTTCCAGCTCCTCAGTTTGTGATCTTCATCAACACTTATCTTCAGCTTCTTCAGCAGCACTCATGACTACTCCCAGGAAGAGCAACATATCCTACCACTTTTTTGAGCCTGTGCTGACTGGTATCAAGAAGGTCCAGTCACTCATCACACCTGACCACATTCCACTGTTTAGAGAGTACTATGGGGGTATCTTGGATATGGTTATGGACCTTGATCCTTCTCAGAGGAGCATGATCCACACATGCTTGCAATTCTATGACCCTCCATTGAGATGCTTCACCTTTCCAGACTTTCAGTTAGGGCCCCTGCTAGAGGAGTTTTCTTTATTGATTGGAGTACCTATCCTTATTGAGCAAAGTATGACAACAAAAGCTGGGATTCCTGGTTTGCATTTGGACTTCTTGATTTCTCAGGCCATCCTGAAGGCTTCATTGGGAGAGTGGAGGGCAGTCTGTGCACTGTTAGCCCTCAGCATATATGGGGCTATACTATTTGCAGATGAGCCTAAATTTGTCAGCAGGAATGCCATCCATCTGTTTCTTCTGAAGAACCCAGTACCTACACTGCTGGGAGATTTTTACTATTCCATCCATCAGAGGAACGAAAAACAAAGGGGGAAGTTGGTCAGATGTTGTGCTCCTTTGTTCTATTCTTGCCTACTCAGACACCTGCCTAAATCAGATGCTTTCTTGAACCCACACCAGCAGAAGAATTGGGCCAAGAGGTTCATTGCATTGACTTCAGATGATATGAGATGGTGTACCCAGAGCACCAAGGGCAAGAACATTATCACCAGTTGTGGACAATACCCAAATGTGCCTCTGATAGGAGTGAAGGGTTGCATCAACTACAACCCCTTACTATTTAAGAGACAATTGGGCTATTCCTTAGTTCACCCTCCCAGAGGACAGGATTTAGCTGAGACCCTATATTGTGAAGTGCAGCCTAATTCAATTGTTGTCAGACAAGCGTCCTAGGCTTGGGACAACATCCAGACAAAAGGGGTAGCTATTCTTGGAAGATGTAACAATGTTGCTTCAGCTCAGTACTCTGATTGGTCTCGTACTAGAGCTCAGATTACCAGGATGCCTTTCACCTTGGAAGACACACCTGGGCCATCTACAGTACAGCCTGTAGCAACAGTTAGCCTGGAGGAATTTGAAAAGTTGAAGGAAAGAAATGAGCAGCTATCTCAAGCCTTGAAGAAGACTCTTTGGGAAAGGAGTGATGGTCGCCTAGACATTGAGAGATTGGAAAAGCTCAGGGTCGAGCACCTTGCCAAAATTGAAAAGACAGAAGACTACATAAGGAAAGCAAAGGCTGGGGAACAGATACTGAAGAATGCATGTAAAGAGGCCAAGATTCAGAAAACTAGGGCTGAGCACTATCTGCAAGAGAGTCAGGCTAGGTGGGTCAGGATCACCGAGGCCCGTGTACAAGAAGACCAGAAGACTCAAGCCAAGATTGAACAGCTAGAGGCCAATGAGAAGAAATAGCAGGAAGCTCTGTTGGCTGCCCAGAAAGAGATATCAGAGTTGAAGCTCAGAGCAGGACTGAAGAGATCAAAGGACCAGGACAGGCATAAGAAGCTAACTACTGCCATTGCTACCAAGAACCTCCTCATTAGGACCATTACAGAGCACCCAGCTGGTCCAGTGACTGAGGCACTCCTGAAGGAGGTCAGAGAAGATGAGTTTGGACTGGATGTCTGATTCTTTAATTGTTGTTTGTTTCCATTTGATGTACTTTTCCTTTTGTTGTATTTTGACCCTCCATGGGCATGTATTGTAAAACAAACTATGTATTGTTCATCATTTGTAATTTATTTTTAGTTTGATTTCATTTGGGTTTTTCTCTTAACAACATCAAGCATCTTCCTCGAGGTCTGGAAAGGTCAAAACTAAGAACCAAACTGGATACCTTGGAAAACAAATAAGCATACTGCACTGCATACTAACTTTGTTTTTGTTTTGTAGGTTTTGTTACTATTAGTGTTTCTAACTTTGTTGTGATCTTAGGAAACATTGCTCGTCGCCGAGTGTTCCCTGTCAACCGCACGCACCGGTACCCGTCTCGTAACAACCTTCCCGACATTCAAATGGAGCAAGTACAGCAGGACCTAAATGAGGTCAGAAATCAGATGGCCAATGAGATAGTAGAGATGAGAAACCATATGTCTCAATTCATGACTGTCATGACTGGCCTGGCCCAGAGCCAGGAAAGACTGAGAGAGTTGGTGGAAAGACAAACTCCTGAGGAACCTCATCTTGGAATAGGGGGAACCAGCAACAATGAACGGGGACAACCTCGTATTGACCCACCAGAATATGGACCCTGTTACACCCCAAAATTTTCCCTCACAAGACAAGACTTTGTGTACTAAGAGGCTCACAAGGTTCACAAGGTTCACAAGGTTCACAAGACCTCCCATGAGGTTCACAAGGTTCACAAGACATCTTAAGAGGTTCACAAGGTTCACAAGACATCTTAAGAGGTTCACAAGGTTCACAAGACATATTATGAGGTTCACAAGGTTCACAAGACATCTCATGATGTTCACAAGGTTCACAAAGTTCACAAATAGTCAGAAAGTTTGACAATTCCCTCAGACAATGCATCCTCCTAAGCAATGAATCCTAAACTAGGGTTTTGACTTTAATCAGGCTAAATGGACTTCCAAGACTTCAAGTGAGCTTCATAGCATCTTATATGTGTTTAAGAATCCTCATGACAAGTTTCAAGACTTTTCCCAAAGGTTTGATCAGTCAGATGATCAAATAGGTCAAAATCAGTTAAAGTAGTTAAAAAGTCAAACTGAGGTCAACTGTGGTCAAACCAAAGTCAAACTTCATGATTTTTTTCCAACATCAAGTATATAAAGTAAAATTCATCATTTGATCAAGGGTGGATCATGATTCATCAAGGAGATTTCAGATCATCAAGAATCAGGAGTTTCTAAATTAGGGTTTTCACAGGAAAAGTCAACTGAACTTTGACCGGCCATAACTTTCACATGCTTCATCAAATGTTTCCCATCAAAAGCTCATTTTTAAGGAAATTGAATTCTCTACAACTTTGTGTCTCACAAGCCAAGCCCAAAAATGCTTCATTTGGAAGGTATGAGCTAAGACATTATAGGTCCTTTTGAAAGTCAACAAAAAGTCAACAACTTCAAAAGAGCATAACTTGAGAATGGTAAAAGATATGGACATGAAACCAATGGGGTTGGTTAGAGGACTCTTTAAGCTTTCCAAAATGTCCAAGAACACTCTCATAGCATTAAAATTGAAGGATTTATTCCCCTGAAAAGTTGGGAAATGTTTGAGTGGTTTATGAAGTAAATGAGGTCTTAAAACCATAATTCTTCAAATAGGCTGACTTTTTTGTGATCCAATGTGTTCCATGACATCATGCACGAAATTTATTTAATATTTTCATAATTTTATTCATTTTATTTTTATTTATTATGATTTTTTATATTAAAAATCATTTTAAATTCAAATAAAATATAAAAATATGAAGATTTAAAAATATTTTGATTCTAGAAAGTCATGAAAGCTAATTGGATCAGATTGATATGAGAATTATGGTGATTGTCTTAAAATAGCAATGTTATATCAAAAAATATTTGAATTTAAAGGCATGATCTTTTTCAATCTTCCATGACCAAAATATCCAAAGGATAGCCCAACTTTTTGACCTAATTCAGTTCACTATATGTACACAAACTCATCACAATGCAAAGACACGAAATTGGCAGCCTCCAAGAACACTCTTGAGATTCAAATTTTCATTGAAATTTTAATTTTCGGATTCTATTTTGCAGGGGGATTTAAGGTAATCTAAGGACATAGACATGATCCTTGTGCATCATTGATACGATCTCAATGCTTGGCATCATCAAAATCATCCCTGAATGCATAACCCGAACCTCTTTTGCTCTTGAATTTGAATTTTTCGATTCCGTTTATTTAGATAATGTCAACTGATTTTGTTGCTTAATTTGTGTTAGTCATGACTTGTAGATGATTTCTGGACATTTTCGTGAAGAAGCATAGCCTAGAACCTGACTTGCCATTGTTAGGGTTTTGGTTACCAAATTAGGGTTTCCCAAGAAACCAAATATAAATGAATTTGAAGAACATGAATAGACTGTGTGAATCTTAAGTAACTCATTGACATAATCAATTTGATGAAATCGTACCATTTGCTTGCTGTTTGAAATTCGCAGGTTATGAGTATTAAGAATTCGCAGGAAAATGCATAGGTGCTTTGGCAGGAAAATTCGTAGGTATCAAGGAGGAAGATGAAGTTCTGGCGCCAGTATGAAATTCAAATATAGATTAAATATTTTATTAATTGGTTTCTGTTATATTTCAACTATGTAGTAATGGCTCAGATGGTAAGCATGCGCGTGAATGAAGATCAAGACAGGGGTTCGAATACCACCTCCAACATTTTTTTTGCTTTATTTCCCTTATGTTTTTCAGGCTAAGAATATAATAATCAGTGTTCATTCTATATTCACAAGCGCACGGTTGGTCTAGTGGCAGTGGTGTTGGTCCAAGAGATGGCAAGCCTAGGGCCTGGGTTCGAATCCCAGCCCCAGGTAAGTTTCTTTTTCTCATTTTTTTATATTTAATTTGTTTATATTATATTTAATTTAATTAATGAATAAATATTAAAATAAAAATGTTTATTATCACTTTCTTATATATAATTCAAAATCTTGTTAAAATTTAAACTTTATTAAAATTATCTAATATTTATTTTATTGTATATATTATATTATTTTGTATAAATAAATTAATTATATTAACTCATAAAACCTAATTATTTTTATATAAACCCCAATATTTTATATAAAACCTAATATTCTCATGAACCCTAATTTATTTTGATAAACCCTAATTTTCTTTTATAAAATCCTGATTATATTATAACTTGTAAATTATTTGTAAATTTTAATTATGTGTATTTATAATTTGTATATAGTTTTTTTTATGTAAACAATTTAATTAATTAACTAACTCCAATTTACTTTCTTAAAGAATAATTAAAAAAACCTTAATTTTATCTTATGAATATAATTTATTATTTTTTATATGCTTGTTTAAATAATAATTAGATATTTTTAATATGTATATAAAGTTAAATAATTAGATTATTAATCATATTTTATAAGTATATAATATTCATTATTTATTTCTTTCATTAAAAATCTAAAAAATAATTATTTATTTAAGAATTGAACTTTTTATATTATTATGCTAATTTCTTCCTCTTATATTTATTTTGTTTATTATTACTAACTTCTTTATTTATTTATCTATTATGTGATTATTTATTTTATTATTATTATTATTACTAACCCATTTAATTATTTATTTATTTACTTATTTATTTTAATTATTTTAATTATTATAATGTAATTGTATCCATTATGTAATAGTTGTAGTAATTTTTATTATTTAATTTTTAATTACTATGGTTAGTAAAATAGGGAGTGTAAAACATGTTTATATTTAAAATTGAATTTAGATCATTAAATCTCAAGATAAATATTTGAATTGGTACACTCACACACGTAAGTCGATCTTGGATCGCCATCTCACTTCTTAAGGGTTACCTCTCAAGTTGCCTAAACAAAAGGTCAAGTAAGGTGTAAAGCAAAGTCCCTTCTCTCATATCATCTAGTCCCTTAACAGATAAAAAGATCAAGTCCCTTCGTGGTTGCCTTCGTAATGATCTCGTCCCTTTCGAATAAAGATGATAAGTCCCTTCGAATTGCTTATACACCTTACAGTTTCCTAAATAACAGTTGTCCCTTCACTTGTCCCTCATACATCCAAGGTAATGACTACCTATTCCTTAATAATAGGGATAGTCTTACCACTTAAAGGGTATTTAAGAACAGAAAAGACTTAACTTAGGGTAGGTTCCTCTTATGTACTTGCTCACTTCTTCAAAAACACTTCACACTTCAAATAATTTCTCAAACAAAGGCTTTATATATATCCGTACATGGATCATTATAAAGTACTTAAGGAAATTTCTAAACACACACTACACTTCTCAAAAACATTTTAAAGTGAGCTAAGTAACTAAGAGCCCATGGATAACCATGGATGTAAAGGGTGCTAACACCTTCCCTTTACATAACCTACCCCCCAAACCCAAAAATCTTTTAAGGTCTTTCCTGTTCTTTTATGCCCTTTCCCTTGGATAAAATAAAAGTCGGTGGCGACTCTTGCTATCCGCAACATTTAACTAAAGTCAGTTCTCCCACCGTGTTACAGAACTGGAGACTCTGCTGGGGATTTAATAAAAGAGGGGTACCCTTAGGAATTAGATCACTTTAAACTTGTTTGCTTTGTTTGCTTTACTTTACTTGTTGGGTGCTCTTTGTTGCACCCCAAAACTTGCCCTCACAATACAAGACTTTGTGTGCTAAGAAGGTTTACAAGGTTCACAAGACCTTTCATGAGGTTCATGAAGTTTAAAAGACACTTTATGAGGTTCACAAGGTTCACAAGGTTCACAATACTTACAAGACCTTTCATGAGGTTCATGAAGTTTACAAGACACTTTATGAGGTTCACAAGGTTCACAAGGCTCACAAGACCTCCCATGAGGTTCACAAGACATCTTATGAGGTTCAGAAGTTCACAAAGTTCACAATTGGTCAGAAGATTTGACAATTCCCTCAGACAATGCATCCTCCTAAGCAGTGCATCCAAAACTAGGGTTTTAACTTTAATCAGGCTAAATGGACTTCCAAGACTTCAAGTGAGATTCATAACATCTTATATGTGTCTAAGAACCCCCATGACAAGTTTCAAGACTTTTCTCAAAGGTTTGCTCAGTCAGATGATCAAATAAGTCAAAATCAGTTAAAGTAGTTAAAAAGTCAAACTGAGGTCAACTGTGGTCAAACTTCATGATTTTTTGCCAACATCAAGTATATGAAGTAAAATTCATCATTTGATCAAGGGTTGATCATGATCCATCAAGGAGATTTCAGATCATCAAGAATCAGGAGTTTCTAAATTAGGGTTTCCTCAGGAAAAGTCAACTGAACTTTGACCAGCCATAACTTTCACATGATTCATCACCAATTTTCCATCCAAATCTCATTTTGAAGGAAATTGAATTCTCTACAACTTTGTGTATCACAAGCCAAGCCCAAAAATGCTTCATTTGGAAGGTATGAGCTAAGACATTATAGGTCCTTTTGAAAGTCAACAAAAAGTCAACAACTTCAAAAGGGCATAACTTGAGAATGGTAAATGATATGGACATGAAACCAGTGGGGTTGGTTAGAGGAATCTTCAAGCTTTCCAAAATTTCCAAGAACACCCTCATAGCATTAAAATTGAAGGATGTGTGCCCTTGCAAAGATGGGAAATTTTTGGTTGGTTTATGAAGAAAATGGAGGTTTAAAACCAATTTTTTCTAAATGGGCTTGCCATATGATGATCCAATCCATACCAATACTTCATGCACGACCCAAATCTCAATTATTCAGATTTTTTATCATTTTATTTTATTTATTTTGATTTTATTCACTTAAAATCATTTTAAATTAAAATAAAATAGGAAAATCAAATATTTAAAAGAGATTGAGCTTCTAGAAAGTCATAAAGGTTGCTTGGATCAAATTGATACAAAAATAATGGTGATTGGCTTGAAATAGAAAGGGTTTATTCAAGAATATTTGAATTTTAAGTCTTACTATTTTTCAATCTTTTTCAATCAATTTCTTCACACAACAATCAATTATTTTTGACCTAATCCACTCTATTATAAGTACACAACACAAACCTAATGCAAAGGGACGAAATTCTGGCCTCAAGAGTAAGTTTCAATCTTCAAAAATTCACCTAAAACTCATAATTTGGATTCTTGGTTAGAGGTGATATCAAAGCATTCTAAAGGAGCAAACATGTTCCTTGAACATCTCTGATGCGATACCAATCATTATTTGCATCCAAAGCCTCATGAATTGCATAAACCGAATTCATGTTCTTCATTTTTTTCAATTTTCGATTTCACTCATTTGGCTGTTATAAATTGTTTTTGTGTTATTAATATTGTTTGTTGTGATACCTAGATGATTTCTGGATAAAAGGATTGAAGAACTAAACCCTAAACCGCAAGTTGCCATGGCTAGGGTTCTTGAATTGAATTTGGGATCCTTTGATTTAGCTAATATAAATTAATTCTAAGACTATAATTGAACTGTGTGATGTCTGGGGATCATGAAAATATGATCAATTTGATGAATTCGTACATGTTTATGGTGATATGAAATTGGCAGGGTTTGTACGCAGGAAAAGTTGCAGGAAATTTCCCAGGAAATTTCGCAGGAAAACCTGCGAAATCCCAAGGAAGAAGAAGAAGTTTCGCGCGCCTGGAAATTTAAATATTTGAAAATATATTTTATGTATTTGTTCCTGTTTTGTATCACACACAAGCGTGTGTCCCAGTGGTGAAGTGTGCGTGTAGATTGCTTGCAGGCCTGGGTTCGAATCCTGGCTTCCACAATTTTTCTTATTTTTCCATTTGAACTATTAGATTTAATATATTATGTATTATAGTCATTATATTAACAGAAGCACCCTCCCGGCTGGAATGGTAAGTGTGTTTGTGTGCAATGCAAAGGTCCTGGGTTTGATCCCCCCCAGGCCTTTTGTTTTGTTTCTTTTTCTTTTCTCATGATTTTCCAGGAACAAACAACAAAACCAATTGGACCTCTCTCCTTAGCGCCTGCGCGCGCTGGCCCAGTGGTTAGTCTTGCTGGCTAGAGTTCATGAAAGCAAAGGGGCTGGGTTCAATTCCCAGCCAAGGTAAGTTCTTTTTCTCTTTTTCTTCATTATTTGTTTGTTTATTAATATTATTAATTTTAATTAAAACCTTAGCTTAATAAACCCTAAAAATATTTTCATAAATCCTAATTTTCTATTAATTGTAAATATCATTTATTTGTTTATAAATCCTAATAATTTTCTCAAAAAACCTAATTTTCTTCTATTTGACATTTAATTCTATTATAATTTTTAATTTTTAATTTATCATTTAATCATGTATGTATATTACATAATTTGTTTATAACTTAATTCTTATATATAAATAATTTTCAATATAAGCTTAAAAATAATTAAAACTTGTTAAAAATAATTTTTTGTAAATATAATTATAGTTAATCTTATTTTCATAATATGCATATATTCTATAGCTTATTCATAATTAACTTAATTTTTATAATTTGCATATAACTTAAAATTTCATAATAATTAGTATAATTGTTTATATTTTATTCTTAATCTTAAAAAATAATTGTTCATTAATCTTTTAATATTTTTTGCTCATATTATTAACTATGTTTATTTTTATTATTACTAACCCCATTGTGATTTATTATTATTATTATTTCACTAACCCAATTATTATTATTATTATTTATTTTTGCTTATTATATTTAATTTGCCTTAATTATTATTATGTAATTGTTCCTGGATGTAATATTTAGTAGTAATGTGTAAATATTTATTTTATGCTATGGTTAGTAAAAATAGGGAGTGCAACATGATTGTATATTTAAAATTAATTTAGATCATTTAAATTTAAAGATAAATATTAAAATTGTACACTCACACACGTAAGTCGATCCTGGATCGCCATCTCACTTCCTTAGGGATACCTCTCATGTTGCCTAAACAAAAAGGTCAAGTAGGGTGTATAAAAGCAAAGTCCCTCAATTTCACATCATCTATTCCCTTAACAGATAAAAGATCAAGTCCCTTTCGAATGTTGCCTTCGTAATGATCTTGTCCCTTTCGAATAAAGATGATAGTCCCTTCGAATTGCTTATACACCCCACAGTTGCCTAAATAACAGATGACCCTTCAATTGTCCCTCACATCCAAGGTAATGACTACCTATTCCTTAATAATAGGGATAGTCTTACCATTTAAAGGATTCAAGAACAGAAAAGACTTAAAACTTAGGGTAGGTTCCTCTTAGATACTTGCTCACTCTTCAAAACAATTTCAAATACTTCACACATTTCAAACAATTTTCAAAATAAAGGTTTTTTACGCATCCGTACATGGATCATTATAAAACTCTTAAGAAAATATTCACACACTTCACATTTCAAAAACATTTTAAAGTGAGCTAAGTAACTAAGAGCCCATGGATAACCATGGATGTAAAGGGTGCTAACACCTTCCCTTTACATAACCTACCCCCCGGACCCAAAAATCTTTTAAAAGGTCTTTCCTGTTCTTTTATGCCTTTCCTTTGGATAAAATAAAAGTCGGTGGCGACTCTTGCTATCCGCAACATAACTAAAGTCCGTTCTCCCACCGTGTTACAGAACTGGCAACTCTGCTGGGGATTTAATATTAAAGAGGGGTACCCTTAGGAATTAGATCACTTTAAATTTGTTTGCCTTGTTTGCTTTATACTTACTTGTTGGGATCTTATGTGTGAAAGATCCTAACCCGGATCTAGTGTACCTTAGGTAAATGGCAATAGACCAAGGAAACTGTACGGCGTATACCGATATGGTTGATTTGGTGGCCATAGTTAGTGTGACTTCTTGGTTGGTGCTTATGTTCCTTAAGTCAAGTTGAGGATAATATGAGGCTGCCATATGTTGTCAATGCACTAACTAACTTTTAGAACCCTAGTTATCCCATCTTAGCCTTTAGAAAAGTAGTGAGATAGCCGGCTTTGGTGCATACTGAAGTTGGTTGATACTCGATACTACGCTCATTGAGATTCTAAACTTGGAAGGTTTTGGATGGCAAGTAAGTTGCCTACTGAACAACCACCCTTGTGAAGGATCAATGATATTGAGATCCCTTAGAACCTGGTTACTTTTGTAGGACAGGATGAACCAACTAACTTCAGGGGAGGGTACTTACCTTTAACCTCATGCAAGCCTTCAAACCTAGGGCTATTGTGTGACTTGTTTGTGTGTGCCACATGTTTGTGATTGAGCATAACATCATGACATCATCATGCATCATAAGCATAGCATTTTCACTAACCATTTCAAGGACCAAAGGATTTATCTTTGTTCTTTGTTGCAGGTCATGGCTTCTGCTCGTAGAAACACTATCAGGATCAACTTTGTAGGGATACCTGCTAAGCTTAAAGAGTTGGTTTCTCAAGTGTCTGATCATTCCCAGTTCATCAAGAGACATGGTCACCTATTGGATCTAGTCACCTCAGGGTTCAATGAAGACATGATGAGTGTCCTGTTTCAGTTCTTTGATCCTAAACATCATTGTTTCACATTCCCTGATTATTAACTGGTTCCTACAATGGAAGAGTTCTCTAAACTACTGGGTATACCTATACTTGATCAGAAACCCTTCACAGGCTTAAAAAAAAGAGCCTAAACCTGAAGTCATTGCTGCAGCTCTACATCTGGAGAAATCAGACATTGTCCTAGAAACGAGAAGCGGAGTTAAGGGTATTCTTGCTAAGGTATTGATAGAGAAAGCTCAGGTATTCTTGAAAGCCATGAGCTATGATGCTTTTGAGGAGATCTTAGCCTTGCTTATTTATGGCTTAGTATTGTTCCCCAATCCAGATCAGTTCATAGACGTTCATGCTATCAACATATTCCTGAGTCACAATCCAGTACCTACATTGCTTGGAGACATCCTACATTCTCTTCATACTCGTACTACAAAGGCAAGAGGAACCTTGATGTGCTGCATACCTTTGCTTTCTAGGTGGTTTATTTCTCACCTTCCTCACTCAGTAATGAAGAATGAACAAGGGTTCAGGTGGTCTAAAAGGATCATATCACTCTCTCATTCAGATATCCATTAGTGCTCCAGATCTATGGAGAATGTTACTATCATTGACCGTTGTGGAGAGTTTCCTAATGTGCCACTACTAGGCATAAGAGGAGGCATTACTTACAACCCTTCCTTAGCTTTACGACAATTTGGTTACGCTCAGAGTGATGGTCCACATGACATGTTGATTCAGGGCATTGTGTTTGACTACGACAACGATCTTCAAGGTTACCGTCAGAGATTCATACGAGCATGGGGAAAAGTAAACAAGGTTGACAACAATACTCTGGAGCCTAAGTACACTATTCCTATGGAGGCTTATCTCAGATGGGTGCGATCTCGTGCTCAGACTCTCATGATGCCATATCCTGCTATCCTGCCAGTTACCATGGAACCTGTTGCTGAAGGAGATACTGCTTATACCATCCTTCACCCAGACATGCCTACTGACATGGAAGATTTGCAGAGATCCTGGATCTAGTTGAAGGAGCAAAGGGATACTTTCGAGGCTCATTACAAAGCAAGCCAAGAAAGAATCCTGGAACTAACAAAGCAACTTCACGAGGAACAAAATCTCAACTCATACCTCAACACAAAGAGGAAGCGTCCATGGGAGACTTAAAACCCCATCTTTTGTATTTATTTCATTTCATTTTTGTAAGCCCAAGAGGCAAAACAAATTTATTACTAATAAAAGTTTACCTTCTTGTTTTTTTAAGCAAATTTAAATCCTGCGGTCCTTGAAAACATTGCATACGCATTAACATATCATATCATTGCATCACATGTTTATTGTGCACAGGTTTCTTATCTTCTCGCTGTTTATTTCAGCAATGGCTCTTGAACAAACAGTTAAGGATCTCCAGGAACAAAATGCACAGTTCCAAGAGTTGATCCTGAACTTGTCCAAGGGGCAGGATGAATTGAAGACACTGCTGGCCAAGAAGACTAAGAAGACTAGAAGATCAGGTGGCCTGATCAACATAGGAAGAAGGTTCAAAGGTCTTGCCAAGACCAAAGAACCAGTTGAAGATTATGAGTCTGAAGAGTCTGAGAAAGAGGGAGGCAGTCTCCACAACACTATGGGGGACTTTGATTCTGAAGCTAATTACTACCATGAGCCTAATGAAGATAAGTTCAAAATGTTGGTGGATAGAATGGATGCTATGGAGTTGCAGAAGTCTTCTGGGCTGGATTTTGAAGATTTGAGTCTGATATTTGGGGTAGTCATACCCATTGGTTTCATGGTCCCTACTTTTGTTGTTTATGATGGGGTCTCTTGTCCCAAGCTGCATCTGAGGTCTTATGTCAGGAGAATTCAACCCCACACTGCTGATAAGAAGTTGTGGATCCATTTCTTCCAAGAGAGCTTATCTGAAGCTCAATTGGAATGGTACTATCAGTTGGAGAGTGTCAACATCCGTGATTGGAATGATCTGGATGAAGCCTTCTATAAGCAGTATCAATACAATGCTGATTTAGCTCCCACTCGCATGCAACTGCAAAGCATGTCTATGGGTGCTAAAGAAAGTTTCAAGGAGTATGCTCAGAAGTGGAGAGATTTAGCTGGAAGAGTACAACCCCCTTTAACTGACAGAGAGTTGGTTGATATGTTCATGTGTACGTTGAATGGTCCATTTTACAGTCATCTCATTGGAAGCTCATCATCTGGCTTCACTGAGTTGATAATGACAGGAGAGCGCGTGGAAAGTGGTATTAGGAGTGGCAAGATTCAAGTGGGTGCTTCTTCATCAGGTGCTGCAAAGAAGCCTCCCAGTGGGAAGAAAGAATCAAATGTTGTTTATGGTCAACCTGATCGTAACAGAAGGCATCAGTCTGTGAGTGCAGTCCATATCTCCAATCCAACTCCTACAACACCAGAGCAGCCACAGGGCAACCAACAGAGGGCTAGAAGGCAGTTCACTAAGATCAACATGTCAATGGCTCAGGCATTGCAACACTTGTTGAAGGCTGAACTTATCACTCTGAAAGATGCTCCTCAGAATCCCAATGTTACCTCTCCCAGGTACAATCCCAATGCACGATGTGCATATCATTCGAATTGTCAGGGACATGATACTAATAGTTGATAGGTCTTGAAGAACAAAATTCAAGATATGATTGAGGCTGGAGAGATTGAGTTTGACCCTCCGGGTACTCCAAATGTGATTACTGCTCCCATGCCAAATCATGAGAAGACTGTCAATGCCATTGATGAGGATTCACATATCTATTCAGTTGCAGAGTTGACCACACCATTGTCTGTCATTAAGAAGAAGCTAGTGCAAGCCGGGTTCTTTCCAGGTTGTCGTGAAGATTGTTTGTATTGTACCTATAAGCCGGATAGTTGCTGGAGATTGAGAGATGGAATTCAACGTCTCATGGATAAATACACCATAATGTTTGAGAGGACTCCATCTTCTGTAGAGAGTATGGTGGATCATATTACTAAAGGTAAGAAGATTGAAGAGGTGGATATGGTTGATAAAGTGCTAGTGAGGATCACTTCCAAAGGTCCTGTTAAAATCACTCATAAGGGTCCAATTAAGATTACTGCTGAAGGCCCTGTGAAGATTGTTGCTGAAGCCAGAGTGGCTCCTATGGTCATTATTACTCCTGGTCCTATTCCGTATACATCTGATAAAGCTGTGCCTTGGCATTATGGGTCTGATGTTTATATCCATGGTGTTAAGCAGGAACCCTTAGCTAATATGCCTGTTGATGTCGATAAAATTGCTGGGTCTAGTAAGATCACACGAAGCGGAAAAGTTTTCTCTCCTCCAGCTACTTCCAAGAATGCAGTTACTCCAGCTGCTACCTCCACCACTGATGCGCGGGGCAAAGGTCCTGTTATTGAACCTATACCTACTGATGTGCCAGCTGCTGATGATCTCTCTAAGCAGATGGAAGAAGTATTGAAAATCATTCGCAAGAGTGATTATGACATTGTTGATCAGTTGGGGCATACTCCCTCCAAGATTTCTATGTTGTCTTTGTTGTTATGTTCTGAGGCTCATGCCAAAGCTTTGATCAAGTTTCTGAAGACTGCTCATGTACCCAATGAGATTTCTGTTGACCAGTTTGAAAATTGTGTTGCCCACCTGACCTATGATAATGGGTTAGGTTTCTCTGATGCTGATTTGACTCCTGCCAAGAGGGATCATAACAGGGCTCTGCATATCTCAATTGAATGCAGGGGCACTACCCTGTCACATGTATTGATAGACAATGGTTCCTCTCTGAATGTGTTGCCCAAAGAAGTCCTGAATAAGCTGAGTCCTGAAGATGATGTGCTGAAGCCCAATAATATAGTGGTGAAGGCTTTTGATGGTTCGAGAAGAGTGGTGCATGGAGAAATTGATCTCCCAATCAAAGTTGGTTCTCAGGTTTTTAATGCTACATTTTATGTGATGGATATTCGTCCTTCGTACTCTTGTTTGCTTGGTCGTCCCTGGATCCATGGGGCAGGTGCTGTAACCTCTACATTACATCAGAAGCTGAGATATCCGGTAGAAGGGAAAGTTGTCACTGTTTATGGAGAAGAAGGATATGTTGTTAACCATGTGAACACCTTCAAGTATCTTGAAGTGGAAGGTGAATACGTTGAAACTCCGTGTCAGACATTTGAAGTGGTTCCTTGGATTGTTAATGATTATGAAGCTCCTCCGGTTGTCAAGAAAGTTCCCGTGGTTACCAGAGTACCTCCTACAATGGACTCCCTCAAAGATGCTAGACCTGTGGTGGATGAATGTGGTTGTACTATTTGGGGTCAGCTTCCTGATATCCCTTACAAGTATGACAAATTTGGTTTGGGTTTCACTGCAGAGTCCCAGAAGGCTGTTCGTCGTGCTCGTGTTGTTCGTATCACCATGTCGCTCCCGATAAATGGGACTGGCCCAAATAAAGGTACAGACGCGAACGGTCGGCGAGAGGACAATGAGAACACACAGCAGTGAACTCACTGGAGATGAAAAGAGTCGCCAGCTAGGCATTTTTATCCCGGAGGAAAGGTAATGTTGCATAGACCTAGAAAGATATGGATAAGACGGTTGCGAACCAGAGAGACTGAGAAAGGGGGTTGGTTACAACCTGGGAAGGTATTAGCACCCAGATTTTCCGCCATACTCGACGGGATCCACGCTTAAAAGATTTGTGTTTTAAAGGGGTAGTGTCAGTGCAATCTGTGTATAAAAGAGCTGGAGAAGGATGTACAGGTGTCAGTGCAAAAGAAGTGTGAAGTGTAATATGTACAGTGTCAGTGTAAGGAAAAGGAATAAGATGCTCAAGATCATGAGGCTATAAGAATAATGCTGGAAAGAGGGGGAATATACAGATACTTTTGTTCGATAACTGTTAAGTTATGCCTATGTATCCTCTCGTGCAATGAGGAAGTCAGAACACCGTAGTTCGACCCAAAGAGACTGAAAGATGAATTGACTTGTGAACTGCTTACTTGTCTATGCTCAAGTGTATGACCTGTCTGGCTCAGGTGCAAACTGTCTTGCATTAGACGGAAGAAGCAAGTTCTCGTTTATGAGTGAGTGAGATGAGAAAAGAATCCCGGAGGAGACGATTATTGTTTGTTTTTGAGTTTTCAGTCTTTTATTGCTTTTGAAAGTTTGTCATAAGTTAATGAGCTTAAGCCTAAACCAATGGATTTAGTAAACTCATCACATCTTCCCTCTGATTAGGGGTAATGAGAATACCTTAAGTGTGAAGTCAGCTTCTCACACTTAATCACCTTTGATGTAGGGTTAAGATCATTAACCTACTTGTGATTATTTAGATGTTTTTGGTGTTTTTGTTTAGTGTTGAGTAATGAGATTAAGCCATAATCAGGGATTAAACAGACTCATTACACCATCCTAATAGAAGGATAATAGATGAGAATGTTTAAGCTGAGGAAAGCTCCTCAACTTAATCCATGATTAGGGATTAAACTCATGACCAAACAAACCTTTGGTTAAGTGGATTTTATTTAATGGTGTGATGATGAAGTGGATTTTATGATTTGTAAGACAACTTGAGGGGGACTTGTCCATTAACACTAGGGTTAGTCCTTCTTAACCAATTAAGGAAGAATTAGAACCCTAATGCAAGGCCCAAGTTACAAGCTTGATGTCTTGATGATTATTAAGTGGATTGATTAAGGATTTAAACACATTAAGGGTTTAACACTTAGGATTAAAGTTATACACTCCATCCTAAGAGAAGGATGCAGGCATAAGCTTAATCACAAAGCCTTAAAGCCTTTTAGGGTTTAGTCCCTGATTATGAGGTGAGAAGAGAAGACTCAAAGGAGACACAAAGGTAAAACTAAGTGGGGGACTAATCAAAACCCTAATCATTGTCATGCTTGGTTGTTCCTAAGGTTTGTGAGGTATGACAAGAGAAATCTTCAAAGGAACCACCAGGAAACAGATGAATGGAGCAAAGGAAGCAAAGCAACTTGCTTCATTTAAGAAGACAAGTCACTTGAGGAAAGAAAGTGGGAAGAAGAAGAATGAGCAAGCTCAAACTCAAACACATACAAAAAATGCAGCAAGGATGCATAAAAGAGATGAAGAGAAGTTATGAGAAGTGAAGGCAAATTCACTTCTCAAAGTCACTTACCACCTGAAAAGTTAGTGAAAGGAATGCAATGCAATGCAAAATGAACTGAAATGGTATGATGTAAACCAAAACCAGAAGCACAATATGATGTTAATGATGCTATGAGATGCTACAAACATGAAACAACACATGGGGATGATCATACAAGCTTATGGATGCAAATGAAACAAGTTAAGAAGCATGAACATTCATGAAAAGTTATGAAATGCAAATGGCATACAACATGGCAAATGCAAGATGCAATGATCAAACATGTTTTCAATATGTCTTAAGATGTTCAATGAATCAAAAGAATGCATAAAATGCTATGGCAAGTAAAGGTATGATTGCAAATGCAAGATGGATACATATGGAAGCCCAAATTAGGGTTTATGATCAATGCATCAAACACAAACCAAAATCAGAAGCAAACACCAAGATAAAAAATTGAAAATACACTCAAAGGATCCCTAAACCTATACTAACTCACTGCCCAAAGGAGAAGTTCCAACTCTTAACCTAATTCAAGGTATGATTTTCCTAAGTTTTCTAGGGTTTTAGGGTTCCTTAACAAGAAAAATGCCAAACCAATGGAAAATGAAAGATCAAATCATGGCCATTTAATCTCACAAACTTCATGCTAAACACAATGCAATGCAAAAAGAATCAAGGTCCAACTCTCAATGGTTAGGCAGAAATGATTTTTGGAAGTTTGGATCAAAATAATGCTTGAAAAATGAATTAATTCCATGGAAAATTCTCAAAATGCATCAAGATCAAAAAAGAAATTTGGTTTGAGGGTTGGACAATGTTTCTAAATGTTTTTAAATGTTTCATGAATTTTTTGGTGATTTTTAAATACCTAAAAGCATTTTTAATTAATTAATTCTCATTAATTAATTAAAAATAAGCTCTTAAATATTTAAAAATATTTTTTGAATGCTAAAAATGAAAATAAAAATATTTTTGTGTTCTGAAATTTAATAAAAGCTTGTGTAAAAAATTTCAGAATTTTTAAATTGATTTTACTATTTTTAAATAAATGGACAAAACAATGCAATTAAGTGAAAAATAAAATGAATTTAAACTGAAATAAAGAAAAGTCAATCAATCTGAAGGTCCAGATTCAAACTCATACGCGCGCGCATTGACTTGGCGCCATATCCAAGGGCCAGCATTCAAACTCACTAACCCTAATTAATTAGCCCTAATCCAGCCTTAATGACATTCAGGTGACCGGAACAGTGTTCCGGTCATCTTCTCCGATCACTCCAAATTCCAAACTCTCTCCACACGCATCTAAAATGAAATCTAATTAAACAGAAATGATCCCCACTTAAAAACGAATCAAAACCCCCATTCAAACAACATTTATCATTCCTAAACAAAGAGAATCGAATCAAACTAGTTTTAGGGCAAAAAGTTTCAGAACAAGATTAAACTCTCATCTCTTCACCATTTTCAAAACCAACAACATATTCATGATCAGGGAAGCATGTAGAAGCTATTAAGAACTTAAAAATCCATTTCTGGAAAAAAAGTTCATGAAGCTACCTGAGTTTGAAGCTTTTCAGTCTGCAACTTTCTGGCCCTTTCTCTTTGTGCAATCCACTCCTATGACCTCCCTTATGCTTATGAAAGGCTTAGAACAAATTTATTTGGGCTAGTTTGAGAGTTTACAGAAGTTCTGTTCAAGCTTAGGTGAGGATCGTATTTCTGGTTCTTTGAGTTTCAGGCTACTTTGATGGTTGGTTTGGGTTCAGTGAAGCATGGTGAGAAGGTTTGTGAAGTTTGTTTCTGAGTTTGTGGCCTGAGGAGAGTGTTTCGAATGCTTTTGCTCTATGGAGTGAAAATGAGAATGTGATGCTATGGCTTGTTTCAGGCTGGCCTCTTGTGTGGTTTGGCTTGCAATTGATTTGTATAAACAATGCTGATTGGTCAGAAGATGTGACATGTCCTTTTGTGATAGGTATGGTTACTTTTGCAAATTGTCAACTTTTTGTGTAAGAGAAGCATGGGTCATGTTCTAGGCTAGTACATGGAGAGTGTGCTGCGCAGCATGGTGAGGGGAAAGGCTAGGGTTGATCAGCAAAGTAGCTAGCAAGTGGATGAGATGTGATCATGAGTTTTTGCAACTTGACTTTGCCTTTGGTTTTCATGAAGGAAACTTGATCCATGGGCCATAAAACATGTAATTCTTTGCCCCATTCTGATTTTTGAATGTTGTGTGATCATGTTGAGTGAATTAGAAGCCCATTTGCTGACTTATTTGGCCTTGAGAAGTGAATTTGCAACTTTGCCTCTTTGGTGCATGACTTGAATTTTAGTGATTTTTGCCAACTTTGACAAGCCATAACTTTTGATCAAAAATGAATTAGGTCATGTTCTTGTACTTTTTGAAAAGGGAAAGATCTATTCTACAACTTTCATGACCAAAGTTTTTTCATTTGAAGCTTTCTTGAATCAAAAAGTAAAGGTTGAAAAAGTTGCCTAAAATGACATTTCCATTAAAAGTCAAACTTGCCCAAAAAGTCAACTTTGCAAAAACTTGAGATTCTTGAATTTTGTGAACTTCCAACTTCTTCTAAGATCAAATAAAGATCATATACACTCAAAATGATGAAGATCACCCCTTGGTTGGGTCATTGGGGGCCTCAGATGCCCTGATTTTGCACTGACTTGTTCAGAAAGTCAACTCTTGATCAGATGACTTCCCCATGGAATTTCTTCATGAAAATTGATATGAATACTCCCTAGACCATATAGAGATCAATAGAAACAAGAATGACCAAAAAAAAAGGAGTTATGGCCTCTGAAACCAAAACCCTAATTTTAGGTCATTTGTGCAGTCAAACCTGGCTCTGCTTCCATACCAATCCCAGTTCTTGTGATTTTTTGACATTCTTGACTTTGAGAGGATACCATATGATACTTGAACACACATAGACCCCTTTGAAGTGATTGATGACCTTTGGAGTGGTTTTAAGAAGCTCCTGGATTGCTCAGATCACAAACCCTAGATGCAGATGACTTAGAATCTATGCATTGAATCAAAAATGGGATATGAGATGTTATGATTGAGTTTATGCATATGAAATGATCATAAGCCATAGTGTGAATGGGTGAGGGAAAATTTGGGGTGTTTACAGCTGCCCCTATTCAAACATGAGTTAGCTGTGCAGGTCGTAAGCAACGGCTTATTAGGCAAACAAGATAACTTGTGGTTGAATACCAAAGACAGTCCAAAATTTGCACTCACAAAATGAAGAAAAGGGATATAGATTGTAAAAGAAAATAAAGTATATTGTAAAGTGTGGGTGACGGAGGACGACCATCGAGCAGAGGACGACTGCTGGGTAAAGAGCAATGACGGGGACGGCCGACATGCTGAAAAAGGCGCGGAAAAGAAGCAATGACGGGGACGGCCGACATGCTGGGGATTAAAAGAAGTATGATGGGGACGGCCATCAAGTAAAGCTGTAAAATCTCTGGGGATTAATGAAACATGACGGGGACGGCCATCAAGTTCACAAAATAAAATAACCAACGATGGGGACGGCCATCGGGCTAAACTGATGAAGGACGATCATCAGGAAAAAGAAAAGGGACCACGACGGGGACGGCCATCGGGTTAAAGAATAAATGAAATAAACAGATGATGAGGTACGGTCATCAAAGGTGAGGGACGGTCACCTAGCAGGGGACGGCTGCTCTGTTGGGCTAAGATGAGGGACGGTCATCTAAGGTGGAGGACGACCACCTGGCAGGGTACGGCTGCCGAAAATATCGCGACATAGGACGAATGCCGGATAAAAGGTCAACGATGGGGACGGCCATCGGACGAGCATGATGGAGGACGACCATCAAGAGGTGGAGGACGACCACCTAGCAGGGGACGGCTGCTCTCAAGGTTTATCATGACATAGGACGAATGCTAGATAACCAAAATCAACAATGGGGACGACCATTGGATAAAATGATGAAGGACGATCATCAAGAGGTGGAGGACGACCACCTAGCAGGGGACGACTGCTAAATATCACGACATAGGACGAATGTCGGATAGAAAATCAACGATAGGGACGGCCATCGGATGAGCATGATGGAGGACGACCATCAAGAGGTGGAGGACGACCACCTAGCAGGGGACGACTGCTCTCAAGGTTTATCATGACATAGGACAAATGTCAGATAAAAAGAAAATTTGCTTTGTTGGCGATCTACTGGGGAATAGTAAACACGGACGAGCGTTTACATCCAAGAAACAAAAGGTATAAGTGTTTAGATGTTTGTGTATCGATTTAAAGATGCGGACGAGCATCCTTAAGACTACGATACGGACGAGTATCGGGTAGAAACAAATACTGACACGTGTTCAGAGATGATGATACGGACGAATATCAACTGGTTAACAAAGAACACGGACGAGTGTTGAATCTGAGAGGACTCTTCTGGGAGAATAGTAGACATAAACGAGTGTCTATATTCAAGAAGACAAGAGTTTTTGACACAGTGTATGGATTAAAGATGCGGACGAGCATCCTTAAGACTATGATACGGACGAGTATCAGGTAGAAACAAACGCTTGACGCATGCTCTGAGATGATGGTACGGACGAGTACCAACTGGTTAACAAAGAACACGGACGAGTGCCGAATCTGTGGGGATATATATGGATGGGTATCTGTATAAGCATGAGTAGTAAGTATGAGTGATGTATAGATGAGTATTTAAACTGCTGGGGAGAATGACACGGACGAGTGCCAAAAGGAGAAGAGTATAGTATAAACAAGTATCTGATGTACAAAGTGTCTATGTTACTGTACTGGGGAAAATGACACGGACGGATGTCAAGGAAAGTTATATATAAGTATATGTGAGTGCAAAGAGGATGTCTTTGGCTTTCTGCTGGGGTTATAACACATATGGGTGTAAAAGAGTATCTGTAATACGAGTGGTATTGTCTGCACAGAGTGTTCAGGCGACTTTACTGGGGAGTACTGACACGGACGGGTGCCAAAGAGAGTATATACTGGTGTTTGTGAATGTAAGGCAACTGTTTTTTGCTGGGGAATCTCCGCTGGGGATTTTGGAGGGTTTTCTGTATATTTATGTATCGTCATTATTCACAAGTGTTTGATTCAAAACATGGCTTATGATTATGCTATATGTTTGATTTTTGCTGTAATGCTCCGTACTAGCCGGAATGCTACGCTTTGCGGGTGAATATGATGTGAATGCTATGATTATGCAAAGATACCCAACCGGGATCCGGATCCCGTTGCTACGAAGATCTCTGGCCGATCCGCTTGAAATGGACATCCCAGCTGGGGGTGAGATCGTTGGTAGATCTGATGAGATGATATCTGCTTGGGGATATGGGTCAATGATAGACATATCCTTGTATTGAGGGACCCAGCTGGGGTTTGAAGGAGCTTTCTCTACTCTGTTGTGATCCTTCATGCGTTGCTCTTCTGGCTAGAGGCTGAAACTCTGTGGGGAGATGGTTCCCTGACTTCGTGTTTGGCGAGGACGAAATGGCAACTCGGCTGGGGGGAAAGAGAGATCACTGAAAAATCTTCTTAGAGATCCCGTTGAGGAGGGTTCTTGACTCAGTCGGGGATATGGGCGCCTTCTAGTATTGCCCTGTTGGAGAAGTGATGCCTGGCAAATCTGATGGGGATAAGTAAAAAGTGGCAACTCAGCTGGGGAGAAGACACTTTGGGTGCTAAGGCTGAGTGTTGATTTGTCGGCTTGCTGGGATGAAGCTTACATGCCCCAAGTTGCATTCTGGATACCTGCAATCCTGCAAAGATATAGAAACGCACAAGTAATCCCGAGGTATCCCTTACCGGATTCCGTCATAGGAGTTTAGACACCTCTGAGAGTAAGTATATTTCCTGCAAGCATGTGACTTTTATTATATTTTTGAAGATAAGCATCTGTATTTATGCAATCAGTTTTTTTTCTTAAGACATCAGACATTTTTTGCAAATAAAATGTACAAGACAAAACATGACTGGAAACCTGATTTTATTAATTCATGTGCCCTGAATTGGCGAGATACAGTTAAAGAAACGAATCCCCTGAAATGAGGAGATTGTTACAAAAATGAGAAAACAAAATGTGCTGGCAATGTTGATGACGCTTTAAGGAGCTTCCTCTTCCGCTATGACTCGTATGACTTTCGATGTTCTTCTCGTCTTGCTTTCTGAAGAAGGCTGATTCCGATTGAAGCTTGATCCTTTTGAAACTTACCAAGTTGTAAGTGATACAGAAGAATTCAGGGTGCAGTTGTTCGCTTATTCCCTTATTTTGCATGGATCGCCCTTTCGGGTTTTCAATCCATCAGGATACCCATTTTTGCCTGAGCTGTCCAATGCGGCTTTTCAGCTCAGCGGGTGTACGTTTTATTTTTGTTTATTTTCCCTTATTTTTGCCCGAGTCTTTTATTCTGTTTTTGACTCGCCGGGGTGCCCTAATTTTGCCTGGACTTGCATTCTGTTTTTATGTCCAGCGGGTCATTTTATGCGAAGTATTTTTTTAACTGCATCTGAATTCACAGGGGACGGGAAATCTTCACCATCCATAGTACTGAGCATCAGTGC
Organism: Lathyrus aphaca; assembly: GCA_963966055.1. NCBI lineage: Eukaryota > Viridiplantae > Streptophyta > Magnoliopsida > Fabales > Fabaceae > Lathyrus > Lathyrus aphaca. Next base: position 505,826,513 of record OZ014520.1, read on the forward strand.
TCCACCAGAGAAAACTTTCTTTACTACGAATGGTCCTTCATAATTCGGCGTCCACTTGCCCCTGCGGTCTGTATGAGGAGGGAGGATTCTTTTCAGCACAAGATCTCCTACTTGGTACTCTCGGTGCCTGACTTTCTGATCGAAGGCCCTCTTCATTCTTTTCTGATACAACTGCCCATGACAGATTGCAGCCAATCTTTTCTCTTCAATCAGACACAGTTGCTCGTATCGGGCCCGGACCCATTCTGCATCACTCAGTTTAACATCCATTAGTACCCGTAGGGAAGGTAACTCAACTTCGACAGGTAGGACCGCTTCCATACCATACACAAGCTGATACGGTGTTGCCCCAGTGGATGTTCTGATTGACGTGCGGTACCCATGCAAGGCAAATGGTAACATTTCATGCCAGTCTTTATAGGTGACTACCATCTTCTGCACAATCTTCTTAATATTCTTATTAGCTGCCTCAACAGCGCCGTTCATCTTTGGCCTGTAAGGAGAAGAATTGTGATGCTGAATCTTGAAGTCCCGGCATAGCTCTGCCATCATTTTGTTGTTCAAGTTGGAACCATTATCAGTAATGATTTGCTCGGGAACTCCATATCGACAGATGATATCTCTTTTCAGAAATCTGGCTACCACCTGCCTTGTAACATTGGCATAGGAAGCTGCTTCGACCCACTTGGTGAAATAGTCAATGGCAACCAGGATGAATCTGTGGCCATTCGAAGCAGTCGGCTCAATCTTGCCAATCATGTCAATGCCCCACATAGCGAAGGGCCAGGGTGAAGACATCACATTCAAAGGATTGGGAGGCACATGCACCTTATCCGCATAAATCTGGCATTTATGGCATTTTCTGGCGTAGGCACAACAATCAGCATCCATCGTGATCCAGTAATAGCCTGACCTTAACAACTTCTTAGCCATGGCATGCCCTCCCGCATGGGTACCAAAAGATCCTTCGTGCACTTCATGCATTAACAAATCCGCTTCTGTCCTGTCAACGCATCTGAGGAGTACCATATCAAAGTTTCTTTTGTATACGGAACCATCAGTATTCAGAAAGAAACTACCAGCAAGCCTTCTCAATGTCTTCTTACCATTGGAAGATGCCCCAGGTGGGTATGTCTGATCCTCCAAGAAGCACTTAATGTCGTGGAACCAAGGCTTATCACCTTTAACAATGTCTGCTGCGAATACATATGCTGGTCTGTCAAGTCTGGACACTGAGATTTGCGGTACAAAGTTGGCAGCTTGAACTTTGATCATTGATGAAATGGTAGCCAGAGCATCTGCAAACTGATTCTCGTCCCGAGGGATATACTCAAGCTTGACCGTTGTAAAGAAAGTCAATAACCTCCTTGTATAATCCCTGTATGGTATCAGATGGTCTTGGTGGGTGTACCATTTACCGTTGGTTTGATTGATTACCAAAGCTGAATCTCCGAATACGGTCAACGTCTTGATCCTGAGGTCAATGGCTTCCTCAAGACCCATAATGCAAGCTTCGTATTCAGCTTCGTTGTTAGTGCAGTTGAAAGTGAGCTTTGCTGAGAAAGGCAAGTGAACTCCTTTGGGTGTAATGAGTACTGCACCAACACCACGACCATTCATATTAACAGCCCCATCAAACATCATAGTCCATTCTTCTTCCGGGTCAGGTCCTTCAGTGTGAACGGGCTCTTCATGATCTTTTGCTTTTATGAACATGATGTCTTCATTGGGGAAGTCAAATCTCATAGGCTGGTAATCATCAATAGGTTGCTCAGCAAGATATTCAGACAATACACTGCCCTTGATGGCCTTCTGAGAGGTGTACTGAATGTCATATTCTGTGAGGATCATTTTCCATCTTGCAACCCGTCCGGTAAGTGCTGGCTTCTCAAATATGTACTTAACTGGGTCCATATTTGAGATCAATAAAGTAGTGTGGGTCAACATATACTGTCTCAGTCGGCGAGCAGCCCACGCTAAAGCACAGCAAGTTTTCTCGAGCAGTGAATAACGTTGTTCACAATCGGTAAACTTTTTGCTTAGGTAGTATATTGCATACTCTTTTCGACCAGACTCGTCATGCTGGCCCAGCACACACCCCATTGACTCTTCTAATACTGTCAAGTACATTATCAGAGGTCTTCCTTCAACTGGAGGCATAAGGATTGGAGGTTCTTGTAAGTATTCCTTGATCTTGTCAAAAGCCCTATGACAGTCTTCATTCCACCTGACCGTCTGTTCTTTTCTCAACAATTTGAACAAGGGCTCACAGGTTGCTGTAAGGTGAGATATGAACCTTGAGATGTAGTTCAATCGACCTAAGAACCCTCGAACTTCCTTCTCTGTCCTCGGTGCAGGCATCTCTTGAATAGCTTTGACTTTATCAGGGTCAACTTCAATCCCTTTCTCGCTTACAATAAATCCCAGTAGCTTACCAGATCGCACCCCGAATGTGCACTTGTTGGGGTTCAACTTCAGTTGGTACTTCCTCAGATGCTTGAACAGCTTCAGCAGGTTTACCAGGTGATCTTCTTCAGTAAGGGACTTGGCAATCATATCATCCACATAACACTCGATTTCCTTATGGATCATATCGTGGAATAATGTTACCATAGCCCGTTGATATGTCGCACCGGCATTCTTGAGCCCAAATGGCATTACCTTGTAGCAGAACGTGCCCCAGGGTGTGATGAAGGTTGTATTCTCCATGTCTTCAGGTGACATTTTAATCTGATTGTATCCTGAAAATCCATCCATGAAGGAGAATACCGAGAACTGAGCCGTATTATCCACCAATACATCAATGTGAGGTAAAGGGAAGTCATCTTTCGGGTTGGCTCTGTTCAGATCCCGGTAGTCAACACACATCCTTACTTTGCCGTCTTTCTTAGGCACAGGTACTATATTAGCAACCCACGGTGGATAGCTAGTTACGGCAAGGAACCCGGCGTCCCATTGCTTTTGTACCTCTTCCTTGATTTTCATTGCCATGTCTGGGCGAGTACGGCGCAGTTTCTGTTTAACCGGTGGGCATTCCTCTCTTAAAGGCAGCTTTTGCACAACAATGTCGGTGTCCAACCCTGGCATATCCTGATAGGACCAAGCAAACACGTCCACATATTCTTGAAGCAGGTCAATCAGTTGTCTCTTCACTGAGTCTTGTAAGCAGGCCCCGATTTTAACTTCTTTCACGTCTTCATCTGTACCAAGATTGATCGCTTTAACCTCCTCCTGGTGAGGAGTAATAACCTTTTCCTCTTGTCTTAACAATCTGGCTAGTTCTTCAGGAAGCTCGTAATCTTCTTCAACCCCTTCATCAGCTTGATTGATTGGATTGTCAAAGTCATACGAAGTCATAGCCGTGCTGTTGTCGGTGCTGTCTGGAAGGCACTCTCTGCAAGGGTTCAGTTTGTTCATTTTAGTGATTTGATTTTAATTTTGTTTAGAAAAGTGAAATTGAAATTGTCATTTTGAAAACACTGCCATTTATTTTTTGTACAAAAAGAAAAATGGAAAAAACAGTGAGCGGAAAAGAAAAAGACTTATTTGCAAAAGATGTCTGATATTTCATTGATTAATCTTGTTGCACAAAAATTACAGATGGCCCGATTACAAAATGAGTCTTGTCATCTTGGGCAAGATGCAAGACTTTGATGCATGCTATAAAAATACAGGAAATAATAATTACTCTGCATGAGTAACTCTTATAATTTCCTGGGAAGACCAGTTCGAGATACTGCTCCCCGGGATCTTTGGACGGATCCAACTCTCCAGGTTGCGGTCGCTTTCATCCTCGTCTTCCAAATTGTTGACAGCATCAGGGGTGAGCATCCCCCCACTAACAAAGTTGGGCTCCTTGGCAGCCTCTGCTTGATCTTGTTGAGTCAGTTTGTAACCCAACCCAAATCTATCCTCTTTCTTCTCCACCGGTAACAGTTTGCCCCAGCCTTGGGCAGTTCCTTCTTCAACAACCTTTCGGGATTGTTGATAAGACGTCATTGAGGTTCCAGGTATAGCAGATGTTTCATTTATGTTCAAGGCCTCAAATCCTTGACTCATTGTCTCGTGGATCTCCCCATCCATCTCAATATATTTGTAGGTAGCCAGGTGGCTAACAAAAATATCCTCCTCTCCACAGATAGTAACGACTTGACCCTCCCACTCGAATTTTAACTTTTGGTGAAGGGTTGAGGTCACGGCGCCAGCGGCGTGAATCCATGGCCTACCCAATAGACAGCTGTAGGCAGGCTGTATATCCATCACGTAGAAGGTCGTTTTAAAAGTTTGTGGGCCGGTCGTTATAGGCAACTCAATCTCTCCCAGAACCGATCTCTTAGAACCATCAAAGGCTCTCACTACCAGGTTACTGGGCCGTAATGCCAATCCGTCATACTCTAGCTTCACAAGGGCTTTTTTAGGTAAGACATTGAGGGATGATCCTGTGTCTACCAGCACATGGGAAAGAACTGCACCTTTACATTCCATGGTAATGTGCAATGCCTTGTTATGATTGCGGCCTTTCGTAGTCAAATCAGTGTTGGTAAACCCTAGCCCATGACTAGCATTAACATTTCCAACCACAGCTTCCAGCTGATTGACGGTGATCTCTTCTGGCACATAAGCTGCGTGCAAGACTTTTAGTAGTGCGTTCCGATGAGCCTCGGAGCATATAAGCAATGATAGAATTGAGATCTTGGAAGGCGTCTGGTGAAGCTGGTCCACTATTTTGTAATCACTCTTCTTGATGATTCTCATGAACTCATCAACTTCTTGATCAAAAGGTGTTTTTAAAGCTTCTTTAACAATTTGCTCTTCTTGCACCAAGCTTTTCCCTTTTGCCTTGGCAGCAGCTTCCGCTTCGGCAGTGGGTCTTTGAATTTGTGGAGCGAAGAGACGTCCGCTTCGAGTGAAGCCTCCAACTCCTCCCACATTGTCTACTTGTGGTGCAGGGGTTGATGATTCAAGAGTGATTTTCTGTCCTTCGCAGTATAGATCAGAGCCGTAATGCCAGGGGATGGCATTACTGCTTTCATAAGGTACTGCCCCAGGCACTGTAATAGTGACTGGACTGATGGCAGCTGCAAAAGGGACTGTGATAGTATGTGGATCATAGTATATTGTGACTGGTGCTCTGATGGGAGTGACATTTTGTGAGTTGTAGGCAGAATCATTTTCAGGATCATAATAAATCGTAACTGTTGAGACATTTGCTGCTGAAGTTGTAGGAGACATTGCTGGAAGGATGGGTGTTGTTGTTGTAGGAGTTTCTGAATGAAGTGGTGCTGAAGTTGTAGAAGGGATGTTTGCTGATATTTGGTCCGTTGAAGTAACAGATGAAGCATTTGTTGATGAGATTGAAGAGTTGCCTTGAACAATGGTTGTTGCATTTGTAGAAGACTCGGGGATTGTTGTTAAGGAGGTTGCTGGATTGGTAGGAATTGATGTTGTGATTTGAAGCAGGCCACTCCGGATGAGACCATCTATGCCATCCCTCAAGTTATCACAACCATTCACTGAAATGTTGCAATAAGCACACCCTAGCTCACATCCCGGGAACATTTGACATTCAAGGAGTTGAGCTTTAATCTCTACCAACGGCATCCGAATCTGACCCACACTGGTTATCAAGTAAGACGGCTTGTCTTCTTCAATAGCATTGATTCTGGGACCTCCGTGGTTTGGCATAGGGTTCTTGTTAACATTTGGTGGTGGTGCAAAGTTCAGTGCTTTAGAGTCTACCAGGTCTTGTACCTTCATGTGCAAAGCTCTGCACTTTTCTGTACTGTGGCCAGGTGCATTTGAGTGAAAAGCACATATGGCATTGGAGTCATAATTCCTGGGTAGACTAGTGGGATCTGGAGGTGCCAACGTCCTTAGCTCAACCAGGTTGAGTTTCAGGAGTTGTGGCAGTAATGTGGCGTATGGCATAGGGATCGGATCGATCACCCTGTTGGCCTGAGAAGGTCTCTGTTGGAACGGTCTTTGCTGATTGTTGTTGTTGGTGTTGTTGTAGTTTCTCCGAGGAGGATATTGAGTCTGTTGCTGATAATTTTGCTGCTGTGGTTGATAAGCTGGTTGAGGATGAATTGGAGCGGGGATGGTGACTGCTGCCACAGACCTATGAACATATTGGGGTCTGCCCCTGTTGGTGTGGATAGCATTGGTCTCACCAGTTCTTCTTGGGCCCGCAAAAGGCTTCCTTGTGTTGCTGGATGAGCTGGCACCGTTGTCAAAATTTTTGCCCATCTTTAACAGGCTCTCAATTCTCTCTCCAGCTATAATGACATCTGCAAAGCTGGTAGAAGAAAAGGCAGCTAGCTTGTCAATGTATGTTCCTTGGAGGGTGTTCATAAACATATCTGCCATCTCCCTCTCTGACATAGGTGGTTGGACAGCAGCAGCAAGCTGCCTCCACCTCTGGGCGTACTCCCGGAAGCTTTCTCTAGATGATTGTGACATCCCCATCAGGAGGGTCCTGTTGGGTGCCATATCCAAATTATACTGGTATTGTCTGATGAAGGCCTCTGCCAAGTCCTTCCAACACCTGATGGTCGCTCTAGTCAGATGGGAGTACCATTCCCTTGAAGCTCCTGTTAAGTTATCCTCAAAATAAAACATCCATAGCTTCTCGTCCATGGTATATGCTTTCAACCTCCCCAGAAAGGATTGTAAGTGGGTCCGTGGGCAGGAAGTCCCGTTATACTTCTCAAAACAAGGAGGCTTAAACTTATGGGGAATCCTGACCCCGTCCACCAAGCCCATGTCCATAACATCAAAACCCAAGGAGTTTTGAGACTCCAAGGATCTTAATTTTTCAGCAATTTCCTCCAGCCTTCTGTCATAGGCCTCTTCCCCAGCACCCATTACTGTGAACTGATCCTCCTGGGGGTCTTCTTGCAGCACTCTGCCTGCAGTGGCAGTCCCTTGTACATTGGCAGGAATGTTGATCTCTGGATGAAGGTGGGGTCCAAATACAGGGGGGTTGACATAAGGTTGGACCCTCTCATTGTTGCTTGTCCCAGCAGTCCCTATATGGGGATCTTCCTGATTCTGCCTTTCTACCATTGCTCTCAATCTTTCTTGGCTCTGAGCCATGTTGTTCATCACTTCCATAAACTACGTCATCTGAGTTCTCATTTCCAATCTTTCATTGGCCATTTGGTTCCTGACCTCTGCAAGGTCCTGTTGTACCTGGTCCATTTGTATGCCCGGAAGATTGTTACGGGTTGGATATCTGTGTGGACGGTTGAGTGGAAATACCCGACGTCGAGCAATAGTTCCTGAACATCACAACAGAGTTAGTAACAATAAAACAAAATCCTGCAAAACAAAACAAAAGGTTAGCATGAAATGCAGTATGCTTATTTGTTTCCAAGGTATCCGGCTTGGCACTTGGTTTTGACCTTTCCAGACCCTTGAAGACGCTGTTGATGTTGCTTTTGAAGTAAACTCAGATGGAACAAACTGATACATATATTACAAAAGGCAAACGATACATAGTTTGTTCTTTACAAAACATGCCCTCTAAGGGGTCAAAATACATCACAAGAAAATAAAAGTACATGAAATGAAAGCAACAACAAGCAAAAGTCAGACACCAAGACCAAACTCATCCTCCTGAACTTCCTTGAGAAGTGCTTCAGTCACAGGATCAGCTGGACGCTCCGTGAGATTCCTGATAAGGAGATTCCGGGTAGTAACAACTGCAGTTAGCTTCTTGTGTTGACTCTGGTCCTTTGACCTCTTCACTCCAGCTCTGATCTTCAGTTCTGAGATCTCCCTCTGGGCTGCTGCCAGGGCTTCCTGCTGCTCTTTTGCACTAGCTTCCAGCTGCTCAATCTTGTCCTGAGTCCTCTTATCTTCCAGAGTACGAGCCTCGGTGATCCTGACCCACCTAGCTTGACTCTCCTTCAGATACAGATCAGTCCTGGCCTTCTGGAACTGGGCTTCCTTGCAGGCATTCTTCAAGATCTGTTCTCCAGCCCTAGACTTCTTGATGTAATCCTCAGACTTCTCAATTTTAGCCAGATGCTCCACCTTCAACCTTTCCAACCTTTCAATATCCAACCTACCATCACTCCTCTCCCAGAGGGTCTTCTGCAAAGCCTGAGTCAACTTCTCATTTCTTTCTTTCAAACTTTCAAACTCCTCTAAGCTGACAGTGGCAGGAGGTGGTGCTGAGGACGGTCCAGGTATATCTTCCATGGTAAAGGGCATCCCAGAAAATTGAGCCCTGGCATGGGACCACTCATAGTATTGTGCTGATGCCACATTGTTGCACTTCCCCAGAATGGTTACTCCTTTAGTATGAACATTGTCCCAGGCCCAGGCTGCCTGCCTGACAATAGCCAAATTAGGCTTGTTCTCACAGTAAAGAGTCTCATCCAAATCTTGTGCCTTAGGAGTGTGGACCAGTGCATAGCCCAGTTGTCTTTTGAATAGCAGGGGGTTGTAGTTAATGCAACCCTTAACTCCTATCAGGGGTACATTGGGAAAATGCCCACAACTGGTAATGATATCCCTGCCCTTGGTGCTTTGAGTGCACCACCTGATATCAGCTGAAGTCAGGGCAGTGAGTCTTCTAGCCCAGTTTCTCTGCTGATGAGGATTCAAAAATGCATCTGTCTTGGGCAAATGCTTGAGAAGCCAAGTATGGAACAAAGGAGCACAACACCTCACTAATCTTCCCCTCTGCTTTTCATTCCTCTGGTGTACTGAGTAGTAGAAATCCCCCAATAAAGTGGGCACTGGGTTCCTCAGAATGAAAAGATGGATTGCATTCTTGCTAATGAATCTAGGCTCATCTGCAAATAATATAATCCCATATATGCTCAGGGCCAATAAAGCACAGACTGCTTTCCACTCTCCCAAAGAAGCCTTCAGGGTAGCTTGAGAGATCAAGAAATCCAGATGCAGGCCAGAGATTCCAGCCTTAGTAGTCATATGTTTCCCAATCAGAACTGGTTCTAGATGCAATGCCTTTGCTACTTCTTCATTACTTGGAGAAGCCATCTCAGGGTTGAAGGGGACTCCACCCCTGATAGGTATACCAATCAATGATGAATACTCTTCTAACAAAGGGCCCAACTGAAAATCCTGAAAAGTGAAACACCTTAGGGGAGGATCATAGAACTGCAGGCAAGTATGAATCAAGCTCCTCTGTGAAGGGTCCAAATCCATAACCACATCAAGTATGCTTCCATAGTGCTCTCTGAAAAGTGGTATATGGTCTGGAGTAATCAGGGTCTGAATTCCCCTGATGTCAGCTAGCTCAGGCTGAAAGAAGTGGTAGGAGATATTACTCTTCTTAGGTGCCATGTTGTTGAGGATGAGTTGAGACAGGTGCTGGTGATGACACTGAAAATGGGCCACTGACTGGCTGGTGCAGGTGACTGAAGCAGGTAGTTGATAACTGAAGAAGATACTGATGAAGATAGGTCTATACTGATGATGGGGTCAAAACCAAGCCAAAAATGAAGATGGATACCCTGAAAAACAAATAAACAAATGTCAAAATGATGCAATGATGATGTATGCAAATGATATGCAAGGGTTTGTGACTGAGCTGGATCTGATCAAGTGCTCTGATATAAGTCCAGGTATGTTCAAGAAATCCAGATGGAGGTCTACAAGTCCAGTAACCAAGGTGGGGGACTCAAATAAAGAGCCACATGTCCAGGGTTAAAAATCACAAGAACTGTTCCAACATGGAGTACTCTTAATCAAAACAAAGTAACAGGGTATGCTGAGGTCAAAGGGTACCTGCAAACCTGTTAACAGCCCAACCCCCTCACAGGTGGTGTTCTAAAACAAGGATCCTCAGACTTGGATCAGTTATGAGAAGTGTAAACACTTCTAACCCGAAGGTACAGTGTTTACAATAACCATAAAAGTTCCTCCTCTAATTCACCTCAGTTTCTGAAGGTCAATACTAAAGGTCATCCAGACTTAACAGGCTTCCCAGATAGCCCTAGCATTGCAGGAAATCTGCAACACAGAGTTCTCAAGAAGAAACCCATATCTGAACCGTGTTTCATATTCCCGCACCAGACCGAGATGCAATGGGAAAGAATATGAACCACTCTAGCCTAGGTGTCACTCAGGTCCCAGGTGTAGGACCTTAACTCTCAATAGAACACCCACCCACCAAATCAAACAAACAGATCCAGCCAACACAGCATGACAGTATGATATATGCAAAGCAATAAAGAAAGCAATAAAGCAACTGTACATAAAGCAATAACAAAAGATAAAAATATAAGCACAGATAGCACATAACACCCCAGTAAACACAAATCAATCAAGCGCTAGGAGGAACCCACAAAAAGAACCAGGAGCCCTGGTTGCAGTATAAGGGTCCCCAGCAGAGTCGCCAAGCTGTCGCTCCCGATAAATGGGACTGGCCCAAATAAAGGTACAGACGCGAACGGTCGGCGAGAGGACAATGAGAACAAACAGCAGTGAACTCACTGGAGATGAAAAGAGTCGCCAGCTAGGCATTTTTATCCCGGAGGAAAGGTAATGCTGCATAGACCTAGAAAGATATGGATAAGACGGTTGCGAACCAGAGAGACTGAGAAAGGGGGTTGGTTACAACCTGGGAAGGTATTAGCACCCAGATTGTCCGCCGTACTCGACGGGATCCACGCTTAAAAGATTTGTGTTTTAAAGGGGTAGTGTCAGTGCAATCTGTGTATAAAAGAGCTGGAGAAGGATGTACAGGTGTCAGTGCAAAAGAAGTGTGAAGTGTAATATGTACAGTGTCAGTGTAAGGAAAAGGAATAAGATGCTCAAGATCATGAGGCTATAAGAATAATGCTGGAAAGAGGGGGAATATACAGAGACTTTTGTTCGATAACTGTTAAGTTATGCCTACGTATCCTCTCGTGCAATGAGGAAGTCAGAACACCGTAGTTCGACCCAAAGAGACTGAAAGATGAATTGACTTGTGAACTGCTTACTTGTCTATGCTCAAGTGTATGACCTGTCTGGCTCAGGTGCAAACTGTCTTGCATTAGACGGAAGAAGCAAGTTCTCGTTTATGAGTGAGTGAGATGAGAAAAGAATCCCGGAGGAGACGATTATTGTTTGTTTTTGAGTTTTCAGTCTTTTATTGCTTTTGAAAGTTTGTCATAAGTTAATGAGCTTAAGCCTAAACCAATGGATTTAGTAAACTCATCACATCTTCCCTCTGATTAGGGGTAATGAGAATACCTTAAGTGTGAAGTCAGCTTCTCACACTTAATCACCTTTGATGTAGGGTTAAGATCATTAACCTACTTGTGATTATTTAGATGTTTTTGGTGTTTTTGTTTAGTGTTGAGTAATGAGATTAAGCCATAATCAGGGATTAAACAGACTCATTACACCATCCTAATAGAAGGATAATAGATGAGAATGTTTAAGCTGAGGAAAGCTCCTCAACTTAATCCATGATTAGGGATTAAACTCATGACCAAACAAACCTTTGGTTAAGTGGATTTTATTTAATGGTGTGATGATGAAGTGGATTTTATGATTTGTAAGACAACTTGAGGGGGGCTTGTCCATTAACACTAGGGTTAGTCCTTCTTAACCAATTAAGGAAGAATTAGAACCCTAATGCAAGGCCCAAGTTACAAGCTTGATGTCTTGATGATTATTAAGTGGATTGATTAAGGATTTAAACACATTAAGGGTTTAACACTTAGGATTAAAGTTATACACTCCATCCTAAGAGAAGGATGCAGGCATAAGCTTAATCACAAAGCCTTAAAGCCTTTAGGGTTTAGTCCCTGATTATGAGGTGAGAAGAGAAGACTCAAAGGAGACACAAAGGTAAAACTAAGTGGGGGACTAATCAAAACCCTAATCATTGTCATGCTTGGTTGTTCCTAAGGTTTGTGAGGTATGACAAGAGAAATCTTCAAAGGAACCACCAGGAAACAGATGAATGGAGCAAAGGAAGCAAAGCAACTTGCTTCATTTAAGAAGACAAGTCACTTGAGGAAAGAAAGTGGGAAGAAGAAGAATGAGCAAGCTCAAACTCAAACACATACAAAAAATGCAGCAAGGATGCATAAAAGAGATGAAGAGAAGTTATGAGAAGTGAAGGCAAATTCACTTCTCAAAGTCACTTACCACCTGAAAAGTTAGTGAAAGGAATGCAATGCAATGCAAAATGAAATGAAATGGTATGATGTAAACCAAAACCAGAAGCACAATATGATGTTAATGATGCTATGAGATGCTACAAACATGAAACAACACATGGGGATGATCATACAAGCTTATGGATGCAAATGAAACAAGTTAAGAAGCATGAACATTCATGAAAAGTTATGAAATGCAAATGGCATACAACATGGCAAATGCAAGATGCAATGATCAAACATGTTTTCAATATGTCTTAAGATGTTCAATGAATCAAAAGAATGCATAAAATTCTATGGCAAGTCAAGGTATGATTGCAAATGCAAGATGGATACATATGGAAGCCCAAATTAGGGTTTATGATCAATGCATCAAACACAAACCAAAATCAGAAGCAAACACCAAGATAAAAAATTGAAAATACACTCAAAGGATCCCTAAACCTATACTAACTCACTGCCCAAAGGAGAAGTTCCAACTCTTAACCTAATTCAAGGTATGATTTTCCTAAGTTTTCTAGGGTTTTAGGGTTCCTTAACAAGAAAAATGCCAAACCAATGGAAAATGAAAGATCAAATCATGGCCATTTAATCTCACAAACTTCATGCTAAACACAATGCAATGCAAAAAGAATCAAGGTCCAACTCTCAATGGTTAGGCAGAAATGATTTTTGGAAGTTTGGATCAAAATAATGCTTGAAAAATGAATTAATTCCATGGAAAATTCTCAAAATGCATCAAGATCAAAAAAGAAATTTGGTTTGAGGGTTGGACAATGTTTCTAAATGTTTTTAAATGTTTCATGAATTTTTTGGTGATTTTTAAATACCTAAAAGCATTTTTAATTAATTAATTCTCATTAATTAATTAAAAATAAGCTCTTAAATATTTAAAAATATTTTTTGAATGCTAAAAATGAAAATAAAAATATTTTTGTGTTCTGAAATTTAATAAAAGCTTGTGTAAAAAATTTCAGAATTTTTAAATTGATTTTACTATTTTTAAATAAATGGACAAAACAATGCAATTAAGTGAAAAATAAAATGAATTTAAACTGAAATAAAGAAAAGTCGATCAATCTGAAGGTCCAGATTCAAACTCATACGCGCGCGCATTGACTTGGCGCCATATCCAAGGGCCAGCATTCAAACTCACTAACCCTAATTAATTAGCCCTAATCCAGCCTTAATGACATTCAGGTGACCGGAACAGTGTTCCGGTCATCTTCTCCGATCACTCCAAATTCCAAACTCTCTCCACACGCATCTAAAATGAAATCTAATTAAACAGAAATGATCCCCACTTAAAAACGAATCAAAACCCCCATTCAAACAACATTTATCATTCCTAAACAAAGAGAATCGAATCAAACTAGTTTTAGGGCAAAAAGTTTCAGAACAAGATTAAACTCTCATCTCTTCACCATTTTCAAAACCAACAACATATTCATGATCAGGGAAGCATGTAGAAGCTATTAAGAACTTAAAAATCCATTTCTGGAAAAAAAGTTCATGAAGCTACCTGAGTTTGAAGCTTTTCAGTCTGCAACTTTCTGGCCCTTTCTCTTTGTGCAATCCACTCCTATGACCTCCCTTATGCTTCTGAAAGGCTTAGAACAAATTTATTTGGGCTGGTTTGAGAGTTTACAGAAGTTCTGTTCAAGCTCAGGTGAGGATCGTATTTCTGGTTCTTTGAGTTTCAGGCTACTTTGATGGTTGGTTTGGGTTCAGTGAAGCATGGTGAGAAGGTTTGTGAAGTTTGTTTCTGAGTTTGTGGCCTGAGGAGAGTGTTTCGAATGCTTTTGCTCTATGGAGTGAAAATGAGAATGTGATGCTATGGCTTGTTTCAGGCTGGCCTCTTGTGTGGTTTGGCTTGCAATTGATTTGTATAAACAATGCTGATTGGTCAGAAGATGTGACATGTCCTTTTGTGATAGGTATGGTTAATTTTGCAAATTGTCAACTTTTTGTGTAAGAGAAGCATGGGTCATGTTCTAGGATAGTACATGGAGAGTGTGCTGCGCAGCATGGTGAGGGGAAAGGCTAGGGTTGATCAGCAAAGTAGCTAGCAAGTGGATGAGATGTGATCATGAGTTTTTGCAACTTGACTTTGCCTTTGGTTTTCATGAAGGAAACTTGATCCATGGGCCATAAAACATGTAATTCTTTGCCCCATTCTGATTTTTGAATGTTGTGTGATCATGTTGAGTGAATTAGAAGCCCATTTGCTGACTTATTTGGCCTTGAGAAGTGAATTTGCAACTTTGCCTCTTTGGTGCATGACTTGAATTTTAGTGATTTTTGCCAACTTTGACAAGCCATAACTTTTGATCAAAAATGAATTAGGTCATGTTCTTGTACTTTTTGAAAAGGGAAAGATCTATTCTACAACTTTCATGACCAAAGTTTTTTCATTTGAAGCTTTCTTGAATCAAAAAGTAAAGGTTGAAAAAGTTGCCTAAAATGACATTTCCATTAAAAGTCAAACTTGCCCAAAAAGTCAACTTTGCAAAAACTTGAGATTCTTGAATTTTGTGAACTTCCAACTTCTTCTAAGATCAAATAAAGATCATATACACTCAAAATGATGAAGATCACCCCTTGGTTGGGTCATTGGGGGCCTCAGATGCCCTGATTTTGCACTGACTTGTTCAGAAAGTCAATTCTTGATCAGATGATTTCCCCATGGAATTTCTTCATGAAAATTGATATGCATACTCCCTAGACCATATAGAGATCAATAGAAACAAGAATGACCAAAAAAAAAGGAGTTATGGCCTCTGAAACCAAAACCCTAATTTTAGGTCATCTGTGCAGTCAAACCTGGCTCTGCTTCCATACCAATCCCAGTTCTTGTGATTTTTTGACATTCTTGACTTTGAGAGGATACCATATGATACTTGAACACACATAGACCCCTTTGAAGTGATTGATGACCTTTGGAGTGGTTTTAAGAAGCTCCTGGATTGCTCAGATCACAAACCCTAGATGCAGATGACTTAGAATCTATGCAGTGAATCAAAAATGGGATATGAGATGTTATGATTGAGTTTATGCATATGAAATGATCATAAGCCATGGTGTGAATGGGTGAGGGAAAATTTGGGGTGTTTACACACCAATTAGGGGATTATGAAGAACCAGATCAATGCTGTGGGTGACTATGATGAAGACTACAACTTGGACGCTTGGATTTTTCCTACTGCGGGTGTTGGACTCAATAATTGGAAAGATGAAGATGTTATTCCTATCTCCTTTAGTCAGGAGTAAATACTATTACTGTGTTGTTACTTTTTAAGTTTGTAATTTCTTGAACAATTAAAACTCTCAAGCCTTGTGCCTTACCCGGGGCACAATGGTGTGCTTGTTACGGGGTGTCATTTCATTTGCATACTTCATTCAATAAAAATCAGTGGACGTTTTCGTTTTCGTAAATATTGTGTTCCTTGTTTTTCTTTTCTTTTATTTTTGTTTTATCAACTATGTGTTCTTACACACACCCACATCACTAAAATGCAGATCCTCATCCACTCTGGATCCTGTTGATAACAGTTCTACTATTGCCAATTATAATTTCGAGAATCCGATCTTTCAAACTGAAGACGGAAATGAGGACGATTGTGAAGTACCTGTAGAGCTTGCTAGGTTGTTACAACAAGAAGAGAAAGTTATACATCCACATGAAGAGCCAGTCGAAGTTGTGAATCTGGGAACTGAAGAAAACAGGAAAGAGGTCAAGATAGGGGCTGAATTAGAGGATAGTGTCAAGAGCAGATTGATTCAGATGTTACATGACTATGTGGAGATCTTTGCTTGGTCCTACAAAGATATGCCAGGGTTGGATACAGACATTGCGGTTCACCGTTTACCAATGAAAGAAGATTGTCGTCCAAAGAAGCAGAAGGTTCGTCGCATGCGTCCTGAAATGTCAGAGAAAATTAAGGCAGAGGTAATGAAACAGTTTGATGCAGGGTTCTTAGCTGTGACTTCTTATCCTCAGTGGGTTGCAAATGTGGTACCGGTACCTAAGAAAGATGGTAAGGTACGTATGTGTGTGGACTACAGAGATTTGAACAAGGCCAGCCCCAAAGATGACTTTCCACTTCCTCATATTGACGTTCTGGTAGACAACACTGCTCAGCATAAGGTATTCTCTTTTATGGATGGTTTCTCTGGTTACAATCAAATCAAGATGGCACCTGAAGATATGGAGAAGACAACATTTCTTACACAGTGGGGCACCTTTTGCTATAAGGTGATGCCATTTGGTTTGAAGAATGCAGGGGCAACATATCAGCGTGCTATGGTGGCTCTGTTTCATGATATGATACATCATGAGATAAAGGTATATGTGGATGATATGATAGCCAGGTCCCAGAATGAAGAGAAACATCTTGATCATTTGCATAAATTGTTTGAGAGGTTGAAGAAATATAAGTTGAGATTGAACCCAAACAAGTGTACTTTTGGAGTTATATCTGGTAAACTCCTGGGTTTCATAGTCAGTGGAAAAGGTATTGAAGTAGATCCCGTAAAAGTGAAAGCTATACAAGAGATGCCAGCTCCCCGTACTGAGAAGGAGGTTAGAGGTTTCTTGGGACGATTGAATTACATTGCAAGATTTATTTCCCAATTAACCGCTACCTGTGAGCCAATCTTCAAATTGTTGAAGAAAGATCAGGTGATGGAATGGAATGATGAGTGCCAGACTGCCTTTGATGAAATCAAGAAATATCTACTAGAACCTCCAATTTTGATGCCACCAGTTGATGGAAGACCCTTGATTATGTACTTAACAGTGTTAGACAACTCAATGGGGTGTGTATTGGGGCAACATGACGAGTCTGGTCGAAAAGAGCAGGCAATTTATTACCTTAGCAAAAAGTTTACCGACTGTGAAACAAGATACTCACTGCTCGAGAAAACTTGCTGCGCTTTGGCATGGGCTGCTCGCCGACTAAGACAGTATATGTTGACTCATACTACCTTATTGATTTCGAAGATGGATCCAATCAAGTACATATTCGAGAAACCCGCTCTCTCCGGAAGAATTGCAAGATGGAAAATGATCTTGACAGAATATGACATACAATATATTACTCAGAAGGCCATTAAAGGAAGTGTTGTAGCTGATCATTTGGCTCATCAAGCAGTGGATGATTATCAGTCAATGAGTTTTGAGTTCCCTGATGAAGATATTATGATTATTACCAAAGAACCTGGACAATATGACGGACCTGAACAAGGATCCCGATGGACTATGGTTTTTGATGGAGCTTCTAATGCACTTGGTAATGGTGTTGGTGTTGTGATCAGTTCCCCTGAAGGTTGTCATACCCCGATTACTGCCAGACTTTGTTTCTATTGTACCAATAACATGGCTGAGTATGAGGCATGTATCCTGGGTATTAAAGCTGCTATTGATATGAAGATTCAGTTCCTTGATGTGTATGGAGATTCAGCCCTGGTAGTAAGTCAAATTAATGGAGATTCAGTTGGCAGATGCCTTAGCCACCATGGCATCCATGTTTGAGATCAGTTGGGATAATGAAGCTCCCAAGATTACTATTGATAGATTTGAAAAGCCTGCATACTGCAATGAGATTGGTACTGAAGAAGCAGAGGAGAAGCCTTGGTTCAATGAAGTGAAAAGATATCTTGAAGCACAAGAGTTCCCTAAAGGGGCATCTGTCAAAGATAGGAAGTTTCTGAGGAGGTTTTCTGCTAAGTTATTTTTGAGTAATGGCGTTCTGTACAAGCGCAATCATGATTCAATTATGCTTCGTTTTGTGGATAAGAAGGAAGCAACAGAGATTATGGAAGATATGCATGATGGGATCTTTGGCACTCATTCTAGTGGTCATACCATGGCAAAGAAGATATTGAGAGCAGGTTACTATTGGTCTACCATGGAAGCTGACTACTACCAACATTCCAGAACATGTCACAAGTGTCAAATTTATGCTGATAAAGTACATATACCTCCATCACCATTGAATGTGTTGACTGCTCCTTGGCCTTTTGCCATGTAGGGCATTGATATGATTGGTGAGATCAAGCCTACTGCCTCTAATGGGCATCGTTTCATCCTGGTCGCTATTGATTACTTCACAAAGTGGGTAGAGGCAGCTTCATTTGTATCTTTTACCAAGAATGTTGTGGCTCGATTCATTAAGAATAATATCATATGTAGGTATGGCATCCCTGAAAGGATTATTACTGACAATGGCTCTAATCTGAACAACACTATGATTACTGATCTCTTCATGCAGTTCAAGATTAAGCATCACAACTCTTCTCCGTATCGTCCAAAGATGAATGGGGCAGTTGAAGCTGCTAATAAGAATATCAAGAAGATTATACAGAAGATGACTGTTACTTACAAGGATTGGCATGAGATGTTACCATTTTCTCTTCATGGTTATCGTACTACAATACGCACTTCAACAGGGGCAACCCCATTCTCCTTAGTCTATGGTTTGGAAGCAGTTTTTACCATTGAAGTTCAGATTCCCTCCTTAAGAATTATGAAGGATGCAGGCTTGGATGAAGATGAGTGGATTCAGACCCGACTTGACCAGATAAATTTGATTGATGAGAAGAGGTTAGCAGCAGTTTGTCATGGCCAGATGTACCAGAAATGGATGATCAAAGCTTTTAACAAGAAGGTTAAGCCAAAGGTATATCAGGCTGGTGACTTGGTAATCAAGCGTATCATATTACCACAGGGTGATCCTAGGGGCAAGTGGACTCCTACATATGAAGGACCATTTGTAGTCAAGACAATGTTCTCAGGAGGTGCCATGATACTTACTACTATGGATGGTGAAGACTTCCCACAGCTTGTAAACGCAGACATAGTTAAAAAATACTACGCATAAAAAGAGACCCGCTAGGTTGACTGGCCTAGGCAAAAATAAGGGCATCCCGGCAAACCAAAAGGGTTTGGGCAAAAATTAGGGATATATATATAAAATGTACACCCGGCAAGTCGAAAACCTGAAAAGGCGGCTTGGGCAAAAAAGGGTATCCCGGTGGATTGAAAACCTGAAAGGGCAATCCAGGCAAAAGTTAGGGATTAAAGCGTATGACTATGTCTCGTTTGGATCACCCATGAAACTGCAACCAGTTGTACAACTTACTCAAGTTCGAACAGATAAAGCTCAATTCAATCATTTCCGTCTCAATAGCAGAATATGAGATACTTGAAGATAATGGCAATAGTAGAATTGAAACTCAATAGGATTATTTCCCACATAGCTGATTTTCTTTGTTTTGTAAAATTTTACGACGAATTTCTCTTACTAGGATTTCTGTCTCCTTGTATAAACTTACCTGTGTATAGGTCACTTTTTGGTATAAATAAAATTCCATCTTTGAATCCAGATTTACTTTTACCCTATTTACATAAGCGAAACGTCCATTGGTTGTGTTTGAATGTATGTATGCTGAATATGATTGATGTTTACCAGAAATGCATAAATGCTGAATATGATTGATGTTTACCATAAATGCATGAAAATGCAGTAATAGTATTTACTAAGGACGAACGAGGACAGGATTCCAACGAAGCTTCACCGGTTCATCTCTACAAGACAGTTACAAATCCCCCAGTAGGACAAATCCATCCTCATAAAGTCACATCTCCCCTGGAATTTATATCCATCTCTTTTATCATCATACGGATAGTCGAGAATTTACTTTTCCAATGGGAGTACGACGAACGAAGACGGGAGGTTATGTATACCCTACTATCGAACGAAGACGGGAGGTTATGTATACCCTACTATCAAACAAAGACGGGAAGTTATGGATACCTTACTATCGGACAAAGACGGGAGGTTATGTATACCTTACTATCGGACGAAGACGGAAGGTTATGTATACCTTACTATCCCCAACAGACGGGAGGTTATGTATACCCTACTATCAAACGAAGACGGGAGGTTATGTATAATATATTATCAAACAAGACGGGAACGAGTTCCTCATATTCTTCAGCAACGAATCGGGATTTATTTTCCCTGGCCAGCAGTTATTATACGAAGATATCCAGACGCTTCAGGCTGCATGATGCATACATGCATCATTTACATCATATCATACTTATACCTAGATACATAATACATTACTTAAGTGCATCATATTATACACGCATACATAATGCATAAACTAATATTATCATACAGAATGTTATAATCTTGTTTTTCAGATTAATTCTCCAGCAGACAGACTTCATTAACAACTTGTGACTATTGGGCCGTTGTTTATCTTCCCAAAAGTTATCATTACCTTAGGACGTTGTTTATCCTCCTGAAAGCATATTATCTCCTCGGGACGTTGTTTATCCTCCTGAAAGCATATCACGACCTTGGGCCGTTGTTTATCTTCCCAAAGGTTATCTCCTTACCTCAGAACGTTGTTTATCCTTCTGAAAGCATATTATCTCCTCGGGACGTTGTTTATCCTCCTGAAAGCATATTATTACCTTGGGCCGTTGTTTATCTTCCCAAAGGTTACCACTTCCTCAGGACGTTGTTTATCCTCCTAAAAGCATATCATTACCTTGGGCCGTTGTTTATCTTCCCAAAGGTTACACCACTACCTCAGGACGTTGTTTATCCTCCTGAAAGCATATTATTACCTCAGAACGTTGTTTATCCTTCTGAAAGCATATCATTTCCTCAGGACGTTGTTTATCTTCCTGAAAGCTATCATTATACCTTCATATTTTGGACTGCTTTATCCTCCAAGAAATGTACCTGAAGAACCTTTCTCCAAGTGGCATCTTTAAGGCCACTCAAGCATACTCAACTAGTCATCAGTATCACTCTACGCACCAGTGAGTGCAAATTTTTGGGCTTTTGTGTTCAATCCCCTTCAACCTTCCAAGTTACGACTGGCACATATACCAATCTAACCCCTCAGGTTTCAGAAAATTGAACAGGGGAAGCTGTTGCACCCCAAAATTTGCCCTCAAAATACAAGAATTTGTGTTCTAAGAAGGTTCACAAGGTTCACAAGACCTTTCATGAGGTTCATGAAGTTTACAAGACACTTTATGAGGTTCACAAGGTTCACAAGGTTCACAATACTTACAAGACCTTTCATGAGGTTCATGAAGTTTACAAGACACTTTATGAGGTTCACAAGGTTCACAAGGTTCACAAGGTTCACAAGGCTCACAAGACCTCCCATGAGGTTCACAAGACATCTTATGAGGTTCACAAGTTCACAAAGTTCACAATTGGTCAGAAGATTTGACAATTCCCTTAGACAATGCATCCTCCTAAGCAGTGCATCCAAAACTAGGGTTTTAACTTTAATCAGGCTAAATGGACTTCCAAGACTTCAAGTGAGCTTCATAACATCTTATATGTGTCTAAGAACCCCCATGACAAGTTTTAAGACTTTTCTCAAAGGTTTGCTCAGTCAGATGATCAGATAAGTCAAAATCAGTTAAAGTAGTTAAAAAGTCAAACTGAGGTCAACTGTGGTCAAACCAAAGTCAAACTTCATGATTTTTTGCCAACATCAAGTATATGAAGTAAAATTCATCATTTGATCAAGGGTTGATCATGATCCATCAAGGAGATTTCAGATCATCAAGAATCAGGAGTTTCTAAATTAGGGTTTCCTCAGGAAAAGTCAACTGAACTTTGACCAGCCATAACTTTCACATGCTTCATCACCAATTTTCCATCAAAAGCTCATTTTGAAGGAAATTTAATTCTCTACAACTTTGTGTCTCACAAGCCAAGCCCAAAAATGCTTCATTTGGAAGGTATGAGCTAAGACATTATAGGTCCTTTTGAAAGTCAACAAAAAGTCAACAACTTCAAAAGGGCATAACTTGAAAATGGTAAATGATATGGACATGAAACCAGTGGGGTTGGTTAGAGGAATCTTCAAGATTTCCAAAATTTCCAAGAACACCCTCATAGCATTAAAATTGAAGGATGTGTGCCCTTGCAAAGATGGGAAATTTTTGGTTGGTTTATGAAGAAAATGGAGGTTTAAAACCAATTTTTTCTAAATGGGCTTGCCATATGATGATCCAATCCATACCAATACTTCATGCACGACCCAAATCTCAATTATTCATATTTTTTATCATTTTATTTTATTTATTTTGATTTTATTCATTTAAAATCATTTTAAATTAAAATAAAATAGTAAAATCAAATATTTAAAAGAGACTGAGCTTCTAGAAAGTCATAAAGGTTGCTTGGATCAAATTGATACAAAAATAATGGTGATTGGCTTGAAATAGAAAGGGTTTATTCAAGAATATTTGAATTTTAAGTCTTAATATTTTTCAATCTTTTTCAATCAATTTCTTCACACAACAATCAATTATTTTTGACCTAATCCACTCTATTATAAGTACACAACACAAACCTAATGCAAAGGGACGAAATTCTGGCCTCAAGAGTAAGTTTCAATCTTCAAAAATTCACCTAAAACTCATAATTCAGATTCTTGGTTAGAGGTGATATCAAAGCATTCTAAAGGTGCAAACATGTTCCTTGAACATCTCTGATGCGATACCAATCATTATTTGCATCCAAAGCCTCATGAATTGCATAAACCGAATTCATGTTCTTCATTTTTTTTCAATTTTCGATTTCACTCATTTGGCTGTTATAAATTGTTTTTGTGTTATTAATATTGTTTGTTGTGATACCTAGATGATTCTGGATAAAAGGATTGAAGAACTAAACCCTAAACCGCAAGTTTCCATGGCTAGGGTTCTTGAATTGAATTTGGGATCCTTTGATTTAGCTAATATAAATTAATTCTAAGACTATAATTGAACTGTGTGATGTCTGGGGATCATGAAAATATGATCAATTTGATGAATTCGTACATGTTTATGGTTATATGAAATTGGCAGGTGTAAACACCCCAAATTTTCCCTCACCCATTCACACCATGGCTTGTGATCATTTCATATGCATAAACTCAATCATAGCATCTCATACCACAATTTTGAGTCTTTGCATTGGTTCTAAGTCATCTGCATCTAGGGTTTGTGATCTGAGCAATCCAAGAGCTTCTTGAGCCACTCCAAAAGTCATCAATCACTTCAAAGGGGTCTATATGTGTTCAAGCATCATATTACATCTTCTCAAAGTCAAGAATGCCAAAGAATCACAAGAACTGGGATTGGTATGGAAGCAGAGCCAGGTTTGACTGCACAGATGACCTGAAATTAGGGTTTTGGTTTCAGAGGCCATAACTTCAAATTTTTTGGTCATTCTTGTTTCTATTGGTCTTTATATGGTATAGGGAGTATGCATATAAATTTTTATGAAGAAATTCCATGGGGAGGTCATCTGATCAAGAGTTGACTTTTCAGACAAGTCAGTGCAAAATCAGGGCATCTGAGGCCCCCAATGACCCAACCAAGGGTTGATCTTCATCATTTTGAGTGTATATGATCTTTATTTGATCATGGAAGAAGGTTGAAGTTCACCAAAATTCAAGAATTTGAAGTTTTGCAAAGTTGACTTTTTTGGGCAAGGTTGACTTTTAATGAAATGTCATTTTATGCAACTTTTTCAACCCTTACTTTTTGATCCAAAAATGCTTCAAATGGAAAAACTTTGGTCATGAAAGTTGTAGATTGGATCTTTCCCTTTTCAAAAAGTACAAGAACATGACCTAATTCATTTTGGATCAAAAGTTATGGTGCATCAAAGTTGGCTAAAATCATTAAATTTTAAGTTATGCACCAAATGAGAAATTTGCAAAATCTTGTACCAAAGGCATTTATGACTTCTAATTGATGTCTAATCCTTATACCAACATAATACAAGTCCTAAAGTTCAGATTGAACCAAAAAGATCACATGTTTTATGGTGTTTGGAACAAGATTTTTCCATGAGAACTAAAAGGAACCAAGTTGCAAAACCAATGATAACATCTCACCCACTTGTTGCCTAGCCTGCTGACCAATCCTAGCCTTTCTCCCTCACCTTGCTGCGCAGCCCACACCCTTTGTACTTGGCTGAAACATGAACCATGCCTCTCTTACAAGAAGTTGACATTTTGGCAAAAGCTACTACACCTATCAAAAAAGGGCAGGTCACATCCTCTGACCAATCAGCATTGTTTATACAAACAAATGGCAAGCCAAACAACATAACACAAGGGCCTGAAACCAGCAAGAACATCACTTCCTCATTTTCACTCTCAAGAGCAAAACCTTTCGAAACTCAGCATACAAGCCACAAACACATAAGAAAACTTCACAAACCTTCTCCACTCATCACCCTGATCACAAAGAACCCCTCACCATTGCCTGAAACAGCCTGAATCCAAAACACGATTCCCACCTGAGCTTGAACAGAACTTGTTCAAACTCTCAAACCAGTCAACATAAACTCTTTCTAAGCATCCAGACATCATCAAGGGACCAAAGGGAGTGGTTTGCATCAAAGGAAGAGGCCAGAAAGTTGCAAAATTGAAAGCTTCGAAACTCAGGTAGCTCAAGAACTTTTTTTCCAGAAATGATTTTTAAAGTTCTTAAGTTGTTCTTCATGATTCACTGATTGCTCTGATGTCCTTAGTTTTGAAAATGGTGAAGAAATAAGAGTTTAATCATGTTCTGAAACTTCCTGACCTAAAAATGTTTTGTTTCGATTCATGCGATTGAGGGAAGATAAATGGGTTTTAGCTTGGGGTTTTGATTCAGTGAAGTTTGGGAAGGATTTTTGTTTGTTTAGATTTCATTTTAGTTACGTTTTGGGGGTTTTAGAAATTTTCAGGTGGGGTTCCCACCGGAGAAGACGACCGGAGGTCTTCTCCGGCCACCTGAAAATAATTAGGGTTTAATCCCTGTAATTAGTGCAGTTTGAATGCTGAGCGTTGGATCCCTTGACTTTGTTGACTTGGCGCGTGATTGAGTGGCCCAGATGCATTCATTAAACCCTAATCTCAATTAATTAATTCATAAACCTAATTAGTTTCAGTTTGAATTTGGACCACTGGATTGCGCGCGTGGTCAACCCCTTTTCTCCCAGACTCCATCCTGGCCTTCCATTCTGTTTACTTTTCTTTTTCTTTATTTTTAATTCATTTGTTTTTCATTTAATTTGTCCATTTTATAAAAAATAGTAAAAACCATTTAAAAATTATGAAATTTTTTGTCAAGAGTTTCATTAATTTTTAAAACACAAAAATATTTTTATTTTCATTTTTAGCATTAAAAAAGTATTTTTAAATATTTAAAAGTTTCTTTTTAATTAATTAATGATAATTAATTAATTAAAAATACTTTTAGGTATTTAAAAATCACCAAAAAATTCATGAAACCTTTAAAAACATTTAGAAACATTGTCCAACCCTCAAACCAAATTTATTTTTTGATCTTGATGCATTTTGAGAATTTTCCATGGAATTAAAATCATTTTTATGCATTATTTTGATCCAAACTTCCAAAAATCATTTCTGCCTAACCCTAAAGAGTTGGACCTTGATTCTTTTTGCATTGCATTGTGTTTAGCATGTAGTTTGTGAGATTAAATAGCCATGATTTGATCTTTCATTTTCAATTTGTTTGATAATTTTCTTGTTAAGGAACCCTAAAACCCTAGAAAACTTAGGAAAATCATATCTTGAATTAGGTTAAGAGTTGAGACCTCTCCTTTGGGCAGTGAGTTAGTATAGGTTTAGGGATCCTTTGAAATGATTTTCAATTTTTTGTAATGTTGTTTGCTTCTGATTTTGGTTTTTGTTTGTTGTATTGTTCATAAACCCTAATTTGGGCTTTCATATGCATCCATCTTGCATTTGCATTCATGCCTTGACTTGCCATGATATTTTATGCATCCATGTGATTCAATTAACATCATAAGACATATTGAAAGCATGATTGATCATTGCATCTTTCATTTGCCATGTTGTATGCCATATGCATCTCATAACTTTTCATGTATGATCATGTGTCTTAACTTGCTTCATTTGCATTCATAAGCTTGCATGATCATCCCCATATGTTGTTTCATGTTTGTAGCATCTCATAGCATCATTAACATCATGTATATGCTTCTGTTTTGGTTTTTCATCATACCATTTCATCTCATTTTGCATTGCATTGCATTTTCTTTTCTAACTTTTCAGGTGGTAAGTGACTTTGAGAAGTGAATTTGCCTTCACTTCTCATAACTTCTCTTCATCTCTTTTATGCATCCTTGCTGCATTTTTGTATGTGTTTGAGTTTGAGCTTGCTCATTCTTCTTCTTCCCACTTTCTTTCCTCAAGTGACTTGACTTCTTAAATGAAGCAAGTTACTTTGCTTCTCCTGATCCTTTCATCTGCTTCTTGGTGGCTCCATTGAAGATTTCTCTTGTTAACCTCACAAACCTTAGGAACAACCAAGCATGACAATGATTAGGGTTTTGATTAGTCTCCCCACTTAGTTTTACCTTTGTGTCTCTCTTTGAGTCTTCTCTTCTCATCTCATAATCAAGGACTAAACCCTAAAGGTTTTAAGGCTTTGTGATTAAGCTTATGCCTGCATCCTTCTATTAGGATGGAGTGTATAACTTTAATCCTAAGTGTTAGACCCTTAATGTGTTTAAATCCTCTAATCAATTCACTTAATAATCATCAAGACTTCACACTTGTAACTTGGGCCTTGCATTAGGGTTCTAATTCTTCCTTAATTGGTTAAGAAGGACTAACCCTAGTGTTAATGGACAAGTCCCCCTCAAGTTGTCTTACAAACCCTAAAAATCACTTCATCATCATATCACTAAATAAAATCCACTTAATCAAAGGCTTGTTTTGTCATGAGTTTAATCCCTAATCATGGATTAAGTTGAGGAGCTTTCCTCAGCTTAAACATTCTCATCTATTATCCTTCTATTAGGATGGTGTAATGAGTCTGTTTAATCCTTGATTATGGCTTAATCTCATTACTCAACACTAAACAAAAAACAACAAAAACATCTAATTAATCATAAGTAGGTTAATGATCTTAATCCTACACCAAAGGTGTTTAAGTGTGAGAATCTGACTTCACACTTAAGGTACTCTCATTACCCCTAATCAGAGGGAAGATGTGATGAGTTTACTAAATCCATTGGTTTAGACTTAAGCTCATTTTCTTATGACAAACTTCAAAAAGCAATAAAAGACTGAAAACAAAAAAACAAACAATAATCGTCTCCTTCGGGATTCTTTTCTCATCACCTTCACTCACAAACGAGAACTTGCTTCTTCCGTCTAATGCAAGACAGTTTGCACCTGAGCCAGACAGGTCATACACTTGAGCATAGACAAGTAAGCAGTTCACAAGTCAATTCATCTTTCAGTCTCTTTGGGTCGAACTACGGTGTTCTGACTTCCTCATTGCACGAGAGGATACGTAGGCATAACTTAACAGTTATCGAACAAAAGTCTCTGTAGATTCCCCCTCTTTCTAGCCTCATTCTTTTAGCCTCATGATCTTGAGCATTTCACTCCTGTTCTTACACAGACACTTCACTTATATACTTCACTTTTCTCTTACACTGACACCTGTACATTTTGTTTTCCAGCTCTTTTACACACAAATTGCACTGACACTACCCCTTTGAAACACAAATCTTTTAAGCGTGGATCCCGTCGAGTACGGCGGACAATCTGGGTGCTAATACCTTCCCAGGTTGTAACCAACCCCCTTTCTCAGTCTCTTTGGTTCGCAACCGTCTTATCCATGTCTTTCTAGGTCTATGCAGCATTACCTTTCCTCCGGGATAAAAATGCCTAGCTGGCGACTCTATTCATCTCCAGTGAGTTCACGGCTGTGTGTTCTCATTGTCCCTCTCGCCGACCGTTCGCGTCTGTACCTTTATTTGGGCCAGTCCCATCTATCGGGAGCGACAGCAGGGTTTGTATGCAGGAAAAGTTGCAGGAAATTCCCCAGGAAATTTCGCAGGAAAACCTGCGAAATCCCAAGGAAGAAGAAGAAGTTTCGCGCGCCTGGAAATTTAAATATTTGAAAATATATTTTATGTATTTGTTCCTGTTTTGTATCACACACAAGCGTGTGTCCCTGTGGTGAAGTGTGCGTGTAGATTGCTTGCAGGCCTGGGTTCGAATCCTGGCTTCCACAATTTTTCTTATTTTTCCATTTGAACTATTAGATTTAATATATTATGTATTATACTCATTATATTAACAGAAGCGCCCTCCCGGCTGGAATGGTAAGTGTGTTTGTGTGCAATGCAAAGGTCCTGGGTTCGATCCCCCCCAGGCCTTTTGTTTTGTTTCTTTTTCTTTTCTCATGATTTTCCAGGAATAAACAACAAAACCAATTGGACCTCTCTCCTTAGCACCTGCGCGCGCTGGCCCAGTGGTTAGTCTTGCTGGCTAGAGTTCATGAAAGCAAATGGGCTGGGTTCAATTCCCAGCCAAGGTAAGTTCTTTTTCTCTTTTTCTTCATTATTTGTTTGTTTATTAATATTATTAATTTTAATTAAAACCTTAGCTTAATAAACCCTAAAAATATTTTCATAAATCCTAATTTTCTATTAATTGTAAATATCATTTATTTGTTTATATTTTAATTGGTTTATGAATCCTAATAATTTTCTCAAAAAACCTAATTTTCTTCTATTTGACATTTAATTCTATTATAATTTTTAATTTTTAATTTATCATTTAATCATGTATGTATATTACATAATTTGTTTATAACTTAATTCTTATATATAAATAATTTTCAATATAAGCTTAAAAATAATTAAAACTTGTTAAAAATAATTTTTTGTAAATATAATTATAGTTAATCTTATTTTCATAATATGCATATATTCTATAGCTTATTTATAATTAAATTTTTGTAATCTTTAATATATGTTTAGAAATAGTTAAAAAAATTGCTAATTTAATTTTGTAATTATAATTTTATTTTCATAATATGTTCATAATTAACTTAATTTTTATAATTTGCATATAACTTAAAATTTCATAATAATTAGTATAATTGTTTATATTTTATTCTTAATCTTAAAAAATAATTGTTCATTAATCTTTTAATATTTTTTGCTCATATTATTAACTATGTTTATTTTTATTATTACTAACCCCATTGTGATTTATTATTATTATTATTTCACTAACCCAATTATTATTATTATTTATTTTTGCTTATTATATTTAATTTTCCTTAATTATTATTATGTAATTGTTCCTGGATGTAATATTTAGTAGTAATGTGTAAATATTTATTTTATGCTATGGTTAGTAAAAATAGGGAGTGCAACATGATTGTATATTTAAAATTAATTTAGATCATTTAAATTTAAAGATAAATATTAAAATTGTACACTCACACACGTAAGTCGATCCTGGATCGCCATCTCACTTCCTTAGGGATACCTCTCATGTTGCCAAAACAAAAAGGTCAAGTAGGGTGTATAAAAGCAAAGTCCCTCAATTTCACATCATCTATTCCCTTAACAGATAAAAGATCAAGTCCCTTTCGAATGTTGCCTTCGTAATGATCTTGTCCCTTTCGAATAAAGATGATAGTCCCTTCGAATTGCTTATACACCCCACAATTGCCTAAATAACAGATGACCCTTCAATTGTCCCTCACATCCAAGGTAATGACTACCTATTCCTTAATAATAGGGATAGTCTTACCATTTAAAGGATTCAAGAACAGAAAAGACTTAAAACTTAGGGTAGGTTCCTCTTAGATACTTGCTCACTCTTCAAAACAATTTCAAATACTTCACACATTTCAAACAATTTTCAAAACAAAGGTTTTTTATGCATCCGTACATGGATCATTATAAAACTCTTAAGAAAATTTTTATTCACACACTTCACATTTCAAAAACATTTTAAAGTGAGCTAAGTAACTAAGAGCCCATGGATAACCATGGATGTAAAGGGTGCTAACACCTTCCCTTTACATAACCTACCCCCCGGACCCAAAAATCTTTTAAAAGGTCTTTCCTATTCTTTTATGCCTTTCCTTTGGATAAAATAAAAGTCGGTGGCGACTCTTGCTATCCGCAACATAACTAAAGTCAGTTCTCCCACCGTGTTACACTCTTACGTGTGAAAGATCCTAACTCGGATCTAGTGTACCTTAGGTAAATGGCAATAGACCAAGGAAACTGTACGGCGTATACCGATATGGTTGATCTGGTAGCCATAGTTAGTGTGACTTCTTGGTTGGTGCTTATGTTCCTTAAGTCAAGTTGAGGATAATATGAGGCTGCCATATGTTGTCAATGCACTAACTAACTTTTAGAACCCTAGTTATCCCATCTTGGCCTTTAGAAAGTAGTGAGATAACCGGCTTCGGTGAAGACTGAAGTTTGTTGATAGTCGATACTACGCTCATTGAGATTCTAAACTTGGAGGGTTTTGGTTGGCAAGTAAGTTGCCTACTGAACAACCATCCTTGTGAAGGATCAATGATATTGAGATCCCTTAGAACCTGGTTACTTTTGTAGGATAGGATGAACCAACTAAACTTCAGGGGAGGGTACTTACCTTTGAACCTCATGCAAGCCTTTAAACCTAGGGCTATGGTGTGACTTGTTTGTGTGTGCCACATGTTTATGATTGAGCATAACATCATGACATCATCATGCATCATAAGCATAGCATTTTCACTAACCATTTCAAGGACCAAAGGATCTATCTTTGTTCTTTGATTGTAGGTCATGGCTTCTGTTCGTAGGAATACTATCAGGACCAACTTTGTAAGAGACTCATTACAAAGTAAGTCAAGAAAGAATCCTGGAGCTAACAAAGCAACTTCACGAGGAGCGGAATCTCAACTCATACCTCAACACAAAGAGGAAACTTCCAGGGGAGACTTAAAACCCCATCTTTTGTATTTATTTCATTTCATTTTGTAAGCCCAAGGGGCAAACAAATTTATTACTAATAAAAGTTTACTTTCTTGTTTGTTTAAGCAAATTTAAATCCTGCGGTCCTTGAAAACATTGCATACGCATTTACATTTCATATCACTGCATCAGGGGTTTATTATGTACATGTTTCTTATCTTCTCGCTGTTTATTTCAGCAATGGCTCTTGAACAAACAGTCAAAGATCTTCAGGCACAAAATGCACAGTTCCATGAGCTGATCCTGAACTTGTCTAAGGGGTAGGATGAATTGAAGACACTGCTGGCCAAGAAGACTAAGAAGACTAGAAGGTCAGGAGGCCTGATCAACATGGGAAGAAGGTTCAGAGGTCCTGTCAAGACCAAAGAACAGGTTGAAGATTATGAGTCTGAAGAGTCTGAGAAAGAGGGAGGCAGTCTCCATAATACAATGGGGTACTCTGATTCTGAAGCTAACTACTATCATGAGCCTAATGAAGATAAGTTCAAGATGCTGGTGGATAGAATGGATGCTATGGAATTACAAAAATCTTCTGGGCTGGATTTTGAAGACCTGAGTATGATATCTGGGGTGGTCATACCCATTGGTTTCAAGGTTCCTACTTTCGTAGTTTATGATGGTGTCTCTTGTCCCAAGCTGCATCTGAGATCATATGTTCGGAGAATCCAACCCCATACTGCTGATAAGAAGTTGTGGATCCATTTCTTCCAAGAGAGCTTATCTGGAGCTCAATTGGAATGGTACTATCAGTTGGAGAGTGTCAACATCCGTGATTGGAATGATCTTGCTGAAGCCTTTTACAAGCAATATCAATACAATGCTGACCTAGCCCCTACCCGCATGCAACTACAAAGCATGTCTATGGGTGCTAAAGAAAATTTCAAGGAGTATGCCCAAAAGTGGAGAGACTTGGCTGGAAGAGTACAACCCCCTCTAACTGACAGAGAGTTAGTGGATATGTTCATGTGCACGTTGAATGGTCCTTTTTACAGTCATCTCATTGGAAGCCATCATCTGGCTTCACTGAGTTGATAATGACAGGAGAGCGCGTAGAAAGTGGTATAAGGAGTGGCAAGATCCAAGTGGGTGCTTCTTCTTCAAATACTGCAAAGAAGCCTCCCAGTGGGAAGAAATAGTCAAATGCAGTTTATGGTCAACCTGATTGTAATAGGAGGCATCAGTCTGTGAGTGCAGTTCATATCTCCAATCCAACTCCTGCAACACCAGAGCCACCCCAGGGCAATCAACAGAGGCCTAGAAGGCAGTTCACTAAGATCAACATGTCACTGGACCAAGCCTTGCAACACTTGTTGAAGGGTGAACTTATCACTTTGAGGGACCCTCCTCAGAATCCCAATGTTACCTCTCCCAGGTACAATCCTAATGCGCGATGTGCATATCATTCAAATTGTCAGGGACATGATACCAATAGTTGCTGGGTATTGAAGAATAAGATTCAGGATATGATTGATGCTGGAGAAATTGAGTTCGACCCTCCGGGTACTCCAAATGTGATTACTGCTCCCATGCCAAATCATGAGAAGACTGTCAATGCCATTGATGAAGTTTCACATATCTCCTCAGTTGCATATTTGACTACGCCATTGTCTGTTATTAAGAAGAAGTTAGTACAAGCTGGGTTCTTTCCAGGTTGTCGTGAAGATTGTTTATATTGTGCCTATAAGCCAGATAGCTGCTGGAGGTTGAAGGACGGAATTCAACGCCTCATGAATAATTACACCATAGTGTTTGAGAGGACCCCATCTTCTGTAGAAAGCATGGTTGAACATATAACTCAAGGTGCGAAGGTTGAAGAGGTGGATATGGTTGATAAAGTGCCGGTGAGGATTACTTCCAAGGGCCCTGTCAAAATCACTCATAAGGGTCCAATTAAGATTACTGCTGAAGGCCCTGTGAAGATTGTTGCTGAAGCTAGAGTGGCTCCTATGATCATTACCACTCCTGGTCCTATTCCGTACACTTCTGATAAAGATGTGCCTTGGCATTATGGTTCCGATGTTTATATCCATGGTGTTAAGCAGGAACCCTTAGCTGATACGCATGTTGCTGATGAAAACCTTAATGTTGATAATATTGCTGGATCTAGTAAGATCACGAGAAGTGGAAGAGTTTTCTCTCCTCTAGTTACCTCCAAGAATACAGTTACTCCAACTACTACCTCCACTGCTGATGCTCGGGGCAAAGGTCCTGTTATTGAACCTATACAAACTAATGTGCCAGCTGCTGATGATCTTGCTAAGCAGATGGAAGAAGTATTGAAGATCATTTGCAAGAGTGATTATGACATTGTTGATCAATTGGGGCATACTCCCTCCAAGATTTCTATGTTGTCTTTATTGTTGTGTTCTGAGGCTCATGCCAAGGCCCTGATTAAATTTTTTAAGACTGCTCACGTACCAAATGAAATTTCTGTAGACCAGTTTGAAAATTGTGTTGCGCACTTGACCTATGATAATGGGTTAGGTTTCTCCGATGTTGATTTGACTCCGGCCAAGAGGGATCATAACAGGGCTCTACATATCTCTATTGAATGTAGGGGCACTACCCTGTCACATGTACTAATAGACAATGGTTCCTCGCTGAATGTGTTACCCAAAGAAGTCCTGAATAAACTTAGTCCTGAAGATGCTGTGTTGAAGCCCAGTAATATAGTGGTGAAAGCTTTTGATGGCTCGAGAAGAGTGGTGCATGGAGAAATTGATCTCCCAATCAAAGTAGGTTCTCAGGTCTTCAATGCTACCTTCTATGTAATGGATATTCGTCCGTCGTATTCTTGTTTGCTTGGGCGTCCCTGGATCCATGGGGCAGGTGCTGTAACTTCTACTTTACATCAGAAGCTGAGATATCCGGTAGAAGGAAAAGTTGTCACTGTTTACAGAGAGGAAGGATACATAGTTAGCCATGTGAACACCTTTGAATATCTGGAAGTGGAAGGTGAATATGTTGAAACTCCGTGCCAGACATTCGAAGTAGTTCCTTGGATTGTTAACAATTATGAAGCTCCTCCTATTGTCAAGAAAGTTCTTGTGGTCACCAGAATACCTCCTACAATGGCTTCACTTAAAGATGCTAGAGCTGTAGTGGATGAAGGTGGTTGTACTATTTGGGGTCAGCTTCCTGACATCCCTTACAAGTCTGACAAATTTGGTTTGGGTTTCACTACAGAGTCCCAGAAGGTTGTTCGTCGTGCTCGTGCAATTCGTATCACCAATCAGGGAATTATGAAAGATCAGATCAATGCTGTGGGTGACTATGATTAAGACTACAACTTGGATGCTTGGAGTTTTCATACTGTGGGTGCTGGGCTCAATAATTGGAAAGCTGAAGATGTTATTCCTATCTCCTTTAGTGAGGAGTAAATACTATTACTGTGTTGTTATTTTTAAAGTTTGTAATTTTTGAACAATTGAACTCTTAAGCCTTGTGCCTTACCCTGGGCATAATGGTGTGCTTGTTTCGGGATGTCATTTCATTTGCATACTTCATTCAAAAATCAATGGATGTTTTGTTTTCGTAAAAATTGTGTTCCTTGTCTTTCTTTTCTTTTATTTTTGTTTATCAGCTATGTGTTCTCACACACACCCATATCACTAAAATGCAGATCCTCATCCACTCTGGATCCTGTTGATAACAGTTCTACTATTGCCAATTATAATTTCGAGAATCCGATCTATCAAGCTGAATATGGAAATGAGGACGATTGTGAAGTACCTGTAGAGCTTGCTAGGTTGTTACAACAAGAAGAGAAAGCTATACAGCCACATGAAGAGCCAATCGAAGTTGTGAATCTGGGAACTGAAGAAAACAGGAAAGAGGTCAAGATAGGGGATGAATTAGAGGATAGTGTCAAGAGCAGATTGATTCAGATGTTACATGACTATGTGGAGATCTTTGCTTGGTCCTACGAAGATATGCCAGGGTTGGATACAGACATTGTGGTTCACCGTTTACCAGTAAAAGAAGATTGTCGTCTAAAGAAGCAGAAGGTTCGTCGTATGCGTCCTGAAATGTCAGAGAAGATTAAAGCAGAGGTAATGAAACAGTTTGATGCAGGGTTCTTAGAAGTGACTTCTTATCCTCAATGGGTTGCAAATGTGGTACCGGTACCTAAGAAAGATGGTAAGGTACGTATGTGTGTAGACTACAGGGATTTGAACAAGGCCAGGCCCAAAGATGACTTTCCACTTCCTCATATTGATTTTCTGGTAGACAACACTGCTCAGCATAAAGTATTCTCTTTCATGGATGGTTTCTCTGGTTACAATCAAATCAAGATGGCGCCTGAAGATATGGAGAAAACAACATTTGTTACACAGTGGGGGACCTTTTGCTATAAGGTGATGCCATTTGGTTTGAAGAATGCAGGGGCAACATATCAGCGTGCTATGGTGGCTTTGTTTCATGATATGATTCATCATGAGATAGAGGTATATGTGGATGATATGATAGCCAGATCCCAGAATGAAGAGCAACATCTTGATCATCTGCATAAGTTGTTTGAGAGATTGAAGAAGTACAAGTTGAGATTGAACCCAAACAAGTGTACTTTTGGAGTTAAGTCTGGTAAACTCCTGGGGTTCATTGTCAGTAGAAAAGGTATTGAAGTAGATCCTGTAAAAGTGAAAGCTATACGAGAGATGCCTGCTCCCCGTACTGAGAAGGAAGTTAGAGGTTTCTTGGGACGATTGAATTACATTGCAAGATTTATTTCCCAATTAACTGCCACCTGTGAGCCAATCTTCAAGTTGTTGAAGAAAGATCAGGTGATGGAATGGAATGATGAGTGCCAGACAGCCTTTGATGAAATCAAGAAATATCTCCTAGAACCTCCAATTTTGATGCCACCAGTTGATGGAAGACCCTTGATTATGTACTTAACAGTGTTAGACAATTAAATGGGGTGTGTGTTGGGGAAACATGACGAGTCTGGTCGAAAAGAGCAGGCAATATACTACCTTAGCAAAAAGTTTACCGACTGTGAAACAAGATACTCACTGCTCGAGAAAACTTGCTGCGCTTTGGCATGGGCTGCTCGCCGACTAAGACAGTATATGTTGACCCATACTACTTTGTTGATTTCGAAGATGGACCCAATCAAGTATATATTCGAGAAACCTTCTCTCTCCGGAAGAATAGCAAGATGGCAAATGATCTTGACAGAATATGACATACAGTATACTACACAGAAGGCCATTAAAGGAAGTGTGGTAGCTGATCATTTGGCTCATCAAGCAGTGGATGATTATCAGTCAATGAGTTTTGAGTTCCCTGATGAAGACATTATGATTATTACCAAAGAACCTGGACAATATGACGGACCCGAACAAGGATCCCGATGGACTATGGTTTTTGATGGAGCTTCTAATGCACTTGGTAATGGTGTTGGTGTTGTGATCAGTTCCCCTGAAGGTTGTCATACCCCGATTACTGCCAGACTTTGTTTCTATTGCACCAATAACATGGCTGAGTATGAGGCATGTATCCTGGGTATCAAAACTGCCATTGATATGAAGATTCAGTTCCTTGACGTGTATGGAGATTCAGCCCTAGTAGTAAGTCAGATTAAAGGAGATTGGGATACCAAGCATGATAATCTCATTCCTTACAGAGAGCATGTGTTGTCTTTGATCCCATATTTCAAAGAGATTACCTTTGGACATATTCCACGAAGAGAGAATCAGTTGGCAGATGCATTAGCCACCATGGCATCCATGTTTGAGATCAGCTGGGATAATGAAGCTCCCAAGATTACTATTGATAGATTTGAGAAGCCTGTATACTGCAATGAGATTGACACTGAAGAAACAAAGGAGAAACCTTGGTTCTATGAAGTGAAAAGATATCTTGAAGCTCAGGAGTTCCCTGAAGGGGCATCTGTCAAAGATAAGAAGTTTCTGAGGAGGTTTTCTGCTAAGTTCCTTTTGAGTAATGGAATTTTGTACAAGCGCAATCATGATTCAACTTTGCTTCGTTGTGTAGATAAGAAGGAAGCAACCTAGATTATGGAAGATATGCATGATGGGATCTTTGGCACTCACTCTAGTGGTCATACTATGGCAAAGAAGATATTGATAGCAGGTTACTATTGGACTACCATGGAAGCTGACTGCTATCAACATTCCAGAACATGTCATAAGTGTCAAATATATGCTGATAAAGTCCATATACCTCCATCACCATTGAATGTGTTGACTGCTCCTTGGCCTTTTGCCATGTGGGGCATTGATATGATTGGTGAGATCAAACCTACTGCTTCTAACGGGCATCGTTTCATCCTGGTTGCTATTGATTACTTCACAAAGTGGGTGGAGGCAGCTTCATTTGCATCTGTTACCAAGAATGTTGTGGCTCGATTCATTAAGAACAATCTCATATGTAGGTATGGCATCCCTGAAAGGATTATCACGGACAATGGCTTTAATTTGAACAACACTATGATTATTGATCTCTGCACGCAGTTCAAGATTAAGCATCACAACTCTTCTCCGTATCGTCCAAAGATGAATGGGGCAGTTGAAGCTGCTAACAAGAATATCAAGAAGATTATACAGAAGATGATTGTTACTGACAAGGATTGGCATGAGATGTTACCGTTTGCTCTTCATGGTTATCGTACTACAATACGTACTTCAACAGGGGCAACCCCATTCTCCTTAGTATATGGTATGGAAGCAGTTCTGCCCATTGAAGTTCATATTCCATCCTTAAGAATTATGAAGGATGCAGGCTTGGATGAATATGAATGGATTCAGACCCGACTTGACCAGATAAATTTGATTGATGAGAAGAGGCTAGCAGCAGTTTGTCATGGCCAGATGTACCAGAAACGAATGATCAAGGCTTTCAACACGAAGGTCAAGCCAAAGGTATATCAGGCCGGTGACTTGGTAATCAAGCGTATCATATTACCACAGGGTGATCCTAGGGGAAAGTGGACTCCTACATATGAAGGACCATTTGTGGTCAAAACAGTATTCTCAGGAGGTGCCATGATACTTACTACTATGGATGGTGAAGACTTCCCACAGCCTGTAAACGCATACATAGTTAAAAAATACTACGCATAAAAAGAGACCCGCTAGGTTGACTGGCCTAGGCAAAAATAAGGGCATCCCGGCGAACCAAAAGGGTTCGTGCAAAAATTAGGGATATATATAAAAAATGTACACCCGGCAAGTCAAAAACCTGAAAAGGCGGCTTGGGCAAAAAAAGGGTATCCCGGTGGATTGAAAACCTGAAGGGGCAATCCAGGCAAAAGTTAGGGATTAAAGTGTATGACTATGTCTCATTTGGATCACCCATGTAACTACAACCAGTTGTGCTACTTACCCAAGATCGAACAGATAAAGCTCAATCCAATCATTTCCGCCGCGACAACAAAAGATGAGATACTTGAAGATAATGGCAATAGTAGAATTGAAACTCAATAGGATTATTTCCCACATAGCTGATTTTCTTTGTTTTGTAAAGATTTTCTTTACGACGAAACGTCCATTGGTTGTGTTTGAATGTATGTATGCTTTTGAATATGATTGATGTTTACCAGAAATGCATAAAATACTTAATATGATTGATGTTTACCAGAAATGCATGAAAACGCAGTAATAGTATTTACTAAAGGCGAACGAGGGAAGGAATTCAACGAAGCTTCGCCGGTTCATCCCCACCAGACAGCTACAAGTCCCCCATTAGGGAAAATCCATCTTCATAAATACTTCAAGTCACATCTCCCCTGGAATTTTTATCCATCTCTTTTATACTCAGACGGATAGTCGGGAATTTATTCTTCCAATAGGAGTACGACGAACGAAGACGGGAGGTTATGGATACCTTACTATCGAACAAAGACGGGAGGTTATGGATACCTTGCTATCAAACGAAGACAGGAGGTTATGAATATTATATTATCAAACGAGACGGGAGCTAGTTCCTGATATTCTTCACTATATTATCAAACAAGACGAGTTCCTCATATTCTTCAACAACGAATCGGGATTTATTTTCCCTGGCCAGCAGTTGTTATACGAAGATATCTGGACGCTTCAGGATGCATGATACATACATCATTTACATCATACCATAACATACATATCCATAAGTACATAATGCATTTGCTTGAGTGCATCATACTATACATGCATACATAATGCATAAACTAATATTATCTTGTGGAATGTTATATACATCATGATATTTGCATCGAACTAATCTTGTTTTTTAGATTAATTCTCCAGCAGACAAACTTCATCAACAACTTGTTACCTTAGGCCGTCGTTTATCTTCCCGAAGGCTATCTTGAGATGTCGTTTATCTTCTCAAAAGCCATATTGTTACCTTGGGCCGTTGTTTATCTTCCCAAAGGTTATCTCATTATCTTGGGACGTCGTTTATCTTCCCGAAGGCTATCTTGAGACGTCGTTTATCTTCTCAAAAGCCATATTGTTACCTTGGGCCGTTGTTTATCTTCCCAAAGGTTATCTCATTATCTTGGGACGTCGTTTATCTTCCCGAAGGCTATCTTGAGACGTCGTTTATCTTCTCAAAAGCCATATTGTTACCTTGGGCCGTTGTTTATCTTCCCAAAGGTTATCTCATTATCTTGGGACGTCGTTTATCTTCCTGAAAGCTATCTTGAGACGTCGTTTATCTTCTCAAAAGCCATATTGTTACCTTGGGCCGTTGTTTATCTTCCCAAAGGTTATCTCATTATCTTGGGACGTCGTTTATCTTCCCGAAGGCTATCTTGAGACATCGTTTATCTTCTCAAAAGCCATATTGTTACCTTGGGCCGTTGTTTAACTTCCCAAAGGTTATCTCATTATCTTGGGACGTCGTTTATCTTCCCAAAGGCTATCTTGAGACGTCGTTTATCTTCTCAAAAGCCATATTGTTACCTTGGGCCGTTGTTTATCTTCCCAAAGGTTATCTCATTATCTTGGGACGTCGTTTATCTTCCCGAGGGCTATCTTGAGACGTCGTTTATCTTCTCAAAAGCCGTATTGTTACCTGGGGCCGTTGTTTATCCACCCAAAGGCTAGACCTTCATATTTGGCATTGCTTTCCTCTCAAAGAAATATATCTGAAGAACTTTTCTCCGAATGGCATCTCTAAGCCCATATCCTACTTCTTCCAAGTGGCATCTTCAAGCCCACTCAAGCATATACAACTAATCATCAGTGTTACTCTACGCACCGGTGAGTGCAAATTTTTGGGCTTTTGTGTTCAATCCCCTTCAACCTTCCAGGTTACGAATGGCACATATACCAATCTAACCCCTCAGGTTTCAGAAAATTGAATAGGGGCAGCTGTTGCACCCCAAAATTTGCCCTCACAAGACAAGACTTTGTGTACTAAGAGGCTCACAAGGTTCACAAGGTTCACAAGGTTCACAAGACCTCCCATGAGGTTCACAAGGTTCACAAGACATCTTAAGAGGTTGACAAGGTTCACAAGACATCTTAAGAGGTTCACAAGGTTCACAAGACATCTTATGAGGTTCACAAGGTTCACAAGACATCTCATGATGTTCACAAGGTTCACAAAGTTCACAAATAGTCAGAAAGTTTGACAATTCCCTCAGACAATGCATCCTCCTAAGCAATGCATCCTAAACTAGGGTTTTGACTTTAATCAGGCTAAATGGACTTCCAAGACTTCAAGTGAGATTCATAGCATCTTATATGTGTTTAAGAATCCTCATGACAAGTTTCAAGACTTTTCCCAAAGGTTTGATCAGTCAGATGATCAGATAGGTCAAAATCAGTTAAAGTAGTTAAAAAGTCAAACTGAGGTCAACTGTGGTCAAACCAAAGTCAAACTTCATGATTTTTTTCCAACATCAAGTATATAAAGTAAAATTCATCATTTGATCAAGGGTGGATCATGATTCATCAAGGAGATTTCAGATCATCAAGAATCAGGAGTTTCTAAATTAGGGTTTTCATAGGAAAAGTCAACTGAACTTTGACCAGCCATAACGTTCACATGCTTCATCAAATTTTTCCCATCCAAAGCTCATTTTGAAGGAAATTGAATTCTCTACAACTTTGTGTCTCACAAGCCAAGCCCAATAATGCTTCATTTGGAAGGTATGAGCTAAGACATTATAAGTCCTTTTGAAAGTCAACAAAAAGTCAACAACTTCAAAAGAGCATAACTTGAGAATGGTAAAAGATATGGACATGAAATCAATGAGTTTGGTTATAGGACTCTTTAAGCTTTCCAAAATGTCCAAGAACACCCTCATATCATTAAAATTGAAGGATTTATGCCCCTGCAAAGTTGGGAAATTTTTGAGTGG
The DNA here is from genome assembly GCA_963966055.1 of Lathyrus aphaca. Taxonomy (NCBI): domain Eukaryota; kingdom Viridiplantae; phylum Streptophyta; class Magnoliopsida; order Fabales; family Fabaceae; genus Lathyrus; species Lathyrus aphaca. Next base: position 505,867,831 of record OZ014520.1, read on the forward strand.
TTTATGAAGTAAATGGGGTCTTAAAACCATAATTCTTCAAATGGGCTGACTTTTTTGTGATCCAATGTGTTCCATGACATCATGCACGAAATTTATTTAATATTTTCATAATTTTATTCATTTTATTTTTATTTATTATGATTTTTTATATTAAAAATCATTTTAAATTCAAATAAAATATAAAAATATGAAGATTTAAAAATATTTTGATTCTAGAAAGTCATGAAAGCTAATTGGATCAGATTGATATGAGAATTATGGTGATTGTCTTAAAATAGCAATGTTATATCAAAAAATATTTGAATTTTAAGGCATGATCTTTTTCAATCTTCCATGACCAAAATATCCAAAGGATAGCCCAACTTTTTGACCTAATTCAGTTCACTATATGTACACAAACTCATCACAATGCAAAGACACGAAATTGGCAGCCTCCAAGAACACTCTTGAGATTCAAATTTTCATTGAAACTTTAATTTTTGGATTCTATTTTGCAGGGGGATTTAAGGTAATCTAAGGACATAGACATGATCCTTGTGCATCATTGATACGATCTCAATGCTTGGCATCATCAAAATCATCCCTGAATGCATAACCCAAACCTCTTTTGCTCTTGAATTTGAATTTTTCGATTCCGTTTATTTAGCTAATGTCAACTGATTTTGTTGTTTGATTTGTGTTAGTCATGACTTGTAGATGGTTTCTGGACATTTTCGTGAAGAAGCATAGCCTAGAACCTGACTTGCCATTGTTAGGGTTTTGGTTACCAAATGAGGGTTTCCCAAGAAACCAAATATAAATGAATTTGAAGAACATGAATAGACTGTGTGAATCTTAAGGAACTCATTGACATAATCAATTTGATGAAATCGTACCATTTGCTTGCTGTTTGAAATTCGCAGGTTATGAGTATTAAGAATTCGCATGAAAATGCATAGGTGATTTGGCAGGAAAATTCGTAGGTATCAAGGAGGAAGATGAAGTTCTGGCGCCAGTATGAAATTCAAATATAGATTAAATATTTTATTAATTGGTTTCTGTTATATTTCAACTATGTAGTAATGGCTCAGATGGTAAGCATGCGCGTGAATGAAGATCAAGACAGGGGTTCGAATACCACCTCCAATATTTTTTTTTCTTTATTTCCCTTATGTTTTTCAGGCTAAAAATATAATAATCAGTGTTCATTCTATATTCACAAGCGCACGCTTGGTCTGGTGGCAGTGGTGTTGGTCCAAGAGATGGCAAGCCTAGGGCCTGGGTTCGAATCTCAGCCCCAGGTAAGTTTCTTTTTCTCATTTTATTTTATTTTATTTTATTTGTTTATATTATATTTAATTTAATTAATGAATAAATATTAAAATAAAAATGTTTATTATCACTTTCTTATATATAATTCAAAATCTTGTTAAAATTTAAACTTTATTAAAATTATCTAATATTTATTTTATTGTATATATTATATTATTTTGTATAAATAAATTAATTATATTAACTCATAAAACCTAATTATTTTTATATAAACCCCAATATTTTATATAAAACCTAATATTCTCATGAACCCTAATTTATTTTGATAAACCCTAATTTTCTTTTATAAAATCCTGATTATATTATAACTTGTAAATTATTTGTAAATTTTAATTATGTGTATTTATAATTTGTATATAGTTTTTTTTATGTAAACAATTTAATTAATTAACTAACTCCAATTTACTTTCTTAAAGAATAATTAAAAAAACATTTATTTTATCTTATGAATATAATTTATTATTTTTTATATGCTTGTTTAAATAATAATTAGATATTTTTAATAAGTATATAAAGTTAAATAATTAGATTATTAATCATATTTTATAAGTATATAATATTCATTATTTATTTCTTTCATTAAAAATCTAAAAAATAATTATTTATTTAAGAATTGAACTTTTTTATATTATTATGCTAATTTCTTCCTCTTATATTTATTTTGTTTATTATTACTAACTTCTTTATTTATTTATCTATTATGTGATTATTTATTTTTATTATTATTATTATTATTATTACTAACCCATTTAATTATTTATTTATTTACTTATTTATTTTAATTATTTTAATTATTATAATGTAATTGTATCCATTATGTAATAGTTGTAGTAATTTTTATTATTTAATTTTTAATTGCTATGGTTAGTAAAATAGGGAGTGTAAAACATATTTATATTTAAAATTGAATTTAGATCATTAAATCTCAAGATAAATATTTGAATTGGTACACTCACACACGTAAGTCGATCTTGGATCGCCATCTCACTTCTTAAGGGTTACCTCTCAAGTTGCCTAAACAAAAGGTCAAGTAAGGTGTAAAGCAAAGTCCCTTCTCTCATATCATCTAGTCCCTTAACAGATAAAAAGATCAAGTCCCTTCGTGGTTGCCTTCGTAATGATCTCGTCCCTTTCGAATAAAGATGATAAGTCCCTTCGAATTGCTTATACACCTTACAGTTCCCTAAATAACAGTTGTCCCTTCACTTGTCCCTCATACATCCAAGGTAATGACTACCTATTCCTTAATAATAGGGATAGTCTTACCACTTAAAGGGTATTTAAGAACAGAAAAGACTTAACTTAGGGTAGGTTCCTCTTATGTACTTGCTCACTTCTTCAAAAACACTTCACACTTCAAATAATTTCTCAAACAAAGGCTTTATATATATCCGTACATGGATCATTATAAAGTACTTAAGGAAATTTCTAAACACACACTACACTTCTCAAAAACATTTTAAAGTGAGCTAAGTAACTAAGAGCCCATGGATAACCATGGATGTAAAGGGTGCTAACACCTTCCCTTTACATAACCTACCCCCCGAACCCAAAAATCTTTTAAGGTCTTTCCTGTTCTTTTATGCCCTTTCCCTTGGATAAAATAAAAGTCGGTGGCGACTCTTGCTATCCGCAACATTTAACTAAAGTCAGTTCTCCCACTGTGTTACAGACCCCATCTGAATCCAGAAGTTAACATCCCGAGGAATGGTCAAGGTAATACTGCTGGGGGCAGAATCCTGCAGGAGGACCCCCAGGAAGAACAGTTTACTGTTGTAGGGGTAGGAGATGAGGTATATGACAGAAGATTGGACGAGATTGCTGAAAAGTTAAGATCTTTGGAATCTCAGAATTCTTTGGGCTTCGATGTGATGGATATGGGACTAGTGGATGGGGTAAGGAATCCCCACAAATTAAAACCCCCATGCTTTAAAAAGTACAATGGTACCTCCTGTCCTCGCACTCATCTACAGTCTTTCTTGGGACGGCTCAAGGCTTATACCACAGATGAGAAGTTATGGATGTTCTACTTTGAGGACAGTCTGACTGGAGCTTCAAGAGAATGGTATTCACATTTGACTAGGGCCACCATAAGATGTTGGAAGGACTTAGCCGAGGCCTTCATCCGACAATATCAGTACAACCTGGACATGGCTCCCAATAGAACTCTTCTAATGGGAATGTCTCAGTCTTCTAGAGAGAGCTTCCGGGATTATGCTCAGAGGTGGAGACAGCTTGCTGCTGCTGTCCAACCACCCATGTCAGAAAGGGAAATTGCTGACATGTTCATGAACATATTGCAAGGGACTTACATTGATAGACTGGCTGCTTTCTCCTCTACCAGTTTTTCTGATGTGGTCATAGCTGGTGAGAGGATTGAAAGTCTCATGAAGATGGGAAAAATCTCCGACAGTGGTGCAAGTTCCTCCAGCAATCCCAGAAAACCTTTTGCGGGACCCCGAAGGGCAGGTGAAACAAATTCCATTCATACAAGCAGGGGCAGGCCCCAGTATTCTCACAGGTCAGTAGCAGCTGTTACCATCCCAGCTCCAGTTTCACAACAACCTTTATATCCTCAACAACAACAACAACCTCACTATCAGCAACCATCTCATTTTCCGCAACAGAGAACCTACAACAACAACAATAGCAACCAACAACAGCGTCCTTTTCAACAAAGGCCATCTCAGGAAAATAGGGTAATTGACCCTATCCCTATGCCTTATGCTGCCTTATTGCCACAACTCTTGAAGCTCAACCTGGTTGAGTTAAGGACGTTGGCACCACCAGATCCTCTCAATCTCCCAAAGAATTATGATGTCAACGCCAGGTGTGCCTTTCACTCTAACGCACCTAGTCACAGTACTGAGAAATGCAGAGCATTACAGATGAAGGTGCAAGATCTGGTTGATTCTAAAGCTCTCAATTTCGCACCTCCTCCAAACATCAACATAAATCCTATGCCTAATCATGGTGGGCCTAGGATTAATGCTATTGAAGAAGACCAACCATCTACATTGATTGATAATGTTGCACAAATTCAAACGCCACTGGCTGAAGTCAAAGTTCAACTTTTAAGATGCCAAGTGTTCCCAGACTGTGGGCCTGCTGTGAATTGTGTAAGATAGCTAGTAATGGTTGTGAGAAGCTAAGGATTGGCATAGATGGCCTTATCCAAGGTGGAATCTTACAAATTACTTCAACAGCTCCTTCAGCAACTTTTGTTTCAGCAACACTAGAATCTCCTACAACATCAACAACCATTTCTTCTACAACATCAGCATCCATTTTACCAAAGGAATCTTCTACAACGCCGGCAAAAGTTAATGAAGATGTCTCAACAGTTACAATCTACTATGACCCATCAAATGTTCCTCCCAGCAGCAATTTCCAGCAACAAACTGTGGAACCACTTGCCAGATCTCCGGTCACTATCTACTATGATTCGCACACCGTTACAGTACCGTCCTCTGCAGCAATCAGCCCACTTACTATTACGGTACCTGGGCATGTTCCTTATGAAATCACTAATGCCATACCTTGGCATTATGGCTCTAATCTTTATTGCAACAGGGAGAAAATCACTCTGGATTCATCAACCTCTTCGCCACAAATCGATAATGTTGGGGGAGGCGGAGGCTTCACCAGAAGCGGACGCCTTTTTGCCTCACAAACACAGAGACCTAATGCTGAAGCAGAGGCTGCTGCTAAAGCAAAAGGAAAGAATGTGGTATCTGAAGAGCCATCTGCCAAAGAAACTCATAAGACATCTTTTGAACAAGATGTAGACGAGTTCATGAGAATCATCAAAAGGAGTGATTACAAGGTGGTAGACCAGCTTCACCAAACACCCTCCAAAATCTCCATATTATCACTGTTGATGTGTTTCGAAGCTCACATGAATGCATTGTTGAAAGTCCTGCATGCAACATTCGTGCCGGAGGAGATTACTGTTAATCAGCTAGAAACTGTGGTTGCAAACGTCAACACCAGTCATGGATTGGGCTTTACCAATGCTGACTTAACAACGGAGGGACGCAACCATAACAAGGCTTTGCATATCACCCTGGAATGCAAGGGTGTTGTTCTATCTCATTTACTGGTGGATACTGGGTCGTCACTCAATGTTCTACCAAAGAAAGCCTTAGTGAAGCTGGAATACGATGGCTTGGCATTGCTTCCGAGTAATTTGGTGGTAAGAGCTTTTGATAGCTCTAAAAGATAGGTGCTTGGTGAAATTGATTTGCATGTGTTGATTGGCCCACAGACCTTCAAGACTACCTTCTTTGTGATGGACATACAGCCGGTCTACAGCTGTCTGTTGGGTAGACCCTGGATCCACGCCGCTGGCGCTATTATGTCTACCCTTCACCAGAAGTTAAAATTCGAGTGGGAAGGCCAAATCATCACCATCTTTGGGGAGGAGGACATCTTTGTTAGCCAGCTGGCTACGTACAAATATATAGAAATGGATGGGGAGATCCATGAGACCATGAGTCAAGGGTTTGAAGCCCTTAATATTAATGAAGCATCTGCTGTGTCTGGGACTTCTATCACATCATATCAACAAGCCCGGAAGGTTGTTGAAGAGGGTACCGCCCAAGGCTGGGGCAAGCTGCTGCCAGTAGAAAAGAAAGAAGACCGATTCGGGTTGGGATATGTCCAAGGATCCCGGGGAACCATGTCTCAAACTGGTCTTCCCAGGAAATTATAAGAGTTACTCCTGCAGAGTAATTATTATTTCCTGTATTTAAGCATGCATCAAGTCCTGCATCTTGCCCAAGATGTCAGGGCTCATTTTGTAATCGGGCCATCTTGTATTTTGTGCAAATGATCAATTAATGAATATCAGGACATCTTTTGCAAATGAGTCTTTTCTTTTCCGCTCACTGTTTTTCATTTTTCATTTTTTGTACAAAAATAAAATGGCAATGTTTTTCAAAATAAATAACTTCATTTTCACTTTTTCTAAGCAAGATAAAACTGATCACTAAAATGAACAAATCTAAACCCTTGCAGAGAATACCCTCCAGACTGCACCGACAACGACACTGCTATGACTTCGTATGCCTTTGACAATCCGATTAATCAAGCCGATGAAGGGGTTGAAGAAGATTATGAGCTACCTGAAGAGCTAGCCAGGTTGTTGAGACAAGAGGAGAAAGTTATAACTCCTCATCAGGAGGAAGTTGAGACGGTTAATCTTGGTACAGAAGAAGACCTGAAAGAAGTGAAAATCGGGGCCTGCCTGCAAGATTCAGTGAAAGAGCAACTTATTGACATGCTTCGGGAGTATGTGGATGTTTTTACTTGGTCTTATCAAGATATGCCAGGGTTGGACACCGACATTGTTATGCACAAGCTGCCTCTGAAAGAAGATTGTTCGCCAGTAAAACAGAAGTTGCGCTGTACTCGCCCAGATATGGCAATGAAGATAAAAGAGGAGGTACAAAAACAGTGGGACGCCGGTTTCCTTGCTGTAACTAGTTACCCTCCGTGGGTTGCTAACATTGTACCTGTGCCTAAGAAGGATGGAAAAGTTAGGATGTGTGTGAATTACCGGGATCTGAACAGAGCCAGCCCGAAAGATGACTTCCCTTTACCTCACATTGATGTATTGGTCGACAATACGGCTCAGTTCTCGGTGTTCTCTTTCATGGATGGATTTTCGGGATATAACCAGATCAAGATGTCACCTGAAGACATGGAGAAAACAACCTTCATCACACCCTGGGGCACATTCTGTTATAAGGTAATGCCATTCGGACTAAAGAATGCTGGTGCCACCTATCAACGGGCTATGGTAACATTATTCCATGACATGATCCATAAAGAAATTGAATGTTATGTGGATGATATGATTGCCAAGTCCCTCACAGAAGAACACCACCTAGTGAATCTGTTGAAGCTATTCAAGCGTCTGAGGAGGTACCAATTGAAAATAAACCCCAACAAGTGTACATTTGGGGTGCGATCCGGTAAGCTCTTGGGATTTATTGTAAGTGAGAAAGGGATTGAAGTTGACCAAGATAAAGTTAAAGCCATTCAAGAAATTCCTGCACCGAGGACTGAAAAAGAAGTTCGAGGGTTCCTAGGTAGATTGAACTACATTTCACGGTTCATATTTCACCGTACAACAACCTGTGAGCCCTTGTTCAAATTATTAAGAAAAGAACAAACGGTCAGGTGGAATGAAGACTGCCAGAGGGCTTTTGACAAAATCAAGGAATACTTACAAGAGCCTCTTATCCTTATGCCTCCAGTTTAAGGAAGACCTCTAATAATGTACTTGACAGTATTAGAAGAGTCGATGGGGTGTGTGTTGGGCCAGCATGACGAGTCTGGTCGAAAAGAGTATGCAATATACTACCTAAGCAAAAAGTTTACTGACTGTGAACAACGTTATTCACTGCTCGAGAAAACTTGTTGTGTTTTAGCGTGGGCTGCTCGCCGACTAAGGCAGTATATGTTGACCCACACTACCTTATTGATTTCAAAGATGGATCCAGTCAAGTACATTTTTGAGAAGCCAACACTTACCGGACGGGTTTCAAGATGGCAAATGATTCTCACAGAGTATGACATTCAGTACACATCTCAAAAAGCCATCAAAGGCAGTGTATTGTCCGATTATCTTGCTGAGCAACCCATTGATGATTACCAGCCTATGAGATTTGACTTCCCTGATGAAGACATCATGTTTATAAAAGCAAAAGATCACGAAGAGCCTATTCACACTGAAGGGCCTGACCCAGAAGAAGAATGGACTATGATGTTTGATGGGGCTGTTAATATGAATGGACGTGGTGTTGGTGAAATACTCATTACACCTAAGGGAGTTCACATGCCTTTATCGGAAAAACTCACTTTTAACTGCACTAACAACGAAGCTGAATATGAAGCTTGTATTATAGGTCTTGAGGAAGCCATTGACCTCAGGGTCAAGACTTTGATTGTATTCGGAGATTCAGCTCTAGTAATTAATCAAACCAACGGCAAATGGTATACTCACCAGGAGCATCTGATTCCATATCGGGATTATACAAGGAGGTTACTCACATTCTTCACAACAGTCAAGCTTGAGTATATCCCTCGAGATGAAAATCAGTTCGCAGATGCTCTGGCTACCATTTCATCCATGATCAAAGTTCAAGCTTCCAACTTTGTGCCTCGGATTTCAGTATCCAGACTTGATAGACCAGCATATGTATTCTCGGCAGACCTTGCTAAAGATGATAAGCCTTGGTTCCACAACATCAAATGTTTCTTAGAGGATCAAACATACCCACCTGGGGCATCTTCCAATGATAAGAAGACACTAAGAAGGCTGGCTGGTAGTTTCTTCTTGAATGCTGATGGTTCCTTGTACAAGCGAAACTTTGATATGGTACTTCTCAGATGTATTGATAAGACAGAAGCAGACTTGTTGATGCACGAGGTGCACGAAGGATCTTTTGGTACCCATGCTGGAGGGCATGCAATGGCTAAAAAAGTGTTAAGATCAGGTTACTACTGGATCACAATGGATGCAGACTGTTGTGCTTATGCCAGGAAATGCCATAAATGCCAGATTTATGCAGATAAAGTGCATGTGCCTCCGAATCCTTTGAATGTGATGTCTTCACCTTGGCCCTTCGCCATGTGGGGCATTGATATGATTGGCAAGATTGAACCTACTGCTTCAAATGGCCACAGATTTATCTTGGTAGCCATTGACTATTTTACCAAGTGGGTCGAAGCAGCTTCCTATACAAATGTCACCAGGAAAGTGGTAGCCCGATTCCTGAAGAGAGACATCATCTGTCGGTATGGAGTGCCCGAGCGAATCATTAATGATAATGGTTCCAACCTGAACAACAAAATGATGACAGAACTGTGTCGGGACTTTAAGATCCAACACCACAATTCTTCTCCTTATAGGCCAAAGATGAATTGCGTTGTTGAGGTAGCTAACAAGAATATCAAGAAGATTGTGCAGAAGATGGTGGTCACCTACAAAGACTGGCATGAAATGCTACCATTTGCCTTGCATGGGTACCATACATCAATCAGAACATCCACTGGGGCAACACCGTATCAGCTTGTGTATGGTATGGAGGCAGTCCTACCTGTTGAAGTTGAATTACCCTCCTTGCGGGTACTAATGGATGTTAAACGTAATGAAGCAGAATGGGTCCAATCCCGGTACGAACAACTGAGTCTGATAGAAGAGAAGAGGTTAGCTGCAATCTGTCATGGGCAGCTGTATCAGAAGAGAATGAAGAAAGCCTTCGATCAGAAGGTCAGGCTTCGGGAATACCAAGTAGGAGATCTTGTGCTGAAAAACACTCCTCTCTCCTCATACAGACCACAGGGGCAAGTGGACTCCGAATTACGATGGACCGTTCATAGTAAAGAAAGTCTTCTCTGGTGGAGCACTGATGCTCAGCACTATGGATGGTGAAGACTTCCCGTCCTCTGTGAATTCAGATGCAGTTAAAAATTACTTCGCATAAAATGACCCGCTGGACATAAAAACATGTAAAGTCCAGGCAAAAATAGGGCATCCCGGCGAGTCAAAAACAGAATAAAAAGACTCGGGCAAAAATAAGGGAAACTAAATAAAAAATGTACACCCGTTGAGTTGAAAAGCCGCATTGGACAACTCAGGCAAAAATAGGTATCCCGGTGGATTGAAAACCCGAAAGGGCGATCCACGCAAAATAAGGGAATAAGCGAACAACTGCATCCTGAATTCGTATGTATCATTTACAACATGGCAAGCTTCGAAAGGTTAAAGCATTGGTCGGAATCAACCTTCTTCAAAAGCAAGATGAGAAGAACGTCAATGTCATACAAGTCATAGCAAAAGGGAAGCACTGAAGCGTCATCAACATTGTTAGCATCTTTTTTGTTTCTCAATTTGTAACAATCTCCTCATTTCAGGGGATCTGTTTCTTTGACTGTACTTGCCAATTCAAGGCACACAAATTAATAAAATCAGATTTTCAGTCACATTCCGTCTCGTACATTTTATTTTCATTTGCAAAAATGTCCGATGACCTTATAATATTGATTGTATAAATACAAATGCGTCTTTTCTAAATTACATGCTTACAGGAAATAGATTTGCTCCCGGGAGTGTCTAAATTCCTATGACGGAATCCAGTAAAGGGATGCCTCGGGGTACTTGTGCGTTTCTTTGTCATAACAGGATTGCAGGTATTCAAGCGCAACATGGGGCATGAAAGTGCCTCCCCAATCAGAACAGCATCAGAAGGGCCCCTTTTCCTAGCTAAGTACATCATTCTCAGCAGGATCCCCACAGAAATCACTAGGAAGGTCATTCAGTGATCATTCCTCCCCAGCCAAGTGTTAGACAGGGAACCATCTCCCCGCAGAGCTCCAGCCTCTATCCAGAAGAGCAATGTCTGAAGATCTCACAACAAAGTGACAAAAGCTTCCACGGACCCCAGCTGGGCTCCTCATCGCCAAGAATAGGTTTATCAGTAATCTATTTCCCCAAGCAGAATCATATATATTAGATCTACCAATGATCTCATGCCCAGCTGGGATATTCTTTCAAAACAAGATCAATCAGAGATCTTCATAACAACGGGATCCGAATCCCGGATCGGTATCTTTTGCATAATCATAGCATTCGCATCATATTTCCCCTCAGAGCGTAGCATTCCGTCTAATATGGAGCATTACGGAAAAAATCAAACATATGGCATAATCATAAGCCATGTTTTGAATCAAACACCTGTCTATACCAACATTTCATCAGCAATATATATACAAAGACCCACAGTCACAACAGAAAGCCAAAGCCTCCCATTTGCACTCACTAATACATATACATATATACTTCTTCCGACACCCGTCCGTGTCATCTTATCCCCACAGATCTTCAGAATATCTCTTACATTTATAAGTTCATAACTTATACACTTCCTTTTATGATACTCATCTGTATCATGCTCTCCCTAGCAAGTTGAACACTCGTCTGTGTCTCACTCATGCTTACTTTTTACTCATACAGATACTCGTCCGTATCTTGTATACACCACTTATCTTCTTCAGATTCGACACTCGTTCGTGTTCTTTGTTAACCAATTGGTACTCGTCCATACCATCATCTCTGAACATGCGTCAGCGTCTGTTTCTACCGATACTCGTCCGTATCATAGTCTTAAGGATGCTTGTCCGCGTCTTTAATTTATACACAGTGTCAAACACTTTTCTTTCTTGAATTTAGACACTCGTCTGTGTCTACCCTTCCCCAGAAGAGTCCCCAACAAATCCCAATAAATTATTTCCTTTCTATCTGACGTTCGTCCTATGTCATGATACTTTCGGCAGCCGTACCCTTCCAGGTGATCGTCCTTCACCTTTGGATGACCATCCCTCATCCTTCTCCCAGCGGAGTCTCCATTATTGGACCCCTTTTCTATCCGGCATTCGTCCTATGTCGAGATGTTTAGCAGTCGTCCCCTGCCAGGTGATCGTCCTTCACCTTCTGATGATCGTCCTTCATCATTTTATCTGATGGCCATCCCCATCATTGATCTTGTTATCTTACATTCATCCTATGTCATGATAAACCCCGAGAGCAGCCGTACCCTGCTAGGTGATCGTCCTTCACCTCTTGATGATCGTCCTTCATCATGCTTATCCGATGGCCGTCCCCATCGTCGACTCTTTCTATCCGGAATTCGTCCTATGTCGTGATACTTTCGGCAACCATACCCTGCCAGGTGATCGTCCTTCACCTTCGATGACTGTCCCTCATCCTTATCCTCAACAGAGCAGCCGCCCCCTGCTAGGTGATCGTCCTTCACCTTTGATGACCATCCCTCATCATTTATTTCGTTAACCCGATGGCCGTCCCCATCATTGTTTACCCTTACTTTACAAACCTGATGGTCGTCCCCATCATTAACTTTATCTTTAATCCCCAGAGAGTCTTATTTCTTTGCTTGATGACCGTCCCCGTCATGATCCCTTTATTGCCCCAGCATGCCGGCCAACCCCGTCATTGATTTATCCCCAGCAGTCGTCCTCTGCTCGATGGTCGTCCTCCGTTGCCCGCACTTTATAATCATACTTTACTTCCTTTTACAATCTATATCCCTTTTCTTCTTCCACAAGTTATCTTGTTTGCCTGTTAAGCCGTCGCTTACATCCTACACAGCTAACTCATGTTTGAATAGGGGAAGCTGTAAACACCCCAAATTTGTCCTCACTAAGTTCACACCATGGCTTATGATCTTTTCATTTGCATAAGTTCAATCATATCATCTCATATTGCATTTTTGCTTCACTGCATTGGTTCAAAGTCATCTGCATCTAGGGTTTGTGATCTGAGCAATCCCTGAGCTATCTGAACAACTTCAAAGGTCTCCAATCATCTCAAGAGGGTCCATGTATGTTCAATCATCATATTATATCCTCCCAAGATCAAGAAAGTCAGAAAATCACAAGAACTTGCAAGGCATGGAAGCAGAGCCAGGTTTAACTGCACAGATGACCTAAAATTAGGGTTTTGGTTTCAGAGGCCATAACTACAAATTTTTGGGTCATTCTTATTTCTATTGGTCTCTATATGTCATAAGGATCCTACACACCATTTTTCATGAAGAAATTCAATAGGGAAGGCATCTAATCAATAGATGACTTCTTGAACAAGTCAGTGCAAAATCAGGGCATCTGAGGCCCTCAATCATCCAACCAAAGGGTTTTCTCCATCATTTTGGGTGTATATGACTTTATTTGATCTTAGAAGAAGTTAGAATTTCACAAAATTGAAGAATTTCAAGCCATTTGCAATGTTGCCATTTTGGGAAAGTGACTTGTAATGCAAACTTGCCATTTTAGGAAAGTGTTTCAACCTCTTCTTTTTTATTCAAGAATGTTTCAAATGAAAAATTCTTGGTCATGAAAATTGTAGATTGGATCGTTCCCTTTTCAAAAAGTACAAGAACTTGATCTAATTCATCATAGAACTCAAGTTATGGCTTTGCAAAGTTGGGAAAAATCACTAAATTTCACTTATGCACCAAAGAGGGAAACTTGCAAAAACTCATGCCAAGCCAATTTGTGACCTCAAAGTGACTTCTAACCATTACACAAACATCATACATGACCTATAATTCATAATTGGCCAAAGAATTCTCAAGGTTCATGCCTTGATCATCAAGTATTTCAAAAGGGGCCAAAACCTTCACAAATTGCAAAATGCCCCAAATCTTGACATCCACTTGTGCCATCTACAAAATCTGAATTCCATGGACCTCCCTAAAGCCAGCTGCGCAGGACATGCCCTTGTCCTTGGCCTACCATGAGCCCATACCTCCAAGGATAACTTTGTTGACTTTATGCAAATTGAGCCATACCAATCAAGCTGCTCCACAACAACTCTCTGCCCAATCAGAACATGTTATGTGGACCTCAAGCAAGCCATTTCACACAACAACACAAGCTGAATCCTCCCACAACTCAGCATTCACCAAAACTTCCCTCTTTGCATTTTTCTTCGAAACTGATCACACAAGCCACAAACATCAAAACAAATTCCATAGAACAACTCACCATGATCCACTGATCATTTCCCACCCCTTGAAACAACCTGAAACACTCCAAATCAAAAACACGATTTTGGCCCCTCCTTGAGCTGAACTTAAGCAAACTTCACATAGAGGCCATATAAACTCCAACCAAGCTTTGCAAACTCTTCAGGGGGATCATTGGATTTGTTTTGAAGCAAGGAACTGGTCATAAAGCTCCAAAGGTGAAAGCTCCAGCTCAGGTAACCTCAAGAACAAATTTTCCAGAAATGTGATTTCTTGTTATAGAATGATAGAGTGTGTTGTCCTGATCATGCTAAGCTTTGAATCACTGAAAATGGTGGAGAAATGAGTGTGTATGCATGTTCTGAAATTTTTTGCAATTTTCTTATTCTTGCTTGAATCTTGTTATTGATGCAGTGTAAATGTGTTTTTATGATTGATTCATGTTTGGGGTGGGTAGAGGATTAAGTCTGGAGAGTTAGAGCATTTGAAACAGCCTAGGGAGTAAGTTTGATTTTTGCCTCGCCGGAGAAGATGATCGGAACCACTGTTCCAGTCATCTGAAGGTGATTAAGATTAGGGTTAGGTTTAGGCTGAGTTTGAATGTGAGCCTTTGATTTCTTGTTCCCGCGCGCATCCAATGGCCCAGGTTTCTTGATTAAACCCTAATCCAGTCATTAACTTAATTAATTATGATTAATTAAATTCAAATCTCAGAATGAATCACAACCCTCCAAACAGGCGCTAGTCAATTCCCGCGTCCCCAGTTTAAATCCTGGCCTTAGGATCTGCATACTTCTCATTTAATTAGTTTTATTTCATTTTTCTTGTCATTTAATTTGTGCATTTTATTTAAAATAGCAAAGCACTTTCAAAAAATTTCATTTTTTGCACCATGACTTTAAACATTTTTCTCATTCTAAAAATAATTTTTATTTTATTTTTTGCATAAAATTTGTATTTTTAAAATATTTTAAATGTTTATTTTAATTGATTAATGGAAATTAATTAATTAAAATACCATTTAAGTTTCTAAAAATCACCCAAAAAATCACATTGCATCTTGAAGCATTTAGAAACATTTACAAACTCACAAGACAAATTTCTTTTTGGTTTTGATCATACTTTGGCAATTTTCATTTGAATTAGGGTTCTTTAATTTGAATATTTTTAACCCTAACTTAAAAAATTCATAACTTTTGATCCAAGTTGAGTTTGTGAATGGTTCTTTTTGCATTGTGTTATGCATTCTTTGAAGCATCTAAAAACATTTTTGTTTCATTTTTATCTTTCATTTTCCATTTGTTTGGCATTTTCCCTTTAGGATCATCCTTAAAACCCTAGAAATTTGGAAAATCATAAGTCCTTTAGGGTTTAGCTTCTGACCTTCCCCTTTGGGCAGTGAACTTGTATAGGTTTAGGGTCCCTTTGATTCCATTTTCAATTTATTATCTCATGTTTTGCTTCTGATTCTGAATTTTGCATTGCATCTTGTACATAAACCTTAATCTTTGCATTCATTTGCATTCATTCTTCATATGCTTGCATACATGAACTTGCCATGATATTTTGTGCATCCACATGACATATAAGACATCTTAGGACATATTAAAATCATTTTTGATCATTGCATCATCCATTTTCCATGTTATGCATCCATTGTATTTCATAAGTTTTCATGAACTTTCATGCTTCTTACATGTCTCATTTGCATTCTCATCTCTTGTATGATTCTTCATATCCCTTGACATGCTTTCATACCATCTCATAACATCATTTTCATCATGAATATGCTTCTGACTTTGGTTTGCATCTTTGCATCTCATTTCATTTTCAATTCATTTCATTTCCTTTTACTAACTTTTCAGGTGGTAAGTGTTTGAGAAGTGAATTTGCCTTCACTTCTCATAATCTCTTTTCATCTCCCTTATGCATCATTGCTGCATTTTATCTTTGTATTGGAGTGAGCTTGCTTACTCATACCTTCCTCACCTTCTTTCTTCAAGCAACTTATCTTCTTAAGTGAAGTAAGTTGTCTTGATGCTTCTTGCTTCTCCTTCCTTCATCCTGTTTCTTCCATGGTGGCTTTTCCTTGAAGATCTTCTTGCAAGCCTCATAAACCCTAAGAGCACCCAAGCATGATCACAATTAGGGTTTGATTAGTCCCCCCATTAGTTTTACCTTTGTGTCATCTTTGTGTCTTCTCTCCTCATCTCTTAATCAGGGACTAAACCTTAAAGGTTTTAAGACTTTGTGATTAGGGTTATGCCTGCATCCTTCTCTTAGGATGGAGTGTATAACTTTAATCCTAAGTGTTAAACCCTTAATTTGTTTAAATCCCTTAATCAATCCATCTAATAATCACTAAGACATCAAGCTTGTAACTTGGGCCTTGCATTAGGGTTCTAATTCTTCCTTAATTGGTTAAGAAGGACTAACCCTAGTGTTAATGGACAAGTCCCCCCTCAAGTCGTCTTACAAATCATAAAATCCACTTCTTAATCTTATCATTAACTAAAATCCACTTTAATAAAGGTTTTGTTTTGTCATGAGGTTAATCCCTAATCATGGATTAAGTTGAGGTATCTTCCTCAGCTTAAATGTTCTCATCTATTATCCTTCTATTACGATAGTGTAATGGGTCCATTAAATCCTTGATTATGGCTTAAACGCATTACTTAACACTAAACAAAAACTCCAAACAAAAAATCTAAATAATGGAAAGTAGGTTAATGATCTTAATCCTACATCATGGTGATTAAGTGTGAGGTGCTCACTTCATACTTAAGGTGATGAGTTTATTAACCCTTGGTTTAGGCTTAAGCTCATTAACTTATGACAAACTTCAAAAAGCAATAAAAGATTGAAAACACAAAAACAAACAATAATCGTCTCCTCCGGGATTCTTTTCTCATCATCTTCACTCACAAGGGAGAACTTGCTTCTCCCGTCTAATGCAAGACAGTTTGCACCTGAGCCAGACAGGTCTTACACTTGAGCATAGGCAAGCAAGCAATTTACAAGTCAATTTATCTTCCAGTCTCTTTGAGTCGAACTACGGTGTTCTGACTTCCTCATTGCACGAGAGGATACGTAGGCATAACTTAACAGTTATCGAACAAAAGTCTCTGTGTATTCCCCCTCTTCCAGTATTATTCTTTAAGCCTCATAGTCTTGAGCTTCATACTCTTTTCTTACACTGACACTCTTTTATTTTACTTCACATTCCATTTACACTGACACTTGCATTCTTTTCCAGCTTTTGCACACAGATAGCACTGACACTCCCCATTTAAACACAAATCTTTCAAGCGTGGATCCCGTCGAGTACGACGGACAATCTGGGTGCTAACACCTTCCCAGGTTGTAACCAACCCCCTTTCTCAGTTTCTCTAGTTCGCGACTGTCTTATCCATCTTTTCTTAGGTTTATGCAGCATAACCTTTCCTTCGGGATAAAAATTCCTAGCTGGCGACTCTATTCATCTTCATTTCATTTTCTCTTTCGCCGACTGTTCGCGTCTGTACCCCTTCTAACCAGGTGTCATTTGGTGGGAGCGACATTTGGTAAGTGAGCGGTGTGGATGTGATTCCCACATCTCCAAATCTTATTTCTTCTCTTCTTATTATTATTTGTTCTAACCTTGTGATTATTGGGCTTAGGCCTTACTTCCCTCTTCTTCTTTCTTCTTTTTCTCTTCTTCTTTCCTTCATCTTTAGGATAGTAAACCTTACTAACCTAGGATTTCCCATGCATGACAACACTTAGGATTCATTAGTCCCCCATTAGACTTTTGCCTTTGTGATCCTTTTGGTTTCTCTTCTCTTCTCATCTCAAAACTCTAAAGAAGACACTTAATAAAGTTTGAAGTGATACCTTGAGCAATAGCCTTATCCCATGAGACACTTGTGGTCTTCCCATCTTGGGATAGTACAAGCTTGTCATGTGATGTACAAGTCTGATCAAGATATCATCTTCACCAAGAAAATCATAAAAAACACTTCTTCAAAAAAATTACAAAAAACACTAAATAAATTAATGAGTTAGTGAGCTTAGGCCCTAATCTCTGGATTCAAGTTTTGGGGATCTTCTCCTTACTTGAGTGTGCTTGTTCTATTATTCCATCTTGGAATGTAGTGACAAGTACACATTCCATGGAAAAGAGCTTGAATTCACTTCCTTGTGACACACTCATAAAAAGCTTCATAAAAAACACAAACAAAAAATAAGCGTCTTTCCCTCAGGAATTCTTTTCTCATCCCATTCGCTCCGTACGCGAACTTGCTCCTACTTATCATTTTGCAAGACGGTAATGCACTCGTCATCCGAGCCTGCAACACCTGAGCATTGATATAGGCAGTTCAAGCCTTAATACACAAGCAATCCTTTCCACCCCTAGTTAAGGGAACTACGACGACTCTGATCCTCATTGTCCATATGAGGTACGTAGGCAGCGGGGTAGGGCCCGTTCGAGCACAATCTTTATTTTCCCTACATTTTTCCTTTTCATTTCTTTTCCAGCTCCCTTTTTGTTTCTTTTATCCAGTTCATTTCCTTTTCTTCGCAGCAGCTTTCATTTCTTCACCCTTTGAAACAGTTTCTTTGCAAGCATGGATCCCGTCAGGTACGGCGGATGATCTGGGGTGCTAATACCTTCCTAGGTCATAACCGACTCCCGAACTCAGCTTCTTTGGTTCGCAGGACCCGTGTCCTTCCTCTTCTTTTCTTCTGGTTTTTGCAGTATTACCATTCTCATTCCTTTGGGATAAAAATGTCTGGCTGGCGACTCTACCTCTTTCCACGCCACTTTCGCGTTTGTACCAGGATGGAAATCCGGGGAGCGACAGCTGGCGACTCTGCTGGGGATAACCAAGAATCTCTAGTTCCCTTGAGAGTCTCTCATAGCGCTTGCTTGTTTCTGTTTCTTTGGGTGTTGATTGTTTGCTGTCGTGTGTATATTTTACTGTTGTTTATTTACAGTTTATTTATAGCTTTATTTACAGTTTTCAGTATTTATTTTCTGCATCATATTATTACTGGACTGTCTGGACTGGATCTTCTGTTTGGTGGGTTTGGGTGATACTATTTCTGAGAGACGAGCTCATTACCACGGCTCGAGTGCACCTTAGGACTTAGAGTGGTTCCACTTTGGCCTCATGAGATCTTGTCATGGGGGTAGTAGTGAGTTCCACGCCCAGATTTGCGACTGTCTTGGAAATGTCTTGATTTGGGGATCTTCCTCTCTCATTTCATAACCCTGATAGTTATGTGCAGCTGGGGACCGATCATTAAGGACCTTGTGGAAACATCCTTCTTTAGTGGTGACAGTGGCAGACCACATTTTTATGGCAAACCCATTCGCATCCGAGGGCCCACCTGGGACTTACATAGGATGACCTTGTTTTCCCGGACTCAACTGAGGCATCCCTGCGTAGTATATAATGCCAAACCGATTCCCTGATCTGGTCATGAGCCATTTCTCGGAAATGGTGCAAGTATTATATTTATTCGGCTTTGAGAGTCCGTGATGTCTGACCCGGAGCATACCAGTGAGATTGGGAGGGGTTTACAGGTTTGCAGGAACCCTTGGCCTCTGCATACCCTCATTATCAGTGGTCCTTGTTGAGATTTGGTCCTATGGTTCTGGTGTTCTGGTTTTCTTGGTACTATGGTTCTGAGAATTTCTATCAGAGGGTTGTGACTCAGAGGATTTTGGTTTTCAGCTGTTCAGAGGGTCCTTATGTTCAGTGTCCAGTATCCAGATGGTCCCAGATTGATCATATGCCTGCATTGCATTTGCATTGCATCATTCTTGCATTAACTGTTTATGTTTCCATTTTTCAGGTTATTGTTCACAATCAACACCCAGTTCTGGTAAATCTTATCTCCAGATGGCAGAAGTCAAAAGAATTACAAGGAAAAAGAATGTTCACTATACTTTTCTTCAACCTGAAGTCAGGAGTGTTCAGAAATTAGAAGGTTTGATGAATGACCAAGTCTTGGGAAATTTTAGAAAACGGTATGGCCAGATATTGAAGTATGTGGACAAACCCACTGTAGACCAGAAGGACAGCTTGCACACCTTACTTCAGTTTTATGATCCTCTGATGCGGTGTTTCGTGTTTCCAGATTACATCTTGGCTCCCACCTTGGAGGAGATTTCCAGCATTTTGGGCGTTCCAGTCAGAGATACCTTTCCCTTTTATGGGTCTGAGGTGGTGCTTAAGGAAGAAGACATAGCCAAAGTCTGTCGTTTACCAGCTACTACAGTCAAGAAGGCTCTGAAGGACAGTGAAGGCAGAGGACTCCCTTGGAGTGTGCTTATACCATAGGCTGAGGGATATGCTAAAGAAGGTAAATGGGGGGATTTTGGTGTTGTGCTGGCTTTGATGGTGTATGGGTCTAGCTTGTTCCCAGAAGAGAAAGAATTTGTGAGCTTGGAAGTGATATCTATCTTTGCTAAAGGCAATCCTGTGCCAACTCTGTTGGGAGATTTCTACTAGAACGTTCACTATCGGAATGAGAAAGGTAGAGGTGGACCAATGGGCTATTGTGCTTCATTGTTTGCTGAGTGGTTTGCCAGGAAATTGCCAAAATCAGGTGCTTTCAAGGAGATGAGAGATGAGTGGAGATAGTCTAGAAGGCTGATGGGGCTAACTGCTGAGGATATAGCTTGGGGATATGATAGAGATCTGCTGGGAAAAGAGTTGCTGGTCAGTTGTGGAAGATTTGCTGGAGTGCCTTTGCTAGGAAGGAATGGTGTGATCAGTTATCATCCAACATTAGCCAGGAAGCAATTTGGTTATCCTTTGAGAGATCCACCACAGATGGAAGAATTTGCTAAGTCTTTGTATTTTCCTGTGGAGGGAAACAAAGAATTAGTTATGCCAAGCCAGAGTACTATCTCCCTTGAAGAGTATAAGAAATTGGAAGCTCAGCTGCATGAAGTTCGAGTGGAGAATGCTGAAATGGTCAACTTATACCATCTTGCTAACCGGGCCAAAAATGAAGCAGAGGGAAAACTGCAGAAGATGCAAGCCTCCTTGGAAGCTAAAGAGAAAGATTTTGCTGGAAGGGAAGCTCACTTTCAAAGATTGGGTCTGATGGAGGCAAAAAGAGAAGCGGAACGCAAAAAGACTTTGAAGACTCTCAAGGAAGCTCGCCAGTCCATTGTTTGGTTGCAAGGCCAAAGGGAGGAAGAGCAAAAGAAGTTTAAAGAAAAAGAAGAGTTTTTCGAGGTGCAAATGGCCTTCAAGAAGGAAGAGGTGGAGCAAGTCCACAACATACGAAGGGAAAAACACTCAGCAGTTGGCACAAAGCCAGATAGCGTTGGAGGAGGCACTGAAGGAGATTGAAGAGCTCAAGATGAGAGCAGGTGTGAAGAAGAACAGGGCAGATGTGGCTGCAGAAGAACCTAGGTCTTTAGATTAGTTTATTTATTTTTGATTCAGACTACCTACAAACTTGTTGTAGGAATCTTGCTTTATCTGTTGTCTTCATGTAATGACTTGTAACCCTTCGGGGAATATTTTTGTTTGTGCTCTAACTTTTGGCCGGCAGTGGGTTGTCCATGATATACAGTGTTAATATGCAAATTATCATTTCTGAATATGCAAGGCTTGTTTGTCTGATACTGCTAATATCTGAACACTCTTCAAAGAGAAAGTCTGAAAGTTAATACTCAAAGTGGTTGTCTGGAGCAAATACCAGAACTGGGGCATACAAATGCTTAAAACTTGGAAACATGAGCAGTTACAGTGCATGCATATAACGTGTTTGTTTGTTTTGCAGGTAGTGCTTCAGTTTCTAACGTTTATGTTGTTTCAGGCACTATAGCTCCCAGAAAGGTTCGAGAACAGCCGATCATACACAGATATCCCACAAGAGTCAACAGAGAAAGAGTCATGGATCAAATGCAGGATGATTTAGCTATCTTAAGGTTGAGGATGGACAATTTTATGACACTTATGGCAGGAATGGGTCAGAATCAGGAACGTCTGCGTGAGTTGGTTGAAAATAGTCAAGCCAAGAACAACGGTACTGCTGATGGAGGTAGTCGTAACGGTGCGGGCGCCCGTTAAGTAGAAATCCCTGTAGCACAGCCAGGGGTTACCATTATCAATGATGAACTGAACAATGTACAGATGGACGGTCAAGACGAACAGTTCACTTTGCTGGATGAAACTGAAGGCCAAGGGGCTGAAATGAACAGGAAATTTGAAGAGATGGTTGAACAGATCAGGGCTATTCAATCTCAGAACTCCTTGGGGTTCGACATTACCGACTTGGGCTTGGTTCCAGGGGTTAGAATCCCTTACAAGTTCAAGGTCCCAACTTTCAAGAAGTACAACGGCACAGCGTGTCCAAAGACTCACCTCCAGTCCTTTGTAGGGAGGATTGTTGCCCATACTGATGATGAAAAGCTATGGATGTACTATTTCCAGGACAGTCTGGTTGGGGCTTCCTTGAAATGGTATATGAAGCTAAGTAGAGTCAATATTAAGAGCTGGAAGGACTTGGCAGAGGCTTTCGTGAGGCAATACCAGTACAATTTGGACATGGCTCCAAATCGCACTCAACTGCAAAACATTTCTCAAACTGCTAAGGAGGGGTTTAAAGAGTATGCTCAAAGGTGGCGTCAGCTCGCTGCCAGAGTGCAACCACCATTGCTGGAGAATGAGATGGCTGATATGTTTATGGGGACATTGCAAGGGGTGTTTATCGAAAGATTGGCGTCTTGTTCGGCTACCAAGTTCAATGATATAGTAATTGCATGTGAGAGGGTCGAGACTCTGCTAAAGATGGGAAAGATTCAGGATACCAGTGCAAGCAGCTCGAGTGGAGTAAGAAAAGCTTTCAACGGACCCCCAAGAAGAAGGGAAGGGGAAACCAATGTTGTGTTTGGCCGAGGACGGGGCCGAGGATATAGAAGATCATATGAGCAAGTGGCAGCTGTCACTATCCCTTCCAGTCCTGTGCAGCAGGTACAGCCTCAACAACAGCAACAACAGCAATAACAACAACAACCACAACGTAACAACTATTAACAAAGACATTATCAGCCGAGACAAGCTCGTCCGGCTAATAGGGTTCTTGAGGCAATTCCCATGACGTATACTGCATTGATACAGAGATTGCTAGACCTGAACTTGATACAACTGAGAACACTAGCACCACTGCCACCTGGAGAGCTTCCAGTGGGGTATGATGAAAATGCTAGATGTGCTTTCCATTCAGGGGCACCCGGGCACTCGACTGAGAAGTGCAGGGCGCTACAGCACAAAGTTCAAGATTTGATCAACTCCAAGGCGATTAATTTCGCACCACCACCAAATGTTACTTCAAACCCTATTCTGAATCATAGAGGGGCTAGAATAAATGATGTTGATAGTGGTGAGAAGTTAAGTTTGATTATGGGCATAGAAGAGGTGAAAATTCCGCTGTTGGTAGTAAAGGAGAGGCTGTTGAAAGGACGAGTTTTTCCGGGATGCAGTTCTGATTGTGAAAAGTGTGTGAATTCAGTGAACAGTTGTGAAGATCTGAAGAGGGGGTTGCAGAATCTGATTGATGAAGGGTCATTGCAGTTTGATAAAGTTGATAATGAAGTTGATGATGTGTCCACTATAACCATTTTTTATGATCCAGCTGAGATGCCTGCTAGAAGAGAACTTGTGACTATTTATACTCATGAAGTTAGTCCTGTTACTATCACTGTTCCTGGGCCTGTTCCTTATATAGATGATAAAGCCATTCCATGGCATTATGGCTCAGATGTGTACGTGGAAGGACAGAAAGTGGAGAGTAAGTCAGTAGCTATTGACCCGACTGTAGTGAACGTCGGAGGAGTTGGAGGCTTTACGAGAAGTGGTCGTCTTTTTGCTCCCCCAGTTCTGAGGGGAGATCCTGAGGCTAGGGCTTCGGCAAAGGCTAAAGGAAAGCAAACGGCGACTGAAGAAATAGCAACTCCTGCTGCTAGACAGGGTACCTTTGAGAAGGAGGTGGAGGAATTTATGCGGATAATTAAAAAGAGTGATTATAAGGTGGTTGAACAGTTGAACCAGACGCCATCCAAAATATCAATTTTGTCTTTGCTGATGTATTCTCCAGCACATAGAGAAGCCTTGCTGAAAGTGTTGCAGATGGCATACGTTCCTCAAGAAATAACTGTTAATCAACTGGAAGTTGTAGTGGGCAGTGTGAATTCAAGCCATGGGCTGGGCTTTACAGATAGAGACCTTACGTCAGAAGGCCGTAACCATAACAAAGCACTGCATATTACTATGGAGTGTAAGGGTGATGTTTTGTCGCATGTCCTGGTCAACACAGGCTCTTCTCTTAATGTACTCCCGAAGAAAGCATTAATGAAGTTGAATGTTGATGGTATCGTCCTGCGACCCAGTGATTTGATAGTGAAAGCTTTTGATGGGTCCAGAAGGTCAGTGTTCGGAGAAGTTGAGTTACCTGTGAAAATAGGGTCTCAAGTATTCAAAAGCACCTTCTACGCCATGGACATTCAGCCCGCGTACAGTTGCTTGTTGGGACGTCCATGGATTCACGCTGTCGGAGCTGTAACATCCACTCTGCATCAAAATCCAAAATACATGGTTGATGGTCAAGTAATCACTGTGTGCGGAGAGGAAGACATCTTTGTGAGCCACTTATCAACTTTCAAATATGTGGAGATGGACGGAGAGATCCACGAGACACTGTGTCAGGCTTTCGAAGCAGTTAATGTCAGCATTTTGGCTCCTGTGGAGAGGAACAATGAGAAAGAAGGTACTTCCATTCACTCCTATAAGCAGGCTAAGGAAGTGGTTCAGTCAGGAAGCGCCCAGGGCTGGGGAAAGTTGCTGGAATTAGAGAAGAAAGATGACAAGTTTGGGCTTGGTTATCAACCTGATGGGTCCAACTGGCCTCTAAGTGGTAAAGCTATTACTTTCACAAGCGCTGGGATGCTCGACCGCAACCATGTCTGTGCAACTAATGAAGATGGGGACAGTGATGGTGACTGGGACAACTGGATTCATCCGTGTGCACCCGGAGAGGAGCTAAAGAAGTGGTCTACTGAAGACATCGTCCAAGTTACCTGGCAATCAGAGTAATTTATTTGTTTCCTTTTCTTATCATGCTGCATGTCAATCCTGCACTCTGCCCAAGGTGCAAGGATCCATTGTATGGGCCACCATGTTTGTTATGCACTTATTTTACCATGAAATAAAGGACATTTTCAAACAAATTGTGTTCTCTTTATTTCGTTTTGAATTTTTCACAAAAAACTAAAAAATGGCAATGTGTTTTTCTTTTTTGTTTGTGTGTTTGCGTCTCTTTTGAAAAATAAACAGATTCTAAAATAAGCACATCGTCTATGCAGTGTTGATCATTCGGATTCTATTGATAACGTTCCTGCTATGACCATGCATGACTTTGACAATCCTATCTACCAAGTTGATGAAGGGGTTGAGGAAGACTGTGAACTCCCTGAAGAATTGGTCAGATTGTTGAAACAAGAGGAACGAGTCATTCAACCTCATCAAGAAGAAATTAAGATCATCAACATCGACACTGAAGATGTGAAGAAAGAGATCAAGATTGGGGCCAGTCTGCAGGCCGAAGTAAAGAAGGAGTTAATTGGTATGCTGCGTGAATATGTGGATATCTTCGCCTGGTCATATCAGGATATGCCAGGGTTGGATACCGACATTGTTGTGCATAAGCTACCATTGAGAGAAGAATGTCCTCCTGTGAAACAGAAGTTGAGAAGAACTCGTCCTGACATGGCGATAAAGATCAAGGAGGAAGTTCAGAAACAGTGGGATGCCGGATTCCATGCCGTAACTAGTTACCCACCTTGGGTAGCTAACATTGTGCCTGTACCAAAGAAGGACGGCAAAGTCCGGATGTGCGTTGATTACCGGGATTTGAACAGAGCGAGCCCAAAAGATAACTTTCCATTACCTCACATTGATGTGCTGGTAGATAACACCGCTCAATTATCGATATTTTGCTTCATGGATGGCTTCTCTGGATATAATCAGATTAAGATGGCACCGGAACACATGGAGAAAACAACGTTCATTACCCCATGGGGTACATTCTGCTACAAGGTTATACCCTTTGGTTTGAAGAACGCCGGGGCAACATATCAATGGGCTATGGTCACATTGTTCCACGACATGATACACAAAGAAATAGAGTGTTATGTGGACGATATGATTGCTAAGTCCCGAGACGAAGAGGAGCATCTGGTCAATCTCAAGAAGTTGTTTGATAGATTGATAAAGTATAAGCTGAGGTTGAATCCAAACAAGTGCACTTTCGGAGTGCGTTCCGGGAAACTGCTGGGTTTCATTGTTAGCCAGAAAGGAATCGAGGTGGATCCTGCAAAAGTAAAAGCAATTCAAGATATGCCTGCACCGAAAATAGAAAAAGAAGTGTGCGGGTTCTTAAGGAGGTTGAACTACATTTCACGGTTCATATCTCATCTAACTGCCACGTGCGAACCAATTTTCAAATTGCTAAGAAAAGAGCAAACGGTCAGGTGGAATGAGGACTGCCAAAGAGCCTTTGATAAGATAAAAGAATATTTGCAGACACCGCCGATTCTAATGCCTCTAGTTCCAGGAATGTCGCTTATCATGTACTTGACTGTGCTAGAAGGGTCAATGGGGTGTGTTCTAGGCCAACATGACGAGTCTGGTCGAAAAGAGTACGCTATTTATTACCTTAGCAAAAAGTTTACCGATTATGAATCTCGTTACTCACTGCTCGAGAAAACTTGATGCGCTTTGGTATGAGCTGCTCGCCGACTGAGACAGTACATGTTGACTCATACCACACTGCTAATTTCCAAAATGGATCCTGTCAAGTATATCTTTGAGAAACCAGTGTTAACCGGAAGGGTTGCTAGGTGGCAAATGATTTTAACATAGTATGACATTCAGTACACCTCTCAAAAAGCCATCAAAGGCAGTGTATTGTCTGACTATCTGGCACAACAACCTCTTGAAGATGATTATCAGCCAATGAACTTTGATTTCCCTGATGAGGACATCATGTACCTCAAAGCAAAAGATTGCGAGGAACCACTTCCGGAGGAGGGGCCAGACCCTGAATCCAAATGGAAGTTGATGTTTGATGGGGCAGTCAATATCAACGGACGTGGAGTTGGTGCCGTTCTTATTACTCCTGAAGGTGTTCACGTTCCATTCACTGCCAGAATTACTTTTGGCTGCACCAACAATGAAGCGGAATACGAGGCGTGCATAATGGGAATAGAGGAGGCTATTAATCTTCGGATTAAGACCCTCGATATATTCGGAGATTCAGCCCTTGTTATCAACCAGTTTACCGGCAAGTGGTATACGCATCAAGAACACCTAATTCCTTACAGGGATTATGCCAGAAAACTGTTGACGTTCTTCACAACAGTTAAGCTTCAGTACATACCACGTGATGAGAATCAATTTGCCGATGCATTGGCTACTCTTTCTTCGTCTATCAAAGTCTTGTGTTGGAATTATGTGCCCAGGATTGACATCTCCAGGCTTGACGCACCAGCTCATGCTTTCTCTGTAGACGCAGTGTCTGATGAGAAACCTTGGTACTTTGATATCAAGCTCTTCTTGGAAAAGCAAGAATACCCAGTTGGGGCATCATCCAACGATAAGAAGACCTTGAGGAGACTTGCTGCTAGTTTCTTCTTGAATACAAATGGGGTTTTGTATAAGAGGAACTTTGACATGGTCTTGCTCAGATGCGTGGATAGACACGAAGCAAGCCTGTTAATGCAGGAAGTCCACGAGGGGTCCTTCGGTACTCATGTCGGAGGGCATGCTATGGCTAAGAAATTGTTGAGGTCGGGATACTATTGGATGACAATGGATGCAGACTGTTGTTCATACGCCCGTAAGTGCCACAAGTGCCAAATTTATGTAGACAAAGTGCATGTTCCTCCAAGTCCGCTCAACGTCATGTCATCTCCTTGGCCCTTTTCTATGTGGGGCATTGACATGATCGGGAAAATAGAGCCTACTGCTTCAAATGGTCATCGCTTCATCCTGGTTGCGATCGATTACTTCACTAAGTGGGTTGAAGCAGCATCTTATGCCAATGTCACTCGGCAAGTGGTAGCCAGATTTTTGAAAAGAGACATCATTTGTAGATACGGAGTGCCCGAAAGGATCATTACTGACAATGGTTCTAACTTGAACAATAAGATGATGGCAGAGTTGTGCCGGGACTTCAAGATCTAGCATCACAATTCTTCTCCTTACCGGCCAAAGACGAATGATGCGGTAGAGGCGGCAAATAAGAATATCAAGAAGATTGTGCAAAAGATGGTTGTCACTTACAAAGATTGGCATGAGATGTTACCATTTGCGTTGCATGGGTACCGAACGTCAGTCAGGACGTCAACTGGGGCAACTCCTTTCTCATTGGTATATGGTATGGAGGCAGTCTTGCCTGTTGAAGTTGAGATTCCTTCATTGCGTGTGATGATGGATGTGAAGCTTGATGAGGCTGAGTGGGTACGTGCTCAATACAATCAGCTATGTTTAATTGAGGAAAAGAGATTAGCGGCTATTTGTCATGGTCAGCTTTATCAGAGAAGAATGAAGCGAGCATTTGACCAGCGAGTACGTACTCAGGAGTATCAAGTGGGAGAGCTTGTGCTCAAGAGGATTGTTCCTCCAGGTTCAGATCACAGGGGCAAGTGGACCCCAAACTACGAAGGACCATTCATAGTGAGGAAAGTTTTCTCAGGCGGAGAACTGATGCTCACCACTATGGATGGAGAAGATTTCCAATCCCTTGTTAACTCGGACGCAGTTAAAAAATACTTCGCATAAATAGACCCGCTGGACACAAAAACAGAATTAAAGTCCAAGCAAGAAAAGGGCATCCCGGCGAGCTAAAAACAGAATAAAAAGCTCGGGCAAAAGTTAGGGAAAACAAAGAAAAAAATGTACACCCGCTGAGTTGAAAAGCCACATCAGACAGCTCAGGCAAAAAAGGGTATCCCGGTGGATTGAAAACCTGAAAGGGCGATCCACGCAAAACAAGGGAATAAGCGAACAACTGCGATCCGAGTAATCTAAACCAAATCATCGTTTCATACATCTTGACAATATCAGAAGGATAGGAATCAGTCCCCTCATCTTCTCAGAAAGCAAAGGCAATAATGGAGAGTTTTGAAGACATGCTGGTCATAGCAAGAAGGAAACTCATTGGGATGCCGTGCCCATTGCCATTAGGATAGTTTAATTTTCTCAATTTTATGGTAGCTACCTCTTTCCAGGTGGTTGCTTCCTGATGTACAAATTTGCATATTCATAGGCCTTTCAATAAAAGAATATTCAGTCAAAAAGTTGTGTTGTGTTTATTTTTGTTTGCAAAATGTCCTGAATTGTTTTGGCAAAAATAGCATTGCATTTTAAAACATGGTGATAATTTGAAAGAAAAATGACATTGTAGGGAAACATTTGAAATCCTCTTTGAGTGTCGGGTGACGATGGAAGAGCGGATCTTACCATGCAAGTCCCCGGGGCACATATGTGTTTTCTGTTGTTGTAGGTCTTGCAGGATGGCGTCACATTCTCTCAAAAAGAATTTTCCCCAACTAAGTCATGGCAGGTAGGATCCCCAAGCAGTTTATTTTCCCCAGTGGAGTATGCCCAGCAAGCAGTGGGAGGCCCATTCCCCACAGAGTTTATCTGTCAAAACTCTTGTCACAACGGAGGACATTTGAGGAAATATCTCCCAACTGTGTTGGAAGATCGTCATTTCTCAACACTCGTCTGTGTTATCACTTTGGTATTGCTCGTCTGCAATCCCCAACACTCGTCTGTGTTTTGATAGTTATTGATCGCTCGTCTGCACTTTCCATCACTCGTCTGTGTTTGCTCGCCTGCATTCCCCAACGCTCGTCTGTGTTTGTTATCTGTTTGAAGCTCGTCTGCATTTGTTTGGATACTTGTCTATATCATCCCTTACACTCGTCTGTGTTAGCCTATATCTGTATGTATTGATCTGATAATCACTCCGGTACCCGTCTGTATTGCTACTCCAAATACTCGTCTGTGTTGGATTTCTGGTATTCGTCTGTACCAGTGACCGATATTCGTCTGTATCATTGCCTGAAGCGCTCGTCTGTGTTTCTCGGATCATCGTCTGATATCCGTCTGTATCATTGCCTGAAGCGCTCGTCTGTATTTCTTGGATCATCGTCTGATATTCGTTTGTATCATTGACTTATGGCACCCGTCTGTGTTTCTCTTGATGGTCACCCAATACTCGTCTGTATTAAAGAGGTTTGAAATCCTGACTGTGGGAATAAATGTCAAAATGGTTACCGGTCCTGGCGTAACAGGTATATCCGAAGGAGATTCGTCTGTCTCACACACCACTTGTTAATGTTGCACCTGGCGTAACAGGTCTGCTCGAAGAAGGCTCGTCTGTCTTAAACCGTATATCCACGGATAATATATGAAGAGGATTCGTCTATCCTGATTATGCATGTCTATACCACAGACTTAAGTGCATCATCGGTCCTGGCGTAACAGGTTTATCCGAAGGAGATTCGTCTGTCTCAAGTTATATATTTTGCAGAGTATGTGAGGGCTCGTATGTCCAGTTCCTGGCGTAATAGGATTGTTAGAAGAAGACTCGTCTGTCAAAGTATTCTGATTCCAAATAACAGCTTCAACTTAGAAGGAGCTCGTCTGCTTTCTCTTCACCTCAGTCACCAAAGCGTCATTTGGTTGGGTTATTCCCCAGTTTTTGCATTCTCCATTAGAGTGCAAATTTCGGGTCTTCTTGGTATTCAACCAAAGTTTATCTTGAACGGTCGATAGCCCATGCTACCGTCCTCTTCAGATTAACAATTGCTTGAATAGGGGCAGCTGTAACACCCCAAATTGCCCTCTTATTTTTAAGCATCATACCATATCATATTCATCATAAGCATATCATGTTCTTGGCATCTTAGCATGGAAAGATGAGGCATAACATTCTCATGACCTAGCATTAGGCATATGATCATCTATGGAGGGTTTTGAAGCATCACAAGCTATGACAAGAGGCCCATTGGATTTGTCCAAGTCCTATGAGGGGTCTACATTTCCTTCACAAGTTCAAGATCATTCACAAAAGCCCAGAAGGTTGGAGGATCATCATGGAATTCAGGCTAGGGCAAAGCTCCTACACAATGATCCCAAATTAGGGTTTGAGTTTCAAGCATGAAAACCTTATGACTTTGGCCATTTCATTTGGGCAAAGTCTCTCATATGTTAAGAGGATCCTAGGGATGAAATTTGGTGAGAAAATTCCTTGTGGAAGTCAGTTCTTTCTTCAGTTGCTTGTAAATGAAGAAATTGGTCAACTATGCATTCTAAAAGTCAACTGTGAGATTTCAAAGGGTCCAACCCTAGTTTTCAAGCCAAGGGATGTTCTTATAACCTTAGAAGAGGTTTGGCAAGATCAAAGTTCAAGAATCATGAGGTTTTTAGGTGTTTTGCAAAATTGGCATATGTTTGGTCATGAAAAATTCCATTTTTAGTAACATTTTGCCCTAATTTTCAAGTAAGCATAACTTGGTGAAAAAAGCTTCAATTGGACCACAACCAAACATGAAAGTTGAAGATTAAAGCCTCCCATTTTCAAAAAGTACAAGAGAATTTTCATAGCCCTCATGGTTAGAGAGATAGGCCCTTCGAAAATTTCAAGAAATCTAGGGCATGGCATGAAATCCAAGTATCCTCCAAATGCAAAAGATCATGAAACTTATTTTCAAGCTGTTTTATGGGCCAAGTATGATCACAATATTACAAGGCATTGCAAGAAAGTTAATTTTCTCCAAAAATGTTGCCAAATTCGTGCATGAGAAGAGGAGTACTTCATAAGGTGCAAAACATGCATGATCATGAGAAAAGCATGATCCCCACATCCAAGGGCCAAAATGGTTTCTGTTTTGAATCAAGGGTGAGATATGGATCACACATGTGCAAGAAGTGAGAGGGATGCACGAGCCAAGCATGATTTCACAAGAATTTTTCCAAATTTTCAATTTCACTCTCACACTCTCTTCTCACGTGCACTTTCCCTCATTCTTTCAGCATTGCATTTTGGATTCATATATAAGAAAGCTAGGGTTTTATTTTGGCTGAGATCCATCACATTTCCTCATTCCAAAGTTTTTGCACCAAGAGCATTTTCTTTCGAATCTCCTCATTCTCTCACTCTCTTCACAAATAAATCACATATTTTGAATCCTTGAAGCTTAAGGATCATTAATCCACCATTGGTTTAAGCTGAAGCTCAAGATTTCAAGTGGTGCCATTCAAGTGCAGTTGCTCTCCAACTTCAAGATCCAGAGCAATTCAAGCTCTCTCTTTCATTTATTTTGCAAGAAGAGGTTAGAAGAGGTAGATCTGCACTGTTTAGAGGCTTTTCTTAACCTATTTCGTGCTCTGCAAGTTCAGGTAATCTCCTGAATCCATGGATCTAGAAATGGTTTTTGATGTATGCATTATGATCTGTGAAGTATGCTGATGATTCTGTGATGTTTGATTTTGAAAATGCTTGAGAATTGAAGTTTTATTGATGATTTGAAGTTTTATGGTTAAAACTGTTTTGCTTCGATCTGTTTGATTCAGTGATCCATGGTGAATTTGAGTGCCATATTTGAAATATGCATTCCCTAATTGTTTGATCTAGAGTGTTTGAGTTATTTATATTGTGTTTTGTTCATGGTTTGTGTTTTCCGGTGCCGGATGATCAAGCTGCTGAGAAAGAGGCTTCCCAACCTCCACCTGTTGAAAACCTAGATGATGACTCTGACACAGAGATCATAGCATCTGTTAATCCTAGCATAGCCAAGAGGCTTAGGGCTAGGAAGGATAAGAAGCCAGCTGCTCATGCAACTCCTGAGAAGAGACAGTCAACTCTCAAGAAGGACAAGGCCAAAACTGTTTTTGGACCTACAAAACAATGGAGTAAGGTCAGCACTCAGAAGAGGAAGGCCACAACTCCATCTGATTCTGATGTTGAGGAGGATGTCCCAACATCCCAACCCAGGAAGAAGCCAGCACCTCCTAGGACTGCCACTGCTATTCCTGAAGCACCCCTGGACAATGTGTCCTTCCACCATGTCTCCAGTGTAAGCAAGTGGAAGTATGTCTATCAAAGAAGGGTGGCTTTGGAAAGAGAGCTGGGTAGCAATGCTTTGGAATGCACTGAGGTAATTGATTTAATCTCAAATGCTGGTCTATTCAAAACTGTCTCCAACATTTCCCCTTGCTATGAACTACTGGTAAAAGAATTCATAGTCAATTTACAAGAAGGGTGTGCTGATGGGAAATCTGAGGATTTCAGGAAGGTATATGTTAGGAGAAGATGTGTAGATTTCTCTCCTAAGGTGATAAATTAGTACATGGGGAGAGAATCAGATGGGCCAAATGAGCTTGGCAAGACTGACAACCAAGTCTGCAAAATCATCACAGCCAACCAGGTCAAGTCGTGGCCAGTCAAAGGCAAACTATTTGTCAGCTTGTTAACAAGAAAGTATGCCATGCTGCATAGAATTGGAACTGTCAACTGGGTCCCAACCAACCACACCTTATCTATAGCTACTGGGCTAGGAAGGTTTATTTGTGCTGTAGGCACCCAAACCAAGTTGGATTATGGGGCATATATCTTTGATCAAACTCTCAAGCATGCAGGAACCTCAGCAATCAAGCTTCCAATAGCCTTCCCATCACTGCTTTGTGGAATAATTCTTAACCAATATCCAGGCATCCTTACTAACAAAGATTATGTCTGTAAAAGGGAGAGTCCACTGTCCTTTCACTACAAATTGTTTCTGAGTCATCATGTTGCAGATGTTGAAGCACCAGGTGGGACATCTGTTGGGCCATCTGCTGTCAAAACTCCCATATCAAAGGCAGCCCTGATTGCAGAGCTCAGGACAACCTGCAAAGAGCTGGATGAAAGGAAGAAGAAGCTTGAGGACATAATTCAAAGGCTGGAGCTGGAAGAGGTTGTTAAAAATGATGATGAATCTGATGCTGAGTCTGAGGATGCAGAAGATATAGAGTATACTGAGTCTGAGTGAAGCTGTGTGTGGTGGAAAATGTTGTGTCTGTTTTGCTTTGTATTTCTGAATGTTTTTTTTTTCTGTTTCTCTAATGGTTGGCCCCTAATTTCTGTCTAAAAGGGGGAGAAGTGTATTGAACAATGCCTGCTGCTGTTAATGCCTGTTTGATGAACAATGCTGATGTTATATTTCTGTCTTCTGAACTAAGTTATATTTGAATGTTCATTGGTATATCAAAGTCTGTTGAACAAGTCATAGCAGTATACATACATGTTTGAGGGGGAGCAAATTATTAGCTCTCACATGATTCAACAGAAAAGAACTCTGCTGCTCTTTGATAAAACCAGAAGATTGTGTTAGCCAAAAATTAGCCAAAGGGGGAGTTTGTAGATGTTAAGAATTGGCAGAATTTTTGACAAACAAGAAGTTATGAACTTAGTTCAGGATGTCACACCAGATGTTGTGACATTAACAAACAAAGTAAAAGTTATGAACTTAGTTCAGGACATCAGGATGTCACACCAGATGTTGTGACATCACAAACCTGCTATCTGACTTAAATGATGCGTAACAGAAGTGATTAAATTCAGGAGAAAATATCTGGAATTAATTGTAAAAAGATAAGCACTCCAAGGAGCATATTTAGGAAGCTTAGTTATCTGGTTCCAATGTAACAGAATAACTAACTCACCTTGATTCAAGGAGATAACAAACTAACTCAACCTAATTCAAGGAGATGACTGTGGGATTTATCAAAGTCTGGATAATTTTCAAAAAGCCCACAAACCAAGCATCTATTTAAGGAGCTGAAACACTCAAGAAAAGTACACGAATTTTAGAAGACTGTAAAGGGTGTTTGTGAAGCTAGTTATATTTAAGCAGGTTTTAATTGTTTTTCACTTTATGAGCTTTTAAGCAAAAAGTGAATTGTGTCTTGATTGAAACTTTTAAGTAAGATCAAGCTAGTGTGTCTGAAGTGTGACTTCAATTTTATTAATCATTGTAAAGATCACTGTGTGTTTGAGGGGGAGTGAGTAGGTACTCATATCTAAGTAGAGTCTTAGGTAGAAATTGCCTTGGGTAGATATTAAGTGAAGGATTAAACTGATTGGTTTAACTCCATAATTAATATTACTTATATTGGATTTTCTTCCTGGCTTGGTAGCCCCCAAATGTAAGTGTGGAGATACACTGAACTGGGTTAACAATTTCCTGTGTCATTTAATTTACTAGCTCATTAATTTGTGTTTAAGATTTCAAGTGTCTAAACATCTTATTCGACATCACATATCTGATCCCAGAATTTCAATTGGCATCAGAGCAGGAACCCTGCCTGTATATCTGGGTGAGATCTAGGGACTGCAAATTTTGGGAACATGGACAGAGATGTAGGATCTGTGAATTGACCACCTATCTTGGATGGATCCAACTATGATTACTGGAAGCCAAGAATAGTAGCATTCTTGAAATCTCTTGATAGCAGGGCTTGGAAAGTAGTTAACAAAGGATGGGAGCACCCTGTCAAAGACAATAAGGATGGGGAAAAAGTGATGAAGCCTGAAGAAGAGTGTAGCAAGGAGGAAGAAGAGTCAGCACTTGGAAATTCCAAAGCCTTAAATGCCCTATTCAATGGCATTGACAGGAACATATTTAGGCTTGTGCATCACTGTGAGCTAGCCAAGGATGTTTGGGACACTCTCAAAACTACTCATGAAGGAACATCAAAGGTGAAGATGTCAAGACTTCAACTTCTCACCACCAAGTTTGAGAACTTGAGGATGAAGGAAGATGAGACCATTCATGAGTTTTACATGAACATCCTGGAGATTGCTAATACTTTTGGTGCCTTGGGAGAGAAGATGAGTGATGAAAAGTTGGTAAGGAAGATTCTCAGATCACTGCCAAAGAGGTTTGACATGAAGGTTACTTCCATAGAAGAAGCTCAAGACATTTGCACAATGAAGGTTGAGGAGCTCATTGGTTCCCTTCAAACCTTTGAGATGGGAATGAATGATACAATTATGAAGAAAAACAAAAGCATAGCCCTGGTCTCAAACACTGATAAAGAAGAAGAAAGTCATGAAGCAGGCTCTGAGGACAACTTATCAGAATCAATTGCTATGCTTGGAAGACAATTTAACAAAATTCTCAAAAGAATAGACAACAGGCCAAGACCAGGTGGAAGAAACTCAACCTCTGAGAATAAAAGACCTTATGACTCTAATAGAAGGTCAAACTATGATGAGAAGACTAATCAAGGAAAAGGGATCCAATGTCATGGATGTGAAGGATATGGACACATTAGAAGTGAATGCCCAACCTATCTAAAGAAGCAAAAGAAAGGTCTCTCTATGTCTTGGTCAGATGAAGACTCAGGTAGTGAGTCAGAAGAAGAATCTGCAAAACACATCACTGCTCTAGCTGGAGTATGTGAAACTGAAGGGGGATCTAGTGATGAGGATCTGACATTTGAAGAGCTTGAAGCATCTTACAGGATGCTGTGTAAAAGGAGCACTGAAGTATGCATGGAAAGTAAACAGCAGAAGAAGCAGATTGAGGAATTAAAGGCTGAAAAGGCAAGTCATCTAGAGATCATTGACACTTTGAAAAGTGAAGTCAGCCTACTCAACTCCAAAATGGAGCATATGTCCAAATCTGTCAGAATGCTGAACAGTGGCTCAAACACACTGGATGCCATTCTCAACAACAACAAGCACTCAGGGGATAGGACTGGGCTGGGTTTTAATAAAGCTCAAAACTTTGAGGCTAGCACCAGCCAAACAACTCCAAATCCCATGAAGTCAAACAAGATGTTCAAGCAGATGTCTCAACATCATGACAAGAACATGATGAAAAAGAAATATCAAAAATGGAGATGCCATCACTATGGAAGGTTTGGTCACATCAAACCTTTTTGCTACAAACTTCATGGATACTCAAATCTGAGTTCCCAACACCTTCCTAAGCAGAAGACATAGGTCACCAAGAAAATCTGGATACCTAAAGCTAGTCTTTATACTGATCAAAGCTACCAGTACATGCCTAAGAACAAGTTCAACAGGCAACCTTGGAACTCTAGAGATGGACACTACACAGGGCAGATGCATCAAAGGAAACCTCACAACAGGAAAAAATGGTCCAAGCAGGTTGTTGCCTCTATAGCACACACATCTCTCAGAGTATCTGCTAAGGAAGACTGGTATTTTGACAGTGGCTGCTCAAGGCACATGACTGGACTGAAGAATCTTCCGGTAGACTTAAAGTCACACTCATCCAGCTATGTAACCTTTGGAGATGGAGAAAAGGGGGAAATCAAGGGAGTTGGGACCCTGAACTGCTCAGGTGTACCAAGTCTAGATGGTGTGCTGTTAGTAAAAGGATTAACTGCTAACTTGATCAGCATAAGTCAGTTATGTGACCAAGGTTACAGTGTCAACTTCACCAAAACTGAGTGCATAGTTTCTGATAAAGAACAGAAAGTTGTCATGAGAGGAGCCAGATCAAAAGACAACTGCTATATGTGGGAACCCCAAGATTTCAGCCTCACATCTACTTGTTCCTTAGCCAAAGAAGAAGAAGTGAAGTTGTGGCATCAAAGACTGGGTCATCTCCATCTTAGAGGAATAAAGAAGATCATATCTATGGAGGCTGTAAGAGGGATCCCAAAACTTAAGATTGATGAAAGTAAAGTGTGTGGTGAATGTCAAATAGGCAAGCAAACCAAGATGTCACACCCAAAGCTCCAACATCTGACAACTTCCAAAGTCTTGGAATTATTGCATATGGACCTTATGGGACCAATGCAGGTAGAGAGTCTTGGTGGAAAAAGATATGCCTATGTGGTTGTTGATGACTTCTCAAGATATACCTGGATAAGCTTCATCAAAGAAAAGTCTGATGTGTTTGATGTATTTAAAGATATGTGCCATAGAATCCAAAGAGAAAAAGCAAGCTGTGTGGTCAGAATAAGAAGTGATCATGGAAAGGAGTTTGAGAATCAAAAATTCTCAGACTTCTGTTCTTCAAAAGGAATCAATCATGAGTATTCTTCTCCCATCACCCCTCAACAGAATGGGATTGTTGAAAGGAAAAATAGAACTATTCAGGAGTCAGCTAGAGCCATGATTCATGCCAAGAAGTTACCCATGTACTTTTGGGCTGAAGCTATGAACACAGCATGTTACATCCACAATAGAGTCACACTAAGAAAGGGAACTTTATCCACCATTTATGAAGTCTGGAAGGGTAGAAAACCTACAGTCAAGTACTTTCATGTATAGGGAAGTAACTGCTACATTCTGGCTGATAGGGATCAAAGAAGGAAGATGGACCCTAAGAGTGATGAAGGGATATTTCTTGGATACTCCATAAATAGCAGAGCTTACAGAGTATTTAACTCCAGAACCAAGGTTATAATGGAGTCAATAAATGTAATTATTGATGATACCTATGTAAAGACAGATGTTGCTGATGTTGTTGGAACATCTGCTGACAATCAAACTGAAGTTGAAATAGATAGTGATAATCTTGACTTCACTTTAACTGAAGCAAGGTCAGAGCAATCCAACAAACCTCCCTCCATCAGAATCAAGAAAGATCATCCTAAAGAACTGATAATTGGTGATCCCAACAGTGGTGTCATCACTAGATCAAGAGAGATGATCTCAGGCTCTTGCTTTGTTTCAAAGATAGAACCTAAGAACATCAAGGAAGCTCTGAATGATGAGTACTGGATCTCTGCTATGCAGGAAGAATTAGGCCAGTTTACAAGGAATGAAGTATGGGATCTTGTTCCTAGGCCTGATGACATTAATGTAATTGGCACTAAGTGGGTGTACAAAAACAAGTCTAATGAGCAGGGAGTAGTTACAAAAAACAAGGCTAGGCTTGTAGGTCAAGGATATACACAAATTGAGGGGGTAGATTTTGATGAAACCTTTGCACCAGTAGCAAGGCTTGAATCAATCAGACTACTCCTAGGAATTGCTTGCATCCTAAAGTTCAAACTATTTCAGATGGATGTTAAAAGTGCCTTTCTAAATGGGTACCTTAATGAGGAAGTATATGTGGAGCAACCAAAGGGATTTGTTGATCCAAGCTGTCCAGACCATGTATATAAGCTGAGGAAGGCTCTGTATGGTCTAAAACAAGCTCCCAGAGCATGGTATGAAAGACTGACCACCTTTCTCACTAAACATGGATACAGGAAAGGAGGAATAGACAAAACCCTGTTTGTAAAGAATGAAGAGGGAAAGGTTATGATTGCTCAGATATATGTGGATGACATAGTGTTTGGTGGGATGTCAGACAAGATGGTTAAACATTTTGTGACTCAAATGGAGTCTGAGTTTGAAATGAGTCTAGTGGGAGAACTAACTTACTTCCTTGGACTACAAATCAAACAGATGGAGGACTCCATGTTCATATCCCAAAGCAAGTATGCAAAGAACACTGTCAAGAAGTTTGGGATGGACAATGCAAGTCACAAAAGAACACCTG
This sequence comes from Lathyrus aphaca, assembly GCA_963966055.1. Classification (NCBI taxonomy): domain Eukaryota; kingdom Viridiplantae; phylum Streptophyta; class Magnoliopsida; order Fabales; family Fabaceae; genus Lathyrus; species Lathyrus aphaca. Next base: position 505,907,284 of record OZ014520.1, read on the forward strand.
CCCCCACTCATTTAAAACTGACAAAGGATGACAAAGGTGAGAGTGTGGACCAAAGCTTGTACAAAAGCATGATTGGAAGTCTACTATATCTTACAGCTAGCAGACCAGATATAGCTTTTGCAGTAGGTGTGTGTGCAAGGTATCAAGCTGAACCAAAAGTGAGCCATCTAAACCAGGTTAAGAGTATCTTGAAATATGTAAATGGTACTTGTGACTATGGCATAATGTACTCTCATGGTTGTGAACCAATCCTCACTAGATTTTGTGATGCTGACTGGGCTGGAAGTGCTGATGATAGAAAGAGTACATCAGGAGGATGCTTCTTTCTAGGGAACAATTTAATTTCTTGGTTCAGTAAGAAACAAAATTGTGTGTCCTTATCCACTGCTGAAGCTGAATATATTGCAGCTGGTAGCAGTTGTTCACAGCTGGTATGGATGAAACAAATGCTCATAGAATACAATGTCCCACAAGATGTCATGACATTGTACTGTGACAATTTAAGTGCTATTAACATCTCCAAAAATCTATCCAACACAGCAGAACTAAGCACATAGATATCAGACATCACTTTATCAGAGACCTTGTGGAAGAGAAGGTGATCACATTAGAGCATGTAGCCACAGAGCTGCAATTAGCTGACATATTTACTAAGGCTTTGGATGCTACCCAATTTGAAAACCTAAGGGGTAAATTGGGAATCTGCATATGTGAAATATAGCAATTATCGAGAAGTGCCAGCATGTCTCATGACATCGTGTGGCATGATCACCAGATGGCAGCACTAGTCTGGGCAATAACTGTTTGTATTCCAATCTTAAAAATTCCAATAGCAACGGATTCTATAAATGTACAAACGTGCTTTCAACTCCTCACATCCTCATTAGCTCCACTAAACGTTTTACATGCTACAGCTGAATCTCTAAACTCATCCAAATCTATCAAACCTTTACACATTTCCACTACAATCGAAAAAATGTCTCAACATCAAAACCCTAACTCCATTGATGAGGGTCTCAATCAAGAAGACGTGGTGAATGCAACTCCAATATCTATAGTACTAATGAATGCTACTCCTATAAATGAGATCAGAGGAAGCATTCCTATTGCTCAAAAACCCAGGACTCCCCATGCAAGAAGACCTAAGGAGCCAGTCTTCAGCAAAAGCAAGGGAATTCCTTCATCTTCCAGCACCCCCAAAGCTTCTGCTTATGTGGACGCATCAATCAAACAGCTTGTAAACAAGATCCTTGCTGAACAAAGAGTTGTGCCTGGGGTGTCTGTTCCCCTGAACAGTATGCCTGCTCCTCAAGATGACCCAAGTAACCAGGCTGAAGAGGACATACCTGCTCCACAGGATGTCCCAAGAAATGTTGAAACACCTGAGGGCCAGGACAAAGCCCCAAATGATGATGATAAAGCTACTGATGATAAAGCTACTGATGATCAAGCTCCTGATGATCAAGCTGCTGAGAAAGAGGCTTCCCAACCTCCACCTGTTGAAAACCTAGATGATGACTCTGACACAGAGATCATAGCATCTGTTAATCCTAGCATAGCCAAGAGGCTTAGGTCTAGGAAGGATAAGAAGCCAGTTGCTCATGCAACTCCTGAGAAGAGAGTGTCAACTCCCAAGAAGGACAAGGCCAAAACTGTTTTTGGACCTACAAAACAATGGAGTAAGGTCAGCACTCAGAAGAGGAAGGCCACAACTCCATCTGATTCTGATGTTGAGGAGGATGTCCCAACATCCCAACCCAGGAAGAAGCCAGCACCTCCTAGGACTGCCACTGCTGTTCCTGAAGCACCCCTGGACAATGTGTCCTTCCACCATGTCTCTAGTGTAAGCAAGTGGAAGTATGTCTATCAAAGAAGGGTGGCTTTGGAAAGAGAGTTGGGTAGCAATGCTTTGGAATGCACTGAGGTAATTGATTTAATCTCAAATGTTGGTCTATTCAAAACTGTCTCCAACTTTTCCCCTTGCTATGAACTACTGGTAAAAGAATTCATAGTCAATTTACAAGAAGGGTGTGTTGATGGGAAATCTAAGGATTTCAGGAAGGTATATGTTAGGGGAAGATGTGTAGATTTCTCTCCTAGGGTGATAAATCAGTACCTGGGGAGAGAATCAGATGGGCCAAATGAGCTTGGCAAGACTGGCAACCAAGTCTACAAAATCATCATAGCCAACCAGGTCAAGTCATGGCCAGTCAAAGGCAAACTATCTGTCAGCTTGTTAACAAGAAAGTATGTCATGCTGCAAAGAATTGGAACTGTCAACTGGGTCCCAACCAACCACACCTCATCTATAGCTACTGGGCTAGGAAGGTTTATCTGTGTTGTAGGCACCCAAACCAAGTTGGATTATGGGGCATATATCTTTGATCAAACTCTCAAGCATGCAGGAACCTCAGCAATCAAGCTTCCAATAGCCTTCCCATCACTGCTTTGTGCAATAATTCTCAACCAATATCCAGGCATCCTTACTGACAAGGATTCTGTCTGTAAAAGGGAGAGTCCACTGTCCTTTCACTACAAACTGTTTCTGAGTCATCATGGTGCAGATGTTAAAGCACCAGGTGGGACATCTGCTGGGCCATCTGCTGTCAAGACTCCCATATCAAAGGCAACCCTGATTGCAGAGCTCAGGACAACCTGCAAAGAGCTTGATGAAAGGAAGAAGAAGCTTGAGGACATAATTCAAAGGCTGGAGCTGGAAGAGGTTGTTAAAAATGTTGATGAATCTGATGCTGAGTCTGAGGATGCAGAAGATACAGAGTATACTGAGTCTGAGTGAAGCTGTGTGTGGTGGAAAATGTTGTGTTTGTTTTGCTTTGTATTTCTGAATGTTTTTTTTCTGTTTCTGTAATGGTTGGCCCCTAATTTCTGTCTAACAAGGGGGAGAAGTGTATTGAACAATGCCTGCTGCTGTTAATGCCTGTTTGATGAACAATTTTGATGTTATATTTCTGTCTTCTGAACTAAGTTATATTTGAATGTTCATTGGTATATCAAAGTCTGTTGAACAAGTCATAGCAGTATACATACATGTTTGAGGGGGAGCAAATTATTAGCTCTCACATGATTCAACAGAAAAGAACTCTGCTGCTCTCTGATAAAACCAGAAGATTGTGTTAGCCAAACATTAGCCAAATGGGGAGTTTGTAGATTTTAAGAATTGGCAGAATTTTTGACAAACAAGAAGTTATGAACTTAGTTCAGGATGTCACACCAGATGTTGTGACATTAACAAACAAAGTAAAAGTTATGAACTTAGTTCAGGACATCAGGATGTCACACCAGATGTTGTGACATCACAAACCTGCTATCTGACTTAAATGATGCGTAACAGAAGTGATTAAATTCAGGAGAAAATATCTGGAATTAATTGTAAAAAGATAAGCATTCCAAGGCGCATATTTAGGAAGCTTAGTTATCTGGTTCCAATGTAACAGAATAACTAACTCACCTTGATTCAAGGAGATAACAAACTAACTCAACCTAATTCAAGGAGATGACTGTGGGATTTATCAAAGTCTGGATAATTTGCAAAAAGCCCACAAACCAAGCATCTATTTAAGGAGCTGAAACACTCAATAAAAGTACACGAATTTTAGAAGACTGTAAAGGGTGTTTGTGAAGCTAGTTATATTTAAGCAGGTTTTAATTTTTGTCACTTTATGAGCTTTTAAGCAAAAAGTGAATTGTGTCTTGATTGAAACTTTTAAGTAAGATCAAGCTGGTGTGTCTGAAGTGTGACTTCAATTTTAGTAATCATTGTAAAGATCACTGTGTGATTGAGGGGGAGTGAGTAGGTACTCATATCTAAGTAGAGTCTTAGGTAGAAATTGCCTTGGGTAGATATTAAGTGAAGGATTAAACTGATTGGTTTAACTCCATAATTAATATTACTTATATTGGATTTCCTTCCTGGCTTGGTAGCCCCCAGATGTAAGTGTGGAGATACACTGAACTGGGTTAACAATTTCCTGTGTCATTTAATTTACTAGCTCATTAATTTGTGTTTAAGATTTCAAGTGTCTAAACATCTGATTCGACATCACATATCTGATCCCAGAATTTCAGTTCATTTCCTTTTCTTCACAGCAGCTTTCATTTCTTCACCCTTTGAAACAGTTTCTTTGCAAGCGTGGATCCCGTCGGGTACGGCGGACGATCTGGGGTGCTAATACCTTCCCAGGTCGTAACCAACTCCCGAACTCAGCTTCTTTGGTTCGCAGGACCCGTGTCCTTCCTCTTCTTTTCTTCTGGTTTGTGCAGCATTACCATTCCCGTTCCTTTGGGATAAAAATGTCTGGCTGGCGACTCTACCTCTTTCCGCGCCACTTTCGCGTTTGTACCAGGATGGAAATCCGGGGAGCGACATTCGGCCGTCACAAAACCTAACTCCACCTACAAGCTACTAAAACGCATCAAACATGCCCAGAAATGATCCCCAAACATCATAGAGCATGAATCAATCAACAAACAACATTTAAACTTCATGAATCAAGCAAATCGAGGCAAACATTTTTCACGGGCAAACTTTCAGAACAACAATACATGCTCATTTCTACACCATTTTCAATTCTAAACACATCAGAATGATTAGCAAAGCATATAGATTCATTTTATAACAAGAAAAAAAGGTTCTGGAAAATTTGTTCTTGATGGATACCTGAACTGAAGTTCTTCAAACTGGAGCTTTCGGGGCCTCCCTTTTGTGCAAATCAACTCCTCTGGTTCCCCTTGTGCTAATGGAATGCTTGGATGAAGTTTATTTGGGATATTTTAAGAGGTTCAGTTCTGGTTCAACAGAAATTGTGTTTTTGTTTTAGGGTGTTTCAAGCCATGGTGATGGGTGGGAAATGATCTATGGATGATTTGTGGTTGATTGGTGAAAGAATTTTGGAAGTTTGATGGCTGGTTTGAGAGAATCGAACAGAGGAAGTTTCTGAAGGATTTTGTGCAATCTGATGCTTGGCTTCTATTGAGCTCTTGTGTGTTATGTTTTTATGAAGCTTAGGCAATGCATAAACTAATGAGATCAGTTAGAGGAGTGGATATGCACTGTGGGATTGGTATGGTGTCATTGGCCAAAAAGTCAAAAGTTTGTGTACTTGAAGCATGGGCCATGGCAGAAGTGATTTGAGGTCTTGGGATGCCTCAGCTGGCTTCAAGGAGAGCCTTTGGATCGAAAGTGGTGAGCTGTATGGCTTGATTCATGAGTTTTCAAAGGTTTTGCATTTTGGCAACTTTGTGAATTTTGTGAAAATCGGCCATGAAACTTGTGAAGCAAGGCATGAATTTTGGTCTTGAGATGTTTCTCATCAATGTTATGAAGTGTAGAAGTGAATTATAGGTCATTAGAATGGTTAGAAGTCCATTTTGCAAAATTCCCTCTTTGACATGAACTTGAAAATTACAAGATTTTTCCCAACTTTGACTTGCCATATCTTGAGTTCTAGGATGAATCAAGAGGAGTTCTTGTACTTTTTGAAAATGGGAAGATCCAATCTACAACTTTCATGTTTGAAGAAAATTCATTTGAAGCCTTTTTGATCAAGAAAGAGGAGGTTGAAGATCTTTCCCAAAATGGAAAGTTTTCATTACAAGTCATGCCCAAAAATAGAAAGTTTTCAAATGGCTCAAAATTCTTCAATATTGTGAACTTCCAATCATTCCTAATATAAAATAAAGATCATAGGACCTCAAATTGATGATGATGACCCTTTGGTACCCTTGATGGAGGCCTCAGATGCCCTGATTCTGACTTTTCTTGCACAACATGTTACCATTTGATCAGATGACTTCCACAAGGAGTTTTTGCTTCAAATTTGATACACATGCTCCTTATAACATATATAGACCAATAGAATTAAGAATGGCCAAAAATTTTGAGTGTAAGGGCTTCAAACCCAAAACCCTAATTTCTGGTCATCTGTGTAGGAGCCTTGAGCCTGCCTGGGTGGCTCTGCAATCTCTTGTGATCTTTTGACTATCAAGAACCCTTGGAGGTATAATATGATCATAGAACACTCATGGAACCTCTTGGCATGCTTCATGGACTCTGAGATAGCTCAAACCACTTCTAAGATTCATCTGATCACAAACCCTAGTTATGCAACTTATGTAGTGAAATAAATGTGCAGTGAGATGTTATGCTTATGCAATGCAACATGAAGGATCACAAGCCAAGGTGTGAGAAAAAAGAGAGGGAAATTTTTGGGTGTTTATCGTCCCTTATCCCACTTGCCACGTCACCCAACTATCTCCCATTATCTCCTGAAAGATAGGGGCAGTTGGACAAAGGACTAGACTATTTGCTAGGTCTACACGCTCCTTACACATACCTTTGCAGTTCTTCCTTGGGCTTCGCTAATCCAGCCCAAGAAAGGACCTTGGCCCAGCGCTGGGGACTCACTAAAAATACCCTTTTTCACCAAAGGATCAGGTATTCTGAAACATTCTCTTCCTTACCGTTTCTTTTGTACCTCTACTTACTTTGGCATCGGAGTACCTTGCAGGTACACCCCCTCTTCATTCCAACCACATTTATTGTTCGCGTTCAATTACTGGAAGGCCCTCCTGATCAGGTAAGATCAGTAACCTTTAAATTAGATTCAATCAATGGTTAAATTAAATGTTAATTCAACCATTGATTGAATCTAATTTAAAGACTACGATTATGCAGTAGGTTAAAAAGACTTACTCTTGGAGTAAGTTGATCCTGACTCATATATATATATATATATATATATATATATATATATATATATATATATATATATATGTGTGTGTGTGTGTGTGTGTGTGTGTGTGTGTGTGTGTGTAATCAAATGACATCAAGATGTCAAAGCTTAATTTGACATCAAATATCAACCGTTAAAATGATTGATCAAACAATTATATTAATAACCTATTTTTTAGGAAAAATAATGGATTATGTATTTTTTCATTTCATTTAATTATGATTGTTTGATATCAAATTAAACTTTGACAAATTGAACGTGACTCATATATATATATATATATATATATATATATATATATATATATATATATATATATATATATATATATATATATATATGAGTCACGTTCAACTAACTCCAAGAGTAAATCTTTTTAACTTACTCCATAATCGTAGTCTTTAAATTAGATTTATTCAATGGTTAAATTAACATTTATACTTATAATCATTAAACTAAATCTATTTTAAAGGCTATAGTATTACTTACGTAGTTAGAATATAATTATGATATCTATATAATAATATTTAATTAATATTATTGATCTGACCCGATCAGGAGGACCTTCCATTGATGAGCAGCTTTGATGTGAGACTAGGGGTGTACCTACAAGGCACTCTGATGCCAAAGTGAGTATGCAAGTAATGAAAGGTAGAAGAGATAAAGATTCAGAATACTTGACCCTCTGATAAGAGAGGTTTTTTATAATGTGCCCCCAGTGTTGGGCCAAGGTTCTTTCTTGGGCTCGATCAGTTAGGCCCAAGGAAGAATTGCGAAGAAATGCATAGGAGCAAATAAGACCTAGTATGTGGTCTTGGCCTTGGTCCAACTGCCCTTACATTTCAGGAATAATTGTGGACAGTTGGGGGATGTGGATCACGTGGGGAGACACTCACTATGCCAAACAAGACCTTAGACAGCGCTTTTTTTGCTCTTAGACAGTGCTTTAAAGCACTGTCTAAACCTGCACTACTAAAGGTTTAGACAATGCTTTGGTTAATATCAAAAGCGTTGTCTAAAGGGGCTTTATACATCACTTTTATTGTCAAAAGTGTTTTCTAAACCCCATTTTAGACAGCGCTTTTTGCCTTTTTTTAATATACCTTAGACAACGCTTTTTTTTAATGGTATACCTTAGACAATGCTTTCACTAAAAGCGTTGTCTAAACCCCACCTTAGACAACACTTTTAGTTAAAGTGCTTTCTAAACCCCACCTTAGGCAGCGCTTTTTGTTGAAAGCGCTATCTAAGGTGTACGAAAATTTTAAAATATTTTCATATAAAAATCGCTGTCTAAGGTTGCCAAATTATAGGCACCTGTTTTTATCCACTTTTTCACCTGGTTTTTAAACCAGAATTTGTACCTGTTTTCCAATCCAGAATTTGCACCAAATTATCCTATTTAAACCTATTAATTTAGGCACCGATTTATAGATACAAAATAATCGGATTTTCAATCACCAATATCTACAAAACAATTCATACAATTGTACCAATTTATGAACCATTTTAAATATACAACATATACTATAACCAATATCTACGAAACAATTCATACAATTCATTTCATCCAACTACACTTTTTTTTTCAAATGAAATCTACATAAACTAAAATGTGATAACACTTCGAGCCCGAGCTATACATTTTCATCCAATTGCAACTATACTATAACCCGAAACAACACAAAAATATTGTAATTGATCAATTAAAATAAGTCATAATCAATATGTCTATAGTTACATTCACATACTCAAAATTTTCATCAATTAAAGTAAGAGTACAATATACCTTATAACACATTGAGCCCCATAATGAATTGACACAATTCCTCTTTAATTTCTTCCAAATGATCTTTTGAATAATATGCACACTTGAATTCATCAAAGTACTACATAATAATATAACATAATTTTATTTAGTTTCAACTATATAATTATATGAGAAATATGTGTTAAATATTAAAATAACTCATAAGTTAGAAATACATACATCGGATGGAATCTCTACTCGACCCAAAGAAAGAGTTTCTCTCATAAACCTCAACATGAAATATCTGCAATGTATACCATTACGTTGCAGAGTGTAAACACCCCAAATTTTCCCTCACTAAGTTCACAGCATGACTTGTGATCTTTTCATTTGCATAAGTTCAATCATATCACATCATGTTGCATTTTTTGCTTCACTGCATTGGTTCAAAGTCATCTGCATCTAGGGTTTGTGATCTGAGCAATCCAAGATCCTTCTGAGCCACTCCAAAGGTCTTCAATCATCTCATGAGGGTCTATGTATGTTCAAACATCATATTATATCCTCCCAAGATCAAGGAATTCAGAAAATCACAAGAACTGGCAGGGCATGGAAGCAGAGCCAGGTTTAACTGCACAGATGACCTAAAATTAGGGTTTTGTTTTCAGAGGCCATAACTCCAAAAAATTTAGTCATTCTTGTTTCTATTGGTCTCAATATGATATAGGGATCATGCATACCAAGTTTGATGGAAAAATTCATTGTGGAAGCCATCTGATCACTGGGTAACTTCTGGAGCAAGTCAGAGCAAAATCAGGGCATCTGAGGCCCCCATCAATGGACCCAAAGTGGATTTTTCATCAAATTGAAGTTATATGGTCTTTATTTGATCATTAAAGTTCTTAGAAGTTCACAAATTTGAAGAAAAGTGGGCTAAACCAAAAGTTGCCAAATATGGAAATGACTTGTAATGTAAACTTTCCATTTTGGGAAAGTTTTTCAACCTCCTCTTTCTCAACCAAAAATGCTTCAAATGAAAAATTCTTGGTCATGAAAGTTGTATATTGGATCATTCCCTTTTCAAAAAGTACAAGAACAAGGTCTAATTCATTTTGGAACTCAAGTTATGGCTTTTCAAAGTTGGCAAAAATCACATAATTTCATGTTTCATGCCAAAGAGGGATTTTTGCAAAACCTCATGCCAAGCTATTTTATGACTTCAAATGGGCTTCTACACATCATAACATCATAGTACAATGCCTAAAACTCAGAATTTCCCAAAGAATTTCACATTTCCATGACTTGTACATGAAGAAATCAAGAAAGGGCCAAACTTTGCCAAAATTGCAAAACCTCCCACAACTTCCCACAAACTTGCCAAATTGCCTCAAACTGATTTCCATGGTTGTCCATGAATCATGTTGCGCCAGACACCCCCTTGTCCTTGGCCTGAAACAACCCATACCTCAAAGGACAACTTTATTTGACTTTTTGCAAAACAAGCCATATCAATCAGCATAGCCCACACCAACTCCACAGGCCTATCACAGCTTGAAACATGGACCAAATACAAGCCATTTGACACAAGAACACAGCCAGAATCATCAGCATCACCATAGTTCACCAAAACTTCCCTCTTTGCATTTTCTATCTGTAACACGGTGGGAGAACTGACTTTAGTTAAATGTTGCAGATAGCAAGAGTCGCCACCGGCTTTTATTTTATCCAAAGGAAAGGGCATAAAAGAACAGGAAAGACCTTAAAAGATTTTTGGATTCGGGGGGTAGGTTATGTAAAGGGAAGTTGTTAGCACCCTTTACATCCATGGTTATCCATGGGCTCTTAGTTACTTAGCTCACTTTAAAATGTTTTTGAGAAGTGTAGTTTGTGTTTAGAAATTTTCTTAAGTACTTTATAATGATCCATGTACGGATATATATAAAGCCTTTGTTTTGAAAATTGCTTGAAAAATGTGAAGTGTTTTTGAAATGTTTGAAAAGGTGAGCAAGTACATAAGAGGAACCTACCCTAAGTTAAATCTTTTCTGTTCTTAAATATCCTTTAAATGGTAAGACTATCCCTATTATTAAGGAATAGGTAGTCATTACCTTGGATGTATGAGGGACAAATGAAGGGACAACTGTGATGAGGCAACTGTAAGGTGTATAAGCAATTCGAAGGGACTTATCATCTTTATTTGAAAGGGACAAGATCATTTACGAAGGCAACCGTGAAGGGACTTGATCTTAATATCTTTTAAGGGACTAGATGATATGAGAGGAGGGACTTTGCTTTACACCTTACTTGACCTTTTTCTTTAGGCAATATGAGAGGTGTCCTTAAGAATGTGAGATGGCGATCCAGGATCGACTTACGTGTGTGTGTGTACAAATTCATATATTTATCTTACAAATTAGTGATCTAAATTAAATTTTAAATACAAACATGTTTTCACACCCTATTTTACTAACCATGGCAATTTAAATAAATAATAAAAATAATTCTACAACTATTACATAATTGGCACAATTACATTATAATAAAAATAATTTAAATAAATTGGTTAGTAATAACAAATAAAAATAAATATAAGAAGAAGTTAGTATAATAATATAATATAGAAACAAATTAAAAGTTCAAAATTAAATAAATAATTATTTTTAAGGGAATTTTAATAAAAGGAATAAATAATAATAATTATATACTAATAGATATGCCTAATAGTTCTAATATTTTAATTTTATATACATATTATAAAAAATATTTGTTAATTATAATTAAGTAAGCATATAAAAATAATAAATTAAGTTCATGAAATAAAGTTAGGGTTTTTAATTGTTTAGAAAAAATAAATTAGGGTTTACTACTCAATTAAATTATTTAAATTATTTATATATAAAAACTACATATAATATGAACAAATTATAAAATTAAAATCTACAAACAAATAAATTAATATTTACAATATAATTAGGGTTTATAAAGAAAATTAGGGTTTTGTATTTAATTTACAAAAATAAAACAATTTATTTACAAAAATATGATAATTATACATATATACATATTATGAAATAAATATAAACAATTTAAAATTTTTTAAGAAAATAAATTATAATATTTTAAGAATATAAAGAAAAGTATTTTAATGGTATTAGAAAATATTTTTTATAATTTATATTTACTAATTTAAATAAAATAGGATTAATGTAATAAAATAAATTAAAATAAGAAAAACATAGGAAAATTGACCAAAAAGAAAGGACCTGGGATTTGAACCCAGGTCCCCTACCTCACATGCGTAGCACAAAACCAACCAGGCCAGCGCGCGCTGGTGACATCTACGTGACTTCCAATCATTAAATAATAAACCTGCAAAATAAATGGATTAAAAAAACAAAACTGCTTCAGGCCAGATTCGAACCATTGACGCTAGCTTCACACGCGCCTATGCTTTACCAACTGAACCACTGCAACGTTTGTGAAACATAATGCAAACATTACATAATAAAAATAACTCAATTTTCAAATTATATTTTCGCGCCATTAGCCTTCTTCAACCTCCAGCCGTCTGTTTAGGCTATAGTGACAGTTTTCCGTCGCTATAGCCTATAGTGACAGATTATGTTCGTCACTAAAAACCTGCATAAATCAAACTTCCAATATACGATGAATCAAACAGTTTTAATGGTCCAAATTGATTAACATGAGGTCTATGAACACAAATATCACATTAATTTTAACAGAAATTAACTCAATCATGTGTTCCCAAAAAAAATTTCTCAAGAACCCTAGTTTTCGGTTTCTACACATATGGCCATGATTTCTTCAATTGATTGCCCAGAAACAATCCTTGCAATGTCACAAACACAAATCAGTATTCAAAAACAATTTAATATTGGTTAATCTATGAAAACGCAAAATTGAAAAACCATGAAAGAGTGAGAATTCGGATTATGCTTTTAGATGCATTTTTGATGATGTAAAGCATTCAAATTGCATCAATGATGATCAAGAAACATGTTTAGACCTTCAGCTTGCTTTAAGATGGTCTCTAAATGAAAATTCGATGCTCACTTTTCTTTGAGATTTTGTGACTTTGTTACTATGCTTGGAGGCTGAATTTTTCGTCCCTTGGTATTGTGTTATGTTCATGTACATATAGTGAGTGAAATTAGGTCAAGTTATGGGCTTTGGATCATGAATTGAGATTACTTGATGATGAAGGAATTCCATTGTCATAAATGTCACAAAAATCAAATATTTTCTTGTTGGTTTGGTCTTGAACGAATTTGTAAGGTATCAATCACTTTTAAGAGTCAAATATTTGATCCCAAAGCAAAGATTGGATTCAAATATTTGATTTTTATATTTTATTTTTATTAAAATTGAATTTTATTAGATAAAATCCAAAATAATAAAATCTAAAATCTAAAAAATCTAAAAAAATAATCAATGGGTCGTGCATGACATAATTATGAAGATTGGATGACAACTTGGTAAGCCCATTTGGCAAAAATTGGTTTTAAGGTCCCATTTGCTTTATATACCTCCCAAATATTTCCCAACTTTGCAAAGGCACAAATCCCTCAATTTTAAGGATATGAAGGTGTTCTTGGACATTTTGGAAAGCTTAAAGAGTCCTCTAATCAACCCCATTGGTTTCATGTCCATATCTTTTACCATTCTCAAGTTATGCTCTTTTGAAGTTGTTGACTTTTTGTTGACTTTCAAAAGGACCTATAATGTCTTAGCTCATACCTTCCAAATGAAGCATTTTTGGGCTTGGCTTGTGAGACACAAAGTTGTAGAGAATTAAATTTCCTTCAAAATGAGATTTGGATGGAAAATTCTTGATGAAGCATGTGAAAGTTATGGCTGGTCAAAGTTCAGTTGACTTTTCCTATGAAAACCCTAATTTAGAAACTCCTGATTCTTGATGATCTGAAATTTCCTTGATGAATCATGATCAACCCTTGATAAAATGATGAATTTTACTTCATATACTTGATGTTGGCAAAAAATCATGAAGTTTGACTTTGGTTTGACCACAATTGACCTTAGTTTGACTTTTTAACTGCTTTGACTGATTTTGACCTATCTGATCATCTGACTAAGCAAACCTTTGGGAAAAGTCTTGAAACTTGTCATGGGGATTCTTAAACACATATAAGATATTATGAAGCTCACTTGAAGTCTTGGAAGTCCATTTAGCCTGATTAAAGTCAAAACCCTAGTTTAGGATGCATTGCTTAGGAGGATGCATTGTCTGAGGGAAATGTCAAATCTTCTGACTAATTGTGAACTTTGTGAACCTTGTGAACCTCATGAGATGTCTTGTGAACCTTGTGAACCTCTTAGTACACAAAGTCTTGTCTTGTGAGGGAAAATTTTAGGGTGCAACAGCTGCCCCTGTTCAATTTTCTAAAACCTGAGGGGTTAGATTGGTATACGTGCCATTCGTGACCTGGAAGGTTGAAGGGGATTGAACACAAAAGCCCAAAAATTTGCACTCACCGGTGCGTAGAGTAATACTGATGATTAGTTGTATATGTTTTAGTGGGCTTGAAGATGCCACTTGGAAGAATTGGAGGTGGGCTTAGAGATGCCATCTAAAATATCTGAATATGGTGATGTTTTTATGTTGATACTGGATATCAGTACTAGGTCTTTGTATAGGCCGTCTCTGAATCATTTATGCAACATGATTTGAGTTGTTGAATGGACCAGTAGAAATAAATCTTGTGATGATTATCTCTTCTGGAGGTATCTTGAATTAGGGAATGGATCTTTGTACAGACCGTTTGCCTATTCTCCAAGGTCAAAAGAACGTCAGGATTAATTCTTCTGAAAGATATCTTGAACCAGGGAATGGATCTTTGTATAGAACGTTTTCCTGCTATTCAAGGGACCAAAAGAACGTCAGGATTTGTTCTTAAGGGTCAAAAGAACTTCAGGATTTGTTCTTCTGAAAAAGTCTTGAACAAGGGGCCAAAAGAGCGTCAGGATTTGCTCTTAAGGGTCAAAAGAACGTCAGGATTTGTTCTTCTGAAAAAGTCTTGAACAATGGGCCAAAAGAGCGTCAGGATTTGCTCTTAAGGGTTAAAAGAACGTCAGGATTTGTTCTTCTGAAAAAGTCTTGAACAAGGGGCCAAAAGAGCGTCAGGATTTGCTCTTAAGGGTCAAAAGAACGTCAGGATTTGTTCTTCTGAAAAAGTCTTGAACAAGGGGCCAAAAGAGCGTCAGGATTTGCTCTTAAGGGTCAAAAGAACGTCAGGATTTGTTCTTCTGAAAGATGTCTTGAACCAGGGAATGGATCTTTTTACGGATCGTTTGCCTGCTATTCGAGGACATCTTGAGTAGTGTATGGATCATTTTTGACCCGTTGTAAGTTGTTGATATTGTTTTACCTGCATATAACTATCCTGCAAGGGAAATATTAGTTTATGCATTATGTATGCATGCATAGTATGATGCACCTAAGTAAATGTATTATGTACTTATGGATATGTATGTTATGGTATGATGTAAATGATGTATGTATGCATCATGTAGCCTGAAGCGTCCGGATATCTTCGTATAACAACTGCTGGCCAGGGAAAATAAATCCCGATTTGTTGCTGAAGAATATGAGGAACTCGTTCCCGTCTCGTTTGATAATATAGTGAAGAATATAGTACTCATAACCTCCCGTCTTCGTTCGATAGTATGGTATTCATAACCTCTCGTCTTCGTTCGATAGTATGGTATTCATAACCTTCCGTCTTCGTTTGTCATACTTCTATTGAAGGAATAAGTTCCTGAGTATCCTGACTGAGGATAAAAGAGATGGACATAAATTCAAGGGGAGATGTAACTCGAAATATCTATAAAGATAGATTTGCTCTACTGGAGATTTGTAGTTGTCTGGCGGGGATGAACCGGCGAAGCTTCGTTGAATTCCTTCCCTCGTTCGTCCTTAGTAAATACTATTACTGCATTTTCATGCATTTCTGGTAAACATCAATCATATTAAGCATTTTATGCATTTCTGGTAAACATCAATCATATTCAAAAGCATACATACATTCAAACACAACCAATGGACGTTTCGCTTATGTAAATAGGGTAAAAGTAAATCTGGATTCAAAGATGAAATTTTATTTATATCACAAAGTGACCTACACATAGGCAAGTTTGTACAAGGAGACAGAAATCCTAGTAAGAGGAATTCGTCGTAAAAAACGTTTACAAAACAAGGAAAATCAGCTATGTGGGAAATAATCCTATTGAGTTTCAATTCTACTATTGCCATTATCTTCAAGAATCTCATCTTCTGCTGTTAAGATGGAAACGATTGGATTGATCTTTATCTATTCGAGCTTGAACTAGTAGCACAACTGGTTGTAGTTTCATGGGTGATCCAAACGAGACATAGCCATACGCTTTAATCCCTAACTTTTGCCTGGATTGCCTTTTCAAGTTTTCAATCCACCGGGATACCCTTTTTTGCCCAAGCCGCCTTTTTAGGTTTTCGACTTGCCGGGTGTACATTTTTTATATATATCCCTAATTTTTGCCCGAACCCTTTTGGTTCGCCGGGATGCCCTTATTTTTGCCTAGGCCAGTCAACCTAGCAGGTCTCTTTTTATGCGTAGTATTTTTTAACTATGTATGCGTTTACAGGCTGCGGGAAGTCTTCACCATCCATAGTAGTAAGTATCATGGCACCTCCTGAGAATACTGTTTTGACCACAAATGGCCCTTCATATGTAGGAGTCCACTTGCCCCTAGGATCACCCTGTGGTAATATGATACGCTTGATTACCAAGTCACCAACCTGATATACCTTTGGCTTAACCTTCTTATTAAAAGCTTTGATCATCCGTTTCTGGTACATCTGGCCATGACAAACAGCTGCTAACCTCTTCTCATCAATCAAATTTATCTGGTCAAGTCGAGTCTGAATCCACTCATCTTCATCCAAGCCTGCATCCTGCATAATTCTTAATGAGGGAATCTGAACTTCAATGGGCAGAACTGCTTCCATACCATATACTAAGGAGAATGGGGTTGCCCCTGTTGAAGTACGTATTGTAGTACGATAACCATGAAGAGCAAATGGTAACATCTCATGCCAATCCTTATAAGTGACAGTCATCTTCTGTATAATCTTCTTAATGTTCTTATTAGCAGCTTTTACTGCCCCATTCATCTTTGGACGATACGGAGAAGAGTTGTGATGCTTAATATTGAACTGCGTGCAGAGATCAGTAATCGTAGTGTTGTTCAGATTAGAGCCATTGTCAGTAATAATCCTTTCAGGGATGTCATACCTACATATGAGATTATTCTTAATAAATCGAGCCACCACATTCTTAGTAACAGATGCAAATGAAGCTGCCTCCACCCACTTAGTAAAGTAATCAATAGCGACCAGGATGAAACGATGCCCATTAGAAGCAGTAGGCTTGATCTCACCAATCATATCAATGCCCCACATGGCAAAGGGCCAAGGAGCAGTCAACACATTCAATGGTGATGGGGGTATATGGACTTTATCAGCATAGATTTGACATTTGTGACATGTTCTGGAATGTTGATAGCAATCAGCTTCCATGGTAGACCAATAGTAACCTGCTCTCAATATTTTCTTTGCCGTGGTATGATCACTAGAATGAGTGCCAAAGATCCCATCATGCATATCTTCCATAATCTCAGTTTCTTCCTTCTTATCCACACATCGAAGCAAAGTTGAATCATGATTACGCTTGTACAAAATTCCATTACTCAAGAAGAACTTAGCAGAAAACCTCCTCAGAAACTTCTTATCTTTAACAGATGCCCCTTCAGGGAACTCCTGAGCTTCAAGATATCTTTTCACTTCATAGAACCAAGGCTTCTCCTCTGTTTCTCCAGTGTCAATCTCATTGCAGTATGCAGGCTTCCCAAATCTATCAATGGTAATCTTGGGAGCTTCATCATCCCAGCTGATCTCAAACATGGATGCCATGGTGGCTAAGGCATCTGCCAACTGATTCTCTCTTCGTGGAATATGTCCAAAGGTAATCTCTTTTAAATGTGGGATCAAAGACAACACATGCTCTCTGTAAGGAATGAGATTATCATGCTTGGTATCCCAATCTCCTTTGATCTGACTCACTACCAGGGCTGAATCTCCATACACGTCAAGGAATTGAATCTTCATATCAATGGCAGCTTTGATACCCAGGATACATGCCTCATACTCAGCCATGTTATTGGTACAATAGAAACAAAGTCTTGCAGTAATCGGAGTATGACAACCTTCAGGGGAACTGATCACAACACCAACACCATTACCAAGTGCATTAGAAGCTCCATCAAAAACCATAGTCCATCGGGATCCTTGTTCAGGTCCGTCATATTGTCCAGGTTCTTTGGTAATGATCATAATGTCTTCATCGGGGAACTCAAAACTCATTGACTGATAATCATCCACTGCTTGATGAGACAAATGATCAGCCACAACACTTCCTTTAATGGCCTTCTGAGTAGTATACTGTATATCATATTCTGTTAGGATCATTTGCCATCTTGCTATTCGTTCGGAGAGAGCAGGTTTCTCGAATATGTACTTGATTGGATCCATATTCGAAATCAATAAGGTAGTATGAGTCAACATATACTGTCTTAGTCGGCGAGCAGTCCATGCCAAAGCGCAGCAAGTTTTCTCGAGCAGTGAGTATCTTGTTTCACAGTCGGTAAACTTTTTGCTAAGGTAGTATATTGCCTGCTCTTTTCGACCATACTCGTCATGTTGCCCCAAAACACACCCCATTGAGTTGTCTAACACTGTTAAGTACCTAATCAAGGGTCTTCCATCAACTGGTGGCATCAAAATTAGAGGTTCTATGAGATATTTCTTGATTTCATCAAAGGTTGTCTGGCACTCGTCATTCCATTCCATTACCTGATCTTTCTTCAACAACTTAAAGATTGGCTCACAGGTAGCAGTTAATTGGGAAATAAATCTTGCAATGTAATTCAATCGTCCCAAGAAACCTCTCACTTCCTTCTCAGTACGGGGAGCTGGCATCTCTTGTATAGCTTTCACTCTGGCAGGGTCTACTTCAATACCTTTTCCACTGACAATGAAACCTAGGAGTTTACCAGATCTAACTCCAAAGGTACACTTATTTGGGTTCAATCTCAACTTGTATTTCTTCAACCTCTCAAATAACTTATGCAAATGATCAATATGTTGTTCTTCATTCTGGGACCTGGCTGTCATATCATCCACATACACCTCTATCTCATGATGAATCATATCATGAAACAAAGCCACCATAGCACGCTGATATGTTGCCCCTGCATTCTTCAAACCAAATGGCATCACCTTATAGAAAAAATTACCCCACTGTGTAACAAATGTTGTCTTCTCCATGAAAGAGAATACTTTATGCTGAGCAGTGTTGTCTACCAGAACATCAATATGAGGAAGTGGAAAGTCATCTTTGGGGATGGCCTTGTTCAAATCCCTGTAGTCTACACACATACGTACCTTACCACCTTTCTTAGGTACTGGTACCACATTTGCAACCCATTGAGGATAAGAAGTTACCGCTAAGAACCCTGCATCAAACTGTTTCATTACCTCTGCCTTAATCTTCTCTGACATTTCAGGACGCATACGACGAACCTTCTGCTTCTTTGGACGACAGTCTTCTTTCACTGGTAAACGGTGAACCACAATGTATGTATCCAACCCCGGCATATCCTCATAGGACCAAGCAAAGATCTCCACATAATCATGTAACATATGAATCAATCTGCTCTTAACACCATCCTCTAGTTCAGCCCCTATCTTGACTTCTTTCCTGTTTTCTTCAGTTCCCAGATTCATAACTTCGATTGGCTCTTCATGTGGCTGTATAACTTTCTCTTCTTGTTGTAACAACCTAGCAAGCTCTACAGGTACTTCACAATCTTCCTCCTTTCCATCTTCAGCTTGATAGATCGGATTCTCGAAATTATAATTGGCAATAGTAGAACTGTTATCAACAGGATCCAGAGTGGATGAGGATCTGCATTTTAGTGATGTGGGTGTGTGTAAGAACACATAGCTGATAAAACAAAAATAAAAGAAAAGAAAGACAAGGAACACAATATTTACGAAAACGAAACGTCCACTGATTTTTATTGAATGAAGTATGCAAATGAAATGACATCCCGAAACAAGAATACCATTGTGCCCCGGGTAAGGCACAAGGCTTAAGAGTTCAATTGTTCAAAAATTACAAACTTTTAAAAGTAACAACACAGTAATAGTATTTACTCCTGACTAAAGGAGATAGGAATAACATCTTCAGCTTTCCAATTATTGAGCCCAGCACCCACAGTAGGAAAAATCCAAGCATCCAAGTTGTAGTCTTCCTCATAGTCACCTACAGCATTGATCTGATCTTTCATAATCCCCTGATTGGTGATACGAACAGCACGAGCACGACGAACAGCCTTCTGGGACTCTGCAGTGAAACCCAAACCAAACTTGTCAGACTTGTAAGGAATGTCAGGAAGCTGACCCCAAATAGTACAACCACCTTCATCCACCACAGCTCTAGCATCCTTGAGGAAAGCCATTGTAGGAGGTACTCTGGTGACCACAGGAACTTTCTTGACAACAGGAGGAGCTTCATAATTATTAACAACCCGAGG
Source organism: Lathyrus aphaca (assembly GCA_963966055.1). NCBI lineage: Eukaryota > Viridiplantae > Streptophyta > Magnoliopsida > Fabales > Fabaceae > Lathyrus > Lathyrus aphaca. The sequence goes on from OZ014520.1 coordinate 505,927,459, forward strand.
AACTACTTCGAATGTCTGGCACGGAGTTTCAACATATTCACCTTCCACTTCAAGATATTTAAAGGTGTTCAAATGGCTAACTATATATCCTTCCTCTCCGTAAACAGTGACAACTTTTCCTTCTACTGGATATCTCAGCTTCTGATGTAAGGTGGAGGTTACAGCACCTGCCCCATGGATCCAGGGACGCCCAAGCAAACAAGAATACGAAGGACGGATATCCATTACATAAAAAGTAGCATTGAAGACTTGAGAACCTACTTTTATTGGGAGATCAATTTCTCCATGCACCACTCTTCTCGAGCCATCAAAAGCCTTCACCACTATATTACTGGGCTTCAACATAGTATCTTCAGGATTAAGCTTATTCAGAACTTCCTTGGGCAACACATTCAGCGAGGAACCATTGTCTATTAATACATGTGACAGGGTAGTGCCCCTACACTCAATAGAGATATGTAGAGCCCTGTTATGATCCCTTTTGACCGGAGTCAAATCAGCATCGGAGAAACCTAACCCATTATCATAGGTCAAGTGTGCAACACAATTTTCAAACTGGTCTACAGAAATCTCATTTGGTACGTGATCAGTCTTCAAAAATTTAATCAAGGCTTTGGCATGAGCCTCAGAACACAACAATAAAGACAACATAGAAATCTTTGAGGGAGTATGCCCCAATTGATCAACAATGTCATAATCACTCTTGCGAATGATCTTCAATACTTCTTCCATCTGCTTAGCAAGATCATCAGCAGCTGGTACATCACTTTGTATAGGTTCAATAACAGGACCTTTGCCACGAGTATAAGCAGTAGAGGTAGTAGCTGGAGTGACTGTATTCTTGGAGGTAACTGGAGGAGAGAAAACTCTTCCACTTCGTGTGATCTTACTAGATCCAGCAATATTATCAACATCCAGATTTTCACCAACAACAGGTGTATCAGCTAAGGATTCCTGCTTAACACCATGGATATAAATATCGGACCCATAATGCCAAGGCACAGCTTTATCAGAAGTATATGGAATAGGACCCGGAGTGGTAATGGTCATAGGAGCCACTCTAGCTTCAGCAACAATCTTCACAGGGCCTTCAGCAGTAATTTTAATTGGACCCTTACGAGTGATTTTTACAGGTCCCTTGGAAGTAATCCTTACCGGCACTTTATCAACCATATCCACCTCTTCAACCTTCGCCCCTTTAGTTATATGTTCAACCATGCTCTCCACAGAAGGTGTCCTCTCAAACAATATTGTGTAATTGTCCATGAGGCGTTGAATTCCGTCCTTCAACTTCCAGCAACTATCCGGTTTATAAGCACAATAGAAACAATCTTCATTACAACCTGGAAAGAACCCAGCTTGTACCAACTTCTTCTTGATAACAGATAATGGTGTAGTCACATCTGCAACTGAGGAAATATGTGAAACTTCATCAATGGCATTGACAGTCTTTTCATGATTTGGCATGGGAGCAGTAATCACATTTGGAGTACCCGGAGGGTCAAACTCAATCTCTCCCGCATCAATCATATCCTGAATCTTATTTTTCAATATCCAGCAACTATTGGTATCATGTCCCTGACAATTTGAATGATATGCACATCGTGCATTAGGATTGTACCTGTGAGAGGTAACATTGGGATTCTGAAGAGGATCCCTCAAAGTGATGAGTTCACCTTTCAACAAGTGTTGCAAGGCTTGGGCCAGTGACATATTGAGCTTAGTGAACTGCCTTATAGGCCTCTGTTGATTGCCCTGTGGTGGCTCTGGTGTTGCAGGAGTAGGATTGGAGATATGAACTGCACTCACAGATTGATGCCTCCTATTACGATCAGATTGACCATAAACAGCATTCGACTCTTTCTTCCCACTAGGGGGCTTCTTTGTAGTACTTGATGAAGAAGCACCCACTTGGATCTTGCCACTCCTTATACCACTTTCTACGCGCTCTCCTGTCATTATCAACTCAGTGAAGCCAGATGATGAGCTTCCAATAAGATGACTGTAAAAAGGACCATTCAACGTACACATGAACATATCCACTAATTCCCTGTCAGTTAGAGGAGGTTGTACCCTACCAGCCAAATCTCTCCACTTCTGGGCATACTCCTTGAAATTTTCTTTAGCACCCATAGACATGCTTTGTAGTTGCATGCGAGTAGGGGCTAGGTCAGCATTGTATTGATATTGCTTATAAAAAGCCTCAGCAAGATCATTCCAATCACGGATGTTGACACTCTCCAACTGATAGTACCATTCCAATTGAGCTCCAGATAAGCTATCTTGGAAGAAATGGATCCACAACTTCTTATCAGCAGTATGGTGTTGGATTCTCCGGACATAAGACCTCAGATGCAGTTTGGGACAAGAAACACCATCATACACTACAAAAGCAGGGACCTTGAAACCAATGGGTATAACCACCCCAGATATCAAACTCGGGTCTTCAAAATCCAGCCCAGAAGACTTTTGCAATTCCATAGCATCCATTCTATCCACCAGCATTTTGAACTTATCTTCATTATGATCATGGTAGTAGTTAGCTTCAGAATCAGAGTCCCCCATTGTATTATGGAGACTGCCTCCCTCTTTCTCAGACTCTTCAGACTCATAACCTTCAACCTGTTCTTTGGTCTTGACAGGACCTCTGAACCTTCTTCCCATGTTGATGAGGCCTCCTGACCTTCTAGTCTTCTTGGTCTTCTTGGCCAGCAGGGTCTTCAATTCATCTTGCCCCTTGGACAAGTTTAGGATCAGCTCTTGGAACTGTGCATTTTGTGCCTGGAGATCTTTAACTATTTGTTCAAGAGCCATTGTTGAAATAAACAGCGAGAAGATAAGAAACCTGTACACAAGAAACCTGTGATGCAATGATATGGTGTATAAATGTTTATGCAATGTTTTCAAGAACCGCAGGATTTAAATTTGCTTAAACAATCAAGAAAGTAAACTTTTATTAATAATAAATTTGTTTGCCCTTTGGGCTTACAATAAAAATGAAATGAAATAAATACAAAAGATGAGGTTTTAAGTCTCCCGTGGACGTTTCTTCTTTGTGTTGAGGTATGAGTTGAGATTCTGCTCCTCGTGAAGTTGCTTTGTTAGCTCCAGGATTCTTTCTTGACTTGCTTTGTAATGAGCCTCGAAAGTATCCCTTTGCTCCTTCAACTGGATCCAGGATCTCTATAAGTCTTCCATGTCAGTGGGCATGTCTGGGTGAAGGATGGTATAAGAAGTATCCCCCTCAGCAACAGGCTCCATAGTAACTGGCAGGATGGCAGGATATGGCATCATAAGAGTCTGAGCACGAGATCGCACCCATCTGAGGTAAGCTTCCATAGGAATAGTGTACTTGGGCTCCAGAGTCTTGCTGTCAACCTTGTTCACTTTTCCCCATGCTCGTATGAACCTTTGACGGTAACCTTGCAGATCGTTGTCGTAGTCAAACACAACACCCTGAATCAACATGTCATGTGGACCATCACTCCGAGCGTAACCAAACTGACGTAAAGCTAAGGAAGGGTTGTAAGTAATGCCTCCTCTTATGCCTAGAAGTGGCACATTAGGAAACTCCCCACAACGGTCAATGATAGTAACATTCTCCATAGATCTGGAGCACCAATGGATATCTGAATGAGAGAGTGACATGATCCTTTTAGACCACCTGAACCCTTGTTCATTCTTCAGCACTGAGCGAGGAAGGTGAGAAATAAACCACCTAGATAGCAAAGGTATACAGCACATCAGAGTTCCTCGTGCCTTTGTAGTACGAGTATGAAGAGAGTGCAGAATGTCTCCAAGCAATGTAGGCACTGGATTGTGACTCCGAAATATGTTGATGGCGTGAACGTCTATGAACTGATCTGGATTGGGGAACAACACTAAGCCATAAATCAGCAAGGCTAAGATCTCCTCAAAAGCATCATAGCTCATAGCCTTCAAGAACACTTGAGCCTTCTCTATCAACACCTTAGCAAGAATACCCTTAACTCCACTTCTCGTTTCTAAAACAATGTCTTACTTCTTCAGATGTAGAGCTACAGCAATAACCTCTGGTTTAAGCTCTTTTTCCAAGCCTGTGAAGGGTCTTTGATCAAGAACAGGTATACCCAGAAGTTTAGAGAACTCTTCCATTGTAGGAACCAGCTGATAGTCGAGGAATGTGAAGCAATGGTGCTTAGGATCAAAGAACTGAAACAAAACACTCATCATGTCTTCATTGAATCCTGAAGTGACTAGATCCAGTAGGTGACCATGCCTCTTGATGAACTGGTAGTTTTCAGACACTTGAGAAACCAACTCCTTAAGTTTAGGAGGTATTCCTACAAAGTTGATCCTGATAGTGTTCCTACGAGCAGAAGCCATTACCTGCAACAAAGAACAAAGATAAATCCTTTGGTCCTTGAAATGGTTAGTGAAAATGATATGCTTATGATGCATGATGATGCTATGATGTTATGCTCAATCACAAACATGTGGCACACACAAACAAGTCACACCATAGCCCTAGGTTTAAAGGCTTGCATGAGGTTCAAAGGTAAGTACCCTCCCCTGAAGTTTAGATGGTTCATCCTGTCCTATAAAGTAACCAGGTTCTAAGGGATCTCAATATCATTGATCCTTCACAAAGGTGGTTGTTCAGTAGGCAACTTACTTGCCAACCAAAACCCTCCAAGTTTAGAATCTCAATGAGTGTAGTATCGAGTATCAACCAACTTCAGTCTTCACCAAAGCCGGTTATCTCACTACTTTTCTAAAGGCCAAGATGGGATTACTAGGGTTCTAAAAGTTAGTTAGTGTATTGACAACATATGGCAGCCCCATATTATCCTTAACTTACTTAAGGAACATAAGCACCAACCAAGAAGTCACACTAACTATGGCCACCAGATCAACCATATCAGTATACGCCGTACAGTTTCCTTGGTCTATTGCCATTTACCTAGGGTACACTAGATCCGGGTTAGGATCTTTCACACATGAGAGCCCCAACAAGTAAAGTAAAGCAAACAAAGCAGACAAATTTAAAGTGATCTAATTCCTAAGGGTACCCCTCTTTTATTAAATCCCCAGCAGATTCGCCAGTTCTGTAACACGGTGGGAGAACTGACTTTAGTTAAATGTTGCGGATAGCAAGAGTCGCCACCGACTTTTATTTTATCCAAAGGAAAGGGCATAAAAGAACAGGAAAGACCTTAAAAGATTTTTGGGTTCGGGGGGTAGGTTATGTAAAGGGAAGGTGTTAGCACCCTTTACATCCATGGTTATCTATGGGCTCTTAGTTACTTAGCTCACTTTAAAATGTTTTTGAGAAGTGTAGTGTGTGTTTAGAAATTTTCTTAAGTACTTTATAATGATCCATGTACGGATATATATAAAGCCTTTGTTTTGAAAATTGCTTGAAAAATGTGAAGTGTTTTTGAAATGTTTGAAAAGGTGAGCAAGTACATAAGAGAAACCTACCCTAAGTTAAATCTTTTATGTTCTTAAATATCCTTTAAATGGTAAGACTATCCCTATTATTAAGGAATAGGTAGTCATTACCTTGGATGTATGAGGGACAAATGAAGGGACAACTGTGATGAGGCAACTGTAAGGTGTATAAGCAATTCGAATGGACTTATCATCTTTATTCGAAAGGGACAAGATCATTTACGAAGGCAACCGTGAAGGGAATTGATCTTATTATCTTTTAAGGGACTAGATGATATTAGAGGAGGGACTTTGCTTTACACCTTACTTGACCTTTTTCTTTAGGCAACATGAGAGGTATCCTTAGAATGTGAGATGGCGATCCAGGATCGACTTACGTGTGTGCGTGTACAAATTCATATATTTATCTTACAAATTAGTGATCTAAATTTAATTTTAAATACAAACATGTTTTCACACCCTATTTTACTAACCATGGCAATTTAAATAAATAATAAAAATAATTCTACAACTATTACATAATTGGCACAATTACATTATAATAAAAATAATTTAAATAAATTGGTTAGTAATAACAAATAAAAATAAATATAAGAAGAAGTTAGTATAATAATATAATATAGAAACAAATTAAAAGTTCAAAATTAAATAAATAATTATTTTTAAGGGAATTTTAATAAAAGGAATAAATAATAATAATTATATACTAATAGATATGCCTAATAGTTCTAATATTTTAATTTTATATACATATTATAAAAAATATTTGTTAATTATAATTAAGTAAGCATATAAAAATAATAAATTAAGTTCATGAAATAAAGTTAGGGTTTTTAATTGTTTAGAAAAAATAAATTAGGGTTTACTACTCAATTAAATTATTTAAATTATTTATATATAAAAACTACATATAATATGAACAAATTATAAAATTAATATCTACAAACAAATAAATTAATATTTACAATATAATTAGGGTTTATAAAGAAAATTAGGGTTTTGTATTTAATTTACAAAAATAAAACAATTTATTTACAAAAATATGATAATTATACATATATACATATTATGAAATAAATATAAACAAATTAAAAAATTTTAAGAAAATAAATTATAATATTTTAAGAATATAAAGAAAAGTATTTTAATGGTATTAGAAAATATTTTTTGTAATTTATATTTACTAATTTAAATAAAATAGGATTAATGTAATAAAATAAATTAAAATAAGAAAAACATAGGAAAATTGACCAAAAAGAAAGGACCTGGGATTTGAACATAGGTCCCCTACCTCACATGCGTAGCACAAAACCAATCAGGCCAGCGCGCGCTGGTGACATCTACGTGACTTCCAATCATTAAATAATAAACCTGCAAAATAAATGGATTAAAAAACAAAACTGCTTCAGGCCAGATTCGAACCATTGACGCTAGCTTCACACGCGCCTATGCTTTACCAACTGAACCACTGCAACGTTTGTGAAACATAATGCAAACATTACATAATAAAAATAACTCAATTTTCAAATTATATTTTCGCGCCATGAGCCTTCTTCAACCTCCAGCCGTCTGTTTAGGCTATAGTAACAGTTTTCCGTCGCTATAGCCTATAGTGACAGATTATGTTCGTCACTAAAAACCTGCATAAATCAAACTTCCAATATACGATGAATCAAACAGTTTTAATGGTCCAAATTGATTAACATGAGGTCTATGAACACAAATATCACATTAATTTTAACAGAAATTAACTCAATCATGTGTTCCCAAAAAAAATTCTCAAGAACCCTAGTTTTCGGTTTCTACACATATGGCCATGATTTCTTCAATTGATTGCCCAGAAACAATCCTTGCAATGTCACAAACACAAATCAGTATTCAAAAACAATTTAATATTGGTTAATCTATGAAAACGCAAAATTGAAAAACCATGAAAGAGTGAGAATTCGGATTATGCTTTTAGATGCGTTTTTGATGATGTAAAGCATTCAAATTGCATCAATGATGACCAAGAAACATGTTTAGACCTTCAGCTTGCTTTAAGTTGGTCTCTAAATGAAAATTCGATGCTCACTTTTCTTTGAGATTTTGTGACTTTGTTTCTATGCTTGGAGGCTGAATTTTTCGTCCCTTGGTATTGTGTTATGTTCATGTACATATAGTGAGTGAAATTAGGTCAAGTTATGGGCTTTGGATCATGAATTGAGATTACTTGATGATGAAGGAATTCCATTGTCATAAATGTCACAAAAATCAAATATTTTCTTATTGGTTTGGTCTTGCACGAATTTGTAAGGTATCAATCACTTTTAAAAGTCAAATATTTGATCCCAAAGCAAAGATTGGATTCAAATATTTGATTTTTATATTTTATTTTTATTAAAATTGAATTTTATTAGATAAAATCCAAAATAATAAAATATAAAATCTAAAAAATATAAAAAAAATAATCAATGGGTCGTGCTTGACATAATTATGAAGATTGGATGACAACTTGGTAAGCCCATTTGGCAAAAATTGGTTTTAAGGTCCCATTTGCTTCATATACCTCCCAAAAATTTCCCAACTTTGCAAAGGCACAAATCCCTCAATTTTAAGGCTATGAATGTGTTCTTGGACATTTTGGAAAGCTTAAAGAGTCCTCTAACCAACCCCATTGGTTTCATGTCCATATCTTTTACGATTCTCAAGTTATGCTCTTTTGAAGTTGTTGACTTTTTGTTAACTTTCAAAAGGACCTATAATGTCTTAGCTCATACCTTCCAAATGAAGCATTTTTGGGCTTGGCTTGTGAGACACAAAGTTGTAGAGAATTCAATTTCCTTCAAAATGAGCTTTGGATGGAAAATTCTTGATGAAGCATGTGAAAGTTATGGCTGGTCAAAGTTCAGTTGACTTTTCCTATGAAAACCCTAATTTAGAAACTCCTGATTCTTGATGATCTGAAATTTCCTTGATGAATCATGATCAACCCTTGATCAAATGATGAATTTTACTTCATATACTTGATGTTGGCAAAAAATCATGAAGTTTGACTTTGGTTTGACCACAGTTGACCTTAGTTTGACTTTTTAACTACTTTGACTGATTTTGACCTATCTGATCATCTGACTAAGCAAACCTTTGGGAAAAGTCTTGAAACTTGTCATGGGGATTCTTAAACACATATAAGATATTATGAAGCTCACTTGAAGTCTTGGAAGTCCATTTAGCCTGATTAAAGTCAAAACCCTAGTTTAGGATGCATTGCTTAGGAGGATGCATTGTCTGAGGGAAATGTCAAATCTTCTGACTAATTGTGAACTTTGTGAACCTTGTGAACCTCATGAGATGTCTTGTGAACCTTGTGAACCTCTTAGTACACAAAGTCTTGTCTTGTGAGGGAAAATTTTGGGGTTCAACACTATCGAATCTCCCTACTCAGCCATTCATTCTTCAAACCAACACCACCATTCATCTCAGCATCAATCACTGATCATTTCACACCCTTCATTTTGCCCTAAAAGCCACCATACTCAAAACACGATTTTTCTCCCCCTTTGAACTGAACTTCATCAAACTTCAAAAGGAGGACACAAACACTTCAGCAAAGCTTCAAAGCTTCTTCAGGGAGGTCATTGAAGGTGTTCTAAAGCAAGAAAGCAGCCTGAAAGCTCTAGGGTTGAAAGCTTCACCTCAGGTAGCTATGCAAAATTATTTTTCCAGAAGCTTTGTTTTAAGTTCTTAATTGGTTAAGTTTGATCCCCTGAGTACACTGAACCTTTTATTTTTGAAAATGATGAAGAATTGAGAATGTATGGTTGGTCTGAAATTTTCACCATTTTTGTTCATTGCTTCGAATCTTGTTTATGGCTGAAAATAAATGGTTTTTGAGGGTGGGGTTGATCTTAGGAGGATGAGAGGAATCAATCTGGAGCTTTAGAGCTCCAGAAATGGCCTAGGGAGTGAGTTGCAAAATTCTCAGGGGAGGTGTGGCCGGAGAAGATGACCGGAGGTCATTTCCGGCCACCTGAAAGTAATTAATGGGATAATTAGGGTTAGGGCTAGGTTTAAACGTGGACCCTTGGATTCTCAGTTCCCGCGTGTGATGGACGCCCCAGATCATTTCATTAACTCTTAATTATGGATTAAATATTAATTAATTAGAATTAGTTCAGTTTAAATGCCAGCCGTTCAGATACGCGCCAGTCAACCATTTCAAAACCCAGTTTCAATCTGGGCTCTCCATTGTGCATACTTTTATTATTTCTTATTTTTATTTCATTTCCTTTATTTTATTTTATACGAATTTTTAAAAATAGAAAAAAGCATCAAAAAATTCTGAAATTTTTAATTAAACCTTTTATTAATTTTCAGAACCCAAAAATATTTTTATTTTTATTTTTTGCATCAAAAAAATATTTTTAAATCATTTAAATGTTATTTTTAATTAGTTAATGAGAATTAATTAATTAAAAATAAATTTAGGTATTTAAAAATCCCAAAAAAATTCAGAGAGCACTTTCAAACATTTACAAACATTTAAAAACTCACCACATAAATTTCTTTTTGGTTTTGATCATACTTTGACATTTTTCAATTGAATTAGGGTTCTTAAACTTGAATATTTTTAACCCTAGCTTCAAAAATTCATAACTTTTGAACCAAAGTGAGTTTGTGAATGATCATTTTTTCATTGTGCTATGCATGGTTTCAAGCATCTAAAAACATTTTTGTTTCATTTTTATAATGCATTTTCAATTTGTTTGGCATTTTACCTTTAGGATCACCCTTAAAACCCTAGGAACTTAAAAAAATCATAAGCCCTTCTAGGTTAAGCTTCTGACCTCCCCCTTTGGATGGTGAACTAGTATAGGTTTAGGGTTCCTTTGAGTGCATTTTCAATTTTTTTGTTCTTATGATTTGCTTCTGTTTTTGAGTTTTGCATCTCACATGTTCATATAACCCTAATTTGCATCTTCTTTTGCATCCATCTTGTATAAACTTGCATACATGGACTTGCCATGACATTTTGTGCATCCACATGACATATATGACATCTTAGGACACATTGAATTCATGTTTGATCATTGCATCATTCATTTTCCATGTTATGCTTTCATTACATTCCATATGCATTCATGAACTTTCATGCTTCCTTAATGTTTCATTTGCATTCTCATACTTTGTATGATCATCTTCATCTCATGACATACATTTATATCATCTCTTTGCATCATTATCATCATGAACATGCTTCTGGTTTTGGTTTTCATCTTTGCATTTCATTTCATTTCCTTTTGCTAACTTTTCAGGTGGTAAGTCTTTGAGAAGTGAATTTGCCTTCACTTCTCACAATCTCTTCTCATCTCTCTTATGCATTCATTGCTGAATTTTACTTTTGTATTAGAGTGAGCTTGCTCATTCATGTTCCCTCCTCACTTTCTTTCTTCAAGCAACTTATCTTCTTAAGTGAAGTAAGTTGTCTTGCTTCTTTTTGTTTCTCCTCCTTCCATCTTTCTTCTTCCTTGGTGGCCCTTCCTGAAGATCTCTTGCAAGCCTCATAAACCCTAGGAATACCCAAGCATGATAACAATTAGGGTTTGATTAGTCCCCCATTAGTTTTACCTTTGTGTCATATTTTGTGTCTTCTCTTCTCATCTCATAATCAAGGACTAAACCTTAAAGGTTTTAAGGCTTTGTGATTAAGCTTATGTCTGCATCCTTCTATTAGGATGGAGTGTATAACTTTAATCCTGAGTGTTAAACCCTTAATGTGTTTAATTCCTTTAATCAATCCATCTTAATAATCACTAAGACATCAAGCTTGTAACTTGGGCCTTGCATTAGGGTTCTAATTCCTCCTTAATTGGTTAAGAAGGACTAACCCTAGTGTTAATGGACAAGTCCCCCTCAAGTTGTCTGACCAAACCATACAATCCATTTCTTAATCTTACCATTAACTAAAATCCACTTTAATAAAGGCTTTGTTTTGTCATGAGGTTAATGCCTAATCATGGATTAAGTTGAGGAGCCTTCCTCAGCTTAAATGTTCTCATCTATTATCCTTCTATTAGGATGGTGTAATGGGTCCATTAAATCTTTGATTATGGCTTAAACTCATTACATAACACTAAACAAAAACTCCAAAAAACATCTAAATAAATACAAGTAGGTTAATAATCTTAATCCTACATCATGGTGATTAAGTGTGAGGTGTTTACTTCACACTTAAGGTATTCTCATTACCCCTAATCAGAGGGAGGATGTGATGAGTTTACTAACCCTTGGTTTAGGTTTAAGATCTTTTTCCTATGACAAGCTCAAAAAGCAATAAAAGATTGAAAACACAAAAAAACAAACAATAATCGTCTCCTTCGGGATTCTTTTCTCGTCTCATTCACTCATAAACGAGAACTTGCTTCTTCTGTCTAATGCAAGACAGTTTGCACCTGAGCGAGACAGGTCATACACTTGAGCATAGATAAGTAAGCAGTTCACAAGTCAATTCATCTTTCAGTCTCTTTGAGTTGAACTACGGTGTTCTGACTTCCTCATTACACGAGAGGATACGTAGGCATAACTTAACAGTTATCGAACAAAAGTCTCTGTATATTCCCCCACTTCTAGTACTACTCTTTTTAAGCCTCATTTTCCTAAGCTTTGCACTCTTCCCTTACACTGACACTCTTTTTATTCACTTCACACTTCCTTAGCACTGACACTTGCATTCTTTTCCAGCTTTTGTACACAAAATAACACTGACACTACCCCTTTAAAACACAATCTTTCAAGCGTGGATCCCGTCGAGTACGACGGACAATCTGGGTGCTAATACCTTCCCAGGTTGTAACCAACCCCCTTTCTCAGTTTCTCTGGTTCGCGACCGTCTTATCCATATCTTTCCAGGTTTATGCAGCATTACCTTTCCTTCGGGATAAAAATGCCTAGTTGGCGACTCTTTTCACCTTCATTTCATTTCTCCTTTTGCCGACCGTTCGCACTTGTACCGGGATGTAAATCTTTGGGAGCGACAGCTTGGCGACTCTGCTGGGGACCCTTACACTGTAACCAGGGCTTCTGGTTCTTTTTGTGGGTTCCTCCTAGCGTTTGTTTGATTTGTGTTTACTGGGGTGTTATGTGCTATGTGTGTTTATTTATTTTGCTTTATTTATTGCTTTATGTACAGCTTTATTTATTGCTTTCTTTACAGTCTTTTGCATATTTCATATTGTCATTGTTGGATCTGGTTTTCTGTTTTGGTGGGTGGGGTTCCATTGAGAGACTAAGGTCCTATACCTGGGACCTGAGTGACACCTAGGCTAGAGTGGTTCATATTATTTCCCATTCCATTTCGGTCTGGTGCGGGAATATGAAACATGGTTCAGATGTGGGTTTCTTCTTGAGAACTCTGTGCTACAGATTTCCTGTAGTGCTAGGGCTATCTGGGAAGCCTGCTAAGTATGGATGACCTTTACTTTGACCTTCAGAATCTGGGGTGAATTAGAGGAGGATCTTTTATGGTTATTGTAAACACTGTACCTCCGGGTTAGAAGTGTTTACACCTCTCATAACTGATCCAAGTCTGAGGATCCTTGTTCTAGAACATTACCTGTGAGGGGGTTGGGTTGTTTACAGGTTTGCAGGAACCCTTGGCCGCATCATACCCTGTTACTGTTTTGTTTAAGAATACTTCACTTTGGACAGTTCTTGTGATTAACCCTGGACATGTGACTCTTTATTTGAGTCCCCCACCCTGGTTACTGGATTTCTGAGCCTCCATCCGGACCTTTGAACTTACATGGACTTCATATCAAGATAAATAATCAGATCCAGCTCTTGACCACAAACCCTTGCATATCATTTGCATATATCATCATTACATCATTTAACATTTGTTTATTTGTTTTTCAGGGTATCCACCTCATCGTATCTTGGTTTTGGTTTTGACCCCTTCTTCTTCTTAGACCTCAGTTTCAGATATCTTCATCAGCATCTGCTTCAGTTATCTCCATCCTCACCAGCATCAGTCTGCCAGAGACTTACTGCCAGCTTCTCAATTTGTGATATTCATCAGCATTTGTCTTCAGATTCTTCAGCAGCACTCATGGCTACCCCCAGGAAGAGCAACATATCTTACCACTTTTTTGAGCATGTATTGACTGGTATCAGGCAGGTCCAGTCACTCATCACACCTGACCATATCCCACTGTTCAGAGAACACTATAGGGGTATCTTGGATATGGTTATGGATCTTGATTCTTCTCAGATAAGCATGATCCACACATGTTTGCAGTTCTATGACCCTCCACTGAGATGTTTCACCTTTCCTGACTTTCAGATGGGGCCTCTATTGGAAGAATTTTCTTCATTGATTGGAGTACCTATCAGAGGAGGGATCCCTTTCAATCCAGAGATGACTGCTCCCAAGAGTGAAGAGATAGCAAGGGAACTGCACTTGGAGCCTTCCCTTATTGAGCAAAGCATGACAACAAAAGCTGGGATTCTTGGTTTACATCTGGACTTCTTGATTTCTCAGGACATCCTTGTAGATGTTAAGAATTGGCAGAATTTTTGACAAACAAGAATAAGTGAACTTAGTTCAGGATGTCACACCAGATGTTGTGACATTGACAAATAAAGTAACTGTTAATGAATTTAGTTCAAGACATCAGGATGTCACACCAGATGTTGTGACATCGCAAACCTGCTATCTGACTTAAATGATGCATAACAGAACTGAGTAAATTCAGGGGAATTTATCTGGAATTAATTGTAAAGAGATAAGCATTCCAAGGCGCATCTTTAGGGAGCTTAGTTATCTGGTTTCAGTATAACAGAATAACTAACTCACCTTGATTCAAGGAGATAACAAACTAACTAACCCTAATTCAAGGTGATGAATGTGGGATTTATCAAGGTCTGGATAATTTGCAAAAAGCCCACAAACCAAGCATCTATTTAAGGAACTGAAACTCTCAGAAAAGAACACGAATTTTAGAAGACTGTAAAGGGTGTTTGTGAAGTATAGCAGGTTTTAATTGTTTGTCACTTTATGAGCTTTTAAGCAAAAAGTGAATTGTGTCTTGATTGAAACTTTTAAGTAAGATCAAGCTATTATGTTTGAAGTGTGACTTCAATTTTATTAATCATTGTAAAAGATCACTGTGTGATTGAGGGGGAGTGAGTAGGTACTCATATCTAAGTTGAGTCTTAGGTAGAAATTGCCTTGGGTAGATATTAAGTGAAGGATTAAACTGATTGGGTTAACTCCATAATTAATATTACTTATATTGGATTTCCTCCTGGTTTGGTAGCCCCCAGATGTAAGTGTGGTGATACACTGAACTGGGTTAACAATTTCCTGTGTTATTTAATTTACCAGCTCATTAAGTTTTGTTTAAGATTTCAAGTGTTTAAACATCTGGTTCGACATCACGTACCTGATCCCAGAATTTCAATTGGCATCAAAGCAGGCACCCTGCCTGTATATCTGGGTGAGATCTAGGGACTACAAATTTTGGGAACATGGACAGAGATGTAGGATCTGTGAATCGACCACCTATCTTGGATGGATCCAACTATGATTACTGGAAGCCAAGAATGGTAGCATTCTTGAAATCTCTTGATAGCAGGGCTTGGAAAGCAGTTAACAAAGGATGGGAGCACCCTGTCCAAGACAATAAGGATGGGGCAAAAGTGTTGAAGCCTGAAGAAGAGTGGAGCAAGGAGGAAGAAGATTCAGCTCTTGGAAATTCCAAAGCCTTAAATTCCTTATTCAATGGTATTGACAAGAACATATTTAGGCTTGTGCATCACTGTGAGCTGGCCAAGGATGTTTGGGACACTCTCAAAACTACTCATGAAGGAACATCAAAGGTGAAGATGTCAAGACTTCAACTTCTCACCACCAAGTTTGAAAACTTGAGGATGAAGGAAGATGAGACCATTCATGAGTTTTACATGAACATCCTGGAAATTGCTAATACTTCTGGTGCCTTGGGAGAGAAGATGAGTGATGAAAAGTTGGTAAGGAAGATTCTCAGATCACTGCCAAAAAGATTTGACATGAAGGTTACTGCCATAGAAGAAGCTCAGGACATCTGCACAATGAAGGTTGAGGAGCTCATTATTTCCCTTCAAACCTTTGAGATGGGAATGAATGATACAATTGTGAAGAAAAACAAAAGCATAGCCCTGGTCTCAAACACTGATAAAGAAGAAGAAAGTCATGAAGCAGACTCTGAGGACAACTTATCAGAATCAATTGCTATGCTTGGAAGACAATTCAAAAAAATGGAAAACAGGCCCAGACCAAGTGGAAGAAACTCAACCTTTGAGAATAAAAGACCTTATGACTCTAATAGAAGGTCAAACTATGATGAGAAGACTAACCAAGGAAAAGGGATCCAATGTCATCGATGTGAAGGGTATGGACACATCAGAAGTGAGTGCCCAACCTACCTAAAGAAGCAGAAGAAAGGTCTCTCTGTGTCCTGGTCAGATGAAGACTCAGGTTGTGAGTCAGAAGAAGAATTTGCAAAGCACATCACTGCTCTAGCTGGAGTATGTGAAACTGAAGGGGGATCCAGTGATGAGGATCTGACATTTGAAGAGCTTGAAGCATCTTACAAGATGCTGTGTAAAAGGAGCACTGAAGTATGCATGGAAAATATACAGCAGAAGAAGCAGATTTAGGAATTAAAGGCTGAAAAGGCAATTCATCTAGAGATCATTGACACCTTGAAAAGTGAAGTCAGCCTACTCAACTCCAAAATGGAGCATATGTCCAAATCTATCAGAATGCTCAACAGTAGCTCAAACACACTGGATGTCATTCTCAACAACAACAAGCACTCAGGGGATAGGACTGGGCTGGGATTTAATAAAGCTCAAATCTTTGAGGCTAGCACCAGCCAAACAACTCCAAATCCCATAAAGTCAAACAAGATGTTCAAGCAGATGTCTCAACATCATGACAAACACATGATGAAAAATAAATATCAAAGATGGAGATGCCATCACTGTGGAAGGTTTGGTCACATTAAACCTTTTTGCTACAAGCTGCAAGGATACCCCAATCAGAGTTCCCAGCACACTCTGAAGCAGAAGACAGAGGTCACCAAGAAAATTTGGATACCTAAAGCTAGTCTTTATGCTGATCAAAGCCACCAGTACATGCCTAAGAACAAGGTCAACAGGCAGCCTTGGAACTCTAGAGATGGACTCTACCCAGAGCAGATGCATCAAAGGAAACCTCACAACAGGAACAAATAATCCAAGAAGGTTGTTGCCTCTATAGCTCATACATCTCTCAGAGTATCTGCTAAGGAAGACTGGTATTTTGACAGTGGCTGCTCAAGGCACATGACTGGACTGAAGAATCTGCTGGTAGACTTAAAGTCACACTCATCCAGATATGTAACCTTTGGAGATGGAGCAACGGGGCAAATCAAGGGAGTTGGGACCCTGGACTGCTCAGGTGTACCAAGTCTAGATGATGTGTTGTTGGTAAAAGGGTTAACTGCTAACTTGATCAGCATAAGTCAGTTATGTGACCAAGGTTACAGTGTCAACTTCACCAAAACTGAATGCATAGTTTCTGATAAAGAACAAAAGGTTGTCATGAGAGGAGCCAGATCAAAAGACAACTGCTATATGTGGGAACCCCAAGATTTCAGCCTCACATCAACTTGTTCCTTAGCCAAAGAAGAAGAAGTGAAGCTATGGCATCAAAGACTGGGTCATCTCCATCTCAGAGGAATAAAGAAGATCATATATATGGAGGCTGTAAGAGGGATCCCAAGACTTAAGATTGATGAAAGTAAAGTGTGTGGTGAATGTCAAATAGGCGAGCAAACCAAGATGTCACACCCAAAGCTCCAGCATCTTACAACTTCCAAAGTTTTGGAATTATTGCATATGGACCTTATGGGACCAATGCAGGTAGAGAGTCTTGGTGGAAAAAGATATGCCTATGTGGTTGTTGATGACTTCTCAAGATATACCTGGATAAGCTTCATCAAAGAAAAGTCTGATGTGTTTGATGTATTTAAAGATCTGTGTTATAGAATCCAAAGGGAAAAAGCAAGCTGTGTGGTCAGAATAAGAAGTGACCATGGAAAGGAGTTTGAGAATAAAAAATTCTCAGACTTCTGCTCTTCAGAAGGGATCAATCATGAGTATTCTTCTCCTATCACCCCTCAACAGAATGGGATTGTTGAAAGGAAAAACAGAACTATTCAGGAGTCAGCTAGAGCCATGATTCATGCCAAGAAGTTACCCCTGTACTTTTGGGCTGAAGCTATGAACACAGCATGCTATATCCACTATAGAGTCACACTAAGAAAGGGAACTTTATCCACCACCTATGAAGTCTGGAAGGGCAGAAAACCTACAGTCAAGTACTTTCATGTGTTTGGAAGTAAGTGTTACATTCTGGCTGATAGGGATCAAAGAAGGAAGATGGACCCTAAGAGTGATGAAGGGATATTTCTTGGATACTCCATAAATAGCAGAGCTTACAGAGTTTTTAACTCCAGAACCAAGGTTATAATGGAGTCAATAAATGTGATTATTGATGATGCTTATGCAGATGTTGCTGATGATGTTGGAACATCTGCTGACAATCAAACTGAAGTTGAAATAAAAAGTATTAATCTTGACTTCACTCTAACTGAGGAAAGGTCAGAACAATCCAACAAACCTCCCTCCATCAGAATCCAGAAAGATCATCCTAAAGAACTGATAATTGGGGATCCCAACAAAGGTGTCATCACTAGATCAAGAGAGATGATCTCAGGCTCCTGCTTTGTTTCAAAGATAGAACCTAAGAACATCAAGGAAGCTCTGAATGATGAGTACTAGATCTCTGCTATGCAGGAAGAATTAGGCCAGTTTACAAGGAATGAAGTATGGGATCTTGTTCCTAGGCCTGATGACATTAATGTGATTGGCACTAAGTGGGTGTACAAAAACAAGTCTAATGAGAAGGGAGTAGTTACAAAAAACAAGGCTAGACTTGTAGCTCAAGGATATACACAAATTGAGGGAGTAAATTTTGATGAAACCTTTGCACCAGTAGCAAGGCTTGAATCAATCAGACTACTCCTAGGAATTGCTTGCATCCTAAAGTTCAAGCTATTTCAGATGGATGTTAAAAGTGCCTTCCTAAATGGGTACCTTAATGAAGAAGTATATGTGGAGCAACCAAAGGGATTTGTTGATCCAAGCTGTCCAGATCATGTATATAAGCTGAGGAAAGCCCTGTATGGTCTAAAGCAAGCTCCTAGAGCATGGTATGAAAGACTGACCACCTTTCTCATTAAACATGGATACAGAAAAGGAGGAATAGACAAAACCTTGTTTGTAAAGGATGAAGAGGGAAAGGTTATGATTGCTCAAATATATGTGGATGACATAGTGTTTGGTGGGATGTCAGATAGGATGGTTAAACATTTTGTTACTCAAATGGAGTCTGAGTTTGAAATGAGTCTAGTGGGAGAACTAACCTACTTCCTTGGACTGCAAATCAAACAAATGGAGGACTCCATGTTCATATCCCAAAGCAAGTATGCAAAGAACACTGTCAAGAAGTTTGGGATGGACAATGCAAGTCACAAGAGAACACCTGCCCCCACTCATTTAAAACTGACAAAGGATGACAAAGGTGAGAGTGTGGACCAAAGCTTGTACAGAAGCATGATTGGAAGCCTACTATATCTTACAGCTAGCAGACCAGATATAACTTTTGCAGTAGGTGTGTGTGCAAGGTATCAAGATGAACCAAAATTGAGCCATCTAAACCAGGTGAAGAGGATCTTGAAATATGTAAATGGTACATGTGACTATGGAATAATGTATTCTCATGGTTGTGAACCAATCCTCACTGGATTTTGTGATGCTGACTGGGCTGGAAGTGCTGATGATAGAAAGAGTACATCAAGAGGATGCTTCTTTCTAGGAAACAATTTAATTTCTTGGTTCAGTAAGAAACAAAATTGTGTGTCCTTATCCACTGCTGAAGCTGAATACATTGCAGCTGGTAGCAGTTGTTCACAGCTGGTATGGATGAAACAAATGCTCACAGAATACAATGTCCCACAAGATGTCATGACATTGTACTGTGACAATTTAAGTGCTATTAACATCTCCAAAAATCCTATCCAACACAGCAGAACTAAGCACTTAGATATCAGACATCACTTCATCAGAGACCTTGTGGAAGAGAAGGTGATCACATTAGAGCATGTAGCCACAGAGCTGCAATTAGCTGACATATTTACTAAGGCTTTGGATGCTACCCAATTTGAAAACCTAAGGGGTAAATTGGGAATCTGCTTATGTGAAATATAGCAGTTATGGAGAAGTGCCAGCATGTCTCATGACATCGTGTGGCATGATCACCAGATGGCAGCACCAGTCTGGCCAATAACTGTTTGTATTCCACTCTTAAAAATTCCACTAGTAACGGATTCTATAAATGTAAAAACGTGCTCTCAACTCCTCACATCCTCATTAGCTCCACTAAACGTTTTGCATGCTAAAGCTGAATTTCTAAACTCATCCAAATCTATCAAACCTAACTCCTTTTCCACTACAATCGAAAATATGTCTCAACATCAAAACCCTAACTCCATTGATGAGGGTCTCAATCAAGAAGATGTAGTGCATGCAACTCCAATCTCTATAGTACCAATGGATGCTACTCCTATAGATGAGATCAGAGGAAGCATTCCTATTGCTCAAAAACCCAGGACTCCCCATGCAAGAAGAGCTAAGGAGCCAGTTTTTAGCAAAAGCAAGGGAACTCCTTCATCTTCTAGCACCCCCAAAGCTTCTGCTTATGTGGACGCATCCATCAAACAGCTTGTAAACAGGATCCTTTCTGAACAAAGAGTTGTGCCTGGGGTGTCTGTTCCCCTGAACAGTATGCCTGCTCCACAAGAAGAACCAAGCAACCAGGCTGAAGAGGACATCCCTGCTCAACAGGATGTCCCAAGGAATGTGGAAGCATCTGAGGGCCAGAACAAAGCCTCAACTGATAATGATCAAGCTACTGATGATAAAGCCACTGATGATCAAGCTCCTGTTGATCAAGCTGCTGAAAAAGAGGCTTCCCAACCTCCACCTGTTGAAAACCTAGATGATGACTCTGACACAGAGATCATAGCATCTGTCAATCCTAGCATAGCCAAGAGGCTTAGGGCTAGGAAGGAGAAGAAGCCATCTGCACATGCAAATCCTAAAAAGAAACAATCAACTCCCAAGAAGGACAAGGTCAAAGTTGCCTTTGGACCTACTAAGCAATGGAGCAAGGTAAGCACCCAGAAGAGGAAAGCTACAACTCCACCTGACTCTGATGTTGAGGAGGATGTCCCAACATCCCAACCAAGGAAGAAGCCAGCACCTCCCAGGACTGCCACTGTTGTTCCTGAAGCACCTCTGGACAATGTGTCCTTCCACCATGTCTCTAGTGTGAGCAAGTGGAAGTATGTCTACCAAAGAAGGGTGGCTCTGGAAAGAGAGCTGGGCAGCAATGCTTTGGAGTGCACTGAGGTAATAGATTTAATCTCCAATGTTGGTTTATTCAAAACTGTCTCCAACTTTTCTCCCTGTTATGAGCTGCTGGTCAAGGAGTTTATAGTTAATCTACAAGAGGGTGTGCTGATGGGAAATCTGAGGATTTCAGGAAGGTATATGTGAGGGGGAGATGTGTTGATTTTTCTCCTTGGATGATAAATCACTACCTAGGGAGAGAATCAGATGGGCCAAATGAGCTGGGCAAAACTGACAACCAAGTCTGCAGAATCATCACTGCCAACTAGGTCAAGTCATGGCCAGTCAAAGACAAACTATCTGTCAGCTTGCTAACAAGGAAGTATGCTATGCTGCATAGGATTGGAACAGTAAACTGGGTCCCCACAAACCACACTTCATCTATAGCTACTGGGCTGGGAAGATTTATTTGTGCTGTAGGCACCCAAACAAATTTGGACTATGGGGCTTATATCTTTGATCAAACACTAAAGCATGCAGGAACCTTAGCAACCAAGCTTCCAATAGCTTTTCCCTCACTGCTTTATGGAATCATTCTCAACCAATATCCAGGAATCCTTATTGATAAGGATTCTATCTGTAAGAGGGAGAGTCCACTGTCCTTTCACTACAAACTGTTTCTGAGCCATCATGCTGCAGATGTTGAAGCTCCAAGTGGGACATCTGCTGGACCATCTAATGTCAAGACTCCTATATCCAAGGCAGCCCTGATTGCAGAGCTCAAGACTACCTGCAAAGAGCTGGATGAAAGGAAGAAAAAGCTTGAGGACATAATTCAAAGGCTGGAGCTGGAAGAGGTTGCTCAGAATGTTGATGGATCTGATGCTGAATCTGAGGATGAAGAAGATACTGAATATACTGAGTCTGAGTGAAGATGTGTGTGGTGGAAAGTGTAATTTTGCTTTGTAATTTTGAATGTTTTGTTTTTCTCTCTGCTTATGTAATGTTTGGCCCCAAATTTCTGTCTAACAAGGGGGAGAAGTGTATTGAACAATGCCTACTACTGTTAATGCCTGAACAATGCTGATGTTATTTTTCTGTCTTCTGAACTAAGTTGTTTTTGAATGCTCATTGGTATATCAAAGTCTGTTGAACAAGTCATAGCAGTATACATACAGGTTTGACGGGATCAAATTATTAGCTCTCACATGATTCAACTGAAAAGAACTATGCTGCTCTCTGATAAAAGAACTCTGTTGCTCTCTGATAAAACCAGAAGATTATGTTAGCCAAAAATTAGCCAAAGGGGGAGTTTGTAGATGTTAAGAATTGGCAGAATTTTTGACAAACAAGAATAAGTGAACTTAGTTCAGGATGTCACACCAGATGTTGTGACATTGACAAATAAAGTAATTGTTAATGAATTTAGTTCAAGACATCAGGATGTCACACCAGATGTTGTGACATCGCAAACCTGCTATCTGACTTAAATAAGGCATAACAGAACTGAGTAAATTCAGGGGAATTTATCTGGAATTAATTGTAAAGAGATAAGCATTCCAAGGCGCATCTTTAGGGAGCTTAGTTATCTGGTTTCAGTATAACAGAATAACTAACTCACCTTGATTCAAGGAGATAACAAACTAACTAACCCTAATTCAAGGTGATGACTGTGGGATTTATCAAGGTCTGGATAATTTTCAAAAAGCCCACAAACCAAGCATCTATTTAAGGAACTGAAACTCTCAGAAAAGAACACGAATTTTAGAAGACTGTAAAGGGTGTTTGTGAAGTATAGCAGGTTTTAATTGTTTGTCACTTTATGAGCTTTTAAGCAAAAAGTGAATTGTGTCTTGATTGAAACTTTTAAGTAAGATCAAGCTGTTGTGTTTGAAGTGTGACTTCAATTTTATTAATCATTGTAAAAGATCACTGTGTGATTGAGGGGAAGTGAGTAGGTACTCATATCTAAGTTGAGTCTTAGGTAGAAATTTCCTTGGGTAGATATTAAGTGAAGGATTAAACTGATTGGTTTAACTCCATAATTAATATTACTTATATTGGATTTCCTTCCTGGCTTGGTAGCCCCCAGATGTAAGTGTGGAGATACACTGAACTGGGTTAACAATTTCCTGTGTTATTTAATTTACCAGCTCATTAAGTTTTGTTTAAGATTTCAAGTGTTTAAACATCTGGTTTGACATCACGTACCTGATCCCAGAATTTCAATCCTGAAGGCTGCAGAGGGAGAATGGAAGGCAATCTGTGCACTGTTAGCCCTCAGCATATATGGGGCTATATTGTTTGTAGATGAGCCTAAATTTGTCAGTAAGAATGCCATCCACTTGTTTCTGCTAAGGAACCCAGTGCCTACACTGCTAGGAGATTTTTACTATTCTATCCATCAGAGAAATGAAAAACAAAGGGGGAAGTTGGTCAGATAATGTGCTCCTTTGTTCCACTCTTGGTTACTCAAACACCTGCCTAAATCAGATGCTTTCTTGAACCCACACCAGCAGAAGAATTGGGCCAAGAGGTTCATTGCCTTGACTTCAGATGATATCAGATGGTGCACCTAAAGCACCAAAGGCAAGGACATTATCACCAGCTGTGGGCAATACCCTAATGTGCCTCTGATAGGAGTAAAAGGTTGTATCAATTACAACCCTTTGCTATTTAAGAGACAATTGGGATATGCCTTGGTTCACCCTCCCAGAGGACAGGATTTAGCTGAGACCCTATACTGTGAAGTGCAACCTAATTCAGTTGTTGTCAGGCAAGCTGCCTGGGCTTGGGACAACATCCAGACAAAGGGGGTAGCTATTCTTGGAAGATGTAACAATGTTGCTTCAGCTCAGTACTCAGACTGGTTCCGTACTAGAGCTCAGATCACCGGGATGCCTTTCACCTTGGAAGACACACCTGGGCCATCCACAGTACAACCTGCAGCAACAGTTAGCCTGGAGTGACGGTTAGCTTGGAAGATGTAACAATGAGCAGCTATCTCAGGCCTTGAAGAAGACTCTTTGGGAAAGAAGTGACGGTCGTCTAGACATTGAGAGATTGGAAAAGCTCAAGATTGAGCATCTGACCAAGATTGAAAAGACAGAGGACTACATAAGGAAAGCAAGGGCTGGGGAACAGATATTGAAGAATGCCTGCAAGGAGGCCAAGATTCAGAAAGCTAGGGATGAGCACTATCTGCAAGAGATCCAGGCTAGGTGGGTCAGGATCACCGAAGCCCGTGCATAAGAAGACCAGAGGACTCAGGCCAAGATTGAGCAACTGGAGGCCAATGAGAAGAAGCAGCAGGAAGCTTTGTTGGCAGCTCAGAAGGAGATTTCAAAATTGAAGCTTCGAGCAGGGTTAAAGAGATCTAAAGATCAAGACATGCATAAGAAGATGACTACTGCCATTGCTACTAGGAACCTCCTCATCAGGACCATTACAGAGCACCCAGCTGGTCCGGTGACTGAGGCACTCCTGAAGGAGGTCAGGGAGGATGATTATGGGCTGGATGTCTGATTCTCCTTGCTTGTTGTTCTTTCCTTTTGATGTACTTTTTCTTTTTGTTCTATTTTTGACCCTCCATGGGCATATATTGTAAGATAGACTATGTATTTTTCATCATTTGTAATATATTTAGTTTGTTTCATTAGGCTTTCTCTTAACATCAAGCATCTTCCTCGAGGTTTGGAAAGGTCAAAACCAAGAACCAAGCCAGATACCTTGGAAAAAAAATAAGCATACTGCATTGCATACTGACTTTTCTTTGTTTTGTAGGTTTTGTTTATTATTATTGTGTCTAACTTTGTTGTGATCTCAGGAAACATTGCTCGTCGCCGAGTGTTCCTTGTCAACCGCACACACCGGTACCCTACACACAACAACCTTCTAGGCATTCAAATGGAGCAGGTACAGCAGGACCTGAATGAGGTCAGAAATCAGATGGCAAACGAAAGAGTCGAGATGAGAAACCAGATGTCTCAGTTTATGGCTCTAATGACTGGCTTAGCCCAGAGTCAAGAAAGACTGAGAGAGCTAGTAGAAAGACAGACACCTGAGGAGCCCCATCTTGGAACAGGGGGAACCAGCAATAATGAACGGGGGCAGCTCGTATTGACCCTCCAGAGTATGGACCCCATTTGAATCCGGATGTTAATATCCCAAGAAACGTTCAAGGTAATATTGTTGGGGGCAGAATCCTGCAAGAGGATCCCCAAGAAGAACAGTTTACTGTTATAGGGGGTGGAGATGAGGTATATGATGGAAGATTGGATGAGATTGCTGAAAAGTTAAGATCTTTGGAATCTCATAATTCTTTGGGCTTCGACGTAATGGATATGAGACTGGTAGATGGGGTGAGGATTCCCCACAAATTCAAACCCCCTTGCTTTGAGAAGTATAACGGTACCTCCTGCTCGCGTACTCATCTGCAATCTTTCCTAGGAAGACTCAAAGCTTATACCATGGATGAGAAGTTATGGATGTTCTACTTTGAGGACAGTCTGACTGGAGCTTCAAGATAATGGTATTCGCATTTGACAAGGGCCACCATAAGATGTTGGAAGGACTTGGCCGAGGCCTTCATCCGGCAATACCAGTACAACTTAGACATTGCTCCCGATAGAACTCTTCTAATGGGCATGTCTCAGTCTTCAAGGGAGAGCTTCCAGGATTATGCTCAGAGGTGGAGACAGCTTGTTGCTGCTGTCCAGCCACCCATGTCAGAAAGGGAGATGGCTGACATGTTCATGAACACCTTGCAGGGAACATATATTGATAGACTTGTTGCTTTCTCCTCTACCAGTTTTGCTGATGTGGTTATAGCTGGTGAGAGAATTGAAAGTCTTTTGAAGATGGGCAAAATCTCTGACCATGGTGCAAGTTCCTCCAGCAACCCCAGAAAACCTTTTGCAGGACCCCGAAGGGCGGGTGAAACGAATGCTATTCACACAAGCAGGGGCAGACCCCAATATTCTCACAGGTCAGTAGCAGCTGTTACCATCCCGGCTCCAGTTCCACAACAACCATTATATCCTCAACAACAACAACAACATCACTATCAGCCACCATCTCATTTTCCGCAACAAAGAACCTACAACAACAACAATAGCAACCAACAGCAGCGTCCCTTTCAACAGAGGCCATCTCAGGCAAATAGGGTAATTGACCCTATCCCTATGCCTTATGCTGCCTTGTTGCCACAACTCCTGAAGCTTAACCTGGTTGAGTTAAGGACGTTGGCACCACCAGATCCTCTTAATCTCCCGAAGAATTATGATGTTAATTCCAGGTGTGCATTTCACTCCAACGCACCTGATCACAATATTGAGAAATACAGAGCCTTACAGATGAAGGTGCAGGATTTGGTCGATTCCAAAGCTCTCAATTTCGCACCTCCTCCGAACGTTAACAGAAATCCTATGCCTAATCATGGTGGGCCTAGGATTAATGCCATTGAAGAGGACCAACCATCTACACTAATTGATAGTGTTGCACAGATTCAAACACCACTGGCTGAAGTCAAAGTTCAACTTTTAAGATGCCAAGTGTTCCCGGGCTGTGGGGCCTGCTGTGAATTGTGCAAGACAGCTAGTAATGGTTGTGAGAAGCTAAGGTTTGGCATAGATAGCCTCATCAAAGATGGAATCTTACAAGTCACTTCAACAGCTCCTTCAGCAACTCTTGTTTCAACAGCAATGGATTCTCCTACAACACCAACAATTCTTCCTTCAACAGATTCTCCTACAACAGCAACAACAATCATTCCCACTGATTCATCAACGACACCAGCAATCACTCCGCCCATTATTTCAATGAGTCAAAGTTCAACAATTTTTCTTCTACAACATCAGCGCCCATTTTATCAACGAAATCTTCTACAACGCCAACAAACATTAATGAAGACGTCTCAACGGTCACAATCTACAATGACCCAGCAAATGTTCACAACAACAACAATTTCCAACAACAAACTGTAACACCTCCTGCCATATCTCCAGTCACGATCTACTACGATCCGCACACCATCACAGTTCCTTCCGCTGCAGCGGTCAGTCCAGCAACCATTACGGTACCTGGGCCTATTCCTTATGAAAGCAGTAATGCCATACCTTGGCACTACGGCTCTGATCTCTACTGCAATGGGGAGAAAATCACTCTGGATTCATCAATCTCTTCACCACAAATTGACAATGTTGGGGGAGGCGGAGGCTTCACCAGAAGCGGACGCCTTTTTGCCTCACAAGCACAGAGACCTAATGCTGAAGCAGAAGCGGCTGCCAAGGCAAAAGGAAAGAATGTGGTATCCGAAGAGCCAACTGCCAAAGAAAATCAGAAGACATCTTTTGAGCAAGATGTAGACGAGTTCATGAGAATAATAAAAAGGAGTGATTACAAGGTGGTGGACCAGCTTCACCAAACACCCTCCAAAATCTCCATATTATCACTGTTAATGTGTTCCGAAGCTCACCGGAACGCATTGTTGAAGGTCCTGCACACAGCATACGTGCCGGAGGAGATTACTGTTAATCAGTTAGAAACTGTGGTTGAAAATGTCAACACCGGTCATGGACTAGGCTTTACCAATGCTGATTTAACAACAGAGGGGCGCAACCATAATAAGGCTTCTCACATCACCTTGGAATGCAAGGGTGTTGTTCTTTCTCACGTACTGGTGGACACTGGGTCTTCACTCAATGTTCTCCCAAAGAAAGCCCTGGTGAAGTTGGAGCATGATGGCTTGGCATTGCGCCCGAGTAATTTGGTGGTGAGAGCATTTGATGGCTCTAAAAGATCGGTGCTTGGAGAGATCGATCTGCCTGTGTTGATTGGCCCTCAGACCTTTAAAACTACCTTCTTTGTGATGGACATACAGCCGGCCTACAGCTGTCTATTGGGTAGACCCTGGATCCACGCCGCTGGCGCTGTTACGTCTACCCTTCACCAGAAGTTAAAATTCGAATGGGAAGGCCAAATCATCACCATCTGTGGGGAGGAGGATATTTTTGTTAGCCAGCTAGCTACGTACAAGTACATAGAAATGGATGGGGAGATCCATGAGACCATGAGTCAGGGGTTTGAGGCCCTTAACATCAATGAAGCATCTGTTGTGTCTGGGACTTCCATCACGTCATATCAACAGGCCAAGAAGGTTGTTGAGGAGGGTACCGCCCAAGGCTGGGGCAAGCTGCTGCCAGTTGAAAAGAAAGAAGACAGATTCGGGTTGGGTTACAGACCAACTCGACAAGATCAACCAGAGGCCGCAATGGAGCCCAAATTTGTCAGTGGGGGAATGCTAACCCTGGATGCTGTGAATAGTTTGGAAGACGAGGAAGAAGACGAATGCAACCTGGAAAACTGGATACGTCCAAAGATCCCGGGGAACCAAGTCTCAAACTGGTCTTCCCAGAAAATTATAAGAGTTACTCCGGTAGAGTAATTATTATTTCCTGTCTTTAAGCATGCATCAAGTCCTGCATCTTGCCCAAGATGCCAGGGCTCATTTTGTAATTGGGCCATCTTGTATTTTGTGCAAACGATCAATTAATGAATATCAGGACATCTTTTGCAAATGAGTCTCTTTTTTCTCGCTCACTGTTTTTCATTTTTCATTTTTTGTACAAAAATAAAATGGCAATGTTTTTCAAAATAATAACTTCATTTTCACTTTTTCTAAGCAAGATAAAATCGATCACTAAAATGAACAAATCTAAACCCTTGCAGAGAATGCCCTCCAGACTGCACCGACAGCAACACCGTTATGACTTCGTATGACTTTGACAATCCGATTAATCAAGCCGATGAAGGGGTTGAAGAAGATTATGAGCTACCTGAAGAACTAGCCAGTTTGTTGAGACAAGAGGAGAAGGTTATCACTCCTCATCAGGAGGAAGTTGAGACGGTTAATCTTGGTACAGAAGAAGACTTGAAAGAAGTTAAAATCGGGGCCCGTCTGCAAGATTCAGTGAAAGAACAACTTATTGACATGCTTCGGGAGTATGTGGATGTTTTTGCTTGGTCTTATCAGGACATGCCAGGTCTGGATACCGACATTGTTATGCACAAGCTGCCTCTAAAAGAAGATTGTCCTCCAGTAAAACAGAAGTTGCGTCGTACTCGTCCGGATATGGCTATGAAGATAAAAGAAGAGGTACAGAAACAGTGGGATGCCGGTTTCCTTGTTGTGACTAGTTACCCACCGTGGGTCGCTAACATTGTACCTGTGCCTAAGAAGGATGGAAAAGTACGGATGTGTGTGGATTACAGGGATCTGAACAGAGCCAGCCTGAAAGATGACTTCCCACTACCTCACATTGATGTATTGGTCGACAACATAGCTCAGTTCTCGATATTCTCCTTCATGGATGGATTTTCAGGATATAATCAGATCAAGATGTCACCTGAAGACATGGAGAAGACAACTTTCATCACACCCTGGGGCACATTCTGTTATAAGGTAATGTCATTCGGACTGAAGAATGCTGGTGCCACTTATCAACGGGCTATGGTGACATTATTCCATGACATGATCCATAGAGAAATTGAATGTTATGTGGATGACATGATTGCCAAGTACCTCACAGAAGAAGACCACTTGGTGAATTTGTTGAAACTGTTCAAGCGCCTGAGGAAGTACCAGTTGAAGCTGAACCCCAACAAATGCACATTCGGGGTGCGATCCGGTAAGCTGCTGGGATTTATTGTAAGTGAAAAAGGAATTGAAGTTGACCCTGACAAAGTCAAGGCCATTCAAGAGATGCCTGCACCAAAGACAGAAAAAGAAGTTCGGGGGTTTCTAGGTAGATTGAACTACATTTCAAGGTTCATATCTCACCTTACAGCAACCTGTGAGCCTTTGTTCAAGCTGTTAAGAAAAGAACAAACGGTCAGGTGGAATGAAGACTGCCAAAGGGCTTTTGACAAAATCAAGGAGTACTTACAAGAACCTCCAATCCTTATGCCTCCAGTTGAAGGAAGACCTCTAATAATGTACTTGACAGTATTAGAAGAGTCAATGGGGTGTGTGTTGGGCCAACATGACGAGTCTGGTCGAAAAGAATATGCAATATACTACCTAAGCAAAAAGTTTACCGACTTTGAACAACATTATTCACTGCTCGAGAAAACTTGTTGTGCTTTAGCGTGGGCTGCTCGCCGACTAAGGCAGTATATGTTAACCCACACTACCTTATTGATCTCAAAGATGGATCCAGTCAAGTATATATTTGAGAAGCCAGCACTTACCGGACGGGTTGCAAGATGGCAAATGATCCTCACAAAATATGACATTCAGTACACATCTCAGAAAGCCATCAAAGGCAGTGTATTGTCTGATTATCTTGCTGAGCAACCCATTGATGATTACCAGCCTATGAGATTTGACTTCCCTGATGAAGACATCATGTTCATAAAAGCAAAAGATCATGAAGAGCCTATTCACACTGAAGGGCCTGACCCAGAAGAAGAGTGGACAATGATGTTTGATGGGGCTGTTAATATGAATGGTCGTGGTGTTGGTGCAGTACTCATTACACCTAAAGGAGTTCACATGCCATTCTCGGCAAAACTCACCTTTAACTGCACTAACAACGAAGCTTAATACGAAGCCTGTATCATGGTTCTTGAGGAAGCAATCGACCTCATGATCAAGACTTTAACTGTATTCGGAGATTCAGCTCTGGTAATCAATCAAACCAACGGCAAATGGTACACTCACCAGGAGCATCTGATTCCATACCGGGATTATACAAGGAGATTACTGACCTTCTTCACTACAGTCAAGCTTGAGTATATCCCTCGTGATGAAAATCAGTTTGCAGATGCTCTGGCTACCATTTCCTCCATGATCAAAGTTCAAGCTGTTAACTTCGTGCCTCGGATTTCAGTATCCAGACTTGACAGACCAACATACGTATTCTCAGCAGACCTTCCTAAAGATGATAATCCTTGGTTCTATGACATCAAATGCTTCTTGGAGGATCAAACATACCCACCTGGGGCATCATCCAATGATAAGAAGACATTTAGAAGGCTAGCTGGTAGTTTCTTCCTGAATACTGATGGTTCCTTGTACAAGAGAAACTTTTACATGGTACTTCTCAGATGTGTTGATAAGGCAGAAGCAGACTTGCTGATGCACGAGGTGCATGAAGGATCTTTTGGTACCCATGCAGGAGGGCATGCAATGGCCAAGAAATTGTTAAGATCGGGTTACTACTGGATCACAATGGATGAAGACTGTTGTGCTTATGCCAGGAAGTGCCACAAATGCCAGATTTATGCAGACAAAGTTCATGTGCCTCCGAATCCTTTGAATGTGATGTCTTCACCTTGGCCCTTTGCCATGTGGGGCATTGATATGATTGGAAAGATCGAGCCGACTGCTTCAAATGGTCACAGATTCATCCTGGTAGCCATTGACTATTTTACCAAGTGGGTTGAAGCAGCTTCGTATGCAAATGTCACCAGGAAAGTGGTAGCCCGATTCCTAAAGAGAGACATCATCTGTCGGTATGGAGTGCCCGAGAGAATCATTACTGATAATGGTTCCAACTTGAACAATAAAATGATGGCAGAACTGTGTCGGGACTTCGAGATCCAACACCACAATTTTTCTCCTTACAGGCCAAAGATGAATGGCGTTGTAGAGGCAGCTAACAAGAATATCAAGAAGATTGTGCAAAAGATTGTAGTCACTTACAAAGACTGGCATGAAATGCTACCATTTGCCTTGCATGGATACCGTACCTCAATCAGAACATCCACTGGGACAACACCGTATCAGCTTGTGTATGGTATGGAAGCAGTCCTACCTGTTGAAGTTGAATTACCCTCTTTACGAGTACTGATGGATGTCAAGTTGAATGAAGCAGAATGGGTTCGTTCTCGGTACGATCAACTGAATCTGATCGAAGAGAAGAGATTAGCTGCCATCTGTCATGGATAGTTATATCAGAAAAGAATGAAGAAAGCCTTCGATCAGAAAGTCAGGCTTCGGGAATACCAAGTAGGAGATCTTGTGCTGAAAAGACTCTTCCCTCCTCATACAGACCACAGGGGCAAGTGGACTCCGAACTACGATGGTACATTCATAGTAAAGAAAGTTTTCTCTGGTGGAGCACTAATGCTCACTACTATGGATGGTGAAGATTTCCTGTCCCCTGTGAATTCAGATACAATTAAAAAATACTTCGCATAAAAAGACCCGCTGAACATAAAAATAGAATGTAAGTCCAGGCAAAAATAGGGCATCCCGGCGAGTTAAAAACAGAATAAAAGACTCGGGAAAAAATAAGGGAAAGTAATGAAAAATGTACACCCGCTGAGTTGAAAAGCCGCATTGGACAACTCAGGCAAAAATGGGTATCCCGGTGGATTGAAAACCCGAAAGGGCGATCCACGCAAAATAAGGGAATAAGCGAACAACTGTATTCTGAATTCGTCTGTATCACTTACGACATGGCAAGCTTCGAAAGGTTCAAGCATCGGTCAGAATCAGCCTTCTTCAGATAGCAAGATAAGAAGAACGTCAATGTCATATGAGTCATAGCAAAAGGGAAGCTCACTGAAGCGTCATCAACATTGCCAGCACTTCGATTTTTCTCAATTTGTAGCAATCTCCTCATTTCAGGGGATTTGTTTCTTTGACTGTACTTGCCAATTCAAGGCACACAAATTAATAATATCATATTTTCAGTCACACTTCGTCTTGTACATTTTTATTATTATTTATTTCGTTTGCAAAAATGTCTGATATCCTCGATAAAATGGTTGCATAAAAACATGTGCTTTTCTAATCACATGCTTACAGGAAATATATTTCTTACTCCCAGGGGTGTCTAAACTCCTATGACGGAATCCAGTAAGGGATACCTCGGGGTACTTGTGCGTTTCTTTGTCTTAACAGGATTGCAGGTGTTCAACACACAACATGGGGCATGAAAGGTTTTCCCCAGCAAGCTGCCAAATCGTTATTTCCTTAACACATCTTCCAAACAACACCAGAGTTGCTTTCTCCCCATCAGAGCTGCCAGGCATCACTTCTCCAGCACTCTCTTCAGAGCAGCATCAGAAGGTGTTCATTTCCTCAACTGAGTTGTCAGATATTATCATCCTCAGCAGGATCCATACATAAATATCTAGGAAGATCATTCAGTGATTGTTCCTCCCCAGCCGAGTGCTAGACAGGGAACCATCTCCCCACAGAGCTCCAGCCTCTATCCAGAAGAGCAATGTCTGAAAATCTCACAACAAAGAGACAAAAGCTTCCACAGTCCCCAGCTGGGCTCCTCATTACCAAGATTGGTCTACCAGTGGCCTATTTTCCCAAGCAGCATCATCTGTATCATATCGACTAATGATCTCATCCCCAGTTGGGATATTCTTTCAAGCAGATCAGTCGGAGATCTTCGCAGCAGCGGGATCCAAATCCCGGATCGGTATCGTTTGCATGATCATAGCATTTACATCATATTTCCCCTCAGAGCGTAGCATTCCGTCTAATACGGAGCATTACGGAAAAAATCAAACATATTGCATAATCAGAAGTCATGTTTTGAATCAAACACCTGTATATACCGACATTCCGTCAACAATGTATACAAGGACTCACAGTCCCAGCAAAGCCAAAGCGTTCCCTTTGCACTCACTAGTACATACCAATATATACTCTCCCGACACTCATCAGTGTCACATCATTCCTCTGCAGATGTAAACCACAAATAGATACACTCCTTTGACACTCGTCCGTGTCACCTTGCCCCGGCATGGTTGCCTAAACACTTATGGTTTCCAAACACTTGTTTATAATACACTTCTTTCGAAACCCGTCTGTGTCATCTTATCCCCACATATCTTCAGAATATATTTTACACTTATAGTTTATAACTTATACACTTTCTCTTATGATACTCGTTCGTGTCATACTCTCCCCAGCAAGCTGAACACTCATTTGTGTCTGACTCATGCTTATTTTTTCACTCATACAGATACTCGTCCGTATCTTGTATACACCACTTATCTCCCCTCAGATTCAACACTCGTCCGTGTTCTTTGTTAACCAGTTGATACTCGTCCGTATCATCATCTCTGAACATGTGTCAGCGTTTGTTTCTACCGATACTCGTCCGTATCATAGTCTTAAGGATGCTCGTCCGTATCTTTAATCTATACACCACGTCAAACACTTATAACTTTCCTTTCGTGAATGTAGACACTCGTCTGTGTCTACCATTCCCCAGAGGAGTCCCTAGCAAATCCCCAGTAAAAAGCAAAATTTCTTTTCTATCTGAGATTCGTCCTATGTCATGATACTTTCGGCAGCCGTACCCTGCCAGGTGATCGTCCTTCACCTTTTGATGACCGTCCCTCATCATTCCCCCAGCGGAGTCTTTATTATTAGAAACCCTTTTATCCGACATTCGTCCTATGTCGTGATGTTGAGCAACCGTCCCCTGCTAGGTGATCGTCCTTCACCTTTTTGATGATCGTCCTTCATCACTTTATCCGATTGCCATCCCCATCATTGATTCTTTTATCTGACATTCGTCCTATGTCATGATAAACCCCGAGAGCAGCCGTACTCTGCTAGGTGATCGTCCTTCACCTCTTGATGATTGTCCTTCATCACTTTATCCGATGGCCGTCCCCATCGTCGATTCTTTTATCTGACATTCGTCCTATGTCATGATAAACCCCGAGAGCAGCCGTACCCTGCTAGATGATCGTCCTTCACCTCTTGATGATCGTTCTTCATCATGCTTATCCGATGGTCATCCCCATCGTCGACTTTTTCTATCCTACATTCGCCTTATGTCGTGATACTTCCGGCGGCCGTACCTTGCCAGGTGACCGTCCTTCACCTCGGATGACCGTCCCTCATCCTTATCCCCAATAGAGCAGCCATCCCCTGCTAGGTGATCGTCCTTCACCTTTGATGACCGTCCCTCATCATTTATTTCTCCAACCTGATGGTCGTCCCCATCATTGACTTTACCTTTAATCCCCAGAGGATCTTGTGGTCGTCCCCATCATAAATTCTTTATTTTCCCAGCATGTCGGCCGTCCCCGTCATTGCTTTATCCCTAGCAGTCGTCCTCTGCTCGACGGTCGTACTCCATCTCCCGCACTTTATAATCATTCTATACTTTATTTTACAATCTATATCCCTTTTCTTCTTCACCCAGTGAGTGCAAATTTTGGACTGTCTTTGATATTCAACCACAAGTTATCTTGTTTGCATGTTAAGCCGCCGCTTACATCCTGCACAGCTAACTCATGTTTGAATAGGGGCAGCTGTAAACACCCCAAATTTTCCCTCACTAAGTTCACACCATGACTTGTGATCTTTTCATTTGCATAAGTTCAATCATATCACATCATGTTGCATTTTTTGCTTCACTGCATTGGTTCAAAGTCATCTGCATCTAGGGTTTGTGATTTGAGCAATCCAAGATCCTTCTGAGCCACTCCAAAGGTCTTCAAT
Organism: Lathyrus aphaca; assembly: GCA_963966055.1. Classification (NCBI taxonomy): domain Eukaryota; kingdom Viridiplantae; phylum Streptophyta; class Magnoliopsida; order Fabales; family Fabaceae; genus Lathyrus; species Lathyrus aphaca. The sequence goes on from OZ014520.1 coordinate 505,962,857, forward strand.
CATCTCAAGAGGGTCTATGTATGTTCAAACATCATATTATATCCTCCCAAGATCAAGGAAGTCAGAAAATCACAAGAACTGGCAGGGCATGGAAGCAGAGCCATGTTTAACTACACAGATGACCTAAAATTAGGGTTTTGGTTTCAGAGGCCATAACTCCAAAAATTTTAGTCATTATTGTTTCTATTGGTCTCAATATGATATAGGGATCATGCATACCAAGTTTGATGGAAAAATTCATTGTGGAAGCCATCTGATCACTGGGTAACTTCTTGAGCAAGTCAGAGCAAAATCAGGGCATCTGAGGCCCCCATCAATGGACCCAAAGTGGATTTTTCATCAAATTGAATTTATATGGTCTTTATTTGATCATTGAAGTGCTTAGAAGTTCACAAATTTGAAGAAAAGTGGGCTAAACCAAAAGTTGTCAAATATGGAAATGACTTGTAATGTAAACTTTCCATTTTGGGAAAGTTTTTCAACCTCCTCTTTCTCAACCAAAAATGCTTCAAATGAAAAATTCTTGGTCATGAAAGTTGTAGATTGGATCATTCCCTTTTCAAAAAGTACAAGTACAAGTTCTAATTCATTTTGGAACTCAAGTTATGGCTTTTCAACGTTGGCAAAAATCACATAATTTCATGTTTCATGCCAAAGAGGGATTTTTGCAAAACCTCATGCTAAGCTATTTTATGACTTCAAATGGGCTTCTACACATCATAACATCATATTACACTGCCTAAAACTCATAATTGCCCAAATAATTTCACATTTCCATGACTTGTACATGAAGAAATCAAGAAAGGGCCAAACTTTGCCAAAATTGCAAAACCTCCCACAACTTCCCACAAACTTGCCAAATTGCCTCAAACTGATTTCCATGGTTGTCCATGAATCATGCTGCGCCAGACACCCCCTTGTCCTTGGCCTGAAACAGCCCATACCTCAAAGGACAACTTTATTTGACGTTTTGCAAAATAAGCCATACCAATCAGCATAGCCCACACCAACTCCACAGGCCTATCATAGCTTGATACATGGACCAAATACAAGCCATTTGACACAAGAACACAGCCAGAATCATCAGCATCACCATAGTTCACCAAAACTTCCCTCTTTGCATTTTCTATCGAATCTCCCTACTCAGCCATTCATTCTTCAAAGCAACACCACCATTCATCTCAGCATCAATCACTGATCATTTCTCACCCTTCATTTTGCCCTAAAAGCCACCATACTCAAAACACGATTTTTCTCCCCCTTTGAACTGAACTTCATCAAACTTCAAAAGGAGGACACAAACACTTCAGCAAAGCTTCAAAGCTTCTTCAGGGAGGTCATTGGAGGTGTTCTAAAGCAAGAAAGCAGCCTGAAAGCTCTAGGGTTGAAAGCTTCACCTCAGGTAGCTATGCGAAATTATTTTTCCAGAAGCTTTATTTTAAGTTCTTAATTGGTTAAGTTTGATCCCCTGAGTACACTGAACCTTTTATTTTTGAAAATGATGAAGAATTGAGAATGTATGGTTGGTTTGAAATTTTCACCATTTTTGTTCATTGCTTCGAATCTTGTTTATGGCTGAAAATAAATGGTTTTTGAGGGTGGGGTTGATCTTAGGAGGATGAGAGGAATCAATCTGGAGCTTTAGAGCTCCAGAAATTGCCTAGGGAGTGAGTTGCAAAATTCTCAGGGGAGGTGTGGCCGGAGAAGATGGCCGGAGGTCATTTCCGGCCACCTGAAAGTAATTAATGGGATAATTAGGGTTAGGGCTAGGTTTAAACGTGGACCCTTGGATTCTCAGTTCCCGCGTGTGATGGACGCCCCAGATCATTTCATTAACTCTTAATTATGGATTAAATATTAATTAATTAGAATTAGTTCAGTTTAAATGCCAGCCGTTCAGATACACGTCAGTCAACCATTTCAAAACCCAGTTTCAATCTGGGCTCTCCATTGTGCATACTTTTATTATTTCTTATTTTTATTTCATTTCCTTTATTTTATTTTATACGAATTTTTAAAAATAGAAAAAAGCATCAAAAAATTCTGAAATTTTTTATTAAACCTTTTATTAATTTTCAGAACCCAAAAATATTTTTATTTTTATTTTTTGCATCAAAAAAATATTTTTAAATCATTTAAATGTTATTTTTAATTAGTTAATGAGAATTAATTAATTAAAAATACATTTATGTATTTAAAAATCCCAAAAAAATTCAGAGAGCATTTTCAAACATTTACAAACTCACTACACAAATTTCTTTTTGGTTTTGATCATACTTTGACATTTTTCAATTGAATTAGGGTTCTTAAACTTGAATATTTTTAACCCTAACTTCAAAAATTCATAACTTTTGAACCAAAGTGAGTTTGTGAGTGATCCTTTTTGCATTGTGTTATGCATGGTTTCAAGCATCTAAAAACATTTTTGTTTCATTTTTGTAATGCATTTTCAATTTGTTTGGCATTTTACCTTTAGGATCACCCTTAAAACCCTAGGAACTTAGAAAAATCATAAGCCCGTCTAGGTTAAGCTTCTGACCTCCCCCTTTGGATGGTGAACTAGTATAGGTTTAGGGTTCCTTTGAGTGTATTTTCAATTTTTTTATCATATGATTTGCTTCTGTTTTTGAGTTTTGCATCTCACATGTTCATATAACCCTAATTTGCATCTTCTTTTGCATCCATCTTGTATAAACTTGCATACATGAACTTGCCATGATATTTTTTGCATCCACATAACATATAAGACATCTTAGGACACATTGAATTCATGTTTGATCATTGCATCATTCATTTGACATGTTATGCTTTCATTACATTCCATATGCATTCACGAACTTTCATGTTTCCTTAATGTTTCATTTGCATTCCCATCCTTTGTATGATCATCTTCATCTCATGACATACATTTATATCATCTATTTGCATCATTAGCATCATGAACATGCTTCTGGTTTTGGTTTTCATCTTTGCATTTCATTTCATTTTTATTTCATTTCATTTCCTTTTGCTAACTTTTCAGGTGGTAAGTCTTTGAGAAGTAAATTTTCCTTCACTTCTCACAATCTCTTCTCATCTCTCTTATGTATTCATTGTTGCATTTTACTTTTGTATTAGAGTGAGCTTTCTCATTCATGTTCCCTCCTCACTTTCTTTCTTCAAGCAACTTATCTTCTTAAGTGAAGTAAGTTGTCTTGCTTCTTTCTGTTTCTCCTCCTTCCATCTTTCTTCTTCCTTGGTGGCCCTTCCTGAAGATCTCTTGCAAGCCTCATAAAACCTAGGAATACACAAGCATGATAACAATTAGGGTTTTATTAGTCCCCCATTAGTTTTACCTTTGTGTCATCTTTTGTGTCTTCTCTTCTCATCTCATAATCAAAGACTAAACCTTAAAGGTTTTAAGGTTTTGTGATTAAGCTTATGCCTGCATCCTTCTATTAGGATGGAGTGTATAACTTTAATCCTGAGTGTTAAACCCTTAATGTGTTTAATTCCTTTAATCAATCCATCTTAATAATCACTAAGACATCAATCTTGTAACTTGGGCCTTGCATTAGGGTTCTAATTCCTCCTTAATTGGTTAAGAAGGACTAACCCTAGTGTTAATGGACAAGTCCCCCTCAAGTTGTCTGACCAAACCATAAAATCCATTTCTTAATCTTACCATTAACTAAAATCCACTTTAATAAAGGCTTTGTTTTGTCATGAGGTTAATCCCTAATCATGGATTAAGTTGAGGAGCCTTCCTCAGCTTAAATGTTCTCATCTATTATCCTTCTATTAGGATGGTGTAATGGGTCCATTAAATCTTTGATTATGGATTAAACTCATTACTTAACACTAAACAAAAACTCCAAAAAACATATAAATAAATACAAGTAGGTTAATAATCTTAATCCTACATCATGGTGATTAAGTGTGAGGTGTTTACTTCACACTTAAGGTATTCTCATTACCCCTAATCAGAGGGAGGATGTGATGAGTTTACTAACCTTTGGTTTAGGCTTAAGATCATTTTCCTATGACAAGCTCAAAAAGAAATAAAAGATTGAAAACAAAAAAAAAAAAAAAAACAATAATCGTCTCCTTCAGGATTCTTTTCTCATCTCATTCACTCATAAACGAGAACTTGCTTCTTCCGTCTAATGCAAGAAAGTTTGCACCTGATCCAAATAGGTCATACACTTGAGCATAGATAAGTAAGAAGTTCACAAGTCAATTCATCTTTCAGTCTCTTTGAGTCGAACTACGGTGTTCTGACTTCCTCATTGCATGAGAGGATACGTAGGCATAACTTAACAGTTATCGAACAAAAGTCTTTGTATATTCCCCCACTTCTAGTACTACTCTTTTTAAGCCTCATTGTCCTAAGCTTTGCACTCTTCCATTACACTGACACTCATTTTATTCACTTCACACTTCTTTAGCACTGACACTTGCATTCTTTTCCAGCTTTTGCACACAAAATAGCACTGACACTACCCCTTTTAAACACAATCTTTCAAGCGTGGATCCCGTCGATTACGACGGACAATCTGGGTGCTAATACCTTCCTAGGTTGTAACCAACCCCCTTTCTCAGTTTCTCTGGTTTGCGACCGTCTTATCCATATCTTTCTAGGTTTATGCAGCATTATCTTTCCTTCGGGATAAAAATGCCTAGCTGGCGACTCTTTTCACCTTCATTTCATTTCTCCTTTCGCCGACCGTTCGCGCTTGTACCGGGATGCAAATCTTTGGGAGCGACACAGAGGACACTACACATGAAAAGAAAATATGGATAAATCCTAAGTTTTATCAAGTATCATCACTAATATAATAAAAAATGTGATAATTAATAATATACCGCCACTTTTATCCATGTAATGTTGTTGGCTCGACTCTTTGATACTTGGATATCTCATTGGGCTCAAAAAGCTTGTATAATGCTAATAAAATATAAATGAATATTTAGAACAATTCACATAAACAAATAAATACACACAAGAATATTTAGAACAATCTCACTTACGTGTCAATCATGCTCTTCATATCCGGGTATGTTGTCCAATCATTTCCTAACGAGTCAAGATAATAAACAATTTCTCTGATAGGATTGATTGCGACCAACAACCAATGTCCATTGTAAGATTAAACAAATGTTAGATGGAAATTTTCTACACGACGTCAAAATACAAAATAATTATGATATATGAATTTAGAATGAAAATCTAACCCGATATTAAACGGTAAAAAGAACAACTTTTCTGTATCTTTGTTGGCCATGAAGAGGTTGCGAACGTACACCATCACGTCATCTGGTTTACTTAAGATTAAAGTTAAGTTGACAGACGCGGGGCTTAAGAATCCAAATCTTTTGTCCAATCCACTTGGGCGCATCACTTTGTCATACAAAAACATTAAATAAAAACATCATTAACATTAGACTATTCATTTGAAACATAAAGTAAATAAGTTGTTCAATTAATATAACAAAGTAGACCAGATATACCTCACGTAAGTATTGACAACACTGACGCCTAATTCTTCATGACGAAAGATTTGCACAAATTCTTCATTACCAATTGATTATTCATATTCAAATCCAAAAATATCTTCCTCCATATGTATAAGCCGAATACCTCCGGTCGGAATATCTGTCAACTCTAGAAATGTCTGAAGGTACGACCTATACTTGGAGGTAGGTTTTTTCTTAGCCACGGTCTTCTTACACCAACCTTTTTTTGTTGTGTGGAGACGTTGCTAACCTCCTTAAACGCTTCTCATTCTTCTGGTGAAATCAAACTTTCATATTTCTTTGGAAGCACCGCATCAACATGATTACCATCTTCATCCCTAAGATACTTGGATGATAAAAATGTTATAAACCCTCTTAGTAGCTTTCTGGCCAATTTAAGACAAAAATCTCTTCTATCATCTTCGATGTAGAAACACCTCTAAGAAAAACATACACATTGTGCGTTAGTACAAGTAATTTAAAAGACATAATTAGTTCGCAAAATTAAAGATATAATTATTGTACCTTTATCTCAGTCTAAATTTTAATGAAAGCAATTGAAAATGAAAAATAAAGAAACCAAAGGTATCAAATATAAATTATAATGAAAGCAATTGAAAATGAAAAATAAAGAAACCAAGGATATCAAATATAAATTATAATGAAAGCAATTGAAAATGAAAATGACATAATATATAACATTTTATTATATTACCTCTTTCACTAACATCTCTTTCTTTTCTATGTTGGAATATTAATTACTTGTTTCTTAGCAATGCAGACAGATGAATTGATCCAAATTCCCTCGTTATGATCATTTCTGATATATGACTCATCCGCTATAAGATCCTCATCTTGATCATTTTTATTCAACTCATTCAGTCTAATGTGTGACTCATTCTCAACATCAATATCACATTGATCGACACCACTATCATCAACCACTTTGTTAGAGAAAAGAACTATAGACCATTTTGTACTCGTCAGGTCATTCACATAGAACACTTGTTTAGCTTGAGATGCTAGAATAAAAGGTTCATCTTTGTACCCCACCCTAGTAAGATCAACTTGCAAAAATCCAGACTTATCCATTCGTATGGCACTACTATTTACCCACTTGCAACCAAAGATGGGAATCTGAAACTTCTCGTAATCAAACACCCAAATGTGCTCAATAACTCCAAAATATGACAAATTTGCATATTTGGGGTTTAAGTCCTTCATACTTGATATATGCATTGCTTCAGATAGCACGGTGACACCACTATTTTGCATAGTACTCTTATCATCTTATTCTTTGGTATAAAATGTGTATCCAATAATTGCGTATGCGCTATGAGAAAAGACATGCAAACTTGGACCATATGCCAAACATCTCAACCTTTCTGTTACCGAAGCAGGATCTGAAGAGCGCTTCGAATAAATATGATCCTTTAACCATTGTATGAAGCTTTGATTATGCTCTCATACTATCCAATTTTCATTTCTGTTCGGATTTAACCTTCGGAGTACATCCTTGTGCATTTCAACATATGGCTCAACCTCATTATCATTATGCAGAACATACAAATGCACTTGAGAGAATTTTACATGCCCATTTGCTTAAGGGCGCTTTATTAACGGCCTCACAGTCTTTAACTCCCAAAACACCTTCAATTTTCAACTTGATTCCATTATCTTCTCTATTCTAAATAAAAACATGTTGAATCTTGATTATATCCTGTACAATTGCTTTTGGCATTTTGTAGAAAGAGGGGTAAAATAATGGAATGGAGTTTAAAATGTAATTTATAATTGTTACACGACCTCCTAAGGATATCTCTCTTGTTTATAAATATATATTTCCCTTTGTGTATTTTATTTTAATTGATGGTTGTGAGGATAAAGGTTATGTTTACGGTGATCACTAGTTTATGTATGAAACCTTTGTGTACAGTTATGATAGGTATTTGAGTGTGAGTTGTGATGAAGTATTGGGAAGATCTCAAATTCGACATTGGTTGGAGATAGAGCATTTAAAAAGTTTATATTGAGTGACATTCCTCACCTTACTAGCCGCTTTTGCAAGGATGAGTTAGGTCAAACTCTAATATGGTATTAGAGCCTATCGATCGAACCTTGGGCCTCCCACCTGTAAATCCACGCACTCAGAACAAAAGAGTGTTAGGTGTAAACGAGTGTATTGGAAAAATCTCAACTCTCACATTGATTGGATATAGAGTAATGAAATAGTTTATATAGAGTGACCCCTCTTACCTTACAAGTCAGGTTTGTAATATTGGTGCTCTAGACTAGCCTATCATGTGACCTGCGTCCAATTAAGGCCCAACCTAACTTAACTCTGGGCATAAGCCCAACAATCGATTTAGGACCTTGTGACCATTGAGAAATAGAGTTGTTCGAATATAGTCGTTGGGGGACGTTCCCCACACGCGCTTTAACGCCTTTCACGCGACCAATTGCCTTTCTGAAACTACTGGAAGCAATTAGACCTAGTCAAGGGCCACACGTCTGCATTCCACGACCAGATACCCTTATAAATTACCTCCACCTTTGGAGGGCCAGATATTCAATTATAATCACTAACATACTTTCTTAACGCTTTAGTCTGTTTCACCCTGAAACTTACTTGAGCGTCGGAGTACCTTGCAGGTACACCACCCCCTCTCCTACAAACATCGTTGCAGTCCCAACTGATTCTTAGGGGAAACAAACCCTAATAATCCAGAGTTCTCCCAGAGAGGTATGTGGCCTGACCAAGATATTGTTCCCATCAGGAATCAAACCTGGTATTCCCTGAATCTTCGTTCCTTAGCAGGAGCTCGTTTACCACTCGAGCCCAAATGCTTGGTTATTTTTCCTCTATTTTTTTATTATTCGCTTTTTTCCTCTGATTTTTTGAACAATGTTTTGTTTTAATTTTTTCATCTCTTTTGATGTGATCTTTTCTTCAATTTGTAGACTATATTGATGAATTCTTGTGACCATAGAATATTTTGTAAGTTGGGTTTTTAATACTTTGGTGAGATTTTTAATTTTACAAAGATGAAACACGAAAGAAGTGATTGTACATTTGCAAGAGGCGAGAAATTAGGGATAAAATTTACCATTTTTGAGAAAATAAAAAGAAGAGCTCAAATATTTTTGAAAAACTAAAATTTATTTGGCGCATTCATCATCACTCGTTCACTAGTCAATATCAACATCGGTTGACGAAAATATCCAACTAAATAATTCGACAACTTCTATGGTTATATATATATATATATATATATATATATATATATATATATATATATATATATATATATATATATATATATATATATATATATATATATATATATATATATATATACTCACTAGTCGCTATCAACATCGGTTGACGAAAATATCCAACTAGATAATTCGACAACTTCTATGGTTATATATATATATATATATATATATATATATATATATATATATATATATATATATATATATATATATATATATATATATATATATGAAACGACTCAAAAAAGAATATTGGATTATTATAAGAAATAAAAACATTTAATCATAGTTATTAATTTTTTATTTATTGAAATCTATAGACTACTTTAATTTTTCTTTTTATAATACATAAATTATAATAAAAGAGGATTATAAAAAGAAAAATTAATGTAGTTAATTGATTTCAATAAATAAATAATATCAAATATTTAATGATTGACTCAATAAGGGTGATATACTTCGAACATAAAATAGACTTAATTCTCAAAGCACATCTTGGTTTTAAAACTTAAGTGATTGTATTTTTATTAGGATCATATTTTAAAATAGTCTGCATCACCCTCCCTTAATTTTAAAATATATATAGAAACTCATAAAAAATATTATCCAACTTCAAATCTTATAAAATTTCTATTATTTTTTTCTTGCAGAAGTGAAAAATATTTATGAACTTGCATAATCAATTATGGACCTGTATATAATTGATTATGAGGTGTTTTTATTTTACCTTTAATATACAAATATGAGGAAAAAAAATAATATTGTTTTTTTATAAAATAATTATGTCCTTTCTTGCTTATAAATAAAATAATAAAATTTAAAGTTTAACTATTCAACTAAAAATTAAGCAAAACATTTATTTTAATGGCAATTAAACGATATTTTGATATAAACATAAATTTCTAAATTCATCTGGTTAGGTTTGGTGAATGGAGTAATTGTATTAGAAATTTTTATTAAATATTTCATAATAGAAATTAAATCCTATTAAATATTCTATAAGAAATTCCTATTAATTCCTATTAAATATTAATCCTGTTAAATGGCTATATGAAATGCTTCTTAGTCAAAATATATTAATTGATAAAGAAATGAAAATAAAATACATTTCAATTTGCAACCTTTATAGTCAAAGTATATTTGTTTTTTCTTTTTATAATAAGAATAAAATAATATTGTTAAAGAAAAGAAACAATTTTTTTTGTTTACATAAACAATTTTAATAATGGACTATGAAAATAATAAATTAATTACAGATGATTTTCCTTTTCAATGAAATTCATTGTATTTGAATGTTACATTAGAATAATTAAATAAATTAGTTGTTTTATAATAACAAAAATAGTTAATAGATATGAACAGAATATTCAAATTATTTTTCATTGTTATTTAATATTAAAAGAGATTAATTGTTACATTAAATATATTTAAAATAAAAATTAAATATAATTTAAATCTGACGATTATCATTTATTGACAGTATAAAATTATTTTACGCTATTCGTATTCTCGTTAAATTCTAAAACTATCAATCTCTCGTGTTATTAAAAGAATTTTAAAATATAAACATAATATAGTATAATATATGATTGTTATTGATTAATAATATAAAATTATTTTACATAAGCATCTTGTTAACTCAATTCTTATATTTTCTTTAATAAAGTTTTAGTAATTTTTTAATCTTTTTGTTTGAAAAATTTTATCATAGTTTAACAAATGTGGCACATATTAGTGTCCTTTTGGGTATCAAAATATTTAGATGTTTTTTATGCCGTATAACGCTTTTATACATTATGTTTTGTTTAAAATAATTATATATATATATATATATATATATATATATATATATATATATATTTAGAGGCGATCATTAGACACTGATGTCAAAATATTAACTTTCACATCAAATTCTATACTTTTATTATTATACATTCATTGACTAAGATAAATTCTCTTATAAAGTCATTTTTTTAGTTTTAATTGAATTTATCTTAGTCATTGAATGAATAATAATAAATGAGTAGGATTTGATGTCAAAGTTAATATTTTGACACCGATGTGAAATGATAATTTGATACCGATATCAAAATATTAACTTTAACACTAAATTATATTCTTTTATTATTAGTAATTTAAAGGTTAAGATATATTCACTTAAAACTAACCTTTGATATTTTTAAGAGAAATTATCTCAGTCATTTAATGGATAATAATGAACAGGTAGAATTTGATGTCAAAGTAAATATTTTGCCACCGATGTCGAATGATCTACTTCCATATATATATATATATATATATATATATATATATATATATATATATATATATATATATATATATATATATATATATATATATATAACTTAAAATATGTCAAAGTTTAATTTATATCAAATCTCAACCGTTAATGATTGATCAAACAATCATAATTAAATGAAATGAAAAAATACATAATACATTATTTTCCCTATAAAAATAGATTATTAATATAAATGTTTGATCAATCATTTTAACAGTTGAGATTTGATATTAAATTAAACTTTGACATATTTTAACTCCAAGAGTAAATTTTTTTAACTTACTCAATAATTGTAGTCTTTAAATTAGATTCAATGGTTAAATTAACATTTAAAAATATACTTTCAATAATAAAAAGTAACATAATATAAATATAATTATATAACATACTAAAAATACAATTATATATTAAGAAATGAGCCTAAAAATACACTTTCAATGATTAAAAATGGGTCTAAAAAATACACTTTCAATGGGCCTTAAAATATAATTATATAACATTCATGAAAATTAAATTTTGTACCCTATACTTGTCTCCCTACCCCTACACAATTTCAAATATTCTAATTTTGTCATTTCAATATTTATTTAATTATTTTTAACTTTTACCGCGAAGTCAGATTAAAAAATATTATTATTTTTACATTGGATGAGACGAATCGGAAGTATCATGAGTATGTTTTCCGATTAAGAAATTTCAAAACCGAAAGTAACCAAGATAAGTTATCCAGTTCACGAAAATCTTTCACCGTAAGTAACACGCTTGTGTTATCCGATTTAGAATTTTCTTAACCGATATAGCTCTCTTGGGTTTTCCAGTTCTTATTTTTTATTTAATTTTTTAATTTTAATTCTTACAATATCATTAAATAAAAAATTAATTAATAATAACTGTGGATTTTGTGATCATTAACTCATTTTAATTATGTTAAAAAAATTTAATAAAGAGAGGAAGAAAAAAACGTATAGTATATTGACTTTCCTTGTTTATTATATATATATTTTTCCACATCATCTTTTTAGTTCTAAAAGAGTTTTTTTTTTAAATAGTAATGAAATATACCAAATGATAATTTTTAATAAATTTCAAAATAACTTATATATATATATATATATATATATATATATATATATATATATATATATATATATATATATATATATATATATATATATTAATTTTAATTTTAATTTTTACAACTTTTTAAAAAAAATATATCTGGTTCGTATATTTTTGAATTTGAGATTAAAAAGAAAATTAAAATTTTGTTTTAGATTTATTTTATTTTGTAAAATAAAATATAAATTTAAGCACACATTAAATAAATTTAGATATGAAAATAAATATAAAATAAAAATGAATAAAAACAAAACAAAAACAACTCCTATTCTTTTGAAACTTATTAAAAATTATCATTTGGTATATTTCATTACTATTTAAAAAACTCTTTTAGAACTAAAAAGATGATGTGAAAATATATATATATATATATATATATATATATATATATATATATATATATATATATATATATATATATATATATATATATATATATATATATATATATATATATATATATATATATTTAATAAACAAGGAAAATCAATACACCATATATTTTTTTCTTCCTCTCTTTATTAGTATTTTTTAACACAATTAAAATAAATTAATGATCACAAAATCCACATTTATTATTAATTAATTTTTTAATATTGTAAAAATTAAAATTAAAATTATATATATATATATATATATATATATATATATATATATATATATATATATATATATATATATATATATATATATATATATATATATATATATATATATACGAAACGAAAAACCCAAGAGAGCTACATCCGATTAAGAAAATCCTAAACCGAATAACACAAGCGTGTTACTTTCGGTGAAAGATTTTCTTGAACCGGATAACTTATCTTAGTTACTTCCGGTTTTGAAATTTCTTAACCATAAAACCTACTCTTAGTACTTGCAGTTCGTCTCGTCCAATGTAAAAAAATAATATTTTTTTAATAATTAAATTACTTTAATTTCTCTTTTTATAATACATAAATTATAATAAAAGAGGATTATGAAAAGAGAAATTAATATAGTTCATTGATTTTAATAAATAAAAAATATCAAATATTTAACGATTGATTATAAAGGTGATATACTTCGAACATAAATTAGACTTAATTGTCAAAGCACATCGTGGTTTTAAAACTTAAGTGATTGTATTTTTATTAGGATCATTTTTTAAAATACTCTAGATCACCCTCCCTTAATTATAAAATATATATAGAAACTCATAAAAAATATTATCCAACTTTAAATCTTATAAAATTTCTATTATTTTTTTCTTGCAGAAGTGAAAAATATTTATGAACTTGCATAATCAATTATGGACCTGTATATAATTTATTATGAGGTCTTTTTATTTTACCTTTAATATACAAATATGAGGAAAAAAATAATAATGTTTTTTTTATAAAATAATTATCTCCTTTCTTGCTTATAAATAAAATAATAAAATTTAAAGTTTAACTATTCAACTAAAAATAAAGCAAAACATTTATTTTAAAGGGATAACTTCTCTTCTCACCATAAAAAGTTAATGTACATTTTTCCAATAAAATAATGTCATATCATTTTATTGCATTTATTTATTTATTTAACAGTTCAAACTTTTAGATTTTCAAAGCAATTCCAAAATAAATTACACTCTAATAACTCTATCCAACTTTTTGAGGTGAATATATAAGAAATCACCTTATTTTAATTGCAATTAAACGATATTTTGATATAAACATAAATTTCTAAATTCATCTGGTTAGGTTTGGTGAATGGAGTAATTGTATTATAAATTCTATTAAATATTCTATAAGAAATTCCTATTAATTCATATTAAATATTAATCCTTTTAAATGACTATATGAAATTAGGGGTGGCAAAATAGATGGATTGGATGTATATGGATTGAATTGTTAATGGATGGATCAAAACAATCCATTAGTCCATTAACAATCCATCAAAGTTTTTTTTAAATTATCCAATCCAATTCATCCATTAAGAAAAAAAATCAATCCAATCCATCCATTAATATATGTTTAATGGATGGATATCCATCCATCCACAAAATTATTTTTAATTTTCGAAAAAAAATTAGATTTTATTTTATTTTTAAAAAAATAGATTTTTTTTTATATTTCCGTAAAAAATCTACTTTTTTGTATTTTCCAAAAAAACCGATATTTTTATTTTTCAAACAAATCGTTTTTTTTTTTGTATTTTTGAAAATTTTATTTTTTTGTATTTTCAAGATTTTTTGTATTTTCCAAAAAAAAAACTAATTTTTTTTCGGAAGACTTTGTATTTTTCAAAAAATCAATATTTTTATTTTTTGAAAAAAAATTCGTTTTATTTATTTATATGTCCAATATGACTATTATATGTTTAATATATGAATATATATGGAATTACTTTTTTTTATTTTGTTTATACGTACAGTATGATTATTTTGATTTTTTGTTTAAATGTACAGTATGACTTAGAACTTAGAATAGTGGAGCTTTACTCATATAGCTTCATTCATATAGATAAATGTGTAATCTCACATTAACATTTATTAATAATAATAATAATAATAATAATAATAATAATAATAATAATAATAATAATAATAATAATAAGGGTTAAATATGTATTTAGTTCATATAAATATCTCAATTTTTATTTTTAGTCCATATTAAAAAAATAATATATTTTAAATTCTATAAAATTATTATGCACGTAGTTTCAGTTCCTCATGTTAAACCAATGTGTATTTTTAAATGATTATTTTGCAGACATTTTTAGAATGTTATAAAAAGTTTCTCGAATTGTTTTTTATTTCTAAGTCGAAGTTTTCATTACTATTATCATTATATCTTAAAATTTTAAAAATTCATATTTAATTCTTCGCATTTTAAAAAATTCTGAAATTTATTACATAAATATTTTATAGTATTCTAAACATGGATGAAAAATATTATTCAAAAATTTAAAAGGTTAAGAGTAATTAAACAGTTTTCAAAATTTTAAAAAACAATATAGACTAAAATTGTATGCATACAAAATTTGTAGGGACTAAAATATATTATTTTTTTAATAAGGACTAAAAATGAAAATTGAGATATTTATAAGGACCAAAAACATATTTAATAATAATAATTTAGTATTATTAGTATAATACGTTTTTGTATTTTCGAAAGAAAAAAAAGTATTTTTTTTGGAAAAAATCGACTTTTTTGTATTTTCCAAAAAATCGATAATTTTATTTTTGGAAAAAATTTGGGTTTTTTTTGGTATTTTTGGAATTTTTAATTTTTTGTAATTTTGAAAATAATCATTTTTTTCGGAAAAAAACAACTTTTTTTATAATTTTCAAAAATCAAATATTTTTTAAAATTTTCTAAAAATAAGTTTTTTTTCGAAAATAAAATCATTTAAAAGAAAAATACATTTTTAAAAAAATATATCTCATAGATATAAAAGTAATCCATTGGATCATTAAAATATATTGGATGGATTCGATCAATCCATTAATATAAACGGATGGATTTAATCCAATCCATTAGCTAATTTTTTATATGTGGATGGATTAGATGAATTTTTTAATAGATAAATTGGATGGATTTTGTGTTAATGGATTCAATTGCCACCCCAACATGAAATGCTTCTTAGTCAAAATATATTAATTGCTAAAGATGAAAAGAAAATACATTTCAATTTGCAACTTTTATAGTCAAAGTATATTTGTTTTTTTCTTTTTATAATAAGAATAAAATAATATTGTTAAAGAAAAGAAACATTTTTTTTGTTTACATAAATAATTTTAATAATGAACTATGAAAATAATAAATTAATTACAGATGATTTTCCTTTTCAATGAAAATTCATTGTATTTTGAATGTTACATTAGAATAATATAAATAAACTAGCGACAGCACGGGTCTTGTCTGTATTTACAGACTACGTTGTGAAACATCACTTATCAATTCTACTTTTTTTTTTCAGAATCTAAATTTTGTCTAGAGTAACCAATTTCATAGGTTAATAAATCCAACAACAATAATATGGATAACTTACAAATACAAAATTAAGATTTCTTATCTATGGTATTCAAAAATATATAGTGATATAATTCAATACACAATATGTGATTCCGGTAGAATATGAGTAAATATAGCCAACTTAATTTAATATATTAGTATTAAAATGACCCGTCTACAATAAACTCACGTTTATCCCTAGATAAAAGAAAATACATTTCAATTTGCAACCTTTATAGTCAAAGTATATTTGTTTTTTCTTTTTATAATAAGAATAAAATAATATTGTTAAAGAAAAGAAACAATTTTTTTTGTTTACATAAATAATTTTAATAATGGACTATGAAAACAATAAATTAATTACAGATGATTTTCCTTTTCAATGAAAATTCATTGTATTTGAATGTTACATTAGAATAATATAAATAAATGAGTTGTTTTATAATAACAAAAATAGTTAATAGAAATGAACAGAATATTTAAATTATTTCTCATTGTTATTTAATATTAAAAGAGATTAATTGTTATACATGTAAATACTTTACACAATCAATCGATCATAACTATTATAATTATTACATTAAATATATTTAAAATAAAAATTAAATATAATTTAAGATCTGACGATTATTATTTATTAACAGTATATAATTGTTTTACACTGTTCATATTTCTGTTAAATTCTAAGACTATCCATCTCTGAATTTTTTTTTTAAATAACTTAGTTTAATAAAAAAAATTCCAAAATAACCTAGTTTTCCAAAATAATGGACTAAATATACAAACTATGTTACTTAGGTAATATTTTGGAAAACTAAATTATTTTGGAATTTCTTTTATTAAACTAGGTTATTTAAAAAAAAAATTCATCAATCTCTAGTGTTATTAAAAGAATTTTAAAATATAAACATGATTTAGTATAATATATGATTGTTATTGATTAATAACATAAAATTATTTTACATAGATAGGCATCACCTTGTTAACTCAATTCTTATATTTTCTTTAATAAAGTTTTAGTAATTTTTTAATCTTTTTGTTTGAATAAATTTATCATAGTTTAACAAATGTGGCACATATTAGAGTGTCCTTTTGGTTATCAAAATATTTAGATATTTTTTTCTACCGTATAACGATTTTATACATTAATTTTTGTTTAAAATAATTTATGCCACTTGTTATATATATATATATATATATATATATATATATATATATATATATATATATATATATATATATATATATATATATATATATATATATATATATATATATATATATATATATATATATATATATATATATATATATATATATATATATATATATATATATATATATATATATATATATATATATATATATATATATATATATATTAACCAAAGAAAAGTATATTAATAAACAAAAAGAGAATACAAAGAGGGAGGACAAGGACCAAAGTCCTCAGAAATTAACAAAAGCGAAAAGAAGGAAATTCAAATCTATTACGAGCTAAATTGTCAAGAACAGACACTGGAGCTTCATTCCACCAGATAAGATGTTGTATGGTAAGGCCTAATGAAGTTAAAGTGTCTGTGCATTGGTTTCCTTCCCGATAAATATGCGATGAGTGAAAAGACATATTTTGAATTTTAAGGAGACAGTTGATCCATCTGTTTTTAAGACAACGTGGAACCAACTGAGGATAAAGGATGGCCAGAGAGACGATTCTTGAATCCGTTTCCACCCAAAGATACTTCCAGTTTTTGTCCGCTGCTAAGTCTATTGCCCTCATGACCCCTGCAAATCCAGCAATGATAACAAAAGTTTGATCAAGATTTTCTGCAAAGCAACCAATAAAAGAGGAAGAGTGATCCCTAAAAAGCCCTCCACAAGCAATTTATCCTGGAGAGCCAAGGGCCACACCGTCAGTATTACATTTAATCCATCCATGAATAGGGGGAGGCCAGGCAACCTCCATTATATTAGCTTGTTTTGGAGGCAGCACAGTTACTCTGAAATTTTTAAGAATCCGAAAATCTGCCATACAACAAGATGAGGCCAAAGATTTGTATGAAGTAGCCTGACATACCTTAGCTATAATGAGACTTTTAGCTGAAGAAATGTAAATCTCTTTGTTTTGATATCTCTTTTGATTTCTGGCAAGCCATATAATGTTGAGAGTGTGAATTAAGGCAGCTAATATTGCAACTTTAGTTTGAAGAGATTGAGTATTGTGGCTAACATCCCAAATAGCATTGGGAGTGAGACTCAGTTGACTATTAAGAGAAGAGGAGATCCAATTCCATAAATTGATAGCAAAAGAACATTCCCAAAACAAATGGTCAGTGGATTCTTCATGGCTGCAAAAGAGGGAACATCTAGAAAGGAGTATGTGTAATCCTCTTTTAGAGATATCTGTATCAGTGGGGATCTTACCTAAAATTAATTTCCATACCATGAGAGAATTGGATGGAGGGATGAAGGGACTCCAGATCAAACCTGCCCAATTTTTATTATCAGCTTTTGTCGCCAAGAATTTGAAAGCATCCTTCATAGAAAGACCACCAGAATTAGAGTGCTTCTAGAAAAGCTCATCTGGTCTAGAAACTGTTGGAATGGTTGTTTTATGAATGATTGTGGCCAAGTCAGGGAAGAAAACATTCAGCCCCGGGGGAAGATTCCAAAGGTTACCGAGGATGAAATCAGCAACATTATACACTAATCCTGCATGGAGACCAGTAGGAATTTGAAGTTGTTCCACTAAAGGAAGACCACACCAAAAGTCAGTCCAAAAATTTATTCTTTTGCCATCTCCTAGGGTCCAATCGGAATTTTCAAATAAAATTTTGACATTGTTCTTAATTCCTCCCCAAATGGAGGAAGAGATATGGTAATTGATGTGAGTTTTGCTCCTTAGAACCCTGCATCTTAACATAACAGCCCACTGATGAGAGGAATTAAACAGATCAAGGAAAAGCTTTAGATTTGCTACGTCATTTATCTTGGAGAGGGATCTAATTCCCAATCCGCCCTGAGCAAAAGGCCTACAAACCTTATGCCAATAAACAGTGAGCACTTTCCTTTTGCTTATATCGCCACTCCACACAAAATTCCTCATGCAAGTTTCAATATCTTTGATGCTACTAACGGGCCAATCATACACAAGAAGGCTATACATGAGCATATTATGAATAACACTTTTGATAATCTGAACCCTTCCTGCCATACTCAATAGGGATGCTTTCCATTTAGACAACTTGGCTCTAACTCTATCAACTAAAAAAGTGGAAAGCTTTAGGCTTTCCTTTGAAAATTGGGACACCAAGGTAGGTGAAGGGTAAAGTACCTTCCTGAAAGTTGAGGGTTTGAGCCAGAGCAGAGAACCTGCTTGCAGAAAGGGAGCCATCATAGACAATCGATTTCTGAGGATTCACAAACTGCCCAGAGCATTGTCCATACCTATGAAATAAGCTTCTGAGAGCTTCCATGTTTGATTGTTTAGCCTTTCAAAATAACATAATATCATATGCATAAAGCACATGAGATGGCACAACTGTTCCCCTAGGTCCTTTGATTAAATCCAGCTTACCTTTATGCACCAAGTTATCAATTCCTCGACTTAGAACTTCTTCAGATAAACAAAAAAGAAGAGGGAATAGTGGGTCTCCTTGCCTCACTCCCCTTTTACAGTTGAAATACCCTTCTAGAGAGCCATTAATCGAGACTGATAGTTTAGTGTCGCTCCCCGGATTTCCATCCTGGTACAAACGCGAAAGTGGCGCAGAAAAAGAATAGAGTCGCCAGCCAGTCATTTTTATCCCAAAAGAAAGGGAATGGTAATGATGCACAAACCAAGAGAAAAGAAAAGGAAGGACACGGGTCCTGCGAACCAAAGAACTGAGTTTGGGAGCTGGTTACGACCTGGGAAGGTATTAGCACCCAGATCGTCCGCCGTACCCGACGGGATCCACGCTTGCAAAGAAACTGTTCAAAGGGTGAAGAAATGAAAGCTGCTGCATAGAAAAGAAACTGAAACTGGAAAAGAAAGAACTGAGAAAAGAACTGAATAAGAAAACAAAGAGAAAAATGTAGCGAAAATAAAGATTGTGCTCGAACGGGCCCTACCCTGCTGCCTACGTACCTCATCAGGACAATGAGGATCAGAGACGCCGTAGTTCCCCTAACTAGGGGTGGAAAAGAAATTGCTCGTGAATTAAGGCTTGAACTGCCTATGCCATTGCTCAGGTGTTTCAGACTCGGACGACGAGTGCGTAACCGTCTTGCAAAATGACAAGTAGGAGCAAGTTCGCGTACGGAGCAAAGGAGATGAGAAAAGAATTCCCGAAGGAAAGGCGCTTATTGTTTGTTTGGTGTTTTTTAGAAGCTTTTATGAGTGAAATTTGCATAGGTAAGTGTACCTAAGTCTTACTCACTGGGATGTGTACGTCTCACATCATCCCGAAATGGAATGCGCAAGAGGCACACCTATCTATGGAGGAAATCCCCAAAGCTAGTCCCACAAGTGAAGGCTCAGAAACACTGACCTATTAACATTTATTAAGTGTTTTTGAGGTTTTTTTTTATTAAGAAGTGTTTTTTAGCTTTTCTTTGTGAAGTAGTCTCATGCTAAGACCTATCCACCACGAGGGATAACTTACACCTCGCCCCGAAACGGAACGCGTGCAAGTATCTCATAGCAAAGTCTCATGTCACATGAAAGTACTCAACCTTTATTAAGTGAATTAGAATTAAGTTTGAAGATGAGAAGAGAGAGCACCAAAGGATCTAAAGGTAAAACATCTAATGGGGGACTAAAGAATCCTAAGTGTTGTCATGCATGGATATCCTAAGGTTAGTGTGGTATTCTATCCTAAAGAAGAAAGAAAGAAGAAGAGAAGAAGAATAAGAAGAGGGATGAGTAAGGCCTAAGCCCAACAAGCAAAGGGTTAGTACAATAAAGAAATAAGAAGAAGAATAGATTTGGAGATGTGGGAATCACTTCCACACCTCTCACTTACCATATCCCCTGCAAGGTTAGCAACATAAGCATACAAGTGAAATGAAATGAACTTAATGACATGCCAACATCATACAAACAGAAGTGAAGTCATATATACAAATGCTCAATGGATATGCAAGTTACAAGAATGAGGAAAGAAGCATGCAAGACAATATGATGCAACATGAAACCCATGACAAAACAAATGCACCCTTAAGAAAATGCAAAGCAACAATGCACAAACATGGACTCAAAGCACACCACCAGAATCAAAACAAGTTGAAGAAAAGCTTTAGAAGCAAGGGAGATGAAGAGAAGAGACACACAAGACGAAACAATCACAAAAATGGAAGGAAAGAAGTAAGTAGATGAAGTGAAAGCACTTAAGAAAGAAAGAACTTACAAAGGCAAGCCAAACACAAATATTCTAAGATACAAACCCTAAACTAAGATCAGAAAGGTACCCATACCCCAAAGAGACCCCAAATGAGAAGGAGAAGTTGGCACAAGTGCCCTTCTAAGCCAATTAGAGACCTTATGATCAAAAGGAATCAAAATGGGACTAGGTAAGAACAAAAATTCACATCAATTCAACAATGCATCTAAAAATTCCACAACTTAAGACAAATGATCCTCAAACATGATATAATAATGAGCCAAAAGGGTTGGAAGAAATTCAGAAGCTAGATAGGTCAAATGAAGGCAAGAACATGAACTAGGGTTAAGAAACTTCACTTATAAGGCAAGGACCAAAACCCAATGAACAAATTTCTAAAAATCAGGGGAAAACTGACACATGAAGTACCTCCTCTTAGGAATCCAGAGAAAAAAGAATCAACAAATAACTCAAAATAATGAACTCTATGGAAAATGGACAAGGCAGGGTGCTCAAAAAGGACTAAAAAAGAATTAATTAAAAGAGAAAATTAATTGACACGTGGATAATAGGAATAAACGGAAAAGAAAAATACGAAAAATTAGAAAAAACTCAAATGAACACTCAAGAATTAATATGTAATTTTTAGACACTTGGAGGTATTTTTAATAAATGGAAACCAAAATGAAAATAAAAGAAAATAAAGAAAAAGAATTAAAAATAAGAAATGAGGCTGGGGGTGTGGATAGTAGAAAATACAGTTCAAACGTATTGGGCTTAACAAGGAGGGGGTGCGAAAAGCAGGCTGAGCCTATCCAAACTGCACTGGTTCACAAAAAATAGGGTGGAAAATCAGGAAATAAACTGGAAAAAACAATTGCCTTGAGATTGATCCAACGCATCTGGAGAGGGACCTCATTAATTGACGTGGCATTGTGTTTGGATGAGAGGTGAGGACGTATGCTTGTTATTGTGTGGTGAGTTACATTGTGAATTAAAATGGGAAACAGAAACCACGTGAGGATAAGGTGGTCTTCATTAAAGATGTGTCATGATCTGGTGAAGTGAGGGCAAGATCCAAGGGCGTATGAGTCTTCTTCAACCTTACAAAACCCTAGCTAACATAAATGCAGATTCCGGTGACCGGAGCTAGGGCTCCGGCACCGGAAATTAACAACATGAACAAACATCAATTAAAATGAACAAATAGCTCCAGATTGGGTAATTGAGGTATGCTGATTACGAAAATTACCATGAAAAGTGCAATAGATCAATGGATTTTATGGATCGAAGGAAAACAGGTGTGACCATGAAACTTGAAACTCACATTACAAGCTCATTTATGCACCAATTTTGAAACTGAACATGGCAGAATGATCAGTGAACATCAAGGATCATAAAATGCACAAACAATTTCATTTTCAGATCTGAAGATTCCAAGGCATACCTGAGTTGCAGATCTTGAGAGAGCTTGATAGAAGGCCAGATGATGAAGCATAATCACTCCAAATGCTCTCTAGTTGCAAAATAAATGCAACTAGAGCCTTGAATATGGCTGGATCTTGAGCTTTGCAAGCACCTGCCCTGAAATGGCAAGGTTGTGATTCTTGAGAGAAAGCGTGTGTGATTAATGATCCTGAGCTTCCAAGGATCAAGGATCTACAATTGGTTTTTGGAAAGAGTTCGTGTATAAGGAGATTTGAGGGAAAATGCAAGTATTGCAAAAACTTGGAAATGGAAGAATGAGAGAGAACTGAGGGATTCTGAAACCCTAATTTGTTATATATGATCTCATGACCTAATGCTGAAAAGATGAAGAAGTTTGCACGTGGGAATGAGGAGTATTTGGTGATTTTGCAAATTTTGCAATTTGATATGATATCACACAATCTTCATGAACTCTCTTGCCTTCAGCCCATGTGCACTTCAATCTGCACCCTTAATCATAATCCAAAAGATCTTGGCCCTTAGATCAAAGTATCACACTATTTTCATGAATATGCAAAATTTGCATTTTTGAAGCAACATTCTTGCTTGGCACGAAATTGTGAATTTATCTTGAGCAAAAGGATCCATTTGCAATGAATTTTAACTTTATAACCTCACTTGATCCATTCCAACACTTGAAATCAAGTTACAAGACTTTTGGCTCTTGGTGCATGCATGAAATTTTGCATTTGCCCTAATTTGAACCAAATTTTCGAGGGGCATAGATTACAAACCACACATGCTAGGAAAAATTACTTGTACTTTTTGAAAATGGGAGGCCTTAATCTCCAACTTTTATGTTTGACTTTGGTTCATTTGAAGAATTTTTGATCATGTTAAGCTCACTTGAATTTTAGGGCAAAAGTTGCCAAAAATGGAATTTCCTCAAAACCAACTTTGCACCAATTTTGCAAAAACCCTCAAAACTTCATGATTCTTGATCTTTGAACTTGCTAAACCTCTTATAAAATTTTAAGGACACCCCTTGGCTAGAAAAAGTGGATTGGACCCCTTGAAATCACACAGTTGACTTTTTAAAGGCACAGTTGACCAATTACTTCATCTGCAAGCAACTTAAGAATTTCCTGACTTCCACAAGGAATTTTCTCATGAAATTTGGTACCTAGGATCCTCTTGACATATAAAAGACTTTGCCCAAATTAAATGGCCAAAGTTGTGAGTTTTTCATGCTTGAATCTCAAAACCTAGTTTAGGACCAATGCTTAGGAGCTTTGCCCTATCCTGGATTCTCTGAGGATCTTCCAACCTTCTGAGCTTTTGTAAATGAACTTGAACTTGTAAATACAATGTAGACCCCTCATAGGACTTGTACAAATCCATTGAGCCCCTTGTCATGGCTTGTAATGCTTCAAGAACATCCACAAATGATCATATGCCTAATGCTAGGTCATGAGAAATGTTATGCCTCATCTTTCCATGCTAGGATGCTATGAAAATGATATGCTCATGATGAATATGATGTGATATGATGCTTAAAATGAAGAGGGAAAATTTGGGCTGTTACATTTAGCAGAGCAGAGAATGGCATGAATCCATGAGCATGATTTTTTACAAAAGCCAAAAGAAAGTAAGACTTTTATGAGGAAATTCCAGTCCAAGGTGTCAAAAGCTTTTCTAATATCAATCTTGACAACAAGGTTTCCACCAAAGGCATTTTTGTGCAAGAGGTTGATGGCTTCAGAAGTCAGACAGATACAATCAGAAATAGATCTTCCCTTGATAACGCCTCTTTGTTCAGGAGAGATGATAGTTGGTAAGATTGAGGCTAACCTGTCAGCTAAAACTTTTGATAAGATTTTGAATTTGAAATTTGCCAGGGCTATTGGTCTATAATGATCCACACTGCTAGCATTCCAATTGGGGAGAATCCACCAAGTTGAGAAGAATTAGAGGGTTTCCTTTACCACATCAGATTTGATTATATCCCAAAAACGTTAGAAGAAAAACCCACCAAAACTATCAGGCCCTGGACAACTGTCTTTGCTAAGGGAGAACACCGCATTCTTGATTTCCTTAGATGAAGGAATAGTGGTTTAAATAACATTAGTTTGATCATCTACTAGTTTTGGAATAATTTCCTCTGTCAGGCCATTATTAAGACAATTGTTGTTGGAGTTGAAAAGGCCTTCAAAGTGATTAAGGAAGACACTGGAAATGTCATCTTTATTAGTAATTATATCATCCCCTTGTTGGATTGAAGAAATGAATTTAGTACAATTTTTTATCTTGGCAATTCTGTGAAAGAAAGCAGTATTCCTATCCCCTTCTGAATGCCATTTAACATTTGCTTTTTCTTTCCAAAACAGATCTTCTAGTCTAAGAGAAGTTTCCAAT
This sequence comes from Lathyrus aphaca, assembly GCA_963966055.1. Classification (NCBI taxonomy): domain Eukaryota; kingdom Viridiplantae; phylum Streptophyta; class Magnoliopsida; order Fabales; family Fabaceae; genus Lathyrus; species Lathyrus aphaca. The sequence goes on from OZ014520.1 coordinate 505,988,239, forward strand.
TCGGATTGAGCTTTTTGATCTTTCACATAAAGCTCATCATTGAATCCTTCCATATGAATTTTGGATTGAATGAGATCCATATTTGAGACAGCTTTGTCTAACAGTTCATGGATGTTGCCAAACACTTCTTTGTTCCACACCTTCGGTTTGGACTTGAGGAACTTTAATTTTTGAGACAAAATGAACATGGGACATCCATAAAACACAATGTTCCAAGTTTCAAGGATGATATTTTTTCACTCAGGGTGTTCAGCCCACATTCTCATGAATTTAAAGCTAGAGGACGACTTGCTGCTTTGAAAATTAAATTCCAAGATAATTGGGTAGTGATCAGACTTATTCCTAGTGAGAGTAGCACAAGTTGAGTTACTGCACATTTGAATCCATTTCTAGAAACAAACAACTCTGTCAAGCCTTCTTTCAATATTCTGGTTGCCTTTTCTACCATGCTCCCAAGTAAAAGCTGCACCTCTAGTTGGTAAATGAAGTTGCTGGTTTTGATCCGTCCAATTTTGGAAATCAACAATTGGAGTTCTTGAAGGAGTATTCCCGCCCTGTGCTCATGTGCACCCAAAATGGTGTTAAAGTCTCCTAAGAAAGCCCAAGGAATATCTAAGAGACCTTTAAGAGAAGACAAATTGGACCAAAGTTCTCTCCTTTTGAGATAACTGGTTGAAGCATAAACTGCAGCCACCCCAAAACAATGAGAACCATTCTTGATGAAGAATGATACATGTTGATCATCCTTTAGAACAATTTGAGGAACCAATTGAGGAGCACACAAGCACCAAAGATTAGGAGGAAGACTTGGTCTAGAGTTGCAATCAAACAGTTTTAGATTTAAATTAGAGAAGTTATTAGGGGATAGCTTGTCCAAAATCATCCAAGGTTCTGCAATGAAACATAATTCTGGTTTATGTTTTCTGAGGAGGTTTTTGAAAGCCAATTTTGTGGGGTGATTGGCGAACCTCCGTACATTCCAATATAAGCGTTTCATTTAGGAGTGGCATCAACAAATTCAGACTCATTAGAACTAGAAGAATAACATTTTGCAGATGGATACCTAGGAAACTGAACTACATGCAGGTTTGAATTTGGGCTTTGATCAGCTGCAGGATTTGCTATCTGCGGTGGGATAACTTCTGGTTCCTGATTTAACTGAACCGAATTCATTGAATCTCCTTGATGGTTTACTACAATGACAACATCAGAGTTGAGATTATTATCATGGCCTTCATTATGAACAAAAGCATCCTGCTCTACATTCATCTGTTGAGACAAGTGTTTTGAGTGAGCCAAAGTAATATCTGGTGCATCTTGCTGAGTTGCAGCAACAACAGAAACTACATTAAGTGTGTTTAGAGTACCTCCAGCTTGTGCAAAGTTTCCCTGAGCTGAATTCATCTCATTTCTTTTCTCTTTTTCAACAAACATTTTCTTCAAGGAACCAGAAGTCACTGCAGACGGCTTCTGGATTTTCCTGAACTTCCCCACATTGTGACCAATAATCTTGCAATGATCGCAGAATTCCGGGAGGTTTTCGTAATGGACATCAACAAAGAATGCAAACGATTGTCTTTCGACCAAAATGTTATTTCTAATATAACTATTGAGATCCAAATCGACTAACATTCTAGCAAAATGACCATATGACCTATCAAACATTGATTTAGTAGTGGTTTCGTCCATGCATATTGGGCTTCCGATTGCACTAACAATTGCGTAAAGAATCTTGGGTCTCCAATACTCCTGGGCCAGGCCAGAGATGCAAATTCAAACCTGAGCTGAAGTTTGACGTTGTTCGTGTGGATTAAAGTTTTTCGTCCATGCAAATACTTTGAGCGAACCTGGGTTCAAGTTCCACGAACTTGCGGAATGAAACCGTTGAAGGTCTTCAATTGTTGAGAAAGAGAATTCAAAGAACCCTTTTCCTAGGGAGATAAGACCCCATTTTCCCAGAAAACTCCATAAGGTTGAAAGTTGTTTCTTGAGAGCATCAACCTTCAAGGGAGAGGAACCTTTAGGCCAAATAATTTTCCCGTGGAGATTGTGTTTACAAGAAGCTAATCCTGCCAAGTACTCATCTTCAGGAATTGTGATTGAAATGTGATCCCCTTTGACAACCGATTGCGGCAATTGGCCGAATGGAATGTTGCAAACGTTGGAGACAACTTGGGCAAATGACTTTTTCTTACCGAGGGAGGAAGAATCTGTGGGTTGGGCTGGGGAATTGGGTTGGGGGCTCTAAACAAGACCAAGGAACAACCACGGTAGCAGCCATGGTGGCACGGCGACGACGAAGAAGGAAGGGGATGGAAGAGCTAGGCGGTGAAGGTGTTGAGGAAACCCTCGATCATGGTTTTCGTGAGTTGAAAATGAGAATATTATTATGATCTAAGGGTTGAAAATGAGAATATCATAGTTCAACAAAATGTGGCACATATTAGAGTGTCCTTAAAATATTTAGATGTTTTTTCTACCGTATAACACTTTTATACATTAAGTTTTGTTTAAAATAATTTAACCCTTAAAAAGTCATTTGTTAATTTAAATTGAATTTATCTTAATTATTGAATGAATAATAATAAATGAGTAGGATTTGATGTCAAAGTTAATATTTTGACACCGATGTCAGATGATCATTTGATACCGATATCAAAATATTAATTTTGACACTAAATTATATTCTTTTATTATTAATAATTTAAAGGTTATGATATATTCACTTAAAACTAACATTTGATATTTTTAAGAGAATTTATCTTAGTCATGGAATGAATAATAATAAACAGGTAGAATTTGATGTCAAAGTTGATATTTTGACACCGATGTCGAATGATCCATATATATATATATATATATATATATATATATATATATATATATATATATATATATATATATATATATATATATATATATATATATATATATATATATATATATATAATTTGACACGGGTATCAAAATATTAACTCTAAATCATATTCCTTTATTTTTATTTTAAAAGTTAAGATATAATTCATTTAAAACTAACACATGAGATTTTTTAAGGGAATTTATTTTAGCCATTGAATATATAAAAATAAAACAATAGAATTTAATGTCAATTGATTGTGTGGATATATATATATATATATATATATATATATATATATATATATATATATATATATATATAAGTTTTTTTAACTTACTTTATAATCGTAACTGTTCTGGACTGGGCCTCCAGAGGTTGTATTGGGCCGTGGCCCAATACGTCGAGCAGATGTCCATCCACTCGGACAAACATGCTATACGGTCGAGTAGATGCTTTAGTAGTCGAGCATACACTTGGCACGTCGGACAAGTGACAGGTCCCCTATCCCATTTGCCACGTCACCCAATTATCTCCTGAAAGATAGGGGCAGTTGGACCAAGGATTAGACTACTTTCTAGGTCTACACACTCTTTACACGTACCTTGGCAGTTCTTCCATGGGCCTCGCTAATCCAGCCCAAGAAAGGACCTTGGCCCAGCGCTGGGGGCTCAACAAAAATACCTTTTTTACTTAAAGGGTCAGCTATTCTTAAACATTCTCTTGCTTACCATTTGTTATGTACCTCCACTTACTTTGGCATCGGAGTGCCTTGCAGGTACACCCCCTCTCCATTCCAACCACCTTTCCTATTCGCGTTCAATTACTAGAAGGTCCTCCTGATCAGGTAAGATCAGTAACCTTTAAATTAGATTCAATCAATAGTTAAATTAAATGTTAATTTAACCATTGATTGAATCTAATTTAAAGACTACGATTATGGAGTAGGTTAAAAAGACTTACTCTTGGAGTAAGTTGATCCTGACTCATATATATATATATATATATATATATATATATATATATATATATAAAATCAAATGACATCAAGATGCCAAAGCTTAATTTGACATCAAATATCAACCGTTAAAATGATTGATCAATGTCGCTCCCTGGATTTCCATCCTGGTACAAACGCGAAAGTGGCACGGAAAGAGGTAGAGTCGCCAACCAGGTATTTTTATCCCGAAGGAACGAGAATGGTAATGTTGCACAAACCAGAAGAAAAGGAAGGACACAAGTCCTGCGAACCAAAGAAACTGAGTTCGGGAGTCGGTTACGACCTGAGAAGGTATTAGCACCCCAGATCGTCCGCCGTACCCGACGGGATCCACGCTTGCAAAGAAAACTGCTTCAAAGGGTGTAGGAAAGAAAGCTGCTGCAAAAGAAAAGGAACTAGAACTGGAAAAGGAACTGAGAAAGAAAACAAAGGGAAAATGTAGGGAAAATAAAGATTGTGCTCGAACGGGCCCTACCCCGCTGCCTACGTACCTCATCTGGACAATGAGGATCAGAGTTGTCGTAGTTCCCTTAACTAGGGGTGGAAAATATTGCTTGTGTCTTAAGGCTTGAACTTCCTATGTCAATGCTCAGGTGTTGCAGGCTCGGAAGACGAGTGCGTTACCGTCTTGCAAAATGACAAGTAGGAGCAAGTTCGTACGATGAGAGTGAAGGTGATGAGAAAATAAGTCCCGAAGGAGAGACGTTTATTGCCTGTCCAGTGTTTTTTATGAGTTTTTTATGAGTGTGGCACAAGGAAGTGAACTCAAGCTCTTTTCCATGGAATGTGTACTTGCTACTACATTCCAAGATGGAATAATAGAAAAAACACACTCAAGTAAGGAGAAGATCCCCAAAACTTGGTTCTAGAGATTAGGGCCTAAGCTCACTAACTCGTTGAATTTATTAAGTGTTTTTGTAATTTTTGTGAAGAAGACTTTTTTATGATTTTCTTTGTGAAAGTAGTCTCATGATTAGACTTGTAAATCATGCTAGACAAGCTTGTACTATCCCAAGATGGGAAGACTACAAGTGTCCCATGGAATAAGTCCATACACACAAGGCTACCTCAACCATTATTAAGTGTTTTTTAGGTTTTGGTTTTGAGATGAAAAGAGAAAGAAACAAAAGGATCTTAAAGATAAAATCTAATGGGGAAAGTCTAATCCTAAAGTTATCATGCAAAGGTGATCCTAAGGTTAGTGTGGTTTGAAGTCTATCCTAATGAAGAATAAGGAAAGAAGAAAGAAGAACTAGAACACAACTTACTCCTCTAAAGGAGATAAGTTGTTTCTAAAGGGGGAAAATATGAGGTTAAGCAAACAAAGCACAATGCTAAAGAAATCACAACTTGAAAGCATAAAGAGATGAAGGAAGAAGTTGTATGTGGGATACCCTCCCACACACATGACTTACCATAACCCCCTACAAAACAAAGATTAGCTAAACAATTAAACATTGAAAGCATATGGAAAGCAAAAGCAAAGTAATGGTCAAGGAAAGGGAAAATAACGTAGGGAAAAGAAAGTGTTATGCTCGGATGAGCCCTACCCCACTGCCTACGTATCCCTTTTGAGGAATTAGAGTTAACGTAGTTCGACTAACTACTTTTGTTTGTTTTGGATTTTTTAGTTGAACAATGTTAAATTCACGTTCTACCGGCTGCTCGACCTTTGGAGTCTTATGCACCTGGAGTAGAAGGAATTAACATGTTCTTATGAAAAGAAAACAAAGAGTTTGATTTGTGTTTTAGGAATGCTCATGCAAAAAAGGTAGTCCTAGACGAAGGAATCGTGCTACCAAAGTTAACATGCAAATGAGAGACTATACAAAGCCTAGCAATCCTATGGGGAAACGATCGCATCACACAAATAAGCAAACAAGCTCGAGGAGTATCCACGTCACTCGATTAGAAAACATCCACCTGTGGATTATGTCTTCACAGTGGCAAAGAGAGGGCCTAGCAATGATATGGAGGATCGAAGCAGGACAAAAGTAGGGGTGACACCTAACCACGATATCGAGGATCGGGCAGGATGGGTACACGAAGCAACGAGATCTCCTCGAGCTCGTGACTGTGGAAAAAGAGTGTGTATATACATGGTATCATATAACCAAGTAAGAAAAAAATTGGGGAAATATCATGTGCGTATGAGCATAAAGCGTCAACATCAACGGACGTGAGCTACACAAAGCGTGGGGATCCAGAAAGTGAGATCCTCTTCCACAGACTGACCGAACAAGAGCAGGATGGACTTTATCCAAAAGCATCAACATGAAGTGCGAGCTAATGAAAGACTCAATGATAGTGCGGGGCTGATTACGAGCCCTTTTCGCTTGCCTTCTTCGAGGTCTTATCAAGGGGAATGGGGATGGGGCGCCTCTTTTGAGGTCTTTACACAAATGTAAACAAACACACACAGAGCCTCTGAAGGAGGACTTCCAGAAAATGCCCACCAAAAAGAAACGGTCGGGACTCCAGCCTATGTAAGCGATAGAGTGCAAAAATAGTAAATCAGATAAGAAATTATACCGTGCGAATGTAAATCCGAAGTACCAACAAGCTAAACAGAAAATAGAAACCCAGAGGTCCGCTCGAACAAGCTAGGATCCACAAACAAAGCAAGTCGGACATCGCATTTCCCATATAAGCTCAAGTCATCGGAGTGAAAATAAATCACTCAAGATGTGAAAATCGAATGCGACCGCACAAATGCCCTGCATACAACACAATCCAGACAAAACAATGACACAAAATATCATTTGAAACCAAACGGTATCCCACAAATAAAGTGGAATACCAATCAAGCGACCGTCGTCAAGATCCTTGCGAGAACCTTACATGAACTCAACAAACGCATTAGAAACCAAAAAGAGGTACAACTGGAAGTTGCACCTATGCCTCACAACTCAAAATCAAGTAGAAAGATGAGCATACGAGTCATGGATATGCATTGAAATGTATGTTTCAAAATAGGGTAGCACCTATGCACTAACATAAACAACATGCAAACTCAAACCAGAATCAAGCAAATTTACATGTAATGAATGACAAATGATCAACAAACATAAGTACAAGTCAAATACAGATCAATGCATCAAAATCGCACCAAACCGGACTTAAAAAGCCTTAAAACGGAAAAAACGCGTCAAAAATCACCGACTCGGAATTGAACGAAAATCACATGGTAACTTGCAAACGTGCCAACGGATTCAAATATGCAATCGGTTTTTGAAAATTCCGCTCGGAAGTGGGACTTTTTGGCCGATTTCATCGGCTGGCAGTAGAGAAATAGCCGGAAAAAATTGTCCGAAATCGACTAAAAAGTTTACCAATGGCTCCAGAATAATCAACAAAGTCAATTTACACTATTCACATTCGCGAAAACGCGCTACGGTTAGGAAGTTATGACCAAAATAATTTCTCGACACGCGACACATGAACAACATCAACAATTAAGCCTCAACCTATCCTATTTCGAGTTTACACATTGAAACAAACATGAATTCAAAAGTCAAACACTTCAATCAATATAAAGTCACAACAATTAGCTCTCCTAAGAATTTTGTCAAACACCTTACATGCACCGATTATTCTATGTCAATTTTAACAAGTATTTCCACTTATGCACCACAACAATTATTAGGATCAATTAACCAAGCATCAATCAAAAATCAAATCAAGAATAAATGCACATAATCTCCACAAGATTAAATCAACTTGAAAATTCAATTCAAGAAACAATTCAACAATTATTCATGAATTAAAGTTTAAGAAGCTTACCAAATGAAGAAATCGACGAAGAAATTGTGAATCCGGAGGAAGTGAGACGCGGTCATGAACGGAGGATAGGGGGAGAGGCCGTGTGGCTGCCGGCGGCGGAAAATGGTGGTCGCGCGGTGGTGGAGTTGACCGGAGGTGGTGGTTCGCGGTGGTTCGGCTACCGGAAGCTTGATCGGAATTGTTGTGTTCTTGAGTTTTTGATGAAGTTGTTGTTGTGTTCTTGAGAAAGAGTTGAGAGAATGAACTTTGATTATTTAGAGAGTTTTTGAGAGTTTTTGGTGTTTGTAAATTGTGATTGAAGTTATGAGACAAATTGTAGGTTAAAAGAATATATAGTGGAGTGTAAAATGAAAGGTAAAAGGTAGAATTTCGGCTTAAGTGAAAATAACATTGTCTTCGACAATTTTTTTTGACTCTGAGCCTTCCAAATCATCGTTCACCTCTGAATCACGGTTGCAACGCAAAAAAAAACAGATGCCATACGATCAAAATCGAGTGCGATCAATACGTTAAGCTGCAAGACCTCACTGAATAAGTTGTTTTTTTGGCTTATTTGGTGTCCGCTACTTGTAAATGTGATGAGGTCAACCTTTTCGGAGCATAATATCGACTCGACTTTGTCAGTAAAGTTGTAGATCTATGAGTCTGTGACCTCGTGTTAAAATGGGAGCTCAACCGGACAAACGATGAGGGATATATGAATTTTCTCGTGAAACCACTTTCAGCCTTTTTCTTCGGTTCAGCACTTCAATTTTGCGAAATAAACCAAAACGACAATCTTTGGGGCATCGTTCGAACTCGAGCTTGTCTTGGAACTTTAAGATGATAAAATTTGTGAACCAACGCTTCGAGAACGAACACAATCCGATGAAAATTGACTGAGTTATGAATTTTACAAAATCTGACAGACAGTGTACTGCATCAAAGAACCCCACTGGTAATTCGCATTTTCGGGATCCTTCCGCTTGGACCTAACCCAAACTGAATTTGAGGAATGAAGATAACATCTAAACGGAATTTTAGGCGCCGGAACGACATCAATCCGATGAACGAGCTGAGAGTTATGAATTTTTAGTGTCTAAAACTCACCGGTTCAACTCTGTTTTTCACTATATCGACTTTGAAAACTCGCACATTCGGAGATCTTCTTCAAAGAATTAGTTCTCAGTCAAAACCCGAAAGTTAGAAAGGATATCAAGACGGAACTTTTGGAATATGAATCTCTCAAAAATCTTGATCCAATCAGAAGTTACGAACTCTTGAATACCGCTAGCACAGTTAGTCGACGAAACTGAAATTTCAGAAACAAATAACTCCCGCCACTTTCCTTGATGAATTGGCCTCCGAGCCAAACACGAAAGTTGTAGAGAATACCGAAATGGTTCTTACCATTGAATTTCAGGCCAAAATAATTTTTCAGGCGAGAGTTACAACCTTTGCAAACTGCACCGTGAAACTGATATTACGCTTAAACTGCTTTTAATCAACTGAGAACTTTTGGCTTCTTCTGAGATGCATGTGCACGTGCCGCATGAAGAAATAAAGGTATGTCGCAAACTATGAAAGCTCAATGGAGATGTATGCTCATGTATATTTATGATACAATTATGATCTAAATACAATGTAATGTATTCAAGGATATGCTAAATGACATGAAAATGAGAGGGCAGATTTGGGGTGTTACAATCAAACAGTTGTATTAATAACCTATTTTTTAGGAAAAATAATGGATTATGTATTTTTTCATTTCATTTAATTATGACTGTTTCATCAATCATTTTAACGGTTGAGATTTGATATCAAATTAAACTTTGACATATTTTATGTAATTTAATTATATATATATATATATATATATATATATATATATATATATATATATATATATATATATATATATATATATATATATATATATATATATGAGTCACGTTTAACTAACTCCAAGAGTAAATTTTTTAAACTTACTCCATTATCGTAGTCTTTGAATTAGATTTATTCAATGGTTAAATTAAAAATTTATACTTATAATCATTAAACTGAATCTAATTTAAAGGCTATAATTATGGAATAAGTTAAAAAAATTACTTTTAGAGTAAGTTGATTCTGATTTTATATATATATATATATATATATATATATATATATATATATATATATATATATATATATATATATATATATATATATATATATATATATATATATATATATATATATATATATATATATATATATATATATATAAGAAAAATAGTATTACTTACGTAGTTAGAATATAATTATGATATCTATATAATAATATTTAATTAATATTATTGATCTGACCCGATCAGGAGGACCTTCCATTGATGAGCAGCTTTTATGTGAGACTGAGGGTGTACCTGCAAGGCACTCTAATGCCAACGTGAGTATGCAAGTATTGAAAGGTAGAAGAGATAAAGATTTAGAATACTTGACCCTCTGATAAGAGAGGGTATTTATAATGTGCCCTCAGTGTTGGGCCAAGGTTCTTTCTTGGACTGGATCAGTTAGGCCCAAGGAAGAACTGCCAAGAAATGCGTAGGAGAAAATAAGACCTAGTACGTGGTCTTGGCCTTGGTCCAACTGCCCATACATTTCAGGAGATAATGGTGGACAGTTGGGTGACGTGGATCACGTGGGAAGACACTCACTATGCCAAACAAGACCTTAGACAATGCTTTTTTTCTCTCCCTTAGACAGTGCTTTAAAGCATTGTCTAAACCTGCGTTGCTAAAGGTTTAGACAACGCTTGGTTAATGTCAAAAGCGTTGTCTAAATGGACTTTATACAACACTTTTATTGTCAAAAGCGCTTTCTAAACCCCACTTTAGACAGCGTTTTTTGCCTTTTTTTAATATACCTTAGACAACGTTTTTATTTTATTTTAATGGTATATCTTAGACAGGGCTTTCACTAAAAGCGTTGTCTAAACCCCACCTTAGACAACGCTTTTAGTTAAAGCGCTTTCTAAACCCCACCTTAGGCAGCGCTTTTTTTTAAAGCACTGTCTAAGGTATACGAAAATTTTAAAGTATTTTCATATAAAAAGCGCTGTCTAAGGTTGCCAAATTATAGGCACCTGTTTTTATCCACTTTTTCACCTGGTTTTTAAACCAAAATTTGTACCTGTTTTCCAATCGAGAATTTGCACCAAATTATCCTATTTAAACCTACTAGTTTAGGCACCGATTTATAGATACAAAATAATCGGATTTTCAATCACCAATATCTACGAAACAATTCATACAATCGTACCAATTTACGAACCAATTTAAATATACAACATATTGTCGCTCCCGGAATTTTCATCCTAGTACAAACGCGAAAGTGGCACGGAAAAGGTAGAGTCGCCAGCCAGGCATTTTTATCCCGAATGGAACGGGAAAGGTAATGCTGCACAAACCTGAGGAAGAAGGAAAGGACAAGGTCCTGCGAACCAAAGATCTGGGTTCGGGAGTTAGTTACAACCTGGGAAGGTATTAGCACCCCAGACCGTCCGCCGTACCCGACGGGATCCACGTTTGCTTGATTGCTTCAAATGGTGAGAAATAAGATGTTGTTGAATGAAAAGAATTTCTAACTGGAACGGGAGAGGAATATGGAAGGGAATTGAGAAAGAGAAGGGAAAATGTAGGGAAAATAAAGATTGTGCTCGAATGGGCCCTACCCCACTGCCTACGTACCTCATTGGGAAAATGAGGATCAGAGTCGCCGTAGTTCGTCTAACTAAGGCGGGAACTTTGTTTATATTTTTTAGGATGACGTTTCCATAGCTCTAGCTCAGGTGTTACCGGCTCTGACTCGAGGGTGTTTACCGTATTGTTGTTTGAACTGTCGAGGCAAGTCACATTCGTCCACAGAGATTAGGAGATGGGAAGAGAAGACGCGATGTTTTTGTTGATTGTCTTTTATGAGAAGTGTTTTGGAGTTTATTGTTTGTGAAGATAGTCTCATGATTAGACTTGTACATCATGCTAGACAAGCCCACACTATTCCAAGATGGAATGAATATGAGTGCCCCATGGAATAAGGCTATGCGCAAGAGACTATTTCAATATTTTATTAAGTGTCTTTTAGATTTTGTTTGAAGATGAGAGAGAAGACTCAAATCAGAAAAGGACAAAAACTAAGGGGGACTAAGACCAACCCTAAGTTATTCATTAAAATGGTGGTCCTAATGGTTAGTGAGGTTTTCTAATCCTAAGGAGCAAAAGGAAAAGAAAGAAGAAAAAGGATGCAACTTACTTCCTAAGGAAGATAAGTTGATCCTAACAAAGGGGGTTCCTACCAATCACAAATATGGAAGGAAAAAGGGAAATAAAATGCATAAAGAAATGCATAAAAAATAAAAGGATAAGGTGTAAGGAAACATACCGTTCCCTCCCTACAAACAAAGATTAGTGTTGCATTTTATTAAAAATAATAAAGCAAACATACACTAATTAAATACTAATGACTCTAGGACTCAATCTAAATTCTATTTTAATTCTAAAAGAACTAAAAATATGCTAAAACAAAAATTCAGCACCTACTACAGCCCCTAATACACAAACATCTATAGAAACGATGCATAACACTGTTGCACCCCAAAATTTTCCCTCACAATACAAGACTTTGTGTGCTAATAAGGTTCACAAGGTTCACAAGACCTTTCATGAGGTTCATGAAGTTTACAAGACACTTTATGAGGTTCACAAGGTTCACAAGACCTTTCATGAGGTTCATGAAGTTTACAAGACACTTTATGAGGTTCACAAGGTTCACAAGACCTTTCATGAGGTTCACAAGGTTCACAAGACCTTTCATGAGGTTCATGAAGTTTACAAGACACTTTATGAGGTTCACAAGGTTCACAAGACCTTTCATGAGGTTCATGAAGTTTACAAGACACTTTATGAGGTTCACAAGGTTCACAAGACCTTTCATGAGGTTCATGAAGTTTACAAGACACTTTATGAGGTTCACAAGGTTCACAAGACCTTTCATGAGGTTCATGAAGTTTACAAGACACTTTATGAGGTTCACAAGGTTCACAAGACCTTTCATGAGGTTCACAAGGTTCACAAGACCTTTCATGAGGTTCATGAAGTTTACAAGACACTTTATGAGGTTCACAAGACCTTTCATGAGGTTCACAAGGTTCACAAGACCTCCCATGAGGTTCACAAGATTCACAAGACATCTTATGAAGTTCACAAGGTTCACAAAGTTCACAAATAGTCAGAAGATTTGACAATTCCCTCAGACAATGCATCCTCCTAAGCAGTGCATCCAAAACTAGGGTTTTGACTTTAATCAGGCTAAATGGATTTCCAAGACTTCAAGTGAGCTTCATAACATATTATATGTGTTTAAGAATCCCCATGACAAGTTTCAAGACTTTTCTCAAAGGTTTGCTCAGTCAAATGATCAGATAAGTCAAAACTAGTCAAAGCAGTTAAAAAGTCAAACCGAGGTCAACTGTGGCCAAACCAAAGTCAAACTTCATGATTTTTTGCCAACATCAAGTATATGAAGTAAAATTCATCATTTGATCAAGGGTTTATCATGATTCATCAAGGAGATTTCAGATCATCAAGAATCAGAGGTTTCTAAATTAGGGTTTTCTCAAGAAAAGTCAACTGAACTTTGACCAGCCATAACTTTCACATGCTTCATCACCAATTCTCCATCCAAAGCTCATTTTGAAGGAAATTGAATTCTCTACAACTTTGTGTCTTACAAGCCAAGCCCAAAAATGCTTCATTTGGAAGGTATGAGCTAAGACATTATAGGTCATTTTGAAAGTCAACAAAAAGTCAACAACTTCAAAAGGGCATAACTTGAGAATGGTAAAAATATGGACATGAAACCAGTGGGATTGGTTATAGGACTCTTCAAGCTTTCCAAAATGTCCAAGAACACCCTCATAGCATTAAAATTGAAGGATTTGTGCCCTTGCAAAGTTGGTAAATTTTTGGTTGGTTTATGAAGAAAATGGAGGTTTAAAACCAATTTTTTCTAAATGGGCTTGCCATATGATGATCCAATCCATACCAATACTTCATGCACGACCCAAATCTCTAATATTCAGATTTTTCATCATTTTATTTTATTTATTTTGATTTTATTCATTTAAAATCATTTTAAATTAAAATAAAATAGAAAAATCAAATATTAAAATGAGATTTTGTTTCTAGAAAGTCATAAAGGTGATTTGGATCAAATTGATATGAGAATTATGAAGATTGGCTTGAAATAGAAAGGTTGAATTCACAAATATTTGAATTTTAAGTCTTAATCTTTTTCAATCAAATTTTCCACACAACAATCAATTCTTTTGACCTAAATCCACTCTACTATAAGTACACAACACAAACCTAATGCAAAGGGATGAAATTCTGGCCTCCAAGAGTAAGTTGCAATTTTCAAAATTCATCACAAAACTCCAATTCGGATTCCAAGCTACAACCACTTTCAAGACAATTTGAAGGTTGCTATGTGTTCCTGGATGTTCATAGAATGATTTTGGATCATAAACAACATCTTAAACACCTTATATTGCATAACCCGAATTCATAATGTTCATCATATTTTGATTTTTCGATTTTGCATATTGACTGGATTTTAATGAGTTTTGATCATTGTTTTGTGTTTATATCAAGTTGTTGATTGATTCTGGATAGTTTGATTGAAGTTTCATTGCAGGTTTGAGATTCCACCATTGTTAGGGTTTTCGGCCTCCATTAGGGTTTTACTCTCAAGCTAATATAAATTAATTCTAAGAGCACAGATCAATGCCAATTCATCTATGGATCATGTTTGTATAATTAATTTGATGAAATTTTGTAGTTTTGATGGTGTATGGATTTCGTAGGGTTTCCTGCAATTTAGAATTTCGCAGGAAAGTTTGTGGATAATTTCGCAGGAAATTTTGCAGTGCCAGAGGTTGAAGATGAAGCTAGCGCGCGCGTTTTCAGATTCAAATATTATTCATAATATTTTTTGAATTGTTTGTGGTTTTGTATTACAATTGCAGTGCTAGCTCAGTTGGTTAAAGGGGTGCGCGTGTGAGGCTTTGGTCCAGGGATCGAATCCTGGGCTCAGCAGTTTTTCTCATTTTTTCATTTTAATTGTTAAGCTTAATATATTATGTATTGTGATGGATATGTTAACAGATGCGCCCTCCCGGCTGGAATGGTAAGTGTATTTGTGTGCTGTGCAAAGGTCCTGGGTTCGATTCCCCCCAGGCCTTTTGTTTTGTTGTCTTTTTTTATGATTTTCCAGGATGAAGCAACAAAACCAATTGAACCCCTTTCCTTAGCACCTGTACGCGCATGGCCCAGTGGATGGAAGGCAAGTCTTGGAGTCTGCAAGCTTAGGGACTGGGTTCAAACCCCAGCCCAAGCAGGTTTTGATTTTTCATTCTTTTTCTTATTTTTGATTATTTAATTAATTTTCTATCTTAAATAAATTCAAATAATAAATAGTATGTTCATATTATTCTTTTTAATTTTATAAGAAAAACTTATTTATTTTTTTTTGCAAATTATTAATATTGTTAAATTATATATAGTTATTTTATTATTCTAAAAAATATGTATATAAACCCTAATTTTCTAAAACCTAAAATATTTTGTAAAAAACCTAATTAATTCTAATAATTTTTTATAAACCCTAATTTTCTTCCATTTAACATTTAATTCTATTATAATTTTTAATTTTAATTTATTATTTAATCATGTATATATATTATATAATTTGTTTATAACTTAATTCTTATATATAAATAATTTTTAATATATGCTTAAAACTTGTTAATTTAATTTTGTAATTATAATTTACTTTCATAATATGTTTATAATTAATTTAATTTCTAAACATTTAAAACTTTATAATAATTAGTATAATTGCTTATATTTTCTTATTAATCTTAAATAATAATTGTTTATAAAAATTGAACTTTTAATTATTATAATATTCTTGCTTATTTCATTATTATTATTATTAATTATATTTATGTGATATTTATCATTACTAACCCCATTTAACTTTGTATTATTTTTATTATTATTTTCTACTAACCCAATTATTATTATTATTATTTATTTTTGCTTATTTTATTTAATTCGATTTAATTATTATTATTATGTAATTGTTCCTTGGATGTAATATTTAGTAGTAATGTTTAATTATTTATTTTATGCTATGGTTAGTAAATAGGGAGTGTAACATGTTTGTATGTTTAAAATTAACTTAGCTCATTTAATTTAAAAGATAAATATTAAAATTGTGCACTCACACACGTAAGCCGATCTTTGATCGCCATCTCACTTCCTTAGGGATACCTCTCATGTTGCCTAATACAAAAAGGTCAAGTAGGGTGTATAAAGCAAAGTCCCTAATTTCACATCATCTAGTCCCTTAACAGATAAAAGATCAAGTCCCTTTCGAATTTTGCCTTCGTAATGATCTTGTCCCTTTCGAATAAAGATGATAGTCCCTTCGAATTGCTTATACACCCTACAGTTGCCTAAAGTAACAGATGACCCTTCACATGTCCCTCACATCCAAGGTAATGACTACCTATTCCTTAATAATAGGGATAGTCTTACCGCTTAAAGGATTCAAGAACAGAAAAGACTTAAACTTAGGGTAGGTTCCTCTTAGATACTTGCTCACTCTTCAAAACATTTCAAACACTTCACAATTTCAAACAATTTTCAAAACAAAGGTTTTATACGCATCCGTACATGGATCATTATAAAACACTTAAGAAAATTTTTATTCACATACTTCACATTTCAAAAACATTTTAAAGTGAGCTAAGTAACTAAGAGCCCATGGATAACCATGGATGTAAAGGGTGCTAACACCTTCCCTTTACATAACCTACCCCCCGGACCCAAAAATCTTTTAAAAGGTCTTTCCTGTTCTTTTATGCCTTTCCTTTGGATAAAATAAAAGTCGGTGGCGACTCTTGCTATCCGCAACATAACTAAAGTCAGTTCTCCCACCGTGTTACAAACACAAAGCAACTTTTTACAACCAGTATGCAGCATGAAAAGGTAGTTGTAAAAAGTCCAATATAACATGCAAACATGACAAACAACATGTATTTTACAACACCTATATGCAAAGTCAGCTATGAAATGTAAAATACAGATTTGGTTATTTTCATTTTTTAATGCATAAACTCAATGAAACATGTACTAATTTCATCATGAACATGCATTTGGACATGGATCATCATACATAAATGAAAGAACATGAACATTTTTGAAGGATTATGCAAGAATGCATCACATGGTTGATTATGCAACAAGTATGAAAGATATGTCACATGAATATGGCATATGAACATGATGATCATTGATTATGAACATGCAATATGATAGCTCAACAAGAATGCCAAAATCAATGCAAAATTCAGAATTTGAATTGATGTGAATGCTATGATCAAACATGGAACCAAATGCAACCAAATGCACATACATACATGGTTATGTGAAATGAAACATACCTTGATACAATGAAATGCAAAATGATTTAACACAATGCGAAAGATGTAAAAATAGAATGCAACATGATTATTCACATGCCAAATGATGCATAAACATAGCAACAAAATGCAAGAAATCAAATTATACACAAAGGAACACAAAAATGCATAATATGCAATATGAACGGAAACGCGTCGAAACGACTCGAAATGGGGGAATGAGATGTCGAAACTAACCTAGAAAATTCCCTAAAATCAATACCTAAACATGCATGAACATTAGAGACACTAGAAAGCAAGACTAAGTTATCAAATAAGCAAAGATTCCAAAAATTAACAGCGTTAACCGGTTAACCTGGTTAACGGACCAAAAACTGCACTGATTTGTAGCCAAAACGCACGCATTAACCGGTTAACCAAATGGTTAACCGGTTAACACTGAACCAAAATATGAAAAAAGTTAAGAAATAAGTGCTTTTGGCCACAAACTCACTTCTAATGATCTCCAACATACCTAGGAACATGTTAACACTAATTTCTACTTAATTGGGGCTTATTTACACATGCTAGGTCCTATAACTATCTACACCATAACTTCTAATCCATTACAAATCATAAATCGCTAGCAACACATAACGGAAACATAATCGATCACAAGCAAAATGAAAAGCAATTAAAGAACGCCGAAATGGCAAGATGAAGAGAATAACTTAAAGGAGAAGTGATTTAGATCACCAACCTACGAAGCAGAGAAGTGCTTCGGTGGATGTTGCAAGAATCGGAGCTTGATCAAAGAGAAAACCAAGAAAACCGCGAATCCGCAAAATAAATGCGTTCTTGATGCTTGAACCTTCGTGCACTTCCTATAAGTCGAAATCTTCACAAAAATCAGTAGCTCCTTCTTCTATAATCCACAAATTAATGGAGGTTGGAGGCTAAGCTTCAATATCTTCAAGTTTCAATGTGAAACTTAAAGAGCTTCTTCAAAAAGCTTTGGTGAAAAGGAAAAATGGAGGAAAAGTGGGAGAGAAGAAGTGATTGTGAGAGGGTGAAAAATTTGGAAACTTGGGAACCTTTTGCATTGAAGTGATTAATGATTATATAGAGGCTAGGCTTGGAGCTAGGTTTGGGAATGGAGCTAAGCTTAGGCATGGAGTTAGGTTTGTAGTTAGTTAGGGTTAGGGTTGGAGAGGGAATATTCCTTGGAATATTCCTTGGAATACTCTAGAATATTCCTTGGAATACTCTAGAAGGTTGTGGAACATGGTAGAAGCATCCAAGGGAAATGGAGTGGAATTGAAGTGGAAAAACAAGAGGGAAAGAATGAAAGGAAATGTGGAAAGAAAGTGGAAGGAAAAGGGAAAGAAAAGGGAGGGAAAGGTGAATTTTTCCCTTTTTGGTTGGTTAGCTTGAAAATGGTTTGGATTATTTTTGGGATATTATTTTTCTCTTGAACTCCAATGTTTGGCAAGTCTCGATCGACCACACACCTCATTCGTATGCAAAGGATGATGAATTATTTATTTAATTTTTCAAATGCGATGCAATGATATGCGGAATGATGCAAGAATGAAGCGTAAATCGCTCGAGGTTGATAATAAATAAGAGGGCAAATTTTGGGGTGTTACACATATACTATAACCAATATCTCCGAAACAATTCATACAATTTATTTCATCCAACTACACATTTTGTTTCAAATGAAATCTACATAAACTAAAATGTGATAACACTTCGAGCCCGAGCTACACATTTTCATCCAATTGCAACTATACTATAACCTGAAACAACACAAAAATATTGTAATTGATCAATTAAAACAATTCATAATCAATATGTCTATAGTTACATTCACATACTCAAAATTTTCATTAATTAAAGTAAGAATATAATATACCTTATAACAAATTGAGCCCCATAATGAATTGACATAATTCCTCTTTAATTTCTTCCAAATGATCTTTTGAATAATATGCACACTTGAATTCATTAAAGTACTACATAATAATATAACATAGTTTGATTTAGTTTCAACTATTTAATTCTATGAGAAATATGTGTTAAATATTAAAATAACTCATAAGTTAGAAATACATACATCGGATGGAATCTCTAGTCGATCCAAAGAAAGAGTTTCTCTCATAAACCTCAACATGAAATATCCGCAATATATACCATTACGTTGCAGAGGACACTACACATGAAAAGAAAATATGGATAAATCCTAAGTTTTATCAAGTATCATCACTAATATAATAAAAAATGTGATAATTAATAATATACCGCCACTTTTATCCATGTAATGTTGTTGGCTCGACTCTTTGATACTTGGATATCTCGTTGGGTTCGAAAAGCTTGTATAATGCTAATAAAATATAAATGAATATTTAGAAAAATTCACATAAACAAATAAATACACACAAGAATATTTAGAACAATCTCACTTACGTGTCAATCATGTTCTTCATATCCGGGTATGTTGTCTAATCATTTCCTAACAAGTCAAGATAATAAAAAATTTCTTTGATAGGATTGATTGCGACCAACAACCAATGTCCACTGTAAGATTAAACAAATGTTAGATGGAAATTTTCTACACGACGTCAAAATGCAAAATAATTATGATAGATGAATTTAGAATGAAAATCTAACCCGGTATTAAACGGTAAAAAGAACAACTTTTCCGTATCTTTGTTGGCCATGAAGAGGTTGCGAACGTACACCATCACATCATCTGGTTTACTTAAGATTAAAGTTAAGTTGACGGACGCGGGGCTTAAGAATCCAAATCTTTTGTCCAATCCACTTGGACGCATCAATTTGTCATACAAAAACCTTAAATAAAAACATCATTAACATTAGACTATTCATTTGAAACATAAAGTAAATAAGTTGTTCAATTAATATAACAAAGTAGACCGGATATACCTCACGTAAGTATTGACAACACTTATGCCTAATTCTTCATGATGAAAGATTTGCACAAATTCTTCATTACCAACTGATTATTCATATTCAAAGCCAAAAATACCTTCCTCCATATGTATAAGCCGAATACCTCCGGTCGGAATATCTGTCAACTCTAGAAATGTCTGAAGGTACGACCTATACTTGGAGGTAGGTTTTTTTTCTAGCCACAGTCTTCTTAGCACCAACCTTTTTTTGTTGTGTGGAGACGTTGCTAACCTCCTTAAACGCTTCCCATTCTTCTGGTGAAATCAAACTTTCATATTTCTTTGGAAGCTCCGCATCAACATGATTACCATCTTCATCCCTAAGATACTTGGATGATAAAAATGTTCTAAACCCTCTTAGTAGCTTTCCGACCAATTTAAGACAAAAATCTCTTCTATCATCTTCGATGTTGAAACACCTCTAAGAAAAACATACACATTGTACATTAGTACAAGTAATTTAAAAGACATAATTAGTTCGCATAATTAAAGACATAATTATTGTACCTTTATCTCAGTCCATATTTTGTCTTTGGATTCTTTCAACTCTTTTTTTCTCCAATCATAACAAGTAATTGGAATATCATTCCTTACTAGTGAATCAATGAAACTAGTCAAGGTATGACTGTTAGCTTCTATAAGCTGCCCAAGCTAGCTCCAATGCACATCTAAAATGATATCTCGGTCTCTACCATGGATCACTCTCCTCATCACTGTTATGCCTCTTCTAATCTCGTCTTTCGTAGATACCTTTTTATCACCTCCTTCACGCGTAGAATCATCATCATGCGGGTAATCATCGTTAGTGGCCATATCTAACCTGTAATCAAGAAACCAAGGATATTAAATATAAATTATAATGAAAGCAATTGAAAATGAAAAATAAAGAAACCAAGGATATCAAATATAAATTATAATGAAAACAATTGAAAATGAAAAATAAAGAAACCAAGGATATCAAATATAAATTATAATGAAAGCAATTGAAAATGAAAATGATATAATATATAACATTTTATTACATTACCTCTTTCACTAACATCTCTTTCTTTTCTTTGTTGGAATATTAATTACTTGTTTCTTAGCAATGCAGACAAATGAATTGATTCAAATTCTCTCGTTATGATCATATTTGATATATGACTCGTCCACTATAAGATCCTCATCTTGATCATTTATATTCAACTCATTCTGTCTAATGCATGACTCATTCGCAACATCAATATCACATTGATCGACATCACTATCATCAACCACTTTGTTAGAGAAAAGCACTATAGACCATTTTGTACTCGTCGTGTCATTCACATAGAACACTTGTTTAGATTGAGATGCTAGAATAAAAGGTTCATCTTTGTACCCCACTCTAGTAAGATCAACTTGCAAAAATCCAGACTTATCCATTTGTATGGTACTACTATTTACCCACTTGAAACTAAAAATGGGAATCTGAAACTTCTCGTAATCAAACACCCAAATGTGCTCAATAACTCCAAAATATGAAAAATTTGCATATTTGGGGTTTAAGTCCTTCATACTTGATATATGCATTGCTTCAGCTAGCACGACGACACCACTATTTTTCATAGTACTCTTATCATCTTATTCTTTGTTATAAAATGTGTATCCATTAATTGTGTATGTGCTATGAGAAAACACATGCAAACTTGGACCATATGCCAAACATCTCAACCTTTCTGTTACCGAAGCAGGATCTGAAGAGCGCTTCGAATAAATATAATCATTTATCCATTGTATGAAACTTTGATTATGCTCTCGTACTATCCAATTTTCATTTCTGTTCGGATTTAACCTTCGGAGTACATCCTTGTGCATTTCAACATATGGCTCAACCTCATTATCATCATGCAGAACATACAAATGCACTTGATCTCGTTCATCCCTTGATACTGTCATAATTTTATTTCCAATTAATTTTTTACCTTCCTTTTTTCAAAAATCTAAGCTTTGGGGAGTCCAATCGGTTGAACGTTGGACAAATATTCAATACAAAAATCAACAGCTTCTTCAACAATGTATCGTTCAACAATACAACCCTCTGGTCGACTTCGGGTTTTCACTTACCCTTTTAATATTTTCATATACCATTTAGCAGGGTATATCCATCTCATATAAGCTGGTCCACACAATTGTGTCTCTTTCACAAGATGAACAACGAGATGAACCATTATGTCAAAAAAAGAGGGAGGAAAATACATTTCAAGCTCACACAAGGTAATTACAATCTCTTTTTGTAGTGTTGGTAAGATCTCGGGATCGATCACCTTACTACAGATTGACCTAAAGAAAAAACACAATTTAGTTATGGAACTTCTTACTTTTTCTGGAAAAATAGAACGTATACCTACTGGTAGAAAATGTTCCATTATAACATGGAAATCATGTGTCTTCAAACTCTTCAACTTGAGGTCTTTCATAGACACAAGTCTTCTAATATCTGAAGAGTATCCTTCTGGAACCTTAACTTCACTCAGAAACTTACACAATTTTTTTCTCCTTTCTAGATAGAGTAAAAGTAGTAGGTGGTAGATATGTTCGTCTTCCTTTCTTCACAGGTGCTAATTCAGTTCTCATTCCCATTTTTAACATGTCCTCCCTTGCTTTAAGGTCATCCTTAGACTTTCCTTTTATATTGAGTAACATACAGATAACACTTTCAAATACATTTTTTTCAATATGCATAACATCGAGAAAATGTCTCACATACAAAGACTTCAAGTATGGAAATTCAAAAAATATCGACCTCTTCTTCCACCCACCTTTGACAACCTTATGTGCAAAAGGCTTTCCAAACTCACTATGCACATCTTTCACCATTTCAAAAACTTGGTCACCTGATAATGCGGGTGGAGCTTTACGCTGTTCGGTGTCTCCATTGAATGCTTTTCTCCACCCACGGTAGTGATGTTTATAATGTAAGAATCTACGATGACCGAGAAACACGTTCTTCTGACAAAGTTCTAATCGAATCGTATCGGTTCTATCTTCACAAACACGACACGCACGTTGACCTTTAATGTTATACCCAGATAGATTTCGGTATGCTGGGAATCATTAAATGTGCCAAACAACATCGCCCTCAAATTGAAAATTTCTTTCCTATATCCATCATAAACCTCCACACCGTTCTCCCACAAAATCTTTAAATCTTCGATCAAAGGTGTCAAGTATATGTCTATGTCATTACTTGGTTGTTTAGGCCCATAGATTAACATAAATAACATCATGTACTTACGCTTCATACATAGCCATGGAGGTAGGTTATAAATCATAAGAATCATATACCATGTGGTATGTGAGATACTTTGAAGACCATGCGGGTTCATTCCATCAGTAGATAATACCAAGCAAAGGTTTCTTGCTTATTCTCCAAAGTCAGGATAATCATTATCAATTTTCGACCACTGTGGTGAATCATCCGGATGTCGATACTTTCCATCAATGATTCTTTCATCTACATGCCAAGTCAGGTGTCTTGCATCAGTTTCACTACGAAACATGCGCCTAAATCTCATAATTATAGGAAAATACTATAAGACTTTTGCTAGAGTCAATCTTTTCTTATATCGAGACAAACCACATTTAGGGCACTCAGTTAATGATGCATATTCGTTACGAAACAAAACACAATCGTTTGGACAAACATGTATCTTATCATAGCTCATGCTAATAGAGCACAACATTTTTTTCCTCATAGGTTCGATTAGGAAGAACATTATCCTCCGGTAGAATTTCTATCATAAGGGCTAACAACTCTGTGAAACTTTTATCCGACCATCCATTGCCCGCCTTTAAGTTGTACAACTTTAATACCGCAGACAATCTTGAGAATTTAGTGCAACCTTTATACAACAGTTTCTCTGCATCGCCTACCAACCTCTCAAACATTTCAGGACAATCATGAAGATCTTCTTCAAGTTCTTCTACAATCTTTTCAACTTGATCACAATCGTATGTTTCCGTATCTTTGTCTTTTGAAGCATAGGTCGTATTACTTTTCCCACTCGGTTCAACATTCTCGTTAATTTTCTCACCATGAAATTTCCAACACTGATAACTTCGATCAATTCCATGTCTTAGTAAATGAGATTTCAACCCATATGCGTCAACCTTATCAATATAACAACAACGCAAGCAAGGACATTTCATTCGTCTGAGATTTTTAATGTGTTGAATAGCAAACTTAACGAATTCCGTAACCCCATTCTCGTACTCTTTGGACAATCGATCGACACAAATCCATGTTTTATCCATGGTTTTCATACTTATTAAGGTAAGAAATCAATATCAACTTCAATAACTTATACATAACCAATGTAAATTCAAACGACAATAACCTATATATAACCAATGTAAATCCAAACGACAATAACCTACACATAACCAATGTAAATCCAAACGCTAATAACCTATACATAACCAAGGTAAATCCAGACGAAAATACTATTTCACTATTTTCACAAAATCAGTCAAGAACGAAAACTATTGTATTAAAATTATAGAGTTTTGGACATGAGAAGCAACTAGATTGATATGACAACATATAATCGAGTGTTTTTGCTTAAAGTTTATAATGCATCAGTGTTTCTAATAGCTAATTTAACAAAGTATTGGTTAAATCATATTGCGCAAAATTATTTGATAAAACAATGGCTCAAGAGATCTACAAGTTTAGATGACTTAAAACTTTTAGTTAATTTTCCAACTTGTGGTAGTTTTAGCATGATGACTAGTGTGTTCTAAGTGAACAAATGATATCAACATGTTCTTTTCAACTAGCAATAAATGATATTGCAAGTTCTGAGTCTTCAAACACACATGGCTTTCTACTTTTGAACATGTACACATCTTTCTACTCTTATTATTGTATAAAATAAGTATATGATATGTTAACAATATTGGTGCCCAGAATTACACCAAATTAACATTCAAGAAATGAAGAACTGCAACTGACTCAGAACAACAAAAATTAGAATTCAAGATAAACAAGTATGTAACAAAAGGTAATAGGCATCTAAATAACTTAATGTCATTGTGAAATGAGAAACAATATTATGACTTTTTTTTCCTATAGAGAACCATTCTAAAGCTTAAACAAAGTACACTAGAATCAATAAACAACATTATAACCAAAAACAAAAAACATTAAATACCATAAATTCTCAATAAACAACAACAATGTACCTTATGAGAACTCAGTAGAGGACGAATTCAATCAAGAAAATGGACGAACTCGGTAGCTTATTGAACTCAGTCAAGAACAAAATTTGTTCTTCACTATTCTTCACAAACTCAATCAAGAACAAAAAACATACTCAGTTAAGAAAGAAAACGAACGAAAACAATCTCAGTAAATAAGGTTTCAACAAGAACGAATAACAGAAACAACGTTTATGGAGGTTTTTGAGAAAACAATGTTAGGTTTCGCGTTTGCAGGGGGGGGGGGGGGAAGAAAGATCAGAAACGAATGAAAATAGAATCTGACTTGTAATATTTTAATTTAACTAGACCTTAGACAACACTTTTTAGAAAAGCGTTTTCTAAGGGCGACCTTTAAAAGCGCTTTTGAAAAGTGCTGTCTAAGGTTGACCTTAGACAACGCTTTTGATTTTTTTTAATTTAAATTTTAAGACCTTATACAACGCTTTTAATAAAGCGTTGTCTAAGATATACCTTTAAAAGCGTTTTAAGAAAGTGTTGTCTAAAGGGCACCTTAGATAGCGCTTTTTATGATATTTTGTGAACAACTTTCGTGTTTTATTTTTTTTTGCACTTATAACATCACTTTTTAAAATAAGCGCTGTCTAAGGTGCGCTATTAAATGTAATTTTTGGCATAGTGACTGTCCGCACACTTCAGTATTAGGTCGTGGGCCGTGCCCGACAGATTGGGCTTTCCTCGTCGAAGACTTAGGCCCAGTCCAGAACAGGAGTCCTAAGTCGCAACTCTGGAGCGGAGTGATAACTTAAGAGGAAACGTGTCGGGCATAGTCAATCAATCGTCAAGGGAATTCGCCGGTATATGTCGGGAAATACCAATGAGGTTTCAATCTTTGGCAAGTCAGGGAGGAGGTATCCACCCCTGAGTAGAATCTTGTCCGACGTTTACTTTGCATTTCCCTTTGTTGAAGGGTTTCATCCTTCAGTGGCGTCAAGGAGGCTAGTGGGTGGTGAGAATTTCTTCTCGTCGAGGAGAATTATCTACCCGGAAGGGCCTGAATGCTCGTGTGGCGTCGAACATGTGTATGCATTTTTAAGGTGTCGATGACAATATGCCCGACACCTCATGAGATTTCCAAAGATGATGAGTCCCGTCTTTTCGTTTCTCTCTTTAATGCGCGTTATTTCGTTTTCTGTGAAACGGTGCATCAAACGCCAACTGCATAGGGACTCTAGATAGCCTAGGAAATTATTGCCTAGGCGTGCCCCCCATGCAACATTTATAAAAGGGGTATTAGGGTCCATTTTGTCACCTTACGCTCTTGTTACTCTCCTTCAGTTCACCATACGAATACTTT
Source organism: Lathyrus aphaca (assembly GCA_963966055.1). Taxonomy (NCBI): domain Eukaryota; kingdom Viridiplantae; phylum Streptophyta; class Magnoliopsida; order Fabales; family Fabaceae; genus Lathyrus; species Lathyrus aphaca. Next base: position 506,014,876 of record OZ014520.1, read on the forward strand.
CTGCCCCCCGAAATCTTTGTCGTCGCCGTCGCGACCGTTGCTGCTGTACCGTCGCTTCGTTAGAATCATGTCAGGTATAGTTTATGTCATTTTTCTGATGAATTAAGCTTGTTTGGTTAGTTAGTACGGCGACTTATTCGTAGGAATAGGTAAAAAGGGCCCCCTCATTTAGGTTGTTTTTTAGAGAATTATGATGAATCTCCCGGGCACATCATGACTTTGGCATGAATGTGCCGACTAAACTTATGTATTTCCCTTGGATCTCCCGGGCACCTTTAGTGTTTTCTTTGAATGTCAAGGGCATCCCTTGAATGTCCCGGGAAACTTTTAAATGAACGCCCCATGCATCTTTTGGTGTTGAGATGAATATGTCGGGTGCCTTCCCCCTCATCCTAACCCTCGTCCTTTCACTTGAACTGTGGTGGAAGGGTGGATTTGATATGATGTCAAATTCACCGATTTCCTCTACTTTTCAGGTAACGTGGACCAGAGACCTGAAGATGTCCCCATGGAGGATATTGATATAAAAGTGGACGAGGAAGATGTGGATGATCAAGGGCATCCTGCGAAAAAGAGCGTGCCGACCACTTCTGAGGGCGAGGATTTATTTTGGGTCGCCAAAGAGCCCTTGGAGACGGGCTCACATTTTGTCGAGGACCACCTCTCCGCACACACAATCGTGGAGGACGTGTGTCCAAATGAGCCTCACAATTGGGAATGTTTTGCCCCTCTCCCCGAGCAATGGATCTGCTCGACATTCCGGGGAAAACAGTTCCCCATGTATGAATTTGCTTTCAGGGAGGTGGGGATCTGTCTTCCCTTCACCAGTTTCCAGGAGGCCGTTTTCAGGAGGCTCGACCTGGCTCCTTCTCAACTTCATCCAAATGCGACCATGTTTATTCGGGCATTTGAGCTCGTCTGCCAATACCTCGAGGTCGGATGTACTCTGCCCCTTTTCTTTCAAATCTTCCACCTGCAGTGGTCGGGACGCATAGTCGTCATAGTTGGGTTTCTTTCAAGCAGCCAATGCGGCTTTTCAAGACCTACCACGACTTCGTCCAGTACTTCAAGGATAGGTGGTACACGATGAAGCCCGTCCTTTCGCGCGCCCTAGATAGTATCTACAGTACTCAGTAGGATGCCAAAGGCGGGGAGCATCTTGTCTCAAGGATCCCCCTAAAATGGCAATGAAACCATTTCATATGGTCGACTGATCATTATAGTGTGAAGGCTAGGAGTCTAGGGCCCGAGGACAAACTGGCCTATGAAAAGCTGGTGGCCTACGTGCGGAGTTTTACTCTCGCAACATGCGTGGACCGACTGGACAATCCCATCCTGGGTGATGGTGGGATTCCTCTCTCCGAAATTCGGTTGATCAACACTAGAGTCGTGCTCGAATGTAAATCGAATGAGGAATCTCTCCGACTTCTAGGTGGTCTATGCTTGCCAGTTATTTCCTTGTTTACTTTTATTCACATGTCTAATATTTGTTTCTTTTTGCAGCTGCCATGCCCAATCTTAAGGAACGCATGCTGAAATTGGCCTCCAAGTTGCTATCGAAGAGGTAGGTAGGGGTTCCGGGACTCCTATTCCGCCTCCCCAAAACTCTCCACAAGTCGCAGCGATGCCCGACACTCCAGTGGTTGTGCTCGACTCCCCTCTTCAAAAATGCCAGGGCATTCAGGGATTTCTAAATCAGACTCCCGCAGTGGATGATGGTTCATCAAAGAGCCGAGGAACTTATCTTTTGCCTGCCTTCCATCTCCAGCAGGAAATGTTCAGTGCCGAAGGCTCTGTCAGGGTTGGGGATGATGAAGCCAAAGCCATTCTCGACTTGGATAGAGCGACCAGAAAGGCCAACCTCTCTTAGGATATAGTTGCGATGATCAGGGTCATGAAGACGGCCTTGGTCCTCACCGACAATACCTTCCCGCTGTCAGAGTTGAGGGCTACTGAAGAGGCGCTCTAAATGGCCAAGGTAAAAAAGGACTTGCTCTCCCACGACTTCTTCAACTACATGGAGAAATACAAAGTCTGGGAAAGGTTGATGTTCGAGCTGGGGGAGGTCAAGATCAAGCGGGAGGGTCTGATTGATGATATTAAGAAGCTGAAGGACAGGGAGGCTGAGTTCGACGAAGCTGTCGCGAAGAACAAGCATTTTTGCTTGAGGGTCTAATAGCTAGAGAAATTGGCTCTCCCTGCTAAGGAGGAAAGTGAGGAGGACCAGGCGATGCAGAGTCGGGGAGACCTGATAGCTCAGATCAGGTAGCTCGAGAAGAATTGTGTGGAAAACCTCCATATGGGTTTTGACAATGTTATCGACCAGCTGAAGATTGTCAACCCTAGGCTCGTGACTGTCGGGACCTCCTTTAACTACAAGGTGGATGGTGGGGAAATTATATGCCCGTTCATCAGTCCGGATGATGAGGAGGGAGAGGAGGAGAAGAAAGTCAATGAATAGGTCTGGCCTTTTCCCATAGTTTTTGTTTTCCTAGCCTGCGCGCCATGGTTCTTGTTTTTATGGCCTGCGTGCAATAATTAGTTTCGGGCGAAGTCCCCCCCTTTTGTACTCTGTACTGGCCAGTTTTTGGTCTGTATTATAATGCAGTGATTTTATTTTGTTAATTTTTTTTGGATTTAATACCCAGATGTGAACTTGTTTGCTCGACTATATAGGCTCGTCAATTTAGGGAATCGACGAGGTGATAGGTTTTATATCCGTGCATGAACGAGACGGGGGTCGCGATCGAGGTCGTGATCCCGCGGCTTGGGTCTTCCCATTGCAAGTTGGGTGCCCTGTCGATGTGGTACTGCGACAGAGGAGTTTGTTTAAAGTATCCTCCGTTGAGGAAAACCGTGCCCGTTTCTCAAGGGTGTCGGCCCTCCCTTCGATTAAAGACAGCGCACATGGTCGTATTTCTTAAGTTTCTTAGTGTTCTAGGGTCGAACAAGTTCTTCACCTTGTAGGTTTTCGAGATAGTATGCCTCGTTGTCCTTCTTGTCCCGGACTCGGTACGGGCTTCCCAGTTCGCGAACATCTTGCCTTCTTGTAGGCTTTTCTAATTTCGTCGGAGGACGAGGTTGCCGACATGGAATTTCCTTTTGATAAATTTTGCATCATGGTATAGAGCCACCTTTTGTTTTAGCGATGCTTCCTTGAGGGTTGCTTCAGATCGGATCTCCTCAACGAGGTCGAGCTCTACTCGTAGGGCTTCGTCTTTCATCTCCTCATCAAGGGCCGTTTTTGTCCGCCTCGAGGGTTCTAGAATTACCGGGATGACTTCCTCCATCCCATAGGTTAGCCAGAATGGAGTCTCCTTAGTTGTTGAATATGGAGTCGTGCGGTAGGCCCAAAGTACACTATGTAACTCCTCGACCCAAGCTTTCTTTGCCTCACCCATTATGTGCTTTAGTCCGCGTAAGATTACCCTATTGGCCGCCTCTGCTTGGCTGTTAGTTTGGGGATGTTTGACGGCGGTGAAGTGTTGCTTCGTTCCTAGGTTGGCGACGAAGTCTTGGAACCTTCTGATAGTGAATTGCGTTTCGTTGTCGGTGACAAGGACTTGGGGTATGCCAAAGCAGACGAGGATGTTTCTTTTGAAGAAACGAAGTATATTTTGTACTGTGATTTTGGCGAGGGCCTCGACCTCGATCCACTTTGTGAAGTAGTCAACAACGATAATAATATATTTCTTTTTGTTGGAGCCGGTCACAAATGGCCCGAGGATGTCCATTCCCCACCAAGTGAAAGGCCACAGGGAAGATAGTGTATTTAGCTCATTAGGTGGAGCTAGGTGCATGTTTGCGTGTCTTTGACACCTGTCACATCTCTTGACGTACTCTTTTCCGTCGTGCTGCATCGTCGACCAATAGTAGCCTGCTCGGAGTGTTTTTCGTTCCAATGACTTTCCGCCGAGATGTTGGGTGTTAATCCCTCCGTGAATATCTCCCAAAATGTCGGGGACCTTTTCTTCCTCGATGCATTTGAGCAGTGGGATGGAAAAACCTCGTCGATAGAGTTTTCCTTCTAGGAGGACGTAGGAGCACACCCTTCTCTTGGTTGTTGATGTTTCTTTTGGATCCGCTGGGAGTTCTTACTTATTGAGGTACTTGTGGATGGGATTTATCCAACAATGTGCATCACCGATATCATTCACCTCTGGTGGAAGGGAAGGTCTCTCGATGCTTGGTCGGGGGAGGATCTCTTGGATCACATATTTGTTTCTACCCTTCTTTCGTATGCTTGCCAGTTTGGATAGAACGTATGCTCAAGTGTTGTGCTATCGTGGGACGTGTTGGACCTCCCAAAAGTCGAATTTCTCTGTTTTTCTTTCACAAGGGATAGATATTCGATGAGGTTTTCGTTCTTGGCCTACTATTCTCTTCGTACTTGGGACACTACAAGATGAGAGTCAGTGGAGATTTTTAGTTCCTTTGCTCCTAGATCTTCGTCCAGTCTTAAGCCTCCTAGGAATGCTTCGTATTCGGCTTGGTTGTTCGAAGTCGGGAAGGCCAGTGCTAGTGATACTTCAATTAGGTTTTCGTATTTGTTTTCGAGGATGATACCTGAGCCACTTCCCGTCGAGCAGGAAGCGTCGTCGACAAAAATCGTCTGTTTATGGGCTCCACTAGTCGGGGTTGGGCTATACGTCATCTCGGCAACGAAGTCAGCCAGGACCTATGATTTTAGGGCCTTCCTGCTTTCGTATTAGATGTCGAATTCTGACAGTTTTAATGACCATTTCAACATTCTGCCGGCTATATCTGGCCGTCTGAGCAGTTGTTTTATGGGCTGATCTGTTCGGACTTTGATTGTATGGGCGAGGAAATAATGTTGCAATCTCTTTGTTGCATTTATCATGGCCAAGACAACCTTCTCGACCTGCTTGTATCTAAGCTCGGTGACCTGGAGGGCTTTTCTTGTGAAATATAAGGTTTTTCTCCTGTCGCTTGTTTCACGAATGAGGGCTACACTGACTGCCTCGGTGGCTACTGATAGGTACAGGTATAATATTTACTTTTCCCGAGGTCGTGACAGTACTGGTGGTTCGGAGAGCACCTTTTTGAGGTGGAACAATGCTTGCTCGCATTCCTCGGTCCACTCGAAGGTGGATTCCTTTCGTAGTAGCTTGAAGAAAGGAAGTGCGTGCTGCACGGATTTAGTGACCAAACGGGATAGGGAGGCGAGCATGTTGTTAAGAGATTGAATGGACTTCTTTGAATTTGGGGTTGGGAATTATGAGAACCCCCAACATTTGTCGGGGTTGGCTTTGATCCCTTGTTCAGTGAGGTAGAAGCCAAGGAACTTCCCTTCCCATACGCTGAAGGTGCATTTTTCTGGATTGAACCTCATTTTGCACCTCCTTGATTGCTCGAAGACCTTTCTGAGATGTTGGGCATGGTCAAGCTCCTCGTGCGACTTTATTATCTTGTCGTCCATGTAGACCTCGAGTATGTCCCCGATCTCTCCCCGGAAGTCCTTATTCATCATTCATTGATATGTAGCCCTGACATTCTTCAATCCGAAAGGCATAACATTGTAGTAGTAATTGTCAGTCAGGGTCATGAAGGCCGTGTGCCGCTTGTCCGTGTCTAACATGGGAATTTGGTTATATCCACTGTATGCGTCCATATAGGACAAAAGTTTAAAACCTGCAGAGTTGTCCACAAATTTATCTATGTTAGGTAAGGGAAAAACATCTTTGGGACATACCCTATTGAGATCGATATAATCAACACACAGTCACCATTTTCCATTATATTTCTTAACAAGGACTACATTAGAGAGCCAGGTTGTGTACTGGCCTTCAGAAATAAAATTTTCCTCTAAGAGGTCTTTTACAACCTGCTCGGCAGCCTCTGCTTTCTCGGGAGACTGCTTGCGCATACACTGTGCTACGAGCCTAATGTCCAGATCTATGGCTAATTGATGGCAAGCGACCTCGAGGTCGAGACCGAGCATCTCAGCAGCACTCCATGCGAACATGCCCATGTTCTCCTTGAGGAAGGTTGCGAGCTGCTCTTTTGTCACCGACAGTAGGCCGATACCTATCTTCACATTTCTGTCGGGGTCGTCTCCCAAAGGGATGAGCTCGAATTCGCCGTTAGGGATTGGGCATTCTGGGTGAGTTGGAGTCAGCCTGTTTATGGGTCCCTATGCTTCAGTTTCGTCCTCGCTGAGGCGTCTATCAAGGTCTACGTAGTTGACTCGAGGTGAAGGCGAACGCTCCTCGACTTTAGGTTTTTTGTTTCCTTTGGAGGTGTTGATTATGGCCTGTCCCTTGACTGTTGAATCGTAGCACCCGCAGGTTGCCTTGATGTCCCCGTGAATCGTAACTACACGGCCATACATGGTATAATACTTCATATTTATGTGGACAGTGGAGGGAAATGCCGTCAACTCGGCCATAGTAGGTCTCTCGAGGATGCAGTTGTACAGCGAGGGGCATTCGATCACCAGGAATTAAACTTTAACCTCTCTAGCCGTCTCATTCTCGCTAAACAAAATGAGTAGCTTCACGTATACCTACATCTTGTGGTAGCTCCATTCAATCACTGAAGATTAGATTCAACGTAAGGGGATAAGTTTATCTTGTCCAGTTTGAGAGTTCTGAATAGGTGGGCATACATGATATCCACCGAGCTGCCTTTGTCGACCAAAATGCGTTGAACGTCAAGACGTGCCATCTTCGCCCTTATCAGTAAAGGAATGCTGGAGTTGGGTGAACCTCCCGGTAATTCCTTGAGGAAGAAAGATATCGGGTTGGATTTTCCCCGGGGTTTAGTCAGTGTCGCCAATTGATCAGGTGCGGTCAGTAGGAGCTCGTCGAACTTCCGTTTGACAGAGATGGCGGCATTTTCGTTGTTTATTCCGCCTCCGGAGATGACTAAGGCTATTGGGAAGTTCTCCCACGGAATGTGAGCAGTAAGTTGTCCTCCCATGTGGACATCGGGGAGGTGGAAATCTTCAGGGCGTGATATGCAGAGGGCTACTTGGAAGGGGGAACTGTCGGACGGAGAGTCCTCGTGGTATTTCTTTGCATTTTGATCCTCGTGTCGAGGAATATCACCTCTTTTGGTGTACTGCTGGAGGTGGCCTTCCTTAATCAGGATCTCAATTGCGTCTTTCATATGGACGTAATCTTCAGTTATGTGCCTGAGGCTTCTATGGAAGCGGCAATACTTAGACTTGTCAGTGTGGGGCTTGGGTGCTGTATGTTTTAGGAACCTTACCATGCCCTGTTTGAACTCAGAGTTGATGCATTCCGCGAGGATACGCTCGCAGGGAGCGGTCAACAATGTATACTCGGAGAAGCGCCCCACTGGTCCTCTTCCTTCGCAGACCTCGCGAGTTTTGTCGTCTCTTCGCTTCTCCCTGATGCGGCGAGGGGCGGTGTAGTCTTCGTGTTTGGAACTTTTAGCATCATCCTGATCGCAGTTGCTCCAGACACTATGGGCAACCTATTTCTCCTCATACCTGATGTACGCTTGAGCTTTATACAGAAGCTCATCGAGGGTGCGAGGTGGTTCGATCCCGACTGCCCAGTTGAGCTTACTCCCAGGGAGGAGTCCTTTTTTGAGGAGATACATTTTCATGTAGTCGGTCGTATCTACGTCAACAACTTCTTAGTTAAATCGCTCGATGTATGAGCATAGCATTTCATTTTTCCCTTGTGTGATGGCTTCAAGGGTAGATTCTGTTTTTGGGTGACGTCAGGAGGCTGTGAAGTGCCTCGTGAACGTCGATATCATGCTTCTCTAGGACATGATAGATTCGGGGGCCAGACTTTTGTATCATGCCATGGCTCCCTTCCTGAGAGTTGTAGAAAATAGCCTGCATTTGACGTTTCCGCCAACGTCGTTGTGGTAGTCGAGCATGGCATTAATGTTTTCGACGTGGTCATCGGGGTCAGTTGTCCCATCGTATGTCGCCAGGTGCGGGGGGTTTCTCCATGCCCGCTGGGAGTGGAGTTTCCATGATGGCCCGAGAAAGCGGGCAGCGAGGGTCATCCTCGTTGCTCCTCAGGGGTGAGTAGTCCTCATTCTTGGGGCTCTGGTCGCATCGAGTAGATGTCCTTGGTTGGTCGTTCGACCACTCAGGGTGCCCATTGGCCTTGTTTTTCTTTGGTTCAGGGGAGCATCGTCCACGTCGAGGAGGTGATCGTCCTCGCTTCTTGGTTGCCTCCGATTGGCGTCTCTCGGGTTGAGATCCGTAGCCATGTCGAGGAGGGTTGGTTTGGAGTTCTGTCTCCATCGCCATGATCCTCTTCTACTGTTGAAAGAGCACGGGGTTGGTCTGGTTGAGCGCGCTCACCATAATTATCATGGTGGGATCCCCTTCGACTGGAACCGGGATGGGCTGAAAGGGGGTCGCGGGCTGAGGTTGGAGAATGCCGTTGTTCTCGGGCTCCGGTGACGGGGTGGCAGGATGTCTGTCTCTTGCGTCAGATTCGTGGGTGACATGTTGGTCGTCTTCTGTCCCGGTGGGATAGTCGATGAGGCCGATGACACGGTTGTCACAGTGTTCGCTGGTCATGCTGGATGGTTGAAGGAGATGGATTGAAGCTTTGATCTTCTGTTGTGGAAGACGGAGAAAACTTAGTTTCTCACAAACGGCATCGCTGATCTGGCCTGATCAGGAGGACCTTCCAATGATGAGAAACTTTGATGTGAGACTGGGGGGATGTACCTACAAGGGACTCCGATGCCAAAGTGAGTATGCAAGTACAAAAAGGTAAAAGAGATAAAGATTCATAATACATGATCCTCTAATAAGAGAGAGTATTTATAATGTGTCCCCAGCGTTGGGCCAAGGTTCTTTCTTAGGCTGGATCAACTAGACCCAAGGAAGATCTATCAAGGAATGCATAGCAGCAAATAAGATCAATTACATGGTCTTTGCCTTGGTCCAACTACCCCTACATTTCAGGAGATAATGGCAGACAGTTGGGTGACGTGGATCACGTGGGGAGACGTTGTCCCCACACTTCAGCATTGAGTCGTGGGCCGTGCCCGACGGATTGAGCCTTTGCTCGATGAAGACTTAGGCCCAGTCCAAAACAATTATATTAAGACAATAGATAATATAGAATATAAGTTATTTATATTAATATATTATAAAAAATATAAAAACTTCAACTAACTCAACAAACAAATAACAATTGAATTATACTCAACAGTAATTTTGAATTTGAGAATTTGTTGATATTTATAATTTGTTTAAGGACCGGCAAGAGTAATTCCCACATTTCTTTTTCAATGTTATAAGGTCTTGTTGGGTCTTTTTTTTTTTTTTTTTTTTTTTTTTTTATTAACTTATGTCATTGCTGCCATGAAATTCTTTTGGAATTTTAATTTTTCACTAAAAAAAATAATTGTTACAGTTAAATGTTCCAAATAAAAAATAAAATAATATTAATTTTTTTATTTAATAGTTTTGTAGTTAGAATTTCACTTTTGTCAATCTATGCATTAAAATATCTCTCCAAAACGACTAACTAAATTCATTTAATCGGATGAAAAAAAGTTAAATTAACATATTATTAAATATTGAATATTAAAAATATCTTAATTTCTAAAAATAAAGAAGATTGATACTTAATTAATATATTATACTTATTTTTCTTTTTGTATTAAATATTAAAATACTATTTATGAAAACACAATTGTCAATAATATGAATATAAGATTAAACTTTTAAATTAATATAGTGAATACTACTATTTAAAAAAAATAAAAAATACAATTATTTTTTCAAATTTATAATGGTCAAGTCTTGCCGACTAATGTTATTAGTTTCCCCTTTCCACAAAATTTGTTTGTTTCAGGACTTAACAACAAGGATCACAACATATTAATGGTATTTTTTTAGTCTACATATGACATAACTTCCCAAAGGTTGATGTTTAGATCAAACAAAATAGATTATCCTTAACTTGGAAGAAGTTGATGCTTAGATTAAGTCAATGTTGATCGTCGTCAACTCGTAAATTGATGTTCAGATTAAGACAATATTGACCATCGACAAACCATAGATTGATGCTTAGAGCAAACCAAACAGATTGTTGTCAATTCAAAAGTTGTTGCTTAGATCAAACATGACAAAATCGTCGTCAACTCATAAGTTGATGCTTAGATAAAAAAGGACAAAATCATCGGCAACACGTAAGTTGATGCTTAGATCAAGACAACATTGATCGTTGTCAACCTAAAGGTTTATGCTTAGATCAAGATAACATTGATTCTCGTCAACCCAAAATTTGATCCTTAGATCGAACAAAATAGATAATCATCAACTCGAAAGTTGATGCTTAGATAAAACAAAATAGATCTTCGTCAACTCGAAAGTCGATGCTTAGATCAAACAAGAATATATCATCATTAACCCAAAGGTTGATTCTTAAATCAAGAAAACATTGATCGCCATCAACCCAAAGATTGATGCTTAGATCAAGACAACATTGATCGTTGTCAACCCATCTTCTTTTCCAATAAAATAGGTGTTGGAACTCGTAGACAAAGAATTATCTACTGAACAAGGCCTTTGTCCGGAGAACTCTTCTACGAAATAATTACAACACAATCTTTTGAAGATAATGTCAACAACTCTCGAGTCCCGTGATTATAGAGCTTAAGTTAACACTACTCAGTTTCAGAGGCAGGTATATCACGCTTCTGGTTATGAAATGTACTAACAATAACTTTCTGATCATACTATCTCACAAGTACATAATCAGAACCGAATCATAGCTTCTTCCATGTTAGAACCCGTTTCATCAGGTAAATATAATTTTGCATACACAAACCAACTAGTTAGAAATTCAAATTGTTTTTCAAATACTTTGTTATCATCAAAATTTTAGAGGATACATGATAAGAACCAAATTTGTCTCAACAAATTTCTATTAAGCAAGAAAATATACCCAACATTTTATAAAAGGAACTCATGGTCATCAAACATTTTCAATCTTATTGTACCAATACCAAGAACTTTGCAAGTGTTAATGTTTATAAGTCGAACGATTTCATCTTCTTTCATTTCCAAAGTCTCAAATAATTCTTTTCCTGGACACACGTGATAAGAACATCCAGACTCCATAACCAAACTCTTCATTGTCTCCAAACATGTTACCACTAGTGTGTTAACACTTTCATAAAAAAACATACTTACTCCCTATTTTGGAAAAATCATTCTTAAAGTAACCGGTTTTGTGACAAGTGAAGCTTTTAAACTCTAACCTATCCAAAACCTCGTACTTCGATTTGAACTTTGACATTTAACTATTCCCTTTCCAATTTCCTCTACTATCACTGCTTCATATTGAAACACTTAATCCTTCACCACTAACACTAATATTCAAATCTCTCATCTTTGATAACTATTATGATATTACAGTCGTTTGGAATCCATCCAAATTGATAATACCAAATTTACTATAAAGAAATGCATCATTGAAGTTTATCAAAGGAACTAGTAAATGAGATTTATAAGACCAGTACCTTGTCCTCATCATCAATTTTCACCTCAATATTTTACAAATAATCAACGATCATGTGAAAACTTGCCAACTTCCACAATAGAATTATTCTTAACTATACAAAAATAATAATTTTTTTATTTCACCAAAAAAATATAAACCAAGGATTTCTTCATATACAATGATTCAAGCTTCACTCATATATCATACATGATCTTCTCCCTTGCGACTTCCTTAAGATCTTTATCTTTGAGCAACAAGATAATGCCACTTTTGAACTTATTCTCCATCATGATAATCTCTTCTTGTGTTAGGCTTGTGGAGATAAATTCATTTCAGCTCAATGCTTCCGCACACCTTTGTTGAGTTAACATTTACTGTACTGTAACCTTCAATAACCTAAATTCATTGTCTTCGAAAAACTATCATCTCCAAAGTCTCAAAATATTCTTTTTAGGACACATGCGATAAAAACAATCAGAGTCCATAACCTAAATCTTATTTGTATCCAAACATGTTACCATTAGCGTGTTAACTCATTAAAAATTAAAATCATCCTTGCTCCCTATTTTGGGACAATCATTCTTGAAGTAATTGGTTTTGTGACAAGTGAAGTATTTAAACTTTGACCTATACAAAACCTCGTACTTCGATTTGGACTTTGAAATTGATATCTTGCCTTTATGGTTTCCTCTATTCTCACTACTTCATATTTAGATACTTAATTCTTCACAACTATCACCAATATTCAAATCTCTCATCTTTGATAACTTCTTTGATCTTAGGGTAGTCTAGAATCCATCCAAAGTGATAATGCCTTATTTACTATAAATAAATGCAGCACCGATTCTCAAAGGAACTAGGAAATGAAATTTATAAAGGTAGAACCTTGTCCTCATCACCAATTTCAACCTCAATATTTTGCAAATAATCAATGATCCTATGAAATTTTGCCAACTTCTCCACAATAGAATTATTCTCAACTATACATAAATAATAATGTTTTTAATTCACAAACAATATATGAACCAAGTATTTTGTCATATACAAATATTAAAGCTTTACCCAATATCATATGTGATATTTTCCCTTGCTACTTCTGTTAGGTCTTTATCTTCGAGAAATAAGATAGTGGAACTTTTTGTATTTTCCCCTATCATGATAATCTCTTATCGTGTTAGGCTTGTGAACATCAATGCATCTCACTTCAATGCTTCCACACACCATTTTTGAGTTAAGATTTATTGCTTCTTAGCCTTTTATAAGCCAAAGTCATTGTCTTTGAAATTATTTTTGACATCTAATTAAGAACTCATGGTGTTCACCTATATACTTAGCCCTTTTCCCTCCACAGTGAAAGCCACTTGCTGTGAAATTGAAAGGTTCAATCACACAAATACCTTTGATGTATGTGACAAAACATAATGGAAGCCAACCAAATGCCTAAAGTGTAATGAAAATATTATTGGCGAGAACACAAAGAAATTGTTCACATAGTTCAATCAAATTGATCTAATTTAGGAAGAGACAAGCTACCTGATTAACTATAATCCATAATTGTTACAAGACATTTCAAGACGACTCACAAGAAAATGTTATTCAAAGTTCCCTAGAACAAATCTTATTTTCTACTTAAGTGTTTTTGAATCTTTCCAACTCTCAATGTATGAATGATATAAATCTAAGATGTTTAAAGTATTTTTCAATACCCTTTGATAACCCCAAAGGTTTCCAATCTCTAATAGAAACATGTTTAAAGTATTTTTCTACACCTTATGCAACTTTTAATTATAACAAGTGAAATAGAAACATGTTTACAATCATTGAAACTTTAAAGATCCTAATTTATCCCAAAACATGATTCATCACTAAAAAAATCCCAAAACCAAACTGGTCCAACCCGATACCTACGAACCACTCGGTCACTTGCCGAAAACTTGCATAATTGAAACAATTTTTTCTCCTTTTCTCATTTGAGGTTTTAAGAAATATTAGATTGTATGCACCCCGATACCTACGAACCACTTGGTCATCCATTTACATTAACCATTTGAAGACTCCAACCAACTAATACCACAAATATACTATTTTGATACAAGACATCAAAGGCTAATTATGTTAGAATAGTATCCAAAATATAACGAAGACCTCATATGGAGGATATTAATGTGTTGACTTCATAGTTAGACTTACATCACTTCTAATTACTCCATTCGTCTCAAAATAATAGTCTTTTAAGGTTGTTCCACATTAATTAAGAAAAATAGTGATTGAATGATTAAATGTAACAATTTTACAAAAATATTCTTAATTACTATTGGTTGTCATAAAAGTATAGTGTGATGTAATACATTGAAAGTAATGTAAATAATATTTATTAAGGGTAAAGTTGGTAAAATCTAATTAATATTGCATTGAAAACGTAGAAAGACTATTATTTTATGATAACTTTTTTTTATCTTAAAAGACTATTATTTTGGGACAAGGAAGTAAAGAACTTTTAGTTTACACTTTAACGTCGTGATCACATGGGACAATGCGAGAATATCATACATTGCACTTTATTTTGTTTGTTTTTATTTGTTTATTTTTTAGCCTTGTACAAATATATTTCAAAAAGATTTAAATTTAAATTATACTATATTAAGTATAATACAATCAAAGAATACTTCTAATGATAATTAGAAAGTATAATTTCACATACATTTTTTTTAAATTTTATTATGAAAAATATTATATTTGGTATTAAATATTTAACTATTTATTGTATACGATCTTATCTTCACTTATTAAAATTATAATATTTATTTTTTTCCAAGGTAAATAACTCACACATACAAGCATTTTATTCATTTTTCGATTCCATTTCACTAAATCTTAATGAACTGAGATTTATTATTCCCAAGGTAAACAACTTGCACATACAAGCATTTTTTTTCGTTTCTTGGTTCCATTTCGCTAAATCTTTATGAATTGAGAACTCAATATAAATATTTATAAAAAAATCTCTCAAATCTCTCTTTATTGTATGATTTATGACATCTATGTAATTTCAGCATCAATTAAATACAAACTTGTTTTAAGTGTAAATTATTGTCCCTTTTTCTCTTTTCTTCTCCTTGTTTCTTGTTGACTATCTTATTATTTATTTTTATCTTTGAATTGTTAAGACTATCTCAACATTCTTTAATTTCCAGGATTAAACAACTATGATTAATCGACGAAGAAAGGTGAACTTGTTGTTAGATCTAAACAACATTACATCTGAAGAGTCTTCGCAGGATGAAGAGCCATCTGAGTCTATTCATGTTCCCATCAATTATCTCGAGGAAATTGATGAAGACGTTGTTGAATGTTCACCTCGAGCTTTTGCGGAGGTTTATGTCCTTCGACTTTTTTATTTTATTTTATATATTATTATCATTGACACAATATATTTTTATACTACAATATAAATAATTATCATTTAAGTTTATATTATTTTTATTAAATTTATCATTATTTATCCTAAAATTTAATGGATCTTTAGGAAAATATCTAGAAATTGATCTTCATTGTTTGCTTTCATCTTTCTTTGTCATAGGCTGTGGCCAATTCAGGGAGATCTCGTAGAAGGACTGCAATTGACTTGAATTTGGGTAATTTTTTTATCTTTCAAAGTGATCAATTATATTTTTGTTTTTATTTTATTTTATTTTTATATGTGGATTATCATTTTATTTTTGTTTTATAAGTAAAAAGGTTACGTGGCCATATTCGTGACATTATGAAATATCATATTGAATAATATTTCTTTCTTCCATACACAAAATACCACAAATCCAAATTTAATAGTAGAATAAAATTCGGGGCGTTACAACTCTCCCCCACTTAGAATGTTTTTGTCCTCGAAAAATCACCGGATATGGACTACCCCGGATACGTCCTTGCATCCAATAGTCAACTACTACTCTCCGGAAACAATACCACCAATGGTGCAACCAAGGTACAACGTATCAGCAACAATCACAACAAGGCACATTTCTCATGCAATGCATTCTACAACCAACTCACGACGCAAAATAACCAAACTACGAACACACAAGTTCACTCTTGAACCGAGCACAACACAATAACTACCATCACCTTAGGTAACACCTACCTAATTCTCCATCGTAGGAATTAGCTACACACACCTGAACCATCATCATAGGCAACAGGCAACCACAGAGATAAGAACACCAAAAAATCCTACCACGACATTACCACAACTAAACCACTAACTTCATTAACACACATCTCCAAACAAACACTATACGATTTACTAGTCGAACATGTAGCTAGAACACCTATCCCTCTAGTAATATAACATTAACAATTAAACTCTTCACCATCTCACTTCCATTCTGGAATATCCAATGGTCTCATTATTCTCGTCATTCTATAACCAACTTTCCAATTCTTACAAGTTATGTCAATATGAAACAACTACGTTATCTCGCGCTCCCGTTATGCACTTTATCTACCCGCAACAATCAAATACAGCAAGTTCACTCCAACTTCTTATGCTTTCTAGCAATCACCATACATCCTTAATCACATTCAGTATGTCCAACATTCTTCTCGTTGGGTTCTCTCTCAAACTAGACACAAAGCTCTAAACTGCTAACTCAATTCCAACTCTCTCTACTCACCAGATTAAACAAATGCAAACACTTCAACTTACTTCATCAGGAGTCCCAAATCCTCATTTTCATATCATACTCTAATCCATTAGACCAGACAATCATCCTACTTTCATGATTATCAATCACTCCGAATTCTAGGTCCATAAAACCATATCCCATAATCATTCAACACACCCACTACCACAACCCCGATCTAAATCTTAAGCAAGATGGACCCCTTTCTTGTATCCTCTGTTGTCGTAAAGAATAAACTATAGCTTTACCGTTTTATATTCATTCCCTGCCAAACTCGTCACCCACAAACTCAACACTCTACAAACGACATATTAGGCTTAGACCAAATCAAACGACACCATAGCAAACTTCTGCTTCGGTTCTCCAAACTCTTCCTATGACAAACATTCCATACATACAACTTATTTCTCACAAGTCAACTGAGATAACCGAATTGCTAACTTGGGAAATACCTTCCAAAATCCGTATCCATAACATCTTAGTTTATTTACCTACTTTGGAGCTTCCTCCACGTAGGACTACGCCATATCTTAGATATTTACAATAATACCTTCATTTGACATGACGTAAACACGCAACTTCACCTCTACCAACCAAAAATCACTCTTTGACAAATTATCATATAACTTTACTTCCTTCAATTAATACTCATAATCCAACTTCTAAGCAACTTATATTCTCAATTCATGAATTTCATAGAAGACAATGGTCACATACTTCACATTCTATATTCGTCTTATCAATCCAAGACATATAACCATACCTTTCTCTTACCATTACCATCCCACATAGTTTACGATTGTTGATTCCAATTACCACACTTCTTACTCATTCATCACTTCATAGTCCAATAATACCATCAAGAAACTTCAACCCACTTGTGATTCATCAAGCCTCAATCTAGATTATCACGAACACAACTGTGAATTCCATACTGCTCAGGGATCAACACACAATCCCAAGAAATTATTCTCTTCTTCACCAATCATACTAAAATTCTCCATGGTGGCATTCCTGATCTCATAATTTCCCTTTTTATCAAGTCCTCTGACTACTGTTTCCATCATCCAGACATCTCATACAATACCATAAAATCCAACACCATGAACAAAATTCCAATACAATTCCGTCTTCCTCTCCTAACAAAATGCCTGATACGTTTTTCCGAAACAACTCCAAAATCCACACATAACCAATAGTCTGCTATTGCGACCTTATTTCTAATTTCCATAACACCACCTTTGCATCCATGGAAACCTCACATTCCTGAATCCGTCTCACCTCCAGATATAGGAATTTACATAGACTAATCCAAACAATTTGCAAGTACTAGGCTTAAATCCGTGCCATTCACCGCACATGCTATCCTATCTTAGCAAGTCACGTCTATCCTATCCAACATGATCCCGTCTGTTATCAATAAGAGATTAAGGGTGATCAGTTCCTCAATTTGTTGATATACATTCGAAAATCATGATGGGGTATAAACCGTCTTCACCAAGTCATAATAGCGTTCAACTACACAATGCATCATCCTCTCAACGATTGACAAACACACTGATTAACTTCATCCATTCATTCCAAGAATAACATCACCTTGTTCCAACTTAAGGATAACGATGTATCTCCTAAGGAAACATATCAGGGTACTCCATACATCACCAGCTCCCAACTGGCATAAACATCGCTTTCCCCCTTCATAAGGAAACGAACAACAAGGACACTCTACTGCTTCTCTTCGAGAGTAAAACCATTCTCCAAATAGTTGAACAATCCATATAACACTTTATCTTACAGTGACACGATATCCCATCTCTCAACATCGGTAATATCCACGAAAAACAGACGTTTCTCTTCCACTTATTTCATCCCCAACCTGCAATGGAAAATAAAACAAGTACCGACAGTGTTCTCACACACATGTCGCATACCACACAACGAAACTACTACACAACCTGGCCAGATGGACCGACCTGATCTGATACCACTTTGTAATACCCAAAATACTACCCACAAATTTATATTTAAAATCAGAGTAAATAAAAATTATCATTTCATTCTGAGTGTCACAATCTACGAAATCCATGGCTCAATAGATATGTGTTACAAAATATTTCATCTCGCTGAGGAAAACTTTCAAAACAACATAAACTAGTATTTCAAAATACAAATTGTTTTCTAAAAGTAAATGAACAAATAAAAACTTTTGTCCTGACACCCAATGCACGTATCAGAGCCAACTCCTAAACACACGAAGTACCCAGACTTCACTAACCACCAATCGACTAATCCTGGTCACCTGCATGTTACCAACATAAGGGTAACATTCAAACAGAAGGGGTGAGATACTTACATCATCAAAAGGGAAAAATAATAAGAATAAGCAAGTATCATTAACTAGATCACCACTACCAAACAACAACAACTACATAATCACATCGCAACCATACATGACACATCATACACAACAACAACAACTTATGCAATGAGACTCTACTTGACTTTATGCATGCGGTACCATAATTCGATCTCTATTTCAAGATCCAGTTCCCGTCGGAACTCTCGACCCCTCTTTCATGGTCCAGTATGACCCCTATTTCATGATCACACCCATCGACCCCTATTTCATGGTCCAGTATGATCCATATTTCATGATCACACCCTCGTACGATCCCTATTTCATGACCGCACTATCCACGATGATTGTACTCATTCACGTCATCAATAACTGTGCATATGTCATGCACCATCGATGACAATATGCAATAACCACAACTTCCGCCTCACACAACAACATCATCAACGACATACACCAATAATTATATCATGAATTAGCATAATCAACAACATACAACAACAACTATATCATGCATTAGCATCATCAACAACATACAACAATAACTATATCATGCATTAACATCATCAACAACATATAACAACAATGATCTCATGCCTTAGAATTATCAACAACATATAATTGCATCAACAACATATATTAACATACAACAACACCTACAAACTACCACATCATATCACCACAACTATAACAACAACACATAGCAACCTCTACAACATAAATCATCAATATACAACAATACCGAATAAATATTACGACATATAACTACAATGGTATTCAACAACACATAACAACTTCATATAACTTCAATCAACATCTACTTCATGCATCATCAACTATAATAACATATAACATTATCAATAGTACCTATCAACACCTACAACATGCATCATCAACTAGAACCACATGTAACATCATCAATAGCACCTATCAACACCTATAACATGCATCATCAACTAGAACCACATATATCCATATCGACGAAACACATAACAACAACAACAACACATACAACACCATGTATCAACACCTACAACATGCATCTTTAACTCTACACATATATCAATATTAACAATATTTATCAACCCTTACTACATGCATCATCAACTAGAACAATATATAATAACATCAACAACACCAAGTATCATTTACGACATGCATATTCTCATACAACAACATTTATCATTAGCAAGGATATACCCAACGACACATTATACTATAACGCATTACGTTTATAGATATCAACAAAAATGTCATGTGACCATAACAACAACTACAACACATAGCAACAACAACTCATAACACAACAACAACGAAGTCCAACAACATATCAACTATGTTCATATTCAAGTTATACTAATTATCCCTACAATTAGGTGTATAACTCTTCTCTAACTACTCCCAACTACACCACAATGATCCCTATGCATTACTAATTTATTTAAGTAATTTTAAGGAATTTTTTGGAATTTAAAAATTTATTTTTCACGCTACAGGGCTCTCTAAGCAAGGGTCATAGCTCGCTTAGCGCCGAACTCCCTGACTCTTTCCGCTTAGCGAGCTTTACAATTTTGCAAATTGATCTTCTCGCTCTACATACATTCTTCTACAAAAAAACATCACACAAAACCAGTCCAAATCACCAGAAAATACAGAATTCACACAATACAATGTCTAATTCATGCAGTTATCACGCAACAACAACGAATACAATTAATTGAACATAATTCTCATTTAAATCACCCAAATCCCTAATTCCTCTAATCAATAACACTACACCAATTCCCATTATTTAACCCTTAAGAGACAGAAGAATCCCACCCTTACCTTGGTTTCGATGAGAAATTGTTCCTCCGGTCTCAAAATCCTCTTCACGCTTTAGCCCTTTCTCCTTCATTCTTCCCAATTTTCACGATCTTCTTCATAGTATCTGAGAAACCTTTTTTAATGAGATGATCTACACTCATCAGATTGCTCTTCATGCCAGGAACAAACCAAACATCCTTGATAAGAACAATATTTCTATTCTTCACTCTGACCTTGAAATTTCCCTTTCATCATCAACACATATGATATTTGTCCTCTTTCTAGATTCAAAATTAATCAACCATTGTTTGTTTCTATTTAGGTGATTTGAGCAACCAATGTCCATATACCACCAGTCTACCAAATATCCAACGTCAGATTCAAAAGCCCTCAGTAACGCGGGTTTATCATCAGATTATCCCATGGCCATGTTTTCTTCTTTTGATTTCCTTTCCTTGTTTGACTAACAATCAACAGAAAAGTGACCAAACTTCTTACAACAATAGCATTAAACCTTCTTCTTATCAAACTTCTCATATCCCTTACGATGTTTCTTCTTATTAGAGCTGGAGACTTCAAACTTATGATAACCACCATCATACCTCTTCTGGGCCTCAGACCGATACTGCTTCAAATTCTTCTTCCCAAGATGCCTTCATGGCCTGCTCTACCCCTCATTCAGAGGTTCTCTTAGTCAAACACAATCCCATGCCTCTAGACTACTCTTCAACTCTTAAATTCTCATGGTTCTAAGGTCCTTAGAATGTTAAATTTCTATAACAATGTAATCAAACTGAGGAGTAAGTGATCTTAGTACCTTTTCAATGGTTACTAGTTAAAAGAGAGTTTCTCCACAAGATTTCATCTCATTTGTGATCAGAATCGCTCTAGAGATGTATTCAGGTACCTTCTCATTATTCTTCATATTGAGAGTCTCACATTGCTTACGTTGAGACTGAAGCTTCACCATCTTCACTGATGTATCACCTTTATAGAATCTTACCAATGGGTCCCATATAGTCTCTGCCATTGTTGAATCAATAATATTTTCAAACACATTCGTATCCACACATTGATGGATATATAACAATTTCTTTTGATCCCTCTTCCTCATTTTCCTATGCGTGTTTCTCTGTGCTTTTGTTGCATCTTCTACAACCGCCATGTAACCTTCATTGAACATATCAAGAACATCTTCATCTCCAAAAAACACACATATATGAATCATCCATCGATTTCAATTCTTTCCATAAAACACACGAGGCTTTGTGTTTAAGCTACTATTTCTGTTGTTCATATTTGTTCTTGTGCAAATTCACCCAGATCTCACCAACACTCGTGTTTTCCAATCCCTCAAAATCAATAAATGTGATTTTGTTTCAAATCAGATCTTCAATTCATTATGAATTAAATGAGCAGAATCAATCACACATGCGTCACGAACACTCGTGTTTCCCGTTCTGAATCTGAGCGGGTGCTCTAGAAACCAATTGTTGTAGCATAAGAATGAAGAAGAAGATGGAAGATGATGGTAGAGTGAGTGAGAGAAAGAGAGATAGAGATAGAGAGAGAGAGAGAGAGAATTGTAACTAATTTTGATCTTTAATGAAAACTTTTACAATGAATTCTAACTAACTGAATGTAAATTAATTTTATATACAAGTTCAAAATTTGAGATGAAAACTCAAATGTAATTTAACTCAAATGTAATTTAACTCAAATGTAATTTAACTCAAATGATACTTAAAATTAAATAAAACTAACTACTTAAATTTGAATTACAACTAACATTATCCACCCCTCAATTCCTTTTTATGGATGATTTGAAGAAGGAGAAAGCTACTGATCTAGCTTAATTTTGAACTCCATATGAAATGAGATAATTTATTATGTGGTAAAATTTTGGTGAGTCCTACTTCCTGTTTAAGTTGTTATTTCTCCAAGAATTTTATGAATCACCTATTGGCGACCATGTTGGTGTGATTAAGACATTGAAATGCCTCTCTACCAATTGTTTTGGGAAAACATTTAAAGGGAAGTTCATTAATTTATAAATTTATGTGTGTTGTGTTAGCAGACAAAGTACAACACCTCTAAGCCTAATAGACAGTTACCAACCACTTACAATTCCTTCTGATGTGTGGGAGGATATTTTCATAGACTTTATAATAGGAATGCCAAATTCAAATGTTTATTCAAATATGTTGAGGGTTATAGAAAAATTCTATAAAGCGTTTTCTTTAGAAGAGTTTATATAGAGTGACATCTCTTATCTTACAAATTAGTTTTCTTAAGGATTAGTTACACCAAACTCTAATAATAACTCATATCATATTTACTAGGTTGGCATGTGAATTTCATAGACACTTCTTTGGAATGTGAACCAAATTCATGTTGCCAAAGAATATATATAAGATAAATGAAGTTTGATATTGATAATTAGATAAATAAATACTTAAGAAGTATCTGGATTAAAACATGTAATTGGTTTTTAAGAAGTATATATTCATCATATATTTTCCTTGTTTGTTATCTTTATAAAACATTTTTTTTATTAATGGAAACTACTAAATATTAAAAATTTTGATTTTAATGGATGGAGATTTTTTAAATTCTCAACCTAATTCTCATTCATGATTTTTTCAGAATATCAACATATGCCAACACCTGTTATCCTTTATGGAGGGAACATAGAAATTCCAACTCTACCATCAGAGAATTTAGAGAATCCAATTGTCCCCACATCTGTTATGCAGTATACAGAAGACATGACTGAACCAATTGGTCAAAATAATATAAATTTGGAAGTCAACATCAATGAAGCTGTAATAAAATTCATAACTTATTTATATATTTTTACTCATTATTTTTGGTTTTTAGATTGTTGAGTTGAAACTTTATTTTATAGATTAAAAATGACAAAAAGTCACCAGAAACTAACAAGGAAGTGTCTGAGCCTAATATTCCAGCTGTTGAACCTCCAAAAGAGCCTGAACCACCAAAAGATCCAACCTTAAACTGCCCAATATGTATGGAAGCTTTTGTTGAGGAAATGACAACTGTGTGTGGCCATATTTTTTGCAAGATTTGCATTAAAAAAGCAATAAGAAGACAAAAAAAATGTCCTACATGTAGAAAAAAGCTTACTTGTAGAGGGCTAAGAAGAGTGTTTCTTCCATCTTCCACTTGAAGGTATGACCCTAACTTCTAAGTTGGTATTTAGGAATTTTGTTAGGTCAATTTTTTTTATCATTACACAATAGGATTCATATAGAATAATATTTGGAAAGTGAAGTTTTTTATAAACGTAACAAATAGATTTCATTATTATAATATTATGTGGTTAATGTGATTTCTCACATGCTATTCAACAGGATCATCGAAGATGCATTGAGGAAATTTGGGGTTTGATTATGCTACTTTTGATATTGCTGAGTTATTATGTTATTTAAAACATGTTTCTTAGGGACTATGTTTAATTCCTGTCATGTACCATTTCTTGTCATTTCTTTTTCATGTTCTTACTTGTGAATTTTATTTGGTACAAGTGATGCTCAATAAGTTAGTTGAAAATATATCATTACTCTTGAAAAATGTTGGGTGACATTCTTCTTTTGGAATGAGATATTATAATTGCTATATTTCAAAATAATTGTGCACATGGCTATTAAACATAAGTTATTGTTTCCGGTATTTTTGTTTTTGATTTTGTATGAGAAATACATTTGCTGGTTTGATTTTGTATGAGAAATAAATTTGCTGGATAAGAAGTGCAATTTATATTGGTCTAATATAATTTACATTATTGAATGTTTCTAAAAAATACATATAGAGGTTTTAGGGTTGTTGATTTCAACATAATAGTTTTCTTAGCAATCTCCTCTCTTGTGATTTTCTCTTTTTCTCTTTTTATCTATCTCTTCTTATTTTTTTATCTTTCTTTATTTCCTCCCAAATTACCCTGGTCCATCCCCCTTTTGATAAAAATTGAAATAAATTATAAAACACAAGAAAATAGAAATGTAGATTTCAACTGTGTCGTATATAAAAGGCAAAATAATTTTTTTCCTTTAATTATACTATTGAGTTCAAATTGATCCTTTAATTTTCTTAATATCAGATTGATCACTTAACTCTTAAAACACGTCATATCAGTCTTTTTTGTCTAAAAAGCAGCAAATTTAGCAACCAATTTTTGAATTTTTTTCATCGCTAATTAGACAAAAATGACTAACATGATACATTTTAAGAGTTAAGGGATCAATCTGACATGAAAAAAACATTAAGGGACCAATATGAATCCAAAGGTATAGTTAAGGGTACTAGTGTAAAGTGACGAATATAATTTTGCATATATAAAAAGATTAATTGTGTTATCTTTAAAAAAAAGGTAAATATATGATACCCCCTGCAATGTTAGAGAAATTCGGTTTATCCACCTCTAAAAAAAATTTAATCCCCCATTGAAATGTTAAAATTCTATGTCTTTTTTTCCCCTAAGTGTCAAAATTATCCCCGACAATTTTTTGTTTGTTTTTTGGTTTACCTCCCCCCCTTTAGCGTCAAAATTGTACGTTTAGGGGGGGGGGGGGGGCACAAACAAAACAATATTAATGGGGGAAATCCAAAACATATATTTCAGGGGGTGTTGTATATTTAACCCTTAAAAAGTAGAATTTATTTTTATATTTTTAAAAATATTTCGTGGCGAGAAGCTCTTTTATGGTGGTGTTTATGATTGTTTAGAGAACCTATTCATGTGATGTGAAAGGATATGTGTGTTTATCTAGTGGTTATTGTCGCTCCCTGGATTTCCATCCTGATACAAATGCGAAAGTGGTGCGGAAAAGATAGAGTCGCTAGCCAGAAATTTTTATCCCGAAGCAAGGGGAAAGGCAATGTTGCACAAACTGAAGAGAAGGAATGAGCAAGGTCTTGCGAACCAGAGAGACTGTGTTCGGGAGTCGGAATCCACGCTTGTTAGAAAATTGTTTCAAAGGATGAAGAAAGGAAGCTGCTGCAAAAACTGAGATTGGAACTGAACTGAAGAAAAGAGAAGTAAATGGGGGAAAATGTAGGGAAAATAAAAGAGTGCTCGAATGGGCCTTACCCCACTGCCTACGTACCTCATCGGGAAATAAGGATCAGAGTCAACGTAGTTCCCCTAACTAAAGAGGAAAACTTTGTGTTTTTTAAAGCTTGAACTACTTATGTCTATGCTCAGGTGTTGTAGTCTCATCTGAAATGAGTGTGTTACCGTCTTGAAAAAAGACAAGTAGGAGCAAGTTCTTATGTTAGGAGTGAATGGGATGAGAAAAGAATTCCAAAAGAAGAGAAGATTATTGTTTGTTCAATGTCTTTAGAAGCTTTTCTGAGATTTGCATAGGTGAGTGTATCTGAGTCTTACTCAATGGGATATGTACTTCTTACATCATCCCGAAACGGAATGGATAAGAGGAACACCTAAATATGGAGGATATCCCCAAATCTAGTCCCTAATATGAAGGCTGAAACACACTAACCTATTTGAACTTTATTAAGTGTTTTTGTGGTTTTTTGATTAAGAAGTATTTTTTAGAGTTTTGTTTGTGAAGCACCCTCATGCTAAGACTTATTCATCATGATAGGTACCCTAAACCTCATCCCCATATAGGATGTGTGCAAGTACCCCATGGAAAAGTCCCTTGGCACATGAGAAGACTTGTCATTTATTAGGTGACTTGAAGTGTTGTTTGAGATGAGAAGAGAAAGAGCAAAGAGAACCAAAGGTAAAAAGTCTAATGGGGGACTAATAATCCTAAGAATCATCATGAATGGGATACCTAAGTTATTTTGGTTTTATTTCTATCCTAATAAAGAAGAAGGAAAGAAGAAAGAAGAAGAAGAAGTGAGAAGAATATGACTCAACTTACTTCTAAGAAGAAGATAAGTTAATCCTAAAGGGGACGATGAAGAAATAAGCAAGGATGGCATAAGAGAATCTCAAACGCAATTATGAAAACTTAAAAGAGGTGAAAGGAGAAGTTGATATGTGGAAGCAACACCCACACCTCTCAAACTTACCAATGCCCCTACAAAGTTAGAAATATTCACATAAGTGCAAATAAAACTCAAACAAGAATAAGACATGAAAGAACAAAGCTCTAAGTCTTAAAACTCAAAAAAGTCAGAACCTATAAGTCTTATATGGCCCCTAAAGTTAGTCATGCAAACTCAAGCAAAAAGAAGTGGGACAAGTCTCACAAACATCCAACAATGCACCAAAGAAGGAATGAAATGAAATGAGGTGATCAAGTAAGGCAAACAAGTTAAAATGCAACAACTAAGATCAAAGTCAGAGGCTAAACACCTTTAAGAATGTTACATTATGTTAATGAAATGGAATACAAGTAATATGTTATGGTATGAAAGCATAGGGGATGACATGAGGATGAAATGAGATGAAGATGCAAGTATATTTTCATGAAATAATGTCACTTAATGAGATGAGACAAGCATACAAGCATGATATGAGATGAATATAAACCAAAGTCAGAGGTGTATCAACATGTTGAGATGCACATAAGATGCACAATTAATTCACATTTTAACATGGATGTCACATAATGGAGTTAGAAGAAGAAATGAGATGAAATTAGATCATTTAGTGTTCACATGATTCATACTTGGAAAACATACATCAATGCTAGTCAACAAGCAAGCACATGCTTCATACAATTCCTAAGGATGCCTAAAATAATGTTAATATGCATAACTAAATCCTAACATTATGGAAGAGGTTTCTTCTAATGCAAGAAATAAAAGCACAACCAAATGATGCATCAATAAGTTCACATAATGAAACAAAGTCAAACAATGATCAAAGATGACACAAAAATTCACAAACTAAGCTTAAAGAGCCCTCAAACAGAAGCAAATTAAGTGACAAAAGATAAATCAAAAAATCACAAAGAGGCTAGGGCAAACAAGCAAGTTAGTTTACCTAGGGTTTATAAGGATCACAAAAAAAGAACCAATGCAAATGGTATTCAAAATGGACTTTAAAAATATGTGAAAAATTGTTTGAGATGATTTAAGATGTTATAGATGCAGTGCAAAAAGAGTGAATTTTGAACTATGTTCTATGAATGCAAAATAATTCATGAAAGTTTAAGTGTTCAAATGAGAATGCATATGGAATTAATTGAGGAAAATATTCAAAATAAAATATTAAAATAATAAAAAAATTCAAAATAAAACAATGAAAAATTATTTTAATGTATAAGGATGCAATATGATATTTTGTAAGATTTTTAAGTGCTTAGAAATATTTTTTATGAATTAAAATGAAAATATATACAAATGAAATAAAAAAAAGAAATAAAGATGCAATGGGTGCAAAAAGTAACCCAAATTAGTTCATTTATGAAAGCAGGCCTAAGGGAGGGGCGTGAAAAGCAACTCAGGCCCAAGGCGAATCCATGAGGGCTCAGAGTCAACCAAGGTTGAGTCAGATCATTTCCATTGGATCAATCCAACGCATCCTGCTTAGTCAAACAAAGCAAAAAGTATACACAATCCACGCAACACATTGAGTCTAAGAAAAATTAAACAGATCCAAGGCTCAGTATTCAGTCAATTAAAAATCTCCTCATCCAAAGCACATAATCAGTCAACCAATTTAAAAGTAAACACAATGGACACACATGATCTAAGGCTCACAACAAATATCATGATCTGGCACACAAAACAAATTAAAATGAAAATAGAAAGCACGCGTACAACACATGTGTTTTTAATGTGTTGTCAAAATCTTGACCACTCAAACAAACAAATCCAATGCTCCATATTCAAATTGAGAAATATGAAAACCCTAACACAATCAACGACCGAAGAAGATTCTGGTCATCTTCTCCGACCACCCTCCGATGGCCAAACCCTAAAACTACGCCAAAATAAAAGATCCAACTATCAAAATGTTCAGGAAGTCACAAGCATCTCAAATCCAACATCAATTTTCATTTATCATACACAAGCCAAATCGAAGACAACAAGTTTATGCTTAAAAGTTTCAGATCCAGATTATTCTCATGCTACAAATCCATTTTCAATTATAAACACACATATAAACCCAATGAACCTCAAATATCATCATGCACATCATTAAATCAAGATTTAAGAGATGATTTGAAGCTTACCTGAAAGTATGGTTGAGCTTGTAAAACCTTCAAAAATCCTCTCCAAAGCTACATATCTACTCCTTGGAACTTCTATTTTCAAAATAAATGCAAATAGATCTTCAATTCAGCCTAGATATTGAGATTTGAAACAAAGTGCTATGAATTTTATCTTGTGAAATCCTTGGCTAGAGCTTCAAGTAGTGAGTGATTTGTGTTCCTTAAAGGTCACTTGATCATGAAGATGAATAAAAATTTCACAAAGACTTTATGGATGAAGAGTTTCGAAGAGAAGAAGGTATAAGAGCAAAAAATTCAAATCTGGAAAATGTGAGAGTCTCCTCCTGAATAATTCATGTGAGTGACTTTATATAGTGTGCATGAGGACCTGATTAGGGTTTTACAAATGGAGAGACTTGAAATTAAGAGATATGGATTGAAATGAAAAAATGAAAAATTGTGGTCATGTGGTATTTCACGCGTGCAACATCAGAATGAAGGGCATGGACACTCATAATTTGCTCCATTGAGGGCCATTAGATTGATCTTATGGCTGGAAATGCTTTGCTTGGTGAGTTTCAATTGGTTTTGCAAAAATGCATAATGCCATGTAAGTGATGAATATGCCACGAAAAAACATGATTCAAAGGCCAAAGTTTGTCATTATGGTGTGTACTTGGGTGTGGCAAGATAACATGATCAATTAGAACTCATTACAAGTCATTTTGAGGCTTTATGCAAAAGGTACCAAAGTTGAAACCATGAAAAACCCTAAAATGACCTATAACTTCCATCAAGCATAACTTTTGATTCACACATGTTATGAAGATGGTCTAGCACTTTTTGGAAAGAGAAATCAAGCCCTACAACTTTTATGTTCAAGTAAAAATCATTTGGACCTTCTTTGGTCATGAAATAATTGATTGAAGTTAGGGTAAAAATTGCCAAAAATAGAAACTTCTCATTACAAGTCATTTTCCATTTTTAGTAACTTTTCACAAAATCTTGATTCTTGACATTTGTGATCATTCATGCTATTCTTGACCAAATAAAGGTCCATAAGCTTGAAAATCATGATTGGAACCCTTGAAAACCCTTGGTTGACTTTTCTTCTACATTGTTGACTTTTTCTTGTTTCACAATCAATTGGACCATTGCCTGACTTTCTCAAAGATTCTTTGATCCAAATTGCAACCCTAGGCTATGTATGACATATAGAAGCCTTTGATCACAAGAATTGATCAAAGCCATAAGGATAGCTTGCCCTGAGGCAAAACCCTAATTAGGGTTGCTTGTATAGGAGAGTATGCACTGATGAAATTCCTGATGAACTAAACCTCTTCTAGGGCCTTGAGGAAAAGTTTGAGCTTGTACAAGATATGAGAACCCCTTTTTGGCTTGTTGAAATATAACTTGGCTCCCATAT
This sequence comes from Lathyrus aphaca, assembly GCA_963966055.1. NCBI lineage: Eukaryota > Viridiplantae > Streptophyta > Magnoliopsida > Fabales > Fabaceae > Lathyrus > Lathyrus aphaca. The sequence continues at coordinate 506,044,779 of OZ014520.1, forward strand.
TTGGCTTTGAAGAATCACAAATTGATAGATCAATGATCACATGCCCTATGCCTCTAACCATGAATGTTATGCTTCATTTTTCTATGCAAAGATGCAAGGACATGTATGCTATATGACATGAAATGAGAGGGAAAATTTTGGGGTGTTATAGCTGCCAATATTCAATCATCTGTTAATCTGAAAAGGATGAGAGCCTCAGCTACCGGACGTTCAAGATAAACTGCAATTGAATACCGAAAACAACCAGAAAATTTGCACTCTTCCGAAGAAGAAAAGGGATATAAACTCGACCAAGGGAAACTCTGCTTGGGGAAATATTTGATGAAATAAACAAAAACCTATAACCATAAAGAAACTGTCTTTTATAATGAACCAGAAGACTACTGGCCTGCCACGGAGATGTGGGCCTTAGAATTATGTTGTAATATCATAAGATTTACAACCAACCAAAATCACCAGGAAATGGCATTAAAGGATCCATAATCCATGACATGAGCATGTAACATCATAGGACTTAAGACTCAAACAAGAGTCTTTTATAATGAACCATGAGACTATTGGCCTGCCACATAGATGTGGGCCTTATATAGTGTTGTAACCTCATAGGATTTACAATCCAAACGTGAGAACATAATATCATAGATTTACGGCTCAAAGAAGTGTCTTTTATAATGAACTAGGAGACGACTGGCCTGCCACAAAGATGTGGGCCTTAGCAACGAAGTCTGTAGAACAAACAGGTGCTGATTAGGATGCATTGTGAAATCCTCTTCTTGAAATGTGCAATCCATCTAACAAATAGATATGCCTCTCAAGGTCTAATCCACCAAAACTGGATTCTATCCTTTATAAAAAACTAAGGGACCACTGGCCTGCCACAGAGATATGGGCCTTGAAATGTCTTTTGTAATAAACCAGACGACTGATGGCTTGCTAGAGAGATATGGGCCTTAACAATATTGTCTTTTATAAAGAACCAGATGACTACTGGCCTGCCACAGGGATGTGGGCCTTGAAATTTCTTTTATAATGAACCATACGACTACTAGCCTACCACAAAGATGTGGGCCTTAACAATTTTGTCTTTTATAAAGAACCAGATGACTATTGGCCTGCCACAGGGATGCGGGCCTTGAAATGCTGAGAAGGTAAAGTCCCATATGCAAGGGAAAGATTTTCCTGTAGAACTTTGCTAAGTAAAAGAACGTCCTGATCGAAATTCTGCTGGAAAAAGAGACAAAGATACCTTGATAAATATCTAACTCTGGCTGTGGGAAAAAGTGTGAACAACTATTTACATCCCTTGTTACACTGGCTAAAAATACGTTGGTGACTTCACTGAGGAATGTTTCAATGATTAAAGTGAATCTCAATCATGAAACTTTGCGGGGAAATAACAATCTTCTGACTCAGATGGGGAGATACTTGGTCACATACTCTTGTTGGGGAGAGAATTATGACCTTTCTAACTCTATGGGGGAGACAAGGTATTCAACTACCTGCTGGGAATATTTTATTGTGAAATGATGACTCCTCTTGGGGATGAGAACTTTTCAACTCACCTTGAAGTTCTGCTAGGGGAATCCCTACTCTGACTCAGCCGGGGAAGGTTCCAAATGAACTCTACTAGAGATGATGTAGGGATCACCCTTCTGCCTGGGATAAGAGTTGTAAGGTATCACCCGTTGGGGAGAAGAATCTGCTTAGGGAATGCCACCTTGTAACATCTTTCTTTTCTGTATGCTAAACCTACAACAACAAAGCTTGCACACATATGCCCCAAGGAATTGTATGGCATGAGTCAACCATCCAATGTTACTCAATATTCAAAGTGATTTTAAATGTTTTACCCTTTCACATGTTATTCGTAAAGCCACCTCGTTTAAATGCAATGTTCTTTTATAAAAAATTCAGGACATTTTTTCAAACAAACATGAAAAAATAAAAAACAAGGATGAAGCTTATTGACTGAATAATTATTTTATTGATGGGCCTGTGAATAGGCAAATATACATCAGGAAGCAACCACCTAGAAAGAGGTGGTCACTGTAAATTGAGAAAAGAAACTATCCTAATGGCAATGTGAAATGACATTCCACTGAGTTTCAATTCTGCTATGACCAGTTTGTCTTCAAGATTATTCCTGTTTGTTCTTGCTTTTCGAAGAGAAAGATTGGACTGATTCCTATCCTTTGGAGATTTCCAGGTTGACTGAGACGATGAAATATTACATATAACTCAGATCGCAGTCATCCGCTTATTCCCTCTTTTGCGTGGACCACCCTTTCGGGTTTTCAATCCATTGGGATACTCTTTTTTTCCTGAGCTGTCCAATGTGGATTTTCAACTCACTGGGTGTACATTTTTTATTTATATCCCTAACTTTTACCCGAGCCTTTTATTATGTTTTTGGCTCGCCGGGATGCCCTTTTTTGTTTGGACTCTGTAATACCCATATAAAAAAGACATATGTCAAAGCATATTTTTCATACATAAATTTAAGTTTGGTACTAAAATACAAGTTCTTAGTAACACATTGCATAAGTATAGCCACTACAACATAAGGTACTAATACAAAAGGCTATAAATAATACAATATGTTCAAAATAAAATGTCTAAGAACTAGATCAGAAGATCTCAAAAGTCCACAACAAAAGAAAAGCCATCAAACAAGCAAAGATAATAAAGTTGCGTTATCATTACCCTTTGCAGAACCTGAAGTACCTAAAATAACAACATCAACATGGGGTGAGATAAAACATCTCAGTGAGTTCCCTATCTTAGAGTTCTCTTGGCTCTAAAAGGTTTGAATCTAAACACTACTCAAGTCGGGGGGAAACCTAGACTTCAGGTTCACATAGCAACTAGAGACATCAACGAAACAATGGAGCACAAAGTTCTTTAAGATATCTTTCCCCACCCAACCATACTATGGCAAACAAGTACGAGTCACTCGATCCATACTATGGAAAACAAGTGGAAAATAAGCACGGGTCACTCATCATCTACCAAAGGTACTTTCCCCACCCAGCCACTCCAGGGCACACCAGCACAGGTCACGACACCTTACCACAAATAACTTTCCCCTCCCAGTCATACCATAAACAACAAGCACGGGTCACTCGTTACTTATCCTAATGGATAACTTTCCCCACCTAGCCATATTATGGCAAATAAGCACGGGTCACAGTCATCTATTAAGGGATTCAAATCCATGGATTAATTTTGTCTCCCCGGCCGTCCTGTCTCATGGGACCTCGACACGAGCTAAACATAATTAAATTAGGATTTATAACGCGATGGAAACACAACTTCCACCCACTCACAACTACTTAACATGAGGATACTATTCGGGTATCAACGTCTAAGCATTGTCATGTCTCTAAAATGATTCTGTATTAACCTTGGGTAAACCTATCTACCTCACAAGTTATATCTTTTATTTCCTTTAGTTCACAAATTCCCTAACTTAACATAATTTACGTTTATTTGAACATTTAGTTAAAAGTCGGGTAAAAATAATATTTCTCAGCATCATAAGATAGTAGATATTTTTAGCTTCAAATCGATATAAAGAACACTTAAATTGGATAACTGAGGAAAAAGTTATGCATTTTCAAAGTTTGAAACAAAATAATATTTTCCAACACTTACAATGTTAACCAGTTAATGCCTGGGGTTAACCAGTTAACCAAACCAGAAATAGAATCTAGTAGCTCAAATACAACAACATTAACCAGTTAACACCCTGGGTTAACCGGTTAACCTAAAACCAGTGGCAGTAAAAACGCGTTTTGACATACCAAAATCCTCCAAAACTCTTTCAAAACATCATCAATCACTAAAAAAATTCACAACAATGTTCCTACACTTAAAGTCATCATGTTCAAGCATTTTTATCGATTTCTAACTATTTAAACTTCCGATTCTAAGATTTTTCTATCAAAACCCTAAAACTCATAAAACTCAATAACTCAGTCAAAACTAAAACAAAAGTTCTAACTATGAACCCACCTCTAGCAAGATGATGGAGAATATTAAGAGATGAATGGATGATGGAAGCTTCAAGGATTCAAGAGTTTCTTCTTCTTCTTCTTCAAGTTTCTCTTCTTCCTCCCTCTTCTTTCTCTTCCTTTTCTTCTTTCTTCCTCCCTCTTCTCTTCAAGTTTTTTTTTAATCTTAAAAGACTATTATTTTGGGACAAGGAAGTAATAAAGAACTTTTAGATCACACCTTAACGTCATGATCACATGGGACAATGCGAGAATGTCATACATCTGCACTTTATTTTGTTTGTTTTTATCTGTTTAAATTTTATCCTTATACAAATATATTTCAAAAAGATTTAAATTTAAATGACTATATTAAGTATAATACAATCAAAGAATACTTCTAATGATAATTAGAAAGTATAATTTCACATACATTTTTTTTAATTTTATTATGAAAAATATTATATTTGGTATTAAATATTTAACTATTTATTGTATACGATCTTATCTTCACTGATTAAAATTATTATATTTATTTTTCCAAGGTAAATAACTCACACATACAAGCATTTCATTCATTTTTCGATTCCATTTCACTAAATCTTAATGAACTGAGATTTATTTTTCCCAAGGTAAACAACTTTCACATACAAGCATTTTGTTCGTTTCTTGGTTCCATTTCGCTAAATCTTTATGAATTGAGAACTCAATATAAATATTTATAAGAAAATCTCTCAAATCTCTCTTTATTGAATGATTTATGACATCTATGTAATTTCAGCATCAATTAAATATAAACTTGTTGACTGTCTTATTATTTATTTTCATCTTTGAATTGTTAAGACTATCTCAACATTCTTTAATTTCCAGGATTAAACAACTATGATTAATCGACGAAGAAAGGTGAACTTGTTGTTAGATCTAAACAACATTACATCTGAAGAGTCTTCGCTAGATGAAGGGCCATCTGAGTTTATTCATGTTCCCATAAATTATCTCGAGGAAATTGATGATGACGTTGTTGAATGTTCACCTCGAGCTTTTGCGCAGGTTTATGTCCTTTAACTTTTTTTATTTTATATATTATTATCATTGACACAATATATTTTTATACTACAACATAAATAATTATCATTTAAGTTATATTATTTTTATTAAATTTAACATTATTTATTCTAAAATTTAATAGATCTTTAGGACAATATCTAGAAATTGATCTTCTTTTTGTTTGCTTTCATCTTTCTTTGTCATAGGCTGTGGCCAATTCAGGGAGATCTCGTAGAAGGATTGCAATTGACTTGAATTTGGGTATTTTTTTTTATCTTTCAAAGTGATCAATTATATTTGTGTTTCAATTTTATTTTATTTTTATATGTGGATTATAATATTTTATTTTTGTTTTATAAGTAAAAAGGTTACGTGGCCATATTCGTGACATTATGAAATATTTATCCCCTTACCCATTTACCGTAGCTATACTTATTTTTTCTATTAATTAGCACGTATCATAATTAGCGTGCTTTCCTCTTTATTCTAATAGATGATTATGAGGATGTGACTTCGTTGCCTCAGGAATTGGAAGTTGTAGTATCTAAGATACCCCCTAAGAGAGATACCCCGATCCAATCCCAACTTAGAATACATGATCTTGCATGGACCCATCCTACTGATACATTCTGAATCGTAGGTCAAGTTGGTAATCACATAACTTTAATTTTGGTTGATAAGGGTATTACCAACAATTTCTTACGAGATTAAGTGGGTAGAAGTTATTGTGTTCAAATATATGCTTGAGTTTTTTTTTTCATTATGATATCATTTTTTTTTGCAAATTTACATGTTTTGTAACTTAAGGGGGTGTTGATGTAGTATTTGGATCTCACTGGTTCAACAATTAGGGCTCTTTCTTATGGATTACCACTCACTCACTATGAAGATTTTCCATAACAATAATTGTGTGGAACTAACTGGGTATACCTCCACTACTCTAATCCCCTGACCTTTCACCAACTACAAAATCTCGTCCATCATGAACTTGAGGCCCAAATTTTCTCTATTAAGGCCTATTCCCCAAATATCACTACACCCATTTCACCTACCAACAACCTAAATCAACTATAATTACCCAACTTCTCCATAAATTTATCGACATTTTCACAGAGCCAAGCTACCTCCCTTTTCCACAACCTAGCGAACATAAAAACCCACTACTGAATAATTATTATCCCAGGAACATTAGCATATATTGTTGTCCACACTCCTGAAAACAAGAAAACCAAGTCACCAAATGCTTCAAATGAGGTGGATTCAAACAAGGAATAACTCTCACCTGTCCCATATTTACTATTGAAAAAGAAAGACGGATCATGGTTGATGTGTGTCCATTGTTACAGGCTGAATTACCTCACAGTGTAGGATCGTTTCCCATTACCCTCCATGGATGAATTTTTAGATGAATATCCATGCACAAGTTTTCTCTAAGCTAGACCTTACATCCGATTTTCACCAATTTGTTAGGATCCTGATGACAATACGAAGATAACCTTTCATACTCATCATGGTCACTATGAGTACAAAGTGAGTCATTTGGCCTTTGATATATTGTTGTTTAACACAACTACAAAGCTTTACCTTTCCCATATTCATCAAGTTTTTTCTTTAATTCTATATGAACATCAGTTTTTCTTCTTCGGATGCTCCTTGTCATATCAAGAAAAATCCTATTTCTTCTCTTAGTAAGACCATTGTGTTATGGAATATACGGGGTAGTCACCTTATGTTCAACTCAATTATCTTCATAAAACTTTATGAATTCCAATGAGTTATACTCACCTCCACCATTAGTTCTGAGAATTTTCAGATTCTGATCACTCTATTTTTCAGCCTTCACCTTGAATTTCTGAAACTCAACAAACACCTCATGCTTAAACTTGATGAGGGATACCTATGTCATTATTGTGAATTTATCTATAAATGACACAAATTACTTATTTCCTCCAAGTGAAAGTACTTCAAAATGTCGACATACATCAGAATGTACTACATACTCCTATGCATGTTTTGCTATTGGATCCACTTCTGATGCAAATGGAAATCTAGGTTGCTTTCTATTCATGCGTATATCACATGACTTCACATGATTCACAATATTAGGAATGACATGTACGAACTTCATAAAACTCAAATGCTCTAAGCTTCTGAATTTCAAATGCTTCAATCTCTTGTGTCACTACTCACTGTCACCTTCAGCACCTTTTGCACTAAGAAATTTTATTTTAGTTATTTCCACATTCACCTTGAATGTTTTATTGCTTCCCTATTCAGATTACTTAATCAACTTCAGATCAGAATCATACAACTTCAAGAGATTGTCCTTTATAGTATCTGAGAAACCTTTCTTAATGAGATGATCTACACTCATCAGATTGCTCTTCAAGTCAGGAACAAACCAAATATCCTTGATAAGAATAATATTTCCATTCTTCACTTTGACCTTAAAATTTCCCTTTCATCATCAACACATCTGATATTTTTCCTCTTTCTAGATTCAAAATTAATCAACTATTGTTTGTTTCTATTTAGGTGATTTGAGCAACCAATGTCTATATACCACTAGTCTACCAAATATCCATCATCAGATTCAAAAGCCATCAATAGCGCAAGTTCATCATCAGATTCTCCCCTTGCCATGTTTTCTTCTTTTGATTTCCTTTCCTTTTTTGACTAACAGTCAACAGAAAAGTGACCAAACTTCTTACAACAATAACATTAAACCTTCTTCTTGTCAAAATTCTCCTATCCCTTGTAATGTTTCTTCTCATTAGAGTTGGAGACTTCAAACTTATGATAACCACCATCATACCTCTTCTTAGCCTCCGATCGATACTACTTCAAATTCTTCTTCCCAAAATGCCTTCATGGCCTGCTCTACCTCTCATTCAGAGGTTCTCTTAGTCAAACACAAGTCCCATGCCTCTAGACTACTCTACAACTCTTAAATTCTCATGGTGCTAAGGTCCTTAGAATGTTAAATTGCTTCAACAATGTAATCAAACAGAGGAGTAAGTGATCTTAGTACCTTTTCAATGATTACTTGTTAAAAGAGAGTTTCTACACAAGATTTCATCTCATTTGTGATCAGAATCACTTTGGAGATGTATTTAGGTACCTTCACATTGTTCTTCATGTTGAGAATTTCACACTACTTACGTAGATAATGAAGCTTCACCATCTTCACTGATGTATCACCTTTATAGCATCTTACCAATGTGTTCTACACAGTCTTCACCATTGTTGAATCGATAATATTTTCAAACACATTTGTATCCACACATGGATGGATATATAACAACGTCTTTTAATCCCTCTTCCTTATTTCTCTATGTGTGTTTCTCTGTGCTTTTGTTGCATCTACTACAACTGACATGTAACCTTCATTGAACATATCAAGAACATCTTCAGCTCCAAAAAACACATACATATGAATCATCCATCGATTTCAATTCTTTCCATCAAACACAAGAGGCTTTGCGTTTAAGCTACTGTTTCCATTGTTCATCTTTGTTCTTGTGAAAATTCACCCAGATCTCACCAACGCTTGTGTTTCCCAATCCCTCAAAATAAATAAATGTGATTTTGTTTCAAATCAGATCTTCAATTCAATATGAATTAAATGAGCAGAATCAATCACACATGCGTCACGTACACTGGTGTTTCCCGTTCTAAATCTGAGCGGGTGCTCTAGAAACCAATTGTTGTAGCACAAGAATGAATAAGAAGATGGAATATGATGGGGGGAGAGAAAGAGAGAATTATAACTAATTTTGATCTTTAACTGAAACTGTTACAATGAATTCTAACTAACTAAATGTAAATTCATTTTATATATAAGTTCAAAATTTAAGATGAAAACTCTAATGTAATTTAACTCAAATGATACTTAAATAAAATGCAACTAACTATTTAAATTTTAATTACAACTAAGATTATCTACCCCTCAATTCCTTTTTATGGATAACTTGAAGAAGGAGAAAGCTATTAATCTAGCTTACTTTTGAACTCCATATGAAATGAGATAATTGTATATGTGGTAAAATTTTGGTGAGTCCTACTTCCTATTTAAGTTGTTATTTCTCCAAGAATTTTATGAATCACTCATTGGAGTCCATGTTGATGTGATTAAGACAATGAAATGCCTCTCTACCAAATGTTTTGGGAAAACATTTGAAGGGAATTTCATTAATTTATAAATTTATGTGTGTTGTGTAAGCAGACAAAATACAACACCTCTAAGCCTAGTAGACAGTTACCAACCACTTATAATTCCTTCTGATGTGTGGGAGAATATTTCCATAGACTTCATAATATGGATTCCAAAATGTTTATTCAAATATGTTGGTGATTTTAGAAACAATTTATAAAGCGTTTTCTAAAGAAGAGTTTATATAGAGTGACATCTCTTATCTTACAAATTAGTTTTCGTAAGGATTTGTTACACCAAACTCTAATAATAACTCCTATCACATTTACTAGGTTGGCATGTGAATTTCATAGGCACTTCTTTGGAATGTGAACCAAATTCATGTTGCCAAAGAATATATATAAGATAAATGAAGTTTAATATTGACAAATAGATAAATAAATACTTAAGAAGTATCTGGATTAAAACATGTAATTGGTTTTTAAGAAGTATCTATTCATCATTTATTTTCCTTGTTTGTTATCTTTATAAAACTTTTTTATTAATGGAAACTAAATATTAAAATTTTTGATTTTAATGGATGGAGATTTTTTAAATTCTTTAAATTCTCCTTAACCTAATTCTCATTCATTATTTTTGCAGAATATCAACCAATGCCAACACCTGTTATCCTTTATGGAGAGAACATAGAAATTCCAACACTACCATCAGAGAATTTAGAGAATCCAATTATCCCCACATCTGTTATGCAGTATACAGAAGACATGACTGAACCAATTGGTCAAAATAATATAAATTTGGAAGTCAACATCAACGAAGCTGTAACAAAATTCATACCTTGTTTATATATTTGTACTCATTATTTTATGGTTTTTAGATTGTTGAGTTGAAATTTTCTTTTATAGATTAAAAATGACAAAAGGTCACCAGAAACTAACAAGGAAGTGTCTGAGCCTAATATTCAAGCTGTTGAACCTCCAAAAGAGTCTGAACCACCAAAAGATCCAACCTTGAACTGCCCAATATGTATGGAAGCTTTTGTTGAGGAAATGACAACTGTGTGTGGCCATATTTTTTGCAAGATATGCATTAAAAGAGCAATAAGAATACAAAAAAAATGTCCTACATGTAGAAAAAAGCTTACTTGTAGAGGGCTAAGAAGGGTGTTTCTTCCATCTTCCACTTGAAGGTATGACCCTCACTTCTAAGTTGTTATTTATGAATTTTATTAGATCAATTTTTATTATTATTACACAATAGGATTCATATACACATAATATTAGGAAAGTGAAGTTTCTTATAAATGTAACAAATAGTTTTCATAACTATAATATTATGTGATTAATGTGTTTTCTCACATGCTATTCAACAGGATCATCCAAGATGCATTGAGGAAATTTGGGGTTTGATTATGCTACTTTTGACATTGTTGAGTTATTATGTTATTTAAAACATGTTTCTTAGGGACTATGTTTAGTTCTTGTCATGTACCATTTCTTGTCATTTCTTTTTCATGTTCTTACTTGTGAATTTTATTTGATACAAGTGATGCTCAATAAGTTAGTTGAAAATACATCATTACTCTTGAAAAATGTTGGATGACATTCTTCTTTTGGAATGAGATATTATAATTGGTACATTTCAAAATAATTGTTCACATGGATATTAAACATATGTTATTGTTTCCAGTATTTTTGTTTTTGATTTTGTATGAGAAATACATTCGTTGGTTTGATTTTGTATGAGAAATAAATGTGTTGGATAAGACGTGCAATTTATATTGGTCTAATATAATTTACATTATTGAAAGTTTCTAAAAAATACATATAGAGATTTTAGGATTGTTGATTTCAACTTAATAGTTTTCTTAGCAATCTCCTCTCTTGTGATTTTCTCTCTTTCTCTTTTTATCTATCTCTTCTTATTTTTCTTATCTTTCTGTATTTCCTTCCAAATTACCCTAGTCCATCCCCCTTTAGATAAAAATTGAAATAAAATACAAAACACAATGTAACACCCCAAAATTTTCCCTCTTATTTATAACCTTATTTAGATTTATGCCTCACATTCACATGCATCTTCCATTAGGCCATCTATAACATGTCATGCATTCATTGTCATAGGTTTGTTAATTGGGCCAGAAGCTTTAAGAATCAGGTATTTTTTTTGCAATGCCTTGTGATTTACCTCTTTGGCAAGAGTGGTTCATTGGAAAATACAAAGACCAATGGTTATGGTTTGTCTCCTGTGCATATGTTTATCAGAGGGTTTCTCAAGGTCTGACAACTGTAGTAATTAAGGGTATTATTACCCTATGGTGTTCATCATCACATGAATGGGTTTTATTTCCCTAAAACATATGATATTAAAAGATGGGTTTGAAGATCGGGGATCTAGTCGTGCAGGGTTAACTCATTGTTGATTTGGTCAAGAGAATCGTCATTTCCATGTAAAGTTCATTATCAATTCATAAGCGTCTTCAATGACGTTGAATTGGTTAATGGATTGTCACATTCCAATTAGTTAAATTTCTAAGTTTGTTGTTGATTGAATTTACTTTCTTTTAGCAACAAACTTAGTCATTATTAATGCCTTTCTTTTAAACCAAAATTTAATCCAATAACCACATTCAAGTTTTTTTTAAAAGCCCTTTTTTTTTTAGCCCATTTCAAATCCAAACCATTTGCCCATAAAATCCATTGTTTTTTTAAAACCAATTTCCTAAACTTCGATATACCCATTAATCCACTTTTACTCATTAAATCACTTTAAACACATTTGTTCTAACTTTCATTGCACCCGATTTCTCCAAATCCACCTAAAATCCAAATACATTTGTATATCCATTATCAAACTATTCTTTTGTGTTTCAAAAGTAACTAGAAAAAAATTCCAATTTAGTTTACTCATCCAATTTGTAAGCCAATACCCTTACTTCTCATTGTGTCCCCATGCTAGGCACGTTATCAAGAGGCCTACTTAACACCCAAATGAAAAGAGTAAAATATCCCTTGATTCACACTACATTGTTTTTGTCACAAACTTACAACAGAAATTTGGTTCACAAAAAAACAAGTATTACAGGAGGAAAATAAAAGGACTACAAGTGTAGTAGGATTTTCATTTTTTTATTGGTTGTCGGTTCATTCAATGAGTGAGTTTTGATTAAAATAAAAATGGACTGATACAACTACCATAACAAAATCCAGAGAAACGATTTTTTTTTCACTTTTCTTCAGGATTTCTTCATAAATCACAACAGTTTGTATCACAGAAACAAAAGCTAACAAAAGTCTTCTCCAAAGGCAGGATCCCTCTCAATTTTCAATTACAAAAAAAATATACAGTTACAAAACAAGATCCAACTTTTGACAGCAGAAGAAAAAATTATTATGAGATAAAAACCAGTTGCAACTAACTGATACATCAGAAAATGAAAAAAAAATAGAATGGAAAAAGAAAAGGAGGAAAATTCATCATCTGATATCTTCATCGTTTAAACACTTCAACATCAAACAAAAGGCCTGAATTGCAACCAACTTCAAAATCTTCTCCTCTTCATCTACACCGGCTTCATAGCCCCCGCTTCTTCAATCTCTTCCGGAATCTTCCTCTAAATTTTTTGAGAACCCTCTTCATTCCTTATTAACTACACTTTCAGTTACAGAAATTCAGAAGTCAATCAAAACATATAAGTAGAAAAAGGAGATTTCAGTTACACATCTAACAAACTTTAAACAAACCATAACTGAAATCATAACAGATTTTACCTGAAAATTTCTATGGACCCTCAATAGTCTTCTATAAAAAACCAACAATGGCAACTTCAGAGGGGGAGCTCTCCATTTTTCATTTTCTCACACAATCTTCTTCTTCATACACACTCATTTTTCTCCAATCTTCATCTCCTTCATTCACCCTTCCTACATTTTTCATAACCATACTCTTCAATCATCCCTCTCTTGAATCCAAACCTATAACCTGCTTCATCTTCATCATCCTGCATCGACATCCACAACAATCTTGATCATTCTCCTTCAATCCTCATCCATCCCAGCGTCAACAACTCAACATCTTCGAAATCTGAACCTCATCAATCACTCCCAACCTTCATCGATCTTTAATGGATCATAATAGACCAACAAATCAAGAAAAATGATTGAGATAGCTCAAAATCACACATCAATTCAAGAAGAAGGGAGAATGAGTACCTAAGAGAAAGTGCTGATGATGTTATTGCTTCAAGATGTTGCGTCACCATAGTCCATACTTCGATCTTTCACAAAATCGTCGATTACAAAAACACAACATCAACCTTCAAGCCTCAACTCCCATTCTTCGACAAACTCCAACAAATACCTTTACCTGCATATTCGACAAAAAAAGTTAACAAGATTGACATTGACTCAGATTCGCAAGGCTCACAAGAAGAAATACAGAGAAGGACAAGAATTTGATAATGAAGAGTAGAAGGCGTTCATACCCGGGGGATACTCTTCGTCATCATCTTCGTTGCGGCATCATCACTCTTCACACGGCTTCATCTTCCTTCATCAATTGAAGACGAATTCATCACACTTCACGCGACTTCATCTTCCATCATCAATTGAAGACGACATTATCACTCTTTAACACTTCGCAACATCCAAACACAGAAGAAATTAAGGAACCAGAAGAAAGGAGAACGCAAGTAAGACTTCACCATCACCACTAATCCGCATCAAGAATAGAAGATTGAACGTGAGTCGATCCCCTCTTTCTTTACCTCTTGCATTTGCGTCGTTTTCATGGTTACATTTTTTTGAGTTTTCAACTCTGATGAATTCCGATCCGAGAGTTGGGAGAGGTATTTGGGAAATCTGAGTGTGTATTTGTGGTCATGAACAAAAGTAAGGAGGAGTTTGTGTTGAATGTTTTCAATTTTAGAGAGGTTGTTGGGGTGATCATATGCTGCCGCCGCTAGGGTTTAGGGTGAGGAAGATGAAGTGGTGTAAAGGAGAGAGACGCATTTAGTGTAGAAGAAGGAGCAATCTGATTTGCTTTTATTTATTTGTGTTAATTCATGAATTTAAAAGAATAAAAACTCTTTAATCCCTATTAATGCACCGTTAAAATGGATTTAAGCTCATTAAAATCTCTTAATCATTTTCCACCGTCCAATTCAATTGAGGAGATAAGGTTTGGTAGGTGGTCCACTCCGGTGGTGACACTTGTCACCGTCCGGTAGGACCACCAGATTTTGTTCCCACGTGAATCCCCACCACAACAACCACGTACCCGCGTCTCCTCAGCTTTCCAGCACATCATCCTTGCTAATTGCGGGATCAAACAGATAATAATTAGTCAACAGGAGTTGACTAAGGCTTATACCATGCGCCTTCAGGTCCAGCGCCCTTGGGCCCGGGTAAAATGCTTTCTACACCCCCATTTGCAGCCCATATCTTTTTTAACTGCAATTTCACTAATCTTGCACCCCCTTGTTTCTTTTCATTAGTTTCTTTTATTTTCTTCACAAAATCATTTTAAAAAGTAGTTTTTCTTAGTAAAAATTCCAGAAATTAATAAATAGTATTTTGTACATAATAAAAATAGTTTGTATTTTCTTAAATTCTTTTTTCGATTATTTTGACATTTATTTCGATTTTATGCTTTATATGCATTTTAATATTGTTTTTTTTTTTTGCAATTTTACACCTTTATTCATTTGTTCATATTTTTGCTTCCTCATGTTAATTTCATTTACTAACATCTTTTTGTGCGAGGTATTATTCGAGGATTACGCTTATGGATTCAAATTATCTTTTCATTATGCTTTGATATTTTTTTATGGTTTTTTGTGCTTTTGTGATGTAATAATTAGTATACTTTTTATGCTTGCTTGATACCTATAATTAGGATAGAAAAAGATAAAATGAAGCGTTTGATAATCAAATTTCAAAAATGAATAAAAGGAGTTATTTGATTCAAAGTCGAAGAATTTCAAAAAAATATCAAATAAAGTTTCATGTGACATTAGGATTCCTCGATTATCATCGCTACACTCCAATACACCAAAAGCAAGCCTTGTAAGTTGCAAACCATAAGTCGTGCGTCTCAGCACCACGCAATCGAACCACCCGATCCATCGTTTCATCCTATTTACGATTTACACACGTTCTCACTCACCATGACGTAGGAGGACCATATTATTCACTATTAATTTTTGTACTCATATTTCTAGTCTAATATCCACTTAGGTAGCTTTAATCTTTCAAGCTTCACTAACCATATGCCACCATTAAACTCAATTAACTTAGGGTAAGTCTAGTTTCCCTTAGAGTTTTTCCTTTTATAATTTGAGTCTCACTTCTCATCTTTAAAGAAAATCAAAAACATTTAAATGGAAAGTAGGTAAAATACGCCACGAGCCTTAAGCCATATGGGAAATGATTAGTGGAGGTCTCCTCCACTCTTCTAGGATACTTTACAAACATCCCATTGGGGGCGACCTTGGAAAGTATTCGCTCCTATATCATAGTCTTTAGTGTTGTACATACGATAAACATAAAGTCAAAACTCTTCTTCAAAAAAACAATAAACAAAGACACCACGTCTTCTCTCCTCCTCTCCCATTTTTTGTGGACGATCATGACTTGCATCGACAGTTCAAACAACGATACGGTAAACACCCTCAAGTCAGAGCCGGTAACACCTGAGTTAGAACTATGACAACGTCATCCTAAAACACAAGCAAATTCCCGCCTTAGTTAGGCGAACTACGCCGACTCTGATCCTCATTTTCCCGATGAGGTACGTAGGTAGCGGGGTAGGGCTCGTGCGAGCACACTCTTTATTTTCCCTACATTTCCCCCTTTCTTTTCATTTTCTTTTCCGATTCCCTTTCCCATTTCAGTTTTAGTTCTAGTTATCAATTCATTCGTTCAAACAACATCTTATTTCTCACCCTTTGAAACAGACTAACAGGCATGGATCTCATCGAGTACGGCAGACGGATTGGGAAGCTAATACCTTCCCAATTCGTAACGGACTTCCGGACCCAGATCTTTGGTTCGTAGGACCTCGTCCTTTCCTTCTTCCTTCGGTTTGTGCAACATTACCTTTCCCGTTCCTTCGGGATAAAAATGCCTGGCTGGAGACTCTACCTTTTCCGCACCACTTTCGCGTTTGTACTAGAATGAAAATCCCGAGAGCGACAGCTGGTGACTCTGCTGGGGATCGAACCTATAATCTTTTGTTTCCCCTTTAAGAGTCAATCCTAGCGCTTGCCTGTTTCTGTTTTCCTTGGGTGTTTATTCGTTTGCCATTGTGATTTAGTATAGCTTTACTATTTTATTTACAGTTTATCGCTTTACTTTACAACTTTATTTACAACTTTCTGCACTTTACTTTACTGTTGCCTATATTGGCATATGTTGTACTAGCTGTTCTGGTTTTCCTTGGCGGGATGGGATTATTATGAGATAAGCCAACTACCCAGCTTTAGTATACATATAGGATTTAGAGTGGGCAGTCGTGTGGCTTGCGTGGTCTTGAGCATGTGTAGTTCTCACGAGTCCCACACCCAGATCAGGCTCTTTTGGGATATGTTCTATACTGCCTAGGAAGACCATAGAATGTTCCCACCTGAGCTGCCAACACTGGGAACCAATCACCGAGGACCTTAGTGGAAACAACCCTCTCCAGTGGTGACAGTGGCAAACCCATTCGCACCCGAGGGACCACTAGGAAATCGCATAGGATGACCTTGTTCTCTCATAAGAACCCAGTTAAAGCAACTGGTCGTATGACGGTAGTATTGCACCCTTCGGGATGAATGTACTATTATTTCTTGACTTCAGTGCTTGAATCCGGAAACTTATGAGGGATGCTTGTTTTCCCGGACTCAGCTGAGACCTCCCTGAGTAGTACATAATGCCAAACCGATTCCCTGATTTAGTCATGAGCCATTTCTCGGAAATGGTGAACGTATTATTGCTGCTCGGCTTTGAGAGTCCATGATGTTGACCCGTAGTAGCACACCCGTGAGATTGGGAGGGTTTACAGGTTTGCAGGAACCCTAAACTTCCAACATACCCGCTTTTTCTAGTGTAACTCCATGATATGATCCATTCCTATATGATATTTGGTTGAGAATGCTGGAATTTCTGCATAGAGATAATGATATTATGACTCTTCACTAACACTTGGTTATCTGATCCACACCAGTATCAGACCGCTGATCACATGCCAGTTGCATACATGACATCATGGCATTTTAGCATACATGTTCAGATATTTCTAAGGATCACATATCTGAATTAAATCATCGGATTTTTTCTGTATTATAACATGGATCAAAACAGATAGATTCCTTGGAAACAACCGAACATGGCATTTGCATACATCCTTGCATTTGTGACAGGTGTTCAAGAACAAATTCTTATCCTGCCTTGGTTTCTCTCTAGAATGTCCAACTTGAATCGTGATTGTTAGGGTATGGGCATGGAATAACTCCGAGCTGAGGTGATTGAGATGAAAGCCCAACTGGGGCATTTTATAGTGGACATTCGAGCGTTGTCCCAGGATCAGAAATTACTGAGAGAACAATTCAACTTGATGAAGACTCATATGAAGCTGCTTACGGGAATCATGAATGCTATGTTGAAAAAGGAAAATAGCCATGTGTCTGCTTTTCAAATAGAAGGTCATGTTTCTCCCATCTCTTTGGGATGTCTACTAATTCAAGAGTTGTTAGGTGGATTTCCTCTACAGTTTGAGTCTCTTCACTAGCGATCACCACTTGGCAGTCATGAAAAGCCTAAGATAGGAACCAACTCCGCATTGCCTGATACAAGTGACATGATTGATCCTACATCAATCGTTGCCAAAGAAATGAACGCTTTCTTTCCTTACCAGGGATGTTCTTCAGCTGCTGCGCCTTGGTTTCCAAGAGAAATACTTCAACATGTTTTGTGTGTAGTGCATCCATCGGCAGCAATCCATTATCAACAAGAGCAAGAAAGGGTTATTGATCTGGTACCCGTGTCTTACGCTGAGTTGTGCCCACAACTGCTTAAAATGGGGGTGATTGAGTGTCGCAAGCTAACTCCTCCTTCTGGTAAACTTCACCAAGGTTAGAATCCCTACGCCTACTATGTTTTTCACTCTGGAGCTCCTGGACATGATGTTAATGATTGCAAGGTGTTTAAACATCAAGTGCAAGACTTAATTGATGAAGGGGTAATCACTTTTGGACTGACCGGGCCAGAACTGCCGCAAGATGAAGCATGCAGGAATACAAAAGAGGTGGTCAACTTTCCTTCTTCTAGAATCATTGCTAAGACCAAGTCTTCAAAGGGGTTACATCAACAACCTTCATTCTCTCATCGGCCGAGTATGAGTAAGAGAGTGCATGGGTAATGTTAGGCACTCAAAGAAATATCAACAACAAAATGTTCAATCACAACCTCAAGGTCAGCAACAGCAGGCACAAAGACCATTTCAGGAAAGAACAAGAGTGAGGAATTGCAGACTTGATCCTATCCCGTGTCCATATGTTGTATTGCTTCCAGAGCTGCTGAAGTTGAACCTGGTTGAGCTCCGTACCATGAGGGCTCCTTCTGCTGATAATCTACCACCAAATTTTGATTTAAATGCCAGGTGCGAGTTCCATTCGGGTGCCCAGGGGCACAATATTGAGAAATGTTGGGCTTTTCAGAACAAGGTACAAGACCTAATTGAGTCCAAGGAAATCAATTTTTATCCTCACCCAAATGCACTCTGAAATCCAATGCCTAATCACGGTGGAGCCGTAATGAACTTTGCAAATGAAAGTGTCGCAGTTGTTATACCAGATGGTCCGTTTTAAGCTAAAGTCTTCAAATTAATCACCCAGGTTTGCAAGGGTATTCAGGGAAGCAAATAAAGCCAGCAGTATTCAAATACTCTCAGTGAAGGCAATTGTGTGTTTGTGTTTCTTCAATACATTTTTCATCCCTATTAGGGGAACTACGTCGCTCTGATTTTTCATTGGTCATGGGTCAATGGAGATACGTAGGCATAAGATCGTCAGGTCTTTCCGAGCAACCTTATAAGACAACTTTACTCTCCAACTTCATGCTTTCCTTTAGACGTCTCGTGTCAGAGTCAGAATAACTAGAAGAAGAGGTATGATTGCCATGGTTGGATATACGGTTGCAACTTGAAGATTACAAGTCTGTGAAAGAGCTATTCATCACTGAAAGTATCCAAGACTGACAGGTCCAGATAGAGTCAAGCCTCATCAACTACGACAATATTCAGTTTCTTTACTGCATTTCCATTTGTAGTTTCTTTTATGTGCTAAACATTTGTCTACATGTATGAAATTTGTTTGCTTTTGAATGTTAGTAATAATAAAACTCACATGTTTGTCTTGAAGTAATTCATTCGCATTCACTTATAATTTTGCATGTTTACATTGCAATACCAATTGTCGTGCTTAAACTCTATGAAGGAGAATGACGAAACAAAAATGCAAGACTCTCTAATTGTGTGCTCTCGAATAAGACCCCGTTGATGATGTACAAGCTTTGTTTCGAAACCCTAAACACTGGATATATAAGGGAGATAGACCCTCGCAAACCCCTTTGAGCCTTGAAGTAGGAATTTCTTCTAGCACGAAAAACCCTCACATGTAACCCAGGGGCAGGGTAGATGTCAGCTAGTCGGAACAAGTGTTCAGGCTTTCATAAAGGAGTGTATGTGAGGATCCATTACATTCCACTATGTTAATTAAGAGGTCCAAAGATCAGAAACCACAATGGTTATCCAAATCAAGAGGTCCAAAGATTGGAAGCCACAATGGTTATCCTTCATCAACCAAAGAATGATGTAGTCGCAGCCTTCGCAAAGCAATCAAGACAAACAATGTCACACGATTTGTTCAAAAAAAGGAAAGAAATAAAAAGCCTGCTAAGTCGAAACTTGAAAACAAGCGACTTAGGCAAAAGTTAGGGCACCCCGCTGGAATTCACAATCTAAGATTCACCAGAATCAGTCCAGGAAAAAAAGTTAGAGATAAGCAAAAGAATTAAAGGTGAAAAATGCAAAGAGGATTACACAAGAAAGATCCTTAAGCAAGAACAAAGTCGTGTGGCACATACACAAAAGATAAAGGGGTGACTAACTCCCAACAATAACTTGATTGGTGCTTGAACCGATAGCAGCAATGGTTCCTCAACCAACATGAAACTCGTATGAAAGGTGAATGCTTGTGAAAATTAGCTGAACATAAGAATGGAGAACATCATGAAGAGTGGGTGGGCACAAATAAACTTCGATACTATATCCTTTGTTTCTATAACCGTGAACTAGGCCACGATACAAATCTCAAAAGTCCTAACTGAAATAGGGTTACTTTGAGAGCATACTACCACGAGGCCGCGTTCCTGACTCCTATGAGTTGTTCTAAGAGATCCCTTCTGGTATTGCATGTACATACTTTCATTCAAAATTAATGTCGTATCTTAACCAGTGAGTCGCTCACAAAGGTTTACGACCCCTTTTCAAAACTTCAAGATTAACATGTGTGTTGCATTAGAATTTCCATTCTCAGAATAACCATTTTCTGCTTGCATACATTTGTTTGACATCATAAGAAGTTCATATACGAAAATTCAGTCCAGAAGCTTAAGCTTACCAAGTTGAGAAGTCTAAAACTTCTAAAAGACAGTCACATCGAGGTGCACTTTTCCGAGAAAGCTCCATTGAGTAAGGACTTTCCCAACCAGTCATGGTAAAAGCTAGCCAATTCGGGGCAGTTATGTCGAGTAATCTCTTCAAAATTCAGCCTAAATGGGGGCAATCACCTCGAGATTCAAATCTATCCAAAAGCAAAGATTAGTCAGTCAAGTGCAAAACTATTCAAATGCTCGTACTGGGGCACCACCCCACTAGCACAAGAATTCATTCTTTCCCGAAGACAGACAATCGGAAGCATCTGTCTAGAGATTAGAGTACCATGACATCTATACTCTTGAAGGGTCTCTATGTCACCTTTGTTTCATAACTCTTACTGATTAAACCCATTACCCATCTAGAGATCGCTCGTTAGGCCAATTGTCTTGTTCATCGCTTCCAACAGCTACAAGCTCATCTGGTTAACAATGGCTACCTCCCCAACAAAGTTATTACGCCAATTCATGCAATCACTGCGATACTTAAGCGTTTAAAGACACTAAGTCTTTTGTAAAATCCTCTTAAGTTAAAGTCCGGATAAGAGCAAATGATTCCCAACACGAGACAACTTGAAATCCTTCCTGCTCAGCAGGACATGTTTCAATTTTGTTATCCCCAACAGACGGATGGAAGTTATCCCCAGTAAAGTCGCCAAACTTTTTCTTGATCATGTTTTCTTGATCATGTTTCCTCGACAGATCTAAGGTAACTCTTATTCCCCAACATATCTCAGACAAATTTTCTCTTCCTCAACAGATCTCAAAAGATTTCCCTGCTCCAAGCAGAGCAATAAGGATTGTTATTCCCCAAACAAATAGTTCTCTTCCCATGATGAAGTATTTCTTACAAGAGTTTACTTATTCCCGACAACCAGCTAAACGGTTCCCTTTCCACAGAGGTTCGGAAAATTCGGATAGACATAGAGTTCTCCTCAGAAGAGACTTGACAAGACTTTTCCCCAGCTAAATCGAAAGGTTGCAGATCCCCAGCAGTCTTATGGGTGATATGCAATCCCCAATAGTTGTGGTATCCCCAAGCAGGTTCCTCAAATCTAAAGTCCAATTTATTTTTGGCAAAGGTGATAATTCGGGAGAGATGAATTATTTACGCTCTTCTCTAGCAGAGATGTTATCCCCACAGGGCTTCTTGAGATCGAATTCGCGATCATTGCATTCTCAGCAGAATCAGCAAGGACTTATTATTTCCGCATCAGGAACTCCCTTTGCACTTATGCCATTTCATCGACATGTTCAAAACCTAGTATCCCCAGTGTCATTGGGAATCATGCCATGCAATTCAACATATGTGTACCCAACATAATCCAAGTTTGATATCTTGCAAAGCCCAGCCACAGACTGGCCAAAGTCCATCTTCTGGTGGCAAATTCTTAAAGCCCAGCCACAGACTGGCCAAAGTCCATCTTAGGGTGGCGAATTCTTAAAGCCCAGCCACAGACTGGCCAAAGTCCATCTTCGGGTGGCGAATTCTTAAAAACCCAGCCACAGACTGACCAAAGTCCATCTTTGGGTGGAAAATTCTTAAAGCCCAGCCACAGACTGGCCAAAGTCCATCTTGGGGTGACGATTTCTTAAAGCCCAGCAACAGACTGGCCAAAGTCCATCTTCGGGTGGCGAATTCTTAAAGCCCAGCCACAGACTGGCCAAAGTCCATCTTCGGGTGGCGAATTCTTAAAGCCTAGCCACAGACTGGCCAAAGTCCATCTTCGGGTGGAGAATTCTTAAAAACCCAGCCACAGACTGGCCAAAGTCCATCTTCGGGTGGCATATTCTTAAAGTCCAACTGCAGATTGGCAAAAGCCCATCCTCAGGGTGGAAAATTTCTAAAGTCTCCCATAGCAAGCAAAAGTCCACTCGTAGCGTGGCAAATTTCTAAAGTATCCCTTAACGAGCAAAATTCTCCCGTAGTGAGCAAAAGTCCACCCGCAACGTGGCAAATTTTAAAGTCTCCCGTAGCGAGCAAAAGTCCACCCGCATCGTGGCAAATTTCTAAAGTCTCTTGTAGCGAGCAAAAGTCTCCCGTTGTGAACAAAAGTCCCCCGTAGTGTGGCAAAATTCTCCCGTAGTGAGCAAAAGTCTCTTGTAGCGAGCAAAAGTCCACCCACAGCGTTGCAAATTTCTAAAGTCTCCCGTAGCGAGCAAAAGTCTCCCGTAGCGAGCAAAAGTTCTCCGTAGTGTGGCAAAAGTCTCCCTAGTGAGCAAAAGTCTCCCGCAGTGAGCAGAAGTCCACCCGTAGCGTGGCAAATTTCAAAAGTCTCCCGTAGTGAGCATAAGTCCCCCGTAGTGTGGAAAAAGTCTCCCGCAGTGAGTAAAGGTCCACCCGCAGTGTGGCAGAATATCCAAAGTCCACCCGTAGTGTGACAAATTATCTAAAGACCATCCGCAGTATGGAAACGTATCTTGAAGTCCAAACACAGATTGGCAAAAGTCCATCCTCAGGGTGGCAAGTTTCAAAAGTCCCCCGCTGTGAGCAAATGTCCACTCGTAGTGTGGTAAATTATTCTTGAAAGTCCAACCGCAGATTGGCGAAAGTTTGTCCTCAGGGTGGCAAAGTATCTGAATTCCAACCGCATATTAGCGAAAGTCTGTCCTCAGGGTGGCAAAGTATCTTGAAGTCCAACCGTAGATTGGAGAAAATCCGTCCTCAGGGTGGAAAAGTATCTTGAAATCCGACCATAAATTAGTGAAAGTATACCCGCAGTGTGGAAAGTTGTTAGTCGTATGACTCCATCCAAAATACATCATTAAGGCATTGTTGTAGCCAATCAAAGTCCACCCGCAGTGTGGCAAGTCAGTAGCCTTCTGGCATTACTCAAAAGGCATCCCCCGTTTACTATTCTTCACATCATAGTGTAAACACCCCAAATTTTCCCTCACTAATATCACACCTTGGCTTGTGATCTTTAATCTTTGCATAAGTTTAAGCATATCATCTCATATTGCATTTTTGTTTCACTGCATTAGTTCAAGTTCATCTGCATCTAGGGTTTGTGATCTGAGCAATCCAAGGATCCATCTGAGCCACTCCAAAGGTTTCCAATCATTCCAAGAGAGTCCATGTGTGTTCTATCATCATGTTATATCCCTCAAAAATCAAGGAAGTCAAGAAATCACAAGAACTGACAAGGCATGGAAGCAGAGCTAGGGTTTTCACTACACAGATGACCAAAATTAGGGTTTTGGTTTCAGAGGCCATAACTCCAAAATTTTGGGCCATTATTGTTTCTAATGTTCTTAAGATGTTATAAGTATCATGTGTACCAAGTTTGCTGAAGAAATTCATTGTGGATGTCATCTGTTCACTGGGTAACTTCTTAAGCAAGTCAGAGCAAAATCAGGGCAGCTGAGGCCCCCAACAATGGAACCAAAGTGGATTTTTCATCAAATTGAAGTTATATGATCTTTATTTGATCATTGAAGTGCTTGTAAGTTCACAAAATTGAAGAAAGTTGAGCTAAACCAAAAGTTGCCAAAAATGGAAATGACTTGTAATGGAAACTTTCCATTTTGGGAAAGTTCTTCAACCTCCTCTTTCTAAACCAAAAATGCTTCAAATGAAAAATTGTTGGTTATGAAAGTTGTAGATTGGATCATTCCCTTTACAAAAAGTACAATAACAAGTCCTTATTCATTATGAAACTCAAGTTATGGCTTTGCAAAGTTGGCAAAAATCCTATAATTTTCACTTTCACACCAAAGAGGATTTTTTGCAATTTCACAAACCAAGTAATTTTGTGACATCTAATCACTCTCTAAGCATCATACAAACATAATACAATGCATTGTGACCAAAATTGCCCAAAGAATCATTCCATTTCATGCCTTGAACTTCAAGAAATTCAAAAGGGGCCAAAGTTCTTCAAATTTGCAAAAGGGGATGAATCTTCTCATAAAATTGTTGCATCACCCCAAAACATTTTCCATGGCTCTCCTTGATCAATGCTGAACCAGGACATGCCCTAAAACAGTTGTAACATGAGCCCATACCTCAAGTACACAATTTGTTGACTTTTTGCAAGAGAGCCCATACCAATACGCTGCAGCCACAACAACTCTCTGGCCAATAGAGACATGTTATGTGGACCAAACGCAAGCCAATCCATAACACACAAGCCTGAATCAGTTCATACACCAAGTTTTACAAAAATCACCTTCAAGCAAAAACTTTCGAAACTCTCTGTCCAGCCACTCAAACTCCAAACAAACTTCATCATTCAACTCACCATCACCATTAGAGCATTTCCCAACCATTACCAAGCCCTGAAAGCCAGCCAAACACAATTTCAGGCCAGTTGCAACTTCAATAGGGGGTCAACAGGAGTAGATTTGCACAAGAGAAGAAGTCCAAAAGCTTCAAATTGAGAAAGCTCAAGCTCAGGTAACCTCAAGAACTTTTTTTCCAGAAATGAAATTTTAAGTTCCTAAAAGAATCTATGTGATGTGCTGATCATACTGATGTTTTTATTTTTGAAAATGGTTGCGTATTAAGGATTTCATGATTGTCTGAAAGTTTTGCCATTTTTATGATTTTCTTCGAATCCTGAAAATGATGAATGAGAAATGTGTTTTGATGCTTGATTCATGTTTAGGGAGGTGTGGGGAAGTGATCTAGAGCTTTAGAGCTCTGGAAATGGCCTAGGGAAGAAGTTGGGTTGAGGGTCCTGCCGGAGAAAATGACTGATCACACTAAATTTCACCGTATTTCTGACTCCGATTTCGCATGCATTCTTAGCTTTTATTGTTATTTTGTTATGTTATTACTTTGTTTTCTTTTGTTTTCAGTTTTTTATTGTAATCGGGGCTTGAATCGAGAAAAGGAGCGAAAAAGGAGTGGAAACGGACGAAAACCTAGAAATTCAGCGTTTTGCACTTACGGCACCCACCGTGGCAGGCGCCATGGGGTTAGCCATGACATGGCCACGTCTCAAGACCACTCCACAACTGCCAAGACCCACGATCCCCACTCTTCCATTCCCTATGAGTACTATGGCGGGCGCCATAGGCCTGTGGCGGGCGCCACAAGGCAAAAATACAGTTCCCTCCACTTTTTAGTGGAGGGGCGTCCTGGTCATTTCCCGCTTTTAGTTTTCCTATAAATAGGACTTTAGTTTTTCGTTTTTCTTCATCCAAACTTAGATTTCTCTAGGCATATATCAGTTTCAAAGCAGTTACCATTCCACATCTGGGTGTTTCTGCAATCGAGTGATCGAGTCTGTAATCTGTCTGTGTGATCGAGTTTTGGAGCACTCTGGAGGAAGTTAATCCTGCCGCCATTTTAATTCCAGTTCGTATTTTACTTTTCTACATTGCTTTACTTTTATTTATTTCTCGCACTGCTTTACTTTATTTATTATCCGCACTCGCACTTTACTTTATTTATTTCCCGCACTCGCTTTACTTTCGTTTATTATCCGCACTCGCACTAAATTACTTTATTTCTCGCACTCGCACTAAATCCATTTACTTTCCGCACTCGCACTAAATTACTTTTATGAAAAATTATAAAAAGAATCTTTACTTTATCATGTCTAACTAATTCCATAAAGGTTAGAATGTAAGGATCGTAATTGAACCAGTAATCCGTATAATTGTTCGTGGAAACACTTAAGGGCTATTTTATCTGTCAATTCAATCTAATTGTTTTTAACTATTTCAAAAACAGCCAAAATCGCTTTGTCTAGTTCATTAGGAGTTTTTAGATTAAAAAGAAAAGAGATTTTATAATGATTTTCGGACGCGTTAGGAAGTTTAGAGTCTGGTTCGTAAGAACCTCTTTTTGCTAAGAAGTCCAGGTTAAAATACTTTTCAACTTAGTCAAGATATTACATTTCTTAAAAATAGGTTTACTACTCTAACGCAGTACGCACCTTTTTATCCGTACAACTCGGTTCTGAATACGCGAAAGCGACAGTTCCTGTTAAATTAGTTCTTTTCAAAGGAGAAAACATTGCCCATAAGTAGTTCCATTAACAAGTACTGGATTATCATTGATTACGTGAATTACATTCGCTTGTCTTTTATTTATTATTTAAAATTATAATTTTATTTACCATTGCACCCTTCTTAAAACCCCTATATTTAGTTGCCTTAGATACACACCATAACAACAGGTACGATAGATTGACATTTGGTCTCTGTGGATTCGACAATCTTTTATATTACTCTGACGTGTTCGTACACTTGCGAAAAACACGCATCAAGTTTTTGGCGCCGTTGCCGGGGACCAATTTCGTCAAATTTCATTACCTTGTAGTTATATCGTTTAGACTAAGGTTGTTACCCACCGGTCAATGCGAAAGACTCGCAGTGACGGAAGTTTAGTAGACCCTCTAGCTGAACCTGAACGTTACGCTCGCGCACGTTTGTTTTTCCATAGGAATAGGAGAGCTATGGCCTAAGATCAAAACCGAAGACCTCTTAAGGACTTCGCCCAACCATCAAACGAGGAACCTAGTTCCAGTATAGTAAACCCCGCTATCCCAGCCAATAATTTTGAACTTAAACCATCCCTGCTGCAATTAGTGCAACAGAGACAATTCGTAGGTCTCGCTACTGATAACCCGAACCAACATTTAAAAAACTTTCTTCAGTTAGCAGACACCTTTAAAACCAATGGAGCTTCTCCTGAGGCGATACGCTTAAGATTATTTCCCTTTTCCCTCAGAGATAAAGCTCTATCATGGTTAGATTCCCTTCCACCCAATTCAATAACAACTTGGGATGACCTTAGAAAAGTTTTCCTTGCTAGATATTTCCCCCCAAGTAAGACCGCTCTTCTTCGAAACCTAATAACTAGATTTACCCAACACCAAGGAGAGTCGTTGTTCGAAGCCTGGGAGAGATATAAAGAACAATTGAGAGCATGCCCTCATCATGGCTTAGAGAATTGGCTAATCATTCAAACCTTCTATAATGGACTTCATTATAACACTAAGATGACCATCGACGTTGCCGCTGGTGGCGCACTGATGAACAAACCTTACCCTGAAGCTAGTTCCCTTATCGAGGATATGGACCAAAACCATCAATCATGGGGAGTAGAACGAGCGACAGTGGAAAAGAAGGAAGCCCAAGGAGGAATACATGAGATAAGCTCTATAGACATGATGCAGGCTAAAATGGACGCGTTGGCCCTTAAAGTCGAACATATGTATACAACTCCGAATACTGTTGCCGCAATTTCGCCGAATTGTGAGATATGTGGAACGCAAGGACACCAATCCGCCGAATGCAATCTGTTGAATGAGACCAACACTGAGCAAGTGAACTATACCCAAGGGAACCCATTTTCAGACACATATAACCCTGGATGGAGGAATCACCCAAACTTCTCCTACAAAAATAATAACCCTATTCAAAATACCGCACCTCCGAGACAACAAGGTTACCAAGCCCTAAGAACAAATCAACCTATGCAACCTGTACCACCAAGTCCGAGCTTTGATGAAGTTGTAAAAAATTTTATCGCTGCTCAAACACAACAAAACAAAGAGTTCATGAACCAAAACGTCCATGTTAACGAACTAATTACCCAGTTAGGAACCAAGGTTGATCAAATTATTACTCATAATAAGATGCTTGAAACCCAGATCTCTCAGGTAGCGTTAAACCAAGCCCCACAGACTACACCTGGAGGACAGTTCCCTGGACAACCTCAACAAAACCCGAAAGGGAAAGCAAATGCCATTACTCTAAGAAGTGGAACCGCTTATAAAGAACCTTTAAACCCTAGATTAAGTGAGCCCGAAATTTCTGAGAGGAATGAGGAGAAGGAACCAGAGGAGCCTGAAACCCCGAAAAGTCAAGAAAAAGGAGAAGAACCTAAAAATAAAACCTATGTACCACCACCGCCATACAAACCACCAATACCTTACCCTCAAAGATTAAAGAAAACCCAAATCGATAATCAATATCAAAAATTCGTTAAGGTTATAGAAAAACTTCACGTAGAAATCCCCTTTACAGAAGCCATCACCCAAATACCTTCTTACGCTAAGTTTCTCAAAGACATACTTACAAATAAACGTAGACTTGAAGATCCAAAACCCGTGGAATGTAATTCTATTTCCGAAAATAGGTTAGCAAAGAAAGATAAAGATCCCGGAAATTTTTCCATTCCTTGTATTTTGGGGAATCATGTCATCGAAAAAGCTTTTCTAGACTTAGGAGCTAGTGTGAGCTTAATGCCTTTAGCAGTTTGTGAGAGATTAAACTTAGGAGAATTACAACCTACTAAGATGTCACTTCAATTAGCCGATAGATCCGTTAAATACCCTATAGGCATACTTGAAGACGTCCCTATTAGGATAGGTCAGCTGTTTATACCTACTGATTTTGTTGTCATGGACATTAAAGAAGATGACGACATACCAATCCTCCTAGGTAGACCGTTCTTATCGACTGCTGGAGCCGTAATAGATGTTAAAAAGGGAAAACTAACTTTTGAGGTAGGTGAAGAGAATATAGAATTTATACTTTCAAAATTTCTTATGGCACCTGTGATAGGAGATGCTTGTTATGCCTTAGATATCATCGAAGAATGCATTAGGGAATTAGAACAAGAAGAAGAAACTGAATCTATAAAATTGCCATCAACCCTTATTTTGGAAGATGACAATTATAAAAGACCCTACATTGATGATGATCTTCACGAATGTTTATCTCTTACCCCAGATCCTATGCCTTGCCCTATGAAACCGACCGTAAAACTTAAGGAACTGCCTAAAAACCTGAGATATGAATTTCTCGATGAAGATATGAACCGTCCAGTTATAGTCAGTGCTACCTTAAACCAAGAAGAAACCGATCAATTATTAGATGTTTTACGTAGGTACCCCTCAGCCTTAGGATATAAGATCTCTAATCTAAAAGGAATAAGCCCATCCGTATGCATGCATCGGATTTTGCTTGAAGAAGATTCAAAACCTTCCAGAGAACACCAACGAAGAATAAATCCTATAATGAGTACTGTAGTCAAGACCGAAGTTCTTAAGTTACTAGAGGCAGGTATAATATATCAGATCTCGGACAGTAAATGGGTGAGTCCTGTGCATGTAGTACCTAAAAAGGGAGGCATCACAGTCGTGCAAAACGAGAAGGGCGAACCTGTAGCAAAAAGAACTGATGGAGGTTGGCGTATGTGCATAAATTATAGAAAATTAAATAAAGCAACTAGGAAGGACCATTTCCCATTACCATTCATAGACCAAATGTTGGAGCGCCTAGCCAGACACTCTTACTTTTGTTACCTAGATGGATATTCAGGATTCTTCCAAATACCTATTCACCCCAAAGATCAAGAAAAAACTACCTTTACATGCCCAGTTGGAACTTTTGCCTATAGAAGAATGCCTTTTGGACTTTGTAATGCTCCTGCCACTTTCCAATGCTGCATGATGTCTATCTTTGCTGATTATTTAGATGGAATCATAGAAGTATTTATGGACGATTTCTCAGTTTGTGGATCTGGTTTCAACAATTGTCTTATCAACCTTGAGAAAATCCTGGAAAGATGTATGGAGGTAAACCTTGTGCTAAATTGGGAAAAATGTCATTTCATGGTCACCGAAGGGATCGTCTTAAGACATATAGTTTCCGAAAAAGGTATAGAGGTAGATAAAGCAAAAATAGAAGTCATAGAGAATCTAAAACCGCCGAAGACTATCAGGGAGATAAGAAGTTTTCTTGGACATGCCGGATTTTACCGACGTTTTATCAAGGATTTCTCCAAAATAACAAAACCCTTAACTGGTCTTTTAATGAAAGATGCTGAATTCATCTTCGATGAAAAATGTACTGAAGCATTTAATCTTCTGAAGCAAGCTCTGATTTCAGCACCCATAATGAAACCCCCTGATTGGTCAGAACCGTTTGAGATAATGTGTGACACCAGTGATTATGCTGTTGGAGCCGTTCTAGGTCAGAGAAAAGACAAAAAGTTACACATAATTTATTATGCCAGTAGAACCCTAGACGCTGCACAGCTCAACTACGCAACAACCGAAAAAGAGCTCCTAGCTGTAGTTTTCGCAATAGACAAATTTAGATCTTATCTAGTAAGAGCCAAGATTATAGTTTATACCGACCATGCTGCCATTCGTTACTTACTAAGTAAAAAGGATGCCAAACCTAGGTTACTTCGATGGATTCTATTACTGCAAGAGTTTGATTTGGATATCCGTGATAAGAAAGGCACTGATAATGTGGTAGCTGATCACCTATCTAGGCTAGAATACCTGAAACCTGATTCAGTACCCATAAATGACAATTTTGCCTATGATAGACTGATAGCCCAACTGAAAACTATTGAAGAGGATAACCCAGACCCTCATGAGCATTCTCATCAATCCTTAGCTATAAGTAATGTACCTTGGTATGCAGACTTTGTTAATTACCTAGCCGCTGACATCATACCCCCTGACGTAAACTACCACCGGAAGAAGAAGTTCTATAGTGATGTGAGAAACTTCTATTGGGACTAACCATTTCTTTTCAAGAGAGGTAAAGATGGCATTTTCCGTCGTTGTGTTCCAGAAGAAGAGGTAAATAATATAATTGAGCATTGTCACTCTGCACCCTATGGTGGACATGCAAGCACATCTAAGACCTACGCCAAGATTCTGCAAGCTGGCCTATTCTGGCCTACTATGTGGCGTGATGTCCATGCTTTCATTGTCAAGTGTGACAGATGCCAACGCATAGGAAATATTTCAAGACGTAATGAAATGCCGTTAAGAAATATCCAAGAAGTAGAACTCTTCGACGTATGGGGTATAGACTTTATGGGACCGTTCCCACCATCTTTTGGAAATCAGTACATCTTAGTAGCTGTTGACTACATGTCTAAATGGATTGAAGCTATCGCCGCACCCACGAACGACACCAGAGTAGTCATCAAATTATTTAAAAACTATATATTTCCCAGGTTTGAAACACCCCGTTTAGTCATAAGTGATGGAGGATCACACTTCATATCGAGAATATTTGATAAAATTTTAAGCAAGTATGGAGTTAAGCATAGAGTAGCAACACAATACCACCCACAGACCAATGGACAAGTGGAAGTATCTAATAGGGAGATCAAACAAATTCTTGAGAAGACTGTCTCTATATCTAGAAAAGATTGGTCGCAGAAACTTCAAGAAGCATTATGGGCCTATAGAACCGCTTTCAAAACTCCTATAGGAACAACCCCTTATCAACTGGTCTATGGAAAATCATGTCACTTACCTTTTGAATTGGAGCATAAGGCCTATTGGGCCATCAAAACTTTGAATTTGGTTTACTTGACTGCTGGTGAGAAACGTATCCTTGATATCCATAAATTAGAAGAGCTCAGACAATCCGCCTACGAAAATGCCATCATATACAAAGAAAGAACAAAAGCTTGGCATGACAAAAGAATCATAAGAAGAGACTTCAAAATAGGTGATCCTGTTCTCTTGTTCGATTCTAGGTTACGACTTTTTCTAGGGAAGCTTCGTTCGAGATGGACTGGCCCTTTCGAAGTATCTAAGATCCTAAGATCCGGTGCTGTTGAAATCAAGAACCAAACATGTAAACCGTTCATCGTCAATGGACAGAGGTTGAAGCCCTACGAAGGAGGTGATATTCCAACAACATACACCTGCCATACTCTGAGTGATCCACCATATCCTTCCAATGATGTTTAAAAATCGGTCGTCGAGCTAATGACGTTAAACAAGCGCTGCATGGGAGGCAACCCATGGTTTTTCTTATTTATGTACTTTTTATTTATTTTTACTTTATTTTAATTTGTTTATTTTGTTATTATGTCAGGACTAACGATTGAATGTTTTATGTGCTTTCAGGACTTGTTTGCTAACCTTGTACAGAATGCAGAACCCTGATGACATGCACGTGGACTTTAGAGACGACACACAGAGAGAGTGTTACTATGTCCACATGAGACGCCCTATGGCTCCTACCAGGTACCCTGACCATGACTGCATTGATGCCTTGGGGATAGAGCCAAGCGTCAGATTCGTATGCCATCAACTCCAGTGGGACCAGTTTGACGACAGGAACAACACTTATAGGAACTTGACTCTTGAGTTCCTCAGCTCGTTTCATCATGACCCTTGGGCTGGACCCGATGGACTCGCTGTTTTCAGGTTGTTCGGGATTGACTACTCCTTCTCTCACAAAGAGTTTGGTGATTTACTAGGTTTCTAGACTACTCCTGATGCTATTCCAGAGACACCGATGGGGTATTTTATAAGCAGAGAAGTGGAAAGGTTTTGGTCTAAAATATCAGGTGGAGGAAGCCAAGATCCTTCCACTCAGTTTTCTCAGGTAATCCACAACCCTGCGTTAAGGTACTTCCAGATGATTCTAGCACATTGTTTCCTAGGTTTGCCAGATACAGAGACCCTGCTAAGTGAAGAGGAGATTTTCCTACTGTTTTGTGCGACTCAGTCTCGCTCAGTTGCTTGTGGCAACTTTCTGTTGAAGGGCCTTGCTAGTGTTGCCAGATCATCCGTAGGCATCATACATGTCGGTGGGATTGTTACACAGATAGCTACTGCATTGGGTTTGTCTCGTAAATTATTGCACCTCAGGACCTTCTGCTGCTACACCACCCTGGATGTTGATTTTTGTCTTGACAGAGGACTGATGAGGAGGGCTTCTTTTGAGCCCAACATGTTTAGATTACTGATCGACGGCGAAGCGATACACTACTTTACATTACCAGATCCGCTGATGACCAGTGTCCATGATCCTGCAAATTAGAGTTATGCTCTAGAGGGTTATGGAGAGACTGTCGAAGAGCCGAAATCGCCTCCCGCCGCTGAGTACACTCCTACACCTCTTACTCCCCGAATCACTGTTATGTCTAACAATATGTCTCTGCAGCCGCCTGACCTACAAACACAGATTTATGAGCTCCGTAAGGAGACTGCCCATCTCAAGCAGGAAGTAGCGGACTTGGAATTACAGATTCAGGTTTCTGATCTCACTCATGCCTCAGAGGCCGATGCTCTATATCAGGAGATTGAAGAGTTTCGGAGGGAGATAGCTGAGATTCGTGGATCAAGCCGGGAGAAGAAGCCTACCACATGATTCATTCTACACTGACGATGCTACCCTAGTATTTAATTTCCTTTTTTTTATGCTTTATTTTATTTATCGCATCCCCAGACATATATTACATTATTGCATCTATTATATTTTCATGTACTTTGAATTCATCTTATATATACATATTATGCACTAATGTCGATTTTTTCTTTTTGATTTTTAATTATTTTATTTTTGTCGTGCAAAGAAAAAAAAATAAGACAAAAATATTTTCATTTTTGTCTTCACAAAAAAATATGCAAGCCTCATGCCTTGAAAAGAATAAGAAAACGCTATCCAGACCCCCCCCCCCCCCCCCGAAGACCAAAGGTGCAAGGAAGGCCCAAAAGGAGGATTTAAAAAATCCAAGGCCCAGGAAATAGCCTTGTGGCGGGCGCCATGGCGTTCACCCCTATTTCGGGGCTGAATTTCATTTTCCTCCATTTTCACACCTTTCTTCTCCAAAAACCCATTTTTGCAACTTTCAAAAACCTCCTTGAACCCCATTAAAGCTCCCCCATTTCCAAAATACCCTCCATCCATAAAACATATCCAACATCCATTTTCATTTTCATCCACCACAAACCATAAAAATCAAAACTTTATCATTCCCCTCATAAACCATTTTTCTACCATTTTCACTTCCTAAGGAGCAATCAACAATGGAGTTCAATGGATTTCTTCTTCGTGATGGAAGGCCGGGTGATAGGAAACGGAAAATTATTCAGAGGCTTCAGAGTCGAGAAATTCTCTCGACTAGGTACGTCGACGATAACTGTCTGTATGCTTTGGGTATTTATCATAGTGTTTTTAATTTATTATAATTTCTAGGCTTGCATAATATTTTCATTAATTAGGAACCTACCTATGAGAGACTGACAATTGAGTTTTTGAGTTCTTTGATATACACTGTCAGTCCTAACACTGCTAGCACTGTCGATACTGTTATTTTTAGACTGTTTGGAATTGAATATGAATTCAGTACCAACGAGCTAGCAGGCTTGTTAGGAATCCCTCATAGGGAAGGTGCGATTTGTGAGGCACCTTTGGATGCAGAATGGTCGGCCGAGGTATTTACCTTCTGGCAAAGGCTTTCAAGTACTTCAATTAATTCTTTTGAAGGGATACTTGCGTCGACCATTCACAACCCGGCCATAAGAGTTTTTAGATATCTTTTGGCATGTACTATTTTTAGCCGGGAGAGTCCAAACAAGGTAAATGCTAGAGAACTCCTATTTTTGCAAAAATTGCCTCACTAGAACCCACATCAATCCGGTCCCGTTTATGCTTGCACACATGGTTTTACTTACTAATAAAACAGGAACGATTGTTTTTGGAGGGCTTGTTACGTCCATTGCTCGGGCTCTTGGCCTGAACGATGAGATAGCTACACTTGAACCACTACCTCCTCGCACAATTAATTTAAAATTTCTGAAAGACATGAAATTGTGTCGAACGAGGAGAGAAGGTGGTTATGAGTTGATGGTTCATGGGGTAGCTATCATATCTGTTGCTTTACCATGCAGTAGACGTACTGATGTACGTGATGAAAGGAACTGGACCTATGATCTTAATGCTCCACGTGTTTTGGGTCCACTTCCTCCTAATATTCCCGATGGGGAGGCACATGACACTGATGAAGAGTATGATCGGAGAGAGCAGTCTCCCATCCCTCACATGTCCCCCCATCGTCCTTCACAGTCACACACCGCACCATCTTCCTCTAACCCTGTTGCAGGTGCTGCTCCTGGATTCTGTCACCGAGGAGATGTGGCGTGATATGACCACTAGAGAAGAAAGGCGTGACGGCCTTCTCTCTACTATTTCTCAACAGCTGACGGACAACATGAGCTTCATGCAACAATCGCGATTGGTTTCGGATCATGCTTATAGCAACGTTTGCCGTACCTTGAACGATATCTCATTAGAGCAGAACCGTCAGAGAGAGTTCAACCGCCGGCACTACCAGCTTGTAGAGGCCACTCAAGGTTCCATCTTAGGTAACCTTCGAGAGGTCCGGGGTGCTCAGGCTGCTTTATCAGCACGACTCGACCGGAGGGACCAGCATCGTAGTAGATCCCGTCGTTCCAGACCATCACAACAGGACGGCGAGGGCACCAGTGCTCCTCCTCAGTAGTCTTTCTCAGGTTACCCCCCTTATCTTATTTCGAAACATTGGGGACAATGTTCGATTTAAGTGTGGGAGGGGATTTTTATTGCTTTCTGTCATTTCCCTTTTTAGTTAATTATTTCCTTTCAGTTATTTCCCTTTTCAGTAAGTTATTTAGTTTAATTTTCTTAGATAATGCATGAGTCTGACGAGTCACCAGTATAGTGTATTTTTAGTACATCTTCATTTTTTACCATTTCCTTAGCCTTACCAGAAAAATTTTAAAAAGAAAATAATGTTGTTTCACATGTTTTTTGGGCTTTGAGACAGGTTTAGATTAGGATGTGGTGACTTAGGTCAACTTTTTGAAACATCAGCACCATTTTAGCACCATAGACCTCTTGAATATAGGAATCACTCCTAAACCCCACCACCATGGCCTTTATTATCATTTAAAGAATTGTCCTAAGTAGTTTATCCTAGCAGTCAGCTCCGGCCTAAGCATGCTCTACGTAGGGAGCCGATGAACATAAGTGAATGATCCAGTGCTAATAAAAAAGAAAAAAGGCAAACTCTGGTATAGGTGACCCTCACAAAGTCATTTAAACCGAAAAAAAGAGAAGAAAAAATTTTTTGCCACAAAAAGAAAAAAATTGCAAGTCACCTATTGTTAGTTGGTTCAGAGGTATCTGGCACTGAACTTGGTAGGGCGGATTACGATTCGATCCCCCGCAGCTACATTTAGGCGAAATAAAAACAGGTTTACACATGCTTATGTGCCAGAAACCTTATGTTATGGATCAGAATCATTAACCGGTCACTCTACTATGAAGCATGTACGGATAACGGGCTTAATGTGATTGCGCCTGAATGAAAAGGACACAAAAAGATGAGAAGATAGGCCTAGGTATTGTGGGATGATATGGAGTGGTTAATATAGGATTGAAGTTTGTGTTTGTGTTACTATGGTACCCTTGGTTCACTTAGTTAGTATCTGTCACTGCATCCTGACTTGAACTTAGAAGCCCTTTAGCCCAAAGACACGTGTTGACACCATATTTTCTTGAGCTTTAATGTTTGCTTGAGGACAAGCAAAGGTTTAAGTGTGGGAGAATTTGATCACACTAAATTTCACCGTATTTCTGACTCCGATTTCGCATGCATTCTTAGCTTTTATTGTTATTTTGTTATGTTATTACTTTGTTTTCTTTTGTTTTCAGGTTTTTATTGTAATCGGGGCTTGAATCGAGAAAAGGAGCGAAACAGGAGTGGAAACGGACGAAAACCTAGAAATTCAGCGTTTTGCACTTACGACACCCACCGTGGCGGGCGCCATGGGGTTAGACATGACGTGGCCACGTCTCAAGACCACTCCACAACTGCCAAGACCCACGATCCCCACTCTTCCATTCCCTATGAGTACTATGGCGGGCGCCATAGGCCTGTGGCGGGCGCCACAAGGCAAAAATACAGTTCCCTCCACTTTTTAGTGGATGGGCGTCCTGGTCATTTCCCGCTTTTAGTTTTCCTATAAATAGGACTTTAGTTTTTCGTTTTTCTTCATCCAAACTTAGATTTCTCTAGGCATATATCAGTTTCAAAGCAGTTACCATTCCACATCGAGGTGTTTCTGCAATCGAGTGATCGAGTCTGTAATCTGTCTGTGTGATCGAGTTTTGGAGCACTCTGGAGGAAGTTAATCCTGCCGCCATTTTAATTCCAGTTCGTATTTTACTTTTCTGCATTGCTTTACTTTTATTTATTTCTTGCACTGCTTTACTTTATTTATTATCCGCACTCGCACTTTACTTTATTTATTTCCCGCACTCGCTTTACTTTCGTTTATTATCCGCACTCGCACTAAATTACTTTATTTCTCGCACTCGCACTAAATTCATTTACTTTCCGCACTCGCACTAAATTACTTTTATGAAAAATTATAAAAAGAATCTTTACTTTATCATGTCTAACTAATTCCATAAAGGTTAGAATGTAAGGATCGTAATTGAACCAGTAATCCGTATAATTGTTCGTGGAAACACTTAAGGGCTATTTTATCTTTCAATTCAATCTAATTGTTTTTAACTATTTCAAAAACAGCCAAAAGCGCTTTGTCTAGTTCATTAGGAGTTTTTAGATTAAAAAGAAAAGAGATTTTAAAACGATTTTCGGACGCGTTAGGAAGTTTAGAGTCTGGTTCGTAAGAACCTCTTTTTGCTAAGAATTCCAGGTTAAAATACTTTTCAACTTAGTCAAGATATTACATTTCTTAAAAATAGGTTTACTACTCTAACGCAGTACGCACCTTTTTATCCGTGACAATATGAGGGGTTGATTAGAGAGTACAACTCGGTTCTGAATACGCGAAAGCGACAGTTCCTGTTAAATTAGTTCTTTTCAAAGGAGAAAACATTGCCCCTAAGTAGTTCCATTAACAAGTACTGGATTATCATTGATTACGTGAATTACATTCGAGCTTGTCTTTTATTTATTATTTAAAATTATCATTTTATTTACCATTGCACCCTTCTTAAAACCCCTATATTTAGTTGCCTTAGATACACACCATAACAACAGGTACGATAGATTGACACTTGGTCTCTGTGGATTCGACAATCTTTTATATTACTCTGACGTATTCATACACTTGCGAAAAACACGCATCAATGACTGGAGCTAGCTCCGGTCACCTGAAAATAATTAGGTTTAGCAATTAGGGTTAATCAGCCAGGTTTAAATGTCAGCCCTTGGATTTAGGTTCCCGTGCGCATGAAAGGCTCAGATCACTTCACTTAAGTTTAATTATTAATTAATTAGGCTAATTAGTTAATTAAGCCAGATTCAATCCCAGCCCCACATCTGCGCGCGCAGTCAATGCCAGTTCAAACCTCATCCATTGGATCAGTTGACTTCCCCTTAAATTCATTTTTATTTTATTTAAATGCATTTTTCTTTACCATTTTATTTAAAATACCTAGAAAAATTATAAAAATATTTCCTTCTGCATTTTAATTTAAAATATTTTTCTTCACCCAAAAACATTTTTATTTTTATTTTTTGCATTAAAAAATCATTTTAAAAATATTTAAAAGTTTATTTTAATTAATTAATGGAAATTAATTAATTAAAATACCATTTAGGTTTCTAAAAATTCCAAAAAAATTCACATTGCATCTTAGGACATTTAGAAACATTATCAAACCATTGATACAAATTTATTTTTGGTTTTGATCCAACTTTGACATTTTTCTTGAATTTAGGGATCATAAAATTCCTTTTTTGGAACCCTAACTTTGAAAATTCTTTTCTGCCTAATCATGAAGGGTTTGATAATGATTCTTTTTGCATTGTTTTCTATATAGCATGTAGTTTCTAGGATATTTTAGTCATAAAATTATCTTGCATTTTCCATTTGATTTGCATTTTCCCTTTTAAGGTACCCAAAAACCCTAGTTAACTTAGAAAATTCAAAACTTTCTTTAGGTTAAGAGTTAGACGTTCTCCTTTGGGGTGTGATATCATATGGGGTTAGGGTTCCTTTGAGTTCATTTGAAATTTTTTATCATGTGAATTGTTTTTGTCATCTTACATTGCATTGCATGAACATGTGAACTTGCCATGAGATTCTAAGCACTTATATGCCATCTTAGACATCTTAAGACATTTCTTGAACATTGCTTGGTCATTTATTCATACATTTTCTATGCTTTGCATTCATTTCATTTCATAGACATCCATGTGTTTTCATGCTTCCTACATGTTTCCTTTACATTCTTCCTCTTTGTATGAACATTCATAGCACTTGGTTTGCCTTTGTATCATCTCAAAGCATCATTTGCATCTTGTGTTTGCATCTGGTTTTGGTTTTTACCTTTGCATATGTTTCATTTTCATTTCATTTCTTTCCTTATGCTAACATTTTCAGGTGGTAAGTAATTTGAGAAGTGAATTTACCTTCACTTCTCATTTCTCTTCATCTTCTTCATATGCATCCTTGCTGCATTTTCATTTGTCTTAGAGTGAGCTTGCTCATTCATGTTCATCTCTCACTTTCTTTCTCTAAGTCACTTATCTTCTTCAATGAAGTAAGTAACTTATTCTTCTGCTTCTCCTCCTTTCATCTGCTTCTTCCATTGGTGGCTTCTCTGAAGATCTTTCTCAAGCCTTAAAAACCATAGGAACATCCAAGCATGACAATAATTAGGGCTGTGATTAGTCCCCCTTTAGATTTTACCTTTGTGTCTTCTTTGTGTCTCTCTTTTTATCTCATCATTAGAGACTAAACCTTTAAGGCTTTAGGACTTTGGAATTAGGGTTATGCCTGCATCCTT
Organism: Lathyrus aphaca; assembly: GCA_963966055.1. Lineage (NCBI taxonomy): Eukaryota > Viridiplantae > Streptophyta > Magnoliopsida > Fabales > Fabaceae > Lathyrus > Lathyrus aphaca. The sequence continues at coordinate 506,085,206 of OZ014520.1, forward strand.
CTCTTAGGATGAAGTGTATAACTTTAATCCTAAGTGTTAAACCCTTAATTTGTTTAAACCTCTTAATCAACCCATCTTAATAATCACCAAGGCATTAACTTGTAACTTGGGCCTTACATTAGGGTTCTAATTCTTCCATTATTGGTTAAGAAGGACTAACCCTAGTGTTTAATGGACAAGTCCCCCTCAAGTTGTCTTACAAACTTAAAACTCACTTCTTAATCTCATCTCTAATTAAAATCCACTTCAATAAAGGTTTGTTTTGTCATGAGGTTAATCCCTAATCATGGATTAAGTTGAGGTATCTTCCTCAGCTTAAGCGTGCTCATCTATTATCCTTCTATTAGGATGGTGTAATGGGTTCATTAATCCTTGATTATGGCTTAAAATCATTAATTAACACTAAACAAAAACTCAAAAACATCTAAATAATCACAAGTAGGTTAATGATCTTAATCCTACATCATCATGGTAATTAAGTTGAGATGTTTATCTCATACTTAAGGTATTCTCATTATCCCTAATCAAAGGGAGGATATGATGAGTTTACTAACCCTTGGTTTAGGCTTAAGCTCATTAACTTATGGCAAACACAAAAACAATAAAAGATTGAAAACACAAAAACAAACAATAATCGTCTCCTCTGGGATTCTTTTCTCATCATCTTCACTCACAAACAAGAACTTGCTTCTTCCATCTAATACAAGACAGTTAGCACTTGAGCCAAACAAGTCATACACTTGAGCATAGACAAGCAAGCAGTTCACCGGTCAATTTATCTTTCAGTCTCTTTGAGTCGAACTATAGTGTTCTGACTTCCTCATTGCACGAGAGGATACGTAGGCATAACTTAACTGTTATCGAACAAAAGTCTCTGTGTCTTCCCCCTCTTTCAGCATTCTCCTTTAAGCCTCATTCCTGAGCACCTCACTTCACTTTCTTGCACTGACACTTGTTCATTCTTTTCCAGCTTTTGCACACAGATAGCACAAACACTACCCTTTTAAACACAAACTTTTAAGCATGGATCCCGTCGAGTACGACGGACAATCTGGGTGCTAATACCTTCCCAGGTTGTAACCAACCCCCTTTCTAAGTATCTCTGGTTCGCAACCGTCTTATCCATATCTTTCCAGGTTTATGTAGCATTACCTTTCCTTCGGGATAAAAATGCCTAGCTGGAGACTCTATTCATCTTCATTTTCATTTCTCCTTTCGCCGACCGTTCGCGTCTGTACCCTATCTGACCCGGGTGTCTTTTCGGGGGAGCGACACATAGTTCTCCCCAAACAGAGTTTATATGGCTGGGTTTATTTCCATGTTCTTCTTCCACAAAGTGCAAATTTTCTGGTTGTTTCTGGAATTCAATCCCTGCATACCTCAAACGTCTGAAAGTAATTGCTATCATCCATTCACGTCCACAATGATTGAATATGGGCAGCTGTAACACCCCAAAATTTGCCCTCTTATTTATAACCTTATTTAGCTTTATGCCTCACATTCAACTGCATTTTCCATTAGGCCATCTATAATATGTCATGCATTCATTGTCATAGGTTTGTTACTTGGGCCAAAAGCTTGAAGAATCAGGTGTTTTTTGCAATGCCTTGTGATTTACCTCTTCTTGAGAACTTTGTGCTACAGATTTCCTGTAGTACTAGGGCTATCTGGGAAGCCTGCTAAGTCTGGATGACCTTTTTATGACCTTCAGCATCTGAGGTGAATTAGAGGAGGATCTTTTATGGTTATTGTAAACAATGTACCTCCGGGTTAGAAGTGTTTACACTTCTCATAACTGATCCAAGTCTGAGGATCCTTGTTCTAGAACATTACATGTGAGGGAGTTGGGATGTATGCAGGTTTGCAGGAACCCTTGGCCTTATCATACCCTGTTACTAGATTTGTTAAGGTTGTATTATTTGGACAGTTCTTGTGATTACCCTGGACTTGTGACTCTTTATTTGAGTCCCCCACCTAGTTATTGGATTTCTAAGCCTCCATCCGGACTTATGAACATACATGGACTTTTACCAAGACAGATAAACAGATCCGATACTTGATCACAAACCCTTTGCATATATTTTTGCATACATCATTTAACATTTGCCTATTTGTTTTATAGTGTATCCATCTTATCATATTTGGTTTGGTTTTGACCCCTTCTGCTGCTTAGACTCCTTCAGTTATCTTCTTCAGCATCTCCATCAGTTTGTCAGTGATTCCTCTCCAGCTACCTTCATCAGAGACTCATCTCTAACATCTCATTCAGTAACCTTCACCAGCAGTTGCTCTCAGCTTCTTCACCAGCATCCATGGTCACTTCAAGAAAGAGCAACATCACATACCACTTCTTTGAGCCCACCCTGACTGGCATCAGGCAGATCCAGTCCCTCATTACTCCTGATCATGTCCCACTATTCAGAGAGCATTATGGAGGCATATTGGACATGGTCATGGATTTAGATGCATCTCAGAGGAGCATGATCCATACCTGCTTGCAGTTTTATGATCCTCCACTCAGATGTTTCACATTTCCTGATTTCTAGTTGGGACCTCTGTTAGAATAATTTTCCATGTTGTTAGGAGTTCCTATCAGGAGAGGGATTCCTTTCAACCCTGAGATGGTTGCTCCCAGAAATGAAGACATAGCCAGGTGTTGCACCCCAAAATTTGCCCTCACAAATACAAGACTTTGTATGCTAAGAAGGTTCACAAGGTTCACAAGATTCACAATGCTTACAAGACCTTTCATGAAGTTCATGAAGTTTACAAGACACTTCATGAGGTTCACAAGGTTCACAAGGTTCACAATGCTTACAAGACCTTTCATGAGGTTCATGAAGTTTACAAGACACCTTATGAGGTTCACAAGGTTCACAAGGCTCACAAGACCTTCCATGAGGTTCACAAGGTTCACAAGACATCTTATGATGGTTCACAAGGTTCACAAAGTTCACAATTGGTCAGAAGAGTTGACAATTCCCTCAAACAATGCACCTCCTAAGCAGTGCATCTAAAACTAGGGTTTTGACTTTAATCAGGCTAAATGAACTTCCAAGACTTCAAGTGAGCTTCATAACATCTTATATGTGTGTAAGAACCCCCATGACAAGTTTCAAGACTTTTCTCAAAGGTTTGCTCAGTCAGATGATCAGATAAGTCAAAATCAGTCAAAGCAGTTAAAAAGTCAAACTGAGGTCAACTGTGGTCAAACCAAAGTCAAACTTTATGATTTTTTGCCAACATCAAGTATATGAATTAAAATTCATCATTTGATCAAGGGTTTATCATGATTCATCAAGGAGATTTCAGATCATCAAGAATCAGGAGTTTCTAAATTAGGGTTTCCTCAGTAAAAGTCAACTGAAATTTGACCAGCCATAACTTTCACATGCTTCATCACCAAGTCTCCATCCAAAGATAATTTTGAAGGAAATTGAATTCTCTACAACTTTGTGTCTCACAAGCCAAGCCCAAAAATGCTTCATTTGGAAGGTATGAGCTAAGACATTATAGGTCCTTTTGAAAGTCAACAAAAAGTCAACAACTTCAAAAGGGCATAACTTGAGAATGGTGAATGATATGAACATGAAACCAGTGGGGTTGGTTAGAGGACTCTTCAAGCTTTCCAAAATGTCCAAGAACACCCTCATAGCATTAAAATTAAAGGATATGTGCCCTTGCAAAGTTGGGAAATTTTTGGTTGATTTATGAAGAAAATGGAGGTCTAAAACCAATTTCTTCTAAATGGGCTTGCTATATGATGACCCAATCCATACTATGACTTCATGCACGACCCAAGTCAACAAAAATCAGATTTTTTATCATTTTTTTTATTTATTTTTATTTAATTCATTAAAAATCATTTTAAATTAAAATAAAATATAAAAGTCAAAGATTTAAAAATGATTGAGCTTCTAGAAATTCATAAATATGATTGGAATTGAAGTGGAAAGAAGATCATGATGATTGGCCTAAAATAGCAAGTGTTTATGCAAAAATATTTTATTTTTAAAGGCCTATCTTTTTGAATCTTTTTGATCAAACTTCTCACACAATAATTAATCTTTTCTGACCTAATGCATTGTTCTATAAGTACATAATGGAACCCTAATCACAAGCCACGAATTCCACAGCCTCAAGAGTAAGTTTGCCCATTCAAAAAAATCACCAAAAACTTGAATTTGGATTTCTCATTACCAAGCTTTTCAAGGTATTTTGAAGACACTACAAGCTTCATGAAGCTTCCCTGAATCGAAAACAATACTCACATGCTTCTAAAACATGACATAATGCATAGACCGAATCATATTCTTCAAGAAATTGTTGATTTTCGATTCCATTGATTGACTGTATTTAAATTGTTTTTGATTGTTTGATGATGTTTGTGATGAACCCTAGAATGATTCTGGGCTATTCAATTGAGTTTTTTATGCAGGTATGGGATTTCACCATGCTTAGGGTTCACGGCCTCTTTTAGGGTTTCATGATTTGATCATGATAAATGAATTCTAAAGACATAGGACAATTGCAAATCTCAGTAGAAACTCAATGGCATAAATAATTTTGTGAAATTTTTTTGTTTGGTTGAAGTTTGTGATTCGCAGGAATGAAAAACGCAGGTGTATTCGTAGAAGATTTCGCAGGAAAATTTGCAGCGTCCAAGGAAGAAGATGAAGTTCCTGGCGCGCATTCTGGAATTTGAAATTTGTTTTAATATTTTATGTTTTGTTTTCTGTTTGTTTCACAAGCATGATGCTTGTCCCAGTGGTATGAAGCGTGCGTGTGCAGCCAGATAACCTGTGTTCGAATCCTGGCTTCCCAACTTTTGCTTGTTTTTCAATTTAATTATTAGGTATCATATATTATTTATTATAGTCATTGCTTCAACAGGTGCGCTCTCCCAGCTGGATTGGTTAAGGTGTTTGTTTGTATTGTGAAGGTCCTGGGTTCGATCCCCCCAGGCCTTTTGTTTTGTTTATTTTTTCATGTTTTTCAGGGTTAAAGCACAAAAGCAAATGAAGCTTTGTTTCTAACGCCAGCGCACCTGTAGCCCAGTGGCAAGACTCTTCTGTATCCAGGTAAAGGACCTGGGTTCAAATCCCAGGTCCTGTTTTTTTGGTTTCTTATTTTATTTCTTTTGTTATTTCTTCCTTTTATTTTCTAAATTAATTTAAAATAATTTCTAAATTATATGTAAATCATTTTCTTTTGTTTAAAAAAAACTTATATTATTTTCTTAAAAACCTAAATTGATATGTTTATTTCTTTATATGTTTCTATTTATATGTATGTGGTATTTAATAATTAAATTGATATTGTAAATAAAAACCTAATTTATTTTTAAAACCCTAAAAATATATTATTTTCAAACCCTAATTTTCTTCTTTTATTTATATTCTTAAATTTCATTAAAATTATTGAATTAATATTTGTTAATATATAAATTGTTTATAACTCAAATTTTTGTATGTAAGTATAATTTAAAATTAAAATGCTTAATTTATTTTTTATAATATGAAAATATTCTCTAATTGTTTATATTTCAATTTTTGCATGTAAATAATTTTTATTATATGTTTAAAAATATGTAAAGATTGCTAATTTAATTTTTATAATTATAATTTATTTTTCATAATATGTTCATAATTGATTTACTTTTTATAATTTACATATAATTTCAAATTTCATAATTAATATAATTGTTCATATTTTCTTATTAATCTTTAAAATTTTGTTTATTATAATATTTTTGCTTATTATAATTGTTATTAATCATGTTTATTACTAACCCCATTTATTTTTAAATTGTTATTATTATTATTTTCACTAACCCAATTTTTATTATTATTATTTACTATTTTGCTTATTTATTTAAATTGTTTTATTATTATTATTGTAATTGCTCCTGGATGTAATATTTTGTAATGTTTAAATATTTATTTTTATGCCATGGTTAGTAAAAATAGGGAGTGTAACATGTATGTTATTTAAAATTAATTTAGGTCACTTAACTCAAAAGATAAATATTAAATTATACACTCACACACGTAAGTCGATCTTTGATCGCCATCTCACTTCCTTAGGGATACCTCTCATTGTTGCCTAATCAAAAAGGTCAAGTAGGGTGTATAAAGCAAAAAGTCCCTCAAAATAAAGTCATCTAGTCCATTAACAATAAAAGATCAAGTCCCTTAACGGTTGCCTTCGTAATGATCTTGTCCCTTTCGAATAATGATGACAGTCCCTCCAAAATTGCTTAATACACCCTACAGTTGCCTACATTAACAGATGACCCTTACTTGTCCCTCACATCCAACGTAATGACTACCTATTCCTTAATAATAGGGATAGTCTTACCATTTAAAAGATTCAAGAACAGAAAGACTTAAACTTTAGGGTAGGTTTCTCATAGTTACTTGCTCACTATTCAAAAACTTTTCAAACACTTCACACATTTCAAACAATTTTCAAAACAAAGGTTTTTTACGCATCCGTACATGGATCATTATCAAACTCTTAAGAAAATTTTTATTCATACACTTCACATTTCAAAAAACATTTTAAAGTGAGCTAAGTAATTAAGAGCCCATGGATAACCATGGATGTAAAGGGTGCTAACACCTTCCCTTTACATAACCTACCCCCCGGACCCAAAAATCTTTTAAAAAGGTCTTTCCTGTTCTTTTATGCCTTTCCTTTGGATAAAATAAAAGTCGGTGGCGACTCTTGCTATTCGCAACATAACTAAAGTCAGTTCTCCCACCGTGTTACAGAACTGGCGACTCTGCTGGGGATTTAATAAAAGAGGGGTACCCTTAGGAATTAGATCACTTTAAATTTGTTTGCTTTGTTTGCTTTACTTTATCTGTTGGGGTGCTCTTATATGTGAAAGATCCTAACCCGGATCTAGTGTACCTTAGGTAAATGGCAATAGACCAAGGAAACTGTACGGCGTATACCGATATGGTTGATCTGGTGGCCATAGTTAGTGTGACTTCTTGGTTGGTGCTTATGTTCCTTAAGCCAAGTTGAGGATAATATGAGGCTGCCATATGTTGTCAATGCACTAACTAACTTTTAGAACCCTAGTTATCCCATCTTGGCCTTTAGAAAAGTAGTGAGATAACCGGCTTTGGTGCAGACTGAAGTTGGTTGATACTCGATACTACGCTCATTGAGATTCTAAACTTGGAGGGTTTTGGTTGGCAAGTAAGTTGCCTTCTGAACAACCACCCTTGTGAAGGATCAGTGATATTGAGATCCCTTAGAACATGGTTACTTTTGTAGGATAGGATGAACCAACTAACTTCAGGGGAGGGTACTTACCTTTAAACCTCATGCAAGCCTTCAAACCTAGGGCTATTGTGTGACTTGTTTGTGTGTGCCACATGATTGTGATTGAGCATAACATCATGACATCATCATGCATCATAAGCATAGAATTTTCACTAACCATTTCAAGGACCAAAGGATTTATCTTTGTTCTTTGTTGCAGGTCATGGCTTTTGCTCGTAGAAACACTATTAGGATCAACTTTGTAGGCATACCTGCTAAGCTTAAAGAGTTGGTTTCTCAAGTGTCTGATCATTCCCAGTTTATCAAGAGACATGGTCACCTACTGGATCTAGTCACTTCAGGGTTCAATGAAGACATGATGAGTGTTCTGTTTCAGTTCTTTGACCCTAAGCACCATTGCTTTACATTCCCTGACTATCAGCTGGTTCCTACAATGGAAGAGTTCTCTAAACTTCTGAGTATACTTGTTCTTGATCGAAGACCCTTCACAGGCTTAGAGAAGGAGCTTAAACCTAAGGTTATTGCTGCAGCTCTACATCTGAAGAAGTCTGAACTTGTTCTAGAAACGAGAAGCGGAGTTAAGGGTATTCTTGCTAAGGTATTAATGGATAAAGCTCAAGTGTTCTTGAGGGCCATGAGCTATGATGCTTTTGAGGAGATCTTAGACTTGCTGATATATGGCTTAGTATTGTTCCCCAATCCAGATCAGTTCATAGACGTTCATGCCATCAACATATTCCTGAGTCACAATCCAGTGCCTACATTGCTTGGAGACATCCTACATTCTCTTCATACCCGTACTACAAGGGCAAGAGGAACTTTGATGTGCTGCATACCTTTGCTATCTAGGTGGTTTATTTCTCACCTTCCTCGCTCAGTAATGAAGAATGAGCAAGGGTTCAGGTGGTCCAAGAGGATCATGTCACTTTCTCACTCAGATATCCATTGGTGCTCCAGATCTATGGAGAATATCACTATCATTGACCGTTGTGGGGAGTTTCCTAATGTGCCACTTCTAGGCATAAGAGGAGGCATCACCTACAACCCCTCTCTAGCTTTACGACAGTTTGGATACGCTCGGAGTGATGGCCCACATGACATGTTGATTCAGGGCATTGTGTTTGACTACGACAACGATATCCAAGGTTACCGTCATAAATTCATACGAGCATGGGGAAAAGTAAACAAGGTTGACAGCAAGACTCTGGAGCGTAAGTACACTATTCCTATGGAGGCTTATCTCAGATGGGTGCAATCTCGTGCTCAGACTCTCATGATGCCATATCCTGCTATCCTTCCAGTTACCATGGAACCTGTTGCTGAAGGAGACACTGCTTATACCATCCTTCACCCAGACATGCCTACTGACATGGAAGACTTGCAGAGATCCTGGATCCAATTGAAGGAGCAAAGGGATACTTTCGAGGCTCATTACAAAGCAAGCCAAGAAAGAATCCTGGAACTAACAAAGCAACTTCACGAGGAACGGAATCTCAACTCATACCTCAACACAAAGAGGAAACGTCCATGGGAGACTTAAGACCCCATCTCTTGTATTTATTTCATTTCATTTTTTGTAAGCCCAAGAGGCAAAACAAATTTGTTACTAATAAAAGTTTATCTTCTTGTTTGTTTAAGCAAATTTAAATCATGCGGTCCTTGAAAACATTGCATATACATTCACATATCATATCATTACATCACAGGTTTATAATTGTGCACAGGTTTCTTATCTTCTCGCTGTTTATTTCAGCAATGGCTCTTGAACAAACAGTCAAGGATCTCCAGGCACAAAATGAACAGTTCCAAGAGCTGATCCTGAACTTGTCCAAGGGGCAGGATGAATTGAAGACACTGCTGGCCAAGAAGACTAAGAAGACTAGAAGATCAGGTGGCCTGATCAACATGGGAAGAAGGTTCAAAGGTCTTGCCAAGACCAAAGAACCAGTTGAAGACTATGAATCTGAAGAGTCTGAAAAAGAGGGAGGCATTCTCCACAACACTATGGGGGACTCTGATTCTGAGGCTAATTACTACCATGAGCCTAATGAAGACAAATTCAAGATGCTGGTGGATAGAATGGATGCTATGGAGTTGCAGAAGTCTTCCGGGATGGATTTTGAAGATTTGAGTCTGATATCTGGGGTGGTCATACCCATTGGTTTCAAGGTTCCTACCTTTGTTGTTTATGATGGGGTCTCTTGTCCCAAGCTGCATCTGAGGTCTTATGTCAGAAGAATCCAACCTCACACTGCTGATAAGAAGTTGTGGATCCATTTCTTTCAAGAGAGCTTATCTGGAGCTCAATTGGAGTGGTATTATCAATTGGAGAGTGTCAACATCAGGGATTGGAATGATCTTGCTGAAGCTTTCTATAAGCAGTATCAATACAATGCTGACTTAGCTCCCACTCGCATGCAGATGCAAAGCATGTCTATGGGTGCCAAAGAAAGTTTCAAGGAGTATGCTCAGAAGTGGAGAGATTTAGCTGGAAGAGTTCAACCCCCTTTAACTGACAGGGAATTGGTTGATATGTTCATGTGTACGCTGAATGGTCCTTTTTACAGTCATCTCATTGGAAGCTCATCATCTGGCTTCACTGAGTTGATAATGACAGGAGAGCGCGTGGAAAATGGTATAAAGAGTGGCAAGATCCAAGTGGGTACTTCTTCATCAAGTGCTGCAAAGAAGCCTCCCACTGGGAAGAAAGAATCCAATGCTGTTTATGGTCAACCTGATCGTAATAGAAGGCATCAGTCTATGAGCGCAGTTCATATTTCAAATCCAACTCCTACAACACCAGAGCAGCCACAGGGCAATCAACAGAGGGCTAGAAGGCAGTTCACTAAGATCAACATGTCAATGGCTCAGGCATTGCAACACTTGTTGAAGGCTGAACTTATTACTCTGAAATAGGCTCCTCAGAATCCCAATGTTACCTCTCCCAGGTACAATCCCAATGCACGATGTGCATATCATTCAAACTGTCAGGGACATGATACTAATAGCTGCTGGGTCTTGAAGAACAAAATTCAAGATATGATTGAGGCTGGAGAGATTGAGTTTTACCCTCCGGGTACTCCAAATGTGATTACTGCTCCCATGCCAAACCATAAGAAGACTGTCAATGCCATTGATGAAGATTTACATATCTATTCAGTTGCAGAGTTGACCACACCATTGTCTATTATCAAGAAGAAGTTAGTGCAAGCTGGATTCTTTCCAGGTTGTCGTGAAGATTGTTTGTATTGTACCTATAAGCCGGATAGTTGTTGGAGATTGAGAGATGGAATTCAACGTCTCATGGATAAGTATACTATAGTGTTTGAGAGGACTCCATCGTCTGTAGAAAGTATGGTGGATCATATTACTAAAGGTAGGAAGACTGAAGAGGTTGACATGGTTGATAAAGTACCGGTAAGGATCACTTCAAAGGGACCTGTTAAAATCACTCATAAGGGTCCAATTAAGATTACTGCTGAAGGCCCTGTGAAGATTGTTGCTGAAGCTAGAGTGGCTCCTGTGGTCATTACCACTCCTGGTCCTATTCCGTATACGTCTGATAAAGCTGTGCCTTGGCATTATGGATCTGATGTTTATATCCATGGTGTTAAGCAGGAACCCTTAGCTGATGTGCCTGTTGATGTTGATAATATTGCTGGATCTAGTAAGATCACACGAAGTGGAAGAGTCTTCTCTCCTCCAATTACTTCCAAGAATGCAGTTACTCCTGCTGCTACCTCTACCACTGATGCTCGGGGCAAAGGTCCTGTTATTGAACCTATATCTACTGATGTGCCAGCTGCTGATGATCTCTCTAAGCAGATGGAAGAAGTACTGAAAATCATTCGCAAGAGTGATTATGACATTGTTGATCAGTTGGGGCATACTCCCTCAAAGATTTATATGTTGTCCTTGTTGTTATGTTCTGAAGCTCATGCCAAAGCTTTGATCAAGTTTTTGAAGACTGCTCATGTACCCAATGCAATTTCTGTTGACCAGTTTGAAAATTGTGTTGCCCACCTGACCTATGATAATGGGTTAGGATTTTCTGATGCTGATTTGACCCCTGCCAAGAGGGATCATAATAGGGCTCTGCATATCTCAATTGAATGCAGGGGCACTACCCTGTCACATGTATTGATAGACAATGGTTCCTCTCTGAATGTGTTGCCCAAGGAAGTCCTGAATAAGCTGAGTCTTGAAGATGCTGTGCTGAAGCCCAGTAGTATAGTGGTGAAGGCTTTTGATGGTTCTAGAAGAGTAGTGCATGGGGAAATTGATCTCCCAATCAAAGTTGGGTCTCAGGTTTTTAATGCTACATTTTATGTGATGGATATTCGTCCTTCGTACTCTTGTTTGCTTGGTCGTCCCTGGATCCATGGGGCGGGTGCTGTAACCTCTACATTACATCAGAAGCTGAGATATCCGGTGGAAGGAAAGGTTGTTACTGTCTATGGAGAAGAAGAATATTTTGTTAGTCATGTGAACACTTTCAAGTATCTGGAAGTGGAAGGTGAATACGTTGAAACTCCGTGTTAGACATTTGAAGTGGTTCCCTGGATTGTTAATGATTATGAAGCTCCTCCTGTTGTCAAGAAAGTGCCTGTGGTCACCAGAGTACCTCCAACAATGGCCTCCCTCAAAGATGCTAGAGTTGTAGTGGATGAAGAGTCCCAGAAGGCTGTTCGTCGTGCTCATGCTGTTCGTATCACCAATCAAGGGGTTATGAAAGATCAGATCAATGTTGTGGGTGACTATGATGAAGACTACAATCTGGATGCTTGGATTTTTCCTACTGTGGGTGCTGGACTCAATAATTGGAAAGCTGAAGATATTATCCCTATCTCCTTTAGTCATGAGTAAATACTATTACTGTGTTGTTGCTTTTAAGTTTGTAATTTCTTGAACAATTGAACTCTTAAGCCTTGTGCCTTACCCGGGGCACAATGGTGTGCTTGTTACGGGATGTCATTTCATTTGCATACTTCATTCAATAAAAATCAGTGGACGTTTCATTTTCGTAAATATTGTGTTCCTTGTCTTTCTTTTCTTTTATTTTTTGCTTTATCAGCTATGTGTTCTTACACACACCCACATCACTAAAATGCAGATCCTCATCCACTCTGGATCCTGTTGATAACAGTTCTACTATTGCCAATTATAATTTCGAGAATCCGATCTATCAAACTGAAGACGGAAATGAGGACGATTGTGAAGTACCTGTAGAGCTTGCTAGGTTGTTACAATAAGAAGAGAAAGCTATACAGCCACATGAAGAGCCAGTCGAAGTTGTGAATCTGGGAACTGAAGAAAACAAGAAAGAGGTCAAGATAGGGGCTGATTTAGAGGATAGTGTCAAGAGCAGATTGATTCAGATGTTACGTGACTATGTGGAGATCTTTGCTTGGTCTTATGAAGATATGCCAGGGTTTGATACAGACATTGTGGTTCATCGTTTACCAGTAAAAGAAGATTGTCGTCCAAAGAAGCAGAAGGTTCGTCGTATGCGTCCTGAGATGTCAGAAAAGATCAAAGCAGAGGTAATGAAACAGTTCAATGCAGGGTTCTTAGCTGTGACTTCTTATCCTCAGTGGGTTGCAAATGTGGTACCAGTTCCTAAGAAAGATGGTAAGGTAGGTATGTGTGTAGACTACAGGGATCTGAACAAGGCCAGCCCTAAAGATGACTTTCCACTTCCTCATATTGATGTTCTGGTAGACAACACTGCTCAGCACAAGGTATTCTCTTTTATGGATGGTTTCTCTGGTTACAATCAAATCAAGATGGCTCCTGAAGATATGGAGAAGACAACATTTGTTACACAGTGGGGCACTTTTTGTTATAAGGTGATGCCATTTGGTTTGAAGAATGCAGGGGCAACATATCAGCCTGCTATGGTGGCTTTGTTTCATGATATGATACATCATGAGATAGAGGTATATGTGGATGATATGATAGCCAGGTCCTAGAATGAAGAACGACATCTTGATCATTTGCATAAATTGTTTGAGAGGTTGAAGAAATACAAGTTGAGATTGAACCCAAACAAGTGTACTTTTGGAGTTAGGTCTGGTAAACTCCTGGGTTTCATTGTCAGTGGAAAAGGTATTGAAGTGGATCCTGCAAAAGTGAAAGCTATACGAGAGATGCCAGCTCCCCGTACTGAGAAGGAGGTTAGAGGTTTCTTGGGACGATTGAATTACATTGCAAGATTTATTTCCCAATTAACTGCCATCTGTGAGCCAATCTTCAAGTTGCTGAAGAAAGACCAGGTGATGGAATGGAATGATGAGTGTCAGGCTGCCTTTGATGAAATCAAGAGATATCTGTTGGAACCACCAATTTTGATGCCGCCAGTTGATGGAAGACCTTTGATTATGTACTTAACAGTATTAGACAACTCAATGGGGTGTGTATTGGGGCAACATGACGAGTCTGGTCGAAAAGAGCAGGCAATATACTACCTTAGCAAAAAGTTTACCGACTGTGAACCAAGATACTCACTGCTCGAGAAAACTTGCTACGCTTTGGCATGGGCTGCTCGCCGACTAAGACAGTATATGTTGACTCATACTACCTTGTTGATCTCAAAGATGGATCCAATCAAGTACATATTCGAGAAACCTGCTCTCTCTGGAAGAATTGCAAGATGGCAAATGATCTTGACAGAATATGACATACAGTATACTACTCAGAAGGCCATTAAAGGAAGTGTTATGGCTGATCATTTGGCTCATCAAGCAGTGGATGATTATCAGTCAATGAGTTTTGAGCTCCCTGATGAAGACATTATGATTATTACCAAAGAACCTGGACAATATGACGGACCTGAACAAGGATCCCGATGGACTATGGTTTTTGATGGTGCCTCTAATGCACTTGGTAATGGTGTTGGTGTTGTGATTAGTTCCCCTGAAGGTTGTCATACCCCGATTACTGCCAGACTTTGTTTCTATTGTACCAATAACATGGCTGAGTATGAGGCATGTATCCTGGGTATTAAAGCTGCTATTGATATGAAGATTCAGTTCCTTGACGTATATGGAGATTCAGCCCTGGTAGTTAGTCAGATTAAAGGAGATTGGGATACCAAGCATGATAATCTCATTCCTTACAGAGAGCATGTTTTGTCTTTGATCCCACATTTCAAAGAGATTACCTTTGGACATATTCCACGGAGAGAGAATCAGTTGGCAGATGCATTAGCCACCATGGCATCCATGTTTGAGATCAGCTGGGATGATGAAGCTCCCAAGATTACTATTGATAGATTTGAGAAGCCTGCATATTGCAATGAGATTGGTACAGCAGGGGCAGAGGAGAAGCCTTGGTTCTATGAAGTGAAAAGATATCTTGAAGCTCAGGAGTTCCCTGAAGGGGCATCTGTCAAAGATAGGAAGTTTTTGAGAAGGTTTTCTGCTAAGTTCTTTTTGAGTAATGAGATTTTGTACAAGCGCAATCATGATTCAAATATGCTTCATTGTGTGGATAAGAAGGAAGCAACAGAAATTATGGAAGATATGCATGATGGGATTTTTGGCACTCATTCTAGTGGTCATACTATGGCAAAGAAGATATTGAGAGCAGGTTACTATTGGTCTACCATGGAAGCTGATTGCTATCAACACTCCAGAACATGTCACAAATGTCAAATTTATGCTGATAAAGTACATATACCTCCATCACCATTGAATGTGTTGACTGCTCCTTGGCCCTTTGCCATGTGGGGCATTGATATGACTGGTGAGATCAAACCTACTGCTTCTAATGGGCATCGTTTCATCCTGGTTGCTATTGATTATTTCACGAAGTGGGTAGAGGCAGCTTCATTTGCATCTGTTACTAAGAATGTTGTGGCTCGATTCGTTAAAAATAATCTCATATGTAGGTATGGCATCCCTGAAAGGATAATTACTGACAATGGCTCTAATTTGAACAACACTATGATTACTGATCTCTGCACGCAGTTCAAGATTAAGCATCACAACTCTTCTCCGTATCGTCCAAAGATGAATGGGGCAGTTGAAGCTGCTAATAAGAACATTAAGAAGATTGTACAGAAGATGACTGTTACTTACAAGGATTGGCATGAGATGTTGCCATTTGCTCTTCATGGTTATCGTACTACAATACGCACTTCAACAGGGGCAACCCCATTCTCCTTAGTATATGGTATGGAAGCAGTTCTGCCCATTGAAGTTCAGATTCCCTCCTTAAGAATTATGAAGGATGCAGGCTTGGATGAAGATGAGTGGATTCAGACTCGACTTGACCAGATAAATTTGATTGATAAGAAGAGGCTAGCAGCAGTTTGTCATGGCCAGATGTACCAGAAATGAATGATCAAAGCTTTTAACAAGAAGGTTAAGCCAAAGGTATATCAGGCTGGTGACTTGGTAATCAAGCGTATCATATTACCACAGGGTGATCCTAGGGGCAAGTGGACTCATACATATGAAGGACCATTTGTAGTCAAGACAATATTCTCAGGAGGTGCCATGATACTCACTACTATGGATGGTGAAGACTTCCCACAACCTGTAAACACAGACATAGTTAAAAAAATACTACACATAAAAAGAGACCCGCTAGGTTGATAGGCCTAGGCAAAAATAAGGGCATCCCGGCAAACCAAAAGGGTTTGGGCAAAAATTAGGGATATATATAAAAAGATGTACACCCGGCAAGTTGAAAACCTGAAAAGGCAGCTTGGGCAAAAAAGTGTATCCCGGTGGATTGAAAACCTGAAAGGGCAATCCAGGCAAAAGTTAGGGATTAAAGCGTATGACTATGTCTCGTTTGGATCACCCATGAAATTGCAACCAGCTGTGTTACTTAATCAAGTTTGAACAGATAAAGCTCAATTCAATCAGTTCCGTCTCAACAGCAGAAGATGAGATACTTGGAGATAATGGCAATAGTAGAATTGAAACTCAATAGGATTATTTCCCACATAGCTGATTCTCCTTGTTTTGTAAAATTTTATGACAAAATCCTCTTACTAGGGTTTATGTCTCCTTATACAAACTTACCCATGTATGGGTCACTCTTTGATATAAATGAAATTCCATTTTTGAATCCATATTTACTTTTACCCTATTTACATAAGCGAAACGTCCATTGGTTGTGTTTGAATGTATGTATGCTTTTGAATATGATTGATGTTTACCAGAAATGCATGTATGCTTAATATGATTGATGTTTACCAGAAATGCATGAAAATGCAGTAATAGTATTTACTAAGGACGAACGAGGGAAGGATCTCAACGAAGCTTCGCCGGTTCATCTTTACAAGACAGTTACAAACCCTCAGTAGGACAAATCCATCTTCATAAAGTCACATCTCCCCTGGAATTTATATCCATCTCTTTTATCCTCATACGGATATTCGGGAATTTACTTTCCAATAGGAGTACGACGAACGAAGACGGGAGGTTATATATACCCTACTATCAAACGAAGACGGGAGGTTATATACCTTACTATCCCCAGCAGACGGGAGGTTATATACCTTACTATCCCCAACAGACGGGAGGTTATGTATACCTTCTTATCACACAAGACGGGAACGAATTTCCCATACTCCTCAGCAACAAACTGGGATTTATTTTCCCTAGCCAGCAGTTATTATACAGAAATATCCAGACGCTTCCGGCAGCATCATATCATACATACATCATTTACATCATACCATAATATACATATCCATAGATACATAATACATTGCATCATATTATACATGCATACATAATGCATAGACTAATATTATCATACAGAATGCTACCTTATTTTCAGGTTAATTCTCCAACAAGCAAATTTCATCAACAAATTGTGATCATTGGGCCGTTGTTTATCTTCCCAAAGGTTATCATCACCCTAGGACTGCTTTATCCTCCTGAAAGCTTCTTATACCTCAGGACTGCTTTATCCTCCTGAAAGCATATCACCACCTCAGGACTGCTTTATCCTCCTGAAAGCATATTCATACCTCAGAACGTTGTTCATCTTTCTGAAAGCATATCATCACTTCCCCAGGACGTTGTTATCCTCCTGAAAGCATATTATTACTTTGGGCCGTTGTTATCTTCCCAAAGGTCACCAATTCCTCAGGACGTTGTTATCCTCCTGAAAGCATATTATTTCCTCGGGACGTTGTTTATCTTCCTGAAAGCTATCACCCCTACCTCAGGACGTTGTTTTCCTGAAAGCTATCATCACTTCCTCAGGATGTTGTTTATCCTCCTGAAAGCATATCACCACTTCAGGACTGCTTTATCCTCTTGAAGGCTATCATTATATCTTCATATTTTGGACTGCTTTATCCTCCAATAAATGTATCTGAAGAATTTTTCTCCAAGTGGCATCTTCAAGCCCACTCAAGCATAGTCAACTAGTCATCAGTATCACTCTACGCACTGGTGAGTGCAAATTTTTGGGCTTTTGTGTTAAATCCCCTTCAACCTTCCAGGTCACGACTGGCAATTATACCAATCTAACCCCTCAGGTTTCAGAAAATTGAACAGGGGCAGCTGTTGCACCCCAAAATTTGCCCTCACAAATACAAGACTTTGTGTGCTAAGAAGGTTCACAAGGTTCACAAGATTCACAATTCTTACAAGACCTTTCATGAAGTTCATGAAGTTTACAAGACACTTCATGAGGTTCACAAGGTTCACAAGGTTCACAATGCTTACAAGACCTTTCATGAGGTTCATGAAGTTTAAAAGACACCTTATGAGGCTCAAAAGGTTCACAAGGCTCACAAGACCTTCCGTGAGGTTCACAAGGTTCACAAGACATCTTATGATGGTTCACAAGGTTCATAAAGTTCACAATTGGTCAGAAACAATGCACCTCCTAAGCAGTGCATCTAAAACTAGGGTTTTGACTTTAATCAGGATAAATGAACTTCCAAGACTTCAAGTGAGCTTCATAACATCTTATATGTGTGTAAGAACCCCATGACAAGTTTCAAGACTTTTCTCAAAGGTTTGCTCAGTCAGATGATCAGATAAGTCAAAATCAGTCAAAGCAGTTAAAAAGTCAAACTGAGGTCAACTGTGGTCAAACCAAAGTCAAACTTTATGATTTTTTTTGCCAACATCAAGTATATGAAGTAAAATTCATCATTTGATCAAGGGTTGATCATGATTCATCAAGGAGATTTCAGATCATCAAGAATCAGGAGTTTCTAAATTAGGGTTTCCTTAGTAAAAGTCAACTGAACTTTGACCAGCCATAACTTTCACATGCTTCATCACCAAGTATCCATCCAAAGCTCATTTTGAAGGAAATTGAATTCTCTACAACTTTGTGTCTCACAAGCCAAGCCCAAAAATGCTTCATTTGGAAGGTATGAGCTAAGACATTATAGGTCCTTTTGAAAGTCAACAAAAAGTCAACAACTTCAAAAGGGCATAACTTGAGAATGGTGAATGATATGAACATGAAACCAGTGGGGTTGGTTAGAGGACTCTTCAAGCTTTACAAAATGTCCAATAACACCCTCATAGCATTAAAATTGAAGGATATGTGCCCTTGCAAAGTTGGGAAATTTTTGGTTGATTTATGAAGAAAATGGAGGTCTAAAACCAATTTCTTCTAAATGGGCTTGCTATATGATGACCCAATCCATACTATGACTTCATGCACGACCCAAGTCAACAAAAATCATATTTTTTATCATTTTGTTTTTATTTATTTTGATTTAATTCATTAAAAATCATTTTAAATTAAAATAAAATATAAAAGTCAAAGATTTAAAAATGATTGAGCTTCTAGAAATTCATAAATATGATTGGAATTGAAGTGGAAAGAAGATCATGATGATTGGCCTAAAATAGCAAGTGTTTATGCAAAAATATTTGATTTTTAAAGGCCTATCTTTTTGAATCTTTTTGATCAAACTTCTCACACAATAATTAATCTTTTCTGACCTAATGCATTGTTCTATAAGTACATAATGGAACCCTAATCACAAGCCACGAATTCCACAGCCTCAAGAGTAAGTTTGCCCATTCAAAAAAATCACCAAAAACTTGAATTCGGATTTCTCATTACCAAGCTTTTCAAGGTATTTTGAAGACACTACAAGCTTCATGAAGCTTCCCTGAATTGAAACCAATACTCACATGCTTCTAAAACATGACATAATGCATAGACCGAATCATATTCTTCAAGAAATTGTTGATTTTCGATTCCATTGATTGACTGTATTTAAATTGTTTTTGATTGTTTGATGATGTTTGTGATGAACCCTAGAATGATTCTGGGCTATTCAATTGAGTTTTTTTTATGCAGGTATGGGATTTCACCATGATTAGGGTTCACGGCCTCTTTTAGGGTTTCATGATTTGATCATGATAAATGAATTCTAAAGACATAGGACAATTGCAAATCTCAGTAGAAACTCAATGGCATAAATAATTTTGTGAAATTTTGTTGTTTGGTTGAAGTTTGTGATTCGCAGGAATGAAAAACGCAGGTGTATTCGTAGAAGATTTCGCAGGAAAATTTGCAGCGTCCAAGGAAGAAGATGAAGTTCCTGGCGCGCATTCTGGAATTTGAAATTTGTTTTAATATTTTATGTTTTGTTTTCTGTTTGTTTCACAAGCATGATGCTTGTCCCAGTGGTATGAAGCGTGCGTGTGCAGCCAGATAACCTGTGTTCGAATCCTGGCTTCCCAACTTTTGCTTGTTTTTCAATTTAATTATTAGGTATCATATATTATTTATTATAGTCATTGCTTCAACAGGTGCGCTCTCCCAGCTGGATTGATTAAGGTGTTTGTTTGTATTGTGAAGGTCCTGGGTTCGATCCCCCCAGGCCTTTTGTTTTGTTTATTTTTTTCATGATTTTCAGGGTTAAAGCACAAAAGCAAATGAAGCTTTGTTTCTAACGCCAGCGTACCTGTAGCCCAGTGGCAAGACTCTTCTGTATCCAGGTAAAGGACCTGGGTTCAAATCCCAGGTCCTGTTTTTTTGGTTTCTTATTTTATTTCTTTTGTTATTTCTTCCTTTTATTTTCTAAATTAATTTAAAATAATTTCTAAATTATATGTAAATCATTTTCTTTTGTTTAAAAAAAACTTATATTATTTTCTTAAAAACCTAAATTGATATGTTTATTTCTTTATATGTTTCTATTTATATGTATGTGGTATTTAATAATTAAATTGATATTGTAAATAAAAACCTAATTTATTTTTAAAACCCTAAAAATATATTATTTTCAAACCCTAATTTTCTTCTTTTATTTATATTCTTAAATTTCATTAAAATTCTTGAATTAATATTTGTTAATATATAAATTGTTTATAACTCAAATTTTTGTATGTAAGTATAATTTAAAATTAAAATGCTTAATTTATTTTTTATAATATGAAAATATTCTCTAATTGTTTATATTTCAATTTTTGCATGTAAATAATTTTTATTATATGTTTAAAAATATGTAAAGATTGCTAATTTAATTTTTATAATTATAATTTATTTTTCATAATATGTTCATAATTGATTTACTTTTTATAATTTACATATAATTTCAAATTTCATAATTAATATAATTGTTCATATTTTCTTATTAATCTTTAAAATTTTGTTTATTATAATATTTTTGCTTATTATTATTGTTATTAATCATGTTTATTACTAACCCCATTTATTTTTAAATTGTTATTATTATTATTTTCACTAACCCAATTTTTATTATTATTATTTACTATTTTGCTTATTTATTTAAATTGTTTTATTATTATTATTGTAATTGCTCCTGGATGTAATATTTTGTAATGTTTAAATATTTATTTTTATGCCATGGTTAGTAAAAATAGGGAGTGTAACATGTATGTTATTTAAAATTAATTTAGGTCACTTAACTCAAAAGATAAATATTAAATTATACACTCACACACGTAAGTCGATCTTTGATCGCCATCTCACTTCCTTAGGGATACCTCTCATTGTTGCCTAATCAAAAAGGTCAAGTAGGGTGTATAAAGCAAAAAGTCCCTCAAAATAAAGTCATCTAGTCCATTAACAATAAAAGATCAAGTCCCTTAACGGTTGCCTTCGTAATGATCTTGTCCCTTTCGAATAATGATGACAGTCCCTCCAAAATTGCTTAATACACCATACAGTTGCCTACATTAACAGATGACCCTTACTTGTCCCTCACATCCAAGGTAATGACTACCTATTCCTTAATAATAGGGATAGTCTTACCATTTAAAGGATTCAAGAACAGAAAGACTTAAACTTTAGGGTAGGTTTCTCATAGTTACTTGCTCACTATTCAAAAACTTTTCAAACACTTCACACATTTCAAACAATTTTCAAAACAAAGGTTTTTTACGCATCCGTACATGGATCATTATCAAACTCTTAAGAAATTTTTTATTCACACACTTCACATTTCAAAAACATTTTAAAGTGAGCTAAGTAATTAAGAGCCCATGGATAACCATGGATGTAAAGGGTGCTAACACCTTCCCTTTACATAACCTACCCCCCGGACCCAAAAATCTTTTAAAAAGGTCTTTCCTATTCTTTTATGCCTTTCCTTTGGATAAAATAAAAGTCGGTGGCGACTCTTGCTATTCGCAACATAACTAAAGTCAGTTCTTCCACCGTGTTACACCAGGGCATTGCATTTGGAGCCTGCCCTCATTGATCAGAATATGACAACCAAGGCTGGGGTTCCAGGCCTTCACCTAGACTTCTTGATCTCCCAGGCCACCCTGCATGCTGCAATAGGAGAACGGAAGGTTGTTTGTGCACTTCTAGCCCTCATTATATATGGGGTTATCTTGTTTGCAGATGAGCCAAATTTTGTGAGCAAGAATGCCATTCACCTGTTCTTATTAAGGAACCCAGTTCCTACCTTGCTTGGAGACTTCTACTACTCAGTACATCAGAGGAATGCGAAGCAAAGAGGAAGACTAGTTAGATGATGTGCTCCTCTCTATTACTCTTGTCTGCTAAGACATTTGCCAAAGTCAGACACCTTCCTGAACCCCCATCAACAAAAGAACTGGGCTAAGAGATTTATTGATTTGACATCAGAAGACATCAGATGGTGCACTCTAAGCACCAAGGGCAAGGACATCATTACTAGCTGTGGGCAATATCCTAATGTGCCTTTGATAGGAGTGAAAGGTTGCATCAACTACAACCCTTTACTGTTTAAGAGACAATTAGGATATGCTTTGGTTCATCCTCCAAGGGGGCAAGACATGACTGAGACCCTCTACTGTGAAATCCAACCCAACTCTGCCGTTGTCAGGCAAGCTGCCTGGGCTTGGGATAACATTCAGACCAAGGGAACAACCATCCTTGGCAAGTGCAACAACATTGCTTCAGCACAATATTCTAATTGGTCTCGTACCAGAGCTCAGATCACCCGGATGCCATTTACTTTAGAAGATGTACCTGGACCTTCTACAGTACAACCTGCAACTACTGTCAGTTTGGAAGAGTTTGAGAAACTGAAAGAGAGGAATGGTCAGCTATCTGAAGCCTTGAAGAAGACTCTCTGAGAGAGAAATGACAGTCGTCTGGATAATGAGAGATTGGAAAGGCTCAGGATTGAGCACTTGACCAAGATTGAGAAGACGAATGACTACATCAGGAAGGCTAGGGAAGGGGAGTTAGTACTGAAGAATGCTTGCAAAGAGGCAAAGACTCAGAAGGCTAGGGAAGAGCATTATCTAGAGGAGAGCCAGGCTAGGTGGATCAGGATCACTGAAGCCCGTGCACACGAAGATCAAAGGACTCAGGCTAAGATAGAGCAGTTGGAGGCTAGCGAGAAGAAGCATCAGGAGGCACTACTGGCAGCACAGAGGGAAATATCTGAATTAAAACTCCGGGCGGGGTTGAAAAGGTCAAAAGATCAGGACAAGCATACGAAGTTGACCAATGCCATTGCTACCAGGAACCTCCTCATCAGGACTATCACAGAGCACCCAGTGGGTCCAGTGACTGAGGCCCTGTTGAAGGAAGTCAGGGAGGATGACTTTGGATTATATGTTTGACTCTTTTGCTTGTACTTTCCTCTTGTTTGTACTTTTCTTGGTTTTGCTGTTTTATTTTGACCCACCATGGGAACATTATTTGTAATCGAACTATGTATTTTCACTCTTTGTAATATATCAGTTTGAATTATTTTTTGGTGAGCTTTATCTATCTCTACAACATCATCAGCATTTCCTTGAGGTCTGGAAAGGTCAAAACCAAAGAACCAAACCGGATACCATTGGAAGACAAATAGGCATATCGCATTGCATACTAACATTTTATTTGTTTTTTAGGTTTTTGTTTTATTGTTGTTTCTCACTTTGTTGTGGTTTCAGGAAACATTGCTCGCAGAAGAGTGTTCCCTGTCAACAGAGCACACCGGTACCCGACGAGAAACAACCTTCTGGGACTCCAGATGGATCAAGTTCAGCAAGACTTGAATGAAGTGAGGACCCAAATGGCCAATGAGAGGGGTGAGATGAGGAATCAGAAGACCCAATTCATGACTGTAATGATTGGTTTAGCTCAAAGCCAGGAAAGACTAAGGGAGTTGGTTGAGAGACAAACTCCTGAAGAATACCATCCAGGTACAGGAGGTACCAGTAACAACGATCACGTGCAGCCTCGCACTGATCCACCAGAGTTTGGGCCTCATCTAAACCCAGAAATCAATGCCATAAGGAATACTCAGGGTAACACTAATGGAGGAAGGGTCTTGTAAGAGGATCCTCAAGAAGAGCAGTTTACAGTTGCTGGGGCTGGAGACGAGGTTTACGACCGTAGGCTGGATGAGATTGCAGAGAAGCTAAGATCTCTCGAATCCCAAAACTCCCTAGGTTTTGATGTCATGGACATGGGACTGGTGGAAGGGGTGAGAATTCCTCACAAGTTCAAACCCCCGTGTTTTGAAAGGTATAATGGCACATCCTGCCCACGCACCTGTCGCTCCCCGGATTTCCATCCTGGTACAAACGCGAAAGTGGCGCGGAAAAAGAATAGAGTCGCCAGCCAGGCATTTTTATCCCAAAGAAGGGGAATGGTAATGCTGCACAAACCAGAAGAAAGAAGAGGAAGGACACAGGTCCTGCGAACCAAAGAGACTGAGTTCGGGAGTCGGTTACGACCTGGGAAGGTATTAGCACCCAGATCGTCCGCCATACCCGACGGGATCCACGCTTGCAAAGAAAATGTTTCAAAGGGTGAGGGTATGAAAACTGCAGTAAAAGAAATGAAAATGAAAAGAAACTGGAACTAGATAAGAACTGAAATAAGAAAGCAAAAGGAAAAATGTAGGGAAAATAAAGATTGTGCTCGAATGGGCCCTACCCCGCTGCCTACGTACCTCATCGGGAAAATGAGGATCAGAGACGCCGTAGTTCCCCTAACTAGGGGTGGCAAGGAAATTGCTTGTGAGTTAAAGGCTTGAACTGCCTATGTCAATGCTCAGGTGTTGCAGGCTCGGACGACGAGTGCGTTACCATCTTGCAAAATGACAAGTAGGAGCAAGTTCTCACGTAAAGAGTGAATGAGGTGAGAAAAGAATTCCCGAAGGAAAGACGCTTATTTTTTGTTTGTGTTTTTTTAGGAAGCTTTTATGAGTGTGAAGTGAACTCAAGCTCTCATCAATGGAATGTGCACTTGTCACTACATTCCAAGATGGAATAATAGAACAAGCACACTCAAGTAAGGAGAAGATCCCCAAAACTTGAACCCACAGATTAGGGCTTAGGCTCACTAACTTGTTTACTTATTAAGTGCATTGGTATTTACAAATGAAGAAGTGTTTTTTAGACTTTTCTTTTATGAAGAAGATGCTTTGATCAGACTTGTGCATCACAAGGTAAACTTGTACTATCCCAAGATGGGAAAACTACAAGCATACCTCATGGAATAAGGCTATGGATCAATGCATCACTTCAAAGTTATTAAAGTGTTTTTTATGATTATGAGATGAGAAGAGAAAAGGAACCAAAGGAGCAAAAAGGAAAAACTAGGGAGAAGTTTCTATCCTAAGTTAGCATGCATGGAGTTCCTAAGGTTTGTGAGGTCTTTCTAACCTAAAAAAAGGATCTCAAGAGAAGAAGAAGATAAAAGGAGAGATGGGAAAGGCCTAAGCCCAACAAGAAGATGCTAGTCCATATAAACAATATGAGGAGAGATGAGAAATGGAGATGTGGAACTCAATTCCCACATCTCAAACTTACCATAGCCCCTGCAAGGTTAATGTAATAACATAAAATCAAGGCATAAACCAACAAGTCAGAAGCCACACAAGCATATAGGCATGGCAAAGAGTTCACAAGATGATAAGCAAAGCAACACAAGATCATATTGAGATGATTGGAAGTGAAACAAGTGCAATGAAGGCATGCTTAACACTTAAAGAAATAAAGCACATAAAAGGGACCCAACACCAAGACTCAAGGAGATTCAAACCCTATCCTAAGACCAGGAGCAACCATAAACCTCTAAAGGACCCAAAAAGATGAAGAAAAGTTGGCACAAGTGCCCTTTTAAACTTAAAAGAGACTATAAGACTCAAAGGATGCAAAACAAGGCAAGGTGAGGAAGAAAATACCCAAGAAAAAGATCCAAGCACTTAAAAATTCTACCCAACCAGAAAAGTACTCTCCAAACACAAATAAATGAGAATCCAAAAGGGTTTGCAAAAATACAACACCAAACTAGGTCAATGAAGCTCAAGGATGCAAGGTATCACCATTTAGGGTTTTGAAAATTAAGGCACAAGTAACTCAAGCAAAATCCAGCAAGGAAGTTTGTGAAAAATCCAAGATAAATCATGAAGATAGTAGAGTGTCTTAGGGTTTCAATGCAAAAAGAATGGGGTTTATATCTTAAAGGATGAGAAAAATAGAAATTGGACAAGGCAGATTGGTCTATGAGAGTTCACAAGAAAGCAATGCTCAATGTTGAATTTATTTGGCCACGTGGGATGAAAATAAAAATCTGGAAAAATCATGATAAAAAACTAGATGAATCAAGGAATGTATATGAATTTTTTGGATTTTTTAGAGTTAAGGAAATATTTAAAATGAATTAAAAGCAAAATGAGATAAATTGGTAAAGAAAAAAAATGAAAATAAAGCAAATGGGCCAAGTGGGTGCAAGGAGCAAACATGCTAGTTAGAAAACTCAATGGGCCGCGCAATGGGGGGTGCAGATAGCGCTGGGGGGCTGCTGCACCTTCTTCTTCATGAAAAACCCTAAATTCTCACCACCATTAATGAAACAAAACCCTAACCCTAACCCTAGCTTCACGAAAATTCACATCAAGCCACGGCCAGCCATGAAAACCTCCAGAATGGACAAACCAACATCATTAAACAAGAATACATGCTTGGATTGGATTAAAACTCAGAGAATCTCAAGATATAAGTGAAAATAAAATTGTCCATCAAAATTTAAATCAACATAACTTTGTAAATACTCAACCATTTCACAAACTACAAAGAGCATTGTAACCAGCACAACATGAGGATTCTAAAACACACAACCAAACACATTTCTATGAGATGCGAAATTTGAGCATACCTGAGGTGTTGTTCAAAATTTGAAGTCAAGAATGGTATAAAATGATGGCAAATGATCTCCTTATCCCCTTAGATGCAAAATAAATGCATCTAAGGCTTTGCAAGCTTGTGAATCCAGCAATGTGCTTCATTGTGCTTCAAAGCTCCTCAAATGTCCACTTGAACAAACTTCACTATAAATCTAGATCCATGGGTGCTTAATGATCCTTGAGATGAGAGGAGTATGAATATGGTCTTGGATTGAAGAAAGCTTGCCTAGATCAAAAGTTATGGCACAAAATGCAAATGTGCACAAGAAATGGGAAATGGATGATTCTTGAAGAATAATCCAAACAAATGGTATGGAAATGATCTATGAGTGATAAGGATCAAGAATCCAGCAAGAGTTTTGTGAATGGATTCTTGTAACAAGAGTTTGTGGAGAATGAGCAATTTTGCATAAGAGATGAGAATGAGAGAATGAGTGTGTATTCTGGCTGCCTCTAACCCTAATTCTGATTGTTATGGAATATATAAGGCAATGCAAAAGGGTTAGAACAAATGCACGTGAGAGAGGGCTGATTTTTGTGAAAATGCAAATTTGGCCCAAGTGTGCCATAAGCATGCCAAGCTCATGATTTTCTGGCCTCTCTTGCATGTGCATTCACCATCCCACCAATGATTCCCAGCAAATAACTTCAGCCCTTGGATGTAAGCTATCACACAATTGTCATGCCTTGTGCAAATTCAAGTGTAAAATGCAAGTTTTATGGAAGTTTTTCATGTGCACGAATTTTGCCACTTTTCTTTGAGCCAAATGACCTAAATGAGATTCATTTTGATTGTGTAAACTTACTTTGGACATAGCATAGCAAACTATCCACTTTTGAGCCTTTGTGCAAATGGCTTGGCCTTGAAAATTTGAAATTTGCCCTAGAATGCCCATTTTTTCGAGGGACCTATAGGAAAATCTAGGAATCTCCAGAAAATGCTCTTGTACTTTTTAAAAATGGCAGCCCTTACTCTCCAACTTTCATGTTTACCTTTGGTCCATTTGAAGATTTTTTGATCAAGTTAAGGCCTTGTGAAGTTTTAGGTCAAAATGGCCAAAAATAGTAACTTTTCCATAACCAACTTTGTGCACTTTTGCCAAAACCCCTCAAACCACCAAAATTCTTGTATTTTAAGCTCACCAAACATCTTATAAAATTGAATAGACCTCATTTGGCCAAAAAAGTTGGGTTGGACCCCTTGGAATGGCACAGTTGACTTTTTCTGGGCCCAGTTGACTTTCTGCTTCATCTGCAAGTAACTGAGGCAAAGACTGACTTCCACTTGGAATTTTTCCATGAAAATTGACATGTAGGAACCTCTTATCATATAGAAAACATTGCCCAAAAGAGTTGGCCAAAATTATGAGGTTAAGGCCCTTGAAACCAAAACCTTAATTTGGTCGCACTATCTAGGAGCCTTGCATTGTCTTGAAACTTGTGATGATTAAGAAATCTTCTGAGCTTTTGCAAGTGAACTTGGCCTTGCCAAAGGAGTCTAGACTCATCATAGGCCTCTCAAAAATCCATTGGAACCCTTGCCTTGGCTTAAATGGCCTTCAACACCTCCCCAGATGGCCATATGCCTCATGCTAGGGCTTGATGCTTGTCATACTTTATTTTTCTATGCTATAATGCTATATATATGATATGCTTATGATGAAAATTGTGTATTATGATGCTTAAAATGAAGAGGGCAAATTTGGGGTTCCACAGCTGCCCCTATTCAAGCAACTGTTGATCTGAAAAGGACGATTGCTTCCGCTTTCGGCCGTTCAAGATAAACTGTGGTTGAATACCCAAGAAAAACGGAAATTTGCGCTCTGATGCAGAAAACAAGAAATGGGAAATAAACCCAATCCAATGACATTGCAACTGAGTTGAAAGATGAGCAGACGAGCTCCTTCCAACGAAACCAAAGGTTCTGATGAAACATGAAACAGACGAGTCTTCTTGTGACCTGTGACGCCAGGTGCAGAGAGCGGACGAGCCCTTAAGAATCTTCAAAGTAACCTGAGATAGACGAATCTCCTTCACTAATCCTTACACAGATAAGTGGAATAAGACGGACGAGTCTTCTTCGGATAACCCTTACGCAGGTTCCGGGAATGCATATAAGTCTGTGGGATAGACATGCAACTAGGATGGACGAATCCTCTTCACGAATCCTTACGCAGATAAGTGGAATAAGACGGACGAGTCTTCTTCGGATAACCCTTACGCAGGTTCCGAAAATGGTTTTGACGTTTTAATCCCACCGTCAGGATTTTCAACCTCTTCATGAATCCTTACGCAGATAAGTGGAATAAGACGGATGAGTCTTCTTCGGATAACCCTTATGCAGGTTCCGGAAATGGTTTTGACGTTTTAATCCCACCGTCAGGATTTTCAACCTCTTCACGAATCCTTACGCAGATAAGTGGAATAAGACGGACGAGTCTTCTTTGGATAACCCTTACGCAGGTTCCGGAAATGGTTTTGACGTTTTAATCCCACCGTCAGGATTTTCAACCTCTTCAATGCAGACGAGCAATCTTCAAAGGCGTAACAAGCACGTATGAGTGCTAAGAGATGAGGTCGAGCATCAAATAAAGATGCGAGTACGGACGAGTACTGGTGACTTTCTTGGGGGATATGCCTCAAATAAAGAGGAACGAAAAATGCACGGACGAGTGCTGCAGGGATGCGGACGAGCATCAAATGAAGATGCGCACCCAGACGAGTACATGCAACTTCACTGGGGAAAAACTTCAAAGAACTAATAAGCACGGACGAGTGCCAAGAGCTGCGGACGGTCATCAAGTAAAGATGCTAGCACGGACGAGTACTGAGGAATACCTCAAATAAAGAGGGATCTGCTGAGGAAAAGGCAAGAACGAGTGCTGAAAGAGGATGAGCATCAAATAAAGATGCTAGCACGGACGAGTGCTGAGGAATACCTCAAATAAAGAGGAATCTGCTGAGGAAAAGGCACGGACGAGTGCTGAAAGAGGATGAGCATCAAATAAAGATGCGAGCACAGACGAGTGCTAGTAGACATAGACTCTACTGGGGAAAGTGCATAGACGAGTGCCACAAGGTGCTAATTCTTCTGGAGACTGCGGATGAGCAAACTGAATCATCAGATAAGTGTCTAAGAGTGCGAACGAACACTGAATAATTATCAACACAGACAAAGGCTGATTATGTTGGGAAAGTAGACAATTCCACTCTGGCTGGGGAATGAAGTCCTGGCGACCTGTGGGAGAAGATTCCGGAAACCTGCTGGGGACTCAAAACTTTTAACTCTGACGAAAACGAAGTGTTGGCAACCTGATGCTTGCTGGAGAGGCTTTCACTGGAAGAAAGACGACTCTGCGTGAGGTATACTTCGTTCAACTGCTTTGAACCCCTGATAAGGATCTGATCACCCTGCTCTGACTCCACTGGGGAGAATTTCTTCTTGCTCTGCTAGGGAAATCCCTTGGAAATGAGAATCCCGATGACTCTGTGGGGAAATGAAGTTACCTGCAACTCTGCTGGGCAAGGAGAACTTCTAGCGACTCCGTTGTAGATAATAAACTTCTGATAACTCCATTGGGGATGGGAGACTTCTACTAACTCCTGCTGGGGATTGACCCAACCTCTGGGGAGTGCAGGTGTTCAGATACCTGCTGAGAATAAGTCACTTGTAAACAGGCGCTCTGCCGGGGAAATACCTCTGCTTGGAGACTAACCCTCTGCTGCTTGGGGATACGATGATAACCTGCAAATCCTGCAATAACAGAATACACACATATGCACCAAGATTGGTACGGCCTGATCTATTCATCTGTCGTCACCTGACACTCAAAGCGATGTTAAGTGTCTCTGCAATGTCATTTTTATCAGTTTGAAAAGCAACGTGTTTCGCATGCAATGTTATTTGTCAAAAATTCAGGACATTTTTGTAAACAAAATAAACATAACACGGTGTTTGACTGAATATTCTTTTTATTGATTGGCCTCTGAATAGGAAAAAAATTTACATCAGGAAGTAACCACCTAGAAGGAGGTAGCTACTGTAAAATTGAGAAAAGAAACTATCCTAATGGCACGGCATTCCAAAGATTTTCCTTCCTGCTATGACTGGCATATCCTCAAGACTTTCCGTTCCGTCTTCGGCCTTCTGAAGAGAATGTGGGGAGCTGATCTCTACCCTTCTGACATGGTCAAGCTGTTTGAAGCGGTGATGTGGTTCAGATAAACCGGAGCGCAGTTGTTCGCTTATTCCCTGATTTTGCGTGGATCTCCCTTTCGGGTTTTCAATCCACCGGGCTACCCTTTTTCGCCTGAGTTGTCCGATGTGGCTTTTCAACTCAGCGGGTGTACATTTTTTTAATTTTTTCCCTAATTTTTGCCCGAGCTTTTATTCTGTTTTTAGCTCTCCGGGATGCCCTTTTTTTGCCTGGACCATAATTCTGTTTTTGCGTCCAGTGGGTCTTTTATGCAAATTATTTTTTAACTGCGTCCGAGTTAACAGGGTATTGGAAGTCTTCGCCATCCATAGTGGTGAGAATCAGTGCTCCGCCTGAGAATACTTTCTTCACTATGAATGGTCCTTCATAATTTAGGGTCCACTTGCCCCTGTGATCTGAACTAGGAGGAATAATCCTCTTGAGTACAAGCTCGCCTACTTGGTACTCCCGAGTACGTACTCGCTGATCGAAGGCTCGCTTCATTCTCCTTTGATAAAGCTGGCTATGACAGATAGCTGCTAATCTCTTTTCCTCAATTAGGCATAGTTGATTGTATCGAGCACGTACCTGTAAACACCCCAAATTTGCCCTCACCCATTCACACCATGGCTTGTGGTCTTTTCATATGCATAAGTTCAATCATGGCATCTCATACCACATTTTTGATTCACTGCATTGCTTCTAAGTCATCTGCATCTAGGGTTTGTGATCTGAGCTATCCCTGAGCCATTTGAGCCACTCCAAAGGTCATCAATCACTTCAAAGGGGTCCATGTATGTTCAAGCTCATATTATATCCTCTCAAAGTCAATAATGTCAAAAAATCACAAGAACTGAGAATGGCATGGAAGTAGAGCCAAGTTTAACTGCACAGATGACCTAGAATTAGGGTTTTGGTTTCAAAGGCCATAACTCCAATTTTTTTGGTAATTCTTGTTTCTATTAGTCTCTATATTGTATAGGGATCATGCATATCAATTTTCATGAAGAAATTCCATGGGGAAGTCATCTGATCAAGGGTTGACTTTTTGAGCAAGTCAGTGTAAAATCAGGGCATCTGAGGCCCTCAATGACCCAACCAAAGGGTGTTCATCAGCATTTTGATTATGTATGATCTTTATTTGATCATAGAAGATGTGGGAAGTTCACAAAATTGAAGAATTTCAAGCCATTTGCAAAGTTGACTTTTTGGGAAAATGACTTATAATGGAAACTTGCCATTTTGGGAAACTTTTTCAACCCTTGCTTTTTGATTCAAAAATGCCTCAAATGAGAAAACTTTGGTCATGAAAATTGTAGAATGGATCATTCTCTTTTCAAAAAGTACAAGAACTCATTCTAATTCATTTTGGATCAAAAGTTATGGCCTTGCAAAGTTGGACAAAATCATTGAAATTTCACTTTTGCACAAAGTGGAAAACTTGCAATTTCTCATGGCAAGCCTTTATGTGACTTCAATATGACCTCTAATCATCATACCAATGCAATGCATGACCAAAAATCAGAATTGTCCCAAGGGATTTCTCATTTATTTGCCTTGATTTTCACATAACCATAAGTCATCTTTCATGAAAGTGCAAAGAGGGATTTTTTGCAAAATCATTCTCAAAAGGATTGTATGATCTCTAGCTGGTTTTAATACATTGTCATGACTTCATGAGGCATCACACACCAAAATTCAGCAAGGTTTTCTCACATGTACATAACCAAAAGTCATGAAATGTAACAAGTGGGCAAGTTGCAAAAACTCTCTCAACTCATGATCCAAATGCAGCAGCCTCTCATGAACCATCCAAGGGTCATCCTCAAACTCAGCTGAGGCAGATACACCCTTTAGATTTCCTCTGCCATGGCCCATACTCTCAAGGACACATATTTGACTTTTTGGCAAAAACTCCTATACTCTTGGAATAGTGTTTTGCAGCCATTCAGAACCTACCACATATTATATTCAAACAATATGGGAGAGATAAGTGCAAGCATTGGGGCCTAAAAACACACACAACCTCAGATTCACAATTTTGTGCACAAACTTGTTCTCTTCGAAACTCCCTCAAAACTTAACAAAATCCAGAAATTTCTTCACCCACAAACCACAAATCACTCATGGAACAAAAACCCACCATTAAAACAGCCTGAAACCCCCTAGAACACAACTGTAAAATCTGCTACACCAGAACTCATCTTCACAAATCAGCCATCAACAAAAGTTTTGAAGCATTCCATTGAGCTCAGGAGGTTCAGGAGAGGCAGTTTGCATAAGAGAAAGGCCAGGAAAGCTCATCTTCACAGTTCTTCATCTCAGGTAGCTTCAAAATTCCAAATTTCCAGAGCTTGTTTTTCTTGTTATAAAATGAAAGTGTATGTTGTGTTGGTCATGTTGATATCTTTGGAATTGAAAATGGTGAAGAAATGACCATTTCATGGCTCTCTGAAATTTCACCCGTAAATTTTGTTTTCTTCGATTCCCTCTGTTCTTGGGTTAGAAATGATGTTTGAGGGGTGATTTGAATGGGGTTTGGGTAGAGGATCATTTCCCTGTGTTCAATTTGACTTGGGGTAGCCTGTAGCGAAATCTAGGGTTTTGGTTTCGCCGGAGAAGACGACCGGAAGTCTTCTCCGGCCACCTGAATATCATTAACCCTAATTATGTCATTAATTGTGGTTTGAATTTGGAGCATAGGATGGGCTGACTTCCTTTGACCCGCGCGCGTTTTGATGGCCAGGATCTTTCCATTTTGCCCTAATCCATAATTAACTTAATTAATCCAAATTAATTAATTATAAAGTCAGGTTTAGCCAGGTTTGAACTTGGGCCGTAGGATTGCGCGCCAAGTCAAACCTCCCCTGCCCAGATTGCATCTGATCCTCTCATTTTGCATACTTTTCCATAATTCAATTTTATTTTCATTTTATTTGATTTATTTTGTACATTTAATTTAAAATAGCAAAAAATGTTTAAAAATCATGGAAATTTTTGTCAAGGTTTTCATTATTTTTCAGAACACAAAAATATTTTTATTTTTTATTTTTGCATTAAAAATTATTTTTAAATCATTTAAAAGGTTATTTCTAATTAATTAATGGAAATTAATTAATTAAAAATACTTTTAGGTATTTAAAAATCACAAAAAAATTCACATTGCACTTAGAAACATTTAGAAACATTTAGAAACATTGTCCAACTCTCAAACCAAATTTCTTTTTTGTTCTTGATGCCTTTTGATCATTTTCATTGGAATTAATTTCATTTTAAGGCAATATTTTTGTGCAAACTTCAAAAATTCATTTCTGCCTAACCATTGAGAGTTGGATGATGATTCTTTTTGCATTGCATCTTGCATAGCATGTATTTTATAGGATAAAATTGGCTTTAATTGATCTTACATTTTCAATTTGTTTTGCATTTTTCTTGACAAGGTACCTTAAAACCCTAGCAATCTTAGAAAATTCATAACTCTCACTAGGTTAAGAGTTGGATCCCCTCCTTTGGGCAGTGAGTTTGTATAGGTTTAGGGTTCCTTTGATTGCATTTTCAAATTTTTATCATGTCATATGCTTCTGGTTTTGAGTTTTGCTTTGTGTATTGATCATAAACCCTAATTCATGCCTTCCTTTGCATTCATCTTCCATTTGATTGCATACCATGACTTGCCATGACATTTTGTGCATCCATTTGATTCATAATACATCTTAAGACATATTAGAATCATGTTTGATCATTGCATCTTTCATTTTCCATGTTATATGTCTTTTGCATTCCATAATTTTTCATGAACATCCATGGTTCAAAGCATGCTTCTCTTGCATCCATATATTTGTTTGATCATTCTAATTCCTTGCCTCATGTTTGCATCATCTCTTAGCATCATTAACATCATACTCATGCTTCTGGTTCTGGTTTGCATCATCACATTTCATCTCATTTTGCATTGCATTTCATTTCTTTTGCTAACTTTTCAGGTGGTAAGTTGTTTGAGAAGTGAATTTGCCTTCACTTCTCACAATCTCTTTTCATCTCTCTTATGCATCATTGTTGCATTCTTGTATGTGTATTGGATTGAGATTGCTCACTCTTGTTCATCTCACTTTCTTTCTTCAAGCAACTTGTCTTCTTAAGTGAATCAAGTTGTTTTGCTTCTCCTTTCTTCTTCTCCTTTCATCTTGTTCCTCCTTGGTGGCCTTTGAAGATTTCTTTCTTAAGCCTCACAAACCCTAGGATCTCCAAGCATGATAATAATTAGGGTTTGATTAGTCCCCCACTTAGCCTTTACCTTTGTGTCTCTTTGAGTCTTCTCTTCTCATCTCATAATCAGGGACTAAACCCTAAAGGCTTTAAGGCTTTGTGATTAAACTTATGCCTGCATCCTTCTATTAGGATGGAGTGTATAACTTTAATCCTAAGTGTTAAACCCTTAATGTGTTTAAATCCCTTAATCAATCCACTTAATAATCACTAAGACATCAAACTTGTAACTTGGGCCTTGCATTAGGGTTCTAATTCTTCCTCAATTGGTTAAGAAGGACTAACCCTAGTGTTAATGGACAAGTCCCCCTCAAGTTGTCTTAACAAACCATAAAACTCACTTCTTCATCATATCATTAACTAAAATCCACTTAATAAAGGCTTTGTTTTGTCATGAGGTTAATCCCTAATCATGGATTAAGTTGAGGAGTCTTCCTCAGCTTAAACATTCTCATCTATTATCCTTCTATTAGGATGGTGTAATGAGTCTGTTTAATCCCTGATTATGGCTTAATCTCATTACTTAACACTAAACAAAAACAACAAAAACATCTAAATAATCACAAGTAGGTTAATGATCTTAATCCTACACCATGGTGATTAAGTGTGAGATGCTGACTTCACACTTAAGGTATTCTCATTACCCCCAATCAGAGGGAAGATGTGATGAGTTTACTAACCCATTGGTTTAGGCTTAAGCTCATTAACTTATGACAAACTTTCAAAAACAATAAAAGACTGAAAACACAAAAAACAAACAATAATCGTCTCCTTCGGGATTCTTTTCTCATCTCATTCACTCACAAACGAGAACTTGCTTCTTCCGTCTAATGCAAGACAGTTTGCACCTGAGCCAGACAGGTCATACACTTGAGCATAGACAAGCAAGCAATTCACAAGTCAATTCATCCTTCAGTCTCTTTGGGTCAAACTACGGTGTTCTGACTTCCTCATTGCACGAGAGGATACGTAGGCATAACTTAACAGTTATCGAACAAAAGTCTCTGTATATCCCCCCTCCTTCTAGCATCATTCTTTAAGCCTCATTTGTTTTGAGCATTTCGTTTTTGTTCTCACACTGACACTTCATTTATACACTTCACGCTTCTTTTACACTGACACCTGTACATCCTTTTCCAGCCCTTTTTATACACAAATTTCACTGACACTACCCCTTTAAAACACAAATCTTTTAAGCGTGGATCTCGTCGAGTACGGCGAACAATCTGGGTGCTAATACCTTCCCATGTTGTAACGAACCCCCTTTCTCAGTCTATCTGGTTCGCAACCATCTTATCCATATCTTTCTAGGTCTATGCAGCATTACCTTTCCTCCGGGATAAAAATGCCTAGCTGGCGACTCTTTTCTGTCTTTTCTGAGTTCACCTCTGTGTGTTCTCATTCCTCTTTTCGCCGACCGTTCGCGTCTGTACCCCTATTGACTTAGTGTCATTTGGTGGGAGCGACAGCTTGGCGACTCTGCTGGGGACCCTTATATTGCAACCAGGGCTTCTGGTTCTCTTTGTGGGTTCCTCCTAGCGCTTGTTTGATTTGTGTTTACTGGGGTGTTATGTGCTAATTGTGTTTATATAGTTGCTTTATTTATTGCTTTATGTACAACTTTATTTATTGCTTTCTTTACAGTTTTACATTTTTCATACTGTCATACTGTTATCTGGCTGGATCTGGTTTTCTGTTTTGGTGGGTGGGGTTTCATTGAGAGATAAGGTCCTATACCTGGGACCTGAGAGACACCTAGGCTAGAGTGGTTCATGTTCTTTCCCATTCCATTTCGGTCTGGTGCAGGAATATGAAACACGGTTCAGATGTGGGTTTCTTCTTGAGAACTCTGTGCTACAGATTTCCTGTAGTGCTAGGGCTATCTGGGAAGCCTGCTAAGTCTGGATGACCTTTATTATTGACCTTCAGAAACTGAGGTGAATTAGAGGAGGATCCTTTATGGTTATTGTAAACACTGTACCTCCGGGTTAGAAGTGTTTACACTTCTCATAACTGATCCAAGTCTGAGGATCCTTGTTTTAGAACATCATCTGTGAGGGGGTTGGGTTGTTTACAGGTTTGCAGTAACCCTTGGCCACATCATACCCATTTACTTGTTTTGTTTAAGAATGCTTCACTTTGGACAGTTCGTGTGATTTAACCCAGGACATGTGACTTTTTATTTGAGTCCCCCACCTTGGTTACTGGATTTCTGAACCTCCATCTGGACTTCTTGAACATACATGGGCCTTTTATATCAAGACAGTTATCAGATCCAGCTTGATCACAAACCCTTGCATATCATTTGCATACTCATCATTTGCATCATTTAACATTTGTTTATTTGTTTTTCAGGGTATCCATATTCCATCTGGCTTGGTTTTGACCCCTTCATCTGCATAGACCCCTGTTCATCAGTTATCTGCTTCAGCTATTTTCATCAGTTTCCTGCTGCAGCTACTCCCATCATCAGCCTCAGCATATCAGTGGCTCATCTCCTGTATCAGTCTTCATCATTAGCATTTGTTTTCAGCTCTTCATCAGCAGTCATGGCACCCAAGAAGAGCAACATTTCATACCATTTCTTTGAGCCTGTGCTAGCTGGCATCAGGCGGGTTCAGGTGCTTATCACTCCAGATCACATCCCATTATTCAGAGAGTATTATGGAGGCATCCTTGATATGGTTATGGACTTGAACCCTTCTCAGAGGACTTTGATTCACACTTGCCTACAATTCTATGGTCCTCCTTTGAGATTCTTCACTTTCCAGAATTTTCAGTTGGGACCTCTGTCGGAGGAGTTTTCATCATTGGTTGGAGTACCTGTCAGGGGTGGTATCCCCTTCAACCCAGAGATGGCTTCTCCCACCAATGAAGAAGTGGCAAAGACACTATATTTAGAACCTATTTTGATTGAGTAGAACATGTCAACAAAGGCTGGAATTCCTGGCCTACACTTGGACTTTCTGATTTCTCAGGCTATCCTGAAGGCCTCCTTGGGAGAATGGAAGGAAGTTTGTGCATTGTTAGCCCTCAGTATATATGGGGTTATATTATTTGCAGATGAGCCCAAGTTTATCAGCAAGAATGCCATTCATCTCTTCCTTCTGAGGAACCCAGTGCCCACATTGCTGGGAGATTTCTATTATTCTGTCCATCAGAGGAATGAAAAGCAGAGGGGGAGATTGGTGAGATGCTGTGCTCCTCTATTTCACACTTGGCTGCTTAAACACTTACCCAAGACTGATGCCTTCCTGAACCCTCACCAACAAAGGAATTGGGCCAGGAGACTTATTGCTTTGACCTCAGATGACATCAGATGGTGCACCCAGAGCACCAAAGGCAGGGACATAATCACTAGCTGTGGGCAGTATCCCAATGTAACTTTAGTAGGAGTGAAGGGTTTCATCAACTACAATCCTTTTCTGTTCAAAAGACAATTGGGCTATGCTTTGGTTCACCCTCCTAGAGTGCAAGACTTGGCTGAAACCCTGTATTGTGAGATAAAGCCTAATCTAGCTGTTGTCAGGTAGGCATCCTGGGCTTGGGACAACATCCAGACCAAAGGGATGGCCATTCTTGGGAGATGCAATAATGTGGCCTCAACTCAGTATTATGAATGGTCCCATGCTAGGGCTCATATTTCTGGGATGCCTTTCACCATTGAGGATGCACCTGGACCATCCACAATACCACCTCCAGCCACTGTCAGCCTGGAAGAATTTGAGAAGCTGAAAGAAAGGAATGAGAACCTGTCTCAAGCTCTGAAGAAGACCCTCTGGGAGAGGAGTGATGGTCGTATAGACATTGAGAGGTTGGAGAAGCTTAGAGTGGAACATCTGGCCAAGATTGAGAAAGCAGAAGACTACATCAAGAAATCAAGAGCTGGAGAGCAAATATTGAAGAATGCCTGTAAAGAAGCCCAGTTTCAGAAATCTAGGACTGATCTCTATCTGAAAGAGAGTCAGGATAGGTGGGTCAGGATCACTGAAGCTCGCACTCAAGAAGATAAGAGAACTCAAGCCAGGATTGAGCAGTTGGAGGCTAATGAGAAGAAACAACAGGAGGCTTTATTTGCAGCCCAGAAGGAGATTTCAGAATTGAAGATTAGGGCTGGTGTGAAGAGGTCAAAGGACCAAGATAGGCACAAGAAGCTGACCACTGCTATTTCCACCAGAAACCTTCTTATCAGAAACATCACAGAGCATCCAGCTGGTCCTGTGACTGAAGCACTTCTGAAGGAGGTTAAGGAGGATGAGTTTGGCTTAGATGTTTGATTACTTTGCTTGTTGTTATTCCCATTTGATGTACTTTTCTTTTATGTTGTATTTTGACCCTTCAGGGGCATGTGTTGTAAAAACAGACTATGTATTATTCACCATTTGTAATATATCCGTTAGTTTGTTTTATTAAGTTCTCTTTCTTTCAAGCAACATCAAAGCATCTTCCTCAGGGTCTGGAAAGGTCAAAACCAAGAGCCAAGTCGGATACCTTGGAAACAAATAAGCATACTGCATTGCATACTAACTTTTGTTTTGTAGGTTTTTGTTTTGGTTATTACTAACTCTGTTGTGATTCAGGAATTATTGCTTGCCGTCGAGTGTTCCCTCTCAACCGTCCGCACAGATATCCTACTCGCCACAACCTTCCTGGTATCCAGATGGATCAAGTACAGCAAGAGCTGACAGAAGTCAGAACCCAGATGGTTAATGAAAGGCTGGAGATGAGAAACCAAATGACCCAGTTCATGGAAGCAATGAATGGCTTGGCTCAAAGTCAAGAAAGATTGAGGGCATTGGTGGAAAGACAAACCCCAGAAGAACCTCCTCTGGGAACTAGAGGAACAAGTAACAATGAAAGAGGTCAGCCTCATGTTAACCCACCAGTATATGGGCCTCATCTACATCCGGAAGTCAACATCCCGGGTAATGTGCAAGGAAATACTACTGGAGGAAGAATCTTACAAGAAGACCCCCAGGAAGAACAAT
Source organism: Lathyrus aphaca (assembly GCA_963966055.1). Classification (NCBI taxonomy): domain Eukaryota; kingdom Viridiplantae; phylum Streptophyta; class Magnoliopsida; order Fabales; family Fabaceae; genus Lathyrus; species Lathyrus aphaca. The sequence continues at coordinate 506,125,552 of OZ014520.1, forward strand.
TCACTGTGATGGGAGCTGGGGATGAAGTCTATGACAGGAGGTTTGATGAAATTGCTGAGAAATTGAGATCTCTGGAGTCTCAAAACTCCTTGGGTTTTGATGTCATGGATATGGGGTTAGTGGATGGGGTAAGAATTCCCTATAAGTTTAAACCCCCGTGCTTTGAGAAGTACAATGGAACTTCCTGTCCACGAACTCACTTGCAGTCTTTTCTGGGAAGACTTAAGGCATACACCATGGATGAGAAACTGTGGATGTTCTATTTTGAAGACAGTTTGACTGGGGCTTCAAGAGAGTGGTATTCACACTTGACCAGAGCTACTATCAGATGCTGGAAGGACTTAGCTGAAGCTTTCATCAGACAGTACTAATACAATCTGGATATGGCTCCTAACAGAACCCTCTTGATGGGAATGTCTCAATCCTCCAGAGAAAGCTTCAGGGAGTATGCCCAGAGGTGGAGACAGCTTGCTGCTGCTGTCCAGCCACCCATGTCGGAAAGAGAAATGGACGACATGTTTATGAACACTCTGCAAGGAACATATATTGATAGGCTAGCTGCATTTTCTTCCACCAGCTTCGCTGACGTAGTCATAGCTGGAGAAAGAATTGAAAGCCTTCTGAAGATGGGTAAGATTTCTGATAATGGTGCAAGTTCGTCAAGTAATCCCAGGAAGCCTTTTGTGGGACCTAGAAGAACCGGTGAGACAAATGCCATTTATGCCAACAGGGGCAGACCTCAGCATGTCCACAGATCAGTAGCAGCTGTCACTATTCCAGCTCCGATTCCTCAGCAACCAGCATATCAACCACAACAACAACCACACTATCAACAACAAGTTCAGTATCCGCCACAGAGGACCTACAACAACAATAACAACAATCAACAGCAAAGACCTTTTCAGCAAAGACCATCACATGCCAATAGGGTGATTGACCCAATCCCTATGCCTTATGTCGCTTTATTGCCACAACTCCTGAAACTCAACTTGGTTGAATTAAGGACATTGGCACCTCCAGATCCTTCCAATCTGCCAAGAAACAACGATGTCAACGCCAGATGTGCTTTCCATTCCAATGCACCTGGCCACAATACTGAAAAATGTAGGGCTTTACAAATGAAGGTACAGGATCTGGTGGATTCTAAAGCCCTCAACTTTGCACCCCCGCCAAATGTCAACAAGAATCCCATGCCCAATCATGGAGGACCAAGAATTAATGCTATTGAGGAAGACAAGCCATCTTTCTTGATCACCAATGTTGGGCAGATTCGGACACCTCTGGTAGAAATTAAAGCTCAGCTCCTAGAATGCCAGATGTTCCCCGGGTGTGAGCTCGGTTGTGGTTATTGCAACATTTCAGTCAACGGGTGTGATAACTTGAGAAGCGACATAGATGGTCTTATCAAAAGTGGTATACTTCAGATCACAACATCAACGCCTACAAATCCAGCAATCCCTTTGACAACAATTCCTGACTCTTCTACAACTGCAACAACAATCATTCCGACCAATTCATCAATATCATCAACAATGGCTCCATCCATCATTCAACAAATCAGATGTCAACAACCATCTCTTCTACAACATCAGCACCCATTTATTCAGCAGAATCTTCTACAACGCCAACAGAAATTGATGAAGATATTTCAGCAGTCACCATTTACTATGATCCATCATATGTTCCTCCAAACAACAACTTTCAACAACAAGCAGTGGCATCTCCTGCAAGATCACCGGTCACCATTTACTACGATCCGCACACCATTTCAGTACCCTCCTCTACTGCAGTCAGTCCAGTTACCATCACGGTACCTGGACCAGTTCCATATGAAAGCAGTAATGCCATATGTAAACACCCCAAATTTGCCCTCACCCATTCACACATGACTCGTGATCATCTCATATGCATAAACACAATCACATCATCTCATGTCTCATTTGGTTTCACTGGATAGTTTCTAAGGCATCTGCACCTAGGGTTTGTGATCTAAGCAACCTCAGGGCATCTTGAGCCATTCCAAAGGCCACTAATCAACTCAAAGGGGTCCATGTGTGTTCTTATATCATGTTACATCCTCACAAAGTCAAAATTGCAGAGGGATCACAAGAACTAGGGTTTAAGTGGATGCAGAGCCAGGATGAACTGCACAGTTGACTGAAAATTAGGGTTTTGGTTTCAGAGGCCATAATCTCAAATTTTTTGGTCATTCTTATTTCCATTGGTCTCTATATGGTATAGGGAATATGCATATCAATTTTCATGAAGAAATTCCATGGGGAAGTCATCTGATCAAGAGTTGACTTTTCAGACAAGTCAGTGCAAAATCAGGGCATCTGAGGCCCCCAATGACCCAACCAATGGGTGGTCTTCATCATTTTGAGTGTATATGATCTTTATTTGATCATGGAAGAAGTTTGAAGTTCATAAAAATCAAGAATTTAGGGTTTTTGCAAGAGTTGACTTTTTGGGTTTTGTTGACTTTTCAAGAATGCACCATTTTAGGTCAATTTTCAAGCCTTGATTCATGATCCAAAAAGGCTTCAAATGGAAAAACTTTGGTCATGAAAGTTGTAGATCTCATCTTTCCCTTTTCAAAAAGTACAAGAACATGATCTAACTCTTCATGGATCAAAAGTTATGGCCATGCAAAGTTGCCAAAAATCATTGTTTTTCAAGTTATGCACCAAGTGGAAATTTTGCTAAGTCTTGAATCAATGCATGATTGCTGCCTCAAATTCATGACAAACCAGCATGTGAACATCCTCTAAGTCACAAAAATCAGAAATGGACCAAGTTTGCTCATGGTTTGGTTCATGAAACTTGATTTTTTCTCATGGAAATCCATAAAGCTAACCAAGTTGCAAAACACTCATGAGCTTTCAACCAACTTGCTGCATTGAGCCTTGGGTCAAGCCAACCTCTCACACTCACCATGCTGCACCAGAACCCAAGTTGTCCTTGCCTAGTATCATGCCATGCCCTATCTTACACAAAAGTGGACTTTGAGCAAAAAGCAACTCACCTATCATAGCAGGCCATGTCACATCAAGAGGCCAATCAGAATTGTTTATTCATTCATTTTGCTGGCCATATCACATAGCAACCAAGGCTGAAAACATACCATTCATAACTTACACAAAAACCTCCCAACTTGCAAGTTCTATCGAATCTCATTACACAGCCTGCAAACCCCCAAACCTTTGCCTCCATTCATCTCACCTTGATCTATAGAACACAAAGCATCAAGAAACAAAGCCAAAAACAGCCAGAAACCCTCACTGCCATTGCTCACCTTCATTCTGCAGATTCTATCGAATCTCTCTCCACAAGCCACAAACACATCAACCAACACCATAAACCTTCTCAACACACCTCATAAGTCATAAACAACCCCTCTTCACAGCCTGAAAGTGCCAAGAACTCATCCACCATTGTTGACTGAACTGAAGCAGTTCTCTTCGAAACTCATCATCCAACAAATATAAACTCCATTTGAGCATTCAAGCAACTTTGGGGGACCAAGAGGAGCAGATTGAGCAAGGAGAAGAGGCCTGAAAGTTCCTAAGTCAGAGGTTGCAAATCTCAGGTAGCTCCAAATAATTTTTTCCAGAAAGCTCATTTTATGTTACAAACTTGTTCCTTATGCTCTCCTGATCATGTTGATGCTTTTAGTTTTTGAAATGGATGTGTTTTGAGAATTTAATTGCTGTTTGAAGCTCACGAACCCTAGAACTATTTCCTTTCGATTCAGCTTGTTTAGGTTAGATAAATTTGTTTTGAGAGAGGGGTTTAGTTCGTAAGGTGATGGAGATCATTTCCCTGGCTTTGGTTTTCATTTTAGTTACGTTTTAAGGAGGTTTGGAGTTTTTCAGGGGAGGAGGTCACCGGAGAAGACGACCGGAGCTCGTCTCCGGTGACCTGAGAGTCATTAATTCATAATTAGGGTTAGGGCACTGAGTTTGAATCTGGACCATTTGATCTTCTTTCCCGCGCGTGTATGAATGGTCTGGATTGCATCATTAGTTCTAATTAGGTTTAATTAAATTAATTAATCAGGATTAATTCACTTTGAATCTGGGCCATCAGATGGCGCGCCAAGTCAACCCACTTACCCTCAGAACGCATCCTGGCCCCTCATTCCTTTGACTTTGCATTTTATTTAATTTTAATTCATTTTTCTTGCATTTAATTTGTACAATTTATTTAAAATAGCTAAAAAATCATAAAAATTATGAAACTTTTTCTTTAAGGTTTCATTAATTTTTATGACACAAAAATATTTTTTATTTTATTTTTATCATTAAAAAAGTATTTTTAAATATTTAAAAGATTATTTTTAATTGATTAATGAGAATTAATTAATTAAAAATACTTTTAGGTATTTAAAAATTACAAAAAAAATTCATGAAGTGTTCTAAGACATTTAGAAACATTGTCCAACCTTCAAACCAAATTTCTTTTTTGATCTTGATGTATTTTAAGAATTTTTCATGGAATTAAGTCATATTTTATGCATTATTTTGATCACAAGTTTGAAAATTCATTTCTGCCTATTGGTGAAGGTTGAGACATTGATTCTTCTTGCATTGTTTTCCATTTAGCATGAGCTTTCAAAGATAAAAAGGCCAAGATTTGATCTTACATTTTCTAATTGATTGGCATTTGTTTTGTTACAAACCCTAAAAAACCCTAATAACTTGTAAAATTCATAACTTGAGTTTGGTTGAGAGTTGAGAGCTCCCCTTTGGGCAGTGGTTCATTATAGGTCTAGGGTTTCTTTGGGTACCATTTTCCATTTTTCATATTAGGGTTTGCTTCTGTTTTTGGTTTGTGTTTGATGTTTGTTCCATGAACCCTAATTTGGGCCTTCTCTTGCATCCCTCTTGCATTTCCTTGCATAACATGACTTGTCATTGCATTTTGTGCATTCTTATGTTTCATTTGACATCTTAAGACATGTAGAAAGCATCATTGATCATTGCATTGCATATTTGCCATGTCATTTGTCTTGTATGTTTCATAACATTTCATGTTTGTCCATGCTCCTCAACTTGCATCATTTGCATCCATGACTTTGTATGAACATCTCATTGTCTTGTCTCATGTTCATAGCACTCCATAGCATCATCATCATCATCAACATGCTTCTGGTTTTTGCTTTGCATCATGTCATTTCATTTCATCTAGCATTGCATTGCATTTGTTTCTAACATTTCAGGTGGTAAGTAATCTTGAGAAGTGAATTTGCCTTCACTTCTCATAACTTTTCTTCTCATCTTCTTTTGCATACCTTGCTGCATTCTTACTTGTGTTTGAGTTTGAGCTTGCTCATTCTTCCTTCTCCCACTTTCTTTCTTCAAGTGACTTGACTTCTTGAATGAAGCAAGTCACTTTGCTTCTCTTGATCTTGTTCATCTGCTTCCTGGTGGTTCATCTGAAGATTGTTCTTGAAAACCTCACAAACATTAGGACCAACCAAGCATGATGATGAATTAGGGTTTTGATTAGTCTCCCCCATAGTTTTTACCTTTGTGTCTCTCCTTGGGTCATCTCTCCTCACCTCATAATCAGGGACTAAACCCTCAAGGCTTTGAGACTTTATGATTAAGATCATGCCTGCATCCTTCTTTTAGGATGGAGTGTATAACTTTAATCCTAAGTCTTGGACCCTTAAGGTGTTGAAATCTCTTAATTAATCCATCTAATAATCATCAAGACAATACACTTGTAACTTGGGCCTTGCATTAGGGTTCTAATTCTTCCTTAGGTGGTTAAGAAGGACTAACCCTAAAGTTAATGGACAAGTCCTCCTCAAGTTGTCTTACAAATCATAAAAAAACACTTCATCATCATACCACTAAATAAAATCCACTTAATCAAAGGCTTGTTTTGTCATGGGTTTAATCCCTAATCATGGATTAAGTTGAGGAGCTTTCCTCAGCTTAAGCACCCTCATCTATTATCCTTCTTTTAGGATAGTGTAATGAGTCTGTCAAATCCCTGATTATGGCTTAACCTCATTACTTAACACTAAACAAAAAAAATCACAAAAACATCTAATTAATCACAAGTAGGTTAATGATCTTAACCCTACATCAAAGGTGATTAAGTGTGAGAATCTGACTTCACACTTAAGGTAATTCTCATTACCCCTAATCAGAGGGATGATGTGATGAGTTTACCAAATCCATTGATTTAGGTTTAAGCTCATTATCTTATGACAAACTCCAAAAAGCCATAAAAGACTGAAAACACAAGAACAAACAATAATCGTCTCCTTCGGGATTCTTTTCTCATCATCTTCACTCACAACCGAGAACTTGCTTCTTCCGTCTAATGCAAGACAGTTTGCATCTGTGCCAGACAGATCATACACTTGAGCATAGACTGCAAGCAGTTCACAAGTCAATTCATCTTTCAGTCTCTTTGGGTCGAACTACGGTGTTCTGACTTCCTCATTGCACGAGAGGATACGTAGGCATAACTTAACGGTTATCGAACAAAAAGTCTCTGTTCATTCCCCCTCCTTCCAGCTTCATTCTTTAGCCTCATATTCTTGAGCATTTCATTCCTGATCTCACACTGACACTGTACATTTATACACATCACATTTCTTTACACTGACACTTGTACATCTTTTCCAGCTCTTTTATGCACAAATAGCACTGACACTACCCCTTTAAAACACGAATCTTTTAAGCGTGGATCCCGTCGAGTACGACGGACAATCTGGGTGCTAATACCTTCCCAGGTTGTAACCAACCCCCTTTCTCAGTCTCTCTGGTCCGCAACCGTCTTATCCATCTTTTTCTAGGCTCATGCAGCATTGCCTTTCCTCCGGGATAAAAATGCCTAGCTGGCGACTCTATTCATTCTCCAGTGAGTTCACGGCTGTGTGTTCTCACTGTTCCCTTCGCCGACCGTTCGCGTCTGTACCTTCATGTGACCCCGTGTCATTTGTCGGGAGCGACAGCTTGGCGACTCTGCTGGGGAACCTTATACTGCAACCAGGGCTTCTGGTTCTTTTTGTGGGTTCCTCCTAGCGCTTGTTTGATTTGTGTTTATTGGGGGTGTTATGTGCTTGTTTGTGCTTGTATTTATTTTTATTCATTGCTTTATGTACAGTTACTTTACTGCTTTCTTTATTGCATTTATATATATCATACTGTCATGCTGTCTGTGCTGGATCTGGTTTTGTTTTAGTGGGTGGGGTTCTATTGAGAGCCAAGGTCCTATACCTGGGACCTGAGTGACACCTAGGCTAGAGTGAATCATATTCTTTCCCATTCCATTTCGGTCTGGTGCGGGAATATGAAACACGGTTCAGATATGGGTTTCTTCTTGAGAACTCTGTGCTACGGATTTCCTGTAGTGCTAGGGGGATCTGGGAAGCCTGCTAAGTCTGGATGACCTTTTAGTATTGACCTTCAGAAATTGAGGTAAATTAGAGGAGGAATTGTTATGGTTATTGTAAACACTGTACCTCCGGGTTAGAAGTGTTTACACTTCTCATAACTGATCCAAGTCTGAGGATCCTTGTTCTAGATCACTACCTGTGAGGGGGTTGGGCTGTTTACAGGTTTGCAGGTACCTTGACCTCAGAATACCCTGTTACTTTGACTTTGTTAAGAATGCTCCATGTTGGATAGTTCTTGTGATTCTAAAACCCTGGACATGTGGCTCTTTATTTGAGTCCCCCACCTTGGTTACTGGATTTTTAGACCTCCATCTGGAATTCTTGAACACACATGGATCTATACCAAGGCTGTTAATCAGATCCAGCTCAGTCACAAACCCTTTGCATATCATTTGCATACATCCTCATTGCATCATAATTAACATGTGCTTATTTGTTTTTCAGGGTATCCATTTTCATCAGGCTTTGGTTTTGACCCCATCTGCAGCTTTGACCCATCTTCACCAGCATCTGCTTCAGTTTAGCTGTCTGCTTCAGCACCCGCCAGTCAGTGGTTTTTTCTACTTCAGCATTGTCATCAGCACTCTACCCAGTCTTCAGCATCATGGCTCCAAAGAAAAGCAATATCACCTATCATTTCTTCCAACCAGACCTGTCAGACATCAGGAGGGTCCAAACCCTGATGACCCCAGATCACATACCTCTGTTCAGGGAGCATTATGGGGATATACTTGACTTGGTTATGGATATGGACCCATCTCAGAGAAGCCTAATCCATACCTGCATTCAGTTCTATGACCCCCCATTGAGGTGTTTCACCTTTAAAGACTTTCAGTTGGGACCTCTCTTAGAAGAATATGCATCTTTGGTTGGTTTGCCTATCAAGAGAGAAATTCCTTTTAACCCTGAAATGGTCTTTCCCAGCAATGGAGAGATAGCAAGAGCTTTGCACCTGGAACCTGCTTTGATTGAGCAGCATATGACCTCTAAAGCTGGGATCCCTGGTTTTCATCTGGACTTCCTGATTTCTCAAGCTAGTTTGAAGGCCTCCCTGGGGGATTGGAAAGCTGTTTGTGCATTGTTGGCCTTGAGTGTATATGGAATTGTGTTGTTTGCAGATGAGCCCAGATTCATCAGCAAGAATGCCATCCACCTGTTCATCCTGAAGAACCCAGTGCCAACCTTGTTGGGTGACCTCTATTACTCAGTACATCAGAGGAATGAGAAACAGAGGGGTAAGCTAGTGAGGTGTTGTGCTCCACTATTCCATGCTTGGCTTCTCAAGCATCTACCCAGGACAGATGCATTCCTGAACCCTCATCAGCAAGGCAACTGGGCTAAGAGGCTCACTACTCTCACTGCAGCAGACATCAGATGGTGCACCCAAGGCACCAAGGGCAGAGATATGATCACAAGCTGTGGGCACTTTCCCAATGTACCTTTGGTAGGAGTTAAGGGAAGTATCAACTACAACCCCCTGCTGTTCAAGAGGCAATTAGGCTATGCACTGGTTCATGCCCCTAGGGAACAAGACTTGGTGGAAACCCTCTACTGTGAGAACAAGATCAGTTTGACTGTTGTTAGGCAGGCTGCCTGGGCCTGGGATCATGTTCAAACCAAGGGAATCACCATTCTGGGGAAGTGCAATAATGTGGCATCAGCCCAATATCATGAGTGGTCCTATGCTAGGGCCCAAATCTCAGGATTGCCCTTCACCATCAAAGACATGCCTGAGCCATCATCAGCACCACCCCCTGCTACTGTCAGTTTGGAAGAGTTTGAAAGTTTGAAAGAAAGAAATGAGAAGCTATCCCAAGCCCTGCAGAAGACCCTCAGGGAGAGGAGTGAAGGTGTAAGGGAGATTGAAAGATTGGAGAAGCTGAGAGTGGGACACTTGACTAAGATTGAGAAGTCTGGAGACTATATCAACAAGTCTAAAGCTGGTGAGCAGATTCTGAAAAATGCTTGTAAAGAAGCCCAGTTCCAAAGAGCAAGGACAGACTTGTACTTGAAAGAGAGTCAGGCCAGGTGGGTCCGGATCACTGAAGCCCGTACTCTAGAAGACAAGAGAGTTCAAGATAAGATGGAGCAGATGGAAAAAGCCCTGGCAGCAGCCCAGGAGGAAATTTCAGAGTTAAAAATCAAAGCTGGAGTGAAGAAATCCAAAGACCAAAGCCAGAACAAGAAGTTGACTACAGCTGTTGCAACAAGAAACCTTCTCATCAGGAATCTTACGGAGCATCCGGCTGATCCTGTGACCGAAGCACTTCTTAAGGAAGTTCGCGAGGATGAGTTTGGCCTTGGAGTCTGATTATTTGCTTGTTGTTGTTCCTTTTCCATGTACTTTTGCTTTTGGTGATGTATTTTTGACCCCTTAGAGGGCTAGTGTTGTAAAAAATGAACAACTTGTATTATTTTACCTTTGTAATATATTTGTGTTTGTTTCCATCTGGGTTCACTTCAAAAGCAACTTCAACAGCATCATCTTCAAGGGTCTGGACGGGTCAAAACTGAAGACCAAGCCGGATACCTTGATAGCAAATAAGCATACTGCATTGCATACTAACCCTCTTGTTTGTTTTGTAGGTTTTGTTTTATTGTTTCTAACCTCTGTTGTGACATTCAGGAATTATTGCTCGCCGCAGGCTATTCCCTCTCAACAGGCCACACAGGTACCCTACAAGAAACAACCTTCCGGGCATCCAGATGGACCAGTTGCAGCAAGACCTCAATGAGGCCAGAACCCAGATGGCTAATGAAAGGGTGGAGATGAGAACCCAAATAACTCAGTTCATGGAAGTGATGAATAATTTAGCTCAAAGCCAGGAGAGGCTTAGAGTTCTGGTAGAGGGGAGAACTCAAGATGACCCCCATGTGGGAACCGCTGGCACCAGTAACAATGAAAGGGTGCAACCACATGTCAACCCCCCTGTGTTTGGTCCACATCTACATCCTGAGATTCATATTCCTGCAAACGTTCAAGGAACAGCCACTGCAGCCAGAGTACTTCAAGAGGATCCTCAGGAGGATCAGTTTACAGTCATGGGTGCTGGAGAGGAAACCTATGATAGGAGATTGGATGAGTTGGCTGAGAAGTTGAGGTCTTTGGAATCCCAAAATTCTTTGGGGTTCGATGTCATGGACATGGGTTTAGTAGAGGGGGTCAGGATCCCTCATAAGTTCAAGCCTCCTTGTTTCGAAAGATATGATGGGACTTCATGCCCCCGGACTCATTTGCAATCGTTTCTGGGAAGGCTGAAGGCCTATACAATGGATGAGAAACTTTGGATGTTCTACTTCGAAGATAGCTTGACTGGAGCATCAAGGGAATGGTATTCCCATTTGACAAGGGCAACTGTAAGATGCTGGAAGGACCTGGCAGAGGCCTTCATCAGACAGTATCAGTATAATCTGGATATGGCACCCAATAGGACCCTCCTAATGGGGATGTCACAATCATCAAGAGAGAGCTTCAGAGAATATGCTCAAAGATGGAGACAGCTTGCTGCTGCTGTCCAGCCACCTATGTCTGAAAGAGAAATGGCAGACATGTTTATGAACACTCTCCAGGGAACGTATATTGACAGGTTGGCTGCTTTCTCGTCCACTAGCTTCGCAGATGTTGTTATAGCTGGGGAGAGAATTGAAAGCCTATTAAAGATGGGTAAGATATCTGATAATGGTGCTAGTTCGTCCAGTGGTACAAGAAAGCCTTTTGCAGGCCCGAGAAGAACTGGCGAGACCAATGCCATTCATACCAACAGGGGTAGGCCCCAATATGTTCAAAGGTCCATAGCAGCAGTCACTATTCCTGCTCCGGCTCATCCTCAGCCAGTCTATCAACCTCCGCAACAAAACTTCCAACAACAACCCCAGTATCAGCAGAATCAGTATCCTCCAAGGAACTTCAACAACAACAACTCCAACAACAACAATCAACAGAGGCCATTCCAACAGAGGCCCTCTCAAGCTAATCGAGTGATTGACCCGATTCCAATGCCGTATGCTGCTTTGTTGCCACAGCTTCTGAAACTCAACCTGGTTGAGCTAAGAACGTTGGCACCTCCGGATCCGAACAGTCTACCAAGAAACTATGACTCTAATGCTAGGTGTGCTTTTCACTCAAACGCGCCTGGTCACAGTACAGAAAAATGCAGGGCACTGCATATGAAGGTACAAGACTTAGTAGACTCCAAGGCTTTGAACTTTGCACCTCCGCCCAACGTCAACAAAAATCCAATGCCACACCATGGTGGTCCCCGAATTAATGCTATCGAAGAAGACCAACCGTCTTATTTGATAACCAGTGTGGATCAGATCAGGACACCATTGGTGGAAATCAAGGCTCAACTCCGTGAAAGCAATATATTTCCGGGGTGTGAACTAGGGTGCCCATACTGCAATATTTCTTGGAATGGGTGTGAAGACTTGAGGAATGGCATTGACAGCCTTATTCAGAGTGGCTTACTGCAGATCACTACATCATTCCCGGCAAACCCGACGACTTCATCAGCAACGGTTTCAGATCCTCCTACAAATACAGCAACAATAGTTCCCAACAATTCATCAGCAACGTCAGCAAGTACTTCATCTGTTCTACCCAATGATCAGTTTTCAACAGTTTCTCCTGCTACAACTTCAGCTTCGGTCCACTTCGACTCCCCATCAACAACAACAACAGTTCTTCCAACAGGACCTTCTACAACACCAGCAAACAATCACGAAGATGTCTCCACTGTTACCATATTCTACGATCCAGAAAACAATTCCGCTTATCATTCAGAAGGTGCTGCTCCCACTAGAGCACCAGTTACAATCTTTTATGATCCACAGACAATAACAGTCCCCTCAGCAGCAGCAATCAGTCCAGTCACCGTCACGGTACCTGGACCTGTACCATATGAAAGCAATAGGGCCATCCCTTGGCACTATGGCTCTGACTTGTATTGCGAGGGAAAGAGAATCACTCTTGAAACATCAACACCTGCACCACAAATTGATAATGTGGGCGGAGGCGGAGGCTTCACCCGAAGCGGACGTCTCTTTGCTTCACAAGTCCAAAGACCCACTGCCGAAGCAGAAGCTGCTGCCAAGGCAAAGGGTAAAAGACCGGTGCAGGAAGATCCAGCTGCCAAAGAAGCCCTGAAGACTCCATTTGATCAGGAAGTTGATGAGTTTATGCGGATCATCAAGAAGAGTGATTATAAAGTTGTGGATCAGCTTCACCAGACGCCATCCAAAATCTCTATCCTCTCACTGCTTATGTGCTCCGAAGCCCATCGGAATGCACTACTGAAAGTCCTGCACGCAGCTTACGTGCCAGAGGAGATTACTGTCAACCAGTTGGAAACGGTGGTTGGGAATGTTACTGCTAGCAACGGGCTAGGGTTTACCAATTCTGATTTGACAGTGGATGGTCGTAACCACAACAAAGCCTTGCACATAACTATGGAATGCAAAGGAGCTGTCCTTTCTCATGTGCTGGTGGACACAGGTTCCTCCCTGAATGTCTTACCAAAGAAGGCTCTGGTGAAGTTAGAATATGATGGATTGGCATTGAGACCCAGCAACCTGGTGGTTAGAGCTTTTGATGGCTCAAAGAGATCGGTTCTGGGAGAGATTGAGCTGCCCGTGACAATTGGCCCGCAGACCTTTAAAACTATCTTTTATGTGATGGACATTCAGCCCGCCTACAGCTGTTTGTTGGGTAGACCCTGGATTCACGCCGCTGGCGCTATAACGTCTACCCTTCACCAAAAGTTAAAATTTGAGTGGGAGGGTCAAGTTGTCACAATCTGTGGAGAAGAGGACATCTTTGTTAGCCACCTGGCTACCTACAAGTACATTGAAATGGATGGAGAAATCCATGAAACAATGAGCCAGGGGTTTGAAGCGTTGAATGTGAATGAAGCATCTGCTGTATCTGGTACCCCGATGTCGTCATATCAACAAGCCCGGAAGGTTGTTGAAGAAGGAACTGCCCTAGGCTGGGGCAAGGTCTTAGCTGTGGGGGAGAAGAAGGACAAATTTGGGTTGGGTTACAAACCAACTCAACATCAAGCAAAGGCTGCTGCAGAGCCTGGTTTTGTCAGTGGGGGAATGCTCACCCCCGATGCTATCAACTGCCTGGAAGACGAGCTGGAAGAGGAGCGCAACCTGGAGAATTGGATTCGTCCGAAGGTCCCAGGGAGCAGTGTCTCGAACTGGTCTTCCCAGGGAATTATAAGTGTTACTCGAGCAGAGTAATTATTATTTCCTGTATTTTATAGCATGCATCCAAGTCTTGCATCTTGCCCAAGATGACAAGACTCATTTTGTAACCAGGGCCATCTGTACTTTTGTGCAAACAAGATTAAATTAATGAAATATCAGACAATCTTTTTGCAAACGAGTCTTTTTCTTTTCTGCTCACTGTTTTTCCATTTTTCTTTTTGTACAAAAATAAATGGCGGTGTTTTCAAAATGATAACTTCATTTCACTTTTTTTTCTAAAGCAAGATTAAAATCAATCACTAAAATGAACCAACTTAACCCTTGCAGAGAGTGCCTTCCAGACAGCACCGACAACAGCACAGCTATGACATCGTATGACTTTGACAATCCGATCAATCAAGCTGATGAAGGGGTTAATGAAGAATATGAGCTTCCTGAAGAGCTAGCCAGGTTGTTGAGACAGGAGGAAAAAGTTATTACTCCTCACCAGGAGGAGATTGAAGTGATCAATCTTGGTACGGAAGAAAATGTGAAAGAAGTTAAAATCGGGGCCTGCCTGCAAGACTCAGTGAAGAGACAGCTGATAGATCTGCTTCAAGAGTATGTTGATGTGTTTGCTTGGTCGTATCAGGATATGCCAGGGTTGGATACCGATATTGTTGTGCATAAGCTGCCTTTGAGGGAAGAATGCCCACCAGTCAAACAGAAGTTGCGCCGAACTCGCCCAGACATGGCTATGAAAATCAAGGAAGAGGTACAAAAGCAATGGGACGCCGGGTTCCTTGCTGTAACTAGCTATCCACCGTGGGTTGCTAATATTGTGCCTGTGCCTAAGAAGGACGGAAAAGTAAGAATGTGTGTTGATTACCGGGATCTGAACAGAGCCAGCCCGAAGGATGACTTCCCATTACCTCACATTGATGTATTGGTGGATAACACGGCTCAGTTCTCGGTATTTTCCTTCATGGATGGATTTTCGGGATACAATCAGATCAAGATGTCACCTGAAGACATGGAGAAGACAACATTCATCACACCTTGGGGCACGTTCTGTTATAAAGTGATGCCATTCGGACTGAAGAATGCTGGTGCAACGTATCAACGGGCTATGGTAACATTGTTTCATGACATGATCCATAAGGAAATCGAATGTTATGTGGATGATATGATCGCCAAGTCCCTCACGGAGGAAGACCATCTAGTGAATCTGCTCAAGTTGTTCAAGCGTCTGAGAAAGTATCAACTGAAGTTGAACCCCAACAAATGCACATTTGGGGTGCGATCCGGTAAGCTGCTGGGCTTTATTGTAAGCGAGAAAGGGATCGAGGTTGACCCTGATAAAGTCAAAGCCATCCAAGAGATGCCTGCACCGAAAACTGAGAAAGAAGTTCGAGGGTTCTTAGGTCGATTGAACTACATCTCACGGTTCATATCTCACCTCACAGCAACTTGTGAACCCTTATTCAAGCTGTTAAGAAAGGAGCAAACGGTCAGGTGGAACGAAGATTGCCAGAAGGCTTTTGACAAGATCAAAGAATACTTACAGGAACCTCCAATCCTCATGCCTCCAGTTGAAGGAAGACCCCTGATTATGTACTTGACAGTATTAGAAGAATCGATGGGGTGTGTACTAGGTCAGCATGACGAGTCTGGTCGAAAAGAGTATGCGATATACTACCTAAGCAAAAAGTTTACCGACTGTGAACAGCGTTATTCACTGCTCGAGAAAACTTGCTGTGCTTTAGCGTGGGCTGCTCGCCGACTGAGACAGTATATGTTGACCCATACTACTCTATTGATCTCAAAAATGGATCCAGTTAAGTACATTTTCGAGAAGCCAGCTCTTACCGGACGGGTTGCAAGATGGCAGATGATTCTCACAGAATACGACATACAGTACACATCTCAGAAAGCCATCAAGGGCAGTGTACTATCTGAATATCTTGCTGAGCAACCCATTGATGACTACCAGCCTATGAGGTTCGACTTCCCCGATGAAGACATCATGTTCATTAAAGCAAAAGATCATGAAGAGCCTATTCACACTGAAGGGCCCGACCCAGAAGAAGAATGGACTATGATGTTTGATGGGGCTGTTAACATGAACGGCCGTGGTGTTGGTGCAGTACTCATTACACCTAAAGGGGTTCACATGCCTTTCTCGGCAAAACTCGCTTTCAACTGCACTAACAACGAAGCTGAATACGAAGCTTGCATTATGGGTCTTGAGGAAGCCATTGACCTCAGGATCAAGACATTGACCGTATTCGGAGATTCAGCTTTGGTAGTCAATCAGACCAACGGAAAATGGTACACCCACCAAGATCATCTGATACCTTACAGGGATTATACAAGAAGGTTATTGACTTTCTTCACAACAGTCAAGCTTGAGTATATCCCTCGGGACGAGAATCAGTTTGCGGATGCTCTTGCTACCATTTCATCCATGATCAAAGTTCAAGCTGCTAACTTTGTACCTCAGATTTCAGTATCGAGACTTGATAGACCAGCATATGTATTTGCAGCAGATATTGCTAAAGATGATAAGCCTTGGTTCCATGACATCAAGTGCTTCTTGGAGGATCAAACGTACCCACCTGGGGCATCTTCCAATGATAAAAAGACTTTAAGAAGGCTTGCTGGAAGTTTCTTTCTGAACACTGATGGATCTTTATACAAGAGGAACTTTGATATGGTACTCCTCAGATGTGTTGACAAGACAGAAGCAGGTTTGTTGATGCATGAAGTGCACGAAGGATCCTTTGGTACCCATGCAGGAGGGCATGCCATGGCTAAGAAGTTGTTAAGATCAGGCTATTACTGGATCACAATGGATGCAGACTGTTGTGCCTACGCCAGAAAATGCCATAAATGCCAGATTTATGCAGACAAGGTGCATGTGCCTCCCAATCCCCTGAACATAATGTCTTCACCATGGCCCTTTGCTATGTGGGGCATTGACATGATTGGCAAGATTGAGCCCACTGCTTCAAACGGCCACAGATTCATCCTGGTCGCCATCGATTATTTTACAAAGTGGGTTGAAGCAGCCTCGTATGCAAATGTCACAAGGCAAGTGGTAGCCAGATTTCTGAAAAGAGATATCATCTGTCGGTATGGAGTGCCCGAGCGAATCATTACTGACAATGGTTCTAATCTCAACAACAAAATGATGACAGAGCTGTGCCGGGACTTCAAGATCCAACATCACAATTCTTCTCCTTACAGGCCAAAGATGAACGGCGCTGTCGAGGCGGCAAATAAGAATATCAAGAAGATTGTGCAGAAGATGGTAATCACATACAAGGACTGGCATGAAATGCTACCATTTGCCTTGCATGGGTACCGCACATCAATCAGAACATCCACTGGGGCAACACCGTATCAGCTTGTGTATGGTATGGAAGCAGTCCTACCTGTTGAAGTTGAATTACCCTCCTTACGGGTATTAATGGATGTTAAACTGAGTGAAGCAGAATGGGTTCGGGCCCGATACGAACAACTGAGTCTGATCGAAGAGAAGAGATTGGCTGCAATCTGTCATGGGCAGTTATATCAGAAGAGAATGAAGAGAGCCTTCGATCAGAAAGTCAGGCATCGAGAATACCAAGTGGGAGATCTTGTGCTAAAAAGAATCCTCCCTCCTCATACAGACCACAGGGGCAAATGGACTCCGAATTATGAAGGACCATTCGTCGTCAAGAAAGTTTTCTCTGGTGGAGCACTGATGCTCAGCACCATGGATGGTGAAGATTTCCCATCCCCTGTGAATTCAGATGCAGTTAAAAAATACTTCGCATAAAATGACCCGCTGGACATAAAAACAGAATGTAAGTCCAGGCAAAAATAGGGCATCCCGGCGAGTCAAAAACAGAATAAAAGACTCGGGCAAAAATAAGGGAAATAAGCAAAAAAATGTACACCCGCTGAGTTGAAAAGCCGCATTGGACAGCTCAGGCAAAAATGGGTATCCCGATGGATTGAAAACCCGAAAGGGCGATCCATGCAAAATAAGGGAATAAGCGAACAACTGCATTCTGAATTCGTCTGTATCGCCTACAACTTGGTAAGCTCCAAGGGATCAAGCTGCAATCAGAATCAACTCTCTCCAGAAAGCAAGACGAGAAGAACGTCATTGTCATACGAGTCATAGCAGAAGAGGAAGCTCCTTGAAAGCATCGCCAGCACCGCCAGCACTTTATTTCTCAATTTGTAACAATCTCCTCATTTCAGGAGATATGTTTCTCTGACTGTATCTTGCCAATTCAGGGCACACGAATTAATATAATCAGATTTTCAGTCATGTCTCGTTTTTTACATTTATGTTTTGCAAAGAGTTGTCTGATGTCTCTAAAAACACAATTGCATAAGTACAGATGCCTCTCTCTAAAAATAAAACACATGCTTGCAGGGAATATACTTACTCTCGAAAGTACTTATTTCCTATGACGGAATCTCAGTAAAAGATACCTCGGGACCACTTGTGCGTTTCTTTATCTTTGCAGGATTGCAGGTATCCAGAACACAACTTGGGGCATACAAGTTACGTCTCAGCAACTGGCAAATCATTATCAACTCACCTGGCACTGGGAGGTGCCCACTTCCCCAGCAAAGTTGCCAAATCAACATACAGCATCTGAAATGTTCTATCCCCAGCTGAGTTGCTCTCCCCAGCTGAGTTGCCTCTCACAACTCCCCAGCCGAGTAGCCATTATTCCTCAACAGAATACAGAAATCAGGGAATCATCTCCCCACAGAGCTTCAGGCCTCTATTCAGAAGAGCAGCGCACGAAGAAGTCACAACAGAGAGAGAGAAAGCTTCTACAAACCCCAGCTGGGTCCCGTATTATGAGAATATGTCAATCGATGACATATATCCCCAAGCAGATACAACTACAAATCTATCAATGATCCCATCCCCAGCTGGGATGTCTTCCTCAGCAGATCGACCAGAGATCTCCGCGGCAACGGGATCCGGATCCCGGATCGGTGCCTCTTTGCATAATCATAGCATTCGCATCATATTCACCCTCAAAGCGTAGCATTCCGTCTAATACGGAGCATTACGGCAAAAATCAAATGCATAGCATAATCATAAGTCATGTTGTGAGTTGAACACTTGTAAAATATTGACAATCTGTCGGCATACAGAATACATCCCCATCAGAGTCCCAGCAAAAGCAGTTGCCCCATATCACAAACACCAGTGCATATCTCCTTTTTGATACCCGTCCGTACCATCATTTCCCAGCAGGTTGCCTGAATACACTTTACAAACCAAGATCACCAGTATTACAGGTACTTTCTGACACCCGTCCGTGTCAAATCACCAGCAGAAAGCCAAAGACACCCTCTTTGCACTTACATATACCTATACACTTTCTTGACACCCGTCCGTGTCATATCCCCAGCGTGGTCGCCTATACTTGTATATACACTTTCTTGACGCCCGTCCGTGTCATATCCCCAGCGTGTTCGCCTATACTTGTATATACACTTTCCTGACACCCGTCCGTGTCATATCCCCAGCAGATAAACACTCACCTATACATTATATACTCACTACTCATTGGTACACCTACTCAGATACTCGTCCGTATCTTACATACACCATGTATATCCCCGCAGATTCGACAGTAGTCCTTGTTCTTTGTTAACCAGTTGGTACTCGTCCGTACCATCATCTCAGAATATTGCGTTTAATGTTTGTTTCTACATGATACTCGTCCGTATCATAGTCTTAAGGATGCTCGTCCGCATCTTTAATCCATACACCGTGTCAAACACTTATGTCTTCGTGAATATAGATGCTCGTCTGTGTCTACTATTCCCCAGAAGGATACTTTCAGATACAACACTCGTCCGTGTTCCTTGTTAACCAGTTGATACTCGTCCGTATCGTCAGCTCTGAGCACGTGTCAGTTTGTTTCTACATGATACTCGTCCGTATCATAGTCTTAAGGATGCTCGTCCGCATCTTTAATCTATACACAATACTAAACACTTATACCTTTTGTTTCTTGGATGTAAACGCTCGTCCGTGTTTACTCTCCCCAGTAGATTGCCAACAAATTTTCTTTTATCTAACACTCGTCCTGTGTTATGATACCTTTGAGAGCAGCCGTACCCTGCTGAGTGGTCGTCCTCCACTTCTTGATGGTCGTCCTCCATCATGCTCATCCGATGGCCGTCCCCATCGTTGATTTTAGCAGCCGTCCCCTGCTAGGTGGTCGTCCTCCACCTTTTGATGATCGTCCTTCATCACTTTATCCAATGGCCGTCCCCATTGTTGATTTTAGTTATCTAACACTCGTCCTGTGTTATGATGAACCTCGAGAGCAGCCGTACCCTGCTGAGTGGTCGTCCTCCACTTCTTGATGGTCGTCCTCCATCATGCTCGTCCGATGGCCGTCCCCATCGTTGACCCTTTCTATCCGATGGCCGTCCCCATCGTTGATATTTTCGGCAGCCGTACCCTGCCAGGTGGTCGTCCTCCACCTTTGATGGTCGTCCCCATCATATTTCTTTCATGCCCAACAGAGCAGCCGTCCCCTGCTAGGTGATCGTCCTTCACCTTTGATGGCCGTACCCCATCATCTGTTTATTTCATTTATTCTTTAACCCGATGGCCGTCCCCGTCGTGGTCCCTTTTCCTTTTTAACCCGATGGCCGTCCCCGTCGTTGGTTACTTTACCTTTGTGAACTTGATGGCCGTCCCCGTCATGTTTCATTAATCCTCAGAATTTTGCAGCTTTATCTTGATGGCCGTCCCCATCATGATATTTTATTTTCCCCAGCTAGTCGGCCGTCCCCGTCTTAGCTTTACCTTTTATCCCCAGCTTGTCGGTCGTACCCGTCATTGCTTTATACACTTTACCAGCATGTCGGCCGTCCCCGTCATCGCTTTGCTTCACATACCACCTTACCCAGCAATCGTCCTCTGCTCGACGGTCGTCCTCCGTCGCCCATACTTTACGATATACTTTGTTTTGCTCTTACAATCTATATCCCTTTTCTTTTTCATTTCTGTGAGTGCAAATTTTGGACTGTCTTTGGTATTCAACCACAAGTTATCTTGTTTGCCTGTTAAGCCGCCGCTTACAACCTGCACAGCTAACTCATGCTTGAATAGGGGCAGCTGTAAACACCCCAAATTTGCCCTCACCCATTCACACATGACTCGTGATCATCTCATATGCATAAACACAATCACATCATCTCATGTCTCATTTGGTTTCACTGGATAGTTTCTAAGGCATCTGCACCTAGGGTTTGTGATCTAAGCAACCTCAGGGCATCTTGAGCCATTCCAAAGGCCACTAATCAACTCAAAGGGGTCCATGTGTGTTCTTATATCATGTTACATCCTCACAAAGTCAAAATTGCAGAGGGATCACAAGAACTAGGGTTTAAGTGGATGCAGAGCCAGGATGAACTGCACAGTTGACTGAAAATTAGGGTTTTGGTTTCAGAGGCCATAATCTCAAATTTTTTGGTCATTCTTATTTCCATTGGTCTCTATATGGTATAGGGAATATGCATATCAATTTTCATGAAGAAATTCCATGGGGAAGTCATCTGATCAAGAGTTGACTTTTCAGACAAGTCAGTGCAAAATCAGGGCATCTGAGGCCCCCAATGACCCAACCAATGGGTGGTCTTCATCATTTTGAGTGTATATGATCTTTATTTGATCATGGAAGAAGTTTGAAGTTCATAAAAATCAAGAATTTAGGGTTTTTGCAAGAGTTGACTTTTTGGGTTTTGTTGACTTTTCAAGAATGCACCATTTTAGGTCAATTTTCAAGCCTTGATTCATGATCCAAAAAGGCTTCAAATGGAAAAACTTTGGTCATGAAAGTTGTAGATCTCATCTTTCCCTTTTCAAAAAGTACAAGAACATGATCTAACTCTTCATGGATCAAAAGTTATGGCCATGCAAAGTTGCCAAAAATCATTGTTTTTCAAGTTATGCACCAAGTGGAAATTTTGCTAAGTCTTGAATCAATGCATGATTGCTGCCTCAAATTCATGACAAACCAGCATGTGAACATCCTCTAAGTCACAAAAATCAGAAATGGACCAAGTTTGCTCATGGTTTGGTTCATGAAACTTGATTTTTTCTCATGGAAATCCATAAAGCTAACCAAGTTGCAAAACACTCATGAGCTTTCAACCAACTTGCTGCATTGAGCCTTGGGTCAAGCCAACCTCTCACACTCACCATGCTGCACCAGAACCCAAGTTGTCCTTGCCTAGTATCATGCCATGCCCTATCTTACACAAAAGTGGACTTTGAGCAAAAAGCAACTCACCTATCATAGCAGGCCATGTCACATCAAGAGGCCAATCAGAATTGTTTATTCATTCATTTTGCTGGCCATATCACATAGCAACCAAGGCTGAAAACATACCATTCATAACTTACACAAAAACCTCCCAACTTGCAAGTTCTATCGAATCTCATTACACAGCCTGCAAACCCCCAAACCTTTGCCTCCATTCATCTCACCTTGATCTATAGAACACAAAGCATCAAGAAACAAAGCCAAAAACAGCCAGAAACCCTCACTGCCATTGCTCACCTTCATTCTGCAGATTCTATCGAATCTCTCTCCACAAGCCACAAACACATCAACCAACACCATAAACCTTCTCAACACACCTCATAAGTCATAAACAACCCCTCTTCACAGCCTGAAAGTGCCAAGAACTCATCCACCATTGTTGACTGAACTGAAGCAGTTCTCTTCGAAACTCATCATCCAACAAATATAAACTCCATTTGAGCATTCAAGCAACTTTGGGGGACCAAGAGGAGCAGATTGAGCAAGGAGAAGAGGCCTGAAAGTTCCTAAGTCAGAGGTTGCAAATCTCAGGTAGCTCCAAATAATTTTTTCCAGAAAGCTCATTTTATGTTACAAACTTGTTCCTTATGCTCTCCTGATCATGTTGATGCTTTTAGTTTTTGAAATGGATGTGTTTTGAGAATTTAATTGCTGTTTGAAGCTCACGAACCCTAGAACTATTTCCTTTCGATTCAGCTTGTTTAGGTTAGATAAATTTGTTTTGAGAGAGGGGTTTAGTTCGTAAGGTGATGGAGATCATTTCCCTGGCTTTGGTTTTCATTTTAGTTACGTTTTAAGGAGGTTTGGAGTTTTTCAGGGGAGGAGGTCACCGGAGAAGACGACCGGAGCTCGTCTCCGGTGACCTGAGAGTCATTAATTCATAATTAGGGTTAGGGCACTGAGTTTGAATCTGGACCATTTGATCTTCTTTCCCGCGCGTGTATGAATGGTCTGGATTGCATCATTAGTTCTAATTAGGTTTAATTAAATTAATTAATCAGGATTAATTCACTTTGAATCTGGGCCATCAGATGGCGCGCCAAGTCAACCCACTTACCCTCAGAACGCATCCTGGCCCCTCATTCCTTTGACTTTGCATTTTATTTAATTTTAATTCATTTTTCTTGCATTTAATTTGTACAATTTATTTAAAATAGCTAAAAAATCATAAAAATTATGAAACTTTTTCTTTAAGGTTTCATTAATTTTTATGACACAAAAATATTTTTTATTTTATTTTTATCATTAAAAAAGTATTTTTAAATATTTAAAAGATTATTTTTAATTGATTAATGAGAATTAATTAATTAAAAATACTTTTAGGTATTTAAAAATTACAAAAAAAATTCATGAAGTGTTCTAAGACATTTAGAAACATTGTCCAACCTTCAAACCAAATTTCTTTTTTGATCTTGATGTATTTTAAGAATTTTTCATGGAATTAAGTCATATTTTATGCATTATTTTGATCACAAGTTTGAAAATTCATTTCTGCCTATTGGTGAAGGTTGAGACATTGATTCTTCTTGCATTGTTTTCCATTTAGCATGAGCTTTCAAAGATAAAAAGGCCAAGATTTGATCTTACATTTTCTAATTGATTGGCATTTGTTTTGTTACAAACCCTAAAAAACCCTAATAACTTGTAAAATTCATAACTTGAGTTTGGTTGAGAGTTGAGAGCTCCCCTTTGGGCAGTGGTTCATTATAGGTCTAGGGTTTCTTTGGGTACCATTTTCCATTTTTCATATTAGGGTTTGCTTCTGTTTTTGGTTTGTGTTTGATGTTTGTTCCATGAACCCTAATTTGGGCCTTCTCTTGCATCCCTCTTGCATTTCCTTGCATAACATGACTTGTCATTGCATTTTGTGCATTCTTATGTTTCATTTGACATCTTAAGACATGTAGAAAGCATCATTGATCATTGCATTGCATATTTGCCATGTCATTTGTCTTGTATGTTTCATAACATTTCATGTTTGTCCATGCTCCTCAACTTGCATCATTTGCATCCATGACTTTGTATGAACATCTCATTGTCTTGTCTCATGTTCATAGCACTCCATAGCATCATCATCATCATCAACATGCTTCTGGTTTTTGCTTTGCATCATGTCATTTCATTTCATCTAGCATTGCATTGCATTTGTTTCTAACATTTCAGGTGGTAAGTAATCTTGAGAAGTGAATTTGCCTTCACTTCTCATAACTTTTCTTCTCATCTTCTTTTGCATACCTTGCTGCATTCTTACTTGTGTTTGAGTTTGAGCTTGCTCATTCTTCCTTCTCCCACTTTCTTTCTTCAAGTGACTTGACTTCTTGAATGAAGCAAGTCACTTTGCTTCTCTTGATCTTGTTCATCTGCTTCCTGGTGGTTCATCTGAAGATTGTTCTTGAAAACCTCACAAACATTAGGACCAACCAAGCATGATGATGAATTAGGGTTTTGATTAGTCTCCCCCATAGTTTTTACCTTTGTGTCTCTCCTTGGGTCATCTCTCCTCACCTCATAATCAGGGACTAAACCCTCAAGGCTTTGAGACTTTATGATTAAGATCATGCCTGCATCCTTCTTTTAGGATGGAGTGTATAACTTTAATCCTAAGTCTTGGACCCTTAAGGTGTTGAAATCTCTTAATTAATCCATCTAATAATCATCAAGACGATACACTTGTAACTTGGGCCTTGCATTAGGGTTCTAATTCTTCCTTAGGTGGTTAAGAAGGACTAACCCTAAAGTTAATGGACAAGTCCTCCTCAAGTTGTCTTACAAATCATAAAAAAACACTTCATCATCATACCACTAAATAAAATCCACTTAATCAAAGGCTTGTTTTGTCATGGGTTTAATCCCTAATCATGGATTAAGTTGAGGAGTTTTCCTCAGCTTAAGCACCCTCATCTATTATCCTTCTTTTAGGATAGTGTAATGAGTCTGTCAAATCCCTGATTATGGCTTAACCTCATTACTTAACACTAAACAAAAAAAATCACAAAAACATCTAATTAATCACAAGTAGGTTAATGATCTTAACCCTACATCAAAGGTGATTAAGTGTGAGAATCTGACTTCACACTTAAGGTAATTCTCATTACCCCTAATCAGAGGGATGATGTGATGAGTTTACCAAATCCATTGATTTAGGTTTAAGCTCATTATCTTATGACAAACTCCAAAAAGCCATAAAAGACTGAAAACACAAGAACAAACAATAATCGTCTCCTTCGGGATTCTTTTCTCATCATCTTCACTCACAACCGAGAACTTGCTTCTTCCGTCTAATGCAAGACAGTTTGCATCTGTGCCAGACAGATCATACACTTGAGCATAGACTGCAAGCAGTTCACAAGTCAATTCATCTTTCAGTCTCTTTGGGTCGAACTACGGTGTTCTGACTTCCTCATTGCACGAGAGGATACGTAGGCATAACTTAACGGTTATCGAACAAAAAGTCTCTGTTCATTCCCCCTCCTTCCAGCTTCATTCTTTAGCCTCATATTCTTGAGCATTTCATTCCTGATCTCACACTGACACTGTACATTTATACACATCACATTTCTTTACACTGACACTTGTACATCTTTTCCAGCTCTTTTATGCACAAATAGCACTGACACTACCCCTT
This sequence comes from Lathyrus aphaca, assembly GCA_963966055.1. Classification (NCBI taxonomy): domain Eukaryota; kingdom Viridiplantae; phylum Streptophyta; class Magnoliopsida; order Fabales; family Fabaceae; genus Lathyrus; species Lathyrus aphaca. The sequence continues at coordinate 506,151,158 of OZ014520.1, forward strand.
TAAAACACGAATCTTTTAAGCGTGGATCCCGTCGAGTACGACGGACAATCTGGGTGCTAATACCTTCCCAGGTTGTAACCAACCCCCTTTCTCAGTCTCTCTGGTCCGCAACCGTCTTATCCATCTTTTTCTAGGCTCATGCAGCATTGCCTTTCCTCCGGGATAAAAATGCCTAGCTGGCGACTCTATTCATTCTCCAGTGAGTTCACGGCTGTGTGTTCTCACTGTTCCCTTCGCCGACCGTTCGCGTCTGTACCTTCATGTGACCCCGTGTCATTTGTCGGGAGCGACACCATACCTTGGCATTATGGCTCTGATCTTTACTACAACGGGGAGAAGATCACTTTGGATTCTTCAACCTCTTCTCCACAAATTGATAATGTTGGGGGAGGCGGAGGCTTCACCAGAAGCGGACGCCTGTTTGCCTCACAATTGCAAAGACCTAATGCCGAAGCAGAAGCTGCTGCCAAAGCAAAGGGAAAGAGTGTGGTATTTGAAGATCCGGCTGTCAAAGAAACTCAGAAGACATCTTTTGAGCAAGATGTAGACGAGTTTATGAGAATTATAAAGAAAAGTGATTACAAGGTGGTGGATCAGCTTCACCAAAATCCCTCAAAGATCTCCATATTATCCCTGTTGATGTGTTATGAAGCTCACAGGAATGCATTACTGAAAGTATTGCACGCAGCATACATGCTAGAAGAGATCACTGTTAATCAGCTAGGAACTGTGGTAGCAAATGTCAATACCAGTCATGGACTGGGTTTTACCAACACTGACTTAACAACTGAGGGACGTAACCACAACAAGGCTTTACACATCACTCTAGAATGCAAGGGTGCTGTTCTATCTCATGTACTGGTGGACATTGGGTCTTCACTCAATGTTCTACCAAAGAAAGCCTTGGTGAAGCTGGAATATGATGGCTTGGCCTTGCGTCCGAGTAATTTGGTGGTAAGAGCATTTGATGGCTCTAAGAGATCAGTGCTAGGGGAGATTGATCTGCCTATGATGATTGGCCCGCAGACTTTTAAACTTACCTTCTATGTGATGGACATTCAGCCGACCTACAGCTGTTTGTTGGGTACACCTTGGATCCATGCCGCTGGCGCAGTTACGTCTACCCTTCACCAGAAGTTGAAATTCGAGTGGGAGGGCCAGATCATCACCATCTGTGGTGAAGAGGACATCTTTGTTAGACATCTGGCTACGTACAAGTACATTGAGATGGATGGAGAAATCCATGAAACCATGAGCCAGGGATTTGAGTCCCTGAACATAAATGAAGCATCTACTGTACTGGGAACCTCCATGACATCTTATCAGCAAGCCAGGAAGGTTGTTGAAGAGGGTACTGCCCAAGGCTGGGGCAAGCTGCTACCTGTGGAGAAGAAGGAGGACAGATTTGGGTTGGGTTACAAACCAACTCAGCAAGATCAATCAGAGGCTGCCAAGAAGCCCAACTTTGTCAGCTGGGGGATGCTCACCCCGGATGCAGTGAACAACTTGGAAGATGAGTCGGAAGATGAGCGCAACCTGGAGATCTGGATACGTCCAAGGATCCCGGGGAGCCATATCTCAAACTAGTCTTCCCAGGTGTAAACACCCCAAATTTGCCCTCACTCATTCACACCATGTTTTGTGATCATCCCATATGCATAAACACAATCATACCATCTCATATCTCATTTTTAAATCACTGCATAGATTCTAAGTCATCTGCATCTAGGGTTTGTGATCTGAGCAATCCAAGAGCTTCTTGAGCCACTACAAAGGTCAACAATCACTTCAAAGGGGTCTATATGTGTTCAAGCATCATATTACATCCTCTCAAAGTCAAGAATGCCAAAGAATCACAAGAACTGGGATTGGTATGGATGCAGAGCCAGGCTTGACTACACAGTTGACCTAAAATTAGGGTTTTGGTTTCAAAGGCCATAACTCCAATTTTTTTGGTCATACTTGTTTCTATTGGTCTCTATATGGTATAGGGAGTATTCATATCAATTTTCATAAAGAAATTCCATGGGGAAGTCATCTGATCAAGAGTTGACTTTCTGGACAAGTCAGTGCAAAATCAGGGCATCTGAGGCCCCCAATGACCCAACCAAGGGGTGATCTTCATCAATTTGAGTGTATTTGATCTTTATTTGATCATGGAAGAAGGTTGAAGTTCACAAAATTCAAGAATTACAAGTTTTTGCAAAGTTGACTTTTTAGGGCATGGTTGACTTTTAATGAAGTGTCATTTTATGCAACTTTTTCAACCTTTACTTTTTGATCCAAAAATGCTTCAAATGAAAAAACTTTGGTCATGAAAGTTGTAGATTAGATATTTCCATTTTCAAAAAGTACAAGAACATGACCTAATTCATTTTGGATCAAAAGTTATGGTGTGTCAAAGTTGGCAAAAATCACTAATTTTCAAAATATGCCTCAAATGAGAAACTTGCAAAAACTTTGTACCAAGGCATTTGTAACTTCTAGTTCATATCAAACCAATGTGCAAGCATCATACAAGTTCTAAAAATCAGATTTGAACCAAAATTTCTCATGTTTCATGGTTTGTATAGCAAGATCTTTTCATATGAACCAAAAGGGAACCAAGTTGCAAAATCATCATAACGCTTCCCTCCACTTGTTGACTTGGCTGCTGAACCAACCCTAGCCTTTCCCCTCACCATGCTGCGCCAGCCCACACCCTTGTACTAGCCTAGAACACAACCCATGCTTCTCTTACACAAGAGTGGACTTTTTGCAAAAGCTAGCTCACCTATCACAGCAGGCCAAGTCACATCACCTGACCAATAGGACTTGTTTATGTGGATCAAAGGCCAGCCATTTCATACAGCAAGCCAGCCTGAAAACTCACCACAACTCACATACACAAACTCTCTCCAATTTGCATTTTCCTTCGAATCTGATTCCACAAGCCATAAGCACCCAAACAAACTCCACTAATCAACTCACCATGTCTCACTGAATCAAAACCAACAAAGACCTAAGCCTGAAACCAGCAAGAACACTACTTTTCCATTTTTCACTCTCAAAGCCAAAGCTTTCGAAACTCATTCCACAGGCCACAAACACTTGAACAAACTTCACAAACCTTCTCAAATCATCATCCTGATCACAAAGAACCCCTCACCTTTGCCTGAAACAGCCTGAATCACAAACACCATCCTCACCTGAGCTTGAACAGAACTTGTTCAATCTCCCTAACCAGCCAGCATAAACTTCTTCTAAGCATCCAGACATCATCAAGGGGTCATAAGGAGTGGATTTCACAAGGAGGGGAGATCAGAAAGTTGCAAGTTTGAAAGCTTCGAAACTCAGGTAGCTCAAGAACATTTTTTCCAGAAATCATTTTTTAAGTTCTTAAGTTGTTCTACTTGCCTTCCTGATCATGAATATGTCTTTAGTTTTGAAAATGGTGGAAAAATAAGGATGTAATCGTGTTCTGAAAGTCTTGCCCTAAAATTTTGTTTGCTTCGATTCATGAGTTTGATGAAATATAAATGAGTTTTGGCTTGGGGTTTTGATTCAGTGAAGTGTGGGAGTCATTTCTGTGTTGTTAGATTTCGTTTTAGTTGTGTTTTGAGGATTTTAGGGATTTTCAGGTGGGGTTCCCACCGGAGAAGACGACTGGAGGTCTTCTCCGGCCACCTGAAAATCATTAGGGTTTTAATCAGGTCATTAATGGGCATTTGAATTTCGTGCGTTGGATTGGCTGACTTGTTTGACTTCGCGCGTGGATGAGTGGTTCAGATGGGTCCATTAAACCCTAACCATAATTAATTAATTCATAATCATGTTTAAGTCAAGTTTGAATGTGGGCCTTTGATCTGCGCGCGCAGTCAACCCTTTCCTGGCCAGACTCAATCCCAGCCATCCATCCAGCATACTTTCATTTATTTTGATTTTAATTTCATTTTTTTCTCATTTAATTTGTACAATTTATTTAAAATAGCAAAAATTATTTAAAAATTATGAAACTTTTTGTCAAGAGTTTCATTAATTTTTAATACCCAAAAATATTTTTATTTTCATTTTTAGCATCAAAAAAGTATTTTTAAATATTTAAAAGTTTATTTTTAATTGATTAATGAAAATTAATTTATTAAAAATACTTTTAGGTATTTAAAAATCACCAAAAAATTCATGAAATGTTTTAAGACATTTAGAAACATTGTCCAACCTTCAAACCAAATTTATTTTTTGATCTTGATGCATTTTGAGAATTTTTCATTGAATTAAAATCATTTTTATGCATTATTTTGATCCAAACTTCCAAAAATCATTTCTGCCTAACCATGAGGAGTTGGACCTTGATTCTTTTTGCATTGCATTGTGTTTGGCATGTAGTTTGTGAGATTAAATGGCCATGATTTGATCTTTCATTTTCAATTTGTTAGGTATTTTTCTTGTTTAGGAACCCTAAAACCCTAGAAATCTTAAGAAAACCATAACTTGAATTTGGTTAGGAGTTGAGACCCCTCCTTTGGGCAGTGAGTTAGTATAGGATTAGGGGTCCTTTGAGTGCATTTTCAATTTTTTATAATGTTGTTTGCTTCTGGTTTTGGTTTTTGTTTGATGTATTGTTCATAAACCCTAATTTGGGCTTCCATATGCATCCACCTTGCATCTTCTTGCATAACATGACTTGCCATGACATTCCATACTTCCATTTGATTCATTTAACATCATAAGACACATTGAAAGCATGTTTGATCATTGCACCTTGCATTTTTCATGTTATATGCCATATGCATCTCATAACTTTTCATGTATGTTCTTGGTTCTTAACTTGCTCCATTTGCATTCATAAGCTTGTATTATCATCTCCATGCCTTGTTTCATGTTTGTAGCATCTCATAGCATCATTATCATCACAAATGTGCTTCTGGTTTGGTTTTTTATCATGTCATTCCATCCCATTTTGTATTGCATTGCATTTCTTTTCTAACCTTTCAGGTGGTAAGTGACTTTGAGAAGTGAATTTGCCTTCACTTCTCATAACTTCTCTTCATCTCTCCCTTGCACCCATGCTGCATTTTATCTTGTGTTTGAGATTGAGCTTGCTCATTCTTCTTCTTCCCTTCTTTCTTTCTTCTAGTGACTTGACTTCTTGAATGAAGCAAGTTACTTTGCCTCTCTTGGCTCCTTTCATCTGCTTCCTGGTGGTTCCTTTGAAGATCTTTCTTGTTAACCTCACAAACCTTAGGAACAACCAAGCATGACAATGGTTAGGATTTTGATTAGTCCCCCACTTAGTTTTACCTTTGTGTCTCATTGAGTCTTCTCTTCTCACCTCATAATCAGGGACTAAACCCTAAAGGCTTTAAGGCTTTGTGATTAAGCTTATGCCTGCATCCTTCTATTAGGATGGAGTGTATAACTTTAATCCTAAGTGTTGAACCCTTAATGTGTTTAAATCCTCTAATTAATTCACATAATAATCATCAAGACTTCACACTTGTAACTTGGGCCTTGCATTAGGGTTCTAATTCTTCCTTAATTGGTTAAGAAGGACTAACCCTAGTGTTAATGGACAAGTCCCCCTCAAGTTGTCTTACAAACCCTGAAAAACACTTCATCATCATATCATTAAATAAAATCCATCTAATAAAGGCTTGTTTTGTCATGAGTTTAATCCCTAATCATGGATTAAGTTGAGGAGCTTTCCTCAGCTTAAACATTCTCATCTATTATCCTTCTATTAGGATGGTGTAATGAGTCTGTTAAATCCCTGATTATGGCTTAACCTCATTACTTAACACTAAACAAAAACCACAAAAACACCTAAATAATCATAAGGAGGTTAATGATCTTAATCCTACATCAAAGGTGATTAAGTGTGAGAATCTGACTTCACACTTAAGGTATTCTCATTACCCCTGATCAGAGGGAAGATGTGATGAGTTTACTAGATCCATTGGTTTAGAATTAAGCTCATTAACTTATGACAAAATCCAAAAAAACAATAAAAGACTGAAAACACAAAAACAAACAATAATCGTCTCCTTCGGGATTCTTTTCTCATCTCATTCACTCACAAACGAGAACTTGCTTCTTCCGTCTAATGCAAGACAGTTTGCACCTGAGCCAGACAGGTCATACACTTGAGCATAGGCAAGTAAGCAGTTCAACAGTCAATTCATCTTTCAGTCTCTTTGGGTCGAACTACGGTGTTCTGACTTCCTCATTGCACGAGAGGATACGTAGGCATAACTTAACGGTTATCGAACAAAAGTCTCTGTATATCCCCCCTCTTTCCAGCATCTTTCTCTTGGCCTCATTATCATGAGCAATTCATTCTCACACTGACACTGTATATATCACACTTTGCACTTCTGCTACATTGACACCTGTACATCCTTTTCCAGTTCATTTATACACAAATTGCACTGACACTACCCCTTTAAAACACAAATCTTTTAAGCGTGGATCCCGTCGAGTACGGCGGACAATCTGGGTGCTAATACCTTCCCAGGTTGTAACCAACCCCCTTTCTCAGTCTCTCTGGTTCGCAACCCATCTTATCCATTCTTTTTCTAGGCCTATGCAGCATTGCCTTTCCTCCGGGATAAAAAATGCCTAGCTGGCGACTCTATTCATCTCCAGTGAGATCACGGCTGTGTGTTCTCATTGTCCCTCTCGCCGACCGTTCGCGTCTGTACCTTTATCTGGGCCTGGTCCCACCTATCGGGAGCGACAGCTTGGAGACTCTGCTGGGGACCCTTATACTGCAACCAGGGCTTCTGGTTCTTTTTGTGGGTTCCTCCTAGTGCTTGATTGGTTTGTGTTTACTGGGGTGTTATGTGCTTATTTGTGTTTGTATTTTTGTATTTATTTTTTTGCTTTATGTACAGTTGTTTTACGGCTTTCCTTATAGCTTTGCATTATATCATATTGTCATACTGTGCTGCTGGCTGGATCTGTTGTTTGCTTTGGTGGGTGGGTGTTCCATTGAGAGTTAAGTTCCTATACCTGGGACCTGAGTGACACCTAGGCTAGAGTGGTTCATATTCTTTCCCATTCCATCTCGGTCTGGTGCGGGAATATGAAACACGGTTCAGATATGGGTTTCTTCTTGAGAACTCTGTGTTGCAGATTTCCTGCAATGTTAGGGCTATCTGGGAAGCCTGCTAAGTCTGGATGACCTTTTAGTATTGACCTTCGGAAACTGAGGTGAATTAGAGGAGGAACTTTTATGGTTATTGTAAACACTGTACCTCCGGGTTAGAAGTGTTTACACTTCTCATAACTGATCCAAGTCTGAGGATCCTTGTTTTAGAACACCACCTGTGAGGGGGTTGGGCTGTTTACAGGTTTGCAGGTACCCTTGGCCTCAGCATACCCTGTTACTTTGATTTGATTAAGAATACTCCATGTTGGAACAGTTCTTGTGATTCTAAACCCTGGACATGTGGCTCTTTATTTGAGCCCCCCACCTTGGTTACTGGATTTATAGACCTCCATCTGGATTTCTTGAATATACCTGGGCTCATATCAAAGCATTTGATCGGATCCAGCTCAGTCACAAACCCTTGCATATCATTTTCATACATAATCATTGCATCATTTTGACATTTGCTTATTTGTGTTTCAGGGTATCCACCTTCATTTTTGGCTTAGGTTTTGACCCCATCATCAGTATTGACCTATCTTCATCAGCATCTGCTTCAACTATCAGCTATCTACTTCAGTTACCTGCACCAGCCAATCAGTGGCCCATTCTTTCAGCATTATCATCAGCACCTGTCTCTACTCATCCTCAACATCATGGCACCTAAAAAGAGTAACATCACTTACCACTTCTTCCAGCCAGAGCTAGCTGACATCAGGAGGATTCAAACCCTGATCACTCCAGACCATATACCATTGTTTAGGGAACACTATGGAGATATACTTGATGTGATTATGGATTTGGACCCTTCACAGAGAAGCCTGATCCATACTTGTCTTCAGTTTTATGATCCCCCACTGAGGTGTTTCACTTTTCAGGACTTTCAGCTGGGCCCTTTATTGGAAGAATACTCATCATTGGTTGGTATACCTATCAGGGGTGGAGTCCCTTTCAACCCTGAGATGGTCTTTCCTGGTAATGAAGAAGTAGCAAAGGCCTTACATCTGGAACCAGTTCTGATAGGGCAGCATATGACTTCTAAGGCTGGGATCCCTGGCTTGCATCTGGATTTCTTGATCTCTCAAGCTACCCTGAAAGCTTCTTTGGGAGAGTGGAAAGCAGTCTGTGCTTTATTGGCCTTGAGCATATATGGGATTATATTATTTGCAGATGAGCCTCGATTCATTAGCAAGAATGCAATCCATCTTTTCATCCTGAAGAACCCAGTGCCCACCTTATTGGGAGATCTATACTACTCAGTGCATCAGAGGAATGAAAAGCAGAGGGGAAGATTAGTGAGGTGTTGTGCTCCTTTGTTCCATACTTGGCTTCTCAGGCATCTACCCAAGACAGATGCATTTTTGAACCCTCATCAGCAGAGGAACTGGGCTAGAAGACTCACTGCCCTGACTTCAGCTGATATCAGGTGGTGCACTCAAAGCACCAAAGGCAGGGATATCATCACCAGCTGTGTGCATTTTCCCAATGTGCCCCTAATAGGAGTTAAGGGTAGTATTAATTACAACCCTCTGCTGTTCAAAAGAAAACTGGGCTATGCACTGGTCCACACTCCTAAAGCACAGGACTTGGCTGAGACTCTTTATTGTGAGAACAAGCCTAATCTGGCTATTGTTAGGCAGGCAGCTTGGGCCTGGGACAATGTTCAAGCTAAGGGTGTAACCATTCTGGGGAAGTGCAACAACGTGGCATCAGCACAATATTATGAGTGGTCCCATGCCAGGGCTCAATTCTCTGGAATGCCCTTTACCATGGAGGATATGCCTGGACCATCCTCAGCACCACCTCCTGCCACTGTCAGCTTAGAGGAGTTTGAGAGCTTGAAGGAGAGAAATGAGAAGTTGACTCAGGCTTTGCAAAAGACCCTCCGGGAGAGGAATGATGGTAGGATGGACATTGAGAAGCTAGAGAAGTTGAAAGTAGAGCATCTGGCTAGAATTGAAAAGTCTGAGGATTATATCAAGAAGTCTAGGGCTGGGGAACAAATTCTGAAGAATGCTTGCAAGGAAGCCCAGTTCCAGAAAGCCAGGACAGACTTGTATCTGAAGGAGAGTCAGGCTAGGTGGGTCAGGATCACCGAGGCTCGTACTCTGGAGGATAAGAGGGTTCAAGACAAGATAGAGCAGCTGGAAGCTAGTGCAAAAGAGCAGCAGGAAGCCCTGGCAGCAGCCCAGAGGGAGATATCAGAGCTGAAGATCAAAGCTGGAGTGAAGAGGTCAAAGGACCAAAGTCAACACAAGAAGCTAACTGCAGCTGTTACTACCCGGAATCTCCTCATCAGGAATCTCACGGAGCGTCCAGCTGATCCTGTGACCGAAGCACTTCTCAAGGAAGTTCGGGAGGATGAGTTTGGACTTGGTGTTTGACCATTTGCTTGTTGATTGCTTTTATTCTATGTACTTTTATTTTCTTGTGATGTATTTTGTCCCCTCAGAGGGTTTGTATTTGTAATCAAACTATGTACCATTTGTCTTTTGTAATATATGTATCAGTTTGTTCCATCCGAGTTCACTTCAAAAGCAACATCAACAGCATCTTCAAGGGTCTGGAAGGGTCAAAACTGAATGCCATGACCGGATACCTTGAAAACGAATAAGCATACTGCATTGCATGCTAACCCTTTGTTTGTTTTGTAGGTTTTTGTTTTATTGTTGCTAACTCTGTTGTGGTTCTCAGGAACTATTGCTCGACGCCGGGTATTTCCCCTCAACCGTCCGCACCGATATCCAACCCGTAACAATCTTCCGGGCATACAAATGGATCAGGTACAGCAGGACCTTGCAGAGGTCAGAAATCAAATGGCAAACGAAAGATTGGAAATGAGAACACAGATGACGCAGTTTATGGAAGTGATGAACAACATGGCTCAGAGCCAAGAAAGATTGAGAGCCATGGTGGAAAGACAAAATCAAGAGGATCCACATGTAGGGACTGCTGGCACAAGCAACAACGAGAGGGTCCAACCTCATGTCAATCCCCCTGTGTTTGGTCCCCACCTTCATCCAGAGGTTAATATTCCTGCAAATGTTCAAGGGACTGCCACTGCAGGCAGGGTACTGCAAGAAGACCCCCAGGAGGATCAGTTCACAGTAATGGGTGCTGGGGAAGAAGCTTATGACAGAAGGCTGGATGAGATAGCTGAGAAATTAAGATCCTTAGAGTCTCAAAACTCTTTGGGTTTTGACGTTATGGACATGGGCTTGGTAGACGGGGTCAGGATTCCCCATAAGTTCAAGCCTCCTTGTTTTGAAAAATACAATGGGACTTCATGCCCCCGGACCCATTTACAATCATTTCTGGGGAGGTTGAAGGCCTACACCATGGACGAGAAACTCTGGATGTTCTATTTTGAGGATAGCTTGACGGGAGCCTCAAGAGAATGGTACTCTCATCTGACAAGAGCAACTATTAGGTGTTGGAAGGACCTGGCAGAGGCCTTTATCAGACAGTATCAATACAACTTAGATATGGCACCCAACAGGACCCTCCTAATGGGAATGTCACAGTCGTCAAGGGAAAGTTTCCGAGAATATGCCTAGAGATGGAGGCAATTGGCTGCTGCTGTTCAACCACCTATGTTTGAGAGGGAGATGGCAGATATGTTTATGAACACCCTCCAGGGAACATATATTGACAGGCTGGCTGCTTTCTCTTCCACTAGCTTTGCAGATGTTGTCATAGCTGGAGAGAGGATTGAGAGCCTGTTAAAGATGGGCAAGATTTCTGACAATGGTGCCAGCTCGTCCAGCAATACAAGGAAGCCTTTTGCAGGCCCAAGAATAACTGGCGAGACCAATGCCATCCACACCAACAGGGGCAGACCCCAGTATGTTCACAGGTCTGTAGCAGCAGTCACCATTCCCGCTCCAGCTCATCCACAACCAGCTTATCAGCCTTCGCAGCAAAACTATCAGCAACAACCTCAGTACCATCAGCAAGCTCAATATCCTCCGAGAAACTACAACAACACCAACAACAACAATCAGCAAAGGCCATTCCAACAGAGGCCATCTCAAGCCAATAGGGTGATCGATCCGATCCCTATGCCATATGCTACATTGCTGCCACAACTCCTGAAACTCAACCTAGTTGAGCTAAGGACATTGGCACCTCCAGATCCCAATAGTCTACCCAGGAATTATGACACCAACGCCAGATGTGCTTTTCATTCAAATGCACCTGGACACAGTATAGAAAAGTGCAGAGCCTTGCACATGAAGGTACAAGACCTGGTAGACTCTAAGGCCCTGAATTTCGCACCACCACCACCCAATTTTAATAAGAACCCTATGCCACACCACGGAGGTCCCAGAATTAATGCTATTGAAGAAGACAAGCCGTCTTATTTAATAACCAGTGTGGGTCAAATCCGGACACCGTTGGTAGAGATTAAGGCTCAGCTCCTCGAATGTCAAATGTTCCCGGGGTGTGAGTTAGGGTGTGCTTACTGCAATATCTCAGTAAATGGGTGTGATAACTTGAGGAATGGCATAGATGGTCTCATTCAGAGTGGCCAACTTCAAATCACCACATCATTTCCTACAAATCCAGCAAGCTCATCAGCAACAATTCCGGTATCTCCTACAACTGCAACAACCATTGTTCCCGACAACTCTTCGGTTTCATCAACGAATGCTTCATCTGTCATTTCAACTGACCAGATATCAACAAATGTTCCTTCTACAACTCCAGCACCACTCCATTTCGAAACTCCTACAACCACAACACCCATCCTTCCGACAATGTCTCCTGCAACATCAGCAACAAACAATGAAGACGTCTCAACAGTTACAATCTATTACGATCCAGAAAATAACTCTGCTTACAACTCACAAAGTGCTGCTCCCATCAGAGCACCAGTCACGATATACTACGATCCACAGACTATCACAATTCCTTCCGCAACTGCAATCAGTCCAGTCACTATCACAGTGCCTGGGCCAGTACCTTATGAAAGCAGTAATGCCATCCCCTGGCATTACGGCTCTGACCTGTACTGCGAAGGACAAAAAATCACTTTTGAATCATCAACCCCTGCACCACAAATAGACAATGTGGGAGGAGGCGGAGGCTTCACTCGAAGCGGACGTCTCTTCGCTCCACAAACTCAAAGACCCACTGCCGAAGCAGAAGCTGCTGCCAAGGCAAAAGGAAAAAGCTTGGTGCAGGAAGAGCAGATTGTTAAAGAAGCTTTGAAAACACCCTTTGATCAAGAGGTTGATGAGTTCATGAGAATCATCAAGAAGAGTGATTACAAAATAGTGGATCAGCTTCACCAGACGCCTTCCAAGATCTCAATCCTATCATTGCTTATGTGCTCCGAAGCCCACCGGAATGCACTACTAAAAGTTTTGCACGCAGCTTATGTGCCTGAAGAGATCACCGTCAATCAGTTGGAAGCTGTAGTTGGAAATGTTAATGCTAGTCATGGACTAGGGTTCACCAACACTGACTTGACTACGGAAGGCCGCAACCATAACAAGGCTTTGCACATAACCATGGAATGTAAAGGAGCAGTCCTTTCCCATGTGCTGGTAGACACAGGGTCATCCCTTAACGTCTTACCTAAAAAAGCCCTTGTGAAGCTAGAGTATGACGGATTGGCATTGTGACCTAGCAACCTGGTAGTGAGAGCCTTTGATGGTTCTAAGAGATCGGTTCTGGGAGAGATTGAATTGCCCATAACGATTGGCCCGCAAACTTTCAAAACGACCTTCTACGTGATGGATATACAGCCCGCCTACAGCTGTCTATTGGGTAGGCCATGGATTCACGCCGCTGGTGCCGTGACCTCTACCCTTCACCAGAAGTTAAAATTCGAGTGGGAGGGTCAAGTCGTTACAATCTGTGGAGAGGAGGATATTTTTGTCAGCCACCTGGCTACCTATAAATACATTGAGATGGATGGGGAGATCCATGAAACAATGAGTCAGGGGTTCGAGGCCTTGAACATAAATGAAACTTTTGCTGTACCTGGAACTTCAATGACATCATACCAACAAGCCCGGAAGGTTGTTGAAGGAAGGAACGCCCAAGGCTGGGGCAAACTGCTATCGGTGGAGAAGAAGGAGGATAGATTTGGGTTGGGTTACAAACCAACTCAACAAGATCAAACAGAGGCTGCAAAAGAGCCCAACTTTGTTAGTGGGGGGATGCTCACCCCTGATGCTGTCAACAATTTGGAAGACGAGCTGGAAGAAGAACGCAACCTGGAAAGCTGGATTCGTCCAAAGATCCCGGGGAGCAGTATCTCAAACTGGTCTTCCCAGGAAATTATAAGAGTTACTCATGCAGAGTAATTATTATTTCCTGTATTTTTATAGCATGCATCAAAGTCTTGCATCTTGCCCAAGATGACAAGACTCATTTTGTAATCGGGCCATCTGTACTTTTTGTGCAACAAGATTAATCAATGAAATATCAGACATCTTTTTGCAAACGAGTCTTTTTCTTTTCCGCTCACTGTTTTTCCATTTTTCTTTTTGTACAAAAAATAAATGGCAATGTTTTCAAAATGACAACTTTATTTCACTTTTCTAAACAAGATTAAAATCAAATCACTAAAATGAACAAACTGAACCCTTGCAGAGTGTGCCTTCCAGACAACACCGACAACAGCACGGCTATGACTTCGTATGACTTTGACAATCCGATCAATCAAGCTGATGAAGGGGTTGAAGAAGAATATGAGCTTCCTGAAGAGCTAGCCAGGTTGTTAAGACAAGAGGAAAAGGTTATCACTCCTCACCAGGAGGAGGTTGAAACGATCAATCTTGGTACAGATGAAGACGTGAAAGAAGTTAAAATCGGGGCCCGCTTACAAGACTCAGTGAAGAGACAACTGATTGACCTGCTACAAGAGTATGTGGATGTGTTTGCTTGGTCTTATCAAGATATGCCAGGGTTGGATACCGATATTGTTGTGCACAAGCTGCCTTTGAAAGAAGAATGCCCACCGGTCAAACAGAAGCTACGCCGTACTCGCCCAGACATGGCTATGAAAATCAAAGAGGAGGTACAAAAGCAATGGGACGCCGGTTTCCTTGCTGTGACTAGCTATCCACCGTGGGTTGCTAACATAGTACCTGTGCCTAAGAAAGACGGCAAAGTAAGGATGTGTGTTGACTACCGGGATCTGAATAGAGCTAGCCCGAAAGATGATTTCCCTTTACCTCACATCGATGTATTGGTGGATAACACGGCTCAGTTCTCGGTATTCTCCTTCATGGACGGATTTTCAGGATACAATCAGATTAAAATGTCACCTGAAGACATGGAGAAGACAACCTTCATCACACCCTGGGGCACGTTCTGCTACAAGGTAATTCCATTTGGGCTTAAGAATGCCGGTGCAACTTATCAACGGGCTATGGTAACATTATTCCACGATATGATCCATAGAGAAATCGAATGCTATGTGGATGACATGATTGCCAAGTCCCTTACTGAAGAAGACCATCTGGTAAATCTGCTCAAGTTGTTCAAACGTCTGAGGAAGTACCAATTGAAGTTGAACCCCAACAAATGCACATTCGGGGTGAGATCTGGTAAGCTGCTGGGTTTTATTGTAAGCGAGAAAGGGATTGAAGTTGACCCTGATAAAGTCAAAGCCATCCAAGAGATGCCTGCACCGAAGACAGAGAAAGAAGTTCGAGGGTTCTTAGGTCGATTGAACTACATTTCACGGTTCATATCTCACCTTACAGCAACCTGTGAACCCTTGTTCAAACTACTGAGGAAAGAACAGACGGTCAGGTGGAATGAAGACTGCCAGAAGGGGTTTGACAAGATCAAGGAATACTTACAAGAACCTCCAATCCTTATGCCTCCAGTTGAAGGAAGACCTCTAATAATGTACTTGGCAGTATTAGAAGAGTCAATGGGGTGTGTGCTGGGCCAGCATGACGAGTCTGGTCGAAAAGAGTATGCAATATACTACCTAAGCAAAAAGTTTACCGACTGTGAACAACGTTATTCACTGCTCGAGAAAACTTGCTGTGCTTTAGCGTGGGCTGCTCGCCGACTGAGACAGTATATGTTGACCCACACTACCTTGTTGATCTCAAAGATGGACCCAGTTAAGTACATATTTGAGAAGCCAGCACTTACCGGACGGGTTGCAAGATGGAAAATGATCCTTACAGAATATGACATCCAATACACATCTCAGAAAGCCATCAAGGGTAGTGTATTGTCTGAATATCTTGCTGAGCAACCCATTGATGATTACCAGCCGATGAGATTTGACTTCCCTGATGAAGACATCATGTTCATAAAAGCAAAAGATCATGAAAAGCCTATTCACACTGAAGGGCCCAACCCGGAAGAGGAGTGGACTATGATGTTTGATGGGGCTGTTAACATGAATGGTCGTGGTGTTGGTGCAGTACTCATTACACCTAAAGGAGTTCATATGCCTTTCTCGGCAAAACTCACTTTCAACTGCACTAACAACGAAGCTGAATACGAAGCTTGTATTATGGGCCTTGAGGAAGCCATTGACCTCAGGATCAAGACATTGACTGTATTCGGAGATTCAGCTTTAGTAATCAATCAAACCAACGGCAAATGGTACACCCATCAGGATCATCTGGTACCTTACAGGGATTATACAAGGAGGTTATTGACTTTCTTTACAACAGTCAATCTTGAGTATATCCCTCGGGACGAGAATCAGTTTGCAGATGCTCTGGCTACCATTTCATCCATGATCAAAGTTCAGGCTGCCAACTTTGTACCTCAGATCTCAGTGTCCAGACTCGACAGACCAGCATATGTATTTGCAGCAGATGTTGTCAAAGATGATAAGCCTTGGTTCCATGACATTAAGTGCTTCTTGGAGGATCAAACATACCCACCTGGGGCGTCTTCCAATGATAAGAAGACTTTGAGAAGGCTTGCTGGTAGTTTCTTCCTGAACACTGATGGTTCCCTGTACAAGAGAAACTTTGATATGGTGCTCCTCAGATGTGTTGATAAAACAGAAGCAGACTTGTTGATGCATGAAGTGCACGAAGGACCATTTGGTACCCATGCAGGAGGGCATGCCATGGCTAAAAATTTGCTAAGATCAGGCTATTATTGGAGCACAATGGATGCCGACTGTTGTGCATACGCCAGAAAATGCCATAAATGCCAGATTTATGTGGATAAGGTGCATGTGCCTCCCAATCCTCTGAATGTGATGTCTTCACCCTGGCCCTTTGCTATGTGGGGCATTGACATGATTGGTAAGATTGAGCCAACTGCTTCGAATGGCCACAGATTCATCTTGGTCGCCATTGATTATTTCACCAAGTGGGTTGAAGCAGCATCCTATGCTAATGTTACAAGACAAGTGGTAGCCAGATTTCTGAAGAGAGATATCATCTGTCGATATGGAGTTCCCGAGCGAATCATTACTGATAATGGTTCCAATTTAAACAACAAAATGATGGCAGAGCTATGCCGGGACTTCAAGATTCAACACCACAATTCTTCTCCTTACAGGCCAAAGATGAATGGCGCTGTTGAGGCAGCAAATAAGAACATCAAAAAGATTGTGCAGAAGATGGTAGTCACCTACAAAGACTGGCATGAGATGCTACCGTTTGCCTTGCATGGGTACCGCACGTCAATCAGAACATCCACTGGGGCAACACCGTATCAGCTTGTGTACGGTATGGAGGCAGTCCTACCTGTTGAAGTTGAATTACCCTCCTTGCGGGTACTAATGGATGTTAAACTGAGTGAAGCAGAGTGGGTTCGGGCCCGATACGAACAACTGAGTCTGATTGAAGAGAAAAGATTGGCTGCCATCTGTCATGGGCAGTTATATCAGAAAAGAATGAAGAAAGCCTTCGATCAGAAAGTCAGGCACCGAGAGTACCAAGTAGGAGATCTTGTGCTGAAGAGAATCCTCCCTCCTCATACAGACCACAGGGGCAAGTGGACTCCAAATTACGAAGGACCATTTGTGGTGAAGAAAGTTTTTTCCGGTGGAGCACTGATGCTCAGCACCATGGATGGTGAAGACTTCCCGTCCCCTATGAATTCAGATGTAGTTAAAAAATACTTCGCATAAAAATGACCTGCTGGACATAAAAACAGAATGTAAGTCCAGGCAAAAATAGGGCATCCCGGCGAGTCAAAAACAGAATAAAAGACTCGGGCAAAAGTAAGGGAAAATAAACAAAAATGTACACCCGCTGAGTTGAAAAGCCGCATTGGACAACTCAGGCAAAAATGGGTATCCCGATGGATTGAAAACCCGAAAGGGCGATCCATGCAAAATAAGGGAATAAGCGAACAACTGCATTCTGAATTCGTCTGTATCACTTACAACTTGGTAAGCTTCGAAAGGATCAAGCTTCAATCAGAATCAACATTCTTCAGAAAGCAAGATGAGAAGAACGTCAAAAGTCATACGAGTCATAGTAAAGAGGAAGCTCCTTCAAGCGTCATCAACATTGCCAGCATTTTGTTTCTCAATTTGTAACAATCTCCTCATTCCAGGGGATATGTTTCTTTGACTGTATCTCGCCAATTCAGGGCGTATGAATTAATAAAAATCAGATTTTCAGTCATGTCTCGTCTTATACATTTCCATTTATTTGCAAAAAGTGTCTGATGTCTTAAAGAAAAAACTGATTGCATGAATACAGATGTGTATCTTCAAATAAAAACATGTTTGCGGGAAACATACTTACTCTCAGAAGTGTCTAAACTCCTATGACGGAATCCAGTAAGGGATACCTCGGGATTACTTGTGCGTTTCTTTATCTTTTCAGGATTTGCAGGAATCCAGAACGCAACTTGGGGCATGAAGCTTCACTCCGGCAAGCTGGCAAATCAACACTCACTCCGTCTTGGCACCTGGAGTGTCTTCTCCCCAGCTGAGTTGCCAATTATCCCCATCAGGGTTTCCAGGGCAGTGCCAGAAGGCTCCTATATCCCCGGCTGAGTCAAGAATCCTTAAGGAGGTCTTTCAGTGATCTCTCTTTCTCCCCGGCCGAGTTGCCATTTCATCCTCAGCCGAGTACAAAAGTCAGGGAACCATCTCCCCACAGAGCTCCAGCCTCTATCCAAAAGAGCAACGCATGAAGGATCACAACAGAGTGAAGAAAGCTTCTACAAACCCCAGCTGGGTCCCTCGTTGTCAGGACAGGTCTATCAGTGACCCGAATCCCCAAGCAGATATCATCTCATCAGATCTACCAATGATCTCATCCCCAGCTGGGATGTCCATCTCAACAGATCGATCGAAGATCTTCGTGGCAGCGGGATCCAGATCCCGGTTTGGTACCCTTTGCATAATCATAGCATTCGCATCATATTCACCCACAAAGCGTAGCATTCCGTCTAATACAGAGCATTACGGCAAAAATCAAACATATAGCATATTCATAAGCCATGTTTTGAATCAACACTTGTGAATAATGACAGTTCATCAATATACAGAATACCTCCCCCAAATCCCCAGTGGAGATTCCCCAGCAAAAGCAGTTGCCTCACATTCACAAACACCAGTATATATACTCCCCTTGACACCCGTCCGTGTCATCATTCCCCAGTAAGGTCGCTTGAACCCTCAGTGCAAACAGTACCACTCATATTACAGATACTTGTTGACACCCATCTGTGTCATAACCCGGCAGAAAGCCAAAGACGTCCTCTTTGCACTCACATACGCTTACATATACAATCCTTTGACACCCGTCCGTGTCACATCCCCAGCGCAGTCATCTATACTTTGTATACCAGATACTTGTTTATACTACACTCATATATGCTCCCTTTGACACTCGTCTGTGTCACTCTCCCCAGCAGATGAACACTCATCTATACACCACTCACTCTTATATAGATACTCGTCCGTATCTTGTATATACCATTTACATCCCCACAGATTCAACACTAGTCCTTGTTCTTTGTTAACTCGTTGGTACTCGTCCGTACCATCATCTCAGAACATGCGTCGAGAGTTTGTTTCTACATGATACTCGTCCGTATCATAGTCTTAAGGATGCTCGTCCGCATCTTTAATCCATACACTGTGTCCAACACTCATGTCTTTTTAAATATAGACACTCGTCTGTGTCTACCATTCCCCAGAAGAGTCCCTTCAGATTCAACACTCTTCCGTGTTCTCTGTTAACCAGTTGATACTCGTCCGTATCATCCTCTCTGAACACGTGTCAGTATTTGTTTCTACCCGATACTCGTCCGTATCGTAGTCTTAAGGATGCTCGTCCGCATCTTTAATCTATACACAAACAGCTAAACACTTATACCTTTTGTTTCTTGGATATAAACACTCGTCCGTGTTTACTATTCCCCAATAGATCACCAACAAAGCAATTTTTTTTCTTTTTATCTGACACTCGTCCTGTGTCTTGATAAACCCTGAGAGCAGCCGTACCCTGCTAGGTGGTCGTCCTCCACCTCTTGATGGTCGTCCTCCATCATGCTCATCCGATGGCCGTCCCCATCGTTGATATTTAGCAGCCGTCCCTTGCTAGGTGGTCGTCCTCCACCTTTTGATGATCGTCCTTCATCATTTTATCCAATGGCCGTCCCCATTGTTGATTTTGGTTATCTGGCATTCGTCCTATGTCATGATAAACCTTGAGAGCAGCCGTCCCCTGCTAGGTGGTCGTCCTCCACCTCTTGATGGTCGTCCTCCATCATGCTCATCCGATGGCCGTCCCCATCGTTGATTTTCTATCCGGCATTCGTCCTATGTCGCAATATTTTCGGCAGCCGTACCCTGCCAGGTGGTCGTCCTCCACCTTAGGCGACCGTCCCTCATCTTAACCCAACAGAGCAGCCATCCCCTGCTAGGTGATCGTCCTTCACCTTTGATGACCGTACCTCATCATCTGTTCATTTCATTTATTCTTTAACCCGATGGCCGTCCCCGTCGTGGTCCCTTTTCTTTTTAGCCCGATGGTCGTCCCCATCGTTGGTTACTTTACTTTATGAAATTGATGGCCGTCCCCGTCATGTTTCATTAATCCCCATAGAATTTTACAGCTTTATCTTGATGGCCGTCCCCATCATAATTCTTTTATCCCCAGCATGTCGGCCGTCCCCGTCATTGCTTTATTTTCCGCACTTTTCCCAGCATGTCGGCCGTCCCCGTCATTGCTCTTTACCCAGCAGTCGTCCTCTGCTCGACGGTCGTCCTCCGTCGCCCACTTTACAATATACTTTATTTTCTTTTACAATCTATATCCCTTTTCTTCTTCATTCTGTGAGTGCAAATTTTGGACTGTCTTTGTTATTCAACCACAAGTTATCTTGTTTGCCTGTTAAGCCGTCGCTAACAACCTGCACAGCTAACTCATGTTTGAATAGGGGCAGCTGTAAACACCCCAAATTTGCCCTCACTCATTCACACCATGGTTTGTGATCATCCCATATGCATAAACACAATCATACCATCTCATATCTCATTTTTAAATCACTGCATAGATTCTAAGTCATCTGCATCTTGTAATACCTCAAAATTTGCCCTCTCATTTTCATGCCATTTAGCATATCCTTTCATACATTGCATTGCATTTAGATCACAATTGCATCATAAACATACATGAATATACATCTCCATTTGAGCTTTCACAGGTTGCGACTGGCCTTTATTTTTTCATGCGGAACGTGCACAAGAATCTTAGAAGAAACCAAAAGTTCTCGGTTGATTCAAAGGAGTTTAAGCAGAATATCAGTTTTATGGTGCAGTTTGCAAAAGTTGTAACTTATGCTCGGAAACTCATTTTGGCTTGAAACTCAATAGTTTAGACTATTTCGGTATTCTCTACAACTTTTGTGTTCGGCTCGGAGGCCAATTCATCAAGGAAAATGGCGGGATTTATTTGTTTCTGAAATTTCGGTTTCGCCGATTAACTGTGCTAGCGGGATTCGAGAGTTCGTAACTTCTGATTGGGTTAACATGTCTGAGAGATTCATATGCCAAAAGTTCCGTCTTGATATCCTTTCCAATTTTTGGGTTTTGGCCAAGAACTAATTCTTTGAAGAAGATCTCAGAATGTGCGAGTCTTTAGAGTCGACATAGTGAAAAACAGTGCTGAACCGGTGAGTTTTGAACACTAAAAAATTCATAACTCTTGGCTCGTTCATCGAATTGATGTCTTTTCGGTGCCTAAAATTCCGTTTAGATGTTATCTTCATTATGTGAATTCAGTTTGGGTTAGGTCCGAGCGGAAGGATCTCGAAAATGCGAATTACCAGTAAGGTTCTTTGATGCAGTGCACTGTCTGTCAGATTTTGTAAAATTCATAACTCGGTCAATTTTCATCGGATTTCACCCGTTCTTGAAGCGTTGGTTCACAAATTTTATCCTCTTTAAGTTCAAATACAAACGCGAGTTCGAACGGTACTCCAAAGATTGCCGTTTTGGTTTATTTTACAAAACTGAAGTGCTGAACCGAAGAAAAATGCTGAAAGTGGTTTCACGAGAAAATTCATATCTCCCTCGTCGTTTGTCTGGTTGAGCTTACATTTTAACACCAGGTCACTGACTCATAGATCTACAACTTTGCTGACAAAGTCGAGTCGAGATTATGCTCCGAAGAGGTTGACCTCGTCACATTTTTGAGTAGCGGACACCAAATAAGCCGAAAAAACAACTTATTAAATGACGTCTTGCAGCTTAAACGTATCGATCACACTCGATTTTGATCGTATGACGTTCGTTCTTTTTGCGTTGCAACCGTGATTCAGAGGCGGACAGTATTGTGAAAGGCTCAGAGTCAAAATTTCTTGCCGAAGATATTATTATTTTCACTTAAGCTGAAATTCTACCTTTTGCCTTTCATTTTACACTCCACTATATATTCTTTTGACCCACAATTTGTCTCATAACTTCAATCATAATTTACAAACACCAAAAAACTCTCACAAACTCTCTCTAAAGGATCAAAGTTCATTCTCTCAACTCTTTCTCAAGAACACAACAACAACTTCATCAAGAACTCAAGAACACAACAATTCCGATCAAGCTTCCGATAGCCGAGCCGCCACGAACCACCACCTTCGGTCAACTTCACCACCGTGCGACCACCATCTTCCGCCGCTGGCAGCCACGCGGCCTCTCCTCCTCTCCTCCGTTCATGATCGCGTCTCACTTCCTCCGGATTCACAATTTCTTCGTCGATTCTTCATTCGGTAAGCTTCTTAAACTTTAATTCATGAATAATTGTTGCATTGTTTCTTGAATTGAATTTTGAAGTTGAATTCATATTATGGAGATTATGTGCATTGATTCTTGATGTGGTTGTTGATTGATGCTTGATTAATTGATCCTAATAATTGTTGTTGTGCATAATTGGAAATGATTGTTAAAATTGACATAGACTAATCGATGCATGTTAGATGTTTGATAAAATTCTTAAGAGAGTTAATTATTGTGACTTGATATTGATTGAAGTGCTTGACTTTTGAATTCATGTTTGTTTCATTGTGTAAATTCGGAATAGGATAGGTTGAAGCTTAATTGTTGATGTTGTTCATATGTCGCGTGTCGATAAGTGCGTTTTGGTCATAACTTCCTAACCGTAGCGCGTTTTCGCGAATGTGAATAGTGTAAATTGACTTTGTTGAGTATTCCGGAGCCATTGGTAAGCTTTTTAGTCGATTTCGGACAATTTTTTTCGGCTATTTCGCTACTGCCAGCCGATAAAATCGGCCAAAAAGTACCACTTCCGAGCGGAATTTTCAAAATCCGATTGCATATTTGAATCCGTTGGCACGTTTGCAAGTTAACATGCGATTTTCGTTCAATTCCGAGTCGGTGATTTTTGACGCGTTTTTTCGTTTTAAGGCTTTTTAAGTTCGGTTTGGTGCAATTTTGATGCATTGATCTTGTTTTGACTTGTACTTATGTTTGTTGATCATTTTCCATTCATTGCATGTAAATTTATTTGATTTTGGTTTGAATTTGCATGTTGTTTATGTTAGAGCATAAGTGCTGCCCCGTTTTGAAACGTAAATTTCAATGCATGTCCATGACTCGTACATTCATCTTTCTATTTGATTTTGAGTTGTGAGACATAGGTGCAACTTCCGGTTGCACCTCTTTTTTGTTTCTAATGTGTTTGTTGAGTTCATGCAAGGTTCTCGCAAAGATCTTAACGACGGTCGTTTGGTTGGTATTCCACTTTATTTGTGGGATACCTTTGGATTCAAATGATATTTTGTGTCGTTGTTTTTGTTTCGACTATGGGGGATCTTCACAAAGAAATTATGGAATATGAGCATTTATTTTGCTCATGGGAGATTACAAGGCTTGGCTTGAAGTTTTTTTGGATTTCTTTTATGTGAAAGAATCGGCACTTCGACCAAGTAAGTAATCTCGATTCTCTACTTTAATGCATCATTCTAGTTGTATGCGACTTAGGATCATGTAACTTAAGGTGCATATTGAGCCCTCCCACCTGAGGCATTGGATTTATTTGTGATATATATTGATATGTGTCGATTTCGGAGTTTAGGGATTAGGTTACGGATTAGAGAATTCGATTCCTTTCACTTTCCCTTAAAATATCGTTTTTTCCCGTTTCGTCGCAATTATTAAAAATAGTTTTAGGTGTGATAAAATTCTGGAAAAATTCATGAGTGATCTTCTTCCTCTTAATTAATTTGTCATATTTTTTGTTTCTAGATTTGGGTGGTTTCAATATTTTATTTGGATTTTAGATCACAAGCTGTCCCAAAAAGGAAGGTTTTGGCATAAGGGACCGAAATCGATTTTTCCCCATAGATGTGAAACCTATTTTTTGTGTGTGATTAATCCCTGTAATTTGTGACATTTTGATGCTCCTTAAGCATTTTTTTCATAATTTTTAGTGCCCTTTTTGATCCACTTTGTGGAGTTGTTTTTGGGTGATCATTCATTGCTACCTTGCTAGTCAAGTAATTGTTTTGGCACTTTGGTGCATAATTTTGTGGAATCCTTTTGGAAAATGTGAGATAATGATGTTATTATTCCAGGGATTCGATTTCATAATTTTTAAAAGCTTTTTTCTATTTTTCCATGTCACCTAGATCCTAGGTTGATTCATGTGTGTATTTGCTCCATATCCTAGGATTTAAGAAGGCATTCATGCCATTTGCTTGAGATGTTTTTTTGGAAACTTTTAGGAATTAATTATAGGTCATTTGCATGTCCTTAATTCTAGTTATAGTCCACTTTTTGAACCATACTCTTTTGGTTTGTTTTAGTGTTTCAAAGTGCATACTTATGTGAATTAGTTTAACTTAAACGGGTTGCTAATCTCTTCTCATGTTTAACTTGAATCATGTGGAAATCATCAATGCCTATTCATTCATTCTAATTGCATCTCATACTTTATATGCTACTGACCCATAATCATTTCATGCATATTCACATGCCATTCTTCCTTAGTTTGTATCATGTGCGATCTTATGCGATTTTTGTGCGTTTCTTCTCACATCTTCTTCTCATTGATCCATATGCCTAATCCATTGCATCCATGATTGTATATTCATTCATCCATCATTCATAAGCATTCACTACTGACTTTTATGTTCATTTCATGTACTAATTCATGTTTGTAAGCCATATGCATTCATACTTCATCCATGAGTCTTAATTTGCATTTATGTGAACTTAGGTGAACTTTTTGTACATAGTTTGACATAGTTTGACCTTGTGAGGTATCCTAGCATACTTAGGGACCTATAGCATGTAGCTACTGACTTTAGAAGTCATTTGACCTTTAGGTACCTTCACCTTTAGACTTAGGTCTTATTTTGAACCCTAGTTCCATTCTAGGACGTTTATGGTACTTAATCGCTTTTATGTTTTGATTTTACTTTCAATATGCATTGTCATGCTAACTTTTGTTTTGTAGGGGGGAAGATTGAGGTAAGCATTACTTCATTCCTATCTCTTATGCTTCTTATGTTCAAATTCATTGTTTTGCTCTATTTTGATTTTATAACTTTAATAGGATTCCCCATTTGTTCTTAGAATCAACTTAACTTCATTAAGAAGTAAGTTGAATTCTAGTAGTTTTAAGTTTCCATTAGGAATAGAAAACCTCACTAACCATTAGGACTACTTTGTAAATACATAACACATTAGGATTGAGTCTTAGTCCCTTAGATTTTTCCTTTTATCAACTTGAGTCATTCTCTTTCTCATCTCAAAAGAAAAGCAATAAAACACTTAATAAAAACCGAACAATCTTGGACAACACGAGACTTTGTTGCGGAGTGTTTATACGCGTCCTGTTTCGGGGCGAGGTGTAAATACTTCCCGCGATGGATAGGTCTTAGTGCAAGACCGTTCACAAACAAATTCAAAACATTTCCTTTAAAAGATAAAAACAAACAATAAGCGACTATCCTGCGGGAACTTCTCTTCTCATCTCTTTCACTCACAACGTGAACTCGCGGCTACTTGTCTCGCATGCAAGACGGTTAACGCACTCGTACCAGACGAGCCTGCAACACCTGAGCATAGACATACGCAGTTCCAGCTGTAAAAAACACAAACAAATAGTTCCCGCCTAGGTTAGGCGAACTACGTCGACTCTGATCCTCATTATCCCGATGAGGTACGTAGGCAGCGGGGTAGGGCCCGTTCGAGCACATTCTTTATTTTCCCTACATTTCCCCTTTTATTCTCATTCTCTTTTTCTTATTCCTTTCTCATTTCCATTCCAGTTCCAGTAGCAGTTTTATTCGGCAGCATTCTTTATTTCTCACCCTTTGAAACAAACAAGCAAGCGTGGATCCCGTCGGGTACGACGGACGATCTGGGGTGCTAATACCTTCCCAGGTCGTAACCGACTCCCGAACTCAGATCTTTGGTTCGCAAGGCCTTTTCCTTTCCTTCTTTCTCAGGTTTGTGCAACATTACCTTTCCCATTCCTTTGGGATAAAAATGTCTGGCTGGCGACTCTAACCTTTCCGCGCCACTTTCGCGTTTGTACTAGGATGAAAATCCCGGGAGCGACAGCTGGCGACTCTGCTGGGGACGAACCTGATTCTTCCGGTTTCCCTTGTAGAGTCAATCCTAGCGCCTGTTTGGTTTTGTTTCTCTGGGTGTTTATTTGTTTATTGTTGTGTGCTTTAGTTTAGCTTTACTGTTTTTATTTACAGTTCTTTACAGCTATACTTTACCGTATTTATTTACCGCTTTCAGTATTTTATTTTCCGTACATCATATTATACTGGACTATCTGGCTATGCTGGTTTTCATTTTTTCTGTGGGTTGGGAGTTACTGTGAGATAAGCCAACTACCCGGCTTGAGTGCACTATAGGATTAGCGTGGACACGTTGTGCTCGCATGGTTACATGATGAGTGGTGATGTGTTCCACACCCAGATTGCGACTGTCTCGGGACTATTCTGTGTGGGGGTTCTTCTCCACTTCAGGGTACAACCTTGATAGTTATGTGCATCTGGTGACCGATCTTCGAGGACCTTAATGGGAACACCCCTCTCCAGTGATGACAGTGGCAGACCACATTTGTTGGCAAACCCACTTGCATCCGAGGGTCCATTGGGAACTCGCATAGGATGGCCTGGTTCTCTCATAGGAATTCAGTTAAAGCAAATTGATCGTATGACGATAGTATTGTACCCTTCGGGATGAATGTACTATTGTTTCTCGACTCAGTGCTTGAAGCTGGAAACTTGTGGGGGATGCTTGTTTTTCCGGACTCAATTGAGACCTCCCTGAGTAGTACATAATGCCAAACCAATTCCCTGATTTGGTCATGATCCATTTCTCGGAAATGGTGAACGTATTATTGCTATTCGGCTTTGAGAGTCCGTGATGTTGACCCGAGTAGCACACCCGTGAGATTGGGAGGGGTTTACAGGTTTGCAGGAACCCTAAACTTCAACATACCCGCTTTGCCAGTGTTGTTTTATGATATTATCTGGTGCTATATGGTTCTTTGATTCTGAGATTCGGGATTTCTATTCAGAGAAATTGTTACTGTGATTACCATTGCGACCTTGACATTGTGACTGTTATTATGACTCTCCACAGACACTTGGCTCGTTGTTCAACTTCAACACCATCAGTGATTGTTCAATTATGTGATCCAGTTCTACAGTTATTGGGTTCTCAGTTATGGGGTTCTATACAGAGATGGTGTCGCTATTGTGATTCTATACAGACAGTTGGTTCACTGCTCAACACCAGCATCAGATTATTGATCACGTGCCTATTGCATACATGACATCATAGCATTTCTGCACACATGTTCAGTTATTTTCAAGGATCACATATCTGAATCATGCTGTTGGATTTTTCTGTATCAAGACTTGAATCAAAGCAGATAGATTCCTCAGAAATAATTGAACATGGCATTTGCATACATCCTTGCATTCTTGACAGGTGTTCAGAGACAGATTTCTTTTCCTGACTTAATTTCTCATCAGAATGGACAACTTGAATCACAGTAATCAAGGTATATATTTGAAGCAACTACGGGCGAAGGTAACCGAAAGGAAGACCCAACTGGGGCAATTCAGGGCAGAGGTATAAGCCTTATTTCAGAATCAGAAACTATTGAAAGAGGAAGTCAACCAGATGAAGACTCAGATGAGCCGGTTATGGAAATCCTGAATGTGGTGTCAAGGAAATGAAGCTATTTTCATCCCTATTGAGGCGAACTACGTCGACTCTGATCCTCATTATCCCGATGAGGTACGTAGGCAGCGGGGTAGGGCCCGTTCGAGCACATTCTTTATTTTCCCTACATTTCCCCCTTTCTTTTCATTTTCTTCTCTTATTCCTTTCTCATTTCATTTTCCATTCCAGTTAGCGGTTTTATTCAGCAGGATATTCTCACCCTTTGAAACAAACAAGCAAGCGTGGATCCCGTCGGGTACGACGGACGATCTGGGGTGCTAATACCTTCCCAGGTCGTAACCGACCCCCGAACTCAGATCTTTGGTTCGCAAGGCCTCATCCTTTCCTTCTTCCTTAGGTTTGTGCAATATTACCTTTCCCACTCCTTTGGGATAAAAATGTCTGGCTGGCGACTCTACCTTTTCCGCGCCACTTTCGCGTTTGTACTAGGATGAAAATCCCGGGAGCGACACATCTAGGGTTTGTGATCTGAGCAATCCAAGAGCTTCTTGAGCCACTCCAAAGGTCAACAATCACTTCAAAGGGGTCTATATGTGTTCAAGCATCATATTACATCCTCTCAAAGTCAAGAATGCCAAAGAATCACAAGAACTGGGATTGGTATGGATGCAGAGCCAGGCTTGACTGCACAGTTGACCTAAAATTAGGGTTTTGGTTTCAAAGGCCATAACTCCAATTTTTTTGGTCATCCTTGTTTCTATTGGTCTCTATATGATATAGGGAGTATGCATATCAATTTTCATGAAGAAATTCCATGGGGAAGTCATCTGATCAAGATTTGACTTTCTGGACAAGTCAGTGCAAAATCAGGGCATCTGAGGCCCCCAATGACCCAACCAAGGGGTGATCTTCATCAATTTGAGTGTATTTGATCTTTATTTGATCATGTAAGAAGGTTTAAGTTCACAAAATTCAAGAATTACAAGTTTTTGCAAAGTTGACTTTTTAGGGCATGGTTGACTTTTAATGAAGTGTCATTTTATGCAACTTTTTCAACCTTTACTTTTTGATCCAAAAATGCTTCAAATGAAAAAACTTTGGTCATGAAAGTTGTAGATTAGATCTTTCCCTTTTCAAAAATTACAATAACATGACCTAATTCATTTTGGATCAAAAGTTATGGTGTGTCAAAGTTGGCAAAAATCACTAATTTTCAAAATATGCCTCAAATGAGAAACTTGCAAAAACTTTGTACCAAGGCATTTGTAACTTCTAGTTCATATCAAACCAATGTGCAAGCATCACACAAGTTCTAAAAATCAGATTTGAACCAAAATTTCTCATGTTTCATGGTTTGTATAGCAAGATCTTTTCATATGAACCAAAAGGGAACCAAGTTGCAAAATCATCATAACGCTTCCCTCCACTTGTTGCCTTGGCTGCTGAACCAACCCTAGCCTTTCCCCTCACCATGCTGCGCCAGACCACACCCTTGTACTAGCCTAGAACACAACCCATGCTTCTCTTACACAAGAGTGGACTTTTTGCAAAAGCTAGCTCACCTATCACAGCAGGCCAAGTCACATCACCTGACCAATAGGACTTGTTTATGTGGATCAAAGGCCAGCCATTTCATACAGCAAGCCAGCCTGAAAACTCACCACAACTCACATACACAAACTCTCTCCAATTTGCATTTTCCTTCGAATCTGATTCCACAAGCCATAAACACCCAAACAAACTCCACTAATCAACTCACCATGTCTCACTGAATCAAAACCAGCAAAGACCTAAGCCTGAAACCAGCAATAATACTACTTTTCCATTTTTCACTCTCAAAGCCAAAGCTTTCGAAACTCATTCCACAGGCCACAAACACTTGAACAAACTTCACAAACCTTCTCAAATCATCATCCTGATCACAAAGAACCCCTCACCTTTGCCTAAAACAGCCTGAATCACAAACACCATCCTCACCTGAGCTTGAACAGAACTTGTTCAATCTCCCTAACCAGCCAACATAAACTTCTTCTAAGCATCCAGACATCATCAAGGGGTCATAAGGAGTGGATTTCACAAGAAGGGGAGATCAGAAAGTTGCAAGTTTGAAAGCTTCGAAACTCAGGTAGCTCAAGAACATTTTTTCCAGAAATCATTTTTTAAGTTCTTTAGTTGTTCTACTTGCCTTCCTGATCATGAATATGTCTTTAGTTTTGAAAATGGTGGAAAAATGAGGATGTAATCGTGTTCTGAAAGTCTTGCCCTAAAATTTTTTTTGCTTCGATTCATGAGTTTGATGAAATATAAATGAGTTTTGGCTTGGGGTTTTGATTCAGTGAAGTGTGGGAGTCATTTCTTTGTTGTTAGATTTCGTTTTAGTTGTGTTTTGAGGATTTTAGGGATTTTCAGGTGGGGTTCCCACCGGAGAAGACGACCGGAGGTCTTCTCCGGCCACCTGAAAATCATTAGGGTTTTAATCAGGTCATTAATGGGCATTTGAATTTCGTGCGTTGGATTGGCTGACTTGTTTGACTTCGCACGTGGATGAGTGGTTCAGATGGGTCCATTAAACCCTAACCATAATTAATTAATTCATAATCCTGTTTAAGTCAAGTTTGAATGTGGGCCTTTGATCTGCGCGCGCAGTCAACCCTTTCCTGGCCAGACTCAATCCCAGCCATCCATCCAGCATACTTTCATTTATTTTGATTTTAATTTCATTTTTTTCTCATTTAATTTGTACAATTTATTTAAAATAGCAAAAATTATTTAAAAATTATGAAACTTTTTGTCAAGAGTTTCATTAATTTTTAATACCCAAAAATATTTTTATTTTCATTTTTAGCATCAAAAAAGTATTTTTAAATATTTAAAAGTTTATTTTTAATTGATTAATGAAAATTAATTTATTAAAAATACTTTTAGGTATTTAAAAATCACCAAAAAATTCATGAAATGTTTTAATACATTTAGAAACATTGTCCAACCTTCAAACCAAATTTATTTTTTGATCTTGATGCATTTTGAGAATTTTTCATTGAATTAAAATCATTTTTATGCATTATTTTGATCCAAACTTCCAAAAATCATTTCTACCTAACCATGAGGAGTTGGGCCTTTATTCTTTTTGCATTGCATTGTGTTTGGCATTTAGTTTGTGAGATTAAATGGCCATGATTTGATCTTTCATTTTCAATTTGTTAGGTATTTTTCTTGTTTAGGAACCCTAAAACCCTAGAAATCTTAAGAAAACCATAACTTGAATTTGGTTAGGAGTTGAGACCCCTCCTTTGGGCAGTGAGTTAGTATAGGATTAGGGGTCCTTTGAGTGCATTTTCAATTTTTTATAATGTTGTTTGCTTCTGGTTTTGGTTTTTGTTTGATGTATTGTTCATAAACCCTAATTTGGGCTTCCATATGCATCCACCTTGCATCTTCTTGCATAACATGACTTGCCATGACATTCCATACTTCCATTTGATTCATTTAACATCATAAGACACATTGAAAGCATGTTTGATCATTGCACCTTGCATTTTTCATGTTATATGCCATATGCATCTCATAACTTTTCATGTATGTTCTTGGTTCTTAACTTGCTCCATTTGCATTCATAAGCTTGTATTATCATCTCCATGCCTTGTTTCATGTTTGTAGCATCTCATAGCATCATTATCATCACAAATGTGCTTCTGGTTTGGTTTTGCATCATGTCATTCCATCCCATTTTGTATTGCATTGCATTTCTTTTCTAACCTTTCAGGTGGTAAGTGACTTTGAGAAGTGAATTTGCCTTCACTTCTCATAACTTCTCTTCATCTCTCCCTTGCATCCATGCTGCATTTTATCTTGTGTTTGAGATTGAGCTTGCTCATTCTTCTTCTTCCCTTCTTTCTTTCTTCTAGTGACTTGACTTCTTGAATGAAGCAAGTTACTTTGCCTCTCTTGGCTCCTTTCATCTGCTTCCTGGTGGTTCCTTTGAAGATCTTTCTTGTTAACTTCACAAACCTTAGGAACAACCAAGCATGACAATGGTTAGGATTTTTATTAGTCCCCCACTTAGTTTTACCTTTGTGTCTCATTGAGTCTTCTCTTCTCACCTCATAATCAGGGACTAAACCCTAAAGGCTTTAAGGCTTTGTGATTAAGCTTATGCCTGCATCCTTCTATTAGGATGGAGTGTATAACTTTAATCCTAAGTGTTGAACCCTTAATGTGTTTAAATCCTCTAATTAATTCACATAATAATCATCAAGACTTCACACTTGTAACTTGGGCCTTGCATTAGGGTTCTAATTCTTCCTTAATTGGTTAAGAAGGACTAACCCTAGTGTTAATGGACAAGTCCCCCTCAAGTTGTCTTACAAACCCTGAAAAACACTTCATCATCATATCATTAAATAAAATCCATCTAATAAAGGCTTGTTTTGTCATGAGTTTAATCCCTAATCATGGATTAAGTTGAGGAGCTTTCCTCAGCTTAAACATTCTCATCTATTATCCTTCTATTAGGATGGTGTAATGAGTCTGTTAAATCCCTGATTATGGCTTAACCTCATTACTTAACACTAAACAAAAACCACAAAAACACCTAAATAATCATAAGGAGGTTAATGATCTTAATCCTACATCAAAGGTGATTAAGTGTGAGAATCTGACTTCACACTTAAGGTATTCTCATTACCCCTGATCAGAGGGAAGATGTGATGAGTTTACTAGATCCATTGGTTTAGAATTAAGCTCATTAACTCATGACAAAATCCAAAAAAACAATAAAAGACTGAAAACACAAAAACAAACAATAATCGTCTCCTTCGGGATTCTTTTCTCATCTCATTCACTCACAAACGAGAACTTGCTTCTTCCGTCTAATGCAAGACAGTTTGCACCTGAGCCAGACAGGTCATACACTTGAGCATAGGCAAGTAAGCAGTTCAACAGTCAATTCATCTTTCAGTCTCTTTGGGTCGAACTACGGTGTTCTGACTTCCTCATTGCACGAGAGGATACGTAGGCATAACTTAACGGTTATCGAACAAAAGTCTCTGTATATCCCCCCTCTTTCCAGCATCTTTCTCTTGGCCTCATTATCATGAGCAATTCATTCTCACACTGACACTGTATATATCACACTTTGCACTTCTGCTACATTGACACCTGTACATCCTTTTCCAGTTCATTTATACACAAATTGCACTGACACTACCCCTTTAAAACACAAATCTTTTAAGCGTGGATCCCGTCGAGTACGGCGGACAATCTGGGTGCTAATACCATCCCAGGTTGTAACCAACCCCCTTTCTCAGTCTCTCTGGTTCGCAACCCGTCTTATCCATTCTTTTTCTAGGCCTATGCAGCATTGCCTTTCCTCCGGGATAAAAAATGCCTAGCTGGCGACTCTATTCATCTCCAGTGAGATCACGGCTGTGTGTTCTCATTGTCCCTCTCGCCGACCGTTCGCGTCTGTACCTTTATCTGGGCCTGGTCCCACCTATCGGGAGCGACACCAGGAAATTATAAGGGTTACTCCTGCAGAGTAATTATTATTTCCTGTATATTTTAAGCATGCATCAAGTCTTGCATCTTGCCCAAGATGTCAAGACTCATTTTGTAATCGGGCCATCTTGTAATTTTGTGCAAACAGATCAATCAATGAATATCGGACATCTTTTGCAAATGAGTCTCTTCTTTTCCGCTCACTGTTTTTCCATTTTTCTTTTTGTACAAAAATAAAATGGCAATGTTTTCCAAAATGACAACTTCATCTCACTTTTTCTAAACAAGATTAAAATCGATCACTAAAATGAACAATCTAAACCCTTGCAGAGAGTGCCTTTCAGACTGCACCGACAACAACACAGCTATGACTCTGTATGACTTTGACAATCCAATCAATCAAGATGATGAAGGGGTTGAAGAAGATTATGAGCTTCCTGGAGAGCTAGCCAGGTTGTTAAGGCTAGAGGAGAAGGTTATCACTCCTCATCAGGAGGAGGTCGAAACGGTTAATCTTTGTACATAAGAAGATGTGAAAGAGGTTAAGATCGGGGCCTGCCTACAAGACTCAGTGAAAAGGCAACTGATTGACCTGCTTCGTGAGTATGTGGATGTGTTTGCTTGGTCTTATCAGGACATGCCAGGGTTGGACACCGATATTATCATGCACAAGCTGCCTTTAAAAGAAGACTGTCCGCCGGTAAAACAGAAACTGTGCCGTACTCGCCCAGATATGGCAATGAAGATTAAAGAAGAGGTACAAAAGCAGTGGGACACCGGGTTCCTTGCTGTGACTAGCTATCTGCCGTGGGTTGCTAATATTGTACCTGTGCCTAAGAAAGATGGCAAGGTGAGGATGTGTGTGGACTACCGGGACCTGAACAGAGCCAGCCCGAAAGATGATTTCCCCTTACCTCACATTGATGTACTGGTTGATAATACGGCTCAGTTCTCGGTGTTCTCCTTCATGGACGGATTTTCAGGATACAATCAGATTAATATGTCACCTGAAGACATGGAGAAGACTACTTTCATCACACCCTGGGGCACGTTTTGTTACAAGGTGATGCCATTCGGACTGAAGAATGCTGGTGCAACATATCAACGGGCTATGGTAACATTATTCCACGACATGATCCACAAAGAAATTGAATGTTATGTGGATGACATGATTGCCAAGTCCCTCACAGAAGAAGACCACCTGGTAAATCTGTTGAAGTTATTCAAGCGTCTTAGGAAGTATCAACTGAAGTTAAACCCCAACAAGTGCACATTCGGGGTACGATCTGGTAAGCTTCTGGGATTTATTGTAAGTGAGAAAGGGATTGAAGTTGACCCTGATAAAGTCAAAGCCATTCAAGAAATGCCTGCACCGAAGTCAGAGAAAGAAGTTCGAGGTTTCTTAGGAAGATTGAACTACATTTCACGGTTCATATGTCACCTTACAGCAACCTGTGAACCTTTATTCAAGTTGTAAAGAAAAGAACAAACGGTCAGGTGGAACGAAGACTGCTGTAACACCCCAAAATTTGCCCTCCATATTTATTACTATCGGGCTGGTTGGTGTTTGCAGTCATGCATTTTTCATCAAAGCATTTCCTTGTGATATAAGTTGTCATGTTTTCTGGCGATTCATCTGGCTAGTGCGCTCAAGGCTGAGGCAAAGGTTGATCTCCTAATGTTGGAATCATATTCTTGTTAAGAAGATTATCAAACTCCAAATTGGTCCTGATGGTTATTCGAACGATGAAGTGTGAATTAAGGTTTCTTATAGGAATGATAAGTTCTCCTCTATCGATCTTCCTCAAAGATTAGGATTTTATTATATTGTGATTCAATCATCGATTTAAGTTGGTTCGGGCGTATCTTGTGGATATATTAGTGCACTTAGGTCATTCCCAAGATTTAGGAAAACATAGTTCGAAGTATTGGCTTTAGGATACATCGGAGCATGAAAGCTTTGGTTCAAATTATATAATTCAAATTAAGGGGAGGAAGTGTGTGGTTTTGGCTTATTTTGAAAGTATCACTCGAGTTTAGACCGAAGTTTATTCGAAAGACCTTGATATCCACTTCAGATGCAAGTCATTACCATTTTCCATTATTTTTATTTGACTTAATTCACATTAAATCATTTTTTTGTAAATCCATATTTAATACCCAATATTCATTTTCTAGGCCTATACCCATGAAATCATTTTTCAAAGTCCATCTTGTATAGGTCCATTTTAAGCCAACTTTTCATTCATTTTTTTTATTTCCCTCTTAATATTCATTTAAATCTGAATTTTCCTCTTAGTTTTTCCATAAATCTTTTCTAGCCATCAAATAAACAAATACAATGATCTTTTTAAGTCCAATCACCAAATCACCTTCATTATATTAATTATATTACTTGATAGTATATCCAAAAAATCGTTTATAGGAAAAAAACTGAAAAAAAGAAATACTGATATATAGAATTTATCAGGTAGCATTTTATCAGAGAGTATATCCTGGATTTCGGTTATTTCAGAGATAAGCAGAAAGTTGATAACCAAAAAGAGGACTCAGAATAGGAAAGAGGGATGAAAAAAAGAGATTCAGTTACAGAAGTTCATTGGAGGAAATTTCAGTTACAAAAATATTGATACAAGGGTTCCATACATAGTTCAGTTACAAAATACTAACAAACTCCCAACTAACTCTTAACCGAAAAAACTTCCAGAAGCTTCAGAGTTGATCGGTATATAAGATATGGACTCATTCACTGCTGTTTTTCGGTTGGAACTCTGAGCTTTTCTCCCATCACTTTTCCCCTCATTTTTCAGGATCACGCTCCTCATTTATCACCCTCAAACCTCTTCCATAATCTTCTCCAATCATCAATCTCAAACTTCAACAATCAATAATCTTCAACCACTTCATCATCTTTCTGTCAATCCTCAATCTACATTTTTTCTCGGCATCATCCATCTTCAATCCACCTTCAAACACGATCTTTAAAATCATTTCAGAACGTATAGAACTTCATCAAAACATCAACAAACTCGCATCTGCAAAATCAAGAACGATCAACATCAATGAAAATCAACAATAGAGTCAGAAAAGGCACAGGACAAGAGAAGGAGAAAGAGTGAAAATCATCGATAATCGCTATAACCTGACTTCGTCTTCAATCTCAAATTCGCTGCATTTCCATAGGCGGTCATATCTCAAAGACCATCACTACGAATTCAAGACCTGCAGCGAAGAACCTGCAAAAGAAGTCTAAAACAATACTGACTCAGCAAACCGATTCAAAAAAATATGAATCCAGATCAAGCACTACCACATAGAAACCTGAAGCCCTCAACCATTACCTTCAATCATCTTCCTCGTCCGTCTTTCCGCCTTTCACTAATATTGGCCTTCATCAAATCCATCACATAACCTGCACATCAACAAACCGATTCAAGGATTCGAAATCAAACATCAACATGGAATCGATCCAGCATGAACGCAATGATACACGTACAAGGTCAAACGCAAAAACACAAGGTTAACGGTGAATTCAAAAACGCATCGAAGAATAAGAGAAAAGGTATCAAAGAGGAAACTTACGCCAATCATTCGTCTGAATCACCTTCGTTCCACAGGTATGCAAATTTTGACTTGAAGCTTGCAAGTGTTCGCTACCATTGTACAGGTTATGATCAGGGGAGCGAGAACCCTTTGATTCTGAGAGTAAATTTGTGGTCTTGAGAGCCTGGTATCAGAGATTCGTATTTAGGGTTTTATTAATTTGGATGTATGTAAGGGTTATGCTTTGCGCGAGGTTGTTAGGTCATGGGGGAATGTAGTCGACGGCGGTCGTTAATCTCTTCCAGTAGCATGGTTTACTTCGGCGGCGAGGCTAGGGCTGAGTAGAGAGGAAGAAGACGAGAACAGGCGCCACGGATAAGAGAGGAAAAGAGGGCATATTGGTTTTTACGCGTTTGAGGAAGGGGGGAGAGGATCCGCCGCCGCGCCGACGGCGCGATTAGGGTTTCATGCTGGAGAAGATGAGGTTGTGAGAGGTGAAGGGGTTATGCGTGAGAGGAGAGAAGTCTTTGAAGGCTGAGAGTTTGATTTTATGTTTTCTTTCTTATTTAGTTGTTGTTAATTAGTTTTGGAAATTAAACAAGGCTCATAAAGGTGATTAATGTATTGATTAATCAAAATTAAAAGGCTATTAAATCACCAATGGACTCCACCGCCCAAAGGGGATAAGGGTTAGGATAAGTGGTCCACTCCGGCGGTGACACTTGTCACTGTCCGGTAGGACCACTGGATTTCTCAAGATAACAATCACGTGCATTTCTCCCCACTGCAACTCCCATGCTCCCTCCAGACCCAGCGCATATGGGCCTAAAGATATTGCTATACGCACTCCCATTAAGAAGCCCATTTTGTGTTTATAACTTAAAAACATTTCTATCTTCCCCCCCTCTATTTCTATTCTTTTATTATCCTATTTTATACCATTTTTTCAATTAATTCACAAATAAATATTAAAATGCATATTAAAATTCTATAAAAATTATATTAGAATTTTAAGCCATTTTAGAAACATTCCCAATTCTTATTTTCTGAAATTAATCATTTTTCAATTTTAATTCGATTTTTGAGTTTAATTGGTTTATATTGAGTTTTCACATAAACACATAAATTTGTACGATTTCTTTCTGCCACTTCCCATAACATTTTTTGCCCATTCTTTTTGCTATGATTAGAGGACAAGTTAAAGTACCTATAATATTTTTTGTGTATTTTTTAGGACATTTTTTCTACTGTTTTGGTATTGTGATTTGTATAAGTTTGTGATTAAACTTTAGGTAAGTTTAGATGACCATTTGACATAGTTAGAATTAGAATTTTTAAGAGAATTTTTAACATAGTGCTATAATCAGGTTAAAGACCTTAGGAAATTAATTTCACATTTTTTCCATGACTTTAGATATTTTTTGGCATTTTAATTCATTTCCATCATATTGTGTATATTCATGGTTCATATCATTCACTAACTATTTGTTTTTGTGCAAGGTATGTTTTCAAGGATTGGCTTATGGACTTGGATATTTTTGTGCCTCAATTATGTTTGTATGCTTTGTGATGTAATAGCATAGTAATTGTATGCTTGTATAGCTTCTTTAATTAGGTTAGAAAAGATAAAACGAAGCGATAGAAAACCAAAATCTCAAAAATAAATAAAACTCGATCCAACGTTGAGTAAATTTTCAAATAAACAAATAAAGTTGCATGTGACATTAAGGTTCCTCGATTACCATCGTTCCACTCCATTCAACCAAAAGCAAGCCTTGTATGTTTCACACCATAAGTCATGCGTCTCAGCACCACGCAATCGACCCACCCGATCCATTGTTTCATCTCATTTACATTCCATTCACGTTTTTACCTACCATGACTTAGGAGGACCATATTGTTCACTATTAACTCTTGTATTCTCATTTCTAGTCTTATATCTCTTAGGTAGATTTAATTTCAAACCTCACTAACCATAGGTCACCATTACATTCAACTAATGTAGGGTAAGTCTAGTTTCCCTTAGAATTTTTCCTTTTATAATTTGAGTCTCTCTTCTCATCTTAAAAGAAAATCAAAAACACTTAATAAAGGAAAAGGTGTACAATGCGCCACGAGCCTTAAGCTATATGGGAAATGATTAGTGGAGGTCTCCTTCACTCTTCTAGGGTGCTTTACAAACGTTCCATTGGGGGCGATCTTGGAAACTATTCGCTCTTGTGTCATAGTCTTTAGTGTTGTACATTCAATAAACATAAATTCAAAAACACTTCTTATAAAAGACAACAAACCAAGAAGTCACGTCTTCTCATCTCATCTCATACTCTTTGCGGACGAACATGACTTGTCTCGACAGTTCAAACAGCGATACGGTAAACACCCTCGAGTTAGAGCCGGTAACACCTGAGCTAGAGCTATGGCAACGTCATCCTAAAAATCTCAAACGAGTGTAAGCCTTAGTTAGACGAACTACGGCGTCTCTGATCCTCATATATCCCGATGAGGTACGTAGGCAGTGGGGTAGGGCCCATTCGAGCACAATCTTTATTTTCCCTACATTTTCCCCTTTTATTCCCATTTGTCAATTCCGTTTCTTTTCTCATTTCCATTTTATTCCAGATAGCCATTCCTTTACTCAAACAGCATATTATTTCTCACCCTTTGAAAACAGACTTTTAAGCATGGATCCCGTCGGGTACGGCGGACGGATTGGGGTGCTAATACCTTCTCAATTCGTAACCGACTCCCGTATCCAGATCTTTGGTTCGCAAGGCCTCGTCCTTTTTCCTTCTTCTTCATGTTTGTGCAACATTACTTTTCCCATTCCTTTGGGATAAAAATGTCTGGCTGGCGACTCTAACTTTTCCGTGCCACTTTCGCGTTTGTACTAGGATGAAAATCCCGGGAGCGACAGCTGGCGACTCTGCTGGGGACTTTTAGAAATTCTGATTTCCCCTTTGAGAGTCAATCCTAGCGCTTGTCTGTTCCTGTTTTCTTTGGGTGTTTATTTGTTTGTTGTTATGCTTTAGTTTAACTTTACTATTTTGTTTACAATTTATCGCTTTCCTTTACAGCTTTATTTACAGCTTTCTGCACTTTACTTTACTGTCGCATATACTGGCATATACTGTACTGGCTGTTCTGGTTTTCCTTGGCGGGATGGGATTATTGTGAGATAAGCCAAATACCCGGCTTGAGTATACACATAGGATTTAGAGTGGGCAGTCGTGTGGCTTGCGTGGTCTTGAGCACGTGTAGTTTTCACGAGTCCCACACCCAGATCAGGCTCTCTTGGGATATGTTCTATACTGCCTAGGCAGACCATAGAATGTTCCCACCTAATCTGTTAACATTGGGAACCGATCATCGAGGACCTTAGTGGAAACAACCCTCTCCAGTGGTGACAGTGGCAGACCACATTTCGTGGCAAACCCATTCGCACCCGAGGGCCCACTAGGAAATCGCATAGGATGACCTTGTTCTCTCATAGGATGACCTGGTCGTATGACGGTAGTATTGTACCCTTCGGGATGAATGTACTATTGTTTCTCGACTTCAGTGCTTGAAGCCGGG
Organism: Lathyrus aphaca; assembly: GCA_963966055.1. Classification (NCBI taxonomy): domain Eukaryota; kingdom Viridiplantae; phylum Streptophyta; class Magnoliopsida; order Fabales; family Fabaceae; genus Lathyrus; species Lathyrus aphaca. The sequence continues at coordinate 506,191,492 of OZ014520.1, forward strand.
AACTTATGAGGGATGCTTGTTTTTTTTCCGGAATTCAGCTGAGGCCTCCCTGAGTAGTACATAATGCTAAACCGATTCCCTGATTTGGTCATGAGCCATTTCTCGGAAATGGTGAACGTATTATTGCTATTCGGCTTTGAGAGTCCGTGATTTTGACCCGTAGTAGCACACCCGTGAGATTGGGAGGGGTTTACAGGTTTGCAGGAACCCTAAAAACTTCCAACATACCCGCTTTTGCTAGTATTACTCCGTGTTATGATCCGGTCCTATATGATACTTGGTCGAGAATTCTGGAACTTCTGCACAGAGATACTGACATCATGATCTTCACCAACACTTGGTTATCTGATCCACACCAGCGTCGGACCGCTGACCGCATGCCAGTTGCATACATGACATCATGGCATTTTAGCATACATGTTTAGTTACTTCTAAGGATCCCATATCTGAACTATGTCGGATTTTCTTCTGCATTAAAACTTGGATCAAAACAGATGGTTTCCTTGGAAATAACTGAACATGGCATTTACATACATCCTTGCATTTTTGACAGGTGTTCAGAGACAAATTCTTATCCTAACCTGGTTTCTCTCCAGAATCTCCAGAATGGATAATTTGAATCACGATTGTCAAGATATGAAACAACTCCGAGCGGAGGTGACTGAGATGAAGGCCCAACTGGGGCATGTGTTAGTGGACATTCGAGCGTTGTCTCAGGATCAGAAATTGCTGAGAGAAGAATTCAACTTGATGAAGACTCAGATAAAGCTGCTTACAGGAATCACAAATTCTATGTCGAAAAAGGAAAATAGTTGTGTGTCTGCTTTTCAAACAGAAGGTCATGTTTCTCCCATCTCTTTGGGATGTCCAATAAATCAGGGTTCTTTAGATGGATTTCCTATACAGTTCGAATCTCTTCACCAGCAATCGCCACTCGGCAGTCAGGAAGAGCATCAGATAGGAACCAACTCCACATGTGAACTGAATGATCCTACACCAATCGTTACCAAAGAAGTGAGCACTTTCTTTCCTTATCAGGGATCCTCCTTAGGTGCTACGCCTTGGTTTCCAGGAGAAATACTTCAACTGATTTCATCTATAACTCCTCCATTGCTAGCAACCCGTCATCAACAGGTTCAAGAAAGGGTTATTGATCCGATACCCATGTCTTATTCTGAAGTATGTCCACCACTGCTCAAAATGGGATTTATTGAGTGTCACGAGCTAACTCCTCCTTCAGCATGCAGGAATACAAAAGAAGTGGTCAACTTTCCTTCTTCTAGAATCATTGCTCAGGCTAGTCTTCAAAGGGGCTGCATCAACAATCTTCATTCACTCCTCGGCCGAGTATGAGTAAAAAAGTACAGGGACATGTCAGGCGTCCAACGCAATGTCAACAACGAAGTTTTCAATCACGACCACAGGGTCAGCAACAACAGGTACAAAGACCGTTTCAGGAAAGAACAAGAGCGAGGAACCGCAGACTTGATCCTATCCCATGTCCATATGTTGTATTACTTCCAGAGCTGCTGAAATTGAACTTGGTTGAGCTCCGAACCATGAGGGCTCCTTCTACTAATAACCTACCACCAAATTTTGATCCAAACTCCAGGTGCGAATTCCATTCAGGTGCCCAGGGGCACAGTATTGAGAAATGTTGGGCTTTTCAGAACAAGGTGCAAGACCTAATTGAGTCCAAGACAATCATTTTTTCTCCTCATCCAAAGGTACTCCAGAATCTGATGCCTGATCACGACGGAACCAGTGTCACGGTTATTCTACCAGATGGTCCATGTTAAGCTGAAGTCTTCAAGTTAATCACCCAGGACACCAGGGTATTCATGAAGCAAATAAAGCCAGCAGTATTCAAATACTCTCAGTGATGGCATTTATGTGTTTGCTTTTCTTCATTGTTCATTTTCATCCCTATTGAGGGGAACTACGTCGCTCTGATTCTTCATTGGTTATCAGTCAATGGAGATACGTAGGAAGAAGATCGTCAGGTCTTTCCGAGCAACCTTATGGGGCAACTTTACTCCCCGACTTCACTCTTTCCTTCAGATGTCTCGTGTCAGAGTCAGAATAGCTAGAAGAAGAGGTATGACTGCCATGGTTAGGTATACCACTGCGAATTGAAAATTACCAGTCTGTGAAAGAGATATTGATCGTTGAAAGTATCCAAGACTGACAGGTCCAGACGGAGCCAAGTCTCCTCAACTACGGCAATATTCAGTTTCTTTACTGCACTTCCATTTGTAGTTTCCTTTATATGTTAAACATTTGTCTACTTGTATGAAATTTGTTTTCTTTTGAATGTTAGCAATAATAAAACTCACATGTTTTTCTTGAAGTAAATTCATTTGCATTCCCTTATAATTTTGCATGTGTACATCACAATACCAATTGTCATGCTTAAATTCTATGAAAGGAGAATGACGAAACAAAAATGCAAAATCTCTAATTGTGTGCTCTCGAGTAAGGCCCTGTTGACGATGTACAGGCTTTGTTTCAAATCCTTAAACACTGGAGATATAAGGAAGATAGACCCTTGCTAACCCCTTCGAGCCTTGAAGTAGGAGTTTCTTTTCACATAAAAAAAACCCTCATATGTAACCCAGGAGCAGGGTAGACGTCAGCTAGTCATACCAAGCGTTCAGACTTTCATAAAGAAGTGTATTTGAAGATCCGTTGCATTCTACTATGCTAGTCAAGAGGTCCAAAGACCCGAAACCACAATGGTTATCCAAGTCAAAAGGTCCAAAGATTGAAGACCACCATGATTATCCTTCATCGACCAAAGAATGAGGCAGTCACAACCCTCGTGAAACAATCAAGACAAACAATGTCACGCGACTTGTTCAAAATGAAAAAAAGAAAAAGAAAAGAAAAGGCCCGCTAAGTCGAAACTTGAAAACAAGCGACTTAGACAAAAATTAGGGCATCCCGCTGGACCCCACAATCAAAGATTCACAAGAATCAGTCCAGGAAAAAGTTAGGAATAAGCAAAATAACGCAAAAGCGAAAGACGGAAAGGATTACACAAGAAAGATCCTCAAATGAGAACAAGTCGTGTGGCACAAACACAAAAGATAGAGGAGTGACTGACTCTCAGCAATAACCTGATTGGTGTTTCAACTGATAGCAGCAATGGTTCCTCAAATCAACACGAAACCCTTATGAAAGGTGAATGTTTGTGAAAACTAGCTGAATGTAGGAATGGAGAACATCACGAAGAGTGGGTGGGCACAAATAAACTTTGAGCCTATATCCTTTGTTTCTATAACCGTAAACCAGGCCACGATACAACCCTTAAAAGTCCTAACTGAAACAGGGTTAATTTGAGAGCGTACTACTACGAAGCCGCGTTCCTGACTCCTATGAGTTGTGCTAAAAGACATTTGTTGGTATTGCATGTACATACTCTCATTCAAAATAAGGTCGTATCTTAACCAGTGATTCTCTCACGAAGGTTAAACGATCCATTTTCAAAACTTCAAGTTTAACATGTGTGTTGCATTAGAATTTTCATTCTAAGAATAAACATTTTTTGCTTGCATACATTTGTTTAGCATCATAAGTGGTTCACATGCGGAAATTCAATCCAGAAACTTAAGCTTGCCAAGTTGAGAAGTCTAAAACTTTTGAAAGACTGTCACGTCGAGGTATACTTTTCCGAAAAAGCTTCATTGAGCAGGGACTTTCCCAATCGGTCATGGTAAGAGCTAGCTAACCCGGGGCAGTTACGTCGAGCAATCTCTTCAAAATTAAGGTGCTGAACCAATTCGGGGCAGTTACGTTGAGCAATCTCTTCAAATTTCAGTCAAATTGGGGCAATAACCTCGAGATTCAGATCTCTCCAAGAGCGAAGATTAGTCGGTCAAGTGCAAAGCTATTCAAATACTCGTACTGGGGCAGGCCACCCCAATAGTACGAGAGTTCATTCTTTCCCGAAGACAGACAATCGGAAGCACTTACCCGGAGTTTAGAATACCGTGGTCACTTGTCAAGTCAACTATCTCGTTTAACACTTCTGATTTATACAAATTTATCCGCATTGGCAATGGTTACCTCCCCAGCAAGGTTGTTACGCTAGTCCATGCAGTCGTTATGATACCTAAGAGTTTAAGACGCCAAGTCTTTTGTAAAATCCTCTTTTGTAAAATCCATACAGAAGCCACTGATCCCCAGCACGAGACAACTTGAAATCTTTCCTCCTCAGCAGGACGTGTCTCGATGTTGTCATCACCAACAGGCAAATGGAAGTTATCCTCACTAAAGTCATCACTTTTTCTTTCAGTTGATTTCCTTGATCTTGATTCCTCATCAGATCTAAGGCGATTCCTATTCCCCTAGAAGATTTCAGATAAATCATTCTCTTCCCCAGCAGATCCATAAAAGTGGATAATCCCCAATAGTCGAGGTATCCTCAGGCACGACCTTCAAATCTAAAAGTCCAATTTATTTTTGGCAAAGGTGGTAATTCGGGACAAATGAATTATTCACGCTCTTCTCCGACAGAGATGTTATCTCCACAGGACTTCTTGGGATCGAATACGCGATCATTGTGTTTCCCCACAGAGTTAGCAGGGACTTATTACTTCCGCGTCAGGAATTTCTTTCACATTCACACCAGTTCATTAACAATACTCAAGACATAATATCCCCAGTGTCATGGGGCAACATACCATGCAATTCAACATATGCAAAGTCCAGCCGCAGACTGGCCAAAGTCCATCTTCGGGTGGCAAATTTCAAAGTCCAGCCGCAGACTGGCCAAAGTCCATCTTCGGGTGGCAAATTTCAAAGTCCAGCCGCAGACTGGCCAAAGTCCATCTTCGGGTGGCAAGCTTCAAAAGTCCACCCGCAGTGTGGCAAATCTCTAAAGTCCCCCGCAGTGGGCAAAAGCCTCCCGTAGCGAGCAAAAGTCTCCCGTAGTGAGCAAAAGTCCACCCGCAGTGTGGCAAATCTCTAAAGTCCCCCGCAGTGGGCAAAAGCCTCCCGTAGCGAGCAAAAGTCTCCCGTAGTGAGCAAAAGTCCACCCGCAGTATGGCAAATTTCCAAAGTCCCCCGTAGTGGGATAAAGCCTCCCGTAGCGAGCAAAAGTCTCCCGTAGTGAGCAAAAGTCCACCCGTAGTGTGGCAAATTTCCAAAGTCCCCCGCGGTGGGCAAAAGCCTCCCGTAGTGAGCAAAAGTCTCCCGTAGCGAGCAAAAATCCACCCGCAGTGTGGCAAGCTTCAAAAGTCCACCCGCAGTGTGGCAAATCTTTAAAGTCCCCCGCAGTGGGCAAAAGCCTCCCGTAGCGAGCAAAAGTCTCCCGTAGTGAGCAAAAGTCCACCCGCAGTGTGGCAAATCTTCAAAGTCCCCCGCAGTGGGCAAAAGCCTCCCGTAGTGAGCAAAAGTCCACCCGCGGTGTGGCAAATTTCAAAAGTCTCCCACAGTGAGCAAAAGTCCAGCCGCAGACCGGCCAAAGTCCATCTTCAGGTGGCAAGTTTGAAAAATCTCCCGCAGCGAGCAGAAGTCCACCTGCAGTGTGGCAAACCCTTAAAGTCCACCCGCAGTGTGGCAAATTATCCGGCAATCCACTCGCAGTGTGGTAAAGTGTCTGAAGTCCAACCGCAAATTGGCAAAAGTCCATCCCCAGGGTGGCAAAGTATCCTGAAATTCGACCTCAATTTGTTAAAAGGTCCACCCGTAGTGTGGCAAGTCAGTAGCCATCTGACATCATTCAAAAGGCATCCCATGTTTACTATTCTCAACATCATAATTATATCCAAGCAGAGTTCGTTCGGTTGAGTTCATTTCCCTGTTCTTCTGCCAACAGAGTGCAAATTTTCTGGTTGTTTCTGGTATTCAATCCCTGCATACCTCAAACATCTGAAAGCAACTGCTATCATCCATTCAGGTCTACAGTGATTGAATAGGGGCAGCTGTAACACCCCAAAATTTGCCCTCCATATTTATTACTATCGGGCTGTTTAGTGTTTGCAGTCATGCATTTTTCATCAAAGCATTTCCTTGTGATATAAGTTGTCATGTTTTCTGGCGATTCATCTGGCTAGTGCGCTCAAGGCTGAGGCAAAGGTTGAGCTCCTAATGTTGGAATCATATTCTTGTTAAGAAGATTATCAAACTCCAAATTGGTCCTGATGGTTATTCGAACGATGAAGTGTGAATTAAGGTTTCTTATAGGAATGATAAGTTCTCCTCTATCGATCTTCCTCAAAGATTAGGATTTTATTATATTGTGATTCAATCATCGATTTAAGTTGGTTCGGGCGTATCTTGTGGATATATTAGTGCACGTAGGTCATTCCCAAGATTTGGGAAAACATAGTTCGAAGTATTGGATTTAGGATACATCGGAGCATGAAAGCTTTGGTTCAAATTATATAATTCAAATTAAGGGGAGGAAGTGTGTGGTTTTGGCTTATTTTGAAAGTATCACTCGAGTTTAGACCGAAGTTTATTCGAAAGACCTTGATATCCACTTCAGATGCAAGTCATTACCATTTTCCATTATTTTTATTTGACTTAATTCACATTAAATCATTTTTTTGTAAATCCATATTTAATACCCAATATTCATTTTCTAGGCCTATACCCATGAAATCATTTTTCAAAGTCCATCTTGTATAGGTCCATTTTACGCCAACTTTTCATTCATTTTTTTTATTTCCCTTTTAATATTCATTTAAATCTGAATTTTCCTCTTAGTTTTTCCATAAATCTTTTCTAGCCATCAAATAAACAAATACAATGATCTTTTTAAGTCCAATCACCAAATCACCTTCATTATATTAATTATATTACTTGATAGTATATCCAAAAAATCGTTTATAGGAAAAAAACTGAAAAAAAAGGAATACTGATATATAGAATTTATCAGGTAGCATTTTATCAGAGAGTATATCCTGGATTTCGGTTATTTCAGAGATAAGCAGAAAGTTGATAACCAAAAAGAGGACTCAGAATAGGAAAGAGGGATGAAAAAAAGAGATTCAGTTACAGAAGTTCATTGGAGGAAATTTCAGTTACAAAAATATTGATACAAGGGTTCCATACATAGTTCCGTTACAAAATACTAACAAACTCCCAACTAACTCTTAACCGAAAAAACTTCCAGAAGCTTCAAAGTTGATCGGTATATAAGATATGGACTCATTCACTGCTGTTTTTCCGGTTGGAACTCTGAGCTTTTCTCCCATCACTTTTCCCCTCATTTTTCAGGATCACGCTCCTCATTTATCACCCTCAAACCTCTTCCATAATCTTCTCCAATCATCAATCTCAAACTTCAACAATCAATAATCTTCAACCACTTCATCATCTTTCTGTCAATCCTCAATCTGCATTTTTTCTCGGTATCATCCATCTTCAATCCACCTTCAAACACCATCTTTAAAATCATTTCAGAACGTAAAGAACTTCATCAAAACATCAACAAACTCGCATCTGCAAAATCAAGAACGATCAACATCAATGAAAATCAACAATAGAGTCAGAAAAGGCACAGGACAAGAGAAGGAGAAAGAGTGAAAATCATCGATAATCGCTATAACCTGACTTCGTCTTCAATCTCAAATTCGCTGCATTTCCATAGGGGGTCATATCTCAAAGACCATCACTACAAATTCAAGACCTGCAGCGAAGAACCTGCAAAAGAAGTCTAAAACAATACTGACTCAGCAAACCGATTCACAAAAATATGAATCCAGATCAAGCACTACCACAGAGAAACCTGAAGCCCTCAACCATTACCTTCAATCCTCTTCCTCGTCCGTCTTTCCGCCTTTCACTAATCTTGGCCTTCATCAAATCCATCACATAACCTGCACATCAACAAACCGATTCAAGGATTCGAAATCAAACATCAACACGGAATCGATCCAGCATGAACTCAATGATACACATACAAGGTCAAACGCAAAAACACAAGGTTAACGGTGAATTCAAAAACGCATCGAAGAATAAGAGAAAAGGGATCAAAGAGGAAACTTACGCCAATCATTCGTCTGAATCACCTTCGTTCCATAAGTATGCAAATTTCGACTTGAAGCTTACAAGTGTTCGCTACCATTGTATAGGTTATGATCAGGGGAGCGAGAACCCTTTGATTCTGAGAGTAAATTTGTGGTCTTGAGAGCCTGGTATCAGAGATTCGTATTTAGGGTTTTATTAATTTGGATGTATGTAAGGGTTATTCTTTGCGCGAGGTTGTTAGGTCATGGGGGAATGTAGTCAACGGCGGTCGTTAATCTCTTCCAGTAGCATGGTTTACTTCGGCGGCGAGGCTAGGGCTGAGTAGAGAGGAAGAAGACGAGAACAGGCGCCGCGGATAAGAGAGGAAAAGAGGGCATATTGGTTTTTACGCGTTTGAGGAAGGGGGGAGAGGATCCGCCGCCGCGCCGACGGCGCGATTAGGGTTTCATGCTGGAGAAGATGAGGTTGTGAGAGGTGAAGGGGTTATGCGTGAGAGGAGAGAAGTCTGTGAAGGCTGAGAGTTTGATTTTATGTTTTATTTCTTATTTAGTTGTTGTTAATTAGTTTTGGAAATTAAATAAGGCTCATAAAGGTGATTAATGTATTGATTAATCAAAATTAAAAGGCTATTAAATCACCAATGGACTCCACCGCCCAAAGGGGATAAGGGTTAGGATAAGTGGTCCACTCCGGCGGTGACACTTGTCACCGTCCGGTAGGACCACTGGATTTCTCAAGATAACAATCACGTGCATTTCTCCCCACTGCAACTCCCATGCTCCCTCCAGACCCAGCGCATATGGGCCTAAAGATATTGTTATACGCACTCCCATTAAGAAGCCCATTTTGTGTTTATAACTTAAAAACATTTCTATCTTCCCCCCCTCTATTTCTATTCTTTTATTATCCTATTTTATACCATTTTTTCAATTAATTCACAAATAAATATTAAAATGCATATTAAAATTCTATAAAAATTAAATTAGAATTTTAAGCCATTTTAGAAACATTCCCAATTCTTATTTTCTGAAATTAATCATTTTTCAATTTTAATTCGATTTTTGAGTTTAATTGGTTTATATTGAGTTTTCACATAAACACATAAATTTGTACGATTTCTTTCTGCCACTTCCCATAACATTTTTTGCCCATTCTTTTTGTTATGATTAGAGGACAAGTTAAAGTACCTATAATATTTTTTGTGTATTTTTTAGGACATTTTTTCTACTGTTTTGGTATTGTGATTTGTATAAGTTTGTGATTAAACTTTAGGTAAGTTTAGATGACCATTTGACATAGTTAGAATTAGAATTTTTAAGAGATTTTTTAACATAGTGCTATAATCAGGTTAAAGACCTTAGGAAATTAATTTCACATTTTTTCCATGACTTTAGATATTTTTTGGCATTTTAATTCATTTCCATCATATTGTGTATATTCATGGTTCATATCATTCACTAACTATTTGTTTTTGTGCAAGGTATGTTTTCAAGGATTGGCTTATGGACTTGGATATTTTTGTGCCTCAATTATGTTTGTATGCTTTGTGATGTAATAGCATAGTACTTGTATGCTTGTATAGCTTCTTTAATTAGGTTAGAAAAGATAAAACGAAGCGATAGAAAACCAAAATCTCAAAAATAAATAAAACTCGATCCAACGTTGAGTAAATTTTCAAATAAACAAATAAAGTTGCATGTGACATTAAGGTTCCTCGATTACCATCGTTCCACTCCATTCAACCAAAAGCAAGCCTTGTATGTTTCACACCATAAGTCATGCGTCTCAGCACCACGCAATCGACCCACCCGATCCATTGTTTCATCTCATTTACATTCCATTCACGTTTTTACCTACCATGACTTAGGAGGACCATATTGTTCACTATTAACTCTTGTATTCTCATTTTTAGTCTTATATCTCTTAGGTAGATTTAATTTCAAACCTCACTAACCATAGGTCACCATTACATTCAACTAATGTAGGGTAAGTCTAGTTTCCCTTAGAATTTTTCCTTTTATAATTTGAGTCTCTCTTCTCATCTTAAAAGAAAATCAAAAACACTTAATAAAGGAAAAGGTGTACAATGCGCCACGAGCCTTAAGCTATACGGGAAATGATTAGTGGAGGTCTCCTTCACTCTTCTAGGGTGCTTTACAAACGTTCCATTGGGGGCGATCTTGGAAAGTATTCGCTCCTGTGTCATAGTCTTTAGTGTTGTACATTTAATAAACATAAATTCAAAAACACTTCTTATAAAATACAACAAACCAAGAAGTCACGTCTTCTCATCTCATCTCATACTCTTTGCGGACGAACATGACTTGTCTCGACAGTTCCAGCAGCGATACAGTAAACACCCTCGAGTCAGAGCCGGTAACACCTGAGCTAGAGCTATGGCAACGCCATCCTAAAAATCTCAAACGAGTGTAAGCCTTAGTTAGACGAACTACGGCGTCTCTGATCCTCATATATCCCGATGAGGTACGTAGGCAGTGGGGTAGGGCCCATTCGAGCACAATCTTTATTTTCCCTACATTTTCCCCTTTTATTCCCATTTGTCAATTCCGTTTCTTTTATCATTTCCATTTTATTCCAGATAGCCATTCCTTTACTCAAACAACATATTATTTCTCACCCTTTGAAAACAGACTTTTAAGTGTGGATCCCGTCGGGTACGGCGGACGGATTGGGGTGCTAATACCTTCTCAATTCGTAACCGACTCCCGTATCCAGATCTTTGGTTCGCAAGGCCTCGTCCTTTTTCCTTCTTCCTCAGGTTTGTGCAACATTACCTTTCCCATTCCTTTGGTATAAAAATGTCTGGCTGGCGACTCTAACTTTTCCGCGCCACTTTCGCGTTTGTACTAGGATGAAAATCCCGGGAGCGACAACTGCCAGAGGGCTTTTGACAAAATCAAGGAATACTTACAAGAGCCTTCAATCCTTATGCCTCCAGTTGAAGGAAGACCTCTAATCATGTACTTGACAGTATTAGAAGAGTCAATGGGGTGTGTGTTGGGCCAGCATGACGAGTCTGGTCGAAAAGAGTATGCAATATACTACCTAAGCAAAAAGTTTACCGACTGTGAACAACGTTATTCACTGCTCGAGAAAACTTGTTGTGCTTTAGCGTGGGCTGCTCGCCGACTAAGGAAGTATATGTTGACCCATACTACCTTGTTGATCTCAAAGATGGATCCAGTTAAGTACATTTTTGAGAAGCCAGCACTTACCGGACGGGTTGCAAGATGGAAAATGATACTCACAGAATACGACATTCAGTACACATCTCAGAAAGCCATCAAGGGCAGTGTGTTGTCTGATTATCTTGCTGAGCAACCCATTGATGATTACCAGCCTATGAGATTTGACTTCCCTGATGAAGACATCATGTTCATAAAAGCAAAAGATCATGAAGAGCCTGTTCACACTAAAGGGCCTGACCCAGAAGAAGAATGGACTATGATGTTTGACGGGGCTGTTAATATGAATGGTCGTGGTGTTGGTGCAGTACTCATTACACCTAAAGGAGTTAACCTGCCTTTCTCGGCAAAACTCACTTTCAACTGCACTAACAACGAAGCTGAATACGAAGCTTGTATCATGGGTCTTGAGGAAGCCATTGACCTCAGGATCAAGACTTTGACTGTGTTCGGAGATTCAGCTTTGGTAATCAATCAAACCAACGACAAATGGTACACACACCAAGACCATCTGATACCTTACAGGGATTATACAAGGAGGTTATTGACTTTCTTCACAATGGTCAAGCTTGAGTATATCCCTCGGGACGAGAATCAGTTTGCAGATGCTCTGGCTACCATTTCATCCATGATCAAAGTTCAGACCGCCAACTTTGTACCTCGGATATCAGTATCCAGACTTGACAGACCAGCATATGTATTTGCAGTAGACATTGCCAAAGATGATAAGCCTTGGTTCCATGACATCAAATGCTTCTTGGAGGATCAAACATACCCACCTGGGGCATCTTCCAATGATAAGAAGACACTAAGAAGGCTAGCCGGTAGTTTCTTCCTGAATACTGACGGTTCCCTGTACAAGAGAAACTTCGATATGGTACTCCTCAGATGCGTTGATAGGGCAGAAGCGGATTTGTTAATGCACGAGGTGCACGAAGGATCCTTCGGTACCCATGCAGGAGGGCATGCCATGGCTAAAAAGTTGCTAAGATCAGGTTATTACTGGATCACAATGGATGCCGACTGTTGTGCCTATGCCAGAAGATGTCATAAATGCCAGATTTATGCGAATAAGGTGCACGTGCCTCCAAATCCTTTGAATGTGATGTCTTCACCCTAGCCCTTCTCCATGTGGGGCATTGATATGATTGGCAAAATTGAACCGACTGCTTGAAACGGACACAGATTCATCCTGGTTGCTATTGACTATTTTACCAAGTGGGTTGAAGCGGCTTCTTATGCAAATGTTACCAGGCAAGTGGTAGCCAGATTCCTGAAGAGAGATATCATCTGTCGGTATGGAGTACCCGAGCGAATCATTACTGATAATGGTTCCAATTTAAACAACAAAATGATGGCAGAGCTGTGTCGGGACTTCAAGATCCAACACCACAATTCTTCTCCTTATAGGCCAAAGATGAATGGCGTTGTTGAGGCAGCTAACAAGAATATCAAGAAGATGGTGCAGAAGATGGTGGTCACCTACAAAGACTGGCATGAAATGCTACCATTTGCCTTGCATGGGTACCGTACGTCAATCAGAACATCCACTGGGGCAACACCGTTTCAGCTTGTGTATGGTATGGAAGCAGTCCTACCTAATGAAGTTGAGTTACCCTCCCTACGGGTATTAATGGATGTTAAGTTGAACGAAGTAGAGTGGGTCCGATCCCGATACGAACAACTGAGTCTGATTGAAGAGAAGAGATTAGCTATAATCTATCATGGGCAGTTATATCAGAAAAGAATGAAGAAAGCCTTCGATCAGAAAGTCAGGCTCCGGGAGTACCAAGTGGGAGATCTTGTGCTGAAAAGACTCCTCCCTCCTCATACAGACCACAGGGGCAAGTGGACTCCGAACTATGAAGGACCATTCGTAGTAAAGAGAGTTTTCTCCGGTGGAGCACTCATGCTCAGTACTATGGATGGTGAAGACTTCCCGTCCCCTGTGAATTCAGATGCGGTTAAAAAATACTTCTCATAAAATGACCCGCTGGACATAAAAATAGAATGTAAGTCCAGGCAAAAATAGGGCATCCCGGCGAGTCAAAAACAGAATAAAAGACTCGAGCAAAAATAAGGGAAAAAAAAAAAAAAAAAAACGTACACCCGCTGAGTTGAAAAGCCGCATTGGACAACTCAGGCAAAAAAATGGGTATCCTGATGGATTGAAAACTCGAAAGGGCGATCCATGCAAAACAAGGGAATAAGCGAACAATTGCATTCTGAATTCGTCTGTATCACTTACAACTTGGTAAGCTTCGAAAGGATCAAGCTTCTTTCAGAATCAGCCTTCTTCAGAAAGCAAGACGAGAAGAGCGTCAAATATCATATGAGTCATAGCAAAGGGAACCTCCCCGAAGCGTCATCAACATTGCCAATACCTTTTATTTCTCAATTTGTAACGATCTCCTCATTTTAGGGGATTTGTTTCCTTGACTGTGTTGGCCAATTCAGGGCACATGAATTAATAAAATCAGACTTTCAGTCATGTTTCGCCTCGTACATTTCATTTTCATTTGCAAGGATGTCCGATGTCTTTAAGATACTGATTGCATGAATACAAATGCTTCTCTTCTAAAAAATATGTGCTTGCAGGAAATATGTTTACTCCCGGGAATGTCTAACTCCTATGAGGGAATCCCGTAAGGGATACCTCGGGATTGCTTGTGCGCTCCTCTATCTTTTCAGGATTGCATGTATTCAAGGCACAGCATGGGGCATGAAAGCTTCACCCCAGCCAGCTGGCAAATCATTATCCACTCAGTCTAACACCGGAGGTGCTTTCTCCCCAGCTGAGTTTCCATTTATTTCCTCCCCAGCCAAGTACAAAAGCCAGGGAACCATCCTCCCCACAGAGTCTCAGCCTCTATACAGAAGAACAATAACCTGAAGGTCTCACAACAGAGTGACGAAAGCTTCTACAAACCCCAGTTGGGTCCCTCATTACCAAGATAGGTCTATCAGTGACCTATATCCCCAAGAAGAGTTCCATATGTCAGATCTACCAATGATCTCATTCCCAGCTGGGAGGTCCGCTTCAAGCAGATCAACCAGAGATCTTCGCAGCAACGGGATCCGAATTCCGGATCAGTACCTTTGCATAATCATAGCATTCACATCATATTCTCCCCGCAGAGCGTAGCATTCTATCTAATACGGAACATTACGGCAAAAATCAAACATATTGCATAATCATAAGCCATGTACTGGATCAAACACTTGTAAATACCGACAATCCGTCAAGATATACAGAGAAACTTTCCAAATTCCCCGGCAGAAGGCCAAGGCATTTTCCCCACACTTGTAAACACAAATACACGCTCCTTTTGGCACCCGTTCGTGTCATGATTCCCCAACAAAGCCGCCCAGGCATTCTTTACAAACAGACACTCATATATTACAGATACTTCTTGACACTCGTCCGTGTCATATCCCCAGTGGAAAGCCAAAGCGTCCTCTTTGCACTCACAGATGCATATATCCATACAAATTCCCTGACACCCGTCCGTGTCACCGTCCCCAACATAGCTACCTAAAACACTTTGTAAATCATACACCTGTTTATATTACACTTTTCTCTTTTGACACTCGTCCGTGTCACTCTCCCCAGCAGGGTAAACACTCGCCTGCACACCACTCATACTTATTACTCCTTTTTCACTCATACAGATACCCGTCCGTATCTTGTATATATCACTCAAATCCCCTCAGATTCGACACTCGTCCATGTTCTTTGTTAACCAGTTGATACTCGTCCGTATCATCATCTCAGAACATGTGTCAAGCGTTTGTTTCTACCTGATACTCGTCCGTATCATAGTCTTAAGGATGCTTGTTCGCATCTTTAATCCATACTTATGTCTTTTTGAATTTAGACACTCGTCTGTGTCTACTATTCCCCAGAAGAGTCCCCTCAGAATCGACACTCGTCCGTGTTCCTTGTTAACCAGTTGATACTCGTCCGTATCATCATCTCTGAACATGCGTCAAGCGTTTGTTTCTATTTGATACCCGTCCGTATCATGGTCTTAAGGATGCTCGTCCGCATCTTTAATCTATACACCGTGTCAAATACTTATGTCTTCATGGGATTAGCCACTCGTCCGTGTCTATTTTTCCCCAGCAAGTCCCAGCAAAACTTCTATTCTATCTGACATTCGTCCTATGTCATGAAACCTTTCGGCAGCCGTACCCTGCAAGGTGATCGTCCTTCACCTTTGGATGACCGTCCCTCATCCTTTCCCAGCGGAGTCTCTATTCATTAGAACCCCTTTCCATCCGACATTCGTCTTATGTCGTGATATTTAGCAGCCGTACCCTGCTAGGTGATCGTCCTTCACCCTTTGATGATCGTCCTTCATCATTTTATCTGATGGCCGTCCCCATCGTTGATCTTGTTATCTGACATTCGTCCTATGTCATGATACCCTCAGAGCAGCCGTACCCTGCTAGGTGATCATCCTTCACCTCTTGATGATCGTCCTTCATCATTTTATCCGATGGCCTTCCCCATCGTCGACCTTTTATCCGACATTCGTCCTATGTCGCGATACTTTTGGCAGCCGTACCCTGCCAGGTGATCGTCCTTCACCTTAGATGACCGTCCCTCATCTTATCCCCATCAGAGCAGCCGTCCCCTGCTAGGTGATCGTCCTTCACCTTTGATGATCGTACCTCATCATTTGTTTTACCCATAATCCCCAAAGAGTTTTATAGCTTTACATGATGGCCGTCCCCATCACAACCTCCCATATCCCCAGCATGTCGGCCGTCCCCGTCATCGCTTCATCCCCAACAGTCGTCCCCTGCTCGACGGTCGTCCTCCGTCGCCCGCACTTTATAATATACTTTATTTTCTTTTACAATCTATATCCCTTTTCTTCTTCATTCTGTGAGTGCAAATTTTGGACTGTCTTTGGTATTCAACCACAAGTTATCTTGTTTGCCTGTTAAGCCGTTGCTTACATCCTACACAGCTAACTTATGTTTGAATAGGGGCAGCTGTAAACACCCCAAATTTGCCCTCACCCATTCACACCATGGCTTGTGGTCTTTTCACATGCATAAGTTCAATCATGGCATCTCATACCACATTTTTGATTCACTGCATTGCTTCTAAGTCATCTGCATCTAGGGTTTGTGATCTGAGCTATCCCTGAGCCATTTGAGCCACTCCAAAGGTCATCAATCACTTCAAAGGGGTCCATGTATGTTCAAGCATCATATTAAATCCTCTCAAAGTCAAGAATGTCAAAAAATCACAAGAACTGAGAATGGCATGGAAGCAGAGCCAGGTTTAACTACACAGATGACCTAGAATTAGGGTTTTGGTTTCAAAGGCCATAACTCCAATTTTTTTGGTCATTCTTGTTTCTATTGGTCTCTATATGGTATAGGGATCATGCATATCAATTTTCATGAAGAAATTCCATGGGGAAGTCATCTGATCGAGGGTTGACTTTTTGAGCAAGTTAGTGTAAAATCAGGGCATCTGAGGCCTTCAATGACCCAACCAAAGGGTGTTCATCAGCATTTTGATTATGTATGATCTTTATTTGATCATAGAAGATGTGGGAAGTTCACAAAATTGAAGAATTTCAAGCCATTTGCAAAGTTGACTTTTTGGGAAAATGACTTATAATGGAAACTTGCCATTTTGGGAAACTTTTTCAACCCTTGCTTTTTGATTCAAAAATGCCTCAAATGAGAAAACTTTGGTCATGAAAGTTGTAGAATGGATCATTCCCTTTTCAAAAAGTACAAGAACTCATTCTAATTCATTTTGGATCAAAAGTTATGGCCTTGCAAAGTTGGACAAAATCATTGAAATTTCACTTTTGCACAAAGTGGAAAACTTGCAATTTCTCATGGCAAGCCTTTATGTGACTTCAATATGACCTCTAATCATCATACCAATTCAATGCATGACCAAAAATCAGAATTGGCCCAAGGGATTTTTCATTTATTTGCCTTGATTTTCACATAACCATAAGTCATCTTTCATGAAAGTGCAAAGAGGGATTTTTTGCAAAATCATTCTCAAAAGGATTGTATGATCTCTAGCTGGTTTTAATACATTGTCATGACTTCATGAGGCATCACACACCAAAATTCAGCAAGGTTTTCTCACATGTACATAACCAAAAGTCATGAAATGTAACAAGTGGGCAAGTTGCAAAAACTCTCTCAACTCATGATCCAAATGCAGCAGCCTCTCATGAACCATCCAAGGGTCATCCTCAAACTCAGCTGAGGCAGATACACCCTTTAGATTTCCTCTGCCATGGCCCATACTCTCAAGGACACATATTTGACTTTTTGGCCAAAACTCCCATACTCTTGGAATAGTGTTTTGCAGCCATTCAAAACCTACCACATATTATATTCAAACAATATGGGAGAGATAAGTGCAAGCATTGGGGCCTAAAAACACACACAACCTCAGATTCACAATTTTGTGCACAAACTTGTTCTCTTCGAAACTCCCTCAAAATTTAACAAAATCCAGAAATTTCTTCACCCACAAACCACAAATCACTCATGGAACAAAAACCCACCATTAAAACAGCCTGAAACCCCCTAGAACACAACTGTAAAATCTGCTACACCAGAACTCATCTTCACAAATCAGCCATCAACAAAAGTTTTGAAGCATTCCATTGAGCTCATGAGGTTCAGGAGAGGCAGTTTGCTTAAGAGAAAGGCCAGGAAAGCTCATCTTCACAGTTCTTCATCTCAGGTAGCTTCAAAATTCCAACTTTCCAGAGCTTGTTTTTCTTGTTATAAAATGAAAGTGTATGTTGTGCTGGTCATGTTGATATCTTTGGAATTGAAAATGGTGAAGAAATGACCATTTCATGGCTCTCTGAAATTTCACCCGTAAATTTTGTTTGCTTCGATTCCCTCTGTTCTTGGGTTAGAAATGACGTTTGAGGGGTGATTTGAATGGGGTTTGGGTAGAGGATCATTTCCCTGTGTTCAATTTGACTTGGGGTAGCCTGTAGCGAAATCTAGGGTTTTGGTTTCGTCGGAGAAGACGACCGGAAGTCTTCTCCGGCCACCTGAATATCATTAACCCTAATTATGTCATTAATTGTGGTTTAAATTTGGCGCGTTTTGATGGCCAGGATCTTTCCATTTTGCCCTAATCCATAATTAACTTTATTAATCCAAATTAATTAATTATAAAGTCAGGTTTAGCCAGGTTTGAACTTGGGCCATAGGATTGCGCGCCAAGTCAAACCTCCCCTGCCTAGATTGCATCTGATCCTCTCATTTTGCATACTTTTCCATAATTCAATTTTATTTTCATTTTATTTGATTTATTTTGTACATTTAATTTAAAATAGCAAAAAATGTTTAAAAATCATGAAAATATTTGTCAAGGTTTTCATTATTTTTCAGAACACAAAAATATTTTTATTTTTTATTTTTGCATTAAAAATTATTTTTAAATCATTTAAAAGGTTATTTCTAATTAATTAATGGAAATTAATTAATTAAAAATACTTTTAGGTATTTAAAAATCACAAAAAAATTCACATTGCACTTAGAAACATTTAGAAACATTGTCCAACTCTCAAACCAAATTTCTTTTTTGTTCTTGATGCCTTTTGATCATTTTCATTGGAATTAATTTCATTTTAAGGCAATATTTTTGTCCAAACTTCAAAAATTCATTTCTGCCTAACCATTGAGAGTTGGATGATGATTCTTTTTGCATTGCATCTTGCATAGTGTCGCTCCCAAAAGATGAGACTGGCTCAAATGAGGTACAGACGCGAACGGTCGGCGAAAAGAGGATGTGAGAACACACAGGAATGAACTCACAAGAAAAGAAAGAGTCGCCAGCTAGGCAGTTTTATCCCGAAGGAAAGGTAATGCTGCATAGACCTAGAAAGATATGGATAAGACGGTTGCGAACCAGAGAGACTGAGAAAGGGGTTGGTTACAACCTGGGAAGGTATTAGCATCCAGATTGTCCGCCGTACTCGACGGGATCCACGCTTAAAAGATTTGTGTTCTAAAGGGGTAGTGTCAGTGCAATTTGTGCATAAAAAGAGCTGGAAAAAGATGTACAGGTGTCTGTGTAAAAGAAGTGTAAAGTGTAATATATACAGTGTCAGTGTAAGGACAAGAGTGAAATGCTCATGATAATGAGGCTAAGAACAATGCTGGAAGGAGGGGGAATATACAGAGACTTTTGTTCGATAACTGTTAAGTTATGCCTACGTATCCTTAAGTGTGAAGTCAGCTTCTCACACTTAAACACCTTTGGTGTAGGATTAAGATCATTAACCTACTTGTGATTCTTTAGATGTTTTTGGTGTTTTGTTTAGTGTTAAGTCATGAGGTTAAGCCATAATCAGGGATTAAACAGACTCATTACACCATCCTAATAGAAGGATAATAGATGAGAATGTTTAAGCTGAGGAAAGCTCCTCAACTTAATCCATGGTTAGGGATTAAACTCATGACAAAACAAAGCCTTTATTAAGTGGATTTTAAATAATGATATGATTAAGAAATGAGTCTTATGATTTGTAAGACAACTTGTGGGGGACTTGTCCATTAATACTAGGGTTAGTCCTTCTTAACCAATTAAGGAAGAATTAGAACCCTAATGCAAGGCCCAAGTTACAAGCTTGATGTCCTGATGATTATTAGATGAATTGATTAAAGGATTTAAACACATTAAGGGTTTAACACTTAGGATTAAAGTTATACACTCCATCCTAATAGAAGGATGCAGGCATAAGCTTAATCACAAAGCCTTAAAGCCTTTATGGTTTAGTACTTGATTATGAGGTGAGAAGAGAAGACTCAATGAGACACAAAGGTAAAATCTAAATGGGGGGACTAATCAATACCCTAATTATTGTCATGCTTGGTTATCCCTAAGGTTTGTGCGGTTTACAAGAAAGATCTTCAGAGAACCACCAGGAAGCAGATGAAAGGAGCAAAGAGAAGCAAAGTAACTTGCTTCATTTAAGAAGACAAGTCACTTGAGGAAAGAAATTAAGAAGAAGAAGAAAGAGCAAGCTCAATCTCAAACACAAGACAAAATGCAGCAATGATGCATAAGAGAAGATGAAAAGAAATTGTGAGAAGTGAAGGCAAATTCACTTCTCAAAGTAACTTACCACCTGAAAAGTTAATGAAAGAAATGCAATGCAATGCAAAATGAGATGAAATGACATGATGCAAACCAAAACCAGAGGCATAAGTATGATGCTAATGATGCTACAAGATGATGCAAACATGAGACAAGGCATGAGGATGATCATACAAACATGTGGATGCAAGAGAAGCATGCTTAGAACCATGAACATACATGAAAAGTTATGGAATGCAAATAACATACACCATGGCAAATGAATGAGGCAATGATCAAACATGATTCTCACATGTCTTAAGATGTCAAATGAATCAAATGGATGCACAAAATATCATGGCAAGTCATGGTATGCAAACAAATGCAAGATGAATGCAAAAGAAAGCCCAAATTAGGGTTTATGATCAATGCACAAAACAAAAACCAAAACCAGAAGCAAACATCATGATAAAAAATTGAAAAGGGACTCAAAGGAACCCTAAACCTACACAAACTCACTGCCCAAAGGAGGGGTTCTAACTCTTAACCTAGTGTAAGTTATGAATTTCTCAAGATTTCTAGGGTTTTAAGGCACCTTGTCAAGAAAATTGTCAAACAAATTGAAAATGCAAGATCAAATCATGCCAATTTAACCCTATAAACTACATGATATGCAAGATGCAATGCAAAAAGAATCAAAGTCCAACTCTTAAAGACTAGGCAGAAATGAATTTTTGAAGATTGGGTCAAAATAATGCCTTAAAATGAAATTAATTCCATGGAAAATTGTCAAAAGACATCAAGATCAAAAAAGAAATTTGGTTTGAGGGTTGGACAATGTTTCTAAATGATTTTAAATGTTTCATGAATTTTTTTGTGATTTTTAAATACCTAAAAGTATTTTTAATTAATTAATTCTCATTAATTAATTAAAAATAAACTTTTAAATGATTTAAAAATAATTTTTAATGCAAAAAATAAAAATAAAAATGTTTTTGGTTTCTGAAAATTAATAAAAGGTTGTATAAAAATTTTCAGAATTTTTAAATGATTTTTACTATTTTTAAATAAATGAGCAAAACAAATGAATTAAAATGAAAATAAAATTGAATAAAAATGAAAGTATGCGCATCCAAGGGACAAGATTGGTTATGGGGATATTTTGCTTGACTTCGCGCGCAATCTGATGGCCACAATTCAAACTGAGCTAATTTCCAATTAAATTTAATTAAACTGAATTAATTAGATTAATTATGGATTAGGGTTTCTAATGGTGCATCTTGTCCATTCAAACGCGCGCCAGTCATCCTTGGTCAACTCATCCAACGCACCAAATTCAAACCTCATTTAATGACACAGATTAGGGCTAATGGTTCTCAGGTGGCCGGAGAAGACTTCCGGTCGTCTTCTCCGGCGAACCAAAACCCTAGGTTTCACTACAGGCCACCCCACTTCAAATTAAACACATGGAAATGATCCTCTAACATCATGGAACATGAATCAACCATCAAACAACATTTAAACTACATGAATCAAGCAAATCGAAGCAAACATTTTTCACGGGAGAAATTTCAGAACATCAATACATGCTCATTTTCCACTCATTTTCAATTTCAAACACATCATGATGATCAGGATAACATGTAGAATCAATTTATAACAAGTAAATGAAGTTCTGGTAAATTTGTTCTTGAGCTATACCTGAGATGGAACCTTCTGGTTCTGGGCTTTCTGGGCTGTTTCTTGGTGCCAACTCACTCCTCTTGAGCTCCTAATGAAGTCTTGATGCTTGGAAGAAGTTTATGATGGCTGGTTTGGAGGGTTACAGAAGTTTTGTTCAAGGGGAGGTGGAAATCGTATTTTGATTTCAGTGACTTTCAGGCTATGGTGATGGGTGGTTTTTGATCAGTGAAGCATGCTGAGTTTGTCTGTGAAGTTTGTTTGTGTGTTTGAGGCTTGTGGAGAGTGTTTCGAATGCTTTTGCAAATGGGAGAGATTTTGATAACTATGGCTTGTGGGCAAGATCAGAATGAGTTGTGTGTTATGTTAGGCTGGGTTTTGTCCATGTATCAAAAGGGGATAGGTCAGAAAGTTGTTGGTGGCCTATGGTGATTGGTATGGGTCTTTGGCCAAAATGTCAACTTGGTGTGTACTTGAGGTATGGGCTATGGTACAACTTGCTTTTTTTCTTGCTTTGGCTCAGCTTGAATCAAGGAATGCTGTGAAAAAGGTTTAGAGGCAATGCAGCAAGTGGTTTGTAACTTATGATAGGTTTTGCAAGTTGGTTCATGTTTGGTTCCTTTGGGATTTCTTGAGTTTCAAGGCATCAAAGTGCAAAGTTCTTTGGCCCATTCTGAATTTTAGAGGTCATGTGATCATGTTGTGAAGAAATGGTACACATTTGAGGCCTTTAGAACACTTGATCATACCATTTTGCAAAATGCCTCTTTGGTGGAAAACTTCAAATTATGTGATTTTGGCCAACTTTGACAAGCCATAACTTTTGATTCAAAATGAATTAGGTCATGTTCTTGTACTTTTTGAAAAGGTAATGATCCATTCTACAACTTTCATGACCAAAGTTTTTCCATTTGAAGCATTTTTGAATCAAAAAGCAAGGGGTGAAAAAGTTTCCCAAAATGGCAATTTTCAATAAAAGTCAACTTTCCCAAAAAGTCAACTTTGCAAATGACTTGAGATTATTCAATTTTGTGAACTTCCAACATCTTCCATGATCAAATAAAGATCACACATAATCAAAATGATGATGAACACCCTTTGGTTGGGTCATTGAGGGCCTCAGATGCCCTGATTTTGCACTGACTTGCTTAGAAAGTCAACCTTTGATCAAATGACTTCCCCATTGAATTTCTTCATGAAAATTGATATGAATGATCCCTATACCATATAGATACCAATATAAACAAGAATGACCAAAAAAATTGGATTTATGGCCTCTGAAACCAAAACCCTAATTTTAGGTCATCTGTGCAGTTAATCCTTGCTCTGCTTTCATGCCATTCTCAGTTCTTGTGATTCTTTGACATTATTGACTTTGAGAGGATATAATATGATGCTTGAACATACATGGACCCCCTTGAAGTGATTGATGACCTTTGGAGTGGCTCAAGAAGCTCTTGGATTGCTCAGATCACAAACCCTAGATGCAGATGACTTTGAACCAATGCAAAGAATCAAAAATGTGATATGAGATGCTATGATTGAGTTTATGCATATGAGGAGATCACAAGCCATGGTGTGAATGGGTGAGGGCAAATTTGGGGTGTTTACAGCTGCCCCTATTCAAACATGAGTTAGCTGTGCAGGATGTAAGCGACAGCTTAACAGTCAAACAAGATAACTTGTGGTTGAATACAAAAGACAGTCCAAAATTTGCACTCACAAAATGAAGAAGAAAAAGGATATAGATTGTAAAGGAAAATAAAGTATATTGTAAAGTACGGGCAACGGAGGACGACCGTCGAGCAGAGGACGACTGCTGGGGAAAGAGCAATGACGGGGACGGCCGACACGCTGGAAAAAGTGCGGGAAATAAAGCAATGACGAGGACGGCCGACATGCTGGGGATAAAAGAGATTATGATGGGGACGGCCATCAAGTAAAGCTATAAGATTCTCTGGGGATTAATGAAAAGTGATGGGGACGGCCATCAAGTTCATAAAGTAATGTAAACAACGATGGGGACGGCCATCGGGCTGAACTGATGAAGGACGATCATCAGGAAAAGGAAAAGGGACCACGACGGGGACGGCCATCGGGTCAAAGAATAAATGAAATAATGATGAGGGACGGTCATCAAAGGTGAAGGACGATCAGCTGGCAGGGTACGGCTGTCGAAAATATCGCGACACAGGACGAATGCCGGATAAAAGGTCGGCGAAGGGGACGGCCATCGGACGAGCATGATGAAGGACGATCATCAAGAGGTGAAGGACGATCACCTAGCAGGGGACAGCTGCTCTCAAGGTTTATCATGACATAGGACGAATGTCAGATAAAAAGATCAACGATGGGGACGGCCATCGGATAAAATGATGAAGGACGATCATCAAAAGGTAAAGGACGATCACCTAGCAGGGGACGGCTGCTCTGAAAGGGATAAGATGAGGGACGATCATCTAAGGTGAAGGACGATCACCTGGCAGGGTACGGCTGCCGAATATCACGATACAGGACGAATGTCGGATAGAAAATATCAACGATGGGGACGGCCATCGGATGAGCATGATGAAGGACGATCATCAAGAGGTGAAGGACGATCACCTAGCAGGGGACGGCTGCTCTCGAGGTTTATCATGACATAGGACGAATGTCAGATAGGAAAGAAAATTTGCTTTGCTGGCGATCTACTGGGGAATAGTAAACACGGACGAGTGTTCTGTATCCAAGAAATAAAAGGTATAAGTGTTTTGACGCTGTGTATAGATTAAGGATGCGGGCGAGCATTCCTAAGACTATGATACGGACGAGTATCGGGTAGAAACAAATACTGACACGTGTTCAGAGATGATGATACGGACGAGTATCAACTGGTTAACAAGGAACACGGACGAGTGTTGAATCTGAGGGGATTCTTCTGGGGAATAGTAGACACAGACGAGTGTCTTTATTCAAGAAGACAAGAGTGTTTGACACGTGTATGGATTAAAGATGCGGACGAGCATCCTTAAGACTATGATACGGACGAGTATCAGGTAGAAAGAAACACTTGACGCATGTTCTGAGATGATGGTACGGACGAGTACCAACTGGTTAACAAAGAACACGGACGAGTGTTAAATCTGATATGATATAAGTGGTGTATACAAGATACAGACGAGCATCTGTATAAGAGTAATAAGTATGAGCGGTGTATAGATGAGTGTTTAACCCGCTGGGAAGAGTGACACAGACGAGTGTCAAAAAGAGGAAAGTGTAGTATAAACAAATATCTGATATACAAAGTGTTTAGGTTACTGTGCTGGGGAAGGTGTCACGGACGAGTGTCAAGGAATTGTATATATATGTATCTGTGAGTGCAAAGAGGATGCTTTGGCTTTCTGTCGGGGATATGACACGGACGGGTGCCACAAGGAGTATGTACTGATGTTTTGTGAATGCAAGGCAACTGCTTTAGCTTTAGCCCTCCGCTGGGGAGTCTGGTGAGCATTTTGTATATTGTTGATGGATTGTCATTATTCACAAGTGTTTGATTCAGAACATGGCTTATAATTATGCAATATGTTTGATTTTTGCCGTAATGCTCCGTGTTAGACGGAATGCTACGCTCTGTGGGAAAAATATGATGCGAATGCTATGATTATTAAAGGATACCCATCTGGGATTCGGATCCCGTTGCTGTGAAGATCTCTGGTCGATCTGTTTGAAATGGACATCCCAGCTAGGGATGAGATCATTGGTAGATCCGACGAGATGTATCTGCTTGGGGGAATAGGTTACTGATAGACCCATCCTTGGTAATAAGGGACCCAGCTGGGGTTTGTAGAAGCTTTCGTCACTCTGTTGTGATTCCTTCATGCGTTGCTCTTCTAGATAGAGGATGAAACTATGTGGGGAGATGGTTCCCTGGATTTTGTACTTGGCTAAGGAGGAAGAATGATTGGCACCTCGGCTGGGGAGAAATAACAAGTGGAAACTCAGCAGGGGAGGAAACACTTTGGGTGCTAAGACTGAGTGAGCGTTGATTTACCAGCTTGCTGGGATGAAGCTTACATGCCCCATGTTGCGCTTTTTGAAATACCTGCGATCCTGCAAAGACAGAGGGACGCACAAGTAATCCCGAGGTATCCTTTACTGAATCCCATCATGAGAGTTCAGACACTCCCGGGAATAAATACATTTCCTGCAAGCACGTAGTTTCAGAAAGACGCATCTGTATTTATGCAACCGATATATTAATGACATCAGACATTTTTGCAAACAAAAGAGTACGAGACAACGTGTGACTAACAATCTGATTTTATTAATTCATGTGCCCTGAATTGGCAAGATACAGTCAAAGAAACAAATCCCCTAAAATGAGGAGATTGTTACAAAATGAGAAACAAAATGCTGGCAATGTTGACGACGCTTCAAGGAGCTTCTCTTTTTCTATGACTCGTATGACTTTTGACGTTCTTCTCGTCTTGCTTTCTGAAGAAGGTTGATTCTGATTGGCGCTTGAACCTTTTGAAGCTTACCAAGTTGTAAGTGATACAGCCGAATTCAGAATGCAGTTGTTCGCTTATTCCCTTATTTTGCATGGATCGCCCTTTCGGGTTCTCAATCCATCGGGATACCCATTTTTGCCTGAGTTGTCCAATGCGGCTTTTCAACTCAGCGGGTGTACACATTTTTTTGTTTATTTTCCCTTATTTTTGCCCGAGTCTTTTATTCTGTTTTTGACTCGCCAGGATGCCCTATTTTTGCCTGGACTTACATTCTGTTTTTATGTCCAGCGGGTCATTTTTCATGCGAAGTATTTTTTAACTGCATCTGAATTCATAGGGGACGGGAAGTCTTCACCGTCCATAGTACTGAGCATGAGTGCTCCACCGGAGAAAACTTTCTTTACCACAAATGGTCCTTCATAGTTTGGAGTCCACTTGCCCCTGTGGTCTGTATGAGGAGGGAGGATTCTTTTCAGCACAAGATCTCCTACTTGGTACCCTCGGTGCCTGACTTTCTGATCGAAGGCTCTCTTCATTCTTTTCTGATACAACTGCCCATGACATTGCATCCAATCTTTTCTCTTCAATCAGACTCAGTTGTTCGTATCGGGATCGGACCCACTCTGCTTCGTTCAGCTTAACATCCATCAGTACTTGTAAGGAGGGTAATTCAACTTCAACAGGTAGGACTGCTTCCATACCGTACACAAGCTGATACGGTGTTGCCCCAGTGGATGTTCTAATTGACGTGCGGTACCCATGCAAGGCAAATAGTAGCATATCATGCCAGTCTTTATAGGTGACTACCATCTTCTGCACAATCTTCTTGATATTCTTATTAGCTGCCTCAACAACGCCATTCATCTTTGGCCTGTAAGGAGAAGAATTGTGGTGTTGGATCTTGAAGTCCCGACATAGTTCTTCCATCATTTTATTGTTCAAGTTGGAACCATTGTCAGTAATGATTCGTTCGGGGATTCCGTATCGACAGATGATATTTCTCTTCAGAAATCTGGCTACCACTTGCCTTGTAACATTTGCATAGGAAGCTGCTTCAACCCACTTGGTGAAATAGTCAATGGCAACTAGGATGAATATGTGGCCATTTGAAGCAGTTGGCTCAATCTTGCCAATCATGTCAATGCCCCACATAGCAAAGGGCCAGGGTGAAGACATCACATTCAAAGGATTGGGAGGCACATGCACCTTATCCGCATAAATCTGGCATTTATGGCATTTTCTGGCGTAGGCACAACAGTCGGCATCCATTGTGATCCAGTAATATCCTGATCTTAGCAACTTTTTAGCCATGGCATGCCCTCCTGCATGGGTACCAAAAGGTCCTTCATGTACCTCGTGCATCAACAAGTCTGCCTTTGTTCTATCAACGCATCTGAGGAGTACCATATCAAAGTTTCTCTTGTACAGGGAACCGTCAGTGTTCAAAAAGAAACTACCAGCAAGCCTTCTTAAAGTCTTCTTATCATTGGAAGATGCCCCAGGTGGGTATGTTTGATCCTCCAAGAAGCACTTAATGTCATGGAACCAAGGCTTATCATCCTTGACAACATCTGCTGCGAACACATATGCTGGTCTGTCAAGTCTGGACACTGAAATTTGAGGTACAAAGTTGGCAGCTTGAACTTTGATCATGGATGAAATGGTAGCCAGAGCATCTGCAAACTGATTTTCGTCCCGAGGGATATACTCAATCTTGACTGTTGTAAAGAAAGTCAATAACCTCCTTGTATAATCTCTGTAAGGTATCAGATGATCCTAGTGTGTGTACCATTTGCCGTTGGTTTGATTAACTACCAGAGCTGAATCTCCGAATACGGTCAATGTCTTGATCCTGAGGTCAATGGCTTCCTCAAGACCTATAATGCAAGCTTCGTATTCAGCTTCGTTGTTAGTGCAATTAAAGGTGAGCTTTGCCGAGAAAGGCATGTGAACTCCTTTAGGTGTAATGAGTACTGCACCAACACCATGACCATTCATGTTAACAGCCCCATCAAACATCATAGTCCATTCTTCCTCTGGGTCGGGCCCTTCAGTGTGAACAGGCTCTTCATGATCTTTTGCTTTTATGAACATGATGTCTTCATCAGGGAAGTCAAATCTCATAGGCTGGTAATCATCAATAGGTTGCTCAGCAAGATATTCAGACAACACACTGCCCTTTATGGCTTTCTGAGACGTGTACTGGATGTCATATTCTGTGAGGATCATTTGCCATCTTGCAACCCGTCCGGTAAGTGCTGGCTTCTCAAAAATATACTTGACTGGATCCATCTTTGAGATCAATAAAGTGGTGTGGGTCAACATATATTGTCTCAGTCGGCGAGCAGCCCACGCTAAAGCACAACAAGTTTTCTCGAGCAGTGAATAACGTTGTTCACAGTCGGTAAACTTTTTGCTTAGGTAGTATATTGCATACTCTTTTCGACCAGACTCGTCATACTGGCCCAGCACACACCCCATTGACTCTTCTAATACTGTCAAGTACATGATTAGAGGTCTTCCTTCAACTGGAGGCATAAGGATTGGAGGCTCTTGTAAGTATTCCTTGATCTTGTCAAAAGCCTTCTGGCAGTGTTCGTTCCACCTGACCGTTTGTTCTTTTCTTAGCAGTTTGAACAAGGGTTCACAGGTTGCTGTAAGGTGGGATATGAACCGTGAAATGTAATTCAATCGACCTAATAAACCTCGAACTTCTTTTTCTGTCTTCGGTGCAGGCATCTCTTGAATAGCTTTAACTTTATCAGGGTCAACTTCAATCCCTTTCTCGCTTACGATAAATCCCAGCAGCTTACCAGATCGCACCCCGAATGTGCATTTGTTGGGGTTAAACTTCAATTGGTACTTCCTCAGACGCTTGAATAGCTTCAGCAGATTTACCAGGTGATCTTCTTCGGTGAGGGACTTGGCAATCATGTCATCCACATAACATTCGATTTCTTTATGGATCATATAGTGGAATAACGTCACCATAGCCCGTTGATATGTTGCACCAGCATTCTTCAGTCCGAATGGCATCACCTTGTAACAGAACGTGCCCCAGGGTGTGATGAAGGTTGTCTTCTCCATGTCTTCAGGTGACATCTTGATCTGATTGTATCCTGAAAATCCGTCCATGAAGGAGAATACCGAGAACTGAGCCGTATTATCCACCAATACATCGATGTGAGGTAATGGGAAGTCATCTTTCGGGCTGGCTCTATTCAGATCCCGGTAGTCAACACACATTCTCACTTTGCCTTCTTTCTTAGGCACAGGTACTATATTAGCAACCCACGGCGGGTAGCTAGTCACAGCAAGGAACCCGGCGTCCCACTGCTTTTGTACCTCTTCCTTTATCTTCATTGCCATGTCTGGGCGAGTACGGCGCAGTTTCTGTTTAACCGGCGGGCAATCTTCTCTTAAAGGCAGCTTGTGCATAACAATGTCGGTGTCCAACCCTGGCATATCCTGATAAGACCAAGCAAACACATCCACATATTCCCGAAGCAGGTCAATTAGTTGTCTCTTCACTGAGTCTTGTAAGCAGGCCCCGATTTTAACTTCTTTCATATCTTCATCTGTACCAAGATTAATCGTTTCGACCTCCTCCTAACGAGGAGTGATAATTTTCTCCTCTTGCCTTAACAACATGGCTAGCTCTTCAGGAAGCTCATAATCTTCTTCAACCCCTTCATCAGCTTGATTGATTGGATTGTCAAAGTCATACGAAGCCATAGCTGTGCTGTTGTCGGTGCGGTCTAAAAGGCACTCTCTGCAAAGGGTTCAGATTCGTTCATTTTAGTGATTGATTTTAATCTTGTTTAGAAAGAGTGAAATGAAGTTATCATTTTGAAAACATTGCCATTTATTTTTTGTACAAAAAGAAAAAGGGAAAAAACAGTGAGCGGAAAAGAAAAAAGACTCATTTGCAAAAGATGTCTGATTATCATTGATTGATCTATTTGCACAAAATTACAGATGGCCCGATTACAAAATGAGTCTTGTCATCTTGGGCAAGATGCAAGACTTGATGCATGCTTAAAATACAGGAAATAATACTTACTCTGCAGGAGTAACTCTTATAATTTCCTGGGAAGACCAGTTAAGGACTTGGCTCCCCGGGATCTTTGGACGTATCCAACTCTCCAGGTTGCGGTCGCTTTCATCCTCGTCTTCCAAGTTGTTCACTGCATCTGGGGAGAGCATCCCCCCACTGACAAAATTGGGCTTCTTAGCAGCCTCTGCTTGATCTTGTTGAGTTGGTTTGTAACCCAACCCAAATCTATCCTCCTTCTTCTCCACAGGCAGCAACTTGCCCCAGCCTTGGGCAGTCCCCTCTTCAACAACCTTCCTGGCTTGCTGATAAGATGTCATTGAGGTTCCGGGTACAGCGAATGCTTCATTTATGTTCAAGGCCTCAAACCCTTGACTCATAGTTTCGTGGATCTCCCCATCCATCTCAATGTATTTGTATGTAGCCAGATGGCTAACAAAGATATCTTCCTCTCCACAAATAGTAACGACTTGGCCCTCCCACTCGAATTTTAACTTCTAGTGAAGGGTTGACATCACGGCGCCAGCGGCGTGTATCCATGGTCTACCCAATAGACAGCTGTAGGCAGGCTGTATATCCATCACAAAGAAGGTCGTTTTGAAAGTCTGTGGGCCAATCATTATAGGCAACTCTATCTCTCCCAGAACTGATCTCTTAGAACCGTCAAAGGCTCTCACTACCAAGTTGCTTGGGCGTAATGCCAATCCTTCATACTCCAGCTTCACAAGGGCTTTCTTGGGCAGGACATTGAGGGACGACCCCGTGTCTACCAATACATGAGAAAGAACTGCACCCTTACACTCCAAGGTAATGTGCAAAGCCTTGTTGTGATTGCGACCTTTCGTCGTCAAATCAGTGTTGGTAAATCCTAGTCCATGACTAGCGTTGACATTTCCAACCACAACCTCTAACTGATTGACGGTAATCTCCTCTGGCACGTAAGCTGCGTGCAAGACTTTTAATAGTGCATTCCGATGAGCCTCGAAGCACATTAGCAATGATAAAATGGAGATTTTGGAAGGTGTCTGGTGAAGCTGGTCCACTATCTTGTAATCGCTTTTCTTGATGATTCTCATGAATTCATCAACCTCTTGATCAAAAGGGGTCTTTAAAGCTTCTTTAGCAATTTGTTCTTCTTGCACCATGCTCTTCCCTTTTGCTTTGGCAGCAACTTCTGCTTCAGCAATGGGTTTTGGAATTTGCGAGGCAAAGAGACGTCCGCTTCAAGTGAAGCCTCCGCCTCCCCCCACATTGTCTATCTGTGGTGAAGAAGTTGATGATTCCAAAGTGATTTTCTGCCCTTCGCAGTATAGATCTGAGCCGTAATGCCAAGGGATGGCATTATTTCTTTCATAAGGGAGTGGCCCAGGCACTGTGATAGTGACTGGACTGATAGCGGCTGCAGAAGGGACCACGATAGTGTGTGGATCATAGTATATTGTAACTGGTGCTCTGATAGGAGTGGCATTTTGTGAGTTGTAGGCAGGAACATTTGCAGGATCATAATATATTGTAACCGTTGAGACACTTTCATTAATTGCTGTTGATGTTGTAGGAGGCACTGTTGACTGGATGGATGTTGAAGTTGTAGAAGAGATGGTTGTTGATATTTGGTTCGTTGAAGTGACAGATGAAACATTTGTTGATGAGATTGAAGAGTTGTTTGGAATAATTGTTGTTGCAGTTGTAGAAGACTCGGGAATTGTTGTTAAGGAGATTGCTGGATTTGTAGGTGTTGATGTCGTGATTTGAAGTAGGCCACTCTGGATGAGACCAATTATGCCGCTTCTCAGGTTATCACACCCATTTACCGAAATGTTGCAATAACCGCACCCGAGCTCACACCCGGGGAATATCTGGCATTCAAGGAGTTGAGCTTTAATCTCTACCAGGGGTGTCCGAATCTGCCCCACACTGGTTATCAAGAAAGACGGTTTATCTTCCTCAATAGCATTAATTCTGGGTCCTCCGTGGTTGGGCATGGGGTTTTTGCTGACATTTGGCGGGGGTGCAAAGTTTAGAGCTTTGGAATCCACTAAATCCTGTACTTTCATGTGCAAAGCACTGCATTTCTCTGTACTGTGGCCAGGTGCGTTGGAGTGAAAAGCACATCTGGCGCTGGCGTCATAATTTCTGGGCAGACTGGCAGGATCTGGAGGTGCCAATGTTCTTAGCTCAACCAGGTTGAGTTTCAGGAGTTGTGGCAATAATGCGGCATAAGGAATAGGGATCGGATCAATCACCCTATTGGCCTGAGATGGTCTCTGTTGAAAAGGTCTTTGCTGATTGTTGTTGCTGTTGTTGTTGTTGTTATAATTTCTCTGAGGTGGATATTGAGCTTGTTGCTGGTAGTGGGGTTGTTGCTGTGGTTGGTATGCTGGTTGTTGATGAATTGGAGCAGGAATAGTGACAGCTGCCACTGACCCATGAACATACTGGGGTCTGCCCCTGCTGGCATGGATAGCATTAGTCTCACCAGTTCTTCTTGGCCCCACAAAAGGCTTTCTAGGGTTGTGGACGAGCTCGCACCGTTGTCAGAAATTTTGCCCATCTTTAGAAGGCTCTCAATTCTTTCTCCAGCTATAACTACATCAGCGAAGCTGGTGGAAGAAAAGGCAGCTAGCCTGTCAATGTATGTCCCTTGAAGGGTGTTCATAAACATGTCGGCCATTTCCCTTTCCGACATGGGTGGTTAGACAGCAGCAGCAAGCCGTCTCCACCTCTGGGCGTATTCCCGAAAGCTTTCTCTGGATGACTGGGACATTCCCATCAGGAGGGTCCTGTTAGGAGCCATATCCAAGTTGTACTGGTATTGTCTGATGAAGGCCTCATCCAGGTCCTTCCAGCACCATATTGTTGCTCTAGTCAAATGGGAGTACCATTTCCTTGAAGCTCCTGTTAAACTGTCTTCGAAATAAAACATCCACAGTTTTTCATCCATGGTGTATGCCTTCAGCCTCCCCAGAAAAGATTGCAAATGGGTTCGTGGACAGGAAGTTCCGTTGTACTTCTCGAAGCACGGAGGTTTGAACTTGTGGGGAATTCTTACCCCGTCCACTAAGCCCATGTCCATGACATCAAAACCCAAAGAGTTTTGAGACTCCAGGGATCTTAATTTCTCAACAATTTCATCTAGCCTACTGTCATAGGCTTCATCCCCAGCTCCCATCACAGTGAATTGATCTTCTTGGGGGTCTTCTTGTAATACTCTGCCTGCAGTGGCATTCCCTTGCACATTAGCAGGGATGTTGATCTCTGGATGAAGATGAGGCCCATATACAGGTGGGTTGACATGAGGCTGAACCCTCTCATTGTTGCTCGTTCCTCCAATCCCTAGATGGGGGTCTTCCTGGGTCTGCCTCTTCACTAATGCCCTTAATCTTTCCTGGCTTTGAGCCAAACCATTCATCACTTCCATGAACTGAGTCATCTGGTTTCTTATTTCTAACCTCTCGTTGGCCATTTGAGTCCTGACTTCCGTAAGATCCTGTTGTACCTGGTCCATCTGTATACCCGGAAGGTTGTTGCGAGTGGGATATCTGTGCGGACGGTTGAGTGGGAACACCCGACGGCGAGCAATAGTTCCTGAACCACAACAGAGTTAGTAACAAACAAAACAAAAACCTACAAAACAAAACAAAAGTTAGTATGCAATGCAGTATGCTTATTTGTTTCCAAGGTATCCGGCTTGGCACTTGGTTTTGACCTTTCCAGACCCCGAGGAAGATGCTTTTGATGTTACTTAGGAGAAAGAGATTCAAATGAAACAAACTAAAGAATATATTACAAGAAGTGAATGATACATAGTTTGTTTTTTACAATACATGCCCCTGAGGGGTCAAAATACAACATAAAAAAGAAAAGTACAATGAAATGAAAGCAACAACAAGTAAAAGTCAGACACCAAGACCAAACTCATCCTCCTTTACTTCCTTCAGAAGTGCTTCAGTTACAGGGTCAGCTGGATGCTCTGTGAGGTTCCTGATGAGAAGATTCCTGGTGGCAACAGCAGTGGCTAGCTTCTTGTGTCTGCCCTGGTCCTTTGACCTCTTCACACCAGCCCTAATCTTCAACTCTGAGATCTCTTTCTGGGCTGCTAGCAGGGCTTCCTGTTGCTCCTTTGCACTAGCCTCCAACTGCTCAATCCTGTCCTGAGTCCTCTTATCTTCCTGAGTGCGAGCTTCAGTGATTCTGACCCACCTAGCTTGGCTTTCTTTCAGATAGAGATCAGTCCTGGCCTTCTGAAACTGAGCCTCTTTACAAGCATTCTTCAAAATCTGCTCTCCTGCCCTTGACTTTTTGATGTAGTCCTCTGACTTCTCAATCCTGGCTAGATGCTCCACCTTAAGCTTTTCCAACCTTTCAATGTCCAGATGACCATCACTCCTCTCCCAGAGGGTCTTCTGCAGAGCTTGAGTCAGATTCTCATTCCTCTCTTTCAGTTTCTCAAACTCTTCCATGCTGACAGTGGCTGGAGGGGGTGCTGTGGATGGTCCAAGTGCATCCTTAATGGTGAAGGGCATCCCAGAAATTTGAGCCCTGGCATGAGACCATTCATGATACTATGCTGAGGCCACATTGTTGCATCTCCCAAGAATGGCCATCCCCTTGGTCTGGACATTGTCCCAAGCCTAGGATGCTTGCCTGACAACAGCTAGATTAGGCTTAATCTCACAATAAAGAGTTTCAGCCAAGTCTTGTGTTCTAGGAGGGTGGACCAATGCATAGCCCAATTATCTTTTGAATAGCAGAGGATTGTAGTTGATGCAACCCTTCACTCCTATCAGAGGTACATTAGGGAATTGCCCATAACTAGTAATGATGTCCCTGCCCTTGGTGCTCTGGGTGCACCACCTGATGTCATCTGAGGTCAAAGCAATGAGTCTTCTAGCCCAATTCTTCTGTTGGTGAGGATTCAGGAATGCATCAGTCTTGGGCAAATGTTTGAGTAGCCAGGTATGAAACAGGGGAGCACAGCATCTCACCAATCTTCCTCCTTGCTTTTCATTCCTTTGGTGAACAGAATAATAAAAGTCTCCCAGCAAGGTGGGCACTGGGTTCCTCAATAGGAAGAGGTGAATAGCATTCTTGCTAATAAACTTAGGTTCATCTGCAAAAAGTGTAACCCCATATATGCTGAGGGCTAACAGTGCACAGACTGCCTTCCATTCTCCCAAGGAGGCCTTCAGGATAGCCTGAGAAGTCAAGAAATCCAAGTGTAGACCAGAGATTCCATCCTTGGTTGTCATGTTCTGCTCAATCAGAAAAGGTTCCAGATACAGTGCCTTTTCCACCTCTTCATTACTGGGATAAGCCATCTCAGGGTTGAAAGGGACACCACCCTTGACAGGCACACCAATCAGTGATGAATACTCTTCCAACAAGGGTCCCAACTGAAAATTCTGGAAGGTGAAGCATCTCAAAGGAGGATCATAGAACTGTAGACAAGTGTGAATCAAGCTCCTCTGAGAAGGGTCCAAATCCATAACCACATCAAGGATGCCTCCATAATGTTCTCTGAATAGTGGTATATGGTCTGGAGTAATAAGGGCCTGGACCTTCCTGATGCCAGTCAGCTCAGGTTCAAAGAAATGATATGAGATGTTGCTCTTCTTGGGTGCCATGTTTGCTGATGAAGAGCTGAAAAATAACTGCTGATGATGAAGACTGATGCTGGTGATGAGCCACTGACAGGCTGAGACTGGTGATGACAGTAGCTGAAGCAGGCAACTGGTGAGAATGGCTGTAGCAGATAGCTGGTGGACAGGGGTCTAATCAGATAAAGGGGTCAAAACCAAGCCAAAATATATGATGTGGATACCCTGAAAAACAAATAAGCAAATGTTAAATGATGCAATGATGATGTATGCAAATGATATGCAAGGGTTTGTGATCAAGCTGGATCTGATTAACTGCTTTGACATAAGTCCATGTATGTTCAAGAAATCCAGATGGAGGTTCATAAGTCCAGTAACCAAGGTGGGGGACTCAAATAAAGAGTCATATGTCCAGGGTTAAAATCACAAGAACTGTTCCAAAATGAAGTACTCTTAACCAAAACAAGGTAATAGGGTATGCTGAGGTCAAGGGTACCTGCAAACCTGTAAACAGCCCAATCCCCTCACAGGTGGTGTTTTAAAACAAGGATCCTCAGACTTGGATCAGTTATGAGAAGTGTAAACACTTCTAACCCGGAGGTACAGTGTTTACAATAACCATAAAATATCCTCCTCTAATTCACCTCAGTTTCTGAAGGTCATGATAAAGGTCATCCAGACTTAGCAGGCTTCCCAGATAGCCCTAGCACTACAGGAGATCTGTAGCACAGAGTTCTCAAGAAGAAACCCATATCTGAACCGTGTTTCATATTCACGCACCAGACCGAAATGGAATGGGAAAGAACATGAACCACTCTAGCCTAGGTGTCACTCAGGTCCCAGGTATAGACCTTAACTCTCAATAGAACCCCACCCACCAAGACAAAACCAGATCCAGCCAGATACAGTATGACAGTATGATGTGTATAAAGCTATAAAGAAAGCAATAAAACAATTGCACATAAAGCAATAAACAAAATAAATATACAAACACAAATAGCACATAACACCCCAGTAAACACAAGTCAATCAAGCGCTAGGAGGAACCCACAAAAAGAACCAGAAGCCCTGGTTACAGTATAAGGGTCCCCAGCAGAGTCGCCAAGCTGTCGCTCCCAAAAGATGAGACTGAGCTCAAATGAGGTACAGACGCAAACGGTCGGCGAAAAGAGGATGTGAGAACACACATGAATGAAATCACAAGAAAAGAAAGAGTCGCCAGCTAGGCATTTTTATCCCGGAGGAAAGGTAATGCTGCATAGACTTAGAAAGATATGGATAAGACGGTTGCGAACCAGAGAGACTGAGAAAGGGGTTGGTTACAACCTGGGAAGGTATTAGCATCCAGATTGTCCTCCGTACTCGACGGGATCCACGCTTAAAAGATTTGTGTTCTAAAGGGGTAGTGTCAGTGCAATTTGTGCATAAAAAGAGCTGGAAAAAGATGTACTTGTGTCTGTGTAAAAGAAGTGTAAAGTGTAATATATACAGTGTCAGTGTAAGGACAAGAGTGAAATGCTCATGATAATGAGGCTAAGAACAATGCTGGAAGGAGGGGGAATATACAGAGACTTTTGTTCGATAACTGTTAAGTTATGCCTACGTATCCTCTCGTGCAATGAGGAAGTCAGAACACCGTAGTTCGACCCAAAGAGACTGAAAGACGAATTTGACCTGTGAACTGCTTGCTTGTCAATGCTCAAGTGTATGACCTGTCTGGCTCAGGTGCAAACTGTCTTGCATTAGACGGAATAAGCAAGTTCTCGTTTATGAATGGAGGTGATGAGAAAAGAATCCCGAAGGAGACGATTATTGTTTGTTTTTGTGTTTTCAATCTTTTATTGCTTTTGAAAGTTTGTCATAAGTTAATGAGCTTAAGCCTGAACCAATGGATTTAGTAAACTCATCACATCTTCCCTCTGATTAGGGGTAATGAGAATGCCTTAAGTGTGAAGTCAGCTTATCACACTTAAACACCTTTGGTGTAGGATTAAGATCATTAACCTACTTGTGATTCTTTAGATGTTTTTGGTGTTTTGTTTAGTGTTAAGTAATGAGGTTAAGCCATAATCAGGGATTAAACAGACTCATTACACCATCCTAATAGAAGGATAATAGATGAGAATGTTTAAGCTGAGGAAAGCTCCTCAACTTAATCCATGGTTAGGGATTAAACTCATGACAAAACAAAGCCTTTATTAAGTGGATTTTAAATAATGATATGATTAAGAAATGAGTCTTATGATTTGTAAGACAACTTGAGGGGGACTTGTCCATTAATACTAGGGTTAGTCCTTCTTAACCAATTAAGGAAGAATTAGAACCCTAATGCAAGGCCCAAGTTACAAGCTTGATGTCCTGATGATTATTAGATGAATTGATTAAAGGATTTAAACACATTAAGGGTTTAACACTTAGGATTAAAGTTATACACTCCATCCTAATAGAAGGATGCAGGCATAAGCTTAATCACAAAGCCTTAAAGCCTTTATGGTTTAGTCCTTGATTATGAGGTGAGAAGAGAAGACTCAATGAGAGACAAAGGTAAAATCTAAATGGGGGGACTAATCAAAACCCTAATTATTGTCATGCTTGGTTATCCCTAAGGTTTGTGAGGTTTACAAGAAAGATCTTCAGAGAACCACCAGGAAGCAGATGAAAGGAGCAAAGAGAAGCAAAGTAACTTGCTTCATTTAAGAAGACAAGTCACTTGAGGAAAGAAAGTAAGAAGAAGAAGAAAGAGCAAGCTCAATCTCAAACACAAGACAAAATGCAGCAATGATGCATAAGAGAAGATGAAAAGAAATTTTGAGAAGTGAAGGCAAATTCACTTCTCAAAGTAACTTACCACCTGAAAAGTTAATGAAAGAAATGCAATGCAATGAAAAATGAGATGAAATGACATGATGCAAACCAAAACCAGAGGCATAAGTATGATTCTAATGATGCTACAAGATGATGCAAACATGAGACAAGGCATGAGGATGATCATACAAACATGTGGATGCAAGAGAAGCATGCTTAGAACCATGAACATACATGAAAAGTTATGGAATGCAAATAACATACACCATGGCAAATGAATGAGGCAATGATCAAACATGATTCTCACATGTCTTAAGATGTCAAATGAATCAAATGGATGCACAAAATATCATGGCAAGTCATGGTATGCAAACAAATGCAAGATGAATGCAAAAGAAAGCCCAAATTAGGGTTTATGATCAATGCACAAAACAAAAACCAAAACCAGAAGCAAACATCATGATAAAAAATTGAAAAGGGACTCAAAGGAACCCTAAACCTACACAAACTCACTGCCCAAAGGAGGGGTTCTAACTCTTAACCTAGTGTAAGTTATGAATTTCTCAAGATTTCTAGGGTTTTAAGGCACCTTGTCAAGAAAATTGTCAAACAAATTGAAAATGCAAGATCAAATCATGCCAATTTAACCCTATAAACTACATGATATGCAAGATGCAATGCAAAAAGAATCAAAGTCCAACTCTTAAAGACTAGGCAGAAATGAATTTTTGAAGATTGGGTCAAAATAATGCCTTAAAATGAAATTAATTCCATGGAAAATTGTCAAAAGACATCAAGATCAAAAAAGAAATTTGGTTTGAGGGTTGGACAATGTTTCTAAATGATTTTAAATGTTTCATGAATTTTTTTGTGATTTTTAAATACCTAAAAGTATTTTTAATTAATTAATTCTCATTAATTAATTAAAAATAAACTTTTAAATGATTTAAAAATAATTTTTAATGCAAAAAATAAAAATAAAAATGTTTTTGGTTTCTGAAAATTAATAAAAGGTTGTATAAAAATTTTCAGAATTTTTAAATGATTTTTACTATTTTTAAATAAATGAGCAAAACAAATGAATTAAAATGAAAATAAAATTGAATAAAAATGAAAGTATGCGCATCCAAGGGACAAGATTGGTTATGGGGATATTTTGCTTGACTTCGCGCGCAATCTGATGGCCACAATTCAAACTGAGCTAATTTCCAATTAAATTTAATTAAACTGAATTAATTAGATTAATTATGGATTAGGGTTTCTAATGGTGCATCTTGTCCATTCAAACGCGCGCCAGTCAGCCTTGGACAACTCATCCAACGCACCAAATTCAAACCTCATTTAATGACACAGATTAGGGCTAATGGTTCTCAGGTGGCCGGAGAAGACTTCCGGTCGTCTTCTCCGGTGAACCAAAACCCTAGGTTTCACTACAGGCCACCCCACTTCAAATTAAACACAGGGAAATGATCCTCTAACATCATGGAACATGAATCAACCATCAAACAACATTTAAACTACATGAATCAAGCAAATCGAAGCAAACATTTTTCACGGGAGAAATTTCAGAACATCAATACATGCTCATTTTCCACTCATTTTCAATTTCAAACACATCATGATGATCAGGATAACATGTAGAATCAATTTATAACAAGTAAATGAAGTTCTGGTAAATTTGTTCTTGAGCTATACCTGAGATGGAACCTTCTGGTTCTGGGCTTTCTGGGCTGTTTCTTGGTGCCAACTCACTCCTCTTGAGCTCCTAATGAAGTCTTGATGCTTGGAAGAAGTTTATGATGGCTGGTTTGGAGGGTTACAGAAGTTTTGTTCAAGGGGAGGTGGAAATCGTATTTTGATTTCAGTGACTTTCAGGCTATGGTGATGGGTGGTTTTTGATCAGTGAAGCATGCTGAGTTTGTCTGTGAAGTTTGTTTGTGTGTTTGAGGCTTGTGGAGAGTGTTTCGAATGCTTTTGCAAATGGGAGAGATTTTGATAACTATGGCTTGTGGGCAAGATCAGAATGAGTTGTGTGTTATGTTAGGCTGGGTTTTGTCCATGTATCAAAAGGGGATAGGTCAGAAAGTTGTTGGTGGCCTATGGTGATTGGTATGGGTCTTTGGCCAAAATGTCAACTTGGTGTGTACTTGAGGTATGGGCTATGGTACAACTTGCTTTTTTTCTTGCTTTGGCTCAGCTTGAATCAAGGAATGCTGTGAAAAAGGTTTAGAGGCAATGCAGCAAGTGGTTTGTAACTTATGATAGGTTTTGCAAGTTGGTTCATGTTTGGTTCCTTTGGGATTTCTTGAGTTTCAAGGCATCAAAGTGCAAAGTTCTTTGGCCCATTCTGAATTTTAGAGGTCATGTGATCATGTTGTGAAGAAATGGTACACATTTGAGGCCTTCATCATACCATTTTGCAAAATGCCTCTTTGGTGGAAAACTTCAAATTATGTGATTTTGGCCAACTTTGACAAGCCATAACTTTTGATTCAAAATGAATTAGGTCATGTTATTGTACTTTTTGAAAAGGGAATGATCCATTCTACAACTTTCATGACCAAAGTTTTTCCATTTGAAGCATTTTTGAATCAAAAAGCAAGGGTTGAAAAAGTTTCCCAAAATGGCAATTTTCAATAAAAGTCAACTTTCCCAAAAAGTCAACTTTGCAAATGACTTGAGATTCTTCAATTTTGTGAACTTCCAACATCTTCCATTATCAAATAAAGATCACACATAATTAAAATGATGATGAACACCCTTTGGTTGGGTCATTGAGGGCCTCAGAAGCCCTGATTTTGCACTAACTTGCTTAGAAAGTCAACCTTTGATCAGATGACTTCCCCATTGAATTTCTTCATGAAAATTGATATGCATGATCCCTATACCATATAGAGACCAATATAAACAAGAATGACCAAAAAAATTGGAGTTATGGCCTCTGAAACCAAAACCCTAATTTTAGGTCATCTGTGCAGTTAATCCTGGCTCTGCTTTCATGCCATTCTCAGTTCTTGTGATTCTTTGACATTATTGACTTTGAGAGGATATAATATGATGCTTGAACATACATGGACCCCCTTGAAGTGATTGATGACCTTTGGAGTGGCTCAAGAAGCTCTTGGATTGCTTAGATCACAAACCCTAGATGCAGATGACTTTGAACCAATGCAAAGAATCAAAAATGTGATATGAGATGCTATGATTGAGTTTATGCATATGAGGAGATCACAAGCCATGGTGTGAATGGGTGAGGGAAAATTTGGTGTGTTTACACATAGCATGTAGTTTATAGGATAAAATTAGCTTGAATTGATCTTACATTTTCAATTTGTTTTGCATTTTTCTTAACAAGGTACCTTAAAACCCTAGCAATCTTAGAAAATTCATAACTCTCACTAGGTTAAGAGTTGGATCCCCTCCTTTGGGAAGTGAGTTTGTATAGGTTTAGGGTTCCTTTGATTGCATTTTAAAATTTTTATCATGTCATATGCTTCTGGTTTTGAGTTTTGCTTTGTGTATTGACCATAAACCCTAATTCATGCCTTCCTTTGCATTCATCTTCCATTTGCTTGCATACCATGACTTGCCATGACATTTTGTGCATCCATTTGATTCATAATACATCTTAAGACATATTAGAATCATGTTTGATCATTGCATCTTTCATTTGCCATGTTATATGTCTTTTGCATTCCATAACTTTTCATGAACATCCATGGTTCAAAGCATGCTTCTCTTGCATCCATATATTTGTTTGATCATTCTAATGCCTTGCCTCATGTTTGAATCATCTCTTAGCATCATTAACATCATACTCATGCTTCTGGTTCTGGTTTGCATCATCACATTTCATCTCATTTTGCATTTCATTTCATTTCTTTTGCTAACTTTTCAGGTGGTAAGTTGTTTGAGAAGTGAATTTGCCTTCACTTCTCACAATCTCTTTTCATCTCTCTTATGCATCATTGCTGCATTCTTGTATGTGTATTGGATTGAGCTTGATCACTCTTGTTCATCTCACTTTCTTTCTTCAAGCAACTTGTCTTCTTAAGTGAAGCAAGTTGTTTTGCTTCTCCTTTCTTCTTCTCCTTTCATCTTGTTCCTCCTTGGTGGCCTTTGAAGATTTCTTTCTTAAGCCTCACAAACCCTAGGATCTCCAAGCATGATAATAATTAGGGTTTTATTAGTCCCCCACTTAGCTTTTACCTTTGTGTCTCTTTGAGACTTCTCTTCTCATCTCATAATCAGGGACTAAACCCTAAATGCTTTAAGGCTTTGTGATTAAGCTTATGCTTGCATCCTTCTATTAGGATGGAGTGTATAACTTTAATCCTAAGTGTTAAACCCTTAATGTGTTTAAATCCTTTAATCAATCCACTTAATAATCACTAAGACATCAAACTTGTAACTTGGGCCTTGCATTAGGGTTCTAATTCTTCCTCAATTGGTTAAGAAGGACTAACCCTAGTGTTAATGGACAAGTCCCCCTCAAGTTGTCTTAACAAACCATAAAACTCACTTCTTCATCATATCATTAACTAAAATCCACTTAATAAAGGCTTTGTTTTGTCATGAGGTTAATCCCTAATCATGGATTAAGTTGAGGAGTCTTCCTCAGCTTAAACATTCTCATCTATTATCCTTCTATTAGGATGGTGTAATGAGTCTGTTTAATCCTTGATTATGGCTTAATCTCATTACTTAACACTAAACAAAAACAACAAAAACATCTAAATAATCACAAGTAGGTTAATGATCTTAATCCTACACCATGGTGATTAAGTGTGAGATGCTGACTTCACACTTAAGGTATTCTCATTACCCCTAATCAGAGGGAAGATGTGATGAGTTTACTAACCCATTGGTTTAGGCTTAAGCTCATTAACTTATGACAAACTTTCAAAAACAATAAAAGACTGAAAACACAAAAAACAAACAATAATCATCTCCTTCGGGATTCTTTTCTCATCTCATTCACTCACAAACGAGAACTTGCTTCTTCCGTCTAATGCAAGACAGTTTGTACCTGAGCCAGACAGGTCATACACTTGAGCATAGACAAGCAAGCAGTTCACAAGTCAATTCATCCTTCAGTCTCTTTGGTTCGAACTACGGTGTTCTGACTTCCTCATTGCACGAGAGGATACGTAGGCATAACTTAACAGTTATCGAACAAAAGTCTCTGTATATCCCCCCTCCTTCTAGCATCATTCTTTAAGCCTCATTTGTTTTGAGCATTTCATTTTTGTTCTCACACTGACACTTCATTTATACACTTCACGCTTCTTTTACACTGACACCTGTACATCCTTTTCCAGCCCTTTTTATACACAGATTGCACTGACACTACCCCTTTAAAACACAAATCTTTTAAGCGTGGATCCCGTCGAGTATGGCGGACAATCTGGGTGCTAATACCTTCCCAGGTTGTAACCAACCCCCTTTCTCAGTCTCTCTGGTTCGTAACCGTCTTATCCATATCTTTCTAGGTCTATGCAACATTACCTTTCCTCCGGGATAAAAATACCTAGTTGGAGACTCTTTTCTGTCTTTTCTGAGTTCACCCCTGTGTGTTCTCATTCCTCTTTTCGCCGACCGTTCGCGTCTGTACCCCTCTTGACTTAGTGTCATTTGGTGGGAGCGACAGTACCCACTCAGCCTCATCAAGCTTGACATCCATCAACACCCGCA
This sequence comes from Lathyrus aphaca, assembly GCA_963966055.1. Classification (NCBI taxonomy): domain Eukaryota; kingdom Viridiplantae; phylum Streptophyta; class Magnoliopsida; order Fabales; family Fabaceae; genus Lathyrus; species Lathyrus aphaca. Next base: position 506,236,095 of record OZ014520.1, read on the forward strand.
GTGAAGGGATTTCCACTTCAACAGGAAAGACTGCCTCCATGCCGTAGACTAAAGAGAATGGGGTTGCCCCAGTCGACATCCTGACTGACGTTCGGTACCCATGTAACGCAAACGGTAGCATCCCATGCCAATCTTTGTAGGTGATAACCATTTCCTGTACAATCCTCTTGATATTCTTGTTAGCTGCCTCTACGGCACCATTCATCTTTGGTCGGTAAGGAGAGGAATTGTGATGCTGGATTTTGAAGTCCCGACACAGTTCTGCCATCATCTTGTTGTTCAGATTAGAACCATTATCAGTAATGATTCGCTCGGGCACTCCATATCTGCATATGATATCTCTTTTCAGGAATTTTTCTACCACCTGGAGAGTAACATTGGCATAAGGCGCTGCTTCAACCCACTTAGTAAAATAGTCAATAGCAACCAGGATGAATCTGTGGCCGTTTGAAGCCGTTGGTTCAATCTTGCCAATCATATCAATGCCCCACATGGCAAAGGGCCAGGGTGAAGACATCACATTCAGAGGATTTGGAGGCACATGCACTTTATCCGCATAAATCTGGCATTTATGACATTTTCTGGCATAGGCACAACAGTCTGCATCCATTGTGATCCAGTAATAGCTTGATCTTAGCAACGTTTTAGCCATTGCATGCCCTCCATCATGGGTACCAAAGGATCCTTCGTGCACCTCGTGCATCAGCAAGTCTGCTTCTGCCCTATCAACGCATCTGAGAAGTATCATATCAAAGTTTCTCTTATACAGGGAACCATCAGTGTTCAGGAAGAAACTACCAGCTAGCCTTCTTAATGTCTTCTTATCATTGGAAGATGCCCCAGGTGGGTATGTTTGATCCTCCAAGAAGCATTTGATGTCATGGTACCAAGGCTTATCATCCTTGACAATGTCTGCTGAGAACACATATGCTGGCCTGTCAAGTCTAGATACTACAATTCGGGGCACAAACTTGGCAGCTTGCACTTTGATCATGGATGAAATGGTAGCCAGAGCATCTGCAAACTGGTTTTCGTCTCGAGGGACATACTCAAGCTTGACTGTTGTAAGGAAAGTCAACAACCTCCTTGTGTAGTCTCGATAAGGTATCAGATGATCTTGGTGCGTGTACCATTTGTTGTTGGTTTGATTAATTACCAGAGCTGAATCTCTGAACACAGTCAAAGTCTTGATCCTGAGGTCAATGGCTTCCTCAAGACCCATAATACAAGCTTCGTATTCAGCTTCGTTGTTAGTGCAGTTAAAGGTGAGTTTTGCCGAGAAAGGCATGTGAACTCCCTTAGGCGTAATGAGTACTGCACCAACACCACGACCATTCATATTAATAGCCCCATCAAACATCATAGTCCATTCTTCTGCTGGGTCAGGCCCTTCAGTGTGAATAGGCTCTTCATGATCTTTTGCTTTCATGAACATGATGTCTTCATCTGGGAAGTCAAATCTCATAGGCTGGTAATCATCAATGGGTTGCTCAGCTAGATAATCAGACAATACACTGCCTTTGATAGCTTCTTGGGATGTGTACTGAATGTCATATTCTGTGAGAATCATTTGCCATCTTGCAACCCGTCCGGTAAGTGCTGGCTTCTCAAAAATGTATTTAACCGGGTCCATCTTTGAGATCAATAAGGTAGTGTGGGTCAACATATATTGCCTCAGTCGGCGAGCATCCCACGCTAAAGCACAACAAGTTTTCTCGAGCAGTGAATAACGTTGTTCACAGTCGGTAAACTTTTTGCTTAGGTAGTATATTGCGTACTCTTTTCGACTATACTCGTCATGTTGGCCCAGCACACACCCCATTGACTTTTCTAATACCGTCAAGTACATGATCAGAGGCCTTCCTTCAACTGGAGGCATAAGAATCGGAGGCTCCTGTAAGTATTCCTTGATTTTGTTAAAAGCCCTCTGGCAGTCTTCGTTCCACCTGACCGTTTGTTCTTTTCTTAATAGCTTGAAGAAGGGCTTGCAGGTTGCTGTAAGATGAGATATGAACCTTGAAATGTAGTTCAATCTACCTAGGAACCCTCGAACTTCTTTCTCAGTTTTTGGTGCAGGCATTTCCTGAATGGCTTTAACTTTGTCAGGGTCAACTTCAATCCCTTTCTCACTTACAATAAATCCCAGCAGCTTACCAGATCGTACCCCGAATGTGCATTTATTGGGGTTTAGCCTCAATTGGTACTTCCTCAGACGCTTGAATAACTTCAACAGATTTACCAGGTGGTCTTCTTCTGTGAGGGACTTGGCAATCATGTCATCCACATAACATTCGATTTCTTTATGGATCATGTCATGGAATAATATCACCATAGCCCGTTGATAAGTAGCACCAGCATTCTTCAGGCCGAATGGCATCACCTTACAACAAAATATGCCCCAGGGTGTGATGAAAGTTGTCTTCTCCATGTCTTCAGGTGACATTTTGATCTGATTGTATCCTAAAAATCCATCCATGAAGGAGAACACCGAGAACTGAGCCGTATTGTCGACCAATACATCAATGTGAGGTAAAGGGAAATCATCTTTCGGGCTGGATCTGTTCAGGTCCCGGTAATCTACACACATCCTCACCTTGCCATCTTTCTTTGGCACTGGAACAATGTTAGCTACCTAAGGTGGGTAACTAGTCACGGCAAGGAACCCGGCGTCCCACTGTTTCTGTACCTCCTCTTTGATCTTCATCGCCATGTCGGGGCGAGTTCTTCTCAGTTTTTGCTTAACAGGAGGACAGTCTTCTTTTAACGGTAGTCGATGCACAACTATGTCTGTATCCAACCCTGGCATGTCCTGATACGACCAGGCAAAGATGTCAACATATTCACGCAACATTTCAATCAACCCCTTCTTAACTTCAGTCGGCAGGCTGGCACCTATCTTGATTTCCTTCTTAACCTCTTCTGTGCCGATGTTGATAACCTCGATTTCCTCCTGATGAGCCTGAATAGCTCTTTCCTCTTGCTTTAACAACCTGACCAGTTCTTCAGGGAGTTCATAATCTTCCTCAACCTCTTCATCATCTTGGTAGATTGGATTGTCGAAGTTATGCTCAGTCATAGCAGGAGAGTTGTCAATGGAATCCGGTTGATCGCACTGCACAAGTGATGTGCTCATTCAGAATCTGTTTAGAGAAAACGCACACCAAAAGCAAGAAAGAAAAACACACTGCCATTTTCTTTGTTTGTGCAAAAAATTAAAATTGAAAGAAAAGGAACGATCTGATTGAAAAATGTCCTTTATTTATGACAAATAAATGCTTTTAAAACATGGAGGCCCATACAATGGATCCTTGTACCTTGGGCAGAGTACAGGATTTGACTTGCAGTATGTAAAAAATGACAAATAAACAATTACTTTGTGATCCAGGTGACTTCGATGATGTCTTCCGTACACCAATTAGGCAGCTCCTCTCCCGGTGCACACGGGGGGATCCAATTATCCTAATCGCACTCGCTATCTCCGTCTTCACTGGTAGCACAGATATGGTTGCGGTCCAGCAACCCAACACTAGTAAAGGTAATGGTCTTGTTGTATGATGAACGGACGAGCCCATCAGGCGGATACCCAAGCCCAAACTTGTCTTCCTTCTTTTCCAGCTCCAGTAATCTACCCCAGCCCTGGGCACTGCCTGATTGCACAACCTCCTTGGCCTGCTTGTAGGAGGTAATAGACGTACCTTCTTTATCTTCAGCCCTACTCAGAGGAGACAAGGAACTAACATTCACTGCTTCGAATGCCTGACACAGGGTTTCATGAATTTCACCATCCATCTCCACATATTTGAATGTAGATAAATGGCTCACAAATATGTCCTCTTCACCGCACACAATCACAACTTGACCATCCGCTACGTACTTGAGCTTCTGGTGCAAGGTTGACGTCACAGCCCCTGCGGCATGAATCCAGGGTCGACCAAGCAGACAGCTATAAGCAGGTTGGATGTCCATCACGTAGAACGTGCTCTTAAACACTTGCGACCCAACCTTGATTGGCAACTCAACCTCTCCAAAGACAGACCTCCGAGAACCGTCGAAAGCCTTTACCACCAAATCACTTGGCCTCAAAACAACCCCTTCCACATTGAGTTTCATTAATGCCTTCTTCGGCAAGACATTAAGAGATGACCTAGTATCAACCAGGACATGAGACAGCACAGCCCCTTTGCATTCAATTGTGATATGAAGAGCCTTGTTATGATTCCTCCCTTCAGTAGTAAGGTCCCTATCAGTAAAGCCCAAACCATGGATCGCATTTACACATCCCACCATAGCTTCTAACTGATTCACAGTAATCTCTTGAGGAACATACGCCATCTGCAACACCTTCAGAAGGGCTTCTCTATAAGCTAGTGAGCACATCAGCAGCGACAAGATAAAGATTTTGGAGGGAGTTTGATTTAGCTGCTCGACTACCTTGTAGTCGCTCCTCTTAATAATCCTCATGAAATCCTCCATTTCCTTCTCGAAAGTTCTTTGACCAGTAGCGGGAGTGGCATTATCGTCAATTGCTATTTGCTTCCTTTTGGCTTTAGCAGAAGCCTCAGCATCAGTGTCTCCTCTCAAAGTCTGGGGAGCGAATAAGCGATCACTCCTCGTGAAACCTCCACTTCCCCCAACATTCACCACAGCTGGGTCCATGGTTACTGCCCTATCTTCCACTTTCTGTCCTCCGACATACACATCCTGATCCGTAATGCCACAGAATAGCCTTTTCATCTGAATACGGAATAGGCCCAGGCACCGTGATGGTGACGGGACTTACTTCCGGGACATAAATAGTAACCGGCTCTCTTTGCGCTGGCATTTCAGCAGGATCATAGTATATGGTCACCGTTGACACTTGATGATTCCTCTTATCAACCCTGTCGAACTGTAACAGCCCATCATCCATCAGTCTCTGTAAACCAGTCTTCAATCTTTCACAACCATTCTTCGACTCAACACAGTCTTCGCAATCAAGCCCACACCCCGAGAAAACCTGACCCTTCAACAATCTCTCCTTGACCAGCAACAAGGAGGTCTTCACTTCTTCAACCCTCTCCACCAAGTTCAACCTCTCCTCCATCTAAATAGCATTAACTCTGGCTCCCCCATGATTAGGGATAGGGTTAGTCGTGACATTCGGAGGCGGCGCAAAATTGATTGCTTTGGAGTCGATCAATTCCTGAACGTTATAGTGCAAAGCCCTGCACTTCTCCGTTGAGTGCCCGGGTGCCCCAGAATGGAAAGCACATCGAACATTGGCGTCGTAACCTGGAGGAAGAGTTCCAGTAGGTGGAGCCAAGGTCCTCAGTTGAATTAAGTTCAATTCCAACAATCTCTGGAGTAAAGCTGTGTAAGTCATTGGGATCACATCAAAAACCCTATCAGCTTGGCGTGACTGCATCTGTTGATACGGTCTCTGTTGATAGTTGCGCTGTTGTTGTTGTTGAGGCTGTTGTAGAGCCTGCTGAGCTGGTTGGATTGGTGTAGTGGGAATTGTGACTGCAGCTATTTGATTGTATTCTCGTCTATAACCTCTGCCTCTTCCTCGGCCATATACTGCGTTAGCTTCCCCTTCTCTTCTTCTAGGAGGTCCGCCAAAGGCTTTCCTCGCTCCCCCAGATCTACCAACAGTATTAGGGTCTTGAATCTTCCCCGTCATTAACAGAGTCTCAACTCTCTCTCCAGCAATCACTATATCATTGAACTTGGTGGCCGAGCTAGATGCCAACCTCTCTAGAAAAACACCTTGGAGAGTGCCCATAAACATGTCAGCCATTTCATCCTCTAAGAGGGGTGGTTTCACCCTGGCAGCTAGCTGGCTCCACCTCTGGGCATATTCTTTGAAACTTTCTTTTGCCGCCTGAGCCATATGCTGCAACTGCGTGCGTTTCGGAGCCATGTCCATGTTATATTGATACTGCCTCACAAAGGCTTCAGCTAAATCCTTCCAACTCTTGATATTGACCCTATTAAGCTTCATGTACCATTCAAGAGAAGCTCCCACCAAGCTATCCTGAAAATAATACATCCAATGTTTCTCATCATCTGTATGAGCGGCAATTCTCCCGACAAATGATTGCAGATGGGTTTTCGGGCAAGTAGTGCCATCATACTTCTCAAAGGTTGGAACTTTGAACTTATACGAGATCCTGACCCCAGGAACCAAGTCCAAGTCGGTTATGTCAAATCCCAAAGAGCTTTGGGACTGAATAACTTTGATTTGCTCAGCCATCTCTTCGAACCTCTTGTTCAACTCTTCTCCTTGACCTTCAGTTTCATCAAGTAGAGTGAACTGGTCGTCATGATTGTCCATCTGAAGGTTGTGTAACCCATCGTTGATTATTGTCACTCCTGGCTGTGTAACAGGAGGTTCAACCTGATGTGCGCCCGCACCGGTATGATTGTCAGCAGTAGCAGCAGCCGCAGTGTTCCTGTTCTGATTCTCAACCATCTCCCGCAGACGCTCTTGGGTCTGCCCCATGCTGGCCATTAGTGTCATAAAATTATCCATCCTTTGTCTCAGATCTGTCAAGTCTGCTTGCAACTGGTCCATGACCCGTTCTCTGTTAATCTTGGTTGGATATCTGTGTACTGCTGGTTGTCCCCGAACTTTACGAGGATCTATAGTGCCTGAGATCACAAAACACGTTAGTAACTGAGACAACACCTGCAAAACAAACAAACATGTTATATGCAATGCAATGTAACTGTTCATGTTCACAATCTTAAGCATTTGGCATGCCCCAGTTCTGGCATTTATCTCAGACAATCACTTTCAGTGCTTAGCTTTCAACTTTCTCTTTGATAAGTGTTCAGACATTAGCAGTATCCAAACAAACGAGTCTTGCACATTCAAAATGGTAATTTGCACATTAATACTGAACGTGAACAAACCACTGTAGGCTAAAAGTCAGAATACAACCAGAAATATTCCCCGAAGGGTTACATGTCAGTACATAAAGACAAAAGAAATAAAAGCAAGACTCCTACAACAAGCTTGTAGGTAGCCTGAACAATAAACAACTAAGCCAAGGACCCAGGATCTTCCACCTCTGCCCTGCTTTTCTTGACACCTGCTCTCAGCTTGAGCTCTTCGATCTCTTTCCTTGCTTCCTCCAGAGCTAATTGGCTTTGGGCTAGTTGTTGGGTCTTCTCTCTCCGGATGGCATGGACTTGCTCCACTTCTTCCTTCTTGAAAGCCATCTGAACTTCAAAGAACTCTTCCTTCTCTTTGAATTTCTTTTACTCTTCATCTCTTTGGCCTTGCAGCCAAACAATGGACTGACGAGCACTTCTGAGAGTCTTTAAAGTCTCCTTGCGCTTAGCTTCTCTTTGAGCTTCCATCATACCCAATCTGTGGAAATGGGCTTCTCTACCGGCAAAATCCTTCTCTTTGTCTTCTAGAGAGGCTTGGAGCTTCTGCAGCTTGTCTTCAGCTTCCTTCTTGGCTCTATTGGCCTGGTGGTATAGGCTTACCATCTCAATATTCTCTACTCTGACCTCATGCAGCTGAGCTTCTAGCTTCTTGTACTCCTCCAAGGAAACCGTACTGCTCTGACTTGGTACCTCTCGGGGATAAAGTGGAGCCTTGATTGAAAAAGGCATGAGAACTGACTTGATATGTCTTTGCAACCATTCAGCATATGGTGGATATGTCTTGGGATCAACTCGGCCGAAGTCTTTCTTCCCCTTTTTTATCCTGTGAGCCCAGGATTGGACTGCTTGTTGAACTAACTCTCTGTTTCCGTCAGTAGGAAAATACAAAGATTCAGCAAACATCTCCATCTGAGGAGGATCTTTCAAAGGGTAGCCAAACTGCTTTCTGGATAATGTCGGGTAGTAACTGATGACACCTTTCCTTCCAGCAAAGGTACTCCAACAAACCTTCCGCAACTAACCATCAACTCCTTTCCTAGCAAATCCCTGTCATAACCCCAAGCAATGTCTTCTTCAGTCAATCCCATCAGTCTTCTGGACCATCTCCATTCGTCTCGTATATCCTTGAAGGCACCTGACTTAGGCAACTGTCTAGCAAACCATTCAGCAAACAAAGGAGCACAGCAGACCACTGGACCACCTCTACCTTTCTCGTTTCTGTAATGGACACTAAAATAAAAGTCACCCAATAAATTAGGCATTGGATTTCCTTTTGCAAAGATTGAGATCACCTCTAAGCTGACAAACTCTTTCTCTCCAGGAAACAGGCTTGACCCATATACCATCAATGCAAGCAAAGCTCCAAAGTCATTCCACTTAGCCTCTGTTGCATACTTCTCAGCCTCCGGGATAAGCACACTCCAGGGTAGACCTCTGCCTTCACTCTCTTGCAGAGCCTTTCTGACTGAAACAACTGGCAACCTACAAACCTTGGCTATGTCTTCATCTCTGAGAACAACCTCTGACCCATAGAACGGCAATGTCTCTCTGATCGGAACACTCAGCATGATGGAGATCTCTTCTAAAGTCGGAGCTAAGATGTAACCTGGAAAAATAAAGCAACGCAACAGGGGATCATAAAATTGCAACAAGGTATGCAAGCTGTCTTTTTGGTCTGCAGTAGGCTTGTCCACAAACTTTAGTATCTGGCCATATCTTTTCTTGAAATTACCTAAGACTTGATCGTTCATCAAACCTGCTAACCTCTGAACACTTTTAACTTCCGGCTGAAGAAAGGTATAATGCACATTCGTTTTTCTCGGATCTCTTCTGATTTCTGCCATGGAGATAAGAATACCAGAACTGGGAACAGATGTAAGCAATGACCTGAAAAATGGGAAACATAAACAGTTAATGCAAAGAATGATGCAAATGTAATGCAATGCAAGCATATGACCAACTGGGACCATCTGAACTGGAATACTGACAAGGGCCCCTCTGAATAACTGACAAACCCAAAATTTTACTGAGTCACACCCGCTGATAATCACAACTCTCTGATAGAAGATCACAGAATCACAGTATCAAGCAATCCAGAATTCCAGAACCGTAACCTCGGAACCACAGAATCATAGAACCATGGATCATAATCACAGGACCAAAGATCATAACAAGAACCACTGAACAGATGAGTGTATGTTGAGGTCATGGGTTCCTGCACACCTGTAAACAACCCCCCAATCTCATGGGTAAAAGGCTCCAGGTCAGACATCACGGACTCTCAAAGCCACATAGAAATAATACTGTCACCATCTCCGAGAAATGGCTCATGACCAAATCAGGGAATCGGTTTGGCATTATATACTACGCAGGGAGGCCTCAGCTGAGTCTGGGAAACAAGGTCATCCTATGCGATCCCCAAGTGGGCCCTCGGATGCGAATGGGTTTGCCACAAAATGTGGGTTGCCACTGTCATCACTAAAGAGGGATGTTCCCACAAGGTTCTCAATGATCGATCCCCAGCTGCACATAATTGTCAGGGTTGTGTAATGAGAGAGGAAGATCCCCAAATCAAGACATTTCCAAGACAATCGCAACCTGAGTGTGGAACTCACTACTACCCCCATGACAAGATCTCATGAGGCCAAAGTGGAACCACTCTAAGTCCTATGGGGCACTCGAGCCGGGTACTTGGCTCATATCTCTCAAGGAGTTGAGCTTTAATCTCTACCAGGGGTGTCCGAATCTGCCCCACACTGGTTATCAAGAAAGACGGTTTATCTTCCTCAATAGCATTAATTCTGGGTCCTCCGTGGTTGGGCATGGGGTTTTTGCTGACATTTGGCGGGGGTGCAAAGTTTAGAGCTTTGGAATCCACTAAATCCTGTACTTTCATGTGCAAAGCTCTGCATTTCTCTGTACTGTGGCCAGGTGCATTGGAGTGAAAAGCACATCTGGCGCTGGCGTCATAATTTCTGGGCAGACTGGCAGGATCTGGAGGTGCCAATGTCCTTAGCTCAACCAGGTTGAGTTTCAGGAGTTGTGGCAATAATGCGGCATAAGGAATAGGGATCGGATCAATCACCCTATTGGCCTGAGATGGTCTCTGTTGAAAAGGTCTTTGCTGATTGTTGTTGCTGGTGTTGTTGTTGTTATAATTTCTCTGAGGTGGATATTGAGCTTGTTGCTGGTAGTGGGGTTGTTGCTGTGGTTGGTATGCTGGTTGTTGATGAATTGGAGCAGGAATAGTGACAGCTGCCACTGACCCATGAACATACTGGGGTCTGCCCCTGCTGGCATGGATAGCATTAGTCTCACCAGTTCTTCTTGGCCCCACAAAAGGCTTTCTAGGGTTGTGGACGAGCTCGCACTGTTGTCAGAAATTTTGCCCATCTTTAGAAGGCTCTCAATTCTTTCTCCAGCTATAACTACATCAGCGAAGCTGGTGGAAGAAAAGGCAGCTAGCCTGTCAATGTATGTCCCTTGAAGGGTGTTCATAAACATGTCGGCCATTTCCCTTTCCGACATGGGTGGTTGGACAGCAGCAGCAAGCCGTCTCCACCTCTGGGCGTATTCCCGGAAGCTTTCTCTGGATGACTGGGACATTCCCATCAGGAGGGTCCTGTTAGGAGCCATATCCAAGTTGTACTGGTATTGTCTGATGAAGGCCTCATCCAGGTCCTTCCAGCACCTGATTGTTGCTCTAGTCAAATGGGAGTACCATTTCCTTGAAGCTCCTGTTAAACTGTCTTCGAAATAAAACATCCACAATTTTTCATCCATGGTGTATGCCTTCAGCCTCCCCAGAAAAGATTGCAAATGGGTTCGTGGACAGGAAGTTCCGTTGTACTTCTCGAAGCACGGAGGTTTGAACTTGTGGGGAATTCTTACCCCGTCCACTAAGCCCATGTCCATGACATCAAAACCCAAAGAGTTTTGAGACTCCAGGGATCTTAATTTCTCAACAATTTCATCTAGCCTTCTGTCATAGGCTTCATCCCCAGCTCCCATCACAGTGAATTGATCTTCTTGGGGGTCTTCTTGTAATACTCTGCCTGTAGTGGCATTCCCTTGCACATTAGCAGGGATGTTGATCTCTGGATGAAGATGAGGCCCATATACAGGTGGGTTGACATGAGGCTGAACCCTCTCATTGTTGCTCGTTCCTCTAATCCCTAGATGGGGGTCTTCCTGGGTCTGCCTCTCCACTAATGCCCTTAATCTTTCCTGGCTTTGAGCCAAACCATTCATCACTTCCATGAACTGAGTCATCTGGTTTCTTATTTCTAACCTCTCGTTGGCCATTTGAGTCCTGACTTCCGTAAGATCCTGTTGTACCTGGTCCATCTGTATACCCGGAAGGTTGTTGCGAGTGGGATATCTGTGCGGACGGTTGAGTGGGAACACCCGACGGCGAGCAATAGTTCCTGAACCACAACAGAGTTAGTAACAAACAAAACAAAAACCTACAAAACAAAACAAAAGTTAGTATGCAATGCATTATGCTTATTTGTTTCCAAGGTATCCGGCTTGGCACTTGGTTTTAACCTTTCCAGACCCCGAGGAAGATGCTTTTGATGTTGCTTAGGAGAAAGAGATTCAAATGAAACAAACTAAAGAATATATTACAAGAAGTGAATGATACATAGTTTGTTTTTTACAATACATGCCCCTGAGGGGTCAAAATACAACATAAAAAAGAAAAGTACAATGAAATGAAAGCAACAACAAGCAAAAGTCAGACACCAAGACCAAACTCATCCTCCTTTACTTCCTTCAGAAGTGCTTCAGTTACAGGGTCAGCTGGATGCTCTGTGAGGTTCCTGATGAGAAGATTCCTGGTGGCAACAGCAGTGGCTAGCTTCTTGTGTCTGCCCTGGTCCTTTGACCTCTTCACACCAGCCCTAATCTTCAACTCTGAGATCTCTTTCTGGGCTGCTAGAAGGGCTTCCTGTTGCTCCTTTGCACTAGCCTCCAACTGCTCAATCCTGTCCTGAGTCCTCTTATCTTCCTGAGTGCGAGCTTCAGTGATTCTGACCCACCTAGCTTGGCTTTCTTTCAGATAGAGATCAGTCCTGGCCTTCTGAAACTGAGCCTCTTTACAAGCATTCTTCAAAATCTGCTCTCCTGCCCTTGACTTTTTGATGTAGTCCTCTGACTTCTCAATCCTGGCTAGATGCTCCACCTTAAGCTTTTCCAACCTTTCAATGTCCAGATGACCATCACTCCTCTCCCAGAGGGTCTTCTGCAGAGCTTGAGTCAGATTCTCATTCCTCTCTTTCAGTTTCTCAAACTCTTCCATGCTGACAGTGGCTGGAGGGGGTGCTGTGGATGATCCAGGTGCATCCTCAATGGTGAAGGGCATCCCAGAAATTTGAGCCCTGGCATGAGACCATTCATGATACTATGCTGAGGCCACATTGTTGCATCTCCCAAGAATGGCCATCCCCTTGGTCTGGACATTGTCCCAAGCCTAGGATGCTTGCCTGACAACAGCTAGATTAGGCTTAATCTCACAATAAAGAGTTTCAGCCAAGTCTTGTGTTCTAGGAGGGTGGACCAATGCATAGCCCAATTGTCTTTTGACTAGCAGAGGATTGTAGTTGATGCAACCCTTCACTCCTATCAGAGGTACATTAGGGAACTGCCCACAACTAGTAATGATGTCCCTGCCCTTGGTGCTCTGGGTGCACCACCTGATGTCATCTGAGGTCAAAACAATGTGTCTTCTAGCCCAATTCTTCTGTTGGTGAGGATTCAGGAATGCATCAGTCTTGGGCAAATGTTTGAGTAGCCAGGTATGAAACAGGGGAGCACAACATCTCACCAATCTTCCTCCTTGCTTTTCATTCCTTTGGTGAACAGAATAATAAAAGTCTCCCAGCAAGGTGGGCACTGGGTTCCTCAATAGGAAGAGGTGAATAGCATTCTTGCTAATAAACTTAGGTTCATCTGCAAAAAGTGTAACCCCATATATGCTGAGGGCTAACAGTGCACAGACTGCCTTCCATTCTCCCAAGGAGGCCTTTAGGATAGCCTGAGAAGTCAAGAAATCCAAGTGTAGACCAGAGATTCCAGCCTTGGTTGTCATGTTCTGCTCAATCAGAAAAGGTTCCAGATACAGTGCCTTTGCCACCTCTTCATTACTGGGATAAGCCATCTCAGGGTTGAAAGGGACACCACCCTTGACAGGCACACCAATCAGTGATGAATACTCTTCCAACAAGGGTCCCAACTGAAAATTCTGGAAGGTGAAGCATCTCAAAGGAGGATCATAGAACTGTAGACAAGTGTGAATCAAGCTCCTCTGAGAAGGGTCCAAATCCATAACCACATCAAGGATGCCTCCATAATGTTCTCTGAATAGTGGTATATGGTCTGGAGTAATAAGGGCCTGGACCTTCCTGATGCCAGTCAGCTCAGGTTCAAAGAAATGATATGAGATGTTGCTCTTCTTGGGTGCCATGTTTGCTGATGAAGAGCTGAAAAATAACTGCTGATGATGAAGACTGATGCTGGTGATGAGCCACTGACAGGCTGAGACTGGTGATGACAGTAGCTGAAGCAGGCAACTGGTGAGAATGGCTGTAGCAGATAGCTGGTGGACAGGGGTCTAATCAGATAAAGGGGTCAAAACCAAGCCAAAATATATGATGTGGATACCCTGAAAAACAAATAAGCAAATGTTAAATGATGCAATGATGATGTATGCAAATGATATGCAAGGGTTTGTGATCAAGCTGGATCTGATTAACTGCTTTGACATAAGTCCATGTATGTTCAAGAAATCCAGATGGAGGTTCATAAGTCCAGTAACCAAGGTGGGGGACTCAAATAAAGAGTCATATGTCCAGGGTTAAAATCACAAGAACTGTTCCAAAATGAAGTACTCTTAACCAAAACAAGGTAATAGGGTATGCTGAGGTCAAGGGTACCTGCAAACCTGTAAACAGCCCAATCCCCTCACAGGTGGTGTTTTAAAACAAGGATCCTCAGACTTGGATCAGTTATGAGAAGTGTAAACACTTCTAACCCGGAGGTACAGTGTTTACAATAACCATAAAAGATCCTCCTCTAATTCACCTCAGTTTCTGAAGGTCATGATAAAGGTCATCCAGACTTAGCAGGCTTCCCAGATAGCCCTAGCACTACAGGAGATCTGTAGCACAGAGTTCTCAAGAAGAAACCCATATCTGAACCGTGTTTCATATTCACGCACCAGACCGAAATGGAATGGGAAAGAACATGAACCACTCTAGCCTAGGTGTCACTCAGGTCCCAGGTATAGACCTTAACTCTCAATAGAACCCCACCCACCAAGACAAAACCAGATCCAGCCAGATACAGTATGACAGTATGATGTGTATAAAGCTATAAAGAAAGCAATAAAACAACTGCACATAAAGCAATAAACAAAATAAATATACAAACACAAATAGCACATAACACCCCAGTAAACACAAGTCAATCAAGCGCTAGGAGGAACCCACAAAAAGAACCAGAAGCCCTGGTTACAGTATAAGGGTCCCCAGCAGAGTCGCCAAGCTGTCGCTCCCAAAAGATGAGACTGAGCTCAAATGAGGTACAGACGCGAACGGTCGGAGAAAAGAGGATGTGAGAACACACAGGAATGAACTCACAAGAAAAGAAAGAGTCGCCAGCTAGGCATTTTTATCCCGGAGGAAAGGTAATGCTGCATAGACCTAGAAAGATATGGATAAGACGGTTGCGAACCAGAGAGACTGAGAAAGGGGTTGGTTACAACCTGGGAAGGTATTAGCATCCAGATTGTCCTCCGTACTCGACGGGATCCACGCTTAAAAGATTTGTGTTCTAAAGGGGTAGTGTCAGTGCAATTTGTGCATAAAAAGAGCTGGAAAAAGATGTACACGTGTCTGTGTAAAAGAAGTGTAAAGTGTAATATATACAGAGTCAATGTAAGGACAAGAGTGAAATGCTCATGATAATGAGGCTAAGAACAATGCTGGAAGGAGGGGGAATATACAGAGACTTTTGTTCGATAACTGTTAAGTTATGCCTACGTATCCTCTCGTGCAATGAGGAAGTCAGAACACCGTAGTTCGACCCAAAGAGACTGAAAGACGAATTTGACCTGTGAACTGCTTGCTTGTCAATGCTCAAGTGTATGACCTGTCTGGCTCAGGTGCAAACTGTCTTGCATTAGACGGAAGAAGCAAGTTCTCATTTATGAATGGAGGTGATGAGAAAAGAATCCCGAAGGAGACGATTATTGTTTGTTTTTGTGTTTTCAATCTTTTATTGCTTTTGAAAGTTTGTCATAAGTTAATGAGCTTAAGCCTGAACCAATGAATTTAGTAAACTCATCACATCTTCCCTCTGATTAGGGGTAATGAGAATGCCTTAAGTGTGAAGTCAGCTTCTCACACTTAAACACCTTTGGTGTAGGATTAAGATCATTAACCTACTTGTGATTCTTTAGATGTTTTTGGTGTTTTGTTTAGTGTTAAGTAATGAGGTTAAGCCATAATCAGGGATTAAACAGACTCATTACACCATCCTAATAGAAGGATAATAGATGAGAATGTTTAAGCTGAGGAAAGCTCCTCAACTTAATCCATGGTTAGGGATTAAACTAATGACAAAACAAAGCCTTTATTAAGTGGATTTTAAATAATGATATGATTAAGAAATGAGTCTTATGATTTGTAAGACAACTTGAGGGGGACTTGTCCATTAATACTAGGGTTAGTCCT
Organism: Lathyrus aphaca; assembly: GCA_963966055.1. Classification (NCBI taxonomy): domain Eukaryota; kingdom Viridiplantae; phylum Streptophyta; class Magnoliopsida; order Fabales; family Fabaceae; genus Lathyrus; species Lathyrus aphaca. The sequence goes on from OZ014520.1 coordinate 506,251,709, forward strand.
TCTTAACCAATTAAGGAAGAATTAGAACCCTAATGCAAGGCCCAAGTTACAAGCTTGATGTCCTGATGATTATTAGATGAATTGATTAAAGGATTTAAACACATTAAGGGTTTAACACTTAGGATTAAAGTTATACACTCCATCCTAATAGAAGGATGCAGGCATAAGCTTAATCACAAAGCCTTAAAGCCTTTATGGTTTAGTACTTGATTATGAGGTGAGAAGAGAAGACTCAATGAGACACAAAGGTAAAATCTAAATGGGGGGACTAATCAATACCCTAATTATTGTCATGCTTGGTTATCCCTAAGGTTTGTGCGGTTTACAAGAAAGATCTTCAGAGAACCACCAGGAAGCAGATGAAAGGAGCAAAGAGAAGCAAAGTAACTTGCTTCATTTAAGAAGACAAGTCACTTGAGGAAAGAAAGTAAGAAAAAGAAGAAAGAGCAAGCTCAATCTCAAACACAAGACAAAATGCAGCAATGATGCATAAGATAAGATGAAAAGAAATTGTGAGAAGTGAAGGCAAATTCACTTCTCAAAGTAATTTACCACCTGAAAAGTTAATGAAAGAAATGCAATGCAATGCAAAATGAGATGAAATGACATGATGCAAACCAAAACCAGAGGCATAAGTATGATTCTAATGATGCTACAAGATGATGCAAACATGAGACAAGGCATGAGGATGATCATACAAACATGTGGATGCAAGAGAAGCATGCTTAGAACCATGAACATACATGAAAAGTTATGGAATGCAAATAACATACACCATGGAAAATTAATGAGGCAATGATCAAACATGATTCTCACATGTCTTAAGATGTCAAATGAATCAAATGGATGCACAAAATGTCATGGCAAGTCATGGTATGCAAACAAATGCAAGATGAATGCAAAAGAAAGCCCAAATTAGGGTTTATGATCAATGCACAAAACAAAAACCAAAACCAGAAGCAAACATCATGATAAAAAATTGAAAAGGGACTCAAAGGAACCCTAAACCTACACAAACTCACTGCCCAACGGAGGGGTTCTAACTCTTAACCTAGTGTAAGTTATGAATTTCTCAAGATTTCTAGGGTTTTAAGGCACCTTGACAAGAAAATTGTCAAACAAATTGAAAATGCAAGATCAAATCATGCCAATTTAACCCTATAAACTACATGATATGCAAGATGCAATGCAAAAAGAATCAAAGTCCAACTCTTAAAGACTAGGCAGAAATGAATTTTTGAAGATTGGGTCAAAATAATGCCTTAAAATGAAATTAATTCCATGGAAAATTGTCAAAAGACATCAAGATCAAAAAAGAAATTTGGTTTGAGGGTTGGACAATGTTTCTAAATGATTTTAAATGTTTCATGAATTTTTTTGTGATTTTTAAATACCTAAAAGTATTTTTAATTAATTAATTCTCATTAATTAATTAAAAATAAACTTTTAAATGATTTAAAAATAATTTTTAATGCAAAAAATAAAAATAAAAATGTTTTTGGTTTCTGAAAATTAATAAAAGGTTGTATAAAAATTTTCAGAATTTTTAAATGATTTTTACTATTTTTAAATAAATGAGCAAAACAAATGAATTAAAATGAAAATAAAATTGAATAAAAATGAAAGTATGCGCATCCAAGGGACAGGATTGGTTATGGGGATATTTTGCTTGACTTCGCGCGCAATCTGATGGCCACAATTCAAACTGAGCTAATTTCCAATTAAATTTAATTAAACTGAATTAATTAGATTAATTATGGATTAGGGTTTCTAATGGTGCTTCTTGTCCATTCAAACGCGCGCCAGTCAGCCTTGGTCAACTCATCCAACGCACCAAATTCAAACCTCATTTAATGACACAGATTAGGGCTAATGGTTCTCAGGTGGCCGGAGAAGACTTTCGGTCGTCTTCTCCGGCGAACCAAAACCCTAGGTTTCACTACAGGCCACCCCACTTCAAATTAAACACAGGGAAATGATCCTCTAACATCATGGAACATGAATCAACCATCAAACAATATTTAAACTACATGAATTAAGCAAATCGAAGCAAACATTTTTCACGGGAGAAATTTCAGAACATCAATACATGCTCATTTTCCACTCATTTTCAATTTCAAACCCATCATGATGATCAGGATAACATGTAGAATCAATTTATAACAAGTAAATAAAGTTATGGAAAATTTGTTCTTGAGCTATACCTGAGATGGAACCTTCTGGTTCTGGGCTTTCTGGGCTGTTTCTTGGTGCCAACTCACTCCTCTTGAGCTCCTAATGAAGTCTTGATGCTTGGAAGAAGTTTATGATGGCTGGTTTGGAGGGTTACAGAAGTTCTGTTCAAGGGGAGGTGGAAATCGTATTTTGATTTCAGTGACTTTCAGGCTATGGTGATGGGTGGTTTTTGATCAGTGAAGCATGCTGAGTTTGTCTGTGAAGTTTGTTTGTGTGTTTGAGGCTTGTGGAGAGTGTTTCGAATGCTTTTGCAAATGGGAGAGATTTTGATAACTATGGCTTGTGGGCAAGATCAGAATGAGTTGTGTGTTGTGTTAGGCTGGGTTTTGTCCATGTATCAAAAGGGGATAGGTCAGAAAGTTGTTGGTGGCCTATGGTGATTGGTATGGGTCTTTGGCCAAAATGTCAACTTGGTGTGTACTTGAGGTATGGGCTATGGTACAACTTGCTTTTTTGCTTGCTTTGGCTCAGCTTGAATCAAGGAATGCTGTGAAAAAGGTTTAGAGGCAATGCAGCAAGTGGTTTGTAACTTATGATAGGTTTTGCAAGTTGGTTCATGTTTGGTTCCTTTGGGATTTCTTGAGTTTCAAGGCATCAAAGTGCAAAGTTCTTTGGCCCATTCTGAATTTTAGAGGTCATGTGATCATGTTGTGAAGAAATGGTACACATTTGAGGCCTTTAGAACACTTGATCATACCATTTTGCAAAATGCCTCTTTGGTGGAAAACTTCAAATTATGTGATTTTGGCCAACTTTGACAAGCCATAACTTTTGATTCAAAATGAATTAGGTCATGTTATTGTACTTTTTGAAAAGGGAATGATCCATTCTACAACTTTCATGACCAAAGTTTTTCCATTTGAAGCATTTTTGAATCAAAAAGCAAGGGTTGAAAAAGTTTCCCAAAATGGCAATTTTCAATAAAAGTCAACTTTCCCAAAAAGTCAACTTTGCAAATGACTTGAGATTCTTCAATTTTGTGAACTTCCAACATCTTCCATGATCAAATAAAGATCACACATAATCAAAATGATGATGAACACCCTTTGGTTGGGTCATTGAGGGCCTCAGATGCCCTGATTTTGCACTAACTTGCTTAGAAAGTCAACCTTTGATCAGATGACTTCCCCATTGAATTTCTTCATGAAAATTGATATGCATGATCCCTATACCATATAGAGACCAATATAAACAAGAATGACCAAAAAAATTGGAGTTATGGCCTCTGAAACCAAAACCCTAATTTTAGGTCATCTGTGTAGTTAATCTTGGCTCTGCTTTCATGCCATTCTCATTTCTTGTGATTCTTTGACATTCTTGACTTTGAGAGGATATAATATGATGCTTGAACATACATGGACCCCCTTGAAGTGATTGATGACCTTTGGAGTGGCTTAAGAAGCTCTTGGATTGCTCAGATCACAAACCCTAGATGCAGATGACTTTGAACCAATGCAAAGAATCAAAAATGTGATATGAGATGCTATGATTGAGTTTATGCATATGAGGAGATCACAAGCCATGGTGTGAATGGGTGAGGGCAAATTTGGGGTGTTTACACATAGCATGTAGTTTATAGGATAAAATTAGCTTGAATTGATCTTACATTTTCAATTTGTTTTGCATTTTTCTTGACAAGGTACCTTAAAACCCTAGCAATCTTAGAAAATTCATAACTCTCACTAGGTTAAGAGTTGGATCCCCTCCTTTGGGCAGTGAGTTTGTATAGGTTTAGGGTTCCTTTGATTGCATTTTAAAATTTTTATCATGTCATATGCTTCTGGTTTTGAGTTTTGCTTTGTGTATTGATCATAAACCCTAATTCATGCCTTCCTTTGCATTCATCTTCCATTTGCTTGCATACCATGACTTGCCATGACATTTTGTGCATCCATTTGATTCATAATACATCTTAAGACATATTATAATCATGTTTGATCATTGCATCGTTCATTTTCCATGTTATATGTCTTTTGCATTCCATAACTTTTCATGAACATCCATGGTTCAAAGCATGCTTCTCTTGCATCCATATATTTGTTTGATCATTCTAATGCCTTGCCTCATGTTTGAATCATCTCTTAGCATCATTAACATCATACTCATTCTTCTGGTTCTGGTTTGCATCATCACATTTCATCTCATTTTGCATTGCATTTCATTTCTTTTGCTAACTTTTCAGGTGGTAAGTTGTTTGAGAAGTGAATTTGCCTTCACTTCTCACAATCTCTTTTCATCTCTCTTATGCATCATTGCTGCATTCTTGTATGTGTATTGGATTGAGCTTGATCACTCTTGTTCATCTCACTTTCTTTCTTCAAGCAACTTGTCTTCTTAAGTGAAGCAAGTTGTTTTGCTTCTCCTTTCTTCTTCTCCTTTCATCTTGTTCCTCCTTGGTGGCCTTTGAAGATTTCTTTCTTAAGCCTCACAAACCCTAGGATCTCCAAGCATGATAATAATTAGGGTTTTATTAGTCCCCCACTTAGCTTTTACCTTTGTGTCTCTTTGAGTCTTCTCTTCTCATCTCATAATCAGGGACTAAACCCTAAATGCTTTAAGGCTTTGTGATTAAGCTTATGCCTGCATCCTTCTATTAGGATGGAGTGTATAACTTTAATCCTAAGTGTTAAACCCTTAATGTGTTTAAATCCTTTAATCAATCCACTTAATAATCACTAAGACATCAAACTTGTAACTTGGGCCTTGCATTAGGGTTCTAATTCTTCCTCAATTGGTTAAGAAGGACTAACCCTAGTGTTAATGGACAAGTCCCCCTCAAGTTGTCTTAACAAACCATAAAACTCACTTCTTCATCATATCATTAACTAAAATCCACTTAATAAAGGCTTTGTTTTGTCATGAGGTTAATCCCTAATCATGGATTAAGTTGAGGAGTCTTCCTCAGCTTAAACATTCTCATCTATTATCCTTCTATTAGGATGGTGTAATGAGTCTGTTTAATCCCTGATTATGGCTTAATCTCATTACTTAACACTAAACAAAAACAACAAAAACATCTAAATAATCACAAGTAGGTTAATGATCTTACTCCTACACCATGGTGATTAAGTGTGAGATGCTGACTTCACACTTAAGGTATTCTCATTACCCCAAATCAGAGGGAAGATGTGATGAGTTTACTAACCCATTGGTTTAGGCTTAAGCTCATTAACTTATGACAAACTTTCAAAAACAATAAAAGACTGAAAACACAAAAAACAAACAATAATTGTCTCCTTCGGGATTCTTTTCTCATCTCATTCACTCACAAACGAGAACTTGCTTCTTCCGTCTAATGCAAGACAGTTTGCACCTGAGCCAGACAGGTCATACACTTGAGCATAGACAAGCAAGCAGTTCACAAGTCAATTCATCCTCCAGTCTCTTTGGTTCGAACTACGGTGTTCTGACTTCCTTATTGCACGAGAGGATACGTAGGCATAACTTAACAGTTATCGAACAAAAGTCTCTGTATATCCCCCCTCCTTCTAGCATCATTCTTTAAGCCTCATTTGTTTTGAGCATTTCATTTTTGTTCTCACACTGACACTTCATTTATACACTTCACGCTTCTTTTACACTGACACCTGTACATCCTTTTCCAGCCCTTTTTATACACAGATTGCACTGACACTACCCCTTTAAAACACAAATCTTTTAAGCGTGGATCCCGCCGAGTACGGCGGACAATCTGGGTGCTAATACCTTCCCAGGTTGTAACCAACCCCCTTTCTCAGTCTCTCTGGTTCGCAACCGTCTTATCCATATCTTTCTAGGTCTATGCAACATTACCTTTCCTCCGGGATAAAAATGCCTAGCTGGCGACTCTTTTCTGTCTTTTCTGAGTTCACCCCTGTGTGTTCTCATTCCTCTTTTCGCCGACCGTTCGCGTCTGTACCCCTCTTGACTTAGTGTCATTTGGTGGGAGCGACAGTACCCACTCAGCCTCATCAAGCTTGACATCCATCAACACCCGCAGTGAAGGGATTTCCACTTCAACAGGAAAGACTGCCTCCATGCCGTAGACTAAAGAGAATGGGATTGCCCCAGTCGACATCCTGACTGACATTCGGTACCCATGTAACGCAAACGGTAGCATCCCATGCCAATCTTTGTAGGTGATAACCATTTCCTGTACAATCCTCTTGATATTCTTGTTAGCTGTCTCTACGGCACCATTCATCTTTGGTCGGTAAGGAGAGGAATTGTGATGCTGGATTTTGAAGTCCCGGCACAGTTCTTCCATCATCTTGTTGTTCAGATTAGAACCATTATCAGTAATGATTCGCTCGGGCACTCCATATCTGCATATGATATCTCTTTTCAGGAATTTTTCTACCACCTGGAGAGTAACATTGGCATAAGACGCTGCTTCAACCCACTTAGTAAAATAGTCAATAGCAACCAGGATTAATCTGTGGCCGTTTGAAGCCGTTGGTTCAATCTTGCCAATCATATCAATGCCCCACATGGCAAAGGGCCAGGGTGAAGACATCACATTCAGAGGATTTGGAGGCACATGCACTTTATCCGCATAAATCTGGCATTTATGACATTTTCTGGCATAGGCACAACAGTCTGCATCCATTGTGATCCAGTAATAGCCTGATCTTAGCAACTTTTTAGCCATTGCATGCCCTCCAGCATGGGTACCAAAGGATCCTTCGTGCACCTCGTGCATCAGCAAGTCTGCTTCTGCCCTATCAACGCATCTGAGAAGTATCATATCAAAGTTTCTCTTATACAGGGAACCATCAGTGTTCAGGAAGAAACTACCAGCTAGCCTTCTTAATGTCTTCTTATCATTGGAAGATGCCCCAGGTGGGTATGTTTGATCCTCCAAGAAGCATTTGATGTCATGGTACCAAGGCTTATCATCCTTGACAATGTCTGCTGAGAACACATATGCTGGCCTGTCAAGTCTAGATACTACAATTCGGGGCACAAAGTTGGCAGCTTGCACTTTGATCATGGATGAAATGGTAGCCAAAGCATCTGCAAACTGGTTTTCGTCTCGAGGGACATACTCAAGCTTGACGGTTGTAAAGAAAGTCAACAACCTCCTTGTGTAGTCTCGATAAGGTATCAGATGATCTTGGTGCGTGTACCATTTGTTGTTGGTTTGATTAATTACCAGAGTTGAATCTCTGAACACAGTCAAAGTCTTGATCCTGAGGTCAATGGCTTCCTCAAGACCCATAATACAAGCTTCGTATTCAGCTTCGTTGTTAGTGCAGTTAAAGGTGAGTTTTGCCGAGAAAGGCATGTGAACTCCCTTAGGCGTAATGAGTACTGCACCAACACCACGACCATTCATATTAACAGCCCCATCAAACATCATAGTCCATTCTTCTGCTGGGTCAGGCCCTTCAGTGTGAATAGGCTCTTCATGATCTTTTGCTTTCATGAACATGATGTCTTCATCTGGGAAGTCAAATCTCATAGGCTGGTAATCATCAATGGGTTGCTCAGCTAGATAATTAGACAATACACTGCCTTTGATAGCTTCTTGGGATGTGTACTGAATGTCATATTCTGTGAGAATCATTTGCCATCTTGCAACCCGTCCGGTAAGTGCTGGCTTCTCAAAAATGTATTTAACCGGGTCCATCTTTGAGATCAATAAGGTAGTGTGGGTCAACATATATTGCCTCAGTCGGCGAGCATCCCACGCTAAAGCACAACAAGTTTTCTCGAGCAGTGAATAACGTTGTTCACAGTCGGTAAACTTTTTGCTTAGGTAGTATATTGCGTACCCTTTTCGACTAGACTCGTCATGTTGGCCCAGCACACACCCCATTGACTTTTCTAATACCGTCAAGTACATGATCAGAGGCCTTCCTTCAACTGGAGGCATAAGATCGGAGGCTCCTGTAAGTATTCCTTGATTTTGTTAAAAGCCCTCTGGCAGTCTTCGTTCCACCTGACCGTTTGTTCTTTTCTTAATAGCTTGAAGAAGGGCTTGCAGGTTGCTGTAAGATGAGATATGAACCTTGAAATGTAGTTCAATCTACCTAGGAACCCTCGAACTTCTTTCTCAGTTTTTGGTGCAGGCATTTCCTGAATGGCTTTAACTTTGTCAGGGTCAACTTCAATCCCTTTCTCACTTACAATAAATCCCAGCAGCTTACCAGATCGTACCCCGAATGTGCATTTATTGGGGTTTAGCCTCAATTGGTACTTCCTCAGATGCCTGAATAACTTCAACAGATTTACCAGGTGGTCTTCTTCTGTGAGGGACTTGGCAATCATGTCATCCACATAACATTCGATTTCTTTATGGATCATGTCATGGAATAATATCACCATAGCCCGTTGATAAGTAGCACCAGCATTCTTCAGGCCGAATGGCATCACCTTATAACAGAATGTGCCCCAGGGTGTGATGAAAGTTGTCTTCTCCATGTCTTCAGGTGACATTTTGATCTGATTTTATCCTAAAAATCCATCCATGAAGGAGAACACCGAGAACTGAGCCGTATTGTCGACCAATACATCAATGTGAGGTAAAGGGAAATCATCTTTCGGGCTGGCTCTGTTCAGGTCCCGGTAATCTACACACATCCTCACCTTGCCATCTTTCTTTGGCACTGGAACAATGTTAGCTACCCAAGGTGGGTAACTAGTCACGGCAAGGAACCCGGCGTCCCACTGTTTCTGTACCTCCTCTTTGATCTTCATCGCCATGTCGGGGCGAGTTCTTCTCAGTTTTTGCTTAACAGGAGGACAGTCTTCTTTTAACGGTAGTCGATGCACAACTATGTCTGTATCCAACCCTGGAATGTCCTGATACGACCAGGCAAAGATGTCAACATATTCACGCAACATTTCAATCAACCCCTTCTTAACTTCAGTCGGCAGGCTGGCACCTATCTTGATTTCCTTCTTAACCTCTTCTGTGCCGATGTTGATAACCTCGATTTCCTCCTGATGAGCCTGAATAGCTCTTTCCTCTTGCTTTAACAACCTGACCAGTTCTTCAGGGAGTTCATAATCTTCCTCAACCTCTTCATCATCTTGGTAGATTGGATTGTCGAAGTTATGCTCAGTCATAGCAGGAGAGTTGTCAATGGAATCCGGTTGATCGACACTGCACAAGTGATGTGCTCATTCAGAATCTGTTTAGAGAAAACGCACACCAAAAGCAAGAAAGAAAAACACACTGCCATTTTCTTTATTTGTGCAAAAAATTAAAATTGAAAGAAAAGGAACGATCTGATTGAAAAATGTCCTTTATTTATGACAAATAAATGCTTTTAAAACATGGAGGCCCATACAATGGATCCTTGTACCTTGGGAAGAGTACAGGATTTGACTTGCAGTATGTAAAAAAAGACAAATAAACAATTACTTTGTGATCCAGGTGACTTCGACGATGTCTTCCGTAGACCAATTAGGCAGCTCCTCTCCCGGTGCACACGGGGGGATCCAATTATCCTGATCGCACTCGCTATCTCCGTCTTCACTAGTAGCACAGATATGGTTGCGGTCCAGCAACCCAGCACTAGTAAAGGTAATGGTCTTGTTGTCTGATGAACGGACGAGCCCATCAGGCGGATACCCAAGCCCAAACTTGTCTTCCTTCTTTTCCAGCTCCAGTAATCTGCCCCAGCCCTGGGCAATGCCTGATTGCACAACCTCCTTGGCCTGCTTGTAGGAGGTAATAGACATACCTTCTTTATCTTCAGCCCTACTCAGAGGAGACAAGGAACTAACATTCACTGCTTCGAATGCCTGACACAGGATTTCATGAATTTCACCATCCATCTCCACATATTTGAATGTAGATAAATGGCTCACAAATATGTCCTCTTCACCGCACACAATCACAACTTGACCATCCGCTACGTACTTGAGCTTCTGGTGCAAGGTTAACGTCACAGCCCATGCGGCATGAATCCAGGGTCGACCAAGCAGACAGCTATAAGCAGGTTGGATGTCCATCACGTAGAACGTGCTCTTAAACACTTGCGACCCAACCTTGATTGGCAACTCAACCTCTCCAAAGACAGACCTCCGAGAACCGTCGAAAGCCTTTAACACCAAATCACTTGGCCTCAAAACAACCCCTTCCACATTGAGTTTCATTAATGCCTTCTTCGGCAAGACATTAAGAGATGACCCAGTATCAACCAGGACATGATACAACACAGCCCCTTTGCATTCAATTGTGATATGAAGAGCCTTGTTATGATTCCTCCCTTCAGTAGTAAGGTCCCTATCAGTAAAGCCCAAACCATGGCTCGCATTTACAATTCCCACCACAGCTTCTAACTGATTCACGGTAATCTCTTGAGGAACATACGCCATCTGCAACACCTTCAGAAGGGCTTCTCTATAAGCTAGTGATCACATCAGCAGCGACAAGATAAAGATTTTGGAGGGAGTTTGATTTAGCTGCTCGACTACCTTGTAGTCGCTCCTCTTAATAATCCTCATGAACTCCTCCATTCCCTTCTCGAAAGTGCTTTGACCAGTAGCGGGAGTGGCATTATCCTCGGTTGCTATTTGCTTCCTTTTGGCTTTAGCAGAAGCCTCAGCATCAGTGTCTCCTTTCAAAGTCTGGGGAGCGAATAAGCGACCACTCCTCGTGAAACCTCCACTTCCCCCAACATTCACCACAGCTGGGTCCATGGTTACTGCCCTATCTTCCACTTTCTGTCCTCCGACATACACTTCTGATCCGTAATGCCACGGAATAGCCTTTTCATCTGAATACGGAATAGGCCCAGGCACCGTGATGGTGACGGGACTTACTTCCGGGACATAAATAGTAATCGGCTCTCTTTGCGCTGGCATTTCAGCAGGATCATAGTATATGGTCACTGTTGACACTTCATCATTCCTCTTATCAACCCTGTCGAACTGTAACAGCCCATCATCCATCAGTCTCTGTAAACCAGTCTTCAATCTTTCACAACCATTCTTCGACTCAACACAGTCTTCGCAATCAAGCCCACACCCCGAGAAAACCTGACCCTTCAACAATCTCTCCTTGACCAGCAACAAGGAGGTCTTCACTTCTTCAACCCTCTCCACCAAGTTCAACCTCTCCTCCATCTCAATAGCATTAACTCTGGCTCCCCCATGATTAGGGATAGGGTTAGTCGTGACATTCGGAGGCGGTGCAAAATTGATTGCTTTGGAGTCGATCAATTCCTAAACTTTATAGTGCAAAGCCCTGCACTTCTCCGTTGAGTGCCCGGGTGCCCCAGAATGGAAAGCACATCGAACATTGGCGTCGTAACCTGGAGGAAGAGTTCCAGTAGGTGGAGCCAAGGTCCTCAGTTGAATTAAGTTCAGTTCCAACAATCTCTGGAGTAAAGCTGTGTAAGTCATTGGGATCACATCAAAAACCCTATCAGCTTGGCGTGACTGCATCTGTTGATACGGTCTCTGTTGATAGTTGCGCTGCTGTTGTTGTTGAGGCTGTTGTAGAGCCTGCTGAGCTGGTTGGATTGGTGTAGTGGGAATTGTGACTGCATCTATCTGATTGTATTCTCGTCTATAACCTCTGCCTCTGCCTCGGCCATATACTGCGTTAACTTCCCCTTCTCTTCTTCTAGGAGGTCCGCCAAAGGCTTTCCTCGCTCCCCCAGATCTACCAACAGTATTAGGGTCTTGAATCTTCCCCGTCTTTAACAGAGTCTCAACTCTCTCTCCAGCAATCACTATATCATTGAACTTGGTGGCCGAGCTAGATGCCAACCTCTCTAGAAAAACACCTTGGAGAGTGCCCATAAACATGTCGGCCATTTCATCCTCTAAGAGGGGTGGTTTCACCCTGGCAGCTAGCTGGCGCCACCTCTGGGCATATTCTTTGAAACTTTCTTTTGCCGCCTGAGCCATATGCTGCAACTGCGTGCGTTTCGGAGCCATGTCCATGTTATATTGATACTGCCTCACAAAGGCTTCATCTAAATCCTTCCAACTCTTAATATTGACCCTATTAAGCTTCATGTACCATTCAAGAGAAGCTCCCACCAAGCTATCCTGAAAATAATACATCCAATGTTTCTCATCATCTGTATGAGCGGCAATTCTCCCGACAAATGATTGCAGATGGGTTTTCGGGCAAGTAGTGCCATCATACTTCTCAAAGGTTGGAACTTTGAACTTATACGAGATCCTGACCCCAGGAACCAAGTCCAAGTCGGTTATGTCAAATCCCAAAGAGCTTTGGGACCTAATAGCTTTGATTTGCTCAGCCATCTCTTCGAACCTCTTGTTCAACTCTGCTCCTTGACCTTCAGTTTCATCAAGTAGAGTGAACTGGTCGTCATGATTGTCCATCTGAAGGTTGTGCAACCCATCGTTGATTATTGTCACTCCTGGCTGTGTAACAGGAGGTTCAACCTGACGTGCACCCGCACCGGTATGATTGTCAGCAGTAGCAGCAGCCGCAGTGTTCCTGTTCTGATTCTCAACCATCTCCCGTAGACGCTTTTGGGTCTGCCCCATGCCGGCCATTAGTGTCATAAAATTATCCATCCTTTGTCTCAGATCTGTCAAGTCTGCTTGCAACTGGTCCATGACTCGTTCTCTGTTAATTTTGGTTGGATATCTGTGTACTGCTGGTTGTCCCCGAACTTTACGAGGAGCTATAGTGCCTGAGATCACAAAACACGTTAGTAACTGAGACAACACCTGCAAAACAAACAAACATTTTATATGCAATGCAATGTAACTGTTCATGTTCACAATCTTAAGCATTTGGCATGCCCCAGTTCTGGCATCTATCTCAGACAATCACTTTCAGTGCTTAGCTTTCAACTTTCTCTTTGATAAGTGTTCAGACATTAGCAGTATCCAAACAAACGAGTCTTGCACATTCAAAACGGTAATTTGCACATTAATACTGAACGTGAACAAACCACTGTAGGCTAAAAGTCAGAATACAACCAGAAATATTCCCCGAAGGGTTACATGTCAGTACATAAAGACAAAAGAAATAAAAGCAAGACTCCTACAACAAGCTTGTAGGTAGCCTGAACAATAAACAACTAAGCCAAGGACCCAGGATCTGCCACCTCTGCCCTGCTTTTCTTGACACCTGCTCTCAGCTTGAGCTCTTCGATCTCTTTCCTTGCTTCCTCCAGAGCTAATTGGCTTTGGGCTAGCTGTTGGGTCTTCTCTCTCCGGATGGCATGGACTTGCTCCACTTCCTCCTTCTTGAAAGCCATCTGAACTTCAAAGAACTCTTCCTTATCTTTGAATTTCTTTTACTCTTCATCTCTTTGGCCTTGCAGCCAAACAATGGACTGACGAGCACTTCTGAGAGTCTTTAAAGTCTCCTTGCGCTTAGCTTCTCTTTGAGCTTCCATCATACCCAATCTGTGGAAATGGGCTTCTCTACCGGCAAAATCCTTCTCTTTGTCTTCTATAGAGGCTTGGAGCTTCTGCAGCTTGTCTTCAGCTTCCTTCTTGGCTCTATTGGCCTGGTGGTATAGGCTTACCATCTCAATATTCTCTACTCTGACCTCATGCAGCTGAGCTTCTAGCTTCTTGTACTCCTCCAAGGAAACCGTACTGCTCTGACTTGGTACCTCTCGGGGATAAAGTGGAGCCTTGATTGAAAAAGGCATGAGAACTGACTTGATATGTCTTTGCAACCATTCAGCATATGGTGGATATGTCTTGGGATCAACTCGGCCGAAGTCTTTCTTCCCCTTTTTTATCCTGTGAGCCCAGGATTAGACTGCTTGTTGAACTAACTCTCTGTTTCCGTCAGCAGGAAAATACAAAGATTCAGCAAACATCTCCATCTGAGGAGGATCTTTCAAAGGGTAGCCAAACTGCTTTCTGGATAATGTCGGGTAGTAACTGATGACACCTTTCCTTCCTAGCAAAGGTACTCTAGCAAACCTTCTGCAACTAACCATCAACTCCTTTCCTAGCAAATCCCTGTCATAACCCCAAGCAATGTCTTCTTCAGTCAATCCCATCAGTCTTCTGGACCATCTCCATTCGTCTCGTATATCCTTGAAGGCACCTGACTTAGGCAACTGTCTAGCAAACCATTCAGCAAACAAAGGAGCACAGCAGACCACTAGACCACCTCTACCTTTCTCGTTTCTGTAATGGACACTAAAATAAAAGTCACCCAATAAAGTAGGCACTGGATTTCCTTTTGCAAAGATTGAGATCACCTCTAAGCTGACAAACTCTTTCTCTCCAGGAAACAGGCTAGACCCATATACCATCAATGCAAGCAAAGCTCCAAAGTCATTCCACTTAGCCTCTGTTGCATACTTCTCAGCCTCCGGGATAAGCACACTCCAGGGTAGACCTCTGCCTTCACTCTCTTTCAGAGCCTTTCTGACTGAAACAACTGGCAACCTACAAACCTTGGCTATGTCTTCATCTCTGAGCACAACCTCTGACCCATAGAACGACAATGTCTCTCTGATCGGAACACTCAGCATGATGGAGATCTCTTCTAAAGTCGGAGCTAAGATGTAACCTGGAAAAATAAAGCAACGCAACAGGGGATCATAAAATTGCAACAAGGTATGCAAGCTGTCTTTTTGGTCTGCAGTAGGCTTGTCCACAAACTTTAGTATCTGGCCATATCTTTTCTTGAAATTACCTAAGACTTGATCGTTCATCAAACCTGCTAACCTCTGAACACTTTTAACTTCTGGCTGAAGAAAGGTATAATGCACATTCTTTTTTCTCGGATCTCTTCTGATTTCTGCCATGGAGATAAGAATACCAGAACTGAGAACAGATGTAAGCAATGACCTGAAAAATGGGAAACATAAACAGTTAATGCAAAGAATGATGAAAATGTAATGCAATGCAAGCATATGACCAACTGGGACCATCTGAACTGGAATACTGACAAGGGCCCCTCTGAATAACTGACAAACCCAAAAGTTTACTGAGTCACACCCTCTGATAATCACAACTCTCTGATAGAAGATCACAGAATCACAGTATCAAGCAATCCAGAATTCCAGAACCATAACCTCGGAACCACAGAATCATAGAACCATGGATCATAATCACAGGACCAAAGATCATAACAAGAACCACTGAACAGATGAGTGTATGTTGAGGTCATGGGTTCCTGCACACCTGTAAACAACCCCCCAATCTCATGGGTAAAAGGCTCCAGGTCAGACATCACGGACTCTCAAAGCCACATAGCAATAATACTGTCACCATCTCCGAGAAATGGCTCATGACCAAATCAGGGAATCGGTTTGGCATTATATACTACGCAGGGAGGCCTCAGCTGAGTCCGGGAAACAAGGTCATCCTATGCGATCCCCAAGTGGGCCCTCGGATGCGAATGGGTTTGCCACAAAATGTGGGCTGCCACTGTCATCACTAAAGAGGGATGTTCCCACAAGGTTCTCAATGATCGGTCCCCAGCTGCACATAATTGTCAGGGTTGTGTAATGAGAGAGGAAGATCCCCAAATCAAGACATTTCCAAGACAATCGCAACCTGGGTGTGGAACTCACTACTACCCCCATGACAAGATCTCATGAGGCCAAAGTGGAACCACTCTAAGTCCTATGGGGCACTCGAGCCGGGTACTTGGCTCATATCTCTCAATAACAAGTAACACCCATCCCACCAAAGAAAACCAGTCCAGACAGTCCAGTATATATACATGATGCAGTAAATAAAGACTGAAAACTGTAAATAAAGCTGTAAATAAAACTGTAAATAAACAACAATAACATACAACAGGCCACAGCAAACAAACATCACCCAAAGAAACAGAAACACACAAGCGCTAGGAGAGACTCACAGGGGAACCCGAGATTCTGGGTTCCATCCCTAGCAGAGTCGCCAGCTGTCGCTCCCTGGATTTCCATCCTGGTACAAACGCGAAAGTGGCGCGGAAAAAGAATAGAGTCACCAGCCAGGCATTTTTATCCCAAAGAAGGGGAATGGTAATGCTGCACAAACCAGAAGAAAGAAGAGGAAGGACACAGGTCATGCGAACCAAAGAGACTGAGTTCGGGAGTCGGTTACGACCTGGGAAGGTATTAGCACCCAGATCGTCCGCCGTACCCGACGGGATCCACGCTTGCAAAGAAAATGTTTCAAAGGGTGAGGGTATGAAAACTGCAGCAAAAGAAATGAAAATGAAAAGAAACTGGAACTGGATAAGAACTGAAATAAGAAAGCAAAAGGAAAAATGTAGGGGAAATAAAGATTGTGCTCGAACGGGCCCTACCCCGCTGCCTACGTACCTCATCGGGAAAATGAGGATCAGAGACGCCGTAGTTCCCCTAACTAGGGGTGGCAAGGAAATTTCTTGTGAGTTAAAGGCTTGAACTACCTATGTCAATGCTCAGGTGTTGTAGGCTCGGACGACGAGTGCGTTACCGTCTTGCAAAATGACAAGTAGGAGCAAGTTCTCACGTAAAGAGTGAATGAGGTGAGAAAAGAATTCCCGAAGGAAAGACGCTTATTGTTTGTTTGTGTTTTTTTAGGAAGCTTTTATGAGTGTGTCACAAGGAAGTGAACTCAAGCTCTCATCAATGGAATGTGCACTTGTCACTACATTCCAAGATGGAATAATAGAACAAGCACACTCAAGTAAGGAGAAGATCCCCAAAACTTGAACCCACATATTAGGGATTAGGCTCACTAACTTGTTTACTTATTAATTGCATTGGTATTTACAAATGAAGAAGTGTTTTTTAGACTTTTCTTTTATGAAGAAGATGCTTTGATCAGACTTGTGCATCACAAGGTAAACTTGTACTATCCCAAGATGGGAAGACTACAAGCATACCTCATGGAATAAGGCTATGGATCAATGCATCACTTCAAAGTTATTAAAGTGTTTTTTATGATTATGAGATGAGAAGAGAAAAGGAACCAAACGAGCAAAAAGGAAAAACTAGGGAGAAGTTTCTATCCTAAGTTAGCATGCATGGAGTTCCTAGGGTTTGTAAGGTCTTTCTAACCTAAAAAAAGGATCTCAAGAGAAGAAGAAGATAAAAGGAGAGATGGGAAAGGCCTAAGCCCAACAAGAAGATGCTAGTCCATATAAACAATATGAGGAGAGATGAGAAATGGAGATGTGGAACTCAATTCCCACATCTCAAACTTACCATAGCCCCTGCAAGGTTAATGTAATAACATAAAATCAAGGCATAAACCAACAAGTCAGAAGCTACACAAGCATATAGGCATGGCAAAGAGTTCACAAGATGATAAGCAAAGCAACACAAGATCATATTGAGATGATTGGAAGTGAAACAAGTGCAATGAAGGCATGCTTAACACTTAAAGAAATAAAGCACATAAAAGGGACCCAACACCAAGACTCAAGGAGATTCAAACCATATCCTAAGACCAGGAGAAACCATAAACCTCTAAAGGACCCCAAAAGATGAAGAGAAGTTGGCACAAGTGCCCTTCTAAACTTAAAAGAGACTATAAGACTCAAAGGATGCAAAACAAGGCAAGGTGAGGAAGAAAATACCCAAGAAAAAGATCCAAGCACTTAAAAATTCTACCCAACCAGAAAAGTACTCTACAAACACAAAGAAATGAGAATCCAAAAGGGTTTGCAAAAATACAGCACCAAACTAGGTCAATGAAGCTCAAGGATGCAAGTTATCACCATTTAGGGTTTTGAAAATTAAGGCACAAGTAACTCAAGCAAATTCCAGCAAGGAAGTTTGTGAAAAATCCAAGATAAATCATGAAGATAGTAGAGTGTCTTAGGGTTTCAATGCAAAAAGAATGGGGTTAATAGCGTAAAGGATGAGAAAAATAGAAATTGGACAAGGCAGATTGGTCTATGAGAGTTCACAAGAAAGCAATGCTCAATGTTGAATTTATTTGGCCACGTGGGATGAAAATAAAAATCTGGAAAAATCATGATAAAAAACTAGATGAATCAAGGAGTGTATATGAATTTTTTTGGATTTTTATTTTTCTTGGGAAGGTTAAAAGCATACACCACGGACGAAAAGATGTGGATGTTTTACTTCGAGGATAGTCTGACAGGGGCATCCCGAGAATGGTATTCCCATTTGACTAGAGCCACAGTAAGAAACTGGAAAGACTTGGATGAAACTTTTATCCGTCAGTATCAATATAACTTAGACATGGCCCCAAACAAGACCCTTCTAATGGGAATGTCTCAATCTTCCCGTGAAAGCTTCAGGGAATATGCCCAAAGGTGGAGGAAACTTGCTGCTGCAGTTTAACCCCCCATGTCTGAAAGGGAAATGGAAGACATGTTCATGAATACCCTCCAAGGAACCTAAATTGACAGATTGGCTGCATTTTCTTCTACCAGCTTTGCAGATGTGGTGATAGTTGGGGAAAGAATAGAGAGCCTCCTAAAGATGGGAAAGATCTCCGATAACTGTGCCAGTTCAAGCAATACAAGAAAACCATTTGCTGGACCCTGTAGATCTTGTGAGACAAACTCTATGCACATGGGAAGAGGGAGACCCCAATAGTTGCCCAAAACAGTTGCTGCTGCTACTGTCCCTGCTCCACCTCCTCAGTATACTCAACAACCGCAACATTTTCCGCAACAACAACAATTTCCTCAACAGAGATCTTATAACAACAATAACAACAATCAGCAATAACTCCCATTTCAACAACGGCCATCTCAGGTCAACCGGGTGATTGACCCCATTCCAATGCCGTATGCTACTCTGCTTCCACAACTCCTAACGCTCAATCTTGTTGAGTTGAGGACATTGGCTCCACCTGATCCTCAAAACCTTCCTAGAAACTTTGATGTCAATGCTAGGTGTGCTTTTCACTCCAACGCACCTGGTCATTCTACTGAAAAATGCAGAGCTCTACATATGAGAGGTTAAAGCCCAGCTTTTAAAATGCCAAGTGTATCCGGGTTGTGAGGCCTGTTGTGAATTATAAAAACGTTCCGAGAATGGGTGTGAAAGCTTGAAGAATGGCATTAGTATTTTGATCAGAGAGGGCATTCTGCAAATTACAACAACTGCTTCTACAACACCAACAATTCTTTTGTCCACAACCAGTGAATCTTCTACAACTGCAACAACCATTGTTCCAAGTGATTCTTCTACAACTGCAACAACAATTGTTCCCACTGATTCATCTAGAACTTCAGCAATCATTTCTTCTTTCACTTCAACACACAACGATTCATTTGTACCTACTACTACAACCTCAGCAATTACTAACAATGGTGTTTCCACTGTCACAATCTATTATGACCCGACAACGGTCCCGAATTCCAACAACTTTCAACAGTCTCAACAGTTTCAACCAAGCTTCAATTCACCTTCACCAACATCCACCAGAGGTCCTGTTACCATTTTCTATGATCCACAGACTATTACAGTCCCAACATCCGTTGCAGTAAGCCCAATCACCATTACGGTGCCCGGGCTAATCCCATATGATAAAGAGAGTGTTATACCATGGCATTATGGTGTTGATCTGTACTGCAACGGAGAGAAAGTCCTTCTTGATTCTCCAGTTCTCACTCCCCAAGTGGATAATGTTGGGGGAGGCGGAGGCTTCACCCGAAGCGGACGTCTCTTCGCATCACAAGTCCCTAGAACCAACACTGAGGAAGAGGTTGTTGCCAAAGCTAAAGGGAAGAGTGTGATACCGGAAGAATCTGCGCCAAAAGAAACTCATAAATCATCCTTCGATCAAGATGTGGATGAGTTTATGAGAATTATTAAAAGAAGGGGCTATAAAGTTCTGGACCAGCTCCACCAGACTCCTTCAAAGATCTCAATCTTATCACTGCTGTTGTGTTCCGAAGCCCATCGGGATGCACTACTCAAAGTTCTGCATGCTGCCTACGTGCCAGAAGAGATCACGGTAAACCAGCTGGAAACATTGGTGTCAAATGTCAATACTATCCACGGGCTAGGTTTCACTGATACCGATTTGACCACAGAAGGACGTCTCCACAACAAGGCTTTGCACATTACCCTGGAGTGCAAAGGAGTTGTACTATCCCATGTTCTTGTAGAAACTGTGTCCTCCCTCAACGTCTTACCAAAGAAAGCTCTTGTCAAGCTCGAATATGATGGGATAGCTCTCCGGCCAAGTAACCTTGTGTTCAGGGCTTTTGATGGCTCCAAAAGATCTGTTCTTGGAGAGGTGGAGCTGCCAGTGATAATCGGTCCACAAGTCTTTAAGACCATTTTCTACGTTATGGACATACAACCTGCTTATAGTTGTTTGTTAGGTCGACCCTGGATTCACGCCGCAGGCGCAGTAACGTCGACCCTTCACCAGAAACTGAAGTACGAGTGGGAAGGACAGGTTATCACCATCTGTGGTGAGGAAGACATATTTTGTTAGCCATCTGGCTACATATAAATATATTGAGATGGATGGTGAAATCCATGAGACAATGAGCCAAGGGTTCGAGGCCCTGAATGTCAGTGAGGCGACTGAAGTATTTGCTGCATCCCAGGAAGACATGATGGATACTTCAATTGTCTCCTATCAGCAAGCCCGGAAGGTTGTTGAAGAAGGTAATGCTCAAGGCTGGGGCAAGCTGCTGCCAGTAGAAAAGAAGGAAGATAGATTCGGTTTGGGTTACAGACCATTCCGACAAGATCAATCAGAGGCTGCCAAAGAGCCCAAATTCATCAGTGGGGGGATGCTCACCCTAGATGATGTTAATAATCTGGAAGACGAGGTGGAAGGCGACCGCAACCTGGAGAGCTGGATACATCCAAGGATCCCGGGGAACCAAGTCCTTAACTGGTCTTCCTAGGAAATTATAAGGGTTACTCCTGCAGAGTAATTATTATTTCCTGTCTTTTTAGCATGCTTCAAGCCCTGCATCTTGCCCAAGGTGTCAGGACTCATTTTGTAATAGGGCCATATTGTAATTTTGTGCAAATGATTAATCAATGAATATCGGACATCTTTTGCAAACGAGTCTCTTTTTTTTCGCTCATTGTCTTTTCAATTTTCACTTTTGTACAAAACAATAAAATGGCAATGTTTTAAAAATGATAACTTCATTTTCACTTTTTCTAAACAAGATTAAAACTGATCACTAAAACGAACCAATCTCAACCCTTGCAGAGATTATCCTCCAGATTGCACCAACAACAGCACTGTTATGACCTTGTATGACTTTGATAATCCGATTAATCAAGCTGATGAAGGGGTTGAAGAAGACTATGAGTTACCTGAAGAGTTAGCCAGGTTGTTGAGGCAAGAAGAGAAAGTGATCACTCCTCATCAGGAGGAGGTTGAAACAGTTAATCTTGGTACTGAAGAAGACTTGAAAGAAGTGAAGATCGGGGCCAGTCTGCAAGATTCAGTGAAAGACCATCTTATTGACATGCTTCGTGAGTACGTTGACGTCTTTGCTTGGTCCTATCAAGACATGCCAGGTCTGGATACTGATATTGTTATGCACAA
Organism: Lathyrus aphaca; assembly: GCA_963966055.1. Taxonomy (NCBI): domain Eukaryota; kingdom Viridiplantae; phylum Streptophyta; class Magnoliopsida; order Fabales; family Fabaceae; genus Lathyrus; species Lathyrus aphaca. The sequence goes on from OZ014520.1 coordinate 506,273,330, forward strand.
GCTGCCTTTGAAGGAAGATTGTCCTCCAGTGAAGCAAAAGCTACGTCGTACTCATCTAGATATGGCCATGAAGATTAAGGAAGAAGTACAAAAACAGTGGGAAGCCGGTTTCCTTGCTGTAACTAGTTACCCGACGTGGGTCGCTAATATTGTACCAGTGCCTAAAATGGATGGAAAAGTAAGGATGTGTGTGGATTATCGGGATCTGAACAGAGCTAGCCCGAAGGATGATTTCCCATTACCTCACATTGATGTATTGGTCGACAACACAACTTAGTTCTCGGTATTTTCCTTCATGGATGGTTTTTCAGGGTATAATCAGATCAGGATGTCACCCGAAGACATGGAGAAGACTACCTTCATCACACCTTGGGGCAAGTTCTGTTACAAGGTAATTCCTTTTGGACTGAAGAATGTCGGCGCTACTTATCAACGGGCTATGGTAACATTATTCCATGACATGATCCACAAAGAAATTGAATGCTACGTGGATGACATGATTGCCAAGTCCCTCACTGAAGAAGATCATCTGGTAAATCTGCTGAAGTTGTTCATGCGTCTGAGGAAGTATCAATTGAAGCTAAACCCCAATAAATGCACATTCGGGGTGCGTTCTGGTAAACTGCTGGGATTCATTGTAAGTGAAAAAGGAATTGAAGTTGATCTTGACAAAGTCAAGGCCATTCAAGAGATGCCTGCACCTAGGACTGAAAAAGAAGTTCGGGGGTTCTTAGGTAGATTGAACTACATATCAAGATTCATATCTCACCTTACAGCAACATGTGAGCCTTTGTTCAAGTTGTTAAGAAAAGAGCAAACAGTCAGGTGGAATGAAGACTGTCAGAAGGCTTTTGACAAAATTAAGAAGTACCTGCAAGAACCTCCAATTCTTATGCCTACAGTTGAAGGAAGACCTCTAATAATGTACCTGACAGTATTAGAAGGATCAATGGGGTGTGTGTTGGGCCATCATGACGAGTCTGGTCGAAAAGAGTATGCAATATACTACCTAAGCAAAACGTTTAGCGACTGTGAACAACGTTATTCACTGCTCGAGAAAACTTACTGTGCTTTAGCGTGGGCTGCTCACCGACTAAGACAGTATATGTTGACCCACACTACTTTATTTATCTCAAAGATGGACCCCGTCAAGTACATATTTGATAAGCCAGCACTTACCGGAAGGGTTGCAAGATGGCAAATGATTCTGACAGAGTATGACATTCAGTACACATCTTAAAAAGCCATCAAGGGCAGTGTACTGTCTGATTATCTGGCTGAGCAACCCATTGATGATTACCAACCGATGAGATTTGACTTCCCTGATGAAGACATCATGTTCCTGAGAGCAAAAGATCATGAAGAGCCTGTTCACACTGAAGGGCCCAACCCAGAAGAAGAATGGACTATGATGTTTGATGGGGCTGTCAATATGAATGGTCGCGGGGTTGATGCAGTGCTCATTACACCTAAGGGAGTTCATATGCCTTTCTCGGCAAAACTCACCTTTGCATGCACTAACAACGAAGCTGAATATGAAGCCTGTATCATGGGTCTTGAGGAAGCCATTGACCTCAGGATCAAGACTTTAACTATATTCGGAGATTCAGCTTTGGTAATCAATCAGACCAACGACAAATGGTACACTCGCCAAGATCATCTGATTCCATACCGTGACTATACGTGGAGATTATTGACTTTCTTCACAACAATCAAACTTGAGTATATCACGTGAGACAAAAATCAGTTCGCAGATGCTTTAGCTACCATTTCCTCCATGATCAAGGTTCAGACTGCCAATTTTGTGCCTCGGATATCGGTATCCAGACTTGACCGACCGGCATACGTATTCTCTATGGACACTGCTAAAGATGACAAGCCTTGGTTCCATGACATCAAATGCTTCTTGGAGGGTCAAACATACCCACCTGGGGCATCATCCAATGATAAGAAGACATTGAGAAGTCTGGCTGGTAGTTTCTTCCTGAATGCTGATGGTTCATTATACAAGAGAAACTTTGACATGGATCTTCTCAGATGTGTTGACAAGAAAGAAGCAGACATGCTGATGCACGAGGTGCATGAAGGATCTTTCGGAACCCATGCTGGAGGACATGCAATGGCAAAGAAGTTGTTAAGATCAGGTTACTACTGGATCACAATGGATGCAGATTGTTGTGCCTATTCCAGAAAGTGCCACAAATGCCAGATTTATGCAAACAAAGTACATGTGCCTCCAAATCCTTTGAATGTGATGTCTTCACCTTGGCCATTTGCCATGTGAGGCATTGACATGATTGGAAATATTGAACTGACTGCTTCAAATGGCCACAAATTCATCCTGGTAACCATTGATTACTTCACCAAATGGGTTGAAGCAGCTTCGTATGCAAACGTCACCAGACAAGTGGTAGCCAGATTCCTGAAAAGAGACATCGTCTGTCGGTATGGAGTACCCGAGCGAATCATTACTGATAATGGTTCCAATTTGAACAACATAATGATGGCAGAACTGTGCTGGGACTTCAAAATTCAACATCACAACTCTTCTCCTTACAGGCCAAAGATGAATGGCGCTGTTGAGGCGGCTAATAAGAACATCAAGAAGATTGTGTAGAAGATGGTAGTTACTTATAAAGACTGGCATGAAATGCTACCATTTGCCTTACATGGGTATCGAACCTCAATCAGAACATCCACTGGGGCAACACCGTATCAGCTTGTGTATGGTATGGAGGCAGTCCTACCTGTTGAAGTTGAATTACCCTCCTTATGGGTACTGATGGATGTTAAGCTGAATGAAGCATAATGGGCCCGTTCTCGGTATAATCAACTGAATCTGATCGAAGAAAAGAGATTAGCTGCAATCTGTCATGGGCAGCTATATCAGAAAAGGATGAAGAAAGCCTTCGATCAGAAAGTCAGGCTTCGGGAATACCAAGTGGGAGATCTGGTGCTGAAAAGACTTCTTCTTCCTAATACAGACCACAGGGGAAAATGGACTCCAAACTACGATGGTCCGTTCATAGTAAAGAAATTTTTCTCTGGTGGAGCACTGATGCTCACTACTATGGATGGTAAAGATTTCTTGTCCCCTGTGAATTCAGATGCAGTTAAAAAATACTTCGCATAAAATGATCCGCTGGACATAAAAACAGAATGTAAGTCCTGACAAAAATAGGGCATCCCGGCGAGTCAAAAACAGAATAAAAGACTCGGGCAAAAATAAGGGAAAAAATGTGTGCACCCGCTGAGTTGAAAAGCCGCATTGTACAGCTCAGGCAAAAATGGGTATCCCGGTGGATTGAAAACCTGAAAGGGCGATCCACACAAAATCAGGGAATAAGCGAACAACTGCATTCTGAATTCTTCTGTATCACTTACAACATGACAAGATTCGAAAGGATAAAGCATCAGTCAGAATCAACCTTCTTCAAAAAGCAAGATAAGAAGAACGTCAAGGTCATACGGGTCATAGCAAGGAAGGCTCACCGAAACGTCGTCAACATTGCCAGCACCTTTACTTTTCTTAATTTGTAACAATCTCCTCATTTCAGGGGATCTGTTTCTTTGACTGTATTTTTCCGGTTCAGGGCACCCAGATTAATAAAATCAGATTTTCAGTCACACCTCTTCTTGCACGTTTCTGTTTCGTTTGCAAAATGTCCAGTATACATGATATAATATTTGCATAAAAAAATGTGCCATTCTTAATAAATGCTTGCAGGAAATAATCTTACTTCCAGGAATATCTAACTCCTATGACGGAATCCGGTAAGGGATACCTCGGGATAACTATGCGTTTCTTTGTCTTAACAGGATTGCAGGTATTCAATATGTGGCATGGGGCATGCCAAGTATCACTCCCCGGCTTACCCTCCTCCAAGCAGCATCTGGAATGCTTTTCCCAGCGGAGTTGTCAAAGCCTCCTCATCCCCAGCATAAGTTTATTCAACAGAAGCTTCCCCAGCCGGGATCCCCACAGAGATCTCTAGGAATATCGTTCAGTGATCTTTCCTCCCCCAAACAGAGTACCAAGTCTCTCGAAGCAAAAGAACCATCTCCCCGCAGAGTCCCAGCCTCTCCCTAGAAAAGAAAGGCCTGAAATTCTCAAACAATAAAGTGACGAAAGTTGTCTCATCCCCAGCTGGGTTTTCTCCTTACCGAACAGATCTACCAATGATCTCATCCCCAGCTGGGATATCCTTCCAAGCAGATCAGCCAGAGATCTTCACAACAGCGGGATCCGAATCCCGGATCAGTTTCTTTTGCATAATCATAGCATTTGCATCATCTCTCCCCACATAGCGTAGCATTCCGTCTAATACGGAGCATTACGGTAAAAATCAAACATTTGCATGATCACAAGTCAGGTTCAAACCAGTCACCTGCAAATATCACCAATATTCCACCAGCAGTGTAAATAAAAGCCAAAACGTCCCCTTTGCACTCTCCCACATGAATGCCTGTTATATATACTCTTTCAACACTCGTCTGTGTCGTATCATTCTCCTGCAGATATAATCCAAAAACATTCGCTTTGCATTCTCAAATACAAATACCTATATACTCTTCTGACACTCGTCTGTGTCACCTACCCCCAGCATGGTTGCCAAGTCACTTATTGCAAACCAAATACTTGTTTATAATACACTCTTGTTGACACCCGTTCGTGTCATCCTATCCCCACAGGTCACCAGAATACCTTCTACACTCTCGTATAAATGATTGTTCATAACTTATACACTTTCTCTTCTGACACCCGTCCGTGTCAAACTTTTCCCAGGAAGTTGAACACTCGTTCGTGTCTTACTCATACTTCACAATACTTGTGAATACTTATATAGATACTTGTGTATCTTGTATATACTATCACTCTCCCCACAGATTTGACACTCGTCTGTGTTCTTTGTTAACTAGTTGGTACTCGTCCGTACCATCATCTCTGAACACGCGTCAGCGTTTGTTTCTATCGATACTCGTCCGTATCATGGTCTTAAGGATGCTCGTCCGCATATTTAGTCTATACACAGCATCAAAGCACTTATACCTTTTATTCTGGAAACCGTAAACATTCGTCTGTGTTTACCATTCCCCAGCGAATCAACTTTTCTCTTATCCGGCATTCGTCCTATGTCGTGATACTTTCGGCAGCTGTCCCCTGCCAGGTGATCGTCCTTCACCTTTGGATGACTGTCCCTCATCCTTTCCCCCAGCGGAGTCTCCATTATTGGAACTCTTTCCTACCTAGCATTCGTCCTATGTCGTGGTGAAGAGCAGCCGTCCCCTGCTAGGTGATCGTCCTTCACCTTTTGATGATCGTCCGTCATCATTTTATCCGATGGCTGTCCCCATCGTTGACTTTGTTGTCCGACATTCTTGCTATGTCGTGATAAACCCTGAGAGTAGCCGTACCCTGCTAGGTGATCGTCCTTCGCCTCTCGATGATTGTCCTTCATCATGCTTATCCGATGGACGTCCCCATCGTCGACCTTTTTCTATCCGAAATTCGTCCTATGTCATGATAAAGTGCAGCCGTCCCCTGCTAGGTGATCTTCCTTCACCTTTGATGACCGTCCCTCATCAATATTTCATTTATCCTTTAAACCGATGGCCGTCCCCGTCGTTGTTTACATTACTTTATGAGCTTGGTGGCTGTCCACATCATTGCCTTTGTTTTAATCCCCAGAGAACCCTGTTTCTTTACTTGATGGTCGTCCCCATCATGATTTCTTATTTCCCCAACTTCTCGGCCATCCCCGTCATCGCTTTATCCCCAGCAGTCGTCCTCTACTCGATGGTCGTCCTCCATCGCCCGCATTTTGACAATCATGCTACACTCTCTGTTACAATTTATATCCCTTTGCTTCTTCTCCCCAGTGAGTGCAAATTATGGACTGTAAACACCCCAAATTTGCCCTCACTAATATCACACCTTGGCTTGTGATCTTTCATCTTTGCATAAGTTTAAGCATATCATCTCATATTGCATTTTTGTTTCACTACATTAGTTCAAGTTCATCTGCATCTAGGGTTTGTGATCTAAGCAATCCAAGGATCCATCTGAGCCACTCCAAAGGTTTCCAATCATTCCAAGAGGGTCCATGTGTGTTCTATCATCATGTTATATCCCTCAAAAATCAAGGAAGTCAAGAAATCACAAGAACTGGCAAGGCATGGAAGCAGAGCTAGGGTTTTCACTACACAGATGACCAAAATTAGGGTTTTGGTTTCAGAGGCCATAACTCCAAATTTTTGGGCCATTCTTGTTTCTAATGTTCTTAAGATGGTATAAGGATCAGGTGTACCAAGTTTGATGAAGAAATTCATTGTGGAGGTCATATGTTCACTGGGTAACTTCTTGAGCAAGTCAGAGCAAAATCAGGGCATTTGAGGCCCCCAACAATGGAACCAAAGTGGATTTTTCATCAAATTGAAGTTATATGATCTTTATTTGATCATTGAAGTGCTTGGAAGTTCACAAAATTTAAGAAAGTTGAGCTAAACCAAAAGTTGCCAAAAATGGAAATGACTTGTAATGGAAACTTTCCATTTTGGGAAAGTTCTTCAACCTCCTCTTTCTCAACTAAATAATGCTTCAAATGAAAAATTGTTGATCATGAAAGTTGTAGATTGGATCATTCCCTTTTCAAAAAGTACAAGAACAAGTCCTAATTCATTATGGAACTCAAGTTATGGCTTTGCAAAGTTGGCAAAAATCCTATAATTTTCACTTTCACACCAAAGAGGATTTTTTGCAATTACACAAACCAAGTAATTTTGTGACCTCTAATCACTCTCTAAGAATCATACAAACATAATACAATGCATTGTGACCAAAATTGCCCAAAGAATCATTCCATTTCATGCCTTGAACTTCAAGAAATTCAAAAGGGGCCAAAGTTCTTCAAATTTGCAAAAGGGGATGAATCTTCTCATAAACTTGCTGCATCACCCCAAAATATTTTCCATGGCTCTCCTTGATCAATGCTGAACCAGGACACGCCCTAAAACAGCTGCAACATGAGCCCATACCTCAAGTACACAATTTGTTGACTTTTTGCAAGAGAGCCCATACCAATCAGCTGCATCCACAACAACTCTCTGGCCAATAGAGACATGTTATGTGGACCAAAAGCAAGCCAATCCATAACACACACAAGCCTGAATCAGTTCATTCACCAAGTTTCACAAAAATCACCTTCAAGCAAAAACTTTCGAAACTTTCTGTCCAGCCACTCAAACTCCAAACAAACTTCATCATTCAACTCACCATCACCATTAAAGCATTTCCCAACCATTACCAAGCCCTGAAAGCCAGCCAAACACAAACACGATTTCAGGACAGTTGAAGTGCAACCACTCAATCCAGCCATTCTAAGCTCTTTCAAAGCATTGCAACTTCATCAGGGGGTTAAGAGGAGTAGATTTGCACAAGAGAAGAGGTCCAAAAGCTCCAAACTGAGAAAGCTCAAGCTCAGGTAACCTCAAGAACTTTTTTTCCAGAAATGAAATTTTAAGTTCCTAAATGAATCTATGTGATGTGCTGATCATACTGATGTTTTTATTTCTGAAAATGGTTGCGTATTAAAGATTTCATGACTGTCTGAAAGTTTTGCCATTTTTATGATTTTCTTCGAATCTTGAAAGTGATGAATGAGAAATGTGTTTTGATGCTTGATTCATGTTTAGGGAGGTGTGGGGAAGTGATCTGGAGCTTTAGAGCTCTGGAAATGGCCTAGGGAAGAAGTTGGGTTGAGGGTCCTGCCGGAGAAGATGACCGAAGCTAGCTCCGGTCACCTGAAAAATAATTAAGGTTAGCAATTAGGGTTAATCAGCCAGGTTTAAATGCCAGCCCTTGGATTTAGGTTCCCGCGCGCATGAAAGGCTCATATCACTTCACTTAAGTTTAATTATTAATTAATTAGGTTAATTAGTTAATTAAGCCAGATTCAATCCCAGCCCCACATCTGCGCGCGCATTCAATGCCAGTTCAAACCTCATCCATTGGATCAGTTGACTTCCCCTTAAATTCATTTTTATTTCATTTAAATGCATTTTTCTTTACCATTTTATTTAAAATACCTAGAAAAATTATAAAAATATTTCCTTCTGCATTTTAATTTCAAATATTTTTCTTCACCCAAACACATTTTTATTTTTATTTTTTGCATTAAAAAATCATTTTAAAAATATTTAAATGTTTATTTTAATTAATTAATGGAAATTAATTAATTAAAATACCATTTAGGTTTCTAAAAATTCCAAAAAAATTCACATTGCATATTAGGACATTTAGAAACATTATCAAACCATTGAAACAAATTTATTTTTGGTTTTTATCCAACTTTGACATTTTTCTTGAATTTAGGGTTCATAAAATTACATTTTTGGAACGCTAACTTTGAAAATTCTTTTCTTACTAATCATGAAGGGTTTGATAATGATTCTTTTTGCATTGTTTTTTATATAGCATGTAGTTTCTAGGATATTTTTGTCATAAATTTATCTTTCATTTTTCATTTGATTTGCATTTCCCCTTTTAAGGTACCCAAAAACCCTAGTTAACTTAGAAAATTCACAACTTTCTTTAGGTTAAGAGTTAGACCTTATCCTTTGGGGTGTGATATCATATGGGGTTAGGGTTCCTTTGAGTTCATTTGCAAATTTTTATCATGTGAATTGTTTTTTTTTGGTCATTTGCATCTCATCCTTTCATGTAACCCTAATTTTGCATCCATACTTGCATCTTACATTGCATTGCATGAACATGTGAACTTGCCATGACATTCTAAGCACTTGTATGCCATCTTAGACATCTTAAGACATTGCTTGAACATTGCTTGGTCATTTATTCATACATTGGCTATGCTTTGCATTCATTTCATTTCATAGGCATCCATGTGTTTTCATGCTTCCTACATGTTTTCTTTACATTCTTCCTCTTTGTATGAACATTCATAGCACTTGGTTTGCCTTTGTATCATCTCATAGCATCATTTTCATCTTGTGTTTGCATCTGGTTTTGGTTTTTACCTTTGCATATGTTTCATTTTCATTTCATTTCTTTCCTTATGCTAACATTTTCAGGTGGTAAGTAATTTGAGAAGTGAATTTTCCTTCACTTCTCATTTCTCTTCATCTTCTTCATATGCATCCTTGCTGCATTTTCATTTGTCTTAGAGTGAGCTTGCTCATTCATGTTGATCTCTCACTTTCTTTCTCTAAGTCACTTATCTTCTTCAATGAATTAAGTAACTTATTCTTCTACTTCTCCTCCTTTCATCTGCTTCTTCCATTGGTGGCTTCTCTGAAGATCTTTCTCAAGCCTTACAAACCATAGGAACATCCAAGCAAGACAATAATTAGGGTTGTGATTAGTCCCCCTTTATCTTTTACCTTTGTGTCTTCTTTGTGTCTCTCTTCTCATCTCATCATTAGAGACTTAACCTTAAAGGCTTTAGGACTTTGGAATTAGGGTTATGCCTGCATCCTTCTCTTAGGATGGAGTGTATAAATTTAATCCTAAGTGTTAAACCCTTAATTTTTTTAAACCTCTTAATCAACCCATCTTAATAATCACCAAGGCATTAACTTGTAACTTGGGCCTTACATTAGGGTTCTAATTCTTCCATTATTGGTTAAGAAGGACTAACCCTAGTGTTTAATGGACAAGTCCCCCTCAAGTTGTCTTACAAACTTAAAACTCACTTCTTAATCTCATCTCTAATTAAAATCCACTTCAATAAAGGTTTGTTTTGTCATGAGGTTAATCCCTAATCATGGATTAATTTGAGGTATCTTCCTCAGCTTAAGCGTGCTCATCTATTATCCTTTTATTAGGATGGTGTAATGGGTTCATTAATCCTTGATTATGGCTTAAACTTATTAATTAACACTAAACAAAAACTCAAAAACATCTAAATAATCACAAGTAGGTTAATGATCTTAATCCTACATCATCATGGTAATTAAGTTGAGATGTTTATCTCATACTTAAGGTATTCTCATTATCCCTAATCAAAGGGAGGATATGATGAGTTTACTAACCCTTGGTTTAGGCTTAAGCTCATTAACTTATGGCAAACACAAAAACAATAAAAGATTTAAAACACAAAAACAAACAATAATCGTCTCCTCCGGGATTCTTTTCTCATCATCTTAACTCACAAACGAGAACTTGCTTCTTCCGTCTAATGCAAGACAGTTAGCACTTGAGCCAGACAAGTCATACACTTGAGCATAGACAAGCAAGCAGTTCACCAGTCAATTTATCTTTCAGTCTCTTTGAGTCGAACTATGGTGTTCTGAATTCCTCATTGCACGAGAGGATACGTAGGCATAACTTAACTGTTATCGAACAAAAGTCTTTGTGTCTTCCCCCTCTTTCAGCATTCTCCTTTAAGCCTCATTCCTGAGCACCTCACTTCACTTTCTTACACTGACACTTGTACATTCTTTTCCAGCTTTTGCACACAGATAGCACATACACTACCCCTTTAAACACAAACTTTCAAGCGTGGATCCCGTCGAGTACGATGGACAATCTAGGTGCTAATACCTTCCCAGGTTGTAACCAACCCCCTTTCTCAGTATCTCTGGTTCGCAACCGTCTTATCCATATCTTTCCAGGTTTATGCAGTATTACCTTTCCTTCGGGATAAAAATGCCTAGCTGGCGACTCTATTCATCTTCATTTTCATTTCTCCTTTCGCCGACCGTTCGCGTCTGTACCCCATCTGACCCGGGTGTCTTTTCGGGGGAGCGACACATAGTTATCCCCTAGAAGAGTTCATATGGCTGGGTTTATTTCCATGTTCTTCTTCCACAGAGTGAAAATTTTCTGGTTGTTTCTGGAATTCAATCCCTGCATACCTCAAACGTCTGAAAGTAATTACTATCATCCATTCACATCCACAATGATTGAATAGGGGCAGCTGTAACACCCCAAAATTTGCTCTCTTATTTATAACCTTATTTTGCTTTATGCCTCACATTCACATGCATCTTCCATTAGGACATCTATAACATGTCATTCATTCATTGTCATAGGTTTTTTACTTAGGCCAAAAGCTTGAAGAATCAGGTTTTTTTTGCAATGCCTTGTGATTTACCTCTTTGGCAAGAGTGGTTCATTGGAAAATACAAAGACCAATGGTTATGGTTTGTCTCCTATGCATATGTTTATCGGTGGGTTTCTCAAGGTCTGTCAACTACAGTAATTAAGGGTATTATTACCCTCTGGTGTTCATCATCATATGGATGGGTTTTATTTCCCTAAAACATATGATTTTCAAAGATGGGTTTGAAGATCGGAGATCTAGTCGTGCAGGGTTAACTCATTGTTGATTTGGTCAAGAGATTTGTCCTTTCAATGTAAAGTTCATTTTCAATTCATAAGCGTCTTCAATGACATTGAATTGGTTAATAGATTGCCACATTCCAATTAGTTAAATTTCTAAGTTTGTTGTTGATTGAATTTACTTTCTTTTATCAACAAACTTAGTCATTATTAATGCCTTTCTTTTAAACCAAAATTTAATCCAATAACCACATTCAAGTTTTTTTAAAAGCCCACTTTTCTTAGCCCATTTAAAATCCAAATCCATTTGCCCATAAAATCCATTGTTTTTTTAAACCAATTTCCTAAACTTCGATATACCCATTAATCCACTTTTACTCATTAAATCACTTTAAACACATTTGTGCTAACTTTCATTGCACCCGATTTCTTCAAATCCACCTAAAATCCAAATACATTTGTATATCCATTATCAAACTGTTCTTTCGTGTTTCAAACGCAACTAGAAAAAATTCCAATTTAGTTTAGTCATCCAATTTGTAAGCCAATACCCTTACTTCTCATTGTGTCCCCATGCTAGGCACGTTATCAAGAGGCCTACTTAACACCCAAATGAAAAGAGTAAAATATCCCTTGATTCACACTACATTGTTTTTGTCACAAACTTACAACATAAATTTGGTTCAAAAAAAAACAAGTATTACAGGAGGAAAATAAAATGGCTACAAGTGCAGTAGGATTTTCATTTTTTTATTGGTTGTCGGTTCATTCAATGAGTGAGTTTTGATTAAAATAAAAATGGACTGATACAAATACCATAACAAAATCCAGAGAAATGATTTTTTTCCACTTTTCTTCAGGATTTCTTCATCAAACACAATAGTTTGTATCACAGAAACAAAAGCTAACAAAAGTCTTCTCCAAAGGCAGGATCCCTCTCAATTTTCAATTACAAAATAAATATACAGTTACAAAACAAGATCCAACTTTTGACAGCAGAAGAAATAATTATTATGAGAGAAAAACCAGTTGCAACTAACTGATACATCAGAAAAACGAAAAAAAAACAGAATGGAAAAAGAAAAGGAGGAAAATTCATCATTTGATATCTTCATTGTTTAAACACTTCAACATCAAACAAAAGGCCTGAATTGCAACCAACTTCAAAATCTTCTCCTCTTCATCTACATCGGCTTCATAGCCTCCGCTTCTTCAATCTCTTCCAGAATCTTCCTCTAAATTTTCTGAGAATCCTCTTCATTCTTTATTCACTACACTTTCAGTTACAGAAATTCAGAAGTCAATCAAAACCTATAAACAGAAAAAGGAGATTTCAGTTACACATCTAACAAACTTTAAGAAAACCATAACTGAAATCATAACAGATTTTACCTAAAAATTTCTATGGACCCTCAATAGTCTTCTATAAAAAACCAACAATGGCAACTTCAGAGGGGGAGCTCTACATATTTCATTTTCTCACACACTCTTCTTCTTCATACACTCTCATTTTTCTCCAATCTTCATCTCCTTCATTCACCCTTCCTCCATTTTTCAACACCATACTCTTTAATCATCCCTCTCTTGAATCCAAACCTGCAACCTCCTTCATCTTCATCATCCTGCATTGACATCCACAACAATCTTCATCATTCTCCTACAATCCGCATCCCTCCCAGCGTCAATAACTGAACATCTTCGAAATCTGAACCTCATCAATCACTCCCAACCTTCATCGATCTTCAATGGATCATAATCGACCACCAAAGTCGCTATGCAAAGGAAATAACCAACAAATCAAGAAAAATGACTAAGATAGCTCAAAATCACACAGCAATTCAAGAATAAGAGAGAAGGAGTACTTAGGTGAAAGCGCTAACGATGTTATTGCTTCAAGATGTTGCGTCACCATAGTCCATACTTCGATCTTTCACAAAATCATCGATCACAACAACACAACATCAACCTTCAAGCCTCATCTCCCAAGAAACGTCAATGAGATTGACACAGCCTCGGATTCGCAAGGCTCGCAAGAAGAAATATAGAGAAGGACAAGCAATTGATAATGAAGAGTAGAAGGCGTTCATACCTGGGGGGTACTCTTCGTCATCATCGTCGTTGCGGATTCATCACTCTTCACGCGGCTTCATCTTCCTTCATCAATTGAAGACGACGTCATCACTCTTTAACACTTCGCAACATCCAAACGCAGAAGAAATTAAGGAACCAGAAGAAAGGAGAAAGCAAGGAAGACTTCACCATCGCAACTAATCTGCATCAAGAATCGAAGATTAAACGTGAGTCGATCCCCTCTTTCTTTACGTCTTGCATTTGCGTCATTTTCATGGTTACATTTTGTTGAGTTTTCAACTCTAATGAATTCCGATCCGAGAGTTGGGAGAGGTATTTGGGAAATCTGAGTGTGTATTCGTGGTCATGAGCAAAAGTAAGGAGGATTTTGTGTTGAATGTTTGCGATTTTAGAGAGGTTGTTGGGGTGATGCTACACCGCCGCCACTAGGGTTTAGGGTGCAGAAGATGAAGTGGTGTGAAGGAGAGAGATGAGTTTAGTGTAGAAGAAGGAGCAATCTGATTTGCTTTTATTTATTTGTGTTAATTCATGAATTTGAAAGAATAAAAACTCTTTAATCCCTATTAATGCACCGTTAAAATGGATTTAAGCTCATTAAAATCTCTTAATCATTTTCCACTGTCCAATTCAATTGAAGAGATAAGGTTTGGTGGGTGGTCCACTTCGGCGGTGACACTTGTCACTATACTGTAGGACCACCTGATTTTGTTCCCACGTGTGAATTCCCACCACAACAACCACGTACCCGCACTTCCTCAGCTTTCCAGCACATCATCCTTGCTAACTGCGGGATCAAACAGATAAGAATTAGTCAATAGGAGTTGACTAAGGCTTATACCATGCGCCTTCAGGTCCAGCGCCCTTGGGCCTGGGTAAAATGCTTTCTACACCCCCATTTGCAGCCCATATCTTTTTTAACTGCAATTTTACTAATCTTGCACCCCATGTTTCTTTTCTTTAGTTTCTTTTATTTTCTTCATAAAATCATTTTAAAAAGTAGTTTTTCTTAGTAAAAATTCCAGAAATTAATAATAGTATTTTGTACATAATAAAAATAGTTTGTATTTTTTTAAATTCTTTTTTCGATTATTTTGGCATTTATTTCGATTTTATGCTTTATATGCATTTTATATTGTTTTTTTTGTTGCAATTTTACACCTTTATTCATTTGTTCATATTTTTGCTTCCTCGTGTTAATTTCATTTACTAACATCTTCTTTTTGTGCGAGGTATTATTCGAGGATTACGCTTATGGATTCAGATTATCTTTTCGTTATGCTTTGATATTTTTTTATGGTTTTTTTGTGCTTTTCTGATGTAATAATTTAATATACTTTGTATGCTTGCTTGATACCTATAATTAGGATAGGAAAAGATAAAATGAAGCGTTAGATAATCAAATTTCAAAAATGAATAAAAGGAGTTATTCGATTCAAAGTCGAAGAATTTCAAAAATAAATATCAAATAAAGTTTCATGTGACATTAAGGTTCCTCGATTATCATCTCTCCACTCCAATACACCAAAAGCAAGCCTTGTATGTTGAAAACCATAAGTCGTGCGTCTCAGCACCATGCAATCGACCCCCTCGATCCATCGTTTCATCCCATTTACGATTTACACACGTTCTCACTCACCATGACGTAGGAGGACCATATTATTCACTATTAATTTTTGTACTCACATTTCTAGTTTAATATCCACTTAGGTAGCTTTAATCTTTCAAGCTTCACTAACCATAGGCCACCATTAAACTCAATTAACTTAGGGTAAGTCTAGTTACCCTCAGAGTTTTTCCTTTTACAATTTGAGTCTCACTTCTCATCTTTAAAGAAAATCAAAAACATTTAATAGGAAAGTAGGTACAATACGCCACAAGACTTAAGCCATATGGGAAATGATTAGTGGAGGTCTTCTCCACTCTTCTAGGATACTTTACAAACGTCCCATTGGGGGAGACCTTGGAAAGTATTCACTCCTATATCATAGTCTTTAGTGTTGTAAATACGATAAACATAAAGTCAAAACTCTTATTCTAAAAAACAATAAACTAAGACACCACGTCTTCTCTCCTCATCTCCCATTCTTTGCGGACGATCATGACTTAACTCGACAGTTCAAACAACGATACGGCAAACACCCTTGAGTCAGAGCCGGAAACACCTGAGTTAGAACTATGGTAACGTAATCCTAAAACACAAGAAAATTCCCTCCTTAGTTAGGCGAACTACATCAACTCTGATCCTCATTTTCCTGATGAGGTACGTAGGCAGCGGGGTAGGGCCCGTGCGAGTACATTCTTTATTTTCCCTACATTTCCCCCTTTCTTTCCATTTTTTTTCCGATTCCCTTTCCCATTTCAGTTTCAGTTCCAGTTAGCAATTCATTCGTTCAAACATCATCTTATTTCTCACCCTTTGAAACAGACTAACAAGCGTGGATCCCGTCGGGTACGGCAGACGGATTGGGGTGCCAATACCTTCCCAGTTTGTAACCGACTTCCGGACCCAGATCTTTGGTTCGTAGGACCTCGTCCTTTCCTTCTTCCTTCGGTTTTTGCAACATTACCTTTCCAGATCCTTCGGGATAAAAATGCCTGGCTGACGACTCTACCTTTTATGCGCCACTTTCGCGTTTGTACTAGGATGAAAATCCCGGGAGCGACACACAAGAAAATAGAAATGTAGATTTCAACAGTGTCGTATATAAAAGGCAATTGTTTTTCCTTTAATTATACTATTGAGTTCAGATTGATCCTTTAATATTTTTATGTCAGATTGATCCCTTAACTCTTAAAACACGTCATAAAACATTAAGGGACCAATATGAATCCAAAGGTATAGTTAAGGGTACTAGTGCAAAGTGACGAATATAATTTTGCATATATAAAAAGATTAATGACCCGATTGTTTTATTTAAAAAAAAGGTTAAATATATGATATCCCGTGCAATGTTAGCAAAATTCGGTTTATCCTCCTCTAAAAAAAATTTAATCCCCCATTGAAATGTTAAAATTCTATGTCTTTTTCCCCTAAGCGTCAAAATTACCCCCGACAATTTTTTTGTTTTTTGGTTTACCCCCTCTCCCATCCTCCTCACCCCTTAAGCGTCAAAATTTTGTATGTTTAGGCGGGGGGGAGGGGGCACAAACCAAAAAATATTAATGGGGGAAATCAAAAAAATATATTACAGGGGCTGTTGTATATTTAATCCTTAAAAAATAGAATTTATTTGTAAATTTTTAAAAATATTTCGTTGCGAGAAGCCCTTTTATGGTGGTGTTTATGGTTGTTTAGAGAACCTATTCATGTGAGTTGAGAGGATATGTGTGTTTATCTAGTGGTTAGTGTCGCTCCCTGGATTTCCATCCTGATACATATGCGAAAGTGGCGCGGAAATGATAGAGTCGCTAGCCAGACATTTTTATCCTGAAGGAAGGGGAAAGGTAATGTTGAACAAACCGAAGAGAAGGAAAGAACATGGTCTTGCGAACCAGAGAGACTGTGTTCGGGAGTCGATTACAAAATGGTAAGGTATTAGCACCCCAGATCATCCTCCGTACCCGACGGGATCCACGCTTTCTATAAATTTGTTTCAAAGGGTGAAGAAATGAAGTTGGTGCAAAAATTAAGGCTGAAACTGAACTGAAGAAAAGAAAAGTAAAGGGGGAAAATGTAGGGAAAATAAAAGAGTGCTCGAATGGGCCTTACCCCACTGCCTATGTACCTCATCAGGAAATGAGGATCAGAGTCAACGTAGTTCCCCTAACTAAGGAGGAAAACGTTTTGTGTTTTTTAAAGCTTGAAATGCTTATGTTTATGCTCAGGTGTTGCAGTTTCATATGGAATGAGTGTGTTACCGTCTTGCAAAAAGACAAGTAGGAGAAAGTTCTTACGTTAGGAGTGAATGATATGAGAAAATAATTCTCGAAGGAGAAAAGATTATTCTTTGTTTAGTGTTTTTAGAAGCTTTTCTGAGATTTACATAGGTGAGTGTATTTGAGTCTTACTCAATGGGATATGTACTTACATCATCCCGAAATGGAATGGATAAAAGACACACCTAAATATGGAGGATATCCCCAAATCTAGTCCCTAAGATGAAGGCTCAAACAAACTATTTGAACTTTATTAAGTGTTTTTGTGTTTTTTACTAAGAAGTGTTTTTTAGCATTTTGTTTGTGAAGCACCCTCATTCTAAGACTTATTCATCATGATAGGTACCCTACACCTCATACCCATATGGGATGTGTGCAAGTACCCCATTGCAAAGTCCATTAGCACATGAGAAGATTTGTCATTTATTGGTCGACTTCCTCATCCCCATATGGGATATGTGCAAGTACCCATTGCAAAGTCCCTTGGCACATGAGAAAACTTGTCATTTATTAGGTGACTTAAAGTGTTGTTTGAGATGAGAAGAGAAAGAGCAAAGAGAACCAAAGGTAAAAAAGTCTAATGAGGGACTAATAATCCTAAGAATTATTATTAATAGGATACCTAAGTTATTTTGGTTTGAGTTATATTCTAATGAAGAAGAAGGAAAGAAGAAAGAAGAAGAAGAAGAGAGAAGAATATGACTCAACTTACTTCTAAGAAGAAGATAAGTTAATCCTAAAGGGGATGATGAGGAAATAAGCAAGGATGGTATAAGAGCATCTCAAACATAAGTATGAAAACTTAAAAGAGGTGAAAGACGAAGTTGAGATGTGGAAGCAACACCCACACCTCTCAAACTTGCCAATGCCCCTACAAAGTTAGAAATATTCATATAAGTGCAAATAAAACTCAAACAAGAATAAGACATGAAAGAACAAAGCTCTAACTCTTAAAACTCAAAAAAGTCAAAACCTACAAGTCCTATATGGCCCCTAAAGTTAGTCATGCAAACTTAAGCAAAAAGAAATGGGACAAGTCTCACAAACATCCAACAATGCACCAAATAAGGAATGAAATGAAAGGAGGTGACCAGGTAAGGCAAACAAGTCAAAATGCAACAACTAAGATCAAAGTCAGAATCTAAACACCTTTAAGAATGTTAAATTATGTCAATGAAATGGCTTAAAAGACATATGTTATGGTATGAAAGCATAGGGGATGACATGAGGATGAAATGAGATGAAGATGCAAGTATATGTTCATGAAACAATGTCACTTATTGAGATGAGACAAGCATACAAGCATGATATGAGATGAATATGAACCAAAGTCAGAGGTGTATCAACATGTTGAGATGCACATAATATGCACAATCAATTCACATTTGAACATGGATGTCACATAATGGAGTTAGAAGAAGAAATGAGATGAAATTAGATCATTTAGGGTTCACATGATTCATACTTGGAAAACATACATCAATTCTAGTCAACAAGCAAGCACATGCTTCATAAAAATCCTATGTATGCTTAAAATAGTGTCAAGATGCATAAATAAATCCTAACATGATGGAACAAGTGCCTTCTAATGCAAGTAAGAAAAGCACAACCATATGATGCATCAATAAGTTCACATAATGAAACAAAGTCAAACAATGATCAAAGACGACACAAAAATTCACATAATAAGCTCAAAGAGCCCTAAAACATAAGAAAATTAAGCTACCAAAGATAAATCAAATAATCACAAAGAGGCTAGGGCAAAAGAGTGAGTTAGTTTACCTATGGTTTCTAAGGAACACAAAAAAAGAACCAATGCAAATGGTATGCAAAATGGACTTTAAAAATATGAGAAAAATTGTTTGAGATGCTTTAAGATGTTATAAATGAAGTGAAAAAAGAGTGAAGTTTGAACTATGTTCTATGAATGCTAAATAATTCATGAAATTTAAGTGTTCAAATGAGAATGCATATGGAATTAATTGAGGAAAATATTCAAAAATAAAATATTAAAATAATGCAAAAATGAAAAATAAAATAATGAAAAATTATTTTAATGTATGGGAATGCAACATGATTTTTTATAAGATTTTTAAATGCTTAGAAATATTTTTTATGAATTAAAATGAAAATGTTTGTAAATGAAATAAAACAAAAGAAATAAAGATTCAAGGGGTGCAAAAAGTAACCCAAATTAGTTCATTTATGAAAGAAGGTCTAAGGGAGGGGGCGTGAAAAGCAACTCATGGCCAAGGCGCATCCATGAGGGCTCAGAGTCAACCAAGGTAGACTCAAATCATTGCCCTTGGATCAATCCAACGCATCCTGCTTAGTCAAACAAAGCAAAAAGTATACACAATCCACGCAGCACATTGAATGAATTCTAAACACACATACACACTCAGTGAACCTCAAATATCATCATGTAAATCATTAAATCAAGATTTAAGAGATGATATGAAGCTTACCTGAAAGTATGGTTGAGCTTGTAAAACCTTCAGAAATCCTCTCCAAAGCTGCAGATCTACTCCTTATAACTTCTATTTGCAAAATAAATGCAAATAGATCTTCATTTTAGCCTAGATCTTGATATTCGAAAGAAAGTGCTCTGAATTTTATCTTGTGAAATCCTTGGCTAGAGCTTCAAGTAGTGAGTGATTTGTGATCCTTAAAGGTCACTGATCATGAAGATGAAGAAAAATATTACAAAGACTCTATGGATTAAGAGTTTCAAAGAGAAGAAGGTATGAGTGCAAAAACTTCAAATCTGGAAAATGTGAGAGCCTCCTCCTGAATAATTTGTGTGAGTGACTTTATATAGTGTGCATGAGGCCCTGATTATGGTTTTACAAATGGAGGGACTTCGAAATTAAGAGATATGGATTGAAATGAAAAAATGAAAAATTCTGGCCGTGTGGTATTTCATGCATGCAACATCAACATGAAGGGCATGGACACTCATCATTTGCTCCACTGAGGGCCATTAGATTGATCTTATGGCTGGAAATGCTTTGCTTAGTGAGTTTCAATTGGTTTTTCAAAAATGCATAATGACATGTAGGTGATGAATATGCCACAGAAAAACATGATTCAAAGGTCAAAGTTTGTTATTATGGTGTGTACTTGGGTGTGGCAAGATATCATGATCAATTTGAACTCATTACAAGTCATTTTGAGGCTTTATGCAAAAGGTACCAAAGTTGAAACCATGAAAACCCTAAAATGACCTAAAACTTCCATCAAGTATAACTTTTGATTCACACATGCTATAAAGATGGTATAGAACTTTTTGGAAATGGAAAATCAAGACCTAAAACTTTTATGTTCAAGTAAAAATCATTTGGAGCTTCTTTGATCATGAAAGAATTAATTGAAGTTAGGGTAAAAATTGCCAAAAATAGAAACTTTTCATTACAAGTCATTTTCCATTTTTAGTAACTTTTCACAAACTCTTGATTCTTGACATTTATGATCATTCATACTATTCCTTGACCAAATAAAGGTACATAAGCTTGAAAATCATGATTGGAACCCTTGAAAACCCTTGGTTGACTTTTATTCTGCATTGTTGACTTTTTCTTGTTTCACAATCAACTGGACCATTGCCTGACTTTCTCAAAGATTCTTTGATCCAAATTGCAACCCTAGGCCATGTATGACATATAGAAGCCTTTGATTACAAGAATTAATCAAATCCATGAGGATAGCTTGCCCTGAGGCAAAACCCTAATTAGGGTTACTTGTATAGGAGAGTATGCACTGATGAAATTCCTGATGAACTAAACCTCTTCTAGGGCCTTGAGGAATAGTTTGAACTTGTACAAGATATGAAAACCCCTTTGTGGCTTGTTGAAATACAACTTGGCTCCCATATTTATATTTGAAGAATCACCAATTGATAGATCAATGATCACATGCCCTATGCCTCTAACCATGAATGTTATGCTTCATTTTTCTATACTAAGATGCAAGGACATGTATGATATATGTTATGCTATATGACATGAAATGAGAGGGAAAATTTTGGGGTGTTACAGCTGCCTCTATTCAGACATTCGAGATAAACTATTATTGAATACCAAAAACAACAAGAAAATTTGCACTCTACCGAAGAAGAAAAGGGATATAAATCCGACCAAGGGAAACTCTGCTTGGGGAAAGGTTTGATGAAATAAACAAAAACCCATAACCATAAAGAAATTGTCTTTTATAATGAAACATAATACTAATGGCCTGCCACAGAGATGTCATGAGTCAACCATCCGATGTTACTCAATTTCAAAGTGATTTTAAATGATTTCCCCTTTCACACGTTATTCGTAAAGCCACCTCGTTTAAATGCAATGTTCTTTTATCCAAAATTCAGGACATTTTTTCAAACAAACATGTAAAAATAAAAACAAGGATGAAGCTTTTTGATTGAATAATTCTTTTATTGATGGGACTGTGAATAGGCAAAGATACATCAGGAAGAAACCACCTAGAAAGAGGTGGTCACTATAAATTGAGAAAATAAACTATCCTAATGGCAATGTGAAATGACATTCCATTGAGTTTCAATTATGCTATGACCAGTACGTCTTCAAGATTATTCATGTTTGATCTTGCTTTTGGAAGAGGAAGATTGGACTGATTCCTATCCTTTGGAGATTTCCAGGTTGAGTGAGACGACGACATATTACAGATAACTCAGATCGCAGTCATTCTTTTATTCCCTCTTTTGCATGGACCGCCCCTTCAGGTTTTTAATCCACCGGGATACCCTTTTTTTCCTGAGTTGTCTAATGTGGATTTTCAACTCACCGGGTGTACATTTTTTATTTATATCCCTAACTTTTGCCCGAGCCTTTTATTCTATTTTTGGCTCACTGGGATGCCTTTTTTGTCTGGACTCTGTAATACCCATATATAAAAGACATACGTCAAAGCATATTTTTCATATATAAATTTTAGTTTGGTACTGAAATACAACAAGTTCTTAGTAACACATTGCATAAGTATAGCCGCTACAAAATAAGGTACTAATACAAAAGGCTATAAATAATACAAGATGTTCAAAATCAAAAGTCTAAGAACTAGATCCAAAGAACTCAAAAGTCCACAGCGGAAGAAAAGCCATCAAACAAGCAAAGATAATCAAGTTGACTTATCTTTACCCTTTACGGAACCTGAATACCTAAAATAACAACATCAACATGGGGTGAGATAAAACATCTCAGTGAGTTCCCTATATCAGAGTTCTCTCGGCTCTACAAGGTTCGAATCTAAACACTACTCAAGTCGGGGGAAAACCTAGACTTCGAGTTCACATAACAACTAGAGACATCAACAAAACAACAGAGCATAAAGTGATTTAAGGCATCTTTCTCCGCCCAGCCATACAATCACAAACAAGTACGGGTCACTCGATCCTTAAAGTGTAGATAATATTCCCTGCCCAGCCACTCCAGTGGAAAACAAGCACGGGTCACTCATCATCTACCAAAGGTACTTTCCTCGCCCAGCTACTCCAGGGCACACAAGCACGGGTCACGGCACCTTACCACAAAGTAACTTTCCCCGCCCACCCATACCATGGAAAACAAGCACGTGTCACTCGTTACTTATCCTAATGGATAACTTTCCCCACCCAGCCATACTATGGAAAACAAGCACAGGTCACAGTCATTCATTAAAGGATTCGAATCCACAGATTAATTATGTCTCCCCGGCCGTCCCGTCTCATGGGACCTCGACACGAGCTAAACATAATTAAATTAGGATTTATAACGCGATGGGAACACAACTTCCATCCGCTCACAACTACTTAACACGGGGATACTATTCAGGTATCGGCGTCTAAGCATTGTCATGCCTCTAAAATGGTTTCGTATCAACCTAGGGCAAACCTATCTTCCTCACAAGTTATACCTTTTATTTCCTTTAGTTCACAAATTCCCTAACTTAACATAATTTCGATTTATTTGAAAAGTTGAGTAAAAATCAGGTAAAAATAATATTTTTCAGCATCATAGGATAATAAATAATTTTAGCTTCAAATCGATATAAAGAACACTTAAATCAGATAACCAAGGAAAAGGTTATAAATTTTCAAAGTTTGAAACAAAATAATATTTTCCAACACTTACAGTGTTAACCGGTTAACGCCTGGGGTTAACCAGTTAACCAAACCAGAAACAGAATCCAGTAGCTCAAATACAGCAGCATTAACCGGTTAACACCCTGGGTTAACTGGTTAACCATGAACTAGTGGCAGTAAAAACATGTTTTTGACATACCCAAATCCTCCAAAACTCATTCAAAACATCATCAATCACTAAAACAATTCACAACAATGTTCCTACACCTAAATTCAACATGTTCAATCATTTTTATTGATTTCTAACCGTTTAAACTTCCGATTCTAATATTTTTCTATCAAAACCCTAAAACTCATAAAACTCAATATCTCATTCAAAATTAAAACAAAATTTCTAACTATGAACCCACCTCTAGAAAGATGATGGAGAAGATTGAGAGATGAATGGATGATGGAAGCTTCAAGGATTCAAGAGTTTCTTATTCTTCTTCAAGTTTCTCTTCTTCCTCCCTCTTCTCTTCTTTCTCTTCCTTTTCTTCTTTCTATTATGTTTCTAAAATTATGAAACAATAAGAAATAAAAATTTAGGTTATTAGGGAAAAACCTATTTTCTCTCACAATGGGTCCAAATAGAGAGTATCCAAAAATGTCTCTTAATCTACAATTTTACAAAACCTATAAGTCAGACAATATTAGTTAATATAAATAAGTCCCGCTGACTGCTCCAATTATTTTTGTTAAAATCTCTCAGAGCATCCCAGAAAATTATTGATATCAATTAATATCATTTAGAGCATTAAATAAATTAAGGGGTATTACAGACTCTTTATTCTGTTTTTTGTCCAGCAGGTCTCTTTTATGCGAAGTATTTTTTAACTGCGTTTGAGTTAACAGGAGACAAAAAATCTTTACCATCCATGGTTGTAAGCATTAAGGCCCCTCATGAAAAAACCATATTAACCACGAATGAGCCTTCATAGTTTGGAGTCCATTTTCCCATATGATATGTACTTGGAGGAAGAATTCTTTTGAGTACAAGCTCACCAACTTGGTACTCCCGAGGATGCACTCTCTGATCAAATGACTTTTTCATCCGTCTCTGATACAACTGACCATGAAAGACATTTGCAAGCCTCTTCTCTTCTATCAAACACAACTGATTATACCAGGTACATACCCATTCAACCTTGTCTAGCTTGACGTACATCATTACCCTTAAGGAAGCGATTTAAACTTCAATAGGTAGGACAACTTACATACCATACACAAGTGAGAAAGGTGTTGCCCCAGTAGACATCCTTACTGACATTCGGTACCCATGCAGAGCAAATAGTAACATCTCATGCCAATCTTTGTAAGTCACAACCATATTCTACATAATCTTATTGATGTTTTTATTAGACGCCTCAACTGTGCCATTCATCTTTGGCTGGTAAGGAGAAGAATTGTGATGTTGTATTTTGAAGTCTCGACACTGAAGGAAAATTGCGATCTAAACGCAGCGGAAAACAAAAATTTTCCTTTAGTGATCCTTACGAATGAGCATGGTCAGTGATAGAATCGTTACCTCTTTGTGGCGATTCAGATCTTTGATGCAGCGATCACAAGCGTTGATGAAGTGCAACGCCTCTACTCAGTCCACACGAACAGCTTCCGGTCACAGTGATAGCTGCTTACGAACGGAATTATTTGAGTGAGAATCAAAAACGAAATTGCATCAAGTAAAAGCTTCATCACAAGGGTTCCTTTTATAGACTCTCTTGTGGGCTGCGGGCTAAAAGCCCAATTCACATGATCCATAATAATATTATATATTATTATAATAACTATTATTATAATAAATATAATTATTTTATTATTATTTTATAACCATTATAAAATAACAATAATTATTATTATATTATCCGAATTTCTATTTTTCACTTAAGTCCACCGTACCTTACGGTGTTCCTTTGATTTCTCTATCTCTCATCAAACTGTCCTTATGTGTGTGACCCTGTAGGATTTCGTAACGTTGGTAATTATATTAAATTATATATTTAACATAATAAACAGTGAGCGGTATCTAGCAACACATCACTGCTACCCAAGTCACGAAAATGTCATGTGATCTGACAAAACCTTTTTCGTGATAATATATGTTTGTACAATTACCCTTTTGCCCCTATGTCTATATTAACACAAGGCATACACTGTGTCATCCTTGTCCAGTTCAATATTGGGCCCTTAGACATTTCTCCTGTTATGCAGGATTGACAAATTCCATCTAGGACACTCATGTCCCTCAGCATGCTTCGTGGAGTGCCCATCAACTGTCTTTATGATCATCCAGTTACGGATAATGTTTGATCAGCAATAAAGCACCCGACTCTACATCTAGGGTCCATAGTGGTTTCAGGTCGAAGGGTGGTAATACACCATTATCACCATGAGAATAACTTATGACACTTTTCATAACATACTATGTAGTATTCTCATAGCGGGTCAATCCGGTATAAATATTACTCCTAATATTTATACCTATGTCAAGACTTGATAACTCTTTATCCATGATCCATGAGATGTGATCATCAGTCTATCTTCATAATAGTCTCAATGCTTTAATGTTATCCCACTTTGCAATAAAGCTTGACTACGGATATTTTAAGAATAATGTCTTTATGTTTAATGGGATCTCATGATTAAGTCACACTTAACATTTCATTAAACAGACTAACTATTCTAGGGACTTTATTATTCTGAAAGACAAACATAATAAAGAAATGCCTTTTATTATTAAACGAATAATCCGATACAAGTACCAAAAAGTATTGGCCTCTAGGGCTTACACCAACAATCTCCCACTAGCACTAGAGCCAATTAGGCATACCCTTAATACCCATAGATCTAGTATGACCATCATGCTTCTGTTGCGCAAGAGGCTTTGTTAATGGGTCAGCGATATTGTCAAGTGTAGGTACTCTGCATATCTTCACATCTCCCCGATCGATTATCTCTCAAATGAGGTGATAACGCCTAAGTATGTGTTTGGATCGTTGGTGAGATCTAGGCTCCTTAGCTTGTGCGATAGCACCATTGTTATCACAATATAAACCAATGGGATCCACAATGCTAGGGACTATGCCAAGTTCACTAATGAACTTCTTGATCCAAACAGCTTCCTTTGCTGCATTTGAGGCAGCAATATACTCGGCCTCAGTTGTAGAATCAGCAACTGTTTCCTGCTTTGAACTTTTCCAGCTCACAGCGCCACCATTGAGACAGAACACATAACCAGATTGTGATCTAAAATCATCCTTATCTGTCTGGAAGCTAGCATCAGTGTAACCAATTACATCAAGCTCTTCCTGACCTCCATATATCAAGAATGAATCCTTAGTCCTTCTCAAGTACTTAAGGATATTCTTGACAGCTACCCAGTGAGCATCACCGGGATCAGATTGGTACCTACTCGTTGCACTTAATGCATACGAGACATCTGGTCGAGTACATAACATGGCATACATGATAGATCCTATTGCAGATGCATATGGAATCTTATTCATGCGATCCCTTTCTTCCTTAGTTGAAGGGGATTGTGTTTTTGATAAACACAGACCATGTTGCATAGGTATGAATCCTTTCTTGGAATCATGCATATTAAAGCATCTCAACACTTTATCTATGTATGTACTCTGACTTAGGCCAAGCAGTTTTTGTGATCTATCTCTATAGATCCTAATTCCTAATATATAGGCTGCTTCACCTAGGTCTTTCATAGAAAAACAATTCCCTAACCAAGTCTTCACTTGTTGCAAGGTAGGGACATCGTTTCCAATGAGTAATATGTCATCTACATATAATACCAGAAACACGATCATGCTCCCACTAACCTTCTTGTAGACACAAGGTTCATCTTCATTTTTGATGAATCCATATTGTTTTACGGTTTCATCAAAACGAAGATTCCAGCTTCTGGAAGCTTGCTTCAATCCATAGATTGATCGCTGTAACTTGCATATCTTTTGGGCATCTTGTGGTATGTCAAATCCTTCAGGTTGTGTCATGTACACATTCTCAAGAAGATTCCCATTAAGGAAAGCAGTTTTGACATCCATCTGCCATATTTCATAATCATGATATGCAGCGATGGCAAGTAAAATCCGAAAAGATTTAAGCATTGCAACTGGTGAAAAGGTTTCATCATAGTCAACCCCATGAATTTGTTTATAGCCTTTTGCAACCAGTCTTGCTTTATAGGTATGTACCTTACCATCCATGTCAGTCTTCTTCTTGAAGACCCACTTGCATCCTATAGGGTTAACTCCTATAGGAGGTTCTACCAAGGTCCAAACCTGGTTTGTGTACATGGAATCCATTTCAGATTTCATGGCTTCTAGCCACTTCTCAGACTCAGGACCAGTTATGGCCTCTTTGTAGGTCACAGGCTCATCTTGATCCATGAGTAATACATCACCCTGATCACTTATGAGATATCCATATCTCTCAGGTTGGTGACGTGTCCTGCTTGACCTACGCTGGTCTTGTTCTACTTGAGCAGGTTGCTCTTCCACAACTACTTGTGTTTCCCGCTCTAGTTCCTCCATAGGTGTTTCAATGTTTTGTGATTCTTGAATTTCTTCAAGCTCTATTTTCCTCCCACTGTTTCCTTTGGAAATAAAATCCCTTTCCAGAAAGACTCCAGTTCGAGCGACAAACACTTTGCCCTCAGAAGGATTGTAGAAGTAATATCCTCTTGTTTCTTTAGGATATCCCACAAATAAGCATTTGTCAGATTTGGGCTCAAGCTTGGTTGAAATTTGTCGTTTGACGTAAACTTCGCAACCCCAAATCTTCATGTAAGACATATGTGGTTTCTTACCACTCCATATCTCATATGGTGTCTTATCAACCTTTTTGGATGGAACACGGTTAAGTGTGTAAGCTGCTGTTAATAATGCATGTCCCCAAAAGGAGTTTGGAAGATCGGCGTGACTCATCATGGATCGGACCATGTCTAACAAGGTTCGATTTCTTCTCTCAGATACACCATTCCATTGTGGTGTTCCAGGAGGAGTAAGTTGGGATAGAATCCCATACTCTTTTAGATGGTCATCAAATTCTAGGCTTAAATATTCACCGCCTCGATCTGATCGAAGAACTTTAATATTCTTCCCTAGTTGGTTTTGTACTTCATTCTTGAATTCCTTGAACTTTTCAAAGGACTCAGATTTGTGTTTCATTAAATACACATATCCGTATCTACTGAAGTCATCAGTGAAAGTGATGAAGTACTGAAAACCTCCTCTGGCTGGTATGTTCAGTGGTCCACATACATCAGTATGTATGAGTGCCAAAAGATCATTAGCCCTTTCACCTTTTCCTGTGAATGGGGACTTTGTCATCTTTCCAATTAAACAAGATCTGCATGTCTCATATGATTCATAATCAAAAGAGTCCAAGAGTCCATCTTTATGGAGTTTGGAAATGTGTTTCTCATTTATGTGGCCTAATCGACAGTGCCAAAGGTAAGTTGGATTCAACTCATTAGGTTTCAACCTTTTAGTATTAATGTTATAAATTGGCATTTCAAGATCAAGGACATATAGTCCATTATTCATTTTTGCAGTAGCATAGAATATATCATTCAAATAAATGGAGCAACAATTGTTCTTTATTATGAATGAAAAACCAAACTTGTCCAAACAAGAAACGGAAATAATATTCCTGCTAATTGCAGGTACATAATAACAGTTCTCTAACTGAATTATTAAACCACTAGGTAAAGTTAAAACATAAGTTCCTACAGCTAAAGCAGCAACCTTTGCTCCATTGCCAACTCGTAGGTCAACTTCACCTTTTGCCAAATCTCTACTCCTTTTTAGCCCCTGCACATTAGTACAAATGTGAGAACCGCATCCAGTATCTAATACCCATGATGCAGAAGTAGATAAATTAATTTCAATAACAAAAATACCTGAATTTGAAGTCTCTACTCCATTTTTCTTATCTTCCAGGTACTTTGGGCAATTTCTCTTCCAATGTCCGGTCTTACCGCAATGGAAGAAAGTGCCCTCCTTTGCTATTCCTCCACTAGGCTTCAAAACAGGAGGAGTGGGTTTGGGTTTGGCAACTTCCTTGCCTTTCCCTCTACCACCCTGTTTGATGGGCCTCTTGTTCTGTTTCTTTCCATTACTGACCATCAGAATGGATTTCCCTTTTGTCTTCATATTCTGCTCAGCAGTTCTCAACATGCCTAGCAGTTCTGGAAGACTTTTGTCCAAGTCATTCATATTGAAATTCAGGACAAACTGACTGAAGCTCTCTGGCAACGATTGCAAGATCAGATCAATCGCAAGTTCTTTTCCAAGGGGAAACCCTAATCTGTCAAGGTTCTCCACATACCCAATCATCTTGAGTACATGGGGACTTACAGGGGCTCCCTCAGCTAACTTGCTGTTAAAAAGGGACTTTGAAACCTGAAACCTCTCATTTCTTGCTTGCTCTTGATAAAGCATTTTCAGATGTCCGATCATATCGAACGCAGACATGTTCTCGTGTTGCTTTTGCAACTCAGAGTTCATGGTAGCAAGCATGAGGCAAGCGGTTTCATTGGCATCATCGAAATGCTTCTTATAAGCATCTCTTTCTGCCTTTGGTGCAGAACTAGGAGGTTCCTCCTCAGGAACTGGTGTCTCCAAGACATACAGCTTCTTATCGTGCTTGAGGACAATCCTCAGATTACGGTGCCAATCCAGGAAATTTGTCCCAGACAATTTTTCCTTATCTAGGATGGATCGCAAAATATTGTTCGATGTGTTTGTTGTCATGGTAATCTACAAGACAAATATGAAAATATAAGTATCATTAAAACAACATATTTAATTAGGCCTTTAATCAAATATGCTCCCACTATTTTATTCAAAACAAATGACCCTCATCATTTGATTCGGAAAATCCCGTTGGAAGACTTTCTAGTGGGTCGAGATCCATGTTTCACTTTTTTTTAAGTCAGCGTTAGGCTGATTACACAAAACTAAGTTATTTAGGTAGGAACTCCTTCCAATTGTATCTCATACAACTCTCGAATATTTTTCAATTGGGTGAATAACTCCTTATTCTGATCCATCACATGAATCATTCCCAATTCTTGCTTCTAAACATGTATAATCTTATTATAATTTGTTTAGTTAAGTTTGACCCATTGTTTTAGCAATTGGATATTACAATTATCCCATCACACCTTACTAATATAGAACATGCACCTCGCGTAGGCGAAACCTACAATGCTCGATACTAGTCTTGATGAGTGCTAAAAATTGGAAAGCATAAACTTAATATTTAATTTTGAGGGAATTTGTTATTAGTTTGATCTCACCGGCTTAACATGCAAAACGTCTCTCACATGCATCAACATACAATTACATGCATCAACATACATATAAAAAGATACAATTATGGCCCCTAATGCAATTGTTCTCTCAAGCCAATGAGAGAACCTAAGCTAACCTAATAACGATCTAAGCTTCTCCAAGCATGATCTCCAAGGTTATCCTCCTTTAATATTGAATACTTCCTTTTTCTTCATAACATAATGTTACATTACATATAAGAAAACTCGTTTTACATACGAGGGAGTGAGATGAGAAAAGAAGTTACATAAAGAGATTGAGAGAGAGGCACGACTCGCAGGCCGTATTTAAAAATCCCAAAACAATAATAAAGGATAAACTAAGGCCATAACTGATCACCACAAATAAATAATAATAAACACACTTTTATTATTAGTTTAAAATTCCGATAATTAAATAAACTAAATTAAATTTTGGCTGATTGATCACACTTTGCAGACTTAGCCGGGGGTTCCGCTGCCCGGTCAGCGGACGGTGCATTTACAACCCCAACCGGAAAAGTCTGCGGCAATACAACACTTGTACTTCCATTAATCCTAATGCAACAATTTCATGCCGTCAAACACAACTCGATTGATAACTCAATATGATAGATCAACATGTCATTGCTTCACCATACTAACGTCGGATTCCGAAGCGAATGAAAATGATGATCTTTCAAAAGAATTACAATCCTTATGTGATTGAATGGATGAAATCAAAACAGTATATCCCATATACCATCTTTGCATCAGAATTTCTTATATCTTATATAAAAGTGATCGATCTAATTGTGGCTGCTGGTTTGGTAGGATTATCTCCCTCTATCGTCTGATTGTGGGCATATTCCTTAGACTATTATATGGATGTCAGTTTTGGTAAGAAAGGGATAGATTCTCAAGCAGTGGATTCGTCGAAAAGACTTGAAGTTGATTCTCCAAGAGCTTCTTAGTTAGTAGCATTCGGCATTCCCTCTTTGACTATATATGGGCGTACTGATATTGATAGAAAGAAGGGGCAGTTCGGACTCACTTTTGAGAGGAAGACCTATGGATGATCAATGTATCGCACAACTTCACCATACTAATGTCGGTTTCTGAAGCATAATCAACATCAATCATCCAAATCGTACACAACAGATGCCAAATTTAATTAATCGTTTATTGTTAAATTCGTTCTGTGTTTTAATCGAATCAAATACAGAAAAAAAAAACGGAAATTTAACAGCTATCAGATCCATGGTTTCGTAAGTGGCTCTGATACCACTGAAGGAAAATTACGATCTAAACGCAGCGGAAAACAAAAATTTTCCTTTAGTGATCCTTACGAATGAGCATGGTCAGTGATAGAATCGTTACCTCTTTGTGGCGATTCAGATCTTTGATGCAGCGATCACAAGCGTTGATGAAGTGCAACGCCTCTACTCAGTCCACACGAACAGCTTCCGGTCACAGTGCTAGCTGCTTACGAACGGAATTATTTGAGTGAGAATCAAAAACGAAATTGCATCAAGTAAAAGCTTCATCACAAGGGTTCCTTTTATAGACTCTCTTGTGGGCTGCGGGCTAAAAGCCCAATTCACATGATCCATAATAATATTATATATTATTATAATAACTATTATTATAATAAATATATTTATTTTATTATTATTTTATAACCATTATAAAATAACAATAATTATTATTATATTATCCGAATTTCTATTTTTCACTTAAGTCCACCGTACCTTACGGTGTTCCTTTGATTTCTCTATCTCTCATCAAACTGTCCTTATGTGTGTGACCCTGTAGGATTTCGTAACGTTGGTAATTATATTAAATTATATATTTAACATAATAAACAGTGAGCGGTATCTAGCAACACATCACTGCTACCCAAGTCACGAAAATGTCATGTGATCTGACAAAACCTTTTTCGTGATAATATATGTTTGTACAATTACCCTTTTGCCCCTATGTCTATATTGAACACAAGGCATACACTGTGTCATCCTTGTCCAGTTCAATATTGGGCCCTTAGACATTTCTCCTGTTATGCAGGATTGGCAAATTCCATCTAGGACACTCATGTCCCTCAGCATGCTTCGTGGAGTGCCCATCAACTGTCTTTATGATCATCCAGTTACGGATAATGTTTGATCAGCAATAAAGCACCCGACTCTACATCTAGGGTCCATAGTGGTTTCAGGTCGAAGGGTGGTAATACACCATTATCACCATGAGAATAACTTATGACACTTTGCATAACATACTATGTAGTATTCTCATAGCGGGTCAATCCGGTATAAATATTACTCCTAATATTTATACCTATGTCAAGACTTGATAACTCTTTATCCATGATCCATGAGATGTGATCATCAGTCTATCTTCATAATAGTCTCAATGCTTTAATGTTATCCCACTTTGCAATAAAGCTTGACTACGGATATTTTAAGAATAATGTCTTTATGTTTAATGGGATCTCATGATTAAGTCACACTTAACATTTCATTAAACAGACTAACTATTCTAGGGACTTTATTATTCTGAAAGACAAACATAATAAAGAAATGCCTTTTATTATTAAACGAATAATCCGATACAAGTACCAAAAAGTATTGGCCTCTAGGGCTTACACCAACAGACACAACTCAGCCATTATCTTGTTGTTAAGGTTAGAACCATTGTTAGTATTGATTATTTCGGGCACTCCATATCTGCATATGACGTCTCTTTTCAGAAATCTGGCAACCACATGCTTGGTGATGTTGGCATAAGACGTTGCTTTGTTCCACTTGGTGAAATAGTCGATTGCGACTAAAATGAAACGATGGTCGTTTGAAGCAGTAGGCTCAATCTTCCCGATCATGTCAATGCCCCGCATAGAAAAGGGCCAAGGAGATGACATGACGTTCAGCAGGCTCGGAGGCACATGCACTTTATCTGCATAAATCTGGCCATTGTGGCACTTTCGAGCGTATGAATAACAATCTGAATCATTGTTAACCAGTAATACCCCGATCTCAGTAATTTCCTTGCCATTGCATGTCCTCCGGCATGGGTACCAAAAGATCCTTCATGGACTTCCTGCATCAACATGTCTGCTTCCTTCTTGTCCACATATCTAAGCAAGACCATGTCAAAGTTTCACTTATATAGCATGCCATCAGCATTCAAGAAGAAACTTGTAGTAAGTCGTCTCAATGTCTTCTTATCGTTGGAAGATGCCCTAACTTGGTATTCCTGACTCTTCAGGAAACACTTGATATCATGATACCACGGCTTGTCGTCAGACACTGCATCAACAGAAAACACATATGCAAGTATGTCAAGTCATGATATGTCAATCTTGGGAACATAATTCCAACACAACACTTTGATTGTTGAGGAAAGTGTAGCCAATGCATCGGCAAACTGATTTTTTGTCACGTGGTATATAGTGGTGCTTTACTATTGTGAAGAACGTCAACAATCTTCTTGCATAATCCCGATATAGAATTAAGTGAGGTTGGTGTGTATACCACTTGCAGGTGATCTGGTTAATCACGAGAGCTGAATATCCAAATATATCGAGGGTATTAATACTTAGATTAATAGCCTTATCTATTTCCATGATACAAGCCTCGTATTCTGCTCCATTGTTGGTGCAACCAAATGTCAATCTGGAAGCGATGGGAAAATGAACACCTTCAAGAGTAATAAGAACATCACCAACTCCGCGCCCATTCATATTAACGGCCCCATCAAACATCACACTCCATTTGGATTCAGGGTCTGGCCCCTCCTCTGGGAGTGGTTCCTCGCAGTCTTTAGCTTTGAGGTATATGATGTCCTCATCAGGGAAATCAAAACGCATGGGTTGATAATCATCCAAAGGTTGATGTGCAAGATAGCCTGAAATAACACTTCTTTTGATGGCCTTTTGTGAAGTGTATTGAATGTCGTATTCACTCATCACCATCTGCCAACGGGTAACCCTTCTGGTTAATGCTGGTTTCTCAAAAATATACTTGACAGGATCCATCTTTGAAATCAACAAGGTTGTGTGTGTGAGCATGTATTGTCTCAACGCTTAGCAGCCCATGTGAGTGCACAACATATCTTCTCAAGCATTTAGTGTCTTGATTCGCAATCAGTGAATTTCTTACTCAGGTAGTAGATGACATGCTCTTTTCTACCTGTCTCGTCGTGTTGATCGAAAACACAACCCATGGATCCTTCAAGCACCGTCAGATACATAATTAGCGGCCTCCCTGGAACTAGAGGAATCAGAATAAGAGGTTCCTGCAAATATTCTTTTACTTTTTTGAAAGCCCTTTGGCAATCATCATTCCGACTAACCGCTTGTTCTTTTCTTAACAACTTGAATATTGGTTCACAAGTCGCTGTGAGGTGAGATATGAACCTTGCAATGTAGTTCAATCTACCCAGGAAACCAAATAATTCTTTTTCTGTTTTCAGTGCAGGCATATCTTGTTTTGTTTTACTTTGGCAGGATCAATCTCTATCCCTCTTTGTCTCATGATGAAACCCATCAGTTTCCCGGATCGCACTCCGAAATTGCACTTGTTTGAATTTAATCTCAAATGAAACTTCCTCAGTTTCTCAAATAATTTCTTGAGATTAACCATATGTTCCTTTTCAGTTCTGGATTTGGAAATCATATCATCCACATAGCACTCTATCTCTTTATGAATCATATCATGGAATAATGTCACTATAACCCGCTGATACGTTGCCCAGACGTTCTTCAACCCAAAAGTCATTACCTTGTAGAAGAAAGTACCCCACGGGGTAGTGAACGTTGTTTTCTCCATGTCTTTCGGAACCATCTTTATCTGATTATACACGGAGAAGCCATCCATGAAAGAAAATATCGAGAACTGAGCGGTGTTGTCAACCAATACATCAATGTGAGGTAATGGGAGTCATCTTTCGGACTCACTCTGTTAAGGTCCTAGTAATCAACGCACATATGGACCTTGCTGTCCTTCTTTGGTACTGGTAATATATTAGCTACCTAAGGTGGATAACTAGTTAGAGTAAGGAAACCGATGTTCCACTGCTTCTGAACTTCCTCTTTAATCTTCATTGCCATGTCTGGACGAGTTCGACGAAGCTTCTGCTTAACCAGAGGATAATCCTCTCTCAATGGCAGCTTGTGCACAACAATATCGGTATCCAACCCTGGCATATCCTGATACGACCCAAGCAAAGATATACACGTACTCACGAAGCATACCAATCAATTCTTCCTTTACTTCGGCCTGTAGACTGGCCCCAATCTTGATTTCCTTCTTTGCGTCCTCGGATCCAATGTTGATAACTCCAGTCTCCTCCTGATGAGACTGAATAACCCTTTCTTCTTGTCTCAAGAACCTGGCTAATTCTTCAGGGAGTTCATAGTCTTCCTCAACCCCTTCATCAGCTTGGTAGATAGGACTATCAAAATCATACTCATTCATAGCAAAACGGTTATCCGTGGAATCTAGGTGAGTAAGTCTACACAAGTGATGTGCTTATTTTAGAGTTCATTTTATGAAAAGGAAAAACAAAACATTGCCATTTTATTTTTTTTGTGAAAAAAATTTAAAATGAAAGAAAGTGAGCACAATTTTGAATGAAAAAATGTCCTTTATTCATGGTAAAATAAAATTTCAATCAATGCAAGGTGGCCCAACACATGAATCCATACACCTTGGGCAGAGTGTAGGATTGGACATGCAATTAACTTGGACAATCTCTTCGGAAAACCAGTTCTTGAGTTCCTCCCCGAGGATACATGGACGTACCCAGTTGTCTAGGTCACAGTCGCTGTCAACATCATATCCCGTAGCAGCACATACTTGATTAGGATCAATAACTCCCTCGCTCGAGAAGCTTATCAACCTCTTGCTCTTGGAAACCTCTGCTTGACCTGGCTGATACTGATCCCGAACTTGTCCTTTTTCTTGTCTACCTCCACGACATTGCCCTAACCTTGGGCATTGCCGGATTGAACTACCTCCAAAGCTTTCCTATAGGAGGCTATGGATGTACCCACCTTTTCATTGCTCTTAACCACCGGGCTGGGAGAAACCTCATTGATGTTCACTATCTCGAAGGATTGACACAACGTTTCATGGATCTATCCATCCATTTCCACATATTTAAACGTTGATAGGTGGCTAACAAATATATCCTCTTCACCGCAAACGGTGACAACTTTCTCCTCCACCACATATTTCAACTTTTGGTGTAGCGACTTAGGAAAAAGTTAGGGCATCCCATTGGACTCCATAATCAAAGCTTCAAAAGAATCAGTCCAAGATAAAGTTAGGGAAATGCAAAAGAATGCAAAATAGAAAGACGAAAAAGGATTGCACGAGAAAGATCCTTAAACGAGAACAAAGTTGTGTGACACAGACACAGACAAAAAGGGTGATTGTTACTCCAAACAAAAACTGATTGGTGCTTGAACCGTTGGTGTTATGGGTTCCCCGACCAACACAGAATCCCTTTTGAGAAGTGAGTGCCTATGAAAGCTAGTTGAACATAGGAATGAAGGACATCACGAAGAGGGTGGGTACAAATAAACTTCGAGCCTATATCCTTTGTTTCTATAACCGTGAACTAGGTCACGATACAACCCTCAAAAGTTCTAATTGAAACATGGTTAATTCGAGAGCGTACTACCACGAGACAACGTTCCTGACTCCTATGAATTATGCTAACATATATTTGTTAGTATTTCATATGCATGTTTTCTTTCATAAAAAAATCAATGTCATATCTTAACTAGAGATTCATTCACAAAGGTCATCTTTTCAATAAAAAAATTCATGATTAACATGTGTGTTGCATTAGAATAATCAATCTCTAAATAAAACATTTTTTTGCTTGCATACATTTTTTTGGCACCATAGATATGTGTAAACACCCCAAATTTGCCCTCACCCATTCACACCATGGCTTGTGATCTTTTCATATGCATAAATCTAATAATACCATTCTCATATTGCATTTTTGCTTCACTGCATTGCTCCTAAGTCGTCTGCATCTAGGGTTTGTGATCTGAGCAATCCAAGAGCCTCTTGAGCCACTTCAAAGGTCATCCATCATCTAAAATGGGTCCATGTGTGTTCAAGCATCATATTATATCCTCTCAAAATCAAAGAAACCAAAGAATCACAAGAATTGAGAATGGCATGGAAGCAGAGCCAGGCTTAACTGCACAGTTAACCTAGAATTAGGGTTTTGGTTTCAAAGGCCATAACTCCAAATTTTTTGGTCATTCTTGTTTTTATTGGTCTCTATATGGTATAGGAATCATGCATATCAATTTTCATGAAGAAATTCCATGGGGAAGGCATCTGATCAAGAGTTGACTTCTTGAGCAAGTCAGTGCAAAATCAGGGCATCTGAGGCCCCCAATGACCCAACCAAAGGGTGTTCTTCATCATTTTGAATGTGTATGATCTTTATTTGATCATAGAAGATGTTAGAAGTTCACAAAGTTGAAGAATTTCAAGCCATTTGCAAAGTTGCCTTTTTGGGAAAGTGACTTGTAATGGAAACTTGCCATTTTGGGAAAGTTTTTCAACCCTTTCTTTTTGATTCAAAAATGCTTCAAATGAGAAAACTTTGGTCATGAAAGTTGTAGAATGGATCATTATCTTTTCAAAAATTACAAGAACTCATTCTAATTCATTTTGGATCAAAAGTTATGGCTTGTTAAAGTTGGGAAAAATCACATAATTTCAAGTTTTGCAACAAAGAGGCAAAGTTGCAAAACCTTTTGTCAAGGCAAATTGTGACATCAAAGTGACTTCTAACCTTTGCACAAACATAAACCATTGCCTAAAATTCAGAATGCACCAAGAGTTTGTCCATTTCCATGACTTGTTCTTTAAGAAATCACAAAAGGGGCAAAAAGTCACAAAGTTGCAAAACCTATCACAAACCCTAATCCACTTGCTGCATTGCTTCTAATCCATTTCCATGGCTCTCCCTAATCTCAACTGAGCCAAACCATGCCCCTATCACAGCCTCACACTTGCCCATACCTCAAGTACACCTAACTTGGACTTTATGCAAAAACACTCATACCAATCCCACAGTGCCACACCAACTTCTCTGACCCATCCAGTTGTGATAAGTGGACCAAAAGGGACTCAACACAACAGACACACAAGCCTGAAACATTCTCCAAGCCATAGTTCCAAGTTTGCACCTCTTATGCATTTTTCCTTCAAAACACATTACACAAGACACAAACACCAAAACAAACTTCATAGAACATCTCAGCATGTTCCACTGATCATCCCTGACCCTTCACCTTGCCATGAAACCCCCTGAAATCAAAATACGATTCCTTCCCCTCTCTGAATAGAACCTCTTCAAACTCATAAACCAGCCACTCTAAACACCAACCAAGCTTCAAAACATCATCAAGAGGACCATTGGGGCCATTTTGAAGCAAAGACGCAAGCAGAAAGTCCCTGGATTGAAAGCTCAAACTCAGGTAACATGATGAACAAATTTTCCAGAACCTTGATTTCTTGTTAGAATATTGTTCTATGTGTTGCCCTGATCATGGGGATCTATTTATTTTCGAAAATGAGCCAGAAACAAGCATGTTGTGATGTTCTGAAATTTTTGCCCTAAGATTTGTTTTCTTCGATTCTCACTGTGTAGTCAATATAAATTGTTTTTGGCCATGGATTCTTATTACCCATTGTTGAATGATTGATTCTGGAGATTCGTGGGTCTTGGGGATGTGTTTTGAGTGATTCTGGTGAGAGAGGCAGCCGGAGAAGACGACCGGAGCTTATCTCCGGTCGCCTGAGATTAATTAGGGTTAAGTGTGATTAATTAGAAGTTTTGAATGTGGACCCTTAGATTTGCTTTCCCGCGCGCGAACGAGTGGCCTGGATGCTTCATTAAAACCCTAATCTCCAATTAATTATTTAAATCTTGTTTAATTTATTTATAAAACAAAATTAACCAGCTTTGAATTTGGGCCTTTGGATCTGGCGCGCAGTCAACCAGTCCAAACCCAGATCAAATCCTGGCCTTTCTTTTGAATTACTTTCCATATTTTCATTTTTAATTCATTTTCTTTTCATTTTATTTATACATTTTATTTAAAATAGCAAAAATCATTTAAAAATTATGAAATTTTTTGTCAAGGATTTCATCAATTTTTAAAACCCAAAAATATTTTTATTTTTATTTTTTGCACTGAAAATTATTTTTAAATCATTTAAATGTTTATTTTTAATTAATTAATGGAAATTAATTAATTAAAAATACATTTAGGTATTTAAAAATCACAAAAAAATTCACATTACATTTAGAAACATTTTCCAACTCTCAAACCAAATTTCTTTTTTGTTCTTGATGCCTTTTGATCATTTTCATTGGATTTAATTTCATTTTAAGGCAATATTTTGGTTCAATCTTCAAAAATTTCATTCTGCCTAACCATTGAGGGTTGGATGATGATTCTTTTTGCATTGTATTCTTCATAGCATGTAGTTTATAGGATAAATTTGGTTTGATTTGATCTTGCATTTTCAATTTGTTTAGCATTTTCCTTGATGAGGTACCCCAAAACCCTAGCAATCTTAGGAAATTTATAACTTCCATTAGGTTAAGAGTTAGGTCTTCCCCTTTGGGCAGTGAACTTGTATAGGTTTAGGGTATCTTTGATTGCATTTTCAAATTTTTATCATGTCATTTGCTTCTGGTTTTGGATTTTTTGCTTTGCATGATGCATGTAACCCTAATTTGTGCCTTCCTTTGCATCCTTCTTTCATTTGCTTGCATCCAATGACTTGCCATGATATTTTGTGCATTCACATGATTCATAATACATCTTAGGACATATTAGAATCATGTTTAATCATTTCATCTTTCATTTTCCTTGTTATATATCCTTTGCATTCCATAACTTTTCATGTGCATCCATGGTTTAATGCATGCTTCATTTGCATCCTTATGCTTGTTTGATCATTCTCATGTCTTGCCTCATGTTTGTATCATCTCTTAGCATCATTAAAATCATGTATTTGCTTCTGACCTTGGTTTTCATCATGACATTTCACCTCATTTGCATTGCATTTCATCTCTTTTTGGCTAACTTTTCAGGTGGTAAGTTGTTCTGAGAAGTGGATTTGCCTTCACTTCTCACAATCTCTTCTCATCTCTCTTGCATCTTTGCTGAATTTATCTTGTGTATTTTAGTGAGATTGCTCATTCATGTTCATCTTACTTTCTTTCTTCAAGCAACTTGTCTTCTTAAGTGAAGCAAGTTGTTTTGCTTCTTATTGCTTCTTGCTCCTTTCATCTGCTTCCTTCCTGGTGGTTCCTCTGAAGATCTTCTTGCAAGCCTCATTAACCCTAGGAACAACCAAGCATGATAACAATTAGGGTTTGATTAGTTCCCCATTAGTTTTACCTTTGTGTCATCTTTGAGTCTTCTCTTCTCACCTCATAATCCAGGACTAAACCCTAAAGGCTTTAAGGCTTTGTGATTAAGCTTATACCTGCATCCTTCTATTAGGATGGAGTGTATAACTTTAATCCTAAGTGTTAAACCCTTAATGTGTTTAAATCCTTTAATCAATCCATCTAATAACCATCAAGACATCAAACTTGTAACTTGGGCCTTGCATTAGGGTTCTAATTCTTCCTTAATTGGTTAAGAAGGACTAACCCTAGTGTTAATGGACAAGTCCCCCTCAAGTTGTCTTACAAACCATAAAATCCATTTCTTAATCTTATCATTAACCAAAATCCATTTAATAAAGGCTTTGTTTTGTCATGAGGTTAATCCCTAACTATGGATTAATTTGAGGAGCTTTTCTCAGCCTAAATGTTCTCAGCTATTATCCTTCTATTAGGATGGTGTAATGGGTCCATTAAATCCTTGAGTATGGCTTAAACTCATTACTCAACACTAAACAAAAATTCCAAAAAACATCTAAATAATTGCAAGTAGGTTAATGATCTTAATCCTACATCATGGTGATTAAGTGTGAGGTGCTTACTTCATACTTAAGGGATTCTCATTACCCCTAATCAGAGGGAGGATGTGATGAGTTTACTAACCCCTTGGTTTAGGCTTAAGCTCATTTTCTTATGACAAACATCAAAGAGGAATAAAAGATTGAAAACACAAAAACAAACAATAATCGTCTCCTCCGGGATTCTTTTCTCATCATCTTCACTCACAAACGAGAACTTGCTTCTTCCGTCTAATGCAAGACAGTTTGCACCTGAGCCAGACAGGTCACACACTTGAGCATAGACAAGTAAGCAGTTCACAGGTCAATTTATCTTTCAGACTCTTTGGGTCGAACTATGGTGTTCTGACTTCCTCATTGCACAAGAGGATACGTAGGCATAACTTAACAGTTATCAAACAAAAGTCTCTGTATATTCCCCTTCTTTCCAGCCTTATTCTTTAAGCCTCATGGCCTTGAGCATTTCATTCTTGTTCTTACACTGACACTTCACTTATACACTTCACACTTCTTTTACACTGACACTTGCATTCTTTCCAGCTTTGATACACAAATAGCACTGACACTACCCCTTTAAAACACAAATCTTTCAAGCGTGGATCCCGTCGAGTACGGCGGACAATCTGGGTGCTAATACCTTCCCAGGTTGTAACCAACCCCCTTTCTCAGTCTCTCTGGTTCGCAACCGTCTTATCCA
Organism: Lathyrus aphaca; assembly: GCA_963966055.1. Lineage (NCBI taxonomy): Eukaryota > Viridiplantae > Streptophyta > Magnoliopsida > Fabales > Fabaceae > Lathyrus > Lathyrus aphaca. The sequence continues at coordinate 506,315,738 of OZ014520.1, forward strand.
TATCTTTTCTCAGGTTTATGCAACATTGCCTTTCCTCCGGGATAAAAATGCCTAGCTGGCGACTCTTGTCTTCCTGAGTTCACCCTTGTGTGTTCTCTCCTCTTTCGCCGACCGTTCGCGTCTGTACCCCTTCTGACCAGGTGTCATTTGGTGGGAGCGACAGCTTGGCGACTCTGCTGGGGACCCTTATACTGTAACTAGGGCTTCTGGTTCTTTTTATGGGTTCCTCCTAGCGCTTGTTTGATTTGTGTTTACTGGGGTGTTATGTGCTAATTGTGTTTATACAGTTGCTTTATTTACTGCTTTATGTACAGTTATTTATTGCTTTCTTTACAGTTTTATATATCATACTGTCATACTGCCATCTTGCTGGACCTGGTTTTCTTTGGTGGGTGGGGGTTATACTGAGAGTTTAAGGTCCTATACCTTGGACCTGAGTGACACCTAGGCTAGAGTGGTTCATGTTCTTTCCCATTCCATTTCGGTCTGGTGCGGGAATATGAAACACGGTTCAGATGTGGGTTTCTTCTTGAGAACTCTGTGCTACAGATTTCCTGTAGTGCTAGGGCTATCTGGGAAGCCTGCTAAGTCTGGATGACCTTTATAATTGACCTTCAGAAACTGAGGTGAATTAGAGGAGGATCCTTTATGGTTATTATAAACATTGTACCTCCGGGTTAGAAGTGTTTACACTTCTCATAACTGATCCAAGTCTGAGGATCCTTGTTTTAGAACACCACCTGTGAGGGGGTTGGGCTGTTTACAAGTTTGCAGGTACCATTGGCCACATCATACCCTGTTACCTTGTTTTGATTAAGAGTACCTCATTTTGGATAGTTCTTGTGATTTTAACCCTGGACATGTGGCTCTTTATTTGAGTCCCCCACCTTGGTTATTGGATTTCTGAACCTCCATCTGGACTTCTTGAACATACATGGACTCTATATCAAGACAAATAATCAGATCCAGCTTGATCACAAACCCTTGCATATCATTTGCATACATCATCATTACATCATTTAACATTTGTTTATTTGTCTTTCAGGGTATCCACATTACATCTGGCTTGGTTTTGACCCCTTCGTCTGTATAAACCTCTGTTCATCAGCTATCTGCTTCAGCTATCATTCATCAGTTGTTTGCTTCAGTTACCTTCATCATCAGTTTATCAGTGGCTCATCTCCAATACCAGTTGTGATCTTCATCAGCACTTGTCTTCAGTTCTTCATCAGCAGTCATGGCACCCAGGAAGAGCAACATTTCATATCATTTCTTTGAGCCTGTGCTGACTGGAATCAGGCAGGTCCAGGTACTTATCACTCCAGACCACATCCCATTATTCAGAGAACATTATGGAGGCATCCTTGATATGGTTATGGACCTGGAACCTTCTCAGAGGAGTATGATTCACACCTGCCTACAGTTTTATGACCCTCCTTTGAGGTGCTTTACTTTCCAGAACTTTCAGTTGGGACCTCTGCTGGAGGAGTTCTCATCATTGATTGGAGTACCTGTCAGGGGTGGTGTCCCCTTCAACCCAGAGATGACTTCTCCCAGCAATGGAGAAGTGGCAAAAGCACTGTACCTAGAGCCTATATTGATTGAGCAGAGCATGACAACAAAGGCTGGGATCCCTGGTTTGCACTTAGACTTTCTGACTTCTCAGGCCATCCTGAAGGCCTCCTTGGGAGAATGGAGGGCAGTTTGTGCATTGTTAGCCCTCAGTATATATGGGGTTATACTATTTGCAGATGAGCCCAAGTTTATCAGCAAGAATGCCATTCATCTTTTCCTTTTGAGGAACCCAGTACCCACCTTGCTGGGAGATTTCTATTATTCCATTCATCAAAGGAATGAGAAGCAAAGAGGAAAATTGGTGAGATGTTGTGCTCCCTTATTTCATACATGGTTGCTCAAACACTTACCCAGGACTGATGCCTTCCTGAACCTCCACTAACAGAAGAATTGGGCTAAAAGACTTATTGCTTTGACTTCAGATGACATCAGATGGTGTACCCAGAGCACCAAAGGCAGGACATAATCACTAGCTGTGGGCAGTACCCAAATATACCTCTGATAGGAGTGAAGGTTTGCATCAACTACAACCCTTTGCTGTTTAAGAGACAACTGGGCTATGCTTTGGTCCACCCTCCTAGAGTGCAAGATTTAGCTGAAACCCTGTATTGTGAGATAAAGCCTAATCTAGCTGCTGTCAGACAAGCATCCTGGGCTTGGGACAACATCCAGACCAAAGGGATGGCCGTTCTTGGGAGGTGCAATAATGTGGCTTCAGCTCAATATTATGAATGGTCTCATGCTAGAGCTCAGATTTTTGGGATGCCTTTCACCATTGAGGATGCACCTGGACCATCCACAGTACCACCTACAGCCACTATCAGCCTGGAAGAATTTGAGAAGCTGAAGGAAAGGAATGAGAATCTGTCTCAAGCTCTGAAGAAGACCCTTTGGGAGAGGAGTGATGGTCGCCTAGACATTGAAAGGTTGGAGAAGCTTAAGGTGGAACATCTAACCAAGATTGAGAAAGCAGAGGACTACATCAAGAAATCAAGAGCTGGGGAGCAAATATTGAAGAATGCCTGTAAAGAGGCCCAGTTTCAGAAGGCTATGACTGATCTCTATCTACAAGAAAGTCAATCTAGGTGGGTTAGAATCACTGAAGCTCGTACTCAAGAAGATAAGAGAACTCAGGCCAGGATTGAGCAGTTGGAGGCCAATGAAAAGAAACAACGGGAAGCCTTGCTGGCAGCCCAGAAGGAGATTTCAGAATTGAAGCTTAGGGCTGGATTGAAGAGGTCAAAGGACCAGGATAGGCATAAGAGGTTGACCACTGCTATTGCCACCAGAAACCTCCTCATCAGAAACATCACAGAGCATCCGGCTGGTCCTGTAACTGAAGCACTTTTGAAGGAGGTTAAGGAAGATGAGTTTGGATTAGATGTTTGACTTCTTTTCTTGTTGTTATTTCCATTTGATGTACTTTTCTTTTCATGTTGTTTTTTGACCCTTCAGGAGCATATATTGTAAAAACAGACTATGTATGATCCACCATTTGTATTGTATTTGTTAGTTTGTTTCAATGAGTTTCTTTTCTCAGGCAACATCAGAACATATTCCTCAGGGTCTGGAAAGGTCAAAACCAAGAGCCAAGCCGGATACCTTGGAAAACAAATAAGCATACTGCATTGCATACTAACCTTTGTTTTGTTTTGTAGGATTTGTCTTTATTTTGTTTATTTCTAACTCTGTTGTGGTTCAGGAATTATTGCTCGCCGCCGGGTGTTCCCTCTCAACCGTCTGCACCGGTATCCTACTCGCAACAACCTTCCTGGTATCCAAATGGATCAAGTACAACAAGATCTGACAGAGGTCAGAACTCAGATGGCTAATGAAAGGCTGGAGATGAGAAACCAAATGACTCAATTCATGGAAGTAATGAATGGCTTGGCCCAAAGTCAAGAAAGGTTGAGGGCATTGGTAGAAAGACAAACCCCGGAAGAACCCCATCTGGGAACTAGAGGAACAAGTAACAATGAAAGGGGTCAGCCTCATGTTAATCCACCAGTATTTGGGCCTCATCTACATCCGGAAGTCAACATCCCGGGTAATGTGCAAGGAAACACTACTGGGGGAGGATCTTGCAAGAAGACCCCCAAGAAGAGCAATTTACTGTAATGGGAGTTGGGGATGAAGTTTATGATAGGAGACTTGATGAAATTGCTGAGAAGTTGAGATCTCTGGAGTCTCAAAATTCCCTAGGTTTCGATGTAATGGATATGGGGTTAGTGGATGGGGTAAGGATTCCCCACAAGTTTAAGCCCCCGTGCTTCGAGAAGTACAATGGAACTTCCTATCCACGAACTCACTTACAGTCCTTCTTGGGAAGACTTGAAGCATATACAATGGTTGAGAAACTGTGGATGTTTTACTTTGAAGATAGTTTGACTGGAGCCTCAAGGGAGTGGTATTCACACCTGACCAGAGCTACTATCAGATGCTGGAAGGACCTGGCTGAAGCCTTCATCAGGCAGTACCAATACAATCTGGACATGGCTCCTAACAGGACCCTCTTGATGGGCATGTCTCATTCCTCCAGAGAAAGCTTTCGGGAATATGCCCAAAGGTGGAGACAGCTTGCTGCTGCTGTCCAACCACCCATGTCGGAAAGAGAAATGGCCGACATGTTCATGAATACCTTGCAAGGAACATATATTGATAGGCTAGTTGCGTTTTCTTCCACCAGTTTCGCTGACGTAGTTAGAGCCGGTGAAAGAATTGAGAGCCTTCTGAAGATGGGTAAGATTTCTGATAATGGTGCAAGCTTGTCCGGTAATCCCAGGAAGCCTTTTGTAGGGCCTAGAAGAACCGGTGAAACAAATGCCATTCATGCCAACAGGGGCAGACCTCAGTATGTTCACAGATTAGTAGTGGCTGTCACAATTCCAGCTCCAATTCCTCAGCAACCAGCATATCAACCACAACAGCAACCACATTATCAACAACAAGTTCAGTATCCGCCACAAAGAGCCTACAACAACAATAGCAGCAATCAACAACAAAGACCTTTTCAGCAAAGACCGTCACAGGCAAATAGGGTGATTGATCCTATCCCTATGCCCTATGTTGCCTTATTGCCACAACTCCTAAAGCTCAACTTGGTTGAGTTAAGAACATTGGCACCTCCAGATCCTTCCAATCTTCCAAGAAATTATGATGTCAACTCCAGGTGTGCTTTCCACTCCAATGCGCCTGGCCACAATACTGAGAAATGCAGGGCTTTACAAATGAAAGTACAAGATCTGGTGGATTCCAAAGCCCTCAACTTTGCACCCCCTCCAAATGTCAACAAGAATCCCATGCCCAATCATGGAGGGCCAATAATTATTGCCATTGAGGAAGACAAGCCATCTTTCCTGATAACCAGTGTTGGACAGATTCGAACACCTCTGGTAGAAATTAAAGCTCAGCTTCTAGAGTGCCAGATATTCCCCGGGTGTGAGCTCGGTTGTGGGTATTGCAACATTGCAGTCAACGGGTGTGATAACTTGAGAAGCGGCATAGATGGTCTTATCAAAAGTGGTATACTTCAGATCTCAACAACGGCGCCTACAAATCCAGCAATCCCTTTGACAACGATTCCTGATTCTCCTACAACTGCAGCAACGATCATTCCTACCAATTCATCAATATCATCAACAATGGCTCCATCCATCACTTCAACAAATCAAAAGTCAACAACTCTTCCTTCTACAACATCAGCACCCATTTATTCAGCAGAATCTTCTACAACGCCAACAGAAATTAATGAAGATATCTCAGCAGTCACCATCTACTATGATCCATCAAATTTTCCTCCAAACAACAACTTTCAGCAACAAACAGTGGCACCTCTTGCCAGATCACCAGTCACCATTTACTACGATCCGCACACCATTTCAGTACCCTCCTCTGCTGCAGTCAGTCTAGTTACCATCACGGTACCTGGACCAGTTCCATATGAAAGCAGTAATGCCATACCCTGGCATTATGGCTCTGATCTTTACTGCAACGGGGAGAAAATTACTTTGGATTCTTCAACCTCTTCTCCACAAATCGATAATGTTGGGGGAGGCGGAGGCTTCACCAGAAGCGGACGCCTTTTTGCCTCACAAACTCAGAGACCTAATGCCGAAGCAGAAGCTGCTGCCAAAGCAAAAGGAAAGAGTGTGGTATTTGAAGAGCCGGCTGTCAAAGAAACTCAGAAGACATATTTTGAACAGGATGTAGACGAGTTTATGAGAATCATAAAGAGAAGTGACTACAAGGTGGTGGATCAGCTTCACCAAACTCCCTCAAAGATATCCATATTATCCCTGTTGATGTGTTCTGAAGCTCACAGGAATGCATTGCTGAAAGTCCTGCACGCAGCATACGTGCCAGAAGAGATCACTGTTAATCAGCTAGAAACTGTGGTAGCAAATGTCAACACCAGTCATGGACTGGGCTTTACCAATGCTGACCTAACAACTGAGGGACGTAACCACAACAAGGCTTTACATATTACCCTGGAATGCAAGGGTGCTGTTTTATCTCATGTACTGGTGGACACTGGGTCGTCACTCAATGTTCTACCAAAGAAAGCCTTGGTGAAGCTGGAATATGATGGCTTAGCATTGCGTCTGAGTAATTTGGTGGTGAGAGCATTTGATGGCTCTAAAAGATCAGTGCTTGGGGAGATTGATCTGCCTGTGATGATTGGCCCGCAGACCTTCAAAATTACCTTCTATGTGATGGACATTCAGCCGGCCTACAGCTGTTTGTTGGGTAGACCCTGGATCCATGCCGCTGGCGCTGTTACGTCTACCCTTCACCAGAAGCTGAAATTCGAGTGGGAAGGCCAGATCATCACCATCTGTGGGGAAGAAGACATCTTTGTTAGCCATCTGGCTACGTACAAATACATAGAAATGGATGGAGAAATCCATGAAACCATGTGCCAAGGGTTTGAGGCCCTGAACATTAATGAAGCGTCTGCTGTATTGGGAACCTCCATGACGTCTTATCAGCAAGCCAGGAAGGTTGTTGAAGAGGGTACTGCCCAAGGCTGGGGCAAGCTGTTGCCCGTGGAAAAGAAGGAAGACAGATTTGGGTTGGGTTACAAACCAACTCAACAAGATTAATCAGAGGCTACTAAAGAGCCCAACTTTGTCAGCGGGGGGATGCTCACCCCGGATGCTGTGAACAACTTGGAAGATGAGTCGGAAGATGAGCGCAACCTGGAGAGCTGGATACGTCCAAGGACCCCGGGAAGCCATGTCTCAAACTGGTCTTCCCAGGAAATTATAAGGGTTACTCCTACAGAGTAATTATTATTTCCTGTATTTTTAAGCATGCATCAAGTCTTGCATCTTGCCCAAGATGTCAAGACTCATTTTGTAATCGGGCCATCTTGTAATTTTGTGCAAACAGATCAATCAATGAATATCGGACATCTTTTGCAAATGAGTCTTTTCCTTTTCCGCTCACTGTTTTTCATTTTTTCTTTTTGTACAAAAATAAAATGGCAATGTTTTCCAAAATGATAACTTCATTTCACTTTTTCTAAACAAGTTTAAAATCGATCACTAAAATGAACAATCTAAACCCTTGCAGAGAGTGCCTTTCAGACTGCACCGACAACAACACAGCTATGACTTCGTATGACTTTGACAATCCAATCAATCAAGCTGATGAAGGGGTTGAAGAAGATTACGAGCTACCTGAAGAACTAGCCAGGTTATTAAGGCAAGAGGAGAAGGTGATCACTCCTCATCAGGAGGAGATTGAAATGGTTAATCTTGGTACGGAAGAAGACGTGAAAGAAGTTAAGATCGGGGCCTGCTTACAAGATTCAGTGAAAGAACAACTGATTGACATGCTCCAAGAATATGTGGATGTTTTTGCTTGGTCTTACCAGGATATGCCAGGGTTGGACACCGACATTGTCATGCACAAGCTACCACTGAAAGAAGACTGCCCACCAGTGAAACAGAAACTGCGCCGTACTCGCCCAGATATGGCAATGAAGATAAAAGAAGAGGTACAAAAGCAGTGGGACGCCGGTTTCCTTGCTGTAACTAGCTATCCACCGTGGGTTGCTAATGTTGTACCTGTGCCTAAGAAAGACGGCAAGGTGAGGATGTGTGTGGATTACCGGGATCTGAACAGAGCCAGCCCGAAAGACGACTTCCCTTTACCTCACATTGATGTATTGGTTGATAATACGGCTCAGTTCTCGGTGTTCTCTTTCATGGATGGATTTTCAGGATACAATCAGATCAAGATGTCACCTGAAGACATGGAGAAGACAACCTTCATCACACCTTGGGGCGCGTTCTGTTATAAGGTGATGCCATTCGGACTGAAGAACGCTGGTGCAACTTATCAACGGGCTATGGTAACATTATTCCATGACATGATTCATAAAGAAATTAAATGTTATGTGGACGACATGATTGCCAAGTCCCTCACGGAAGAAGACCACCTGGTAAATCTGCTGAAGTTATTCAAGCGTCTGAGGAAATACCAACTGAAATTAAACCCCAACAAATGCACATTCGGGGTGCGATCTGGTAAGCTGCTGGGATTTATTGTAAGTGAAAAAGGGATTGAAGTTGACCCTGACAAAGTCAAGGCCATTCAAGAAATGCCTGCACCAAAATCAGAAAAAGAAGTTCGAGGGTTTCTAGGTAGATTGAACTACATTTCACGGTTCATATCTCCCCTTACGGCAACCTGTGAACCCTTGTTCAAGCTGTTAAGTAAAGAACAAACAGTCAGGTGGAACGAAGACTGCTAAAGGGCTTTTGATAAAATCAAGAAATACTTACAAGAGACTCCAATCCTGATGCCTCCAGTTGAAGGAAGACCTCTAATCATGTACTTGACAGTATTAGAAGAGTCAATGGGGTGTGTGTTGGGCCAGCATGACGAGTCTGGTCAAAAAGAGTATGCAATATACTACCTAAGCAAAAAGTTTACCGACTGTGAACAACGTTATTCACTGCTCGAGAAAACTTGTTGTGCTTTAGCGTGGGCTGCTCGCCGACTAAGGTAGTATATGTTGACCCACACTACCTTGTTGATTTCAAAGATGGATCCAGTTAAGTACATTTTTGAGAAGCCAGCACTTACCGGACGGGTTGCAAGATGGCAAATGATTCTCACAGAATATGATATTCAGTACACATCTCAAAAAGCCATCAAGGGTAGTGTATTGTCTGATTATCTTGCTGAGCAACCCATTGATGATTACCAGCCTATGAGATTTGACTTCCCGGATGAAGACATCATGTTCATTAAAGCAAAAGATCATGAAGAGCCTGTTCACACTGAAGGGCCTGACCCAGAAGAAGAATGGACTATGATGTTTGATGGGGCTGTTAATATGAATGGTCGTGGTGTTGGTGCAGTACTCATTACACCTAAGGGAGTCCACATGCCTTTCTCGGCAAAACTCACCTTCAACTGCACCAACAACGAAGCTGAATACGAAGCTTGTATTATGGGTCTTGAGGAAGCCATTGACCTCAGGATCAAGACTTTGACTGTGTTCGGAGATTCAGCTCTGGTAATTAATCAAACCAACGGCAAATGGTACACCCACCAAGATCATTTGATACCCTACAGAGACTATACAAGAAGGTTATTGACTTTCTTCACAACAGTCAAGCTTGAGTATATCCCTCGAGATGAAAATCAGTTTGCGGATGCTCTTGCTACCATTTCATCCATGATCAAAGTTCAAGCTGCCAACTTTGTGCCTTGGATCTCAGTATCCAGACTTGACAGACCAGCATATGTGTTTTCAGCAGACATTGTCAAAAATGATAAGCCTTGGTTACATGACATCAAATGCTTCTTGGAGGATCAAACATACCCACCTGGGGCATCTTCCAATGATAAGAAGACATTGAGAAGGCTTGCTGGCAGTTTCTTCCTGAATACTGATGGTTCCCTATACAAGAGAAACTTTGATATGGTACTCCTCAGATGCGTTGATAAGACAGAAGTAGGGTTATTGATGCACGAGGTGCACGAAGGATCCTTTGGTACCCATGCAGGAGGGCATGCAATGGCTAAAAAGTTGTTAAGATCAGGCTATTACTGGATTACAATGGATGTCGACTGTTGTGCCTATGCCAGAAAGTGCCATAAATGCCAGATTTATGCGGATAAAGTGCATGTGCCTCCGAATCCTCTGAATGTGATGTCTTCACCCTGGCCCTTTGCCATGTGGGGCATTGATATGATTGGCAAGATTGAACCGACTGCTTCAAATGGCCACAGATTCATCCTGGTAGCCATTGACTATTTTACCAAGTGGGTTGAAGCAGCTTCCTATGCAAATGTTACGAGGCAAGTGGTAGCCCGATTTCTGAAGAGAGATATCATCTGTCGGTATGGAGTGCCCAAGCGAATCATTACTGATAATGGTTCCAATCTGAATAACAAAATGATGGCAGAACTGTGCCGGGACTTCAAGATCCAACACCACAATTCTTCTCCTTACAGGCCAAAGATGAATGGCGCTGTTGAGGCAGCTAACAAGAATATCAAGAAGATTGTACAAAAGATGGTGGTCACCTATAAAGACTGGCATGAAATGCTACCATTTGCCTTGCATGGGTAACGTACGTCAATCAGAACATCCACTGGGGCAACTCCGTATCAGCTTGTGTATGGTATGGAGCCAGTCCTACCTGTTGAAGTTGAATTACCCTCCCTACGGGTACTAATGGATGTTAAGCTGAATGAAAAAGAATGGGTCCGATCCCGTTACGAACAACTGAATTTGATTGAAGAGAAGAGATTGGCTGCCATTTGTTATGGGCAGCTGTATCAGAAAAGAATGAAGAAAGCCTTCGATCAGAAAGTCAGGCTCCGAGAGTACCAAGTAGGAGATCTTGTGCTGAAAAGACTCATCCCTCCTCATACAGACCACAGGGGCAAGTGGACTCCAAACTATGAAGGGCCATTCGTAGTAAAGAAAGTTTTCTCCGGTGGAGCACTCATGCTCAGTACTATGGATGGTGAAGATTTCCTGTCCCCTGTGAATTCAGATGCAGTTAAAAAATACTTCGCATAAAAATGACCCGCTGGACATAAAAACAGAATGTAAGTCCAGGCAAAAATAGGGCATCCCGGCGATTCAAAAACAGAATAAAAGACTCGGGCAAAAATAAGGGAAAATAAACAAAAATGTACACCCGCTGAGTTGAAAAGCCGCATTGGAGAACTCAGGCAAAAATGGGTATCCCGGTGGATTGAAAATCTGAAAGGGCGATCCACGCAAAATAAGGGAATAAGCGAACAATTGCATTCTGAATTCATCTGTATCACTTACAAAAATGGAAAGCTCCGAAAGGTTCAAGTATCTGCCAGAATCAGCCTTCCTCAGAAGGCAAGATGAGAAGAACGTCAATGTCATACAAGTCATAGCGAAAGGGGAAAGCTCCTTGAAGCGTCATCAACATTGCCAGCACCTTTTTGTTTCTCAATTTGTAACGATTTCCGCATTTCAGGGGATCTGTTTCTTTGACTGTATCTCGCCAATTCAGGGCCCACGAATTAATAAGATTATATTTCCAGTCATATCTTGTCTCGTACATTTTATTTTTCATTTGCAAAATGTCCGATGTCCTTAAGATATTGATTGCATAAATACAGATGCTTCCTTTCTAAAAATACGTGCTTGCAGGAATTATATTTGCTCCCAGAGTGTCTAAACTCTTATGACGGAATCCAGTAAGGGATACCTCGGGAAACTTATGCGTTTCTCTGTCTTTTCGAGATTGCAGGTAATTCAAAACGCAACATGGGGCATGAAAGCTTCTCCCCAGTAGGCTGCCAAATCATTGTTCCCTCAGCACCCCTTCCAAACAGCACCAGAAATGTTGTCTCCCTATCAGAATTGTCAGGAATCACTCCTCCAACATTTCTTTCAGGGCAGCACCAGAAAGTATTCACATCCCCAGCCGAGTTGTCAAGTATCATCCTCAGCAGGATCCCCACAAAGTCTCAACCTCTATCCGGCAAGGCAATACCTGAAAGATCTCACAACAGAGTGACGAGAGCTTCTACAAACCCCAGCTGGGTCCCTCATTACCGAAACAGGTCTATCAGTGACCTATATCCCCAAGTAGAGTCATATCGGATCTATCAATGATCTCCATCCCCAGTTGGGATGTCTACTTCAAGCAGATCAACCAAGAGATCTCCATAGCGGCGGGATCCGAATCCCGGATCGGTATCTTTGCATAATCATAGCATTCGCATCATATTCTACCCACAAAGCGTAGCATTCTGTCTAATACGGAGCATTACGGCAAAAATCAAACATACTGCATAATCATAAGCCATGTTCTGAATCAAACACTTGTAAGTACTAACAATCCACCAACGATATACAGAAAACTCCCCGGATTCCCCAGCAGAGAGCCAAGGCAATTTCCCTAAAGATACAGATACTTCTTGACACTCGTCCGTGTCATATCCCCAGTAGAAAGCCAAAGCGTCCCCTCTGCACTCACAGATACTTATACACAACTTCCTTGGTACACATACACTTGTTTATATTACACTTTTCTCTTTTTGACACTCGTCCGTGTCACTCTCCCCGGCGAGTTAAGCACTCGTCTATACACCACTCATACTTGTTACTCCTGTTTTACTCATACAGATACTCGTCTGTATCTTTCATACACCACTTAAATCCCCTCAGATTCGACACTCGTCCATGTTCTTTGTTAACCAGTTGGTACTCGTCTGTATCATCATCTCTGAACATGCGTCAAGCCTTTGTTTCTACCGATACTCGTCCGTATCGTAGTCTTAAGGATGCTCGTCTGCATCTTTAATTTATACTATGTGTCAAACACTTATGTCTTCTAGAGTTTAGACACTCGTTTGTGTCTATTATTCCCCAGAAGAGTCCCCGCAGAATCAATACTCGTCCATGTTCTTTGTTAACTAGTTGATACTCGTCCGTATCCTCATCTCCGAACATGTGTCAATATTTGTTTTTACCTGATACCCGTCCGTATCATAGTCTCGAGGATGCTCGTCCGCATCTTTAATCTATACACAGTACCCAAACACTCATACCTCTCATTTCTTGGGTGTAGACACTCGCCCGTGTTTATTTTTCCCCAGCGAAGTCCTCAGCAAAACTTCCTTTTTTATCCGACATTCGTCCTATGTCGTGATACTTTCGGCAGCCGTACCCTGCCAGGTGATCGTCCTTCACCTTTTTGATGATCGTCCCTCATCAACCCCCAGAGGAGTCTCTATTCTTTAGAACCCCTTCTTATCTGACATTCGTCCTATGTCGTGACTTTTTTTAGCAGCCGTCCCCTGCTAGGTGATCGTCCTTCACCTCTTGATGATCGTCCTTCATCATTTTATCCGATGGCCGTCCCCATCGTTGATCTTGTTATCTGACGTTCGTCCTATGACATGATACCCTCAGAGCAGCCGTACCCTGCTAGGTGATCGTCCTTCACCTCTTGATGATCGTCCCTCATCATGCTTATCCGATGGTCGTCCCCATCGTCGACCTTATTTATCCGGCATTCGACCTATGTCGCGATACTTTTGGCAACCGTACCTTGCCAGGTGATCGTCCTTCACCTTAGATGATTGTCCCTCATCTTATCCCCGACGGAGCAGCCGTCCACTGCTAGGTGATTGTCCTTCACCTTTGATGACCGTACCTCACCATTTATGTCGTTTATGCTCTGAACCCGATGGTCGTCCCCATCATTTACCTTTAATCCCCAAAGAGTCTTATAGCTTTACTTGATGGTCGTCCCCATCATAATCTCTTGTATCCCCAGCTTGTCGGCCGTCCCCGTCATTGCTTTATTTCCCGCATCTTCCCCAGCATGTCGGTCGTCCTCGCCATCGCTTTATCCCCAGCAGTCGTCCTCTGCTCGACGGTCGTCCTCTGTCGCCCGCACTTTATAAATATACTTTATTTTCTCTTACAATCTATATCCCTTTTCTTCTTCATTCTGTGAGTGCAAATTTTGGACTGTCTTTGGTATTCAACCACAAGTTATCTTGTTTGCCTGTTAAGCCGTTGTTTACATCCTGCACAGCTAACTCATGCTTGAATAGGGGCAGCTGTAAACACCCCAAATTTTCCCTCACCCATTCACACCATGGATTGTGATCTTTTCATATGCATAAATATAATAATATCATTCTCATATTGCATTTTTGCTTCACTGCATTGCTCCTAAGTCATCTGCATCTAGGGTTTGTGATCTGAGCAATCCAAGAGCCTCTTGAGCCACTTCAAAGGTCATCCATCATCTCAAAGGGGTCCATGTGTGTTCAAGCATCATATTATATCCTCTCAAAATCAAAGAAACCAAAGAATCACAAGAACTGAGAATGGCATGGAAGCAGAGCCAGGCTTAACTGCACAGTTAACCTAGATTAGGGTTTTGGTTTCAAAGGCCATAACTCCAAATTTTTTGGTCATTCTTGTTTCTATTGGTCTCTATATGGTATAGGCATCATGCATATCAATTTTCATGAAGAAATTCCATGGGGAAGGCATCTGATCAAGAGTTAACTTCTTGAGCAAGTCAGTGCAAAATCAGGGCATCTGAGGCCCCCAATGACCCAACCAAAGGGTGTTCTTCATCATTTTGAATGTGTATCATCTTTATTTGATCATAGAAGATGTTAGAAGTTCACAAAGTTGAATAATTTCAAGCCATTTGCAAAGTTGCCTTTTTGGGAAAGTGACTTGTAATGGAAACTTGCCATTTTGGGAAAGTTTTTCAACCCTTTCTTTTTTATTCAAAAATGCTTCAAATGAGAAAACTTTGGTCATGAAAGTTGTAGAATGGATCATTCCCTTTTCAAAAAGTACAAGAACTCATTCTAATTCATTTTGGATCAAAAGTTATGGCTTGTCAAAGTTGGGAAAAATCACATAATTTCAAGTTTTGCACCAAAGAGGCAAAGTTGCAAAACCTTTTGTCAAGGAAAATTGTGACCTCAAAGTGACTTCTAACCTTTGCACAAACATAAACCATTGCCTAAAATTCAGAATGCACCAAGAGTTTGTCCATTTTCATGACTTGTTCTTTAAGAAATCACAAAAGGGGCAAAAAGTCACAAAGTTGCAAAACCTATCACAAACCCTAATCCACTTGCTGCATTGCTTCTAATCCATTTCCATGGCTCTCCCTAATCTCAGCTGAGCCAAACCATGCCCCTATCACAGCCTCACACTTTCCCATACCTCAAGTACACCTAACTTGGACTTTATGCAAAAACACCCATACCAATCCCACAGTGCCACACCAACTTCTCTGACCCATCCAGTTGTGATAAGTGGTCCAAAAGGGACTCAACACAACAGACACACAAGCCTGAAACATTCTCCAAGCCAAAGTTCCAAGTTTGCACCTCTTATGCATTTTTCCTTCGAAACACATTACACAAGACACAAACACCAAAACAAACTTCATAGAACATATCAGCATGTTCCACTGATCATCCCTGACCCTTCACCTTGCCCTGAAACCCCCTGAAATTAAAATACGATTCCTTCCCCTCTCTGAACAGAACCTCTTCAAAATCACAAACCAGCCACTCTAAACACCAACCAAGCTTCAAAACATCATCAAGAGGACCATTGGAGCCATTTTGAAGCAAAGAGGCAAGCAGAAAGTCCCTGGATTGAAAGCTCAAACTCAGGTAACATGATGAACAAATTTTCCAGAACCTTGATTTCTTGTTAGAATATTGTTCTATGTGTTGCCCTGATCATGGGGATCTATTTATTTTCGAAAATGAGCCAGAAACAAGCATGTTGTGATGTTCTGAAATTTTTTGCCCTAAGATTTGTTTTCTTCGATTCTCAATGTGTAGTTAATATAAATTGTTTTTGGCCATGGATTCTTGTTACCCATTGTTGAATGATTGATTCTGGAGATTCGTGGGCCTTGGGGATGTGTTTTGAGTGATTCTGGTGAGAGAGGCAGCCGGAGAAGACGACCGGAGCTTATCTCCGGTCGCCTGAGATTAATTAGGGTTAAGTGTGATTAATTAGGAGTTTTGAATGTGGACCCTTAGATTTGCTTTCCCGCGCGCGAACGAGTGGCCTGGATGCTTCATTAAAACCCTAATCTCCAATTAATTATTTAAATCTTGTTTAATTAATTTATAAAACAAAATTAACCAGATTTGAATCTGGGCCTTTGGATCTGGCGCGTAGTCAACCAGTCCAAACCCAGATCAAATCCTGGCCTTTCTTTTGAATTACTTTCCATATTTTCATTTTTAATCCATTTTCTTTTCATTTTATTTATACATTTTATTTAAAATAGCAAAAATCATTTAAAAATTATGAAATTTTTTGTCAAGGATTTCATTAATTTTTAAAACCCAAAAATATTTTTATTTTTATTTTTTGCACTGAAAATTATTTTTAAATCATTTAAATGTTTATTTTTAATTAATTAATGGAAATTAATTAATTAAAAATACATTTAGGTATTTAAAAATCACAAAAAAATTCACATTACATTTATAAACAATTAGAAACATTTTCCAGCTCTCAAACCAAATTTCTTTTTTGTTATTGATGCCTTTTGATCATTTTCATTGAATTTAATTTCATTTTAAGGCAATATTTTGGTTCAATCTTCAAAAATTTCATTCTGCCTAACCATTGAGAGTTGGATGATGATTCTTTTTGCATTGTATTCTTCATAGCATGTAGTTTGTAGGATAAATTTGATTTGATTTGATCTTGCATTTTCAATTTTTTTAGCATTTTCCTTGATGAGGTACCCCAAAACCCTAGCAATCTTAGGAAATTAATAACTTCCATTAGGTTAAGAGTTAGGTCTTCCCCTTTGGGCAGTGAACTTGTATAGGTTTAGGGTATCTTTGATTGCATTTTCAAATTTTTATCATGTCATTTGCTTCTGGTTTTGGATTTTTTGCTTTGCATGATGCATGTAACCCTAATTTGTGCCTTCCTTTGCATCCTTCTTTCATTTGCTTGCATCCAATGACTTGCCATGATATTTTGTGCATTCACATGATTCATAATACATCTTAGGACATATTAGAATCATGTTTAATCATTGAATCTTTCATTTTCCATGTTATATATCCTTTGCATTCCATAACTTTTCATGTGCATCCATGGTTTAATGCATGCTTCATTTGCATCCTTATGCTTGTTTGATCATTCTCATGTCTTGCCTCATGTTTGTATCATCTCTTAGCATCATTAACATCATTTATTTGCTTCTGAACTTGGTTTTCATCATGACATTTCACCTCATTTGCATTGCATTTCATCTCTTTTTGGCTAACTTTTCAGGTGGTAAGTTGTTCTGAGAAGTGGATTTGCCTTCACTTCTCGCAATCTCTTCTCATCTCTCTTGCATCTTTGCTGCATTTATCTTGTGTATTTGAGTGAGCTTGCTCATTCATGTTCATCTTACTTTCTTTCTTCAAGCAACTTGTCTTCTTAAGTGAAGCAAGTTGTTTTGCTTCTTATTGCTTCTTGCTCCTTTCATCTGCTTCCTTCCTGGTGGTTCCTCTGAAGATCTTTTTGCAAGCCTCGTTAACCCTAGGAACAACCAAGCATGATAACAATTAGGGTTTGATTAGTTCCCCATTAGTTTTACCTTTGTGTCATCTTTGAGTCTTCTCTTCTCACCTCATAATCCAGGACAAAACCCTAAAGGCTTTAAGGCTTTGTGATTAAGCTTATACCTGCATCCTTCTATTAGGATGGAGTGTATAACTTTAATCCTAAGTGTTAAACCCTTAATGTGTTTAAATCCTTTAATCAATCCATCTAATAACCATCAAGACATCAAACTTGTAACTTGGGCCTTGCATTAGGGTTCTAATTCTTCCTTAATTGGTTAAGAAGTACTAACCCTAGTGTTAATGGACAAGTCCCCCTCAAGTTGTCTTACAAACCATAAAATCCATTTCTTAATCTTATCATTAACCAAAATCCATTTAATAAAGGCTTTGTTTTGTCATGAGGTTAATCCCTAATCATGGATTAAGTTGAGGAGCTTTTCTCAGCCTAAATGTTCTCAGCTATTATCCTTCTATTAGGATGGTGTAATGGGTCCATTAAATCCTTGAGTATGGCTTAAACTCATTACTTAACACTACACAAAAATTCCAAAAAGCATCTAAATAATTGCAAGTAGGTTAATGATCTTAATCCTACATCATGGTGATTAAGTGTGAGGTGCTTACTTCATACTTAAGGTATTCTCATTACCCCTAATCAGAGGGAGGATGTGATGAGTTTACTAACCCCTTGGTTTAGGCTTAAGCTCATTTTCTTATGACAAACATCAAAGAGCAATAAAAGATTGAAAACACAAAAACAAACAATAATCGTCTCCTCCGGGATTCTTTTCTCATCATCTTCACTCACAAACGAGAACTTGCTTCTTCCGTCTAATGCAAGACAATTTGCACCTGAGCCAGACAGGTCACACACTTGAGCATAGACAAGTAAGCAGTTCACAGGTCAATTTATCTTTCAGTCTCTTTGGGTCGAACTACGGTGTTCTGACTTCCTCATTGCACGAGAGGATACGTAGGCATAACTTAACAGTTATCGAACAAAAGTCTCTGTATATTCCCCTTCTTTCCAGCCTTATTCTTTAAGCCTCATGGCCTTGAGAATTTCATTCTTGTTCTTACACTGACACTTCACTTATACACCTCACACTTCTTTTACACTGACACTTGCATTCTTTCCAGCTTTGATACACAAATAGCACTGACAATACCCCTTTAAAACACAAATATTTCAAGCGTGGATCTCGTCGAGTACGGCGGACAATCTGGGTGCTAATACCTTCCCAGGTTGTAACCAACCCCCTTTCTCAGTCTCTCTGGTTCTCAACCGTCTTATCCATATCTTTTCTCAGGTTTATGCAGCATTGCCTTTCCTCCAGGATAAAAATGCCTAGCTGGCGACTCTTGTCTTCCTGAGTTCACCCTTGTGTGTTCTCTCCTCTTTCACCGAACGTTCGCGTCTATACCCCTTCTGACCAGGTGTCATTTGGTGGGAGCGACAATATGCACACGATGAATTTCAGTCCAGAAGCTTAACCTTGCCAAGATGAGAAGTTTGAAAGTTTTGAAGGACAATCATGTCGAAGTGCACTTTTTCGAGAAACTCTTTTGAGTGGAGGTTTTTCCAACCAATTGGGTTAAATGCAATTAGTCAAGACATTTCTTCAAAGCACAATCAGTCAGAGGAAGTCATTTTAAGGCTCGTACTGGGGCATGCCACCCCAAGAGCAGGTGAAGTCAATCTCTGCAGGCGTTTAATCTCTGCAGGCATTTAATCAACCATCCTTAGTTCAGGATACTAGGGTAGAATATCTCACGATGATGTGGGATCTTGCATGGATCTTCTTGAAACAAATTCCTCCGTAGACTATGCGTTCTGGGGAAGTCATTTCTAGATCCGGTGAATCCCTCGAAGAGTTTGAAGATGCTGGAGCATTTTGGATGCCAGGTCTCCTGTAAAATCCTCTTGAGACGATTTTCTTGTAACAATCAAAGGCTTGAAAGACAACATCATTTTTTCAGTGTAGAGCAGTGTGGAAACCTTGTTCCCAATCTGAGTCTGGATAGAATCATCCACTCTTAATTGTCTTTTAAAGCAAGGTGTTAAAGGGTTTGATGTTTTCCCCCTAAGCCGGGAATATTTCTATCTCTTCTCCCTAGCGAGAGATGCCTTACAACTCTTATCTTCAGCTTAAAGGGTGATGCCTACATCATCCCTATAAACACCCCAAATTTGCCCTCACTCTTTATCACACCATGGTTTGTGATCTTTCATTTTTGTTTTAGCATAAGCATTACATCTCATATTGCATTTTTGTTTCACTGCACAAGTTCAAGTTCATCTGCATCTAGGGTTTGTGATCTGAGCAATCCAAGAATCCATCTGAGCCATCCCAAAGGACTCAAAGATTTCCAAGAGGGTCCATGTGTGTTCTATCATCTTGTTATGCTCCCCAAAGTTCATGGAAGTTAAGGGATCACAAGAACTGGCAAAGGCATGGAAGCAGAGCTAGGGTTTTCACTACATAGATGACCAAAATTAGGGTTTTGGTTTCAGAGGCCTTAACTCCAAATTTTTGGGTCATTCTTGTTTCTAATGGTCTTAATATGTCATAAGGATCATGTGTACCATGTTTGATGAAGAAATTCATTGTGGAAAAAATCCTATAATTTTAAGTTTCATGTCAAAAAGGGATTTTGCATTTTGGCATGTTCAAGCATTCTAATGACTTCTAATGTACACAAACACTTCACAATATGTCAAATGAACTTCAAACAATCAGAATTGTGCATTGAACCTATGGTTTCCATGACTTGATCTTCAAGAAATCTCAAAAGGGCCAAAACTCCCAAAATTTGCAAAATGCCTTGGAATCTTCCATCAACTTGTGCCAACTGCATCAAACTGATTTTATGGCTCTCCATGAATCTTACTGAGGCCAGACAACCCAAAAAGCTAGCCCTTACATGGCCCATACCTAAAGTACACAAAAATTGACTTTTTTGAAAAACACACCATACCAATCAGCCTGTGCCACAACAACTTTTTGATCAATCCCATTGGCTTACACAAACATCATGGATCACATTTCATAACACACAATAGCCTGAATCATCCCACAACTCAGAATTCACAAAATCCATCAAAACCTTCCTCTCTTTGAATCTCAAAAACCAGCCATCAAACTTCAAAACAAACTTCACCAATCATCTTCAAATCACTCATAGAACATAAACCACCCACTGAAAAGCCCTAAAACACAACCAAACCAAAACACGATTTTTGGTGCAGAGGAACTGAAACTCATAAACCAGGTCATACAAGCTTGTTCTTAGCTCCTCATCATCATCAAGGAGCTCATTGGGGTTGGTTTGAACCAAGAAAGAGGCCAGAAAACTCAGGAATCGAAAGCTTCATCTCAGGTAACCATGAAGAACAAATTTTCCAGAACTCTTATTTTAAGTTTTTAAATGCTTCTACATGATGCACTGATCATCCTGATATGTTTACTTTTGAAAATGGTTAAGAATCAAGCATGTATTGAACTTCTGAAAGTTTTGAATGTTTTTTCGTTTTGCTTCGAATCATGATTTTCTTGAGTGATAAATGTTGTTTGATGCTGGATTCATGTTTAGGGATGTTAGGGGATCATTTCTGGAGCCATTGGATTTGATTTCACGCGTGTCTGAACGGTTCAGATCATTTCACTTAAGTTTAATTTTTAATTAATTAAGTTAATCAGTTAATTAACCCAGAAGCAATCCAGGCCCTCCAAACGCGCGCGCAATCTTCCCCCTTTGAATCTCACCCCTCAGATCAGTTGACTTCCATTTTTATTCATTTTATTTTCTTTTTAATTCATTTCTTTTGCACAATTTATTTAAAATATAAAAAAGCATCCAAAAAATATTTTCTTTTGCATTCTGACTTTAAATATTTTTCTTCATCCAAAAATGATTTTTATTTTATTTTTTGCATTAAAAAAGCATTTTTAAAATATTTAATGTTATTTTTAATTAATTAAAGTATTTTAATTAATTAAAAATACATTTAGGTTTCTAAAAATCACCAAAAAAATCATGAACCATTCCAATGCAGTTAGAAACATTTTCAAACTCTTCACACAAATTTCTTTTTAGGGTTGATCATAGTTTGCCAATTTTCTTTGAATTAAGGGTCCTTAAAATCACATTTTTGAACCCTAACTTTGAAAAATCATTTATGCCTAACCAAGAAGAGTTTGAACTTGATTCTTTTTGCATTGTGTTACATATTTCATGTAGTTTATAGGTCATTTTCCTCATGAATTTATCTTGCATTTTCAAATTGATTTTCATTTTTCCTTTTGAACCACCCAAAAACCCTAGAAAACTTAGGAAAATCATAACTTTTGATAGGTTAGGCTTCTGACCTTCTCCTTTGGGGTGTGATCTAATATGGGATTAGGGTTTGTTTGAGCTTAGTTTCAAATTTTTATAATGTTGATTGCTTCTGTTTTATTCATTTGCATCTCACATGTCCATAAAACCATAATTTCTCATGTTCATTTGCATTCACCTTGCATATGCATCATTATATGAACTTTCCATGACATTACATGCATTCATATGTCATCTTAGACATCTTAAGACATGTTAGAACCTTTTTTGATCATTTATTCATTCATTTGCCATGTTTAGCATCCATTTCATTTCATAAACTTTCATGTGTTTTCAAACTTCAAAGCATGCTTCCATAACATCTCATCCTTGTATGATCACACATATGCATTTTGTATGCCTTTGCATCATATTACATGACATTTACATTGCATAAACACTTCTGACTTTGGTCATTTCATCTCATTTCACTTCATTTCTTCATGCTTTATACTTTATGCATTCATGCTAACACTTTCAGGTTTTGTATGTTATTTTGGGAGGTGGATTTGCCTTCACCTCTCACATCTTCTTATCTCTTTCATTTGCATTCTACCTTGTCTTTGAAGTAAATTTAATTCACTTGTGCTCAATCTCTCTCACTTTCTTTCTTTAAGTTACTTATCTTCTTCAATGAAGTAAGTAACTTATTCTCTTGCTTCCTCCTTCTTTCATATGCTTCTTCCATTGGTGGCTTCCTTGAAGATCTTTCTTAAGCCCCACAAACCATAGGATATCCAAGCATAATAATAATTAGGGTTATGATTAGTCCCCCTTAGCTTTTTACCTTTGAGTCTCATTGAGTCTCTCTTCTCATCTCAATAATCAGAGACTAAACTCTTAAAGTTTTAGGACTTTGGAATTAGGGTTATGCATGCATCCTTCTTTTAGGATGGAGTGTATAACTTTAACCCTAAGTGTTAAACCTTTAATTTTTTTAAACCTCTTAATTAAATCATCTTAATAACCATCAAGACTTTATCTTGTAACTTGGGCCTTACATTAGGGTTCTAATTCTTCCTTATGGTTAAGAAGGACTAACCCTAGTGTTTAATGGACAAGTCCCCCTCAAGTTGTCTTACATAACTGACTTATGATGATCAAGTTAGCAGTCAATCCTTTTACCAACAGCACACCATCTAGACTTGGTACACCTGAGTAGTCCAGGGTTCCAACTCCTTTGATTTCCCCCTTTGCTCCATCTCCAAAGGTTACATAGCTGGATGAGTGTGACTTTAAGTCTACCAGCAGATTCTTCAGTCCAGTCATGTGCCTTGAGCAACCACTGTCAAAATACCAGTCTTCCTTAGCAAATACTTTGAGAGATGTGTGTGCTATAGAGGAAACAACCTGCTTGGACCATTTTTTCCTGTTGTGAGGTTTCCTTTGATGCATCTGCCCTGTGTAGTGTCCATCTTTAGAGTTCCAAGGTTGCTTGTTGAACTTGTTCTTAGGCATGTACATGTAGCTTTGATCAGTATAAAGACTAGCTTTAGGTATCCAGATTTTCTTGGTGACCTCTGTCTTCTGCTTAGGAAGGTGCTGGGAACTCTGATTTGGGTATCCATGCAGTTTGTAGCAAAAAGGTTTGATGTGACCAAACCTTCCACAGTGATGGCATCTCCATCTTTGATATTTCTTTTTCATCATGTTCTTGTCATGATGTTGAGACATCTGCTTGAACATCTTGTTTGACTTCATGGGATTTGGAGTTGTTTGGCTGGTGCTAGCTTCAAAGTGTTGAGCTTTATTAAATCCCAACCCAGTCCTATACCCTGAGTGCTTGTTGTTGTTGAGAATGGCATCCAGTGTGTTTGAGCCACTATTCAGCATTCTGACAGATTTGGACATATGCTCCATTTTGGATTTGAGTAGGTTGACTTCACTTTTCAAAGTGTCAATGATCTCTAGATGACTTGCCTTTTCAGCCTTTAATTCCTTAATCTGCTTCTTCTGCTGTTTACTTTCCATGCATACTTCAGTGCTCCTTTTACACAGCATCCTGTAAGATGCTTCAAGCTCTTCAAATGTCAGCTCCTCATCACTAAATCCCCCTTCAGTTTCACATACTCCAGCTAGAGCAGTGATATGTTTTGTAGATTCTTCTTCTGACTCACTACATGAGTCTTCATCTGACCAGGACACAGAGAGACCTTTCTTTTGCTTCTTTAGATAGGTTGGACATTCACTTCTAATGTGTCCATACCCTTCACATCCATGACATTGGATCCCTTTTCCTTGGCTAGTATTCTCATCATAGTTTGACCTTCTATTGGAGTCATAAGGTCTTTTGTTCTCAGAGGTTGAGTTTCTTCCACTTGGTCTGGGCCTGTTTTCCATTCTTTTGAGGATTTTGTTAAATTGTCTTCCAAGCATAGCAATTGATTCTGATAAGTTGTCCTCAGAGCCTGCTTCATGACTTTCTTCTTCTTTATCAGTGTTTGAGACCAGGGCTATGCTTTTGTTTTTCTTCACAATTGTATCATTCATTCCCATCTCAAAGGTTTGAAGAGACCAATTAGCTCCTCAACCTTCATTGTGCAGATGTCCTGAGCTTCTTCTATAGCAGTGACCTTCATGTCAAACCTCTTTGGTAGTGATCTGAGAATCTTCCTTACCAACTTTTCATCATTCATCTTCTCTCCCAAGGCACCAGAAGTATTAGCAATCTCCAGGATGTTCATGTAAAACTCATGAATGGTCTCATCTTCCTTCATCCTCAAGTTCTCAAACTTGGTGGTGAGAAGTTGAAGTCTTGACATCTTCACCTTTGATGTTCCTTCATGAGTAGTTTTGAGGGTGTCCCAAACATCCTTGGCTAGCTAACAGTGATGCACAAGCCTAAATATGTTCCTGTCAATGCCATTGAATAGGGCATTTAAGGCTTTGGAATTTCCAAGTGCTGACTCTTCTTCCTCTTGCTCCACTCTTCTTCAGGCTTCATCACTTTTGCCCCATCCTTATTGTCTTTGATAGGGTGCTCCCATCCTTTGTTAACTGCTTTCCAAGCCCTGCTATCAAGAGATTTCAAGAATGTTATCATTCTTGGCTTCCAGTAATCATAGTTGGATCCATCCAAGATAGGTGGCCGATTCACAGATCCTACATCTCTGTCCATGTTCCCAAAATTTGCAGTCCCTAGATCTCACCTAGATATACAGGTAGGGTGCCTGCTCTGATGCCAATTGAAATTCTGGGATCAGGTACGTGATGTCGAACTAGATGTTTAAACACTTGAAATCTTAAACAAAACTTAATGAGCTGGTAAATTAAATAACACAGGAAATTGTTAACCCAGTTCAGTGTATCTCCACACTTACATCCGGGGGCTACCAAGCTAGGAAGGAAATCCAATATAAGTAATATTAATTATGGAGTTAAACCAACCAGTTTAATCCTTCACTTAATATCTACCCAAGGCATTTTCTACCTAAGACTCAACTTAGATATGAGTACCTACTCACTCCCCCTCAATCACACAGTGATCTTTTACAATGATTAAAATTGAAGTCACACTTCAAACACAATAGCTTGATCTTACTTAAAAGTTTCAATCAAGACACAATTCACTTTTTGCTTAAAAGCTCATAAAGTGACAAACAATTAAAACCTGCTATACTTCACAAACACCCTTTACAGTCTTCTAAAATTCGTGCTCTTTTCTGAGAGTTTCAGTTCCTTAAATAGATGCTTGGTTTTTGGGCTTTTTGCAAATTATCCAGACCTTAATAAATCCCACAGTCATCACCTTGAATTAGGGTTAGTTAGTTTGTTATCTCCTTGAATCAAGGTGAGTTAGTTATTCTGTTACACTGAAACCAGATAACTAAGCTTCCTAAAGATGCGCCTTGGAGTGCTTATCTCTTTACAATTAATTCCAGATAAATTCTCCTGAATTTACTCACTTCTGTTATGCATCATTTAAGTCAGATAGCAGGTTTGCAATGTCACAACATCTGGTGTGACATCCTGATGTCTTGAACTAAGTTCATTAACTTTTACTTTATTTGTCAATGTCACAACATCTGGTGTGACATCCTGAACTAAGTTCATAACTTCTTGTTTGTCAAAAATTCTGCCAATTCTTAACATCTACAAACTCCCCCTTTGGCTAATTTTTGGCTAACACAATCTTCTGGTTTTATCAGAGAGCAGCAGAGTTCTTTTATCAGAGAGCAGTAGAGTTCTTTTCTGTTGAATCATGTGAGAGCTAATAATTTGCTCCCCTTCAAACCTGTATGTATATTGCTATGACTTGTTCAACAGACTTTGATATACCAATGAGCATTCAAAAAAAACTTAGTTCAGAAGACATAAATTAACTTCAACATTGTTCATCAAACAGGCATTAACAGCAGCATGCATTGTTCACATTGTTCAGTACACTTCTCCCCCTTGTTAGACAGAAATTTGGGGCCAAACATTACATAAGCAGAGAGAAAAAAACATTCAAAATTACAAAGCAAAATTACAATGCAGAACAGGCAGTACACTTTCCACCACACACAGCTTCACTCAGACTCAGTATATTCAGTATCTTCTGCATCCTCAGACTCAGCATCAGATTCATCAACATTTCCAGCAACCTCTTCCAGCTCCAGCCTTTGAATTATGACCTCAAGCTTCTTTTTCCTTTCATCCATCTCTTTGCATGTTGTCTTGAGCTCTGCAATCAGGGTTGCCTTTGAAATGGGAGTCTTAACAACAGATGGCCCAGCAGATGTCCCACTTGGAGCTTCAACATCTGCAGCACGATGGCTCAGAAACAGTTTGTAGTGAAAGGACAGTGGACTCTCCCTCTTACAGATGGAATCCTTATCAGTAAGGATGCCTGGATATTGGTTGAGAATTATTCCACAAAGCAGTAAGGGAAAAGCTATTGGAAGCTTGGTTGATGAGGTTCCTGCATGCTTTAGAGTCTGGTTAAATATATATGCCCCATAGTCCAACTTGGTTTGGGTGCCTACAGCACAGATAAACCTTCCCAGCCCAGTAGCTATAGATGAAGTGTGGTTTGTAGGGACCCAGTTGACTGTTCCAATCCTGTGCAACATAGCATACTTCCTTGTTAGCAAGCTGACGGATAGTTTGCCTTTGACTGGCCATGACTTGACCTGGTTGGCAGTGATGATTTTGCAGACTTGGTTGTCAGTTTTGCCCAGCTCATTTGGCCCATCTGATTCTCTCCCCAGGTAGTGATTTATCACCCTAGGAGAAAAATCAACACATCTCCCCCTAACATATACCTTCCTGAAATCCTTAGATTTCCCATCAGCATACCCCTCTTGCAGATTGACTATGAATTCTTTTACAAGTAGTTCATAGCAAGGGGAAAAGTTGGAGACAGTTTTGAATAAACCAGCATTGGAGATTAGATCTATTACCTCACTGCACTCCAAAGCATTGCTGCCAAGCTCTCTTTCCAGAGCCACCCTTCTTTGATAGACATACTTACACTTGCTCACACTAGAGACATGGTGGAAGGACACATTGTCCAGAGGTGCTTCAGGAACAGCAGTGGCAGTCCTGGGAGGTGCTGGCTTCTTCCTGGGTTGGGATGTTGGGACATCCTCCTCAACATCAGAGTCAGATGGAATTATAGCCTTCCTCTTCTGGGTGCTTACCTTACTCCATTGCTTAGTAGGTCCAAAGGCAACTTTGACCTTGTCCTTCTTGGGAGTTGACTGTTTCTTTTCAGGAGTTGCATGTGCAGCTGGCTTCTTCTCCTTCCTAGCCCTAAGCCTCTTGGGTATGCTAGGATTAACAGAGGCTATGATCTCTATGTCAGAGTCATCATCCATGTTTTCAACTGGTGGAGGTTGGGAATCTTGATCTTCAGGAGCTTGATCATCAGTAGCTTTATCATTAGTGGCTTTGTCATCATCACTTGGGGCTTTGTCCTGGCCCTCAGGTGTTTCAACATTTCTTGGGACATCCTATGGAGCAGGTATGTCCTCTTCAACTTGGTTGCTTGGTTCCTCTTGTGGAGCAGGCATACTGTTCAGGGGAACAGACACTCCAGGCACAACTCTTTGTTCAGCAAGGATCCTGTTTACAAGCTATTTGATGGATGCGTCCATATAAGCAGAAGCTTTGGGGGTGCTGGAAGATGAAGGAGTTCCCTTGCTTTTGCTGAAAACTGGCTCCTTAGCTCTTCTTGCATGGGGAGTCCTGGGTTTTTGAGCAATAGGAATGCTTCCTCTGATCTCATCTATAGGAGTAGCATCCATTGGTACTACAGAAATTGGAGTTGCGTGCACTACATCTTCTTGATTGAGACCCTCATCAATGGAGTTAGGGTTTTGATGTTGAGACATTTTTTCGATTGTAGTGGAAAAGGAGTTAGGTTTGATAGATTTGGATGAGTTTAGAAATCCAGCTTTAGCATGCAAAACGTTTAGTGGAGCTAATGAGGATGTGAGGAGTTGAAAGCACGTTTGTACATTTATAGAATCCGTTACTAGTGGAATTTTTAAGAGTGGAATACAAACAGTTATTGGCCAGACTGGTGCTGCCATCTGGTGATCATGCCACACGATGTCATGAGACATGCTGGCACTTCTCCATAACTGCTATATTTCACATATGCAGATTCCCAATTTACCCCTTAGGTTTTCAAATTGGGTAGCATCCAAGACCTTAGTAAATATGTCAGCTAATTGCAGCTATGTGGCTACATGTTCTAATGTGATCACCTTCTCTTCCACAAGATCTATGATGAAGTGATGTTTGATATCTATGTGCTTAGTTCTGCTGTGTTGGATAGGATTTTTGGAGATGTTAATAGCTCTTAAATTGTCACAGTACAATGTCATGACATCTTGTGGGACATTGTATTCTGTGAGCATTTGTTTCATCCATACCAGCTGAGAACAACTGCTACCAGCTGCAATATATTCAGCTTCAGCAGTGGATAAGGACACACAATTTTGTTTCTTACTGAACCAAGAAATTAAATTGTTCCCTAGAAAGAAGCATCCTCCTGATGTACTCTTTCTATCATCAGCACTTCCAGCCCAGTCAGCATCACAAAATCCAGTGAGGATTGGTTCACAACCATGAGAGTACATTATGCCATAGTCACATGTACCATTTACATATTTCAAGATCCTCTTCACCTGGTTTAGATGGCTCACTTTTGGTTCAGCTTGATACCTTGCACACACACCTACTGCAAAAGCTATATCTGGTTTGCTAGTTGTAAGATATAGTAGGCTTCCAATCATGCTTCTGTACAAGCTTTGGTCTACACTCTCACCTTTGTCATCCTTTGTCAGTTTTAAATGAGTGGGGGCAGGTGTTATCTTGTGACTTGCATTGTCCATCCCAAACTTCTTGACAGTGTTCTTTGCATACTTGCTTTGGGATATGAACATGGAGTCCTCCATCTGTTTGATTTTCAATCCAAGGAAGTAGGTTAGTTCTCCCACTAGACTCATTTCAAACTCAGACTCCATTTGAGTAACAAAATGTTTAACCATCCTGTCTGACATCCCATCAAACACTATGTCATCCACATATATCTGAGCAATCATAACCTTTCCCTCTTCATCTTTTACAAACAGGGTTTTGTCTATTCCTCCTTTTCCGTATCCATGTTTAATGAGAAAGGTGGTCAGTCTTTCTTACCATGCTCTGGGAGCTTGCTTTAGACCATACAGAGCCTTCCTTAGCTTATATACATGATCTGGACAGCTTGGATCAACAAATCCCTTTGGTTGCTCCACATATACTTCTTTATTAAGGTACCCATTCAGGAAGGCACTTTTAACATCCATCTGAAATAGCTTGAAGTTCAGGATGCAAGCAATTCCTAGGAGTAGTCTTGTTGATTCAAGCCTTGCTACTGGTGCAAAGGTTTCATCAAAATCTACTCCCTCAATCTGTGTATATCCTTGAGCTACAAGCCTATCCTTGTTTTTTGTAACTACTCCCTGCTCATTAGACTTGTTTTTGTACACCCACTTAGTGCCAATCACATTAATGTCATCAGGCCTAGGAACAAGATCCCATACTTCATTCCTTGTAAACTGGCCTAATTCTTCCTGCATAGCAGAGATCCAGTATTCATCATTCAGAGCTTCCTTGATGTTCTTAGGTTCTATCTTTGAAACAAAGCAGGAGCCTGAGATCACCTCTCTTGATCTAGTGATGACACCTTTGTTGGGATCACCAATTATCAGTTATTTAGGATGATCTTTCTGGATTCTGATGGAGGGAGGTTTGTTGGATTGCTCTGACCTTGCCTCAGTTAGAGTGAAATCAAGATTATCACTTTCTATTTCAACTTCAGTTTGATTGTCAGCAGATGTTCCAACATCATCAGCAACATCTGCATATGCATCATCAATAATCACATTTATTGACTCCATTATAACCTTGGTTCTGGAGTTAAATACTCTGTAAGCTCTGCTATTTATGGAGTATCCAATAAATATCCCTTCATCACTCTTAGGGTCCATCTTCCTTCTTTGATCCCTATCAGCCAGAATGTAACACTTACTTCCAAACACATGAAAGTACTTGACTGTAGGTTTTCTGCCCTTCTAGACTTCATAGATGGTGGATAAAGTTCCCTTTCTTAGTGTGACTCTATTGTGGATGTAGCATGTTGTGTTCATAGCTTCAGCCCAAAAGTACATGGGTAACTTCTTGGCATGAATCATGGATCTAGCTGACTCCTGAATAGTTCTGTTTTTCCTCTCAACAATCTCATTCTGTTGAGGGGTGATAGGAGAAGAATACTCATGATTGATCCCTTCTGAAGAACAGAAGTCTGAGAATTTTTTATTCTCAAACTCCTTTCCATGATCACTTCTTATTCTGACCACACAGCTTGCTTTTTCTCTTTGGATTCTATGGCACAGATCTTTAAATACATCAAACACATCAGACTTTTCCTTGATGAAGCTTATCCAGGTATATCTTGAGAAGTCATCAACAACCACATATGCATATCTTTTTCCACCAAGACTCTCTACCTGCATTGGTCCCATAAGGTCCACATGCAATAATTCCAAGACTTTGGAAGTTATCAGATGTTGGAGCTTTGGGTGTGACATCTTGGTTTGCTTGCCTATTTTACATTCACCACACACTTTACTTTCATCAATCTTAAGTCTTGGGATCCCTCTTACAGCCTCCATAGATATGATCTTCTTTATTCCTCTGAGATGGAGATGACCCAGTCTTTGATGCCACAACTTCACTTCTTCTTCTTTGGCTAAGGAACAAGTAGATGTGAGGCTGAAATCTTGGGGTTCCCACATATAGCAGTTGTCTTTTGATCTGGCTCCTCTCATGACAACTTTCTGTTCTTTATCAGAAACTGTGCACTCAGTTTTTGTGAAGATGACACTGTAACCTTGGTCACATAACTGACTTATGCTAATCAAGTTAGCAGTCAATCCTTTTACCAACAGCACACCATCTAGACTTGGTACACCTGAGCAGTCCAGGGTTCCAACTCCTTTGATTTCCCCCTTTGCTCCATCTCCAAAGGTTACATAGATGGATGAGTGTGACTTTAAGTCTACCAGCAGATTCTTCAGTCCAGTCATGTGCCTTGAGCAGCCACTGTCAAAATACCAGTCTTCCTTAGCAAATACTCTGAGAGATGTGTGTGCTATAGAGGCAACAACCTGCTTGGACCATTTTTGCCTGTTGTGAGGTTTCCTTTGATGCATCTTCCCTGTGTAGTGTCCATCTTTAGAGTTCCAAGGTTGCCTGTTGAACTTGTTCTTAGGCATTTACTTGTAGCTTTGATCAGTATAAAGACTATCTTTAGGTATCCAGATTTTCTTGGTGACCTCTGTCTTCTGCTTAGGAAGGTGCTGGGAACTCTGATTTGGGTATCCATGCAGTTTGTAGCAAAAAGGTTTGATGTGACCAAACCTTCCACAGTGATGGCATCTCCATCTTTGATATTTCTTTTTCATCATGTTCTTGTCATGATGTTGAGACATCTGCTTGAACACCTTGTTTGACTTCATGGGATTTGGAGTTGTTTGGCTGGTGCTAGCTTCAAAGTTTTGAGCTTTATTAAATCTCAGCCCAGTCCTATCCCCTGAGTGCTTGTTGTTGTTGAGAATGGCATCCAGTGTGTTTGAGCCACTGTTCAGCATTCTGACAGATTTGGACATATGCTCCATTTTAGAGTTGAGTAGGCTGACTTCACTTTTCAAAGTGTCAATGATCTCTAGATGACTTGCCTTTTCAGCCTTTAATTCCTCAATCTGCTTCTTCTGCTGTTTACTTTCCATGCATACTTCAGTGCTCCTTTTACACAGCATCCTGTAAGATGTTTCAAGCTCTTCAAATGTCAGCTCCTCATCACTAGATCCCACTTCAGTTTTACATACTCCAGCTAGAGCAGTGATATGTTTTGCAAATTCTTCTTTTGACTCACTACATGAGTCTTCATCTGACCAGGACACAGAGAGACCTTTCTTTTGCTTCTTTAGATAGGTTGGACATTCACTTCTAATGTGTCCATACCCTTCACATCCATGACATTGGATCCCTTTTCCTTGGTTAGTCTTCTCATCATAGTTTGACCTTCTATTGGAGTCATAAGGTATTTTTTTCTCAGAGGTTGAGTTTCTTCCACTTGGTCTGGGCCTGTTTTCCATTCTTTTGAGGATTTTGTTAAATTGTCTTCCAAGCATAGCAATTGATTCTTATAAGTTGTCCTCAGAGCCTGCTTCATGACTTTCTTCTTCTTTATCAGTGTTTGAGACCAGGGCTATGCTTTTGTTTTTCTTCACAATTGTATCATTCATTCCCATCTCAAAGGTTTGAAGAGACCAATTAGCTCCTCAACCTTCATTGTGCAGATGTCCTGAGCTTCTTCTATAGCAGTGACCTTCATGTCAAACCTCTTTGGTAGTGATCTGAGAATCTTCCTTACCAACTTTTCATCATTCATCTTCTCTCCCAAGGCACCAGAAGTATTAGCAATCTCCAGGATGTTCATGTAAAACTCATGAATGGTCTCATCTTCCTTCATCCTCAAGTTCTCAAACTTGGTGGTGAGAAGTTGAAGTCTTGACATCTTCACCTTTGATGTTCCTTCATGAGTAGTTTTGAGGGTGTCCCAAACATCCTTGGCTAGCTCACAGTGATGCACAAGCCTAAATATGTTCCTGTCAATGCCATTGAATAGGGCATTTAAGGCTTTGGAATTTCCAAGTGCTGACTCTTCTTCCTCCTTGCTCCACTCTTCTTCAGGCTTCATCACTTTTGCCCCATCCTTATTGTCTTTGATAAGGTGCTCCCATCCTTTGTTAACTACTTTCCAAGCCCTGCTATCAAGAGATTTCAAGAATGCTATCATTCTTGGCTTCTAGTAATCATAGTTGGATCCATCTAAGATAGGTGGCCGATTCACAGATCCTACATCTCTGTCCATGTTCCCAAAATTTGCAGTCCCTAGATCTCACCCAGATATACAGGCAGGGTGCCTGCTCTGATGCCAATTAAAATTCTGGGATCAGGTACGTGATGTCGAACCAGATGTTTAAACACTTGAAATCTTAAACAAAACTTAATGAGTTGGTAAATTAAATAACACAGGAAATTGTTAACCCAATTCAGTGTATCTCCACACTTACATCCGGGGGCTACCAAGCCAGGAAGGAAATCCAATATAAGTAATATTAATTATGGAGTTAAACCAACCAGTTTAATCCTTCACTTAATATCTACCCAAGGCAATTTCTACCTAAGACTCAACTTAGATATGAGTACCTACTCACTCCCCCTCAATCACACAGTGATCTTTTACAATGATTAAAATTGAAGTCACACTTCAAACACAACAGCTTGATCTTACTTAAAAGTTTCAATCAAGACACAATTCACTTTTTGCTTAAAAGCTCATAAAGTGACAAACAATTAAAACCTGCTATACTTCACAAACACCCTTTACAGTCTTCTAAAATCCGTGCTCTTTTCTGAGAGTTTCAGTTCCTTAAATAGATGCTTGGTTTGTGGGATTTTTGCAAATTATCCAGACCTTGATAAATCCCACAGTCATCACCTTGAATTAGGGTTAGTTAGTTTGTTATCTCCTTGAATCAAGGTGAGTTAGTTATTCTGTTACACTGAAACCAGATAACTAAGCTTCCTAAAGATGCGCCTTGGAGTGCTTATCTCTTTACAATTAATTCCAGATAAATTCTCCTGAATTTACTCACTTCTGTTATGCATCATTTAAGTCAGATAGAAGGTTTGCAATGTCACAACATCTGGTGTGACATCCTGATGTCTTGAACTAAGTTCATTAACTTTTACTTTATTTGTCAATGTCACAACATCTGGTGTGACATCCTGAACTAAGTTCATAACTTCTTGTTTGTCAAAAATTCTGCCAATTCTTAACATCTACATCACCCCTTAATTAAAATCCATTTAATAAAGGATTTTTATATAATGAATTTAATCCCTGACTATGGATTAATTTGAGGTATCTTCCTCAGCTTAAGTGTTCTCATCTATTATCCTTCTATTAGGATGGTGTAATGAGTTCACTAATCTGTGATTAGAGATTAAACTCATTACTTAACACTAAACAAAAACCCAAAAACATCTTAATAATCACAATTAGGTTAATGATCTTAATCCTACATCATCATGGTAATTAAGTTGAGATGCTTATCGCATACTTAGTAGGCTCATTATCCCTAATCAGGGAGGATATAATGAGTTTACTAGCCCTTGAAAACACAAAAACAAACAATAATCGTCTCCTCTGGGATTCTTTTCTCATCACACTCATTCACAAACGAGAACTCGCTTCTTCCGTCTAATGCAAGACAGTTAGCACTCGAGCCAGACGAGTCATACAATTGAGCATAGACAAGTAAGCAGTTCACAGTCAACTTTATCTTCAGTCTCTTTGAGTCGAACTACGGTGTTCTAACTTCCTCATTGCACGCGAGGATACGTAGGCATAACTTAACAATTATCGAACAAAAGTCTCTATGTCTTCCCCCTCCTTCAGCATTCTTTTCAAGCCTGTGTTCCTGAGCATTCACCCCTTTTGCACTGACACTTGTACATTTCTTTTCCAGCTTTTGCACACAGATAGCAAATACATCTACCCCTTTTAAACACAATCTTGTAAGTGTGGATCCCGTCGAGTACGACGGACAATCTGGGTGCTAATACCTCCCAAGGTTGTAACCAACCCCCTTTCTTAGTTGCTCTGGTTCGCAACCGTCTTATCCATCTTTCTTAGGTTTATACAGCATTACCTTTCCTTCGGGATAAAAATGCCTAGCTGGCGACTCTATTCAGTTCATTTTCATTTCTCTTTTCGCCGACCGTTCGCGTCTGCACCGGGATGTAAATCTTTGGGAGCGACAGCTTGGCGACTCTGCTGGGGAATTAACCTTGCAACCAGGGCTTCTGGTTCTTTTTGTAAGTTTCTCCTAGCGCTTGTTTGATTTGTGTTTATGGGGGTGTTATGTGCTACTTGTGCTTGTTGTTTATTACTTTATTTATTGCTTTCTGTACAGCTTTATTTATTGCTTTCATTTACTGTTTATATGCATTTCATATTGTTAGCATCATATCATGTGTGCTGGATCTCTTGTCTGTTTTGGTGGGAGGGATCATTGAGTGAGTAAGGTTCCATACCAGGAGCCTGAGTGACACATAGGATAAAGTGGCTTCATATTCTTTCCCATTCCATTTCGGTCTGGTGCGGGAATATGAAACACGATTCAGACATGGGTTTCTTCTTGAGAACTCTGTGCTACGAATTTCCTGTAGTACTAGGGCTATCTGGGAAGCCTGCTAAGTCTGGATGACCTTTTATGACCTTCAACATCTGAGGTGAATTAGAGGAGAAACCTTTATGATTATTGTAAACACTGTACCTCCGGGTTAGAAGTGTTTACACTTCTCATAACTGATCTAAGTCTGAGGATCCTTGTTCTAAAACAATACATGTGAGGGGGTTTGGCATCTTTACAGGTTTGCAGGAACCTTTGGCCTCATCATACCTTGTTACTAGTTTTGTTAAGGTTGTATCATTTTGGATTGTTCTTGTGAAACCCTGGATTTGTGACTCTTTATTTGAGTCCCCCACCTTGTTACTGGTTTTCTAAGCCTTCATCCAGACTTATGAACACACATGGACCATATAAAGAAAGATAACAGATCCATCACCTGATCACAAACCCTTTGCATATCATTCTGCATACATCATTTTGCATCATTTAACATTTGTCTATTTGTTTTACAGGGTATCCACATCTTATATTTGGTTTGGTTTTGACCTGTTCTGCTGCTCAGATTCCTTCAGTTATCTGCATCAGCCTCTTCATCAGTTATCTTCATCAAGGATTCTTCTTCAGTACCTTCTCCAATTATCTTCATCAGTTTTCAGAAGTTGCCTTCATCAGTGCTTCTCCTCAGTCTTCTTCACCAACATCCATTGTCATCATGGACACATCCAGGAAGATCAACACCACCTATCATTTCTTTGAGCCCACTCTAACAGGTATCAGGCAGATGCAGGCACTCATCACTCCTGATCATGTCCCTTTATTCAGGGAACATTATGGTGGCATTATGGACATGATCGTGGATTTGGATGCATCCCATAGGAGCATGATCCACACTTGTCTTCAGTTCTATGACCCTCCTCTCAGATGTTTCACTTTCCCAGATTTTCAGTTGGGACCATTGATGGAAGAGTTCTCCATGTTGTTGGGTGTCCCCATCAGGAGGGGGATTCCCTTCAACCCTGAGATGGTTGCTCCCAAGAATGAAGGTGTAGCTAAGGCTTTGCACTTGGAGTCTACCCTCATTGACTAGAATATGACCACCAAGGCTGGAATTCCAGGCCTTCATTTGGATTTCTTGGTTACTCAGGCCACCCTTCATGCTGCAGCAGGGAAGTGGGAAACTTTTTGTGCACTCTTGGCCCTCAGCATATATGGAATCATCTTGTTTGCAGACGAGCCTAAGTTTGTAAGCAAGAGTGTTATCCACCTATTCTTGTTGAGGAATCCATTCCCTACCTTGCTTGGAGACTTTTACTACTCAGTGCATCAAAGGAATGAGAAGCAGAGGGGAAGATTAGTCAGATGTTGTGCACCTCTCTTGTATTGTTGGTTATTGAGGCACTTGTCGAAGTCAGAAACTTTCTTGAATCCTCATCAGCCAAGGAATTGGGCTAAGAGAATGATTGCCCTTACATTAGAAGACATTAGATGGTGCACTCAGAGCACCAAGGGCAAAGATATCATCACCAATTGTGGGCAGTATCCCAATGTACCCCTGATTGGAGTAAAGGGTTGCATCAATTACAATGCTTTGCTTCTCAAAAGGCAATTAGGGTATGCCTTGGTACATCCCCCAAGAGAGCAAGACTTGACAGAAACCCTCTATTGTGACATTCAACACAACCTTACCATTACCAAACAAGCTGCCTGGGCTTGGGACAACATTCAAACAAAGGGGACTGCTATTCTTGGCAAGTGCAACAACATAGCTTCATCTTAGTATCTTGATTGGTCTCGTACCAGGGGACATATCACCCGCATGTCATTCACCTTAGAGGATGTTCCTGGACCATCAGGAGTGGAGCCTGCAGCTACTATCAGTTTAGAGGAGTTTGAGAAATTGAAGGAAAGGAATACTCAGCTCTCTGAAGCTTTGAAGAAGACCCTCTGGGAGAGGAATGATAGTCGTCTGGATAATGAAAGGTTAGAGAAGCTCCGGATTGAGCACTTAACCAAGATTGAGAAGATAGATGATTACATCAGAGGGGCTAGAGCAGGGGAGTTAGTATTGAAGAATGCTTGCAAGGAAGCCAAGACTCAGAAGGCCAGAGCTGAGCATTACTTAGAGGAAAGTCAGGCTAGGTGGATCAGGATCACTGAGGCTCGTTCACAGGAAGATCAGAGGACCCAGGCTAGGATAAAGCAAATGGAAGCCAATGAGAAGAAGAGTTAGGAGGCCTTGTTAGCTGCACAGAAGGAGATCTCTAAGTTGAAGCTCTGGGCGGGGTTGAAGAGATCAAAGGACCAGGATAAGCACAAGAAGTTGACAAGTGCCATTGGCATGAGGAACCTTCTTATCAGGACCATCACAGAGCACCCAGTTGGCCCAGTGACTGAGGCTCTCTTGAAATAAGTCAGAGAGGATGATTATGGACTGGATGTTTGATTTCTTTGTACTTGTACTTCCTTTTGTCTGTACTTTTGTCTTTGTTGTTGTATTTTAACCCACCATGGGGACTTTGTTGTAATCAAACTTTGTATCTTTACATTTTGTAATATATGGTTTGTATTATTTCATGGGCTTTATCTCTCTTCAACATCATCATTTCCTCAAGGTCTGGAAGGTCAAAACCAAAGAACCAAACCGGATACCCTTGGAAGACAAATAGGCATCCTGCATTGCATACTAACCTCTTTTCTTTATTTTGTAGGTTTTTGTTTTTTGTTGTTGTTTCTCACTTTGTTGTGATTTCAGGAAACATTGCACGTAGAAGAGTGTTCCCCGTCAATAGAGTGCACCAGTATCCGACAAGAAACAACCTTCCGGGCTTACAAATGGATCAGGTTCAACAGGATTTGACTGATGTGAGAACCCAAATGGCCAATGAAAGGACTGAGATGAGGGCCCAAATAAACCAGTTTATGGCATTGATAACTAGGTTGGCCCAGAGCCAGGAGAGACTGAGAGAGTTAGTCGAGCGGCAAATTCCCTTAGAAAACCACCCAGGTACATGGGGTACCAGCAACAACGATCATGTACAGCCTCGTACTGATCCCCCAGAGTTTGGACCTCATCTGAACCCAGAAATCAATGCTATAAGAAACACCCAAGGCAACACTGGAGGGAGGGCCTTGCAGGAGGACCCTCAGGAAGAACAATTTATTGTGGTTGGGGCAGGAGACGAAGTCTACCATCGTCGGCTGGACGAGATAGCAGAAAAGCTGAGGTCTCTGGAATCTCAAAACTCTCGGGGCTTTGATGTCATGGATATGGGACTAGTTGAGGGGGTTAGAATTCCTCAAAAGTTCAAACCAACCTGTTTTGAAAGATACAATGGCACATCCTGCCCATGTACCCATCTCCACTCTTTCCTGGGGAGATTAAAAGCCTACACCATGGATGAAAAACTGTGGATGTTTTATTTTGAGGATAGATTGACAGGGGCATCCCGGGAGTGGTACTCTCATTTGACCAGGGCCACAGTTAGGAATTGGAAAGACTTGGTCGAGGCTTTCATTCGTCAATATCAATATAATCTGGACATGGCTCCAAACAGAACCCTTCTGATGGGAATGTGTTGCACCCAAATATTTGCCCTCACCAAGACAAGACATTGTGTACTAAGGTGTCCCAATAGGTTCACAAGGTTCACAAGGTATTTCAAGAGGTTCACAAGGTTCATAATTAGTCAGAAAGTTTGACAATTCCCTCAGACAATGCATCCTCCTAAGCAATGCATCTTAAACTAGGGTTTTGACTTCCATCAGGCTAAATGGACTTCCAAAGATTCAAGTGAGCTTCATAGCATCCTATATGTCTTTAATAATACCTATTTCAAGTTTCAAGACTTTCCCAAAAGGCTTGCTCAGTCAAATGATCAGATAGGCTAAAATTAGTCAAAGTAGTCAAAAAGTCAAACTGAGGTCAACTGTGGTCAAACCAAAGTCAAACTTCATGATTTTTTGCCAACATCAAGTTTATTAAGTAAAATTAATCATTTGATCAAGGGTTGATCATGATTCATCAAGGAGGTTTCAGATCATCAAGAATCAGGAGTTTCTAAATTAGGGTTTTCACAGGAAAAGTCAACTAAACTTTGACAAGCCCTAACTTTCACATGCTTCATCAAAAATTTTCCATCCAAAGCTCACATTGAAGGAAATTGAATTCTCTACAAATTTGTGTCTCACAATCCAAGCTTAAAAATGCTTCATTTGGAAGGTATGAGCTAAGACATTATAGGTCATTTCAAAAGTCAACAAAAAGTCAACATCTTCCAAAGGGCATAACTTGAGAATGGTAAAAGATATGAACATGAGACCAAAGATTTTGGTTAGAGGACTCTCTAAGATTTATAAAATGTCCAAGAACACCTTCATAGCATTAAAATTGAGGGATTTGTGCCTTTTCAAAGTTGGGAGATTTTTGAGAGGTTTATGAAGCAAATGGGATCTTAGAACCAAATTTCTCCAAATGGGCTTGCATTTTTATGACCCAAACACTACCATGACATCATGCACGAATTAAAAATCATTTATTAAAATTTTTATTCATTTTATTTTATTTATTATGATTTTATACATTAAAAATCATTTTAAATCAAAATAAAATATAAAAGTTGCAATATTTGATAAGATTTTTGTTCTAGAAAGTCATGAAGGTCAATTAAAAGTGATTGAGATCATACAAAATCAGATCAACCAAAAATAGTAAGGATAAATCAAGATTTTTTCAATATTTGGAAGCATATCTTCTTCAATCTCAAATGATCTAAAAGTCCAAAAGATGATCTGATTTTTTGACCTAGTTAGGTCATATTATATATGTATAACATGAAGGAAACACAAGACACAAATTTTGCAGCCTCTAAGACAAGAATCAAACTTCAAAAATTCACCAAAAAACTCACATTCGGATTCTTGGATATAGACAATTTCAAGGCATTTCAAAGGTTGCAATACGTTTATAGGTGATCATTGAAGGATTCTGGATCATTTGCAGCATCAAAAGCATTGCCATAAGCATAAACCGAATCAATGTTATCACACCTTTATGAATTTTTCGTTTTCTATTGTGTGTGCATTATAAATTATGTTTGATGATTGTTTTGTGTTTGTGATAAGCCCAGGAACGTTTCTGGACAATTTAATTAGAGTTTCAAGACCAAACCGTAAGAACACCATTGTTAGGGTTCCAAGCTTCAAATTAGGGTTTCACGTTTAACCAAATATAAATGGATTCAAAGGACATGGATATATTGTATGAGTCATGAGGAGTTCATTGGCATAGTTAATTTGATGAAATCGTACTGTTTGTTTGATGTTTGAAATTCGCAGGTAAAAACGCAGCTGAATTCATAAGTATTTTCGCAGGAAAATTGGGGAAGATGAAGTTCAGATGGCGCCAAAAATCCAGTTCAAGTATTGGTTTTAAAATAAAAGAATTTGTTGTTGATTCTATGTTGTACGCGCCCCATCTAGCTCAGCTGGTTTGTGTGTTTGCTTGTGTATTGAATGGTCCTGGGTTCGATTCCCCCCAGGCCATTTTGTTTTGCTTTATTTTTGCTATTTTGTAGGCTAGTAACAAAAGGAATTGCTGCTCTTACACTAGCACCAGCG
The DNA here is from genome assembly GCA_963966055.1 of Lathyrus aphaca. NCBI lineage: Eukaryota > Viridiplantae > Streptophyta > Magnoliopsida > Fabales > Fabaceae > Lathyrus > Lathyrus aphaca. Next base: position 506,356,642 of record OZ014520.1, read on the forward strand.
TGCGCCTGGCCTAGTGGTTATGCTGTTGGTACAAGATGAATGAAGCCTAGGGCCTGGGTTCGAATCCCAGCCCCAGGTATGTATTTTTCTCATTTTTTTTATTTTATTTGTTTTGTTTATATTATATTAATCTAATTTAATTAATTTCTTAAATTTTAAAATAAATGTATATTATTTCTTATACCAAAAAAAATTCATATTTTTAAAATTCAAACTTTATTTTCAAAAAAAATCATAATTTATTTTATTAAAATTGAATTGTTTTATAATATGTGTATATATAATTTTATTATAATTTGTAAATAATTTATTTAAGATTTTAATCTAAAAATATAAAACCCTAATTTTTCTTAAATGAAAATCATAAACCCTAATTTTCTAAAACCTAATTTTTCATAACCTTTAAAATTTAATCTAATATTTGTATAAAATATAATTGATTATTTATTATTTATTTAATATGTAAATAACTATTATTTGTTTATTGTTATTATAATTATTCTATTTAATTCTAAAAATTTTCTCTAAATATTTATTTAACTTGAAAAAAAAAATTTCTCTTGAATTTTTATTTCCTCTTTATTTTTACTAACCCTTTTATTATTATTATTATTATTATTATTTCATTATTACTAACCATTTAAATTATTGCTTATTTATTATTGTTATTTATCATTGTTTATAATTCTCGATTATATTGTAATTATCCCAAAGCTTTGTAATAGTTTAGGTTTATATTTTTGCTTTATTTTTATTGTAAATATATTAACTGTGTGGTTAGTAATTTTAGGGTGTGTATAACTATGTGTAATTAAAATGACTTAGAAAATTAACTTAAATAAGATAAATACTTGAATATAAACACTCACACACGTAATTCGATCTTTGATCGCTATCTCACACTTTCTAGGGTTACCCCTCATGCTGCATACTTCTAAGGTCAAGTAAGGTGTCTTAAGCAAAGTTCCTTCATAAAATATCATCAAGTCCCTTCAAATTATGAGATCAAGTCCCTTCGAGGTTTCCTACGATAAATGATCTTGTCCCTTCGAATAAAAGATGATAAGTCCCTACGAATTGCTAAAGACACCTTACAGTTGCCTATATTTAGATGTCCCTATACATGTCCATTCACATCCAAGGTAATGACTACCTATTCCTTAATAATAGGGATTGTCTTACCATTGAAAGAACATATAAGAATAATAAAGACTTAATATAGGGTAGGTTCCTCTTAAGTACTTGCTCACCTTTTCAAAATACATTTTACACTTCACATTTCAAACAAATTTTCAAAACAAAGTCTTTATATACATCCATATGAGGATCATTATAAAGTACTTAGAAAATTTTTAATCACACACTACACCTTTCTCAAAACAATTTAAAGTGAGCTAAGTAACTAAGATCCCATGGATAACCATGGATATAAAGGGTGCTAACACCTTCCCTTTGTATAACCTACCCCCCGAACTCAAAATCTTTTTAAGGTCTTTCCTGTTCTTTTATGTCCTTTACTTTTGGATAAAATAAAAGCCGGTGGCGACTTCTGCTATCCGCAACATTTAACTAAAGTCAGTTCTCCCACCGTGTTACAGAACTGACGACTCTGCTGGGGACTAATAAAAGAGGGGTACCCTTAGAAATTAGATCACTTTAAATTTGTTTGCTTTGTTTGCTTTACTTTACTTGTTGGGTGCTCTTATTTGTGAAAGATCCTAACCCGTATCTAGTGTACCTTAGGTAAATGGCAATAGACCAAGGAAACTGTACGGCGTATACCGATATGGTTGATCTGGTGGCCATAGTTAGTGTGACTTCTTGGTTGGTGCTTATGTTCCTTAAGCAAGTTGAGGATAATATGAGGCTGCCATATGTTGTCAATACACTAACTAACTTTTAGAACCCTAGTCATCCCATCTTGGCCTTTAGAAAGTAGTGAGATAACCGTCTTTGGTGAAGACTGAAGTTGGTTGATACTCGATACTACGCTTATTGAGATCCTAACTTGGAGGGTTTTGGTTAGCAAGTAAGTTGCCTACTGAACAACCACCCTTGTGAAGGATCAATGATATCTTGATCCCTTAGAACCTGGTTACTTTATAGGACAGGATGAACCATCTAAACTTCAGGGGAGGGTACTTACCTTTAAACCTCATGCAAGCCTTCAAACTTAGGGCTATTGTGTGACTTGTTTGTATGTGCCACATGTTTGTGATTGAGCATAACATCATGACATCATTCATCATAAGCATAGCATTTTCACTAACCATTTCAAGGACCAAAGGATTTATCTTTGTTCTTTGTTGCAGGTCATGGCTTCTGCTCGTAGGAATACTATCCAGATCAACTTTGTAGGAATACCTCCTAAGCTTAAGGAATTGGTCTCTCAAGTTTCTGAAAACTTCCAGTTCATCAAGAAGCATGGTCACCTACTGGATCTAGTCACTTCAGGGTTCAATGAAGATATAATGAGTGTTCTGTTTCAGTTCTTTGACCCTAAACATCGTTGCTTCACATTCCCCGACTATCAGTTGGTTCCTACAATGGAAGAATTCTCCAAACTACTGGGTATACCTATCCTTGATCAGAGACCTTTCACAGGCTTGGAAAAAGAGCCTAAACCTGAAGTCATTGCAGCAGCCTTACATTTGAAGAAATCAGATATTGTTCTAGAAACAAGAAGTGGAGTTAAGGGTATCCTTGCCAAGGTATTGATGGAGAAAGATCAAGTGTTCCTAAAGGCTATGAGTTATGATGATTTTGAGGAGATCTTAGCCCTATTGATCTATGGCTTAGTGTTGTTCCCAAATCCAAACCAGTTTATAGACGTACACGCCATCAACATTTTTCTGACTCATAATCCAGTGCCTACATTACTTGGAGACATCTTACACTCTCTTCATACCCGTACTACGAAGGCACATGGAACTCTGATGTGTTGCATACCTCTATTGTCTAGGTGGTTTATTTCTCACTTTCCTCGATCAGTGATGAAGAATGAACAAGGGTTCAGGTGGTCTAAGAGAATTATGTCACTTTCACATTCAGATATTCATTGGTGTTCTAGATCTATGGAGAATGTTATTATCATTGACCGTTGTGGGGAGTTCCCTAATGTGCCACTCCTTGGCATAAGAGGGGGCATTACCTACAACCTTTCTTTAGCTTTACGTCAGTTTGGTTACGCTCAGAGTAATGGTCCTCATGACATGCTTATTCAGGGTATTATGTTCGACTACGACAACGATCTGCAAGGTTACCGTCAAAGGTTTATACGAGCTTGGGGTAAAGTGAACAAGGTTGACAGCAAGACTTTGGAAACAAAGTACACTATTCCTATGGAACCTTATCTTAGATGGGTACGAGCACGTGCTCAGACTCTTATGATGCCATATCCTGCTATCCTGCTAGTTACCATGGAGCCTGTTGCTGAAGGAGATACTCCTTATATCATTCTTCATCCAGACATGCCCACTGACATGGAGGAGTTACAAAGGTCCTGGATCCAGTTGAAGGAGCAAAGAGATACTTTTGAGACTCATTACAAAGCAAGTCAAGAAAGAATCCTGTAGCTAACAAAACAACTTCACGAAGAGCGGAATCTCAATTCATACCTCAACAAAAAGAGGAAACGTCCATGGGAGACTTAAAACCCCATCTTTGTATTCATTTCCTTTTTATTGTAAGCCTAAGAGGCAAACAAGTTTATTGATTACTAATAAAAGTTTACTTTATGATTGTTTAAACAAATTTAAATCCTGCGGTCCTTGAAAAAATTGTATATACATTTACATACCATGTCATTGCATCACAGGTTTCTTATGAACAGGTATCTTATCTTCTCGCTGTTTATTTCAGCAGAAATGGCTCTTGAACAGACTGTCAAAGATATCCAGGCTCAGAATTCACAATTCCAAGAGTTGATTTTGAACTTGTCCAAGGGACAAGATGAGCTAAAGACACTGCTAGCTAAGAAGAAGAAGAGGACTAGAAGATCAGGGGGCTTTATCAATCTGGGAAGAAGGTTCAGAGGTCCTATCAAGACAAAGGAACAGATTAAGGATTCTGAGTCTGAAAATTCTGAGAAAGAGGGAGGTAGTCTCCATGATACTGTGGGAGATTCTGATTCTGAGGCAAATTATTATCATGATCCTGCTAGTGGAGATAAGTACAAGATGCTGGTAGATAGAATGAATGCTATGGAACTACACAAATCTTCTGGGCTTGATTTTGAAGATCTGAGTTTGTTTTCTGGGGTGGTTATACCTATTGGTTTCAAGGTTCCTGTTTTTGTGGTATATGATGGTGTCTCATGTCCTAAGCGGAATTTAAGATCCTATGTTCGGAGGATTCAACCACATACTGCTGACAAGAAGTTATGGATTCATTTCTTCCAGGAGAGCTTGTCTGGAGCTCAATTGGAATGGTACTACCAACTGGAGAGTGTTAATATTCGTGATTGGAATGATCTTGCTGAGGCCTTCTATAGGCAATACCAATACAATGCTGATTTAGAACCTAGTCGTATGCAGCTCCAAAGCATGTCAATGGGTGCTAAAGAGAGTTTCAAGGAGTATGCCCAGAAATGGAGAGACCTGGCTGGAAGAGTTCAACCTCCTCTGACTGATAGGGAGCTAGTGGATATGTTTATGAGTACATTGAGTGGTGCTTTCTATAGTCACCTCATTGGAAGTTCGTCATCTGGTTTCACAGAGCTGATAATGACTGGAGAACGTGTGGAGAGTGGTATAATAAGTGGTAAGATACAGGTGGGTGCCTCTTCATCAAGCACTGCTAAGAAGCCCCCTAGTGGAAAGAAGGAGTCTAATGTTGTGTATGGTCAACATAGTCGTAGCAGGAATCACCAATCTGTGGAAGCATTTCACATCTCTAATCCTACTCCTGCAACACCAGAGCTACCACAAAACAATCAACAAAAGCCTAGAAGACATTTCACCAAGATCAACATGTCACTGGCCCAAGCCTTGCAACACATGTTGAAAGGGGAACTCATTACTTTGAAGGACCCTCCTCAGAATCCTAATACTTCTTCTCCTCGATACAATCCTAATGCACGATGTGCCTATCATTCTAATAGTCCGGGACATGACACCAACAACTGTTGGGTGTTGAAAAACAAGATTCAAGATATGATTGAAGCTGGAGAAATTGAATTTGACCCTCCTGGGACCCCAAATGTGATTACTGCTCCTATGCCCAATCATGAGAAGATTGTTAATGTTGTTGATGAAGTTTCATATGTTTCCTCAGTAGCAGATGTGACTACTCCCCTATCCATTATCAAGAAGAAGTTGGTGCAGGCTGGATTCTTTCCAGGTTGCAACGAAGACTGTTTTTATTGTGCCTACAAACCTGATAGCTGCTGGAAGTTGAAGGATGGTATTCAACGCCTCATGGACAATTACACTATATTGTTTGAGAGGACACCTTATGTTGAAAGTATGTGCGAACATCTGACTCGAAGAACGAAGCTAGAAGATGTAGCTATGGTTGATAAAGTGCCAGTGAAGATTACCTCCAAAGGCCCTGTCAAGATCACTCCTAGAGGTCCTATCAAGATTACTGCTGAAGGCCCTATGAAGATTGTTGCTGAAGTTGGAGTGGCTCCCATGATTATTACCACTCCTGGCCCTGTTCATTATACTTCTGATAAAGCTATACCCTGGAATTACGGTTCTGATGTTTATATCCATGGTGTTAAACAAGAACCTTTGACTGATACACCTATTACTGATGATAATCTTGATGTTGATAATATTGCTGGATCTAGTAAGATCACCAGAAGTGGAATAATTTTCTCTCCTCAGGCTACCTCCAAAAGTACAGTTACCCCAACTACTACCTCCACTTCTGAGCCCAGTACTGATGCTCGGGGCAAGGGTCCTGTGGTTGAACCTGTGCAAGCCGAGGCACCGACTGCTGAAAATTTCTCTAAACATATGGAAGAAGTGCTGAAGATCATTCGCAAGAGTGATTATGATATTGTTGACCAGTTGGGGAATACTCCCTCCAAAATCTCCATGTTATCTTTACTACTGTGTTCTGAGGCTCATGCTAAATCCTTAATCAAGTTCCTGAAGACTGCTCATGTGCCAAATGAAATTTCTGTGGATCAATTTGAGAATAGTGTTGCACATCTGACTTACGATAATGGGTTATGCTTTTCTGATGCTGACTTGACTCCTACCAAGAGAACCCATAACAGAGCTTTGCATATCTCCATTGAATGTAGGGGCACCACCTAGTCTCATATGCTGGTGGACAATGGCTCTTCATTAAATGTGCTCCCCAAAGAGGTTCTGGACAAACTCAATCCTGAAGATGTTGTGTTAAGACCAAGTAATGTAGTGGTGAGGGCCTTTGATGGCTCAAGAAGAGTGGTACATGGAGAAGTAGATCTCCCGATCAAAGTAGGCTCTTAAGTCTTCGATTCTACTTTCTATGTAATGGATATTCGTCCTGTGTACTCCTGTTTGCTTTGGCGCCCCTGGATCCATGGGGCAGATGTTGTGACTTCTACTTTACATCAGAAGTTGAAATATCCGGTGAAAGGAAAGATTGTCACTGTTTATGGTGAAGAAGAATACATGGTCAGTCATGTGAATACTTTTAAATATGTTGAGGTGGAGGGTGAATATGTTGAGACTCCTTGCCAGACATTTGAGGTAGTTCCTTGGGTCGTTCCTGCTACTGAAGCTCCCCCTGTTGTTAAAAGAGTTCTTGTGGTTACCAGAGTACCTCCAACAATGGCCTCCCTCAAAGATGCTAGAGCTGTAGTTGAAGAAGGTGGTTGTACTATTTGGGGTCAGCTTCCTGACATCCCTTACAAGTCTGACAAGTTTGGTTTGGGTTTCACTGCAGAATCCCAGAAGGTTGTTCGTCGTGCTCGCACTGTTCGTATCACCAATCAAGGGGTCATGAGAGATCAAATTAATGTTGTGGGTGACTATAGTGAAGACTACAACCTGGATGATTGGATATTTCCTACCATGGGTGATGGGCTCAACAACTGGAAGACCGAAGACGTTATTCCTATCTCCTTTAGTCAGGAGTAAATACTATAACTGTGTTTTTATTTTAAGTTTGTAATTGAAATTCTGTGATCAGGTATGAGATGTCCTAAGAGATGTCCCAACACTTAATAGGACATTTGACAAATTTAACCAAAACTTAAACAGCAAGTAAAGTAAACAACACAGAAGTTTGTTAACCCAGTTCAGTGTATAACCACACCTACATCTGGAGGCTACCAAGCCAGGAGGAAATCCACTATTAGTAATATTAATTCTAGACTTAAACCACCCTGTTTAATCTATCACTTAATACTTACCCAATGCAATTTCTACCTAAGACTCACTTAGATAAGAGTACCCTACTCACTCCCCCTCAATCACCCAGTGATCAAGTTTACAAGTTTACTGAAATTGAAGACATCCTTCAAACAAAACAGCTTGATCTTACTTAACAGTTTCAATCAAGTCACAAATGCACTTTTGCTTAAAAGCTCATAAAGTGGTACATAAAAACAATTTGCTATTAAAACACTAGACACCCTATTTGGTCTTCTGAAATTCGTACTCAATTCTATGAGTTTCTGTTGTTTAAATAGGTATCTGAATTTTGGGCTTTCTGTAGAATGATCCAGCCCTAATGTGCAGCAACTGTCACCTTGAATTTAGGGTTTGTTACCTCCTATATTCTAGGTGCATTAGGTCTTCTGTTTTAATCTGAATCTTCAATTTAAAACTCCCTACAGATGCGCCTTGTTCTGTTTTTATCCAGCATTAATTAATCCCAGATAGTTCTCCTTAAATATCTCTGATCTGTTAATCAATAATTAATTCTGGTAGCAGGTCTGAGATGTCTCAACATCTGTTGGGACATCCTGAAAAACTGAACTTAATTTATTCACACAATGTCCCAACATCTGATGAGACATCCTGAAATAAATTCACATACTCTGTTTGATAATGTCCCAACATCTGATAGGACATTCTGAACTGAATTTAGCATTTCTTGTTTGGTCAAAAATTCTGCCAATTCTTAAACATCTACAAACTCCCCCTTTGGCTAATTTTTGGCTAACATCTTTTCTGGTTTTCAGAGTGCAGCAGAAGTTCTTTTTATCAGAGTATATCATAACTTTTCTGTTGATTCTTATTTGAGATTACTCCCCCTCAAACAAATATGTGTCCAGTCTTGTTGCAACAGAAATACACACTGATTCAGTTCAGACAGAAACAAACAGATCTTTCATTCAATTAAACAGCAATTACATTTGATGTTGTTCTCCCCCTTGGTAGGCACAAAATTAGGGGCCAAAGAACTATTATCCAGAATTACAAATCATTGCTGTCATTACAAATGCCTCACATACAAAGATCACTCAGATTCATCATTCTCAGTAGCTTCCTCCACTTCAGTGTCTTCATCTTTATCAGCTTCACTTTCAGCTTCACCGGCTTCACCAGATGCAGCATTCTGATCTTCTGCACTTTCCAACATTTGAATGATTTCCTCCAGCTTCTTCTTCCTAGCTTCAAGCTCTTTGCAGGTGCACTTTAGCTCAGCAATTAATTCTTTCTTGGAGATAGAAGACTTAGCAGTTGAGGGACCAGCAGATGTCCCAGAAGGGGCTTCAACATCTGCAGCATGGTGACTGAGAAATAATTTGTAGTGAAAAGCCAGGGGGCTCTCTCTCTTGCAGACTGTATCCTTGTCAGTTAAAATCCCAGGATATTGATTGAGTACAATACCACACAGCAATGATGGAAAGGCTATTGGTAGCTTGGTTGCAGAGGAGCTGGCATGCTTCATGGTTTGATCAAAGATAAAAGCTCCAAAGTCCAGCTTGGTTTGAGTCCCTACAGCATAGATGAATCTGGCCAGACCAGTTGAGATAGATGAAGTGTGGTTGGTAGGCACCCAATTTGATGTACCAATCCTGTTCAGCATGGCATACTTTCTGGTAAGCATGCTTACAGATAGCTTTCCCTTCACAGGCCATGCCTTGACCTGGTCAGCAGTTATCACCTTACAGACTTGATTATCTGTCTTGCCTAGCTCATTTGGTCCATCTGTTTCTCTTCCTAGATACTGATTTAGGATTTGGGGAGAAAACTCCACACATCTACCTCTAACATAAACTTTTCTAAACTCAGAGGACTTACCATTTGAGCAATCCTCCTGAAGATTCACAATGAACTCTTTGACAAGAAGTTCATAACAGGGAGAGAACTCTGAGACTGTCTTGAATAGTCCTGCAGCAGAGATTAGGTCAATGAGTTATGTGCACTCAAGTGCATTGCTGCTTAGTTCTCTTTCCAAAGCAACCCTTCTTTGGTACACATATTTCCATCTGTTGACACTGGAGACATGATGGAAGGATATATTGTCCAAGGGAGCTTCTGGAACAACAGTTGAAGCTCTAGCTGGTGCTGGTTTCTTCTTTGGAGGAGATGTTGGGACATCTGATCCAACATCTGAATCTGATGATGTTGCAGCTTTTCTCTTCTGGGTTTGAACCTTGCTCCATGGTTTTGCTGGACCAAAAGTGGCTTTAGCCTTGCCTTTCTTTGGACTAGCCTTCTTCTTCTCAGGAATGACAGTTTCATCTTGCATCTTTCCTTTCCTGGACCTTAGCCTTTTGGCTATGCTGGGTTTGACAAATGCTATGATTTCTGCATCAGAGTCCTGCTCCAGATTGACTACTGGAGGGGATTGAGCAGACTCCTCATCAGCTTGTTGATCAGCAGAAATTTGATCTTCATTTGATTCTTTAGCCTGTTCCACAGAAACTTCTTTATCACTTTCACTTGAGGTTTTATCCTCAGTTTGTTCAACATCAGATGAGTTCTTTTTCTTGTCTTCAGATGTTCCAACATCTGTTGGGACATCTTGTTCTGCAGCAGTGTCCTTTGTAGCTTGAGCTGGTTCTTCTTGAGGTGTAGGAATGGTGTTCAAAGGAACAGAGATCCCTTTCACCACTCTTTGTTCAGAAAAGACTTGGTTAACAATCTCCTTGATGGAATCATCAACATATTTGGAGTATCTTGTAGACATGTTAGCAGGAGAGGGAATGCCTTTAGCTTTGCTTCTGATTTGATCTTTACATCTCTTTGGTGTTCTTGCCTTTTTAGTGTGAGAGGCGCTTCCCCTGAGCTCGTCCAATGGTGTTGATTGCATTGGTACCACAGAGATGGGAGTGGCATGAACTACGTCTTCCTGGTTGAGAACTTCCTCAGTAGTTTTAGGGTTTTGAGACATTGTAGAGGAAGATAGATGAACAGCTTTAGGGTTTATGATTTCTGAAGGAATGCTAGTTAATGTGATTCGCTTGTGATAGTATGATGGGAATCTTGATAGCTGCTTATAAGTAGTTACTAAATAAGTAACCGTTACAGTGCAAATGATTAGGGATGGAATTCCCAAGGATCTTGTCCAGACTGGTTTTGCCATCTGGACCTTATGCCATGCAATGTCATATGACATGTTGGCACATCTCATTAACTGCTAAATATCACATAAACAGATTCCAAGTTTGCCCCTTAAGTTCTCAAATTGTGTAGCATCCAATGCTTTGGTAAAGATATCAGCTAACTGCAGATCTGTAGCTACATGCTCCAATGAAATCACCTTTTCTTCTACAAGATCTCTGATGAAATGATGTCTGATATCAATATGCTTTGTCCTGCTGTGTTGGATAGGATTTTTAGATATGTTGATTGCACTTAAGTTGTCACAGTACAATGTCATGACATCCTGTGGGACATTGTACTCAGTGAGCATCTGCTTCATCCAAACCAACTGAGAACAACTGCTACCTGCTGCTATGTACTCAGCTTCAGCTGTAGATAAAGATACACAATTCTGCTTCTTACTGAACCAAGAAATCAGATTGTTTCCTAGAAAGAAGCATCCTCCTGAAGTGCTTTTTCTGTCATCAGCACTTCCTGCCCAATCAGCATCACAAAAGCCAGTGAGAATAGGTTTGCAACCATGAAAGTACATTATGCCATAGTCACAAGTACCATTAACATATTTAAGGATTCTCTTGACTTGATTGAGATGACTGACTTTTGGATCAGCTTGATATCTTGCACAAACTCCTACTGCAAATGCAATGTCTGGTCTACTAGCAGTCAAGTATAACAAGCTTCCAATCATGCTTCTATATAAACTTTGATCTACATTCTCACCCTTCTCATCTTTAGTCAGCTTTAAATGTGTAGGAGCAGGAGTTCTTTTATGAGAAGCATTTTCCATTCCAAATTTCTTCACTATGTTCTTGGAGTACTTGCTTTGTGAGATGAACATTGAGTCTTCCATTTGCTTAACTTGCAGACCAAGAAAATAGGTTAATTCACCTACTAGACTCATTTCAAATTCAGCTTCCATCTGCTTGACAAAATGTTTGACCATCTTATCAGACATCCCACCAAACACAATGTCATCAACATATATTTGTGCAATCATGACATTTCCTTCTTCATCTTTAACAAACAGGGTTTTATCAATCCCACCTTTTCTGTATCCTTGCTTGATAAGAAATGTGGTAAGTCTTTCATACCATGCCCTTGGAGCTTGCTTCAGACCATAAAGTGCTTTCTTGAGTTTGTATACATGATTTGGACAGCTTGGATCAACAAATCCTTTAGGCTGTTCTACATATACCTCTTCATTAAGATAACCATTAAGAAAGGCACTTTTCACATCCATTTGAAATAGCTTGAACTTTAAGATACAAGCAATTCCCAACAGTAGTCTTATTGATTCAAGCCTTGCTACTGGTGCAAAGGTTTCATCAAAGTCTACTCCTTCAATTTGAGTGTATCCTTGAGCCACAAGTCTAGCTTTGTTCTTTGTAACAATTCCTTGTTCATTTGACTTGTTCTTGTACACCCATTTTGTACCAATCACATTTATGTCATTTGGTCTAGGAACAAGATTCCACACTTCATTCCTTGTGAATTGACCTAATTCCTCTTGCATAGCACAAATCCAGTATTCATCAGTGAGAGCCTCCTTGATGTTTTTAGGTTCTATTTTGGACACAAAACAAGAACCTGAAATCACTTCTCTTGATCTAGTGCTCACACCTCTGTTGGGATCACCAATTATTAAATCTTTGGGATGATCCTTCTGTATTCTGATGGAGGGAGGTTTGCTTGAATCTTCTGACCTTGTATCATTTTGAGTGAAGTTATATTGATCATTCTTTTCTTCAGCTTCAATCTTGATATCAGCAGATGTTCCAACATCTTCTGGGACATCTGTAGGAGCATCATCAATTATCACATTTATGGACTCCATGATAACATTTGTTCTGTAGTTAAATACTCTATATGCTCTGCTGTTTATAGAGTATCCAAGGAAAATTCCTTCATCACTTTTAGGATCCATTTTTCTCCTTTGCTCCCTATCTGCCAGAATATAGCATTTACTTCCAAATACATGAAAATACTTAACAGTGGGTTTTCTGCCCTTCCAGACTTCATATATTGTGGACAAAGTTCCTTTTCTCAAGGTAACTCTGTTATGGATATAGCAGGCAGTGTTCATGGCTTCAGCCCAGAAATACAGAGGTAGCCTTTTAGCATGTATCATAGCTCTTGCAGATTCTTGAATAGTTCTATTTTTTCTCTCAACAATCCCATTCTGTTGAGGAGTGATAGGAGAAGAGTATTCATGATTGATTCCTTCTGAAGAGCAGAAATCTAAGAATTTTTGATTCTCAAATTCCTTTCCATGATCACTTCTAATTCTGATCACACATCTGGATTTTTCCCTTTGTAATCTTTGACATAATTCCTTGAATACATCAAAGACATCTGACTTTTCTTTAATGAAATTTATCCATGTATATCTTGAAAAGTCATCAACCACCACATATGCATACCTCTTACCACCAAGGCTTTCAACTTGCATAGGTCCCATGAGATCCATATGTAACAATTCCAAAACTTTGGAAGTTGTCAGATGTTGGAGCTTTGGATGGGACATCTTGGTTTGTTTGCCTATTTGACATTCACCACAGATTTTGCCATCATCAATCTTCAGTTTAGGGATACCTCTTACAGCATCCATAGATATGATCTTCTTTATGCCTCTGAAATGAAGATGACCTAGCCTTTGGTGCCATAGTTTTACTTCTTCTTCTCTAGCTAGAGAACAAGTTGAAGTGGGACTGAAGTCTAGTGGCTCCCACATGTAACAGTTGTCTTTAGATCTGGCTCCTTTCATGACAACCTCTTGTTCTTTGTTAGTCACTATGCATTCAGATTTGGTAAAGTTTACACTGTATCCTTGATCACATAGTTGACTTATGCTGATCAGATTAGCAGTTAAACCTTTAACAAGCAGCACATCATCTAATCTTGGAACATCTTGACAATCCAAGGTTCCAACTCCCTTGATCTCTCCTTTAGCTCCATCTCCAAAGGTAACATACCTGGATGAATGTGGCTTTAAGTTTACTAGCAAATTCTTCAATCCAGTCATGTGTCTTGAGCATCCACTGTCAAAGTACCAGTCTTCTTTAGCTGATACTTTCAATGATGTATGTGCTATGTATGCAGTACTTTTATTTGACCAGATGAGTTGAGATTTCTTTTGATGCCTCTGCTCTGAGTGTTGTTCAGCTGATCTCCAAGCTTGATTGTTGATCTTGTTCTTGGGTATGTGGCTTTGATCAGTCTGAATGTCAGCTTTTGGTCTCCAAACTTTCTTGATTACTTCTGTCTTTTGCTTAGGAGGTTGCTGATTTCTAAGCAGCACTTTCTTGGTACCTTCTACTTTCTGCTTGGAAGGTTGCTGACACATCTGATTTGGATATCCATGTAACTTATAACAGTGAGGTTTGATATGCCCAAATCTTCCACAGTGATGGCATCTCCATCTTTGATACTTCTTCTTCATTTTGTTCTTTCCAGAATGTTGAGACATCTGTTGGAACATTATGTTAGTCTTTGTGTTCTGATGTTGAAGCATTTGTTGGGACATCTTGTTTGACTGTGTAATTTTTGAAGTAGCTTTGCTAGAGCTGGCTTCATCTCTGTTATATCCCATTCCACTTTTGTCCCCTGAATGTTTATTATTGCAGAGAATAACATCCAGTGTATTTGAGCTGCTGTTCATCATTCTAACAGATTTGGACATATGTTCCATCTTAGAATTGAGAAGAGTTACTTCACTTTTCAAGGTATCAATGATTACTTGATCACTTGCTTTTTCCTCTTCTAGTACTTCATTCTGCTTCTTTAGCTTTATAACCTCACTGCATATTTCAGAGCTTCTTTTGTATAGATCTTTGAATGCTTGCTCAAGTTGTTCATAAGTAAGCTCTCCACAACTGGAATCACTATCATATTCACACAGTCCAGCTAAAGCAGTAATATGCTTAGCTGATTCTTCTTCTGAATCTCCTCCTGAGTCTTCATCAGACCAGGTTACAGATAGTCCCTTCTTTTGTCTTTTTAAGAAGTTAGGACATTCCTTCTTGATGTGTCCATATCCTTCACATTCATGGCACTTGATTCCTTTTTCTTGACTGGTCTTTTCAGCAAGATTTGATCTTCTGTTAGCATCATAGGTTCTCTTGTTTTCAGAAGAGTTTGTGAATCTTCCACTGGAATTTGATTTACCTTCCATACCTCTGAGAATCTGTTTGAACTGTCTTGTAATCAATGCAAGGTTTTCTGATAAGCTTTTATCATTTGCTAGTTCATCATCTTCTTTTTCATCTGCATTTGAAACCAAGGCAATGCTTTTGTTCTTTTTAGCATGTGTGTCATTCATTCCCATCTCAAAAGTTTGAAGGGAACCAATTAGTTCTTCAGCTTTCATGGAGCATATGTCTTGTGCTTCTTCTATTGCTGTGACTTTCATGTCAAATATTTTTGGCAAAGATCTGAGAATCTTCCTTACAAGCTTTTCATCAGTCATCTTTTCTCCCAAGGCTCCAGACGTATTGGCTATATCCAAGATGTTCAAGTAGAACTCATGAATTGATTCATCTTCCTTCATTCTCAAGTTCTCAAACTTGGTGGTGAGAAGTTGAAGTCTTGACATTTTTACTTTTGATGTTCCTTCATGAGTTGTCTTGAGGGTATCCCACACATCTTTGGCCAGCTCACAATGATGCACTAGTCTGAAAATATTTCTATCAATGCCATTGAATAAAGCATTTAGGGCTTTTGAGTTGCCTAGTTCTGAATCTTCTTCCTCTTTACTCCATTCTTCTTCAGGTTTCAGAACTATTGATCCATCTTTGGTGTCTTGAACAGGATGTTTCCATCCAACATTTACTGCTCTCCATGCCCTGTTGTCAAGTGACTTTAAGAATGCAATCATTCTTGGCTTCCAGTAGTCATAATTAGAACCATCCAGTATAGGTGGTCTATTTACTGACCCTATATCTCTGTCCATGTTACAGAATGTGTTTTCCCTAGATCTCACCCAGTATAAACAGGCAGGGTGCCTGCTCTGATGCCAATTGAAATTCTGTGATCAGGTATGAGATGTCCTAAGAGATGTCCCAACACTTAATAGGACATTTGACAAATTTAACCAAAACTTAAACAGCAAGTAAAGTAAACAACACAGAAGTTTGTTAACCCAGTTCAGTGTATAACCACACCTACATCTGGAGGCTACCAAGCCAGGAGGAAATCCACTATTAGTAATATTAATTCTAGACTTAAACCACCCTGTTTAATCTATCACTTAATACTTACCCAATGCAATTTCTACCTAAGACTCACTTAGATAAGAGTACCCTACTCACTCCCCCTCAATCACCCAGTGATCAAGTTTACAAGTTTACTGAAATTGAAGACATCCTTCAAACAAGCTTGATCTTACTTAACAGTTTCAATCAAGTCACAAATGCACTTTTGCTTAAAAGCTCATAAAGTGGTACATAAAAACAACTTGCTATTAAAACACTAGACACCCTATTTGGTCTTCTGAAATTCTTACTCAATTCTATGAGTTTCTGTTGTTTAAATAGGTATCTGAATTTTGGGCTTTCTGTAGAATGATCCAGCCCTAATGTGCAGCAACTGTCACCTTGAATTTAGGGTTTGTTACCTCCTATATTCTAGGTGCATTAGGTCTTCTGTTTTAATCTGAATCTTCAATTTAAAACTCCCTACAGATGCGCCTTGTTCTGTTTTTATCCAGCATTAATTAATCCCAGATAGTTCTCCTTAAATATCTCTGATCTGTTAATCAATAATTAATTCTGGTAGCAGGTCTGAGATGTCTCAACATCTGTTGGGACATCCTGAAAAACTGAACTTAATTTATTCACACAATGTCCCAACATCTGATGAGACATCCTGAAATAAATTCACATACTCTGTTTGATAATGTCCCAACATCTGATAGGACATTCTGAACTGAATTTAGCATTTCTTGTTTGGTCAAAAATTCTGCCAATTCTTAAACATCTACAGTAATTTCGAACAATTAAACTTTTAAGCCTTGTGTCTTGCCCGGGGCACAAAGGTATGCTTGTTTCGGGATGTCATTTCATTTGCATACTTCATTCAATAAAAATCAATGGATGTTTCGTTTTCGTAAATATTGTGCTCCTTGTCTTTCTTTTATTTTTATTTTTGTTTATCAGCTATGTGTTCTTACACACACCCACATCACTAAAATGCAGATCCTCATCCATTCTGGATCTTGTTGATAACAGTTCTACTATTGCCAATTATAATTTCGAGAATCCGATCTATCAAGCTGAAGATGGAAAGGAGGAAGATTGTGAAGTACCTGTAGAGCTTGCTATTTTATTACAACAAGAAGATAAAGATATACAGCCACATGAAGAGCCAATCGAAGTTGTGAATTTGGGAACTGAAGAAAATATGAAAGAGGTCAAGATAGGGGCTGAATTAGAAGATGGTGTTAAGAGCAGACTAATTCTGATGTTACGTAATTATGTGGAGATCTTTGCTTGGTCCTATGAGGATATGCCAGGGTTGGATATAGACATTGTGGTTCACCGTCTACCGGTAAAAGAAGATTGTCGTCCGAAGAAACAGAAGGTTCGTCGCTTGCGTCCTGAAATGTCAGAAAAGATTAAAGCAGATGTGATGAAACAGTTTGATGCAGGGTTCTTAGCTGTGACTTCTTATCCTCAATGGGTTGCAAATGTGGTACTAGTACCTAAGAAAGATTGTAAGGTACGCATGTGCGTGGATTACAGGGATTTGAATAAGGCCAGCCCTAAAGATGACTTTCCACTTCCTCATATTGATGTTCTGGTAGACAACACTGCTCAGCACAAGGTATTCTCTTTTATGGATGGTTTCTCTGGTTACAATCAAATCAAGATGGCACCTGAAGATATGGAGAAGACTACATTTGTTACACAGTGGGGCACCTTTTGCTATAAAGTGATGCCATTTGGTTTGAAGAATGTCGGGGCAACATATCAGCGTGCTATGGTGACTTTGTTTCACGATATGATTCATCATGAGATAGAGGTATATATGGATGATATGATAGTCAGGTCCCAGAATGAAGAACAACACCTTGATCATCTGCATAAGCTGTTTGAAAGGTTGAAGAAATACAAGCTCAGATTGAACCCAAATAAATGTACTTTTGGAGTTAGATTTGGTAAACTCCTGGGTTTCATTGTCAGTGGAAAAGGTATTGAAGTAGATCCTGCAAAAGTGAAAGCTATATAAGAAATGCCAGCTCCCCGTACTAAAAAGGAAGTTAGAGGTTTCTTGGGACGACTGAATTACATTGCAAGATTTATTTCCCAATTAACTGCTACCTGTGAGCCAATCTTCAAGTTGTTGAAGAAAGATCAGGTGATGGAATGGAATGACGAGTGCCAGACAGCCTTTGATGAAATCAAGAGATATCTTCTAGAACCTCCAATTTTGATGCCACCAGTTGATGGAAGACCCTTGATTATGTACTTAACAGTATTAGACAACTCAATGGGGTGTGTATTGGGGCAACATGACGAGTCTGGTCGAAAAGAGCAGGCAATCTACTACCTTAGCAAAAAGTTTACCGACTGTGAAACAAGATACTCACTGCTCGAGAAAACTTGCTGTGCTTTGGCATGGGCTGCTCGCCGACTAAGACAGTATATGTTGACTCATACTACCTTGTTGATTTCAAAGATGGATCCAATCAAGTACATATTCGAGAAACCTGCTCTCTCCGGACGCATAGCAAGATGGAAAATGATCTTAACAGAATATGATATACAGTACACTACTCAGAAGGCCATTAAAGGAAGTGTTGTAGCTGATCATTTGGCTCATCAAACAGTAGATGATTATCAGTCAATGAGTTTTTAGTTCCCTGATGAAGACATTATGATTATTACCAAAGAACCTGGACAGTATGACGGACCTGAACAAGGATCCCGATGGACTATGGTTTTTGATGGGGCTTCTAATGCGCTTGGTAATGGTGTTGGTGTTGTGATCATTTCCCCTGAAGGTTGTCATACCCCAATTACAGCAAGACTTTGTTTCTATTGTACCAATAACATGGCTGAGTATGAGGCATGTATTCTGGGCATCAAAGCTGCCATTGATATGAAGATTCAGTTCCTGGACGTATATGGAGATTCAGCCCTGGTAGTGAGTCAGATTAAAGGAGATTGGGATACCAAGCATGAAAATCTCATTCCCTACAGAGAGCATGTATTGTCTTTGATCCCATATTTTGAAGAGATTACTTTTGGGCATATCCCACGAGGAGAGAATTAGTTGGCAGATGCATTAGCCCCCATGGCATCTATGTTTGAGATTAGCTAGGATGATGAAGCTCCCAAGATTACTATTGATAGATTTGAGAAGCCTGCATACTGCAATGAGATTGATACTGAAGGAGCAGAGGAGAAGCCTTGGTTCTACGAAGTGAAAAAATATCTTGAAACTCAGGAGTTCCCTGAAGGGGCATCTGTCAAAGATAAGAAGTTTCTAAGGAGGTTTTCTTCTAAGTTCTTCTTGAGTAATGGAATTTTGTACAAGCACAATCATGATTCGACTTTGCTTCGTTGTATGGATAAGAAGGAAGCAACAAAGATTATGGAAGACATGCATGATGGGATCTTTGGCACTCATTCTAGTGGTCATACCATGGCAAAGAAGATATTGAGAGAAGGTTACTATTGGTCTACCATGGAAGCTGACTGCTATCAACATTCCAGAACATGTCACAAGTGTCAAATCTATGCTGATAAGGTGCATATACCTCCAGCTCCATTGAACGTGTTGACTGCTCCTTGGCCTTTTGCCATGTGGGGCATTGATATGATTGGTGAGATCAAGCCTACTGCTTCTAATGGGCACCGTTTCATCCTGGTTGCTATTGATTACTTTACAAAGTGGGTGGAGGCAGCTTCATTTGCATCTGTTACTAAGAATGTGGTGGCTCGATTCGTTAAGAATAATCTCATATGTAGGTATGGCATCCCTAAAAGGATTATCACAGACAATGGCTCTAATCTGAATAACACCATGATTACTGATCTCTGCACGTAGTTCAAGATTAAGCATCACAATTCTTCTTTGTATCGTCCAAAGATGAATGGGGCAGTAGAAGTTGCTAACAAGAACATTAAGAAGATTTTACAGAAGATGACTGTTACTTACAAATATTGGCATGAGATGTTACCATTTGCTCTTCATGGTTATCGTACTACAATACGTACTTCAACAGGGGCAACCCCATTCTCCTTAGTCTATGGTATGGAAGCAGTTCTGTCCATTGAAGTTCAGATCCCCTCCTTAAGAATCATGAAGGATGCAGGCTTGGATGAAGATGAGTGGATTCAGACTCGACTTGACCAGATAAATTTGATTGATGAGAAAAGGCTAGCAGCTGTTTGTCATGGCCAGAAGTACCAGAAACGGATGATCAAAGCTTTTAATAAGAAGGTTAAGCAAAAGGTATATCAGGCTGGTGACTTGGTAATCAAGAGTATCGTATTACCACAGGGTGATCCTAGGGGAAAATGGACTCCTACATATGAAGGACCATTTGTAGTCAAGAGAGTATTTTCAGGAGGTGCCATGATGCTCACTACTATGGATGGTGAAGACTTTCCACAGCCCGTAAACGCATACATAGTTAAAAAATACTATGCATAAAAAGAGACCCGCTAGGTTGACTGGCCTAGGCAAAAATAAGGGCATCCCGGCGAACCGAAAAGGTTCGGGCAAAAATTAGGGATATATATATATATATATATATATATATATATATATATATATATATATATATATATATATATATATATATATATATATAATGTACACCCGACAAGTCGAAAACGTGAAAGGGCGACTTGGGCAAAAAAGGGTATCCCGGTGGATTGAAAACCTGAAAGGGCAATCCAGGCAAAAGTTAGGGATTAAAGCGTATGACTATGTCTCGTTTGGATCACTCATGTAGCCCCAACTAGTTGTGCTACCTAACTCAAGCCCGAACAGATAAAGATCAATCCAATCATTTCCGTCTCAACAGCAAAGGATGAGATACTTGAAGATAATGGAAATAGTAGAATTGAAACTCAATAGGATTATTTCTCACATAGTTGTTTTTCTTTGCTTTGTAAAACTTCTACGACAAATTCCTCTTGTTAGGAATTTTGTCTCCTTGTACAAACTTGCTTGTGTATAAGTCACTTTATAATATAAATAAAATTTCATCTTTGAATCCAGATTTACTTTTACCCTATTTACCTAAGCGAAAACGTCCATTGGTTGTGTTTGAATGTATGTATGCTTTTGAATATGATTGATGTTTACCAGAAATGCATAAAATGCAATAATAGTATTTACTAAGGACGAACGAAGGTAGGAATTCAACGAAGCTTCGCCGGTTCATTCCCACAAGACAACTACAAATCCCCAGCAGAGCAAATTTATCTTTATAGATACTTCGAGTTACATCTCCCCTTGAATTTATGTCCATCTCTTTTATCCTCAGTCGGGATACTCAGGAACTTATTCCTTCAATAAAAGTACGACGAACAAAGACGGGAGGTTATAAATACTATACTATCAAACAAGACGGGAATGTGTTCCTCATATTCCTCAGCAACAAGCCGGGATTTATTTTCCCTAGCCAACAGTTGTTATACAAAGATATTTGGGCGCTTCAGGCTGCATGATTCATAGATACATCATTTACATCATACCATAACATATCCATAAATGCATAATACATTTACTTAGATGCACCATGCCATACACGCATACATATTGCATAAACTAACGTTTTCTTTTCAGGATAGTTGCATGCAGATAAAACACTATCAATAATTCACAACAGTTCAGAGACGATCTATACGAAGATCTAGTGATGATACTTAATTCAGGGATGATTGCTACGAAGATTCGTTTCTGATAATCAATACTCAATTTGTCCTTGGAGGAGTACGTAAATGGTCTATACGAAGATCTGGTGCTTAATCCAGGATATTTACAAGGGATATAATCGCCACGAAAATTTAGTCCTGATATTCTTTTATCCTTGGATAGTAGGCAAACGGTCTATACGAAGATCTATTCCCTAATCCAGGGTATTTCCAGAAGAGATAATCGTCACGAAGATTTAGTTCAGAGACGATCTATACGAAGATCTAGTGTTGATACTTGATTCAGAAAAAGATCGCCACGAAGATTTGGTTCTGACACTTAAATTAAAGTATGTTCTTAGATATGGTTTAGAGACGATCTATACGAAGATCTAAGCCCTAACACTTGATGAAGGATATTCTTTTTCCCCAGAGATAATGCAGAGACAATCTATACGAAGATCTAGTGCTAGCATTCAATTCAAACCATGTTGCATAAACGATTCAGAGACGGCCTATATGAAGACCTAGTACTGATATCCAGTATCAACATCAAGATATTTTCACCTCCTGATATTATGGATGGCATCTATAAGCCAATCTCCGGTTCTTCCAAGTGGTATCTTCAAGCCCACTTAAGCATATACAACTGATCATCAGTGTTACTTTACGCACTGGCAAGTGCAAATTTTTGGGCTTTTGTGTTCAATCCCCTTCAACCTTCCAGGTCACGAATGGCACATATGCCAATCTAACCCCTCAGGTTTCAGAAAATTGAACAGGGGCAGATGTTGCACCCCAAAATTTTCCCTCACCAAGACAAGACATTGTGTACTAAGGTGTCCTAAGAGGTTCACAAGGTTCACAAGGTATTTCAAGAGGTTCACAAGGTTCACAATTAGTCAGAACGTTTGACAATTCCCTCAGACAATGCATCCTCCTAAGCAATGCATCTTAAACTAGGGTTTTGACTTCCATTAGGCTAAATGGACTTCCAAAGCTTCAAGTGAGCTTCATAGAATCCTATATGTCTTTAATAATCCCTATGTCAAGTTTCAAGACTTTCCCAAAAGGTTTGCTCAGTCAAATGATCAGATAGGCTAAAATCAGTCAAAGCAGTCAAAAAGTCAAACTGAGGTCAATTATGGTCAAACCAAAGTCAAACTTCACGATTTTTTGCCAACATCAATTTTATGAAGTAAAATTCATCATTTGATCAAGGGTTGATCATGATTCATCAAGGAGGTTTCAGATCATCAAGAACCAGGAGTGTCTAAATTTGGGTTTTCATAGGAAAAGCCAACTGAACTTTGACCAGCCATAACTTTCACATGCTTCATCAAAAATTTTCCATCCAAAGCTCACATTGAAGGAAATTGAATTCTCTACAACTTTGTGTCTTACAAGCCAAGCCTAAAAATGCTTCATTTGGAAGGTATGAGCTAAGACATTATAGGTCATTTCAAAAGTCAATAAAAAGTCAACATCTTCCAAAGGGCATAACTTGAGAATGGTAAAAGATATGGACATGAGACCAAAGAGGTTAGTTAGAGGACTCTCTAAGCTTTCAAAAATGTCCAAGAAGACCTTCATAGCATTAAAATTGAGGGATTTGTGCCTTTGCAAAGTTGGGAGATTTTTGAGAGGTTTATGAAGCAAATGGGATCTTAGAACCAAATTTCTCCAAATGGGCTTGCGTTTTTATGACCCAAACACTACCATGACATCATGCACGAATTAAAAATCATTTATTAAAATTTTTATTCATTTTATTTTATTTATTATGATTTTATACATTAAAAATCATTTTAAATCAAAATAAAATATAAAAGTTGCAATATTTGATAAGATTTTTGTTCTAGAAAGTCATGAAGGTCAATTAAAAGTGATTGAGATCATACAAAATCAGATCAACCAAAAATAGTAAGGATAAATCAAGATTTTTTCAATATTTGGAAGCATATCTTTTTCAATCTCAAATGATCCAAAAGTCCAAAAGATGATCTGATTTTTTGACCTAGTTAGGTCATATTATATATGTATAACATGAAGCAAACACGAGACACGAATTTGGCAGCCTCTAAGACAAGAATCAAACTTCAAAAATTCACCAAAAAACTCACATTAGGATTCTTGGATAGAGAGAATTTCAAGGCATTTCAAAGGTTTCAATATGTTTATAGGTGATCATTGAAGGATTCTGGATCATTTGCAGCATCAAAAGCATTGCCATAAGCATAAACCGAATCAATGTTATCACACCTTTATGAATTTTTCGTTTTCTATTGTTTGTGCATTATAAATTATGTTTGATGATTGTTTTGTGTTTGTGATAAGCTCATGAACGTTTTTGGACAATTTAATTAGAGTTTCATGGCCAATCCGTAAGAACACCATTGTTAGGGTTTCAAAGCTTCAAATTAGGGTTTCACGTTTAACCAAATATAAATGGATTCAAAGGACATGGATAAATTGTATGAGTCATGAGGAGTTCATTGACATAGTTAATTTGATGAAATCGTACTGTTTGTTTGATGTTTGAAATTCGCAGGTCATGAACATGAGGAAATTCGCAGGTAAAAATGCAGCTGAATTCTTAGGTATTTTCGCAGGAAAATTGGGGAAGATGAAGTTCAGATGGCGCCAAAAATCTAGTTCAAATATTGGTTTTAAAATAAAAGAATTTGTTGTTGATTCTATGTTGTACGCGCCCCATGTGGCTCAGCTGGTTTGTGTGTTTGCTTGTGTATTGAATGGTCCTGGGTTCGATTCCCCCCCAGGACATTTTGTTTTGCTTTATTTTTTCTATTTTGCAGGCTAGTAACAAAAGGAATTGCTGCTCTTACACTAGCACCAGCGTGCGCCTGGCCTAGTGGTTATGTTGTTGGTCCAAGATGAATGAAGCCTAGGGCCTGGGTTCGAATCCCAGCCCCAGGTATGTATTTTTCTCATTTTATTTTATTTTATTTGTTTTGTTTATATTATATTAATCTAATTTAATTAATTTCTTAAATTTTAAAATAAATGTATATTATTTCTTATACCAAAAAAAATTAATATTTTTAAAATTCAAACTTTATTTTCAAAAAAAATCATAATTTATTTTATTAAAATGGAATTGTTTTATAATATGTTTATATGTAATTTTATTATAATTTGTAAATAATTTATTTAAGATTTTAATCTAAAAATATAAAACCCTAATTTTTCTTAAATGAAAATCATAAACCCTAATTTTCTAAAACCTAATTTTTTATAACCTTTAAAATTTAATCTAATATTTGTATAAAATATAATTGATTATTTATTATTTGTTTAATATGTAAATAACTATTATTTGTTTATTGTTATTATAATTATTCTATTTATTTCTAAAAAATTTCTCTAAATATTTATTTAACTTGAAAAAAAAAATTTCTCTTGAATTTTTATTTCCTCTTTATTTTTACTAACCCTGTTATTATTATTATTATTTCATTATTACTAACCATTTAAATTATTGCTTATTTATTATTGTTATTTATCATTGTTTATAATTCTCGATTATATTGTAATTATCCCAAAGCTTTGTAATAGTTTAGGTTTATATTTTTGCTTTATTTTTATTGTAAATATATTAACTGTGTGGTTAGTAATTTTAGGGTGTGTATAACTATGTGTAATTAAAATGACTTAGAAAATTAACTTAAATAAGATAAATACTTGAATATAAACACTCACACACGTAAGTCGATCTTTGATTGCCATCTCACACTTTCTAGGGTTACCCCTCATGTTGCCTACTTCTAAGGTCAAGTAAGGTGTCTTAAGCAAAGTCCCTTCATAAAATATCATCAAGTCCCTTCAAATTATGAGATCAAGTCCCTTCGAGGTTGCCTACGATAAATGATCTTGTCCCTTCGAATAAAAGATGATAAGTCCCTACGAATTGCTAAAGACACCTTACAGTTGCTTATATTCAGATGTCCCTATACATGTCCCTTCACATCCAAGGTAATGACTACCTATTCCTTAATAATAGGGATAATCTTACCATTGAAAGAATATATAAGAACAGTAAAGACTTAATATAGGGTAGGTTCCTCTTAAGTACTTGCTCACCTTTTCAAAATACATTTTACACTTCACATTTCAAACAAATTTTCAAAACAAAGTCTTTATATACATCCATACGAGGATCATTATAAAGTACTTAGAAAATTTTTAATCACACACTACACCTTTCTCAAAACAATTTAAAGTGAGCTAAGTAACTAAGAGCCCATGGATAACCATGGATATAAAGAGTGCTAACACCTTCCCTTTGTATAACCTACCCCCCGAACTCAAAATCTTTTTAAGGTTTTTCTTATTCTTTTATGTCCTTTCCTTTTGGATAAAATAAAAGTCGGTGGCGACTCCTACTATCCGCAACATTTAACTAAAGTCAGTTCTCCCACCGTGTTACAGAATGTCATAGTCTTCCCGGGAAAGTTTCAGAGAGTACGCCCAAAGATGGAGGCAATTAGCTGCTGCCGTTCAACCCCTAATGTCAGAAAGGGAAATGGCAGATATGTTCATGAACACCCTCCAAGGGACTTATATTAATAGGTTAGCTGCATTCTCTTCCACTAGCTTCACAGACGTGGTTATAGTTGGGGAAAGAATTGAGAGCTTATTGAAAATGGGAAAGATTTCTCACAACGGCGCCAGTTCAAGTAGTGCAAGGAATCCATTTGCGGGGCCTCGCAGATCCGGTGAAACAAATTTTGTACATATGGGAAGAGGAAGACCCCAGTATCTGCCGAGATCAGTTGCCGATATCACTATTCCTACTCCACCTCCTCAATATACTCAACAACCACATCATTTTCCTCAACAGCCACAGTTTCCTCAACAAAGATCCTACAATAACAACAACCAACAACGCCCTTTCCAGCAAAGGCCATCTCAGATCAACAAGGTGATTGACCTTATACCAATGCCATATGCCACATTATTGCCACAACTCTTGAAGCTTAATCTTGTCGAGCTAAGGAATTTGGCTCCACCAGATCCTCAGAACCTTCCGAGAAATTACGACGTCAACGCCAGGTGTGCTTTTCATTCTAATGCACCTGGTCATACTACGGAAAAGTGCAGAGCTTTGCACATGAAGGTCCAGGATCTGGTTGATTCAAAGGCCCTAAATTTTGCCCCACCTCCTAATGTCACGAAGAATCCTATGCCCAATTGTCGCTCCCGAAGATTTGCATCCTGGTACAAGCGCGAACGGTCGGTGAGAGGAGAGAATGAAGGTGAAGTGAATAGAGTCGCCAGCTAGGCATTTTTATCCCGAAGGAAAGGTAATGCTGCATAAACCTGGAAAGATATGGATAAGACGGTTACGAACCAGAGAAACTAAGAAAGGGGGTTGGTTACAACCTGGGAAGGTATTAGCACCCAGATTGTCCGTCGTACTCGACGGGATCCACGCTTGAAAGTTTGTGTTTAAAAGGGGTAGTGTCTGTGCTATCTATGTGCAAAAGCTGGAAAAGAATGTACAAGTGTCAGTGCAAGAAAGTGAAGGTGAAGTGCTCAGGAATGAGGCTTAAGAAGAATAATGCTGGAAGAGGTGGGGAGAGACAGAGACTTTTGTTCGATAACAGTTAAGTTATGCCTACGTATTCTCTCGTGCAATGAGGAAGTCAGAACACCGTAGTTCGACTCAAAGAGACTGACAAAATAAATTTACTGATGAACTTCTTGCTTGTCTATGCTCAAGTGTATGACTCGTTTGGCTCGAGTGCTAACTGTCTTGCATTAGACGGAAGAAGCAAGTTCTCGTTTGTGAGTGAGGATGGTGAGAAAACAATCCCGGAGGAGACGATTATTGTTTGTTTTTGTGTTTTCAGTCTTTTATTGCTTTTTGTGTTTGTCATAAGTTAATGAGCTTAAGCCTAAACCAAGGGTTAGTAAACTCATTATATCCTCCCTTGGATTAGGGATAATGAGAATACCTTAAGTATGAGATAAACACCTCACACTTAATTACCATGATGATGTAGGATTAAGATCATTAACCTACTTATGATTATATAGATGTTTTGGGTGTTTTTGTTTAGTGTTAAGTAATGATTTTAAGCCATAATCAAGGATTAGTGAACCCATTACACCATCCTAATAGAAGGATAATAGATGAGAACACTTAAGCTGAGGAAGATACCTCAACTTAATCCATGATTAGGGATTAACCTCATGACAAAACAAACCTTTATTAAAGTGGATTTTAATTAATGGTAAGATTAAGAAGTGAATTTTATGGTTTGTAAGACAACTTGAGGGGGACTTGTCCATTAACACTAGGGTTAGTCCTTCTTAACCAATAAAGGAAGAATTAGAACCCTAATGCAAGGCCCAAGTTACAAGCTATTGTCTTAGTGATTATTAAGATGGATTGATTAAGAGGCTTAAACAAATTAAGAGTTTAATACTTAGTATTAAAGTTATACACTCCATCCTAAGAGAAGGATGCAGGCATAACCCTAATCACAAAGTCTTAAAACCTTAAAGGTTTAGTCTCTAATGATGAGATGGGATGAGATACACAACGAAGACACAAAGGTAAAAACTAAAGGGGGGCTAATTAAAACCCTAATTATTGTCATGCTTGGATGTTCCTATGGTTTGTAAGGCTTGCAAGAGATCTTCAGAGAAGCCACCAATGGAAGAAGCAGATGAAAGGAGGAGAAGCAGAAGAAAACAAGTTACTTACTTCACTAAAGAAGATAAGTAACTTGGAGAAAGAAAGTGGATGATGAACATGAATGATCAAGCTCACTCTAAAGCAAATGAAAATGCAGCAAGGATGCATAAGATGAATGATAAGAGAAATGAGAAGTGAAGGAAAATTCACTTCTCAAGTTACTTACCGCCTGAAATGGTTAGCATAAGGAAAGGAATGAAGTGAAAATAAAATGTATGCAAAGATGCAAACCAAAACCAGAAGCATAAACATGATCCAAATGATGCTATGAGATGATGCAAAGACATGTCAAGTATTATGAATTTTCATACAAGAGATGAGAATGCAAATGAAGCATGTTTTGAAGTATGAAAACACATGAAAGCTCATGGAATGAAATGAATGCATATCATGGAAAATGAATGAAGGAATGATCAAGTATGATTCTAATGTGTCCTATGATGTCTAAGATGACATGTGAATGCATGAAATGTCATGGCAAGTTCATGAATGGATGCATATGCAAGATGTATGCAAATGAACATGAGAAATTAGGGTTTTAAAGCAACATGAGATGAAAAAGTCAAAAACAGAAGCAAAACATAAGATAAAAAATTGCAAATGAACTAAAAGGAACCCTAACCCCATATGATATCACACCCCAAAGGAGGAGGTCTAACTCTTAACCTAAAGAAAGTTGTGAATTTTCTAAGTTATCTAGGGTTTTAAGGTACCTTAAGGGGAAAAATGCAAATCAAATAAAAAATGCAAGATAAATTTGTGACAAAACTATTCTAGACATTACATGCTATATGAAGATCAATTCAAAAAGAACCAATGTCAAACCCTTCATGGTTAGGCAGAAAAGAATTCTTGAAGTTAGGGTTCAAAAATGAGATTTTTATGAACCCTAAATTCAAGAAAAATGTCAAAATTGATTCAAAACCAAAACAAAATTTGTATGAATGGTTTGACAATGTTTCTAAATGTCCTAAGATGCAATGTGAATTGTTTTGGAATTTTCAGAAACCTAAATGATATTTTAATTAATTAATTTCCATTAATTAATTAAAATAAACATTTAAATATTTTTAAAATGGTTTTTTAATGCAAAAAATAAAAATAAAAATGTTTTTGGGTAGAGACAAATATTTGAATTAAAAATACAGAAGGAAAATATTTTTGGAAATTTTTAAGTATTTTAAATAAATTATGCAAAACAAATGATAAAAAATGAAATAAAAATTGAATTAAGTGAAAGTATGCTGATCTAATGGACAGGATTGAACCTGGGGGGATTTTCTTTGACCACGCGCGTTATCCAGTGGCTATAATTCAAACTGAGTTAATTTTAATTTTAATTAATTAATTAATCATAATTAAACCTAAGTGAACGCATCTGAGCCTTTCATTACACGCGGGAAACATTGATCAAAGGGCTGAGATTCAAAGTTCCCTAATTACGCAGCTTAACCCTAATCTGAACCCTAAACACTTTCAACTCCTAGATCTAAAGCTCCAGATCAACTCCTCTCACCTTCCTAAACCTAAATCTACTCTCAAAACAAATTTTTCATGGCTGAAAATCAAGATTCGAAGAACTCAAAAATGGTGAAACTTTCAGACAATCAGTACATGCTCATTTCGCAACCATTTTCAAAAATAAATATATCATGGTGATCAGCAAAGCATAAAGGACAATCTAAGAACTTAAAATTGCATTTCTGGAAAATTTGTTCTTGAGGTTACCTGAGCTTGAGCTTTCTCAGTTTGAAGCTTCTGAACCTCCTCTCTTGTGCAAACTCACTCCAATGATCCCTCTAATGAAGCTTTGATGCTTGGAAGGAGTTTGTAATGGCTGAAATAAAAGCTTATACTCTTGCTGGCCAGAAATTGTGTTTCAGTTTTGGGGGGTTTTTGGTTGCAATGAAGGGTGGGAAATGATCCTTTGATGAAGCTGAGGTGATTGATGAAAAAAGTTTGGAGTTTGAGTGTGTGTGTTGTGAGTTTCGAAAGCTTTTGCAAATGGGGTGATTTTTGAGAGCTTGGGCAATCTGAGCATTCAGGCTTGCTCGATGTGTATTATGAGTTGTGTTTGATCCACATAACAATGCTTGATAGGTCAAAGAAGTTGTTGTGGCCTATGGTGATTGGTATGGGCTCTCTTGCAAAAAGTCAACAAAACTTGTACTTGAGGTATGGGCTCTCTTGCAGCTGGCTTTTTGGCTTGTCCTGGTTCAACAAAGATCAAGGAGAGCCATGGAATGCATTTTGTGGTGATTCAGCAAGTGGAAGCATGGTTGTGTATCATTTTGCAATTTTCATGAAGTTTGGCCCCTTTGTGATTTCTTTAAGTTCAAGGCATGAAATGAGATGGTTCTTTGGGCAATTCTGATTTTTAGGCAATGTGTTATGTTGGTATGATGCATAGAAGTGTATTAGAGGTCACAAAATGACTTGGCAAGTGGTTTTGCA
Source organism: Lathyrus aphaca (assembly GCA_963966055.1). Lineage (NCBI taxonomy): Eukaryota > Viridiplantae > Streptophyta > Magnoliopsida > Fabales > Fabaceae > Lathyrus > Lathyrus aphaca. Next base: position 506,387,190 of record OZ014520.1, read on the forward strand.
AAAAAATCCTCTTTGGTGTATTCTTGAAAATTATAGGATTTTTGCCAACTTTGAAAGATCATAACTTGAGTTCCATAAGGAATTAGAACTTGTTCTTGTACTTTTTGAAGAGGTAATGATCCAATCTACAACTTTAATGACCGACAATTTTTCATTTGAAACATTTTTGATTGAGAAAGAGAAGGTTGAAATACTTTCCCAAAATGGAAAGTTTACATTACAAGTCATTTCCATTTTTGGCAACTTTTGGTTTAGCTCAATTTTCTTCAATTTTGTGAACTTCCAAGCACTTAAATGATCAAATAAAGATCATATAACTTCAATTTGATGAAAAATCCACTTTGGTTTCATTGGTAGGGGTCTCAGATGCCCTGATTTTGCTCTGACTTACTCAAGAAGTTACCCAGTGAACAGATGAATTCCACAATGAATTTCTTCATCAAACTTGGTACACATGATCCTTATAACATATTGAGACTATTAGAAACAAGAATGACCAAAAAATTTGGAGTTATGGCCTCTGAAACCAAAACCCTAATTTCAGGTCATCTGTGTAGTGAAACCCTAGCTCTACTTCCATGCTTTGTCAGTTCTTGTGATTTCTTGACTTCCTTGATCTTTGAGGGACATAATGTGATGATTGAACATAAATGGACCCTCTTGGAATGATTGGATACCTTTGGAGTGGCTCAGATGGATCCTTGGATTGCTCAAATCACAAACTCTAGATGCAGATGAACTTGAACTAATGCAGTGAAACCAAAATGCAATATGAGATGATAGGCTTAAACTAATGCAAATATGAAAGATCACAAGCCATGGTGTGAACTTAGTGAAGGAAAATTTGGTGTGTTTACAGCTGCCTCTATTCAAGCATGAGTTAGCTGTGCAGGATGTAAGCGCCCGACTTAACAGACAAACAAGATAACTTGTGGTTGAATACCAAAGACAGTCCGAAATTTGCACTCACTGGGTAGAAGAAGAAAAGGGATATAAATTGTAAAAGAAAGTATATCATGATTATAAAATGCGGGCGATGGAGGACGGCCATCGAGCAGAGGACGACTGCTGGGGATAAAGCAATGACGGGGATGACCGACATGCTGGGGAAATAAAGAGATCATGATGGGGACGGCCATCAGGTAAAGAAATAAGACTTTATGGGGATTTAAAGTAAAGGCAATGATGGGGACAACCATCAGGTTTGCAAAGTAAGGTAAACAACGACGGGGACGGCCATCAGTTCAAAGAATAAATGAAATATTGATGAGGGACAGTCATCAAAAGGTGAAGGACGATCACCTAGCAGGGGACGGTTACTCTTTACCACGACATAGGACGAATGTCGGATAGAAATGGTCGACGATGGGGACATCCATCAGATAAGCATGATGAAGGACGATCATCAAGAGGTGAAGGACGATCACCTAGCAGGGTACGACTGCTCTCGGGGTTTATCACGACATAGGAAGAATGTCGGATAAAAAAATCAACGAAGGGGACGGCCATCGGATAAAATGACGAAGGAAGATCACCAAAAAGGTGAAGGACGATCACCTAGCAGGGGACGGCTGCTAAATATCATGAAATAGGATGAATGCCGGATAGAAAAGGGTTCCGATAATGGAGACTCCGCTGGGGAAAGGATGAGGGACAGTCATCCATAGGTGAAGGAAGATCACCTGGCAGGGTACGGCTTCCGAAAGTATCATGACATAGGATGGATGTTAAATAGAAAAAAGTTACTTTTACTGGGAAACGGTAAACACGGACGAGTGCTTACGCTTAAGGAATGAAAGGTATAAGTGTTTTGAGGCTGTGTATAGATTAAAGATGCGGACAAGCATCCTTACAACCATCATACAGACGAGTATCCGTAGAAACAAACGTTGACTCGTGTTCAGAGATGATGGTACGGACGAGTACCAACTGGTTAACAAAGAACACATATGTGTGTCGAATCTGTGGGGAGTAAGTGTATACAAGATACGGACGAGTATCTGTATAAGTAAAAACAAGTATTGTGAAGTATGAGCGAGACACAGACGAGTGTTCGACTTGCTGAGGAAAAGTGACACGGACGGGTGTCAGAAGAGAAAATGTATAAGTTAGTGTAAAAGGTGTTTTGGAGACCTGTGGGGATAGGATGACATGGATGGGTGTCAATAAGAGTGTATTATAAACAAGTATTTGGTTTGCAACAAGTGTTTGGGCAACCATGCTAGGGAGCGGTTGTCGCTCCCACCAAATGAAACCCGGTAAAGAGGAGTACAGACGTGAACGGTCGGCGAAAGGAGAACACAAGGGTGAACCGAAAAGATTCGCCAGCTAGGCATTTTTATCCCGGAGGAAAGGCAATGCTGCATAGACCTAAGAAAAGATGGATAAGACGGTTGCGAACCAGAGAAACTGAGAAAGGGGGTTGGTTACAACCTGGGAAGGTATTAGCACCCAGATTGTCCGCCGTACTCGACGGGATCCATGCTTGAAAGATTTGTGTTTAAAGGGGTAGTGTCAGTGCTATTTTGTGTGCAAAAGCTGGAAAAAGAATGCAAGTGTCAGTGTAAAAGAAATGTGAAGTGAGATGAAAGAGTGTCAGTGTAAGGAAAGAGTCCAAAGTTCAAGACTATGAGGCTTAGAGAATAATGCTGGAAAAGGGGGGAATATACAGAGACTTTTGTTCGATAACTGTTAAGTTATGCCTACGTATCCTCTCGTGCAATGAGGAAGTCAGAACACCATAGTTCGACTCAAAGAGACTGAAAGATGAATTGACTTGTGAACTGCTTACTTGTCTATGCTCAAGTGTATGACCTGTTTGGCTCAGGTGCAAACTGTCTTGCATTAGACGGAAGAAGCGAGTTCTCATTTGTGAGTGAATGAGATGAGAAAAGAATCCCAGAGGAGACGATTATTGTTTGTTTTTGGTGATTTCAATCTTTTATTGCTTTTTTGGGGTTTGTCATAAGAAAATGAGCTTAAGCCTGAACCAAGGGTTAGTAAACTCATCACATCCTCCCTCTGATTAGGGGTAATGAGGATACCTTAAGTGTGAAGTAAGCACCTCACACTTAATCACCATGATGTAGGATTAAGATCATTAACCTACTTGCAATTATTTAGATGTTTTTTTTGGAGTTTTTGTTTAGTGTCAAGTAATGAGTTTAAGCCATAATCAAGGATTTAATGGACCCATTACACCATCCTAATAGAAGGATAATAGATGAGAACATTTAAGTTGAGGGAGGATCCTCAACTTAATCCATGATTAGGGATTAACCTCATGACAAAACAAAGCCTTTATTAAAGTGTATTTTAGTTAATGGTGAGATTAAGAAGTGGATTTTATGGTTAGTAAGACAACTTGAGGGGGACTTGTCCATTAACACTAGGGTTAGTCCTTCTTAACCAATAAAGGAAGAATTAGAACCCTAATGCAAGGCCCAAGTTACAAGCTATTGTCTTAGTGATTATTAAGATGGATTGATTAAGAGGCTTAAACAAATTAAGAGTTTAATACTTAGTATTAAAGTTATACACTCCATCCTAATAGAAGGATACAGGCATAACCTTAATCACAAAGCCTTAAAACCTTTAAGGTTTAGTCCTTGATTATATGATGAGAAAAGAAGACACAAAAGATGACACAAAGGTAAAACTAATGGGGGAATAATCAAACCCTAATTGTGATCATGCTTGGGTGTTCCTAGGGTTTATGAAGCTTGCAAGAAGATCTTCAAGAGAGCCATCAAGGAAGAAACAGGATGGAAGAAAAAGAAGCAGCAAGAAGCAAGACCACTTACTTCATTTAAGAAGATAAGTTGCTTGAAGAAAGAAAGAGGAGAAGGAGCATGAATGAGCAAGCTCACTCTAATTCACAAGTAAAAATGCAGCAATGGATGCATAAAAGAGATGAGAAGAGATTATGAGAAGTGAAGGCAAATTCACTTCTCAAACACTTACCACCTGAAAAGTTAGCAACAAGAAAAGAAAAGAAATGAAAATGAGATGAAATGCAAAGATGAAAACCAAAGTCAGAAGCATAATCATGATGCAAATGATGCTATGAGATGGTATGAAAACATGTCAAGTAATGAGGATGATCATACAAGAGATGAGAATGCAGATGAAGCATGAAAGGAACATGAAAGCACATGAATGCACATGAAATGAAATGAAGGCACATCATGGCAAATAGATGAAGAAATGATCAAGCATGAGTCTAGTGTGTCCTAAGATGTCTTATATTTCATGTGGATGCACAAAATGTCATGGCAAGTTCATGTATGCAAGCATATGAAGAATGAATGCAAATGAAAGCAAAGATTAGGGTTTATGTACAAGATGCAATGCAAAATTCAAAATCAGAAGCAAAACATGAGATAAAAAATTGAAAATGGGATCAAAGGTACCCTAAACCCATACAAGTTCACTTCCCAAAGGGGAAGGTCAGAAGCTAAACCCTAAAGGACTTATGATTTTTCTAAGTTTGCTAGGGTTTAAAGGGTGATCTTAAAGGGAAAATGCCAAACAAATCAAAAATGAAAGATAAATTTTTGCCAATTTTATCCTAGACACTACATGATACGTGGGATGCAATGCAAAAATAATCACTATCAAACCCTTTATGGTTAGGCAGAAAAGATTTTTCTAAGTTAGGGTCAAAAATATTGATTTTTAAGAATCCTAAATCCAAAGAAAATGTAAAAATGGATCAAGAACCAAAAGGAAATTTATATGAATGGTCTGATAATGTCTCTAAGTGTGTCAAGATGCAATGTGATTTTTTTGGTGATTTTTAGAAACTTAAATGGTATTTTAATTAATTAATTTCCATTAATTAATTAAAATAAACATTTAAATATTTTAAAAATACAAATTTTATGCAAAAAATAAAATAAAAATTATTTTCAGAATGAGAAAAATATTTAAAGTCATGATGCAAAAAATAAATTTTTTTGAAAGTATTTTACTATTTTTAAAAATTCGTAGAAGTTAAATAAGAAAAAAAATGAAATAAAAACTAATTAAATGGAAAGTATGCAGATCTAAGGGCTGGGATTTGAATCTGGAAATGGAGGGAAAGACCACGCGCGCATCTGGACGGCTCACATTCAAACTTCACTAATTACGCAATTAAACCCCAATCTGAACCCTAATGACTCTCTGGTGACCGGAACAGTGTTCCGGTCATCTTCTCCGGCCAGCCTCTCATTCAATCTCTCTCAAAACGCCACAAAAACTCATCAAACTCTCCAGAATCATTCCTTGAACATCATTAAACTCAAACCACACAACACAACTCATTTATTTTTCGTAAATCATGAGAATCGAATCAAAACACATTTTACGGGCAAAGTTTCAGAGCAACATAAAATCCTTAAAACTCAACCATTTTCAAAAAGAAAAGCATCAGCATGATCAGTGCAACATGAGGAACAAATCTATAACCTAAAATCAAGTTTCTGGAAAATTTGATCTTGAGGTTACCTGAACTGAAGCTTTCGAAAATGGCAATGTCTGGCTGCTTCTCTGCTTCAAAACCCCTCCAATGATCTCCCTCAAGAGTTTGCAATGCTTGGTTGGAGTTTATATGGCCTCTATGTGAAGTTGGCTGAAGCTCAGGACAAGGGAGGTGAAAATCGTATTTTTGATATAGGGTGTTTAAAGGCAAAATGAAGGGTGGGAAATGATCAGTGATGAATGTGGAGTTGAATGGTGGAAAAAGTTTGGAGATTTGTTGGCTGAGCTATGAGTTTCGAAGAAAAATGCAAAAGAGGAGGTTTTTGTGAATGCTCTGTTGTGGGAGGATTCAGGTTGTGTTGTTGTGTGTGTTGAGTTGCTTTAGGTCCATTAACATGTTCTGATTGGGCAGAGAGTTGTTGTGGAGCAGTGTGATTGGTATGGCTCATTTTGCAAAAAGTCAAGAAAGTTGTCTTTGGAGGTATGGGCTCATGGCAGGCCAAGGACAAGGGGGTGTCCTGCGCAGCTAGCTTTAGGGAGGTCCATGGAATTCAGATTGGGGCAAGATAGCAAGTGGGATGAAGTTTGTGGGTGTTTTGCAAATTGTGAAGGTTTTGGCCCCTTTTGAAATACTTGATGATCAAGGCATGAAACTTGAGAATTCTTTGGGCAATTCTGAATTATAGGTCATGTATGATGTTTGTGTAATGGTTAGAAGTCAATTAGAGGTCACAAATTGGTTTGACATGAGTTTTTGCAAGTTTCCCTCTTTGGTACATAAGTGAAATTTTATGATTTTTCCCAACTTTGCAAGGCCATAACTTGAGTTCTATGATGAATTAGATCAAGTTCTTGTACTTTTTGAAAAGGGAATGATCCAATCTACAACTTTCATGACCAATAATTTTTCATTTGAAGCATTTTTGAATCAAAAAGTGGAGGTTGAAAAACTTTCCCAAAATGGCAAGTTTTCATTACAAGTCACTTTCCCAAAATGGCAACTTTGCAAATGACTTGAAATTCTTCAATTTTGTGAACTTCTAACTTCTTCTAAGATCAAATAAAGATCATATACACCCAAAATGATGGAGAAGACCCTTTGGTTGGGTGATTGGGGGCCTCAGATGCCCTGATTTTGCACTGACTTGCTCAAGAAGTCATATATTGATCAGATGCCTTCCCCATTGAATTTCTTCATGAAAATTGGTGTGTAGGATCCTTATAACATATAGAGACTAATAGAAACAAGAATGACCAAAAAATTTGGAGTTATGACCTTTGAAACCAAAACCCTAATTTTAGGTCATCTGTGCAGTTAAGCTTGGCTCTGCTTCCATGCCTTTCTCAGTTCTTGTGATTCTTTGACTTCTTTGATCTTGGGAGGATATAATATGATGACTGAACATACATGGACCCTCTTGAGATGATTGGAGACTCTTGGAGTGGCTCATATAGCTCAGGGATGGCTCAGATCACAAACCCTAGATGCAGATGACTTTGAACCAATGCAGTGAAGCAAAAATGTAATATGAGATGATATAATTAAACTTATGCAAATGAAAAGAATCACAAGCTATGGTGAAATGGGTGAGGGCAAATTTGGAGTGTTTACAGTTGCCCCTATTCAAACATGAGTTAGTTGTGTAGGATGTAAGCGCCTGGCTTAACAGATAAACAAGATAACTTGTGGTTGAATACCAAAGACAATCCAAGATTTGCACTCACTAGATGAAGAAGAAAAGGGATATAGATTGTAAAAGTAAGTAAAGTATGATTATAAAGTGCGGGCGATGGAGGACGACCGTTGGGTAGAGGACGACTGCTGGGGATGAAGTAATGACGGGGACGGCTGACATGTTGGGGAAATAGAAGGATCGTGATGGGGACGACCATCAGGTTCTGTAAAGTAAAAGGGTAACCAATGATGGGGTACGGCCACCTAGTTAATGAAATCAAAGGTGAAGGACGATCACCTAGCTGGGTACGGCTGCTCTGTTGGGGATAAGATGAGGGACGGTCATCTAAGGTGAAGGACGATCATCTGGCAAGGTACGGTTGCCGAAGGTACCACGACATAGGACGAATGCCGGGTAGAAAAGGTCGACGATAGGGACAACCATCAGATAAGCATGATGTAGGACGATCATCAAGAGGTGAAGGACAATCACCTAGCAGGGTACGGCTGCTCTCGGGGTTTATCATGACATAGGACGAATGTCAGATAACAAGATCAACGATGGGGACGGCCATCGGATAAAAATGATGAAGGACGATCATCAAGAGGTGAAAGATGATCACCTATCAGGGTACGACTGCTAAAATATAAAGACATAGGACGAATGTCGGATAGGGAAGGGTTCCAATAATGGAGACTCCGCCGGGGATGATGAAGGACGATCATCAAAGGGTGAAGGACGATCACCTGGCAGGGTACGACTGCCGAAAGTATCACGACATAGGACGAATGTCAGATAGAAAGGAAATAATTTATTGGGATTCGCTGGGGACTTTTCTGGGGAAGGGTAGACACAGACGAGTGTCTAAAAAGGTATAAGTGTTCGACATTGTGTATAGATTAAAGATGCGGACGAGCATCCTTAAGACTATGATACGAGAGAGTATCGGTAGAAACAAACGCTGACGCATGTTCAGAGATGATGGTATGGACAAGTACCAGCTGGTTAACAAAGAACACGGACGATTGTTGGATCTGAGGAGAGATAAGCGGCGTATACAAGATACGGACGAGTATCTGTATGAGTAAAAAGTAAGCACGAGTGAGACACAGACGAGTGTTTAATATGCTGGGGAGAGTATGATACAGATGAGTATCATAAGAGGAAGTGTATAAGTTACGAACTTATGAGTGTAAAAGGCATTCTGAAGATCTGTGAGGATAGGATGACACGAACGGGTGTCGGAAGAGAGTACTATAAATAAGTGTTTGAGTTTACAATGAGTGTTTAGACAACCATACTGGGGGAACGGTGACACGGACGAGTGTCCAAAGAGTCTATAGATACCTGTTTGTGGTTTATATCTGCAGGGGAATGATGTGACACGGATGAGTGTCGAAAAGAGTATATATTGATATGTATTAGTGAGTGCAAAGGGGACGCTTTGGCTTTCTGCTGGGACTGTGAGTTTTTTTGTATACATTGCTGACGGCATGTCGGTATATACAGGTGTTTGATTCAAAACATGGCTTGTGACTATGCAATATGTTTGAATTTTGCCGTAATGCTCCGTATTAGACGGAATGATGTGAATGCTATGATTATGCAAAAGATAACGATCCGGGATTCGGGTCCCGTTGTTGTGAAGATCTCTGATTGATCTTTTTGAAGTGATATCCCAGCTGGGCATGAGATCATTGGTAGACCTGATATGTGATTCTGCTTGGGGAAATAGGTCACTGATAGACCTATCTTGGTGATAAGGAGCCCATTTGGGGCTGTGGAAGCCTTCGTCACTTTGTCGTGAGATCTTCAGACATTGCTCTTCTGGATAGAGGTTGAAACTCTGCGGGGAGATGATTCCCTGCCTGACACTTGGCTGGGGAGGAATGATCACTGAACGATCTTCCTAGAGATTTTTGCAGGGATCCTGCTGAGGATGATGATTTGGCCTCCTGCTGGGGAGAAACTTTCGTGCCCCATGTTGCACTTTGAATACCTGCAATCCTGTTATGACAAAGAAACATACAAGTACCCCGAGGTATCCCTTACTGGATTCCATCATAGGAGTTTAGACACTCCCGGGAGTAAGTAATATATATTTCCTGCAAGCACGTGATTAGAAAGGCGCATATGCTTTTATGCAAACAATATATCAAGGACATCAGACATCTTTGCAAATGAAATAAAATGTACAAGACGAAAGGTGACTGAAAATCTGATTTTATTAATTTGTGTGCCCTGAGTTGGCAAGTACAGTCAAAGAAACATATCCCTTGAAATGAGGAGATTGTTACAAATTGAGAAAAAAAAGATGCTGGCAATGTTGATGACGCTTCAGTGTGATTCCCTTTTGCTATGACTTGTATGACATTGACGTTCTTCTCATCTTGCTCTTGAAGAAGGTTGATTCTGACCGATGCTCGAACCTTTCGAAGCTTGCCATGTTGTAAGTGATACAGACGAATTCAGAATGCAATTGTTCGCTTATTCCCTTATTTTGCGTGGATCTCCCTCTTGGGTTTTCAATCCACCGGGATACCCATTTTTGCCTGAGTTGTCCAATGTGGCTTTTCAACTCAGCGAGTGTACATTTTTATATATATTTATTTTCCCTTATTTTTGCCCGAGTCTTTTATTCTGTTTTTGACTCGCCGGGATGCCCTATTTTTGCCTGGACTTACATTCTATTTTTGTGTCCAGCGGGTCATTTTATGCGAAGTATTTTTTAACTGCATCTGAATTCACAGGGGATAAGAAATATTCACCATCCATAGTACTGAGCATCAGTGCTCCACCAGAGAAGACTTTCTTTACTATGAATGGACCATCGTAATTCGGAGTCCACTTGCCCTCGTGGTCTGTATGAGGAGGGAGAAGTCTTTTCAGCACAAGATCTCCCACTTGGTATTCCCGAAGCCTGACTTTCTGATCGAAGGCTTTCTTCATTCTCTTATGATATAGCTGCCCATGACAGATTACAGCTAATCTCTTTTCTTCGATCAGACTCAGTTGTTCGTATCGGGATCGGATCCATTCTGCATCATTCAGTTTAACATCCATCAGTACCCGCAAGGAGGGTAATTCAACTTCAACAGGTAGGACTGCCTCCATACCATACACAAGCTGATACGGTGTTGCCCCAGTGGATGTTCTGATTGATGTACGGTACCCATGTAAGGCAAATGGTAGCATTTCATGCTAGTCTTTATAGGTGACCACCATCTTCTGCACAATCTTCTTGATATTCTTGTTAGTCACCTCTACAGCGCCATTCATCTTTGGTCTGTAAGGAGAAGAATTGTGATGTTGAATTTTGAAGTCCTGGAACAGTTCTGCCATCATTTTGTTGCTCAAATTGGAATCATTATCAGTAATGATTCGCTCGGGCACTCCATATCGGCAGATGATGTCTCTCTTTAGGAATCGGGCTACCACTTGTCTGGTGACGTTAGCATAGGAAGCTGCATCAACCCACTTGGTAAAATAGTCAATGGCTACCAGGATGAATTTGTGGCCATTTGAAGCAGTTGGTTCAATCTTGCCAATCATATCTATGCCCCACATGGCGAAGGGCCAAGGTGAAGACATCACATTCAAAGGATTTAGAGGCACATGCACTTCATCTGCATAAATCTGGCATTTATGACACTTTCTGGCATAAGCACAACAATCTGCATCCATCGTGATCCAGTAGTAGCCTGATCTTAACAACTTTTTAGCCATTGCATGCCCTCCAGCATGGGTACCAAAAGATCCTTCGTGCACTTCGTTCATCAACAAGTCTGCTTCTGCCCTATCAACACATCTGAGAAGTACCATATCAAAGTTTCTCTTGTACAAGGAACCATCAGCATTCAGGAAGAAACTACCAGCCAACCTTCTTAATGTCTTCTTGTCATTGGATGATGCCCCAGGAGGGTATGTTTGATCCTCCAAGAAGCATTTGATGTCATGGAACCAAGGCTTATCATCTTTAGCAAGGTCTGCGGAGAATACGTATGCTGGTCTATCAAGTCTGGATACTGAAATCCGAGGCACAAAGTTGGCAGCTTGAACTTTGATCAGGGATGAAATGGTAGCCAGAGCATCTGTAAACTGATTTTCTTCTCGAGGGATATACTCAAGCTTGACTATTGTGAAGAATGTAAGCAACCTCCTTGTATAGTCCCGGTAAGGTATCAGATGCTCCTGGTGAGTGTACCATTTGCCGTTGGTTTGATTGATTACCAGAGCTGAATCCCCGAATACAGTTAAAGTCTTGATCCTGAGGTCAATGGCTTCCTCAAGACCCATAATGCAAGCTTCGTATTCAGCTTCATTGTTAGTGCAGTTAAAGGTGAGTTTTGCCAAGAAAGGCATGTGAACTCCCTTAGGTGTAATGAGTATTGCACCAACACCACGACCATTCATATTAACAGCCCCATCAAACATCATAGTCCATTCTTCTTCTGGGTCAGGCCCTTCAGTGTGAATAGGCTCTTCGTGATCTTTTGCTTTTATGAACATGATGTCTTCATCATGGAAGTCAAATCTCATAGGCTGGTAATCATCAATGGGTTGCTCAGCAAGATAATCAGACAATACACTGCCTTTGATGGCTTTCTGATATGTGTACTGAATGTCATATTTTATGAGAATCATTTGCCATCTTGCAACCCGTCCGGTGAGTGCTGGCTTCTCAAAAAATGTACTTGACTGGGTCCATCTTTGAGATCAATAAGGTAGTGTGGATCAACATATACTGCCTTATTCGGCGAGCAGCCCACGCTAAAGCACATCAAGTTTTCTCGAGCAGTGAATAACGTTGTTCACAGTCGGTAAACTTTTTGCTTAGGTAGTATATTGCGTACTCTTTTCGACCAGACTCGTCATGTTGGCCCAGCACACACCCCATTGACTCTTCTAATACTGTTAAGTACATTATTAGAGGTTTTCCTTCAACTGGAGGCATAAGGATCAGAGGCTCTTGTAAGTATTCCTTGATTTTATCAAAAGCCCTTTGGCAGTCTTCATTCCACCTGACCGTTTGTTCTTTCCTTAACAACTTGAACAGGGGCTCACAGGTTGCAGTAAGATGAGATACGAACCTTTAAATGTAGTTCAATCTACCTAGAAACCCCCGAACTTATTTTTCAGTCTTTGGTGCAGGCATCTCTTGAATGGCTTTGACTTTGTCAGGGTCAACTTCAATCCCCTTTTCACTTACAATAAATCCCAGCAGCTGACCGGATCGCACCCCGAATGTGCATTTGTTGGGGTTTAGCTTCAGCTGGTACTTCCTCAGACGCTTGAATAGTTTCAATAGATTTACCAGATGGTCTTCTTCTGTGAGGGACTTGGCAATCATGTCATCCACATAACATTCAATTTCTGTGTGGATCATGTCGTGGAATAATGTTACCATAGCCCGTTGGTAAGTGGCACCAACATTCTTCAGTCCGAATGGCATTACCTTATAACAGAATGTACCCCAGGGTGTGATGAAAGTTGTCTTATCCATGTATTCAGGTGACATCTTGATCTGGTTATATCCTGAAAATCCATCCATGAAGGAGATCACCGAGAACTGAGTCGTATTGTCGACCAATACATCAATGTGGGGTAATGGGAAGTCATCTTTCGGGCTGGCTCTGTTCAGATCCCGGTAATCCACACACATTCGTACTTTGCCATCCTTCTTAGGCACAGGTACAATGTTAGCAACCCACGGCGGGTAACTAGTTACAGCAAGGAAACCGGCGTCCCACTGTTTTTGTACCTCTTCTTTTATCTTCATGGCCATATTCGGACGAGTACGGCGCAACTTCTGTTTTACCGGCGGACAGTCTTCTTTCAGAGGCAGCTTGTGCATAACAATGTCGGTATCCAGACCTGACATATCCTGATAAGACCGAGCAAAAACATCCAGATACTCCCGAAGCATGTCAATAAGTTGTTCTTTCACTGAATCTTGCAGACGGGCCCCGATTTTCACTTTTTTCAAGTCTTCTTCCATACCAAGATTAACCGTCTCAACTTCCTCCTGGTGAGGAGTGATAACCTTCTCCTCTTGTCTCAACAACCTGGATAGCTCTTCAGATAGCTCATAATCTTCTTCAACCCCTTCATTGGCTCGATTAATCGGATTGTCAAAGTCATACGAAGTCATAGCAGTGTCGTTGTCGGTGCAGTCTGGAGGGCACTCTCTGCAAGGGTTTAGATTTGTTCATTTTAGTGATCAGTTTTATCTTGTGAAAATGAAGTTATTATTTTGAAAAACATTGCCATTTTATTTTTGTACAAAAAATGAAAAATGAAAAACAGTGAGCGGAAAAGAAAATACTCATTTGAAAAAGATGTCTTGATATTCATTAATTGATCGTTTGCACAAAATACAAGATGGCCCGATTACAAAATGAGCCTTGACATCTTGGGCAAGATGCAGGACTTGATGCATGCTTTAAAGACAGGAAATAATAATTACTCTGCAGGAGTAACTCTTATAATTTCCTGGGAAGACCAGTTTGAGACACGGTTCCTCGGGATCCTTGGACGTATCCAGCTTTCCAGGTTACGCTCATCTTCTGACTCGTCTTCCAAACTGTTCACAGCATCTGGGGTGAGCATCCCCCCGCTGACAAACTTGGGCTCTGTTGTAGCATCTGGTTGATCTTGTTGAGTTGGTCTGTAACCCAACCCGAATCGGTCTTCTTTCTTTTCAACTGGCAGCAGCTTGCCCCAGCCTTCAGCGGTACCTTCCTCAACAACCTTCCGGGCTTGTTGATATGATGTGATGGAGGTCCCAGACACAACAAATGCTTCATTGATATTAAGGGCTTCAAACCCTTGACTCATTGTTTCGTTGATCTCCCCATCCATTTCAATGTATTTGAAAGTAGCCAGCTGGCTAACGAAGATATCCTCTTCCCCACAAATGGTAATGACTTGGCCCTCCCACTCAAATTTTAACTTCTGGTGAAGGGTTGACGTCACGGCGCCAGTGGCGTGTATCCATGGTCTACCCAATAGACAGCTGTAGGCAGGCTGTATATCCATCACAAAGAAGGTCGTTTTGAAAACCTGTGGGCCAATCATTATTGGCAACTCTATCTCTCCCAGAACTGATCTTTTAGAACCGTCAAAGGCTCTCACTACCAAGTTGCTTGGGCGTAGTGCCAACCCATCATAGTCCAGCTTCACAAGGGCTTTCTTGGGTAGGACATTGAGTGATGACCCTGTGTCCACCAATACGTGAGAAAGAACTGCACCCTTACACTCCAAGGTAATGTGCAAAGCCTTGTTGTGATTGTGACCTTCCGTTGTCAGATCAGCGTTGGTAAATCCTAGTCCATGACTAGCGTTGACATTTCCAACCACAGCCTCTAACTGATTGACAGTAATCTCCTCCGGCACATAAGCTGCGTGCAGGACTTTTAATAGTGCATTCCAATGAGCCTCGGAGCACATTAGCAATGATAGTATGGAGATTTTGGAAGGTGTCTGGTGAAGCTGGTCCACCACCTTATAATCACTCTTCTTGATTATCTGCATGAATTCATCAACCTCTTGATCAAAAGGATTCTTCAAAGTTTCTTTGGCAATTGGTTCTTCTTGCACCACGCTTTTCCCTTTTGCCTTAGCAGCAGCTTCTGCTTCAGCAATGGGCCTTGGTATTTGCGAGGCAAAGAGACGTCCGCTTTTAGTGAAGCCTCTGCCTCCCCCCGTATTGTCTATCTGAGGTGAAGAAGTTGATGACTCTAAAGTGATTTTCTGCCCCTCACAGTATAGATCTGAGCCATAATGCCAAGGGATGGCATTATTGCTTTCATAAGGGACTGGCCCAGGCACTGTGATAGTGACCAGACTAATAGCAGCTGCAGAGGGGACCACAATGGTGTGTGGATCATAATATATGGTAACTGGAGCTCTGACAGGAGTAGCAATTTGTTGTGAGTTGTTGGAAGGAATATTTGCGGGATCGTAGTATATCGTAATCGTTGAGACGCTTTCATTAACTCGTGTTGGTGTTGTAGTTGAAGTTGATTGGACATGTGTTGAAGTTGTAACAGGAACTGATGGAGTAATGGGTGTTGTCGTTGTAGAAGTAATTGTGACTGAACTTGTATCCGTTGAAGTGATTGATTGAGTAATTGTTGGAGTTGTAGCAGAATCTGTTGGAACAATGGTTGCTGACGTTGTAGGAGTATCTGTGATTGTTGATGAATGAATTATTGGAGTTGTATTCGCTGTTGTCGTAATCTGAAGAATGCCATCTCTAATGAGGCCATCTATGCCGTTTCTCAATCTCTCACATCCATTAACGGCAATGTTGCAATATCCACAGCCGACCTCACATCCGGGGAACACTTGGCATTCTAACAGCTGAGCTTTGATTTCAACCAATGGTGTTCGGATTTGTGCAACACTGTTAATTAATGTGGATGGTTTGCCCTCCTCAATAGCATTAATCCTAGACCCGTTGTGACTAGGCATTGGATTTCTTGTGACGTTTGGAGGAGGCGCAAAATTGAGAGCTCTTAAGTCCACCAGATCCTGGACTTTCATCTGTAGGGCCCTGCACTTTTCAGTATTATGCCCCGGTGCGTTTGAGTGGAATGCACACCTGGAATTTGCATCATAGTTCTTTGGCATATTAAGAGGATCTGGAGGTGCCAACGTCCTTAACTCAACTAGGTTGAGCTTTAGGAGTTGTGGCAAGAGTGCAGCATACGGCATTGGGATTGGGTCAATTACCCTGTTTGCTTGTGATGGCCTCTGTTGGAAGGGACGCTGCTGTTGGTTGCTATTGCTGTTGTTGTACGACCTTTGTTGCGGGTAATGAGCTTATTGTTGATACTGTGGTTGTTGTTGAGGATATGCTGATTGTTGTGGAATTGGAGCTGGGATGGTAACAGCTGCTACTGACCGGTGAGCATATTGAGGCCTGCCCCTGCTTGTATGAATGGAATTTGTTTCACCTGCCCTTCGGGGTCCCGCAAAAGGTTTTCTGGGATTGCTGGAGGAACTTGCACCACTGTCGGAGATTTTGCCCATTTTTAAGAGACTTTCAATCCTCTCACCAGCTATGACCACATCAGCAAAACTGGTAGAGGAGAAAGCAGCCAATATATCAATATAAGTCCATTGCAATGTGTTCATGAACATGTCAGCCATTTCCCTTTCTGACATGGGTGGTTGGACAGCAGCAGCAAGCTGTCTCCACCTTTGGGCATAATCCCGGAAGCTCTCTCTAGAAGACTGAGACATGCCCATTAGAAGAGTTCTATTGGGAGCCATGTCCAGGTTGTACTGATATTGACGGATGAAAGCCTCGGCCAAATCCTTCCAACATCTTATGGTGGCCCTAGACAAATGCGATACCATTCTCTCGAAGCTCCAGTCAGACTGTCCTCAAAGTAGAACATCCATAACTTTTCATCCATGGTATAAGCTTTGAGCCTTCCCAAGAAAGACTGCAGATGAGTGCGAGGATAGGAGGTACCATTGTACTTTTCAAAGCATGGGGGTTTAAATTTGTGGGGAATTCTCACCCCATCCACTAGTCACATATCCATCACATCGAAGCCCAAAGAATTCTGAGATTCAAAAGATCTTAACTTTTCAGCAATCTCGTCCAATCTTCTGTCATATACCTCATCTCCTGCCCCTATAACAGTAAACTGTTCTCCCTGGGGATCCTCCTGCAGGATTTGACCACCAGCAGTATTACCTTGACCATTCCTAGGGATGTTAACTTCTGGATTCAGATGAGGTCCATATTCTGGTGGGTCAATACGAGGCTGACCCCGTTCATTGTTGCTAGTTCCCCCCGTTCCCAGATGAGGTTCCTCAGGAGTTTGTCTTTCCACCAGCTCTCTTAACCTTTATTAATTAATATATTTTAAATTATATTTGAATATAATTTGTATATATTAATTAATATATTTTAAATTATATATTAATATAATTTTTATATATTAATTAATATATTTTAAATATTTAAATGTATTATTTGAATATATTATTTAATTATATTATTTGAATATATTATTTGAATATATTATTTAAATATATTATTTGAATATATTATTTAAATATATTATTTGAATATATTATTTAAATATCTTATTTAATTATATTATTTAAATATCTTATTTAATTATATTATTTGAATATCTTATTTAATATATTAATTTGTATATATTATTTAAATATCTTATTTGAATATATTAATTTGTATATAATAATTAAATATCTTATTTGAATATATTAATTTGTATATATTAATTAATATATTTTAAATATTTAAATATATTAATATATTTTAATTAAAACATATATATTTAAATATGTTATTTGAATAAATATAAATATAATTTTTTTTGTAAAAATTATCAATATAAATATATTATTTAATATATTAATTATATTTTGATATATTAATATAATTTCTAATATATTTTAAATTAATATATTTTAAATTATATATTAATATAATTTTAATATATTAAATATAATTTTAATAAATTAAAATGTTTGTATTTAAAACATATATTTGAATAATTATAAATATAATTTAAAATAAATTAAAATTTAATTTAATATGATTTAAATATATTAAATATAATTTAATATATTATTATAATTTAAAATTCCTTTCCCTACCTAAAGGGCGGGGATTCGATCCCCCATTTTGTCATATTTTGTGATTCTTTATATGGTTCAGTAAAATTGTGTCAAGCAAAAAAGACAGCGCTTTTGTTAGAAAGTGCTGCTATAGGTCTTTTGTAAAATAATTTAAATTAAAGTGTTTTCTTAAATTATACCTTAGAAAGCGTTTTTGGAGAAAGCGCTCTCTAAAGTAGTCACGTTAGAAAGCGCTTTTAAAAAACGTTGTCTAATGTGCCCTTTAAAGAGCGTTTTTTTTAGCGAATTTTCAAGTGAAATATAGCAGCGCTTTTCATTAAAAGTGTTGTCTTTTCTGTGCTATGAAAAGTCATTTTTGACGTGATATATATATATATATATATATATATATATATATATATATATATATATATATATATATATATATATATATATATATATATATATATATATATATATATATATATATATATATATATATATATATTCAAAACGTTTAAGGAAAATTTTCTCTTTAAATTAACAATTACATGATAATAAAACAAATTATAAATTTTTAAAAACGTTTGAATCTATATCAATTTAATTTGACTGTAAAATCAAAATAAAAACAAAAGAGGTATCTTTTCCTTATATTAATGATTATAATAAGAAAATAATAATATAAAAAATAAATTTAATTTGACTGAAGAAATTAAATAAAACCAAAAAAGTATATTTTCCATAGATAATTTATTATAATAAGAAAATAATAATAAAGAAAATCCATTTATTTGACTTTAAAGATAATAAAGAATTTTAACATAAAAAGTAGTCAACATAATAATAATAATAATAATAATAATAATAATAATAATAATAATAATAATAATAATAATAATAATAATAATAATAATAATAATAATAATAATAATAATAATAATAATAATAATAATAATAATAATAATAATAATAATAATAATAATAATAATAATAATAATAATAATAATAATAATAATAATAATAATAATAATAATAATAATAATAATAATAATAATAATAATAATAATAATAATAATAATAATAATAATAATAATAATAATAATAATAATAATAATAATAATAATAATAATAATAATAATAATAATAATAATAATAATAATAATAATAATAATAATAATAATAATAATAATAATAATAATAATAATAATAATAATAATAATAATAATAATAATAATAATAATAATAATAATAATAATAATAATAATAATAATAATAATAATAATAATAATAATAATAATAATAATAATAATAATAATAATAATAATAATAATAATAATAATAATAATAATAATAATAATAATAATAATAATAATAATAATAATAATAATAATAATAATAATAATAATAATAATAATAATAATAATAATAATAATAATAATAATAATAATAATAATAATAATAATAATAATAATAATAATAATATTATTATAATACTTCAACGTAGACATGACTCATAGACATGTTCTTCCAATCGTTATCACATTTTCTCCCGTTTGTCATTATAGATTGGAAATCTAATTCACTTTATTTCACTCTCCAATTTCACTATATCGTACGTTTCCTCGTTCTCTTCTCTCAATATCTTCTGTTTGTTTTGAAGAATTCTTACCATTATTTTTCACAATCATTATAAATTGAGTGACAAATTTATTTTATTTTCCTCAATTTTTCTCTCAAATCTTACTATACTGTATTTTTTTTCTCACTTTGTTGTTCTCCACCTCAATTAAATTAAAGCATAATATTTATATCGATTTTCTCTTCATTTTCTCATGCAATCTCCATTCTCATCCAAATAATTGTTTTGATTGATTACTACTTAATCTTATTAATGTAATTTATTATTTAACAGTGACGCTGACGTGTTGAAAGATGAATTTTCTGAATATGAATAATAACGGGAGAAAAAATGAGACTTTACTTATTGGTGAATCTTCACATGAAAGAGGATCCTTTGAACCAATTCGCGTTCCTCGGAATAATTTTGAGGAAAACGACGATGATGTCATAGAATGTTCACCAAGAACTTTTGCTGAGGTTTATTCCTTTTACTTTATTTTTTGTAAATTTTAATTTTTAATTTTTTCACTTTGAAACATTATTGCCAGACACTACAAAAAAAAACTGCTATTTGTCACGTGAATTTTACGTCACTACACTGAAATTCACTTCACAAATCAATTTTTGCGACGTGACCATTCACGTCGCAGGAGGCTGTGTGGCAACTTTTTTGCCACGTGAAATTCACGTCGCCATTTTGTCATGTGAATTTCACGTCACTAAGTTGTCAAGTGAACATTTGAGTATTTTTTATTTTTTTATTAACTTTATTTTTGCCACGTGTTTATCACTTCGCAAAGATATATATATATATATATATATATATATATATATATATATATATATATATATATATATATATATATATATATATATATATATATATATATATATATATATATATATATATATATATATATATTTAAATCTGACATTTACTAAGGTTAACATTATGTATTATATTTTATTATAAAAAATTATAGTGACGTAATAATCACGTGACAAAATCACGTGGTTGGAGAAGATTTTTCTTGTAGTGCAAGATTTTGTAGACAAATTTATGAAATGTTAGAATTCAATTAATAAATCTTATTATCATCGTTACTTTTACAATTGTTTACCAAATCATTTATTAAAACACTTGTTTTGTCTTTATATATATTTTAGGCAGTGGCCAATGCGAGAAGGAATCGTACGGTGAACGAAGTTTACTCGAATAGAGGTAACATTTTTTTCTCTCAAATTTTTTATTTAAACAACAATTTATATGTATGTGGATCAAATACATATATCCTTTTAATTATATAAAATCTAGAGTAGTATTGCTTTTCAAAAATAAAAATATGCTTTAACGATTTAACTATTATATTGAATTTTGAAGGAAAATTATAATTATGTTGTTTTTGTTTTATGTTTGGAAAAATAATTAATTGTTGCCTTTGTGGAAAGGAAATATATATGTTTTAAAAATCACACAATCATCTGAATTAGGATTAAGAGCAACACATAAGTAAGAGAGACACAATATATCCATCTAAAACTTTAAGACATAAGGTATATGAGACATTTTATTAATAAAGTATTTAATATCCACTTTTTACCGTAGTATGAGACTTCTAACTCCCATTTGTGTCATAATACACTGATATTTATCTATTTTTTGAATACATAATATAAAAAATATCAATAAAATTAAAGTTTGTTCGTTGTTAGTATTTATTATATAATACATCGAAAAATATACTTTCATTAAATATTTTCAATGGATTGCAACTTTGAGTGATTCTTGCATATTGAATTTCTAGTATTTGAAGTTAGTTGGTTCTTTTAACGTTTGTGGGTTAGGGAGTAGTTTTAAGAAACACAAAGTAAGAGAGCTTGTTATTTCTAACTCCTTTGACTTCTTGGACATTGAAGAGACAAATCTCAATAAGATCCTGACCTCTCTTGTTTAATCCTTGTGGGGTAACTCCTAATGTGAGTGGAGTTTTCCCACGTCTATTGGGAATAGTTAGGGGGAGTCCTTTCAATCTGGTGCAGTTCTAAGGGTTATTCTATTTTATCATTCTTTATTGTTGATTATCTTGGTGTCTTCCAATCGTGGGGAATGTCTAGATCTATGTGTTTGGTGGTGATATTTGTTTTAAGTGTGTTTTGTTTGAGAAGAGGGTCATGTGGCATGACCTGGTGTTGAGGAAATCCATTTTATGGGGTATTCTATGGTAGTTTTTTTTAGGATTTTAATTGGATTGGTGCTTCTAGTGATATGGTTAGGTGAGTTGGTTTCTCTAATAGTATTGGTAGTTTTGAATAATTTACCTTCAATAATTTCATCTCCCATGTTAATTTGCTTGATCTTCCCCTCTTATGTAGGAAGTAGGTTGGATAGATATTTGGTGTTTAATAGTTTGAGGAATTTGTGGGGTGCGGAATCTCAATGGGCTATTAATAGATATGTCTTGGATCAATGTTCAATCATACATAAGTATTCCAAAAAATTATGGGGTCCTAAGACTTTTAGATTTAACAATCACTAGCTTAATCATGGTAGCTTTTATTGGAAACCTTTTTTCCTTAAAGAGCAAATCAAATCTCTCAAAGGGGTTATGAATGCTTGAAAAAAATCTTTAGAAATATTGATTTCCAAATTGATTCCTTAAGAGAGGTGGTGAGTTCTCTTGACTTTCAGGTCGACCATGGTGTATGTTCTATGGAAGAGGTGGTGGCTAGATCGAGAGATATTGAGGATCTTCCAGAGGTTATGGAAAACCTTATTCCCTCAAATTAATCAACATTTTATTAAATGTAGATTGTTAGTGGATAAGGTTGTAGTTATGAATGAGTTGGTGGATTTGGCTCAGAAAACCGAAAAAAATTGTTTCGTTTTTGAGGTTAACTTTAAAAAAAACATGATCTAGACATTTGGAGTTTTCTGAATTATATGCTTATCAGTTTTTTAGTTTAATTCTAAGTGGAAATTCTAGATACATGCCTATTTTTTCTTGGGAAATCTTGTGGTTTTAATAAATGGATATCCTCCTAGAGAAATTAGCATCCAAATGGGATTGAAGGAAGGAAGCACCTTAGCTCATTTCCTTTTGTTGCTTGTGGCTGAAGGCCTAAATGGGTTATTTTCCAAGTAATGGATCTTAGTGTCTTCTCGGATTTTAGAGATTGGCTTCATGTATCTTACTGTCTTCCATCTCTAGTATGCAATGACATAATTATCTTGATATGTGCTTTTATGGAGAACCTATGAATAATTAGGGTTATTCTCTAAGTTTTTGAGCTAACTTCGAGTCTTTGAGGTAACTTTGCATAGATAAATCTCACTGGGGTTATCATGGATCCAAATTTTTTTAATTTTATTGGTTACTTTCTCCATTGTAATCAAGAGTCCTTTCTCTTCAAGTACATATGGTTACAAGTGGGGGAAACCCCCGCAAGAATTCAATGTAGGAAACTTTAGTTACTCTTATCTCTATATGGTTAAGCTAATGGAAACATCATTATGTTGGCATGGGGGTCGAGTGATTTTACTCTACTCAATCTTTAATGTTATCCATATTGCATGTCTTGCTACAAAATTGTTTGTCAAGATTTAGAACAAGATTATTAGGTTACAAAGAAGGTTCACCTATGAGGGGTTAAAGGTGGTTCTAAGATTGTTTGGGTCAAGTGGCCAATGTTTCAAGCCTAAGCATAAGGGATCATGGAATTCATGATCACCTCTTAGTTAGTTTGTCCTTTTTTGATAAGTGGTGATTAAGGCTTATTTCAGGCACTTATGGCCTATGTTATGATGTCTTATATGCCAGATATGACACCCATATTTTTCCCTAACTTTTAGGGGTATGAGAATTTGGTTCTATTATGCTTCATCTTGGGTGAGTGAAGTTTCTCTCTTTGGTTTCAAAATTGAGAATTCTTCTTATTGGTGTGGGGATCATCTTAGTAAAAAAGAAGTGGGATCATGCATTCTAATCTCATTTTGGAAGGATCTGTGGGCCAGACCCACTCCCTTGTCTGTTAGGTTCTATAGATTTTTTAGTATCTTTAATCAACATGTTTGGTCTGCTGGTTTGGTTGGAGCATTTTTAAATGTGAAATGACTTAAGATTTTAATTGAAAGAGATCCCTCTATATCTATCATCCAAAAAAAGGTCTCTAATATGTTATTAGCCATTTATGATGTGACATTCTCTCCTGAACCTGATAGGTGGAGGTAGTGTCACTTAAAGGATGGTATTTTTCTAGTCGCCCGAGTTAACCCGTAACTCCTTGAGTGAAATATTCCTATTGTGCTTCTTGTCAATTCCATGATTTTGGTTCTTCCTCTTATTTTGGATAGTCGTCCCCCTTACAATAGTTATTTTCTCCTGACAACTTTGTCAAGAAAAGGTCCCAACTAAAATTATTTTTAGGCATACGATGATAGTTGATACTGAAGGTGTTTTATTTCTAATGTGTATTTGGAGGTATAGTCGATTATCCATATGTTTGTGACATACTACATGAGAAGCGTTAGTTTGATATGACACCTTTAGGTGGCTAGGGTGTTGCTTTGTTCTTCCTAGAGATTTTAATACCTTCTTTTTTATTTAGATTGTTCAGATGCAAGTCTAGGGAGAGGGGTGGTTTGGCTATGATCTGACACATGATAGTTTGTCTGATTTGGATATTAAAGAATGATATAATTGTTTAGGTTTATCTATCATTGTGAAGAATGTGGAAGATAAAAACACATTCCTAGCTTAGAAATGATATCTTGGTAGACATGCGGTAAACATTTGTGCATTTTCAGTCTGCCTTGAGAACTCTACAATTTGTATGAGTCAATAGAGATTTGAGTGTCTTTGACCTTGTAGTCAAAAGTGCTTCGTGACACTCCTAGAGAATGTTTTTCTATAAATTGTGACTCCTTTCGACCGAGATCTAGCTTGCCCTATCTTATGGCGGTTCCTTATCTTGGCACTCTACTTTTGGTTCAATTGTTTTGTTTTTTAGATTAAAGGTTGGTTTGGTTTCCTTTTCTTATTTTTTTTATACTTTGTGCTTCTTGTATTTATTGGATTCTCATTTTTGTTTATTTAAATAGATTCTATTTCTTATAGTTAAGACCTTTCTTTCTCTTAATAAATGGTAGTTGAATTATATTATTATGGTAATTGATTTTGTTGCCTTGCAGAGAATCACAGGATCTCAAACTTTTTTCTTCCTGATGGCCGCATTATCCAACCAAATGATGAAATTATCTATATAAATTTTGATCCCATTGCAGATGAGGTATTAAGAAGTTTCTTATATTAATGTCTTACTGCTATATACTTGCTGTGAAAAGAAGTTAGTCACATTTGGTTGGTCCTTTTAATTTCTATAATTTCTATATAGTGCTATCATTTATGTTTTTATCTCTCATTAAATAATTGATCATTTAATAAACTAAGTGATAGTAGTTATTCATGTTTTTCATGAATTGTTACAAACGCATAAATAAATCATATTTTTGTTTTGCATATTAAATTCGCCAATAAAGTTAGCTGAAAATGAGAGGGAAGCTGCAAAAGCCAAGAAAGAAGAACTTGAAACCCCAAAGAAGTCTATCTATAAATGTCCAATATGTATGGATTCTATTAAAGAGGAAATGTCCACAAGGTGTGGCCATATTTTTTGCAAGGTCTGCATAAAACATGCACTTAAAAAACAAGGTAAATGTCCTGCATGTAGGAAACCAGTTACTTTGAGACAACTAATAAGGGTGTTTCTTCCATCTCCAAAATGAAGGTATGTTTTTCTTGAAGATAATTAGGGTTTAACAAAATTTATTATTATTATTTTTTTAATTCTTAATAAATTTATGTTCTAATCCTAATACAAACATATCCTACTAAAAATATAATGATATTACCTCAAACATTGTTGTTATAAATTATTATAATTTGATTCAATTTGTATTAAGTATATGAAGTGTTTAGTGCCATTTTAATCTATAATTAAAATTATTAGAAAAATTGTCATTACTGTCATCTTATGTTGTTATTTTTTTTTGTTATACAACAGGATTATCAAAGCTTTGTTGACGACAATTGGGCCTAAATAATAGTTTATTCTACTATACTTAGAAGATTGTCGAGTGATTTGTTATTTCTAAAGATGTTTGTCAGATGAAACTTTTTTCGTTATTTACTTTTCTTATCATTAATTAGATATGTTTGTTGGATACTTTTGCATGTTCAAAGTTTAAAGTTATGACTTCTTTAATATCAACATAAGGGATTTTAATATATATGTTAAATTCATGAGTTTTGGTTTACTTTCTTTTGACTATATTTTTGTTAGGTCTGATTGGTTTGATGAAGGATTTTTTGGGTCTTGTTTCTTTTTTAGAACAACTAATAATGCTTGGATTGCCAAATATCTTCAAGACTTATCTAAGAAGTATAATCTATGAATAAGATTTTATTTAGATTGAATGTCTTAGTTGAGTAAATGTACAATAACAACAATACTAACATAAATATAAATCACAATACAACTTCAAGATTGTTTTTAGTTTGATTGAATGCACAATGAATTTATAGTGATTTGCTGCTTGTATAATATTGACAAAAAATGATACAAAATTATGCACTTAATTAATTTATGTATGAATATACTTTGCAGTTTTTACTTGTGTTTTATCTATCCATTGTTTCGATACAACATAGAAATCAAAAAATATAGATACAAATTAAATATTCTAGAATTTATAATATAATACATGGAAAACTTTCCTTCCCTAAAATACTTTTAATGGATGGCAACTTGGTGTAATTTTTGTTGATCGAAATTCTACATTAATTTGGAGTATTTTGGTAGGTCATTAAATTTTTTTTTTTTTAACTTCTAAGAGGTATACATAATTAATGTTGAATGTTATGGTAATAAATAGTGTTGAATTTTAGAAATATCCATTTTATGATTATTGCAGAAAATCCAAGCATCTTAATTGATGTCTAGTTGTTTTTAAGTTTTTCCACAAAAACCTCTTTTGAATCTTCTTCTAGGCATATACTAAGCATCCTAAAAAATGAAAGATAAAAAACATAATATAATTAAAAACTGAATTTAACATAATAACTTTTCTCATAGTCTAAAATACCTATAACATTAGGTATGTATATAACCTTCTAGATAAAATACTACTGAGAGGATCCCAAAAGACTCAAGGTGGAGGTTAGCACACAGGAAGCCATGTTACTACTACAAAATTATGTTTTACCATAGTTGGGAGAAGGATTTTACCAAATTTGAGGTTTTTGGTAACAAAGGGTGTGGAGTACGTGTCCTCTTTTCCACCATTGGCTAGTAGTCCTAATAAAAACATAATAACATAATAGAGATAAATCTAGAAGTTAGTTAGTAATCAAGTTAGTTAGAGTAACTAACCTATCTAACTAATTCTAGAAGTTAGTTACATGTGGTATCACATATATGTACTCATTATGTAATAACTAAAGCATATGAAATGAAGTGAGAAATACAAGAAAACAAAAGAGTATTTCATTTTCTAATATGGTATCAGTAAGGTTCTGATCAGAACCACGTGCCTTCCGCCCCTCTCTTCTTCTTCTTCACCCATCATCTTCTTCCACTACTGAACCAGAAGAAACAGAACACTTCAATGGCTGACTTCGAAACCCAGTCACTGCGCTCAAACAACTCCAGCTTCTTCACCTCAAATTCGTCAAATTCGTATGGGCCAAAGCTGTCAATTCAGCTCAAAGATAACAACTATCTTCTGTGGAATCAACAGGTAGAGGGTGTAATCCTCACACAAAAGATGCATCGGTTCGTTATCAACCCCAAGATCCCTGCGAAATTCGCAACTGAACAAGACAGGTTGCTCAACAACTTCTCTGATGAATATGAAGCTTGGGTTGTTCAAGATCAAGCTCTCTTCATATGGCTGCTTTCCACCATCTCCGAATCGGTTCTACCGAGAGTGTTATCGTGCAAGCATTCTTATGAAGTCTGGGACAAGATTCACAAGTTCTACAACGCGCAGATGCGAGCTAGGGTTCGTCAGCTCAGAGTGGAATTGAAATCCACCAAGAAAGGTAACCAATCAATCACTGAATTTGTGCTTAAAATCAAATCCATTGCCAGCTCTCTTCTTGCAGTTGGTGATGCTATAACTGAGCAAGATCAAATTGATTCAATCCTCAACGGTTTATCAGAAGAGTATAATCCGTTCGTAATGCAAATGTATGGACAAACTGATCCATTATCCCTATGTGATGTTGAAGCTCTACTGTATGTTCAAGAAGCTCAATTAGATAAGTTCAGGCAAGAACTCATGGTTTCTCAAGTCACTGCTAACATGGCACACAAAGGTCGTGGTAGCTCAAGCTCACAAGAGTACACTGGCTATCACAGAGGCAGAGGTCGTGCATACAGAGGCAGAACTCGTGGAAGGGGGTATCATCCTCAAGGAAGACCAATTTGTCAACTTTGTGGTAAACCTGGTCATGTAGTTATGGATTGCTGGCATAGGTATGATGAATCCTTTACCCCTAAAATCAAGCAGAATGAAGAAACCAGTGGCAAAATGAACAAGCAAGTAGGAGAAAACTCAGAAACTCAGGCTATGGGAATGACAGCCACAATGTCTCAACCTGTTGCATTCACTCAAGATTACTCACTCCCCAATGATCTTGAGTCTCAATCTTGGTTTGCAGATTCAAGTGCTTCACATCATCTTACTCCCTATGCAAATTGTTTACAAATTAGCAAGCCATTTAGAGGTGATAGCCAAGTATATGTAGGTAATGGTCAGAGTTTGCATATCCAAAACATAGGGTCATCTTGCATTTCTAAAAGACTAATTCTTGGTGACATTCTTCATGTTCCTGCTATTACCAAGAATCTACTGTCAGTTTCAAAATTCTCTAGTGACAATCAAGTAATGTTTGAATTTCAATCTAATAAGTGCTATGTCAAATGTCAGGTTTCTAAGGAAGTTCTCCTTGAAGGGTTCCTTGAGTCAAATGGCTTGTATTGCTTTCCTAGCCTACTGCATAACTCTGCCAGGCCTATGCATACAGGTGGTAGTCACAAAGTTGTTTCATTTGTTTCAAATTCTAGCATTGTAGAGAATACTGATGTACTGTGGCATAGTCGTCTTTGACATGCTCATTTTAATTCTGTCAAAAGCATACTTACATTATGTAAAATACCATTAATGAATAAAGCATCTTCTGAGTTTTGCAAATCCTGTTGTCTAGGCAAAGCACATAGAATACATGCTCCTTTGTCAAATACTACTTATCATCACATGTTTGATTTAGTGTTTACTAATTTGTGGGGTCCCTCCCCTGATTTGTCAAGTTCTGGTTATCTGTATTATGTTGCTTTTGTTGATGCCAAAACTAGATATACTTGGCTATACCTGCTTAAACAAAAGTCTGAAGCTTTAGAAGCATTCAAGCTATTCTTTGCTTATGTTCAAACTCAGTTCAACATCAGCATCAAGGCAGTACAGTCAGACTATGGAGGAGAGTACAGACCCTTTACAAAGTATCTGCTTGGCCTTGGTATCCAACATAGGTTGACTTGCCCTCACACTTCACATCAGAATGGATCAGTAGAGAGAAAGCATAGGTCAATAGTGGAAACAGGCATCACACTTCTTACCCATGCCAACCTTCCCATGACTTATTGAGATCACAGTTTTGTCACAGCTAACTATCTTCTCAACAGGCTACCAACTTCTGCCTTACCTGCTTCAAATTCACCATATCATGCTTTGTATCACAAAGATCCTGATTACAAATCCTTGAAAGTATTTGGCTGTTCTTGCTTTCCACTATTGAGACCCTACAATAAACACAAGCTAGAACCTAGAAGCACTGAGTGTGTCTATCTAGGCCCTTCCCCTCAACATAAAGGCTACAAATGCCTCAGTCCTACTGGCAGGATATACATCTCCAAAGATGTAATATTCAATGAAAAGCACTTTCCCTATGTAAGTCTGTTCTCTGCTAGCCCTAGCACCAACACAGATGTACCTTTTAGTCCCTTACCCTGTCCAGCCATAAACAACAATAACTCCTCAGGTACACTAGTGGGGCCAACTACAGCTGAGTCACATCAGAATCAATTTTCCCCTCTACCTTCCTCTCACAGCTATCATCCAGACCTATCTACATCACCTCAACCTGTCATGACACCACATCAAAGTCCCTTGCCTTTATCAGACCAGCTCATAGCTGCATCAAATACAACAAACTCACCTCCATCAAATATCAGGAGCTATGCACCAAAATCACCACAGGAGCTCTCAAATTTTCAAGAGGTAGTCACTGAGTCCTCTCCCTCTTCTCAGCCATCACCACAAGCTGGACCTTAATCTCTCAGACAGTTGAGAAATGAAGTTTCTAACAGCTCTCTCTCACCAATTATTCAAAGTACCAGAACTGTACCACCTCCCCCACAAAACAATCATCCCATGCTCACAAGAGCTAAAACTGGACATTCCAAGCCTAAAGCTTATCTTGCAAACTTAGAGCCTCTAAATGTCAAACAAGCACTGCTGCAACCAGAATGGACTCAAGCAATGCAAGTAGAGTATGATGCTCTGATGGCAAATGACACTTGGACACTAACAACTTTACCCTATGACAGGCAAGCAGTAGGGTGTAAATGGGTTTTTAGGGTTAAAGAAAATCCAGATGGGACCATCAACAAATTCAAAGCAAGGTTGGTTGCCAAAGGCTTTCATCAACAACAAGGCTTTGATTTCAATGAGACCTTCTCTCCAGTTGTGAAGCCAACAACCATCAGAGTCATCCTCAATCTTGTTATCACCTACAAATGGGACCTACAGCAAGTTGACATTAACAATGCCTTTCTAAATGGAACCTTGCAAGAGGAGGTTTACATGGTTCAACCACCAGGTTTTGTTTAGTCCAACAAAGAGTTAGTATGCAAACTCAACAAAGCTTTGTATGGCCTAAAACAGGCACCCAGGGTCTGGTATGAAAAGCTCAATCAAGCACTTCTCAAATTTGGATTCAGTCATTCAAAATGTGATCACTCACTCTTCATCTACTCCAAGAAAGGTACAACTCTCTATGCTCTTGTCTATGTTGATGACATCCTAGTCACAGGCTCCTCCTCCACTCTCATCCTTGACCTAATCAACAAACTAGATGCTGAATTTGCTCTAAAGAAACTTGGCAAACCTGAGTATTTTCTGGGATTGGAATTCAAGTTTCAGACAAATGGGAGTTTGGTGCTAACTCAAGCCAAATACATCAGGGATCTACTGGAAAGAGCCAACATGAGTGGTGCCAAGGGTGTGCCCACACCTATGCTAAGTACCAGCAGACTCAGCAAAACAGGCTCTCCATTGTTGACAGATCCTCACTTGTATAGGTCCATAGTAGGAGCACTTCAATATGTCACATTAACAAGACCAGACATTGCATACAGTGTCAACAAGGCCTGCCAGTTCATGTCCTCACCATCAGAGGCACATTGGGCAGCTGTTAGACGAATACTAAGATATCTTGGTGGAACAATGTTTCTAGGCCTAGTATTTTCTGTAGCAAGTCCAACAGATAAATTCTCCTTGCGAGCCTATAGTGACTCAGACTGGGCTACGGATCCAGATGATCGTCGTTCTACATCTGGTTCTTGCATCTTCTTCGGTCCCAATATTGTTGCTTGGAGCTCAAAGAAACAATCTCTCGTAGCAAGATCAAGTACAGGAGCCGAATATAGAGCACTTGCTCATACTACCTCCGAGCTTCTTTGGCTTGAATCACTCCTCACTGAACTATCCATTAGTTTTCACCCTCCCACTTTGCTATGCGACAACCTCAGTGCAGTATACATGTCTCATAATCCAATTCTCCATGCTCGTACAAAGCATATTGAATTGGATATCCATTTTGTTCGTGAAAGGGTTGCAGCACAACGGTTAGTTATCCAACATGTTCCTGGGTTTGCTCAACTAGCTGACACCTTAACAAAACCATTAGGAACGGTAGCTTTTCATGATCTACGGAGCAAGCTCAAAGTGGTCTCTCTCAAACCACCATGAACTTGAGGGGGTGTAATAGAGATAAATCTAGAAGTTAGTTAGTAATCAAGTTAGTTAGAGTAACTAACCTATCTAACTAATTCTAGAAGTTAGTTACATGTGGTATCACATATATGTACTCATTGTGTAATAACTAAAGCATATGAAATGAAGTGAGAAATACAAGAAAACAAAAGAGTATTTCATTTTCTAATATAACACTCAATATTTCACTATGGTTGAAAAAACAATTGTAGTAAAAGGTAGAATGGAATTAGTTTGATACGCAACGATAATATTTTATAAAAATATTTTACCACAGTTGTAAGTTACAACGATAGTGAAACAAGTAGCGTATAATATTTCACCATATTTGTAGATTCTAATCGTAGTGATATACATTAACCTCATATGATATAATTTATGTAGAATGTTTTTTCCACCAACCTCTCACTAATCATATAACCTTTCAATTTGATTTAGAAAATAATAATATGAAAAATTAAGTTATATTTGAATAACAACTTACACTAATCAATGTTATTTAAAAATATCTACAAGTCATTACCCATCTCTCTCTCTCTCTCTCTCTCTCTCTCTCTCTCTCTCTCTCTTTCTAACAATTAGAATTTGGTTCAATGCCTCTAATTCTTCAATCAATACTTCCTTTTCTACCAATACATTTTGCAAAGTAACAATTTTTTTGAAAAAAATCCAATTCATCATCATCATCATCATAATTATCATCACGATGACGATGAACTAGTACTAGAGAAGGAACTATTTATTGAAGAATTAGAAGTATCAAACCAATTTCTAACTATTATATGAGTGAGATATGGATAATGGGCTACATAAATGTCAAAAATATTTATTAGTGTAAGTCGTTCTTAAATTATAACTTATTTTTTTTAGATTATTATATTCTGATTCAATTTGAAAAGTTATGTGTTCAATGAAGGGTCGACAAAGCACTTAATCCACATATGATATAATAATTTCAATTGTATCTTCTAAACATTTAGGTATGAACAAAATGAAATTTGCACAAGGAATAACATTTTCAACACTAAATAGAGCAACAAAAACAACAACAGTAACATAATATTTTGGCCATGTCAACAAAAAAGAACATCATAACTAACAAAAACCACAACAATAACATATACAACTCAACAAAAACAACACATATATCTCAACAAAAATATTTTACTTGTATCAACAAAAACAACAATATAATTCTACAAAAACAACAATATAAATCTACAAAAACAACAACTTAACTAACTAAAACCACGACAATATCATAAACATTTTACGTATCTCAACAAAAATATCATTTATAAGTCAACAAAAACATTGACATTAACAAAAACCTTTTACTTGTATTAACAAACACAACAACATAACTCAACAAAAATAACAACATAACTAACAAAATCCACAATAATAGCATAAACCTTTTACTTATCTCAACAAAAACAATAACATAAAACCTTTAAACTCATCTTAACAACCATAGCTATAAGTGTAAACATTTTGTTAACTCAACAAAAATAAGAAAATAACTCAACAAAAAAATCATTGAACATATATGATTTATTGCCTCAACAACAAGAA
Source organism: Lathyrus aphaca (assembly GCA_963966055.1). Classification (NCBI taxonomy): domain Eukaryota; kingdom Viridiplantae; phylum Streptophyta; class Magnoliopsida; order Fabales; family Fabaceae; genus Lathyrus; species Lathyrus aphaca. The sequence goes on from OZ014520.1 coordinate 506,420,247, forward strand.
AAAAAATCCTAAAAGACAACACTACCACAAAAACCACATTTAACCTCAGACGCGAAGATGATTTAACCTACACAAGTGAGGTAATGAAGAGCGGTATGAAAACTTGCCACTTTACCACCTCGAGTTTGGAATAACTAAGGGGTAAATTGTTCTGCACATGTGTTTGATCCCCAACAACTACAATTTATTATTTTCAAAACTGGATGTCGCACCAAATTTTTTCTCTCGATGAACAGTAAAACTGAGGTAATAGAGTGTCACTCCCGGGATTTTCAACCTAGTACAAACGCGAAAGTGGCGCAAAAAAGGTAGAGTCGCCATCCGGGAATTTTTATCCCGAATGAATGGAAAAGGTAATGCTGCACAAACCTAAGAAAGAAGGAAAGGACAAGGTCTTACGATCCAAAGATCTAGGTTCGGGAGTCGGTTACGACCTGGGAAGGTATTAACACCCCAGATCGTCTTCCGTACCCGACGAGATCCACGCTTGTTTGTCTGCTTCAAAGGGTGAGAAAATACGATTGTTTCTGAATAAAACTGTTGATTGGAATAGAAATGTGACAGGGAACTGGAAAAGAGATCGGAAAAAATTAGGGAAAATAAAGAATGTGCTCGAATGAGCCCTATCCCGCTGCCTTCGTACCTCATCGGGAAAATGAGGATCAGAGTCGACGTAGTTCGCCTAACTAAGGCGGGAATTATTTGTGTATGTTTTTTTCGTAAGCTGGAACTGCTTATGTATATGCTCAGTTATTGCAGGCTCGTATGATACGAGTGCGTTTACCGTCTTGCAAATGAGACAAGTCATCGCAAGTTCGCGTTGAGAGTGAACGAGATGAGAAGGGAATTCCCGCAGGAAAGTCGCTTATTGTTTGTTGTTTGCTTTTTAAGAGTTTTGTATGAATCTGGCACAAGGAAGTGAATTCAAACTCTTTTTCATGGAATGTGTACTTGCTACTACATTCCAAGATGGAATAGTAGAACAAGCACACAAAGTAAGGAGAATTTATCCAAGACTTGTTTCCAAGGATTATGGTCTAAGTTCACTAGCTTATTGAACTTACTACATGTTTTTGTAGCTTGTGAAGAAATGTCTTTTATGTTTTCTTTGTGAAGATATTCTCATGATCAGACTTGTGCATCATGCTAGAAAAGCCCACACTATTCCGAAATGGAATGAATATGAGTGCCCCATGGAATAAGGTTATACACAAGAGATTATTTCAATCCTTTATTAAGTGTCTTTTGGCTTTTCTATTTGAAGACGAGAGAAGAAGACTCAAGTGAGAAAGGACAAAACTAAGGGGGACTAAGACGCAACCCTAAGTTATTTATTATATACAAAAGGTAAATCTTAATGGTTTGTGAGGTTTTCTAATCCTAATGAAGAAAAAGAGGAAAAGAGAATTAGAAATCAACTTACTTCCTAAGGAAGTTAAGTTGTCTCTATAGAAAGGGGAAAGCCTAAGAGCAAAGCACAAGGTGCTAAGGCAACCACAATTATAATGCATAAGAGATAGGAATGAAGTTATGCTTACCTCAATCTCCCCCCTACAAAACAAAAGTTAGCATGATAAAGTAATTTGAATATGTAAAGCATGGCAAAACTCCAACAAAGCTCATACTAGCTAAAGGGAAAGAGCTATTGAGCTTCTAAGGCTAAGACCTAGGCCTAGGGTATCCTATATGGTAGAAAGCTTCTAAAGTCAGTAGCTAACTCAAACCAAAATATTCTAAAGTCATAAGAATGAACAACTTCAAACTATACCCTAAAATGGAGCTAAACCCTAATAGGAGTTAATGTGAAGTCACATGAAAAACTTAGGTGGTTAAGCAAGGTAAACTTGCATGAAGTCAAAGGTAAATGAAAAATCCAGGAGCTAACACTTAATGAAAGTATCCTAAGATGTAAACCAAAGTGGGATCAAAGAGATTCAAGTGAAATAAACTTAAACAACATGTTGAATGAAGTGAGAATAAGAAGAAATGAACATACAACTTCAAAAGAAGAAAAAGCTTAGAAGGAAACGTCAAACATGGTCAAAGGGATTTGAAATTCCCATACAAAATCCAGGGGCTTAATGAAATTATAAAATGGGATTCAAAATCGAAGAATTAGGCACACATGATTTGAAGTGAATGACATTAGGATTAAGGATACAAAAAGTTTGATTTTGGAGTTTCAAGGTGTCATGTGGAACTAAATGAAACATGAAGACTTTTGAGATGAAGTGAATGCATAAAAATGATTGTGGAACACTTGTAAGATGCATAATAATGATCTAACCTGGTTAACATACTCATGATATGGGTTTAGAGGTATGAAGATGGAAAGAGAAGATGAATTAGGGCTAAGGTAGCATGTATGTGACTTATGAATCAAGTAATCAACAAAAATCAAAAGGTGATGACCTAAAATGGATACACAAAATTTAGAGACCTCTAACATGACCTAAGAAACTCAAATTTGTGACCTCAAGTGAATGGCATAAATGCCTTACCAAATTTGAACAAAAGTAAGTAGGAATGGGGACCAAAAATGACTTATGACACAAGGGACCTAAAAATTATCAAACATCATTGAAAAATTATGAAAATGGACCTTTAGGATCACAATCTAGGGGTAATCTACCTCTAAAATATCTCACAAATATTTGGATTTTTACTCACTCAACTAATGGTTCAAAGTGTATTAGGGTTTTAAGGGATGAAGTTCAAAGAAAAGGCACAAAATGATACAAAAAATGACCTAAAAATTATGGAAAAAATGTTTTTGGGATCCTTGATATATACTATGGATAGGGTAAAAAGAATGGGATCAAGATCAATTTTCATTTGGGGGAAATAAAATTGGGAAGAGAATGTGTTCAAAAATGGAAGAAATATGACAATATTAATTGGAGAATTAATTCTGGACATGTTAAATTAGTAAATGGAAGAAATATGACAATATTAATATGGAAAATTAGTAAAAATGTTAAAGATCACATGTGAATTTATTTGGAATTTCTGGACATCATTTGGTATTTTTACTGAATTAAAATTGAAATGATAATAAAATGAAAAATAAAAGATGAAGGGAGGTGTAATCAGTAACAAATTAACATTGAATTGGATTGGGCTTTTTACAAGTGGGGTGTGAATAGAAAAGGGATACCCAGCCCTCATGTGCGCTGAACACAACACTATGGTAGAGACTCAGTCAACTAAACTGACTCAACCTTGACCCTTTGATGAATCTGATGCAAAGATCAAAGTCAAAGTAAACTAATCATATGGCTGACCAAGGAAGACACATCATAACCAGGTGGACGACACGCGTGTGAATACTCAGGCCACTAAAATTGTCACGTGATTTGCAAATGGCTTCATTAATGTGATGGCCGCATGGGGGACATTGGATCAGGTTAAATCTAAGGGTTGTGATATAAAGTTACAAAACGAAGCTAGGGCACTGTTCCGTCACCCGAGAAGACCTCCGGTCATCTTCTCTGGTGACCTGTACCTAGGGCATGCTCAAAAACTAACTAAAACGGAATCTAAGGCCATCACTGTGTTCGCCTCATTGAGTACATCACAAACCCAGGCTCATAATTCACTTATCCCTCATAACCAGTGCAAATCGAAGCAATCAATTTCAACCTAAAAATCTGAAACAAAGCATTTAGGATGCCTATCAACTAGCCAGGTACTGCAGTGCTTCTATCAAGCTTCAATCACCATAAATCAATCATAAAATGAATAACATCATGCAAGTTTAATTCAACTGAAACCTGGTAAATGCAGATCTTCAAAGTGCTGAAGAAAAGCCAGAGATGAGGTTCCAACAATAGCTGTCTTTGGTCTTGATCTTCTAAGAGTGAAATAAACACTCTGAAACACTTGATTCTGGACAAATGATGCAAAATGCAGAAAATCAATTGATTATGTTCTTGAGTGATCCACCTTGATCAAGCCATGGGCAGTGATAAGAACTCAAAGGTGAGCTAAATTGATGATGAATTGAATGTATTGATGAAGAACAATGAGGATTGAGAGCAAAATGCAGATATTTGCAGTGGTGCAATTCAGAAGCTTCCACTAAATTTGTCCATGGAAGTGTTGCTTGAATTGATGATGATGATGATGATGATGATGAACAAGAGGAAAAAGATGAAGGATGTTGATGATAAATGAAGCTGGATCGAAGCAAAATGCCCTGAGATCTCTGAGAAAATGCAGAGCAAAATTCAGAGGGAGAGTGATGGATTTTGTGAGTGATTTTGATCAAATGAGCATAGTTAGTTATGATTCAGTTATGTGGAGCTTATATAGGTGTGGTTGACAGTTGCTGACCCTAGTTAACAGTTAGAACTATGGTTAGTTCTAACTTGAGGTTCCATGAGAAAATGAAGGTGTGGATCAATGTCCATGTGAAACTGAATTGCTTAGCTCGAGTATGGTCATGTGTGGAAAAGTTCATGTTACTTGTGATGAGGCTTAGTGGAACATTGTGAAGTTGATTTCATCAATGAATCATGTGATGCAGTGCTTCTTACTTTTCTTGAATTTTCAAAAGAGATGTATGGAAATTGGCATGATCATGCAGTTAGGCGATGACTTGAACTCTTTAAGTGAAGCTTGGCACTCAATACAATCTGGATGAAGCGTACACACTTGACAGAACTGAATTAACCACTTGATTCAATGCCTTGGTCTACAAGAAAATCAATTTCAATTTGTGATCTTAAATGAGATGTAACTTCCTGATCAAGGCATCAATCTATGAACTTCTTAGGATCAATTTGAAGATAATGCACCATAGAACAAGTTTGATGTTTACTCCAAGATGAGATATGGCCTCTATGTACGTCAAATGTGTCTTTGAACACATAGAAACAAAATTTCATAATTGGATGGCTTGAACTTGGGCATGACTTGGCAACAGGCCCATGGAGGATCAGTTTGAACTTGCTTACTTTGACCCTTCATATGTCCAAGAAATATTGATCAAATGAAAATTTGGTAAACATGAAACTTGTAGCAAACATGGCAAGGAACAACTTTGATGTTGGAAGATTTTCCATTTGAGGTCATATTGTTGAAGAAAAATGGTTCTACTTCTTGCCCTACACATGTTTGATAAATTTCCTGGCAAGTCACGCGCGCCTGGCCTGCCTTGCCTTGCCCATGACCTAGTTTTTTCCTTGATTTGTCCAATCTTTGCATGATCATAACTTCTTCAATTTTAATGTTATGGACATGTTCCTCCTATTTATTTGAAGCTCAATATTCCCTCTTTCAAACATCCCAAGTGTAATTTTCATTTGACTTGTAGTTTGGGAGAAGGCCTCTCTTGAAGTTGGCTGCAAAATGGCCAAAACTTGCCATCTTTGGAATCCCTAATTTTCCAAAAATGGTAAGTTTTGGTTTTCTTGATTTTTCATGATTCCTCCATCATTTCTTGATCAAATTTGGTCCATAAGCTCCTTGTGACCTTGATTTCATGAATTTGATCTCAAAAAGCCAGGAGTTGACTTTTTACTCAGCATGGTTGACTTTTCCCCAATTCCTTGATTTTCAATCTACTTAACAATTGAAGACCTTCCAAAATGATTCCATGGATGAAATTTCAACCCTAGGTACTCAATATCATGTAGAAAACCATGAAATCAAGTTTGGATAAAAATCCTTTGGGAAGCTCAGTCAATCAGAAACCCTAATTTGGCCCCTTTTGTTAGGAGATGTTGCACTACTTGAATCCTTTGATCAATTTACTTCTTTCTAGGACTTGTGGCCTCAAATGAAGACTTGTGGGATGTTGTGAACCCTTTTCACAATTTTGAGAAGTCATGTTGTCCTATGATTGTCTTTGGATAGTCATCAATTGCTTCAACCATTAATCACAAAACCTATGCCTCAGCCATGTTGATTATGATACAATGCTTTAGCTCATGCTATGGATTTGAGTATGGAATGTGATATGCAATGTGATATGCTAAATTCCATGAAAATGAGAGGGAAAATTTTGAGGTATTACAACTGCCCCTATTCAATCAACTGTAGACCTGAATGAATAATAACAATGGCTTTTAGACATTCAAGGCGTGTAGTGATTGAATACTCTAATAAACCTGCAAATTTGTATTCTATGAGACAGTGATAATGCCAACTTGTTCTTTTCTCTATCTTTCTTTTCCTTTTTTTATATATTTTTGCTGACCTTTGACAGGACCAAAGGAAATGAGCTCATCATACTTAGATGATAACTCGAAGAGCACGAGGCCATCGTACTTAGACGGACTCGAGGATAAAACCATTGTACTATAAGGGAACCATAAAGAATGGGATCATTGTACTTAAATGATTACCGACAACACGAACGTTGTACTGAAATGGAGGCGCGAAAAGGTGGGCCTGTTGTAATTAAACAATACTCGGACACGAGACCATTGTACTTAAATGGAACTCGGGATGAACGGGATTGTTGTACTTAAATGATGACCCGCGACGCGACTGTTGTACTTAAACAAGATGCAAGAAAATGATATTGTTGTACTTAAACAAGACACAAGAAAGAAACCATTATACTTAAATGGAATCGAGAGGTTGAAATCATCGTACTTAGATGAAGTCAAAGAAATGGGATCGTTGTACTGAAACGTGAGCCCAACACGACACCGTTGTACTAAAACGAGACGTGAAAACTAAGCCTATTGTACTTAAACAAGACTCAAAGACGAGACCATTGTACTTAAACAGAACTCGATGAATACGAAACCATTGTACTCAAACGGAGTCATAGAAACGAAATCATCGTACTTAGATGAAGTCATACGGACAGGTTCGTTGTACTTAAATGATGACCTGCGACACGATCGTTGTACTGAAACGAGACGCAAAACAATGATATTGTTTTACTGAAACAAGAGTCAATTGGGGATGACAAACATTGACTTGGAAGAGAAATGATGTTTGTAAAATAGAATTGGCATCCTCTATGGGGAGTGCTTCAGGTTGAAAAGATGTTATGGGTATTTATGTAATATACCTCAAAACTGGCCCATGATGGTATGCACATGCTTGAATTTATCGCATAATGCTCCATGATGATGGAAATGCTACGCGTTTGAGGATGCAAATGCAATGATGATTATGCATATGCGAATGCGAAGAGACCTCCGGATAAGGAGATAACAGGTATCCCAGGTAGCTTGACTGGGGAAATGATGATCCCTGCACTGATCTGGTTAATCCTTGTGAGGAGAAAGCAACTCTGTGGGGGATATTGATAATGATACCCTGGATCTGAAATTCCATTGTTGCCAAAAATAAACTGGGCTTTGAGATTGGAGAGCCAGGATCCTGTTGGGAATGAACTCATCTTGCAAGGTACGCTACCCGTTGAACTCCGTTGGGGAAGTGATAACCTTCTGAATCGGTTGGGGAAACAGATGACGACGCTCTGCTGAGGAAGAAATATGTTGGGTATGGAGGAACTCCTTGTACTGCTGGGGAGTGCTCCTGTGTTGAAGGAAAATATCTCCTTGGGGAGACTATCAGTCTTCACTCTACCACTACTAGGGAAGGTTTCAATTTCCACTCTACTGGGGATAATGGAAGACATTCGGAAAGACGTTTATTGAAGGATTCTGTTCAAGCATCTGTTGAGGGATTCCTCCTACACCTACCTAAACACAACTGATAGTGCCTGCAACATGGAGGGTTAGTTTGGCCTGTATGCCCCGGGCTTATCTATCCATGTCACTCAACTCTTTAGAGTTGCATTAAATGTTTTTGTCCTCCTGCGTGAGTTAGAAAGCATTCAAATGTTCATAATGCAATTTTTATCACGATTTGCTGGACGTTTTTGCAATCAGTCAATGTTAGATGAAAAACAAAAACATATGGTCACAGATTTGACTGAAATTGAAATTTATTAATTGGTAAATGGCCCTGAATAGGAATTACATCAGGAGGCAATCCCTGGAAAGAGGAAATTGCTCAAAAGGAAAACAAACTATCCTATTGGCAATATGAAGAATGGATCTCATCAAGCTCCGACCCGACTATGACTTGTATATCTTCATGACTCTCCGTTCGCTTCACTTTTGAGGAAAGTGATTGAATTGGTCTTCAACCCTTGGAATGCCCTTAGTTGCAAATGGATCACAAACCTCGCAGACCGCAGTCGTTCGTGTTAGTCCCTAACTTTTCAATATGGCTTTTCACCTCAACGAGTGTACATTTTTTCAATATTTCCCTAATTTTTGCCCGAGCCTTTTATTCTGTTTTTTGCTCGCCGGGATGCCCATTTTTTCCAAGATCTTTCTTCTATTTTTATCCAGTGGGTCTTTTTAAACGAAGTATTTTCTTACTGCGTCTACATTGACAGGGGATTGGAAGTCTTCGCCATCCATGGTTTTTAACATCAAGGCTCCGCCCGAGAAGACCTTTTTAACCACAAATGGACCTTCATAATTGGGTGTCCACTTGCCCCTATGATCATTGTTAGGAGGAAGAATCTTTTTCAGCACCAGGTCACCTGGTATGTACCGTTGAGACCGTACTTTCTTATCGAAAGCCTGTTTCATTCGCCTTTGATACAACTGTTCATGTCATACAGCTACTAGGCATTTTTCTTCAATGAGGCTCAATTGGTTATATCTGGCTCGGAGCCATTCAGCTTCATCCAACTTGACATCCATCATTATTCTCAACGAGGGGATCTCAACTTCGACAGGTAGGACTGCCTTCATACCATACACCAGTGAGAACGGGGTTGCCCCTGTCGAGGCACGCACAGACGTTCGGTACCTGTGTAGTGCAAACGGTAGCATCTCATGCCAATATTTATATGTTACAACCATCTTCTGAACAATTTTCTTGATATTCTTGTTGGCCGCCTCGATGGCGCCATTCATCTTTGGGTGATACGACGAAGAGTTGTGATGCTCTATTTTGAAATTCCGGAACAAGTCTGCCATCATCTTGTTATTGAGGTTAGAACCATTATTAGTAATGATCCTCTCGGGAATTCCATACCGGCAAATGATATCTCTTTTGATAAATCGTGCGACCACTTGCTTGGTAACATTGGCATACGACGCCTCTTCGACCCACTTTGTAAAGTAGTCTATAGCAATCAGGATGAAGCGGTGACCGTTGGAAGCTGTTGGCTCAATCTTGCCAATCATGTCAATGCCCTACATGGAGAACGACCAAGGTGAAGACATGACGCTCAATGGATTTGGAGGTACATGGACCTTGTCGGTATAGATCTGACACCTGTGGCACTTACGGGAATAATTACAGCAATCGGATTCCATGGTGATCCAATAATATCCCGATCTTAGCAATTTCTTTGCCATAGCATGCCCTCTAGCATGCGATCAAAGGAGCCTTCATGAACCTCTTGCATCAACAGGCCTGTTTCGTGTCTATCCACACATCTGAGCAGGACCATGTCGAAGTTCCGCTTGTATATCACATTGTAACACCCCAAATTTGCCCTCTCTTTTTTATCATCGTCATCATATCATAATCATCATCAGCATGTCATGTCCTTAGCATATTGCATAGAAAAATGAAACATAGTACTCGCATGTTCTAGCATAAGGCATATGATCAATCATCAGGGAAATTTAAAGCTCGCAAGGCATGTTATACAAGTTTGATATCATGGTCAAAGCCTTAAAAAGGATTGAGGATCAAAATCAGGTCAGAACGGTTGGTGCCGGGTTATTCCTGAGGTTTCCCACCAAAAGGAGGGAAAATTCAAAATTCACTAGCGGTAACCGGTTAACACTTTGGTTAACCGGTTAACGGCTGTGAATTTTGAATTCCAGCAGCAATTTCAGCATGTGCTTTGGCTCCAAATTTCTAATTTTCTGATTTTTTAATCATTTGAATTGTGGGGAAGGATCTAGATCATTAATCCAAGCCTATTCCATTGCTAAAACCTAATCACATTCCAAACCATATTTTTTGGATCCCAAGCCTAAATTTTGGACCCCAAACCTAAACCATATTTAATCCATTTTCCTCCAAACCAAGAGAGGGCTCTCTCATTTTTCACTCTTCATTCTGAATTTTCACTCTTATCTCTCACCATTCTCTCATTTTCTCTCCCACATTTTCCAAATTCACTAAGAGTTCCTCTTTGAAGATCACATAACATTGCCTTAAGGTGTGTAGATCTTGGAACTAGACCTCCATCTATAGCTCCTTTGCATCATTTTTGCTGCTTTAATTGGTGATTTAGATCTGGTTTGGGAATTAGAAGTGCTTTTGGATCCAAAATTCTGCATCAAGACCCTTTGCTTGCATTTATTTTGCATGGAGTGTGAAGCTTAGCACTGGATCTTCAAAGTTTTCCGCGAGATCTCTCATTTCCAGCTCAAACAACAATTACCAAAGCATATCTCAGCTTTGTAGGTTGGTTTAATTAAGATCTAGCTCTGTTTTAGCTTATTTACATGATTGTGCTTTAGATCCACCATGTGCTTGTGTATTTGCTTGTGTTGCTTGAATTGATGGTTGATTTGTAACCAGATCCATGTGCTAATGTTCATGAGCTTAATGATGTTAATTAATGCGAATTGATCGATTTATTTCATGCATAATTGATTGCTGGCCTGGTGTGTGATTATTTGGATAAGCTGGTTTTGAGCTAATTTTCTATAGGTTTTTGTTGCTATTTTGACACCGTTAACCGGTTAACGCTTTGGTTAACCGGTTAACGCATCTATTTTCTGTGTTGTTTTCTACAGGTTTGACATGGTTAACTGGTTAACGCTTTGGTTAACCGGTTAACACTGAAGCAGATTGAATTTTTTGAGCTATTTTGAGCTTGTTTGATCCCCTTACATGTTTTAATTGCCATGGATCATTGTATGATAATTGAATATGATTGTTTAGGGTGATTTGTTTGCCGGTTGATGCATTGCTTTCATGTTCTCGACACGTAAATGCTTGTATGCGCAATTGGGCATGTTGTATGATATTTGTTGATGTGAGCTTTGAGCATGCCATTTCCATGAGTTTTGCTGATGAACATATGCTGAATTTTTGCTAACATTTGCAGAGGCTCATGGTAAGAGAAGTGTGGATGTTTATCCACATTTCATCTCTTCACCTTTCCTTTTAAGTTGCCATCTCTTTGTGGTTTGATGTGCCTTATGCCATCATGTGAGGCAACTCTTTTCTTCCCCCTTAAGGAGCAACTTATCTCCTTTAGAGGAGTAAGTTGCTTGCTAGCTCTTTCCTCCTCTTCTTCTTGCTCATTTTTGGTTCTTCTTTTCTCTTAGGATAGTTGAAATCTCACTAACCTTAGGACCACTTTTTCATGACAACTTTAGGTTTAGTCTTTCCCCATTTTAGACTTTTTCCTTTTTTGCTCCTTTGGTTCTTTCTCTTCTCTTCTCAAAAGCAAAAAACCTAAAAAACATTAATAAAGAAAGAAGTGACCTCTTGTGTAATAGCCTTATTCCATGGGGCATATGTATTCATTCCATCTTGGAATAGTGCATTTGTCTAGCATGATGCATAAGTCGGATCATGAGGTCATCTTCATCAAGAAAAATCATAAACAATACTTCTTCATTTTAATCACTAAAACACCTAATAAATTCAACAAGTCAATGAATTTAGGCCCTTACCCTTGGAAACAAGTCTTGGATAAATTCTCCTTACTTGGTGTGCTTGTTCTATTATTCCATCTTGGAATGTAGTAACAAGTACACATTCCATGGAAAAGAGCTTGAGTTCATTCTCTTGTGCCACACCAAATAAAAAAACTCATAAAAACACAAACAAACGATAAGCGTCTTTCCTTCGGGAATTCTTTTCTCATCTCCTTCGCTGCATACACGAACTTGCTCCTACTTGTCATTTTGCAAGACGGTTACGCACTCGTCGTCCGAGCCTGCAACACCTGAGCATTGACATAGGCAGTTCAAGCCTTAATTCACAAGCAATATTTTCCACCCCTAGTTAGGGGAACTACGACGTCTCTGATCCTCATGTCAAGATGAGGTACGTAAGCAGCGGGGTAGGTCCCGTTCGAGCACAATCTTTATTTTCCCTACATTTTTCCTCTTTGTTTTCTTTCTCATTTCCGTTTCCAGTTACGGCGGACGACCTGGGGTGCTAATACCTTCCCAGGTCATAACCGAATCCCGAATTCAGTCTCTTTGGTTTGCAGGACCTGTGTCCTTCCTTTTCTTTTCTTCTGGTTTGTGCAACATTACCATTCCCGTTCCTTTGGGATAAAAATGCCTGGCTGGCGACTCTAATCTTTTCCGCGCCACTTTCGCGTTTGTACCAGGATGGAAATCCGGGGAGCGACAGCTGGCGACTCTGCTGGGAACTTCCTAACTAGAGTATCTCTGGTTCCCCTCGAGAGTAAATCCTAGCACCTGTTTGCTTTTGTTTTATTGGGTGTTGATTGTTTGCTGTTGCGTGTTTATTTTATTGCTGTTTATTTACAGTTTATTTACAACTTTATTTACAGTTTTCAGTATTTATTTTCATGCATCATATATTATACTGGACTGTATGGCTGCTGGTTTCCTTTTTTTCTGTGGGGTTGGGAACTGTTGTTGAGAGATGAGCTCGTAACCGGGGCTCGAGTGCACCCTTGGACTTAGAGTGGACAATCACTTTGGCTTCATGGCATCTTGCTATGTTTGTAGTAGTGAGTTTCACACCCAAACTTGTGACCGTCTTGGAAATGTATTGATGCCAGAATCTTTCTGGGGTCATACACAACCTCGATAGTTATGTGCATCTGGGGACCGATCATTGAGGACCTTTGTGGAAACATCCCTCTCCAGTGGTGACAGTGGCAGACCACATTTTGTGGCAAACACATCCGCACCCTAGGGCTCACTGGGAACTCGCATAGGATGGCATGGTTCTTTTATAGGAACTCAATCAAAGCCTCTGGTTGTATGACGATAGTATTATATCCTTCGGGATGAATGTACTATTGTTTCTCGATTCCAGCGCTTGAAGCTGAGAACTTATAAAGGATGCTTGTTTTCCCGGACTCACGCTGAGGCCTCCCTGAGTAGTACATAATGCCAAACCGATTCCCTGATCTGGTCATAAGCCATTTCTCGGAAATGGTGAACGTATTATTGCTATTCGGCTTTGAGAGTCCGTGATGTTTGACCCGGAGCACACCCGTGAGATTGAATTCTCGTTCATGGAGCTTTATTCAGAGGATTTTGGTTCTTGGTCACTTGGGTCCAGTGTTCCTTATCTAGACAGTCCCGGTCGTCGATCATGTGTCTACATTGCATGTGCATCGCATCATACTCACATTAACTATTTGTGTTTCCATTTCAGGTTAGCATTTAATCTTTGTACCCAGTTCTGGTATTCATTGTTTCTTCAGATGACAGAAGCCCAAGAGATACCCAGAAAAAGGAATGCTCATTACACTTTCCTGCAACCAGAAATTGAGGAGATTCAGAAACTGGTGGGCTTGATGAGTGACAAGGTTTCAGACAATTTCAGAAGCTGGTATGGGAAGATCCTGGGTTACATGAACAAATCTACTGTTGATCAGAGGGATGTCCTTCATTCTTTGTTGTAGTTTTATGACCCTCAGTTGAGAATTTTTGTGTTTGCTGACTACATCTTGGCTCCCACTATGGAAGAAATTTCTGACATCCTGAAGATTCCTATCAAGAATGGTGTTCCCTATTATGTTGCTGAGAAGTGTCCCCCGTACAAGGACATTGCTGGTGCCTGTCATTTGAGTATGCTTAGAGTGAAGATGGAGTTGGAAGCCAGTAAAGGGAAGGGATTTAATCTGGATTTTCTTATCACAGAAGCCCATGTGTTTGCTTTGGGAGGGAAGTGGCTAGAGTTCAGTGCACTGTTAGCCTTAATGGTCTATGGGATAAGTATTTTCCCAGGAGAGAAAGGATGGGTAAGCTTGGATGCTATTACTCTTTTTATTAAAGGAAACCCGGTACCTACGTTTTTGGGAGACTTTTACTTCGGTGTCCATCACAGAAATGAGAAGAGAAAGGGGTATGTAAATTGTTGTGCTCCAGTGTTTGCTGAGTGGTTCTCTAAGAAGCTTCCAAAGTCAGTATCGTTCAAAGATCTTAAGAAAGATTGGAAGTGGGCTAGAAGATTGATGGGGTTAACATCTGATGATATAGCCTGGGGATGTAGCAGAAACGTGGTAAGGAAGGAGTTTATTATAAGGTGTGGTGAGTTTCCTTATGTGTCGTTGTTAGGTAGAAAAGGAGTGATAGGTCATAACCCTGTGCTGTCCAGAAAGCAATTTGGTTATCCACTGAAGGATCCTCCGTCAGATGAAGAAGTAGCTAAGACTTTGTATTTTCCAGCTGAAGATAATGAGCAGTTGTTTATTCAAGTATCCCAAGCTTGGGAAACGAAGGTTAGGGAGGGTAAGAAAGAATTTGGAAAGGTAGACCCTAAAACTTATCCCTCTTTTGCTGCTTGGATACAAGGGAGGGTTGATACATTTTTCCTTCCATTTTTAGTCGAGGCTCCACTATATCCAAAGGAGGTACCGGTGCAGACCACTGTTTCTCTTGAAGATTACAAGAAGTTGGAAGCTCAGTTGCACGAGGTTTGGGTAGAGAATTCTGAAATGGCTAGCTTGTATCACCGTTCCAATCGTGCTAAGCAAGAAGCAGGAGAAAAGCTACAGAAGATGCAGGCTACCTTAGAAGCTAAAGAAAAGGATTTTGCTGGGAGAGAAGCTCATTTTCAGAGATTGGGTTCAACAGAGTCAAAAAGAGAAGCGAATCGTAAGAAGACTTTGAAGACTCTCAGAGAAGCTCGATAGTCCATTACTTGGTTACAGGGCCAAAGAGAACATGAGCAGAAGAAGTACAAAGAAAAGGAAGAGTTCTTCGAGGTACAAATGGCCTTCAAGAAAGAAGAGGTAGAACAAGTTCACAAAATATGAAGGGAAAAGACTCAACAAATGGAACAGAGCCAACTTGCCTTGAAGGAAGCAATGAAGGAGATTGCAGATCTTAGGCTGAGAGCAGGCATCAAGAAGAATCAGACCAAGGTGGGGACTACAGAAGGGAAGCTTGGATCTTCTTTTAGCTTAGGGTTTTAGTTTGTTGTTTCTTGTATCCAGACTACCTACAGGCTTGTTGTAGGAGTCTTGCTTTATCTTTCTGTCATTTGTATTGAATTGTAACCCTTTGGGGAATGTTGTTTATGTCTATGACTCTGATTGTTGGTAGTTTGTTCATGCTATGAAATGATACTTTCCAATTACCATTTCTGAATGAGCAAAGTTGTTGGTCTTAGGACACCAGGATCTGAATACTCCTCGAAAGAGTTTGAAAAGCTAGTCATCTGGAGTATTTTCTGTCAAAATACCAGAACTGGGGCATATTAAGGCCTGAACATAGAAACATGAATAGTTACATTGCATGCATATAACGTGTTTGTTATTTTGCAGGTATTTCTCCAGTGTTCTAACGATCATGTCACTTTCAGGCACTATAGCTCCCAAGAAGGTTCAGAGACAGTCAACGGTGCACAGATATCATACAAAGGTGAACAGAGAAAGAGAAATGGAGCAGATGCAAGCAGATCTGGCTGACTTAAGGACGAGAATGGAAAATTTCATGAACCTCATGGCTGGGATGGGTCAAACTCAAGAGCGTTTTCGCGAGATGGTAGAGAAAAATCAAGCCAGGAACAATGGGACATCAGATGGAGGTAATCGCAATGGGGCTAGCGCCCGTCATGTTGAAATCCATGTGGTTCAACCAGGGGTCACTATTATCAATGATGGAGTGAATAATCTGCAGATGGATGGGCAGGACGAGCAGTTTACTTTGTTGGATGAGGCGGAAGGCCAAGGGGTTGATATGAATAGAAGATTTGAAGAAATGGCTGAGCAGATTCGCGCCATTCAATCTCAGAGTTCTCTAGGGTTTGACATCAATGATCTGGGCTTAGTGCTAGGAGTGAGGATTCCCTACAAATTCAAGATCCCTACTTTTGATAAGTACAACGGCACGGAGTGCCTGAAAACTCACCTTCAGTCGTTTGTGGGAAGGATTGTTGCGCATACAGATGATGAGAAGTTGTGGATGTATTACTTCTAGAATAGTCTTGTATGGGCTTCCTTAGAATGGTACATGAAGCTTAGCAGGGTCAATATCCGAAGTTGGAAGGATTTGGATGAGGCGTTTGTAAAGCAGTATCAGTATAATTTGGATATGGCTCCGAATCGTACCTAGTTGCAGACGATGTCTCTGAATTTTAAAGAAGGGTTCAAAGAGTACGCCCAGAGGTGGCGTCAACTTGCTGCTCGAGTGCAACCTACCTTTTTAGAGAATGAAATGGCATACATGTTTATGGGAATGCTGCAGGGGGTGTTTATTGAGAGATTGGCGTCTTGTTCGGCGACGAAGTTCAACGACATCGTGATAGCTGGAGAGAGGGTTGAAACTCTTCTGAAAATGGGGAAGATTCAGGACAGTGGTGCGGGTACCTCAAGTGGTGTTCGAAAGGCTTTCAGTGGACCTCCAAGAAGAAGGGAGGGAGAGACTAATGCTGTGTACGGTCGAGGTCGGGGCCGCGGATATAGAGGATCTTACGAGCAGGTGGTAGCTGTCACCATCCCCACAGGTCCTGTGCAACAACAACAACAGCAACAGCCGCAGCGCAATAACTATCAGTAAAGACCATATCAGCAGAGGCAAGCTCGTCCAGCTAACAGGGTGCTTGAGGCTATCCCAATGACATATACAACTCTACTCCAAAGATTGTTAGACTTGAATTTGGTTCAGTTAAGGACATTAGCACCACCCTCACCTGGAGAGCTTCCAGTGGGGTATGATGCTAATGCAAGATGCGCATTTCATTCAAGAGCTCCCGGGAACTCAATGGAGAAGTGCAGTGCATTACAACATAAGTTCCAAGACCTGATTGATTCGAAGGCGATCAACTTTGCACCACCTCCAAATGTTACATCAAACCCCATTCCAAATCATGGAGGGGCCAGGATAAACGCTGTCGATAGTGGCGAGAGGTTGAACTTGATTTTGAACGTGGGTGAAGTGAAGACTTCCTTGTTAGTCGTGAAAGACAGATTTTTGAAAGGGAAGGTGTTCCTAGGTTGCAATGTTGACTGTGAGGGTTGCATGAATTCCGTTAATGGTTGTGGGGATTTGAAAGCTGGGCTGCAATGTTTGATTGACGAGGGGTGTAACACGGTGGGAGAACTGACTTTAGTTATGTTGCGGATAGCAAGAGTCGCCACCGACTTTTATTTTATCCAAAGGAAAGGCATAAAAGAACAGGAAAGACCTTTTAAAAGATTTTTGGGTCCGGGGGGTAGGTTATGTAAAGGGAAGGTGTTAGCACCCTTTACATCCATGGTTATCCATGCGCTCTTAGTTACTTAGCTCACTTTGAATTGTTTTTGAAAATGTGTAGTGTGTGAATAGAAAATTTTCATATGAGTTAATAATGATCCATGTACGGATGCATAAAAACTTGTGTTTGAAAATTTGTTTGAAATTTGTTAAGTGTTTGAAAAAATTTGAATGGAGTGAGCAAGCAACTAGGAGGTACCTACCCTAAAATTTAAGTCTTTTCTGTTCTTTATCCTTTAGGTGGTAAGACTATCCCTATTATTAAGGAATAGGTAGTCATTACCTTGGATGTAAGGGACATATGAGGGACATCTGTTTATGAAGGCAACTGTGAGGTGTATTAAGCATTTAGGAGGGACTATCATCATTATTCGAAAAGGGACTTGATCTTTAAAGGCAACCATTAGGGACTTGATGATTTTTCTTTTAAGGGACTTGCTTTATACACCCCACTTGACCTTATGATTAGGCAACATTGAGGGATAGCCTTAGAAAGTGAGATGGCGATTAGAAATCGACTTACGTGTGTGAGTGTTTAATTTATATTTATCTTATAATTAAAGTGATCTAAATTTATTTTAAATTGAATACATGTTTACACTCCCTAAATTACTAACCATAGCATAACAAATTAAATAAATAAAATATTTACAAAATTTACACCAAGGAGCAATTACATAATAATTATAATGAGCAATTAAAATAAATAGCAAAAAATAAATATATAAGCAAAATATAAATAAATAAATAAAAATAAATAAATAAGCAATAATAATAAGGGTTAGTAATAATAATAAAAAAAAATTGAATAAGGTTAGTGAAATAATAATAAGCAAAAATAAATATTAATAATAATATGGTTAGTAATAATAACAATAATTAAAATAAATAGAATTTAGCAAAAATATTATAATAACATGATGAAAATAAAATTACATTTTTAATATAGACATTTATTTAAAAATATGAACAATTAAAGGATTATGGTAATATTTTAATTTATGTACAAATTATTAAATTATTTCTAAGCATATATCAAAAATTATTTATATATAACAATTTAGAAAAATATTTACATATTATATGGAGAAAATAAGTTATAATTATATTTAAAAAATTATATTTACAAAAATTAATCATATTGACAAAATTTTATATTAAGTATTATATTTACAAAAATTATATTAAATAAATATATACATAATAACTATATTAAGAATTAGAAAATAAAAATTATTTAGAAAATAAAATTAGGTTTTACAAAATTAGGATTCATTTAGAAAATGTTTTTAGGGTTTATAATATAATATACAAATATTTATAATTTAATTACATATATGTTTATTAATAAAATATAAATCAAAAAATAATAAGAAACAAATAGATAAAATAAAAAGCAAAACATACCTGGCTGGGATTTGAACCCAGGTCACCAGGATTACCATCAACAAGGCATACCACTTGGCCATCAGCACGCAGGCAGCAAGGAAGTGAGTTCTATTGGTTTTGTCCTTTGTCACAAAAATCCAGGAAAAATAAAAGAAACAAAAGGCCTGGGGGGAGGATTGAACCCAGGACCTTTACACACACAAGCGCACGCATCACCACCCGGCTGGAAGAGCCCATCTGATAATAAACCACCAAACAATAATAATATATTAAGTTCCGTGTATAAATGAAAAATTACCAAAATATTTGTCCCAGCCAGGTTTTGATCCCACGCCCTCTCATCAAACGTACGCATGGCCTTCCACTGGACCACACAGCCTGTGGTGATAACAAACCAACAAAATAAGATAAAATATTTTAAACAAAAATTCAAATTTCCTGAGCGCGCCAACTGCTTCTTCTTCAACCTATTTCCTGCGAATTTTCCTTCTCTTTTTCCTGCGAATATTGCTGCGTGTTCTTCATCCCTGCGAATCACAAACTTCATCCAAACAACAAAATTTCACAAAATTGATTGTACCATTGAATTGCTACTGAGTTTTGCAACTGTCCTATGTTTTTAGAATCCATTTATCATTATGGAATCATGAAACCCTAAAGGGGCCGTGAACCCTAATCATGGTGGATTCTCATACCTGCACGAAAAATTCAATTGACTGGCCCAGAATCGTTCTAAGGTTCATCATGAACATCATTAAACAATCAAAAACAAGTCATACACAATAAATCAATGGAATCGAAAAGTCACATTCAAGAACAAGGTTTGGCTCGGGTTATGTAATTTATGAGGCTTTTGATGCAAATGTTGATTGATTCATGATCAGTGATGTCCCATAATCATGTCCATGTCCTCAAAATACCTTGTAAAGCTCTGGAAATCCGAAACCGAATGTGAGCTTTTGGATGATTTTTTGACTTTGTGGACTTACCTTTAGGGCAGAAAAATTCGTGTCTGGGCAATGACAATGAGTTATGCACTTATAGGAGAGTGAATTAGGTCAAAAAGATTGATTGTTTGTGTGGAAATTTTGATTCAAAAAGATTCATCATGATCATGTCTTAAAATCCAAATATTTATGCATTAAGGCTTGCTATTTTGGGACCAATCTTGTGATTTCATTCCCTTTCAATCCCAATCAACATTGAAGATATTCTAGAAACCAAATCTCCATCAAATATCATATTTTCATATTTTATTTCTATTTAAAATGATTTTTTATGAATTAAATCAAAATAAATCAAAATAAAATAATAAAAATTCTGATTTTTAATCATTTGGGTCGTGCATAATGTTAGTGTATGGATTGGGTCATAATTTGACAAGCCCATTTGGAAGAAATTGGTTCTAGACCTCCTTTTTCATCATAAACCAACTCAAAATTTCCCAACTTTGCAAGGGCACATATCCTTCAATTTTAATGCTATGAGGGTGTTCTTGGACATTTTGGAAAGCTTGAAGAGTCCTCTAAACAACCCCACTGGTTTAATGTCCATATCATTTACCAATCTCAAGTTATGCCCTTCTGAAGTTGTTGACTTTTTGTTGACTTTCAAAAGGACCTATAATGTCTTAGCTCATACCTTCCAAATGAAGCATTTTTGGGCTTGGCTTGTGAGAAACAAAGTTGTAGAGAATTCAATTTCCTTCAAAATGAGCTTTGGATGGAGACTTGGTGATGAAGTATGTGAAAGTTATGGCTGGTCAAAGTTCAGTTGACTTTTACTGAGGAAACCCTAATTTAGAAACTCCTGATTCTTGATGATCTGGAATCTCCTTGATGAATCATGATCAACCCTTGATAAAATGATGAATTTTACTTCATATACTTGATATTGGCAAAAAAATCATGAAGTTTGACTTTGGTTTGACCACGGTTGACCTCAGTTTGACTTTTTAACTACATTGACTGATTTTGACTTATCTGATCATCTGACTGAGCAAAACTTTGAGAAAAGTCTTGAAACTTGACATGGGGGTTCTTAAACACATATAAGATGTTATGAAGCTCACTTGAAGTCTTGGAAGTTCATTTAGCCTGATTAAAGTCAAAACCCTAGTTTTGGATGCACTGCTTAGGAGGTGCATTGTCTGAGGGAATTATCAACTCTTCTGACCAATTGTGAACCTTGTGAACCTTGTGAACCATCATAAAATGTCTTGTGAACCTCGTGGGAGGTATTGTGAAGCTTGTGAACCTTGTGAACCTCATAAAGTGACTTTTAGACTTCATGAACCTCATGAAAGGTTATGTAAACATTGTGAATCTTGTGAACCTTGTGAACCTTCAAGAAGTAACTTGTAGACTTCATGAACCTCATGAAAGGTCTTGTAAATGTTTGAGAAACTTGTGAACCTTGTGAACCTTCATAAAGTAACTTGTAGACTTCATGAACCTCATGAAAGGTCTTGTAATCATTGTGAATCTTGTGAACCTTGTGAACCTTCTTAGCCCACAAAGTCTTGTATTGTGAGGGCAAATTTTGGGGTGAAACAGCTGCCCCTGTTCAATTTTTTGAAACCTGAGGGGTTAGATTGGTATATTTTCCAGTCGTGACCTGGAAGGTTGAAGGGGATTGAACACAAAAGCCCAAAAATTTGCACTCACCAGTGCATAGAATGATATTGATATTTGGTTGTATATGCTTGAGTGGGCTTAAAGATGCCACTTGGAAGAATTGGAGATGGGCTTAGTGATGCCATCTAAAGAACTGGATGTGGTGATAGCTTTATGTTGATACTGGATCTCAGTACTAGGTCTTCGTATAGGCCGTCTCTGAATTGTTTATCCTTTGAATTTGTTGAATAGACCAGTAGAAATAAATCTTCGTGACGATTATCTCTTCTGGAAATATTTTGGATTAAGGAATGGATCTTTGTACAGACCATTTGCCTATTCTCCAAGGGCCAAAAGAACGTCAGGATTTGTTCTTAAGGATCAAAAGAACATCAGGATTTGTTCTTCTGAGTAAAATGTCTTGAACCAGGGATCAAAAGAGCGTCAGGATTTGCTCTTAAGGGTCAAAAGAACGTCAGGATTTGTTCTTCTGAAAGAGTCTTGAACAATGGTCCAAAAGAGCGTTAGGATTTGCTCTTAAGGGTCAAAAGAACGTCAGGATTTGTTCTTCTGAAAGAGTCTTGAACAAGGGGCCAAAAGAGCGTCAGGATTTGCTCTTAAGGGTCAAAAGAACGTCAGGATTTGTTCTTCTGAAAGAGTCTTGAACAATGGGCCAAAAGAGCGTCAGGATTTGCTCTTAAGGGTCAAAAGAACGTCAGGATTTGTTCTTCTGAAAAATGTCTTGAACCAGGGAATGGATCTTTTTACAGACCGTTTGCCTGCTATTCGAGGACATCTTGAGTAGTGTATGGATCATTTCTGACCTGTTGTAAATTGTTGATGCTGTTTTATCTGCATGTAACTATCCTGCAAGGAGAATGTTAGTTTATGTTATATGTATGCATGCATAGTATGATGCACCTAAGTAAATGTATTGTGTATTTATGGATATGTATGTTAGGGCATGATGTAAATGATGTATGTATGATATGATGCTGCCTGAAGTGTCTGGATATCTTCGTATAACCACTGCTGGCCAGGGAAAATAAATCCCGATTCGTTGTTGAGGAATATATTATACATAACCTTCCATATGCTGGGGATGGCAAGGTATAGATAACCTCCCGTCTACTGGGGATAATAAGGTATAGATAACCTCCCGCCTGCTGGGGATAGCAAGGTATACATAACCTTCGTCTTCGTTTGATAGTAGAGCAGATATAACCTCCCGTCTTCGTTCGTCGTACTCTCATTGGAAAGAAATTTCCCGTATATCCGTATGAGGATAAAAGAGATGGATATAAATTCCAGGGGAGATGAGATTTTATGAAGATGGATTCGTCCTACTGAGGGTTTTGTAGTTTTCTTGTAAAGATGAACCGGCGAAGCTTCGTTGAAATCCTTCCCTCGTTCGTCCTTAGTAAATACTATTACTGCATTTTCATGCATTTCTGGTAAACATCAATCATATTAAGCATACACGCATTTCTTGTAAACATCAATCATATTCAAAAGCATACATACATTCAAACACAACCAATGGACGTTTCGCTTATGTAAATAGGGTAAAAGTAAATCTGGATTCAAAAGATGGAATTTATTTATATCAAAAAGTGACCCATACACGGGTAAATTTGTACAAGGAGACATAAACCCTAGTAAGAGGATTTTGTCATAAAGTTTTTACAAAACAGAGAAAATCAGCTATGTGGGAAACAATCCTATTGAGTTTCAATTCTACTATTGACATTATCTTCAAGTATCTCATCTTCTGCTGTTGGGACGGAAACGATTGGATTGAGCTTTATCTGTTTGAACTTGAGTAAGTAGTACAACTGGTTGCAGTTTCATAGGTGATCCAAATGAGACATAGTCATACGCTTTAATCCCTAACTTTTGCCTGGATTGCCCTTTCAGGTTTTCAATCCACCGAGATACCCTTTTTTGCCCAAGCCGCCTTTTCAGGTTTTCGACTTGCCGGGTGTACATCTTTTTATATATATCCCTAATTTTTGCCCGAACCCTTTTGGTTCGCCGGGATGCCCTTATTTTTGCCTAGGCCTGTCAACCTAGCGGGTCTCTTTTTATGCGTAGTATTTTTTAACTATGTCTGCATTTACAGGTTGCGGGAAGTCTTCACCATCCATTGTAGTCAGTATCATGGCACCTCCTGAGAACACTGTCTTAACTACAAATGGTCCTTCATATGTTGGAGTCCACTTGCCCCAAGGATCACCCTGTGGTAATATGATACGCTTGATTACCAAGTCACCAGCCTGATATACCTTTGGCTTAACCTTCTTGTTAAAAGCTTTGATCATTCGTTTTTGGTACATCTGGCCATGACAAACTGCTGCTAACCTCTTCTCATCAATCAAATTTATCTGGTCAAGTCGAGTCTGAATCCACTCATCTTCATCCAAGCCAGCATCCTTCATAATTCTCAAAGAGGGAATCTGAACTTCAATGGGCAGAACTGCTTCCATACCATAAACTAAGGAGAATGGGGTTGCCCCTGTTGAAGTACGTATTGTAGTACGATAACCATGAAGAGCAAATGGTAACATCTCATGCCAATCCTTATAAGTAACAGTCATCTTCTGTACAATCTTCTTAATGTTCTTATTAGCAGCTTCAACTGCCCCATTCATCTTTGGACGATACAGAGAAGAGTTGTGATGCTTAATCTTGAACTGCGTGCAGAGATCAGTAATCATATTGTTGTTCAGATTAGAGCCATTGTCAGTGATAATCCTTTCAGGGATGCCATATCTACATATGAGATTATTCTTAATGAACCGAGCCACAACATTCTTAGTAACAGATGCAAATGAAGCTGCCTCCACCCACTTCGTGAAGTAATCAATAGCAACCAGGATGAAACGATGCCCATTAGAAGCAGTAGGCTTGATCTCTCCAATCATATCAATGCCCCACATGGCAAAGGGCCAAGGAGCAGTCAACACATTCAATGGTGATGGAGGTACATGGACTTTATCAGCATAGATTTGACATTTGTGACAAGTTCTGGAGTGTTGATAGCAATCAGCTTCCATGGTAGACCAATAGTAACCTGCTCTTAATATCTTCTTTGCCATGGTATGACCACTAGAATGAGTGCCAAAGATCCCATCATGCATGTCTTCCATAATCTCAGTTGCTTCCTTCTTATCCACACAACGAAGCATAGTTGAATCATGATTGCGCTTGTACAGAATCCCATTACTCAAGAAGAACTTAGCAGAAAACCTTCTCAAAAATTTCCTATCTTTGACAGATGCCCCTTCAGGGAATTCCTGAGCTTCAAGATATCTTTTTACTTCATAGAACCAAGGCTTTTCCTCTGCTCCTTCAGTGTCAATCTCATTGCAGTATGCAGGCTTTTCAAATCTATCAATAGTAATCTTGGGAGCTTCATCATCCCAGCTGATCTCAAACATGGATGCCATGGTGGCTAATGCATCTGCCAACTGATTCTCTCTTCGTGGAATGTGTCCAAAGGTAATCTCTTTGAAATGTGGGATCAAAGATAACACATGCTCTCTGTAAGGAATGAGGTTATCATGTTTAGTATCCCAATCTCCTTTAATCTGACTTACCACCAGGGCTGAATCTCCATACACGTCAAGGAACTGAATCTTCATATCAATAGCAACTTTAATACCCAGGATGCATGCCTCATACTCAGCCATTTATTGGTACAATAGAAACAAAGTCTGGCAGTAATCGGGGTATGACAACCTTCAGGGGAACTAATCACAACACCAACACCATTACCAAGTGCATTAGAGGCACCATCAAAAACCATAGTCCATCGGGATCCTTGTTCAGGTCCGTCATATTGTCCAGGTTCTTTGGTAATAATCATAATGTCTTCATCAGGGAACTCAAAACTCATTGAATGATAATCATCCACTGCTTGATGAGACAAATGATCAGCAACAACACTTCCTTTAATGGCCTTCTGAGTAGTATACTGTATGTCATATTCTGTCAAGATCATTTGCCATCTTGCAATTCTTCCGGAGAGAGCAGGTTTCTCAAATATGTACTTGATTGGATCCATCTTTGAAATCAACAAGGTAGTATGGGTCAACATATACTGTCTTAGTCGGCGAGCAGCCCATGCCAAAGCGCAGCAAGTTTTCTCGAGCAGTGAGTATCTTGTTTCACAGTCGGTAAACTTTTTGCTAAGGTAGTATATTGCCTGCTCTTTTCGACCAGACTCGTCATGTTGCCCCAACACACACCCCATTGAATTGTCTAACACTGTTAAGTACATAATCAAGGGTCTTCCATCAACTGGTGGCATCAAAATTGGTGGTTCTAGCAGATATCTCTTGATTTCATCAAAGGCAGTCTGGCACTCATCATTCCATTCCATCACCTGATCTTTCTTCAACAACTTGAAGATTGGCTCGCAGATGGCAGTTAATTGGGAAATAAATCTTGCAATGTAGTTCAATCGTCCCAAGAAACCTCTAACCTCCTTCTCAGTACGGGGAGCTGGCATCTCTTGTATAGCTTTTACTTTTGCAGGATCCACTTCAATACCTTTTCCACTGACAATGAAACCCAGGAGTTTACCAGATCTAACTCCAAAAGTACACTTGTTTGGGTTCAACCTCAACTTGTATTTCTTCAACCTCTCAAACAACTTGTGCAGATGATCAAGATGTTGCTCTTCATTCTGAGACCTGGCTATCATATCATCTACATATACCTCTATCTCATGATGAATCATATCATGAAACAAAGCCACCATAGCACGCTGATATGTTGCCCCTGCATTCTTCAAACCAAATGGCATTACCTTATAGCAAAAGGTGCCCCACTGTGTCACAAATGTTGTCTTCTCCATATCTTCAGGTGCCATTTTGATTTGATTGTAACCAGAGAAACCATCCATAAAAGAGAATACCTTATGCTGAGCAGTGTTGTCTACCAGAATATCAATATGAGGGAGTGGAAAGTCATCTTTAGGGTTGGCCTTGTTCAAATCTCTGTAGTCTACACACATACGTACCTTACCATCTTTCTTAGGAACTGGTACCACATTTGCAACCCACTGAGGATAAGAAGTCACTGCTAAGAACCCTGCATTGAACTGTTTCATTACCTCTGCCTTGATCTTTTCTGACATTTCAGGACGCATACGACGAACCTTCTGCTTCTTTGGACGACAATCTTCTTTCACTAGTAAACGGTGAACCACAATGTCTGTATCCAACCCTGGCATATCTTCATAAGACCAAGCAAAGATCTCCACATAGTCACGTAACATCTGAATCAACCTGCTCTTGACACTGTCCTCTAAATCAGCCCCTATCTTGACCTCTTTTCTGTTTTCTTCAGTTCCCAGATTCACAACTTCGACTGGCTCTTCATGTGGCTGTATAGCTTTCTCTTCTTGTTGTAACAACCTAGCAAGCTCTACAGGTATTTCACAATCGTCCTCATTTCCGTCTTCAGTTTGATAGATCGAATTCTCGAAATTATAATTGGCAATAGTAGAACTGTTATCAACAGGATCCAGAGTGGATGAGGATCTGCATTTTAGTGATGTGGGTGTGTGTAAGAACACATAGCTGATAAAACAAAAAGAAAAGAAAAGAAAGACAAGGAACACAATATTTACGAAAACGAAACGTCCACTGATTTTATTGAATGAAGTATGCAAATGAAATGACAGCCCGTAACAAGCACACCATTATGCCCCGGGTAAGGCACATGGCTTGAAAGTTTTATTGTTCAAGAAATTACAAATTTAAAATATAACAACACAGTAATAGTATTTACTCCTGACTAAAGGAGATAGGGATAACATCTTCAGCTTTCCAATTATTGAGTCCAGCACCCACAGTAGGAAAAATCCAAGCATCCAAGTTGTAGTCTTCATCATAGTCTCCCACAGCATTGATCTGGTTCTTCACAACCCCTTGATTAGTGATACGAGCAGCACGAGCACGACGAACAGCTTTCTGGGACTCTGCAGTGAAACCCAAACCAAACTTGTCAGACTTGTATGGAATATCAGGAAGTTGACCCCAAATAGTACAACCACCTTCATCCACCACAGCTCTTGCATCATTGAGGGAGGCCATTGCCATTGTTGGAGGCTTTCTGGTGACCACAGGAACTTTCTTTGCAACAGGAGGAGCTACATAATCATTAACAACCCAGGGAACCACTTCAAATGTCTGACACGGAGTTTCAATGTATTCACCTTCCATTTCCAGATACTTGAAAGTGTTTACATGGCTGACAAAGTATTCTTCTTCTCCATAGACAGTAACAACCTTTCCATCCACCGGATATCTCAACTTTTGGTGCAATGTAGAGGTTACAGCACCTGCCCCATGGATCCAGGGACGACCAAGCAGACAAGAGTACGAAGGACGAATATCCATCACAAAAAATGTAGCAGTAAACACCTGGGAGCCAACTTTGATAGGGAGATCAATTTCTCCATGCACTACCCTTCTAGAACCATCAAAAGCCTTTACCACAATATTACTAGGCTTCAGCACAGCATCTTCAGGACTCAGCTTGTTCAGGACTTCTTTAGGCAACACATTCAAAGAGGAACCATTGTCTATCAGCACATGTGACAAGGTAGTGCCCCTGCATTCAATTGAAATATGCAAGGCCCTGTTATGATCCCTCTTGGCAGGGGTCAAATCAGCGTCAGAAAATCCTAACCCATTGTCATAGGTCAGGTGGGCAACACAGTTCTCAAATTGGTCAACAGAAATTGCACTGGGTACATGAGCAGTCTTCAAAAATTTAATCAAGGACTTGGCATGAGCCTCATAACATAACAACAAGGATAGCATAGAAATCTTCGAGGGAGTATGCCCCAACTGATCAACAATGTCATAATCACTCTTGCGAATGATTTTCAATACTTCTTCCATCTGCTTAGAGAGGTCATCAGCAGCTGGCACATCAGTAGACACAGGCTCAATAACAGGACCTTTGCCCCGAGCATCAGTGGTGGAAGTAGCAGTAGGAGTAACTGCATTCTTAGAAGCAACTGGAGGAGATAAGACTCTTCCACTACGAGTGATCTTGCTAGATCCAGCAATATTATCAATGTCAACAGGCACGTCAGCTAAGGGCTCTTGCTTAACACCATAGATGTAGACATCAGATCCATAATGCCAAGGCATAGCTTTATCAGACGTATACGGGATAGGACCAGGAGTAGTAATAACCACAGGAGCCACTCTGGCTTCAGCAACAACTTTCACAGGACCTTCAGCAGTAATTCTGATTGGACCCTGATGGGTGATTTTAATAGGACCTTTGGAAGTGATTCTTACTGGCACTCTGTCAACCATGTCAACCTCTTCAACCTTCCTACCTTGCGTAATATGATCTACCATACTCTCCACAGAAGACGGTCTTCTTTCAAACACTATAGTATACATATCCATGAGACGCTGAATTCCGTCTTTCAACCTGAAGCACTTCTCTGGATTATACTCACAATAAAGACAATCTTCACGACAACCCGGAAAGAACCCAGCTTATACCAACTTCTTTCTGATGACAGACAATGGTGTGGTCAATTCATCAACAGAATGGATATGTAAATCTTCATCAATGGCATTGACAGTCTTCTCGTGATTTGGCATTGGAGCAGTAATCACATTGGGAGTACCCGGAGGATCAAACTCAATTTCTCCAGCATCAATCATATCTTGAATTTTATTCTTCAAGATCCAGCAGTTATTAGTATCATGTCCCTGACAGTTTAAATGATATGCACATCGTGCATTGGGATTGTACCTGGGAGAGGTAACATTAGGATTCTGAGGAGCCTCTTTCAAAGTAATAAGTTCAGCCTTCAACAAGTGTTGCAATGCCTGAGCCATTGACATGTTGATCTTCGTGAACTGTCTTCTAGCCCTCTGTTGGTTGCCCTGTGGCTGCTCTGTTGTTGCAGGAGTTGGATTTGAAATATGCACTGTGCTAACAGACTGATGCCTTCTGTTACGATCAGGTTGACCATAAACAGCATTGGATTCTTTCTTCCCAGTGGGAGGCTTCTTTGCAGCACCTGATGAGGAAGTACCCACTTGGATCTTACCATTCTTTATACCATTTTCTACTCGCTCTCCTGTCATGATCAACTCAGTGAAGCCAGATGATGAGCTTCCAATGAGATGACTGTAGAACGGACCATTCAGCGTACACATGAACATATCAACCAGCTCCCTGTCAGTCAAAGGGGGTTGAACTCTTCCAGCTAAATCTCTCCACTTCTGAGCATACTCTTTAAAACTTTCCTTGGCACCCATAGACATGCTCTGAAGCTGCATGCGAGTGGGGGCTAAGTCAGCATTGTATTGATACTGCTTATAGAAAGCTTCAGCAAGATCATTCCAGTCTCTGATGTTGGCACTCTCCAACTGATAATACCACTCCAGCTGAGCTCCAGATAAGCTCTCTTGAAAGAAATGGATCCACAACTTTTTATCAGCAGTGTGAGGTTGAATTCTTCTGACATAAGACCTCAGATGCAGCTTGGGACAAGAGACCCCATCATAAACAACAAATGTAGGAACCTTGAAACCAATGGGTATGACTACCCCAGATATCAGACTCAAATCTTCAAAATCTAGCCCATAAGATTTCTGCAACTCCATAGCATCAATCCTATCCACCAGCATTTTGAATTTGTCTTCATTAGGCTCATGGTAGTAATTAGCCTCAGAATCAGAGTCCCCCATAGTGTTGTGGAGACTGCCTCCCTCTTTTTCAGATTCCTCAGATTCATAGTCTTCAGCTGGTTCTTTGGTCTTGGCAAGACCTTTGAACCTTCTTCCCATGTTGATCAAACCAGCAGACCTTCTAGTCTTCTTAGTCTTCTTGGCCAGCAGTGCCTTCAATTCATCCCGCCCCTTGGACAGGTTCAAGATCAGCTCTTGGAACTGTGCATTTTGTGCCTGGAGATCCTTAACTGATTGTTCAAGAGCCATTGCTGAAATAAACAGCGAGAAGATGAGAAACCTGTGCACAATTATAAACCTGTGATGCAATGAAATGATATGGTAATGCATATGCAATGTTTTCAAGGACCGCAGAATTTAAATTTGCTTAGACAAATACAAAGGTAAATTTTTATTAGTAATAACTTTGTTTTTCCTTTTAGGCTTACAAAAAATGAAATGAAATAAGTACAAAAGATGGGGTTTTAAGTCTCCCATGGACGTTTCCTCTTTGTATTGAGGTATGAGTTGAGGTTCCGTTCCTCGTGAAGTTGCTTTGTTAGTTCTAAGACTCTTTCTTGGCTTGCTTTGTAATGAGCCTCAAAAGTATCCCTTTGCTCCTTCAGTTGGATCCATGATCTCTGCAAGTCTTCCATATCAGTAGGCATGTCTGGGTGAAGGATGGTATAAGCTGTGTCTCCTTCAGCAACAGGTTCCATGGTAACTGGTAGGACGGCAGGATATGGCATCATGAGAGTCTGAGCACGAGATCGTACCCATCTGAGATAAGCTTCCATAGGAATAGTGTACTTAGGCTCTAGTGTCTTGCTGTCAACCCTGTTTACCTTTCCCCAAGCTCGTATGAATCTCTGATGGTAACCCTGATGATCGTTGTCGTAGTCAAACACAATGCCCTGAATCAACATGTCATGTGGACCATCGCTCCGAGCGTAACCAAACTGTCGTAGAGCTAGAGAGGGGTTGTAGGTGATGCCTCCTCTTATGCCTAGTAGTGGCACATTAGGAAACTCCCCACAACGGTCAATGATGGTGACATTCTCCATAGATCTGGAGCACCAATGGATATCTGAGTGAGAAAGTGACATGATCCTTTTGGACCATCTGAACCCTTGCTCATTCTTCATTACTGAGTGAGGAAGGTGAGAAATAAACCACCTAGAAAGCAAAGGTATGCAGCACATCAAAGTTCCTCTTGCCCTTGTAGTACGGGTGTGAAGAGAATGCAGGATGTCCCCAAGCAATGTAGGCACTGGATTGTGACTCAGGAAAATGTTGATGGCATGAACGTCTATGAACTGATCTGGATTGGGGAACAATACTAAGCCATATATCAGCAAGTCTAAGACCTCCTCAAAAGCATCATAGCTCATGGACTTCAAGAACACCTGAGCTTTCTCTATCAACACCTTGGCAAGAATACCCTTGACTCCGCTTCTCGTTTCTAGGACAATATCAGACTTCTTCAGATGTAGAGCTGCAGCAATAACCTCTGGTTTAAGCTCCTTCTCCAAGCCTGTGAAGGGTCTTTGATCAAGAACAGGTATACCCAGAAGTTTAGAGAACTCCTCCATGGTTGGAACCAACTGATAATCAGGGAATGTAAAGCAATGGTGCTTAGGGTCAAAGAACTGAAACAGCACACTCATCATGTCTTCATTGAACCCTGAAGTGACTAGATCCAATAGGTGACCATGTCTCTTGATGAACTGGGAATGATCAGACACTTGAGAAACCAACTCTTTAAGCTTAGGAGGTATCCCCACAAAGTTGATCCTGATGGTGTTTCTACGAGCAGAAGCCATGACCTACAACAAAGAACAAAGATAAATCCCTCGGTCCTTGAAATGGTTAGTGAAAATGCTATGCTTATGATGCATGATGATGTCATGATGTTATGCTCAATCACGAACATGTGGCACACACAAGCAAGTCACACAATATCCCTAGGTTTAAAGGCTTGCATGAGGTTCAAAGGTAAGTACCCTCCCCTGAAGTTAGTTGGTTCATCCTGTCCTACAAAGTAACCAGGTTCTAAGGGATCTCAATATCATTGATCCTTCACAAGGGTGGTTGTTCAGAAGGCAACTTACTTGCCAACCAAAACCCTCCAAGTTTAAGATCTCAATGAGCGTAGTATCGAGTGTCAACCAACTTCAGTCTGCACCAAAGCCGGTTACCTCACTACTTTCTAAAGGCCAAGATGAGTTAACTAGGGTTCTAAAAGTTAGTTAGTGCATTGACAACATATGGCAGCCTCATATTATCCTCAACTTGACTTAAGGAACATAAGCACCAACCAAGAAGTCGCACTAACTATGGCCACCAGATCAACCGTATCGATATACGTCGTACAGTTTCCTTGGTCTATTGCCATTTACCTAAGGTACACTAGATCCGGGTTAGGACCTTTCACACATAAGAGCACCCCAACAAGATAATATAAAGCAAACAAGGCAAACAATTTAAAGTGATCTTAATTCCTAAGGGTACCCCTCTTAAATTTAAATCCCCAGCAGAGTCGCCAGTTCTGTAACACGGTGGGAGAACTGACTTTAGTTATGTTGCGGATAGCAAGAGTCGCCACCGACTTTTATTTTATCCAAAGGAAAGGCATAAAAGAACAGGAAAGACCTTTTAAAAGATTTTTGGGTCCGGGGGGTAGGTTATGTAAAGGGAAGGTGTTAGCACCCTTTACATCCATGGTTATCCATGGGCTCTTAGTTACTTAGCTCACTTTGAATTGTTTTTGAAAATGTGTAGTGTGTGAATAGAAAATTTTCATATGAGTTAATAATGATCCATGTACGGATGCGTAAAAACTTGTGTTTGAAAATTTGTTTGAAATTTGTTAAGTGTTTGAAAAATTTTGAATGGAGTGAGCAAGCAACTAGGAGGTACCTACCCTAAAATTTAAGTCTTTTCTGTTATTTATCCTTTAGGTGGTAAGACTATCCCTATTATTAAGGAATAGGTAGTCATTACCTTGGATGTAAGGGACATATGAGGGACATCTGTTTATGAAGGCAACTGTGAGGTGTATTAAGCATTTAGGAGGGACTATCATCATTATTCGAAAAGGGACTTGATCTTTAAGGGCAACCATTAGGGACTTGATGATTTTTCTTTTAAGGGACTTGCTTTATACACCCCACTTGACCTTATGATTAGGCAACATTGAGGGATAGCCTTAGAAACTGAGATGGCGATTAGAAATCGACTTACGTGTGTGAGTGTTTAATTTATATTTATCTTATAATTAAAGTGATCTAAATTTATTTTAAATTGAATACATGTTTACACTCCCTAAATTACTAACCATAGCATAACAAATTAAATAAATAAAATATTTACAAAATTTACACCAAGGAGCAATTACATAATAATTATAATGAGCAATTAAAATAAATAGCAAAAAATAAATATATAAGCAAAATATAAATAAATAAATAAAAATAAATAAATAAGCAATAATAATAAGGGTTAGTAATAATAATAAAAAAAAATTGAATAAGGTTAGTGAAATAATAATAAGCAAAAATAAATATTAATAATAATATGGTTAGTAATAATAACAATAATTAAAATAAATAGAATTTAGCAAAAATATTATAATAACATGATGAAAATAAAATTACATTTTTAATATAGACATTTATTTAAAAATATGAACAATTAAAGGATTATGGTAATATTTTAATTTATGTACAAATTATTAAATTATTTCTAAGCATATATCAAAAATTATTTATATATAACAATTTAGAAAAATATTTACATATTATATGGAGAAAATAAGTTATAATTATATTTAAAAAATTATATTTACAAAAATTAATCATATTGACAAAATTTTATATTAAGTATTATATTTACAAAAATTATATTAAATAAATATATACATAATAACTATATTAAGAATTAGAAAATAAAAATTATTTAGAAAATAAAATTAGGTTTTACAAAATTAGGATTCATTTAGAAAATGTTTTTAGGGTTTATAATATAATATACAAATATTTATAATTTAATTACATATATGTTTATTAATAAAATATAAATCAAAAAATAATAAGAAACAAATAGATAAAATAAAAAGCAAAACATACCTGGCTGGGATTTGAACCCAGGTCACCAGGATTACCATCAACAAGGCATACCACTTGGCCATCAGCACGCAGGCAGCAAGGAAGTGAGTTCTATTGGTTTTGTCCTTTGTCACAAAAATCCAGGAAAAATAAAAGAAACAAAAGGCCTGGGGGGAGGATTGAACCCAGGACCTTTACACACACAAGCGCACGCATCACCACCCGGCTGGAAGAGCCCATCTGATAATAAACCACCAAACAATAATAATATATTAAGTTCCGTGTATAAATGAAAAATTACCAAAATATTTGTCCCAGCCAGGTTTTGATCCCACGCCCTCTCATCAAACGTACGCATGGCCTTCCACTGGACCACACAGCCTGTGGTGATAACAAACCAACAAAATAAGATAAAATATTTTAAACAAAAATTCAAATTTCCTGAGCGCGCCAACTGCTTCTTCTTCAACCTATTTCCTGCGAATTTTCCTTCTCTTTTTCCTGCGAATATTGCTGCGTGTTCTTCATCCCTGCGAATCACAAACTTCATCCAAACAACAAAATTTCACAAAATTGATTGTACCATTGAATTGCTACTGAGTTTTGCAACTGTCCTATGTTTTTAGAATCCATTTATCATTATGGAATCATGAAACCCTAAAGGGGCCGTGAACCCTAATCATGGTGGATTCTCATACCTGCACGAAAAATTCAATTGACTGGCCCAGAATCGTTCTAAGGTTCATCATGAACATCATTAAACAATCAAAAACAAGTCATACACAATAAATCAATGGAATCGAAAAGTCACATTCAAGAACAAGGTTTGGCTCGGGTTATGCAATTTATGAGGCTTTTGATGCAAATGTTGATTGATTCATGATCAGTGATGTCCCATAATCATGTCCATGTCCTCAAAATACCTTGTAAAGCTCTGGAAATCCGAAACCGAATGTGAGCTTTTGGATGATTTTTTGACTTTGTGGACTTACCTTTAGGGCAGAAAAATTCGTGTCTGGGCAATGACAATGAGTTATGCACTTATAGGAGAGTGAATTAGGTCAAAAAGATTGATTGTTTGTGTGGAAATTTTGATTCAAAAAGATTCATCATGATCATGTCTTAAAATCCAAATATTTATGCATTAAGGCTTGCTATTTTGGGACCAATCTTGTGATTTCATTCCCTTTCAATCCCAATCAACATTGAAGATATTCTAGAAACCAAATCTCCATCAAATATCATATTTTCATATTTTATTTCTATTTAAAATGATTTTTTATGAATTAAATCAAAATAAATAAAAATAAAATAATAAAAATTCTGATTTTTAATCATTTGGGTCGTGCATAATGTTAGTGTATGGATTGGGTCATAATTTGACAAGCCCATTTGGAAGAAATTGGTTCTAGACCTCCTTTTTCATCATAAACCAACTCAAAATTTCCCAACTTTGCAAGGGCACATATCCTTCAATTTTAATGCTATGAGGGTGTTCTTGGACATTTTGGAAAGCTTGAAGAGTCCTCTAAACAACCCCACTGGTTTCATGTCCATATCATTTACCAATCTCAAGTTATGCCCTTCTGAATTTGTTGACTTTTTGTTGACTTTCAAAAGGACCTATAATGTCTTAGCTCATACCTTCCAAATGAAGCATTTTTGGGCTTGGCTTGTGAGAAACAAAGTTGTAGAGAATTCAATTTCCTTCAAAATGAGCTTTGGATGGAGACTTGGTGATGAAGTATGTGAAAGTTATGGCTGGTCAAAGTTCAGTTGACTTTTACTGAGGAAACCCTAATTTAGAAACTCCTGATTCTTGATGATCTGGAATCTCCTTGATGAATTATGATCAACCCTTGATAAAATGATGAATTTTACTTCATATACTTGATATTGGCAAAAAATCATGAAGTTTGACTTTGGTTTGACCACGGTTGACCTCAGTTTGACTTTTTAACTGCATTGACTGATTTTGACTTATCTGATCATCTGACTGAGCAAAACTTTGAGAAAAGTCTTGAAACTTGACATGGGGGTTCTTAAACACATATAAGATGTTATGAAGCTCACTTGAAGTCTTGGAAGTTCATTTAGCCTGATTAAAGTCAAAACCCTAGTTTTGGATGCACTGCTTAGGAGGTGCATTGTCTGAGGGAATTATCAACTCTTCTGACCAATTGTGAACCTTGTGAACCATCATAAAATGTCTTGTGAACCTCATGGGAGGTATTGTGAAGCTTGTGAACCTTTTGAACCTCATAAAGTGACTTGTAGACTTCATGAACCTCATGAAAGGTTATGTAAACATTGTGAATCTTGTGAACCTTGTGAACCTTCAAGAAGTAACTTGTAGACTTCATGAACCTCATGAAAGGTCTTGTAAATGTTTGAGAAACTTGTGAACCTTGTGAACCTTCATAAAGTAACTTGTAGACTTCATGAACCTCATGAAAGGTCTTGTAATCATTGTGAATCTTGTGAACCTTGTGAACCTTCTTAGCCCACAAAGTCTTGTATTGTGAGGGCAAATTTTGGGGTGCAACAAGGGGTCACTACAGTTTGACAGGGTTGACCAAGTGATTGTGTGGCTACAACGACAATTTACTTTGATCCTGCCTTAGCTCCCATCCGAAGAGAGCCGATGACCATCTATGTTCCTGAAGTGAGTCCAGTAACTATCGCTGTTCCGGGACCAGTTCCCTGTGTTGATGACAAGGCCATCCCTTGGCACTATGGCTCAGATGTGTATGTAGAAGGTCAGAGAGTGGAAAGTCAAGCGGTGACAATTGACCTGACTATTGTGAATGTAGGAGGAGTTGGTGGATTTACTCGGAGTGGGCGTCTCTTTTCTCCTCAAGTTCTTAGAGGTGGTCTCGGAGCTGAAGCTGCTGCAAAGGCTAAGGGTAAACAGATAGCAACTGAAGAGGTGACAACTCCTGCTGCTTGTCAAGGCACTTTTGAAAAGGAAGTCGAGGAGCTCTTGAGGATAATTAAGAAAAGCAACTATAAGGTGGTTGAACATTTGAATCATACCCCGTCCAAGATATCTATTTTGTCGTTGTTGATGTGTTCTCAAGCTCACCGAGAAGCTTTGCTAAAAGTTTTGCAAATGGCGTATGTACCACAAGAGATAATTGTCAACCAGTTGGAGGCTGTGGTAGGCAGCGTAAATGCCAGCCACGGGTTGTGATTCACAGATAGAGATCTCACGTCTGAAGGACGCAATCACAACAAGGCCCTACACATCTCCATGGAGTGTAAGGGTGTTGTTTTATCACATGTCCTGGTAGATACAGGCTCTTCTCTCAATGTGCTCCCTAAGAAAGCCCTCATGAAGCTGAATGTTGATGGCATCATTTTGCGACCCAACGAACTGATTGTGAAAGCCTTTGACGGGTCACGAAGATCTGTGTTTGGGGAGGTGGAGTTACCGGTGAAGATTGGGTCTCAGGTATTCAAGAGCACATTCTATGTTATGGATATTCAACCCGCTTATAGTTGTTTGCTGGGACGTCCTTGGATTCATGCTGCTGGCGCATTAACATCCACGTTGCATCAGTGAAGTATATGGTAGACGGCCAAGTTGTTACTGTGTGCGGAGAAGAGGATATTTTTGTAAGCCATCTGTCGACCTTCAAGTATATGGAAATGGACGAGGAGATCCATGAGATACTTTGCAAATCTTTTGAGATGGTTAATGTCAGTACCTTGTCTCCGGTTCCTGCAGTTCAGAGCAGTGAGAAGGAAGGGACTTCTATCTACTCCTACAAGCAAGCTAAGGAGGTAGTCCAGTCCGAAAAGGCCCAAGGCTGGGGAAAGCTGTTAGAAGTGGAAAAGAAAGATGACAAGTTCGGTCTCAGATATCAACCTGGTCAGTCCAGCTGGTCTCAGAGCAGTAAGCCCATAGCATTCACAAGCGCTGGAATGCGTGACTACAACATCGTTTGTGCAACAGATGCCGATGAGGATAGTGACTGCGACTTGGATAACTGGATTCACCCATGCGTACCTGGGGAGGAGCTCCAGAACTGGTCTGCTGAATATTTCGTTCAAGTTACTTGGCAGTCAAATTAATTTTCTTGTTTCCATTTTATCATACTGCATGTCAAATCCTGCACTCTGCCCAAGGTGCATGGATCCATTTGTAGGGCCAGCATGTTTTTAATGCATTTGCTTTTTCCATGAAATAAAGGACATTTTTCAAGCAAATTGTGTTCTCTTTCTTTCGTTTTTAAAAATTTTCACAAAAAAAACAAATAAAATGGCAATGTTTTTCTTTCCAGTGTTTTTGTGTGTTTGTGTCTCCTTTGAACGAACAGATTCTGAAATAAGCACATCATTTGTGCAGTGTTGATCATTCGGATTCCTATGATAACGTTCCTGCTATGACTATGCATGACTTCGACAATCCTATCTACCAAACTGATGAAGGAGTTGAGGAAGACTGTGAAATCCCAGAAGAATTGGTCAGGTTGTTGAAACAAGAGGAAAGGGTCATTCAGCCTCATCAGGAAGAAATAAAGATCATCAACATCGGGTCTGAAGAGGAGAAGAAAGAGGTAAAGATTGGGGCCAGTCTGCAGGCCGAGGTAAAGAGGGAGTTGATTGGTATGCTACATGAATATGTGGATATCTTCGCCTGGTCGTATCAAGATATGCCGGGTTTGGATACCGACATCGTTGTACACAAGCTACCACTAAAGGAAGGCTATCCTCCGGTAAAGCAAAAGCTGAGAAGAACTAGCCCTGATATGGCTATGAAGATCAAGGAGGAAGTTCAGAAGCAGTAGGATGTCGGGTTCCTTGCCGTAACTAGTTACCCGCCTTGGGTAGCTAACATTGTGCCTGTGCCGAAGAAGGATGGCAAGGTCCGGATGAGCGTCGATTATCGGGATTTAAACAGAGCAAGTCTGAAGGATGACTTTCCATTACCTCACATTGATGTGCTGGTAGATAACACCGCTCAGTTCTCGGTATTTTCTTTCATGGATGGTTTCTCCGGGTACAATCAGATTAAGATGGCACCGGAGGACATGGAGAAAACGACGTTCATTACCCCGTGGGGTACATTCTGTCATAAGGTTATGCCCTTAGGATTGAAGAACTCCATGGCAACGTATCAATGGGCTATGGTAATTTTGTTCCACGACATGATACACAAAGAAATTAAATGCTATGTGGACGATATGATTGCCAAGTCCTGGGACGAAGAAGAGCATCTGGCCAATCTCAAAAAGCTGTTTGATAGGTTGATAAAGTACAGACTGAGGTTGAATCCAAACAAGTACACTTTCAGAGTGCAGTCCGGTAAGTTGCTGGGTTTTATTGTTAGCCAAAGGGGAGTTGAGGTAGATCCAGCAAAAGTAAAAGCAATACAAGAAATGCCTGCACCGAAAACAGAAAAAGAAGTGCGTGGGTTTTTAGGGAGATTGAACTACATTTCTCGGTTTATATCTCATATAACTACCACATGCAAGCCAATATTCAAATTGTTAAGAAAAGAACAAATGGTCAGGTGGGATGAGGACTGTCAAAGAGCCTTCGAAAAAATAAAAGAGTATTTGCAGGAGCCTCTGATCCTAATGCCTCCAGTTCCACGACGGCCACTTATCATGTACTTGATTGTGTCAGAAGGATCGATGGGGTGTGTTCTAGGCCAACATGACGATTCTGGTCGAAAAGAGCATGCAATTTACTACCTTAGCAAAAAGTTTACCGACTATGAATCCCGTTACTCACTGCTCGAGAAAACTTGTTGCGCTTTGGTATGGGCTGCTTGTAGACTGAGACAGTACATGTTGACCCACACCACATTGCTAATCTCAAAAATGAACCTCGTCAAGTATATTTTCCAGAAACCAACATTAACCAGAAGGGTTGCAAGGTGGCAAATGATCTTAACAGAGTATGACATACAATATACTTCCCAGAAAGCCATCAAGGGAAGTGTATTGTCAGATTATCTTGCACAGCAACCACTTGAAGACGACTATCAGCCGATGTAGTTTGATTTCCCTGATGAGGACATCGTGTACCTCAAGGCAAGAGATTGCGAGGAACCACTTCCGGAGGAGGGGCATGACCCTGAATCCAAATGGAAGTTGATGTTTGATGGAGCAGCCAATATCAACGGATGTGGATTTGGTGTTGTTCATCTTCCCTTCGCTGCCAGAATTACTCTTGTCTGCACCAACAATGAAGCGGAATACGAGGCATGCATATTGGGAATAGAGGAGGCTATTAATCTTCAGATTAAGACTCTCGATATATTCGGAGATTCAACCCTCGTTATCAATCAGATTACCGGCAAGTGGTATACACATCAAGAACACTTAATTCCTTATAGGGATTATGCCAGAAGATTGTTGATGTGCTTCACAACGGTTAAGCTTCAGTACATACCACAGGATGTGAATCGATTTGCCGATGCATTGGCTACTCTTTCTTCGTCCATCAAAGTTTTATGTTGGAACTATGTGCCCAGGATTGACATTTCCAGGCTTGATGCACCAGCTTATGCTTTCTCTGTAGACGCAGTGTCTGATGGAAAACCTTGGTACTTTGTGTAACACGGTGGGAGAACTGACTTTAGTTAAATGTTGCGGATAGCAAGAGTCGCCACCGACTTTTATTTTATCCATAAGGAAAGGACATAAAAGAACAGGAAAGACCTTAAAAAGATTTTGGGTTCGGGGGGTAGGTTATACAAAGGGAAGGTGTTAGCACCCTTTATATCCATGGTTATCCATGGGCTCTTAGTTACTTAGCTCACTTTAAACTATTTTGAGAAAATGTAGTGTGTGATTAAAAATTTTCTTAAGTACTTTATAATGATCCTTGTACGGATATATATAAAGACTTTGTTTTGAAAATTGTTTAAAATGTGAAGTGTAATGAAGTATTTTTGAATAAGTGAGAAAGTACTTAAGAGGAACCTACCCTATGTTTAGATCTTTACTGTTCTTAAATGTTCTTTCAATGGTAAGACTATCCCTATTATTAAGGAATAGGTAGTCATTACCTTGGATGTTGTAAGGGACATGTAAAGGGACATCTGTGTTTAGGCAACTGTAAGGTGTCTTTAGCAATTCGTAGGGACTTATCATCTTTTATTCGAAGGGACGAGATCATTTATCATAGGCAACCTCGAAGGGACTTGATCTTATAATTTGAAGGGACTTGATGATATTTTATGAAGGGACTTTGCTTTTTAGACACCTTACTTAACCATTTAGTTTAGGCAACATGAGAGGTAACCCTTAAGGAAGTGAGATGGCGATCAAAGATCGACTTACGTGTGTGCGTGTACAAATTCAAATATTTATCTTATAATTAGTAATCTAAGTTAATTTTAAAGCAAACATGTTATCACTCCCTATTTTACTAACCATAGCAATATATTTATAAATAAACAATAAGAGCTACAACTATTACATGACTTTTACAGTTACATTATAATAAAAACAATTTAAATAATAATTATATAATAAAATGATAAGTATAAACAATAAAAAAGGTTAGTGATAATTATAAGAAGAAAAGGTTAGTAATAATATACAAAATATATATATAATTTAATTAAGTATTTTTAGATTTAAATAAACAACTTTAAATAATTTTTGAGATGAATAATAATAATAAACCATATAATAATTATTTACAAAGAAAATATTATTAATTATTTTAATTAGATATTAGAAAAGTTTAATTAATTTTAATATTTAAAGATTAGGGTTAGGAATTTTAAAGAAAATAGAATTAGGGTTTATAATTTAAATTACAATATTAATTTAACTATTTACAAAAATAAATATATAATAATAATATATACATATTTTAATAAAAATAACTAAGATTAAAATTTTTAGAAAATAAATTAGAGATCCTTTTTAGAAAAATATGAAGTTAATATATATATATATATATATATATATATATATATATATATATATATATATATATATATATATTTACATATGATTATTTAAATATATTTTCTTATAAGAAATATAATTTATATTAAATATAAAACAAAACAATAAAGAAAATAGTGAGAAATTGAATGAAAAAACAAAACTTACCTGGGGTTAGGATTCGAACCCAAGCTCTAGCAATGACACTTAGCTGTTTCTGCATCAAACATTAAATCAAAATATCCAGAAACATTACAAACATCATCATGAACAATAATATACAATCAAATTTCATTTATATTGCTTGTATCATTGAAATCGAAAAATCAAATTTCAAGCTAAAGATGAATTCGGTTTATGCATTTTAATGAGTTTTGGATGATGTAATGCATTGGGATAGCATCAAGGATGATCAAGGAAGAGATTGCAACCTTCAAAACACTTTGATATAGCCTGCAAAATAGAATCCGAATTATGAATTTTTTATGAAAATTTAAAGTATTGTTCTTACTCTTGGAAGCAACCAAATTCCTCCCTTTGTGTTGTGATCTCTTCATGTATATATAGTGAGTGTAATTAGATCAAAAAATCATATCCTACTTTGGACTTTTGGATCACTTGAGATTGAAAAAGATATGCTTTCAAATATTGAAAAAAAATTGATATCTTCTTACTATTTTTGGTTGATATGATCTTATATGATTTTAATCATCTCTAAATGGCCTTTAAGAATTTCTAGAACAAATATCAAATCAAATATTGAGAAAAAAAATTGATATCTTCTTACTATTTTTGATTGATATGATCTTATATGATTTCAATCATCTCTAAATGGCCTTTAAGAATTTCTAGAACAAAGATCAAATCAAATATTGAGAAAAAAATTGATATCTTCTTATTATTTTTGATTGATCTGATTTTATATAGTTTCAATCACTTCTAAATAATCATTAAGACCTTCTAGAACCAAAATCAAATCAAATATTCACACTTTTATATTTTATTTTGATTTAAAATGATTTTTAATGTAAAAAATCATAATAAATAAAATAAAATCAATAAAAATATGAATAAATAATTTTTAATTCGTGCATGATGTCATGGAAGTGTTTGGATCATAAAAAAGCAAGCCCATTTGGTGCATTATGGTTTTAAGACCCCATTTGCTTCATAAACCTCTCAAAACTTTCCCAACTTTTCAAGGGCACAAATCCTTCAATTTTAATGCTATGAAGGTGTTCTTGGACATTTTGGAAAGCTTAAAGAGTCCTCTAACCAACCTCTTTGGTCTCATGTCCATATCTTTTACTATTCTCAAGTTATGCTCTTTGGAAGTTGTTGACTTTTTGTTGACTTTTGAAATGACCTATAATGTCTTAGCTCATACCTTCCAAATGAAGCATTTTTGGGCTTGGCTTGTGAGACACAAAGTTGTAGAGAATT
Organism: Lathyrus aphaca; assembly: GCA_963966055.1. Lineage (NCBI taxonomy): Eukaryota > Viridiplantae > Streptophyta > Magnoliopsida > Fabales > Fabaceae > Lathyrus > Lathyrus aphaca. The sequence continues at coordinate 506,463,811 of OZ014520.1, forward strand.
CAATTTCCTTCAAAATGAGCTTTGGATGGAAATTTTTTGATGAAGCATATGAAAGTTATGGCTGGTCAAAGTTCAATTGACTTTTCCTGTGAAAACCCTAATTTAGAAACTCCTGATTCTTGATGATCTGAAATCTCCTTGATGAATCATGATCAACCCTTGATCGAATGATGAATTTTACTTCATATAATTGATGTTGGCAAAAAATCATGAAGTTTGACTTTGGTTTGACCACAGTTGACCTCAGTTTGACTTTTTAACTACTTTGACTGATTTTAACCTATCTAATCATCTGACTGAGCAAACCTTTGGGAAAAGTCTTGAAACTTGTCATGGGGATTCTTAAACACATATAAGATGTTATGAAGCTTACTTGAAGTCTTGGAAGTCCATTTAGCCTGATTAAAGTCAAAACCCTAGTTTAGGATGCATTGCTTAGGAGGATGCATTGTCTGAGGGAAATGTCAAATCTTCTGACTAATTGTGAACCTTGTGAACCTCCTGAGATGTCTTGTGAACCTTGTGAAACTCTTACTACACAATGTCTTGTCTTGGGGAGGGAAAATTTTGGGGTGCAACAGCTGCCCCTGTTCAATTTTCTAAAACCTGAGGGGTCAGATTGGTATATGTACCATTCGTGACCTGGAAGGTTGAAGGGGATTGAACACAAAAGCCCAAAAATTTGCACTCACCAGTGCGTAGAGTAATACTGATGATTAGCTGTATATGCTTGAGTGGGCTTGAAGATGCCACTTGGAAGAACTAGGGATGGGCTTAGAGATGCCATCAGGATGAATTGGAGATGGGCTTAAAGATGCCATCTAAAATATCTGGATGTGGTGATGTTCTGATGTTGATACTGGATATCAGTACTAGGTCTTTGTATAAGCCGTCTCTGAATCATTTATGCAACATGATTTGAATTGTTGAATGGACCAGTAGAAATAAATCTTCGTGGCGATTATCTCTTCTGGAAATATCTTGGATTAGGGAGAGGATCTTTGTACAGACCGTTTGCCTACTCTCCAAGGTCAAAAGAACGTCAGGATTAGTTCTTCTGAAAAATATCTTGAACCAGGGAATGGATCTTTTTACAGACCGTTTTCCTGCTATTCAAGGGGCCAAAAGAACGTCAGGATTTGTTCTTAAGGGTCAAAAGAACGTCAGGATTTGTTCTTCTGAAAAAGTCTTGAACAAGGGGCCAAAAGAGCGTCAGGATTTGCTCTTAAGGGTCAAAAGAACGTCAGGATTTGTTCTTCTGTAAAAGTCTTGAACAAGGGGCCAAAAGAGCGTCAGGATTTGTTCTTAAGGGTCAAAAGAACGTCAGGATTTGTTCTTCTGAAAAAGTCTTGAACAAGGGGCCAAAAGAGCGTCAGGATTTGCTCTTAAGGGTCAAAAGAACGTCAGGATTTGTTCTTCTGAAAAAGTCTTGAACAAGGGGCCAAAAGAGCGTCAGGATTTTCTCTTAAGGGTCAAAAGAACGTCAGGATTTGTTCTTCTGAAAAAGTCTTGAACAAGGGGATAAAAGAGCATCAGGATTTGCTCTTAAGGGTCAAAAGAACGTCAGGATTTGTTCTTCTGAAAAAGTCTTGAACAAGGGGCCAAAAGAGCGTCAGGATTTGCTCTTAAGGGTCAAAAGAACGTCAGGATTTGTTCTTATGAAAAAGTCTTGAACAAGGGGCCAAAAGAGCGTCAGGATTTGCTCTTAAGGGTCAAAAGAACGTCAGGATTTGTTCTTAAGGGTCAAAAGAACGTCAGGATTAGTTCTTCTGAAAAAGTCTTGAACAAGGGGCCAAAAGAGCGTCAGGATTTGCTCTTAAGAGTCAAAAGAACGTCAGGATTTGTTCTTCTGAAAAAGTCTTGAACAAGGGGCCAAAAGAACGTCAGGATTTATTCTTAAGGATCAAAAGAACGTCATGATTTGTTCTTCTGAAAGATGCCTTGAACCAGGGAATGGATCTTTTTACAGACCATTTTCCTGCTATTTGAGGACATCTTGAGTAGTGTATGGATCATTTCTGACCCGTTGTGAGTTGTTGATATTACTTTACATGCATATAACTATCCTGCAAGGAGAATGTTAGTTCATGCACTATGTATGCATGCATAATATGATGTACCTAAGTAAATGTATTATGTACTTATGGATATGTATGTTATGGTATGATGTAAATGATGTATGTATGCATCATGCAGCTTGAAGCGTCTGGATATCTTCGTATATCAACTGCTGGCCAAGGAGAATAAATCCCGATTTGTTGCTGAAGAATATGAGGAACTCGTCTTGTTTGATAATATAGTGAAGAATATGAGGAACTCGTTCCCGTCTCGTTTGATAACATAGTATTCATAAACCTCCCGTCTTCGTTCTATAGTATGGTATCCATAACCTCCCGTCTTCGTTCGATAGTAAGGTCTCCCGTCTTCGTTCGTCGTACTCCTATTGAAAGAATAAATTCCCGACTATCCGTCTGAGGATAAAAGAGATGGACATAAATTCAAGGGGAGATGTAACTTGAAGCATAGATTTGTTGTACTGGGGATTTGTAGTTGTCTTGTGGGGATGAACTGGCGAAGCTTCGTCGAACTACTACCCTCGTTCGTCCTTAGTAAATACTATTACTGCATTTTATGTATTTCTGGTAAACATCAATCATATTCAAGCATTTTATGCATTTCTGGTAAACATCAATCATATTCAAAAGCATACATACATTCAAACACAACCAACAAACGTTTTTCGCTTTAGTAAAAGAGGAAAAGTAACCCTGAATAAAGAGGGAAAAGTAAAGCTGAACTCAAAAACAGAATCGTTTCAACTTTGAGAGTGTATAACCAATTGGATTTAGAGCTCATGAGATTCTTAACTTTCCTGAATACCTTCCCAGAAATCCTCATAGCTAGATCTGAAGACATGATACTGACACCATCTGATACTACTGGCGTAGACAATTAATTTCCACAATGGCTTCTGCTGAGAATCCAATATCAAGGTAATACCATGAGAGGAACGTGTCTTCAAATTGTGATGGACCATATACGCTCCGGGTATTAGATTTGAAAAGAAAGCATTGCCCCTTGGTTGAGGATGAATTGTCCCATAATGGAAGTATCTGAATGTAGTTACCTCAAGAGAAATAACCAGAATGCCCCACAATAATATGCCCCTGACATCATGAACTTTATAATGTTACCCTGGGTAACTTAGATAGATGAGGAGATTTGCCCCTGGATACTTAAACATAATTGAATCCTGTCCTGATTTCCCCAAATGAGTTAGGAAGTATCATGGCCTGCCCCCTTGATTGGGAGATAATGACTATGCCCCTTTGTATACATGGGCTTTGATCCAGGAAGCAACTTTGTTTATCGGAAGGACTTTAGTTTATTGAACATTCATCCTATAAGTTTCTCTGTTTATCAAACACTCAAATATATGCAAACAAATATATTCAAGAATGCAATGCTTATGTCTGTCTTGAAGTTTTGAAAAAGAGTTATTTTAGAAAAACAGTTTTTGTGAAAGCTGTGATATTAACTCAAGTTTTATAATAAGCCCTAAAGGAGTCAGGATACCTTTTTGTAGCAGTACGCTTTCGAACTAACCATGCTTCAGTTAGGACTTTTAAAGGGTTGTAACGTGGCCTGGTTCACGGTTTAAGAAATAAATGATAAAGGCTCAAATTTTATTTGTACCCAACCCAATCTCCATGATGTTCTTCAGTCCTATGCTTAGTTAACTTATGCATTGAGGCTCAAATGAGTTTGGAATTGTAACACTGACATTTGTGATGGTTCAGAAACCCAAAATTTATTTGAATATTCAGTCATCTTTCTTTGTTGAGGATTCATACTGACCTCTTTTTTCTTTTGACTTTGTTATATCTTCTTTTTGCCTGAACTGTTTATTTCAAGGTTATAGTCAGCGGGATGTGTTAATTTTTTATTAAGTCTCCTTCATAGGTTTTGACTTAGTGAGCTTTTTTTTGCTAGATATTGACTGTCAGGTTTAATGATTACAAAGAACCATCATTAGTTGTGTATAACACAGATAATTGGCATATTTGAGTTAACCGAGTAACTACCCTGCCCCGGGTTATGAATAAGGGTTTTAATTTGTGCGAGAATAAAAACTCCTACTTCATAGGCTCAAAAGGGTTGACTAGGGATTAACTTCCTTATATCTCCACTGTTTAGGAATTGAAACAATGCCTGTACATCGTCAGCATAGTCTGTTCAAAAGCATACTGCATAAGATTATGGTATTGTTTTCGTCATCCTCCCTCTACAGGCTTATAGCTTTATTAGGACTTAAATATCACAAAATAGAAATATGAAGCATAGTTCAAAATATAGTGAAACGAATGGATTAATTCGAGACAAACATATGCAATGCATTAATGAAAACAAAAGTTTAACATAATAGTAAGTGTTTAAACAAACAAAAGAAATTACAAATGAAAATTCAAATGTTCTCAAAGCCTCTTCCTCTAAACCCGTCACTCCAGTTATCTGGAAACTTTGATGCTTGATGGACGATAGAAGAACTCAACCTGGCCTTCTGGAGTAACCTCGAGTATTCCTTCGTCAATTAGGTCTTGAATCTTATTCTTCAATGCCCAACAGTTATTAGTGTCATGTCCAGGACAGTCGGAGTGATACATACACCTTTCCTTGGGATTATAGCGAGGAGAAGAGGTGTTAGGATTTTTAGGAGAATTTTCCAAGGAAATCAACTTTATCTCCAACAGACATTGCAAAACTTGTGACATTGGTGTGCTGAACCGGATGAACTGTCTTCTACATTCCTTGTATAGAAGTGGATTAACCTTACAAGGCCTTCTTTCTTCCATTGAAGGATGGTCAGTAGTAGCTTGTTGTAAACACCCCAAATTTTCCCTCACCCATTCACACCATGGCTTATAATATCTTCATATGCATAAGTTCAATCATAGCATCTCATATTGCATATTTGCTTCACTGCATTGTTTCTAAGTCATTTGCATCTAGGGTTTGTGATATGAGCAATCCAAGAGCCACTTGAACCACTCCAAAGGTCTTCAATCATTTCAAAGGGATCCATGTATGTTCAAACATCATATTATATCCTCTCAAAGTCAAGAATGTCAAAGAATCACAAGAACTGGGAATGGCATGGAAGCAGAGCCAGGTTTAACTGCACAGATGACCTAGAATTAGGGTTTTGGTTTCAAAGGACATAACTCCAACTTTTTTGGTAATTCTTGTTTCTATTGGTCTCTATATGGTATAGGGATCATGCATATCAATTTTCATGAAGGAATTCAATGGGGAAGTCATCTGATCAAGAGTTGACTTTTTGAGCAAGTCAGTGCAAAATCAGGGCATCTGAGGCCCCCAATGACCCAACCAAAGGGTGTTCTTCATCATTTTTTATTGTGTATGATCTTTATTTGATCATAGAAGATGTTGTAAGTTCACAAAATTGAAGAATTTCAAGCCATTTGCAAAGTTGACTTTTTGGGAAAGTTGACTTATAATGAAAATTGCCATTTTGGGAAACTTTTTCAACCCCTGCTTTTTGATTCAAAAATGCTTCAAATGGAAAAACTTTGGTCATGAAAGTTGTAGAATGGATCATTCCCTTTTCAAAAAGTACAAGAACATGACCTAATTCATTTTGGATCAAAAGTTATGGTTTGTCAAAGTTGGGAAAAATCACATAATTTGAAGTTTTCTACCAAAGAGGCATTTTGCAAAATGGTATGATCAAGTGTTCTAAAGATTTAAAATATGGACAAACTCATTGCAACATGACCATATGACTCATAAAAATCAGAATTGGCCCAAGAATCATCTCATTTCATGCCTTGAACCTCAAGAAATCCCAAAGGAACCAAACTTTGTGAAACTTGCAAAACCTATCACAAACCACAAACCACTTGCTGCATTGCCTCTAGACCTTTTCCATAGCTTTCCTTGATTCAAGCTGAGCCAAAGCAATCCAAAAAGCAAGTTGTACCATTGCCCATACCTCTCTTACACAAAGTTTGACATTTTGGCAACTTGCCCATACCAATCACCATAGGCCACCAACAACTCTCTGACTTATCACCACTTGATACATGGACCAAAGCCAGCATAACACACCACACATCCAAGCCTGAATGAGATCAGAAGCCATAGTTCCAAGTTTATGCTTCATTTGCAAAACTTTTCGAAACACTCTCCACAAGCATCAAACACACAAACAGACTTCACAAACAATCTCAACATGACTCACTGATCACAAACCAACCATTCAAACAGCCTGAAAGCCACTGAAACCAAAACACGATCACCACCCCCCCCCCCTTGAACAGAACTTCTGCCATCTCCCAAACCAGCCATCAACAAGAGTTGTGAAGCATTCCATTGAGCTCAGGGGGACCAGAGGAGTCAGTTTGCATAGGAGGAAGGCTCAGAAAGCTCCTGTTCGAAGGACTTCAGTTCAGGTATCCATCAAGAACAAATTTTCCAGAACTTCATTTACTTGTTATAAATTGGTTCTACATGTTATTCTGATCATCATGATGTGTTTAAAAATGAAAATGGTGGAATATTGAGCATGTATGAGTTGTCTGAAACTTTCTGCCCTAAATTTGTTTTGCTTCGATTCACATGATTGATGAATGAAAAATGGTTTTTGTTTGGGGGTTTTGATTCAGTGTTGAATGGGGTTTGATTCTGGGCAGAGAGATTTCATTTTCATTGCGTGTAGAGAGAGATAGTGATTTCACCTTGCCGGAGAAGATGACCGGAACACTGTTCCGGTCATCTGAAAGTGATTAGGGTTAGTTAATTAGGGTTTAGTCTTAATTACGCAAGTTTGAATGCTGGCCGTCCAGATGCGCGCCAAGTCAATTCGCGCGTGTTCAAGTTTGAATGCTGGCCCTTGATTCTGATTACTTCTCATTAAATTCATTTTATTTTCATTTTTTTCATTTGTTTTGTATATTTTATTAAAAATAGCAAAATTTGTTCAAAAATTCTGAAAATTTTTATTCAACCTTTTATTAATTTTCAGAAACCAAAAATATTTTTATTTTTATTTTTTGCATTAAAAAATATTTTTAAATCATTTAAAAGTTTATTTTTAATTGATTAATGAGAATTAATTAATTAAAAATACTTTTAAGTATTTAAAAATCACAAAAAATTCATGAAACATTTAAAATCATTTAGAAACATTGTCCAACTCTCAAACCAAATTTATTTTTTGATCTTGATGCCTTTTGACAATTTTCAATGGAATTAATTTCATTTCAAGGCATTATTTTGATTCAATCTTCAAAAATTCATTTCTGCCTAGCCTTTAAGAGTTGGACAATGATTCTTTTTGAATTGCATCTTGCATATCATGTAGTTTATAGGATTAAATTGGCATGATTTGATATTGCATTTTTAATTTGTTTGACATTTTTCTTGACAAGATACTTTAAAACCCTAGCCAACTTAGGAAATTCATAACTTACACTAGGTTAAGAATTGGATCCACTCCTTTGGGAAGTGAGTTTGTGTAGGTTTAGGGTTCCTTTGAATGAATTTTCAAATTTTTATCATGATGTTTGCTTCTGGTTTTGAATTTTGTTTTGTGCATTGATCATGAACCCTAATTTGGGCTTTCTTTTGCATTCATCTTACATTTGCTTGCATACCATGACTTGCCATGACATTTTAGGTATTCATTTGATTCATAACACATCTTAGGACATATTAGAATCATGTTTGATCATTGCATCCTTCATTTGCCATGTTGTAGGACATTTGCATTTCATAACTTTTCATGTATGTTCATGGTTCTAAGCATGTTTCTTTTGCATTCCATATGTTTGTATGATCATCCTCATGCCTTGTTTCATGTTTGCATCATCTCTTGGCATCATTAACATCATATATTTGCTTCTGACTTTGTCTTGCACCATGCCATTGCATCTCATTTGCATTGCATTTCATTTCTTTCACTAACTTTTCAGGTGGTAAGTTACTTTGAGAAGTGAATTTGCCTTCACTTCTCACAATCTCTTTTCATCTTTCTTATGCACCATTGCTGCATTTTTGTATGTGTTTGGATTGAGCTTGCTCATTCTTGTTCATCTCACTTTCCTTCTTCAAGCAACTTGACTTCTTAAGTGAAGCAAGTTGTTTTGCTTCTCTTTGCTCCTTTCATCTGCTTCCCTCCTTGGTGGTTCTTTGAAGATCTTTCTCTTAAACCTCACAAATCCTAGGACTTCCAAGCATGATAATAATTAGGGTTGATTAGTCCCCCATTTAGCTTTTACCTTTGTGTCTCTTTGAGTCTTCTCTTCTCACCTCATAATCAGGGACTAAACCCTAAAGGCTTTAAGGCTTTGTGATTAAGCTTATGCATGCATCCTTCTATTAGGATGGAGTGTATAACTTTAATCCTAAGTGTTAAACCCTTAATGTGTTTAACTCCTTTAATCAATCCATCTAATAATCACTAAGACATCAAGCTTGTAACTTGGGCCTTGCATTAGGGTTCTAATTCTTCCTTAATTGGTTAAGAAGGACTAACCCTAGTGTTAATGGACAAGTCCCCCTCAAGTTGTCTTACAAATCATAAAAATCACTTCTTCATCATATCATTAACTAAAATCCATTTAATAAAGGCTTTGTTTTGTCATGGGTTTAATCCCTAATCATGGATTAAGTTGAGTAGTTTTCCTCAGCTTAAACATTCTCATCTATTATCCTTCTATTAGGATGGTGTAATGAGTCTGTTTAATCCCTGATTATGGCTTAATATCATTACTTAACACTAAACAAAAACAACAAAAACATCTAAATAATCACAAGTAGGTTAATGATCTTAATCCTACACCATGGTGATTAAGTGTGAGATGCTGACTTCACACTTAAGGTATTCTCATTACCCCTAATCAGAGGGAAGATGTGATGAGTTTGCTAACCCATTGGTTTAGGCTTAAGCTCATTAACTTATGACAAACTTCAAGAAGCAATAAAAGACTGAAAATTCAAAAAACAAACAATAATCGTCTCCTTCGGGATTCTCTTCTCATCTCATTCATTCACAACCGAGAACTTGCTTCTTCCGTCTAATGCAAGACAGTTTGCACCTGAGCCAGACAGGTCATGCACTTGAGCATAGGCAAGTAAGTAGTTCACAAGTCAATTCATCTTTCAGTCTCTTTGGGTCGAACTATGGTGTTCTGACTTCCTCATTGCACGAGAGGATACGTAGGCATAACTTAACAGTTATCGAACAAAAGTCTATGTATATTCCCCCTCTTTCCAGCATTGTTCTTTAAGCCTCATTGTCTTGAGCATTTCACTCTTGTCCTTACACTGACACTTCACTTATACACTACACTTTCTTACACTGACACCTGTACATCCTTTTCCAGCTCTTTTATACACAGATAGCACTGACACTACCCCTTTAAAGCACCAATTTTTCAAGCGTGGATACCGTCGAGTACGGCGGACAATCTGGGTGCTAATACCTTCCCAGGTTGTAACCAACCCCCTTTCTCAGTCTCTCTGGTTCGCGACCGTCTTATCCATATCTTCCTAGGTTTATGCAGCATTACCTTTCCTCCGGGATAAAAATGCCTAGCTGGCGACTCTTTTCTTTTCCTGTGAGTTCACTCCTGTGTGTTCTCACATCCTCTTTTCGCCGATCGTTCGCGTCTGTACCCCTCTTGGCCCCGGTTGTCATTTGGTGGGAGCGACAGCTTGGCAACTCTGCTGGGGACCCTTATACTGTAATCAGGGCTTCTGGTTCTTTTTGTGGGTTCCTCCTAGCGCTTGTTCGATTTGTGTTTACTGGGGTGTTATGTGCTAATTGTGTTTATATATAGTTGCTTTATTTATTGCTTTATGTACATTTATCCATTGCTTTCTTTACAGCTTTATATATATGTCATATTGTCATACTGTGTCTGGATGGATCTGGTTTTGTTTTGATGGGTGGGGTTCATTGAGAGTTTAAGGTCCTATACTTGGGACCTGAGTGACACCTAGGCTAGAGTGGCTCATGTTCTTTCCCATTCCATTTCGGTCTGGTGCGGGAATATGAAACACGGTTTAGATATGGGTTTCTTCTTGAGAACTCTGTGCTACAAATCTCCTGTAGTGTTAGGGCTATCTGGGAAGCCTGCTAAGTCTGAATGACCTTTATTATGACCTTCAGAAACTGAGGTGAAATTAGAGGAGGATCTTTTATGGTTATTGTAAACACTGTACCTCCGGGTTAGAAGTGTTTACACTTCTCATAACTGATCCAAGTCTGAGGATCCTTGTTTTAGAACATCACCTGTGAGGGGGGCTGGGCTGTTTACAGGTTTGCAGGAACCCTTGGCCACATCATACCCTGTTTCTTATTGTGTTTAAGATTGCTTCACTTTGGACAGTTCTTGTGATTTAACCCAGGACATGTGACTCTTTATTTGAGTCCCCCACCTTGGTTACTGGATTTTTGAACCTCCATCTGGACTTCTTAGACATACATGGACCTTTATATCAAGGCGGTAACCAGATCCAACTTGATCACAAACCCTTGCATATCATTTGCATACATTATCATTGCATCATTTAACATTTGCTTATTTGTTTTTCAGGGTATCCACATTATATTTTGGCTTGGTTTTGACCCCTTTATCTGATTAGACCCCTGTTCATCAGCTATCTGCTTCAGCCATCTTCATCAGTTACCTGCTTCAGCAACTATTATCACCAGTCTCAGCTTATCAGTAGTTCATCTTCAGTATCAGTCTTCATCATCAGCATCTGTTTTCAGCTCTTCATCAGCAGACATGGCACCTAAGAAGAGCAACATTTCATATCACTTCTTTGAGCCAGTGCTGGCTGGCATCAGGCAGGTCCAGGCACTCATTACTCCAGACCATATCCCTTTATTCAGGGAACATTATGGAAGCATCCTTGATATGGTTATGTACTTGGACCCTTCTTAGAGGAGTTTGATTCACACTTGCCTACAGTTCTATGATCCTCCTTTGAGATGCTTCACTTTTCAGAATTTTCAGTTGGGACCCCTGTTGGAGGAGTTTTCATCACTGATTAGAGTGCCTATCAGGGGTGGTATCCCCTTCAACCCAGAAATGGTTTCTCCTAGCAATGAAGAAGTGGCAAAGGCACTGTATTTGGAACCTATTCTGATTGAGCAGAACATGACTACAAAGGCTGGAATCCCTGGTCTACACTTGGACTTTCTCACTTCTCAGGCCATCCTGAAGGCCTCCTTGGGAGAACAGAAGGCATTCTGTGCATTGTTAGCCCTCAGTATATATGGGGTTATACTTTTTGCAGATAAGCCCAAGTTTATCAGCAAGAATGCTATTCATCTCTTCCTTTTGAGGAACCCAGTACCCACCTAGCTGGGAGATTTCTATTATTCCATTCACCAAAGGAATGAGAAGCAGAGGGGGAGGTTGGTAAGGTTCTGTGCTCCTCTATTCCATACCTGGTTGCTCAAACACTTACCTAAGACTGATGCTTTCTTGAACCCTCACCAACAGAAGAACTGGGCTAGAAGACTTACTGCTTTGACCTCAGATGACATCAGGTGGTGCACCCAGAGCACCAAAGGCAGGGACATAATTACTAGTTGTGGGCAGTTCCCCAATGTACCTCTGATAGGAGTGAAGGGTTGCATCAACTACAACCCTTTGCTATTCAAAAGACAGTTGGGCTATGCTCTGGTTCACCCTCCTAGAGTGCAAGACTTGGCTGAAACCCTTTATTGTGAGATAAAACCTAATCTAGCTGTTGTCAGACAAGCATCCTGGGCTTGGGACAACATCCAGACCAAAGGGATGGCCATTCTTGGGAGATGCAATAATGTGGCTTCAGCACAGTATTATGAGTGGTCCCATGCTAGGGCTCAGATTTCTGGGATGCCTTTCACCATTGAGGATGCACCTGGACCATCCACAGAACCCCCTCCAGCTACTGTCAGCCTGGAAGAATTTGAGAAACTAAAAGAGAGGAATGAGAAGCTGACTCAAGCTCTGCAGAAGACCCTCAGGGAGAGGAGTGATGGTCGTCTAGACAATGAGAGGTTGGAGAAGCTAAAGGTGGAACATCTAGCTAGGATTGAGAAGTCAGAGGACTACATCAAGAAATCAAGAGCTGGGGAACAAATTCTGAAGAATGCCCGTAAAGAGGCCTAGTTTCAGAAGGCTAGGACTGACCTCTATCTGAAAGAAAGTCAAGATAGGTGGGTCAGGATCACTGAAGCTCGCACTCAAGAAGATAAGAGAACTCAAGACAAAATTGAGCAGTTGGAGGAAAATGAGAAGAGGCAACAGGAGTCCCTGTTAGCAGCCCAGAAGGAAATTTCAGAGTTGAAGCTTAGGGCTGGTGTAAAGAGGTCAAAGGACTAAGACAGGCACAAGAAGCTGACTGTTGCTATTGCCACCAGGAACCTTCTCATCAGAAGCATTACAGAGCATCCGGCTGATCCTGTAACTGAAGCACTTCTGAAGGAAGTTAAAGAGGATGAGTTTGGCTTAGATGTTTGATGTCTTTGTTTGTTGTTATTTCCATTTCATGTACTTTTCTCTTTGTTGTATTTTGACCCTTCAGGGGCATGTGTTGTAAAAACAAACTATGTATTATTCACCATTTGTAATATATTTTTTAGTTTGTTTTATTGAGTTCTCTTTCCCTCAAGCAACATCAAAGCATCTTCCTCAGGGTCTGGAAAAGTCAAAACCAAGTGCCAAGCCGGATACCTTGGAAACAAATAAGCATACTGCATTGCATACTAACTTTTGTTTTGTTTTGTAGGTTTTTGTTTTGTTTGTTACTAACTCTGTTGTGGTTCAGGAATTATTGCTCGCCGTCAGGTGTTCCCTCTCAACCGTCCACACAGATATCCTACTCGCAACAACCTTCCTGGTATCCAGATGGACCAAGTACAGCAAGAGCTGACAGAGGTCAGAACCCAGATGGTTAACGAAAGGCTGGAAATGAGAAACCAAATGACCCAGTTCATGGAAGTAATGAATGGCTTGGCTCAAAGCCAAGAAAGATTGAGGGCATTGGTAGAAAGGCAGACCCCGGAAGAACCCCATCTAGGGACTTGAGGGACAAGTAACAATGAGAGGGTTCAGCCTCATGTTACCCCCCTAGTATATGGGCCTCATCTTCATCCAGAGATCAACATCCCTACTAATGTGCAAGGGAATGCTACTGCAGGCAGAGTCTTACAGGAAGACCCCCAAGAGGATCAATTCACTGTAATGGGAGCTGGGGATGAAGCCTATGATAGGAGGCTTGATGAAATTGCTGAGAAATTAAGATCTCTGGAGTCTCAAAACTCTTTGGGTTTTGATGTCATGGACATGGGCTTAGTGGACGGGGTAAGGATACCTCACAAGTTTAAGCCTCCGTGCTTCGAAAAGTACAACGGAACTTCCTGCCCACAAACTCACTTGCAGTCTTTTCTGGGAAGACTTAAGGCGTACACCATGGATGAAAAACTGTGGATGTTTTATTTTGAAGATAGTTTGACTGGGGCCTCAAGGGAGTGGTACTCTCATTTGACCAGAGCTACAATCAGATGCTGGAAAGACCTAGCTGAAGCTTTCATCAGGCAGTACCAATACAATTTAGACATGGCTCCTAACAGAACCCTTCTGATGGGAATGTCTCAATCCTCCAGAGAAAGCTTCAGGGAATATGCCCAGAGGTGGAGACAGCTTGCTGCTGCTGTCCAGCCACCCATGTCGGAAAGAGAAATGGCCGACATGTTCATGAACACTCTACAAGGGACATATATTGATAGGCTAGCTGCCTTTTCTTCCACCAGCTTCGCTGACGTAGTCATAGCTGGAGAAAGAATTGAAAGCCTCCTGAAAATGGGCAAAATTTCTGATAATGGTGCAAGCTCGTCAAGTAATCCCAGAAAGCCTTTTGTGGGACCTAGAAGAACCGGTGAGACTAATGCAATTCATGCCAACAGGGGCAGACCTCAATATGTTCATAGGTCAGTGGCAGCTGTCCCAATTCCAGCTCCAATTCCTCAGCAACCAGCATATCAACCACAACAACCACCCCACTACCAGCAACAAGTTCAGTATCCGCCACAAAGAAACTACAACAACAACAACAACAGCAATCAACAACAAAGACCCTTTCAGCAAAGACCATCTCAGGCAAATAGGGTGATTGACCCTATCCCTATGCCTTATGCCGCTTTATTGCCACAACTCCTGAAACTCAACCTGGTTGAGCTAAGGACATTGGCACCTCCAGATCCTGCCAGTCTTCCAAGAAATTATGATGCCAACGCCCGGTGTGCTTTTCACTCCAATGCACCTGGCCACAGTACAGAGAAATGCAGGGCTTTACAAATGAAGGTACAAGATCTGGTGGATTCCAAGGCCCTCAACTTTGCACCCCCGCCTAATGTCAACAAGAACCCCATGCCCAATCATGGAGGACCAAGAATTAATGCTATTGAGGAAGATAAGCCATCTTTCTTAATCACCAGTGTTGGGCAGATTCGGACACCTCTGGTAGAAATTAAAGCTCAGCTTCTAGAATGCCAGATGTTCCCCGGGTGTGATCTCGGTTGTGGTTATTGCAACATTTCGGTCAACGGGTGTGATAACTTGAGAAGCGGCATAGATGGTCTTATCAAAAGTGGTATCCTTCAGATCACAACATCAGTACCTGCAAGTCCAGCAATCCCTCTGACAACGATTCCTGACTCTTCTACAACTGCAACAACAATCATTCCAACAAACTCATCCATATCATCAACAATGGCTCCGTCCATCACTTCAACAAATCAGATGTCAACAACCATTTCTTCTACAACATCAGCACCAATTTATTCCACAGAATCTCCTACAACGCCAACAGATATCTCAGCAGTCACCATTTATTATGATCCAACATATGTTCCTCCAAACAACGACTTTCAACAACAAATAGTGATACCTCCTGCCAGGTCACCAGTCACCATCTACTACGATCCGCACACCATTTCAGTACCCTCCTCTGCAGCAGTCAGTCCAGTTACCATCACGGTGCCTGGACCCATTCCATACGAAAGCAGTAATGCCATACCTTGGCATTATGGCTCTGACCTCTACTGCAATGGGGAGAAAATCACTTTGGATTCTTCAACCTCATCTCCACAGATTGATAATGTTGGGGGAGGCGGAGGCTTCACCAGAAGCGGACGCCTTTTTGCCTCACAATTACAAAAACCTAATGCCGAAGCGGAAGCTGCTGCCAAAGCAAAAGGAAAGAGTGTGGTATGTGAAGAGCCGACTGTCAAAGAAACTCAGAAGACATCTTTTGAGCAAGATGTAGACGAGTTTATGAGGATTATAAAAAGAAGTGATTACAAGGTGGTGGATCAGCTTCACCAAACTCCCTCAAAGATCTCTATATTATCCCTGCTGATGTGTTCCGAAGCTCACCGGAATGCATTACTAAAAGTCTTCCACGCAGCATATGTGCCAGAAGAGATCACCGTTAATCAGCTGGAAACTGTGGTGGCAAATGTCAACACCAGTCATGGACTGGGTTTTACCAATGCTGATTTAACAACTGAGGGACACAACCACAACAAGGCTTTACACATCACTCTAGAATGCAAG
Source organism: Lathyrus aphaca (assembly GCA_963966055.1). Classification (NCBI taxonomy): domain Eukaryota; kingdom Viridiplantae; phylum Streptophyta; class Magnoliopsida; order Fabales; family Fabaceae; genus Lathyrus; species Lathyrus aphaca. Next base: position 506,479,452 of record OZ014520.1, read on the forward strand.
GGTGTTGTTTTATCCCATGTACTGGTGGACACTGGGTCTTCACTCAATGTTCTACCAAAGAAAGCCTTAGTGAAGCTGGAGTATGATGGCTTAGCACTGCATCAAAGTAATTTGGTGGTGAGAGCATTTGATGGCTCCAAGAGGTCAGTGCTAGGGGAGATTGATCTGCCTGTGATGATTGGCCCGTAGAACTTCAAAATTACCTTCTATGTGATGGACATTCAGCCGGCCTACAGCTGTTTGTTGGGTAGACCTTGGATCCATGCCACTGGCGCAGTTACATCTACCCTTCACCAGAAGCTGAAATTCGAGTGGGAGGGTCAGATCATCACTATCTGTGGTGAAGAAGATATCTTGTTAGCCATCTGGCTACATACAAATACATTGAGATGGATGGAGAGATCCATGAAACCATGAGCCAGGGGTTTGAGGCCCTGAACATAAATGAAGCATCTGCTGTACTTGGAACCTCCATGACATCTTATCAGCAAGCCAGGAAGGTTGTTGAAGAGGGGACTGCCCAAGGCTGGGGCAAGTGTAACACCCCAAATTTGCCCTCTTCTTGTTTAGCATCGTTATCATATCATAATCATCATGAGCATACCATATCCTTATCATTTAGCATAGAAAAATGAGGCATAACACTCGCATGTTCCAGCATAAGGCATATGATCGGTCATCTGGGAAAATCCGAACCTGCAAGTCAAAATCAAGAGCATGGTGATCTAGCAAGAATCTCACAGGATCATTTTGCACAAGCCTGGTATCATGTTCAGAGCCCTAGAAAGAGAAGATGGATCAAAATTTGCTTGAAACGGTTGGTGCAGGTCTATTTTTGAAGGTTCCCACCAAAGGGAGGGAAATTCAAATTTTCCATGCGTTAACCGGTTAACGCATATGGTTAACCGGTTAACAGCTGCGGAATTTGAATTTCCAGCAGCAATTTCAGCATGTGTGTTTTGGCTCCATTTTCCAATTTTCTGATTTTTATTCATTTGAATTAAAATTTGTGAGAAGGATCTAGAGCATTTATCCAAGCCTCATTCCAACCCTAAATCCAAATCACTTTCTAAGCTAATCCCAAACCATAATTTTGGATCCCAAACCAAAATTTTGGGCCCCAAACCTAAATCATATTTATTCCATTTCCCTCCAAGCCAAAGGGGCTCCCTCTCATTTTTTCACTCTCATTTCTGAATTTTCATTCCTCTCACTCACAATTCTCTCACTTTTCTCTCCCAATTTTCCAAATCACTCAAAGTTCCTCTTTGAAGATCACACAACCTTGCCTTGAGGTGTGTAGATCTTGGAACTAAACCTCCATTCATAGCTTCTTTGCATCTCTTTGCTGGTTTTATTGGAGATTCAGATCTGGTTTGAGATCTAGAAGTGCTTTTGGATCCAAAATTCTGCATCAAGAGCTTGTTCTTGCATTTATTTTGCATGGAGTGTGGAGCTTAGCATCGGATCTTTAAAGTTTTGCGCGAGATCTACCGTTTTCAGCTCAATCAACAATTACCAAAGCATACCTCAGCTTTGTAGGTTGGTTAATTTCAGATCTAGCTCTGTTTTTAGCTTATTTGCATGCTTGTGCTTTAGATCCACCATGTGCTTGTGTATTTGCTTGTGTTGTTTGATTTGATTGGTTGATTTGTATCCGGATCCGAATGTTATTGTTCATGAGCTTAATGATATGGATTAATGTGAATTGATCTAATTTTTCCATGTGTAATTGATTGCTGGTCTGGTGCAAGCTTATTTGAATAAGCTGTTTTGAGATGCTGTTTTCTGCAGGATTTGTTGCTGTTTTATCAGTGTTAACCGGTTAACGTATATGGTTAACCGGTTAACGCCCCTGTTTTGTGCGTATTTTGTGCAGGTTTGAGCTGGTTAACCGGTTAACACTGAAGCAGAATGACTTTTTAGTGTTGTTTTGAGCTTGTTTGATCCCTTTGCTTGTTCTAATTGCCATGGATCATTGCATGATCATTAAACATGAGATTTTAGGGTGATTTGCTTGCTGGTTGATGTATGCTTTCATGTTTTCGACGCGTAAGTCGTGTACTTGCAATGTTTGGCATGATGTTTGATTGTTGTTCACAAGAACCTTTGAGCATGACTAATTCCATGATTGTGTTGGTCACTTTGCTGGATTTTTTTGTGCATACTAACCTTGCAGGGGCTATGGTAAGTGAGAGATGTGGGAATTGAGTTCCACATCTCCAATTCTCATCTTCCTCTTATGTTTATGTTACTAACCCTTTGTTGTTGGGCTTAGGCCTTTCTCATCCCTTCTTCTATCTTCTTCTTTTTTCCTTCATTAGGATAGAAACCTCACTAACCTTTAGGACTTCCATGCATGTGAATACTTAGGATTATTTTAGTCCCCCTTTAGAATTTTTCCTTTAAGATCCTTTGGTGCTCTCTCTTCTCATCTTCAAACTTAATTCTAATTCATTTAATAAAGGTTGAGTACTTTCATGTGACATGAGGCTTTGCTATGAGATGCTCACATGCGTTCCATTTCGGGGCGAGGTGTGAGTCATCACTCGTGGTGGATAGGTCTTAACATGAGTACCTCACAAAGAAAAGCTAAAAAACACTTCTTAATCAAAACCACAAAAACACTTAATAATGATAATAGGTTAGTGTGCTTGAGCCTTCACTTGTGGGACTAGCTTTGGGGATTTCCTCCATAGATAGGTGTGCCTCTTGCGCATTCCATTTCGGGATGATGTGAGATGTACACATCCCATTGAGTAAGACTTGGGTACACTTACCTATGCAAACTTTCACTCATAAAAGCTTCTAAAAAACACCAAACAAACAATAAACGTCTTTCCTTCGGGAATTCTTTTCTCATCTCCTTCGCTCCGTACGCGAACTTGCTCCTACTTGTCATTTTGCAAGACGGTTACGCACTCGTCGTCCGAGTCTGCAACACCTGAGCAATGGCATAGGCAGTTCAAGCCTTAATTCACAAGCAATTTCCTTGTTACCCCTAGTTAGGAGAACTACGGCGTCTCTGATCCTCATTATCCTGATGAGGTACGTAGGCAGCGGGGTAGGGCCCGTTCGAGCACAATCTTTATTTTCCCTACATTTTTCCTTTTCTTTTCTTATTTCATTTCTTTTCCAGTTCCAGTTTCTTTTCGTTTTCTTTTCTTTTGCTGCAGTTTTCATACCCTCACCCTTTGAAACAGTATTCTTTGCAAGCGTGGATCCCGTCGGGTACGGCGGACGATCTGGGTGCTAATACCTTCCCAGGTCGTAACCGACTCCCGAACTCAGTCTCTTTGGTTCGCAGGACCTGTGTCCTTCCTCTTTTTTTTTTCTTCTGGTTTGTGCAGCATTACCATTCCCTCTATTCGGGATAAAAATGCATGGCTGGCGACTCTACCTTTTTCCGCGCCACTTTCGCGTTTGTACCAGGATGGAAATCCCGGGAGCGACAGCTGGCGACTCTGCTGGGGACTGCGCACCAGAGATCTCTGGTTCCCCTGTGAGTCTCTCCTAGCGCTTGTGTGTTGTTGTTTCATTGGGTGATGCTTGTTTGATGTGGCTTGTTGTATTTTATTGTTGTTTGTTTACAGCTTTATTTACAGCTTTATTTACAGTCTTCAGTATTTATTTTCCGCATCATTTATATCATACTGGACTGTCTGGACTGGTTTTCTGTTTGGTGGGATGGGTGATACTGTTTCTGAGAGATAAGCCAAGTACCCGGCTTGAGTGCACCCTAGGATTAGAGTGGACATATTGTACTCGCATGTGGCATGATGAGTGGCGATGTGTTTCACGCCCAGATTGCGACTGTCTTGGAAATATCTTGTGTGGGGATTTCCTCCACTTCGGGATAGGACCTTGATGGTTATGTGCATCTGGGGACCGATCATTGAGAACCTTTGTGGAAACAACCCTCTCCAGTGGTGACAGTGGCAGACCACATTTTGTGGCAAACCCATTCGCACCCGAGGGTCCACTGGGAACTCGCATAGGATGGCCTGGTTCTCTTATAGGAACTCAGTCAAAGCATCTGGTCGTATGGCATTAGTACTGTATCCTACGGGCTGAATGTACTATTGTTTCTCGATTTCAGCGCTTGAAGCTGGGAACCTGTAAGGGATGCTTGTTTTTCCCGGACTCAGCTGAGGCCTCCCTGCGTAGTATATAATGCCTAACCGATTCCCTGACTTGGTCATGAGCCACTTCTCGGAAATGGTGAAAGTATTATTGCTATTCGGCTTTGAGAGTCCGTGATGTTTGACCCGGAGCACACCCGTGAGATTTGGGATGGGTTTACAGGTTTGCAGGAACACTTGACCTCATCATACCCTTGTTATTAGTGCAGTTCATGTTATGATGCAGTTACTTTGGTTCCGGAGTTCTGGTTTTCTGGTTCTGGTATTCGTGATACTATGGTCCTGAGATTTTCTTCAGAGGGTTGTGGTTATCAGAGAGGGTGACTCAGTAAACTTTTGGTTTGTCAGAGGGATCTTGTCAGTGGCCAGATTCCAGACAGTCTCAGATGACCATATGTCTTTGCATTTGCATCTGCATTGCATCATTGCATCATTAATCATTGTTTTGTTTTCATTCACAGGTTCATATTTCTGCTTCCGGTTCCGGTATTCTCTTCAAAGATGGAAGATCCTCGCAAGCAGAATATTCACTTCAAGTTCTTTGATGTCAAGATTGGTTTGCTGAAGAAGATGGTAAAGCTGATTACGCCCAACCAGGTAGAGAGATTCAGAAAAGCTTATGGGAGTATTCTTGATGTGGTGATAGAGCTAAATCCTTCAGAGAGGAGTGCCATTCATACATTGCTTCAGTATTATGATCCTCAGCTCCGTTGCTTCACCTTTCCTGATTTCCAGTTGGGCCCTATGCTGGAGGAGTATGCTTTGATCCTGGGTGTGCCAGTTCAAGATCAGGTTCCTTTCAACTCTGAGATGAGTAGACCAGCACCGGAGGCTATTGCTAAGGCTCTTTATTTGAGTCCTTCTACTGTGAAGTCTTTGACCATTATCAAAGGAGGTGTGTCTGGGTTTTCTTTGGAGGTTCTGGTAAAGAAGGCGGAAGAATTGGCTGTTGAAGAAGAATGGGATGCGGTCTGTGCTATCTTGGCTCTTTCTATCTATGGCACCATTTTGTTTGCTGATATGGAGAAGTTCATAGATATAAACGCCATACATCTCTTTTGCTGAAGAATCCTGTGCCTACCTTACTCGGGGATTTGTATTACTCGGTTCATTACAAGACTGAAAAGAAGAGGGGAGGTTTGGTTCGTTGCTGTGCTCCATTATTTCACATGTGGTTCATGAGGCATTTGCCTAGTACGGGAGTGTTTAGTGACCATAGTCTGATATGGGCTCAGAAGCTGGAAAAGTTGCTTGCCAAGGATGTTAGGTGGTTCACTCAGAGGCTGCAAGGTGCACGTTTCATTACCAGCTGCGGAAGTTATCATAGTGTGCCTTTGTTGGGAATAACTGGAGGGATTAATTACAATCCAATCTTGTTAAGAAGACAATTAGGATACGCTTTGAGAGATGTGCCTGAAGATTTGAAGCTGACCCCCATTTTCTACTTTTCCGTGAGAGATAATATGCCCTTAGTGAGGAAGGTTGCGGGGGCTTGGAAAAGCATCAAAGGAGAAGGAATAGCTAGTTTCGGGAAGTGCAACAATCAGACGTTCCCAGGGTACGAAGCTTGGTTGAAAGACAGAGCCAGAAGAGTTTTGTTACCATTTTCAGCACCAGTTGCTGAGTCCATTGATACTGTGCCTTTAGAGGAATTCGAGAAGTTAGAAGCCCAGTTACATGCAGTTAGAGTTGAAAATACCGAGATGGTAAGCTTGTATTACCAAGCTAACAGGGCCAAGAAGGAAGCTGAGGAGAAGTTGCTGAAGATACAGACGACTTTGGAGGCTAAGGAGAAAGACTTTGCAAGAAAAGAAGCGCATTTCCGCAGGTTGGGGATGATGGAAGCCCAAAGAGAAGTTGAGCGCAAGAAGAAGTCAAAGACCCTTAGAGATGCTCGTCAGTCTATTGTCTGGTTGAAGGGACAAAGAGAGCAAGAGTTGAAGCAATATAAGGAAAAAGAGGAGTTCTTTGAGACTCAGATGGCTTACAAGAAAGAAGAGGTGGAGCAGGCCCACAAGATTCGCAGAGAGAAGACCCAACAGCTTGCAGACAGTCAACAAGCCCTCGAAGAAGCACTCAAAGAGATTGAAGACCTCAAGTTGATGGCAGGAGTCAAGAAGGTCAGGTCTGATGATGGAGTTTCAGGATCCTCAGGCGGCGGTTATGCTTCTTAGTTTGTTTTCTTTGTATTTGGATTACCTACGGGCATGTTGTAGGAGTCCTAGTTGTTTGTTTATACTCTGTAAGAACTCGTACTCTATGAGGTATTCTGTTTTTATTGTGCCTAATGGGCTGATCTATGTTAAGATGTTTCTCACTATTTCTTGGTTTGCTTGCTATTATGGTTTGAATGTGGTTTCCCGCAAAGGTTTCTGAAAGTCGAGGATCAGTACCCATCTGGTTTTCTTTGCTAAATACCGGAGCCGGGGCATAAGTGACTTGTGTTTGGAAACATAAACAACTGCATTGCATCCATATAACCTGTTTGTTGTTTTGCAGGTAGTGTCTCGGTTACTAACGTATTTTGTGTTTCAGGCACTATAGCTCCTCGAAAAGCTCGGGGGCAGCCAACAGTACACAGGTACCCAACCAAGGTTAACAGAGAGAGAGCCATGGATCAAATGCAGGCAGATTTGGCAGACCTAAGACAGAGAATGGATAATTTCATGACGTTAATGACCGGCATGGGGCAGAATCAAGAACGGCTGCGAGAGTTGGTTGAGAATCAGAACAGAAACGCTGCTGCTGCTGCAAATGTTGGTAATCATACCGGTGCGGGCGCACGTCAGGGTGGACCTCATGTTATACAACCAGGGGCGACCGTAGTCAATGACGGGATGCACAACATTCATGTGGACCACCAGGAGGACCAGTTCACTTTACTTGATGAGACCGAGGGTCAAGGGGTCGAAATGAATAAGAGATTCGAAGAGATGGCCGAGCAAAGCAAGGCTATTCAGTCCCAGAGTTCTTTGGGATTCGATATAACAGACTTGGGTTTGGTTCCGGGAGTCAGAATCCCGTACAAATTCAAGGTTCCTACTTTTGAGAAGTATAACGGCACTGCTTGCCCAAAAACTCATCTGCAATCATATGTGGGGAGAATTGCCGCGCATACAGACGATGAAAAGCTATGGATGTATTACTTTCAGGACAGCTTGGTGGGAGCTTCCCTTGAGTGGTACATGAAGCTCAGCAGGGTCAATGTTAAGAGCTGGAAGGATCTCGCTGAGGCCTTCGTGAAGCAGTACCAGTACAACATGGATATGGCTCCGAATCGCACCCAGTTGCAACATATGGCTCAGACAGCAAAAGAAGGCTTTAAAGAATACGCCCAGAGGTGGCGTCAGCTAGCTGCTAGGGTGCAGCCACCCTTGTTAGAGAATGAGATGGCCGATATGTTTATGGGTACCCTCCAGGGGGTATTTCTTGAGAGATTGGCATCAAGTTCTGCTACAAAGTTCAACGATATTGTCATTGCGGGAGAAAGGGTCGAAACGCTGTTGAAAATGGGGAAGATACAAGACCCAGGTGCTAGTAGCTCAAATGGAGCGAGGAAAGCTTTTAGCGGACCTCCAAGAAGGCGAGAAGGAGAGACCAATGCTGTATTCGGCCGAAGCCAGGGCCGTGGTTACAGAAGACCTTATGAACATGTGGCTGCTGTCACTATTCCTGCAGCTCCCGTACAACAGATGCCACCTCCACCACAACAACAACAACAACCTAGAGCCAACTACCAGCAAAGACCTTATCAGCCGAGGCAGACTCGTCCTGCTAACAGGGTGATTGAAGCTATTCCGATGACATATGTTGCCTTGTTGCCGAGACTACTAGACTTGAACCTTATTCAATTAAGGACTTTGGCACCACCACCTCCTGGAGAGCTTCCAGCTGGTTACGACGTCAATGCGCGATGCGCTTTTCATTCAGGGGCACCCGGGCACTCAACCGAGAAGTGCAGGGCGCTACATCACAAAGTTCAAGATCTCGTGGATTCAAAGGCAATCAACTTTGCGCCACCACCGAATATCAACTCGAACCCTATACCTAATCATGGAGGGGCAAGAGTTAATGCTGTTGAGCGTGATGACAAGTTGAGTTTGGTACTGAGAATTGATGAAGTCAAGACGCCGTTGAAGGTGGTGAAAGAGAGACTGTTGAAAGGTCAAGTATTTCCTGGTTGTTCTCTCGATTGTGAAGACTGTATAAGTGTTGTGAATGGCTGCGAGAAATTGAAGACGGGTTTGCAAGAGTTGATTGATGTTGGGTCCCTACAATTTAGCAAGATTAGTAATGAAAAGGCTGATGATGTGTCAACCATTACTATCTTCTACAATGAGGCTGACATGCCCGTTCGACAAGAGCCTGTTACCGTTTACGCTCCTCAGATTAGTCCTGTGACTATAACTGTACCTGGGCCAATGCCGTATAATGATGATAGAGCCATTCCGTGGCATTATGGTTCCGATGTCTATGTGGCGGGACAGAAGATGGAAAGTAGACCTGTTGCTGACTTGACCATTGAAAATGTGGGAGGTGTTGGAGGTTTTACTCGAAGTGGTCGTTTGTTTGCTCCCCCTGCACTGAGAAAGGATCCTGAGGCCGAAGCTTCGTCCAAAGACAAAGGGAAGCAGATTGCGAATGACGAGTCAACTACTCCTGTGGCTGGGCAGAGGACGTTTGAAAAGGAGGTAGAGGAGTTTATGAAGATCATCAAAAGGAGTGACTACAAGGTGGTTGACCAACTGAATCAAACGCCTTCAAAGATTTCTATTTTGTCACTGTTGATGTGCTCTCCCGCGCACCGAGAAGCCTTGCTGAAAGTACTTCAAATGGCTTATGTTCCTCAAGAAATCACTGTTAATCAACTCGAAGCTGTTGTTGGAAGTGTTAATGCCAGCCATGGCTTAGGCTTCACTGACCGAGATCTCACTTCGGAGGGAAGGAATCACAATAAAGCACTGCATATCACGATGGAATGCAAGGGCGCTGTTTTGTCTCATGTTCTTGTGGACACAGGCTCTTCCTTGAATGTGCTCCCGAAGAAGGCGTTGATGAAGCTTAACATTGATGGGATTGTCCTAACGCCGAGTGATTTGGTGGTTAAAGCTTTCGATGGTTCAAGAAGATCAGTTTTCGGAGAGGTTGAGTTGCCTGTCAAGATAGGCTCTCAAGTCTTCAAGAGTGTCTTCTATGTCATGGACATCCAGCCTGCGTATAGTTGCTTGTTGGGCAGACCGTGGATACACGCAGCTGGAGCCGTCACTTCAACCCTGCACCAAAAGCTTAAATATGTGGTGGATGGCCAGGTCATCACAGTTTGCGGGGAAGAAGATATATTCGTCAGCCATTTGTCGACATTTAAATATGTAGAAATGGACGGGGAAATTCACGAGACTTTGTGCCAAGCTTTTGAGGCAGATGTCAGTATCCTGACTCCGGTGAAGAAAAACAACGAAGGCACGTCAATTCATTCCTACCGGGAAGCAAAAGAGGCCGTCCAATCAGGCAATGCCCAGGGCTGGGGCAAGCTACTGGAGGTGGAAAAGAAGGGTGATAAATTCGGCTTAGGGTATCAGCCTGGGGGGTCTACTCGGAGTGGTAAAGCTATCTCATTCACAAGTGCTGGGTCGATTGACCGCGATCAAATCTGTATGGCAAGCCAAGACGGGGATAGTGACAGAGACTGGGACAACAATTGGATCCGCCCGTGTGCACCCGGCGAGGAGCTAGGAAATTGGTCTGCTGAGGACATTGTTCAAGTCACCTGGCTCTCAAAGTAATTGTTTTGTTTCCTTTTATTAGCATACTGCATTGTCAAATCCAGCATTCTGCCCAAGATGTTTGGATCCATTGTACTAGGCCACCATGTTTTGTATTGCATCGTTATTTTTGCCATGAAATAAAAGGACATTTTCAGTCAAATTGTGCTCTCTTTCTTTGTTTTTAAACTTTTTCACAAAAAACAATATAAAAATGGCAATGTGTTTTTTCATTTTTTGCTTTGTGTTAGCGTCTCTTTTCAAAATAAGCAGATTCTGAATAAGCACATCATTTGTGCAGTATTGATCATCCGGATTCCACGGATAACGTTCCTGCTATGACTATGCATGACTTTGATAACCCAGTCTACCAAGCTGATGAAGGGGTTGAGGAAGATTGTGACCTACCTGAAGAGTTGGTCAGATTGTTAAAACAAGAGGAACGAGTTATTCAGCCTCATCAAGAGGAGATTGAGACCATCAACATTGGCAGTGAAGATGCAAAGAAAGAAATCAAGATAGGAGCCAATCTGCAGGCCGACGTCAAACAAGAGCTGATCAGTATGCTGAGAGAGTATGTAGATATCTTTGCTTGGTCATATCAAGATATGCCAGGGTTGGATACCGACATCGTGATGCATAAGCTACCTCTGAGAGAAGACTGTCCTCCTGTGAAGCAAAAGTTGAGAAGAACTCGCCCGGATATGGCGATGAAGATTAAAGAGGAGGTGCAGAAACAGTGGGATGCCGGGTTCCTTGCCGTGACTAGTTACCCACCTTGGGTAGCTAACATCGTACCAGTGCCTAAAAAGGACGGCAAGGTCCGGATGTGCGTTGACTATCGAGATTTGAACAGAGCAAGCCCAAAGGATGATTTTCCGTTGCCACACATTGACGTGTTGGTCGACAGTACTGCTCAATTCTCAGTATTCTCCTTCATGGATGGATTCTCCGGTTATAATCAGATAAAAATGGCGCCGGAAGACATGGAGAAGACAACGTTCATTACCCCGTGGGGAACATTCTGCTATAAGGTCATGCCCTTCGGTCTGAAGAACGCAGGGGCAACTTATCAACGGGCAATGGTCACGTTGTTCCATGACATGATCCACAAGGAGATCGAATGTTATGTGGATGATATGATTGCAAAGTCCAAGGACGAAGAGGAGCATTTGGTTAACCTAAAGAAGTTGTTTGACAGATTGATCAAGTACAAGTTGAGGTTGAATCCGAACAAGTGCACTTTCGGAGTGCGTTCTGGAAAGTTGCTGGGTTTCATTGTAAGTCAAAGAGGAATTGAGGTAGATCCTGCTAAAGTGAAAGCTATTCAAGATATGCCTGCACCAAAGACAGAAAAAGAAGTGCGCGGGTTCTTAGGTAGATTGAACTACATTTCTCGGTTCATATCTCACCTAACTGCCACGTGCGAACCGATATTCAAACTGCTAAGAAAAGAGCAAACAGTCAGGTGGAATGATGATTGCCAAAGGGCTTTCGACAAAATAAAGGAATATTTGCAGGAGCCTCCAATTCTGATGCCTCCAGTGGAGGGGAGACCGTTAATCATGTACTTGACCGTGCTAGAAGGGTCGATGGGGTGTGTGCTTGGCCAACATGACGAGTCTGGTCGAAAAGAGTACGCCATTTATTACCTTAGCAAAAAGTTTACCGACTGTGAATCCCGATACTCACTGCTCGAGAAAACTTGCTGCGCTTTGGTATGGGCTGCTCGCCGACTGAGGCAGTACATGTTGACCCATACTACACTTCTCATTTCCAAGATGGATCCTGTCAAGTACATCTTTGAGAAACCAGCATTGACCGGAAGGGTTGCTAGATGGCAGATGATTTTAACTGAATACGACATCCAGTACACTTCTCAGAAAGCCATCAAAGGAAGTGTATTGTCGGAATACCTTGCTCAGCAACCTCTTGAGGATGACTATCAGCCGATGAGATTTGATTTCCCTGATGAGGACATCATGTGCCTCAAAACAAACGATTATGAGGAACCACTTCCGGAGGAGGGGCCTGACCCTGAATCCAAATGGAAGTTGATGTTTGATGGGGCTGTCAATATCAATGGTCGTGGAGTTGGTGCCGTACTCATTACTCCTGAAGGTGTTCATTTACCCTTCGCTGCCAAAATTACTTTTGGCTGCACCAACAATGAAGCGGAATACGAGGCGTGTATAATGGGAATAGAGGAGGCAATTGATCTTCGGATTAAGAACCTCGACATATTCGGAGATTCAGCCCTCGTCATTAACCAAATTACCGGCAAGTGGTATACACATCAAGAGCATCTAGTTCCGTACAGGGATTATGCTAGAAAACTGTTGACATTCTTCACGACAGTTGAGCTCAAATACATACCACGGGACGAAAATCAATTTGCCGATGCTTTGGCCACTCTCTCTTCGTCAATTAAAGTCCTATGTTGGAACTTTGTGCCCAGAATTGACATCTCCAGGCTTGACTCTCCGGCTTATGCTTTCTCTGTAGACGCCGTGTCTGACGAGAAACCTTGGTATTTTGATATCAAGTTGTTCCTGGAGAAGCAAGAATACCCAACAGGGGCATCTTCCAAAGACAAGAAGACCTTGAGACGACTTGCTGCTAGTTTCTTCTTGAACACAGACGGGGTTTTGTACAAGAGGAACTTCGACATGGTCTTGCTCAGATGCGTGGATAGACACGAAGCAAGCCTGTTGATGCAGGAAGTCCATGAAGGATCTTTTGGTACCCATGCAGGAGGGCATGTTATGGCAAAGAAACTGTTGAGATCAGGGTATTACTGGATGACAATGGATGCAGATTGTTGTTCGTTCGCTCGTAAATGCCACAAGTGCCAAATATATGCAGATAAAGTGCATGTTCCTCCTAACCCGCTCAACATCATGTCATCTCCTTGGCCTTTCTCTATGTGGGGCATTGACATGATCGGGAAGATCGATCCAACTGCTTCGAATGGTCATCGCTTCATCCTGGTCGCGATTGATTACTTTACCAAGTGGGTAGAAGCAGCGTCTTATGCCAATGTCACTCGTCAAGTGGTGGCAAGATTTCTGAAAAGAGATATCATATGCAGATATGGAGTGCCCGAAAGGATCATTACTGATAATGGTTCTAATCTCAACAACAAGATGATGGCAGACTTATGTCGGGACTTCAAAATACAGCATCACAATTCTTCTCCTTACCGACCAAAGATGAATGGTGCGGTAGAGGCAGCTAACAAGAATATCAAGAAGATTGTGCAGAAAATGGTTGTCACCTACAAGGATTGGCATGAGATGTTACCGTTTGCTTTGCATGGGTACCGAACGTCGGTCAGGACGTCAACAGGGGCAACTCCCTTCTCTCTAGTGTATGGCATGGAAGCAGTCCTGCCTGTTGAAGTAGAGATTCCTTCACTGCGTGTGATGATGGACGTCAAACTGGATGAGGCTGAATGGGTGCGTGCTCGTTACAACCGGCTATGTCTAATTGAGGAAAAGAGATTAGCGGCTATCTGTCATGGTCAGCTTTATCAGAGGAGAATGAAGCGGGCATTCGATCAACGAGTACGTACTCGAGAGTATCGAGTGGGAGAGCTTGTATTGAAGAGGATCGTTCCTCCAGGTTCAGATAACAGGGGCAAGTGGACCCCAAACTACGAAGGACCATTCATAGTGAAGAAAGTATTATCAGGAGGGGCACTGATGCTCACCACTATGGATGGAGAAGACTTCCCATCCCCTGTTAACTCGGACGCAGTTAAAAAATACTTCGCATAAAGAGACCCGCTGGACACAAAAACAGAATGTAAGTCCAGGCAAGAAAAGGGCATCCCGGCGAGCTAAAAACAGAATAAAAAGCTCGGGCAAAAATTAGGGAAAATAAACAAAAAAAAATGTACACCCGCTGAGTTGAAAAGCCACATTGGACAGCTCAGGCAAAAAAGGGTATCCCGGTGGATTGAAAACCCGAGAGGGCGATCCACGCAAAATAAGGGAATAAGCGAACAACTGTGATCCAAGTTATCTGAACCACGTCATCGTTTCGTACGGTTTGACAATATCGGAAAGATAGGAAACAGTCCCCTTGTCTTCTCAGAAAGCCAAAGCAGAATGGAGAGTCTTGAAGACATGCAGGTCATAGCAGAAATGGAACTCCTTGGAATGCCGTGTACATTGCCATTAAGATAGTTTCTTTTCTCAATTTTTATAGTGGCTACCTCTTTCCAGGTGGTTGCTTCCTGATGTAAATCTTTGCCTATTTAGAGGCCATTCAATAAAAATAATATTCAGTCAAAAAGCTGTGTGTGTTTATTTTTGTTTGCAAAATGTCCTGAATTTTTGGCAAAAATAGCATTGCATCTAAACATGGTGATAATCTTGAAAAGAAAACTGACATGCAGGGAAACTGTAACCCTCTTTGAGTGTCGGGTGATAATGGATGAACAGATCACGCCATGCAAATCCCCGGGACACACGTGTGTTTTCTGTTGTTGCAGGTTGCAGGATGGCGTCACATCAAGCAATTTACTCTCCCCCAGTAGAGTATCTCCCCAAGCAGAGATTTTTCTTCTCCAGCAGGTAGCTGAAAGCCTGACTTGTCTAAATAGATATTTTCCTCCAGCTAAGTCTTGGCAGCAGCCCAAGCAGGTTCTTCTTCCCAAGTGAAGTAGTAGTCCATTCTTCCCCAGCGGAGTGTGCCTAGCAAGTACCTGAGAGCATGTCATCATCAGAGGTGGAATTAACAGTATTTTATCATCAGCAAGAGTCCTTCCCAGTAGGCGTGATTGAGGGCCTGATATCCCCTCAGAGTCTTGAATCATCGGATGCTCTCCCCAGTCAGAGTATTCGCCCAGGAAGCTTCCCCAGCCAAGTCTGAAGATGATCTGTCCCCCCACAGAGTTCATATTTGATTTTCACCTCCGTCCGTGAAATATTTCCCAGCAAAGTTGCCCTATGGTTGGTTCATATGGTGATGCGGCCAGGTATTCATCACCTCAGTCGGAGTGGGTATCCAGACCTCTTGACTTTTTCTCCCCTGCAGAGTTGTATCTCTTGTTGCCGATCAGGCATTCGTTTATTGCTCGTCTGCAATCTTCAACACTCGTATGTGTTATCCCTAAGCAAGTTTCCCCAGCGAGGACATATCACTGCTTTATGGCTGCTCGACTGCATCTTTCAACACTCGTCTGTGTTAGCTCTGTGTTGCTGTTTGCTCGTCTGCAATTTTCGGCATGCGTCTGTGTTTTGAAGTGATTACCTTATTATTGCTCGTCTGCAATTTCCAACACTCGTCTGTGTCATGATGCCTCCGTTGTTGCTCGTCCGCAACTCCTCAACACTCGTCTGTGTTCTGAGATGATATTTGCTGTTGCTCGTCTGCAACCTTCCAACACTCGTCTGTGTTTGGTATTGGATCCCTCGCTGCACTCGTCTGTGCCTTGATATGTATTCTCTGTTGTTGCTCGTCTGCAACTGTCCAGCACTCGTCTGTGTGTGTTTGAAGCTCGTCTGCTTTTATCCCCCAGAAGTCGTTTGTGTTCTGAAGCTCGTCTGCTTTGCCTGGATACTCGTCTGTATCATCCTCAGCACTCGTCTGTGCTAGCTTGCACCTGAATGTGAAGATTTGCTGTTTACCCTGATATCTCTGTGACTACTTCAAATGCTCGTCTGTGTTTGAATTTCTGGTATTCGTCTATACCAGTGGCTGATACTCGTCTGTATCATCGCCTGAAGCACTCGTCTGTGTTTCTCAGATCATCGTCCGATACTCGTCTGTATCTTTGACTATTGGCACTCGTCTGTGTTCTCTTGATGATCATCCAATACTCGTCTGTATTGAAGAGGTTTAAAATCCTGACAGTGGGAATTAAATGTCGAAATGGTTACCGGGCCTGGCGTAACAGGTAAATCCGAGGGAGGCTCGTCCGTCTCAAGCACCAATTATTATGGTTGCTGCACCTGGCGTAACAGGTTTGCTCAGAAGACTCGTCTGTCTTATGCCATATATCCGCGGATAATATATGAAGAAGGTTCGTCTACCTTGATTGCATGTCTATCCCACAGACTTATATGCATTCCCGGAGCCTGCGTAAGGGTTATCCGAAGAAGACTCGTCCGTCTTATTCCACTTATCTGCGTAAGGATTAGTGAAGGAGATTCGTCCATCTCAGGTCACTTTGAAGATCCTTAAGGGCTCGTCCGCTCTCTGCACCTGGCGTCACAGGTCATGCGAAGACTCGTCTGTCAGCATGATAGTATTCCAGATATCAGTTTCAACTTGGAAGAAGCTCGTCTGCTTTTTCTCTCCTTCTTATCCCCAGAGCGTCATCTGGTTGGGTTTATTTCCCAGTGTTGCATTCTTCGTCAGAGTGCAAATTTCAGGTCTTCTTGGTATTCAATCACAGTTTATCTCGAATGTCTGATAGTCGTTGCTCTCATCCTTTTCAGATTAACAGTTGATTGAATAGGGGCAGCTGTAACACCCCAAATTTGCCCTCTTCTTGTTTAGCATCGTTATCATATCATAATCATCATGAGCATACCATATCCTTATCATTTAGCATAGAAAAATGAGGCATAACACTCGCATGTTCCAGCATAAGGCATATGATCGGTCATCTGGGAAAATCCGAACCTGCAAGTCAAAATCAAGAGCATGGTGATCTAGCAAGAATCTCACAGGATCATTTTGCACAAGCCTGGTATCATGTTCAGAGCCCTAGAAAGAGAAGATGGATCAAAATTTGCTTGAAACGGTTGGTGCAGGTCTATTTTTGAAGGTTCCCACCAAAGGGAGGGAAATTCAAATTTTCCATGCGTTAACCGGTTAACGCATATGGTTAACCGGTTAACAGCTGCGAAATTTGAATTTCCAGCAGCAATTTCAGCATGTGTGTTTTGGCTCCATTTTCCAATTTTCTGATTTTTATTCATTTGAATTAAAATTTGTGAGAAGGATCTAGAGCATTTATCCAAGCCTCATTCCAACCCTAAATCCAAATCACTTTCTAAGCTAATCCCAAACCATAATTTTGGATCCCAAACCAAAATTTTGGGCCCCAAACCTAAATCATATTTATTCCATTTCCCTCCAAGCCAAAGGGGCTCCCTCTCATTTTTTCACTCTCATTTCTGAATTTTCATTCCTCTCACTCACAATTCTCTCACTTTTCTCTCCCAATTTTCCAAATCACTCAAAGTTCCTCTTTGAAGATCACACAACCTTGCCTTGAGGTGTGTAGATCTTGGAACTAAACCTCCATTCATAGCTTCTTTGCATCTCTTTGCTGGTTTTATTGGAGATTCAGATCTGGTTTGAGATCTAGAAGTGCTTTTGGATCCAAAATTCTGCATCAAGAGCTTGTTCTTGCATTTATTTTGCATGGAGTGTGGAGCTTAGCATCGGATCTTTAAAGTTTTGCGCGAG
Organism: Lathyrus aphaca; assembly: GCA_963966055.1. Classification (NCBI taxonomy): domain Eukaryota; kingdom Viridiplantae; phylum Streptophyta; class Magnoliopsida; order Fabales; family Fabaceae; genus Lathyrus; species Lathyrus aphaca. The sequence goes on from OZ014520.1 coordinate 506,496,784, forward strand.
ATCTACCGTTTTCAGCTCAATCAACAATTACCAAAGCATACCTCAGCTTTGTAGGTTGGTTAATTTCAGATCTAGCTCTGTTTTTAGCTTATTTGCATGCTTGTGCTTTAGATCCACCATGTGCTTGTGTATTTGCTTGTGTTGTTTGATTTGATTGGTTGATTTGTATCCGGATCCGAATGTTATTGTTCATGAGCTTAATGATATGGATTAATGTGAATTGATCTAATTTTTCCATGTGTAATTGATTGCTGGTCTGGTGCAAGCTTATTTGAATAAGCTGTTTTGAGATGCTGTTTTCTGCAGGATTTGTTGCTGTTTTATCAGTGTTAACCGGTTAACGTATATGGTTAACCGGTTAACGCCCCTGTTTTGTGCGTATTTTGTGCAGGTTTGAGCTGGTTAACCGGTTAACGCATTTGGTTAACCGGTTAACACTGAAGCAGAATGACTTTTTAGTGTTGTTTTGAGCTTGTTTGATCCCTTTGCTTGTTCTAATTGCCATGGATCATTGCATGATCATTAAACATGAGATTTTAGGGTGATTTGCTTGCTGGTTGATGTATGCTTTCATGTTTTCGACGCGTAAGTCGTGTACTTGCAATGTTTGGCATGATGTTTGATTCTTGTTCACAAGAACCTTTGAGCATGACTAATTCCATGATTGTGTTGGTCACTTTGCTGGATTTTTTTGTGCATACTAACCTTGCAGGGGCTATGGTAAGTGAGAGATGTGGGAATTGAGTTCCACATCTCCAATTCTCATCTTCCTCTTATGTTTATGTTACTAACCCTTTGTTGTTGGGCTTAGGCCTTTCTCATCCCTTCTTCTATCTTCTTCTTTTTTCCTTCATTAGGATAGAAACCTCACTAACCTTTAGGACTTCCATGCATGTGAATACTTAGGATTATTTTAGTCCCCCTTTAGAATTTTTCCTTTAAGATCCTTTGGTGCTCTCTCTTCTCATCTTCAAACTTAATTCTAATTCATTTAATAAAGGTTGAGTACTTTCATGTGACATGAGGCTTTGCTATGAGATGCTCACATGCGTTCCATTTCGGGGCGAGGTGTGAGTCATCACTCGTGGTGGATAGGTCTTAACATGAGTACCTCACAAAGAAAAGCTAAAAAACACTTCTTAATCAAAACCACAAAAACACTTAATAATGATAATAGGTTAGTGTGCTTGAGCCTTCACTTGTGGGACTAGCTTTGGGGATTTCCTCCATAGATAGGTGTGCCTCTTGCGCATTCCATTTCGGGATGATGTGAGATGTACACATCCCATTGAGTAAGACTTGGGTACACTTACCTATGCAAACTTTCACTCATAAAAGCTTCTAAAAAACACCAAACAAACAATAAACGTCTTTCCTTCGGGAATTCTTTTCTCATCTCCTTCGCTCCGTACGCGAACTTGCTCCTACTTGTCATTTTGCAAGACGGTTACGCACTCGTCGTCCGAGTCTGCAACACCTGAGCAATGGCATAGGCAGTTCAAGCCTTAATTCACAAGCAATTTCCTTGTTACCCCTAGTTAGGGGAACTACGGCGTCTCTGATCCTCATTATCCTGATGAGGTACGTAGGCAGCGGGGTAGGGCCCGTTCGAGCACAATCTTTATTTTCCCTACATTTTTCCTTTTCTTTTCTTATTTCATTTCTTTTCCAGTTCCAGTTTCTTTTCGTTTTCTTTTCTTTTGCTGCAGTTTTCATACCCTCACCCTTTGAAACAGTATTCTTTGCAAGCGTGGATCCCGTCGGGTACGGCGGACGATCTGGGTGCTAATACCTTCCCAGGTCGTAACCGACTCCCGAACTCAGTCTCTTTGGTTCGCAGGACCTGTGTCCTTCCTCTTTTTTTTTTCTTCTGGTTTGTGCAGCATTACCATTCCCTCTATTCGGGATAAAAATGCATGGCTGGCGACTCTACCTTTTTCCGCGCCACTTTCGCGTTTGTACCAGGATGGAAATCCCGGGAGCGACAGCAAGCTGCTACCAGTGGAGAAGAAGGAGGACAGATTTGGGTTGGGTTACAAACCAACTCAACAAGATCAATCAGAGGCTACTAAGAAGCCCAGTTTTGTCAGTGGGGGGATGCTCACCCTAGATGCAGTGAACAACTTGGAAGATGAGTCGGAAGATGAGCGCAACCTGGAGAACTGGATACGTCCAAGGATCCCGGGGAGCCATATCTCAAACTGGTCTTCCCAGGAAATTATAAGGGTTACTCCTGCAGAGTAATTATTATTTCCTGTATATTTTAAGCATGCATCAAGTCTTGCATCTGGCCCAAGATGACAAGACTCATTTTGTAATCGGGCCATCTGTAATTTTGTGCAAACAGATCAATCAATGAATATCGGACATCTTTTGCAAATGAGTCTTTTCCTTTTCCGCTCACTGTTTTTCATTTTTCTTTTTGTACAAAAATAAAAATGGCAATGTTTTCAAAATGACAACTTTATTTCACTTTTCTAAACAGGATTAAAATCAATCACTAAAATGAACAATCTAAACCCTTGCAGAGAGTGCCTTTCAGACTGCACCGACAACAGCACAGCTATGGCTTCGTATGACTTTGACAATCCAATCAATCAAGCTGATGAAGGTGTTGAAGAAGACTATGAGCTTCCTGAAGAGCTAGCCAGGTTGTTGAGGCAAGAGGAGAAGGTTATTACTCCTCATCAGGAGGAGGTCGAAACGATTAATCTTGGTACGGATGAAGATGTGAAAGAGGTTAAGATCGGGGCCTGCTTACAAGACTCAGTAAAGGAACAACTGATTGACCTACTTCGTGAATATGTGGATGTGTTTGCTTGGTCTTATCAGGATATGCCAGGGTTGGACACCGATATTGTTATGCACAAGCTTCCTTTAAGAGAAGATTGCCCACCGGTTAAACAGAAACTGCGCCGTACTCGCCCAGACATGGCAATGAAGATCAAAGAAGAGGTACAAAAGCAATGGGACGCCGGATTCCTTGTTGTGACTAGCTATCCGCCGTGGGTTGCTAATATTGTACCTGTGCCTAAGAAAGACGGCAAAGTGAGAATGTGTGTTGACTACCGGGATCTGAACAGAGCCAGCCCAAAAGATGACTTCCCTTTACCTCACATTGATGTATTGGTCGATAATATGGCTCAATTCTCGGTATTCTCCTTCATGGACGGATTTTTAGGATACAATCAGATCAAAATGTCGCCTGAAGACATGGAGAAGACAACTTTCATCACACCCTGGGGCACGTTCTGTTACAAGGTGATGCCATTCGGACTGAAGAATGATGGTGCAACATATCAACGGGCTATGGTAACATTATTCCATGACATGATCCATAAAGAAATAGAATGTTATGTGGATGACATGATTGCCAAGTCCCTCACAGAAGAAGACCACCTGGTAAATCTGTTGAAGTTATTCAAGCGTCTGAGGAAATACCAACTGAAACTGAACCCCAACAAGTGCACATTCGGGGTACGATCTGGTAAGCTGCTGGGATTTATTGTGAGCGAGAAAGGGATTGAAGTTGACCCTGACAAAGTCAAAGCCATTCAAGAAATGCCTGCACCAAAGTCAGAAAAAGAAGTTCGGGGTTTCTTAGGTAGGTTGAACTACATTTCACGGTTCATATCTCACCTTACAGCAACCTGTGAGCCTTTGTTCAAGCTGTTAAGAAAAGAACAAACGGTCAGGTGGAACGAAGACTGCCAGAGGGCTTTTGACAAAATCAAGGAGTACTTGCAAGAACCTCCAATCCTTATGCCTCCAGTTGAAGGAAGACCTCTGATAATGTACTTGACAGTATTAGAAGAGTCAATGGGGTGTGTGTTGGGCCAGCATGACGAGTCTGGTCGAAAAGAGTATGTAATATACTACCTAAGCAAAACGTTTACCGACTGTGAACAACGTTATTCACTGCTCGAGAAAACTTGCTGTGCTTTAGCGTGGGCTGCTCGCCGACTGAGGTAGTATATGTTGACCCACACTACCTTATTGATCTCAAAGATGGACCCAGTTAAGTACATTTTTGAGAAGCCAGCACTTACCGGACGGGTTGCAAGATGGCAAATGATCCTCACAGAATATGACATTCAGTACACATCTCAGAAGGCCATCAAAGGCAGTGTATTGTCTGATTATCTTGCTAAGCAACCCATTGATGACTACCAGCCTATGAGATTTTACTTCCCTGACGAAGACATCATGTTCATCAAAGCAAAAGATCATGAAGAGCCTGTTCACACTGAAGGGCCTGACCCAGAAGAAGAATGGATTATGATGTTTGACGGGGCTATTAATATGAATGGTCGTGGTGTTGGTGCAATACTCATTACACCTAAAGGAGTTAACCTACCTTTCTCGGCAAAACTCACTTTCAACTGCACTAACAACGAAGCTGAATACGAAGCTTGCATTATGGGTCTTGAGGAAGCCATTGACCTCAGGATCAAAACTTTGACTGTGTTCGGAGATTCAGCTCTGGTAATCAATCAAACCAATGGCAAATGGTACACACACCAGGATCATCTGATACCTTACAGGGATTATACAAGGAGGTTACTGACTTTCTTTACAACGGTCAAGCTTGAGTATATTCCTCGGGACGAGAATCAGTTTGCAGACGCTCTTGCCACCATTTCATCCTTGATCAAAGTTCAAGCTGCCAACTTTGTACCTCGGATTTCAGTGCCCAGACTTGACAGACCAGCGTATGCATTTGCAGTAGATATTGTTAAAGATGACAAGCCTTGGTTCCATGAAATTAAGTGGTTCTTGGAGGATCAAACATACCCACCTGGGGCATCTTCCAATGATAAGAAGACACTAAGAAGGCTAGCTGGTAGTTTCTTCCTGAATACCGATGGTTCCCTGTACAAGAGAAACTTTGATATGGTACTTCTCAGATGCGTTGATAGGACAGAAGCAGACTTGTTGATGCACGAGGTGCACGAAGGATCCTTTGGTACCCATGCAGGAGGGCATGTCATGGCTAAAAAGTTGCTAAGATCAGGATATTACTGGATCACAATGGACACCGACTGTTGTGCCTATGCCAGGAAATGCCATAAGTGCCAGATCTATGCGGATAAGGTGCATGTGCCTCCCAATCCTTTGAATGTGATGTCTTCACCCTGGCCTTTTGCCATGTGGGGCATTGATATGATTGGCAAGATCGAACCGACTGCTTCAAACGGCCACAGATTCATCCTGGTAGCCATCGACTATTTTACCAAGTGGGTTGAAGCAGCTTCCTATGCAAATGTTACAAGGCAAGTGGTAGCCCGATTTCTGAAGAGAGACATTATTTGTCGGTATGGAGTACCCGAGCGAATCATTACTGATAATGGTTCCAACTTGAACAATAAAATGATGGCAGAACTATGCCGGGACTTCAAAATCCAACACCACAATTCTTCTCCTTACAGGCCAAAAATGAATGGCGCTGTTGAGGCAGCAAATAAGAATATAAAGAAGATTGTGTAGAAGATGGTAGTTACCTACAAAGACTGGCATGAAATGCTACCATTTTCCTTGCATGGGTACCGTACGTCAATCAGAACATCCACTGGGGCAACACCGTATCAACTTGTGTATGGTATGGAGGCAGTCCTACCGGTTGAAGTTGAATTACCCTCCTTACGGGTATTAATGGATGTTAAGCTGAACGAAGCAGACTGGGTCCGGTCCCGATATGAACAACTGAGTCTGATTGAAGAGAAGAGGTTAGCTGCAATCTGTCATGGGCAGCTGTATCAGAAAAGAATGAAGAAAGCCTTCGATCAGAAAGTCAGGATCCGAGAGTACCAAGTAGGAGACCTTGTGCTGAAAAGACTCCTCCCTCATCATACAGACCACAGGGGCAAGTGGACTCCGAACTATGAAGGACCATTCGTAGTAAAGAAAGTTTTCTCCGGTGGAGCACTCATGCTCAGTACTATGGATGGTGAAGATTTCCCGTCCCCTGTGAATTCAGATGCAGTTAAAAAATACTTCGCATAAAATGACCCGCTGGACATAAAAACAGAATGTAAGTCCAGGCAAAAATAGGGCATCCCGGCGAGTCAAAAACAGAATACAAGACTCGGGCAAAAATAAGGGAAAATAAATAAAAAAAATGTACACCCGCTGAGTTGAAGAGCCACATTGGACAACTCAGGCAAAAATGGGTATCCCGATGGATTGAAAACCTGAAAGGGCGATCCATGCAAAATAAGGGAATAAGCGAACAACTGCATTCTGAATTCGTCTGTATCATTTACAACTTGGTAAGTTTCAAAAGGATCAAGCTTCTTTCGGAAGCAGCCTTCTTCAGAAAGCAAGACGAGAAGAACGTCAAATGTCATATAGGTCATAGCAAAGGGAAGCTCCTTAAAGCATCGTCAACATTGCCGATACCTCTTATTTCTCAATTTGTAACAAACTCCTCATTTTAGGGGATTTGTTCCCTTGACTGTATCTTGCCAATTCAGGGCACATGAATTAATAAAATCAGATTTTCAGTCATGTCTTGTCTTATACGTTCCGTTTTCGTCTGCAAAATGTCCGATGTCTCTAAGATATTGATTGCATAAATACATATGTTTTTCTTCTAAAAATACGTGCTTGCAGGAAATATATTTACTCCCGGGAGTGTCTAAACTCCTATGATGGAATCCGGTAAGGGATACCTCGGGATTACTTGTGCGCTTCTCTATCTTTTCAGGATTGCAGGTATTCAAAGCACAACATAGGGCGTGAAAGCTTCATCCCAGCAAGCTGGCTAATCATTATCCACTCAGTCTTAGCACCGTAGGTGCTTTCTCCCCAGCTGAGTTGCCATTCATTGTTTCTCCCCAGCCGAGTTGCCATCTACTATTTCTCTGCAGCCAACTACAAAAGCCAGGGAACCACCTCCCCACGTAGTTTCAGCCTCTATCCAGAAGAGCGACGCCCGAAGAACTCACAACAGAGTAAAGAAAGCTTCTACAAACCCCAGCTGAGTCCCTCATTAACAAAGATAGGTCTATCAGTGACCTATATCACCAAGCAGGGTCACATATGTCAGATCCACCAATGATCTCATCCCCAACTGGGATGTCCATTTCAAGCAGATCAACCAGAGACCTTCGCAGCATCGGGATCCGAATCCCGGATCGGTATCTTTGCATAATCATGGCATTCGCATCATATTTCCCCCAGAGCGTAGCATTCCGTCTAATGCGGAGCATTACGGCAAAAGTCAAATATATTGCATAATCATAAGCCATGTTCTGAATCAAACACTTGTAAATATACAGAAAACTCCCCAAATTCCCCACCAGAGAACCAAAGCACTGGCCTTACACTCACAAATACAGATACGCACTCCTTTTGGCACTCGTCCGTGTCATCAATCCCCCAGTAAAGTCGCCCGAGTTTTCTTTACAAACAGACACTTATATATTACAGTTACTTCTTGACACCCGTCCGTTTCATATCCCCAGTAGAAAGCCAAAGCGTCCCCTTTGCACTCACAGATACATATATCCATACAGATTCCTTGACACCCGTCCGTGTCACCTTCCCCAACATAACTACCTGGATACTTTGTAAAGCATATACTTGTTTGTATTACACCTTTCTCTTCTGACACTCGTCCGCATCACTCTCCCCAGCAGGTTAAACACTCATCTGTACACCACTCATACTTATGTCACTCATACAGATACTCGTCTGTATATAATACTCAAATCCCCTCAGATCCGACACTCGTCCGTGTTCTTTGTTAATCAGTTGATACTCGTCCGTATCATCATCTCAGAGCATGCGTCAAGCGTTTGTTTCTATCTGATACTCGTCCGTATCATAGTCTTAGGGATGCTCGTCCGTATCTTTAATCCATACACGTGTCAAACATTCATGTCTTCTTGAATTTAGACACTCGTCTGTGTCTACTATTCCCTAGAAGAGTCCCTTCAGATTCAACACTCGTCCGTGTTCTTTGTTAACCAGTTGATACTCGTCCGTATCATCATCTCTGAACATGCGTCAGCGTTGTTTCTACCCGATACTCGTCCGTATCGTAGTCTTAGGGATGCTCGTCCGCATCTTTAATCTATACACAACGTCAAAACACTTATACCTTTTATTTATTGGATGTAAACACTCGTCCGTGCTTACTATTCCCCAGTAGGTCGCCAGCAAAGCAAGATCTCTTCTCTATCTGACATTCGTCCTATGTCATGATAAACCTTGAGAGCAGCCGTCCCCTGTTAGGTGATCGTCCTTCACCTCTTGATGATCGTCCTTCCTCATGCTCGTCCGATGGCCGTCCCCATCGTCGACCTTTTATCCGGCATTCGTCCTATATCGTGATATTTTTAGCATCCGTCCCCTGCTAGGTGATCGTCCTTCACCTTTTGATGATCGTCCTTCATCATTTTATCCGATGGCCGTCCCCATCGATGATCTTGTTATCTGACATTCGTCCTATGTCATGATAAACCTTGAGAGCAGCCGTCCCCTGCTAGGTGATCGTCCTTCACCTCTTGATGATCGTCCTTCATCATGCTCGTCTGATGGCCGTCCCCATCGTCGACCTTTTATCCGGCATTCGTCCTATGTCGTGATATTTTCGGCAGCCGTACCCTGCCAGGTGATCGTCCTTCACCTTAGGTGACTGTCCCTCATCTTATCCCCAACAGAGCAGCCGTCCCCTGCTAGGTGATCGTCCTTCACCTTTGATGACCATCCCTCATCATTATTTCATTTATTCTTTAACCCGATGGTCGTCCCCGTCGTGGTCCCTTTTCCTCTTCCTGGTGATCGTCCTTCATCAGTTTAGCCCGATGGCCGTCCCCATCGTTGTTTACATTACTTTATGAATCTGATGGCCGTCCCCATCATAATCCTTTTTATCCCCAGCTTGTCGGCCGTCCCCGTCATTGTTTTATTTCCCGCATTTTCCCCAGCATGTCGGTCGTCCCCGTCATTGATCTTTCCCCAGCAGTCGTCCTCTGCTCGACGGTCGTCCTCCGTCGCCCACACTTTACAATATACTTTATTTTCTTTTACAATCTATATCCCTTTTCGTCTTCATTCTGTGAGTGCAAATTTTGGACTGTCTTTGGTATTCAACCACAAGTTATCTTGTTTGCCTGTTAAGCCGTTGCTTACATCCTGCACAGCTAACTCATGTTTGAATAGGGGCAGCTGTAAACACCCCAAATTTGCCCTCACCCATTCACACCATGGCTTATAATATCTTCATATGCATAAGTTCAATCATAGCATCTCATATTGCATATTTGCTTCACTGCATTGTTTCTAAGTCATCTGCATCTAGGGTTTGTGATCTGAGCAATCCAAGAGCCACTTGAACCACTCCAAAGGTCTTCAATCATTTCAAAGGGATCCATGTATGTTCAAACATCATATTATATCCTCTCAAAGTCAAGAATGTCAAATAATCACAAGAACTGGGAATGGCATGGAAGCAGAGCCAGGTTTAACTGCACAGATGACCTAGAATTAGGGTTTTGGTTTCAAAGGCCATAACTCCAAATTTTTTGGTTATTCTTGTTTCTATTGGTCTCTATATGGTATAGGGATCATGCATATCAATTTTCATGAAGGAATTCAATGGGGAAGTCATCTGATCAAGAGTTGACTTTTTGAGCAAGTCAGTGCAAAATCAGGGCATCTGAGGCCCCCAATGACCCAACCAAAGGGTGTTCTTCATCATTTTTGATTGTGTATGATCTTTATTTGATCATATAAGATGTTGTAAGTTCACAAAATTGAAGAATTTCAAGCCATTTGCAAAGTTGACTTTTTGGGAAAGTTGACTTATAATGAAAATTGCCATTTTGGGAAACTTTTTCAACCCTTGCTTTTTGATTCAAAAATGCTTCAAATGGAAAAACTTTGGTCATGAAAGTTGTAGAATGGATCATTACCTTTTCAAAAAGTACAAGAACATGACCTAATTCATTTTGGATCAAAAGTTATGGTTTGTCAAAGTTGGGAAAAATCACATAATTTGAAGTTTTCTACCAAAGAGGCATTTTGCAAAATGGTATGATCAAGTGTTCTAAAGATTTCAAATATGCACAAACTCATTACAACATGACCATATGACTCATAAAAATCAGAATTGGCCCAAGAATCATCTCATTTCATGCCTTGAACCTCAAGAAATCCCAAAGAACCAAACTTTGTGAAACTTGCAAAACCTATCACAAACCACAAACCACTTGCTGCATTGCCTCTAGACCTTTTCCATAGCTTTCCTTGATTCAAGCTGAGCCAAAGCAAGCCAAAAAGCAAGTTGTACCATTGCCCATACCTCTCTTACACAAAGTTTGACATTTTGGCAACTTGCCCATACCAATCACCATAGGCCACCAACAACTCTCTGACCTATCACCACTTGATACATGGACCAAAGCCAGCATAACACACCACACATCCAAGCCTGAATGAGATCAGAAGCCATAGTTCCAAGTTTATGATTCATTTGTAAAACTTTTCGAAACACTCTCCACAAGCATCAAACACACAAACAGACTTCACAAACAATCTCAACATGACTCACTGATCACAAACCAACCATTCAAACAGCCTGAAAGCCACTGAAACCAAAACACGATCAACACCCCCCCTTGAACAGAACTTCTGCCATCTCCCAAACCAGCCATCAACAAGAGTTGTGAAGCATTCCATTGAGCTCAGGGGGACCAGAGGAGTCAGTTTGCATAGGAGGAAGGCTCAGAAAGCTCCTGTTCGAAGGACTTCAGTTCAGGTATCCATCAAGAACAAATTTTCCAGAACTTCATTTACTTGTTATAAATTGGTTCTACATGTTATTCTGATCATCATGATGTGTTTAAAAATGAAAATGGTGGAATATTGAGCATGTATGAGTTGTCTGAAACTTTCTGCCCTAAATTTGTTTTGCTTCGATTCACATGATTGATGAATGAAAAATGGTTTTTGTTTGGGGGTTTTGATTCAGTGTTGAATGGGGTTTGATTCTGGGCAGAGAGATTTCATTTTCATTGCGTGTAGAGAGAGATAGTGATTTCACCTTGCCGGAGAAGATGACCGGAACACTGTTCCGGTCATCTGAAAGTGATTAGGGTTAGTTAATTAGGGTTTAGTCTTAATTACGCAAGTTTGAATGCTGGCCGTCCAGATGCGCGCCAAGTCAATTCGCGCGTGTTCAAGTTTGAATGCTGGCCCTTGATTCTGATTACTTCTCATTAAATTCATTTTTTTTTCATTTTTTTCATTTGTTTTGTATATTTTATTAAAAATAGCAAAATTTGTTCAAAAATTCTGAAAATTTTTATTCAACCTTTTATTAATTTTCAGAAACCAAAAATATTTTTATTTTTATTTTTTGCATTAAAAAATATTTTTAAATCATTTAAAAATTTATTTTTAATTGATTAATGAGAATTAATTAATTAAAAATACTTTTAAGTATTTAAAAATCACAAAAAATTCATGAAACATTTAAAATCATTTAGAAACATTGTCCAACTCTCAAACCAAATTTCTTTTTTGATCTTGATGCCTTTTGACAATTTTCAATGGAATTAATTTCATTTCAAGGCATTATTTTGATTCAATCTTCAAAAATTCATTTCTGCCTAGCCTTTAAGAGTTGGACAATGATTCTTTTTGCATTGCATCTTGCATATCATGTAGTTTATAGGATTAAATTGGCATGATTTGATATTGCATTTTCAATTTGTTTGACATTTTTCTTGACAAGATACCTTAAAACCCTAGCCAACTTAGGAAATTCATAACTTACACTAGGTTAAGAATTGGATCCTCTCCTTTGGGCAGTGAGTTTGTATAGATTTAGGGTTCCTCTGAATGCATTTTCAAATTTTTATCATGATGTTTGCTTCTGGTTTTGAATTTTGTTTTGTGCATTGATCATGAACCCTAATTTGGGCTTTCTTTTGCATTCATCTTACATTTGCTTGCATACCATGACTTGCCATGACATTTTAGGTATTCATTTGATTCATAACACATCTTAGGACATATTAGAATCATGTTTGATCATTGCATCCTTCATTTGCCATGTTGTAGGACATTTGCATTTCATAACTTTTCATGTATGTTCATGGTTCTAAGCATGTTTCTTTTGCATTCCATATGTTTGTATGATTATCCTCATGCCTTGTTTCATGTTTGCATCATCTCTTGGCATCATTAACATCATATATTTGCTTCTGACTTTGTCTTGCACCATGCCATTGCATCTCATTCGCATTGCATTTCATTTCTTTCACTAACTTTTCAGGTGGTAAGTTACTTTCAGAAGTGAATTTGCCTTCACTTCTCACAATCTCTTTTCATCTTTCTTATGCACCATTGCTGCATTTTTGTATGTGTTTGGATTGAGCTTGCTCATTCTTGTTCATCTCACTTTCCTTCTTCAAGCAACTTGACTTCTTAAGTGAAGCAAGTTGTTTTGCTTCTCTTTGCTCCTTTCATCTGCTTCCCTCCTTGGTGGTTCTTTGAAGATCTTTCTCTTAAACCTCACAAACCCTAGGACTTCCAAGCATGATAATAATTAGGGTTGATTAGTCCCCCATTTAGCTTTTACCTTTGTGTATCTTTGAGTCTTCTCTTCTCACCTCATAATCAGGGACTAAACCCTAAAGGCTTTAAGGCTTTGTGATTAAGCTTATGCCTGCATCCTTCTATTAGGATGGAGTGTATAACTTTAATCCTAAGTGTTAAACCCTTAATGTGTTTAACTCCTTTAATCAATCCATCTAAAAATCACTAAGACATCAAGCTTGTAACTTGGGCCTTGCATTAGGGTTCTAATTCTTCCTTAATTGGTTAAGAAGGACTAACCCTAGTGTTAATGGACAAGTCCCCCTCAAGTTGTCTTACAAATCATAAAAATCACTTCTTCATCATATCATTAACTAAAATCCATTTAATAAAGGCTTTGTTTTGTCATGGGTTTAATCCCTAATCATGGATTAAGTTGAGGAGTTTTCCTCAGATTAAACATTCTCATCTATTATCCTTCTATTAGGATGGTGTAATGAGTCTGTTTAATCCCTGATTATGGCTTAATCTCATTACTTAACACTAAACAAAAACAACAAAAACATCTAAATAATCACAAGTAGGTTAATGATCTTAATCCTACACCATGGTGATTAAGTGTGAGATGCTGACTTCACACTTAAGGTATTCTCATTACCCCTAATCAGAGGGAATATGTGATGAGTTTGCTAACCCATTGGTTTAGGCTTAAGCTCATTAACTTATGACAAACTTCAAGAAGCAATAAAAGACTGAAAATTCAAAAAACAAACAATAATCGTCTCCTTCGGGATTCTCTTCTCATCTCATTCATTCACAACCGAGAACTTGCTTCTTCCGTCTAATGCAAGACAGTTTGCACCTGAGCCAGACAGGTCATGCACTTGAGCATAGGCAAGTAAGTAGTTCACAAGTCAATTCATCTTTCAGTCTCTTTGGGTCGAACTACGGTGTTCTGACTTCCTCATTGCACGAGAGGATACGTAGGCATAACTTAACAGTTATCGAACAAAAGTCTCTGTATATTCCCCCTCTTTCCAGCATTGTTCTTTAAGCCTCATTGTCTTGAGTATTTCACTCTTGTCCTTACACTGACACTTCACTTATACACTACACTTTCTTACACTGACACCTGTACATCCTTTTCCAGCTCTTTTATACACAGATAGCACTGACACTACCCCTTTAAAGCACCAATTTTTCAAGCGTGGATCCCGTCGAGTACGGCGGACAATCTGGGTGCTAATACCTTCCCAGGTTGTAACCAACCCCCTTTCTCAGTCTCTCTGGTTCGCGACCGTCTTATCCATATCTTCCTAGGTTTATGCAGCATTACCTTTCCTCCGGGATAAAAATGCCTTGCTGGCGACTCTTTTCTTTTCCTGTGAGTTCACTCCTGTGTGTTCTCACATCCTCTTTTCGCCGACCGTTCGCGTCTGTACCCCTTTTGGCCCCGGTTGTCATTTGGTGGGAGCGACACCTGTCTATTTCCTTCTCTTATCCTTACTTTCCTTTCAGCCAAGTCAGCTTGTTTCAACGGAGGTTGACTGATGATTAGATTCCCAACTCTGTTATGCCGAAGCTTATTGACAAAGCTTCTCAGCTCTTTTTGCCCCTGGGCCAAACTCTAGATAAGAGCCATTTGGCCATTCATCTGAATCCTCATCTCTGTTATCTCAGCTTGTAGTTGTTTCAGCTGATCATCTTTGTTGTCCTCAGGATTCTTCTTCTTCATGTCATTAGAGAGGAGTGCTTTCAACTCTTCTTGCCCCTTGGACAAATTCAGAATCACTTCTTGAAACTGAGCATTCCTAGCTTGAAGATCTTTGACAGATTGTTCGAGAGCCATTTCTGCTGAAATAAACAGCGAGAAGATAAGATACCTGTTCATAAGAAACCTGTGATGCAATGACATGGTATGTAAATGCATATGCAATGTTTTCAAGGACCACATGATTTAAATTTGTTTAAACAACCAGAAAGTAAACTTTTATTAGTAATCAATAAACTTGTTTGCCCCTTGGGCTTACAATAAAAATGAAATGAATTCAAAAAATGGGGTTTTAAGTCTCCCATGGACGTTTCCTCTTTGTGTTGAGGTATGAGTTGAGATTTCTCTCCTCGTGAAGTTGCTTTGTTAGCTCCAGGATTCTTTCTTGACTTGCTTTGTAATGAGCCTCGAAAGTATCCCTTTGCTCCCTCAAGTGGATCCAGGACCTCTGTAAGTCTTCCATGTCAGTGGGCATGTCTGGGTGAAGGATGGTATAAGAAGTATCTCCTTCAGCAACAGGCTCCATGGTAACTGGCAGGATGGCAGGATATGGCATCATGAGAGTCTGGGCACGAGATCACACCCATATGAGGTAAGCTTCCATAGGAATAGTGTACTTGGGCTCCAGAGTCTTGCTGTCAACCTTGTTCACTTTCCCCCATGCTCGTATAAACCTTTGACGGTAACCTTGCAGATCGTTGTCGTAGTCAAACACAATACCCTGAATCAACATGTCATGTGGACCATCACTCCGAGCGTAACCAAACTGTCGTAAAGCTAAAGAAGGGTTGTAAGTAATGCCTCATCTTATGCCTAGAAGTGGCACATTAGGGAACTCCCCACAACGGTCAATGATAGTAACATTCTCCATAGATCTAGAGCACCAATGAATATCTGAATGAGAAAGTGACATAATCCTCTTGGACCACCTGAACCCCTGTTCATTCTTCATTATTGACCGGGGAAGGTGAGAAATAAACCACCTAGATAACAAAGGCATGCAACACATCAGAGTTCCTCGTGCCTTTGTAGTACGAGTATGAAGAGAATGTAGGATGTCTCCAAGCAATGTAGGCACTGGGTTATGAGTCAGGAATATGTTGATGGTGTGAACGTCTATGAACTGATCTGGATTAGGGAACAATACTAAGCCATAAATCAACAAGGCTAAGATCTCCTCAAAAGCATCATAGCTCATAGCCTTTAAGAACATTTGAGCCTTCTCTATCAACACTTTAGCAAGGATACCCTTAACTCCGCTTCTCATTTCTAGAACAATGTCTAACTTCTTCAGATGTAGAGCTGCAGCAATAACCTCTGGTTCAAGCTCTTTCTCCAAGCCTATGAATGGTTTCTGATCAAGGATAGGTATACCCAGTAGTTTAGAGAACTCTTCCATTGTAGGAACCAGCTGATAGTCGGGGAATGTGAAGCAATGGTGCTTAGGATCAAAGAACTGAAACAGAACACTCATCATGTCTTCATTGAACCCTGAAGTAACTAGATCCAGTAGCTGACCATGTCTCTTGATGAACTGGGAGTTTTCGGAAACTTGAGAAACCAACTCTTTAAGCTTAGGAGGTATTCCTACAAAGTTGATCCGGATAGTATTCCTACGAGCAGAATCCATGACCTGCAACAAAGAACAAAGATAAATCCTTTGGTCCTTGAAATGGTTAGTGAAAATGCTATGCTTATGATGCATGATGATGCTATGATGTTATGCTCAATCACAAACATGTGGCTCACACAAACAAGTCACTCGATAGCCCTAGGTTTGAAGGCTTGCATGAGGTTTAAAGGTAAGTACCCTCCCTTGAAGTTTAGATGGTTCATCCTGTCCTACAAAGTAACTAGGTTCTAAGGGATCTCAATATCATTGATCCTTCACAAGGGTGGTTGTTCAGTAGGCAACTTACTTGCCAACCAAAACCCTCCAAATTTAGAATCTCAATGAGTGTAGCATCGAGTATCAACCAACTTCAGTCTTCACCAAAGTCGGTTATCTCACTACTTTTCTAAAGGCCAAGATGGGATAACTAGGTTTCTAAAAGTTAGTTAGTGTATTGACAACATATGGCAGCCTCATATTATCCTCAACTTGACTTAAGGAACATAAGCACCAACCAAGAAGTCACACTAACTATGGCCACCAGATCAACCATATCGGTATACGCCGTACAGTTTCCTTGGTCTATTGCCATTTACCTAAGGTACACTAGATACGGGTTAGGATCTTTCACACATAAGAGCACCCAACAAGTAAAGTAAAGCAAACAAAGCAAACAAATTTAAAGTGATCTAATTCCTAAGGGTACCCCTCTTTTATTAAATCCCCAGTAGAGTCGCCAGTTCTGTAACACGGTAGGAGAACTGACTTTAGTTAAATGTTACGGATAGCAAGAGTCGCCACCGACTTTTATTTTATCCATAAGGAAAGGACATAAAAGAACAGGAAAGACCTTAAAAAGATTTTGGGTTCGGGGGGTAGGTTATACAAAGGGAAGGTGTTAGCACCCTTTATATCCATGGTTATCTATGGGCTCTTAGTTACTTAGCTCACTTTAAACTGTTTTGAGAAAATGTAGTGTGTGATTAAAAAATTTCTTAAGTACTTTATAATGATCCTTGTACGGATATATATAAAGACTTTGTTTTAAAACTTGTTTAAAATGTGAAGTGTAATGAAGTATTTTTGAATAAGTGAGCAAGTACTTAAGAGGAACCTACCCTATGTTTAGATCTTTATTGTTCTTAAATGTTCTTTCAATGGTAAGACTATCCCTATTATTAAGGAATAGGTAGTCATTACCTTGGATGTTGTAAGGGACATGTAAAGGGACATCTGTGTTTAGGCAACTGTAAGGTGTCTTTAGCAATTCGTAGGGACTTATCATCTTTTATTCGAAGGGACGAGATCATTTATCATAGGCAACCTCGAAGAGACTTGATCTTATAATTTGAAGGGACTTGATGATATTTTATGAAGGGACTTTGCTTTTTAGACACCTTACTTGACCATTTAGTTTAGGCAACATGAGAGGTAACCCTTAAGGAAGTGAGATGGCGATCAAAGATCGACTTACGTGTGTGCGTGTACAAATTCAAATATTTATCTTATAATTAGTGATCTAAGTTAATTTTAAAGCAAACATGTTATCACTCCCTATTTTACTAACCATAGCAATATATTTATAAATAAACAATAAGAGCTACAACTATTACATGGCTTTTACAGTTACATTATAATAAAAACAATTTAAATAATAATTATATAATAAAATGATAAGTATAAACAATAAAAAAGGTTAGTGATAATTATAAGAAGAAAAGGTTAGTAATAATATACAAAATATATATATAATTTAATTAAGTATTTTTAGATTTAAATAAACAACTTTAAATAATTTTTGAGATGAATAATAATAATAAACCATATAATAATTATTTACAAAGAAAATATTATTAATTATTTTAATTAGATATTAGAAAAGTTTAATTAATTTTAATATTTAAAGATTAGGGTTAGGAATTTTAAAGAAAATAGAATTAGGGTTTATAATTTAAATTACAATATTAATTTAACTATTTACAAAAATAAATATATAATAATAATATATACATATTTTAATAAAAAAAATAAGATTAAAATTTTTAGAAAATAAATTAGAGATCCTTTTTAGAAAAATATGAAGTTAATATATATATATATATATATATATATATATATATATATATATATATATATATATATATATATATATATATATATATATATATATATATATTTACATATGATTATTTAAATATATTTTCTTATAAGAAATATAATTTATATTAAATATAAAACAAAACAATAAAGAAAATAGTGAGAAATTGAATGAAAAAACAAAACTTACCTGGGGTTGGGATTCGAACCCAAGCTCTAGCAATGACACTTAGCTGTTTCTGCATCAAGCATTAAATCAAAATATCCAGAAACATTACAAACATCATCATGAACAATAATATACAATCAAATTTCATTTATATTGCTTGTATCATTGAAATCGAAAAATCAAATTTCAAGCTAAAGATGAAATTGGTTTATGCATTTTAATGAGTTTTGGATGATGTAATGCATTGGGATATCATCAAGGATGATCAATGAAAAGATTGCAACCTTCAAAACACTTTGATATAGCCTGCAAAATAGAATCCAAATTATGAATTTTTTATGAAAATTTAAAGTATTGTTCTTACTCTTGGAAGCAGCCAAATTCCTCCCTTTGTGTTGTGATCTCTTCATGTATATATAGTGAGTGTAATTAGATCAAAAAATCATATCCTACTTTGGACTTTTGGATCACTTGAGATTGAAAAAGATATGCTTTCAAATATTGAAAAAAAATTGATATCTTCTTACTATTTTTGGTTGATATGATCTTATATGATTTCAATCATCTCTAAATGGCCTTTAAGAATTTCTAGAACAAAGATCAAATCAAATATTGAGAAAAAATTGATATCTTCTTACTATTTTTGATTGATATGATCTTATATGATTTCAATCATCTCTAAATGGCCTTTAAGAATTTCTAGAACAAAGATCAAATCAAATATTGAGAAAAAAAATTGATATCTTCTTACTATTTTTGATTGATCTGATTTTATATAGTTTCAATCACTTCTAAATAATCATTAAGACCTTCTAGAACCAAAATCAAATCAAATATTCACACTTTTATATTTTATTTTGATTTAAAATGATTTTTAATGTAAAAAATCATAATAAATAAAATAAAATGAATAAAAATATGAATAAATAATTTTTAATTCGTGCATGATGTCATGGAAGTGTTTGGATCATAAAAAAGCAAGCCCATTTGGTGAATTATGGTTTTAAGACCCCATTTGCTTCATAAACCTCTCAAAAGTTTCCCAACTTCGCAAGGGCACAAATCCTTCAATTTTAATGCTATGAAGGTGTTCTTGGACATTTTGGAAAGATTAAAGAGTCCTCTAACCAACCTCTTTGGTATCATGTCCATATCTTTTACCATTCTCAAGTTATGCTCTTTGGAAGTTGTTGACTTTTTGTTGACTTTTGAAATGACCTATAATGTCTTAGCTCATACCTTCCAAATGAAGCATTTTTGGGCTTGGCTTGTGAGATAAAAAGTAGTAGAGAATTCAATTTCCTTCAAAATGAGCTTTGGATGGAAAAAATTTGATGAAGCATATGAAAGTTATGGCTGGTCAAAGTTCAGTTGACTTTTCCTGTGAAAACCCTAATTTAGAAACTCCTGATTCTTGATGATCTGAAATCTCCTTGATGAATCATGATCAACCCTTGATCGAATGATGAATTTTACTTCATATACTTGATGTTGGCAAAACATCATGAAGTTTGACTTTGGTTTGACCACAGTTGACCTCAGTTTGACTTTTTAACTACTTTGACTGATTTTAACCTATCTGATCATCTGACTGAGCAAACCTTTGGGAAAAGTCTTGAAACTTGTCATGGGGATTATTAAACACATATAAGATGTTATGAAGCTTACTTGAAGTCTTGGAAGTCCATTTAGCCTGATTAAAGTCAAAACCCTAGTTTAGGATGCATTGCTTAGGAGGATGCATTGTCTGAGGGAAATGTCAAATCTTCTGACTAATTGTGAACCTTGTGAACCTCATGAGATGTCTTGTGAACCTTGTGAAACTCTTAGTACACAATGTCTTGTCTTGGGGAGGGAAAATTTTGGGGTGCAACACTTTGATATTAAGCTTTTCCTGGAGAAACAAGAATACCCAGCTGGGGCATCATCCAATGACAAGAAAACCTTGAGACGACTTGCTGCTAGCTTCTTCTTGAATGCATACGGGGTTTTGTATAAGAGGAAATTTGACATGGTCTTGCTCATATGCATGGATAGACACGAAGCAGACCTGTTAATACAGGAAGTCCACGAGGGATCTTTCGGTACTCATGCAGGAGGACATGCAATGGCTAAGAAGTTATTGAGATCAGGGTATTATTGGCTAACAATGGATGCAGATTGTTGTTTGTACGCCCGTAAGTGACACAAGTGCCAGATTTATGCAGACAAAGTGCATGTTCCTCCTAGCCCGCTCAACGTCATATCATCTCCTTGGCCCTTTTCTATGTGGGGCATTGACATGATAGGGAAGATAGAGTCTACTGCTTCAAACGGTCATCGTTTCATCTTGGTTGTGATTGATTACTTTACCAAATGGGTTGAAGCAGCATATTATGCCAATGTCACTCGTCAAGTGGGTTGAAGCAACATCTTATGCCAATTGCAGATACGGAGTGCCCGAGCGAATTATCATTGACAATGGTTCCAATTTAAACAACAAGATGATGGCAGAACTGTGCCGGGACTTCAAGATTCAACATCACAATTCTTCTCCTTACCGGCCAAAGATGAATGGCGCGGTAGAGGCAACTAACAAGAATATTAAGATGATTATGCAGAAGATGGTTGTCACTTACAAAGATTGGCATGAGATGTTACCTTTTGCACTGCATGGGTACCGAACGTCAGTCAGGACGTCAACCGGGGCAACTCCTTTCTCCTTGGTGTATGGCATGGAGGCAGTCTTGCCTGTTGAGGTAGAAATTCCTTCATTACGTGTGATGATGGACGTGAAGCTTGATGAGGCTGATTGG
The DNA here is from genome assembly GCA_963966055.1 of Lathyrus aphaca. NCBI lineage: Eukaryota > Viridiplantae > Streptophyta > Magnoliopsida > Fabales > Fabaceae > Lathyrus > Lathyrus aphaca. The sequence continues at coordinate 506,517,777 of OZ014520.1, forward strand.
GTACGTGCTCGATATAATCAGTTGTGCATAATTGAGGAAAAGAGACTAGCGGCTATATGTCATGGTCAACTTTATTAGAGGAGGATGAAGCGAGCATTCGACCAACGAGTATGTACTCGGGAGTATCAAGTAGGCGAGCTTGTACTCAAGAGGATCATTCCTCTAGGTTCAGATCACAGGGGAAACTGGACCCCAAACTACAAAGGCCCATTCATAGTAAAGAAAGTTTTCTCAGGTGGGGCACTGATGCTCACTACTATGGATGGAGAAGATTTCCAGTCTCCTGTTAACTTGGACTCAGTTAAAAAATACTTCGCATAAAAGACCCGCTGGACACAAAAACAGAATTAAAGTCTAGGCAAGAAAAGGGCATCCCGACGAGCTAAAAATAAAATAAAAAGCTCGGGCAAAAATTAGGGAAATAAAAAAAATGTGTACACCCGCTGAGTCGAAAAGCCACATCGGACGGCTCAGGCAAAAAAGGGTATCTCGGTGGATTGAAAACTCGAAAGGGCGATCCACACAAAACAAGGGAATAAGCGAACAACTGTGATCTGGGTAATCTGAACCAAATCACCGTTTCATGTAGTCTGACAATATCATAAGGATAGAAATTAGTCCCCTCATCTTCTTCAGAAAGCAAAGGCATGAACAGAAAGTCTTCAAGACATGCTGGTCATAGCAGGAAGGAAACTCATTGGAATGCCGTGTACATTTCCATTAGGATAGTTTCTTTTCTCAATTTTACGGTAGCTACCTCTTTCCAAGTAGTTACTTCCTGATGTAAAACTTTTCCTATTCAGGGGCCATTCAATGAATGAATATTCAGTCAAAAGTCGTGGTGTTGTGTTTACTTTGTTTGTAAAAATGTCCCGAATTTTTGGAAAAAAAGAGCATTGCATATGAAACATGTTAATTTTTATGAAAAAGTTGACATTGTAGGGAAATAGTTAAAATTATCTTTGGATGTCGGGTGACAATGGATGAACAGATCATACCATGCGAATCCCTGGGGCACCTGTGTGTATACTATTGTTGCAGGTTTTGTAGGGCAATGTGGTATTTCCCCAAGCAGAGAATGGTCCCTAACTGAGCAACAAAAATTGGAATCCCTATAGAAATTTCAAATCTAATCAAAGATGGTGTCCTCCCCAAGCGGAGTTTATTCTTCACAGAAAGACATGGTTATTCCCAGTAGAGTTCAAATGGAACCTTCCCAGCTGAGTCAGAGAGGTTGGTTTCCCCAGCAGAATTCCAAGGCTAATTGAAGAGCTTTTATCCCCAAGCGGATCTTTTTTTCCACAAGTGAAATCCTCCCCAGCAAGTAGATGTGCGCCTGATTTCCCCACAGAGTTGAAATTTTCAGAATTCTCTCCCCAACCGGAGTCTTGACCAAACCTTTTCCTCAGCCGAGCCGGAAGATGGTTATCTCCATAGAGTTCATGTTTGGGACTTGCTCCCATAGTTGAAGTATTCCCCAGAGAAGTCGCCAATTTATTTTTTTGGCTATGGTGATGATACAAGCAGTTATTCATCTCCTCAACCAGAGGTAGGTGACAGAGCCTCTTGACCTGGTTCTCCCCTGCAGAGTCGTGATTTTCTGTTGCCAATCAGGACATTTCGCAGGATGCTCATATGCATGTCCTAGCACTCGTCTGTGTTTGATGTTTGATACTTGTTGAATGTTCGTCTGCATTCCCAGCACTCGCTCGTTCGTGAATTTTTCTTCGTTTGATTCTCCCCGGCAGAATTGTGTTTCTTACCAGGCATTGGTTGCTCGTCTGCATCTCCAACACTCGTCTGTGTTTGATGTTTGATATCTGTTGATTGGTCGTCGGCACTCTCCAACACTCGTCCGTGTTTGACATCAGCTTATTGCTCGTCTGCATCGCCTCAACACTCGTATGTGGTCACATTTTGTCGTTGCTGGTCTGCTTTCCCCAGCATTCATCCGGGTTTGATACTCATTTGATGCTCGTATGCAGTCCTAAGCACCCGACTGTATTTGATCTCTGTTTGTTGCTCATAGGAATTCCTCAACACTCGTCCGTGTGTGGAATCTGTTTGATTGTTCCTCGTCTGCTTTATCCAGCACTCGTATGTTTTTGATGTTTGATGCTCGTCCGCATTCCTTAGCACTGGTCTCTGTTTGAAGCTCGTTCGCATTGTTTCGATACTCGTCTGTATCAAACCCGCACTGGTCTTTGTTAGCTCATATCCATATGTACTGATTTGATAATTACTTTGATACTCGTCTATATTTCTACTCCAAGTGCTCGTCTGTGTTGGATTTCTGGTATTCGTCTGTATCAGTGGCTGGTATCCGTCTGTATCAGTGGCTGGTATTCGTCTATATCATCACCTGAGCGCTCGTTTGTGTTTCTTAGATCATCGTCTGATATTCGTTTGTATCATTGACTTATGGAATTCGTCCGTGTTCTCTTGATGATCATCCAATTCGCGTTTGTATTGAAGAGGTTTGAAGTCCTGACGGTGGGATTAAACGTCAAAATGGTTACCGGTCTTGGCATAACAGGTTTATCCGAAAGAGGTTCATCTGTCTCAGAGACCACATATCTACGCAAGATTTGTGAAGAGGGTTCATCAAATCCTAATGTCACACCTGGCGTAACAGGTTTTCTCATAGAAGACTCGTCTGTCTTAGACCATATATCTACAGATAATATATGAAGAGGGTTCGTCTATCCTGTTTATGCATGTTTATCGCACAGACTTAAGTGCATCACCGGTCCTGGCGTAACAGGTTTATCCGAAGGAGATTCATCTGTCTCAAGTCATATGTTTTGGTAAAATGTATGAAGAGGGCTCGTATGTCCATTTCCTGGCGTAACAGGTTTGTTTGAAGAGGGCTCGTATGTCCAGTTCTTGGTGTAACAGGATTGCTCTAAGGAGACTCGTTTGTCTAGGTTTTTCTATCCGAAGTAACAATTAAGGTTGGAAGGAGCTCGTCTGCTTTGTCCCCGCTTCAGCCGCCAAAGCGTCATTTGGTTGGGTTTATCTCCCATTTGTGCATTCTCCAGCAGAGTGCAAATTTCAGGTCTTCTTGTTATTCAATCACAATTTATCTTGAACGGTCGATAGACGTGCTACCGTCCTTTTCAGATTAACAGTTGCTTGAATAGGGGCAGCTGTAACACCCCAAATTTTCCCTCTCCTTTTTATCATCGTCATCATTTCATAATCATCATCAGCATGTCATGTCCTTAGCATATTGCATAGAAAAATGAAACATAGTACTCGCATGTTCCAGCATAAGGCATATGATCAATCATCAGGGAAATTCAAAGCTCGCAAGGCATGTTACACAAGTTTGATATCATGTTCAAAGCCTTAAAAAGGATTGAGGATCAAAATCAGGTCATAACGGTTGGCGCCGGGTTATTCCTGAGGTTTCCCACCAAAAGGAGGGAAATTTCAACGACTTTGGTTAACCGGTTAACGGCTGTAAATTTTGAATTCCAGCAGCAATTTCAGCATGTGCTTTGGCGCCAAATTTATAATTTTCTGATTTTTTATTCATTTGAATTGTGGGGAAGGATCTAGATCATTAATCCAAGCCTATTCCATTGCTAAAACCTAATCACATTACCAAACCATATTTTTTGGATCCCAAGCCTAAATTTTGGGCCCCAAACCTAAACCATATTTAATCCATTTTCCTCCAAACCAAGAGAGGGCTCTCTTATTTTTCACTCTTCATTCTGAATTTTCACTCTTCTCTCTCACAATTTTCTCATTTTCTCTCCCACATTTTCCAAATTCACTAAGAGTTCCTCTTTGAAGATCACATAACCTTGCCTTAAGGTGTGTAGATCTTTGAACTATACCTCCATCTATAGCTCCTTTGCATCATTTTTGCTGCTTTAATTGGTGATTCAGATCTGGTTTGGGAATTAGAAGTGCTTTTGGATCCAAAATTCTACATCAAGACCCTTTGCTTGCATTTATTTTGCATGGAGTGTGAAGTTTAGCACCGGATCTTCAAAGTTTTCTGCGAGATCTCTCATTTCCAGCTCAAACAACAATTACCAAAGCGTACCTCGGCTTTGTAGGTTGGTTTAATTCAGATCTAGCTCTGTTTTAGCTTATTTACATGCTTGTGCTTTAGATCCCCCATGTGCTTGTGTATTTGCTTATGTTTCTTGAATTGATGGTTGATTTGTAACCGGATCCGTGTGCTAATGTTCATGAGCTTAATGATGTTAATTAATGTGAATTGATAAATTTATTTCATGCATAATTGATTGCTGGCCTGGTGTGTGATTATTTGGATAAGCTGGTTTTGAGCTGATTTTCTGCAGGTTTTTGTTGTTGTTTGGACAGCGTTAACCGGTTAACGCTTTGGTTAACCGGTTAACGCATCTTTTTTTTGTGCTGTTTTCTGCAGGTTTGACATGGTTAACTGGTTAACGCTTTGGTAACCAGTTAACACTGAAGCAGATTGATTTTTTTGAGCTATTTTGAGCTTGTTTGATCCCCTTACATGTTTTAATTGCCATGGATCATTGTATGATCATTGAATATGATTGTTTAGGGTGATTTGTTTGCTGGTTGATGCATTGCTTTCATGTTCTCGACACGTAAATGCTTGTATGCGCAATTGGGCATGTTGTATGATCTTTGTTGATGTGAGCTTTGAGCATGCAATTTCCATGAGTTTTGTTGATGAACATATGCTGGATTTTTGCTAACACTTGCAGGGGCTCATGGTAAGAGAAGTGTGGATGTTTATCCACATTTCATCTCTTCACCTTTCCTTTAAAGTTTCCTTCTCTTTGTGGTTTGATGTGCCTTATGCCATCATGTGAGGCAACTCTTTTCTTCCCCCTTTAGGAGCAACTTATCTCCTTTAGAGGAGTAAGTTGCTTGCTAGCTCTTTCCTCCTCTTCTTCTTGCTCCTTTTTGGTTCTTCTTTTCTCTTAGGATAGTTGAAACCTCACTAACCTTAGGACCACTCTTAGATGCCATGAAGCCAAAGTGGAACCACTCTATGTCCTAGATACACTCAAGCCGGGTATTTGGCCTATCTTACAGTAACAAATCCCATCCCACAGAAAAAATGAAACCAGCACAGTCCAGTATATGATGCATGGAAAATAAATACTGAAAGCAATAAATAAATGATGTAAAGTAAACTGTAAATGAAAACAATAAGTAAACATCACACATATAAACACCCAAATAAACAAAACAAATGAGAGCTAGGATTGACTCTACGAGGGAAACCAGAGATTCTGGGTTCGGTCCCCAGCAGAGTCGCCAGTTGTCGCTCCCGGGATTTTCATCCTAGTACAAACGCGAAAGTGGCGCGAAAAAGATAGAGTCGCTAGCAAAGCATTTTTATCTCGAATGAATAGGAAAGGTAATGCTTCAAAAACCTAAGGAAGAAGGAAAGGACAAGGTACTGTGAACCAAAGATCTGGGTTTGGGAGTCAGTTACGACCTGGGAAGGTATTAGCACCCCAGATCGTCTGCCGTACCCGACGGGATCCATGCTTGTTTGTCTGCTTCAAAGGATGAGAAAATACGAGTGTTACTAAATAAAACTACTGACTTGAATAGAAATGTGATAGGGAACTGGAAAAGAGATCGGAAAGAACTGGTGAAAATGTAGGGAAAATAAAGAATGTGCTCGAACGGGCCCTACCCCGCTGCCTACGTACCTCATCGGGAAATGAGGATCAGATTCGACGTAGTTCGCCTAACTAAGGCGGGAACTATTTGGTTATGTTTTTTTATAAGCTGGAACTGCTCATGTATATGCTCAGGTATTGCAGGCTCGTCGGATACGAGTGTGTTTACCGTCATGCAGGAAAGTCACTTATTGTTTTTTGTTTGCTTTTTAAGAGTTTTGTATGAATCTGGCACAAGAAAGTGAATTCAAACTCTTTTCCATGGAATGTGTACTTGCTACTACATTCCAAGATGGAATAGTAGAACAAGCACACCAAGTAAGGAGAATTTATCCAAGACTTGTTTCCAAGGATTAAAGTCTAAGTTCACTAGCTTGTTTAACTTATTACATGTTTTTGTAGCTTGTGAAGAAATGTCTTTTATGTTTTCTTTGTGAAGATAGTCTCATGATCAGACTTGTGCATCATGCTAGACAAGCCCACACTATTCCAAGATGGAATGAATATGAGTTCCCCATGGAATAAGGCTATACACAAGAGACTATTTCAATCCTTTATTAAGTGTATTTTGGCTTTTTTGTTTGAAGACGAGAGAAGAAGACTCAAGTGAGAAAGGACAAAACTAAGGGGAACTAAGATGCAACCCTAAGTCATTTATTATATACAAAAGGGAAATCTTAATGGTTTGTGAGATTTTCTAATCCTAATGAAGAAAAATAAGAAAAGAGAATTAGAAATTGATGGGCTAAAGACGTATCTAATTATGTGTCTAGCGGTATCTTAACTGCAAGTGCACAGCCTATCGAAGTAATATTTAAGATTATCGATCCACAGGGACTCTATGGTTACTTAGTGCTAGATGAACTTCTAGTTTAGCTAAGGTGAAGGGTTGTCACGATTTTTTGTTGTTTTTAAAGGTTAAAGGCGGGAATTAATTTTAAGTTCAATAAAATAATACTAAGACGGTCGGTATGTAATTATGCTAACTTAGGCGGGTCAATCTAACCTAGGCTTATAAGGATGATTCGCTTAATCTATTCTGTAGAGGTTACCAGTTTGAATACCTTTAACTCACACTCTCGTGGTCTTATCTCAGATCTTACCCCTAAAGCCATATGCCTGCTCTCGCTAGCCCATAAGTGTTTAGAGATAATTTTTGGAAACTTAGTAATTCTAATTTATTTTAAAGCTCTCTCGCTGTGTTTAATTTAAATGCCTAACTTTAGCTATCTGGTTAAAATCTCACACTCTCGTGGTCTTGACCTAACCTAATACACTTTCCTTACTCTCGTAACGAAAAGGTCGATTTTAAATAAAAAGTATCAGCCAGAATGTTAAGCTATTAATTATTTTAAGCCTATAGTTGATTTTACCGATTTAGTTTGTTTTAATTACATACCACCCTAAGGTAATTAGCTACTCATTTTTGTTGAACCAGACAGAGGCAGAGAAACAATAAACAAAATATTCATGGCAGAAAAATAAATAAATAACATAAATATAAAATTTCAATTAATATAAACCTGGTTAACAATAAAATGGCAGACTCCTTCTTCCACAAACCGGAAAGCTCGGAGTATTTGGCGGAATCAAAAATAAACTAAAAATTCTGAAGGCTTTGAAACAAATAAATTTTATAACAATTTCCTGATGTTGGAAATTGTTATAGGTTGGGTTTGGATACAATAAAAATAAACAATGAAAATAATACTGAAAAAGAAATAAGGGTGTAAAATAATTCGGCAGAGCTTCCGCAAGAAATTGGTAAAAAAATGCTCTGTAAATTGTTCAAATGAATTATTCTATTTATAGAAGAATTAATGGGCTGGTGGTTGAACTTGCTGCTTGGGCCTCGTAGGAGAGAATCCAGAAACGTGGATACAGGGTCAGCTGGAAAGTAGCAGTTTCACATGCACGTAGCCTTGTGACCAAGTCTCAGTCAATATAACCTATTTTTCCCTTGTCACGGTCGTGACAAGGGCATCACGTTCGTGTCCTTTGAAATTTAAGTGTCACGGTCGTGAGGGATATGTCACGATCGTGATTGCTCCTTTTGGGGTGTCACGGTCGTGACACCTAGGTGACGACCGTGAGTGTTACAAAATATGCAGGTTTTGCAGCATTCTTCATTTCTTCATCTTTTTATGGTTGTTTTCGCTCCTTTTGCTCTTGGCTCATGATTTAGCTCTTTATACGATGTACCTGCAAAATGGTAAGGAAAACTCGAGGAATCGGGTGTTAAAACGACGATTAAGCGATAAAACGGTAATGAAACTTAGCAATATAATCGATACATTTTCTCGTTATCAAACTTCCCCAAACTTAAACCTTTGCTTGTCCTCAAGCAAATAGTCGGTTGAAAATCGGCGGACAAGCTTTTATCGACGCACACACATAACAAACCGTACGAGGGATCGTTTTGTCGGACAAACCGGTACTATGATAAAACACTAATGATACATTAATGACACAAGCAACAAGCTAAGTCGTCGACTTCCCGTTAAACGAAACAATCGGAAATTTCCTCACGATTTCACCTAGAGTCCTTCGATCTTATTTCGCCCGGTTTCATTCTAGCGCAATCACATTAAGCCCTTTGCCTTAGCACGCACGTAGTGGAGTAGCCGGTTAGCGAATTTGATCCTTTTAAACACGGGTCTGGTACACGAGTGCGGTAACCCTACATACATAATCCAATTTGGAGGTTGTGGGGGATCGAGCCGTAGCACGCCCTACCAAGTTCAGAACCAGTACCTCTGAACCAACCCGCAATGGACTCCTTCTCATATTTCTCGTTTCTTATATGCGACCGTGTACTTTGGTGCAATTTCTTTTCATTTGCCTCGAGATATGAAGGATTATTTTAGATTAGGCATCAAACGCTTATATTCATCGGCTCCCCACGTGGTTTGTGTTCAGACGGTGCTGACTGCTAGTATAAACTACTAGGGGTTACTTTTGAACTGGAACTTAAGGTGTACTCGTAACGATAATCGGAATGGAATCGCTTAAGTGGGAAATCAAAGGTGTCAAGATTGTATTGGTCTTGTTGAATCGTTCTCAGCTTCCTAATTTTGATTTCGTAGGTAAGTCGGGTAATACGAATAATTAAAGATTTTTTTCGGTATGGCTAAATAAATGGGGAAAGTTCGAAACTAAAGAAAATAGCACAAAAATTGCTCGTTTCATTAACTTACGAAAAGAAATACAACGGAATGGAAATACAACGGAATGGAAAAATGCGAAAAGGAAAATGCGGAAAATGAAAGGTACCTCTCCCACACTATATCAGACATTGTCCCCAATGTTGTGATATAAAAGCGGTAAAAGCACAATACAAACTACGAAAACGAAAAACAAACATAAGCAAAAACCAAAACTAAGGCTGCTAAGGACCGCGGGCTCGGCTTCTGGTGCGGGAGCGTCTGGTAGGAGTCGCTTCAAGATCAGAACCGGTACCGGTAACAGCAGTGATGTCAATGCGTAAGGCCTCTAGCTCGCTGAAAATTTCTCCGAGCTTCTCATCAGTAGCTGTCTGGTTGGTTGCAATAGTGCGGAGTAAAGCATCATGCTGCTCCTTCTACCTTCGCTCCAGTGCGGCATTCATCTGATTTTGCTGATGAATCGCACGGAGGACGTCCTCAAGAGTGAATTCTTGTGCAGGAGGCTGTCGGGTAGATGACTCTGGAATGTCCTGGACAGGCTCAGCTGCATCCATAGCGTCTTGCATCTCATCCGCTGGAGGATCGGCCTGATCATCATGAATGGGAGTGTGGCCAGCAGCATCCGGTAAAGCAAAGAGCCAGTTGGCTCGGCTAGATGGATCGATGCGGTCACGGGACGGCAGGATGATGTGGTGATAAACAGTGCCGTGGATAACAGGGCTATACCTGCCATCCTCTCTCTGCGCAATCAAGTGAGCGGACCTGCAGTAGTTCTTGGTTAGGTACTCGGCGTCCCTGAAAGGCTGATCTACGACCAAGTCACCAAGCCCCAACTGAATGGCGAGGGTGGTGACAATGCCGCCAATGAAAAATGGGGTTGAGCCTCTTTGCGCAATGGCCTAGATGTGAGAAAGCATGAACGGGGCAGCGTTGATTGGCTCGTCATTGAGAGCGCAGTGCAAGAACAGAAGCTCCTTCGAGTTGAGCTTATGGTTACTCTCTCGTGAAAAGATGGTGTTGCAAATGATTCGGTGAAAATATCGGATTGTCGGGTTGTGGATGTGTGTAGCGTTAAGGCTCTGGAAGGCTGAGGCACGGGTGTTGGTTATGTCGTGCCATAAAGTGAAAGCGGTTTCACTGAAATTATCCGGCACGCGGAGGTGAGCTTCATTCCCATGATCGAAGCCTAGCAACTCGGCTATCCTGTTTTGCGAAAGTTCGAACTCCCGGCCATGCAATCTGAATTTGGCGAAACCGGTGAGTTGACTCTGAGAACCGGTAGGAGTGATGTAATGGAATGAGCTTAGGAATTCCAGTGTCAGAAGCTCGAATGTGGGCTGGGCTGACTGCAAAGATCCCAAAGACCGACTTTTTGAAGCAGGCTCTTGACACTGTTAAGCATTCCCAATTCTCTCAAACAAACAGTGTCGATATAACGCGTAGGTTGCACACCGCGGTTCTGGAATCAGATGAATATTTCTCTCTGGTTTTCTCCATTCTCACCCTCTCTGAATTGTATAGCATCCATTGCATGCAAGAACTGAAGTGGGAGATGAGGAGTTTGGATTTTTGTGAAAAAGTGATAAAATGAGAGAAATAAGGGTTCGGATAAATATTGGAAGGTGAGAATGTGATAGGTGTGGTGATAATGGAGATGTTAATGAGTTTTAATTTGGTAATGGGAGGTTACGGAAGTTGGGGGAGATAATGGGTGGTTTTGGAAGTTATGGAGGAAGAAGAAGAAGAGGTTTCGAAAGAGAAACAATTTTGTTTCTCACGAATTATATATTTAGGGTTGTCACGGTCGTGACAAGGAGATGACGGTCGTGACACGCTAAATTGGCTTGTCACGGTCGTTAGGGGGGGTGACGACCGTGAGACTTTAATTCCTTGAATAATTTCCAGAAAGCATTATCTCTCACGCTTCATATACTTTATATAATATTTTTTATCACAACTCACTCAATATTAAATATAAACACCATATAATAATTAATTTCAATATAGTACTTGTAAATTTGCATGATACGAGAGATTGTATAGAATATGAATCAATTCAAGCATAACAGTACATAGAATGAAAACATATAAATTGATTAAAATAGAAAAATTTGTAAACTAGAAGTGCATTGCATATGGTAATTGAAATGAAATTACATTAATGAAAATACGGTACGAAATTGTTTGCGAAAAGTAAAACTAACTAGAAACGAAAACAATAAGTAAAATAAACTAGATCACTTATAGCATTTTCAAAAGTGTTTCTTCAAATCTTCGATTGCGGAGTTCAGGTGATAGAATTGTTCACAGGTTATGTCAGTTAGACCTATAATGTCCAATCGCATGCTCTTAATCTCATCCTTAAATGTATTTATATCAGTTTGGTAAGCTTCAAGAGTGTTCATGATATTCTGTAAGTTGTTAGCATAATCTCCTTGATTCACTTCAGGGGTTTCAATGACTTCGTCAGTGTGGTCAATGTCATGGTAACCAGGAGGTGTCTCAGGGTCAGTTTCGACATCGGTCATTATATCATCTTTTATCTTGTAAGATTGAGGTGTTTCAGGAGTAGATGGATAATCAGGTGGGGTTAATTCATAAAGCCAGTTATCCTTATTGTGAACACTTACTCTAGCATGGTTTGGTAGTGTGAACAGGGTTACTACCTCATTCCGGATTAGGTACTCGAAAGGTGGATGTCCTAAATTCCTTATGATATGGCGATTAAAGCAAAAGTTAAGATTCATAGGACGGATGGTACCTAAACGGTTGCACCTGTGCAATTGGTACCTAAGTCCTAAAGCATCAGCAATCATGGTTACAAGACCTCCTACTAATATAGGTAATTCAGGTTCTTCTTGGATTCGGGTGAAAGTTTTCATCATGAAAGGCACACCATTGACAGGCTGTCCATTAGTGAAACATGACATAATGAATATCTCATCTTTAGATACTCCGGTAATGTTTTCTTCTTTTCCAAAGAAGGTGTGGGCAAGAATCTTATGGAAGTAACGGATAGCTGGGTTATGGATCTCATCATTGTTCATGTTATTTGGTTCAGGGTGGTAGTTTCCGGTTAATGTTCCCCAAAAGAAATCCAGCTCAATGTCCATCAATTCTACCTGTGTGGTAGTAAAAGCAAAGGGTCCACTAGGGAGTCCTAATAAGTCAGCTAGTTCTTTATGGTTAAAGTCATATTCTATTCCAAATAGGCGGAAACTGATAAATCCCTTTCTGAATCCAAAACCGCGCTCAGGTAGGTAAACTAAGGAGCTAAGGAACTCAAGGGTGAGCTCGCGGTAAGTCACAAACTTATGTTGAATCAGTGAATTCTCCCATCCAAGTCGGTTAAACAAGTACAGGATGCTATCATGTATACCTAGGGTTTCCATAGTCAGATCATCCGAATACAGGGTCAAATCCATTGGCCTCTGTGATAACTCTTCAAATTTCATTCTTTGGTTCCTACCTCTAAATTTGGTTTCCATATGGTTTATCGGTTGGTTAGCCATGGTCAGTTCAAATATGGAGGAAACAAATCAGGGGGAGAAGGAAAATGGAAAAGACTTTAGAAAATCTGTAAAAGTGATTTAAGATTAAAATAAGGAAAAATAAGGAAATAAAATGCATAAATTAAAAACAATAATAGTAGTATTGAAATAAAGCTATAAAATGACAAAACAAATAAATGAATAGTAAAACGATAAATGACAAAATAATAGAATGATAAATATGATTTAAATAATTAAATGATTAAAAGGGTAAATGGGTTGCCTCCCACTAAGCGCTGTTTTTATCGTCAAAAGCCTGACGTAATGCTTAGGTGTAGATTAATCAGGGGAATTAGTGGACAACTCTAAAAGCCTTAGACTATTTGCATAATCTCTATTTTCAACTTTATGATAATGTTTTAAACGTTGTCCGTTTACTATGAATGGTTCACTATTCCTACCCTTAATTTCTATTGCTCCGCTCGGGAACACTTTAGTTATTTCAAAGGGTCTTGACCATCTAGATTTTAATTTTCCAGGAAAGAGCCTAAGTCTTGAATTAAAGAGGAGTACAACGTCTCCCACACTAAATTCTTTCCTAGATAGGCGTTTATCATGCCATCGCTTAGTTCTTTCTTTATATATCTTAGCATTCTCATAAGCATCTAACCTTAATTCTTCTAATTCGTTAATATCTAGGATTCACTTTTCTCCTGCAGCATTATAGTTTATATTGAGAGTTTTGATCGCCCAATAAGCTTTGTGTTCTAGTTCTACCGGGAGATGACAAGATTTTCCATAAACTAATTTGAAAGGTGTAGTACCTATGGGTGTCTTGTAAGCGGTCCTATAAGCCCATAAAGCTTCATTAAGTTTAGATGACCAATCTTTCCGAGATATGGCGACAGTCTTTTCTAAGATTTGTTTGATTTCTCTGTTTGAGACTTCGACTTGTCCACTTGTTTGTGGGTGATATGGTGTTGCCACACGGTGTCTTACTCCATACTTAGATAGTAATTTGTCAAAGATTTTTGAAATGAAGTGCGAGCCACCGTCACTTATGACGAGTCTAGGCACACCAAATCTGGGAAAGATTATATTTTTGAAAAGCTTTATTACTACTCGTGTGTCGTTTGTAGGAGAAGCTATAGCTTCAATCCATTTTGAAATATAATCAACAGCTACGAGTATGTAATTATTACCGAAAGATGATGGGAATGGTCCCATGAAATCTATTCCCCAGACGTCAAAGATTTCTACTTCTAATATTCCTTTTTGAGGCATTTCATCTCTTCTTGAAATATTACCGATGTGTTGACACCGATCGCAATTTATAACAGCGATGCGGACATCTTTCCATAGATTAGGCCAGAATAAACCGGCTTGCAAGATCTTTGCACAAGTCTTGGAAGTACTTGCATGTCCACCATAAGAAGATGAATGGCATTGAGCAATGGCATCTTCTATTTCTTCTTCGGGAATACATCGACGAAAGATTCCATCGGGTCCTCTTTTGAACAATAACGGTTCATCCCTATAAAAATGTTTTAGATTGTGAAAGAATTTCTTTTTCTGCTGATAGGTTAAATCAGGTGGAAGAGCTCCTGCGGCTAGGTAGTTAACAATGTCAGCGTACCATGGCAGTCCTACAGTTGTCTGGATTGTTTCCACGGGTTCTGGTTCATTTAAGTCTAACTGAACTAGGTCGCTTCCTATTTGTGCTATCAGCTGTTCATACGGAAAATCATCGTTAATCGGCACTTGCTCGGGTTTAATACCTTCTATTCTAGATAAATGGTCCGCTACGATATTTTCAGTACCTTTCTTATCTTTTATTTCGAGATCAAACTCTTGTAAGAGTAAAATCCATCTCAAGAGTCTCGGTTTAGCATCTTTCTTAGTCAATAGATATCTGATAGCAGCGTGGTCTGTGTAAACGATTATTTTCGCTCCCACTAGGTAAGAACGGAATTCATCAAGCGCAAAGACAACTGCTAACAGTTCTTTTTCAGTAGTGGCGTAGTAAATCGCATGAAGTTTCTTTTCCTTCCTCTGGCCTAGAACTGCGCCTACAGCATAGTCACTCGCATCGCACATGATTTCGAAAGGTAATCTCCAGTCAGGGGGTTGCATGATTGGTGCGGTGATGAGGGCTGTTTTTAAAGTTTTGAATGCTTTAAGACAATCTTCATTGAATATGAACTCAGCATCTTTCATTAATAAACCAGTAAGAGGTTTAGTGATTTTCGAGAAATCTTTGATGAATCGTCGGTAAAAACCGGTGTGTCCTAAAAAGCTTCATATTTCTCGAATGGTTTTAGGGGGTTGAAGATCTTTTATGACTTCTATCTTAGCTTTATCTACTTCAATTCCCTTGTCGGATATGACGTGTCCTAATACGATTCCTTCTCTGACCATAAAATGACATTTCTCCCAGTTAAGCACGAGGTTTACTTTTACACATCTTTCTAACACCATTTCTAAATTTGATAGGCATCCTTCAAAACTTTGCCCGCATACAGAGAAGTCGTCCATGAACACTTCCATGATGTTGTCTATAAAATCTGCGAAGATTGACATCATACATCTTTGAAAGGTTGCAGGAGCGTTGCATAACCCAAAGGGCATTCGTCTATAAGCGAACGTTCCATAGGGGCATGTGAATGTAGTCTTTTCTTGATCATCTGGATGGATAGGGATTTGGAAAAATCCTGAGTAACCGTCAAGATAACAGAAATAAGAATGCTTGGCTAATCGTTCTAACATTTGATCTATAAAGGGTAGTGGGAAATGATCTTTTCGAGTGGCTTTGTTTAGTTTACGATAATCTATGCATACTCTATGTCCTGTCACTACTCTTTGCGATATCGATTCGCCTTGAGCGTTTTTCACTACAGTGATACCTCCTTTCTTTGGTACTACATGTACTGGACTAACCCATTTACTATCAGAGATTGGATATATTATTCCGGCATCTAGTAGTTTCTTAACTTCTTCTTTCACTACAGTGCTAAGGATTGGGTTAATTCTTCTTTGAGATTCTCTGGAGGTTTTGCAATCTTCTTCTAGCAGAATACGAAGCATACAAATTGAAGGGCATATTCCTTTGAGATCAGATATGTTATATCCTAATGCAGTTGGATATTTCTTTAAGACATCTAAAAGTTTCTTTGTTTCGATAGTTCCTAAACTGGAATTTATTATAACTGGTCTTTTACATTCAATGTCTAAGAATTCGTACCTTAGGTTATTAGGTAAAGTTTTTAATCCTAATGTAGGTTTATCTTTACTTGGCATGGGATCCGGTGTAAGTGCTAAACTTTCGCTTAGACTATCGTCTTGATACGGTGCACGCCAATTATCATCTTCGAAAATTGGAGGGATTTGAATTTTCATAATTTCAGAATAGGTAGTTTCTTTCAGTTCCATTTCTCTTACACATTCGTCAATTACGTCCAATAGATAGTAGGTATCCTCTATAGCTGGTGATTGTAAGAATTGTGTTAAAATAAATTCAACTTTCTCTTCACCTACTTCAAAGGTTAGCTTTCCTCTTTTTACGTCTATTATAGCTCCGGCGGTAGCTAAGAATGGTCTTCCTAGTATGATAGGTGTAGTGGAGTCTTCAGAGATGTCCATGATTATGAAATCAGTAGGGATGTAGAATTGTCCTATACGTACTGGGACGTTTTCTAGTATGCCTACAGGATATTTAACAGAGCGATCGGCTAGTTGAACAGACATTTTAGTTGGTCTTAGGTCTCCCATGTCTAGCCTTTTGCAAATCGTTAAGGGCATAACACTGATACTGGCTCCTAAATTGCATAGAGCTTTGTCAATGACGAATTTTCCTATTACACAGGGTATAGAGAAACTTCCTGGATCTTTTAGCTTAGGAGGCATATTATTCTGAATTATGGCGCTACACTCAGCAGTAAGTGTAACTGTTCCGTTATCCTCTATCTTTTTCTTATTGGATAATATTTCTTTTAAAAACTTAGCATACGAGGGTATTTCAGTGATCGCTTCTGTAAACGGAATAGTAATATTCAACTATTTCAGAAGTTCGACAAATTTTTTAAACTGACCCGTCGTCTTGGAATTGGTTAATCTCTGAGGGTACGGAATTGGTGGTTTATAGGGTGGTGGAGGCACATAAGGCTTTTCTTTCTCCACTACCTCTTGATTATCATCTTCCTTTTCTTCAGGATCATTCACCACTTCAGTCGGTTTATCCGGTTTTTGGTACATGGCTGGATTGTCAAGTCTTGGGTCGGTAGGTCCGTCAAGTTCCTTGCCACTTCTTAATATTACAGCATTGGCATGTCCTTTCGGATTAGGTTGAGGTTGTCCAGGAAATACTCCAGCTGGTGCAGCAGTAGGTGCTTGTTGTTGAGCTACTTGTGAAATCTGAGTTTCAAGCATTTTGTTATGTGTAGCTAATGCATCTACTTTGCTTACTAATTGCTTAATCTTCTCACTAGTGTGAATGTTTTGGTTTAAGAAGTCCTTGTTTGTTTGAGATTGGTTAGCTATAAAGTTCTCCATCATCAACTCAAGGTTCGATTTTCTAGGGACATTAGGAGCAGTCTTTTGATATCCTGGTGGTGTAGCTGGTGCTTGACCTGGTGCGTATAAAGCATTGTTATTCTTATAGGAGAAGTTCGGATGATTCTTCCAACCTGGGTTGTATGTGTTTGAGTATGGGTTTCCTTGAGCATAATTCACTTGATCTGTCGGAATTCCTGTCAATAGTTGACAATCAGGAACTTCGTGTCCTGGAACTCCACATAACTCACAGTTAGGTGTTACTGCAGCCACGGTGGCTGTTGGTGTTATGGCCAAGTTGTTGATCTTTTGGTTTAGTTGGTCAAACTTTGCATTGACTTGGTCCATACTACTCACTTCGTACATACCTCCTTTTGTTGGTTTCTCAGTTGCGAC
The DNA here is from genome assembly GCA_963966055.1 of Lathyrus aphaca. NCBI lineage: Eukaryota > Viridiplantae > Streptophyta > Magnoliopsida > Fabales > Fabaceae > Lathyrus > Lathyrus aphaca. The sequence continues at coordinate 506,535,030 of OZ014520.1, forward strand.
TCTCTCGCTTCCCCATTGGTAATGGTTTTGAGCCATACTTTCGATAAGTGCATAGGCATCATTATATTCTTTGTCCATCAGTGCACCGCCTGCGGCAGCGTCAATTGTCATTCTTGTATTGTACAAGAGTCCATTATAGAAGGTATGGATGACCATCCATTCTACTAATCCGTGATGTGGACAAAGTCTCAACATATCCTTATAGCGTTCCCAAGCTTCGAATAATGATTCGTTTTCCCTTTGCTTAAATCCGTTGATCTGAGCTCTCAGCATAGCTGTCTTGCTAGGTGGGAAATATCTGGTCAAGAAAACTCTCTTTAGTTCCTCCCATGTAGTTACTGAGTTCGAAGGCAGAGATTGAAGCCAGGCTCTTGCTCTGTCTCGAAGTGAAAAAGGAAACAAACGTAGTCTAATAGCTTCTTGGGTAACTCCATTGGCTTTTACGGTATCTGCGTATTGCACAAAGATCGAAAGATGAAGGTTCGGATCCTCGGTAGGATTTCCGGCAAATTGATTTTGTTGCACGGCTGATATCAACGAAGGTTTTAGTTCGAAGTCATTTCGGTTGATAGCCGGTGCGGCAATGCTAGAATGCGGTTCAGCTTGCGAAGGACTGGCGTAATACTTGAGTGGGTGATTCTGTTCTTCAGCCATCTCTGCGTCCTTTGATGTTATGACTGGTTTAGGTGGATCTACTTGAAGATCTGGAATATTGTAACTTTGTTCGTAATCGAATATCCGTCTTCTTACGTGTAAGAAGCGTTCCAATTCTGGGATTAGAGGTTGCAAGTCTTCGCCTTTAGAGCGAGTACTTGGCATACACTCGGGAATTTAGATTAAGAAAAGAAAATAGTTGATACCTTAGTCTAGACAATGCTACCTAAAGTGCACTAGTAACTAAATTAAGGTCCCCGGCAACGGCGCCAAAAACTTGATGGGCTAAAGACGTATCTAATTATGTGTCTAGCGGTATCTTAACTGCAAGTGCACAGCCTATCGAAGTAATATTTAAGATTATCGATCCACAGGGACTCTATGGTTACTTAGTGCTAGATGAACTTCTAGTTTAGCTAAGGTGAAGGGTTGTCACGATTTTTTGTTGTTTTTAAAGGTTAAAGGCGGGAATTAATTTTAAGTTCAATAAAATAATACTAAGACGGTCGGTATGTAATTATGCTAACTTAGGCGGGTCAATCTAACCTAGGCTTATAAGGATGATTCGCTTAATCTATTCTGTAGAGGTTACCAGTTTGAATACCTTTAACTCACACTCTCGTGGTCTTATCTCAGATCTTACCCCTAAAGCCCTATGCCTGCTCTCGCTAGCCCATAAGTGTTTAGAGATAATTTTTGGAAACTTAGTAATTCTAATTTATTTTAAAGCGCTCTCGCTGTGTTTAATTTAAATGCCTAACTTTAGCTATCTGGTTAAAATCTCACACTCTCGTGGTCTTGACCTAACCTAATACACTTTCCTTACTCTCGTAACGAAAAGGTCGATTTTAAATAAAAAGTATCAGCCAGAATGTTAAGCTATTAATTATTTTAAGCCTATAGTTAATTTTACCGATTTAGTTTGTTTTAACTACATACCGCCCTAAGGTAATTAGCTACTCATTTTTGTTGAACCAGACAGAGGCAGAGAAACAATAAACAAAATATTCATGGCAGAAAAATAAATAAATAACATAAATATAAAATTTCAATTAATATAAACCTGGTTAACAATAAAATGGCAGACTCCTTCTTCCACAAACCGGAAAGCTCGGAGTATTTGGCGGAATCAAAAATAAACTAAAAATTCTGAAGGCTTTGAAACAAATAAATTTTATAACAATTTCTTGATGTTGGAAATTGTTATAGGTTGGGTTTGGATACAATAAAAATAAACAATGAAAATAATACTGAAAAAGAAATAAGGGTGTAAAATAATTCGGCAGAGCTTCCGCAAGAAATTGGTAAAAAAAATGCTCTGTAAATTGTTCAAATGAATTATGCTATTTATAGAAGAATTAATAGGCTGGTGGTTAAACTTGCTGCTTGGGCCTCGTAGGAGAGAATCCAGGAATGTGGATACAAGGTCAGCTGGAAAGTAGTAGTTTCACATGCACGTAGCCTTGTGACCAAGTCTCAGTCAATATAACCTATTTTTCCCTTGTCACGGTCGTGACAAGGGCATTACGTTCGTGTACTTTGAAATTTAAGTGTCACGATCGTGAGTGATATGTCACGATCGTGATTGCTCCTTTTGGGGTGTCACGGTCGTGACACCTAGGTGACGACCGTGAGTGTTACAAAATATGCAGGTTTTGCAGCATTCTTCATTTCTTCATCTTTTTATGGTTGTTTTCGCTCCTTTTGCTCTTGGCTCATGATTTAGCTCTTTATACGATGTACCTGCAAAATGGTAAGGAAAACTCGAGGAATCGGGTGTTAAAACGACAATTAAGCGATAAAACGGTAATGAAACTTAGCAATATAATCGATACATTTTCTCGTTATCAGAAATCAACTTACTTCCTAAGGAAGTTAAGTTGTCTCTAAAGAAAGGGGAAAGCCTAAGAGCAAAGCACAAGGTGCTAAGGCAACCACAATTATAATGCATAAGAGATAGGAATGAAGTGATGCTTACCTCAATCTACCCCCTACAAAACAAAAGTTAGCATGATAAAGCAATTTGAATATCTAAAGCATGGCAAAACTCCAACAAAGCTCATACTAGCTAAAGGGAAAGAGCTATTGAGCTTATAAGGATAAGATCTAGGCCTAGGGTATCCTACATGGTAGAAAGCTTCTAAAGTCAATAGCTAACTCAAACCAAAATATTATAAAGTCATAAGAATTAACAACTTCAAACTATACCCTAAAATGGAGCTAAACCCTAATAGGAGTTAATGTGAAGTCACGTGAAAAACTTAAGTGGTTAAGCATGGTAAACGTGCATGAAGTCAAAGGTAAATGAAAAATCCAAGAGCTAACACTTAATGAAAGTATCCTAAGATGTAAAACAAAGTGGGAGCAAAGAGATTCAAGTGAAAGAAACTTAAACAACATGTTGAATGAAGTGAGAATAAGAAGAAATGAACATACAACTTCAAAAGAAGAAAACGCTTAGAAGGAAAAGTCAAATATGGTCAAAGGGTTTTGAACTTCCCATAAAAAAAAACAGGGGCTTAATGAAATGCTAAAATGAGATTCAAACTCAAAGAATTAGGAACACATGAGTTGAAGTGAATGAAATTAGGATTAAGGATACACAAAGTTTGATTTTGGAGTTTCAAGGTGTCATGTGGAACTAAACAAAACATGAAGACTTATGAGATGAAGTGAATGCATAAAAATGATTGTGGAACACTTGTAAGATGCATAATAATAATGTAACATGTATGTGACTTATGGATCAAGTGATCAACAAAAATCAAAATATGATGACCTAAAATGGATACACAAAATTTAGAGACCTCTAACATGATCTAAGAAACTCACATTTGTGACCACAAGTGAATGGCATAAATGCCTTACCAAATTTGAACAAAAGGAAGTAGGAATGGGGACCAAAACTGACTTATGACACAAGGGTCCTAAAAATTATCAAACATAATTGAAAAATTATGAAAATGTACCTTTAGGATCACAATCCAGTGGGTAATCTATCTATAAAATATCTCACAAATATTTGGATTTTTTCTCACTCAACTAATGGTTCAAAGTGTATTAGGGTTTTAAGGGATGAAGTTCAAAGAAAAGGCACAAAATGATACAAACAATGACCTAAAAATTATGAAAAAAATGTTTTTGGGATCCTTGATGTATAATCTGGATAGGGCAAAAAAAATGGGATCAAGATCAATGTTCATTTGGGGGAAATAAAATTGGGAAGAGAATGTGTTCAAAAATGAAGGAAATATGACAATATTAATCGGAGAATTAATTCTGGCCAAAGGTTAAAATAAAAATGGAATTAAAAAATATGAAAAATTAGTAAACATTTTAAAGATCACATGTGAATTTATTTGGAATTTTTGGAGATCATTTGGTATTTTTACTGAATTAAAATTGAAATGATAATAAAATGAAAAATAAAAGAAAATAAAAGATGAAGGGAGGTGTAATCAGTAACGAATTAACACTGAATTGGATTGGAAATTTTACAAGTGGGGTGTGAATAGAAAAGGGAGACCCATCCCTCATGTGTGCTGAACACAAAAGTATGGTAGAGACTCAGTCAACTAAATTGACTCAACCTGGACCCTTTGATGAATCTGATGCAAAGATCAAAGTCAAAGTAAACTAATCTTATGACTGACCAATGAAGACACATCATAACCAGGTGGAAAACATGCGTGTAAATACTCAGGCCACTAAAATTGTCACGTGATTTACAAATGGCTTCATTAATGCGTTGGCAGCATGAGGGACATTGGATCAGTTCAATCTAAGGGTTGTGTTATAAAGTTACAAAACGGAGCTAGGGCACTGTTCCGTCACTGTGGAAGACCTCCAGTCATCTTCTCCGGTGACCTGTACCTAGGGCATGCTCAAAACCTAACTAAAACAGAATCTAAGGCCATCACTGTGTTCGTCTCATTGAGTACATCACAAATCCAGGCTCATAATTCACTTATCCCTCATAACCAGTGTAAACCCAAGCAATCAATTTCAACCTAAAAATCTGAAACTAAGCATTTAGGATGCATATCAACTAGCCAGGTATTGCAGTGCTTCTATCAAGCTTCAATCACCATAAATCAATCATAAAATGAATAACATCATGCAAGTTTAATTCAACTGAAACCTGGTAAATGTAGATCTTCAAAATGCTGAAGAAAGGCCAGAGATGAGGTTCCAACAACATCTTCCTTTGGTCTTGATGTTCTAAGAGTGAAATAAACACTCTGAAACACTTGATTCTGGACAAATGGTGCAAAATGCAGAAAATCAATTGATTATGTTCTTGAGTGATCCACCTTGATCAAGCCATGGACGGTGATAAGAACTCAAAGGTGATGCTGAATTGATGATGAATGGAATGTATTGATGAAGAACAATGAGGATTGAGAGAAAAATGCAGAGATTTGCAGTGGTGAAATTCAAAAGCTTCCACTAAATTTGTCCATGGAAGTGTTGCTTGAATTGATGATGATGATGAACAAGAGGAAGAAAATGAATGATGTTGATGATAGATGAAGCTGGATCAAAGAAAAATGCACTGAGATCTCTGAGAAAATGCAGAGCAAAATTCAGAGAGAGAGTGATGAATTTTGTGAGTGATTTTGATCAAATGAGCATGGTTAGTTATGATTCAGTTATGTGGAGCTTATATAGGTGTGGTTGACAGTTGCTGACCCTAGTTAACAGTTAGAACTATGGTTAGTTCTAACTTGAGGTTCCAGGAGAAAATGAAGGTGTGGATCAATGTCCATGTGAAACTGAATTACTTAGCTCGAGTATGATTATGTGTGGCAAAGTTCATGTTACTTATGATGAGGCTTAGTGGAACATTGTGAAGTTGATTTGATCAATGAAGCATGTGATGCAATGCTTCTTACTTTGCTTGAATTTTCAAAAGAGATGCATGGCAATTGGCATGATCATGCAGGTTGGTGATGGCTTGCACTCTTTAAGTGAAGCTTGGCACTCAATACAATCTGGATGAAGCATACACACTTGACGGAACTGAATTAACCACTTGATTTAATGCCTTGGTCTATAAGAAAATCAGTTACAATTTATGATCTTAAATGAGATGTAACTTCCTGATCAAGGCATCAATCTATGAACTTCTTGGGATTAATTTGAAGATAATGCAACATAGAACAAGTTTGATGTTTACTCCAAGATGAGATATGGCCTCTAGGTACCTCAAATGTGTCTTTGAACACAAGGAAACAAAACTTAATAATTGGCTGGCTTGAACTTGGGCATGACTTGGCAACAGACCCATGGAGGATCAGTTTGAACTTGCTTACTTTGACCCTTCATATGTCCAAGAAATATTGATCAAATGAAAATTTGGTAAGCATGAAACTTGTAGCAAACATGGCAAGGAACAACTTTGATGTTGGAATATTTTCTGGCAAGTCACGCGCGCCTGGCCTGCCTTGCCTTGCTCATGACCTAGTTTTTGCCTTGATTTGTCCAATCTTTGCATGATCATAACTTCTACAATTTTAATGTTATGGACATGTTCCACCTATGGATTTGAAGCTATAGATGCCCTCTTTCAAACAGACAAAGTGGAATTTTCATTTGACTTGTATTTTGGGAGAAAGCCTCTCTTGAAGTTGGCTGTAAAATGGCCAAAACTTGCCATCTTTGGAAACCCTAATTTTCCAAAAATAGTAAGTTTTGGTTTTCTTGATTTTTCATGATTCATCCATCATTTCTTTATCAAATTTGGTCCATATGATCCTTGTGACCTTGATTTCATGAATTTGATCTCAAAAAGTCAGGAGTTGACTTTTTACTCAGCATGGTTGACGTTTCCCCAATTTCTTGATTTTCAATCAACTGAACAATTGAAGACCTTCCAAAATGATTCGATGGATGAAATTTAAACCCTAGGTACTCAATATCATGTAGAAAACCATGAGTTCAAGTTTGGATCAAAACTCCTTTGGGAAGCTCAGTTAATCAGAAACCCTAATTTGGCCCCCTTTTGTTAGGAGATGTTGCACTGCTTGAATCCTTTGATCAATTCACTTCTTTCTAGGACGTATGGCCTCAAATGAAGACTTGTGGGATGTTGTGAACCCTTTGCAAAATGTTGAGAAGTCATGTTGCCCTTTGATTGTCTTTGGATAGTCATCAACTGTTTCAACCATTGATCACAAACCTTATGCCTCAGCCATGTTGATTATGATGCAATGCTTTAGGTCATGCTATGGATTTAAGTATGCAATGTGATATGCTAAATGCCATGAAAATGAGAGGGAAAATTTTGAGTTATTACATAGAGCAATATCATTACCTCAATTTGTAATATTAACTGAGGGGAAAACATTATTTTTTTTCTATATTTTTGCTTAAACATGTATTACAGAACCATATTTTACCCATTTCTGAAATAAGCAAATTTTACATATTGCTCATTTCTCAAACAGAAATATTGTACCAAAATTATTTATTGTTTACACCATTTATAAAGTCGAAATAGCACACACCTTATAATTTTATAACAAAAAAAAAATGATTAACCATTAAAAATAATAAACAAAATGGTTAATAACTATATTACCCCCTGCCATATGGGTGTTTTTTGAAAAACCCCTCTGTAAAAAAAACATGCATGGATTTCCCTAACATTTGAAGATTCTCACATTTTTTACCCGTCCAAAAGTTCTCTTATGTGATATGTCAATGGTCGTTAATCATGTATAATTTGAACAACATTTGAAACCAATTACGATTATCAATAACAACATTAAATCTTAAGTAAAAAAAATAAAAATACAATAAAATGAATATATATATATATATATATATATATATATATATTAAAAAGTGATAAAAAACATTGACTTACTAGTTTTCCCATGTCCCTTCTTGATGACCATAACGAATAACATGCACATCATTTGAATCATTTTCTTCAGATGAGAGACGTACATGTGTTGTGAAAGAAGGGGTCTCAAAATTTAAATATTGATTTTCATCACTATCAAGAATATGTTCTCCTTTTAAAACAATTGACCATCTAGTGTTAGAAGGATCAGTGACATAAAAAACTTGATTTTCTTGGGATGCTTTGATGAATGATTCGTTTATATAAGTCGCATTTTGAAGATCAACCCGTGTGAATCCTAATTCATCAATTTCTACACTAGTGTTACTATCAATTAACTTACACTTAAATAAAGAAACTTTAAAAGTAATATAATCAATGTCCAAAATCTTCTCAATGACCCTAAAGTATGTTCTAGATGGTAGTACAAGATTGTTATCTTTGGAACTAGAGAAGTACATGGATTCAATTTCAGCCATAACCCCACTATTTTGCGTGGTACTAAGACCATCCTTTGATTTTGTTTAAAATGAAAATTTAGTAATGTTGTATGCCCTCCAAGTTATTACATTAAACTTAGGGATTTGTGACATCCATTTAATTGTTTATCATGTACTACTCTCTTTAGAAACACTTTCCTTAAACTAAGTTATAAAAGTTTTGTTATGCTTTGTCAACAACAAATTTTCACTCATCAGGGGGAATTTGTCCTTGATAAGACTTTTATGAGCGGATAAGTAAGGTTGAACTTCATCAACGTTATTCAATATATACAAATTTTCCTGAAGAAATAAATCTCATTCAAATGTCTTATAATTTAAACCTTGAATACCTCTACCATCATATCTTCCATCACGACGAGACTCGATAATTCTTATAGAGTTCGCTTTTGACAAATAGTTTGTACAAATAGTTCGCTTTTGATAAAGGGAAAAAATATCTAATTAACACAAGATAATTGCACCCTCACTTTTCAAGTCATATAAATTTACAGGATCAATGTCTTTACCACATACAACATTGAAGAATAAGCACAATATGGTTATAGTTACCCTTATATTGTATGCTATAATGTGATAGATAGCCACTGGTAGAAGTTATTACATCAAGAAATGACAAACATAAGATTTTAAGCCAACTAATTTGAGATATTTCATTGACACAAATTTCTTCACATTTAATGAGTGCCATTGGGGAACTTTAATACTCTACAAACATTCGCAAAAACATTTTTCTTTTTTAGACAGAGTGTGACATGCTGGGGGGGAAACTATGTTCTATTTCCTATATATTTTTGGGCTAACACTTGTTTTATACCCATCACCCCCATATCTTGAGAGGATTTCTTAGTATCTTTTGTTTTGTCGTTAATGTTAAAAACTGTTCCAATCAAACTATCACATACATTTTTCTCCATATGCATCACATCAAGATAATGTCTAAGGTAAACATTACATCAAGACTAGAACAATATGAAATATTAAAGAACACCTACCTATTTTTCCAATTTTTTATTCTCCATGTGTGTTTTTTCTTTCTTTACAAAACAACATTAATGTGTTGTTGTCTTTTATAAACTTCCTTCCTAGTTAAGGGTTTTAGAGTGATATCAAACTCATGTTTTTGATGTCCAAGGTAAAATATCTTTTTTTACCATTTTGTAATTGGTGGAAGCATGTATCATTTTCACATATATGACACACTTTATATTCCTTGACGTTATACCCAGACAAATTATTGTATACATGAAAGTCATTGATTGTGCAAAATAATATGACACATAGCTTAAAGTTATCACCTATATACGCACCATCAACAACAATGCATTCCTCCCATATAATTCTTAAATCTTAAATAAATGATGTTAAGTAAACATTTATGTCGTTCCCTAGTATTTTTGGATCCAAAATCATCATTGATAACATCGTATATTTGCGCTTCATGCACAACCAAAGAGATAGAACAACACTTTCGCCTGATTCATACCAACACAATGGATTTCAACATTGTCTACCATAAAATGATTCATACAATGCCATTCCAATACTAGCTTGGAAGCTATTGTTGTATGTAAACTCAGTCAACGACAAATGACTGTCCCAAGACCCTACTTGGTCCAACACACAAGCTCTCAGTAAATCCTCTAAAGACTGGATAGTTATTTTCGTCTAACTATCCATCTGTGGGTGATAAGCAGAGCTCGTCCTCAACTTAGTACCCAAGAAGTCTTGTAAACTCTTCTAAAATCTCTACGTAAACCACATATCTCTATCCGAAACAATACTCGAAGTTATCCTATGCAACTTCACAATTTCCTCAATATAAATCTCAGCTAGCTTCTGCATAGAATGGTTAATCTTCATCAACAAGAAATGCGCCGGCTTAGTCTATCTATCCACAACCATCCAAATCGAGTCATTCCCTTTCACAATCTTTGGTAAATGTGACACAAAATCCATATAAATACTATCCCATTTTCATTCAGGAACATTCAACGGCTGCATCATACCCGAAGGCTTCTAATGTTCAATCTTTGACTTCTGGAAAGTCAAACATGCATACACAAATTCAACAATATCTCTTTTCATACCCGACCACCAAAACACTTATGCAGATCCTAATACATCTTCGCAGCACCATGGTGGATACTCAGTCTACTTCGATGTCCTTCCTCTAATATACTATTTTTAATCTCTAAACCTCAAAACTCCATATTCATCAATTTTGATTTCACCTTTGTTACCTTGATTAACCAATATTGACTGATTAACAAACTTCAAATCATATTTTTGACCCACTCAAATTCCTTCTAAGATCTCGCTAGTCAATTTAAACATTCCTAACTCCACACTGTCAAAATTTGTCTCCCACAATAAACTCATATCTTTGAACTTCTCAATCATCTCCAATTCCCTCACCATAAGCATCGATATATGCAATGACTTCCTACTCAAGGCATCAACCACCACATTTTCCTTGCCAAGATGGAAACTCAAATCAAAATCAAAATCCTTCAGTAATTCAAGTCATTTTCTCTGCCTCATATTCAACTCCTTTTGATTGAACAAGTATTTTAAACTCTTATGATCACTGAACACTTCGAATTTAGAACCAAAAAGATAATTTCTAAAATTCTTCAACACAAACACCACGACTTCCAATTCTAAATCATGCGTAGGATAATTCCTCTTATAAACTCTTAGTTGTCTGGAAGCATAAGCAACGAATTCATAACATAAAACAACTTAAAACGAGTTCATAACTAAATAAAATCCACAAGAACAAAACATGTGTTCATCCCCCCGAAGTTGTACGTATCAGAGCGACAAACACCAACTTGACACGACTAGGTACTTGAATCTTGATTACCTGCACGTTACCAACAGAGGGTAACATTCAAATAGAAGGGGTGATATCGAATAACATAAACAAGAGTATGATGATCAATACATAAGCAAGAATTCATACAATCACCCACGTAACACAACTAGCAACATCAACGTACAACTTGCAACCAATAAACAATTAACAACTTAGAAAAAAATGCAACTCGAATGTGACTCAACTTATATATGCATGTGGTACCATTTGGAGTAAACTCCCAACTTGAAATCTTGCTAGTTTATCGAGGCATCAATAACTTATTTGCCAACCTTGGCCAACTTGAATCGAGCATTCACTCCAACTTGAAAATATGCAACCGTATGCAACTATGAATGGCATACAATAACAACATGAACAACAAATTAACAACATAATTCAACATTGGTCAATCGACTTGCAACTTAATAATCTTCCACAAGATCGGGACAACACGACTTATAACAACCTAATACAACTTCAACATGGAAAATGACTAATTACGGCTTAATCAATTAGACTCCTAAATTAATTATTTTTAATTCCTCAAATCAACTACAATCAACTTATTATATCTCTACTTAAAGTCTAAGATCATCTCAACTCGAAACGAATGCGTAAACAGGACGAATCGCCAAAAACTGTATTTTTCTGCACCCACTCTGCCCATACGCGTAATGCCTCACTCCATAAGCGTATGTTAGGCGTAATTCCCTACCTTGTTACGCGTACTACCAAATGTGTTACACAAAATACCAGAGAGCATACAAATCTTGTTTCTGCTACGAAATTACACCACATCATCAGTCCATTCAAGCCTAAAGGAATTCTACATCGATTTTACACCCTAAATCTTCTGTATCTACTCATCTACTAAATTCTACTACTGATTTTACGAACCCTAATTTCCTTCTCTACACGGATTTCTACAACATAAACCAGTCCAACAACTACAACACAAATGCAGCAACGATTGCGACAACAGAAACAACTCATATAGCAGCAATACAACAAGAACATCGTATCATACATAACAACTTCATACAAAAACAAAACAATAAATCATACGAAAAACACAACAACGAAATCATACGAAATCATACGAAATCCCAACCTACATACGGATTATCTAGTCCCGATCATGGAATTCAAACCCCACCCTTATCTTGGATTGAATGCATCTCGAATTCACAGCAAAAACTCTTCGCGGAAATCCTCAACCTAGCCTCCTCTTGATCTTCCTCTAAGACTTGTTCTCCCTTCTTACAAAATTCTAATTATACCCTAATTAGGTCTTTTGTCTAATTTTACTAAATTATCACTAATCATCTTAATTATTAATGGGCCTAAAATGGCACCCCCAACTTTACTACTCTGACACTACAAATAAGTCCACTTAACATTATACTATTAATACTTTTTTTTATTATTCGACTTAATGAACTTAAACAACTCAAACACAATTTAACTGTCATCTTAATATCAACTTAAACGACTTAACGACACAAACGACAAAATACTAACCCAAACAACAAATAATCGGGGAAATACGAGATAATATTTAATTAAAATAATTAATTAAATACAGACGTTATAGTAATCAAGAAAATTTGGGTGACAGAAGCTTTGCTTCACTAAATAACAACAATGAATTAAGGAGAAACTGTTTTGGGTGGGTCAAATAATGTCCAATAAATAATGTCCAATTGTAAGATCCAATAATAATAATAATAATAATAATAATAATAATAATAATAATAATAATAATAATAATAATAATAATAATAAAATGGATATTAAAAAAAAGTTAGATTTGACTTTATAATACTATTCAAAGAAAGAAGTTTTTGGTATAGAAATACCGTAAAATATGGTAACTTCTAAGGTGAGGGTTCAGTTAAATCCCTCACCGGTGAACAATCAAAAGTATACCCGTCAGATTTATTTAACAGCTTAGATTTATTTAAATAAAATAAAAATCATCTACATATTTCCACACACAATCTCATCCATATTTCTTTTTCATTTGTGTAACCTCCTCTTCATCAATGATGAAGTCTCTTTAAAATCAAATTTTACATTATAATTAAGCAATATAAGTAACTCAGAAATCATTATTCCATATTTTACTTTATAATCATAAATCTAAATATATTTCAAAGATTATGAGATAAAATAAAAAAAGTAAAAGCTATTTTTTTAATCCACTAATTTTTCTTCATTATTATAAGATCGAGAATTACTCTGTGGGTGAATAAAAAAAAATCTTAAAATATTTTATTTTAGATTAGGAAGAGGCTTGTGTGTTTTATCACACCAAAAAGAAGCGATATAAGAGAATTACACACATAAAGTGAGATTTAGACACTCTTTAAGTTAAATTCTTGGTATTAATATTTTTAATTTTAAACGATGAACATAGTCTATTTGGTTGGAGGTAGGTGGAGAGGAGGGGAGGTGATATTTTTAATTAAATGTGTTTGGTTAAATTTTTAGGAGGAGAAAAGAGGGGAGGGGAACAAAATCCCTCCAAATCACATTTTTTGTCACCCTCCAATTTGGAGGGATTTGGAGGGGAGGAGAGGGAATTTAGATTTTAATATTTAATAAATTATTATATTTACTAAATTATCCTCAGTTTTATTTTATTTATAATTTTCTTTTGTTTTCTTGCTTCTCTTATATTTATTTGATTTTTCTTTATTTCTTCCATCAATTTATTATAATTATTATTCACCTACAAATTATTTTATTTTTATTTTTTATTTAATATAAATTATAATCACTACAATTTTATTTTCTTTTATAATTTTTACTTTTAACTTTATTTATAATTTTATGTTTTTAGAAGTTTCTCACCTTCCCTCCCATTCCCTTCTCTCCATTAAAATCCCTCTCCTCCTCTCCCCCTCATTTGAACCAAACACACCATAACTGACAAATGCGGGTAGGAAAAGAACACTAATTGATGTAGGTAGGATTGAATGAAAATGTTTTATATTTTTTATTTATTTAAAACAAATCTCAACTATTTAATAAATTTGACAGTATATTTTTGTTGACTCACCAGTGAGGGATTTAATAGAACCCTCACCAAATGTCCAATAAAAGATGTCCAATAATAATAATAATAATAATAATAATAATATAGATATTAAAAAAATTTAAGATTTGACTTTATAATACTATTCAAAGAATTATAAGATCCAATAATAATAATAATAATAATATAGATATTTAAAAAATGTTAGATTTGACTTTATAATACTATTCAAAGAAAGAATTCTTTGATATAGAAATACTGTAAAATGTAAAATATACGGTGAACACTTCGGTATCTTTGAATTTAGTTGGATACTGATACTTTCAACAAATCAAAATTTATTATTTAATGTCACGTCACTTTATTATTTTATTTTATTTTAAAATAAATTAAAGTTTTACCACAATTTATACTAAAGGTACCGATATCCAATTACTTATCCTGGGTATCTAAGAATTTGCCAAAATATATATAGATATTTTATAAAGAAATAATAAACTAAATTAAAATTAAAAAAAATTCCATATATTTAAAAAAGTAGTCAAACAAATTCATTAAAACGTTGTAAAAGAAATTATCCAGTCAATGTCCAGAATATTTTTCTCTTTTATTTCTCATTTCTCTTCACTTTTCTAAAATATTAAAAAAAATTCTCTCTGTTATTTCTCATTTTCTCTTCACTTTTCACAAGTATTAAAAAATTTTGTTTCAGAATCTCACTTTATTTCTCTGAATACTCACTTTAGTGTATGTTTCAACAACTTTGTTCTTTCTTGTATTTTTTGATTTCATATTTTCTTCTTTACTTTTATTATTTGATTACATTGAATTAATGATAAATGAGTTTTTAGTGTTGTTCGATTTTGGGATTCAACTATCAAAAAGATGTGTGCTCGGACATTGAGGACTCACCGATTAAGTAGAGGACCAGGACCATCACTTGTGGCACGTTTACAGGTACAAGATTTTTCTGAATCACTTTATGTTCTTGTCATTTATTTATGATTATGTTTTTCTTCCTCTTAGTTAAGCAATAGGAGGACAACTCTAGGGACGACTCATGGTGACTTGAATACTGGTAACATCTTATTCCCCATAATTGCTTTTACTTGTAATACTTGATTTGTAGATTTTATATTTTTAGGGTTCAACTTTTGTATAATATTCGATTTGTTGATTTTCATTCTCTTGTGATTTCATCTTATTAGTTTTCATGAAAATTTATTATTCACATTGTTGTATTAAATAGGTATAATTCCTCGTATTAAATTTGTGTCATAATGTCTTTTACTCGGAGAATCCCTAATTCCCTAACATTTTAAGAAAAAAAAACTAAAATATTTTATACTAAATTACAAGTACATCATGTGTTTGAAATCCAAGACTAACATAGCCATTATCAGAGAAAGGGAAGAACTGTGATTTGATATTTTGGTCTCTTGCTATAGTGTCCGCTATATTACTGATGAGGTGCCTTCAATTCTACATTACACAACAATTGTGATGTGCATGGTTTTTGTTAGTAGTTGATTAGTTGATAGTTGATAAGAGATAGTTTTAGAGAGTTGTTTAGATAGAAGATTATGTCATTGATTTCATTGATTTCTTAGATGATCCATTACAAAGAACCAATTGCCTATTTATAGGCTCAAGTCACCAACATCTCAATGGTGATGAGTGTTTCTACATCATTTTAGTTTTTTCTAGATATTTCATGATAGATTAGTATCATGAAATATCTAGATTCTTCTATTATTTACATATATTTGTAGTTCTATATTCTTCTACTATTTTCATACATTATAGTTCTAGGTTCTTCTACTATTTTCATATACTTATAGTTTTAGATTGTTCTGCCATATTTATAAATATTATAATTCTATGATATTCTACCATTTTCTTACATATTATACATAAGAATATTTTAGAAATTTGTAGCAATTTCAACAATCCTCCTTGATGCAAATTTTTGTGACTCCAAGCATCGTAGCTCTTCAAATCTTGGCCTCAGCAACGCCTTCGTGAATATGTTTGCAATTTGATCTTCTGTTCTGGAATAGTCAAGTTTGATCTCTTTAGTTGCTTCAGCTTCTCTGATAAAGTGATACTTGATTTCTATGTGTTTTGTTCTGCTATGATGCACTGGATTTTTCGCCATTGCAATTTCAGATTTGTTGTCGCAATTAATTTTAGTAGGCCCATTCTGTTTTTCTCCCATGTTTTCAAGTATCCTGCGAAGCCATATAGCTTGACTCGTTGCTTCAGCAGTGTCGCTCCCAAAGATTTGCATCCCGGTACAAGCGCGAACGGTCGGCGAAGGGAACAGTGAGAACACACAGCCGTGAACTCACTGGAGATGAAAAGAGTCGCCAGCTAGGCATTTTTATCCCGGAGGAAAGGCAATGCTGCATAGACCTAGAAAGAGACGGATAAGACGGTTTGCGAACCAGAGAGACTGAGAAAGGGGGTTGGTTACAACCTGGGAAGGTATTAGCACCCAGATTGTCCGTCGTACTCGACGGGATCCACGCTTAAAAAATTTGTGTTTTAAAGGGGTAGTGTCAGTGCAATCTGTGTGTAAAGTAGCTGGAAAAAGATGTACAGGTGTCAGTGTATGAGAAGTGAAGTGTGATATATACAGTGTCAGTGTAAAAGAGAAAGAGGTGAAATGCTCATGATAATGAGGCTAAAGAATGAAGCTGGAAGGAGGGGGAATGTACAGAGACTTTTGTTCGATAACCGTTAAGTTATGCCTACGTATCCTCTCGTGCAATGAGGAAGTCAGAACACCGTAGTTCGACCCAAAGAGACTGAAAGATGAATTGACTTGTGAACTGCTTGCTTGTCAATGCTCAAGTGTATGACCTATCTGGCTCAGGTGCTTACTGTCTTGCATTAGACGGAAGAAGCAAGTTCTCGGTTGTGAGTGAAGATGATGAGAAAAGAATCCCGAAGGAGACGATTATTGTTTGTTTTTGAGTTTTCAGTCTTTTATTGCTTTTTGAAGTTTGTCATAAGTTAATGAGCTTAAGTCTAAACCAATGGATTTAGTAAACTCATCACATCTTCCCTCTGATTAGGGGTAATGAGAATACCTTAAGTGTGAAGTCAGATTCTCACACTTAATTACCTTTGGTGCAGGATTAAGATCATTAACCTACTTGTGATTATTTAGATGTTTTTGTGGGTTTTGTTTAGTGTTGAGTAATGAGGTTAAGCCATAATCAGGGATTTAACAGACTCATTACACCATCCTAAAAGAAGGATAATAGATGAGAATGTTTAAGCTGAGGAAGGCTCCTCAACTTAATCCATGATTAGGGATTAAACCCATGACAAAACGAACCTTTAGTTAAGTGGATTTTATTAATGGTATGATGATGAAGTGTTTTTTATGATTTGGAAGACAACTTGAGGGGGACTTGTCCATTAACACTAGGGTTAGTCCTTCTTAACCACTTAAGGAAGAATTAGAACCCTAATGCAAGGCCCAAGTTACAAGTGTGATGTCTTGATGATTATTAAGTGGATTGATTAAGAGATTTAAACACCTTAAGGGTTTAATACTTAGGATTAAAGTTATACACTCCATCCTAAGAGAAGGATGCAGGCATAAGCTTAATCACAAAGTCTTAAAGCCTTGAGGGTTTAGTCCCTGATTATGAGGTGAGAAGAGAAGACTCAAAAGAGACACAAAGGTAAAACTAAGTGGGGGACTAGTCTAATCCTAATATTCACATGCTCGGATGGTCCTAGGTTAGTGTGGTCTACTATCCTAAAGGGAGGAGAAGAAATAAGAAGGGAAAGGAGAAGCTCCATGGTGGCCTAGGCACACCTCAAGTCGAGAATGAATAAGAGAAGAAGATGAGGAAAATGAATTAAGATGAATAAATAAGATAAGAATAAAAGAATGCAATATGGAGATGAAATGAATAATGAATAAAATAAGGAGATGAGAATGCGAAATGGAGATAAGATGAATAATGAACAAACAGAGCCTACACCAGTAGGACTTCCAGATGCAGCAATATGCGGTAATTAAAATCGGGCCATAGCGTTACCGAACGGAGAAGGTCCATTGCCTTTTCGAAAAGAAATTCAAGAAGCTCAGGTCTAAAGCAGATTCAACAGTTTAAGCGCAAATCGTCAAATATTAGGGTAAGCATCCAACATCTCAAGCGATCAACAAAGAGAATCCAAATTCGCAACCAGAATTGGTTCACTCCATACTAAATCCTATCGAAGAATTGGCAACAAGATTATGAAAAATAAAATCAGTCACAAGGCCACCATCATGCTACCATCTCCATTGTCGAAATTAAGCTATGGTCCTGTAAAAGCACTAAACCAAACTAGAACCAAAAAGTCAAATGAAATTCTATTTAATTAAACTAAATTAAATGAAGAAATTAAAATTAAAGCTAGATTAGTATTAATAACCAAAATAAACAAAATAAAATTCTAATTAACAAGCTAACAATTAGTGAAACTAACAAAATTCTAAATAAATTCTAAACAAAAACTTTATATTAATCTTAATAAAAAAAAAACTGGAAAAAATAAAGAAAGAAAAGCAGAAAAATAAATAATCAAAACGGGGGGGGGGGGAGGCGCAGGATGGAGGTGTGTTGAGAGCATGAATTAAAATGGGCTTAACCCACCAGCAACAATCACATGGCTCATTAGGTCAAAATAATAATCATTATTAAAAGGAAAAAACAATTATCAGATTAATCTTATAAAGAAAAGGAAAGAAAACAAGGATAAATATCAAAACAAAACTGATGAAACACAACGAAAAACAAAACCCCAAACGCGATTCTGAGAAACGCGATCCAAATCCATGGTGTTCTTCTTCCAATCGTCGGCACCCTCCGACTATTCGCTCACTTCCTCATCACTCTCACAAGGCCGTTAATGGCTCTGCATCTGAGAAACAAAAACGCGGCTTCCCCTCCATGAAACCAACGCCGGCGCTCTTTATCTTCGAAAACCAGAACCGCCGCCGAACCTCTTTCAACGCGACGCCGGAAACATCGCGGCTTCACCGCCGTGCTCTCAACTCCTCTCGGATTTGCGGCTTTCGGTTTGAAGACCTTCAGATCCGCGGCGGCTCTTCTTCGGTGAGTTTCAGTTCCGAATCCCAAATCTCTTCATCTCCTTCTCCGAGTTTCTGAATCTGTGTTTGTTGTTATCGTTGTTGATTTGCAGTTGTGGGGGTGGTTGTTGGATTGGAAGTTGTTGTTCTTCGGTTGTTGCTTTTTTTTGGATTTACAGGGAAGGGATCAAGGTTTATGGTGTGTTTGACTTTGAAGAGAGGATGGTTTGAGTGCTGTGTTCAGAGGTTGAATTAATGGTGTTGAAGGTGAATGAAATGAAAGATGAGGTTCGGTGTGGATTGGTGATGAAGATGAAGCGGCGTAGTAATGAGGGTGGTTTGTTTGGGTTGGGCTGCGATTTTCAAAACACAGCAAGGTTTTTTAGTTGAGTGTTGTAGGTGAGAGTTGGAAAAAAATGTGTTTGGTGCAGTGGTATCAAGAAGGGCTGAAAGGAGACAGTAAGAACTCTAAGATTTGGAAGAACATGAAGCCTTTTATTGAGTGGCTTCAGAATGCAGAATCAGAGTCGGAGGAAGAGTAATGCGTTGGCTGGTTTGTTTACATCTGTGGTTTGATAGTATCTTTTTTGAATAAAGGGTGTGGTTTTCTCCTAGTGTTATTGAGCTTTTGTTTTAAAACTTAAAATTGTGATGAAGGTTAGGTTGTGTTTTGATTGATGAAAAACTGAGTTGAGTGTGTGATGGTGTGTGGGACCTGGGGAAAGGGTTTGTCTGCTGATGTGAAAGTAGTTGAAGGGGCCCTGCGTGTATTATTGTGTGACATTGTGTGTGGATGAATTTCTGTGTGGGGACAGGTTTTATGTGCTAAGGGTGTACTGTGTGTGTGTTTTTTGCTGCAAGATGGTGGCTGGTGCGGCTGATGTTGTGATGGGTGTACGAATTGGCTTGTGAAAAGGCTGGAAAATTGAGTGATGAGGCTGTAGGAAGTGATGGCTAGGCAAAGTTGTTGTGGGGATTGTGAACAAGGTTTTGTAAATCCATTACAAATGAACTAAATACTAATAAGACAGTTAAATACTAAATTCAATTAAACAAAAATAATAGAAACAGTAATTAATACATTAAATTTGAATAAATATAAAAAAAGAGTGACAAAACTAACTAGAAAAATTATGAATTTAAACTAAATTTAAACTGACTAATAAAAATTTAAAACAAAATTAAAATCATACTTAAATTAAAAATAAATAACTTCAAATGAATAATAACTAAGTAAAAGAATATTCTAAGTTTAGAACAAGTAAAATTTCTAAGAAAATTCTACACTAAGAACAATAATCAAATTAACGATTAATTAACTAATTTAAAATTCTAAATCAAAAATTAACAAATTATAAATTAAACTAAATCAATGAGAAATTAAAGTCAACGCTAAATCGAGATTAAATACTAAACAAAAATAATCGAAACTAGATAAAGTTATACTAAAATTAATTAACAAAATTTGCAAAATTATGTCAAAATCTAGTAAAGTTTTAAACTAAAACTTCTAACAAATGTTAATAATAAAAAAAGTAATCAACAAAATTATAAATGATAAACGGTTTATGAAGTGGATATTCAGATAATCGAAAATATGGACGTGGTGAAATCGTTGTGAAAATGGTTAGGAAATGACGAAACTTATGGGTATGGATATGGGTATGATTTATGGAACCCTTCAATACGCGAACAACCCTGAATCTTGAGCTTTTAATTCGAGACCAACTTCCACTGTTTTCTACACACAATAAACAACATGAGCACAACCACCAATGAACTGAACCAACCGCCATCTGAACTATCTAGAAACACTGCCCTGGTTATTGAACACACACACCGACTGAGAAATCAACCACTGAAGCGAATATCTTGAATTTGAAGAAATCTCCTGATATTTCAACCAAGATTAGGTCAATCATCCATCTGAATTAGACCGCAACTGAACAAACACGCTTGAACTGAAACCAAAACTTTTGAGATAAAAGATAGCCTGAGATGCTGAGAAGTCGAGAATATCCCTGTAACTTGGAGAAGAAAATATCCTGATGATATGCCAGATGCGCAGTGAATAGTCCTTGCAGACATGAAATCCTTGAAGATCACTGTTTTAGGGAAATAAACCCTAATCCAGCGACATGAGGAGAATGATACCAATGATGGCTGCCAACCAAAGCCTCGAATTTGTCTGATAGCCACGAGTAGGGTGTGAAACCCTAGTTCCACAGGAAATCTATGATCCCATGTCTTAGGAGACTATGCAAATGGTATGCAAAATGCGTATGATATGCAAAACGAAAAGCTCACAAAGATAGAAAAGCCAGAGGGCAAATTTAGGGTGTCTACAGCTGCCCCTATTCAAGCAACTGTTAATCTGAAAAGGATGAGAGCAACGGCTATTAGACGTTCAAGATAAACAGTGATTGAATACCCAAAAGACCCCGAAATTTGCACTCACAGAATGAAAAAGAAAAAGGATATAGATTGTATAAGAAAGTAAAGTATATTGTAAAGTGTGAGCGACGGAGGACGACCGTCGAGCAGAGGACGACTGCTGGGTAAATAAGCAATGACGGGGACGGCCGACATGCTGGGGATAAAAGGTAAAGCCAAGACGGGGACGGCCGACTAGCTGGAAAAAAGGAAATTATGATGGGGACGGCCATCAAGATAAAGCTGTAGGATTCTCTGGGTATCAAATGAAACATGACGGGGACGGCCATCAAGTTCATAAAGCAAGGTAACCAACGATGGGGACGACCATCGGGCTAAAAAGAAAAGGGACCACGACGGGGACGGCCATCGGGTTAAAGAATAAATGAAATAAACAGATGATGAGGGACGGTCATCAAAGGTGAAGGATGATCACCTAGCAGGGGACGGCTGCTCTGTTGGGAATAAAAGAAATATGATGGGGACGACCATCAAAGGTGGAGGACGACCACCTGGCAGGGTACGGCTGCCGAAAATATCGCGACATAGGACGAATGCCGGATAGAAAATCAACGATGGGGACGGCCATCGGATGAGCATGATGGAGGACGACCATCAAGAAGTGGAGGGCGACCACTCAGCAGGGTACGGCTGCTCTCAAGGTTTATCATAACACAGGACGAGTGTCAGATAACCGAAATCAACAATGGGGACGGCCATTGGATAAAAATGATGAAGGGCGATCATCAAAAGGTGGAGGACGACCACCTAGCAGGGGACGGCTGCTAAAATCAACGATGGGGACGGCCATCGGATGAGCATGATGGAGGACGACCATCAAGAAGTGGAGGGCGACCACTCAGCAGGGGACGGCTGCTCTCAGGGTTTATCATGACACAGGACGAGTGTCAGATAAAAAGAAAATGCTTTGTTGGCGATCTACTGGGGAATAGTAAACACGGACGAGTGTTTATATCCAAGAAATAAAAGGTATAAGTGTTTAGATGTTTGTGTATAGATTAAAGATGTGGACGAGCATCCTTAAGACTACGATACGGACGAGTATCGGGTAGAAACAAATACTGACACGTGTTCAGAGATGATGATACGGACGAGTATCAACTGGCTAACAGAGAACACGGACGAGTGTTGAATCTGAAGGGACTCTTCTGGGGGATAGTAGACACAGACGAGTGTCTAAATTCAAGAAGACAAAAGTGTTTGACACAGTGTATGGATTAAAGATGCGGACGAGCATCCTTAAGACTATGATACGGACGAGTATCATGTAGAAACAAACTCTTGACGCATGTTCTGAGGTGATGGTACGGACGAGTACCAACTGGTTAACAAAGAACAAGGACTAGTGTCGAATCTGTGGGGATATAAATGGTATATACAAGATACGGACGAGTATCTGTATAAGTAAAATAAGTATGAGTGGTGTATAGATGAGTGTTTAAACTGTTGGGGAGAGTGACACGGACGAGTGTCAAAAGAGATGAGTATAGTATAAACAAGTATCTGATATACAAAGTGTTTATGTTACTGTGCTGGAGAAAGTGACACGGACGGGTGTCAAGAAAGTTGTATGTATATGTATCTGTGAGTGCAAAGGGGACGCTTTGGCTTTCTGCTGGG
This sequence comes from Lathyrus aphaca, assembly GCA_963966055.1. Lineage (NCBI taxonomy): Eukaryota > Viridiplantae > Streptophyta > Magnoliopsida > Fabales > Fabaceae > Lathyrus > Lathyrus aphaca. The sequence continues at coordinate 506,558,109 of OZ014520.1, forward strand.
GGATATGACACGGACGGGTGCCACAAGGAGTATATACTGATGTTTCTGAATGTGAGGCAACTGTTTTAGCTTTAAATCTCCGCTGGGGAATCTGGGGAGCATTCTGTATACTGCTGACTGGTTGAAAGCTTTTAACTCTGATGGGAACGAAGTGTTGGTAACCTGATGCTTGTTGGAGAGGTTTTCACTGGAGGAAAGACGACTCTGCGTGAGGTATACTTCGTTTAACTGCTTTGAACATCTGCTGAGGATCTGATCATCCTGCTCTGACTCCACTGGGGAGGAATTCTTCTTGCTATGCTGGGGAAATCCCTCGGAAATGAGAACCTCGATGACTCTATGGGGAAAGATCATCTTTAGACTTGGCTAGGAAAAATGCTTGATCACACAATCCTGCTGAGGAGGGAATTCTGATAATTCTAACTTTGTGGGGAAGCAAGGCCTTCAGCTGCCTGTTGGGAAAACTTCACTGTGGACAGATAAGTCCGCTTGGGGATGAGAACGATTCAATTAGCCTTGAAGTTCTGTTGGGGATATCGTCTGCTCTAATTCAGCTGGGAGTGTCAACCTTCTGGCATGGTTGAGAAAAGATTTGGCAATGCTCTGCTGAGGAGAGACCTTGCTGGAGAATCAAAATATGCCCCAAGTATAGCATAACAGCTGTGTTGGGAAGATATGTCAATGAAAATTGGCTTTGACTGAATGCGAATAACCAACTCCCCATGATGGAATCTTGTCGGCTGAAAGAAAATCTTTATGTTCGGGGAAGAAATAAACTTCCAATGCTCTGCTGGTAAAATAAATACCAGACATTCCCACAGTGCTTCAAACTTCTGAGCTCAACACAAGCATTACTGATCACCTTGAGTGACCTAACATTCCCTTAACTCCTCAATTATACCATACTGCATCACCCATTAAAAGGATCGTCTTCAGAGGATTTTACAGAAGACTTGGCATCCAGAATTGCCCCAGTGTCTTCAAACTCTCGCAGAAATTCAACAAGTCTTGAGATAACTGCCCCAGATTGCATCTTGAAACGATTCTTGCCCCACATCAGAGCTAAAACAGGAACCATGCGGTATGAAGATGCAATGCAAATGATGTACAATGCAGACATATGCTTACAACCAAAGATATGAAACAAGGACGGTTGGGAGCTAGGGCCAGGTTGATAGATATATATATTTTGGTTGCCAAGCAATTGGACTTTCGAAGGTGAATCACCAGACGAGAACTGGTTTATTGAAGGTAGGCCAACAGACGAGAACTGATGGGCCAAGAATAAGTCATCAGACGTGAACTGACTCCTTGGGTTCATTGTCAAACGAGAATTGACTTTGAAAAAGAATGACTACCAGACGGGAACTGGCGTTCAACAGGTTAAATGAAAAAGGTGACCAGACGAGAACTGGTTAAAAGATTCGCCTACCAGACGAGAACTGGTATTTGAAGTTGGTTCGCCAGACGAGAACTGGACTTTGGGCTTGTCTGTCGGACGAGGACTAGACTTTGGAAAAGGTTTGCCAGACGAGAACTGGGCTTTGAATTGGTTTGCCAGACGAGAACTGGACTTTGAAATGTTGATAAGTTGGGGTTACGAGGCCCTGGATGTGAGATTGATGTTTCGGGGAATGCCCAATGCAAATATGATGCGTATGCTCTATATGCGACATGAGTAACGTATGCAAATGATTTATGCAATGCTTATGAAAAGCTAGAAAAACTCCCGAGGATGGGAAGAAAAGTCTTATGTGACAAGGCTTCCGGTTGAGAAGGGTGACAAAGGCGACGGTGGATAACATGATTTCCCGATACCCGTCTTGAACTCTGAGATTACTGATATACTTGCTCTGCATAGCTAAAGTTTGCCCCTGTTGGGCGGGTCTCTGAACAGACTGTTGCTGATTATCCAATTTCTGGAATGGCAGACCTGGATGTCCTCTCGAGGAGAGTTGCACTTAGTGAGCTCTGGAATTATTCTGCCCCGGTATGAGCGTGTAAGCGAATTGACTCATTCTGACTGAGCATTTGGAAGAATTGACCCTTAGTCAACGGAAACTCCAGGTGTCCTGCCCCTGCTTGGGAGATTCAGCTTTGATCAACTGACTTTGAATGACGTTCCTCGATCAACTGATGCTTGGGAACTCTCTTTACCTTGACAGATTCCTTGGTCAACAAAACCACTGGATAACATGCCCCTGATTCATAGGCTGACAAGATGCTCTTGATTCTGGTCATCATTGTTGAATGATCAAGTTCCCTCGCGATTGCTCTTTGTAGGAACTCCCCTGGTGACACAGGCTGACTTGCAATTAAAACTGTTCATTTACAAATGGTAATTCTAATGCAGTGCACATGCAAGTTTTTGAAAATTTATTTATTTTGATGCTGTGACAATGTGTGACGAATGGACGATTAGTCTAAACGTAGTGTTGAGTTAGTAAATCGTTAGGAGTCAGTTTACGCAACCTTGTCGTAGTATGCTTTCAGAATTGAACCTGATTCAATTAGGACTTTCAATGGTTATGACGTGGTCTGGTTCACGGTTTTAAAAAGAAGGTTTTATGGCTCAAAATTTATATGTGCCCACCCATTCTCCTTGATGTTCTCCAGTCCTATGTTCAGCTAATTCGACTTAAGCGCTCGCTTCTCACAAGGGTTTTGTAATGGTTGAGGAACCAATGACGTTGACGATTTAAGCACCAATGAGGTTTCTTGGAGTAACAGTCACCCATTCTGACTTTGTGTCTGGTCACACGACTTTGTTCTAATGGAACTTTTTCTTTCTGATTTTTTTTACCCCCTAATTTTTGCCTGGACTGATTCTTTCTGAATGTTTTTTCGATTTTGAAGTCCAGCGGGATGCCCTAACTTTTGCCTAAGTCATATGTTTTCACACATTTTTCGACTTAGCGGGCTTTATTTCTTTTTTTCTTTGATTTTGTTGAACAAACCGTGTGACACTGGCTTGTCATGACTTGCTGAAAGGGTTGACTGCCTCATTCCTTTGTTGGTGAGGGATAACCATTGTGGTTCTACGTCCCTTGACCTCTTGAGGTGTAATGAATAGAGGTAATGGATCCTCGGATGCACACTCCTTTGGAAATTTGAACGCTCGGTCAAATTAACTGATAACTACCCTGCCCCGGGTTGAATGTGAAGGTTTTTCGTTTAGAAAAGGAACTCCTACTTCAAGGCTCAAACGGGTTGACGAGGGTCTATCTCCCTTATATCTCCGGTGTTTGGGAATTGAAGCAATGCCTGTACATCGTCAGCAGGTTCTACTCTGAAAGCATACCTTGAACAATTATGGGTATTCAGTTGTCATCATCCTCCCTCAAACCTGCTAAACAACAGCGAAATAAATGGGAGGCATATGGATGCAATTTTTTTGTTTTTCGTTTTTTGATGCAAGGAAAGAAAAAAAATGAGCGAATGCGACATAATTGATTCAAAAAATGCAAGATCACCACATTAACATTACCATTCAAAAATAACATTGCTTAAAAGACAAGTAGCTGCTAACAGGAAAGAAACTACAACGCAAATGATAAAAGGATACAGTGATCACCAACTCTGATGACATCTTGTCCGAGCCACTGAATCAGGAGACGCTTCTTCTGAAGTCTTTGAACTCAATCAGGCGAGAGGTTGACGTGCACAACCAAGCTTCCTTCTGGGAAGGAGATGTAGCCCTTGTCGATCAATTGTTGTACTTTGGCTTGAAAAGCTTTGCAATCTTCAGTTGAATGCCCGATTGATCCACCATGATACCCACACTGCTCCTGAGGATTGTACCCTGGAGGATACGGCTCTGACAACGGCTTGAGAGGCTTAGGAACCACCAGAGAGCTCTGAATTAGATGTGGCAAAAGTTCACTGTATGCCATGGGGACTGGATGAAGAGGAGCAATCCTTCTTTCCAAATTGTTACGAGGCCTAGGCTGGCCCTGATGTTGATTCTGAGGTCTTCGACCATGAGCTTGCAGATTTGGACGAGGAGGAGTCCAAGACTTCTGATACGGTGCTTTGAGCATTGCCGGATGCCCGTAAGAGTGACCAGACACGGGAATAGGTGATCTCTGAGAAGATGTTGGTCTAGAATATTCAATATTTGCCATGACTGCACTGACGTCGTTCCATTCTTCCTCTTGGGAGCTAACAACAGACTCTCCTTCACTAGCTGGGATATTCGAAAAGTCCTGGATCTTTCCACTTTTGAGCAGACTCTCAATGCGTACTCCAACTATCATCAAATCAGAGAAGCTTGTCATCCCAATGCTACTCATTCTTTCCAAGTATGGACCTTGCAAGGTGCCCACGAACAGGTCAATCAATTCTCTGTCTGAAAGTGGTGGTTGCACTTGGGCTGCCAATTCTCTCCACCGCTGCGCATATTCTCTGAAAGATTCACCACTCCTCTGGGATAGGCTCTGCAAGTGCGTGCGATTGGGCGCCACGTCCATATTGTACTGGTATTGCTTTACGAAAGCTCTGGATAGATCATTCCAAGATCGGATATGACTGCTTTCCAAATCCAAGTACCAACTTAAAGATGCCCCACTTAAACTGTCCTGAAAACAGTGAATCATCAGCTTATCATTGCGGGCATGAGATGTCATTTTTCTACAGAACATCACCAAATGACGCTTCGGGCAACTGACACCAGTGTATTTCTCAAACTTCGGAGTTTTGAAATCTGGAGGAATGACAAGACCAGGCACCAAACACAGAGTTAGAGCATCAAAACCGAAGGCATCAGGATCTGCTAAGGCTTTGAGTCGCTCGTCCAACACACGAAATCTTTCATCAGGATCAATAGCTCGTGGATCCTTGGTTTTCACAAGAGGGATTGCCCCTTGGAAGTCTGGCATAGGGAAGGCAAACCTCTGATAATCTGTAGTATCAGAAGAAGCTGAAGGTCCACCTCGGACAGCAGATGGGTCAGGTACATCCTGATTCACGATCGGGGTCTGTGCAGGCTGAGCTTGAGCAAGATTGTTCACTTGTGGAAGATCTTCATCAGGAGAAAGACCATACAGAGGATTGGTCATTGAAGTGAAACCAGGTGGAAACTCAACATTCTGACGGTTGTTCTCTGACATAGCTGCTGATGGCTTTCAACCTGACCCTTTACCTCTTGGCACTGCTCAGTCTAGCTTCACACACTCTGTCGTCTTCTAACTGTTACCACTTGTTCAAACTGAGTACCGAGAAATCAGCTGGCTGGTCATGGACAAAAGAGGAAGGATGAGCTCTCTGGAGGAGGAAAATGCAATGCAGATGCAAAATGCGATATGATGATGCAAAAGATGCAAAGACATGGGATCACAGCTGGAAACTGCCTGGAATCTGGAATACTGAACCAAGAATCGAGTGTCTGTAACCACAAGATCTCTGTATAGTAACCCAAAATAGCAACTGAAAACCAGAGGTCAATAACTTCAGGATCATAGTGACTGGATCAAGCAATTGTACTGGCAATGAGGGTATGTTGAGGTCAAGGGTTCCTGCAAACCTGTAAACAGCCCAACCCCCTCACAGGTGGTGTTCTAAAACAAAGATCCTCAGACTTGGATCAGTTATGGGAAGTGTAAACACTTCCAACCCGGAGGTACAGTGTTTACAATAACCATAAAAGTTCCTCCTCTAATTCACCTCAGTTTCTGAAGGTCAATACTAAAGGTCATCCAGACTTAGCAGGCTTCCCAGATAGCCCTAGCACTGCAGGAAATCTGCAACACAGAGTTCTCAAGAAGAAACCCATATCTGAACCGTGTTTCATATTCCCGCACCAGACTGAAAATTGACTGGGAAAGAATATGATTCACTCTAGCCTAGGTGTCACTCAGGTCCCAGGTATAGGACCTAAACTCTCAATGGAACCCCAGCCCACCAAAACAAACCAGATCCAGCACAGACAGCATGACAGTATGATATATATGAAAACTGTAAAGAAAAGCAATAAATAAGGCTGTACAGAAAGCAGTAAATAAAGCAAATATACAAATAGCACATAACACCCCAGTAAACACAAATCAATCAAGCGCTAGGAGGAACCCACAAAAAGAACCAGAAGCCCTGGTTGCAGTATAAGGGTCCCCAGCAGAGTCGCCAAGCTGTCGCTCCCAAAGATTTGCATCCCGGTACAAGCGCGAACGGTCGGCGAAGGGAACAGTGAGAACACACAGCCGTGAACTCACTGGAGATGAAAAGAGTCGCCAGCTAGGCATTTTTATCCCGGAGGAAAGGCAATGCTGCATAGACCTAGAAAGAGACGGATAAGACGGTTTGCGAACCAGAGAGACTGAGAAAGGGGGTTGGTTACAACCTGGGAAGGTATTAGCACCCAGATTGTCCGTCGTACTCGACGGGATCCACGCTTAAAAAATTTGTGTTTTAAAGGGGTAGTGTCAGTGCAATCTGTGTGTAAAGTAGCTGGAAAAAGATGTACAGGTGTCAGTGTATGAGAAGTGAAGTGTGATATATACAGTGTCAGTGTAAAAGAGAAAGAGGTGAAATGCTCATGATAATGAGGCTAAAGAATGAAGCTGGAAGGAGGGGGAATGTACAGAGACTTTTGTTCGATAACCGTTAAGTTATGCCTACGTATCCTCTCGTGCAATGAGGAAGTCAGAACACCGTAGTTCGACCCAAAGAGACTGAAAGATGAATTGACTTGTGAACTGCTTGCTTGTCAATGCTCAAGTGTATGACCTATCTGGCTCAGGTGCTTACTGTCTTGCATTAGACGGAAGAAGCAAGTTCTCGGTTGTGAGTGAAGATGATGAGAAAAGAATCCCGAAGGAGACGATTATTGTTTGTTTTTGAGTTTTCAGTCTTTTATTGCTTTTTGAAGTTTGTCATAAGTTAATGAGCTTAAGTCTAAACCAATGGATTTAGTAAACTCATCACATCTTCCCTCTGATTAGGGGTAATGAGAATACCTTAAGTGTGAAGTCAGATTCTCACACTTAATTACCTTTGGTGCAGGATTAAGATCATTAACCTACTTGTGATTATTTAGATGTTTTTGTGGGTTTTGTTTAGTGTTGAGTAATGAGGTTAAGCCATAATCAGGGATTTAACAGACTCATTACACCATCCTAAAAGAAGGATAATAGATGAGAATGTTTAAGCTGAGGAAGGCTCCTCAACTTAATCCATGATTAGGGATTAAACCCATGACAAAACGAACCTTTAGTTAAGTGGATTTTATTAATGGTATGATGATGAAGTGTTTTTTATGATTTGGAAGACAACTTGAGGGGGACTTGTCCATTAACACTAGGGTTAGTCCTTCTTAACCACTTAAGGAAGAATTAGAACCCTAATGCAAGGCCCAAGTTACAAGTGTGATGTCTTGATGATTATTAAGTGGATTGATTAAGAGATTTAAACACCTTAAGGGTTTAATACTTAGGATTAAAGTTATACACTCCATCCTAAGAGAAGGATGCAGGCATAAGCTTAATCACAAAGTCTTAAAGCCTTGAGGGTTTAGTCCCTGATTATGAGGTGAGAAGAGAAGACTCAAAAGAGACACAAAGGTAAAACTAAGTGGGGGACTAGTCTAATCCTAATATTCACATGCTCGGATGGTCCTAGGTTAGTGTGGTCTACTATCCTAAAGGGAGGAGAAGAAATAAGAAGGGAAAGGAGAAGCTCCATGGTGGCCTAGGCACACCTCAAGTCGAGAATGAATAAGAGAAGAAGATGAGGAAAATGAATTAAGATGAATAAATAAGATAAGAATAAAAGAATGCAATATGGAGATGAAATGAATAATGAATAAAATAAGGAGATGAGAATGCGAAATGGAGATAAGATGAATAATGAACAAACAGAGCCTACACCAGTAGGACTTCCAGATGCAGCAATATGCGGTAATTAAAATCGGGCCATAGCGTTACCGAACGGAGAAGGTCCATTGCCTTTTCGAAAAGAAATTCAAGAAGCTCAGGTCTAAAGCAGATTCAACAGTTTAAGCGCAAATCGTCAAATATTAGGGTAAGCATCCAACATCTCAAGCGATCAACAAAGAGAATCCAAATTCGCAACCAGAATTGGTTCACTCCATACTAAATCCTATCGAAGAATTGGCAACAAGATTATGAAAAATAAAATCAGTCACAAGGCCACCATCATGCTACCATCTCCATTGTCGAAATTAAGCTATGGTCCTGTAAAAGCACTAAACCAAACTAGAACCAAAAAGTCAAATGAAATTCTATTTAATTAAACTAAATTAAATGAAGAAATTAAAATTAAAGCTAGATTAGTATTAATAACCAAAATAAACAAAATAAAATTCTAATTAACAAGCTAACAATTAGTGAAACTAACAAAATTCTAAATAAATTCTAAACAAAAACTTTATATTAATCTTAATAAAAAAAAAACTGGAAAAAATAAAGAAAGAAAAGCAGAAAAATAAATAATCAAAACGGGGGGGGGGGAGGCGCAGGATGGAGGTGTGTTGAGAGCATGAATTAAAATGGGCTTAACCCACCAGCAACAATCACATGGCTCATTAGGTCAAAATAATAATCATTATTAAAAGGAAAAAACAATTATCAGATTAATCTTATAAAGAAAAGGAAAGAAAACAAGGATAAATATCAAAACAAAACTGATGAAACACAACGAAAAACAAAACCCCAAACGCGATTCTGAGAAACGCGATCCAAATCCATGGTGTTCTTCTTCCAATCGTCGGCACCCTCCGACTATTCGCTCACTTCCTCATCACTCTCACAAGGCCGTTAATGGCTCTGCATCTGAGAAACAAAAACGCGGCTTCCCCTCCATGAAACCAACGCCGGCGCTCTTTATCTTCGAAAACCAGAACCGCCGCCGAACCTCTTTCAACGCGACGCCGGAAACATCGCGGCTTCACCGCCGTGCTCTCAACTCCTCTCGGATTTGCGGCTTTCGGTTTGAAGACCTTCAGATCCGCGGCGGCTCTTCTTCGGTGAGTTTCAGTTCCGAATCCCAAATCTCTTCATCTCCTTCTCCGAGTTTCTGAATCTGTGTTTGTTGTTATCGTTGTTGATTTGCAGTTGTGGGGGTGGTTGTTGGATTGGAAGTTGTTGTTCTTCGGTTGTTGCTTTTTTTTGGATTTACAGGGAAGGGATCAAGGTTTATGGTGTGTTTGACTTTGAAGAGAGGATGGTTTGAGTGCTGTGTTCAGAGGTTGAATTAATGGTGTTGAAGGTGAATGAAATGAAAGATGAGGTTCGGTGTGGATTGGTGATGAAGATGAAGCGGCGTAGTAATGAGGGTGGTTTGTTTGGGTTGGGCTGCGATTTTCAAAACACAGCAAGGTTTTTTAGTTGAGTGTTGTAGGTGAGAGTTGGAAAAAAATGTGTTTGGTGCAGTGGTATCAAGAAGGGCTGAAAGGAGACAGTAAGAACTCTAAGATTTGGAAGAACATGAAGCCTTTTATTGAGTGGCTTCAGAATGCAGAATCAGAGTCGGAGGAAGAGTAATGCGTTGGCTGGTTTGTTTACATCTGTGGTTTGATAGTATCTTTTTTGAATAAAGGGTGTGGTTTTCTCCTAGTGTTATTGAGCTTTTGTTTTAAAACTTAAAATTGTGATGAAGGTTAGGTTGTGTTTTGATTGATGAAAAACTGAGTTGAGTGTGTGATGGTGTGTGGGACCTGGGGAAAGGGTTTGTCTGCTGATGTGAAAGTAGTTGAAGGGGCCCTGCGTGTATTATTGTGTGACATTGTGTGTGGATGAATTTCTGTGTGGGGACAGGTTTTATGTGCTAAGGGTGTACTGTGTGTGTGTTTTTTGCTGCAAGATGGTGGCTGGTGCGGCTGATGTTGTGATGGGTGTACGAATTGGCTTGTGAAAAGGCTGGAAAATTGAGTGATGAGGCTGTAGGAAGTGATGGCTAGGCAAAGTTGTTGTGGGGATTGTGAACAAGGTTTTGTAAATCCATTACAAATGAACTAAATACTAATAAGACAGTTAAATACTAAATTCAATTAAACAAAAATAATAGAAACAGTAATTAATACATTAAATTTGAATAAATATAAAAAAAGAGTGACAAAACTAACTAGAAAAATTATGAATTTAAACTAAATTTAAACTGACTAATAAAAATTTAAAACAAAATTAAAATCATACTTAAATTAAAAATAAATAACTTCAAATGAATAATAACTAAGTAAAAGAATATTCTAAGTTTAGAACAAGTAAAATTTCTAAGAAAATTCTACACTAAGAACAATAATCAAATTAACGATTAATTAACTAATTTAAAATTCTAAATCAAAAATTAACAAATTATAAATTAAACTAAATCAATGAGAAATTAAAGTCAACGCTAAATCGAGATTAAATACTAAACAAAAATAATCGAAACTAGATAAAGTTATACTAAAATTAATTAACAAAATTTGCAAAATTATGTCAAAATCTAGTAAAGTTTTAAACTAAAACTTCTAACAAATGTTAATAATAAAAAAAGTAATCAACAAAATTATAAATGATAAACGGTTTATGAAGTGGATATTCAGATAATCGAAAATATGGACGTGGTGAAATCGTTGTGAAAATGGTTAGGAAATGACGAAACTTATGGGTATGGATATGGGTATGATTTATGGAACCCTTCAATACGCGAACAACCCTGAATCTTGAGCTTTTAATTCGAGACCAACTTCCACTGTTTTCTACACACAATAAACAACATGAGCACAACCACCAATGAACTGAACCAACCGCCATCTGAACTATCTAGAAACACTGCCCTGGTTATTGAACACACACACCGACTGAGAAATCAACCACTGAAGCGAATATCTTGAATTTGAAGAAATCTCCTGATATTTCAACCAAGATTAGGTCAATCATCCATCTGAATTAGACCGCAACTGAACAAACACGCTTGAACTGAAACCAAAACTTTTGAGATAAAAGATAGCCTGAGATGCTGAGAAGTCGAGAATATCCCTGTAACTTGGAGAAGAAAATATCCTGATGATATGCCAGATGCGCAGTGAATAGTCCTTGCAGACATGAAATCCTTGAAGATCACTGTTTTAGGGAAATAAACCCTAATCCAGCGACATGAGGAGAATGATACCAATGATGGCTGCCAACCAAAGCCTCGAATTTGTCTGATAGCCACGAGTAGGGTGTGAAACCCTAGTTCCACAGGAAATCTATGATCCCATGTCTTAGGAGACTATGCAAATGGTATGCAAAATGCGTATGATATGCAAAACGAAAAGCTCACAAAGATAGAAAAGCCAGAGGGCAAATTTAGGGTGTCTACAAGCAGCTACCACATACTATGCTTTTGCTGTGGATTGTGCAACTGTAGCTTGCTTCTTCGACGCCTAAGAGAAAATTATTTATCCTAGTTAGAATGCATAGCCAGAGGTGCTCTTCATGTCATCTATCGAACCTGCCCAATCACTGTTGGTGTAGCCAAGTAATTCTGAGTTGGTTTCGGTAGTGTACCATATACCTAATTCTTTTGTTCCTTGTAGAAACCTCAAAATTCTTTTTCCTGCTCCAAAGTGTATTTGACTTGGGCTTTGCATGAATCTTGATAGAAAACTTGTAGCATACATTATGTTTCGCCATGTAGCTGTCAAATATAAGAAGCTTCCAACTAGACTTCTGTATATGGAAACATCAGCTTCTGGTGCTCCATCATTCTTCTTTAGTTTCTCATTTGTTATGAGTGAAGTAGCGACATGTTTTCAACCATACATCTTGAATTTCTTAAGTAAGCCTTATGTGTATTTCTTTTGCAAGATGAATATCCCTTCATTTCTCTGACTTACCTCTTTAGACTTGATGTAATGTTTAGGCTCACTCTTGCTCCTCCTGAATCCTCGATCCATGAAATATTGATCGATTTTTCTATATCATACTCGAGGTGTTTTCTTCAAACCATAGAATGCTTTTTTTGTCTTAACACTTTGCTTTCTTCTCCTTCATAAATGAATCCTTGTGGTTGCTCCACATAGATCTCTTCTTCAAGTACACTGTTGAGGAAGGAAACTTTGACATCTGGTTGATTGATACTCTATCCTTTTTGTGATGCAAGAGCTATTATAGCTCTAATGGTATCAAGACGAGCTATTGGTGCAAAGGTCTCATTGTAGTCAATCTCAGATTGTTGTGAGTAACCCTTAGCTACTAGTCTCGCCTTGTGTTTTTGTGTGGTTCCATCAGGGTTGAGTTTTATCTTATAGACCCACTTAACCCTAATGATATCTTTTCCAAGGGAACAATTTACTAACTCCCATGTGTTTTTTTTCTCGATTATCTGTATCCATTCTTCCATTGCGTTGACCCATACTTCCTGCTTTGACACTTCTTCAAAGCATCTAGGTTCCACTATGGCCAAGTTACAGGTTTCATATATCTTTACCAAAGATCTTACTCATCTTGAAGTAGACTCTCGTGATGATAGTTCTTGATCTTGTTGTTGTTGTGGAGGTGAAAGGGATTCACTTGGGTCTTCTTCCTCAGCTTCTTCTTGAGGTAGTTGACTTGGTATAAGGATGTTCTTTTCTACTTTTTCTTCACCCCAATTCCAAGAAGCATTCTCATCAACTTCAACATCTCGATTGATGATGAGTTTTTTTGTTTGTAAGTTGTAGACACGATAACCTTTAGAGATTGTGTTATACCCTAGGAATATACCTCGTATAGTCATGTATTCAAGCCTGTTCCTCTTCACGTCTGGAATATAAATGTAGCATATAGATCCAAAGATCCTTAGGTGCTTTGCTGATGGATTTTTTTCCGTTCCAAGCTTCAATTGGGGTCTTATCTTGTACTGCCTTAGTTGGACACCTGTTGAGTATGTAAACAACAGTGTATACTACTTCAGCCCAGAATGTGTTAGGAAGGCCTTTCTCCTTGAGCATCGATCTAGCCATTTCCATAATTGTGCGGTTCCTTCTCTCTGACACACCATTTTGTTGAGGAGAATATGCAATCGTAAGTTTTCGCTCAATGCCTTCATCCTCCCAAAATCTATCAAACTCGCGGGAGGTGTACTCTTTGCCGCGATCGCTTCTTAGTACTTTTATCCGTTTTTCACTTTGATTTTCAACAAAGCCATTGAACTTTTTGAATACTCCAAAAACTTCTGATTTTTCTTTTAAGAATAGACCCATGTCATTCTATAGAAGTCATAAATGAAGAGTATGAAGTACCTATTATTCTCGTGCGATGACGTCCTCATTGGTCCACATTCGTCAGTATGTATCAGCTCCAACAAATCTTTCGCTATCCATGCTCCGCTTGTTGAAAACGAAAATCGATGTTGCTTTCCAAGGAGACATCCTTTACACACTTTTTTATTCTCCTTTGTGCTTAGAAGATCTCTTATCATGTTCTTTTCATGTAACAACTTCAAGGCATGTGTGTTGAAATGGCCAAATCTTCTATGCCAGAGCCATGAATCATCTACTTGTACCTTCATGGCAATGTTAGTTGTATATTTTAAGTTTAGTGGGAAGCTTCTATTGCTCTTATTCATCTTCACTTGGGCTATCTCAGACCTTTTATTTTTGTTGTCTAAGATTTTGCATACACCTCATTCAAAGTGAAGTGTGTAGCCTCTCTCCATCATTTGACCAATACGTTGGAGATTTTCTTTTAGTATGGGAACTAGTAAGACATCATGGATGAGCCGCGTACCTTTATTTTTTCTCCACCATGACAATGCCTTTACCTTTTGATTCAACCATACTTCCATTTCCCAGTCGAACCTTGACTTTGATGGAATCGTCAATGCTTTTGAAAATAGTCTCGTCCTTGGCCATGTGATTGCTACATCCATTATCCAAGTACCAACTTCTTCCTTTTTTTTATTGGTTCTTGAGTGGCATAGAGCATACATTGTTCTTAATCATGCTCCTCTACGATATTAGCTTGATGCATATTTTGTTTAGACAAATTTTCTCTACGTACCCGAACATCATGCAATGGTTGCAATGTGGCATATTACGTTACCAACAATTTTCATCTGCATGGCCTAGTCTTTTGCATATATTGCATGGAGTATTTTTATCTAGCTTGTTCTTAAGGAAATTTCTAGAAACATTTCTTCTTCTGGAAGTTTCTCCATAATTTTTTTCCCTCCATTTTCTTTATTTTGGAGATGAAATTTTAGCTTTTACTGGAAGGCATATTCAAGTGTATCTTCTTTATGCCTATACAGTCTTTGCTCATATGTTTCAAGAGAGCCCATTAGTTTTGTCACTGATAAGGTGGACAAATCTTTGGTTTCTTCAATCGTTGTCATGATGGGGTCAAACTTTGGGGGCATAGTAATTATAATTTTTTTCAACGATTTTCATGTCAAGAATAGCCTCCCCAAAAGCTCTCATTTGATTAACTATTTCTTTAACTTTAGAATAGTAATCTTTAACTGTCTCAGACTCCTTCATTTTCAATAGTTCAAAATCTTTTCTTAGATATTGAAGTTTAACGGCACATATCTTATCGCTTCTTGGAAATTCCTCCTATAATGTGTTCCACGCTTCTTTGGCAGTCTTAGCTCCCATAATTCTTGGAAAATTGCATCAATCGCCGCATGTTGCAAGGTGAACAATGCCTTTTAATTTTTCTGTTTATTTTTCTTCAACTCTTTTTCTTGTGTTGCATTAAGAGTTGAAGTATCTACGGGAACGGTGAAGCCTTCTTCTACTATGTCCCATAAATCTTGAGATGAAAAAAAAAATTCCATTTTAACACGCCAAAAATCATAGTTTTCATCATTGAAAATAGGGACAGAAATAGATGATGATTGAGTGGTGCTATCCATAACTTAGAAATATTTTTTGGAGTGAGTTAGTAGTACAAAAGAAATTTTTGTAGTAGATTGGAGGATCTTAGAATGTTAGGTAGGTAATGTAACTACGCCCAATATATGACCGAACGTAACTTTGATGCCACTGTTGGTAGTTGATTAGTTGATAGTTTATAGTTGATAAGAGATAGTTTTAGAGAGTTGTTTAGAAAGAAGGCTATGCCATTGATTTCTTGGATAATCCATTACAAAGTATCAATTGCCTATTTATAGGCTCAAGTCACCAACATCTCAATAATGATGAGTGTTTCTACATAATTTTAGTTCTTTCTAGATATTTAATGATTGATTAGTATCATAAAATATCTAGACTCTTCTATTATTTACATATATTTGTAGTTCTAGATTCTTCTATTATTTTCATACATTATAGCTCTAGGTTCTTCTACTATTTTCATATACTTATAGTTCTAGATTGTTCTACCATATTCATAAATATTATAATTCTAGGATATTCTACCATTTTCTTACATATTATACATAAGAATATTCTAGTAATTTGTAGCAATTTCAAAAGTTTTAAATTGCAGTTGCGATTATTATGGCTGTTGCGATGCGGATTACAACCGTTGCAGTGTAATATTTTTTTTATCAATATAAAATATATATTTTATTTTATTTATATATATATATATATATATATATATATATATATATATATATGTATGTATATATTAAGTTTTACATGTCTTATATTGTTGCGGACTGATGCGGGTAAATGTGGTCGTTACGGTGTTATGATGCGGCCATTGGAGTATTACAATACAATTTTAATTGTGATTTACAATTACACTGCAATTACGGCCTGATGCGGATGCAGACACTACCGTAACCGCAATATTTCAGTCGCATCAGGTGATGCGGTCCCAATTTAAAACCACGGTGATCTGTTCTTAAATCATGTGCGTGGTCACATCATAATTGTACTAAGAGAAAAATATTAATGCATTAAAGTGTTTAAGATAGTGTTTTTGCATGCAAGTGTTTAATGGCCAGACTAAGACCAATGTCATTAGATATAAATGTAGTATGTAAGGAAAATGAATATAATAAAATCTATAGAAATCTTAACACATAGAAAAATCATAGAAAGAAAGATTATCAGTGGCTAGTACTTTAAATGTTATATATGGATAAATTTGTGTCACCAATTTTTAATGATGTAAACTATTTGTAATTATTGTTATTTGAAGTTATATAGTATAGTTATGATCATTGATATTTTTTACATATAAGAAATATGTCATTCATGTTAATTGCAGAAAATCAAACCATGCAAACTATGCATCAGAATGACAATGATCGCATAATCCAACCGGTTGATAATATTTCATTACATTTGGAAGGCAACACCAATCAGGAGGTGAGAAACTTCCCACCTATTATACTAAAAGGTACATTTTAATTTTTTAACAATTCTAATTACTGACAAATACAAATATCTTTTTTCAGATTGAAAATGCTGCAAAGTCACCTGAGACTAATAAGGAATCTCTGGATCTCGAGAATGAAGCATCTGAACCTCCAAAAGAATATCACACAGAGTGTCCAATATGTATGGCCCCTTTTGTGGAGGAAACTATGACAAGGTGCGGTCATATCTTTTGTAAGATGTGTATCAAAACTAAATTAAGTATAAATCGTATTTGTCCTTCTTGTGGAAAAAAGGCCACCCCAAGAGGTCTAATAAGGGTGTTTCTTCCATCTACCAATTGAAGGATCCATCGAATTATGTTGAGAGAAAGCTCCATTGTGATACTTTCTTGACTGTTGAGTGATTGTGTTTTTTTGCATAACTATTTGGCATATCGTTAGTTTGTTTGGAACAATTTGATGAATTCAATGTTTAATTTTTTTTCTTTATGGGTGGAAAGATATATTACTAAGTAATATGACTCGTACACTATTACATAAGGGATTTATTTATTTTATCAATTTTTTATGAATTTTAAGTTACATTGCTAGTTTAATAATGGATTTATTTTAAATCATGCTAGAGTATTGAAAAAGAAATGGATTATGTGAGAATATGTTTCTCTAGAGAAACATTAATTGAAAAAATAAAATTATAATTTGTGGAATTAGTTGGTGGCATTTTAAGGTTATGTTGGATTAGTTGAGATAAAGATTGTCATTTGTCAACCAAATAGAAAAAGGTCATTTGGATTTGAAATATATTTTAGTTTTAATACAAGTCTATGATATTCAAACTTTTTTACATGATTGTTGAATGTAATTAAAATTTGAAATTTATGTACATGACTTTATCTATGTACTTTATATGTTTTGGTGTTTTACTTAATTTATTATGGTGTTTATAATTATGTATTTGTCCTAGATGCTAATTGGTAGGTATTTCCTTTTTATCGAGCGAGATCTCGTTTCTTTTTGTATTCAAGCCGAGTACTTTTGATACTCTCATCAATATTCTACTTGTTTAAAAAAAATTTGTGATAGCATATGTATATTATATTTGAATAAATCGGTCATTGTGCATAAATTCAGGCCTAATATAATACTTCATTTTCTTTAGGATATACTCATTAATAAGATGACACGATCCCATTATAATGCTTAGTATTATATGTTATTGCCAGACTCTTAATTTTTTTACAGTAGATGTGGCAAAACTAAAAGGAAACATTATCATAGAATTGGACAGGTGATTAAGCTACCACATAGTTTAGCATGAATTAAATTAAAAGGCAGTGAAAGAAGAACTGAAATATGATTGCCACAAAAAGATTTATATATTATATTATTATAGGAAGGTATCTGATAATATGGTTTATGTATTGTTTTTCTTATAAGAAAATAAATTATATTAAACAACCTCTTCAGATGCTTAGACGAACCCCAGTTGTGTCACCCGTTCACGCTCGACCGCTATAGATGGAAAACACAGAAGAAGAGAGGCAACGTGTAGCCGACTTCAAGGTACTGGAACACCAGTTCGAACGCCCGAACGAACGTGATGGCATTGGGATGCAGCTGGGAGGGGGCAAGTCGGGCCATCTGAAGATGCCCGTTTGAAAACTAGTGAATGGAAGACGGATCCCCGCCTCTCTAAAAATGAATTCATACATAGGGAAGCGCGTTCCTCGAAAAACCGAGAAAATCCACTGCTCGGGGAGAGGGGTATAGCACTCCCAGTTCTGAAGGGGCCCCAAGACCAACTCTTCGACGACTATATGGGTTGTACGGTGATCTTGCACTAAGCATGAACCTATTTAAAATAGTTCCTCCCTGGCCCAGGATAAATTAGGCGCCCCGAGAGTAGCGGACCTACTTCTTCCCATGTCATGTTCTTGGTCTTCCACTTCATCCTCATCCAATTTTATGTCGATATCATCCGCATCGACATCCTCGACTCTTCTGGGCGGATCCACGTTACCTAAAAAGTAGAGGAAATTGGTGAATTTGATGTTGCATAAAATCCACCCTTCTACCGCAGTTCAAGTGAAAGGGCGAGGACCAGAGTCAGGATAGCCGCCTGATGCACTCATCCTAAATTCAATGGGTGCCCGACATATTCATCTTAAATTCAAAGGATGCCCAAAGCATTCATTCTAAATTCAAGAGGTGCCTGAAACACCCATCTTAAATTCAAAGTATGCTCGGGACATTCATCATAATTCCCTTAATTTACACCCGATGAGGGTCTTCCTCGACGATATTTAGGGAATTTTCGCCGGTAAATTCTTATGAATTTTGCCTAGGGAAGATTTTAGGGTTTTGATCCACCGGAAAAGATGACTGGAGCAATTTTCTGGTCATCTGTAAGTGATTAGGTTAATTTAGGGTTTAGCTGCCCAGATTCATTTGTGGCCTTAGGATCTTGATTAGGGTTAGGAGTGGATGGTCCAGATTGCTTCATTAATCTTAATTCATAATTAATTAGTTTAATTAGGATTAATTAATTAATTTTTGCCAGATTGAATCCTGACCATCAAAACACGCACGCAGTCAATTGTATCCCCCTATGTTTGAATTTCAACCCTTGGATCCTCTGACTTTTATTTAATTTCATTTATTTTCATTTTTATTTTCATTTCTTTTGTGCATTTTATTTAAAATAGCTAAAAACATCAAAAAAATTCCAAAATTTTGCATTTCTGATTCAAATAATTTTCTTAACCTAAAAATGATTTTTATTTTATTTTTTGCATTTAAAAAGTATTTTTAAAATATTTAAATGTTATTTTTAATTAATTAAAGTGTTTTAATTAATTAAAAATGCATTTAGGTTTCTAAAAATCACCAAAAAACTCATGAACCATTCCAATACATTTAGAAACATTTTCAAACTCTTCTTACAAATTTCTTTTTAGGTTTGAACATAATTTCACAATTTTCTTTGAATTAGGGTTCTTTAAAATCAAAATTTGTAACCCTAACTTTGAAAAATCCTTTCTGCCTAACTAAGAAGAGTTTGAACTTGATTATTTTTTCATTGTGTCACATATTGCATGTAGTTTCTAGGTAATTTTTCTCATGAATTTATCATGCATTTTCAAATTGATTTGCATTTTCCCTTAAGAATCACCCAAAAAACCTAGCAAACTTAGAAAAATCATAACTTTCAATAGGTTAGGCTTCTGACCTTCTTCTTTGGGGTGTGCCTTAGTATGGGTTTAGGGTTTTTTTGAGCTAGATTTCAAATTTTTATCATGTTGCATGCTTCTGTTTTGCTCATTTTCATCCCACATGTCCATAAAACCCTAATTTCTCATGTTCATTTGCATTCATCTTGCATATTCATCATCACATGAACTTGTCATGACATTTAAAGCATTCACATGTCATCTTAGACATCTTAGGACATGTTAGAACATTGCTTGATCATTTCTTCATTCATTTTCCATGTCTTGCATTCATTTCATTTCATAAACATCCATGTGTTTTCAAGTTTCTAAGCATGCTTTCATGACATTTCATCCTTGTATGATCATTCATATGCACATTGTATGACATTGCATCATCTCATATTCCATTTGAATTGCATAAAAACTTCTAACTTTGGTCTTTGCATCTCATTTCATCTCATTTCAATTCATTTCTTCATGCTTTATATCTTATGCATCCATACTAACTTTTCAGGAACTTTTGGTAAGTTATTGTGGGAGGTGGATTTGCCTTCACCTCTAACTTCTTATCTCATTCATGTGCATCTTATTTGTTCTTGAAGTGAATCTAATTCACTTATTGTTCCATCCTTCTCACTTTCTTCCTTTAAGTTACTTATCTTCTTAGGAAGTAAGTAACTTATTCTTCTGTTTCCTCCTCCTTTCATCTGCTTCTTCCATTGGTGGCTTCCTTGAAGATCTTCTTTTAAGCCTAACAAACCATAGGATATCCAATCATGATAATATTTAGGGTTGTGTTTAGTCCCCCTTAGCTTTTTACCTTTGAGTCTCCTTGAGTCTCTCTTCTCACCTCAATAATCAGAGACTAAACTCTTAAAGTTGTAGGACTTTGGAATTAGGGTTGTGCCTGCATCATTCTCTTAGGATGGAGTGTATAACTTTAATCATAAGTGTTAAGCCTTTAATTTGTTTAAACCTATTAATCAAATCACATTAATAATCACCAAGACTTTATCTTGTAACTTGGGCCTTACATCAGGGTTCCATCTCTTCCTTATGGTTAAGAGGGACTAACCCTAGTGTTTAATGGACAAGTCCTTCTCAAGTTGTCTTACAAACTTAAAATCCACTTCTTAATCTCATCCCTTTAATTTAAAATCCACTTAATAAAGGCTTGTTATATAATGAATTTAATCTCTAACCATGGATTAAGTTGAGGTATCTTCCTCAGCTTAAGTGTGCTCATCTATTATCCTTCTATTAGGATGGTGTAATGAGTTCACTAATCTGTTATTAGAGATTAAACTCATTACTTACCACTAAACAAAAACCCAAAAACATCTAAATAATCACAAGTAGGTTAATGATCTTAATCCTACATCATCATGGTAATTAAGTTGAGATGCTTATCTCATACTTAAATAGGCACATTATCCCTAATCAGAGAGGATATAATGAGTTTACAAGCCCTTGATTTAGGCTTAAGCTCATTAACTTATGCAAAGCACCAAAAACAATAACAAAACTGAAAACGCAAAAACAAACAATAATCGTTTCCTTCGGGATTCTTTTCTCATCATACTCATTCACAAACGAGAACTTGCTTCTTCCGTCTAATGCAAGACAATTAGCACTCGAGCCAGACGAGTCATACACTTGAGCATAGGCAAGAAAGCAGTTCACTGTCAATTTATTTTTCAGTCTCTTTGAGTCGAACTATGGTTTTTTGACTTCCTCATTGCACGAGAGGATACGTAGGCATAACATAATTGTTATCGAACAAAAGTCTCTTTGTCCTCCCCCTCTTTCAGCATTTTTTTCTAAGCCTCAGCTCCTGAGCAATTCACCCTTTTGCACTGACACCTTTACATTCATTCTTAGCTTTTGCACACAGATAGCACATACATTACCCCTTTAAATGCAATCTTGTAAGCGTGGATCCCGTCGAGTATAACGAACAATTTGGGTGCTAATACCTTCCTAGGTTGTAACCAACCCCCTTTCTCAGTTTCTCTGGTTCGCAACCGTCTTATCCATCTTTTTCTAGGTATATGCAGCATTACCTTTCCTTCGGGATAAAAATGCCTAGCTGACGACTCTATTCACTTTATTTTCATTTTCTCTTTTCGCCGACCGTTCAAGTCTTTACCTTGGGACCTAGTGTCTTTTCGGGGGAGCGACAGTTACCAACATAGGGTAACATTCAAATAGAATGGGTGATATCGAATAACATAAACAAAAGTATGATAATCAATACATAAGCAAGAATTCATACAATCACCCACATCATACCACCAGCAACATCAACGTACAACTTGCAACCTGTCGCTCCCCGGATTTCCATCCTGGTACAAACGCGAAAGTGGCACGGAAAAAGAATAGAGTCGCCAGCCAGACATTTTTATCCCGAAGAAAGGGAATGGTAATGCTGCACAGACCAGAAGAAAGAAGAGGAAGGATACGGGTCCTGCGAACCAAAGAGACTGAGTTCGGGAGTCAGTTACGACCTGGGAAGGTATTAGCACCCAGATTTTCCGCCGTACCCGACGGGATCCACGCTTGCAAAAGAAATTGTTTCAAAGGATGAGGGTATGAAAACTGCAACAAAAGAAAAGGAAATGAACTGGAAAGAAATGAGAAAAGAACTGAATAAGAAACAAAAGAGAAAAATGTAGGGAAAATAAAGATTATGCTCGAACGGGCCCTACCCCGCTGCCTACGTACCTCATTAGGATAATGAGGATCAGAGACGTCGTAGTTCCCCTAACTAGGGGTAACAAGGAAATTGCTTGTGAATTAAGGCTTGAACTGCCTATGCCATTGCTCAGGTGTTGCAGACTCGGTCGACGAGTGTGTAACCGTCTTGCAAAGTGACAAGTAGGAGCAAGTTCGCGTACGAAGCGAATGAGATGAGAAAAGAATTCCCGAAGGAAAGACGCTTATTGTTTGTTCGGTGTTTTTTAGAAGCTTTTATGAGTGAAAGTTTGCATAGGTAAATGTACCCAAGTCTTACTCAATGGGATGTGTACATATCACATCATCCCGAAATGGAATGCGCAAGAGGCAAACCTATCTATGGAGGAAATCCCCAAAGCTAGTCCCACAAGTGAAGGCTTAAGCACATTGGCCTATTACCATTATTAAGTATTTTTGTGGTTTTATGGTTAAGAACTGTTTTTTAGCTTTTCTTTGTGAGGTACTCCTGCTAAGACCTATCCACCACGAGTGATGACTCACACCTCGCCCCGAAACGGAACGTGTGCAAGTATCTCATAGCAAAGTCTCATGTCACATGAAAGTACTCAACCTTTATTAAGTGGATTAGAATTGAGTTTGAAGATGAGAAGAGAAAGCACCAAAGGATCACAAAGGAAAAATTCTAAAGGGGGACTAAATAAATCCTAAGTGTTAACATGCATGGATGTCCTAAGGGTTAGTGAGGTTTCTATTCTAATGAAGAAGAAGGAAGAAGAGAAGAAGAAGATAGAAGAAGGGATGAGCAAGGCCTAAGCTCAACAACAAAGGGTTAGTGCACAAGATAAACATAAGAGGGAGGGATGAGATTTGGAGATGTGGAACTCAATTCCCACACCTCACCCTTACCAAGCCCCTGCAAGGTTAGTAAAGCATACAAGTGAAACACAATGAGCAAGATAACATGCTAACATCATACAACCAGAAGTGAAATTACATGAACAAATGCACAATGCAAATGCAACTCAAAGGAATGAGGAGAAGAAGTATGCAAGCTAAAGATGCAACATGAAACACTTATGAAAACAAATGCACATTTATGAAAGATGCAAAGAAAAATGCACAAGATATGAACATAATGCTCACAACCAGAACCAAAACAAGATGAAGAATGGATAAAGAAGCCAACAAGATGAAGAGAAGAGAGGTACAATACCAAACAATACCAAATGGAAGTAGAAGAAACAAAGAGATGAAGTGAAAGCACTTAAGGAAACAAATGACTTAAAGAAGAAGCAAACACAAAAATTCAGAAGACACAAAGCCTATCCTAGGACCAGGAAGGTACCCACACCCCAAAGTAACCCCAAATGAGAATAAGAAGTTGGTACAAGTACCCTTCTTGGCTTATATGAGAGCTAAAGGTTCAAAGGAAGCAAAATGGGACAAGGTTCAAACCAAAATTCAAAACAAATCAACCAACCATATAAAAATTCCACAATTGAAACCAAATGATCTTCAAACATAATGTAACAATGGGAAAAAGGTATTTGGAAAGATTCAGAAGTAAACAAGGTCAAGAGGAGGCAAGAACACAAGCTAGGGTTACAAACTTACATCACAAGTCACAGGATCAAAACTCAAGAAATAAGTTTCTAAAATTTAGAAGAAAAATCACATGAGAAGTAAAATGTCTTAAGAATCCAGAGAAAAAAGAATGGGATCAAAAATAAAAATATTGAAGTCTATGGAAATTATACAAGGCAGTGTGGTCAAGATGAACTTAAAATGAAGTTAAGTGAGAGGATGATTTAATTCAGACACGTGGAAATGGAAAAAAATAAAATAAATATATGAAAAAATAAAAGAGACTCAAAATAATACACATGATTTTTTTGGGATTTTTTAGATGAAGGAAACTATTTTTAATAAATTGAAATTGAAACTGAAATAAATGAAAATAAAAGTGGAAAAGAAATTAAATAAAATGGTGAGGAGGTGTGATTAGTAGGGTTTATGCGTTGAATTTGTTTGGGCTGAGTGTAAAGGGGGTGCGCTTAGTAGGGACTAAGCCCAATGCCTGCGTAGAACATATTATTTGTGGTGGAAATTACTGAGTAAAAGCTGGAAAATAAGAGAACCACTGGATTGATCAGATGCATGTGAGGGAGAGGCTCATTAATTGAGCTGGCAATTTGGAGAGAGCTAAGTGGTTGGCGTATGATAAGTGTGGTGTGCTGAAACACACACTGACTTAAAACAAAAACATAAGAACACGTGAGCTAGGGGTGGGTTTTAGGGCTATGTGTCCAAATCTGGAGCGTACACATGACAGATCCAATGGCCATGGGACTTTCTTCAACCTACAAACCCTAATCAACCAGAACTCAGTTTCCGGTGACCATAGCTAGGGCTCCGGCACCGGAACTCAAACCAGAACCACAAACAACCATGAAAATTTATCAAGACCTCCAGATCCACTAATTAAACCTCACTGAATCCAAATATAACATCAAAAAAAGCTAAAACTCAACGAATTGAACGGATCGAAGAAAATAAAGTTGCACCATCAAACTTTGAACTCAAATAACTTAGGCTATGATGCATCATTTTCGAAACCAAACATTGCATAATCATCAGTGAAGATCAAGGATCACAAAATGCATCATTAATTTCATTTCCAGATCACAAAATTTAGAGCCATACTTGAGGTGAAGATCTTGGTATAATGAGATATAAAACCAAAGAATGGATGCAAATCAATCCACTTACTCCCTAGATGCAAAATAAATGCATCTAAGGTCTTGAAACAAGCTGGATCTGAGGTTTCAAAGCAAGTTGCTCTGAAATGGCAAGCTGGCCAAACTTGAGAATAAGCTTCAATGAGGGAGTGTTTAAGGATCCTGAGCTTGCCTAGATCACAGATCCACAATTTGTTTTGAGTTTACTTGCTTGGATGAAGAGGAATGAGAGAAAATGCAAAGTTGCATGAAGTTTGAGAGTGAGAGAATGAGAGAGATCTGAGGCTTGCCAAACCCTAATTCCTTTTTGTGTGACCTCACAAGGCAATGTTGAAAGAATGAAATGAAATGCACGAATGAGTCATGAGTTTTGGGTGATTTTGCATAATTTGCATTTTGTGAAATAAGCATGCTATGCTCATAATCTCTTGGGCCTCTCAGCACATGTGCAATTCATTTACCACCCTTGATTCAAATCCAATCAATCCTGGCCTTTAGATCAAGCCCTCACATTTGTTTCATGACTTTTGCCAATTTTGCAATTTTTGAGTGATTTTCTTGTTGTGCACGAAAATGAACAATTCTTTGGAGAAAATTGGTCATAATATGATGCATTTTAAGTTTGAAACACAATTGGACCAATACCAAGTCTCACAATTAAGATTTGAAGCTTCTTGCATTTGGTGCCTTCATGAAAAGTGAATTTTTGCCCTAGAAACACCAAATTTTTGAAGGACTTATAGGGAGATCTAGGAATCCTATGAAAATGTACTTGTACTTTTTGAAAATGGGAGCCCTTACTCTTCAACTTTCATGTTTGACTTTGGTACATTTGAAGAATTTTTGATCATGTTAAGGCCATTTGAAAATTAGGGCAAAAGTTGCCAAATTCGGAAATTCCTTAAAACCAACTTTGTACCATTTTTGCAAAACCCTTCAAATCTCCATAATTCTTGAACTTTGATCATTCCAAACCTCTTATAACATTGTAAGGACCCCTATTGGCCAAAAAAATTGGGTTAGACCCCTTGAAATTGCACAGTTGACTTTTTAAGGGCAAAGTTGACTTTTTGCTTCATTTGCAAGCAACTGAGGCATTGACTGACTTCCACATGGAATATTCTCATGAAAATTGACACCTAAGATCCTCTTAACATATAAAAGACTTTGCCCAAATGAAATGGCCAAAGCTGTGAGATCTTGGTGCTTAAATCACAAACCCTAATTTGGGAGCCTTGTATAGGAGCTTTGCCTTGTCCTGAGATCTCTGGTGATCATGCAATCTTCTGAGCTTTTGCCAATGGAATTGATCTTGTAAATGGAGTGTAGACTCACCATAAGACTTGTACAAACTCATTGGGACCCTTGTCATTCCTTGAAATGCTTCAAGGACCTCCACAGATGACCATATGCTTGATGATAGGACATGAAGGATGTTATGCCTCATCTTTCCATGATAGAATGCTAAGAAAATGATATGAGTATGATGAATATGATGTGATATGATGCTCAAAATGAAAAGGGCAAATTTGGGGTGTTACAGCTGCCCCTATTCAATCATCAGTTAATCTGAAAAGGACGGTAGCACGAGCTATCGACCATTCGAGATAAACTGTGGTTGAATACCAAGAAGACCAGAAATTTGCACTCTGACGAAGAATGCAACACCGGGAAATGAACCCAACCAGATGACGCTCTGGGTTTAAGAAGGAGAGGAAGCAGACGAGCTTCTTCCAAGCTGGAACTGATATCTGGAATAAGAATGTTAAGACAGACGAGTCTTCAAACAATCCTGTGATGCCAGGAGCTGGACATACGAGTCCTCAAACACTGCAAGAACATAATCTGAGACAGACGAGTCTTCAAACAATCCTGTTATGCCAGGAGGTGGACATACGAGTCCTCAAACACTACAAGTACATAATCTGAGACATACGAGTCTTCAAACAATCCTGTTATGCCAGGAGGTGGACATATGAGTCCTCAAACACTGCATATGACTTGAGAAAGACGAGTCTCCTTCGGATTTACCTGTTACGCCAGGACCGTGATGCACTTAAGTCTGTGGGATAGACGCATAATCAAGGTAGACGAACCTTATTCATATATTATCCATGGATATATGGTATAAGACAAACGAGTCTTCTTTGAGAAAACCTGTTACACCAGGTGCAGCAACAATAATGGTGCTTGAGACAGACGAGCCTCCTTCGGATTTACCTGTTACGCCAGGACTGATAGCCATTTTGACGTTAATTCCCACTGTCAGGATTTGAAACCTCTTCAATACAGACGAGTATTGGATGATCATCAAGATAACACAGACGAGTGCCAAAAGTCAATGATACAGACGAGTATCAGACGATGATCTGAGAAACACAGACGAGCACTTCAAGCAATGATACAGACGAGTATCAGCCACTGGTACAGACGAATACCAGAAATTCAAACATAGACGAACATTTGAAGTAGCAATAGAAGAATATCGGGATAAACAACAAATCCTCACATACAGATGTAAACTAGCACAGACGAGTGCTGGGATGATACAGATGAGTATCTAAGCAGAGCAGACGATCTTCAAACATATATTAGAAGACCACAACACAGACGAGTGCTGGAAATAATACAGACGAGTATCCACAAATATCAGGCATACCAACCACAGACGAGTGCTGGAAAGTTGCAGACGAGCAACAGTTGAAATTACATATCAAGGCACAGACAAGTGCAACAAAGGATCCAATACCAAACACAGACGAGTGTTGGGAGTTGTAGACGAACTACAGCATAGGAGACATCACAACACAGACGAGCGTTGAGAGTTGCAGACGAACTACAGCATAAGAGACATCACAACACAGACGAGCATTGAGAGTTGCAGAAGAGCAATAATAAATGAGGTATCACAACACAGACGAGTGTTGAGAATTGCAGACGAGCAATATCAAGGTAATCATAAACCACTGCTGGGGAGAGCAAACGAGCAATGCCACAGATATAACACAGACGAGTGTTGAAAGATGTGAACGAGCAGCAATAAAGCAATATATCATTGCTGGGGAGAACTCTGCTTAGGGATAACACAGACGAGTGTTGAAAAACGCAGACGAGCGGTAGACAAATGCCTGATTGGCCACAAGAGTTACAACTCTGCAGGGGAAAACAAGTCAAGAGATCTGGACACCTAACTCTGACTAAGGTGATGAATACCTGACTGTATCATCAAATTGTCCCAAAAGTATGGCAACTTCGCTGGGTAATATTTCACTGACGGGAGTGAAAATCAAATATGAACTCTGTGGGGACAGGATCATCTTCAGCCTTGGTTGGAAAGATGCATCAACAATACTCTAGCTGGGGAGAGCATCTGCTGATTCAAAGCTCTGGCTGGGAAAGACTCTTGCTAAGGATAGCTGATAATTCCAACTCTGATGATGTCAGGCTTTCAGATACCTGCTAGGCATACTCCACTGGGGAAGAATAAACTGCTACTTCACTAGGGGAAGAAACTGCTTGGGCTGATGCCAAGGCTTAGCTGGAGAAAATCTCTGTTGGAGATGTCAGGCTTTCAGATACCTGCCGGGGGAAGAAATCTCTGCTTGGGGAGATACTCTACTGGGGAAGAGTAAATTGCTTGGGAGAATGTGACGCCATCCTGCAACCTGCAACAACAGAAAACACAAGTGTGCCCCGGGGATTTACATGGTATGATCTGTTCATCCATAGTCACCCGACACTCAAAGAGGGTTACAGTTTCCCTGCCTGTCAATTTTCTTTTCAAAATTATCACCATGTTTAGATGCAATGCTATTTTCGCTAAAAATTCAGGACATTTTGAAAACAAAAATAAACACACACAGCTTTTTGACTGAATATTCTTTTTATTGAATGGCCTCTGAATAGGCAAAGATTTACATCAGGAAGTAACCACATGGAAAGAGGTAGCCACCAAAAAATTGAGAAAAGAAACTATCCTAATGGCAATGTACACGACATTCCAAGAAGTTCCATTTCTACTATGACCAGCATGTCTTCAAGACTCTCCATTCTGCTTTGGCTTTCTGAGAGGATGAGGGGACTGTTTCCTATCCTTCTGATATTATCAAGTTGTACAAAACGATGATGTGGTTCAGATTACTCGGATCACAGTTGTTCGCTTATTCCCTTGTTTTGCGTGGATCGCCCTTTCGGGTTTTCAATCCACCGGGATACCCTTTTTTGCCTGAGCTGTCCAATGTGGCTTTTCAACTCAGCGGGTGTACATTTTTTTATTTATTTCCCTAACTTTTGCCCGAGCTTTTTATTCTGTTTTTAGCTCGCCGGGATGCCCTTTTTTTGCCTGGACTTTAATTCTGTTTTTGTGTCCAACGGGTCTTTTTATGCGAAGTATTTTTTAACCGCGTCCGAGTTAACAGGGTACTGGAAGTCATCTCCATCCATAGTGGTGAGCATCAGTGCTCCTCCTGAAAAGACTTTCTTCACTATGAATGGTCCTTCGTAGTTTGGGGTCCACTTGCCCCTGTGATCTGAACCTGGAGGAACAATCCTCTTCAACACAAGCTCTCCCACTTGATACTCCCGAGTACGTACTCGTTGGTCGAATGCACGCTTCATTCTCCTCTGATAAAGCTGACCATGACAGATAGCCGCTAATATCTTTTCCTCAATTAGACATAGTTGATTATAACGAGCACGCACCCATTCAGCCTCATCCAGCTTCACATCCATTATCACACGCAATGAAGGAATCTCTACTTCAACGGGCAGGACTGCTTCCATACCATGTTGACGTCCTGACTGACGTTCGGTACCCATGCAACACAAATGGTAACATCTCATGCCAATCTTTGTAGGTGACAACCATTTTTTGCACAATCTTCTTGATATTCTTGTTAGCTGCCTCTACCGCACCATTCATCTTTGGTCGGTAAGGAGAAGAATTATGATGCTATATCTTGAAGTCCCGACACAAGTCTGCCATCATCTTGTTGTTGAGATTAGAACCATTGTCAGTAATGATCCTCTCGGGCACTCCGTATCTGCATATGATATCCCTTTTCAGAAATCTTGCCACCACTTGACGAGTGACGTTGGCATACGATGCTGCTTCTACCCATTTGGTGAAGTAATCAATCGCGACCAAGATGAAGCAATGACCATTTGAAGCAGTTGGCTCTATCTTCCCGATCATGTCAATGCCTCACATAGAAAAGGGCCAAGGAGATGACATGACATTGAGCGGGCTAGGAGGAACATGCACTTTGTCTGCATATATCTGGCACTTGTGGCACTTACGAGAAAATGAACAACAGTCTGCATCCATTGTCATCCAGTAATACCCTGATCTCAGCAATTTCTTTGCCATAGCATGCCCTCCTGCATGGGTACCGAAAGATCCTTCGTGGACTTCCTGCATCAACAGGCTTGCTTCGTGTCTATCCACGCATCTGAGCAAGACCATGTCGAAGTTTCTCTTGTACAAAACCCCATCTGTATTCAAGAAGAAGCTAGCAGCAAGTCGCCTCAAGGTCTTCTTGTCATTGGAAGATGCCCCAGTTGGGTATTCTTGCTTTTCCAGGAATAGCTTGATATCAAAATACCAAGGTTTCTCGTCAGACACGACGTCTACATAAAAGGCATGAGCTGGTGCGTCAAGCTTGGAGATATCAATTCTGGGCACATAATTCCAACACAAGACTTTGATTGACGAAGAAAGAGTGGCCAATGCGTCGGCAAACTGATTTTGATCACGTGGTATGTATTGAAGTTTAACTGTTGTAAAGAACGTCAACAGTTTTCTAGCTTAATCCCTATATGGAATTAGATGCTCTTGATGCGTATACCACTTGCCGGTAACTTGGTTAATGACGAGGGTTGAATCTCCGAATATATCGAGGTTCTTAATCCAAAGATTAATTGCCTCCTCTATTCCCATTATGCATGCCTCGTATTCCGCTTCATTGTTGGTGCAGCCAAAAGTAATTCTGGCAGCGAAGGGAAGGTGAACACCTTCAGGAGTAATAAGAACGGCACCAACTCCACGACCATTGATATTGACTGCCTCATCAAACATCAACTTCCATTTGGATTCAGGGTCTGGCCCCTCCTCCGGAAGAGGTTCCTCATAGTCATTTGCTTTGAGGTACATGATGTCCTCATCAGGGAAATCAAACTTCATTGGCTGATAATCATCCTCAAGAGGTTGTTGTGCAACGTAATCCGACAATACACTTCCCTTGATGGCTTTCTGAAAAGTATAATGGATGTCATATTCAGTTAAAATCATCTGCCACCTAGCAATCCTTCCGGTCAACACTGGTTTCTCAAAGATGTACTTGACAGGATCCATTTTGGAAATGAGCAGTGTGGTATGAGTCAACATGTACTGCCTCAGTCGGCGAGCAGCCCATACCAAAGCGCAACAAGTTTTCTCGAGCAGTGAGTATCGGGATTCACAGTCGGTAAACTTTTTGCTAAGGTAATAAATAGCGTACTCTTTTCGACCAGACTCGTCATGTTGGCCTAGAACACACCCCATTGACCCTTCTAGCACGGTCAAGTACATGATTAAAGGTCTTCCTTCCACTGGAGGCATTAGAATTAGAGGCTCCTGCAAATATTCTGTTATTTTGTCGAAAGCTCTTTGGCAGTCATCGTTCCACCTGACCGTTTACTCTTTTCTTAGCAATTTGAATATTGGTTCGCACGTGGAAGTTAAAGGAGATATGAACCGAGAAATGTAGTTCAACCTCCCTAAAAACCCGTGCACCTCTTTTTCTATCTTCGGTGCAGGCATATCTTGAATAGCTTTTACTTTAGCAGGATCTACCTCAATTCCTCTTTGACTAACAATGAAACCCAGCAGTTTCCCGGAACGCACTCCGAAAGTGCACTTGTTTGGATTCAACTTCAGCTTGTACTTGATCAGTCTATCAAACAGCTTCTTCAGGTTGACCAGATGCTCTTCTTTGTCTCGGGGCTTAGCAATCATATCGTCCACATAACACTCAATCTCCTTGTGTATCATGTCATGGAACAATGTGACCATTTCCCGCTGATAAGTTGCCCCGACGTTCTTCAAACCAAAGGGCATGACCTTATAGCAGAATGTACCCCAAGGGGTAATGAACGTTGTCTTCTCCATGTCTTCCGGCGCCATCTTAATCTGGTTATATCCGGAGAAGCCATCCATGAAGGAAAATACCGAGAATTGAGCAGTATTGTCTACCAACACGTCAATGTGTGGCAACGGAAAATCATCTTTTGGGTTCGCTCTATTCAAATCCCGGTAGTAAACGCACATCCGGACCTTGCCGTCCTTCTTTGGTACAGGTACAATGTTAGCTACCCAAGGTGGGTAACTAGTCACAGCAAGGAAACCGGCATCCCATTGCTTCTGAACCTCCTTTTTTATTTTCATCGCCATGTCAGGACGAGCTCTTCTCAATTTCTGTTTCACAGGAGGACAGTCCTCTCTCAAAGGTAGCTTATTCACAACGATGTCGGTATCCAACCCTGGCATATCTTGATATGACCAAGCAAAGATATCCACATACTCTTTCAACATACTGATCAGCTCTTTCTTGACGTCGGCCTGCAGACTGGCCCCAATTTTGATCTCTTTCTTCACATCTTCACTACCAATGTTGATGATCTCAATTTCTTCTTGATGAGGCTGAATAACCCGTTCCTCTTGTTTCAACAATCTGACCAATTCTTCAGGGAGGTCACAGTCTTCCTCAACCCCTTCATCCGCTTGATAGACTGGATTGTCAAAGTCATGCGTAGTCATAGCAGGAACGTTATTAGTGGAATCCGGATGATCAACACTGCACAGATGATGTGCTTATTCAGAATCTGCTTATTTTGAAAAAGAGACGCTAACACAAAAACAAAAAGGAAAACACATTGCCATTTTTATATTTTTGTGAAAAGTTTTAAAACAAAGAAAGGGAACACAATTTGTCTGAAAATGTCCTTTTATTTCATAGCAAAATAAGATGCAATACAAAACATGGTGGCCCAATACAATGGATCCTAGCATCTTGGGTAGAATGCTGGATTTGACAATGCAGTATGCTAATAAAAGGAAACAAAATAATTACTCTGAGAGCCAGGTGACTTGTATGATGTCTTCAGCAGACCAGTTTGTTAGCTCCTCGCCGGGCGCACATGGGTGGATCCAGTTGTCCCAATCACCGTCAATGTCCCCATCTTGGCTTGCTGTACAGATCTGGTTGTGGTCGAGCAACCCAGCACTTGTAAACGTGATAGCCTTACCACTTGGAGTAGATCCACCAGGCTGATACCCTAAGCCAAACTTATCATCTTTCTTTTCTAGCTCCAACAGCTTGCCCCAGCCTTGGGCACTGCCTGATTGAACAACCTTTTTTGCTTCTCTATAAGAATGGATGGATGTACCCTCTTTCTCACTGCCCTTCTCCACGGGAGTCAAGATGCTGACGTTGACTGCTTCGAAGGCTTGACATAAAGTCTCATGGATTTCTCCATCCATCTCCACATACTTGAATGTCGACAAGTGGCTTACGAAGATGTCCTCCTCTCCGCAGACTGTGATAACCTGGCCGTCAACCACATACTTGAGCTTCTGATGCAGGGTTGAAGTAACAGCTCCAGCAGCATGTATCCACGGGTGACCCAACAAGCAGCTGTACACCGGCTGGATGTCCATGACGTAGAAAACACTTTTGAAAACTTGAGAGCCTATCTTGACGGGCAACTCAACCTCTCCAAAAACGTATCTTCTCAAACCTTCAAAAGCTTTGACAATCAGATCACTTGGTCTCAGGACAATCCCATCAACATTAAGCTTCATTAGTGCCTTCTTCGGAAGTACATTCAGGGAAGAGCCTGTGTCTACAAAAACATGCGACAACACATCACCCTTGCACTCCATAATGATATGTAGTGCTTTGTTGTGGTTTCTGCCCTCTGACATGAGGTCTCTGTCTGTAAATCCTAGGCCATGGCTTGCATTGACACTTCCTACAACAGCTTCAAGTTGGTTGACAGTGATTTCCTGAGGAACATAGGCCATTTGCAGTACTTTCAGTAAGGCCTCTCTGTGTGCGGGAGAACACATCAACAGTGATAAGATGGATATCTTGGAAGGTGTTTGGTTCAGCTGATCAACCACCTTATAGTCACTCTTTTTTATAATCCGCGTGAATTCCTCGACCTCTTTTTCAAATGTACCCTACCCAGCCATAGGAGTAGTTGATTCATCATTCACAGCTTGCTTTCCTTTGGCTTTAGATGAAGCCTCAGCCTCAGGATCCCCTCTCAGCACAGGGGGAGCGAATAAACGACCACTTCTGGTGAAACCCCCAACTCCTCCGACATTCTCTACAGTCGGGTCCACAGCAACAGACTTTCTCTCAATCTTCTGTCCAGCTACATATACATTTGAGCCATAATGCCAAGGAATGGCTTTATCGTCTGTGTACAGAATAGGCCCAGGCACGGTGATGGTCACGGGACTAATCTCAGGAGCATAGATTGTAACAGGCTTTCTTCTGACAGGCATGTCAGCTTCATCATAGAAAATGGTAATTGTTGACACATCATCAGCTACTTCATTACCAACTTTGTTGAACTGTAAGGATCCATCATCAATCAAACCCTGTAAACCCATCTTCAGCTTCTCACAGCCATTCTCAGCATGCATACATTCTTCACAATCAAAATAGCAGCCAGGAAACACTTGACCATTCAGCAGTCTCTCTTTTACTACCCTCAAAGGAGTCTTCACTTCTTCAATACTCAGCACAAGACTCAACTTGTCACCACCCTCAACAGCATTGATTCTTGCCCCTCCGTGATTCGGAATAGGGTTCGAATTAACATTCGGCGGTGGCGCAAAGTTGATTGCTTTAGAATCTATAAGATCTTGAACCTTGTGATGGAGTGCCCTGCACTTCTCAGTCGAGTGCCCGGGTGCCCCAGAGTGGAAAGCGCATCGTGCATTGACATCATAACCCACTGGAAGCTCTCCAAGAGGTGGTGGTGCCAAAGTTCTCAGTCGGATCAGGTTAAAATCTAGCAGTCTGGGAAGCAAAGCAGCATAAGTCATAGGGATGGCCTCAATCACCCTATTAGTCGGGCGAGTTTGCCTTGGCTGATATGGTCTCTGCTGATAATTGTTACGGGGTTGTTGTTGTTGCTGATGTTGTTATTGATGTTGGAGAGGTTGTTGCATCTGCACTGGAGCTGAAGGAATTGTGACTGCTGCCACATGCTCATACGGTATTCTATAACCACGGCCCCGGCCTCGGCCAAATACAGCATTTGTCTCGCCCTCTCTTCTTCTAGGAGGTCCACTGAAAGCTTTCCTCGCTCCATTTGAGCTGCTAGCACTTGGATCTTGGATCTTCCCCATCTTCAGCAAGGTCTCAACCCTTTCTCCAGCAATAACAATGTCATTGAATTTGGTGGCAGAACTGGACGCCAACCTTTCAAGAAACACACCCTGCAAAGTCCCCATAAACATGTCATCCATTTCGTTCTCAAGCAGCGGTGGTTGCACTCTGGCAGCAAGTTGGCGCCACCTCTGAGCATATTCTTTGAAATCTTCCTTAGTAGTCTGAGCCATGTGCTGCAATTGCGTGCGGTTTGGAGCCATGTCCAAATTATATTGATATTGTCTCACAAAGGCTTCTGCTAGATCTTTCCAACTCTTGATATTGACTCTACTGAGCTTCATGTACCATTCTAGAGAAGCTCCAACCAAGCTGTCTTGAAAATAGTACATCTAGAGTTTTTCATCATCGGTATGAGCAGCGATCCTCCCTACGAATGATTGAAGATGGGTCTTCGGGCATGCAGTGCCATTGTATTTCTCAAAGGTGGGAACTTTGAACTTGTATGGGATCCGGACCCCAGGAACCAAGCCCAAATCTGTTATGTCAAATCCCAAAGATCTCTGGGATTGAATGGCTCTGATTTGCTCAGCCATTTCCTCAAACCTCTTGTTCATCTCAGCTCCTTGACCCTCAGCTTCGTCAAGCAGAGTGAATTGTTTGTCTTGGTTATCCATTTGAATATTATTCAACCCATCATTGATTATTGTCACCCCTGGCTGTGTTATAGGAGCTTCAACCTGACGTGCGCCCGCACCGGTACGATTATCAGCAGCAGTAGTGTTGTTCCTGGGTTGACTGTTCTCTATCATCTCCCGCAGACGCTCTTGGTTCTGACCCATGCCTGCCATCAATGTCATAAAATTATCCATTCTTAGTCTCAGATCTGCCAAGTCAGCTTGCATCTGGTCCATGATTCGCTCTCTGTTGATCTTTGTTGGATATTTATGTGCTACTGGTTGTTCCCGAACTTTCTGGGGAGCTATAGTGCCTGAAACACAAAACACGTTAGAAACTGAGACACTACCTGCAAAACAAACAAACAGGTTATATGTATGCAATGCAGTTGTTTATGTTTTCAACCCCAGGTCATTCATGCCCCGGTTCCAGTATTTAGCAAAGAAAACCAGATGGGTACTGATCCTCGAATTTCAGAAACCTTCGCGAAAAACCACATTCAAACCATAACAGTAGGCACACCAAGAAATGGTGAAAAAGTCATAACATAAATTGGCCTATTAGGCAAATAAAACAGAATTCCACGTAGGGTACAAGTTTCTAAAAAGAAAAACAAACAACCAGGACTCCTACAACATGTCTGTAGGTAATCCAGATACAAGGAAAACAAACTAAGAAGCAAAACCACTGCCTGAGGACCCTGAACCTCCCTCACTAAGCCCCACATCAGACCTAACCTTCTTGACTTCATCCATCAACTTGAGGTCTTCAATCTCTTTAAGTGCTGCTTCGAGGGCTTGTTGACTATCTGCTAACTGCTGAGTCTTCTCCCTGCGGATCTTGTGGACTTGCTCCACCTCTTCCTTTTTGTAGGCCATCTGCACTTCGAAGAACTCTTCTTTTTCCTTATATCTCTTCATCTCTTGCTCTCTTTGTCCATGCAACCAGACAATAGACTGACGAGCTTCCTTGAGAGTCTTTGAATTCTTCTTGCGTTCAGCTTCTCTTTTGGCTTCCATCATTCCCAACCTGTGGAAGTGAGTTTCCCTTCCAGCGAAGTCTTTCTATTTAGCCTCCAAGGTAGTCTGCATCTTCAGCAACATCTCTTCAGCTTCATTCTTGGCCCGGTTGGCAAGATGATACAGACTAACTACTTCAGTGTTCTCCACTCTGACTGCATGCAGTTGGGCTTCCAGCCTCTTGAACTCCTCTAAAGACACAGTATCAAGGGACTCAGCAACTGGAGGAACTAGTGGTGAGAATGGCAGCAAAACCCTTATGGCTCTGTCTCTCAACCAAGCTTCATACTCTGGGAATGTATGATTGTTGCACTTTCCAAAGCTAGTTATCCCTTCTCCCTTAATGTACTTCCAAGCTCCAGCAACCTTCCTCACTAAAGGCATATTGTCCTTCACTGGGAAGTAGAAAATAGGAGTCAGCTTCAATTCTTCTGGTACCTCTCTCAAGGCATATCCCAATTGTCTTCTTAACAAGATTGGATTGTAATTGATCCCTCCAGTTACTCCCAATAAAGGTACACTAAGATAACTCCCACAGCTAGTGATGAAACGTGCACCCTGCAGCCTTTGAGTAATCCACCTGACATCCTTGGCAAGCAACTTTTCCAGCTTCTGAGCCCAACCAAGGTGTGGTCACTAAACACTCCAGTACTACGCAGATGCCTCATGAACCACATATGAAATAAAGGAGCGCAACAACGACCTAAACCTCCCCTCTTCTTCTCAGTCTTGTAGTGCACTGAGTAATACAAATCTCCGAGCAAGGTAGGCACAGGATTCTTCAGTAAAAAGAGATGTATGGCATTCATATCTATGAACTTCTCCATATTAGCAAACAAGATAATGCCATAGATAGAAAGAGCCAAGATAGCACAGACAACATCCCATTCTTCCTCAACAGCCAGCTCTTCCACCTTCTTTACCAAAGTCTCCAAAGAAAACCCAGGTACACCTCCCTTAATGATGGTCAAAGAATTCACAGCAGAAGTGCTCAAATAAAGAGCCTTAGCAATAGCCTCAGGTGCAGGTCTACTCATCTTAGCATTGAACGGAATCTGGTCTCAAACAGGCACTCCCAAGATTAGAGCATACTCCTCCAGCAAAGGACCTAGCTGAAAATCAGGAAAAGTGAAGCAACGGAGCTGAGGGTCATAATACTGAAGCAGGGTATGAATGGCACTTCTCTCAGAAGGATCTAACTCTACCACCACATCCAGAATACTTCCATAAGATTTCCTGAATCTCTCTACATGATTGGGTGTGATCAGCTTCACCATCTTCTTTAACAGGCCAACCTTAGTGTCAAAAAACTTGAAGTGAATATTCTGCTTGCGAGGATCTTCCATCTCTGAAGAGGATACCGGAACCGGAAGCAAAGATATGAACCTGTGAATGAAAACAAAACATGATTAATGATGAAATGATGCAATGCAAATGAAAATGCAAATACATATGATCCATCTGGGACTGTCTGGAATCTGGATGCCAAAACCAAGTGATCAGAAATCCAAATCCTCTGGATAACAACCCACAAACACTCAGATAAGCTCAGATACTCCCAATCAAGAACCAGATAAACTCAAGAACTCCGAAACCAAAGTAACTGTATCAGAACATGAAACTGCACTGGTAACAAGGGTATGATGAGGTCAAGGGTTCCTGCAAACCTGTAAACCCCTCCCAATCTCACAGGTGTGCTCCGGGTCAAACATCACGGACTCTCAAAGCCGAATAGCAATAATACTTTCATCATTTCCGAGAAATAGCTCATGACCAAATCAGGGAATCGGTTAGGCATTATGTACTACACAGGGAGGCCTCAGCTGAGTCTGGGAAAAACAAGCATCCCTTATA
Organism: Lathyrus aphaca; assembly: GCA_963966055.1. Lineage (NCBI taxonomy): Eukaryota > Viridiplantae > Streptophyta > Magnoliopsida > Fabales > Fabaceae > Lathyrus > Lathyrus aphaca. The sequence continues at coordinate 506,596,925 of OZ014520.1, forward strand.
AATTCCCAGCTTCAAGCGCTAAAATCGAGAAACAATAGTACATTAAGCCCGTAGGATACAGTACTAATGTCATACGACCAGATGCTTTGACTGAGTTCCTATAAGAGAACCAGGTCATCCTATGCGAGTCCCCAGTGAACCCTCGGGTGCAAATAGGTTTGCCACAAAATGTGGTCTGCCACTGCCACCACTGGAGAGGTTTGTTTCCACAAAGGTTCTCAATGATCGGTCCCCAGATGCACATAACTATCAAGGTACTATCCCGAAGTGGAGGAAATCCCCACACAAGATATTTCCAAGACGGTCGCAATCTGGGCGTGAAACACACTGCCACTCATCATGTCACATGTGAGTACAATATGTCCACTCTAATCCTATAGTGCACTCAAGTCGGGTACTTGGCTTATCTCTCAGAAACAGTATCACCCGAGCCCACCAAACAGAAAACCAATCCAGACAATCCAGTATGATATACATGATGCGGAAAATAAATACTGAAAACTGTAAATAAAGCTGTAAATAAAGCAGTAAATAAACAACAATAACATACAACAAACCACAACAAACAAACATCACCCAATGAAACAGAAACAAACAAGCGCTAGGAGAGACTCACAGGGGAACCAAAGATCTCTGGTGTGCAATCCCCAGCAGAGTCTCCAGTTGTCGCTCCCCGGATTTCCATCTTGGTACAAACGCGAAAGTGGCGCGGAAAAAGAATAGAGTCGCCAGCCAGGCATTTTTATCCCGAAGAAAGGGAATGGTAATGCTGCAAAAACCAGAAGAAAGAAGAGGAAGGACACGGGTCCTGCGAACCAAAGAGACTGAGTTCTGGAGTCGGTTACGACCTGGGAAGGTATTAGCACCCAGATCGTCCGCCATACCCGACGGGATCCACGCTTGCAAAAGAAACTGTTTCAAAAGGTGAGGGTATGAAAACTGCAGCAAAAGAAAAGGAAATGAACTGGAAAGAAATGAGAAAAGAACTGAATAAGAAACAAAAGAGAAAAATGTAGGGAAAATAAAGATTGTGCTCGAACGGGCCCAACCCCGCTGCCTACGTACCTCATCAGGATAATGAGGATCAGAGACGCCGTAGTTCCCCTAACTAGGGGTAACAAGGAAATTGCTTGTGAATTAAGGCTTGAACTGCCTATGCCATTGCTCAGGTGTTGCAGACTCGGACGACGAGTGCGTAACCGTCTTGCAAAGTGACAAGTAGGAGCAAGTTTGCGTACGGAGCGAATGAGATGAGAAAAGAAATCCCGAAGGAAAGATGCTTATTGTTTGTTCGATGTTTTCTAGAATCTTTTATGAGTGAAAGTTTGCATAGGTAAGTGTACCTAAGTCTTACTCAATGGGATGTGTACATCTCACATCATCCCGAAATGGAATGCGCAAGAGGCACACCTATCTATGGAGGAAATCCCCAAAGCTAGTACCACAAGTGAAGGCTTAAGCACACTGGCCTATTACCATTATTAAGTATTTTTGTGGTTTTATGGTTAAGAACTGTTTTTTAGCTTTTCTTTGTGAGGAACTCATGCTAAGACCTATCCACCACGAGTGATGACTCACACCTCGCCCCGAAACGGAACGCGTGCAAGTATCTCATAGAAAAGTCTCATGTCACATGAAAGTACTCAACCTTTATTAAGTGGATTAGAATTGAGTTTAAAGATGAGAAGAGAAAGCACCAAAGGATCACAAAGGAAAAATTCTAAAGGGGGACTAAATAAATCCTAAGTGTTAACATACATGGATGTCCTAAGGGTTAGTGAGGTTTCTATCCTAATGAAGAAGAAGGAAGAAGAGAAGAAGAAGATAGAAGAAGGGATGAGTAAGGCCTAAGCCCAACAACAAAGGGTTAGTGCATAAGATAAACATAAGAGGGAGGGATGAGATTTGGAGATGTGGAACTCAATTCCCACACCTCACCCTTACCAAGCCCCTGCAAGGTTAGTAAAGCATACAAGTGAAACACAATGAGCAAGATAACATGCTAACATAATACAACCAGAAGGGAAATGACATGAACAAATGCACAATGCAAATGCAACTCAAAGGAATGAGGAGAAGAAGTATGCAAGCTAAAGATGCAACATGAAACACTTATGAAAACAAATGCACATTTATGAAAGATGCAAAGCAAAATGCACAAGATATGAACACAATGCTCACAACCAGAACCAAAAAAAGATGAAGAATGGCTAAAGAAGCCAACAAGATGAAGAGAAGAGAGGTACAAGACCAAAAGATACCAAATGGAAGTAGAAGAAACAAAGAGATGAAGTGAAAGCACTTAAGGAAACAAATGACTTAAAGAAGAAGAAAACACAAAAATTAAGAAGACACAAACCCTATCCTAGGACCAGGAAGGTACCCACACCCCAAAGGGACCCCAAATGAGAAGAAGAAGTTGGCACAAGTTCCCTTCTTGGCTTATATGAGAGCTAAAGGTTCAAAGGAAGCAAAATGGGACAAGGTTCAAACCAAAATTCAAAACAAATCAACCAACCATATAAAAATTCCACAATTGAAACCAAATGATCTTCAAACATAATGTAACAATGGGAAAAAAGTATTTCGAAAGATTCAGAAGTAAACAAGGTCAAGAGGAGGCAAGAACACAAGCTAGGGTTACAAACTTACATCACAAGTCACAGGATCAAAACTCAAGAAATAAGTTTTTAAAAATTAGAATAAAAATCACATGAGAAGTAAAATATATTAAGAATCCATAGCAAAAAGAATGGGATCAAAACTCAAAATATTGAAGTCTATGGAAATTATACAAGGCAGTGTGGTCAAGATGAACTTAAAATGAAGTTAAGTGAGAGGATGATTTAATTCAGACACGTGGAAATGGAAAAAAAAATAAAATAAAAATATGAAAAAATAAAAGAGACTCAAAATAATACACATGATTTTTTTGGGATTTTTTAGATGAAGAAAACTATTTTTAATAAATTGAAATTGAAACTGAAATAAAAGAAAATAAAAGTGGAAAAGAAATTAAATAAAATGGTGAGGAGGTGTGATTAGTAGGGTTTATGCGTTGAATTTGTTTGGGCTGAGTGTAAAGGGGGTGCGCTTAGCAGGGACTAAGCCCAATGCCTGCGCAGAACATATTATTTGTGGTGGAAATTACTGAGTAAAAGCTGGAAAATAAGAGAACCACTGGATTGATCAGACGCATGTGAGGGAGAGGCTCATTAATTGAGCTGGAAATTTGGAGAGAGCTGAGTGGTTGGCGTATGATAAGTGTGGTGTGCTGAAACACACGTTGACTTAAAACAAAAACATAAGAACACATGAGCTGGGGGTGGGTTTTAGGGCTATGTGTCCAAATCTGGAGCGTACGCGAGACATATCCAATGGCCATGGGACTTTCTTCAACCTACAAACCCTAATCAACCAGAACTCAGTTTCCGGTGACCGGAGCTAGGGCTCCGACATCGGAACTCAAACCAGAACCACAAACAACCATGAAAAATGATCAAGACCTCCAGTTCCACTAATTAAACCTCACTGAATCCAAATATAACATCAAAAAAAGCTAAGACTCAACGAATTGAACGGATCGAAGAAAATAAAGTTGCACCATCAAACTTTGAACTCAAATAACTTATGCTATGATGCATCATTTTCGAAACCAAACATTTTAGAATCATCAGTGAAGATTAAGGATCACAAAATGCATCATTAATTTCATTTCTTGATCACAAAATTTAGAGTCATACCTGAGGTGAAGATCTTGGTATAATGAGATATAAAACCAAAGAATGGATGCAAATCAATCCACTTACTCCCTATATGAAAAATAAATGCATCTAAGGTCTTGAAACAAGCTGGATCTGAGGTTTCAAAGCAAGTTGCTCTAAAATGGCAAGCTGGCCAAACTTGAGAATAAGCTTCAATGAGGGAGTGTTTAAGGATCCTGAGCTTGCCTAGATCACAGATCCACAATTTGTTTTGAGTTTACTTGCTTGGATGAAGAGGAATGAGAGAAAATTCAAAGTTGCATGAAGTTTGAGAGTGAGATAATGAGAGAGATTTGAGGCTTGCCAAACCCTAATTCCTTTTTGTGTGACCTCACAAGGCAATGCTGAAAGAATGAAATGAAATGCACGAATGAGTCATGAGTTTTGGGTGATTTTGCATAATTTGCATTTTGTGAAATAAGCATGCTATGCTCATTCTCTCTTGGGCCTCTCAGCACATGTGTAATTCATTTACCACCCTTGATTCAAATCCAATCAATCATGGCCTTTACATCAAGCCCTCACATTTGTTTCATGACTTTTGCCAATTTTGCAATTTTTGAGTGATTTTCTTGTTGTGCACGAAAATGAACAATTATTTGGAGCAAATTGGTCATAATGTGATGCATTTTAAGTTTGAAACACAATTGGACCAATACCAAGTCTCACAATTAAGATTTGAAGCTTCTTGCATTTGGTGCCTTCATGAAAAGTGAATTTTTGCCCTAGAAACACCAAATTTTCGAAGGACTTATAGGGAGATCTAGGAATCCTATGAAAATGTACTTGTACTTTTTGAAAATGGGAGCCCTTACTCTTCACCTTTCATGTTTGACTTTGGTCCATTTGAAGAATTTTTGATCATGTTAAGGCCATTTGAAAATTAGGGCAAAAGTTGCCAAATTTGGAAATTCCTTAAAACCAACTTTGTACCATTTTTGCAAAACCCTTCAAATCTCCATAATTCTTGAACTTTGATCATTCAAAACCCCTTATAACATTGTAAGGACCCCTCTTGGGCAAAAAATTTGGGTTAGACCCCTTGAAATTGCACAGTTGACTTTTTAAGGACAAAGTTGACTTTTTGCTTCATCTGCAAGCAACTGAGGCATTGACTGACTTCCACATGGAATTTTCTCATGAAAATTGACACCTAGGATCCTATTAACATATAAAAGACTTTGCCCAAATGAAATGGCCAAAGTTGTGAGATCTTGGTGCTTGAATCACAAACCCTAATTTGGGAGCCTTGTATAGGAGCTTTGCCTTGTCCTGAGATCTCTGGTGATCATGCAATCTTCTGAGCTTTTGCCAATGGACTTGATCTTTTAAATGGAGTGTAGACTCACCATAAGACTTGTAAAAACTCATTGGGACCCTTGTCATGGCTTGAAATGCTTCAAGGACCTCCACAGATGACCATATGCTTCATGCTAGGACATGAAGGATGTTATGCCTCATCTTTCCATGATAGGATGCTAAGAAAATGATATGAGTATGATGAATATGATGTGATATGATGCTCAAAATTAAAAGGGCAAATTAGGGGTGTTACACAACCAATAAACAATTAACAACATAGACAAAAATGCAACTCGAATGCGACTTAACTTATATATGCATGTGGTGCCATTTGGAGTAAACTCCCAACTAGAAATTGTAGCGGTAAAATCATGAGTGTAAGCTATTGATTAACTTCACTCAAGGTACACAGAGTCGCCACCACGCTTTTATTTATTTCCAAAAGGAAAAAGGTAAAAGAACGAATAAAAACCTAAGGGAATCTAAAAGCAAAAGCTAAAAGAAACAAACAGAGATCGGGTAAGGGGATTGGTTACAAATTGGGAAGGTTTTACGCACCCGACTTGTAACCAATCCCCTTACCCGATCTCTGTTTGTTTCTTTTAGCTTTTGATTTTAGATTCCCTTAGGTTTTTATTCGTTCTTTTACCTTTTTCCTTTTGGAAATAAATAAAAGCGCGGTGGCGACTTTGTGTACCTTGAGTGAAGTTAATCAATAGCTTACACTCATGATTTTACCGCTACAGAAAAGTGGCGACTCTGCTGGGGATTTTGATGATCTCTTGATAAATCTTTCTTTTATTATCCCTAACTTTTGCCTGAACTGTGTCATTTGAACTTACAGCCAGCGGGATGCCCCAGTTTTTGCCTAAGTCTCCTTCATAGGTGTTGACTTAGCGGGCTTTGATTTTTTTCAATAATTTTTTTTTATATCATTTTTTTTTGAAAGATAATGACTGCATGGCTTAATGATTACGATGTAACATCATTGGTTTTTGAATTGAGAAACATCTTCAACACTTCTTTGATGCATATGAAGGAAAGCTTGAGATTGCAACCTTTATTTGAAAGGTGTCTTGAATGATTCTCTTGTACTTGAATTCACATTCGAATTAAATGAGAACTACCCATCCCCGGGTTAAAATTGAGGGTTTTTTTTGGATAGAAAGAAACTCCAACTTCAAGACTCAAAGGGGTTGACAAAGGATTAACTTCCTTATTTCTCCTGTGTTTGGGATTTGAAACAATGCCTGTATATCATCAACCAAATCTCAATTGAAAGCATACCAACAACAGTTATGGGTATCTCGTTTTTATCATCCTCCCTCCAATCATTGTAAAAATTTGAGAAAAGATAAATGAACTTGAAATGTAAAGCATAAAGATGCAAATAGTAAATGAAATTGAATCAAAACAAAGCAATGCTCATTTCATTAAAACCAACATGAAAGTACAAACAAGCTTAAAAGCAAACAACTGAATACGATTGAAGAAAGATGCAAACATAACGAAACAATGGCCTAGTGATCCATCAGCAACAAGGATGAGCTGTCCCGTCTGATATTCTGGCCTTGAAGAAAATTTGACAGTTGAAGTCTTCTAGAAGATTCACTTCCCAAGCTTCGGCAAAGGATTGTTGATAACATTGGGATTAAGGTCATTAAAGTAAAGGATGTTGTTCCTGATAAGTTCTTGCACCTTAGCCTTCAGTGCAAAGCAATGTTCCAAGTCATGACCAGTTCCACCTTGATGAAACTCACAGCGAAGATCCGATCTATAACCAACCGGAAGAGGATTTGGAACAGGAGGAAGAGGCCTAGTAGTAATTAAACCACTCTTAATCAAGGAAGGAAACAATTCAGTGTAAGGCATCGGTATAGGATCAAAGTTTGGCCTATTACGATACTGATTTTGTCCAGCGGCAGGATGAGGAGCCTGAGTTTGAGCTCGAATTTGAACTTGAGCTTGAGCTGGTTGAGTTGGAACTTGAACTTGAGTTTGACCAGGTTGAGTTTTAACAACAGGAGCAACTGCAGCTACATATGGTTGAACATATCATTGTTGCGGGCGATAAGGACTCCTCTCAATTGAAACAGCATAAGTATCACCATTTCTTCTCTTGTGAGGATTCCCAAAAGACTTTCTTGCAGCATTAGGAGCTTCAGAATTGGTAATCTTACCTTTCTTGATACCTTCCTCTAGTATTTCTCCAATAGTGACTAGATCAGAAAAACCAGATGAAACACTTCCTACCATTTTCTCCCAAAAGAACGGTTGAAGAGTGTCCATGAATAAACCAGTTAATTCCTTTTCGGGCAAAGGTGGTTCCACTTGAGCAGCTAGCTCTCTCCAACGCTGAGCATACTCTTTGAATGATTCTTTCTCTTTCTGTGACATATTTTGAAGTTGACGACGATCAGGCGCCATGTCCATATTGTACTTATATTGTCTTACAAAAGCATCAGATAAATCTTTCCAGCTTCAAATGTGACTCTTCTCAAGTCCAACATACCACTTCATAGAAGCACCACTCAAACTATCTTGAAAACAGTGAATAAGCAACTTGTCATCCTTAGCATGCGCAGCCATTTTGCGACAATACATCAGCAGATGAATCTTTGGACAAGTATGACCATTGTACTTCTCAAATACAGGAACCTTGAACTTATCAGGAAGAACCAAGTCGGAAACCAAACACATGTCTATTGCAGCAGAACCAAAGACATCTTTTCCTTCTAGACCTCTTACCCTCTTCTAAAGAGTCAAACATTGCTCTCTAACTTCATCCATATATCCAGGTTCACCCTGACTTTCAGCTTGTGGACCAGCATCTTGGTACAAGAAAGGAGAATTCTGATAAGTAGTCTGAGCAGTAGCGTGCACAACAGGTTGAGGTTCGACAAAAGTCGGAGCTGAGAAAACTGGCACAACAGAAGGACCAACCACTTGAGCAGCTGCAGAAACTAGCACATAATCCGAAGGTAACCCGTATTCTGGCCAAGTAGAAACCGGTTGCTGAGTAACAGGAGGGTCAACAACAGCAGTAAAAACTTCAGAGATTACAGTCCTTTGAGGTGGTTCACCTCGAGCAATCAGAACTTGCATCATTTCAGTGAGCCTGGTCATACCGGCCTTCAACTCATCAATCTCCATTCGAACTTCCATGTTATGCTGTTCTTGGTGTTCCATTCTCAATCTGATAGCTCTCAATCTATTAGTAGCTCTAGTACCGTATCTGTGGTGAGGAGTCAGCTTGACGGATCAACAGACAACTGAGAAAAGAAACAACCGGGATGAGTTCCCACACAACTCGGATGAACACAAGAATATGTGAGGATGCAATGATATGCAATGTTCACTTCCATTTTCAGAAAAACAACTCAATTATTGCAAACATGGTCAACATCGAGAGTATGGTCATGAAAAAATCTTAACAAAATGGAATTTTTACTTCTTTCCAATATTTGCAATAATCGGAATTATTTTCCTTGAAAAATGGTTGTGAAGATAATCATGATGAATATGTAGATGCAACAAACACAAACAAGATCACGCAAAGCACACAGGTTCAAAGGTTCGAATCACGAGCATGGAGTCATGGTAACAGAACACCAACCCACAATGGCATGTACTAAGGTTTGTCTTCATTGTACCTGCAAAAAACCAGAAGGGTGCTAACAGAGGTTCCCGGAGTTAACAACCATCTTTAGAATATCGTTGGTACGTTGGATTACTCCCCAACCGATAATATTCTTAAAATAGACCTCGTCCGAGTGTAGTATCGCGTGACAACCACCTTAAGTTTACACTCAGATAGTTTCCGCACTACGTTCCTAAATTGGCTTAGATTGGTTAAGGGTTCTACGGTCCTTGGTATGATCAGCTCAAGGTCGAAAAATAATGCCACGTACGATTACTCGTCATGACATTGATAGTCCAAGAGAGCCTAACCGAGTGGAGATTATCAAATTGATATCGCTTTGGACTACTCCATCGCGTATCGCTTCGAATATCGCCGTCCTATCATAAGTTCCACTCAGATCCGGGTTAGAATCTATCTCACAGAGGATCACCAAAACCGGAACAGAACAATCAAGTAACAAGCAAATCAAACTAAAGCAGTAAATAAATCAAAGTAGGCCGAATCCACTTAGAGATTGAATCCCCAGCAGAGTCGCCACTTTTCTGTAGCGGTAAAATCATGAGTGTAAGCTATTGATTAACTTCACTCAAGGTACACAGAGTCGCCACCGCGCTTTGATTTATTTCCAAAAGGAAAAAGGTAAAAGAACGAATAAAAACCTAAGGGAATCTAAAAGCAATAGCTAAAAGAAACAAACAGAGATCGGGTATGGGGATTTGTTACAAATCGGGAAGGTTTTACGCACCCGACTTGTCTGTGGTACTCCACGGGAACCCTTTGAACTATTTACTGCATTTTTGGTTTGAAATGGTTTGCTTGAAAAAAAGATGGAAGAGATGAGAAGAAGAATGTTTTTTAAGATTTTGGTGTTTGAAGAGACGAACGTCTCATGCCTACGTACCCACAAAGTGCAATGCGAGATCAAAACCCCGTAGTTCGTGGTACAAATTGTGAAAAGAAGAATGAGTTGAATTGATTTTAAAATGTAAAGATAAGTCGTCATTCTTTAGCGAATAATTCCGCTAGAAAGAATGAATCATATCTAAACATAAAAAATGGTTAAAAGAAACGTGCACGAGGGCAGAAAAACAATTAAGTGAGTTTTGAAAGTTTTAAAGTTTTTGAGAAGAAAGTTTCGATATGCTTATGTGGTTTAGCATTTATTAAGAAAATGAAATGAAAAGGTAAAAGCGCATGACCGAAGTCAAGGTTTGATTGCGAAAATGTTTGAAGTTTGAAAACAAAGAAGGTTTTGAAAATAGGAAGGAGATTTGAAAATTGAAGAAGATGGGAAGAGATGAAGGGACTATCCTAAGACTTGAATTAAAAAGTTAAAGGAAGAACGATCAAACCATATGGCAAGCATTCTTTGAAACAATCGGATTTCCATCTTCATAAACAAGTGAACTTAATCGGAGCCAAAGCCTTCAATCCATAACAACTCAAGCAAGGGATGGATCCTAGAATCTAAGTCCGAAACTCCAAGTCCAATGCCAAGGATAGTAACCATAGTCTGAAATTAAAGTCACCAATCTTTTAGAGGTTTAATCCTTTATTAATGTTTTTGTGTCCAAATGGACAAAGGAAAAATCACAAGCATAACAATATAAGCAATAAGCAATATGAGGAATGATATAGTATAATAAGCATAATAAGAGAGATAAGGAGCGAGAAATTGAAATAAAGAGGATAAGGTGCGAGAGATTGAATTAAAATGTTAGTATATTCACATTATTATAATATTTACATATAAGTGGTATGATGAACTTAATCAAGCACAACCACGAAACAAAAATAACAAAATCGAGGCAACCGGATCCAAGTGGATCTTATTCCGAATCGGGACAAGTTTAGGTCTATGTTAAGCAATCGCCGAGTAATTTACGGAGTAATTACCCTACAAATGAGGCCGGCCACCACTAATTAAAGTGGAAAATATTCGTGTTAATACATGTTAGAGAAACGATATTATGAATCATTCTCCGAAAACATGCCACACTAAAAGAAGAAGAACGGTCTAATCTTAATCGAGATTTTTGTTGAATTTATCGAAGGCAACCTATCACGACCTCAAAGTATGGAGAATGATCCAAATGATCATTCATCCATAGATTTGAAATAATGAAGATTAAACATCTTCGAAAACCAACAATCACGAATCGGAGATTGTCATCGACCAAAAATAAAAGATGAAGAAAAATGGATCTAAAAATAGATCCATCCAAATAAAAGAACGAATAAAAAAAATCTTTATAAATTCCTTTTTAAATCTTTTTCTTAAAGCATTATTTTAATAATATTCTAGGAATATTATTAAAATACTCTTCTCTTAAAAAATCTTTTAACAAAATTTAACAAAACAAAATAAAAAAAGAAAAGAATTACACAAGGGGGAGGGGGCGCATGGACAGGTTGGTGGATAGAAATCAGAATCCAAATGTTATTAAGCCCACATTATTAGGTTTATTAAAAAAAACTAAACCAATTATTTATACAAAAAATGAAAAAAAGGACAAACAAAACCAGAACAACCTCTTCTTCTTCCCTAATGCTACGCCGCTACTATTCACCAACATAACAAAGGAAAGGAAACGCGTCCAACTCCGGCCTTATCCGTCAAATCGCTGCGGATTTATTCATGAAAGAATCATTGGTGAACGCTTTGGTGCTTTGATCTCTCTCGCGGAAGAAACAAATTGCCCAGTCGCGGTATGCGTCAAGTTGTTGGATCAAGGGGATTCAAGAATGGAGGTTTGATTTAGGATGAATTTGGATTGAAGCTTTGATTCAATATTTTTGCAGCATTTATGAGGGCTTTCCAAGCTTCCGATTGAAGGAGGGTTCAAGCTGTTTAAATAGAAGAAAAGGTCCTCAGATCGTGATGCCGTTTTAACCTTTCCGCGGGCGTTTTTGAAAGTGAGATTCTCGTGTGTTTGAGTTTGAGTTTTGCTGTGCGTTTTATTCTGATTTGTTTTGCGTTTTGATTTCTTTTTTTCAGGTGTTGATTTCATGCATGAGAAACTCGTGGGGTGTTGCTTGCGGAATCCGTGTGCGTGCGGGTCTTGGCTTTGTGGGCCTGTTTTGGCTTTGTTTTGCTGCGGCGTGTGAAGCCTACGTGAAGGTTGTTTGTTTGGCGTACGGATTGTTGCTTCGTACGTGGCGCTAGCTGCAACTGGAAGTACTTGTAACTGGCTTGCGTTTAATTCCATTTCCTCATGCGTTTTATTGTTGTTGATGAGCGGTTTGGAAGCTGACGTGTTGGGCTGAAAGTGTTGAGTTCGGCGTGAAGGCTTGTTTGGCTTGTGATAAAGCTGAGGAAAGGAGGCTTGAAGTGAAAAGGTGATGGCTGAAGTTTGTTGTTTCTGAGGTGAAGTTGTGTCACGTGCGGCTGGATGTGCTAAAGTTAAGTGAAGTTTGTGGCTTGGTGTGTGGTGAATGAGGTAAAGGGCTTTTTGGAGTGTAGGCTTGCTGGAAGTTTTGTACGGCTGGGAAATTGTGGAAGCTTGGAGTGAAACAAGTTGTATTGCTTTTGTGATGCCTCATGCAGCTTGAAAGTTGGCTGGAAAAGTTTCTTTTCTCTTTTTTTTTGTAATGGTGATTGGGCTTAGCAAAATAACACATGGGCCAAAAAAGAAACTTTATTTTTCTGTATATCTTTTTTTGTTGAATTTTTTTGGTAATGTTTATAAGAATAAAATGAATGGACTTTGGGAATAAAAAAAATAGTTAATGAATTATATTTGGAAGAAAGAATTAGAATTTGGGGTTTTTATGAATTGAAAAAAAAAGAATAGGAATGGATAAAAGAAATGGTTTAATCGAAAAACTGAATAATGGCTATGAAATGATGATTTTGGCCCACAACAAATTTCTGATTTTTTCACAAGCCACTTGACGAACTAAACACAGTCATTACTGAATCGCTGAATAAATCGTCACTTCAACCACAATCACTGAAATCATCTGAAAATTGTCCTGATAATTCGAATCCATGTTGAGGAAAATAAATCCATAGACAAACCACTGATAAACATGAATATTCAAACCAAACTTCACACAGAATACTGCCTGAAAAACTGATGATCTCACATGCAACATTTTTCAATAAACTGATGGACTTCACATATAACACAGCTTGATCTTTGAACGTGCACTTTCTGAGGAATAAACCACTGGCACAAACAACTTGCAATCGAAACAATCTTTTGATAGTTTAACCAAGATTAGGTCAAACGTCCATCTGAATCGAATCGTGACTGAACAAATACCTCATCTGACTTGAAAATCACTGCCCTGTTTTTTTTTTGAAATCCTGCAACACGGAAGAAGAAGAAGCAACTGCAACATTTTTTTTTTATATTTTGGTTAGAGGTTAGTAAATATAAACAAATAATGGAAATTAAACATGGTGATCCCCTGCGAAGCAAAGACCTGCAACTGAGAAGGATACATGAACCAATACGTGATCTTGTTTGTATGCAAGATGCAGATGAGATGCGAAAATCTTAGGGTCAAAAATTAGGGTCTGACAGAAATCTTGCTAGTTTATCGAGGCATCAATAACTTATTTGCCAATCCAGGCCAACTTGAATCGAGCATTCGCTCCAACTTGAAAATATGCAAACATATGCAACTATGAATGGCATACAATAACAACATGAACAACAAATTAACAACATAATTCAACATTGGTCAATCGACTTGCAACTTAATAATCTTCCCCAAGATCGGGACAACATGACTTATAACAACCTAATACAACTTCAACATGGAAAATGACTAATTACGGCTTAATCAATTAGACTCCTAAATTCATTATTTTTAATTCCTCAAATCTACTAAAAACAACTTATTTGATCTCTACTTAAAGTCTAAGATCATCTCAACTCGAAACGAATGCGAAAATAGGACGAATCGCCAAAAAATGTGTTTTTCTGCACCCACTCTGCCCATACGCATAATGCCTCACTCCATACGTGTAATGCCTTACTTTGTTACGTGTAATGCATGCGTACTGGGGTATGTTAGGCGTAATTCCCTACGTTGTTATGCGTACTATCAGATGTGTTACACAAAATACCAGAGAGCATACAAATCTTGTTTCTACTACGAAATTACACCACCTCATCAGTCCATTCAAGCCTAAAGGATTTCTACATCGACTTTACACCCTAAATCTTCTGTATCTACTCATCTACTAAATTCTACTACTGATTTTACAAACCCTAATTTCCTTCTCTACATAGATTTCTACAACATTAACTAGTCCAGCAACTACAACACAAATGCAACAACGATTGCGACAACAGAAATAACTCATATAGCAGCAATACAACAAGAACATCGTATCATACATAACAACTTCATACAAAAACACAACAATAAATCATACAAAAAATACAGCAATGAAATCATACGAAATCCCAACCTACATACGGATTATCTAGTCCTGATCATAGAATTCGAACCCCACCCTTATCTTGGATTGATGCATCTCGAATTCACAACAAAAACTCTCCGCGGAAATCCTCAACCTAGACTCCTCTTCATCTTCCTCTAAGACTTGTTCTCCCTTCTTACAAAATTCTAATTATACCCTAATTAGGTCTTTTGTCTAATTTTACTAAATTATCACTAATCAGCTTAATTACTAATGGGCCTAAAATGGCACCCCCCAACTTTACTACTCTGACACTACAAATAAGTCCACTTAATATTATACTATTAATACTTTTTTTTATTATTCGACTTAATTAACTTAAACAACTCAAACACAACTTAACCGTCATCTTAATATCAACTTAAAAAACTTAATGACACAAACGACAAAATACCAACCCAAACAACAAATAATCGGGGGAATACAAGATAATATTTAATTAAAATAATTAATTAAATACGGGCATTATAGTAATCAAGAAAATTTGGGCGACATAAGCTTTGCTTCACTAAATAACAACAATGAATTAAGGAGAAACTGTTTTGGGTGGGCCAAATGTCCAATAAATAATGTCCAATTGTAAGATCCATTAATAATAATAATAATAATAATAATAATAATAATAATAATAATAATAATAATAATAATAATAATAATAATAATAATAATAATAAAATGGATATTAAAAAAAAGTTAGATTTGATTTTATAATACTATTCAAAGAAAGAATTCTTTGGTATAGAAATACCGTAAAATATGGTAACTTTTAAGGTGAGGGTTCAATTAAATCTCTCACCGGTAAACCATCAAAAGTATACCCGTCAGATTTATTTAACAACTTAGATTTATTTAAATAAAATAAAAATCATCTACATATTTCCACACACAATCTCATCCATATTTCTTTTTCATTTGTGTAACTGTCTCTTCATCAATGATGAAGTCTCTTTAAAATCAAATTTTACATTATAATTAAGCAATATAAGTAACTCAGAAATCATTATTCCATATTTTACTTTATAATCATAAATCTAAATATATTTCAAAGATTATGAGATAAAATGAAAAAGTAAAAGCTATTTTTTTAATCCACTAATTTTTCTTCATTATTATAGGATCGAGAATTACTCTGTGGGTGAATCAAAAAAATTCTTAAAATATTTTATTTTAGATTAGGAAGAGGCTTGTGAGTTTTATCACACCAAAAAGAAGCGATATAAGAGAATTACTCACATAAAGTGAGATTTAGACACTCTTTAAGTTAAATTCTTGGTATTAATATTTTAATTTTAAACGATGAACATAGTTTGTTTGATTGGAGGTAGATGGAGGGGAGGGGAGGTGATATTTTTAATTAAATGTGTTTGGTTAAATTTTTAGGAGGGGAAAGGAGGGGAGGAGAGCAAAATCCCTCCAAATCACATTTTTTGTCTCCCTCCAATTTGGAGGGGAGGAGAGGGAATTTAGATTTTAATATTTAATAAATTATTATATTTACTAAATTATCCTCGATTTTATTTTATTTATAATTTTCTTTTGTGTTCTTGCTTCTCTTATATTTATTTGATTTTTCTTTATTTCTTCCATCAATTTAGTATAATTATTATTCACCTGCAATTTTTTTTATTTAATATAAATTATAATCACTACAATTTTATTTTCTTTTATAATTTTTTACTTTTAAGTTTATTTATAATTTTATGTTTTTAGAAGTTTAATTTGTGTCGGAAAGGTATAATATGAATCAAATGTATTCAATTTTTAATGTTATGTGATAAGTTATGATTTTTTTAATCACTAAATATTATAAATTTTATTGTCAAAAAATTATTTATGAATTTTTCATCTCTAAATATAAGTAGTTATATCCTGAGGAGAAAAATGCAAATTATTAATAAAATTCCTCTCCTCCTTCTCATGAACCAAACATATTTTTAATTAAAATCTCTCAGTCCCCCTCCTCACCCCTCCTTTAAACCAAACATATATATAATTAAAAAAAAAATTCTCACCTTCCCTCCCCTTCCCTTCTCTCCTTCAAAATTCCTCCCTTCCCCTCCCCCTCATTTGAACCAAACACACCATAATTGACAAATGCGGGTAGGAAGAGAACACTAATTGATGTAGGTAGGATTGAATGAAAATGTTTTATATATTTTTTATTTAAAACAAATCTCAACTATTTAATAAATTTGACGGTATATTTTTGTTGACTCACCAGTGAGGGATTTAATAGAACCCTCACCAAATGTCCAATAAAAAATGTCCAATTATAAGATCCAATAATAATAATAATAATAATAATAATAATAATAATAATAATAATAATAATAATAATAATAATAATAATATAGATATTAAAAAAAATGTTAGATTTGACTTTATAATACTATTCAAAGAATTATAAGATACAATAATAATAATAATAATAATAATAATAATAATAATAATAATAATAATAATAATATAGATATTAAAAAAATGTTAGATTTAACTTTATAATACTATTCAAAGAAAGAATTCTTTGGTATAGAAATACTGTAAAATATACGGTGAATACTCAAGTACCCTTGAATTTAGTTGGATACTGGTACCTTCAACCAATCAAAATTTATTATTCAATGTCACGTCACTTTATTATTTTATTTTATTTTAAAATAAATTAAAGTTTTACCACAATTTATACTAAAGGTACCAATATCCAATTACTTATCCTGTGTATCTAAGAATTTGCCAAAATATATATAGATATTTTATAAAGAAATAATAAACTAAATTAAAATTAAAAAAAAATTCCATATATTTAAAAAAGTAGTCAAACAAATTCATTAAAAAGTTGTAAGAGAAACTATTCAGTCAATGTCCAAAATATTTTTCTCTTTTATTTCTCATTTCTCTTCACTTTTCTAAAATATTAAAAAAAAATTCTCTCTGTTATTTCTCATTTTCTCTTCACTTTTCACAAGTATTAAAAATTTTGTTTCAGAATCTCACTTTATTTCTCTGAATACTCACTTTAGTGTATGTTTCCACAGCTTTGTTCTTTCTTGTATTTTTTGATTTCATATTTTATTCTTTACTTTTATTATTTGATTACATTGAATTAATGATAAATGAGTTTTTAGTGTTGTTCGATTTTGGGATTCAACTATCAAAAAGATGTGTGCTCGGACATTGAGGACTCACCGATTAAGTAGAGGACCAGGACCATCACTTGTGGCACGTTTACAGGTACAAGATTTTTCTGAATCACTTTATGTTCTTGTCATTTATTTGTGATTATGTTTTTATTCCTCTTAGTTAAGCAATAGGAGGACAACTCTAGGGACGACTCATGGTGAGTTGAATACTGGTAACATCTTATTCCCCATAATTGCTTTTACTTGTAATACTTGATTTGTAGATTTTATATTTTTAGGGTTCAACTTTTGTATAATATTCGATTTGTTGATTTTCATTCTCTTGTGATTTTATCTTATTAGTTGTCATGAAAATTTATTATTCACAGTGTTGTATTAAATAGGTATAATTTCTCGTATTAAATTTGTGTCATAATGTCTTTTACTCAGAGAATCCATAATTCCCTAACATTTAAAAAATAACTAAAATATTTTATACTAAATTACAAGTACATCATGTGTTTGAAATCCAAGACTAACATAGCCATTATCAGAGAAAGGGAAGAACTGTGATTTGATATTTTGGTCTATCGCTATAGTGTCTGTTATATTACTGATGAGGTAGCCTTCAATTCTACATTACACAACGTGATGTGCATGGTTTTTGTTAGTAGTTGATTAGTTGATAGTTGATAAGAGATAGTTTTAGAGAGTTGTTTATAAAGAAGATTATGTTATTGATTTTTTGGATGATCCATTATAAAATACGAATTGCCTATTTATAGGCTCAAGTCACCAACATCTCAATGGTGATGAGTGTTTCTACATCATTATAGTTTTTTCTAGATATTTCATGATAGATTAGTATCATGAAATATCTAGATTCTTCTATTATTTACATATATTTGTAGTTCTAGATTCTTCTACTATTTTCATACATTATAGTTCTAAGTTCTTCTACTATTTTCTTATACTTATAGTTCTAGATTGTTCTGCCATATTCATAAATATTATAATTATATGATATTCTACCATTTTCTTACATATTATACATAAGAATATTCTAGAAATTCGTAGCAATTTCAACACTCCTCCCTGATGCAAATTTTTGTGACTCCAAGCATCGTAGCTCTTCAAATCTTGGCCTCGGCAACGCCTTCGTGAATATGTCTGCAATTTGATCTTCTGTTCTGGAATAGTCGAAATTGATCTCTTTAGTTGCTTCAGCTTCTATGATAAAGTGATACTTGATTTCTATGTGTTTTGTTCTGCTATGCACTGGATTTTTCGCCATTGCAATTGTTGATTTGTTGTCACAAATGATTTTAGTAGGCTCATTCTATTTTTCTCCCATGTCTTCACGTATCCCGTGAAGCCATATAGCTTGACTCGTTGCTTCAATAGCTGCCACATACTCTGCTTCTACTGTGGATTGTGCAATCGTATCTTGCTTCTTCGACGCCTAAGAGAAAATTCCTGATCCTAGTGAGAATGCATAGCCAGAGGTGCTCTTCATGTCATCTACTGAACCTTCCCAATCACTTTCGGTGTAGCCAAGTAATCCTGAGTTGGTTTCGGGAGTGTACCATATACCTAATTCTTTTGTTCCTTGTAGATACCTCAAAATTCTTTTTCCTGCTCCAAAGTGTATTTGACTTGGGCTTTGCATGAATCTTGATAGAAGACATGTAACATACAGTATGTCTGGCAGTGTAGCTGTCAAATATAGGAGGCTTCCAACTAGACTTCTGTGTATGGAAGCATCTGCTTCTGGTGCTCCATCATTCTTCTGTAGTTTCTCATTTGTTATGAGTGAAGTAGCGACAAGTTTACAACCATACATCTTGAATTTATTAAGTAAGCCTTCTGTGTATTTCTTTTGCGAGATGATTATGCCTTCATTTCTCTAACTTACCTCTTGAGACTTGATGCAAAGTGTAGGCTCACTCTTTCTCCTCTTGAA
The DNA here is from genome assembly GCA_963966055.1 of Lathyrus aphaca. Taxonomy (NCBI): domain Eukaryota; kingdom Viridiplantae; phylum Streptophyta; class Magnoliopsida; order Fabales; family Fabaceae; genus Lathyrus; species Lathyrus aphaca. The sequence continues at coordinate 506,616,156 of OZ014520.1, forward strand.
TCCTCGATCCATGAAATACTGATCGATTCTACTATACCATGCTCGAGGTGCTTGCCTCAAACCGTAGAGTGCTTTTTTTTTATCTTAACACATTGCTTTCTTCTCCTTCAGAAATGAATCCTTGTGGCTGCTCCACATAGATCTCTTCTTCAAGTACACCATTGAGGAAGGCAACTTTGACATCTAGTTGATGGATACTCCATCCTTTTTGTGTTGCAAGATCTATTAGAGCTCTAATGGTATCAAGACGAGCTACTTGTGCAAAGGTCTCATTGTATTCAATCCCAGGTTGTTGTGAGTAACCCTTAGCTACTAGTCTCGCCTTGTGTTTCGTTATGGTGCCATCAGGGTTGAGCTTTATCTTATAGACCCACTTAACCCCAATGATATCTTTTCCAAGGGGACGATTTACTAACTCCCATGTGTTGTTTTTATCAATCATCTTTATCTCTTCTTCCATTACCTTTACCCATATTTCATGCTTTAACGCTTCTTCAAAGCTTCCAGGTTCAAGTACGGCCAAGTTACAGGTTTCATATATGTCTAAGAAAGATCTTACCCTCTTGAATTAGACTCTTGTGATGATAATTCTTGATCTTGTTGTTATTTTGGAGGTGAAAGGGATTCACTTGGGTCTTCTTCCTCAACTTCTTCTTGAGGTAGTTGAGTTGGTATAAGGATGTTATTTTCTACTTTTTCTCATCCCAATTCCAAGAAGCATTCTCATCAACTTCAACATCTTGACTGATGATGAGTTTTTTTGTTTGTAAGTTGTATACACGATAACCTTTAGAGATTGTGCTATACCCCGGGAATATACCTCGTATAGTCTTGTCTTCAAGCCTGTGCCTCTTCATGTCTGGAATATGAATGTAGCATATAGATCCAAAGACCCTTAGGTGCTTTGTTGATGGCTTCTTTCTGTTCCAAGCTTCAATTGGGGTCTTATATTGTAATGCCTTAGTTGGACACTTGTTGAGTATGTAAACAACAATGTATACTGCTTCATCCCAGAATGTGTTAGGAAGGCCCTTCTCCTTGAGCATTGATCTAGCCATTTCCATAAATGTGTGGTTCCTTCTCTCTGACACACCATTTTGTTGAGGAGAATATGCAACCGTACGTTGTTGCTCAATGCTTTCATCCTAAAAAAATCTATCAAACTCGTGGGAGGTTTACTCTTTGCCGCTATCACTTCTTAGTACTTTTATCTGTTTTCCACTTTGATTTTCAACAAGGTCCTTGAACTTTTTGAATACTCCAAAAACTTCTGATTTTTCTTTTAAGAAATAGACCCATGTCATTCTAGAGAAGTCATCAATGAAGAGTATGAAATACCTGTTGTTCTCGTGTGATGGCCTCCTCATTGGTCCATAGACATCAGTATGTATCAGCTCCAACAAATCTTTCGCTCTCCATGCTCCACTTGTTGAGAACGGAAATCGATGTTTCTTTCCAAGGAGACATCCTTCACACACTTTGTTATTCTCCTTTATGCTTGGAAGATCTCTCATCATGTTCTTTTCATGTAAAAACTTCAAGTGATGTGTGTTGAAATGACCAAATTTTCAATGCCAGAGTCATGAATCATTTACTTGTACCTTCATGGAAATGTTAGTTGCATATTTTAAATTTAGTGGGAAGCTTCTATTGCTCTTGTTCATCTTTATTTGGGCTATCTCAGACCTTTTATTTTTGTTGTCTAAGATTTTGCATACACCTCCTTCAAAGTGAAGTGTGTAGCCTTTCTCCATCTTTTTACCAATACGTAGGAGATTTTCTTTTAGGATGGGAACTAGTAAGACATCATGGATGAGTCGTGTACCTTTATTTGTCTCCACCATGACAGTGCCTTTACCTTTTGATTCAACTATACTTCCATTTCACAGTCGAACCTTGACTTTGACGGAATCATCAATGCTTTTGAAAATAGTCTCATCCTTGGCCATGTGATTGCTACATCCACTATCCAAGTACCAACTTCTTCCTTTTTTTATTGGGTATTGAGTGGCATAGAGCATACATTGTTCTTAATCATGCTCCTCTACGATATTAGCTTGATGCCTATTTTTTTTGCGATAAATTTTCTCTACGTGCCCAAACTTCATGCAATGGTTGCAATGTGGCATATTACGTTACCAACAATTTTCCTCTGCGTGGCCTAGTATTTTGCATATATTGCATGGAGTATTTTTATCTAGCTTGTTCTTAAGAAAATTTCTAGAAACTTCTCTTCTTCTGGAAGTTTCTCCATAATTTTTCTTTCCTCCATTTTCTTTATTTTGGGGATGAAATTTTAGCTTTGACTGGAAGGCATATTCAAGTGTATCTTCTTTATGCCTATACAGTCTTTGCTCATATGTTTCAAGAGAGCTCATTAGTTTTGTTACTGATAAGGTGGACAAATTTTTGGTTTCTTCAATCGTTGTCACGATGGGGTCAAACTTTGGGGGCATAATAATTATAATTTTTTTCAACAATTTTCTTGTCAAGAATAGCCTCCCAAAAAGCTCTCATTTGATTAACTATTTCTTTAACTTTAGAATAGTAATCTTTAATTGTCTCAGACTCCTTCATCTTCAATAGTTCAAAATATTTTCTTAGAGATTAAAGTTTAACGACACGTACCTTATCGCTTCCTGGAAACTCCTACTATAATGTGTTCCACGCTTCTGTGGCAGTCTTAGCTCCCATAATTCTTGGAAAATTGCATCAATCACCGCATGTTGCAAGGTGAACAATGCCTTTGAATTTTTCTGTTTATTTTTCTTCAACTCTTTTTATTGTGTTGCATTAAGAGTTGAAGTATCTACGGGAACGGTGAAGCCTTCTTCTACTATGTCCCATAAATCTTGAGATGAAAAAAATGTTTCCATTTTAACACGCCAAAAATCATAGTTTTCATCATTGAAAATAGGGACAGAAAGAGATGATGATTGAGTGGTGTTATCCATAACTTAGAAATATTTTTTGGAATGAGTTAGTAGTACAAAGGAAATTTTTGTAGTAGATTGGAGGATTTTAGAATGTTAGGTAGGTAATGTGACTACGCCCAATATATGACTGAATGTAACTTTGATGCCACTGTTTGTAGTTGATTAGTTGATAGTTGATAGTTGATAAGAGATAGTTTTAGAGAGTTGTTTAGAAAGAAGGCTATGTCATTGATTTCTTGGATGATCCATTACAAAGTACCAATTGCCTATTTATAGGCTCAAGTCACCAACATCTCAATGGTGATGAGTGTTTCTACATCATTTTAGTTCTTTATAGATATTTCATGATATATTAGTATCATAAAATATCTAGATTCTTCTATTATTTACATATATTTGTAGTTCTAGATTCTTCTACTGTTTTCATACATTATAGCTCTAGGTTCTTCTACTATTTTCATATACTTATAGTTCTAGATTGTTCTACCATATTCATAAATATTATAATTCTAGGATATTCTACTATTTTCTTACATATTATACATAAGAATATTCTATAAATTTTTAGCAATTTCAACAGTTTTAAATTGCAGTTGTGATTATTATGGTTGTTGCGATGCGGATTACAGCCGTTGCGGTGTAATATATATTTTTATCAATATAAAATATTATATATATATATATATATATATATATATATTAAGTCTTACATGTCTTATATTGTTGCGGACTGATGCGGGTAAATGCAGTCGTTACGATGTTATGATGCGGCCATTGGAGTATTACAATGCATTTTAATTGTGATTTACAATTACACAGCAATTACGGCCTGATGCGGATGCAGACTCTACCGTAACCGCAATATTTCTGTCGCATCAGGTGATATGGTCCGCAATTTAAAACCACGGTGATCTGTTCTTAAATCATGTGCGTGGTCACATCATAATTGTACTAAGAGAAAAATATTAAAGCATTAAAGTGTTTAAGATAGTGTTTTTGCATGCAAGTGTTTAATGGCCAGACTAAGACCAATGTCATTAGATTAGATATAAATGTAGTATATAAGGAAAGTGAATATAATAAAATCTATAGAAACCTTAACACATAGAAAAATTATAGAAACAAAGTTTATTAGCGGCTAGTACTTTAAATGTTATATATGTATAAATTTCTGTCAACAATTTTTAATGATGTAAACTATTTTCAATTATTGTTATTTGAAGTTGTATAGTATAGTTATGATCATTGATATTTTTTATATTTAAGAAATATGTCATTCATGTTAATTGCAGAAAGTCAAACCATGCAGACTATGCATCAGAATAACAATGATCGCATAATCCAACCGATTGATAATATTTTATTACATTTGGAAGGCAACACCAATCAGGAGGTGAGAAACTTGCCACCTCTTATGCTAAAAGGTGCATTTTAATTTGTTAACAATTCTAATTATTAACAAATACAAAATCTTTTTTCAGATTGAAAATGTTGTAAAGTCACCTGAGACTAATAAGGAATCTCTAGATCTTGGGAATGAAGCATCTGAACCTCCAAAAGAGTATCACACAGAGTGTCCAATATGTATGGCCCCTTTTGTGGAGGAAACTATGACAAGGTGCGGTCATATCTTTTGCAAGATGTGTATCAAAACTAAATTAAGTATAAATCGTATTTGTCCTTCTTGTGGAAAAAAGGCCACCCCAAGAGGTCTAATAAGGGTGTTTCTTCCATCTACCAATTGAAGGATCCATCAAATTATGTTGAGAGAAAGCTCCATTGTGATACTTTCTTGATTGTTGAGTGATTGTGTTTTTTGCATAACCATTTGGCATATCGTTAGTTTGTTTGGAACAATTCGATGAATTCAATGTTTAATTTATTTTCTTTATTGGTGGAAAGATATATTACTAAGTAATATGACTCGTAAACTATTACATAAGGGATTTATATATATATATATATATATATATATATATATATATATATATATATTTATTTTATCAGTTTTTTATGAATTTTAAGTTAATAAGGGATTTTTGTTTAAATCATGCTAGAGTATTGAAAAAGAAATGGATTGTGTGAGAATATATTTCTCTAGAGAAACATTAATTGAAAAAATAAAATAATAATCTGTGGAATTAGTTGGTGGCATTTTAAGGTTATGTTGGATTGGTTGAGATAAAGATTGTCATTTGTCAACCAAATAGAAAAAAGGTCATTTGGATATGAAATATATTCTAGTTTTAATATAAGTCTATGATATTCAAACTTTTTCCATGATTGTTGAATGTAATTAAAATTTGAAATTTCTTTACATGACTTTATCTATGTACTTTATATGTTTTTGTGTTTTACTTAATTTATTATGGTGTTTATAATTATGTATTTGTCCTAGATGCTAATTGGTAGGTAATTTCCTTTTATCGAGTGAGATTTCGATTCTTTTTGTATTCAAGCTGAGTACTTTTGATACTCTCATCAATATTCTACTTGTTTAAAAAAACCTTGTTATAGTATATATATATATATATATATATATATATATATATATATATATATATATATATATTATTTGAATAAATCGGTCATTGTGCATAAATTCAGGCCTAATATAATACTTCATCTTCTTTAGGATATACTCATTAATAAGATGACACAATCCCATTATAATGCTTAGTATTATGTGTTATTGCCAGACTCCTAAATTTTTTACAGTAAATGTGGAAAACTAAAAGGAAACATTACCATAGAATTAGACAAGTGATTAAGCTACCACATAGTTTAGCATGAAATAAATTAAAAGGCAATGAGAGAAGAACTGAAGTATGATTGCCACAAAATGATTTATACATTATATTATTATTATAGGAAGGTATCTGATAATATGGTTTATGTATTGTTTTTCTTATAAGCAAATAAATTATATTAAACAACCTCTTCGGATGCTTAACGAAACCTAGTTATGTCTCCCGTTCACGCTCGACCGCTACAGATGTAAAACACAAAAGAAGAGAGGCAACTTGCAACCGACTTCAAGGTACTGGAACACTAGTTCGAACTCCCAAACGAACGCGATGGCATTGGGGTGAAGCTGGGAGGCGACCAAGTTGAGCCATCTGAAGATGCCCGTCTGAAAACTAGTGAATGGAAGACGGAGCCCCGCCTCTCTAAAAACGACTTCATACATAAGGAAGCGCGTTCTCCGAAAAACGAGCAAATCCACTGCTCGAGGAGAGGGGGCGTAGCACTCCCAGTTCTGAAGGGCCCCCGAGACCAAGTCTTCGACGACTGTATGGGCGGTACAGTGATCTTGCACAAAGCATGAACCCATTTTAGCGGTTCCTCCCCGGCCCAGGATAAATCAGGCGCCCCGGGAGTAGCGGACCTACTTCTGCCCACGTCATGTTCTTGGTCTTCCACTTCCTCCTCATCCAGTTTTGTGTCGATATCATCCACATCGACATCCTCGACTATTCTCTACGGATCCACGTTACCTGAAAAGTAGAGGAAATTGGTGAATTTGACGTTGCATCAAATCCACCCTTCCACCACAGTTCAAGTGAAAGGGCGAGGACCAGAGTCAGGATAGTAGCCGCCCGACGCACTCATCCTAAATTCAAAGGGCATCCGACATATTCATCTTAAATTCAAAGGAAGCCCGAAGCATTCATCATAAATTCAAAAGGTACCCGGAACACCCATCTTAAATTCAAAGTATGCCCGGGACATTCATCGTAATTCTCTTAATTTACACCCGAGGAAGGTCTTCCTCGACGGTATTTAGGGAATTTGCTGAGGAGGAGCCTCCCCGACCTCACCAGTGGATGAAACTACCAGGAGAAAATGCAATTAAAACCTACTAATTACCAGAATGGGAGGGAACTTACTTGACATGATTCATCAGTGGAGATATGACGGTTGCTGTAGTGGCGACGATGAGTTTTCAGATGAGAACTTGAGAGCGTCCGACCAACTTCTGAGGATATTTGTGAAATGAAAAGGAGAAATGAGGGGAAACCATCACTTTCAACCCCTTTTATAAGACCCGTACGGGAAGGTGTGCCTAGCCATCATTACCTAGGCTGCCTAGATTCCCCTAGGCAGCCGTAGGCATTTAATGAGCCGTTACATGTAAAACGAAGCGACACATTAAAAGCCATAATGACGAGGAATGAAAAGCCAGACACATTACCCTTGGAAACTCCAAAGGCCATCAAACCACAGGGCACGCACGTCCTCGACATCAAAGAAACGCAAATGGCATCGTGTGCGACTATCTTCGAACATGTAATCCTCCTCGACGAGTCAAAGCCAACGAAGGCCTTGTCCGCACCACCCAAAACAAACGCCAAGAGACACGAGCAGACGTCCTCGACATTCATCGGTCTTATTACCCACAACCTGTATGCCCGACCATACTTACCCTTAAGTCATCACCCCACACTAGAGTTGCAACTTGGGAGCTCCTGTTCAGGACTGGGCCGACGCAGTCCATTTCGGACAGAGGCCCAATCCGTCGGGCATAAGCCCATAACCTAATCCAAGGACGCCTGTTCCAGACTGGGCCAACGCAACACATGTCGGGCAGAGGCCTAGTCCACCGGGAAAGCCCATGACCTAACACATGGGGACATGGGGAAAACATCTCCCCCACGTGCCTCATTCAGTCAACTGTTCCGCTATTTTTCTCCTAGTATTACATGATAGTTGAACCAATGGCAAGACCACACACTAGGTCTTATCTGCTCCTACACAGTCCTTGACAGTTCTTCCTTGGGCCTAGCTAATCCAACCCATGAGAGGAATTTTGGCCCAGTGCTGAGAGCACACTATAAATACCCTCTTTCACTAGAGGGTCAGATATTATATTATATTCTATTCTACTATGAATTATTTTGTACTTGTGCTCCGTAAACACTTTCTCACTTTGACATCGGAGTACCTTGCTGATACATCCCCCAGTTCATCACTGAAATATTCCTCCTTATCAGGTCAGATCATATATATACTCAAATATTTTAACAATTTTGATAAGATTATAAAAAAAATAGCATGTTGGGGATCAAAACAATGACCGATTATTTTTTTTCTCTTTTAGATTTTCAACTATGTGGAAAAATGATACACTTTCTATGACACGCTTCTTTACTTTCTGTCCGTAAAACGTGATAAAAATATTTTGTTAATCGAGAGAAAATCACTTTTTATAGTAGTTTGAATAAAAAGAATAGAGAGATTTATGTGGAAAGGGGTTTGGGAGATTTATTTTTATCTAAAAATCAAAAATTTCTCTAATTTAAAAAAACTAAAAAATTATATTGGAAGAGAGATTTTGAAGGTTTTGAAGGGTTTAAATTAATTGTTGAAATTAATTGTTGATATATATATATATATATATATATATATATATATATATATATATATATATATATATATATATATATATATATATATATATATATATATATATATATATATATATATATATATATATATATATATCATGGCTAAAATGGATATGCATAGCAAAAAAGATGTATGAGATGTTATTGAAATAATTTAAGAGGATGGTTTAATACATTATAAATGAATAGATTCTTCTTTGTTCTGAACTTTTTATTCATCTTAAATATATTTATTTGTATTCTAAATGTAGTCCACGTCAGTCAATCATTTTACTTTATTACTATAATTTTTATATTATTTTTAAATTTCATTTTAAATATTATTCCTTAATTTAGTAAAAATATTTGATAAGTTTCATTCTGCTGCGTGGGATATGACTAATTAGTTTAAAATATACATTATTTTACAAAAATGAAGTATAACACTAAAATCTCTTAAACTTATCTTTCTCTAATAGTAGTAATTAATGGAATATTTTATATGAAAAAATTAATTACTTAAACTTTATATGTTTAAATATTTATAATATCACCTAATTTTCAATTCATTTATTGTTATTTTTATATATTTAAAGTTATGTTCGCTCAACACCAATATATTACCTTTGATTGATAATAGATTACATTGATTTTCAATTTTGATAAATATCCTTCAAACTCATATTTTAATTAGGTACTGATTTATATTTTTAATATTACTTACAAATTTACTATAAATAAATAATTTTTTCTTCGTTATCAACTTGAATATATTTATTTATAATATATATGAGTGTATAACATGTCACTCAAGCAGTTTTTTTACTATTACATACAAATTATTTTATATTTTCTATTAAATATTATTTCTTAAGTTTAGTAAAACAGTTGGCGTCACACTTTGTTGGAATATAACTAATTTAAAATATACTAAAAATTAAGTAATAATTTTTAACATTTCCAACTCTCTTAAACTTATCTTTTTCTATTAGTTATAATAATTATTTTAATGGAGAATTCTAGAAGTAAAAAATTAATTAAATTTACATTCTATATTTATTAAAAATTTTAATATTCTAAAAATGTCACCTTAGTCTTTCCTTTATATATTAATATTTATTTAAACTTACCTATAATAAATAATAGAATATATTTATTTCTCTTTTAATAAATATCCTTGAAACTCAAATGACAATCTATCCATTTTTTTTGGAGAGATTCAATAAATCTTAATAATATTGGTAATGTCAGAAACACAATCACATATTGTTGTTGCTGATGATTGTGAGGAGCTACTGTCTCTGAGTTTAGGAAGAAGATCTTCATCCAAATCCCTCAAAACGAAGGAATATGGATGTAGATTTTGTCACAGAAAGTTTTCGAGTTTTCAAGCATTGGGAGGACATCAGAATGCTCATAGACGTGAAAAAGTACTCTCAAAAATGGAAAATGATTTTCATCATTTTAATCCATATTATGTCGGGTCACCTTTTTATCAAGGAATTGGAAATCCATCGTGGCCTCAATTTACAATGATGAATAATCCAATTCCAATGAATAATAATAATAATGTGGCATTTGGAAATTATTATCAAGTTAATAATCAGATGCAGATGCAGATGCAGGTTCCTCCATTTGGTGCTGCACTTAATAGTGTCCTAATGGAAAATAACAATCCTTATGTCCCAAATAACCATCAAATTTCATCCTCATTGCCTGATTTGTCCCTCAGACTTTACTGATAATCTTCTTTGATAGAACTAAGATTTCATCCTCATTGCTTTCAAGAGTGAGTTGATGTTTTGTTAATGTTTTTACTTTGGATTTTTTTTAATCCATTGCAGTAGTTTAGATTATCCTTTGTATATAATTTGTCATTAAAATAAATACTATTTAGTTGGTGTTTTGGTCTTTTTTTTTTCTTCTTCTTTTTAATTAGATTTTTCTTGTTGTTGTGTTTCTATTTGTTGTAACTTGTTTATGTATTTGGCTCTCTCATTTTTTGTGTGATGCTTTTTATGTGAGTTTTTAATTATTTTTCATTTACTTTTAAATTATATTAGGTTGGAACATCCCTCTTATTCCCTTTTCATATAATTATAATTATTTCTCATTAAACTATAGTGTAAAAATGAATATTTAAGTTTATTTTATGTTTGAGTGCCTAGTCCTTTTTTTTTTTTTGCTAGAAATAAATACTTATGTTAACTTTTGTTTGAATAATTTAAGTTACCTTAATTAAATTAAAAAATCAAATACTTTTCCAAGAAAAACAGATATGTAAATAAAGACATCACAATAGAGCAAGAACATTAGAGGAGATTTAAGGTTTGCTTGATACAGTTTTAGTTTTTAAATTTTAAAATCATTATGTAAAAAAAAAATTGTTTTGTTGTCATTCTTTTGAAAACTAGTTTAAGAATTATAAAATGAAAAAATTTATTTGATAAATCTATTTTGAAAACTAAAAATTAACAATAAAGTTGTTTGGAACAATTAATTTAATAGTTATTCACCTTTAAATATTTGTTTTTATAATTTCCATGTGATCTAAAAATATTTCTAATACAATATGTATTATATTAAAAAAAAAACAATGAAAAAAACCCAACCAATATTAGTAGAAATATGGAGATTCATCTTATAAAATATATATGTTAAACAAAATAAATATTTTTAGTATAATTAATAATTAAATTGTCAATTTCTAAAAATTAAATATACAAATTATGATATATTTCAATTTGTTTTTTGTTTTTTCTTTCTTATGTATTATTTCATATTTTTATTTAGCTTAATTATAACTTTAATTCCCTATTGACCTTATTCACACGATTAATTTATCTATTTTAAATTTAAATAGTTTTGATGCTCCTCTCAATTTTAAAATTGAAAACGTGTTTATTTTAAATAATTTATGACTTGTGAAACATAATAAATAATTTTAAATAAATATTTTTATGCGAGAGATCAAAAATATAAGTAACATATTATTAAAAAAAATGATCACTTCATCAATTTGGATGTAAGAATATAAAAATGATGTCAAAATTGTATGAGTTTAAAACTTGAACTAATTTTATAATTATATTTTTTTTATTATGTTATTTTAAATAATCTATTACTTAAATAGTTTAATTATAATTTTTAATTTTTACTATAAAAATGCATTATTCTTGTAAAAAGATAAAAGAATATTGTGGTATTATATTATTACTTCATATTCACTAAATTATATTTTCCCCAACATTGAATAGTCATTTAACATTATTTTTTAAAATATTTTATAATAATTAATGTATTTACGGTGTCTTGTTAAATCAGCTTAATTTTTAATTATGAAATGACATTAGATTATAAGGATGTAAATTAAAATATGTGATATCTCACAATCTCACTTTTACACGAACATATAATATAAATATTAAAAATATAAATTGTATATGAATCGAATATTTTATTTTAAGGAAAGAAAAAATATTGAAAAATATATTTTTAAATTTTGTGTTATAATAAGGTGGTCTTTGATTGTGAGGGACTAGTGAGAGAAAAGGAGAAATGCAAAAAAAGAGAAATAGGTTTTTGTTAAATGGAGATGATTCAATGTGTTATATGATACGAAAAGAAATTAGTGTTAATTCTTCAAGAACTGAGAGTTTGTAAATGATAAATTAATCTTAATAAATAAGTATAAAGGTGGGGTATACCTGTAAGGTATTCTGATGCCAAAGTAAGTGTGAGCACAAGAGTAAACAAGTGCGAATATATTTGGGGAGAAGATTGAATACCTGACCCTCTTAACTAAGAGGGTTTATATAGAGGACCCTCAGTGCATGGTCAATGATTCTTATTTGGGTATGGATCGTGGATCTGCCCAAATAAGTAACTACCAGAACTCAATCGTCGGACGAGGATCCAAATCGTGATGATATGTCGGGCATAGGGCATCACGAACAGGATCTATCCTGGTCGGATTTGGGTGGTTCCTGCCATGTGTGGGCAGGAACCATGAACGAGGAGGAATCTCAACCGACCACAGAGAGAAGGCCATCATCATGGATTCCTTTGGTCTTGGTTTATTGGACCGTCTTGTAGACTTAGAGGATTAGGCTCAATCTAGTTATCGGTCCAGTCCAGAATAGGGCCCCCCCAAGTCATTGCTTCTGGTCAGAGAAGTGATGACTTAAGGGTATCTCCCCATCGTCGCTTTATAACCGTGGTCACTAATGGAATTGGTTATGGGATCTTGGTCGTTGTGAACGAGGATCCCAAATGTTTGGAGTAATGGAAGTGACACGCGTGTGTCTTGGAAATTGTGTGCATTTAATGCGTAATGATGGCTAACCTACGGTTGTCCCTAGGAAATGAGTGCGTCGTTCTTAGGTTTGCAAACCGCATGTGCTTGTGTACATGTTGGAAAGGCTTATAAATAGGGCATCTGGCCTCATTTCCACACTTTTCGCTCTCCTACTTTTTGTTCGTTTAAGCCAGCAGCTCGCTTCCGCCATTACTCATTTGTCTGCCGCCGCTACCACCGAGCACGATTAATGACCACAACAAAGCTCCCAACTAGTAAGTTTTTATGCTTTCTCAGCTTGATTTAGCTTCTGATTTTTGATAAATAGAGTAGTAGCATGCGGTTAGGATAGCCTTTGGTGTTACATTGATGATTTAGATGAAAAAATAGGGTTCTGGCATGGTGTCCGTCGCCTCTGTGGGCGGCGGCCGGCGGTGAAATAGTCACGGATATGGCGTTTTAGGGTTAGCCTGCGTTGTGCTTGACGACTCCGTTCGTCTTCTCCGGTTGAACTTCAACCGGAGTTCTGGGTGACATTGTGCTCTTCTTACGAAGTCTTCGTGATGGCTTGAGTTTAGTTTCACCCTTAAGACTACCTGATCGTGGTTCTCCTTACGGTTAAGGGCTTTGGCCGAGGACAGCGTCCTCTCCCCCTAGCGTGCCATTTCACTTGCTAAGTGGTGGAAGGGTGGATTTGATTCTGTCATCAAATTCACATTTTCTTTCACTGCTTTTCAGGTGCAACCATGTCCAACGACGAGCGTATTAACATGGAAATCGAGGATCTGTCCAGCGAGTCTGGTTCTTCTCTAGTGGAAATCGAGAAAAGCTCGTCTTCGGGGAGGGGTTCAGAATCTTCCTCGGACTCCGAAGAAACTACTTCGGCTAAAGTCGACACGGCTGAGTCTGAGGTAAAGGACGAAGAGGAAGAGGAAGATGTTCATGTGAGCGAGTGGGCCGCTGCCGAGCCACTGACCATAATCTCGCAGTATGCTGAGGAAGCAGTAGGACCTCCTCTTATGGTCGGGAATCCTGCTGACTGGATGGTGAGGTAGCCTAATTTAGACGACCGAATTTGTACCGACTTCGGAACAGACATGTTTCCGTTGTATGAGATCATCTTCAAATACATGAAGTTTAGGCCCCCCTTTACGGACTTCCAACAGAGCGTGTTCGTCCATCTGGAGCTCGCACCCTCGCAGATCCATCCAAACTCATTTGCCTTCATCCGGGAATTTGAAAAGACCTGTGCATATTTACAAAATAGGGGCAACGCTTCCTCTGTTTTTCCATGTCTTCCATCTGCAATGGAAGGTCGTGAACGGTATGTTTGGATGGGTGTTTTTAACGCAGAAGCGGAAGATCTTCAAAGCCTTCTCGCAGTCAATAAGGGACTTCAAAGACCATTATTTTCTGGTCGAACCTCTTTCTGAGTGAGCTTTGAACTCCTGTAAATTTTGGGGGGTGGACGTCGACGACCAAGGACATGCTGTGTTGGACGAGGAAAGGAAGGAAGTCCCTCAATTGTTATTGAAGTTTCTCTTTTCCTGGTCTATAGACCATTTGGCTCGAGGAACTGATGAGTATTTGGAAATCGGTTCCATTTTGGACGACAACGATCAGGCCATCTATGAAGCGCTAATGACTTATGTCTCAAAGATAACGATGAAGGTGCATGTGTACAAACGCGACCACGCTCTTTTGGACAAGGATGAGGGTTCCAAAGTTACTCCCCGGTTTATTGAAGTATCCAAACTTATGGCTTGTGCGACAGACGGGAATGTCCGTGAGTTTCTTGGTAGACTTATAGTTTATTATTTCTTGTGCTCGTTTGTTATTTGCTTGTTTCTGAACGTTTATCTTGTGTTCGTTTCAGATTCAATGGTGAACCCTCAAGACAAACTGATGTCCAACATGGCTAGGAAACGAGGGGCTAAGAAACTGACCCAGACCCGTTTGAGCAATAAGTCGGTCCCAGGTTTGGGCACTTCTTCACCTGCCAGTCATGGTTCTGCCGGGGCAACCTTTAGAATGGTTAAAAGACCCAGGCGCGACAACATTGTCAACCTGGACGGTGCCTCCCCAAAGTGCTCTTTCGAGCTTCCACCTTGCTTCCTCAAGCCGGCTTTCTTCGAGGAACACTCCCTCCAAGTCCAACGAGCGGAGACCCTTAGCCTGGAGAGAATCAGTCGACTAGACAGACGAGCCTGGTTGGCTCGAGACGCCAACTCTGTTGTTCGAGTCTTGAATATGACTTCCATGTTTGTCAAGGGGACCGCCACTCAGGAGGAGGAGATCAACAAGTTGAATGCTCAGCTAGCGGCCTCTAAAGAACTGTCCGAGGATTGGGAAAAGTCTCTAGTTAAAGCTTCCCAATGGGTAAAGGAGTTGGAGGAGTTTGTGGCTTCATCCAAGAAGGCTTCCTCATAAGATATTGCTCGTTTGAAGGCCGATCTGGCCCCGTCTGAGGATGAGCCTGAGGATATCAAGTCCTTAAAGACTTGTGTTGAGCTGGTGACCAAGATTGAGGAAGGGTACACCGATTTAGAGGGGATGGCTAGTGTCGCCTTCAAGAACGCGGTCGAGAAATTGAAAACAGTTAACCCCAACTTGACGTTTAGCGAGGAAGGCATTACTTTTATGTATAAAGCTGAGGACAATGTCATCCACATTCCTGACTTTCTCAAGGAGCCCGAGCAGTCCCCTCTGATGGATGAAGGCCTTGGAAATCCTGCTGGAGGTCAACCAGAGGCTGACGAGGAGGCTTAGATTGTATTTTCTTCTGTATGTTTTTTGTTAGCTGGCCTGTGCACCATAGCCTATTGTCTTTGACGGGGGAGTATGCTCCCCCTTTGATGTAACCTTGGAACAAGTCTGTCTTTTTGGCCGCATTTTGAATCATTTTATTTACGACCTTGGTGGTTGATTTTTATATATTATCTGTTCATAATAATGCGTCCGTCAGAGGACATATTTTATTTGTTATTTCTACTAAGTGTTTATGTTTTTGGAGAGTAATGCTCGATTTTACTGTTTGTCCGTTTGGGGTACTGGGCAGAATGTCACCTACAAGGTTGGCTGGGAAACGATGCTCAGAACATGTTGATGATCCGTGCTTCGTGGCGTGAATGTCCCATCGCGAGCTAGGTGTTCTACCTGGTCGTGGTACTCAGACGACGATGGACTCGTTTGAGGATCCTATCGTGTGGGGATGACCATCCTCGTTCTCAGGGAAGGTCTAACCAAATTGAATATATGGTATGCAATACTAGTACCTATGTATGCATGTCAGGCCGGCGCCAGTGTTGGATGGCATCTTAACTATAATATTGTTTAAGTTTTTCGGCGTTCCAAGAACGAGCAAGTTCTTCTCCTTGTAAATTTTCTAAGTAATATGCCCCATTGTCCGTGTTTTCTCGGACTCGATAGGGTCCCTCCCAGTTTTGCTCATTTAATGACTTTAGCATCGTGTCTTAGAGTGATCTTTTGTTTGAGGGATGTTTTACGTAGAGCTGCTCCCGATCTAACCTCCTCAACCAAATAGATCTCTTTGCGTAATATTTCGTCGTTAGTGTCTTCGTCCATCGGAGCTTCTGTCCGTCTCGACTGGACATGGATCTCTATTGAAATGACGGCCTCGGTTCTGTATACTAACCGAAAAGGGGTTTCCCCTGTGATCGAATGCGGAGTAGTTCTGTAGGCCCATAGAACGTTGTGCAACTCTTCGACCTAACATCTTTTGATCTCATCTAATCTTTGCTTAAGGCCTCGAAGGATGACCATGTTCGATGCTTCCGCCTGCCCGTTTGTTTGTGGGTGCTCTACGGATGCGAAATATTGTTTAATTCCGACGCTGGCCAAGGATTCTTGGAAATTCTTGTCCGTGAACTAAGTGCCATTGTCGGTGACAATCTCCCGGGGGATCCCAAAACGAGCGAGAATGTTCCACTTGAAGAAGCACATTATGTTGAGGGCCGTGATCTTATCCAGGGGTTCGGCTTCGATCCACTTCGTGAAATAATCGACCTCGACGATTACGTATTTATTTTGGTTTGAACCGACGACGAAGGGGCCGAGGATGTCCAGGCCCCACCAGGCGAATGGCCATAGGGAGTACATTGTCTCCATGTCGTTGGCATTTGTCACATTTTTTCACATGTTCTGTTGCGTCGTTCTGCATTGTCGGCCAATAATACCCTTCCTGGAGTGCTTTCCTCGCAAGGGATCGTCCGCCCAGGTGTTGGAAATTAATTCCTTCATGGATATCTCGCAAGATGTGGGGGACTAATTCCTCCTCGACCCATTTAAGAAAGGGTACGGAAAACCCTCGTCGATAGAGTTTTCCTTCGACCAGGACATACGGACATGCTAGTCTTTTAGTTATACTGGTCTGTTTTGGATCCTCGGGTAGTTCTTCGTTGGTCATATATTTATACACTGGAGTCATCCAGCAATTGACATCGCCTATGATGTTGACATCTAGGGTCTTCTTCGATCTTCCAATGCTGGGTTGTGGAAGGATTTCCTGAATTACGGATTTGTTTCCACCTTTTTTCTTGGTGCTCGCGAGTTTAGACAATATATATGCTCGGACATTATCTTCGCACGACACATGTTTCACTTCTACGAGGGAGAATTTGACCATTTTTTCTTTTACCAAGGTCAAGTATTCTGACAAGTTATTGTTGTTGACTTGGTATTCTCCCCTGACTTGCATGGCTACTAACTGAGAATTTGTGCAAACGACAATATCCTCGGCCCCTAAATCTTCGGCCAGCCTTAAGCCTACGAGGAATGCTTCGTATTCTTCTTCTTGGTTATTAGAAGTGGGGAACGATAACGTGAGAGATACTTCGATCAGAATTCCCTTTTGTTTTCCAACATGATTCTCGCTCCACTTCCAACCGACCTTGATGCGCCATCGACATAAATGGTCCATATTTTAGACGGGCAAGTGGGACCTTCCGGGCAGACCATTTCAGCTACAAAATCTGCGAGAGCTTGTGCCTTGATGGCTGCTCGTCCTTCGTATTGGATATCAAACTCGGATAACTCTAATGACCGCTTCAACATTCTGCCGGCCATGTCTGGTCGTCCCAGAAGTTGTTTTATGGGTTGGTCGGTGTGCGCTATGATCGTATGTGCGAGAAAATAATGTCGCAACCTTCTTGCTGTGTGGAGGAGGGTTAAGCCCACTTTTTCGATTTGTTGGTACCTAAGTTCAGGTCCCTGCAAGGCTTTGATCGTAAAATATATTGGCTTTTGTCCTTCGGGCAATTCTCGCACGAGCGCAGCGCTTATGTCTTCGTTAGTGACCGCAAGGTAAAGATTGAGGACTTCGCCTGCTTCCGATCGAGATAAGACCGGGGGTTCTGATAAAGCCTTTTTGAAGTGCGTCAAAGCCTGCTCGTATTCGTCAGTCCATTCAAAGGTTGCTTGCTTGCGTAGGAGTTTGTAAAATGGGAGCGCGTGTTGAGCTGATTTCATTATGAATCGTGACAACGATGCTAGGACTTCGTTTAAAGATTATATGGATTTCTTGGATGTTGGTGTGGGCGTTTTAGTGAATGCTCGACATTTTTCGGGGTTGGCTTCTATTCCTCTTTCTGTTAGATAAAATTCGAGGAATTTTCCTACGCGCATACCAAACGTGCACTTGTCCGGATTGAAACGCATCTTGCACTTCCGTGCTTGGTCGAAGATTTTATTCCGGTGGAGAGCATGATCAGTTTCCTCATGGTATTTTACGATCATGTCGTCCATGTATACATCGAGCGTGTCCCCGATTTCTTCTTGAAAGACTTTGTTCATCATGCGTTGGTATGTGGCACCCGTGTTTTTTAGATCGAATGGCATTACATTGTAGTAATAATTTCCCAATTCGGTCATGAACATGGTGTACTTATTGTCGGTCACAGCCATAGGTATCTGATTGTACCTAGAGTGGGCATTAAGGAACGACAAGAGCTTGAAACTTGCATAATTATCTACCAACTTATCTATGTTAGGCAACTGGTAAGCATCTTTCGGGCAAGCTTGGTTAAGATCAGTATAATTAACACACATTCTCCATTTTCCATTATTTTTCTTAACAAGTATAACGTTTGAGAGCCAGGTGGTATACCTGGCCTCTGTTACAAATTTAGCCTCTAAAAGGTCTTTTACAGCTTGTTCGGCAGCTGCTACTTTCTCCACAGATTGCTTCCTTTGTCGTTGTGCGACTGCTTGAACGGAAGGATCTATGGTCAGATGATGGCATGCGACCTCAGGGTCTAATATGAGCATCTCTAAAGCGCTTCATGCGAACAGGTCAGCGTTTTCCCCCAGGAAGGCTTTCAGTTGTCTCCTGGCGAGCTCAGGGAGGCCGTCTCCAATTTTGACTCCTTTGGAAGGATTCGCGCCCAGTGCTACTAGCTCTAAATTTCCATCAGGTATAGGACGAGCAGAAGATGAGAGATTTGCTACTACCTGCAACCGTTGTTCTTCCTCGTTGAATCTATTGTCGATGTCGATAAAGTCTATGTGGGGTAAGGACTTTTATTCCTCTGATGCGCATATGGGGGAAGGATCTTTACAGGCTTTGGTTTCGCCGTGATAGAGTTGAGACCTTTAGAAGCAACCTCATAGCATCTGCGGGCTGCTTCGATGTCCCCATGTAGGGTAGCCACTTGTCCTAGTGAGGTATAGTACTTCATCTTTAGGTGTACCGTGGAAGGGACCGCCATGAGGTCGGCTAACATCGGTCTACCTAAGATGCATTGGTATAAAGACGGGCAATCTATGACCAAAAACTGCACTTTAATGGATCTTGTTGTTTCCCCTACTCTGAAGGTGACGATCAGATCAATGTAACCCCATGGTCGTGATACCTTACCATTGAAGCCCTACAAATAAGATTCGACGTATGGTCTCAGATGCATCTCGTTCAGTTGTAGGGTTGCAAATAGTTGGGAGCACATGATGTCAACTGGACTGCCTTGGTCAACAAGAACTCTTCTTACATCAAAGTTTGTCATCTGTGCACGAATGAGGAGAGGGATGCTGGCATTGGGTGCCCTTCCTAAGAAGTCCTTCTTATAGAAGGAAATATGAGGGGATCCTCCACGGGGAGGGTCGAGAATCGAATTTTGATTCGAGCTGGTGCTGATCAGTTGCTCGAATCGTCGCTTGACGGATCCGACCGTGATTTTGTTTGGTCCTCCCCCGGATATGACCATCGTCGAAGGAAACGATTCCCATGGGCTGTAAGTAGAGAAGTACGTTGGCCCGATGTATGTTTTGGGAACGTAGAAATCTTCTGGTTGTGTTATGCTCTGGGCGACTTGAAGATTCGTTTCAGCTACCAACATGGTTGCTTCTTTGGCCTTGCGGGTTTCCTGGACTTCCTGCTTTGGAGCGTCCTTATTTTTGGCGAACTATTTGAGGTGCCCATCCCTGATCAGTATCTTGATAGCATCCTTCAGGTGGATACAATCCTCAGTATTGTGCCCATGAGATTTGTGGAAACGACAATACTTGGTCTTATCCATGCCCGGTTTGTTTGGCAGCTGCTTTGGGAATCTGACCCCGGCCTGTTTGAATTCAGAGTTCGCGCATTCAGAGAGGATTTTCTCTCGCGTCGTTGAGAGGGGAGTATAGTCGCGGAACAGTCCTGCAGGACCCTTGTGCTCCTGCGGTTTACGTGAGCGTTCTTCCTTTCTTTTGTCGCCTCCCTAATGTGAGGTCGAGGGATTGTCATGTTTGGAGGATTTGGCATCGTTGTTCCTCCTTGTATCTCGGGAAGTGTTGGCCGCTTCCTTCTCTTCATATTGAATATAGGCCTGGGCCTTGAGGAGCAGAGTGTCAAGCGTGGATGGGGTTTCTATTTCGACAGCCTTTCAGAAGTCACTTTGTGGCTGCATTCCTCATTCCAGGAGGTATTTTTTCATATCGTCCATGGTCGAAACCTGAACTGCTTCTTTGTTGAACCTCTCAATGTATGCCCGGAGGGGTTCCTCCTTCCCCTGGATTGTTGCTTCTAAGGATGCCTCAGTCTTGGGGTGGCGTGTGGACGTCGTAAAGTGTCGAGAAAAAATCCTCCCCAGTTGTCTCTATGACGTGATGGAATCGTAAGGGGGGTCTTGTACCATGCCTTGGCACTCTTAAGCAGAGTTGTGGGAAATATACAACATTTGATGGCTCCTCGCACGCCTCGATAATCCAGCAGAGCGTCTATGTTTTCTATATGCTCGCCGGGGTTAGTCGTACCATCGTATGTTCCTAACGGGGGAGGTTTCTCCAGACCTTTTGGGAGTTTCGTTGACATGATTTCCTCAGAAAGAGGGTCGTGAGGCTCGTCTTCATAAATGGAGAACAGAATTAAGGAGCGGGACCGGTTGTCACGATGCCTGCGATGGGGAGACCTTGAACGACGCCCGGTGCCATCAGGGGATGGTCGAGTCTCTCGCTGGATGTTTCTCCGCGTCTTCTTAGTTTGTAGGGACTTATTCCGTTGAGGAGATGAATGAGTCCTCTTCCTGATGGAATCAAAGGCTTCTGGCTGTTGATTTCTTCCGCGTCTAGGTGAACGGCTCCAAGATCAGTGATTCCTCCTCGTATGAGGTGGGGACCTGGAACGTCTTGAGTTTTCAAGAACGTCCAACCTTTCGCTTTGTCGCATGAGGAGGAAGTTAATGGCATTGGTAGCCTTGACCAAAGCTACAAGAGTTGGAGTTGATCCCTCAGGGACAGGGATCAAAGCGAGGTCATCGGGAGTGACTTCTGGTTGGTGGGACGGCTCGAGTGATGGAGTGGCCATTCGTCCATCTTGAAAGTGATATGACTCCCCGAGGGGAGGGTTGTTAACATCGCCATCTCATTGCTTGATGAGGAAGTTCTTGGTCGCATGGGTGGAAATGAAATCCTCTTGGCCAGCCATTTGAGGGAGTATTGAGAAGAGAAGTTTTAATTTTCACGAATTTGGGAAGTGAAAACGGGAAAAATATTCCCACAGACGGCGCCCTGATCGTACCTGGAGATCATACTCCTTTGGCTGCTGACGTTGACTTCTAACCCTGCTCTCCCCCGGATATGACCATCGTCGAAGGAAACGATTCCCATGGGCTGTAAGTAGAGAAGTACGTTGGCCCGATGTATGTTTTGGGAACGTAGAAATCTTCTGGTTGTGTTATGCTCTGGGCGACTTGAAGATTCGTTTCAGCTACCAACATGGTTGCTTCTTTGGCCTTGCGGGTTTCCTAGACTTCCTGCTTTGGAGCGTCCTTATTTTTGGCGAACTATTTGAGGTGCCCATCCCTGATCAGTATCTTGATAGCATCCTTCAGGTGGATACAATCCTCAGTATTGTGCCCATGAGATTTGTGGAAACGACAATACTTGGTCTTATCCATGCCCGGTTTGTTTGGCAGCTGCTTTGGGAATCTGACCCCGGCCTGTTTGAATTCAGAGTTCGCGCATTCAGAGAGGATTTTCTCTCGCGTCGCTGAGAGGGGAGTATAGTCGCGGAACAGTCCTGCAGGACCCTTGTGCTCCTGCGGTTTACGTGAGCGTTCTTCCTTTCTTTTGTCGCCTCCCTAATGCGAGGTCGAGGGATTGTCATGTTTGGAGGATTTGGCATCGTTGTTCCTCCTTGTATCTCGGGAAGTGTTGGCCGCTTCCTTCTCTTCATATTGAATATAGGCATGGGCCTTGAGGAGCAGAGTGTCAAGCGTGGATGGGGTTTCTATTTCGACAGCCTTTCAGAAGTCACTTTGTGGCTGCATTCCTCATTCCAGGAGGTATTTTTTCATATCGTCCATGGTCGAAACCTGAACTGCTTCTTTGTTGAACCTCTCAATGTATGCCCGGAGGGGTTCCTCCTTCCCCTGGATTGTTGCTTCTAAGGATGCCTCAGTCTTGGGGTGGCGTGTGGACGTCGTAAAGTGTCGAGAAAAAATCCTCCCCAGTTGTCTCCATGACGTGATGGAATCGTAAGGGGGGTCTTGTACCATGCCTTGGCACTCTTAAGCAGAGTTGTGGGAAATATACAACATTTGATGGCTCCTCGCACGCCTCGATAATCCAGCAGAGCGTCTATGTTTTCTATATGCTCGCCGGGGTTAGTCGTACCATCGTATGTTCCTAACGGGGGAGGTTTCTCCAGACCTTTTGGGAGTTTCGTTGACATGATTTCCTCAGAAAGAGGGTCGTGAGGCTCGTCTTCATAAATGGAGAACAGAATTAAGGAGCGGGACCGGTTGTCACGATGCTTGCGATGGGGAGACCTTGAACGACGCCCGGTGCCATCAGGGGATGGTCGAGTCTCTCGCTGGATGTTTCTCCGCGTCTTCTTAGTTTGTAGGGACTTATTCCGTTGAGGAGATGAATGAGTCCTCTTCCTGATGGAATCAAAGGCTTCTGGCTGTTGATTTCTTCCGCGTCTAGGTGAACGGCTCCAAGATCAGTGATGCCTCCTCGTATGAGGTGGGGACCTGGAACGTCTTGAGTTTTCAAGAACGTCCAACCTTTCACTTTGTCGCATGAGGAGGAAGTTAATGGCATTGGTAGCCTTGACCAAAGCTACAAGAGTTGGAGTTGATCCCTCAGGGACAGGGATCAAAGCGAGGTCATCGGGAGTGACTTCTGGTTGGTGGGACGGCTCGAGTGATGGAGTGGCCATTCGTCCATCTTGAAAGTGATATGACTCCCCGAGGGGAGGGTTGTTAACATCGCCATCTCATTGCTTGATGAGGAAGTTCTTGGTCGCATGGGTGGAAATGAAATCCTCTTGGCCAGCCATTTGAGGGAGTATTGAGAAGAGAAGTTTTAATTTTCACGAATTTGGGAAGTGAAAACGGGAAAAATATTCCCACAGACGGCGCCCTGATCGTACCTGGAGATCATACTCCTTTGGCTGCTGACGTTGACTTCTAACCCTGCTCTCCCCCGGATATGACCATCGTCGAAGGAAACGATTCCCATGGGCTGTAAGTAGAGAAGTACGTTGGCCCGATGTATGTTTTGGGAACGTAGAAATCTTCTGGTTGTGTTATGCTCTGGGCGACTTGAAGATTCGTTTCAGCTACCAACATGGTTGCTTCTTTGGCCTTGCGGGTTTCCTAGACTTCCTGCTTTGGAGCGTCCTTATTTTTAGCGAACTATTTGTGGTGCCCATCCCTGATCAGTATCTTGATAGCATCCTTCAGGTGGATACAATCCTCAGTATTGTGCCCATGAGATTTGTGGAAACGACAATACTTGGTCTTATCCATGCCCGGTTTGTTTGGCAGCTGCTTTGGGAATCTGACCCCGGCCTGTTTGAATTCAGAGTTCGCGCATTCAGAGAGGATTTTCTCTCGCGTCGCTGAGAGGGGAGTATAGTCGCGGAACAGTCCTGCAGGACCCTTGTGCTCCTGCGGTTTACGTGAGCGTTCTTCCTTTCTTTTGTCGCCTCCCTAATGCGAGGTCGAGGGATTGTCATGTTTGGAGGATTTGGCATCGTTGTTCCTCCTTGTATCTCGGGAAGTGTTGGCCGCTTCCTTCTCTTCATATTGAATATAGGCCTGGGCCTTGAGGAGCAGAGTGTCAAGCGTGGATGGGGTTTCTATTTCGACAGCCTTTCAGAAGTCACTTTGTGGCTGCATTCCTCATTCCAGGAGGTATTTTTTCATATCGTCCATGGTCGAAACCTGAACTGCTTCTTTGTTGAACCTCTCAATGTATGCCCGGAGGGGTTCCTCCTTCCCCTGGATTGTTGCTTCTAAGGATGCCTCAGTCTTGGGGTGGCGTGTGGACGTCGTAAAGTGTCGAGAAAAAATCCTCCCCAGTTGTCTCCATGACGTGATGGAATCGTAAGGGGGGTCTTGTACCATGCCTTGGCACTCTTAAGCAGAGTTGTGGGAAATATACAACATTTGATGGCTCCTCGCACGCCTCGATAATCCAGCAGAGCGTCTATGTTTTCTATATGCTCGCCGGGGTTAGTCGTACCATCGTATGTTCCTAACGGGGGAGGTTTCTCCAGACCTTTTGGGAGTTTCGTTGACATGATTTCCTCAGAAAGAGGGTCGTGAGGCTCGTCTTCATAAATGGAGAACAGAATTAAGGAGCGGGACCAGTTGTCACGATGCTTGCGATGGGGAGACCTTGAACGACGCCCGGTGCCATCAGGGGATGGTCGAGTCTCTCGCTGGATGTTTCTCCGCGTCTTCTTAGTTTGTAGGGACTTATTCCGTTGAGGAGATGAATGAGTCCTCTTCCTGATGGAATCAAAGGCTTCTGGCTGTTGATTTCTTCCGCGTCTAGGTGAACGGCTCCAAGATCAGTGATGCCTCCTCGTATGAGGTGGGGACCTGGAACGTCTTGAGTTTTCAAGAACGTCCAACCTTTCGCTTTGTCGCATGAGGAGGAAGTTAATGGCATTGGTAGCCTTGACCAAAGCTACAAGAGTTGGAGTTGATCCCTCAGGGACAGGGATCAAAGCGAGGTCATCGGGAGTGACTTCTGGTTGGTGGGACGGCTCGAGTGATGGAGTGGCCATTCGTCCATCTTGAAAGTGATATGACTCCCCGAGGGGAGGGTTGTTAACATCGCCATCTCATTGCTTGATGAGGAAGTTCTTGGTCGCATGGGTGGAAATGAAATCCTCTTGGCCAGCCATTTGAGGGAGTATTGAGAAGAGAAGTTTTAATTTTCACGAATTTGGGAAGTGAAAACGGGAAAAATATTCCCACAGACGGCGCCCTGATCGTACCTGGAGATCATACTCCTTTGGCTGCTGACGTTGACTTCTAACCCTGCTCTCCCCCGGATATGACCATCGTCGAAGGAAACGATTCCCATGGGCTGTAAGTAGATAAGTACGTTGGCCCGATGTATGTTTTGGGAACGTAGAAATCTTCTGGTTGTGTTATGCTCTGGGCGACTTGAAGATTCGTTTCAGCTACCAACATGGTTGCTTCTTTGGCCTTGCGGGTTTCCTAGACTTCCTGCTTTGGAGCGTCCTTATTTTTGGCGAACTATTTGAGGTGCCCATCCCTGATCAGTATCTTGATAGCATCCTTCAGGTGGATACAATCCTCAGTATTGTGCCCATGAGATTTGTGGAAACGACAATACTTGGTCTTATCCATGCCCGGTTTGTTTAGCAGCTGCTTTGGGAATCTGACCCCGGCCTGTTTGAATTCAGAGTTCGCGCATTCAGAGAGGATTTTCTCTCGCGTCGCTGAGAGGGGAGTATAGTCGCGGAACAGTCCTGCAGGACCCTTGTGCTCCTGCGGTTTACGTGAGCGTTCTTCCTTTCTTTTGTCGCCTCCCTAATGCGAGGTCGAGGGATTGTCATGTTTGGAGGATTTGGCATCGTTGTTCCTCCTTGTATCTCGGGAAGTGTTGGCCGCTTCCTTCTCTTCATATTGAATATAGGCCTGGGCCTTGAGGAGCAGAGTGTCAAGCGTGGATGGGGTTTCTATTTCGACAGCCTTTCAGAAGTCACTTTGTGGCTGCATTCCTCATTCCAGGAGGTATTTTTTCATATCGTCCATGGTCGAAACCTGAACTGCTTCTTTGTTGAACCTCTCAATGTATGCCCAGAGGGGTTCCTCCTTCCCCTGGATTGTTGCTTCTAAGGATGCCTCAGTCTTGGGGTGGCGTGTGGACGTCGTAAAGTGTCGAGAAAAAATCCTCCCCAGTTGTCTCCATGACGTGATGGAATCGTAAGGGGGGTCTTGTACCATGCCTTGGCACTCTTAAGCAGAGTTGTGGGAAATATACAACATTTGATGGCTCCTCGCACGCCTCGATAATCCAGCAGAGCGTCTATGTTTTCTATATGCTCGCCGGGGTTAGTCGTACCATCGTATGTTCCTAACGGGGGAGGTTTCTCCAGACCTTTTGGGAGTTTCGTTGACATGATTTCCTCAGAAAGAGGGTCGTGAGGCTCGTCTTCATAAATGGAGAACAGAATTAAGGAGCGGGACCGGTTGTCACGATGCTTGCGATGGGGAGACCTTGAACGACGCCCGGTGCCATCAGGGGATGGTCGAGTCTCTCGCTGGATGTTTCTCCGCGTCTTCTTAGTTTGTAGGGACTTATTCCGTTGAGGAGATGAATGAGTCCTCTTCCTGATGGAATCAAAGGCTTCTGGCTGTTGATTTCTTCCGCGTCTAGGTGAACGGCTCCAAGATCAGTGATGCCTCCTCGTATGAGGTGGGGACCTGGAACGTCTTGAGTTTTCAAGAACGTCCAACCTTTCGCTTTGTCGCATGAGGAGGAAGTTAATGGCATTGGTAGCCTTGACCAAAGCTACAAGAGTTGGAGTTGATCCCTCAGGGACAGGGATCAAAGCGAGGTCATCGGGAGTGACTTCTGGTTGGTGGGACGGCTCGAGTGATGGAGTGGCCATTCGTCCATCTTGAAAGTGATATGACTCCCCGAGGGGAGGGTTGTTAACATCGCCATCTCATTGCTTGATGAGGAAGTTCTTGGTCGCATGGGTGGAAATGAAATCCTCCTGGCCAGCCATTTGAGGGAGTATTGAGAAGAGAAGTTTTAATTTTCACGAATTTGGGAAGTGAAAACGGGAAAAATATTCCCACAGACGGCGCCCTGATCGTACCTGGAGATCATACTCCTTTGGCTGCTGACGTTGACTTCTAACCCTGCTTGTTTGATATGGAAGGTGGGGGTGTACCTACAAGGTACTCTGATGCCAAAGTTAGTGTGGGCACAAGAGTAAACAAGTACGAATATATTTGGGGAGAAGATTGAATACATGACCCTCTTAACTTAGAGGGTTTATATAGAGGACCCCCAGCGCATGGACAATGGTTCTTATTTGGGCAAGGATCATGGATCTGCCCAAATATGTAACTACCAGAATTCAATCATCGGACGAGGATCCAGATCGTGATGATATGTCGGGCATAGAGCATCACGAACAGGATCTGTCCTAGTCAGATCTAGATGATTCCTGCCATGTGTGGGCAGGAACCATGAACAAGGAGAAATCTCAACCGACCACAGAGAGAAGGCCACCATCATGGATCCCTTTGGTCTTGGGTTATTGGGTCGTCTTGTAGACTGAGAAGATTGGGCCCAATCTGGTCGTTGGTCCAGTCCAGAACAATAAGTATTTGAATTACACTGAGATATGGTACTTCAAGACCAATTAGTTTTTTACTTCTCGAGGTCAAAAAGAGTTTTCTACACATCCAATAATCTAACATAATAGGGGTACACGACATACAATATTTATCCATATATGAATGTTTTAACACCGTTTCTATATAACTTTCTTAATGTAGAAATATTTTACTGACCAAATGCTCAATTTATAAACCGAGACATAACTTTTCCTTTTCTATGTCATTTATATCATGTTGTTTCAAGAAATTTATAGCTTTTGGAAAAATCTTCGTGGAATTTATTCAGGAGTTCCAATATTTTTATGTCACCCACATAAAAAACTATTATAGAAAATTATCTTCTAGATCTTTTCAAAAAAATACAATATTATTTAATCTTAAGGAAAAAAGTGAGTGGACGAATATAAATTTCACTGAAATATTTGAATTATTGTAAGAAATTCTTCCAGTAGATAGCATATTTTTTAATTGTAGTTATGAGACTAAGAAGATATTATGTTCAATGAGTTTAAACTATGTCAAAAGATATGCATGTCACAATGGTTTCATATTATATAGGAAAAAGTATGAAAACTTAGGAGTTCCCGTCTTCCCGAGTTGTAGGGAGTCACATAACAAGTTAAAGAACCGCGGTGCTAAAGATA
The DNA here is from genome assembly GCA_963966055.1 of Lathyrus aphaca. Lineage (NCBI taxonomy): Eukaryota > Viridiplantae > Streptophyta > Magnoliopsida > Fabales > Fabaceae > Lathyrus > Lathyrus aphaca. Next base: position 506,644,539 of record OZ014520.1, read on the forward strand.
ATGATGGAATAACTAGAAAGGGTATTCCTACAAAGGTGATGTGGTACCTACTGATAATTCATAGGTTCAAGAGATTGTTTGAAAATGTAAATGACGCAAAGAATATTAGATGACATGCAAATGAAATATAATGTGCTGGAAAAATTTGTCATGTAGTTGATTCATTATAATGGAAGAAAATTGATTCATTATTTCCAAATTTTTCCCTTGAGCCAAGGAGCCTTAGGCTTTGACTTGCCACCGATGAAATGAACTTGTTTTATATTATGAGTACTAACCATACTTCATGACATGTTCTTCTCATAATTGACAACCTATCTATGAGGTTGTGCATGAAGCGCAAATATGATGTTATTAAGGATGATTTTGAGTCTAAAGTAACCAGGGAACGATATGGTTGTTTATTTAACTCCCTTTATTGAAGATCTTAGTGTTTTTTAAGGAAGACATTGATGTTGATTATGCATATATAAGTGATAATTTTAAGATGTGTGCCATGTTATTTTGTAGAATCAATGACTTTACTGCATATGATATTTTTCTAGGTACATTGTTAAGAGACATAGAGTTTGTCCTATATGTGAAGATGATAGATTCTCTAACTGAAATACCCCAATTTCATAATTTAATTATTTATTTAATTATTTATGAACATGCGGTAATTTGTGGTATTTTGTGGAATATTAAGAAGAATGAATTATTTTATTAAATAACAATATTAGAATAATTGGATATTATTTAAATATTATTATTAAAAATAAAATAAAAGAAGTTGGAGGTCTTATGGGTAGGATGGTCTTTTGAGAAGTTTATGAGAAAAGGGAAAACGATCAATTTCTCATAATTCGTGTTTTTGGTGAAGAGTGAGAGTTGCTCTGAAGAACAAGGAGACCAAGGTTGGAATTACTCAGGAAATGATGGAGAATGCTCAATCGAATAAGGTATGGGGAGTAGTTCTCTTTCAATATTTATAATGTATCGATAGTGTTATGAGAAAAGGTTTTTTTTTGAGAGAAACCCTTATGGTTAGGAAGATTGTTGGTAGGTTTTTGATGATTTGATGTTGTTATATGTTGTAGGTGAAGACTATATGTGGATAATAGGTTGTATAATTGATTTATGTGTTTTCTACTATCAAATGATGGTTTTTTAGGGTTTTAGTCGTGTCTGGAACGTGTAGAAATCATAGGGTTTTCTACAGAATTTCACCTTCTCTCTTAGTGAGAAGGAGCTCGCTAAGCGAGCGAGTGAGACTTTGGGAAGTTCGCAAACAGTGAGTTGCTCGCTTAGCGAGACCTGTAGCTTTTTGAAAAATGTTTTCTTTTTCTGAATGACTCGTAATGATTTGTTTTGTTGTGCTATGTTATTGTTGTGAGTTCTTGGCATGCTATAATAGGCCAAATGTGTAAGAATAATGATGAAATGATGTTATGATGACTATGTTGCAAAATGATGATATGTAGTATTGATAATATGAGTATGCAAAGTAGATGTATGAATGACGAAGGATGTATAATAATGAATGTTGATGCAAATGTTGATTATGATGATTATGTAGATGTTGTTGAATCGTTGCATTCATGATATACTTATGTTGATAGAGGCTTCAATCCCATGGTGTGGATTGAGGTATTGTTGTTTATGTTGTGCGCCCTTGTGGAGGTTTGATGGCCTAGTGTCCATCCATGATGATGATTCGGTACCACATGCATATTAAGAGGAATGCATTTCATTATTGGTGGCATAGCATGATTGCATTTGTTTATGATGATATGATTGATTTTGTTGTATGTGGGTGAAATTTGATGTAAATGATGTATTGTTGTATGTTTTCTTATAATTCCATATTTATATTATTTATATTAAATGTGAATTTACTCACCCTGTCTGCCTTTCGTGATGGTCTATTATCCCATCCTGTAGATTCTCAAGAATAACTCGATGTTCGAAAGTAGCTCGGAGTGCATCTCATGTCGTTTATAGAGTCTAGGTGGTGTTCTGTTTTGTGTCGTGTAGCACTGGGAATGCTTGGATTTTTTTTTGTCTGTTTTTAACACATGATTGATTATGTTTTGGATTTCAATTTAATCGTTAAACTATGTTGAATAGAGTTGACAATAATGATGACCCGTTGCATATTTAAATGATGTTTGTGTATATAATAATGCATGTTGCAACCCGTGTTATGGGACATGACACATAGATGGGCTATTTGATGTTTTGTTGAAGTGTGATGCCCTTTTATGTTGAAACTCTTATTTTTATTGAGTAATTTCATATATTTACGTTGTGGAGTAAAAAGGGTGTTACATTAGTGGTATCGAAGCAGGTCAGTCTGTCAGGTCATGTGTTGTTGTTGTTGTAAACACCCCAAATTTGCCCTCATCCATTCACACCATGGCTTGTGATCTCCTCATATGCATAAACTCAATCATATCACCTCATATTGCATTTTTTGCTTCACTGCATTAGTTCTAAGTCATCTGCATCTAGGGTTTGTGATCTGAGCAATCCAAGAGCCATTTGAGCCACCCCAAAGGAATTCAATCACTTCAAAGGGGCCCATGCATGTTCAAGCATCATATTATATCCTCTCAAAGTCAAGAATGTCAAAGAATCACAAGAACTGAGAATGGCATGGAAGCAGAGCCAGGTTTGACTGCACAGATGACCTAGAATTAGGGTTTTGGTTTTAGAGGCCTTGACTCCAATTTTTTTGGTCATTATTGTTTCCATTAGTCTCTATATGTTATGAGGATCATGCATATCAAGTTTCATGAAGAAATTCCATGGGGAAGGCATCTGATCAAGAGTTGACTTCTTGTGCAAGTCAGTGCAAAATCAGGGCATCTGAGGCCCCCAATGACCCAACCAAAGGGTGTTCTCCATCATTTTGAATGTGTATGATCTTTATTTGGTCATAGAAGATGTTATAAGTTCACAAAATTGAAGAATTTCAAGCCATTTGCAAAGTTGCCATCTTGGGAAAGTGACTTGTATTGAAAACTTGTTGTTTTGGGAAAGTTTTTCAACCTCCTCTTATTGATTCAAAAATGCTTCAAATGAGAAAACTTTGGTCATGAAAGTTGTATATTGGATCATTCCCTTTTCAAAAAGTACAAGAACTTTTTCTAATTCATTTTGGATCAAAAGTTATGGCTTTGCAAAGTTGGGAAAAATCATTGAAATTTCACTTTTTGCACAAGAGGGAAAGTTGCAAAACCTCATGCCAAGGCCAAAGATGACTTAAAAGTGACTTCTAATCTTCATACAAACACAATGCAATGCCTAAAATTCATATTGGCCCAAGAAATTTCTCATTTTTCATGCCTTGATGTCCAAGTATCATAAGCCATTTTTCATGAAAATCACAAAGAGGGAAAACTTGCAAGAAGGGTTCCTTTGGTTTTGTTTAATCTCTAATCAATATCAAAGTGTCATAGCAGCATTATATGGTGCATTTTGTTGCATATTTCCCAAGAGATGTCACATGTCCATGGCCAAAAATCACAAGATGCACAAAGTTGGAAATTGGCAAAACACATGCTATCTTGCAATCCCAATGTTGCAGTCCTTCACAAACCATCCAAGGGTCCTCCTTAAAGCTGGCTGAGGCAATCCAAACATAGAGATCTCCTCTGCCATGGCCCCTACCCCCAAGTACAACTTACTTGACATTTTGGCAACTTGAGACATACCAATCACATCAGTCCACATCAACTCCTCTAACCTATCACACTTGTTTATACAAACCAAAAGCAAGCCATTTGAAAAAAAAACACAGGCCTGAAAACACCAAGAGGACATCACTCTCATTTTTCAACCTCATTGGCAAAACTTCTTCTCTGAAAAATCTCCTCACATAGCCATCAAACCTCACTTTTTCTTTCACTAACAAGTCACAAATCACCCTTAGAACAAGAATCACCACCTGAAACAGCTTGAAACATCACACACCAAGGCCTTCATTGCTGCTACACCAGAGCAAAACAGTCATAACCAACCATTCTCAAAAGTTTTCTAAGCTTCATTCCATCATCAGGAGGATCATTGGAGCTTGTTTGAAGCAAAGGACTAGCCGGAAAGCTCCAAAGTTCAAAGCTCCAGTTCAGGTATCATCAAGAACATTTTTTCCAGAAATGTAATCTCTTGTTATAGGATGATAGAGTTTGTTTCGCTGATCATGTTAAGCTTTGAAACACTGAAAACGGTTGAGAAGTGAGTGTGTATGCATGTTCTGAAGTTTTTGCAGTTTTCTTGATTTTGCTCGAATCTTGTTGTTGATACATTGTAAATGTGATCTTGTGATTGATTCATGCTTGTGATTGATTCATGTTTGTGGTTTAAGTACAGAAAATGACATTTTTGAAAAAAGTCAAAAATAACACATAACTTCCACCATTGGAAGTTAAGTGCAGAAAATGACATTTTTGAAAAAAGTCAGAAATAACACATAACTTCCACCATTGGAAGTTAAGTGCAGAAAATGACATTTTTGAAAAGAAGCCTAAAATAACACATAACTTCCACCATTGGAAGTTAAGTGCAAAAAATGACATTTTTGAAAAAAGTCAAAAATAACACATAACTTCCACCACTGGAAGTTAAGTACAAAAAGTGACATTTTTTAAAAAATTTAAGAATTGGATCCCCTCCTTTGGGCAGTGAATTTGTATAGGTTTAGGGTTCCTTTGAATGCATTTTCAATTTCTTATCTTGATGTTGCTTCTGGTTTTGGTTTTTGTTTTGTGCATTGATCATAAACCCTAATTTGGGTTTCCCTTTGCCTTCATCTTGCATTTGCTTGCATACCATGACTTGCCATAGCATTTTGTGCATCCATTTGATTCATTAGACATCTTAAGACATATTAGAAGCATGTTTGATCATTGCATCTTTCATTTGCCATGTTGTATGTCATTTGCATTCCATAACTTTTCATGTATGTTCATGTTTCTAAGCATGTTTCTCTTGCATCCATATGTTTGTATGATCATCCCTATGCCTTGTTTCATGTTTGCATCATCTCATAGCATCATTATCATCACACACATGCTTCTGGTTTTGGTTTGAATCATCTCATTGCATTCCATTTGCATTGCATTTCATTCATTTTGCTAACTTTTCAGGTGGTAAGTTACTTTGAGAAGTGGATTTTCCTTCACTTCTCACAATTTCTTTTCATCTCTCTTATGCATCATTGCTGCATTTTGTCTTGTTTGATATTGAGCTTGCTCATTCTTGTTCTTCTTACTTTCTTTCCTCAAGTGACTTGTCTTCTTAAATGAAGCAAGTGACTTTGCTTCTCTTTGATCCTTTCATCTTCTTCCTGGTGGTTCCTCTGAAGATCTTTCTTGTAAACCTCACAAACCCTAGGAACAACCAAGCATGACAATAATTAGGGTTTTGATTAGTCCCCCTATTTAGATTTTACCTTTGTGTCTCATTGAGTCTTCTCTTCTCATCTCATAATCAAGGACTAAACCCTGAAGGCTTTAAGGCTTTGTGATTAAGCTTATGCCTGCATCCTTCTATTAGGATGGAGTGTATAACTTTAATCCTAAGTGTTAAACCCTTAATGTGTTTAAATCCTTTAATCAATTCATCTAATAATCATCAAGACATCAAGCTTGTAACTTGGGCCTTGCATTAGGGTTCTAATTCTTCCTTAATTAGTTAAGAAGGACTAACCCTAGTGTTAATGGACAAGTCCCCCTCAAGTTGTCTTACAAACCCTAAAAATCACTTCATCATCTTACTGTCGCTCCCGATAGATGGGACCGGCCCAAATAAAGGTACATACGCGAACGGTCGGCGAGAGGGACAATGAGAACACACAGCCGTGGACTCACTGGAGATGAAAAGAGTCGCCAGCTAGGCATTTTTATCCCGAAGGAAAGGCAATGCTGCATAGACCTAGAAAGATATGGACAAGACGGTTGCGAACCAGAGAGACTGAGAAAGGGGGTTGGTTACAACCTGGGAAGGTATTAGCACCCAGATTGTCCGCCGTACTCGACGGGATCCACGCTTAAAAGATTTGTGTTTTAAAGGGGTAGTGTCAGTGCAATTTGTGTGCAAAAGAGCTGGAAAAGGATGTACAGGTGTCAGTGTAAAGAAAAGTGAAGTGTGATATATACAGTGTCAGTGTAAGAAAAGGAATAAGATGCTCAAGATCATGAGGCTAAAAAGAATGAAGCTGGAAGGAGGGGGAATATACAGAGACTTTTGTTCGATAATCGTTAAGTTATGCCTACGTATCCTCTCGTGCAATGAGGAAGTCAGAACACCGTAGTTCGACCCAAAGAGACTGAAAGATGAATTGACTTGTGAACTGCTTACTTGCCTATGCTCAAGTGTATGATCTGTCTGGCACAGATGCAAACTGTCTTGCATTAGACGGAAGAAGCGAGTTCTCGTTTGTGAGTGAAGGTGATGAGAAAAGAATCCCGAAGGAGGCGATTATTGTTTGTTTTTGTGTTTTCAGTCTTTTATTGCTTTTGAAAGTTTGTCATAAGTTAATGAGCTTAAGCCTAAACCAATGGGTTAGTAATCTCATCCCATCTTCCCTCTGATTAGGGGTAATGAGAGTACCTTAAGTGTGAAGTCAGCTTCTCACACTTAATCACCTTTGATGTAGGATTAAGATCATTAACCTACTTGTGATTATTTAGATGTTTTTGTTGTTTTTGTTTAGTGTTAAGTAATGAGGTTAAGCCATAATCAGGGATTTAACAGACTCATTACACCATCCTAATAGAAGGATAATAGATGAGAATGTTTATGCTGAGGAAAGCTCCTCAACTTAATCTATGATTAGGGATTAAACTCATGACAAAACAAACCTTAATTAGATGGATTTTATTTAATGATATGATGATGAAGTGGATTTTATAATTTGTGAGACAACTTGAGGGGGACTTGTCCATTAACACTAGGGTTAGTCCTTCTTAACCAATTAAGGAAGAATTAGAACCCTAATGCAAGGCCCAAGTTACAAGTGTGATGTCTTGATGATTATTAAGTGAATTTATTAGGAGATTTAAACACATTAAGGGTTTAACACTTAGGATTAAGGTTATACACTCCATCCTAAGAGAAGGATGCAGGCATAAGCTTAATCACAAAGCCTTAAAGCCTTTAGGGTTTAGTCCCTGATTATGAGGTGAGAAGAGAAGACTCAAAAGAGACACAAAGGTAAAACTAAGTGGGGAGACTAATCAAAACCCTAATCATTGTCATGCTTGGTTGTTCCTAAGGTTTGTGAGGTTTACAAGAGAAGTCTTCAATGGAACCACCAGGAAGCAGATGAAAGGATCAAGAGAAGCAAAGCAACTTGCTTCATTCAAGAAGTCAAGTCACTTGAAGAAAGAAAGTGGGAAGAATAAGAATGAGCAAGCTCAATATCAAACACAAGATAAAATGCAGCATGGATGCAAGAGATGAAAAGAAAAGTTATGAGAAGTGAAGGCAAATTCACTTCTCAGAGTCACTTACCACCTGAAAAGTTAGAAAAGAAAGTGCAATGCAATGCAAAATGAGATGAAATGGTATGATGCAAACCAAAACCAGAAGCATGTTTATGATGATAATGATGCTATGAAGTGATACAAACATGAGACAACAAATGGAGATGATCATACAAGCTCATGGATGCAAATGGAGCAAGTTAAGAACCAAGAACATACATGAAAAGCTATGAGATGCATATGGCATACAACATGGCAAATGAAAGGTGCAATGATCAAACATGCTTTCAATATGTCTTATGATGTTAAATGAATCAAATGGAGGCATGGAATGTCATGGCAAATCATGTTATGCAAGAAAATGCAAGATGGATGCATATGGAAGCCCAAATTAGGGTTTATGAACAATGCCACAAACAAAAACCAAAATCAGAAGCAAACAACATTATAAAAAATTGAAAATGCACTCAAAGGATCCCTAAACCTATACTAACCCACTGCCCAAAGGAGAGGTCTCAACTCTTAACCAATTTCAAGTTATGATTTTTCTAAGATTTCTAGGGTTTTAGGGTTCCTTAACAAGAAAATTACCAAACAAATTGAAAATGAGAGATCAAATCATGGCCATTTAATCTCACAAACTACATGCTAAACACAATGCAATGCAAAAAGAACCAAGGTCCAACTCTTTAGGGTTAGGCAGAAATGATTTTTGGAAGTTTGGATCAAAATAATGCATAAAAATGATTTTAATTCAATGAAAAATCCTCAAAATGCATCAAGATCAAAAAATAAATTTGGTTTGAAGGTTGGACAATGTTTCTAAATGTCTTAAAACATTTCATGAATTTTTTGGTGATTTTAAAATACCTAAAAGTATTTTTAATAAATTAATTTTCATTAATCAATTAAAAATAAACTTTTAAATATTTAAAAATACTTTTCTAATGCTAAAAATGAAAATAAAAATATTTTTGTGTTTTAAAAATTAATGAAACTCTTGAAAAAAAGTTTCATAATTTTTAAATGGTTTTTGCTATTTTAAATAAATTGTACAAATTAAATGAGAAAGAATGAAATTAAAATCAAAATAAATGGAAGTATGCTGGATGGATGGCTGAGATTGAGTCTGGCCAGGAAAGGGTTGACTGCGCACGCAGATCAAAGGCCCACATTCAAACTTGGTTAATCTGAATTATTAATTAAATAAATGTGATTAGGGTTTCTAATGATGAATCACAGCCACACACACGCGCGCGAAGTCAACAAAGTCAAGGGATCCAACGTACCAGATTCAAACTTCCTTAATTGCAGGATTAAAACCCTAATTATTTTCAGGTGGCCGGAGAAGATCTCCGGTCATCTTCTCCGGTGGGAACACCACCTGAAAATTTCTAAAACTCTCAAAACGCAACTAAAACGAAATCTAAAAACACAGAAATGATTCCCACACTTCACTAAATCAAAACCCCAAGCTAAAACTCATTTATATTTCATCAATCTCATGAATCGAAACAAACAAAAATTTAGGGCAAGACTTTCAGAACACGATTACATCCTTATTTTTCCACCATTTTCAAAACCAATGACATATTTATGATCAGGGAAGCATGAATAACAACTTAAGAACTTAAAAAAGGATTTCTGGAAAAAATGTTCTTGAGCTACCTGAGTTTTGAAGCTTTCAGTTCACAGCTTTCTGGGTGCTTTCCTGCTTGCAATCAACTCCACTTGACCTCCTGAGAAGCTTTCAATGCTTGGAAAGAGTTTATGATGGCTGGTTTTGAGGTTTGAACAAGTTCTGTTCAATGGAGGGCAGAAATCATATTTGTGATTCTGGGGGTTTTAGGCTATGGTGATGGATGCTTTGTGATCAGAGGAACATGTTGAGTTGATCTATGAAGTGGGCTTGTGTGTTTGTGGCTTGTTTTCTGAGTTTCGAAGGTTTTTGCTCCAAGGGTGGAAAATGGGAATGTGATGCTATGGCTTGCTTCAGGCTTTCTTGTTGTATGAAATGGCTGGCATTTGATCCACATAAACAAATCCCATTGGTCAGGTGATGTGACTTGGCCTGCTGTGATAGGTGAGCTAGCTTTTGCAAAAAGTCCACTCTTGTGTAAGAGAAATCATGGGCAACTCCTAGCTTGGTACAAGGGGTGTGGGCTGCGCAGCAAGGTGAGGGGAAAGGCTAGGGTTGGTTCAGCAGCCAAGGCAGCAAGTGGATGGAAGTATGATGATGGTTTTGCAACTTGTTTACTTTTAGTTCACATGTAAATATCTTGCTCCCAAGGCCATGAAACATGAGAAATTCTTAGTCCATTCTGAACTTTAGGGTACATGTGATGTTTGTGTGATGGTTAGACATGAATTAGAAGTCACAAATGCCTTGGTACAAAGTTTTTGCAAGTTTTCCATTTGGTGCATATTTTGAAAATTAGTGATTTTTGCCAACTTTGACACACCATAACTTTTGATCCAAAATGAATTAGGTCATGTTCTTGTACTTTTTGAAAAGGGAAAGATCTAATCCACAACTTTCATGACCAAATTTTTTCCATTTGAAGCATTTTTGGATCAAAAAGCAAGGGTTGAAAAAGTTGCATAAAATGACATCTCATTAAAAGTCAACCATGCCCTAAAAGTCAACTTTGCCAAAACTTGTAATTCTTGAATTTTGTGAACTTCAACCTTCTTCCATGATCAAATAAAGATCAAATACACTCAAAATTATGAAGATCACCCCTTGGTTGGGTCATTGGGGGCCTCAGATGCCCTGATTTTGCACTGACTTGTCTGAAAAGTCAACTCTTGATCAGATGACTTCCCCATGGAATTTCTTCATGAAAATTGATATGCACACTCCCTATACCATATAGAGACCAATAGAAACAAGAATGACCAAAAAATTTGGAGTTATGGCCTCTGAAACCAAAACCCTAATTTTAGGTCATCTGTGCAGTCAAGCCTGGCTCTGCCTCCACACCAATCCCAGTTCTTGTGATTCTTTGGCATTCTTGACTTTGGGAAGATATAATATGATGCTTGAACACATATAGACCCCTTTGAAGTGATTGGTGACTTTTGGAGTGGCTCAAGAAGCCCTTGGATTGCTCAGATCACAAACCCTAAATGCAGATGACTTTGAATCTGTGCAGTGAATCAAAAATGTGATATGAGATGTTATGATTGTGTTTATGCATATGAAATGATCACAAGCCATGGTGTGAATGGGTGAGGGAAAATTTGGGGTGTTTACAGCTGCCCCTATTCAAACATGAGTTAGCTGTGCAGGATGTGAGCAACGGCTTAACAGGCAAGCGAGATAACTTGTGGTTGAATACCAAAGACAGTCCCAAATTTGCACTCACAGAATGAAGAAGAAAAAGGATATAGATTGCAAAAGAAAATAAAGTATATTGTAAAGTGTGGGCGACGGAGGACGACCGTCGAGCAGAGGACGACTGCTAGGTAAAAAGCAATGACGGGGACGACCGACATGCTGGGAAAAGTGCGAAAAATAAGGCAATGACGGGGACGGCCGACATGCTGGGGATAAAAGAATTATGATGGGGACGGCCATCAAGATAAAGCTGTAAAATTCTCTGGGGATTAATGAAACATGACGGGGACGGCCATCAAGTTCATAAAGTAACCAACGATGGGGACGACCATCGGGCTAAAAGAAGAAAAGGGACCACGACGGGGACGGCCATCGGGTTAAAGAATAAATGAAATAAACAGATGATGAGGGACGGTCATCAAAGGTGAAGGACGATCACCTAGCAGGGGACAGCTGCTCTGTTGGGTATAAGATGAGGGACGGTCATCTAAGGTGGAGGACGACCACCTGGCAGGGTACGGCTGCCGAAAAATATCACGACATAGGACGAATGTCAGATGAAAAAGGTCAACGATGGGGACGGCCATCGGACGAGCATGATGGAGGACGACCATCAAGAGGTGGAGGACGACCACCTAGCAGGGGACGGCTGCTCTCAAGGTTTGTCATGACATAGGACGAATGCCAGATAACCAAAATCAACAATGGGGACGACCATTGGATAAAATGATGAAGGACGATCATCAAAAGGTGGAGGACGACCACCTAGCAGGGGACGGCTGCTAAAAATGTCAACGATGGGGACGGCCATCGGATGAGCATGACGGAGGACGACCATCAAGAGGTGGAGGACGACCACCTAGCAGGGTACGGCTGCTCTCAGGGTTTATCATGACACAGGACGAGTGTCAGAAAAAGAAAATTGTTTGTTGGTGATGTACTGGGGAATAGTAAACACGGACGAGTATTTACATCCAAGAAACAAAAGGTATAAGTGTTTAGATATCTGTGTAGATTAAAGATGCGGACGAGCATCCTTAAGACTACGATACGGACGAGTATCGGGTAGAGACAAATACTGACACGTGTTCAGAGATGATGATACGGACGAGTATCAACGGGTTAACAAAGAACACAGGCGAGTGTTGAATCTGAGAGGATTCTTCTGGGGAATAGTAGACACAGGCGAGTATCTATATTCGAGAAGACAGAAGTGTTTGACACAGTGTATGGACTAAAGATGCGGACGAGCATCCTTAAGACCATGATACGGACGAGTATCATGTAGAAACAAACTCTAGACGCATGTTATGAGATGATGGTACGGACGAGTACCAACTGGTTAACAAAGAACAAGGACTAATGTTGAATCTGCGGGGATATAAGTGGTATATATAAGATACGGACGGGTATCTGTATGAGAGTGATTGGTGTATAGATGAGTATTTAACTGCTGGGGAGAGCGACACGGACGGGTGTCAAAAGGTGAAGAGTGTAGTATGAACAAGTATCTGATATACAAAGTGTAGGCGACTGCGCTGGGGATATGACACGGACGGGTGTCAAAGGATTGTCATATGCAAGTGTATGTGAGTGCAAAGAGGACGTCTTTGGCTTTCTGCTGGGGATATGACACAGATGGGTGTCAAAAGGTATCTGTAATACGAGTGGTTTTGTTTGCACAGGGTATTCGGGTGACTTTACTGGGGAGTGATGACACGGACGGGTGTCAAAGGGAGTATATATACTGGTGTTTGTGAATGTGAGGCAACTGCTTTTGCTGGGGAATCTCCGCTGGGGATTTGGGTGAAGTATTCTGTATATTATTGAAATGTCATTATTCACAAGTGTTGATTCAGAACATGGCTTATGATTATGCTATATGTTTGATTTTTTGCCGTAATGCTCCGTATTAAACGGAATGCTACGCTTTGTGGGTGAATATGATGTGGATACCATGATTGTGCAAAGATACCAAACCGGGATTCGGATCCCGTTGCTACGAAGATCTTCGGCCAATCTGCTTGAAATAGGCATCCCAGCTGGGGATAAGGTCATTTGTAGATCTGATGAGATGATATCTGCTTGGGGAAATGGGTCAATGATAGACCTATTCCAGTAAATGAGGGACCCAGCTGGGGTTTGCATAAGCTTTCTTCACTCTGTTGTGATCTTCTATGCGCTGCTCTTCTGGATAGAGGTTGGAGCTTGGTGGGGAGATGGTTCCCTGACCTTTATACTCGGCTGAGGATGAAATGGCGACTCGGCTGGGAAGAAAGAGAAATCACTGGAAGATCTCCCTAAAGATTCTGTTGAGGTGGGTTCTTGACTCAGCCGGGGATATGGGCGCCTTCTGTGATGCTTGGAAACTCTGATGGGGCTAAGTAATAAGTGGCAACTCAGCTGGGGAGAAAGCATTTTGAGTGCTGAATGTTGATTTGTCAGCTTGTCGGAGTGAAGCTTTCATGCCCCAAGTTGCATTCTGGATACCTGCAATCCTGCAAAGATAGGGAAACACACAAGTAATCCCGAGGTATCCTTTACTGGATTCCGTCTTAGGAGTTTAGACACTTCTGAGAGTAAGTACATTCCCTACAAGCACGCTTTTTATTTAAAGATAAACATCTGTATTCTATGCAAACAGTTTTTTTCTTTTTAGACATCAGACATTTTTTGCAAATATAGAAAATGTACAAGACGAGACATGACTGAATATCTGATTTTATTAATTCATATGCCCTGAACTGGCGAGATACAGCCAAAGGAACAAATCCCCTGAAATGAGGAGATTGTTACAAATTGAGAAACAAAATGCTGGCAATGTTGATGACGCTTTAAGGAGCTTCCTCTTTACTATGACTCGTATGACTTTTGACGTTCTTCTCATCTTGCTTTCTGAAGAATGTTGATTCTGATTGAAGCTTGACCCTTTCGAAGCTTACCAAGTTGTAAACGATACAGACGAATTCAGAATGCAGTTGTTCGCTTATTCCCTTATTTTGCATGGATCGCCCTTTCGGGTTTTCAATCCATCGGGATACCCATTTTTGCCTGAGCTGTCCAATGTGGCTTTTCAACTCAGCGGGTGTACATTTTTTTATTTATTTTCCCTTATTTTTGCCCGAGTCTTTTATTCTGTTTTTGACTCGCCGGGATGCCCTATTTTTGCCTGGACTTACATTCTGTTTTTATGTCCAGCGGGTCATTTTTTATGCGAAGTATTTTTTAACTGCATCTGAATTCACAGGGGACGGGAAGTCTTCACCATCCATGGTGCTGAGCATCAGTGCTCCACCGGAAAAAACTTTCTTTACCACAAATGGTCCTTCGTAGTTTGGAGTCCATTTGCCCCTGTGGTCTGTATGAGGAGGGAGGATTCTTTTCAGCACAAGATCTCCTACTTGGTACCCTCGATGCCTGATTTTCTGATCGAAGGCTTTCTTCATTCTCTTCTGATATAACTGCCCATGACATATTGCAGCCAATCTTTTCTCTTCAATCAGACTCAGTTGCTCGTATCGGGCCCGAACCCATTCTGCTTCACTCAGTTTAACATCCATTAATACCCGCAGAGAGGGTAATTCAACTTCAACAGGTAGGACTGCTTCCATACCATACACAAGTTGATACGGTGTTGCCCCAGTGGATGTTCTGATTGACGTGCGGTACCCATGCAAGGCAAACGGTAGCATTTCATGCCAGTCCTTGTAAGTGATTACCATCTTCTGCACAATCTTCTTGATGTTCTTATTAGCTGCCTCAACTGCGCCATTCATCTTTGGCCTGTAAGGAGAAGAATTATGGTGTTGGATCTTGAAGTCCCGGCACAGCTCTGCCATCATTTTGTTGTTTAGATTGGAACCATTATCAGTAATGATTCGCTCGGGCACTCCATACCGACAGATGATATCTCTTTTCAGAAATCTGGCTACTACTTGTCTTGTAACATTTGCATATGATGCTGCTTCGACCCACTTGGTGAAATAATCAATGGCGACCAGGATGAATCTGTGGCCATTTGAAGCAGTTGGTTCAATCTTGCCAATCATGTCAATGCCCCACATAGCAAAGGGCCATGGTGAAGACATTATGTTCAAAGGATTGGGAGGTACATGCACCTTATCCGCATAGATCTGGCATTTGTGGCATTTTCTGGCATAGGCACAACAGTCGGCATCCATTGTGATCCAGTAATAACCCGATCTTAGCAACTTCTTAGCCATGGCATGCCCTCCCGCGTGGGTACCAAAGGATCCTTCGTGCACTTCATGCATTAGTAAGTCTGCCTCTGTCTTGTCGACGCATTTGAGGAGTACCATATCAAAGTTTCTCTTATATAGGGAACCATCAGTGTTCAAGAAGAAACTACCAGCAAGCCTTCTCAAAGTCTTCTTATCATTGGAAGATGCCCCAGGTGGGTATGTTTGATCCTCTAAGAAGCACTTAATGTCATGGAACCAAGGCTTATCATCTTTGACAACATCTGCTGCGAACACATATGCTGGTCTGTCCAGTCTGGACACTGAGATCTGAGGTACAAAGTTGGTAGCCTGAACTTTGATCATGGATGAAATGGTAGCCAGGGCATCTGCAAACTAATTCTCGTCTCGAGGGATATACTCAAGCTTGACTGTTGTGAAGAAAGTCAACAACCTTCTTGTATAATCCCTGTAAGGTATCAGATGATCTTGGTGGGTGTACCATTTGTCGTTGGTCTGATTGATTACCAGAGCTGAATCTCCGAACACGGTCAATGTTTTGATCCTGAGGTCAATGGCTTCCTCAAGACCCATGATGCAAGCTTCGTATTCAGCTTCGTTGTTAGTGCAGTTGAAAGTGAGTTTTGCCGAGAAAGGCATGTGAACTCCTTTGGGTGTAATGAGCACTGCACCAACACCACGACCATTCATATTAACAGCCCCATCAAACATCATAGTCCATTCTTCTTCTGGGTCAGGCCCTTCAGTGTGAACAGGCTCTTCATGATCTTTTGCTTTTATGAACATGATGTCTTCATCAGGGAAGTCAAATCTCATAGGCTGGTAATCATCGATGGGTTGCTCAGCAAGATATTCAGACAATACACTGCCCTTGATGGCTTTCTGAGACGTGTATTGGATGTCATATTCTGTAAGGATCATTTGCCATCTTGCAACCCGTCCGGTAAGAGCTGGCTTCTCAAATATGTACTTAACTGGGTCCATCTTTGAGATCAACAAAGTAGTGTGGGTCAACATATACTGTCTCAGTCGGCGAGCAGCCCACGCTAAAGCACAGCAAGTTTTCTCGAGCAGTGAATAACGTTGTTCACAGTCGGTAAACTTTTTGCTTAGGTAGTATATTGCATACTCTTTTCGACCAGACTCGTCATGCTGGCCCAGCACACACCCCATTGACCCTTCTAATACTGTCAAGTACATTATCAGAGGTCTTCCTTCAACTGGAGGCATAAGGATTGGAGGTTCTTGTAAGTACTCCTTGATCTTGTCAAAAGCCTTCTGGCAGTCTTCATTCCACCTGACCGTTTGCTCTTTCCTCAATAGTTTGAACAAGGGTTCACAGGTTGCTGTAAGGTGGGATATGAACCTTGAGATGTAGTTCAATCGACCTAAGAACCCTCGAACTTCTTTCTCTGTCTTCGGTGCAGGCATCTCTTGAATAGCTTTGACTTTATCAGGGTCAACTTCAATCCCTTTCTCGCTCACAATAAAACCCAGCAGCTTACCAGATCGCACCCCGAATGTGCACTTGTTGGGGTTTAACTTCAGTTGATACTTCCTCAGACGCTTGAACAGTTTCAGCAGATTTACCAGATGGTCTTCTTCAGTGAGGGACTTGGCGATCATATCATCCACATAACATTCGATTTCCTTATGGATCATATCGTGGAATAATGTCACCATAGCCCGTTGATATGTTGCACCGGCATTCTTGAGCCCAAATGGCATTACCTTGTAGCAGAATGTGCCCCAGGTTGTGATGAAGGTTGTCTTCTCCATGTCCTCAGGTGACATTTTAATCTGATTGTATCCTGAAAATCCATCCATGAAGGAGAATACCGAGAACTGAGCAGTATTATCCACCAATACATCAATGTGAGGTAAAGGGAAGTTATCTTTCGGGCTAGCTCTGTTCAGATCCCGGTAGTCAACACACATTCTTACTTTGCCGTCTTTCTTAGGCACAGGTACAATATTAGCAACCCACGGCGGATAGCTAGTTACGGCAAGGAACCCGGCGTCCCATTGCTTTTGTACCTCTTCCTTGATTTTCATTGCCATGTCTGGACGAGTACGGCGTAACTTCTGTTTAACCGGCGGGCATTCTTCTTTCAAAGGCAGCTTGTGCACAACAATGTCGGTATCCAACCCTAGCATATCTTGATAAGACCAAGCAAACACGTCCACATACTCTTGAAGCAGGTCAATCAGTTGTCTCTTCACTGAGTCTTGTAAGCAGGCCCCGATTTTAACTTCTTTCACGTCTTCATCTGTACCAAGATTGATCGTTTCAACCTCCTCCTGGTGAGGAGTAATAACCTTTTCCTCTTGTCTTAACAACCTGGCTAGCTCTTCAGGAAGCTCATATTCTTCTTCAACCCCTTCATCAGCTTGATTGATCGGATTGTCAAAGTCATACGAAGTCATAGCCGTGCTGTTGTCGGTGCTGTCTGGAAGGCACACTCTGCAAGGGTTCAGTTTGTTCATTTTAGTGATTTGATTTTAATCTTGTTTAGAAAAGTGAAATAAAGTTGTCATTTTGAAAACACTGCCATTTATTTTTTGTACAAAAAGAAAAATGGAAAAACAGTGAGCGAAAGGAAAAAGACTCGTTTGCAAAAAGATGTCTGATATTTCATTGATTAATCTTGTTTGCACAAAAAGTACAGATGGCCCGATTACAAAATGAGTCTTGTCATCTTGGGCAAGATGCAAGACTTTGATGCATGCTATAAAAATACAGGAAATAATAATTACTCTGCATGAGTAACTCTTATAATTTCCTGGGAAGACCAGTTCGAGATACTGCTCCCCGGGATCTTTGGACGAATCCAGCTTTCCAAGTTGCGTTCTTCTTCCAGATCGTCTTCCAAATTGTTGACAGCATCAAGGGTGAGCATCCCCCCACTAACAAAGCTGGGCTCTTTTGCAGCCTCTGCTTGATCTTGTTGAGTTGGTTTGTAACCCAACCCAAATCTATCCTCTTTCTTCTCCACCGGTAACAGCTTTCCCCAGCCTTGGGCATTTCCTTCTTCAACAACCTTCCGGGCTTGTTGGTATGATGTCATTGAGGTTCCAGGTACAGCAGATGTTTCATTTATGTTCAAGGCTTCGAAACCTTGGCTCATTGTTTCATGGATCTCCCCATCCATCTCAATGTATTTATAGGTAGCCAGGTGGCTGACAAAAATATCCTCCTCTCCACAGATAGTAACGACTTGACCCTCCCACTCGAATTTTAACTTCTGGTGAAGGGTTGAGGTCACGGCGCCAGCGGCGTGAATCCATGGCCTACCCAATAGACAGCTGTAGGCAGGCTGTATATCCATCACGTAGAAGGTCGTTTTGAAAGTTTGTGGGCCAATCGTTATGGGCAACTCAATCTCTCCCAGAACCGATCTCTTAGAACCATCAAAGGCTCTCACTACCAGGTTACTGGGATGCAACGCCAATCCGTCATACTCTAGCTTCACAAGGGCTTTTTTAGGTAAGACATTAAGGGATGACCCCGTGTCTACCAGCACATGGGAAAGGACTGCACCTTTACATTCCATGGTTATGTGCAAAGCCTTGTTATGGTTGCGGCCTTCCGTAGTCAAATCAGTGTTGGTGAACCCTAGTCCATGACTAGCATTAACATTTCCAACCACAGCTTCCAGCTGATTGACGGTGATCTCTTCAGGCACGTAAGCTGCGTGCAAGACTTTCAGTAGTGCGTTCCGATGAGCTTCGGAGCACATGAGCAATGATAGGATTGAGATCTTGGAAGGCGTCTGGTGAAGCTGATCCACTATTTTGTAATCACTTTTCTTGATGATTCGCATGAACTCATCAACCTCTTGGTCAAAGGGTGTTTTCAAAGCTTCTTTAACAATCTGTTCTTCCTGCACCAAGCTTTTTCCTTTTGCCTTGACAGCAGCTTCTGCTTCGGCAGTGGGTCTCTGAATTTGTGGAGCAAAGAGACGTCCGCTTCGAGTGAAGCCTCCGCCTCCTCCCACATTGTCTATTTGTGGTGCAGGGGTTGATGATTCAAAAGTGATTTTTTGTCCTTCGCAGTATAAATCAGAGCCGTAATGCCAGGGGATGGCATTACTGCTTTCTTAAGGTACTGGCCCAGGCACTGTGATGGTGACTGGACTGATTGCAGCTGCGGAAGGAATTGTGATAGTCTGTGGATCGTAGTATATCATGACCGGTGCTCTGATGGGAGTAGCACTTTGTGAGTTGTAAGCAGAGTTATTTTCTAGAAGGTAATAAATTGTAACTGTTGAGACATCTTCATTGTTTGTTGCTGGTGTTGTAGGAGATATTGCCGGAAGGATGGGTGTTGTTGTTGTAGGAGTTTCAAAATGGAGTGGTGCTGGAGTTGTAGAAGGAACATTTGTTGATATCTGGTCAGTTGAAATGACAGATGAAGCACTTGTTGACGAAGCCGAAGAATTGTCGGGAACAATGGTTGTTGCAGTTGTAGGAGATACCGGAATTGTTGCTGATGAGATTGCTGGATTTGTAGGAAATGATGTGGTAATTTGAAGTTGGCCACTCTGAATGAGACCATCTATGCCATTCCTCAAGTTATCGCACCCATTTACTGAAATATTGCAGTAAGCACACCCTAACTCAC
Source organism: Lathyrus aphaca (assembly GCA_963966055.1). Taxonomy (NCBI): domain Eukaryota; kingdom Viridiplantae; phylum Streptophyta; class Magnoliopsida; order Fabales; family Fabaceae; genus Lathyrus; species Lathyrus aphaca. The sequence continues at coordinate 506,664,192 of OZ014520.1, forward strand.
ACCCCGGGAACATTTGACATTCGAGGAGCTGAGCCTTAATCTCTACCAACGGTGTCCGGATTTGACCCACACTGGTTATTAAATAAGACGGCTTGTCTTCTTCAATAGCATTGATTCTGGGACCTCCGTGGTGCGGCATAGGGTTTTTGTTAACATTGGGTGGTGGTGCGAAATTCAGAGCCTTAGAGTCCACCAAGTCTTGTACCTTCATGTGCAGAGCTCTGCACTTTTCTGTACTGTGGCCAGGTGCATTTGAATGAAAGGCACATCTGGCGTTGGAGTCATAATTCCTGGGTAGACTATTAGGATCTGGAGGTGCCAACGTCCTTAGCTCAACTAGGTTGAGTTTCAGGAGTTGTGGCAGTAGTGTTGCATAGGGCATAGGGATCAGATCGATCACCCTATTGGCCTGAGATGGCCTCTGCTGAAATGGCCTTTGCTGGTTGTTGTTGGTGTTGTTGTAGTTTCTCGGAGGATATTGAGCTTGTTGATGGTACTGAGGTTGTTGCTGATAAGTTTGCTGCGGAGGTTGATAAGCTGGTTGCGGATGAGCTGGAGCGGGAATGGTGACTGCTGCCACAGACCTGTGAACATACTGGGGTCTGCCCCTGTTGGTGTGGATGGCATTGGTCTCGCCAGTTCTTCTTGGGCCTGCAAAAGGCTTTCTTGTATTGCTGGATGAGCTGGCACCATTGTCAGAAATTTTGCCCATTTTTAACAAGCTCTCAATTCTTTCCCCAGCTATAACAACATCTGCAAAGCTGGTTGAAGAGAAGGCAGCTAGCCTGTCAATGTATGTGCCCTGGAGGGTGTTCATAAACATATCTGCCATTTCCCTCTCTGACATAGGTGGCTGAACAGCAGCAGCCAATTGCCTCCATCTCTGGGCATACTCTCGGAAACTTTCTCTTGACGACTGTGACATTACCATTAGGAGGGTCCTGTTGGGTGCCATATCTAAGTTGTACTGATACTGTCTGATAAAGGCCTCTGCCAGGTCCTTCCAACACCTGATAGTTGCTCTTGTCAGATGAGAGTACCATTCTCTTGAAGCTCCCGTCAGGCTGTCCTCAAAATAGAACATACAGAGCTTCTCGTCCATGGTATAGGCCTTCAGCCTCCCCTGAAATGATTGCAAATGGGTCCGGGGGCACGAAGTCCCGTTGTATTTTTCAAAACAAGGAGGCTTAAACTTATGGGGAATCCTGACCCCGTCTACCAAGCCCATGTCCATAACGTCAAAACCCAAAGAGTTTTGAGACTCTAAGGATCTTAATTTCTCAGCTATCTCATCCAGCTTTCTGTCATAAGCTTCCTCCCCAGCTCACATTACTGTGAACTGATCCTCCTGGGGGTCTTCTTGTAGCACCCTGCCTGCAGTGGCAGTCCCTTGAACATTTGCAGGAATATTAACCTCTGGATGAAGGTGGGGGCCAAATACAGGGGGGTTGACATGAGGTTGGACCCTCTCGTTGTTGCTTGTGCCAGCAGTCCCTATATGTGGATCTTCTTGATTCTGCCTTTCCACCATGGCTCTCAATCTTTCTTGGCTCTGAGCCATGTTGTTCATCACTTCCATAAACTATGTCATCTGCGTTCTCATTTCCAATCTTTCGTTTGCCATTTGATTTCTGACCTCTGCAAGGTCCTGCTGTACCTGATCCATTTGTATGCCCGAAAGGTTGTTACGGGTTGGATATCGGTGCGGACGGTTGAGGGGAAATACCCGGCGTCGAGCAATAGTTCCTGAACATCACAACAGAGTTAGCGACAATAAAACAAAAACCTACAAAACAAACAGAGGGTTAGCATGCAATGCAGTATGCTTATTTGTTTTCAAGGTATCCGGCTTGGCATTCAGTTTTGACCCTTCCAGACCATTGATGATGCTGTTGATGTTGCTTTTGGAGTAAACTCGGATGGAACAAACTGATACATATATTACAAAAGGCAAATGGTACATAGTTTGTTTACAAACACAAGCCCTCTGAGGGGTCAAAATACATTACAAGAAAATAAAAGTACATAAAATGAAAGCAACAACAAGCAAATAGTCAAACACCAAGACCAAACTCATCCTCCCGAACTTCCTTGAGAAGTGCTTCGGTCACAGGATCAGCTGGACGCTCCGTGAGATTCCTGATGAGGAGATTTCGGGTAGTAACAGCTGCTGTTAGCTTCTTATGTTGACTTTGGTCTTTTGACCTCTTCACTCCAGCTCTGATCTTTAACTCTGATATCTCCCTCTGGGCTGCTGCCAGGGCTTCCTGCTGCTCTTTTGCACTAGCTTCCAGTTGCTCTATCTTGTTTTGAGTCCTCTTATCTTCCAGAGTGCGAGCTTCGGTGATCCGGACCCACCTAGCTTGACTCTCCTTCAGATATAAGTCAGTCCTGGCCTTCTGGAACTGGGCTTCCTTGCAAGCATTCTTCAGAATTTGTTCTCCAGCCCTAGACTTCTTGATATAATCCTCAGACTTCTCAATTTTAGCCAGATGCTCTACTCTCAGTTTCTCCAAACTCTCAATGACCATCCTACCATCACTCCTCTCCTGGAGGGTCTTCTGCAAAGCCTGAGTCAACTTCTCATTTCTCTCTTTCAAACCCTCAAACTCCTCCAGACTGACAGTGGCAGGGGGTGGTGCTGAGGATGATCCAGGCATATCCTCCATGGTAAAGGGCATTCCAGAGAATTGAGCCCGGGCATGGGACCACTCATAATATTGTGCTGATGCCACATTGTTGCACTTCCCCAGAATGGTTACTCCCTTAGTTTGAACATTGTCCCAGGCCCAGGCTGCCTGCCTAACAATATCCAGATTAGGCTTGTTCTCACAGTAAAGAGTCTCAGCCAAGTCTTGTGCCTTAGGAGTGTGGACCAGTGCATAGCCCAGTTGTCTCTTGAACAGCAGAGGGTTGTAGTTAATGCTACCCTTAACTCCTATCAGGGGTACATTAGGGAAATGCCCACAGCTGGTGATGATATCCCTGCCTTTTGTGCTTTGAGTGCACCACCTGATATCAGCTGAAGTTAGAGCAGTGAGTCTTCTAGCCCAGTTCCTCTGCTGATGAGGATTCAAAAATGCATCTGTCTTGGGCAAATGCCTGAGAAGCCAAGTATGGAACAAAGGAGCACAGCACCTCACTAATCTTCCCCTCTGCTTTTCATTCCTCTGATGCACTGAGTAATAGAGATCCCCCAATAAAGTGGGCACTGGGTTCCTCAGGATGAAAAGATGGATTGCATTCTTGCTAATGAATCGAGGCTCATCTGCAAATAATATAATCCCATATATGCTCAGGGCCAATAAAGCACAGACTGCTTTCCACTCTCCCAAAGAAGCTTTCAGGGTAGCTTGAGAGATCAAGAAATCCAGATGCAAGCCAGGGATTCCAGCCTTAGAAGTCATATGTTGCCCAATCAGAACCGATTCCAGATGCAAGGCCTTTGCTACCTCTTCATTACCAGGAAAGACCATCTCAGGGTTGAAAGGGACTCCACCCCTGATAGGTATACCAACCAATGATGAGTATTCTTCCAATAAGGGGCCTAGCTGAAAGTCCTGAAAAGTGAAACACCTCAGTGGGGGATCATAAAACTGAAGGCAGGTGTGAATCAAGCTCCTTTGTGAAGGGTCCAGATCCATAACCATGTCAAGTATATCTCCATAGTGTTCCCTGAACAGTGGTATATGGTCTGGAGTGATCAGGGTCTGAATCCTCCTGATGTCAGCTAGCTCTGGTTGGAAGAAGTGGTAGGTGATGTTACTCTTTTTAGGTGCCATGATGTTGAGGATGAGTAGAGACAAGTGCTGATGATAATGCTGAAAGAATGGGCCACTGACTGGCTGATGCAGGTGACTGAAGTAGATAGCTGATAGCTGAAGCAGATGCTGATGAAGATAGGTCAATACTGATGATGGGGTCAAAACCAAGCCAAATGAAAATGGATACCCTGAAAAACAAATAAACAAATGTCAAAATGATGCAATGAGGATGTATGCAAATGATATGCAAGGGTTTGTGACTGAGTTGGATCTGATCAAGTGCTCTGGTATGAGTCCAGGTATGTTCAAGAATTCCAGATGGAGGTCTATAAATCCAGTAACCAAGGTGGGGGGCTCAAATAAAGAGCCACATGTCCAGGGTTTAGAATCACAAGAACTGTTCCAACATGGAGTATCCTTAATCAAATCAAAGTAACAGGGTATGTTGAGGCCAAGGGTACCTGCAAACCTGTAAACAGCCCAACCCCCTCACAGGTGGTGTTCTAGAACAAAGATCCTCAGACTTGGATCAGTTATGAGAAGTGTAAACACTTCTAACCCGGAGGCACATTGTTTACAATAACCATAAAAGTTCCTCCTCTAATTCACCTCAGTTTCTGAAGGTCAATACTAAAAGGTCATCCAGACTTAGCAGGCTTCCCAGATAGCCCTAGTATTGCAGGAAATCTGCAACACAGAGTTCTCAAGAAGAAACCCATATCTGAACTGTGTTTCATATTCCCGCACCAGACCGAGATGGAATGGGAAAGAATATGAACCACTTTAGCCTAGGTGTCACTCAGGTCCCAGGTATAGGGCCTTAACTCTCAATGGAACACCCACCCACCAAAGCAAACAAACAGATCCAGCCAGCAGCACAGTATGATAGTATGATAATGCAAAGCTATAAAGAAAGCAGTAACAACTGTACATAAAGCAAAAATAAATACAAAAATACAAACACAAATAAGCACATAACACCCCAGTAAACACAAATCAAACAAGCGCTAGGAGGAACCCACAAAAAGAACCAGAAGCCCTGGTTGCAGTATAAGGGTCCCCAGCAGAGTCGCCAAGCTGTCGCTCCCGATAGATGGGACCGGCCCAAATAAAGGTACAGACGCGAACGGTCGGCGAGAGGGACAATGAGAACACACAGCCGTGGACTCACTGGAGATGAAAAGAGTCGCCAGCTAGGCATTTTTATCCCGAAGGAAAGGCAATGCTGCATAGACCTAGAAAGATATGGACAAGACGGTTGCGAACCAGAGAGACTGAGAAAGGGGGTTGGTTACAACCTGGGAAGGTATTAGCACCCAGATTGTCCGCCGTACTCGACGGGATCCACGCTTAAAAGATTTGTGTTTTAAAGGGGTAGTGTCAGTGCAATTTGTGTGCAAAAGAGCTGGAAGAGGATGTACAGGTGTCAGTGTAAAGAAAAGTGAAGTGTGATATATACAGTGTCAGTGTAAGAAAAGGAATAAGATGCTCAAGATCATGAGGCTAAAAAAGAATGAAGCTGGAAGGAGGGGGAATATACAGAGACTTTTGTTCGATAACCGTTAAGTTATGCCTACGTATCCTCTCGTGCAATGAGGAAGTCAGAACACCGTAGTTCGACCCAAAGACTGAAAGATGAATTGACTTGTGAACTGCTTACTTGCCTATGCTCAAGTGTATGATCTGTCTGGCACAGATGCAAACTGTCTTGCATTAGACGGAAGAAGCGAGTTCTCGTTTGTGAGTGAAGGTGATGAGAAAAGAATCCCGAAGGAGGCGATTATTGTTTGTTTTTGTGTTTTCAGTCTTTTATTGCTTTTGAAAGTTTGTCATAAGTTAATGAGCTTAAGCCTAAACCAATGGGTTAGTAATCTCATCCCATCTTCCCTCTGATTAGGGGTAATGAGAGTACCTTAAGTGTGAAGTCAGCTTCTCACACTTAATCACCTTTGATGTAGGATTAAGATCATTAACCTACTTGTGATTATTTAGATGTTTTTGTTGTTTTTGTTTAGTGTTAAGTAATGAGGTTAAGCCATAATCAGGGATTTAACAGACTCATTACACCATCCTAATAGAAGGATAATAGATGAGAATGTTTATGCTGAGGAAAGCTCCTCAACTTAATCTATGATTAGGGATTAAACTCATGACAAAACAAACCTTAATTAGATGGATTTTATTTAATGATATGATGATGAAGTGGATTTTATAATTTGTGAGACAACTTGAGGGGGACTTGTCCATTAACACTAGGGTTAGTCCTTCTTAACCAATTAAGGAAGAATTAGAACCCTAATGCAAGGCCCAAGTTACAAGTGTGATGTCTTGATGATTATTAAGTGAATTGATTAGGAGATTTAAACACATTAAGGGTTTAACACTTAGGATTAAGGTTATACACTCCATCCTAAGAGAAGGATGCAGGCATAAGCTTAATCACAAAGCCTTAAAGCCTTTAGGGTTTAGTCCCTGATTATGAGGTGAGAAGAGAAGACTCAAAAGAGACACAAAGGTAAAACTAAGTGGGGAGACTAATCAAAACCCTAATCATTGTCATGCTTGGTTGTTCCTAAGGTTTGTGAGGTTTACAAGAGAAGTCTTCAATGGAACCACCAGGAAGCAGATGAAAGGATCAAGAGAAGCAAAGCAACTTGCTTCATTCAAGAAGTCAAGTCACTTGAAGAAAGAAAGTGGGAAGAAGAAGAATGAGCAAGCTCAATCTCAAACACAAGATAAAATTCAGCATGGATGCAAGAGATGAAAAGAAAAGTTATGAGAAGTGAAGGCAAATTCACTTCTCAGAGTCACTTACCACCTGAAAAAGTTAGAAAAGAAAGTGCAATGCAATGCAAAATGAGATGAAATGGTATGATGCAAACCAAAACCAGAAGCATGTTTATGATGATAATGATGCTATGAAGTGATACAAACATGAGACAACAAATGGAGATGATCATACAAGCTCATGGATGCAAATGGAGCAAGTTAAGAACCAAGAACATACATGAAAAGCTATGAGATGCATATGGCATACAACATGGCAAATGAAAGGTGCAATGATCAAACATGCTTTCAATATGTCTTATGATGTTAAATGAATCAAATGGAGGCATGGAATGTCATGGCAAATCATGTTATGCAAGAAAATGCAAGATGGATGCATATGGAAGCCCAAATTAGGGTTTATGAACAATGCCACAAACAAAAACAAAAATCAGAAGCAAACAACATTATAAAAAACTGAAAATGCACTCAAAGGATCCCTAAACCTATACTAACCCACTGCCCAAAGGAGAGGTCTCAACTCTTAACCAATTTCAAGTTATGATTTTTCTAAGATTTCTAGGGTTTTAGGGTTCCTTAACAAGAAAATTACCAAACAAATTGAAAATGAGAGATCAAATCATGGCCATTTAATCTCACAAACTACATGCTAAACACAATGCAATGCAAAAAGAACCAAGGTCCAACTCTTTAGGGTTAGGCAGAAATGATTTTTGGAAGTTTGGATCAAAATAATGCATAAAAATGATTTTAATTCAATGAAAAATCCTCAAAATGCATCAAGATCAAAAAATAAATTTGGTTTGAAGGTTGGACAATGTTTCTAAATGTCTTAAAACATTTCATGAATTTTTTGGTGATTTTTAAATACCTAAAAGTATTTTTAATAAATTAATTTTCATTAATCAATTAAAAATAAACTTTTAAATATTTAAAAATACTTTTTTAATGCTAAAAATGAAAATAAAAATATTTTTGTGTTTTAAAAATTAATGAAACTCTTGACAAAAAGTTTCATAATTTTTAAATGGTTTTTGCTATTTTAAATAAATTGTACAAATTAAATGAGAAAGAATGAAATTAAAATCAAAATAAATGGAAGTATGCTGGATGGATGGCTGAGATTGAGTCTGGCCAGGAAAGGGTTGACTGCGCGCGCAGATCAAAGGCCCACATTCAAACTTGGTTAATCTGAATTATTAATTAAATAAATGTGATTAGGGTTTCTAATGATGAATCACAGCCACACACACGCGCGCGAAGTCAACAAAGTCAAGGGATCCAACGTACCAGATTCAAACTTCCTTAATTGCAGGATTAAAACCCTAATTATTTTCAGGTGGCCGGAGAAGACCTCCGGTCGTCTTCTCCGGTGGGAACACCACCTGAAAATTTCTAAAACTCTCAAAACGCAACTAAAACGAAATCTAAAAACACAGAAATGATTCCCACACTTCACTGAATCAAAACCCCAAGCTAAAACTCATTTATATTTCATCAATCTCATGAATCGAAACAAACAAAAATTTAGGGCAAGACTTTCAGAACACGATTACATCCTTATTTTTCCACCATTTTCAAAACCAATGACATATTTATGATCAGGGAAGCATGAATAACAACTTAAGAACTTAAAAAAGGTTTTCTGGAAAAAATGTTCTTGAGCTACCTGAGTTTTGAAGCTTTCAGTTCACAGCTTTCTGGGTGCTTTCCTGCTTGCAATCAACTCCACTTGACCTCCTGAGAAGCTTTCAATGCTTGGAAAGAGTTTATGATGGCTGGTTTTGAGGTTTGAACAAGTTCTGTTTAATGGAGGGCAGAAATCATATTTGTGATTCTGGGGGTTTTAGGCTATGGTGATGGATGCTTTGTGATCAGAGGAACATGTTGAGTTGATCTATGAAGTGGGCTTGTGTGTTTGTGGCTTGTTTTCTGAGTTTCGAAGGTTTTTGCTCCAAGGGTGGAAAATGGGAATGTGATGCTATGGCTTGCTTCAGGCTTTCTTGTTGTATGAAATGGCTGGCATTTGATCCACATAAACAAATCCCATTGGTCAGGTGATGTGACTTGGCCTGCTGTGATAGGTGAGCTAGCTTTTGCAAAAAGTCCACTCTTGTGTAAGAGAAATCATGGGCAACTCCTAGCTTGGTACAAGGGGTGTGGGCTGCGCAGCAAGGTGAGGGGAAAGGCTAGGGTTGGTTCAGCAGCCAAGGCAGCAAGTGGATGGAAGTATGATGATGGTTTTGCAACTTGTTTACTTTTAGTTCACATGTAAATATCTTGCTCCCAAGGCCATGAAACATGAGAAATTCTTAGTCCATTCTGAACTTTAGGGTACATGTGATGTTTGTGTGATGGTTAGACATGAATTAGAAGTCACAAATGCCTTGGTACAAAGTTTTTGCAAGTTTTCCATTTGGTGCATATTTTGAAAATTAGTGATTTTTGCCAACTTTGACACACCATAACTTTTGATCCAAAATGAATTAGGTCATGTTCTTGTACTTTTTGAAAAGGGAAAGATCTAATCCACAACTTTCATGACCAAAGTTTTTCCATTTGAAGCATTTTTGGATCAAAAAGCAAGGGTTGAAAAAGTTGCATAAAATGACATCTCATTAAAAGTCAACCATGCCCTAAAAGTCAACTTTGCCAAAACTTGTAATTCTTGAATTTTGTGAACTTAAACCTTCTTCCATGATCAAATAAAGATCAAATACACTCAAAATGATGAAGATCACCCCTTGGTTGGGTCATTGGGGGCCTCAGATTCCCTGATTTTGCACTGACTTGTCTGAAAAGTCAACTCTTGATCAGATGACTTCCCCATGGAATTTCTTCATGAAAATTGATATGCACACTCCCTATACCATATAGAGACCAATAGAAACAAGAATGACCAAAAAATTTGGAGTTATGGCCTCTGAAACCAAAACCCTAATTTTAGGTCATCTGTGCAGTCAAGCCTGGCTCTGCCTCCACACCAATCCCAGTTCTTGTGATTCTTTGGCATTCTTGACTTTGGGAAGATATAATATGATGCTTGAACACATATAGACCCCTTTTAAGTGATTGGTGACTTTTGGAGTGGCTCAAGAAGCCCTTGGATTGCTCAGATCACAAACCCTAAATGCAGATGACTTTGAATCTGTGCAGTGAATCAAAAATGTGATATGAGATGTTATGATTGTGTTTATGCATATGAAATGATCACAAGCCATGGTGTGAATGGGTGAGGGCAAATTTGGGGTGTTTACACTTACCATTAACTAAAACCCACTTAATAAAGGTTTTGTTTTGTCATGAGTTTAATCCCTAATCATGGATTAAGTTGAGGAGCTTTCCTCAGCTTAAACACTCTCATCTATTATCCTTCTATTAGGATGGTGTAATGGGTCTGTTTAATCCCTGATTGTGGCTTAACCTCATTACTTAACACTAAACAAAAACAACAAAAACATCTAAATAATCACAAGTAGGTTAATGATCTTAATCCTACACCATGGTGATTAAGTGTGAGATGCTGACTTCACACTTAAGGTATTCTCATTACCCCTAATCAGAAGGAAGATGTGATGAGCTTACTAAATCCATTGGTTTAGGCTTAAGCTCATTAACTCATGACAAAGTTCAAAAAGCAATAAAAGACTGAAAACCCAAAAACAAACAATAAACGTCTCCTCCGGGATTCTTTTCTCATCTCATTCGCTCATGAACGAGAACTTGCTTCTTCCGTCTAATGCAAGACAGTTTGCACCTGAGCCAGACAGGTCTTTCACTTGAGCATTGGCAAGTAAGCAGTTCACAAGTCAATTCATCTTTCAGTCTCTTTGGGTCGAACTACGGTGTTCTGACTTCCTCATTGCACGAGAGGATACGTAGGCATAACTTAACAGTTATCGAACAAAATTCTCTGTATATTCCCCCTCTTTCCAGCCTTATTCTTTAAGCCTCATATTCTTGAGCATTTCATTCTTGTTCCTGCACTGACACTGTACATTTATACACTTTATTTCCTTCACACAGACACCTGTACATCCTGTTTCAGCTCTTTTATACACAGATTGCACTGACACTACCCTTTTAAAACACAAATATTTTAAGCGTGGATCCCGTCGAGTACGGAGGACAATCTGGGTGCTAATACCTTCCCAAGTTGTAACCAACCCCCTTTCTCAGTCTCTCTGGTTCGCAACCATCTTATCCATATCTTTCTGGGTTTATGCAGCATTACCTTTCCTTCGGGATAAAAATGCCTAGCTGGCGACTCTTTTCATTTCATCCTTTCGCCGACCGTTCGCGTCTGTACCTTATTTGAGCCCAGTCTCATCTTTTGGGAGCGACAGCTTGGCGACTCTGCTGGGGACCCTTATACTGCAACCAGGGCTTCTGTTTCTTTTTGTGGGTTCCTCCTAGCGCTTGTTTGATTTGTGTTTACTGGGGTGTTATGTGCTAATTGTGTTTGTATATGTATTTTATTGCTTTATGTACAGTTTTGTTTATTGCTTTCTTTACAGCTTTACATATATCATACTGTCATACTATTTTGGCTGGATCTGGTTTTGTTGCTTTGGTGGGTGGGGTCCTATTAAGAGTTGAGGTCCTATACCTGGGACCTGAGTGACACCTAGGATAGAGTGGTTCATTTTCTTTCCCATTCCATTTCGGTCTGGTGCGGGAATATGAAACACGGTTCAGATATGGGTTTCTTCTTGAGAACTCTGTGCTACAGATTTCCTGTAGTGCTAGGGCTATCTGGGAAGCCTGCTAAGTCTGGATGACCTTTTTATGACCTTCAGAAACTGAGGTGAATTAGAGGAGGATCTTTTATGGTTATTGTAAACACTGTACCTCCGGGTTAGAAGTGTTTACACTTCTCATAAGTGATCCAAGTCTGAGGATCCTTGTTTTAGAACACCACCTGTAAGGGGGTTGGGCTGTTTACAGGTTTGCAGGTACCCTTGACCTCAGCATACCCTGTTACTTTGTTTTGATTAAGAGTACTCCACTTTGGGACAGTTCTTGTGATTTTTAACCCTGGACATGTGACTCTTTATTTGAGTCCCCCACCTTGGTTACTGGACTTATGAACCTCCATCTGGATTTCTTGAACCATACATGGACTTTTATCAAAGCAGCAATCAGATCTAGCTTGATCACAAACCCTTGCATATCATTTGCATACATCATCATTGCATCATTTAACATTTGCTTATTTATTTTTTCAGGGTATCCATACTATATTTTGGCTTGGTTTTGACCCCTTCATCTGCATAGACCTATCTGCTTCAGCTATCCTCATCAGCTACCTGCTTCAGTCACCTGTTATCACCAGCATCTGCCTGTCAGTGGCCCATCTGCAGTATTATTCTCCATCATCAGCATCTGTCTCAGCTCTTCTTCAGCAACATGGCACCCAAGAAGAGCAATATCTCCTACCATTTCTTTGAGCCTGAGTTAGCTGGCATCAGGAAGATCCAGGCCCTGATTACTCCAGGCCATATACCACTATTCAGAGAACATTATGGAGGCATCCTTGATGTGGTTATGGATTTGGACCCTTCCCAGAGGAGCTTGATTCATACTTGCCTGCAGTTCTATGATCCCCTATGAGGTGTTTCACCTTTCAGGATTTTCAGCTGGGGCCTTTATTAGAGGAGTATTCATCATTGGTTGGTGTACCTATCAGGGGTGGAGTCCCCTTCAACCCTGAGATGGCTTTTCCTAGTAATGAAGAGTTGGCAAGAGCATTGTATCTGGAACCCTCTCTGATTGGACAAAATATGACTACCAAGGCTGGAATCTCTGGTCTACATTTGGATTTCTTGACTTCTCAGGCCATCCTGAAGGCCTCCTTGGGAGAATGGAAGGCAGTCTGTGCTTTTTTAGCCCTCAGCATATATGGGGTTATACTTTTTGCAGATGAGCCTAAGTTTGTTAGCAAGAGTGCCATTCACCTTTTCATTCTGAGGAACCCAGTGCCCACCTTACTAGGAGATTTCTACTACTCTGTTCACCAAAGGAATGAAAAGCAAAGAGGAAGATTGGTGAGGTGTTGTGCTCCCCTGTTCCATACCTGGCTGCTCAAGCACTTGCCCAAGACTGATGCATTCTTGAATCCTCACCAGCCAAAGAATTGGGCTAGAAGACTCATTACTTTGACCTCAGCTGACATCAGGTGGTGCACTCAGAGCACCAAGGGCAGGGACATCATTACTAGTTGTGGGCAGTTCCCCAATGTACCCCTGATAGGAGTGAAGGGTTGCATCAACTACAACCCTCTGCTATTCAAAAGACAATTGGGCTATGCATTGGTCCACCCCCCTAGAACACAAGATTTGGCTGAAACCCTTTATTGTGAGATTAAGCCTAATCTGGCCATTTTCAGGCAAGCATCCTGGGCTTGGGACAATGTCCAGACCAAAGGGGTAACCATTCTGGGGAGGTGCAACAATGTGGCCTCAGCTCAGTACTATGAGTGGTTTCATGCCAGGGCTCAAATTTCTGGGATGCCCTTCACCATTGAGGATACACCTGGACCCTCCACAGCACCACCTCCTGCCACTGTCAGTCTAGAAGAGTTTGAGAAACTGAAAGAGAGGAATGAGAATCTGACTCAGGCTCTACAGAAGACCCTCTGGGAGAGGAGTGATGGTCGGCTGGACATTGAAAGGTTGGAAAAGCTAAAGGTGGAGCATCTAGCTAGGATTGAGAAGTCAGAGGACTACATCAAGAAGTCAAGGGCTGGAGAGAAGATCTTGAAGAATGCCTGCAAGGAGGCTCAGTTCCAAAAGGCCAGGACTGATTTGTATCTGAAGGAGAGTCAAGCTAGGTGGGTCAGGATCACCGAAGCTCGTACTCAGGAAGATAAGAGAACTCAGGACAAGATTGAGCAGTTGGAGGCTAGTGCAAAGGAGCAACAAGAAGCCCTGCTAACAGCCTAGAGGGAGATCTCAGAGTTGAAGATTAGGGCTGGTGTGAAGAGGTCAAAGGACCAGAGTCGACACAAGAAGCTGACTGCAGCTGTTGCCACCAGGAATCTTCTTATCAGGAACCTCACAGAGCGTCCAGCTGATCCTGTGACTGAAGCACTTCTAAAGGAAGTTCAGGAGGATGAGTTTGGTCTTGGTGTCTGACTTTTTCTTGTTGTTGCTTTCATTTCATTGTACTTTTCCTTTTTATGTTGTATTTTGACCCCTCAGAGGGCGTGAATTGTAAAAAACAAACTATGTATCATTCACTTTTTGTAATATATGTATTGGTTTGTTTTATCTGAGTTCTTTCAAGCAACATCAAAAGCATCTTCCTCAGGGGTCTGGAAAGGTCAAAACCAAGTGCCAAGCCGGATACCTTGGAGACAAATAAGCATACTGCATTGCATACTAACCTTTGTTTTGTTTTGTAGGTTTGTTTTGTTTTTGTTACTAACTCTGTTGTGATTCCGGAACTATTGCTCGACGTCGGGTGTTCCCACTCAACCGTCCGCACAGATATCCTACCCGCAACAACCTTCCGGGTATACAGATGGACCAGGTACAACAGGATCTTACAGAGGTCAGAACTCAAATGGCCAATGAGAGACTGGAAATGAGAAATCAGATGACTCAGTTTATGGAGGTGATGAATGGTTTAGCTCAGAGCCAAGAGAGATTAAGGGCTTTAGTAGAGAGGCAGACTCAGGAAGACCCCCATCTAGGGACTGGTGGGACAAGCAACAATGAGAGGGTTCAGCCTCATATCAACCCACCTGTATTTGGACCCCACCTTCATCCGGAGATCAACATCCCTGCTAATGTGCAAGGGAATGCTACTACAGGCAGAGTACTCCAAGAAGACCCCCAGGAAGATCAGTTCACAGTGATGGGAGCTGGGGATGAAGCCTATGACAGAAGGCTAGATGAAATTGCTGAAAAATTAAGGTCCTTGGAGTCTCAAAACTCTTTGGGTTTTGATGTCATGGACATGGGCTTAGTGGACGGGGTCAGGATTCCCCACAAGTTTAAACCTCCGTGCTTTGAGAAGTACAACGGGACGTCCTGTCTGCGAACCCACTTGCAATCTTTTTTGGGGAGGCTGAAGGCATACACCATGGATGAAAAACTGTGGATGTTTTATTTCGAGGACAGTTTAACAGGAGCTTCAAGGGAATGGTACTCTCACTTGACCAGAGCAACCATCAGATGTTGGAAGGACTTGGCTGAGGCCTTCATTAGACAATACCAGTATAACTTGGATATGGCTCCCAACAGGACCCTCCTGATGGGAATGTCACAATCATCTAGAGAAAGCTTTCGGGAGTACGCCCAGAGGTGGAGACAGCTGGCTGCTGCTGTCCAGCCACCCATGTCGGAAAGGGAGATGGCCGACATGTTTATGAACACCCTCCAAGGAACATACATTGACAGGCTAGCTGCCTTTTCTTCTACCAGCTTCGCTGATGTGGTTATAGCTGGAGAAAGAATTGAGAGCCTATTAAAGATGGGCAAAATTTCTGACAACGGTGCAAGCTCTTCCAGCAACCCAAGAAAGCCTTTTGTGGACCCAAGAAGAACTGGTGAGACTAATGCTATCCATACCAGCAGGGGCAGACCCCAATATGTTCATAGGTCTGTGGCAGCTGTCACCATTCCCGCTCCAATTCATCCACAACCGGCATACCAACCACAGCAACAATCCCACTACCAGCAACAAGCTCAATATCCACCTCAGAGAAATTATAACAACAACAACACCAACAACAACAATCAGCAAAGACCATTTCAACAGAGACCATCTCAGGCCAATAGGGTGATTGATCCGATCCCTATGCCCTATGCCACATTATTGCCACAACTCCTAAAACTCAACCTGGTTGAGCTAAGGACATTGGCACCTCCAGATCCTGCCAGTCTGCCCAGAAATTATGACGCCAGCGCCAGATGTGCTTTTCACTCAAACGCACCTGGCCACAGTACAGAGAAGTGCAGAGCTTTGCACATGAAAGTGCAGGATTTAGTGGATTCCAAAGCTCTAAACTTTGCACCCCCACCAAATGTCAGTAAGAACCCTATGCCCAACCATGGTGGGCCCAGAATCAATGCTATTGAAGAAGATAAGTCGTCTTACTTGATAAGCAGTGTGGGGCAGATTCGGACACCCTTGGTAGAGATTAAAGCTCAACTCCTTGAATGTCAAATGTTCCCCGGATGTGAGCTAGGATGTGCTTATTGCAACATTTCAGTAAATGGGTGTGATGAGTTGAGAAATGGCATAGATGGTCTCATCCAGAGTGGCCTGCTTCAAATCACAACATCAATACCTACAAATCCAGCAATCTCCTTAACAACAATTCTCGAGTCTTCTACAACTGCAACGACAATTGTTCCAAACAACTCTTCAATCTCATCAACAAATGTTTCATCTGTCACTTCAACAGACCAAATATCAGCAAACATACCTTCTACAACTTCAGCACCCCTTCATTCAGAATCTCCTACAACAACGACACACATCCAGTCAACAGTGTCTCCTACAACATCAACAGCAAACAATGGAAGTGTCTCAACAGTTACAATTTATTATGATCCTGCAAATGATTCTGCCTACAACTCACAAAATGCCACTCCTATCAGAGCACCAGTTACAATATACTATGATCCACATACTATCATGGTCCCTGCTGCAGCTGCTATCAGTCCAGTCACTATCACAGTGCCTGGGCCAGTACCTTATGAAAGCAGTAATGCCATCCCTTGGCATTACGGCTCCGATCTATACTGCGAAGGACAGAAAATCACTTTGGAATCATCAACTTCTTCACCACAAATAGACAATGTGGGGGGAGACGGAGGCTTCACTCGAAGCGGACGTCTCTTTGCCCCGCAAATTCCAAGACCCAGTGCCGAGGCAGAAGCTGCTGCTAAAGCAAAAGGGAAAAGCCTGGTGCAAGAAGAACAAGTTGCTCGAGAAGCTTTGAAAACCCCTTTCAATCAAGAGGTTGATGAGTTCATGAGAATCATCAAGAAAAGTGATTACAAGATAGTGGACCAGCTTCACCAGACACCTTCCAAGATCTCCATTTTATCATTGTTAATGTGCTCCGAGGCTCATCGGAACGCACTACTAAAAGTCTTGCACGCAGCTTATGTGCCAGAGGAGATTACAGTCAATCAGTTAGAGGCAGTGGTTGGAAACGTCAACGCTAGTCATGGACTAGGATTTACCAACACTGATTTGACTACGGAAGGCCGCAATCACAACAAGGCTTTGCACATTACCATGGAGTGTAAGGGTGCAGTTCTTTCCCATGTACTGGTAGACACAGGGTCATCCCTCAATGTCTTACCTAAAAAAGCCCTTGTGAAGCTGGAGTATGAAGGATTGGCATTACGTCCCAGCAACTTGGTAGTGAGAGCCTTTGACGATTCTAAGAGATCAGTTCTGGGAGAAATTGAGTTGCCTATAATGATTGGCCCACAAACTTTCAAAACGACCTTCTACGTGATGGACATTCAGCCGGCCTACAGCTGTTTGTTGGGTAGACCTTGGATTCATGCCGCTGGCGCAGTTACGTCTACCCTTCACCAGAAGTTAAAATTCGAGTGGGAGGGCCAAGTCGTTACCATTTGTGGAGAGGAAGATATCTTTGTTAGCCATCTGGCTACATACAAATACATTGAGATGGATGGGGATATCCACGAAACTATGAGTCAAGGGTTTGAGGCCTTGAACATAAATGAAGCATCCGTTGTACCTGGAACCTCAATGACATCTTATCAGCAAGCCCGGAAGGTTGTTGAAGAGGGGACTGCCCAAGGCTGGGGCAAGTTGCTGCCCGTAGAGAAGAAGGAGGATAGATTTGGGTTGGGTTACAAACCAACTCAACAAGATCAAGCAGAGGCAGCTAAGAAGCCCAATTTTGTCAGTGGGGGGATGCTCACCCCCGATGCAGTGAACAACTTGGAAGACGAGGATGAAAGCAACCGCAACCTGGAGAGCTGGATACGTCCAAGGATCCCGGGGAGCAGTATCTCAAACTGGTCTTCCCAGGAAATTATAAGAGTTACTCCTGCAGAGTAATTATTATTTCCTGTATTTTTTAAGCATGCATCAAGTCTTGCATCTTGCCCAAGATGACAAGACTCATTTTGTAATCGGGCCATCTGTAATTTTGTGCAAATAGATCAATCAATGATAATCAGACATCTTTTGCAAATGAGTCTTTTTCTTTTCCGCTCGCTGTTTTTCCATTTTTCTTTTTGTACAAAAATAAATGGCAATGTTTTCAAAATGATAACTTCATTTCACTATTTTTAAACAAGATTAAAATCAATCACTAAAATGAACAAACTGAACCCTTGCAGAGAGTGCCTTCCAGACCGCACCTACAACAGCACGGCTATGACTTCGTATGACTTTGACAATCCAATCAATCAAGCTGATGAAGGGGTTGAAGAAGAGTATGAGCTTCCTGAAGAGATAGCCAGGTTGTTGAGACAAGAGGAAAAGGTTATCACTCCTCATCAGGAGGAGGTCGAAACAATTAATCTTGGTACAGATGAAGACGTGAAAGAGGTTAAGATCGGGGCCTGCTTACAAGATTCAGTGAAGAGACAACTGATTGACCTGCTTCAAGAATATGTGGATGTGTTTTCTTGGTCTTATCAGGATATGCCAGGTCTGGACACCGATATTGTTATGCACAAGCTGCCTTTGAGAGAAGATTTCCCACCGGTTAAACAGAAACTGCGCCGTACTCGCCCAGACATGGCAATGAAAATCAAAGAAGAGGTACAGAAGCAGTGGGACGCCGGGTTCCTTGCTGTAACTAGCTATCCGCCGTGGGTTGCTAATATAGTACCTATGCCTAAGAAAGACGGCAAAGTAAGAATGTGTGTTGACTACCGGGATCTGAACAGAGCCAGCCCGAAAGATGACTTCCCATTACCTCACATTGATGTATTGGTTGATAATACGGCTCAGTTCTCGGTGTTCTCCTTCATGGACGGATTTTCAGGATATAACCAGATCAAGATGTCACCTGAAGACATGGAGAAGACCACTTTCATTACACCCTGGGGCACATTCTGTTACAAGGTGATGCCATTCGGACTGAAGAATGTCGGTGCAACATATCAACGGGCTATGGTGACATTATTCCACGATATGATCCATAAAGAAATCGAATGTTATGTGGATGACATGATTGCCAAGTCCCTCACTGAAGAAGACCACCTGGTAAATCTGCTGAAGCTATTCAAGCGTCTGAGGAAGTACCAACTGAAGTTCAATCCCAACAAATGCACATTCGGGGTGCGATCTGGTAAGCTGCTGGGATTTATTGTGAGCGAGAAAGGGATTGAAGTTGACCCTGATAAAGTCAAAGCCATTCAAGAAATGCCTGCACCAAAGTCAGAAAAAGAAGTTCGAGGGTTCTTAGGTCGATTGAACTACATTTCACGGTTCATATCTCACCTTACAGTAACTTGCGAACCGTTGTTCAAACTGCTAAGAAAAGAACAGACGGTCAGGTGGAACGACGACTGCCAGAGGGCTTTTGACAAAATCAAGGAGTACTTGCAAGAACCTCCAATCCTTATGCCTCCAGTTGAAGGAAGACCTCTAATCATGTACTTGACAGTATTAGAAGAGTCAATGGGGTGTGTGCTGGGCCAGCATGACGAGTCTGGTCGAAAAGAGTATGCAATATACTACCTAAGCAAAAAGTTTACCGACTGTGAACAACGTTATTCACTGCTCGAGAAAACTTGCTGTGCTTTAGCGTGGGCTGCTCGCCGACTAAGACAGTATATGTTGACCCACACTACCTTATTGATCTCCAAGATGGATCCAGTTAAGTACATTTTTTAGAAGCCAACACTTACCGGACGGGTTGCAAGATGGCAAATGATCCTCACAGAATATGACATCCAGTACACATCTCAGAAAGCCATCAAGGGCAGTGTATTGTCTGAATATCTTGCTGAGCAACCTATTGATGATTACCAGCCTATGAGATTTGACTTCCCCGATGAAGACATCATGTTCATAAAAGCAAAAGATCATGAAGAGCCTGTTCACACTGAAGGGCCTGACCCGGAAGAAGAATGGACTATGATGTTTGATGGGGCTGTTAATATGAATGGTCGTGGTGTTGGTGCAGTACTCATTACACCTAAAGGAGTTCACATGCCTTTCTCGGCAAAGCTTACCTTTAACTGCACTAACAACGAAGCTGAATACGAAGCTTGCATTATGGGTCTTGAGGAAGCCATTGACCTCAGAATCAAGACATTGACTGTATTCGGGGATTCAGCTCTGGTAGTTAATCAAACCAACGGCAAATGGTACATGCACCAGGATCATCTGATACCTTATAGGGATTATACAAGGAGGTTATTGACTTTCTTTACAACAGTCAAGCTTGAGTATATCCCTCGGGACGAGAATCAGTTCGCAGATGCTCTGGCTACTATTTCATCCATGATCAAAGTTCAAGCTGCCAACTTTGTACCTCAAATTTCAGTGTCCAGACTTGACAGACCAGCATATGTGTTCGCAGCAGATGTTGTCAAAGATGATAAGCCTTGGTTCCATGATATTAAATGCTTCTTAGAGGATCAAACATACCCACCTGGGGCATCTTCCAATGATAAGAAGACATTAAGAAGGCTTGCTGGTAGTTTCTTCCTGAATACTGATGGTTCCCTGTACAAGAGAAACTTTGATATGGTACTTCTCAGATGTGTTGATAGGACAGAAGCAGACTTATTGATGCACGAGGCGCACGAAGGATCCTTTGGTACCCATGCCGGAGGGCATGCCATGGCAAAGAAGTTGCTAAGATCAGGTTATTACTGGATCACAATGGATGCCGACTGTTGTGCTTATGCCAGGAAATGCCATAAATGCCAGATTTATGCGGATAAGGTGCATGTGCCTCCCAATCCTTTGAATGTGATGTCTTCACCCTGGCCATTTGCCATGTGGGGAATTGATATGATTGGCAAGATTGAACCAACTGCTTCAAATGGCCACAGATTCATCCTGGTTGCTATTGACTATTTTACCAAGTGGGTTGAAGCAGCTTCCTATGCAAATGTTACAAGGCAAGTGGTAGCCCGATTTCTGAAAAGAGATATCATTTGTCGGTATGGAGTGCCCGAACGAATCATTACTGATAATGGTTCTAACTTAAATAACAAAATGATGGCAGAACTATGCCGGGACTTCAAGATCCAACACCACAATTCTTCTCCTTACAGGCCAAAGATGAATGGCGCTGTTGAGGCAGCTAACAAGAATATCAAGAAGATTGTGCAAAAGATGGTAGTTACCTACAAAGACTGGCACGGAATTCTACCATTTGCCTTGCATGGGTACCGTACGTCAATCAGAACATCCACTGGGGCAACACCGTATCAGCTTGTGTATGGTATGGAAGCAGTCCTACCTGTTGAAGTCGAGTTACCCTCCCTGCGGGTATTGATGGATGTTAAGCTGAATGAAGCAGAATGGGTCCGGTCCCGATACGAACAACTGAGTCTGATTAGAGAGAAGAGATTGGCTGCAATCTGTCATGGGCAGCTGTATCAGAAAAGAATGAAGAAAGCCTTCGATCAGAAAGTCAGGCTCCGAGAATACCAAGTAGGAGATCTTGTGCTGAAAAGACTCCTCCCTCCTCATACAGACCACAGGGGCAAGTGGACTCCGAACTATGAAGGACCATTCGTAGTGAAGAAAGTTTTCTCCGGTGGAGCACTCATGCTCAGTACTATGGATGGCGAAGACTTCCCGTCCCCTGTGAATTCAGATGCAGTTAAAAAATACTTCGCATAAAATGACCCGCTGGACACAAAAACAGAATGTAAGTCCAGGAAAAAATAGGGCATCCCGGCGAGTCAAAAACAGAATAAAAGACTCGGGCAAAAATAAGGGAAAATAAACAAAAAATGTACACCCGCTGAGTTGAAAAGCCGCATTGGACAACTCAGGCAAAAATGGGTATCTCGATTGATTGAAAACCCGAAAGGGCGATCCATGCAAAATAGAGGAATAAGCGAACAACTGCATGCTGAATTCGTCTGTATCACTTACAACTTGGTAAGCTTCGAAAGGATCAAGCTTCTTTCAGAATCAGCCTTCTTCAGAAAGCAAGACGAGAAGAACGTCAAATGTCATACGAGTTATAGCAAAAGGGAAGCTCCTTGAAGCGTCGTCAACATTGCCAGCATTTTGTTTCTCAATTTGTAACAATCTCCTCATTTCAGGGGATATGTTTCTTTGACTGTATCTTGCCAATTCAGGGCACATGAATCAATAAAATCAGATTTTTAGTCACACGATGTCTCGTACTCTTTTATTTGCAAAAAATTTCTGATGTCTTTAAAAAAAAAACTGATTGCATAAATACAGATGCTTATCTTCAAAAAAATAATACGTGCGTGCAGGAAATATACTTGCCCCCGGGAGTGTCTAAACTCCTATGATGGAATCCGGTAAGGGATACCTCAGGATTACTTGTGCGTTTCTCTACCTTTTCAGGATTTGCAGATACTCAAAGCACAACATGGGGCGTGTAAGCTTCATCCCAGCAAGCTGGCAAATCAACACTCACTCAGTCCTAGCACCCCAAGTATTTTCTCCCCAGCTGAGTTGCCACTTGCTATTCCTCCCCAGCCGAGGTACCAATCATTCTTCCTCCTCAGCTAAGTACAATAGCCAGGGAATCATCTCCCCACAGAGCTTCAGCCTCTATCCAGAAGAGCAACGCATGAAGGAATCACAACAGAGTGACGAAAGCTTCTATAAACCCCAGCAGGGTCTCTCATTTATTGGAATAGGTCTATCATTGACCCATTTCCCCAAGCAGATGCATCTCATCTGATTTACCAATGATCTAATCCCCAGCTGGGATGTCCACTTCAAGCAGATCGGCCAGAGATCTTCACAGTAACGGGATCTGAATCCCGGATTAGTATCCTTGCATAATCATAGCATTCGCATCATATTCACCCACAAAGCGTAGCATTTCGTCTAATACGGAGCATTACGGCAAAAATTAAACATACTGCATAACCATAAGCCATGGTCTGAATCAAACACTTGTGAATAATGACAATCCACCAACAATATACAGAATGCTCCCCAGAATCCCCAGCGGAGAACTAAAGCTAAAACAGTTGCCTTGCATTCACAAACACCAGTATATACTCCTTGTGGCACTCGTCCGTGTCATACCCCCAGCATAAAGCCAAAACGTCCCCTTTGCACTCACAAATACTCACATATACAATTCCTTGACATCCGTCCATGTCATTTCCCCCAGCACAGTAACATAAACACTTTGTATATCAGATATTTGTTTATATTATACTTTTCTCCTTTTGACACTCGTCCGTGTCACTCTCCCCAGCAGATTGAACACTCAACTATACACCACTCATACTTATTACTCATATTTAACTTATACAGATACTCGTCCGTATCTTGTATACACCACTTAAATCCCCGCAGATTCAACACTAGTTCGTGTTCTTTGTTAACCAGTTGGTACTCGTCCGTACCATCATCTCAGAGCATGCGTCAAGCGTTTGTTTCTACTTGATACTCGTCTGTATCATAGTCAAACACTCTTGTCTTCTTGAATATAGACACTCGTCTGCGTCTACTATTCCCCAGAAGAGTCCCCTAAGATTCAACACTCGTCCGTGTTCCTTGTTAACCAGTTGATACTCGTCTGTATCATCGTCTCTGAACACGTGTCAGTATTTGTTTCTACCCGATACTCGTCCGTATCGCAGTCTTAGGGATGCTCGTCCGCATCTTTAACCTATACACAACGTCAAAACACTTATACTTTTATTTCTTGGATGTAAACACTCGTCCGTGTTTACTATATCCCCAGTAGATCGCCAACAAAGCAAAATTTCTTTTCTATCTGACATTCGTCCTATGTCATGATAAACCCTGAGAGCAGCCGTACCCTGCTAGGTGGTCGTCCTTCACCTCTTGATGATCGTCCTTCATCATGCTCATCCGATGGCCGTCCCCATCGTTGACCTTTATAAGGCATTCGTCCTATGCTGTGATATTTAGCAGCCGTCCCCTGCTAGGTGATCGTCCTTCACCTTTTTGATGATCGCCCTTCATCATTTTATCCGATGGTCGTCCCCATCGTTGATATTGTTATCTGACATTCGTCATATGTCATGATAAACCTTGAGAGCAGCCTTCCCCTTTTAGGTGATCGTCCTTCACCTCTTGATGATCGTCCTTCATCATGCTCGTCCGATGGCCGTCCCCATCGTTGACCTTTTATCCGGCATTCGTCCTATGTCGCGATATTTTCGGCAGCCGTACCCTGCCAGGTGATCGTCCTTCACCTTAGATGACCGTCCCTCATCTTAACCCTTTCAGAGCAGCCGTCCCCTGCCAGGTGATCGTCCTTCACCTTTGATGACCGTCCCTCATCATTATTTCATTTATTCTTTAACCCGATGGCCGTCCCCGTCGTGGTCCCTTTTTTCCTTTTCCTGATGATCGTCCTTCATCAGTTTAGCCCGATGGCCGTCCCCATCGTTGGTTACTTTACTTTATGAACTTGATGGCCGTCCCCATCATTTTTCATTAATCCCCAGAGAATCTTATAGCTTTACGTAATGGCCGTCCCCATCATAATCCCTTTTATCCCCAGCATGTCGGCCGTCCCCGTCATTGCTTTATTTTCCGCACTTTTCCAGCATGTCGGCCGTCCCCGTCATTGCTCTTTCCCTCAGCAGTCGTCCTATGCTCGACGGTCGTCCTCCGTCGCCCAACTTTACAATATACTTTATTTTCTTTTACAATCTATATCCCTTTTCTTCTTCATTCTGTGAGTGCAAATTTTGGACTGTCTTTGGTATTCAACCACAAGTTATCTTGTTGGCCTGTTAAGCCGTTGCTTACATCCTGCACAGCTAACTCGTGTTTGAATAGGGGCAGCTGTAAACACCCCAAATTTGCCCTCATCCATTCACACCATGGCTTGTGATCTCCTCATATGCATAAACTCAATCATATCACCTCATATTGCATTTTTTGCTTCACTGCATTAGTTCTAAGTCATCTGCATCTAGGGTTTGTGATCTGAGCAATCCAAGAGCCATTTGAGCCACCCCAAAGGCATTTAATCACTTCAAAGGGGCCTATGCATGTTCAAGCATCATATTATATCCTCTCAAAGTCAAGAATGTCAAAGAATCACAAGAACTGAGAATGGCATGGAAGCAGAGCCAGGTTTGACTGCACAGATGACCTAGAATTAGGGTTTTGGTTTCAGAGGCCTTGACTCCAATTTTTTTGGTCATTCTTGTTTCCATTGGTCTCTATATGTTATGAGGATCATTCATATCAAGTTTCATGAAGAAATTCCATGGGGAAGGCATCTGATCAAGAGTTGACTTCTTGTGCAAGTCAGTGCAAAATCAGGGCATCTGAGGCCCCCAATGACCCAACCAAAGGGTGTTCTCCATCATTTTGAATGTGTATGATCTTTATTTGGTCAAAGAAGATGTTATAAGTTCACAAAATTGAAGAATTTCAAGCCATTTGCAAAGTTGCCATCTTGGGAAAGTGACTTGTATTGAAAACTTGCTGTTTTGGGAAAGTTTTTTAACCTCCTCTTATTGATTCAAAAATGCTTCAAATGAGAAAACTTTGGTCATGAAAGTTGTAGATTGGATCATTCCCTTTTCAAAAAGTACAAGAACTTTTTCTAATTCATTTTGGATCAAAAGTTATGGCTTTGCAAAGTTGGGAAAAATCATTGAAATTTCACTTTTTGCACAAGAGGGAAAGTTGCAAAACCTCATGCCAAGGCCAAAGATGACTTAAAAGTGACTTCTAATCTTCATACAAACACAATGAAATGCCTAAAATTCATATTGGCCCAAGAAATTTCTCATTTTTCATGCCTTGATGTCCAAGTATCATAAGCCATTTTTCATGAAAATCACAAAGAGGGAAAACTTGCAAGAAGGGTTCCTTTGGTTTTGTTTAATCTCTAATCAATATCAAAGTGTCATAGCAGCATTATATGGTGCATTTTGTTGCATATTGACCAAGAGATGTCACATGTCCATGGCCAAAAATCACAAGATGCACAAAGTTGGAAATTGGCAAAACACATGCTATCTTGCAATCCCAATGTTGCAGTCCTTCACAAACCATCCAAGGGTCCTCCTTAAAGCTGGCTGAGGCAATCCAAACATAGAGATCTCCTCTGCCATGGTCCCTACCCCCAAGTACAACTTACTTGACATTTTGGCAACTTGAGTCATACCAATCACATCAGTCCACATCAACTCCTCTAACCTATCACACTTGTTTATACAAACCAAAAGCAAGCCATTTGGAAAAAAAACACAGGCCTGAAAACACCAAGAGGACAGCACTCTCATTTTTCAACCTCATTGGCAAAACTTCTTTTCTGAAAAATCTCCTCACATAGCCATCAAACCTCACTTTTTCTTTCACTAACAAGTCACAAATCACCCTTAGAACAAGAATCACCCCCTGAAACAGCTTGAAACATCACACACCAAGGCCTTCATTGCTGCTACACCAGAGCAAAACAGTCATAACCAACCATTCTCAAAAGTTTTCTAAGCTTCATTCCATCATCAGGAGGATCATTGGAGCTTGTTTGAAGCAAAGGACTGGCCGGAAAGCTCCAAAGTTCAAAGCTCCAGTTCAGGTATCATCAAGAACATTTTTTCCAGAAATGTAATCTCTTGTTATAGGATGATAGAGTTTGTTTCGCTGATCATGTTAAGCTTTGAAACACTGAAAACGGTTGAGAAGTGAGTGTGTATGCATGTTCTGAAGTTTTTGCAGTTTTCTTGATTTTGCTCGAATCTTGTTGTTGATACATTGTAAATGTGATCTTGTGATTGATTCATGCTTGTGATTGATTCATGTTTGTGGTTTAAGTACAGAAAATGACATTTTTGAAAAAAGTCAAAAATAACACATAACTTCCACCATTGGAAGTTAAGTGCAGCAAATGACATTTTTGAAAAAAGTCAGAAATAACACATAACTTCCACCATTGGAAGTTAAGTGCAGAAAATGACATTTTTGAAAAGAAGCCTAAAATAACACATAACTTCCACCATTGGAAGTTAAGTGCAAAAAATGACATTTTTGAAAAAAGTCAAAAATAACACATAACTTCCACCACTGGAAGTTAAGTACAAAAAGTGACATTTTTTAAAAAATTTAAGAATTGGATCCCCTCCTTTGGGCAGTGAATTTGTATAGGTTTAGGGTTCCTTTGAATGCATTTTCAATTTCTTATCTTGATGTTGCTTCTGGTTTTTGTTTTTGTTTTGTGCATTGATCATAAACCCTAATTTGGGTTTCCCTTTGCCTTCATCTTGCATTTGCTTGCATACCATGACTTGCCATAGCATTTTGTGCATCCATTTGATTCATTAGACATCTTAAGACATATTAGAAGCATGTTTGATCATTGCATCTTTCATTTGCCATGTTGTATGTCATTTGCATTCCATAACTTTTCATGTATGTTCATGTTTCTAAGCATGTTTCTCTTGCATCCATATGTTTGTATGATCATCCCCATGCCTTGTTTCATGTTTGCATCATCTCATAGCATCATTATCATCACACACATGCTTCTGGTTTTGGTTTGAATCATCTCATTGCATTCCATTTGCATTGCATTTCATTCCTTTTGCTAACTTTTCAGGTGGTAAGTTACTTTGAGAAGTGGATTTTCCTTCACTTCTCACAATTTCTTTTCATCTCTCTTATGCATCATTGCTGCATTTTGTCTTGTTTGAGATTGAGCTTGCTCATTCTTGTTCTTCTTACTTTCTTTCCTCAAGTGACTTGTCTTCTTAAATGAAGCAAGTGACTTTGCTTCTCTTTGATCCTTTCATCTGCTTCCTGGTGGTTCCTCTGAAGATCTTTCTTGTAAACCTCACAAACCCTAGGAACAACCAAGCATGACAATAATTAGGGTTTTGATTAGTCCCCCTATTTAGATTTTACCTTTGTGTCTCATTGAGTCTTCTCTTCTCATCTCATAATCAAGGACTAAACCCTGAAGGCTTTAAGGCTTTGTGATTAAGCTTATGCCTGCATCCTTCTATTAGGATGGAGTGTATAACTTTAATCCTAAGTGTTAAACCCTTAATGTGTTTAAATCCTTTAATCAATTCATCTAATAATCATCAAGACATCAAGCTTGTAACTTGGGCCTTGCATTAGGGTTCTAATTCTTCCTTAATTGGTTAAGAAGGACTAACCCTAGTGTTAATGGACAAGTCCCCCTCAAGTTGTCTTACAAACCCTAAAAATCACTTCATCATCTTACCATTAACTAAAACCCACTTAATAAAGGTTTTGTTTTGTCATGAGTTTAATCCCTAATCATGGATTAAGTTGAGGAGCTTTCCTCAACTTAAACACTATCATCTATTATCCTTCTATTAGGATGGTGTAATGGGTCTGTTTAATCCCTGATTGTGGCTTAACCTCATTACTTAACACTAAACAAAAACAACAAAAACATCTAAATAATCACAAGTAGGTTAATGATCTTAATCCTACACCATGGTGATTAAGTGTGAGATGCTGACTTCACACTTAAGGTATTCTCATTACCCCTAATCAGAAGGAAGATGTGATGAGCTTACTAAATCCATTGGTTTAGGCTTAAGCTCATTAACTCATGACAAAGTTCAAAAAGCAATAAAAGACTGAAAACCCAAAAACAAACAATAAACGTCTCCTCCGGGATTCTTTTCTCATCTCATTCGCTCGTGAAGGAGAACTTGCTTCTTCCGTCTAATGCAAGACAGTTTGCACCTGAGCCAGACAGGTCTTTCACTTGAGCATTGGCAAGTAAGCAGTTCACAAGTCAATTCATATTTCAGTCTCTTTGGGTCGAACTACGGTGTTCTGACTTCCTCATTGCACGAGAGGATACGTAGGCGTAACTTAACAGTTATCGAACAAAAGTCTCTGTATATTCCCCCCTCTTTCCAGCCTTATTCTTTAAGCCTCATATTCTTGAGCATTTCATTCTTGTTCCTGCATTGACACTGTACATTTATACACTTTATTTCCTTCACACAGACACCTGTACATCCTGTTTCAGCTCTTTTATACACAGATTGCACTGACACTACCCCTTTAAAACACAAATCTTTTAAGCGTGGATCCCGTCGAGTACGGCGGACAATCTGGGTGCTAATACCTTCCCAGGTTGTAACCAACCCCCTTTCTCAGTCTCTCTGGTTCGCAACCGTCTTATCCATATCTTTCTGGGTTTATGCAGCATTACCTTTCCTTCGGGATAAAAATGCCTAGCTGGCGACTCTTTTCATTTCATCCTTTCGCCGACCGTTCGCGTCTGTACCTTATTTTAGCCCAGTCTCATCTTTTGGGAGCGACAGTTGTCAGTATGTTTTCGATCGTTATTTGTTAACGATTATTTCTTTTTTGATGTTGTGAGTGTTATGCAGAATGGCTGGAAACAACATGTGTGCTCTTGCGGAAGCTGTTGCGGCGCTGGCTGAGGCTACGACTCGAAACAATGAACAGGATGAGTTTCATGCTTTAGAGAAGTTCTAGAGTAATAGTTCTCCGATTTTTGAAGGTGATGATAACCCGCATAGTACACAGAAGTGGCTCAAGGAAATTGAGAAGATCTTTAAGGTGATGGTGTGTACGGATGCGCAGAAGGTACAGTTTGGTAACACATGTTATTTGAAGAGGTTGAAGACTGGTGGGACATTACCTGTCAGCGTTTGCAGGATGTTGGTATTGTGGTGACCTGGGCAGTATTCAAGAGGGATTTTCTGAGAAAGTATTTTCCAGAGGATGCTCGTGGTAAGATGAAGGTGAAGTTCCTTGAGTTAAGGAAAGGAAATATGACGATAGTGGATTATGCTGCTAAGTTTGAGAGGCTGGTGAAGTATTATCCTCACTACAATCGTGTTGATGCTGAGCTGTCGAAGTGTCTCAAGTTTGAGAATCGGCTAAGACCAGAGATTAAACAGGGGATTGGATGTCAATAGATTTGTAGGTATGCTGAGTTAATGGACAAGAGTAGGATTTATGATGAAGATAGTCGAGCTCGATCTGCTCACTACAAGCAATTGAGTGAGAAGAAAGAGAAAGTCCAATTTATTGGAAAGCATTATGTGACTCCAGCTGAGAAAGGGAAACAGAAGGTTTAAAAGGGGAATAAGCCAAGTGGGGGAACATGTTCCATTTATTCCAAGTGATAGAAGTGTGGTGAATCTGGTCATAAGTCAGATGTGTGCAGTAATTCAGTGGTGAGATGCAACAGGTGTGGCAAGAGAGGTGATTCAGTTGGTGATTGTCTGAATGAAGGTCAAACTTTTTTAATTATGGTGAATAGGGACATATCATCATCCAATGTCAGAAGCCTAAGAAGACTGCTACTACTACTCATACCAATGGCAGAGTGTTCACTTTGAGTGGTTCCGAAGTTACTAAGAAGGACAACTTGATTCGAGGTACATGTTTTATTAAGTGTGTTGAGTTTATTGCAATTATTGATATTGGTGCTACGCATTCTTTTATTTCTCTTGAATGTGCTAAAAAGTTTGGTTTGAAGTTGTCTAGTATGAATGGTAGTATGGTAATAGAAACGACAGCTAATGGTTCTGTTACTACTACATTTGTGTGTTTGAAGTGTCCTTTGACTATCTTTAAGAAGGAATTCTTGATGGATCTGGTGTGCTTTCCTTTACACCAAGTTGATGTTATTCTTGGAATGAACTGGCTAGAGTTTAATTTTGTACATATTAATTGTTATGCGAAGACTGTGGAGTTTCCTGAAATTGGTGATCATGGTGAGTTGATGTTCTTGACGGCTAAGCAAGTGGAAGAATTGTTAGAAGACGAAGCTTAGATGTTTTCAATGTTTTCATCGTTGCAAGTCAAAAGGGAGACTTCGAGTATCAAATTTACGGTTGTCCAAGAGTTTCCAGATGTGTTTGCGGAGGACATAAGTGATTTACCTCCAGAACGTGAAGTTGAGTTTGCAGTGGATTTATTACCTAGTACTAGTCTTGTGTCTATTGCTCTGTATCGGTTGTCTGCTATAGAATTGAGTGAGTTGAAGAATAAAATATAATAGTTGTTAGAGAAAAAGTTTGTTCAACCTAGTGTTTCTCCGTGGGGTGCTCCGCTGCTGTTGGTCAAGAAGAAAGATGGTATCATTAGGTTATGTATTGATTATCGGCAGTTTAACAAGGTTACTATTAAAAATAAGTATCCACTTTCGAGAATCGACGATTTGATGGATCAGATGGTGGGAGCTTGTGTATTCAGCAAGATTAATTTAAGGTTTGGTTACCATCAGATTCATGTTAAGTATGATGATATTCCGAAGACAGCTTTCAGAATGAGGTATGGTCATTATGAGTACACGGTGATGTCGTTCAGTGTATCCAATGCACCCGGTGTGTTCATGGAGTACATGAATAGAATCTTCAATGAGTACTTGGGTAAATTTGTATGTAAAGTTTTCAAAGTGTGAGTTCTGGTTGCAAGAAGTGAATTTTCTTGGATATGTAATTTCTAGTAGTGGAATTTCTATAGATCCGTCAAAGATTGATGCAGTGTTGTAGTGGGAGACTCCTAAATCTGCTACTGAGATTAGAAGTTTTCTGGGTTTAGCAAGTTATTAGAGGAAGTTTATTGAAGATTTTTAGAAGTTGGTACTACCTTTGATTCAGTTGACTCGAAATAGTCAAGCTTATGTGTGGGATGTTGTGTGTGAAAAGATTTTTGTGGAGTTGAAGAAGAAGTTGACAACTGCTCTAGTGTTGATGTTGTTGAATCCGAATGAGTCGTTTGTAGTGTATTATGGTGCATCGAAGATGGGACTTAGAGAAGTTTTGATGCAAAATGGTCAAATGATTGCTTATGCTTCTAGACAATTGAGAGTCTGTGAAAGGAATTATCCTACACATGATTTAGAGTTGGCAGCTGAGGTGTTTGTGTTGAAGATCTAGAGACATTATCTCTTTGGTTCGAAATTTGAAGTGTTCAGTGATCAAAAGAGTTTGAAATATCTTTTTGATCAGAAGGAACTGAATATGAGGTAGAGGAGGTGGTTGGAATTTTTGAAAGACTTTGATTTTGATTTGAATTACCATCCTGGTAAGGCAAATGTGGTTGCAGATGCTTGGGTAGGAAGACTTTTCATATGTCGATGCTTATGGTCAAAGAACTTGAAATGATTGAATAGTTCAGAGATAT
This sequence comes from Lathyrus aphaca, assembly GCA_963966055.1. Lineage (NCBI taxonomy): Eukaryota > Viridiplantae > Streptophyta > Magnoliopsida > Fabales > Fabaceae > Lathyrus > Lathyrus aphaca. Next base: position 506,696,030 of record OZ014520.1, read on the forward strand.
GAGTTTGTTGTGTGAGGCTATATCTGAGAGTGTGAAGTTGGGAATGCTGAAGTTGAACAGTGAAATTGTGGAAAGAATCCGTGAAGGACAACAATCTGATTTGAAGTTAGTTGATCAGTTGACTTTGATTAACCAAGGTAACGGAGGTGAATTCCGAGTTGATGAGAATGGTGTGATGAGATTCTGGAATAGGGTGTGTATTCCTGATGTTCCAGAAATTAAGAAGAGTATCTTAGAATAAGGACATCAAAGTAGATTAAGTATCCATCCTGGTGCTACGAAGATGTACCATGATCTGCAGAAATTGTTTTGGTGGCCAGGTATGAAGAAGGATGTTGCGGAATTTGTGTATGCATGCTTGACTTGTCAGAATTTGAAGATTGAACATCAAAAACCATTAGGTATGATACGGTCGTTGAATATTCCAGAATGGAATTGGGATAGCATTTCCATGGATTTTATGACAAATTTGCCGAAGTCTGCTAAGGGAAATGATTCAATTTGGGTAATTGTGGATAGGTTGACTAAGTCGGATTTCTTGCCGATGAAGATTAATCATTCTATGTAGAAGCTAGCTGAGATGTATATTAAGGAGATTGTGAAGTTGCATGGGATACCGTCGAGTATCGTATCAGATAGAGATCTGCAGTTTACATCGAGGTTTTAGAAGAGTTTACAAGATTCTTTGGGTACTAAGTTAAGGATGTGCTCTACTTATCATCCACAGACAGATGGTCAGACAGAGAGGACTATTCAATCTTTAGAGGATTTACTAAGAGCTTATGTTCTAGATCAAGAAGGATCTTGGGATAGTCATTTGTTGTTGATTGAGTTTACCTACAATAATAGTTATCATGCTAGTATTGGAATGACACCGTATGAGGCATTGTATGGAAGAAGATGTAGGACTCCATTGTGTTGTTATGAATCAGGAGAGAATGCAATACTTGGACCTGAGATTGTGCAAGAGATGACTGAGAAGATAAAGATGATACAAGAAAGAATGAAGACTTCTCAAAGTCGGGAAAAGAGTTATCATGATAAGAGGAGAAAAGCTCTTGAGTTTCAAGAGAGAGACCATGTGTTCTTGAGAGTTACTCCGGTGACTGATGTTGGATGAGCTTTAAAGTCTAGAAAGCTCACTTCGTGTTTTGTTGGTCTGTATCAGATTTCACAAAGAATTGGAGTGGTAGCATATTGGATTGCATTACCACCATCGCTTGCGAATTTACATGATGTGTTTCATGTGTTGCAGTTGAGGAAGTATGTGTGTGATCCATCGCATGTGATTCAGATGGATGATGTAACACCCCATTTCTACCCGATAATTTATTATAAAATCAGAGTATAAGACTTTCAACAAAACAAATGAGATGATTACATTTTCAACTTTGAAACAGCATTCAACAACTAATTAGTCTTAAAATAGATTACTTCATTACTTCGCAGCGGATTCATAAAATTCAAATTATTATATCACAACTTGTGTTCAACATCAAAACAACTTAAAACAACACTTCTTTAATAAAACAACTTTAAAGTTCAGTATCTATAATACTATTCAACATCTATAGAAAACATGCGTTATCCCCCCGAGTGCTACGTATCAGAGCGACAACACCGACTCGAATCTACTAGGGTACTCAACTCTACTCTGGATTACTTGCACGTTACCAACAGAGGGAAACATTCAAACAGAAGGGGTGATATATCCAACTATATAATCAAGCATATGATAAATAACATATTAAATCAGATTATATAAACCACTACGTCACAACTCACAAAACAACTGAAAACAACACAAGTTATCACACAACAACATATCATGCAACTCGGAAGTACAACTTAGACAAATGCAAATGCACGTGGTACCATTGGAGCATAACTCCTAAACTAATAAATTGCTAATTAATAGAGACATCAACAAGGCATAAGACTTCAACTTAAATATTGCCAATCCATGCCAACTTACCGAGCGTCAGCTACAACTTGAAATGCTATGCTATGCAATGCGACTCAACTCAACTCAGACATTAAAATAGAAACGATAATAGTTTTATAACAACACAACCACAACATATTATCACGACTTAATAACAACAACATACTACAACAACTTCACAATAACTTTCTACTACAACGACTTAATAACAACAATTTACTCTCGCAACTTAACGACAACAACAAATCAACTTTGGCTCAAGGCCTACTACTTAAACAACAACAATAATCAACTTTGGCTCAAAGACTTGCAACTTATATTCTTGCCATTACTAAGGCACTTCAATGTAAAACCACAACCAACAACTTTGCAGCTTACTACAAAAGAACACAACGCAAGAAAAACCAATTTTACCACAAACTTATTCACAAAGTCCCGACTAAAACCGACTAATAAAATTATTTACTATGCTCTATTATTACTACTTACTACCTAGCTTATTATCACACTTCTGTTATATCCATGACAACAACTAACACACTAAAACCCTCTACTAAAGTACTATAACACTGCTACTACTAAATAATTTTTACTACACATTAGTTATTACTACTACCACTAAGTTATTCAGTTTAAGCATTACTACTGTTACTGCTAATTAATTACTAAACTGCTACTCCAATAGTTTCTTTTAAGTATTACTGGTATTTATGCTACTTAATCATGTTACTGCTATTCACTAAATTCGGTCAAAGTACTACTGCTACTTGCTGATCCTCAACTTAATTAATTAATCCTGCTACTAGTAAATTCATGTCAACAAATATCATTTCTATTGCAACTTAAATAACTCCTTTTTAAGTATTACTAATTTATCATGTTACTGCTTATTCAAATAATTCATTTTAAATGAATATTGTCCTACTGTTACTTATGAAATAAAATGTGATACTCTTCTTAATTAATGTTACTGAACCCAAAAGTATATGTGTTACTTAAACACAAGCCAACCAGAACAGAAGGGAAAAGGCACTCGTCACAAACAAAATGGGTGACGGTTGGCACAAAGCAAGACGGTCGGCAGAACAAGAGCGTGATGGTCGGCACAAGGCCAGACGGTTGTCACCTTCAATCAGGTCACATTTGTCACCATCAAGGGACGGTCGTCCCAGCGCGAAGTCTCTGCGTTCTCTCTATTTCTCTAAATCTTCATCTATCACTGTAATTCCTTCTCAGTTTCCTCTTCGACCACCCAACCAATCAACAAATTCACAATTCAATAACAACACAATAATTCATAATTTTCTTAATCATCTAAAAACAACTTATTTCACCAAAATAGCTTATTCAACAAAACAACTTATTCACACACACACACAAAACAACAATTTACAGAAGAAGACGACAAATTATTATACAAACCACACTACCTAATTAATTCATGATTAATTCAACGACTTAATTTAATTCCCTTATTCAACCAAATGGCTTATTCGACCAAACGACTTATTCAACCAAAGCATACAACAATTGGCAGCAATAATTCATATACCCAATCTTATATGTATTCATCATATAATCCCGATTATAGAGTTAGAACCCCACCCTTACCTTGGATTTAAAGCGACTCTAACACTTTGATCGGACTCTCGTTCTTGCAGCATCTACGTATTCTCTGTCAAACCCTTATTCCTTTTTTTTGCAACTTTTCAACTTCCACGTTATTATTTTTCTACTGATAACCTAATTCCTATAATCCAATTAATCTTATAATTTAATTTAATTTAATTCTCCACTAAGTCCACCTATACCTATTTATTCTCCTTATTTTCCTCCACTAATCAATACCAATTCACTTTGACTTTTTAATTATAAAAATAATATTAATATTAATAATTATAATTATAATAATACTAATAATAATAATAGAATAATAATAATCATCACTCCTATAATTATGCTAACTATACATTGTATACTATGGTTGAGCAAATATTAATTAAAAATAATCTAATTAACCTTACTCCACACACCACCAATCTCTAAGTTATTAGTCTTACTCTTTATTACTTCTACTCACACATAAGTCCATTAAGAATACTAGTATCATTCTAACACTATTTCTTCAACTTAATCAATGTATTCACTCAACTAACAACAACAACACTTTAATCGATCTTTCCATAACTTAATCAACTTAATTAGTTCTACTAACCATAACACATCTTAAATCAATTTAATTAAATTAATTTGACTATAACCAACATAGTAACTCAAAACCACACAATTTTGACGATCAACACAAATTATACGATGGTATTTAATTAAATAATTAATTGAATAAACAGGGCGTTACATCTCTCCCCCACTTAGAATATTTTCGTCCTCGAAAATTTACCCAAGGCAACTAATCTAAGTAAGTTCTCGCATCCAACTAATCAACTCTCATGCTATGAATGACAACACCACAAACAACATAATTCAACGATACACCATATCAACGACAACAACAATAAAACACAATGCTCACAGATGCACTTGACGACCAACTCAAAATGTAACACCCCAAATTTTATTTAATTATTTTATTCAGATTATTGCGTGTTGATGTGTATAGAATAATAGATTATCGAAATATAATTGTAATTGAGAAATATATGGTGGTTGATAATTGTATTATTATATGATAAATAAATTAAATAGAATAAAATATGAGGTGAGGACAAGGTGGTCAATTAATAAAAGTAGTAAGTGTAAAAGTAGAAGATCATAAGTTGGGTGTTAGGAGTTATGGAAAAGGGAAAACATAATCGTATTTGTGAGAGCACATGAAACGATCTTGGAAATTGTGCAGAGGAGAAGAAGAGGAAATGGTTCAATCGTGAAGAAGAGTTCGCGAAGAAGAGAATTCTCGACAAAACCTATGGTAAGGGTGGGATTCTTCCGTCTTAAGGGTTTTATAATGAGAATTGGGTAGGTTGAGGATTAGGGATTGAGGTTGTGGTTGTGGTGGATTGAGGAGGAATTAGGTTGGAATATATGTTGTTGATTGTTATTAGTTGATAATTATATGAATTAGATATTGAAATTGATGAATACTGTGAATTCTGGCTGTTGTTAGTGATTTGTTGTGAGAAATTTGTAGCAGGTTTTGGTGTTGAACGCAAAAGTGTGATTTGCGAAATCGCAAAGCTCGCTTAGCGAGAAGAGTCAGTGAGTTCGTCGCTTAGCAAGCAGTGGCCCTCGCTTAGCGAGCCATTTAGTGCGAAATATTAATTTTTAAATTCTGAAAAATTACAAAAAATTATTTAATTACTTAGTAATGTTTAGGAATTGATGGGTGTAAACACCCCAAATTTGCCCTCACCCATGCACACCATGGCTTGTGATCATTCTCATATGCATAAACTCAATCATAGCATCTCATACCACAATTTTGATTCACTGCATAGATTCAAAGCCATCTGCATCTAGGGTTTGTGATCTGAGCAATCCCAGAGCTTCTTGAGCCACTCCAAAGGCCATCAATCACTTCAAAGGGGTCCATGTGTGTTCAAGTATCATATTACATCCTCTTAAAGTCAAGAATTCCAAAGAATCACAAGAACTGGGATTGGTATGGAAGCAGAGCTAAGCTTGACTGCACAGATGACCTGAAATTAGGGTTTTGGTTTCAGAGGCCATAACTTCAAATTTTTTGGTCATTCTTGTTTCTATTGGTCTCTATATGGTATAGGGAGTATTCATATCAATTTTCATGAAGAAATGCCATGGGGAAGTCATCTGATCAAGAGTTGACTTTCTGGACAAGTCAGTGCAAAATCAGGGCATCTGAGTCCCCCAATGACCCAACCAAGGGTTGATCTTCATCATTTTGAGTGTATATGATCTTTATTTGATCATGGAAGAAGTTGGAAGTTCACAAAATTCAAGAATTACAAGTTTTTGCAAAGTTGACTTTTTGGGACAAGTTTGACTTTTAATGAAAATGTCATTTTATGCAACTTTTTCAACCCTTACTTTTTGATCCAAAAATGCTTCAAATGGAAAAACTTTGGACATGAAAGTTGTAGATTAGATCTTTCCCTTTTCAAAAAGTACAAGAACATGACTTAATTCATTTTGGATCAAAAGTTATGGTGCATCAAAGTTGGCAAAAATCACTAAATTTCAAGATATGCACCAATTGGAAAACTTGCAAAACTTTGTACCAAGGCAATTTGTAACTTCTAATTGATGTCTAATCCTTATACAAACATCACACAAGTCTTAAAGTTCAGATTGAACCAAAGGGATTACATGTTTCATGGCTTGTGAGGCAAGATCTTTTCATGAGAACTAAAAGCAAGCAAGTTGCAAAATCAATCATAACACCTCATCCACTTGCTGCCTTGGTTGCTGAACCACCCTAGCTCTCTCCTCACCCCATGCTGCGCAAGACAAGCCCTTTGTACCAAGCTAGCAAAGTAGCCCATGCCCTCCTTACACAAAGTTGACATTTTGGCAAAAGCAACCATACCTATCACAAAAGGACATGTCATGTCATCTGACCAATAGGATTAGTTTATACAAACCAAATGCAAGCAAGACATCATAACACAAGCCTGAAACCAGCAAGAACAAAAACTCTCTCATTTTTCACCCTTGAAGCAAAAGCATTCGAAACTTTCCATACAAGCCACAAACACTTAAACAAACTTCACAGACCTTCTCAACTCATCATCCTGATCAAAAAGCACCCCTCACCCTTGCCTTAAACTGCCTGAATCCAAAACACGATTCTCACCTGAGCTTGAGCAGAACCTGTTCAAACTCTCAAACCAGCCAACATAAACTCTTGCTAAGCATCCAGACATCATCAAGGGACCAAAGGGAGTGGTTTGCATCAAGGGAAGAGGTCAGAGAGCTGCAAAGTTGAAAGCTTCAAAACTCAGGTAGCTCAAGAACTTTTTTTCCAGAAATGAATTTTTAAGTTCTCAATAGCTTCTACATGCTTCCCTGATCATGAATATGTCATTGGTTTTGAAAATGGTGGAGAGATGAGAGTTTAATCGTGTTCTGAAAATTTTGCCCTAGAAACTATTTTGATTCGATTCAGCCAGTTTAGGAATGATAAATGTTGTTTGAATGGGGGTTCTGATTCGTTTTTGAGTGGGGATCATTTTTGTTTAATTAGAATTTGTTTTAGATGCGTTTAGAGAGAGTTTGAAGTTTGGAGTGGTCGGAGAAGATGACCGGAACACTGTTCCGGTCACCTGAGAGTCATTAACGGTTGGATTAGGGCTAATTAATTAGGGTTAGTGAGTTTGAATGCTGGCCGTGGGATCTGGCGCCAAGTCAATGCGCGCGTATGGGAGTTTGAATCTGGGCCTTCAGATTGGTTTACTTTTCCTTTTTCAGTTTAAAAATTCATTTTATTTTCATATTATTTCAATTTAATTTCCACAATTTATTAAAAATAGCAAAAATACTTTAAAAATTCTGAAATTTTTTATACAAGTTATTATTTAATTTCAGAAACCAAAAATATTTTTATTTTTATTTTTAGCATTAAAAAAGTATTTTTAAATATTTAAAAGTTTCTTTTTAATTAATTAATGAGAATTAATTGATTAAAAATACTTTTAGGTATTTAAAAATCACCAAAAAATTCATGAAACCTTTAAAAACATTTAGAAACATTGTCCAACCTTCAAACCAAATTTCTTTTTTGATCTTGATGCATTTTAAGAATTTTCCATGGAATTAAAATCATTTTGATGCATTATTTTGATCCAAACTTCCAAAAATCATTTCTGCCTAACCCTAAAGAGTTGGACTTTGATTCTTTTTGCATTGTGTTTAGCATATCATGTAGTTTGTGAGATTAAATGGCCATGATTTGATCTTCCATTTTCCATTTGTTTGGCATTTTTCTTGTTAAGGGACCCTAAAACCCTAGAAAACTTAGAAAAATCATAACTTGAACTAGGTTAAGAGTTGAGACTTCTCCTTTGGGCAGTGAGTTAGTATAGGTTTAGGGATCCTTTGAGTGTATTTTCAATTTTTTGTAATGTTATTTGCTTCTGATTTTGTTTTTTGTTTGATGTATTGTTCATAAACCCTAATTTGGGCTTCCATATGCATCCATCTTACATTTGCAATCATACCTTGACTTGCCATGACTTTTTATGCATCCATGTGATTCATTTAACATCATAAGGCATATTGGAAGCATGTTTGACCATTGCATCTTGCATTTGCCATATTATATGTCATGTGCATTTCAAAACTTTTCATGTATGTTCATGGTTCTTAACTTGCTCCATTTGCATCCATGAGCTTGTATGATCATCCTCATGTATTGTCTCATGTTTGTAGCATCTCATGGAATCATTATCATCATGTTTGTGCTTCTGGTTTTGTTTCTCATCATGCCATTTCATTTTATTTTGCATTGCATTGCATTCCTTTCACTAACTTTTCAGGTGGTAAGTAACTTTGAGAAGTGAATTTGCCTTCACTTCTCACAACTTCTTTTCATCTCTTTCATGCATCCTTGCTGCATTTTACTTTGTGTTTGAGATTGAGCTTGCTCATTCTTTTTCTCCTTACTTTCTTTCCTCAAGTTACTTGACTTCTTGAATGAAGCAAGTTACTTTGCTTCTCCTGATCCTTTCATCTGCTTCCTGGTGGTTCCATAGAAGACTTCTCTTGAAAACCTCACAAACCTTAGGAACAACCATGTATGACAATGATTAGGGTTTTGTTTAGTCTCCCCCTCTTAGTTTTTACCTTTGTGTCTCATTGAGTCTTCTCTTCTCACCTCATAATCAGGGACTAAACCCTAAAGGCTTTAAGGCTTTGTGATTAAGCTTATGCTTGCATCCTTCTATTAGGATGGAGTGTATAACTTTAATCCTAAGTGTTAAACCCTTAATGTGTTTAAATCCCTTAATCAATTCACCTAATAATCATCAAGACATCAAGCTTGTAACTTGGGCCTTGCATTAGGGTTCTAATTCTTCCTTAAATGGTTAAGAAGGACTAACCCTAGTGTTAATGGACAAGTCCCCCTCAAGTTGTCTTACAAACCCCAAAAATCACTTCATCATCTTATCATTAAACAAAATCCACTTAACCAAAGGCTTGTTTTGTCATGAGTTTAATCCCTAATCATGGATTAAGTTGAGGAGCTTTCCTCAGCTTAAACATTCTCATCTATTATCCATCTATTAGGATGGTGTAATGAGTCTGTTTAATCCTTGATTATGGCTTAACCTCATTACTTAACACTAAACAAAAACACCAAAAACATCTAAATAATCACAAGTAGGTTAATGATCTTAATCCTACATCAAAGGTGATTAAGTGTGAGAAGCTGACTTCACACTTAAGGTATTCTCATTACCCCTAATCAGAGGGAAGATGTGATGAGTTTACTAACCCATTGGTTTAGGCTTAAGCTCATTAACTTATGACAAACTTTCAAAAGCAATAAAAGACTAAAAACACAAAAACAAACAATAATCGTCTCCTTCGGGATTCTTTTCTCATCATCTTCACTCATAAACGAGAACTTGCTTCTTCCGTCTAATGCAAGACAGTTTGCACCTGAGCCAGACAGGTCATACACTTGAGCATAGACAAGTAAGCAGTTCACAAGTCAATTCATCTTTCAGTCTCTTTGGGTCGAACTACGGTGTTCCGACTTCCTCATTGCACGAGAGGATACGTAGGCATAACTTAACAGTTATCGAACAAAAGTCTCTGTACATCCCCCCTCTTTCCAGCTTCATCCTTTAGCCTCATGATCTTGAGCATCCTATTCCTGTTCTTACACTGACACCGTATATATCATGCTTTACACTGACACCTGTACATCCTTTTCAGCTCATTTATACACAGATTGCACTGACACTACCCCTTTAAAACACAAATCTTTCAAGCGATGATCGCGTCGAGTACGGCGGACAATCTGGGTGCTAATACCTTCCCAGGTTGTAACCAACCCCCTTTCTCAGTCTCTCTGGTTCGCAACCGTCTTATCCATCTCTTTCTAGGTCTATGCAGCATTGCCTTTCCTCCGGGATAAAAATGCCTAGCTGGCGACTCTTTTCATTTCCAGTGAGTTCACTGTTGTGTGTTCTCATTGTCCTTTTCGCCGACCATTCGCGTCTGTACCTTTATTTGGGCCATTCCCCATTTATCGGGAGCGACAATGGGGTGTAGCTGGAAGTATAAAAGAAGAGTATACACACAATTGTAGGGATAATTAGTGTAAATTGACTATAAACATAATCAATATGTTCGTTGGTGTTGTTGTTGTTGTGATTAGTATTTGTTGTGATGATGTGTTTCGTATGTTTGTTAATGATATATAAGGATGTGATATGTTGTAGTATATGTTGTGTTGTGTTGTCGTGGTATGAGCTAAATTACGTGATTATATGTGAAGAATGCTTGATAATCGTGATGGTAATGACTAGTAGTATATTGATCGATGTAGTGATAAATGGTTTTGGTTGTGATGCGATATGATGTAGTCATTATGAGTATGCATGAATGTCATTGATGTTGCATGACATGTTGCATAGTTGAATAACATACCAAAGTGGGGTATGTTCGTTGTTGTGATGTTGAAGTTGTCATGAAATAGGGGTCGAGGGTGTGATCATGAAATAGGGATCATACTGGACCATGAAAGGGGAGTCGAGAGTTCCAACGGGAACTGGATCTTGAAATAGAGATCGGATATGGTACCACATACATAGTGTCAAGTAGAATCTCATTGCATGTTGTTGCAAATAATGTGGTGGTAGTATATGATGTTGTGGGATATATTTTGTTGTTGTATGTGATGTTGTTAAGAAATGGTGCATTATTTTCCGATACTTGCTTGATTCTTATTATATTACTCTTTGTAATGTAAGTATCTCACCCCTTCTATTTGAATGTTACCCTTATGTTGGTAAAGTGAAGGTGCAAAGGATAAGTCGAGTGGTGGTCAGTGAAGTCAGTGTACTTCACGTCTTTAGGGTGTCGGTTGTGATATGTCACTTTGGGAGTCTAGACGACGTTGCTTTTACTTGTTATTTCTTTTGGAAAACAATTTTTGTAATTGAAGTTGATTGATGTTGATTTTGAAATTATTTTTGTTGCATGTTGAATGTTTATTTTTGAAAATGTATTACTGAGCCGAGTTTGTAAAATGTTGAATTGTAGCACTCTATTGGTTTTTAATGAAATTTTACTCTGATTTTATAAATAATTTCGTGGGGAAAATTGGGTGTTACAAAGTGATATCAGAGCAGGTCGGTCCGTCCGACCAAATAGTTAAGTTGTCGAGTCGTTGATTAGTTGCGTTGTTGTTAAGTGTTGAGTGTTGTTGAGGCATTGTTTATTGTTGATTATAAATCGTTGTTGGATTATGTTGTGTGGCAGATTTAGAATGGTTGGGAGGAATGATGTTGCACTTTCCACTGCTATGCAAGCGATGGTACATGATGTGCAAAATTCGATGAATGTTGGGGATCGTGAAAGCAAAGAGTTCAGGAAGAATGATCCTCCAACATTCAAGGGGAAGTATGATCCTGATGGAGAACAGGATTAGCTTAAGGAGATTGAGATGATCTTTAGAGTTATGGAATGTTCAGAGGGAAGCAATATGCAATTGGGTGCGCACAGACTGATTTCTAAGGCTGATGATTGGTTGTTGGCACTCGCCAACGATTGGATGCATCTGGTGAGGCAGTCACCTGGGCTGTGTTCAAGAGAGAATTCTTGAGGAAATATTTTCCTGAAGATGTTTGGGGAAATAAGGAAATCGAGTTTTTGGAACTGAAGCAGGGCATCATGTTTGTGACTAAGTACGTTGCGAAGTTCACTAATTTGGCGAAGTTTTATCTTCATTATATTGAAGCAACTATTGAGTTCTCGAAGTGTGTTAAATTCGAGAATGGATTGAGGCCTGATATTAAGCAGGTGATTGGCTATCAGAGAATCTGTAGGTTTCTGAATCTGGTGGATTGCTGTAGAATCTTTGAAGAAGACAGTAAGGCTCGATCTGAGCACTTCAAGGGTTTAGCTGAGAGAACAAGTAAGAAACAAGGGAATCGTGGAAAACCTTATGCAGCTCCTGTTGATAAGGGTAAGCAGAAGCAGAATAAGGGGAAAAGCCAAGTGGGGGAGGTGTTCCTACTTTGCTTAAGTGTTATAGGTGTGGTGAGATGGGTCATCGTGTAAGTGAGTGCACAAGTGACGTGAAGAAATGTTTCAAGTGTGGTCATCCTAGACACTTGATAGCTGAGTGCAAAGAAAATATGGTTACTTTATACAACTGTGGGAAGCAAGGTCATATTAGTATGCATTGTCAGAAGCCCAAGAAAGCTACAACTAAAGGAAAGGTGTTCGCTTTGACAGGGACAAAGACTTCCAGCGAGGATCGTTTTTTCAGAGGTATTTATCATATTAATAGTATTCCGTTTATTGTTATGATTGACACTAGTGTGATGCACTATTTTATTTCTCTTGATGTGAGGAAATTAGGACTTTTTTTATCTCCGATGCAAGGAGAGATGGTTATCAAGACTCCTGCTGATGGGTCATTAAATACTTCTCTTATATGTCTGAATTGTCCGTTATCGATCTATGATAATGACTTTGGTGTAGATTTGGTTTGTCTGTTAGAGAGTTAAAAGAGATCATGGATGAGGAAGCGCAAGTTTTGGCACTGCTTGCATCATTTTCGGTGGAGAATGATATGACAATTAGTGAATTGCAAGTGGTAGAGATATCCCGGAAGTGTTTCCAGATGATGTTGTGGATGTACTGCCAGAGAGAGAGGTGGAATTTAGTATCGATCTTGTGCCAGGAACGATGCCTATTTCGATGGCACCGTATCGTATGTCGGCTTTTGAGTTATCTGATTTGAAGAAACAGTTAGAGGAATTGTTAGAAAAGAAATTCGTGAGATCGAGTGTATCGTTGTGGGGAGCACTGGTACTGTTGGTGAATAATAAGGATGGTAGCATGAGGTTGTGTATTGATTACAAACAAATGAATAAGGTGACGATTAAGAATAAGTATCCGCTTTTCCAAGGATATATGATCTGATGGATCATTTGGTTGGTGATTGTGTGTTCAGTTAGATCGATTTGCGATCGGGTTATCATCAGATAAGAGTAAAGGATGAAGATATTCAGAAGAATTCTTTTAGGACTCGGTATGGACACTATGAATATGTAGTGATGCCATTTGGAGTTACTAATGCACCTGGTGTATTCATGGAGTATATGAATCAGATTTTCCATGAGTATTTGGATCAATTTGTTGTTGTGTTTATAGATGACATTCTGATTTATTCTAAGTTAGAATAAGAGCATGCCGAACATTTACGAATTGTGTTGCAATTGTTGAAAGAGAAGAAACTTTATGCGAAATTGTCGAAGTGTGAATTCTGGTTGAAAGAGGTTAGTTTTCTGGGTCATGTGATTTCAGAACAAGGGATTTTTGTGGATCCGTCCAAAGTAGATGCAGTGCTATAATGGGAGACTCTGAAGTCAGTGACAAAAATTAGAAGTTTCTTGGGATTGGCCGGTTATTATTGGAGGTTTATCAAGGGGTTTTTGAAGTTGGCACTTCTGTTGACTCAATTGACTTGTAAGAACAAAGCGTTTGTGTGGGATTCTCAGTGTGAGAAGAGTTTTATTTAGCTGAAGAAGAAGTTGACTACTACGCCAATTTTGATTTTGCCGAAAGCAGATGAACCATTTGTGGTTTATTTTGATGCTTCATTGATGGGTTTAGATGGAGTGTTGATGCAAGATGGTCAGGTTGTGGTGTATGTTTCATGTCAGTTAAGAGTTCATAAGAGGAATTATCCTACTCACAATTTGGAGTTGGAAGTTGTGGTTTTTGTCTTAAAGATTTGGAGACATTACTTGTATGGTTTGAGGTTTGAAGTTTATAGTGATCATAAGAGTTTAAAATACATATTTGATCAGAAAGACCGGAATATGAGGCAGAGACATTGGTTAGAATTTATGAAGGATTATGACGTTAGTTTGAATTATCATCCAGGTAAGGCTAATGTTATAGCCGATGCATTGAGTCAGAAGACATTTCACATGTCGACTATGATTGCTAGAGAGTTGGGTTTGATTGAGTAATTCAGAGATATGAGTTTGGTTTATGAACAAACACCTCATAATATAATGTTGGGAATGCTGAAGGTTAATAATGATTTTCTTGATTGTGTTCGAGAGAGTCAGAGATCAAATGTGAAACTGGTGGAATTGATGGTTAATGATGAGAGTGTTGTAAATAATGAGTTTCGGGTTGATTAACAAGGGTACTTATATTTTGGGATCGTATCTGTATTCCTGAGGTATTGATTTGAAGAGAATGATTCTTGAAGAAGGGAATTAGAGTGGCTTGAGTATTCATCCAGGAGCGATGAAAATGTATCAGGATTTGAAGAAGGTATTTTGGTGGTCTGGTATGAAATGAGATGTAGCTCAGTTTGTGTATGCATGTTTGACTTGTCAAAAGTCGAAAGTGGAACATCATAAACCTGCTGGTTTGATGCAACCGTTGGATATACCCGAGTGGAAATGGGATAGTATATTGATGGATTTTGTTACGGAGTTACCTACTACTCCAAGAGAGCACAATGCCATTTGGGTGGTTGTTGATAGGTTGATGAAGTCAGCGCATTTTATTCTGATTGGTATAACTTATTCCTTGAAGAGATTAGCAGAGATATATGTTGGTGTGATTGTGAAGTTGCACGAGATACCTTTGAACATTGTGTCGGATAGATATTTGAGGTTTACGTCGAGGTTTTGGGAGAGTTCGCAAGAGGCATTGGGTTCGAAGTTGAAGTTGAGTTCAGCTTATCATCCTCAAAATGATGGACATACAGAGAGGACGATACAATCTTTGGAGGATCTGTTGAGAGCTTGTGTTCTTGAACAAGGAGGTGCTTGGGATAGTCACTTGTCATTGATCAAGTTTACGTATAACAATAGTTATCATTCCAGTTTCGGAATGGCACTGTTTGAAGCTTTGTATGGTCGAAGATGTAGAACACCTTTGTGTTGGCATGAGTCAGGTGAGAGTGTTGTACTTGGACCTGATATTATGCAACAAAAATACTGAGATGGTGAAGTTGATTCGAGATAAGATGAAAACTTCAGAGAGTAGGAAGAAGAGTTACCATGATAAGAGAAGAAAAGATATTGAGTTTCAAGAAGGAGACCATGTATTTTTTGTGGTTACTACGGTGACCGGTGTTGGACGAGCTTTGAAGTCGAGGAAGCTTACTCCTAAGTTCATTGGGTCGTATAAGATTTTGGTGAGAGTTGGACCTGTTGCTTATAGAGTGGAATTGCCACCGAGATTGTCAAATTTGCATGATGTATTTCATGAGTCACAGCTTCGGAAGTATGTTCTGGATCTGTCACACGTGATACCGATGGATGAAGTGAAGGTAAGAGATAACCTTACGGTTGAAGCATTACCAGGCCAAATTGATAATCGGGAGGTAAGTCAGTTGAGAGGCAAAGAGATTATTCTTGTAAGCATGGTTTGTGGAGGAGCTGTCGGTGGGCATATGACTTGGGAATTGGAAAGAAGGATGCGAGATTCGTATCTGAATCTTTTTGCTTGAAGTAAGTTTTCGAGGACGAAAACCTTTTAAGTGGGGGAGAATTGTAACACCTCGAATTTAATTTAATTTTTTTATTCAGATTATTACGTGTTGATGTATATAGAATAATAAATTATCAAAATATAATTGTAATTGAGAATTATATTGTGGTGGTAATCGTATTATTATGTGATAAATAAATTAAATGGAATAAAATATGAGGTGAGGACAAGGTGGTCAATTGGTAAAAGTAGTAAGGGTAAAAGTGGAAGATCATAAGTTGGGTCTTAGGGGTTATGTTGGAAATAAGGAAAAGGGAAAACATAATCGTATTTGTGAGAGAACATGAAACGATCGTGGAAATTGTGAAGAGGATAAGAAGAAGAAAATGTTCGATCGTGAAGAAGAGTTCGCGAAGAAGAGAATTCTCGACAAAACCTAAGGTATGGGTGGTATTCTTCTGTCTTAAGGGTTTTATAATGGAAATTGGGTAGGTTGAGGATTAGGGATTGAGGTTGTGGTGGATTGAGGAGGAATTAGGTTGGATTATATGTTGTTGATTGTTGTTAGTTGATAATTATATGAATTATATAGTGAAATTGATGAATACTATGAATTCTGGTTGTTGTTGGTGATTTGTTGTGAGAAATTCATAGTAGGTTTGGGTGCTAAGTGCAGAAGTGCGATTTACGAAATCGCAGAGCTTGCTTAGCGAGAAGAGTCAGTGAGTTCGTCGCTTAGCGAGCAGTGACCCTCGCTTAGCATGCCCTATAGCGTGAAAAATTAATTTTTAAATTCCTAAAAATTATTGAAAAATTATTTAATTACTTAGTAATGTTTAGGAATTGATGGGGTGTAGTTGGAAGTAGTAAAAGAAGAGTATACACACAATTGTAGGGATAATTAGTGTAACTTGACTATAAACATAATTGATATGTTCGTTAACGTTGTTGTTGTTGTGATGATGTGTTTCGTATGCTTGTTAATGATATATGAGTATGTGATATGTAATAGTATATGTTGCATTGTGTTGTCGTGGTATGAGCTAAATTATGTGATTATATATGAAGAATGCCTGATAATCGTGATGGTAATGACTAATAGTATATTGATCGATGTTGTGATAAGTGGTGTGGTTGTGATGTGATATGATGTAGTCATTATGAGTATGCATGTATGTCATTGATGTTGCATGACAAGTTGCATAGTTGAATAACATACCAAAGTGGGGTATGGTCGTTGTTGTAATATTGGTGCGGTCATGAAATAGGGATCATATGTGGCCATGAAATAGGGGTCAAGGGTGTGATCATGAAATAGGGATCATATTGGACCATGAAAAGGGGTCGAGAGTTCCGATGGGAACTGGATCTTGAAATAGAGATCGGATATGGTACCACATACATAGAGTAAAGTAGAATCTCATTACATGATTGTTGCTGTGGTTGCATATAATGTGGTGGTATTATATAATGTTGTGGGATATATGTTTTTCATATGTGATGTTGTTGAGAAATGGTGCTTTGTTTTCTGATTCTTGCTTGATTCTTATTATATTACTCTTTGTAATGTAAGTATCTCACCCCTTCTATTTGAATGTTACCCTTATGTTGTTAACTTGCAGGTGTGCAGGATAAGTCGAGTGGTGGTCAGTGAAGTCAGTGTACTTCATGTCTTTAGGGTGTCAGCTCTGATACGTTGCTTTGGGAGTCAAGACGACGTTGTTTTTACTTGTTATTTCTTTTGGAAAACAATTTTTGTAATTGAACTTGATTGATGTTGATTTTGAAATTATTTCTGCTGCATGTTGAATGTTTAATTTTGAAAACGTATTACTGAGCCGAGTTTGTAAAGTGTTGAATTGTAGCACTCTATTGGTTTTTAATGAAATTTTACTGATTTTATAAATATTTTCGTGGGGAAAATTGGGTGTTACACAAAACACATCGAATAACCAACTTAAGAATACACATGTTTACGACGAACCAGAACACAACACAACCGTTACAATCACCATAGGAAACACTCCCCTAATCCTCCATAGTAGAAATTATCTACTCGTACTCGAACCATCACCATAGGTAACTGTCGCTCCCCGGATTTCCATCCTGGTACAAACGCGAAAGTGGCGCGGAAAAGAATAGAGTCGCCAGCCAAGCATTTTTATCCCGAAGGAACGGGAATGGTAATGCTGCAGAAACCAGAAGGAAAGAAAAGGAAGGACACGGGTCCTGCAAACCAAAGAGACTGAGTTCGGGAGTCGGTTACGACCTGGGAAGGTATTAGCACCCCAGACCGTCCGTCGTACCCGACGGGATCCACGTTTGCGAAGAAATTGTTTCAAAGGGTGAAGAAATGAAAGTTGTTGCGAAGAAAAGGACCTGAACTGGATAAAAAGAAAATAAAAGGGAACTGAAAAAAGAAAAGAAAAGGAAAAAATGTAGGGAAAATAAAGATTGTGCTCGAACGGGCCCTACCCCGCTGCCTACGTACCTCATCTAGACAATAAGGATCAGAGTCGCCGTAGTTCCCCTAACTAGGGGTAACAAGGAAATTGCTTGTGAATTAAGGCTTGAACTGCCTATGCCATTTCTCAGGTGTTGCAGACTCGGACGACGAGTGCGTAACCGTCTTGCAAAGTGACAAGTAGGAGCAAGTTCAAGTACGGAGTGAATGAGATGAGATATGAATTCCCGAAGGAAAGACGCTTATTGTTTGTTTGTGTTTTTTTATGAAGCTTTTATGAGTGTGTCACAAGGAAGTGAACTCAAGCTCTTTTCCATGGAATGTTCACTTGTCACTACATTCCAAGATGGAATAATAGAACAAGCACACTCAAGTAAGGAGAAGATCCCCAAAACTTGAATCCAAAGACTAGGGCCTAAGCTCACTAACTTTTTGAATTAATAAGTGTTTTTGGTATTTACAGATGAAGAAGTGTTTTTCATGCTTTTCTTTATGAAGAAGATACCTTGATCAGACTTGTGCATCACAAGGTAAACTTCTACTATCCCAAGATGGGAAGACTACAAGCACACCTCATGGGATAAGGCTATTGCTCAAGGCATCACTTCAAACTTATTAAGATGCTTTTTATGGTTATGAGATGATAAGAGAAGAAGAACCAAAAGGATCACAAAGGCAAAATTCTAAAAGGGGACTAAAGAATCCTAAGTGTTGTCATGCATGGATATCCTAAGGTTAGTGTGGTTTTCTATCCTAATGAAGAAGGAAGAAGAAGAAAAGAAGAAGAAGAAGAGATGAGATGAGTAAGGCCTAGGCCCAACAAGAAAAAGGTCAGTACAAATAAGAAATGAGAAGAAAAGATGAGAGTTGGAGATGTGGAACTCAACTTCCACACCTCACACTTACCATAGCTCCTGCAAGGTTAGTAACATGCAAATAAATGAAGCAAGATGAACAAGATGACATGTTAACATCATACAAACAGAAGTGAAATGATATGCCCAAATGCTCAATGAATATGAAACTCAAAAGAATGAGAGATGAAGCATGCAAGCAAACTATGAGACAAGATGAAACAAATGCAAACTTATGCAAACTTAAGAAAGATGCAAAGCAAAAATGCACAAACATGGACTCAATGCACACAATCAGAACCAAAACAAGATGAAGAAGTGCTTAAGAAGCCAGCAAGATGAAGAGAATGGACACACAATACCAAAAAAACACAAGATGGGAGTGAAAGAAGTAAGGAAGAAGTGAAAGCACACTTATGAAATGAAAGGACTTAAAAGGGAAGCAAACACAAAAATCTCTAAGACACAAACCCTAAGATATGACCAGGAAGGTTCCCATACCCCAAAAGGATCCCAAATGAGAAGAAGAAGTTGGAACAAGTTCCCTTCTAAGCTTATAAGAGAGCTAATGAACCAAAAAGAAGCAAAATCGGACAAGGTTTAAGACAAAATTCAAATTAAATCAACCAAGCATCTAAAAATTCCACAACTCAAGTCAAATGATCTTCAAACATGGTATATCAATGAGCTAAAAGGATTTGGAAAAACTCAGAAGCAAACCAAATCAAATGGAGGCAAGAACACAAACTAGGGTTAATAACTTCCAACACAAGTCAAAGGACCAAGACCCAAGGAATAAATTTCTAAAACTCAGGGGAAAAATCACACAAGAACTACATCATCTTAGGAATCCAGAGCAAAAAGAATGAATACAAAGCTCAAAATGATGAATTCTATAGAAAATGGACAAGGCAGTGTACTCAAGAAAGGATTAAAAAGAAGTTAATTGAAATAAGGAATTAATTATGACACGTGGAAATTAAAAAAATGGAAAATAAAAATATAGAAAAATAAAAGAGACTCAAAAGATGACTCATGAATATTTTGGGAATTTTGGATAATCATAAGTATTTTAATTAATTAGAAACTAAAATGAATTAAAAAAAAAATAAGAAAAAGAAATTAAAAGAGAAATGGACTGGGGGTGGAAACAGCAGGAAGCTTGCATGCAAATTGATTGGGCCCAATGTTGGAGGGATGCGAAGAGCAAGGTTAAGCCCAGATCCTGCGCTGGAATATGTTATGTTGGGTGGAAATTAGTGAGAAAAATAAGGAAAATACGCCGAGCCTTGGATTGATCAGAGGCGTGTGGACCAAGATTCATTAATTGACGTGGATAAATGGTGCAATGTGAGTGGAGGGACATGGTAACTATCATGGACTGAGAAACATAAAGAATTAAAATAGAATTACGAAAACATGTGACTGGGAGGAGGGTTCTAGGGCTATGTGGCAGCATCTGGACGCTTGAGGGGCTGGATCCAATGGCTGCTGGCTCGTCTTCTTCACCAGAAACCCTAGCTGGCCTGAACGCAAGTTCTGGTGACCGGAGCTAGGGCTCCAGCACCGGAAACATCATAATATGAAGAAAAAAAACTATATTAAAATGCACCAAATCATCCAAATCCACTAATCTGCATGCCCAGATTACGAAAATGACAATGAAATTGGCTAACACTCAATGAATCAGCTGGATCGAAGATAACAAAGTGTGACCATCAAAACTGAAATCCAAATAACTCAAGCTACAATGCATCATTTTCAAAACTACAAAGTGTAGAATGATCAGTGTACTTCAAACATCACAAAACACCTAATCAATTTCATTTCCAGATCTCAAGATTCAGAACCATACCTGAGTTGCAGATCTTGATTCAAGATGCTAGAAGACCAGATAATGGATGCAATGCACTCCTACTTCACTCTAGATGAAAAATAAATGCATCTAAAGTCCTTAATGAAGCTGGATTCGAAGCTTTGCTCACACCTGCCGTGAAATGACAATGTTGTTAAACTTGAGAGATTGCTTGCAAGAGTGGGTGATTAAGGATCCTTAGCTTGCCTAGAACAAGAATCCACAATTTGTTTTGAGATTGAGCAAGTGTGTGATGAGAAAAGAGAGAAAATTCAATTGATGCAAGAACTTGGAAATGAGAGAATGAGAGAGTGGTTGAGCTTTCTGAAACCCTAGATCCTTTTATGTGAGGTCACAAGCCCATGCTGAAAGAATTACCAAGTTTGCACGTGTGGATCATGAGGAATTTGTGATTTTGCAAATTTTGCAAAATGTGAGGGAAGCATGCACTCCTCATGATTTGCTTGGCCTCTCAGCCCATGGGCAAGCCTTTTCCAACCCTTGATCATAATCCAATCAATTCTGGCCTTTAGATCAAGCCCTCACACTTTCCTCATGATTTTGCAAAATATCCTCTTTTGGAGCAACTTTCTTATTGTGCACGAAATTGGGTGTTTCTTTGGAGAAAAACATGCCAAATGCAATTTATTTTATCATTGGAAATAAACTTGAACCATACCAAGTCTTACAATTAAGTTTTGAAGCTTTTTGCCTTTGTGCATGCATGGAAATTTTGAATTTGCCCTAGTTTCAAGCACTTTTTCGAAGGACCCCTAGAGCAAACCATAAATCCCATGAAAATGTACTTGTAATTTTTGAAAATGGGAGCCCTTAATCTTCAACTTTCATGTTTGACTTTGGTCCATTTGAAGAATTTTTTATCATGTTAAGGTCATTTGAAAATTAGGGCAAAAGTTGCCAAATTTGGAAATTTCTCAAAACCAAGTTTGTACCAATTTTGCAAAAAGCCTCAAATCTCCATGATTCTTGATCTTTAAGCATTCCAAACCTCTTATAACATTTTAAGGACCCCTATTGGCCAAAAAAGTTGGGTTGGACCCCTTGAAATCACACAGTTGACTTTTTAAAGGCATTGTTGACCAATTACTTCATCTGCAAGCAACTGAAGAATTCTCTAACTTCCACATGGAATTTTATCATGAAAATTGACACCTAGGATCCTCTTGACATATAGAAGACTTTTCCCAAATGAAATGGCCAAAGTTGTGAGTTTTTGATGCTTGAATCTCAAACCCTAGTTTAGGTGCCTTGTGTAGGAGCTTTGCCTTATCCTGGAATCCCTGAGGATCATGCAATCTTCTGAGCTTTTGAAAATGAACTTGATCTTGTAAATGGAGTGTAGACACCTCATAGGACTTGTACAAAACCATTGGGACCCTTGTCATGGCTTGTGATGCCTCAAGAACCTCCACAGATGACCATATGCTTAATGCTAAGACATGAAGAATTTTATGCCTCATCTTTCCATGCTAGGATGCTAAGAAAATGATATGTTCATGATGAATATGATGTGATATGATGCTTAAAATTAAGAGGGCAAATTTGGGGTGTTACAGTAACGAGGAAACAACAAAGATAATAACACAAAATCCCATAACACAACATCAACTTAACCAAACTACCGACATCGTTGTTACCCACATAAGAACAACTGCATTGCACCATGCTTTTGCTGCACACTCTGAGTACTAGCAACCATCAATCTACCAAGTTCACATCAACTTCCGACCATCAAGGCAAACCTCAAAAACAACTTTCGACTTAATTCACCAGAAATTCTGACCAGCAGGTATTATACACTCTTGTGATTACTGAATACTTTGAACTTAGATCCATAACTAATACCTTAGAATATCCAACATAACTACAACTGCAGTCACTCTCAAGTATTCAGTAGGATAGATACTTTCAAGGATCCCCAATCATCGTCAACATAAGCTATAACTTTACCATCTTGTATTAACACATCATTCGGATTCATCTTAACACATGACAACATTACAACAACATAAGGATACGGTGTCCAATTAATCCCAACAAGAAAAATCATCTTCCCAACGGTTCTTAACACCCAAAAGTCACAGATTCTGCATCAATAACCTACACTTATCATGTGCACATCAACCAAAATGATCAAATAACTAATTCATAAAGTCCTACTCATACTAGCACAATTCTCCATATTCCCTCATCTGAATTAACACAACCTCGCAAATTCATCTTTACAACTCAAAAATCACACCTTGCTAACTCCACATATAGCTTCACTTATTTCAATACTTGTAATTAAACTCTCGAGTACTCTATGTGCTTTCCTTCTGATTTCTGTAAACACCCCAAATTTGCCCTCAATTTTTCTCACACCATGGCTTATGATCTTTCATATTGCATTTGCATAAGCATACCATCTCCCATTGCATATTTTTTTCACTGCATAAGTTGCACAATTAGGGTTTGTGATCAGGAGAATCCAAGAAGTGATCTGAGTTATCTCAAAGGCCTTGAAGCTTGTTAAGAGGGTCCATGTGTGTTCCATGATCATAATATGCTCCCCAAGGTTCATTAAAGTCAAAATATCACAAAGCATTGCAAAGGTGTTCAAGCAGACTGAGCAGTTTCTACACAGATGACCTAAAATTAGGGTTTTTGGTTTGAGGCCCTTAACCTCAAATTTTTTGGTCATTCTTGATTCTAATGGTCTTTATATGTTATAAGGATCATGTGTACCAAATTTGATGAGAAAATGCACTGTGGAAGGCATCTGATCAATGGATAACTTATTGTGCAAGAAAAGTCAAAATCAGGGCATCTGAGGCCTCCAACAATGGTACCAAAGGGTCATCTTCATAATTTTGAAGTTCCATGATCTTTATTTGATCTTAGAAGTTGTTAGAAGTTCACAAGATTGAAGAATTTCAAGCCATTTGCAAACTTTCCATTTTTGGACATGACTTGTAATGAAAACTTTCCATTTTGGGAAAGATTTTCAATCTCCTCTTTCTTGATCAAAAAGGCTTCAAATGAAAAATCTTTAAACATGAAAGTTGTAGATTGGATCTTCCCATTTTCAAAAAGTACAAGAACTTCTCTTGATTCATCCTAGAACTCAATTTATGGTGTTTCAAAGTTGGCAAAAATCTCATAATTTTCAAGTATGTGCCAAAGAGGGAATTTTGAAAATTTGATTTCCAAGACTTCTAATGCCCTCTAATTGACTTCTACACTTCATAACATGTTCATACAACATTTCAAGATCAAAATCATGTCTTGTATCACAAGTTTCTATGAGCCATTTTCACCAATTTTTCAAAGTTGTGAAAAAGAAAAAGTCTTGTTATCTCATGAATCAAGTGGTACAGATCATCAAAATCAATCCAAGGGCTCTCCACAATGCTAGATGAAGCGTATCCACCCTTTGGATCTCCTCTCACCCGTGCCATGCTTGTGGTATAACAACTTTGACTTTTTTGCAAATTAACCCATACCAATCAAACTGAGCCACAACAACTCTCTGGACCAATCACAACATCTTATACAAACCCTAAGGACTCAAAAGAACACAACATTCAAGCTTAGAACCTCACACACATTCAGAATCATAATAACCTCACAAAACCTTCATCTCTTCGAATCACACTGCACAACCATCAAACCTTGTTTCTTTCTTCACCAATTAACTAAACATCACTCAAGGATCATAAACCACCCTTCATTTTGCCCTAAAAGCCACTCAAACTCAAACACGATTTCTGCCTTAGCAGAACTGAATCTTCCAAACCAAGCCATTTAAGCTCCATCTAAGCACTTCATAAGCCTCAGGGGATCAAAGCTTCAGCTCAGGTAACCACCTTCAAACATTTTTCCAGAACTTGCTTTTTAAGTTATAAATTGGTTCTACTCCTTGCACTGATCATCATGATGCTTTTACTTTTAAAAATGGTTGAGTTTTAAGCATTTCATAGCCTACTGAAACTTTGCATGTGCTTTGTTGTTTGCTTCGATTCAGCTGATTCATGAAAAATAAATGAGTTTTGTTGTTTGATTCGTGTTGTATGATGTTCAATGATTGATTCTGAAGAGTTTGATGCGTTTTCATGGCGTTTTGAGTGAGTTCAGGGGAGGGGGTGTCGGAGAAGACGACTGGAGCTCTTCTTCGGTCGCCTGAAACTGTTTTGGGCTAATCTCATTAATTAGGACAGTTTGAATTGTGACCCTTTGATCTTGTGCTTACCGCGCACATGGATGGCTAGGATCACTTCATTAAAACCCTACCTAAGAGCTAGCCAAAACCTAAAGTCAGCAGCTACAACAATGCTTCAGCACACAATCAACTATCTAATGCAAATGGTATGCAAAAAACCTACTACATCTACCTAACAGCATGGCCACAGGTGTAAAAAGTACAAAAACAATGCAATGCAGCATACATTTAACAGCTCCTATTTCAGAATACAGCAGTAAAAAGCATGGCAGAATTTAATCATTTTAAAATGCAAATGCATGAACAACAATGTATGAAAATGAATCATATAGCAACATTAAAGAATGCAACATGATTGATATGAAGATGGACATGTGAGCATGCAAGCGTTTCCAACACTTTACATCAATGTATTTTCCAAAAATTAACAATGTGTATTTTCCAAAATGTGAGCATTTAAGGCAAATAACTAACAAATTGAATATGCATAAAAAATGCATTCTAATCTAATGCAAATATTAACAAAAAAATGAAAACATGAAGCAAGCATGTAACCAAGAATGAGTTCAAGCATATATGGATCATGCACCTTTATCAATTAATATGCAACATTTTAAATTATGCACATGAGTGTCCAAAACATGCATCGATCAGGAAAGTAATGCAAAACAGAACTTTAAACAATAATTATTATGCTAACAATGAGGTTCAAACATGGGAACAACATTCATAATACACCATGAACACAAAATTCATAAATGTGCACAAAAAACGGAAATGAACAACACGCGCGTTGAAAGATGTCGAAGCTACATGCACCCGCACCAAAACAGCTCATAAAAACCCCCTTAAAATCATGTACTAAAGATCCATGATGATTGGAGTGGGAATGGATAACAAAAAAGAAATAAAAAACAAGAATTTTTCATTCTGGTTCAGTGTTAACCGGTTGTCGTTCTGGTAGTAACCGGTTATCAGTTCAAAAAAAACTATTTTTGCACAAATTAACACAGGTAACCTGTTACCGTTCTGGTAGTAACCGGTTACCAGTTCAAAAAAACTGTTTTTCTGCACAAATTAACACAGGTAACCTGTTACCGTTCTGGTAGTAACCTGTTACTCTGAGACCAGAATCAAAAATTCTGCAATTTCTTGGAAAATTCAGCAGCAACTTATTCAAATAAACTCTAATGTAATGCCTATCAATTGAACACGAAAATTACACCTCTTCAAGAATCACTTCCAAGATATGAAATTAACACCAAAACAATAGCAAATTCCTCAATAATCCATGAAATCAATGCAATGATAGAGGTTTCGCTTCAAATTCTTCAAGTTTCAATGCAAAACTTGAAGAATTTTGGAAGATGAAGCTTTGTGTGGGATTTTGGAAAATGAGAGAAAAGTGAGAGAAAAATGAGAGTGATGAGAGAAAAATGAGAAAAATGAAGTGTTGATGCTTTGGTTCAGAGGGAAAATGGTTATATACATATTAGGCTTGGAGGGTGGTTTGGGTTAGAGTGAGGCTTGGGTATTGGTTTGGGGATTAGGTTTGAGATTAGCTTAGGAGTTAGTTAAAAGTTAGTTGAGAATATTCTTAAAATATTCCCTTGGAATATGATGGAATATTCCTAGAATATTCCCTTGGAAAGTAGTGGAATAAAGTTCAATGTTGAAGTGAAAAGTGTGGAAATCCCTCCAAGTTGAAAAATTGCATTTTTTTTCCAAAATTTTGCACGTGGTAACCAGTTACTACCTGGGTGGTAACTGATTACTAGTTCAAAAAACCAATTTCTACATAAATTACAACAGGTAACCGGTTACTACCAAAGTGCTAACCGGTTACTTGACATAAAATTTGAAAAAAAATTCTTTTGGTGGGAAATCTTGGATATCCGGTCTTGGTCATTTGTTATGAGATTATTTTTCTTCTGAGACCCGATAATTGATATTATCCCTGAATAACCCTTGATCACATGCCCCATGCCTTGACCGATGATGTATGCTTTATTTTTATTTCTTTATTATGATTTAAATGCAATGTATGAGATGATATGCTAAATGACTTAGAAATGAAGCATTGGCTACTTGAAACTGGTGATAAATAAGAGGACAAATTTTGGGGTGTTACACAATGCTTCGTGAGTCTCTTAAAACTTCGCCCTTAAGGCTCTCAATAGTCGTAATAGTGATATACCCAGAAGTCAAAATTATGTTTTGTCTACCAATCATGTTCAAAGAAAAGTTAAACAAGCCATTTTCTAACACTTCGAACGGAAACCAAAATGGACTTACGGCTTGAAGATATGGGTTTCCAAGGTCCTTAACAAATTCATGCATTAAATTGATTACCTATTTTGGGTTAATCGGTTAATCACAGCAGAACCAGATTTTCTTGATAGAAAACTATCCAACTCAAAATTATCAATCCAGTTTACTCTAACTTGCAAGATTATTCTCAACTCGCGGCTTCTAAACTTGTGTAAACTTCACCAACCATTAGCAATTCAAGGTAACACAGAGTAAAATACAATAAGAAGATAACATACTTCAACAAGTGACGAGGTAGAACTACAATTTTTGTCACGGTATCATCACAATTATTCGGCGGGACAGTTCGATTTTCACTTGTACAACGAGGTTAGAGGGAAAACAACAGTGAAAACACCAAAGGGTCTCAGCCACAAGCTCGTACTTGATTCGCTCACAAGCAGAATCCAACACACAATTAATATCGGGCAACACAAAACAATAGACATTTCATGCCTAGAATACAAATTTGTCTTTCCTATTCGAACTTTTGGTGGAAGTTGAAACGATGACATTCTCAGTCCAACAAAAGTAGATTCATAATAATCTGATCTTCCATAATTATAAAAATTTTCCAAAACTTAGGAATTGAGGTAAAGCATCCTCCTGAACAATCTTGCTATTTCTACGTATACATTAATTGGGATTCCTTATCCTCCATTAACCAACGCACACCATACTTACATCAAATTCACTTAATGAAATCCTCGCAACTGACTACTTTCATCAACTACACGTAAGACCCTTCTAGCATAATCATTCCATAATTAATGCTTAATCCAAAACAAGCCTTGGTTTGCTTCTCGTTGTTTTACCGCAACCTTACTTATTAAAATACCATACTTATTACTCAATAAGGTATATTACTCAACATTTGTCTCCATGCTAATAATCCATCACCCATACTTGTGATCATAGTGCTACTACTATTTATATTTCTGAATACCGATGTGTAACTCCTCCCATTCCATATCGTACTATTAGAACCCTCAAGGTTCAACCATCACGGGTTATGCTCCCTTAATTTAGTTACAATAGTACCACAATTACTCTATCACATACTCATCCAAAGTACATCCTGTTATTACTTTCTTGCATCATAATGTTGACATTGTTTTCCATACCGTGTTCACTTCACCCTCCGTGGTAATTCCTTTTTTTTATTCAAACATAATTTCATCTTTCTAGAGTTCTCCTGAATCCAAGGTACTTATTTTATCACCTAACACAACTTCTTCCAGTCTGTATCACTACAACATATGTCACGAAATAGAGCTCGTTCTTCCTTCAACACAATACCTTATTTTGTTCCTTAGGTAATCTAACATTTCCGAGTTAATCTCTTACTAAATACAACATCTTGATGTACCATACCAAACTTTGTCTCCTCAGTGATAACTGAATATATAGCATTAATCCTTTAATCTTTGTCTGGGGTATACTTATCTTACTTGAAACATGTAATCACATCCATGTGTTTCTCTTCATGCTCCACTAATACTTTAGGTTCCCATAAGAAAACGAATGTTCTTAACTTGAAATTTCTATCCATCCATAAGGTAATATCCGAATATATTCCCTAAAGTACTCTCGTTCACCTAAGATGTCATAGCAACCTTAGAAATGAAATAGTAACAATTATCTCACTCCCAGAACTTATGTCACACTCCCCACGAAACATCTTCTCTTTTCATGGAATGAAATTTCTTAAGATTTTTTCCATACCAATGGTCAATCCAGATCTACTAGTGACTTTACATATTCCTTTTATACCTTCACCACTCATCCTATAGAGATCTTTACCTTTCAGACTCTATCCATTCCAAAGGATCGCTTGAACAACGCACTACTTTGTAGCTCCATGTTACAAGAGGTATAACTCCTAATAAGACCTCAACTGAGATAATCAAAACTCCTCTCTGCTAACTCTTGGCTTGAACTTACTCTCACAACACAAGTTATGACAACACTTCGGAGTCCTCATGGTCGCTCAACCATGATTCTACCTATCACATACATAGCATTAGATTGATCAGGCCTAATACTACATAGTATGATATTAAGAGTCATGCTAGAAAGACACAATTAAAAGGCAGGAAAGATTTACTTATGATGTTTCAAGGCTAGGTCGAGGATACGACCTGCTCTGATACCAACTAAAACGCCCCATATAATATATATCTAGAATAATATCATACAAGTATTTATTTGGTACTGACACCATCATAAGTGCCTAATAGCATAATTTACATTCTTGATTAATACTAAAACATAATACAAACTATGGTACAAGACATGGAAATTATACTAAAATAAAAAATACTAAGATCAATATAATATTCTTCATTGTACAAAAGATAAATAACAGTGGAAAACTAAGTGAGCTTTTCTTGAAACATCCAAGCTCTACTTCACTTGTAAATCAAACGTGCAAAAGAAACCTGAAAAGCAACAATAATAGTGGGGTGAGACATCAACATCTTAGTGATTTCCCTATCTTATGGATTCTCTCGGCTTTACAAGGTTCTACAAAAATCATACTCAAGTCAAGGGAAAGCATATATCTTGAGTTCACAAATCTCACACTCATATGGGAATATGTTTTGAGTTACTAACTCGACATTATCACTAATCTGGAAACCAAACGAAGGTATCCCTTATTCCCGTCCTATCCTACGTCTAAGAGTCAGCACGAGTCATAGGTCCTTGTAATTTACTTAACATACGAAATGGATTCGAATCATATGCCTATTAACCTAGAATTGTCACTTCCCATGGCCTGTTAATCATATCAAGTGTCTACTCGTAGGTTCTATTCATATTAAACGCGGGAATCAAGTCTGCCAAGTAATTATGCATACATTTCAGAGGATCCCTTAGCTCATGAAATTATATCTCTGGAAAAACGGTTTTGATTACGTGATTTCAACACAAACGTGATTGCACATACCAATCACAAGGCCACATTCGCCTTAACAAAAATTGAATGCATATAACATTCATAAGGCCACATTCTCTTTTTACCATATAACACACCCAACGGGTTGACACACATGTTCCATATAGTATCTCTCTAAACTATAGACTATTACTTATCAAGGATGCACATCTATACATCAAATACATAAGCATCGCCATCTAGCTTCACTATGGATATCTAGTCACACTACTAGATTATATTATAATTGGGGTAAGTTCTCCTCACTCTTCTTATTCTACCTTTTAAGTAATTTATCGCTAATCCTCTTTTAAAACATTTCATATGATAGATCAAGCAAACACGAATGTAAATGATTTGTATAATGGATAGGCCTTTCGGAGCCAAGCCCCTCACCAACACAATAAGAC
Source organism: Lathyrus aphaca (assembly GCA_963966055.1). Classification (NCBI taxonomy): domain Eukaryota; kingdom Viridiplantae; phylum Streptophyta; class Magnoliopsida; order Fabales; family Fabaceae; genus Lathyrus; species Lathyrus aphaca. The sequence continues at coordinate 506,726,660 of OZ014520.1, forward strand.
TTTTAGGACAAAGATCCCTCACCAAGCTTTTCTGTTAATTCATGTTATTACACATAGAGATAACATTTCAAATAAATTATCATCAATTAATTAATCTCACATCTAAATCAATATTTTCTCTTACCATTTGATAGTATATCATTTCAGCTTTATATCGATATAAAGTTTGACTCAATCGGACACCCGAGTAAAATGTTTTTTTATAAGAATAATTATTTTTTAGAAAGCTTCAGTGGTAACCGGTTAACACCTAGTGGGTAATCGGTTACCCAGTATAAAATTCGCCCAGAATGCCTATTTTTAACATGGTAATCGGTTAACGCCCAGTGGGTAACCGGTTACTGTTGTACCATAAGCTGAAAAACCAGCATTTTCACATATAAAACCAGTGGAAACTCATTTTTATATCATAGCAACCTAGTATCAATTATCATAGGATGTATTCACTCTTATCTTGCTCATATGAAGCCATTTAATCTGTATTTTAACTATTAGATTTTCGATTAGAAGAATTTATTACATTCTAACATGAAATCCTATAACTCAAAACTCTAAAACAAAATTATCTAATTAGAACCCACCTTGCAATCGATGAGGAGTTTGACGAAGATGATGAATATTGGTGAAGATAGATGGGTATGCAACCTTGTTCTTCTTCTTAGGTTTTCTTCTTCTTCTTTCTCTTCTCTTTCTCTTCTTACTAACTCTTTTTCTTTTCTTTCTTTTCCTTTTCTATATATATATATATATATATATATATATATATATATATATATATATATATATATATATATATATATTAGTTAGATTACTAACTGGTACATAAATTAAGGGTATCCAAAAATGTTTCTGATGCACGTAATTAATAAAATCTCTGAGTCAGATAATATTAAATAATTAACTTGAGTTCGTTGGTTGCTCTAATTATTTTAATTGAAAACTCTCATAGCATACCATAACCCTATAAATCTTAATTAATATTATATGGGGTATTAATTAAATACGGGGTATTACACCACCAGACACCGACCTTCACGTGGTGGCTAACGAGAATCAAATAATCCAAGCGGTGGTTGTCGAACTCCGACCCCCACCGAAACTGCCAAACACAGATTCATATACACAAATATCTTACAACTTTGATTTGCAAGGAAGAAACGAAGGGTTCCATGGGTTGCTCAACTTTGTATTTGACTGAGGCAAGTTTTTGCATTGGGGAAAGATTTGGCAGCAAGAGACGCAATATTTCAGCCTTGAGGTCAATGCTGTTTTTCAAGGGGTGGATAATGTTAGATACTTGGTTTTGGCCTAAGCCCAACACATGTGAGAATGAGTTATATTTGCTGATGTGACTAGTTGGTTAGAGGGGAGTGATAGTTGTATAAAGGATAGGGATAGCAAGGGGGCATTGAGAATCATTTGTATTCGAACATTAGGGTTGGACAATGAGAGGATTTCATCTTCCTTTGAGGAGCTTTTGCTCTAGGATTACAGAGATTTATCTTCTGTAATATTTTCTTTTTTCAGTCAATAATATAATTTTATTTTCTCTTCTAATATTGGTTCCTAACATATCCAAGTAATTTTAGTAGTGTGATGGAATGGCCTACACCTAATAACGTCAACGAGGTGAGAGGTTTTTTTTGGATCTAACCGGTTATTACCGCAAGTTCATGAAGGATTATGGAAAAATTGTGAATCATTTTAATGAAGTCACTAATAAAGAAAGGTTTCAATGAAATTCCAAAGCCCACCAAGTATTTGAAGTAATGAAACAGATGTAAGTTTTGACACCAGTTCTAAATTTTTCTGATTTTGACAAAACAAAAATCACTATTGTGTGTGATGCTTCTGGAATAGGAGTTGGAGCAATGTTGGTGCAAGAAGGAAAACCTATTACTTACTTCAGCAAAACATTTTGTCCGCCTGAATGTCACTTTATTGTGACCTCGTATCAGAAGAATCTTTTCCAACTACTGCAATAGATAATTACGAATGAAGACCAGCAAAATTGGGTTGCTAAACTGTTGGGATATACTCCCTCAGTTCCTTTTTAAGTGTCACATTTTGAGTTTTTACACATATCAAGAAAGTTAATCATTATTGTTACTTTTCATATAATAATTCTCCTTTTACCTATAATACCCCTAATTATTTATTACATTCATTTTATTTTTTCTCTCTCTATAATAATTATCTAGGGGTAATTTTGACAAAGTGCATTTAATACTACCTTAAATTTTGCAAGTGACAATTAAAAAGAAACAAAAAAATATCCAAAGAGTGACATTTAAAAAGGAAAAGAGAGAGTGGCTTCTAGGGAAACAGAGGCGTACTCACGCATGAATGAGGCAACAGAGTTCGAGGCCATTGCTTTGTTTCCAATATGGGAAGAAGGGTTACATCTGGAGGAGGAAGTTAGTAGTAATCCATTGTTGCAAGAAAAAACTGTTGAAAAGGTTAAAATGGATGCGGGGAAGTGATGTCGGTTTTTCCTTAAGAATGAATTGTTGTATTACAGAGGGAGATAGTAATTTATGCGCAAATCGGTTTGATTCCTAAATTATTGAGTGAATTTCATGATACACCTCTGGGAGGACACTCCAGTTTTTACCTTACTTATCCAAGATTTGTGCTAACATGTATTGGATTGGAATGAAAAGTAAGGTGCAAGAATATGTAGTAGTTATGATGTGTGAACGCCAAAAATACCTCACTACAGCACCAAGTGGATTGTTGTGGCCTTTAAAAGTGTTGAATATGGCGTGTAAAGAGGTTTTTATCGAATTCATCACCCGTTTTCCCAAGTTGAAGGGGAATGAAAATATTTTTGTTGGCATAGATTGGCTATCAAAGTACATCCTTTTAAGCATTCGTACATAGCAAAAGCAGTGGCAGAAGTGTTCGCTCGAGAAATTGTACACTTTGAGTTTATCTACAAGGGACACAACTCAAGATATGTTCGGCGATGTTTGGAAACTTATTTAAGATGTTTCAAAAACTTATCAACCAAAATCGTGGGCACATTGTGTTCCATGGGCTAAATATCAACCAAAATCATGTGCGTATTGTATTGTGTTCAATGAGTTGAATTTTGGTTAAAGAGAACCTTTAATTTGTCCACTGGGAGAAAACAATTTGAAGTGGTATACGATCGCAAGCCATCCATAATTACGAGATTAATGCATGGAGAAACTCGGGTAGCAGATGTTCAGATGGAGTTATTGGATAGGGACAAAGCATTGAGACAATTTAAACAACATTTATAGAAGATGCAAGAACGCACGGATATTCAAGCAAATTGTTATCGTACTGAACGCAATTTCAAAGCAAGAGATTGGGTTATTTTGAAAGTTAGTCCACATCAATACATACTTGTTTCCAATTATTTGTTGTTTTGCATCTTACAACTCCATCAAATAATACATTCTTTGTTTACAATTATTTTGTTATTTTGCTTACAATTCCCAGTTCCAAACTTCCTATCAAAAGACAATGTGAAGAACTCGTTTGATTTCGTTTCCCTCTAGACACATAATTAAGCTTAAAAAGCTAGGTGTCATCTTACATGATTGTAAAGACACAAATGGTTTAGCTAGTGGAAATGACAATTTTCCAACCCTAACATTTAATTTTATTTTCCTCTAAATAATTTGGGTTAAAGCATCTTAAGGAGAGAACGAAATTATTAAAGCAAATAACAAGGTAAAACTGTTTATCATGTAGTTATCACACAGGAAGAGTAAATTGAGTGAAAACTCTACACTTGTTTAATATACCATAGATTCCCATAATCACATCACATCTCATCTAATGCTATTCCCCTCTAATTTCTCTCCCAGCCAAAGAAAACCAAGAAACTAACACTTCAAAGTGTATGTTTGGTTCAAGTTTTGACTGAGACAATTGATTCTAAAAAATCAATTTTACATAATCAATTTACTCGAAATCAATTTTCCTCACTCCAAAACCAAGCACACGCTAACACCTCTTATAGACAAGTAAATTTATGCTAACATGTATCTATATTTTGTAGTGGTGTTTTCTGAAAAATTCAGGCTTACCTAAAGAAAAGATACAAAAACACTTTGATACAAATGTCAAGAAGAGTCAGAAGCCATTGACTACAAAATATATGACAGTTTCACCTTATGTATCGTGCCTCTTCCTAGTAACACGAAAGTTTGACAAAAATCTTGAGACAGAATGTTGAAAACCAAAAAATCTAACAAGATTTTGGCAATCTTTCTTTTCTTCTTCGTCGTTATCTGCCTGTGAACTTAAGTTACCCAGAAAAGTTTTTCCCTGATATATAAAAGAGAGCTGCTGCCATAAAAGAACACTCAATCCTATCTGTAATGAAACACTCGCGATAAACAGATACACAAGAAGAAGTCCTCTAGACGATAGAAACAACGCAGATCTCAGGAAGGCAACAAAAATTTCATTCACAAGTCTCCATGCTAGATCTCGGACAGTAATCCCCTTTAAGCGTCCAAGGGAGTATGACGATGGTGGCCAAATATGCAAGCTAGCATACGCAGACATTATAGAGACATACATCGTGCTCAAAACTGCTGAAATGAGGAAGCAAATGAAGCTGTAGTGATTAGCTGCACCAACACAATTCCCAATCTGCCAAAGAACAAACTAGCATTAAGACATGGCAATGATTTCAAAACCAAATTTAGAAAGAAAAAAACTAAACAAGCATTTGCTACCTAAGGATATGTTTTCAAAACCAAATTTCCATACCCAAAGCTTCCTCTTTTGTTGTATAAATTTATTTACATATTTAATCAAGGTATCACGGTAAGCATTATCACAGTAAGCATTGATGTTTCACTAACCCCATGAGAATTTAACTAACTAACCAATGCATCCAAAATAAAATTCCAACTAACCAAATTATCCTTCCTGGAATCTCCATCCCCTCATCAAATCCATCTTTCAGCTTCTATATTTTGTCACTATCAAGCTAGTTCAACATAAAACTAAGTATAGAGAAAATCAAGATTTGAGGCAAGGGATTAAATAACAGAACAAGAGGGTATACCAAGTAATATCTGAGGTCTGGACACGAATAAAAAAATCTACACAAATAAAAAAATCTCCAAAAACGAAAGAAACACATTCCCAAGTCCAACTGTTCAATTCAAACATCATAATAATGGAACATTTGAGCCACTGAGGGACCCTAACCCCATTAGTATATAGCAATACACAAGTTACACAAGGAAGTTGATAGAAACTGGTACCAAATAGAATTTACTAAAACACAACAATAACTTTATTATTAACAATTCTGGAGAATTCATCACAGGCAGAATGATACGTATACACACAATAAAACAGATGCAAAAAGATCACAATTGAATTAAGGCCAAAAGTCGGGTTCCTCTCCAAGTTTTTGAGAGCTTGGTCTCTTCCCCTCCCAATCATAGTCATTAGTGGCCAATATCGGCGGTATCCTGCTATAGCAGAAAGGAGTGGAGGTCGACCGCTATGGGAAGAGCCTTAGCGGTGCAGAACACTATAGCCTCCGCTATAGGATAAATAGCGGCTAGCAAGGGCGGAGCAGTTCCCAGCCCAGAGCGGTTTCTGTCTTGCTATCCTTTCCCCTCTGAAAAACCGAAATTACCCCTTAAATTTAAAACGTTTTAAAATTTAAGGGGTAAGTTTGGATTTTTCAATCAAATTTGAGTTGAGACTCCACCCTAACCTTCCTCCACTGACGTTTCTGCACTTCAGTCGTTCCAAAGAAAAATCACAAGTTCCTCCCTCACCTCTCTCTGCAATTCGTTCTTCCCTCTGCATCTGAATTTCATATTTTTATAATTATTTTCATGCAATTTGTCCAAAGAATATCAAATAGCGGCCATCCTGCTATACAGTATCCCATTTTTTGGGTCGTGGACTCCGCGCCATATCTGGGATTGATTACTCTTCTCCCAATAACCACTCAATAGTTCTTTAGATAACCAGCTATACCCTGCGTCTTTCTATTTATTCTTACTAACCGCTAACATAACTGACCCACAATTAATTATTCAAACATAACTGATAGATTCTAAACCAAAGTCAGTTTTGGTCTTCTCTGCTCCATCTCCTACAATATTCCTTAATCAGAAGACTAACAGAAAGCTCCTGAAGTTCTCTAGCATTAGCAGCTAATTATTAATTTAATTATTTTTTCGTTTAACGTCGACATCTAAGACAATCCTAGACAGAGAGTTGTGTTAAGGTACAGTTTTATTATTGAAGAAAAGGTATGCAAATAAAAATTTAGATAATGAGATTACAGGGAGACATTAGCACTGTGATGCATTTCAAGTGGAGATTACAACACTGAGATTGATATTTCAGTAGTAAGAAGATTATGGAAACTTACAAATGGGCAGTGATGATCCATGTCCAGTATACATTTCCCACATGAACGACAATGATGTGCTCTAGGTGACTTTGGCTTCAAGCAGTAATGACAGAATGTATAATTTTCAAGGTCACCTTTCCCTACCGTAGGATAGCTTCCCCATAATATATTTGGTGGTGTTCCAGCACATCTAAATGCTGCAAGGCTGAAAAAGGAAATTGTAGCTATGGAAAAAATCGTTGTAATGATTGAGTGAAAAATTCCCAAAAGAAGACTGACAGAGAAGACTACTGGGTACACTGCCCACACCCCACCAACTGCACAAACAAATTAAATGTATGACAAAATATAGAATAATGGAATATATGTCACAAATATAAATATAATGAAGAACCGTGATAACACGAATACTTAATCATAAACTAATATTTTAAATTTTGACTTTAAAAGGTAAAAAAAAGCAAGCAAGCAAGCAATCGTCAGCCAAAAATATGATGAGATGAGCATCAAGTACAACTGAAACTATAAATAAACATTTTATTCTCTCCCTTTTTCATAGCCAACCCACACTTTATATTGGATAAATCCATAACGCAATGATCATACTCAAGTTTTAAGTAACCCAGCATAGTCGCAAAAGTTAAAGTTCCTCGGCATTATTAGCCAAAAGAAAGGAGACCTGACAGATATCAAGATGCTAACAGTACCTACTAAAGTGTTGTATTATGATGTCCGAATTTAATGGAGAGAAAGTAGAATGTCATAAAGAGGAGTTATTAAAAGAAAGGAGGCCTGTCACGATGTGCCTGACAGCTCTTAGTTACTGAATATAACTTTGGTTGCAATTTGTTAAGGTTAATAGCCAAAGTTTTTAAAAGATTCTTCTGGGATTGCAGAACTCCTAAAGAGAATGGCATTAAGTAGCAGTAGAGACCAGAGTTATTAATCCCGGATAGCGGAGCAGAGCGGTAGACTCTAAAAATGGGATAACGGGATAGCGGATAGCGGGATAATTATATGAATAATTATATAAAACAATTTATATATAAAAATATATATAAATAAGTAATATTTATCAGAGTTATTAATCCCGGATAGCGGAGCAGAGCGGTAGACTCTAAAAATGGGATAACGGGATAGCGGGATAATTATATGAATAATTATATAAAAAAATTTATATATAAAAATATATATAAATAAGTAATATTTATCCATAAAAATATGAAAATTATACATATAAAAAATTATTATTATTTTTATTATTGTTATAATTTAATTTTTTCAACCCACAATTCACGATCCCAGAGAAATCGCCTGCGATTTGTATCTGGGAAACGCTCCTCTCTTTGCGCGCGGCTGGTGGCTGCCCTGGCCGGATCGCCCGGGATAGCGCGATTGTGGCCGGGATTGATAACTCTGATATTTATACATAAAAATATGAAAATTATACATATAAAAGATTATTATTATTTTTATTATTGTTATAATTTAATTTTTTCAACCCACAATTCACGATCCCGGAGAAATCGCTTGCGATTTGTATCTGGGAAACGCTCCTCTCTTTGCGCGCGGCTGGTGGCCGCCCTGGCCGGATCGCCCAGAATAGCGGCGATTGCGGCCGGGAGTGATAACTCTGGTAGAGACATGGAGCTAAGCTTTGGAAATGTATGGCTTTTGTCTTAGCATGAATAAAACAGATATTATGAAACATAAGTCCAGTTGGAAACATACTAATTTCTGCAAAGAGGTGAAAATTGGAGACCATATTGTACTACGAGTCTCATTGTTTAAGTATTGGCAGTACATTTCATCACAAGGTGAAAATGGTGGGCAAATCGAGACGAGAGAGATGCAAACCATAGGATCAAGGTGGGTGAAAAGAAAGAATACTTTGACCAACCAGGTTTAAAGGAAAACTTTACCCCAAGACAATAAGATTTCAGTGTTCTAGTTGTAGGAGACAGAAAAGAGTAAGGAGTGAGTATAAAGATCAAACAAGAAACCCTAGTAAGAAGGATAGATCAAAAGAGGGATAACCAACTAAGAAGATGTAGAGAGGGAGCAAGGAAAATATCAAACAAATCATTTAAGGAATTAAACTTAAACAAGATATCATTGGACATGATTATCACAACACTGGCAGTATATGATGCTTGTAGCTGAACTAGACTGGGGTTCTTATACCAGTATTCCCTTTAGGCTGAATCGAAGACTGACCTAAAGACAAAATGGAACATGCTCAATAAACCTTACTGCAAAGAAGTTCATACAAAGGAAATGCACACTTAAACTATAACTATAGATAGACAACAAAAGCATTATCAAGACTTTGGCAGCATTCCTACTGTAATCTGGCAATTCTTATCACATAGAGCACGTACAATTAGTCCAAGTCCAAGTTCCCTAGTTTAAGACTTAGTCAGGTAGTGTCCCCTTTAGTGATATAAGAGGCTTGTAGCTTACAACGTGTTCATTCTTGTGAACTGACTGAGCCAGGTTTTAGGGTGGAAGGGGAAACAGATTCTTCTGTTGTTGTGTTTAGTCATAGAGCATGATAATTATCAAAATTCACAACAGTGATATTTGTACTGGAGAGATGAAGAAAAAGGAAAATGTAACATGATCTGTATGTCGAAAGAGTTTAGAATTTTTTATCCTATTGCATCTCATATGGGCTTAAAGTGATGTCATTGCTTCTTTTTACTGATCCTTTTTTTGAGAGATTTATTTAGTAATGTTACATCTGTTTAGCTGATGTGTCTTCCTCATTTTCCCTTGCTTTCCTGAAGTATGTTGATTGAGTTTTCTTTTCAATTTGCGTAGCTCTTACTTAAAACCTTTTGATTTGAATATATATTTGTAAGGGAAATCATCTAAACTACTATTACCAAATAAAGATTTTTATCCATCAACTCCCAATTTGAATGTATAAATTCAACCTCAGAAACTAGACAAATTAAATGGAAATGGGGGAGAACTTGAAATGAGATGTAGACCCAAATGAAAATTAAAACAACTTTGGTCAAGAAGGGTGATAACAAATAAAAGTAGGAATAGAAGAAACAAAAGAGACTTACATATTACAAAGAACATAAATACAAGGACAACAGAAAGAAAGCATCGATCACGCAGTAGTCTCCACCCAAGGCACTTTTCGTCACATTTCTTTTTGTTTTGATCTGTAATGGCCCCACACCAACCACATTTGAAAATGGATGCACATGATGGAAGCATAACGCGCAGTCCACAACCCCAGCATGTCGTCTCATAATTATCAGAAACCTCAGCTCCACATTGCTCCTATATGTGATCACATGAGCAACCAAGGAAGCTACAAAATTTTCAAACTGTAGAAAAAAGGCAAGCAATAACAGCCATGAAGTAATGACTGAGACTGAGAAATGTTAAGGACTAAGTAATACAATACAGTCATCCATAATTTGATGATTTACACACAAAATAATTACATATAGATGAAGTATAGAAGAAAAAAAACTAACTCGCACATTATTCTTTTTTCCTAAGTTAAATCCAAATTTCATTTTTAATAAAAAATAAAATCATTAAGAATACGTGCACAGGATCTTTAAGGAACTACTATACAAAAGTGACACAAATTCCTATAGTTTCTGATATTTTCTTCACATTTATAACAAATTCCAGTGTACACTTCATTTAGGTGATCGATTATAAGTACAACAACAACAACAATCAAGCCTTATTCCACTAAGTGGGATCGGCTACATGGATCAACTTTCGTCATAATGTTCTATTTAGGACCATGCTTCTATTCAAATTGATAATCTCGAGATCTTCCTCTTCCTCTAATTGTTTGACTTCTCTCCATCTGATCAACTCTCCTTACAACAGAATCTACCGATCTTCTCTCTACATGCCCAAATCACCTAAATCAACTTTCCACCATCTTCTCTACTATAGGTGCTACCCCTACACTCTCTAATATTTTCCACCATCGATTATAAGTATGACTTAGAAGAATAAAATCAAAGGATTATATCCGTCGGTCAACTTCCCCCACATTCATATAGTTTTAAAATCAAACTTAGAAGAATAATTGTTAAAGCTAATCCGGGGGAGTCATTATCATTTTGGTATGAAATGTACACAACATTCATACTTTTATTCCATGAACTTAATTAAATTTCAAATTATGAAAAACAAACAAACACTTATGTTGCATATCAGTTTCAGCTTTTCTAGGTAAATAAAATAACCATTTCCCCTAAAAGCTCTTCCTAAAAAAAGATGTCATACAAAAGCCTCTCTTTACCCCCAAATATAAATTGATACAGACAGGGTAAGGAAGCTTACATCACCAATTAAAGGATTTGATGGTACCACTAGGGTTGATAAGATTGAAATAATAAATGATCGGAAAAAATTGGTAATTATCGAGGAAAAAGAGTAAGAGAATCTAAGACCTAAGAAATGAAAAACGAAAATTTGAAATGATGAGAAAATAGAAGTGATAGGTGGAACCAACCTCGGGCGAAGAAGAAGAAGCCATGAGAGTATCGATTTGGCTTCGAAATTCAAACTTGGAGAATGCGTGTGTGTGCTTGTTTATCTGCGTTTATTATAAAAAAAGGAAGAAAAAAAAATTAAAACAAAATTCTTAGTTCCATTTATTTATTTAACAAAGATTATTAAATGAACTTGTCTAATTATCTATTTATAACAATTGAAAATAACTATGGTTGACACTTTACTACTAAAAATATGACACATGTTGCTTTACATGTCTTTCACCTTTAGATGTGTGTCATTTGTCTCTTTTCAAATTAAGAGAAGAACGAACTTCCCTTCAATATTCAAATTCAAATGTCACTCATCGAACACCGTCAGTAGTGTTCAGTCGAATCACATTTTCTTGTACTTAGAAATATTCTAAGTCTAGAAATTTGACTTTCCTTGTTACACACAAGTCTTCGACTCAGGCCTCTTAGCAGGATTCAATTGAAGTCTTCTTTTAGTCTTCATAAAGAATATAATTCTTAGACTATCATTCCTTAAAATAAGATGAGCGTCAAAATTAGGAGCTAACAAATCGCCCCTTAAAAATGTTCTTTCGACAGAACTGAAAGAAAGGTCATTTTTTTATCAAAGTCTTTTGATGTTTACCTCTCGACTGCACTTAGGTATGGTCATAACTGACAAACCTATGATCAAGAAACTATTCAGTTTCTCTTTTAGCCACGCTTATGACGTCATGCCATAATGGTTGATCTCAAACGTCTCCTCAAAGCACACTCTACCACTATCCATCATTACTTTTTCCTTGAAACTAGGAGATTGTGCTCTGAGCATAACTGCCACCGCACAAGTTATCACCCTGAGAGGACACACATCCCACTAGTTATATTGCCTTAATAAAATTTGAAACTCATTGATCTTCCAAAGCTTATAAATACCTCCACTTATAACACTTCCACTTTTTTTACGCTCTCAGAATTTTCACAAGAAAATTTCTCCTGTATTCCAAACTCTTTAACTTTTAAACCCATAAACTTATTTCTTCTTCAAACTCTCAACAATGGCATCATCCCAAAACATTTCCCAAGAGAAGAAAGGTCTGAAAAGCAAGGGTTCTCAAAGCAATGCACCATTTCCACCCTTCACTAAGATTTTTGGGCCCAAGATGGCAAAAACCCAGCAGTTCATGCCTTAACCGCTTAAGGAAGAAAATATGCATATCTACGAATCGCTAGTGCTGATTCCAATCATAGTCTCTGAAAAACCTTATGCTTTGTCTGGTCCTTTATTTGTTATTGATGTTGGTTGTGATAAACTTAGTAAGTTATTCCCTTCATATCGTAGAACCAAACGCCTAGGGCAGAAAAACAAATCTAGGGTAGAAGGTTATTCCCTTGACGATGTTACCTTAAGTAACATGGACTTAAATTATTTGCAAGGACTTCGACCTTTTGTTAACCAAAGTGGAGAAAGTTAAGGCTGAAACTTGGCAGGAAATGGGGATTTATGACTTATTAATGTTGTCAAAAACCAACATTCATATTGTTCGACCTTATTAGCGTCCTCCCTTTACTTCTGGGATAACACTCATTATACTTTCCACATCCCTTGTAGGATGGTAACACCCACATTGTTTAACGTGGCCGTTATCACCGAGCTCAAACCCACTGGTCTTACTTATGACCTAGAGATCGACGCCCAAGATACCATAGGCTTCTCCAAATCCAAACCTACCTACACCCACTTTATGAACTACCATTTCGACCGCAAAATTGATGAAGTAACAAACGAAAAGCACATTGTATTTCTGACAATATGGCTCTCTAGATATATTGTTTGCTCCAATTTTCTTCAGGTGGCTAAGAAGTACCTGATCTTGGCTAACCAACTCCACCAAAAAAGGGGAGTTTGCCTTAGTGAACTAATCCTGACAAACCATTACGAGTACATTAGTGAGGGAGTTGCACGCCTCAAAGACTTGGAAGCTAATGGCAATTTGCAGCTATCTGGACCCTTCTGGTTGATCTAATTGTGGCTCAATGCTATGTTTGAAGCCAACCTTCCAAACAAAGGAATAACTGATGAATACTCAAGTGAAATTAAGGAGAGGGGGTCGAAGGGACTCGCCTGGTACAACTTACTCCTAATGACGAAGAACAGACCCTTCGAGGATCTTTCTCTGGCTACATCAAGATGTTTGCCAAACGGTATGAATTCACCCCGAGCATGGCACCTATAACACCCACATATAATAACATACATCAAAGCATATATATTATACACGAATCCAAGTTTGGATATTGAAATAAAAATAAGTTCTTAGTCAACACATTACACACATTAAATGCTTGAATACAAAAGTCTAAACTAAGGCATAATGTATACTAGATGTTCAAAATAAAAAGCTAAGAACTAGATCAACAATGATCTCATAACAAACTCAATCAGCGGAAGCCATGCCAAGCTCAAAATATCAACTAGTAAGGATAAGTCAAACGACATTATCCTTACCCTTCTTAGAACCTAAAGTACTAGAAACAATAATCAATAATGAAAGGTGAGATAACAAAATCTCAGTGAGTTCCTATAATACGGATTTTCTCGGTTTAACAAGGTTCTATAACACCATACTCAAGTCGGACAAGGACTAAGACTTTGAGTTCACAAATTCACACTCACCTCTCACTAATCAATAAACATATCAAGGTATCCCTTTTTCTCGTTCTCTTCTACGTCTATAAGTCGACCGAGTCAAGGATCCTTGTATTTATTTGACATACAAAATGGATTTGAATCCTAGGTCCGTACACCTAGAATCGTCACTTCACATGGTTTGTACATCATCACAAGTCTTTTTACCCATAGGCATAATTCGTACTAAACACGAGAATCAAACTTGTCAAGTAATTATGCATACATTTCAAAGGATCCCTTTCCTCATGAAATTACCTCTCAAGGGAAAACGGTTCCAATTACGTGACTGTAACATGAACATGATTGCACATACCAATCATTAGGCAACATTCGCCTTAACATAATGAATGTATATGACATTCATGAGGCCACATGCGCCTTTTACTCACCATTAAACCCTTACTCGACTAAGGTACACATTTATATACCTAAAGTTCGGGCATCTCCATCTAGTTCTAATGATTTCCTAGTCATACTATGAGGTCTCAATAAGGTAGTGTATAAGGTTTCCTCACTCACCTTATTCTCTATGCTTTTACATAATTTGGGTCCATAAACCACACAATCAAACAAACCAATTAAATTATTAAATTCATCAACAAAATTATTAATTTCCCACTCCAATAGATAGATTATCATTTCAGCTTCAAATCGATATAAAATATGCATCAAACAGACACCCGAGTGAAAAGTTATGCATTTTAGAAATTATTTTTAGAAAAGTAGCAGTGGTAATTGGTTACTACCTATAAGGTAATTGGTTACTTGACAGACAGAGGTAAAATGAGAGTTAGAGACACATTTTGTTAATCGGTTACTATCCAGAGGGTAACCGGTTACTTAGTTCATTTTGTGCGTAAAAACTCCAGTTTTTCAAAGGGTAACCGGTTACTTAAGACGCATGGGAAAAATACAGGTTTTCATTGATACCCAACTTCCAAAAACTCATTCCAAACACAATCAAATGTTATAACAATTATCAACAGATGATTCCACACCCATAGTGATCATACTACACCATTTATAACGCATTCCATCCGTTAAATTCATCGATTAATAAGATTTTCCATTTTATACTTAAAACTCTAAAACTCAAGAAAACTTTTAAAAGAAAGTTTGAATCTAAAGTCACCTCTAGCAATGATAATGATGAATATTGTGAGATTAAATGATGAAGATGGAATTGATGATCCAAAGCTTTTTTAACTTCAAGCTTTCTCCTCTTCTTTCTCTTCTCCAACTTCTCTTTTCTTTCTGTCTCACAAAGTTCTATTTGTTGTTGTTATGAAACAAAAGAAGAAGTTATACTGATATAACTCTAATTGGTAACCTAACCGGTCCAAATTATGGGTATCCAAAAATGTCTCTGAGTCACTTTATTTGTAAAACCTCTGAGTCAGATAATATTAACTATTTAATTTGAGCTCATCGATTGCTCAAATTATTTAAGTTAAAAACTCTCAAACCACATTGGAACCCTATTAATCTTTATTAATATTATCCAGAGCATTAATTAAATTTACGGGATATTACATCCTCCCCTCCTTAAATAGAAATTTGTCCACAGATTTAAAAGATTACCTGAAAAGATGCGGATAAGCATCTCGCATCTCTGATTCGAGTTCCCAAGTAGCATCTCCCAGATTCGTCATATCCCACTACACTTTAACAAACAAAATTTCCTTGTTTCTTAGCACTTTGGTTTCTCTTCCCACGATATGGCTCGGTTGTGGTTCAAAATTAAAATCGGTTTCTATCTCAATAGAATCTGGAAGTATTGGCTGAAGAGGGTCGGGAAAAAACTTCCAAAGTTAAGACAAGTGAAAGACATCAAGCATATCTGATAGAGAGGGTGGTAGGGCTAGCCTGTAAGCTACCTCGTCAATCCTTTCTAAGATATGATACAGACCCACATATCTTGGACTCAACTTCCATGACTTAAACGGTCCATTTAATCTCAATCTCATGGTAACCTTCAAAAATACATGGTCACCTTCCTCAAATTCCAAAGGTCTCTTGCGGTTATCCGCATAACTCTTCTGACAATCCTATGCTTGCTTAACTTTCTCACGAATCATCTTAATCTTTTCCCTAGTCTCTTGAATAATTCTGGGTCCCAAAATTCTATCTTCACCAATTTCTGTCCAACATAAAGGCCTCATACACATTCTCCCATACAAAGCCTCGTAAGGGTCCATACCGATGCTTGCATGATAACTATTATTGTAAGAAAACTCAATCAATGGCAAGAGTTCCTTCCAATTTTCTCTAATCTTCAACACACAATCCTCTAACATATCTTCTATAATTTGGATTGTTTGTTCCATCTGACCATCCGTTTGAGGATGGTTCAACATACTCAAATTTAACCTCGTACCCATAGCTTATTGAAAAGCTCTCCAGAATCTTGAAGTAAACTTCGGATCTCTATTTGAACTGATGTTCGAAGGAATACCATGAAGTATCACAATTTCAGAAATGAATAACCTTGCAAGATGACTTTCCTTATAAGTAGTCTTCACGACTAAGAAATATGCATATTTCGTTAGTCGATCCACTATCATCCAAATAAAATCATATTCGCCTTGTGTACTGGGTAACCCAACTGCAAAATCCATGGAAATACTATCCCATTTCCAAACTGGAATATCTAAAGGCTGCAACAGACCACCCAGTCTCTGATGTTCAATATTCACTTGTTGACACACTGCACATTCTGACACATACACCACGATGTCTCTTTTCATGCCAGACCCCCCAATAATCTTTTTTCAAGTCCTGATACATCTTCGAATAATCAGGATGTATTGTAAAAGTACCCTTATGAGCTTCATTCAAAAAAATTCTTTTTAATACCACATCATTCGGAACACAAACTCTTTGACCAAAAAGAATGATGCCATCCGTTGCCCTTAAGAAACCCGATTAAAGTAATATCTCTTGTAACCTCTCATCCAACACATGTCCTTGTTGAATTTCATCTCTTAAAGTAGAATTGACATTCAAAATCCCCATAATCACACCATCATGTTTCCAAACAAACTGAAGATTAAGATCTCAAAACTTTTCCAATAAGACATACTCTAGTATCATTAACCCGACACTATGGATCACCTTTTGACTTAAGGCATCCACCACTTTATTTTCCTTCCCTGGATGGTACTTTAGTTCTAATTCATAATCCTTCAAGTACTTCATCCATCTTCTTTTTCTCATGTTCAACTTTTTCTGATCAAATAAATATTTCAAACTCTTATGGTCGCTGGACATTTCAAAGCGAACACCATACAAATAATGTCGCCACACTTTCAAAGTAAAAACTACTGCAGCTAACTCCAAATCATTAGTTGGGTAATTCTTCTCATGAACTTTGAACTGACAAGAAATATATGCCACAACTTGACCATCTTGCATTAAAACACCTCTTAATCCCATTTTTGATGCATCATAGAAAACTTGGTACGACTTGTTGGGATCGAGAATAATCAAAACAGGAGCACTTGTCAATCTTTCTTTAAAACTCTTACAACATTGTTCACAACCGGTATCACACTTGTAAGAAAATTCTTTTCGAGTAAGCTTTGTCATAGGTAGTGCTAACTTAGAAAATCCCTTAATAAACCTTCTATAGTAACCAGCCAAACCTAGGAAACTTCTGACTTCTGAAGCATTCTTTGGTCTCTCCCAATTAATCACTGCTTCCACTTTCGACGGGTCTATTCCCACACCTTCCTGAGATATAACGTGACCAAGAAAATTAACCTCTGACATCCAGAACTTATGTAACACCCCCTTTCTATACCCCAAATATGCAATTAAATCACTTAGGCACATATTAAAAATTCCATCAGAGTATATTCGAAATATGGTATAAAAGAGCAATGTCACATTATACTTGAAATCAAACCACAATACACCTGCTCATAATAGATATGCAACAATAGGGTAATTTCCAAACGATAAATGATTATACAGCGGAAACATTTCAACAACATCAAACATATATATTTCCATTCATATATATATATATATATATATATATATATATATATATATATATATATATATATATATATATCAACAAGTTTTGTGCCAACAACAATATACACGTCTATACAAGACATCCATCCAAAAGATACATGTACACAATGCATCACAAAAATGGCTCTAAGCCAACCTAACTACCCGGTGCTACATATTAGAGTCGATCGACCAAAAGATGAAGACGAGCTTCACAAAAATGTCATCCAGCAACTTATTCTGCAATGCCTCGTAGAGCGTCATAAAACAACAGAAGGGTGCGAAACATTATCATAATAACATTGCATATAATTATATATCTCAACATATAAAATGCACATAAAACATATTCTCACCACAAATCATTCCTTACCACCTATACACATCGCAACGTGTACATCAATACCAATCAAGCATATTAAATACGCACAATTCACCAATTCACATAAACTTACATTATTTATGTTCATTCCTCAATTCTATTCATTCCGCATAAACATACATCTAGCTATGTTTAATCACACATATACATTACAAATGTATAAATCACATACATATACATATAGATATATCAAACATGCATATATACAAACAAGTATGTTTCATCACACATACTATCATCTCCATAATACTCCAAATAAACATATGCACATTCATGTTTATTTCTGTATATCATAATTAAAATGATAAAATGCAACTCATAGAGACCGACACACGACTCTATGTAGATGCAATGCGGTACCGACTTAACATTTTAGCAGGTTCACTCAGGAACCAAATGGAATCATCGCTTGTTACCTAAAGTAACTCCCTGTCGGGCATACAATGTTCCCCATTGCTCACACCCCACATGGGCACACAATGTTTATGGATTGCTCACACCCCACACGGGCACACAATCTGAATGCTCACACCTCACACGGGCACACAATCAATGTGAATAAATCACCCATCGCTCACACCCCACACGGGCACACGATGTTTCTAGATTGCTCACACCTCACACGGGCACACAATCTGATCGCTCACACCCCACATGGGCACATGATCTTGTTGTAGTCATCGCTCACACTCCACATGAGCACACGATGCTACAACAGATTCACAAAGAATCCCAGGACACAAGAATGCATACATTATGCTTTACATGCAAAATGACACACAACATTCTTGAAAATGAATACATTATTCACAACATAATTATGCACTCAACTCATTCAATTAACATACATTTGCACACAATTCAAGAAATGTATTCATTTGCCAAACGGCCACAACATCACATCAACCCACATTTCCATAATTAATTCATTTACGTTTTATCAGAAAAGTCGGGTGAAAGTTGGCTAAACATTTCATTTCTTAGCATCATTAGTTTCTACATGTTTCTAGCTTCAAATCGAAATAAGGAACACTAAAAACAGATACCTGAAACTAAAGCTACAGATTAAAACACATATTTCTTCAAAAACCTACAGGCTCACTGAGCGTCATCTCGCTCACTGAGCAAGGAAATCCCTGGAACTTTCGCTGAGCGAGGGATAGCTCGCTGAGCGACCACTACGAATTCCAGAATTTCTCAGCTGCAAACAGTCAACTCCAAACACCCCAAATCTCCAAAATACTTCCATAAACATGATCTAAAGCATATATCTACATCATACTTTGATTAAAATGATTTCTAACCGATTAATCTACCAATTTCTCACATTTTCTCTCAAACCCTAACTATTTATCTTCTCTAAACTCATCAAAACCAAAATCCAACCAATCAAACAGATACATAATCATACACAATATCAAGATAACTATGTTTATCACCCTTACCCGATTATACCGATTCCTAGGAGCAATCTTGAAGCTTTTCCAACTTTCCCTCTTTTCTCTTCTTTTTTCTCTTCTCTCCTTTTCTTTCTTCTCTTTTTCTTTCTCTTCTTACCAACTTTTCTATTTCACTCTTTCTCACTCTCTTATATTCTATTTCTTTCTATTTCTATTTTCTACTCTTTCCAACCAAATATCATTCTCTCACACAAATACCAATTCTACTAATTTCTAACTTATCACTAATTAACAAATATCTAAAATACCCTCCAATCCAATTTTACCCGAAAATACACAAAATGGTACAATCACATATCACATCAACATATCACATTAATTCCTCAACATATCATATCATCATGATAATTTCACAAATAAAACAATTATCATTCAAATAAAATAAAATACTCCACAAAATTTGGGAAAATCGAATCGGGGCGTTACAACTCTCCCCCACTTTATAAATTTCCGTCCTCGAAAATATTACTTGATCCAAACAACTCCGGATACGACTCGCGCATCCTACTCTCCAATTCCCAAGTCATATTGCCTTCTGCAGTGCCTCCCCACGCCACTTTACAAGCGCAATATCTTTTCCTCTTAGCTTCTTGATTTCACGATCCAAAATCCTAACCGGCAAAGCTTCCACCGTAAGGTTATCTCTTACTTCAACCTCGTCCATAGGAATAACATGTGACGGATCTAGAATATACTTCCGAAGTTGCGAAACATGGAACACATCATGCAAATTTGAAAGATTCGGAGGCAACGTCACACGATAAGCCACAGCACCCACTCGTGCAGTAATCTGATACGGTCTAATAAAACGAGAAGTCAACGTCTTCGACTTCAAAGCACGATCCACACCCGTAACCGGTGTAACTCTCAAGAACATATGATCGCCTTCCTGAAACTCAAGATCCTTCCTTCTCTTGTCATGATAACTCTTTTGTATACTTTGAGAAGCTTTCATCTTCTCCCGAATAAACTACTTTTTATGTCGTTTGTTGTACCATCTCCGGTCCAACTACCGTTCTTTCCCCGGTTTCATGCCAACACAAAGGTGTTCGACATCTTCGCCCATACAAGGCCTCAAATGGTGCCATACCAATACTCGAATGAAAACTGTTATTGTAGGTGAAATCAATCAACGCTAAATAACTATCCCAAACACCACCTTGTTCTAGCACACAAGCACGCAACAAATCCTCCAACGATTGAATTGTCCTCTCGGTTTGACCGTCCGTTTGCGGATGGTAAGCCGAACTCGACCTTAGCTTAGAACCCAAAACGTTTTGCAAACTTTCCCAAAATCTCGATGTAAATCTAGGATCTTTATCCAATACAATACTCTTAGGAACTCCATGCAACTTCACAATCACAGAAACATAAATCTCGGCTAGCTTCTCCCAAGAATAACTAATATCAATCGGAATAAAGTGAGCAGATTTAGTAAGCCTATCCACAATTACCCAAATAGCATTATGACCTCTTTGCGTATTCAGAAAACCCGTAACAAAATCCATCGATATATTATCCCATTTCCATTCCGGAATATCCAACGGTTGCATCAAACCACTAGGCTTCTGATGTTCCACCTTAGACTTCTGAAAGTCAAACACGCATACACAAAATGAGCTTTATCTCTCTTCAATCCGGACCACCAAAATATCCTCTTCAAATCTTGATATATCTTATTTGCTCCCAGATGTATACTTAAATTACTTCGGTGTCCCTCTTCCAATATCATCTTTTTCAACTCCTCATCATCGGGAATACAAATACGACCACGGAATCTCAAAACTCCAAAATTATCAATCTTGAAATCCTTATTCTCATTCATCATCAAATCAACAAATTTCAAATCCAACCTTTGCTTTTCACAAACGGTTGCAAGAAAAGCATTCGTAACACGTATCATACCAAGTCTCACGCTTCTCGACGTCATCTCGCAAACCAAACTCAAGTCTCTAAAATTCTCCAAAAGTTCCCATTCCCTTATCATCAATGCGGACATATGTAACAACTTACGACTCAAGGCATCGGCCACCACATTCTCCTTACCCGGATGGTAATTCAAACCAAAATCATAATCCTTCAAAAGTTCTAACCATCTCCTTTGTCTCATGTTCAATTCCTTTTGATCGAATAAATACTTCAAACTTTTGTGATCATTAAAAACTTCGAACCTTGCACCATAAAGATAATGCCTCCAAATTTTTAGAGAAAAAACCACGGCCGCTAATTCCAAATCATGCGTAGGATAATTCTTTTCATGCACCCTCAATTGTCTTGAAGCATAAGCTACAATCTTTCTATCTTGCATCAAAACACCACCTAACCCAAAAATGAAGCATCACAAAACACCACAAATGGTTCTGTCGGAATCGGCAAAATCAAGATCGGAGCCGTTGTTAACCTTCTCTTAAGTACCATGAAACTCTCTTCACACTGAATATCACAAATGAAAGCCTTTCCTTTACAAGTCAACTGCGTTAACAGAAGTGCCAACTTTGAAAATCCTTCAATAAACCTACGATAATAATCTGCCAAGCCTAAAAAGCTTTGAATCTCTGTAACCGATCTAGGAACTTCCCATTGCATTACCGCATCAATCTTGGATGGATCAATACTAATACCACCATCGGAAATAACATGCCCAAGAAAACTTACCTTCGACAACCAAAACTCGCACTTTGACAACTTAGCATACAATTGCTTTTCTTTCAAAATCTGTAACACAATCCTTAAATGCTCTTCATGCTCTTCTTGAGACTTAGAATAAATCAAAATGTCGTCGATGAACACAACCACAAAACGATCCAACTGTTCATGAAAAATACGATTCATGTATTCCATAAACACACCTGGCGCATTAGAAACTCCGAATGACATCACAGAATACTCGTAATGACTATACCGTGTCCTAAAAGCCGTATTTTGAATATCCTCCTCTTTCACACGAATCTGGTGATATCCTGATCTCAAATCAGTCTTACTAAAAACACGTGCACCAACCAATTGGTCCATAAAATCATCGATCCTCGGAAGCGGATACTTGTTCTTAATTGTCACCTTGTTCAACTATCGATAATCAATACATAACTGCATACTTCCATCCTTCTTCTTTACCAACAATATTGGCGCACCTCAAGGAGAAACACTCGGCCTAAAAAACCTCTTATCCAACAAGTCATTCAATTGCTTCTTCAATTCTACCAACTCTGAAGCTGACATACGATACGGTGCCATCGAAATCGGTCTAGTACCCGGAACTAGATCAATAGAAAATTCAACTTCTCTTTCCGATGGTACATCCTTAACATCGTCCGGAAACACTTCTGGAAAATCACACACTACTGGAAACCTACTTATCTCCACTTCGCTTTCCACGGACAACGATGCAAACAAACCAAACAATTGAGCTTCGTCCACTAAAAGTTTCTTCAACTCTTTCGTGGATAGGAAACTCTCTTCTTCATCATCATACAAATAAGGAAACCTTACTAACTTATGATAACAATCTATATGAACTCGATTAAACTGCAACCAGTTCATACCCAAGATCACGTCCAAACCTTCCAACGGCAAACAAACTAAATCCATAACTAAATCTTTACAATACATAGTCAAATAACAACTTACACACACCAAAGAAGTAGTTACCGACCCTAAAGCAGGAGTCTCAATAACCATCTCACCACTGTAAACACCCCAAATTTGCCCTCACCCATTCACACCATGGCTTGTGATCATTTCATATGCATGAACACAATCATACCATCTCATATCTCAATTTTGAGTCATTGCATTATTTCTAAGTCATCTGCACCTAGGGTTTGTGATCTGAGCAATCCAAGAGCTTCTTGAGCCACTCCAAGGGTCATCAATCACTTCAAAGAGGTATATGTGTGTTCAAGCATCATATTATATCCTCTCAAAGTCAAGAATGCCAAAGAATCACAAGAACTAGGAATGGTATGGAAGCAGAGCTAGGCTTGACTGCACAGATGACCTAAAATTAGGGTTTTGGTTTCAGAGACCATAACTTCAATTTTTTTGGTCATTCTTGTTTCTATTGGTCTCTATATGGTATAGGGAGTATGCATATCAATTTTTATGAAGAAATTCCATGGGGAAGTCATCTGATCAAGAGTTGACTTTTCAGACAAGTCAGTGCAAAATCAGGGCATCTGAGGCCCCCAATGACCCAACCAAGGGGTGATCTTCATCATTTTGAGTGTATATGATATTTATTTGATCATGGAAGAAGTTTGAAGTTCACAAAATTCAAGAATTTGAAGTTTTTGCAAAGTTGACTTTTTAGGGCAAGGTTGACTTTTAAGGAATTTGTCATTTTAGGCAACTTTTCAACCCTTACTTTTTGATCCAAAAATGCTTCAAATGGAAAAACTTTGGTCATGAAAGTTGTAGAATAGATCTTTCCCTTTTCAAAAAGTACAAGAACATGACCTAATTCATTTTGTATCAAAAGTTATGGTGCATCAAAGTTGGCCAAAATCACTAAATTTTAAGTTATGCACCAAATGAGAAATTTGCAAAATCTTGTACCAAGGCCATTTGTGACTTCTAATTGATATCAAACCATTACACAAGCATCATACAAGTCTTAAAGTTCAGATTGAACCAAAGAGATCACATGTTTCATGGTTTGTGAGGCAAGATTTTTCCATGAGAACTAAAGGGAACCAACTTGCAAAAACCATCATAACACTTCATCCACTTGTTGCCTAGCCTGCTGACCAATCCTAGCCTTTCTCCCTCACCTTGCTGCGCAGCCCACACCTTTTGTACTTGGCTGGAACATGACCCATGCCTCTCTTACAAGAAGTTGACAAATTGGCAAAAGTAGCTACACCTATCAAAAAAGGGCAGGTCACATCCTCTGACCAATCAGCATTGTTTATACAAACAAATGGCAAGCCAAACAACATAACACAAGGGCCTGAAACCAGCAAGAACTCAACTCTCTCATTTTTCACCCTTGAAGCAAAAGCATTCGAAACTCTTCATACAAGCCACAAACACTTAAACAAACTTCACAGACCTTCTCAACTCATCATCCTGATCACAAAGAACCCCTCACCATTGCCTGAAACTGCCAGAATCCAAAACACGATTCCCACCTGAGCTTGAACAGAACTTGTTCAAACTCTCAAACCAGCCAACATAAACTCTTGCTAAGCATCCAGACATCATCAAGGGACCAAAGAGGGTGGTTTGCATCAAAGGAAGAGGTCAGAAAGTTGCAGAACTGAAAGCTTCAAAACTCAGGTAGCTCAAGAACTTTTTTTCCAGAAATGAATTTTTAAGTTCTCAATAGCTTCTACATGCTTCCCTGATCATGAATATGTCATTGGTTTTGAAAATGGTGAGGAAATGAGAGTTTAATCATGTTCTGAAATTTTTGCCCTAGAAACTATTTTGATTTGATTCCCTCTGATTATGAATGATAAATGATGTTTGAGTGAGGGGTTTGATTCGTTTTAGGGTGGGGATGATTTCTGGATAGTTAGTTTTCATTTTCGTAACGTGTAGAATGATTTAACATTTTGATTCGCCGGAGAAGATGACCGGAACCACTGTTTCGGTCATCTGAAAGTAATTAGGGTTTGTTTAATTAGGGTTAAGTGTAATTAAGTCAGTTTGAATGTGAGCCGTCCAAACCCGCGCGCAGTCAACTCCCGCCCTTGCCAGTTTGAATTTCGTCCATTGGATCTGATTACTTTCTATTTTTCAGATTAAATTCACTTTATTTTTCCATTTAATTACATTGTTTTCTATATTTTATTTAAAATAGCAAAAATACATTAAAAAATCTGAAATTTTTTGTACAAGTTATTATTTAATTTCAGAACACAAAAATACTTTTACTTTTATTTTTAGCATTAAAAAAATATTTTTAAATATTTAAAGGTTTCTTTTTAATTAATTAATGAGAATTAATTAATTAAAAATACTTTTAAGTATTTAAAAATCACCAAAAAATTCATGAAACCTTTAAAAAACATTTAGAAACATTGTCCAACCCTCAAACCAAATTTCTTTTTTGATCTTGATGCATTTTGAGAATTTTCCATGGAATTAAAATCATTTTTATGCATTATTTTGATCCAAACTTCCAAAAATCATTTCTGCCTAACCCTAAAGAGTTGGACCTTGATTCTTTTTGCATTGCATTGTGTTTAGCATGTAGTTTGTGGGATTAAATGGCCATGATTTGATCTTTCATTTTCCATTTGTTTGGTAATTTTCTTTTTAAGGAACCCTAAAACCCTAGAAAACTTAGAAAAATCATAGCTTGAACTAGGTTAAGAGTTGAGACTTCTCCTTTGGGCAGTGAGTTAGTATAGGATTAGGGATCCTTTGAGTGCATTTTCAATTTTTTGTATTGATGTTTGCTTCTGATTTTGGTTTGTGTTTGAAGCATTGATCATAAACCCTAATTTGGGCCTCCATATGCATCCATTTTGCATTTGCTTGCATAACTTGACTTGCCATAACATTTTATGCATTCTTGTGATTCATGGAACATCTTAATACATATTGAAAGCATGTTTGATCATTGCATCTTGCATTTTCCATGTTGTATGCCATTTGCATGTCATAACTTTTCATGTATGTTCATGTGTCTTAACTTGCTTCATTTGCATCCATGAACTTGTATGATCATCCTCATGTGTTGTCTCATGTTTGCATCATCTCATAGCATCATTATCATCATGTATGTGCTTCTGGTTTTGTTTCTCATCATGCCATTGCATCCCATTTTGCATGGCATTGCATTTCTTTCACTAACTTTTCAGGTGGTAAGTTATCTTGAGAAGTGAATTTGCCTTCACTTCTCATAACTTCTCTTCATCCCTTTTATGCATCCTTACTGCATTTTTGCATGTGTTTGAGTTTGATCTTGCTCATTCCCTCTCTCCTCACTCTCTTTCCCCAAGTGACTTGACTTCTTAAATGAAGCAAGTTACTTTGCTTCTCCTGATCCTTTCATCTGCTTCCTGGTGGTTCCTTTGAAGATCTTTCTTGTTAACCTCACAAACCTTAGGAACAACCAAGCATGACAATGGTTAGGATTTTGATTAGTCCCCCACTTAGTTTTACCTTTGTGTCTCATTGAGTCTTCTCTTCTCACCTCATAATCAGGGACTAAACCATAAAGGCTTTAAGGCTTTGTGATTAAGCTTATGCCTGCATCCTTCTATTAGGATGGAGTGTATAACTTTAATCCTAAGTGTTGAACCCTTAATGTGTTTAAATCCTCTAATTAATTCACATAATAATCATCAAGACTTCACACTTGTAACTTGGGCCTTGTATTAGGGTTCTAATTCTTCCTTAACTGGTTAAGAAGGACTAACCCTAGTGTTAATGGACAAGTCCCCCTCAAGTTGTCTTATAAACCCTAAAACTCACTTCATCATCATATCATTAACTAAAATCCACTCAATAAAGGCTTTGTTTTGTCATGAGTTTAATCCCTAATCATGGATTAAGTTGAGGAGTTTTCCTCAGCTTAAACATTCTCATCTATTATCCTTCTATTAGGATGGTGTAATGAGTCTGTTTAATCCCTGATTATGGCTTAATCTCATTACTTAACACTAAAAAAAAACAAAAAAACATCTAAATAATCACAAGTAGGTTAATGACCTTAATCCTACATCAAGGTGATTAAGTGTGAGATGCTGACTTCACACTTAAGGTATTCTCATTATCCCTAATCAGAGGGAAGATGTGATGAGTTTACTAAATCCATTGGTTTAGACTTAAGCTCATTAACTTATGACAAAATCCAAAAACAATAAAAGACTGAAAACACAAAAACAAACAATAATCGTCTCCTCTGAGATTCTTTTCTCATCTCATTCACTCACAAACGAGAGCTCGCTTCTTCCGTCTAATGCAAGACAGTTTGCACCTGAGCCAGACAGGTCATACACTTGAGCATAGACAAGTAAGCAGTTCACAAGTTAATTCATCTTTCAGTCTCTTTGGGTCGAACTACGGTGTTCTGACTTCCTCATTGCACGAGAGGATACGTAGGCATAACTTAACAGTTATCGAACAAAAGTCTCTGTATATTCCCCCCTCCTTCCAGCATTATTCTTTAAGCCTCATGATCTTGAGCATCTTATTCTTGTCCTTACACTGACACTGTATATATCACACTTCACACCTTTTTTACACTGACACCTGTACATTTTCTTCCAGCTCTCTTTATACACAAATTGCACTGACACTACCCCTTTAAACACAAATCTTTTAAGTGTGGATCTCGTCGAGTACGGCGGATAATCTGGGTGCTAATACCTTCCCAGGTTGTAACCAACCCCCTTTCTCAGTCTCTCTGGTTCGCGACCGTCTTATCCATTATCTTTCTAGGTCTATGCAGCATTACCTTTCCTCCGGGATAAAAATGCCTAGCTGGCGACTCTTTTCATCTCCAGTGAGTTCACTGCTGTGTGTTCTCATTGTCCCTCTCGCCGACCGTTCGCGTCCGTACCTTTATCTGGGCCATTCCCCATTTATCGGGAGCGACAGCTTGGCGACTCTGCTGGGGACCCTTATACTGCAACCAGGGCTTCTGGTTCTTTTTGTGGGTTCCTCCTAGCGCTTGATTGATTTGTGTTTACTGGGGTGTTATGTGCTATATGTGCTTGTATTTTTATTTATTGCTTTATGTACAGTTGCTTTACTGCTTACTTTATTGCTTTGCATATATCATATTGTCATACTGTGCTGGCTGGATCTGTTTGTTTGCTTTGGTGGGTGGGTGTTCTATTGAGAGTTGAGGTCCTATACCTGGGACCTGAGTGACACCTAGGCTAGAGTGGTTCATATTCTTTCCCATTCCATCTCGGTCTGGTGCGGGAATATGAAACACGGTTCAGATATGGGTTTCTTCTTGAGAACTCTGTGTTGCAGATTTCCTGCAATGCTAGGGCTATCTGGGAAGCCTGCTAAGTCTGGATGACCTTTAGTATTGACCTTCAGAAACTGAGGTGAATTAGAGGAGGAACTTTTATGGTTATTGTAAACACTGTACCTCCGGGTTAGAAGTGTTTACACTTCCCATAACTGATCCAAGTCTGAGGATCCTTGTTTTAGAACATCACCTGTGAGGGGGTTGGGCTGTTTACAGGTTTGCAGGTACCCTTGGCCTCAGCATACCATGTTACTTTGATTTGATTAAGAATACTCCATGTTGGAACAGTTCTTGTGATTCTAAACCCTGGACATGTGACTCTTTATTTGAGTCCCCCACCTTGGTTACTAGACTTATAGACCTCCATCTGGATTTCTTGAACACACATGGACTTATATCAGAACACTCGATCAGATCCAGCTCAGTCACAAACCCTTGCATATCATTTGCATACATCCTCATTGCATCATTTTGACATTTGTTTATTTGTTTTTCAGGGTATCCATCTTCATTTTTGGCTTGGTTTTGACCCCATCATCAGTATAGACCTATCTTCATCAGCATCTGCTCCAGCTATTAGCTATCTGCTTCAGTCACCTGTACCAGCCAGTCAGTGGCCTATTTCCAATATTATCATCAGCACCTGTCTCAACTCTTCCTCAACATCATGGCACCTAAAAAGAGTAACATCTCCTACCACTTCTTCCAGCCTGAGCTAGCTGACATCAGGAGGATTCAGACCCTGATCACTCCAGACCATATACCACTGTTCAGGGAACACTATGGAGACATACTTGACGTGGTTATGGATTTGGACCCTTCACAGAGGAGCCTGATTCATACTTGCCTGCAATTTTATGATCCTCCCCTAAGGTGTTTCACTTTTCAGGATTTCCAGTTGGGACCTTTATTGGAGGAATACTCATCATTGGTTGGTATACCTATCAGGGGTGGAGTCCCTTTCAACCCTGAGATGGTCTTTCCTGGTAATGATGAAGTAGCAAAGGCATTGCATCTGGAATCAGTTCTGATTGGGCAGCATATGACTACTAAGGCTGGAATCTCTGGCCTGCATCTGGGTTTCTTGATCTCTCAAGCTACCCTGAAAGCTTCTTTGGGAGAGTGGAAAGCAGTCTGTGCTTTATTGGCCCTGAGCATATATGGGATTATATTATTTGCAGATGAGCCTAGATTCATTAGCAAGAATGCAATCCATTTTTTCATCCTGAGGAACCCAGTGCCCACTTTATTGGGGGATTTTTACTAGTCGGTGCACCAGAGGAATGAAAAGCAGAGGGGAAGATTAGTGAGGTGTTGTGCTCCTTTGTTCCATACTTGGCTTCTCAAGCATTTGCCCAAGACAGATGCATTTTTGAATCCTCATCAGCAAAGAAACTGGGCTAGAAGACTCACTGCTTTGACTTCAGCTGATATCAGGTGGTGCACTCAAAGCACCAAGGGCAGGGATATCATTACCAGTTGTGGGGAGTTTCCCAATGTGCCTCTAATAGGAGTTAAGGGTTGCATCAATTACAACCCTCTGCTGTTCAAAAGACAACTGGGCTATGCATTGGTCCACACTCCTAAGGCACAAGACTTGGCTGAGACTCTTTACTGTGAGAACAAGCCTAATCTGGCTATTGTTAGGCAGGCAGCCTGGGCCTGGGAAAATGTTCAAACTAAGGGAGTAACCATTCTGGGGAAGTGCAACAATGTAGCATCAGCACAATATTATGAATGGTCCCATGCCAGGGCTCAGTTCTCTGGAATGCCCTTTACCATGGAGGATATGCCTGGACCATCCTCAACACCACCTCCTGCCACTGTCAGCTTAGAGGAGTTTGAGAGCTTGAAAGAGAGAAATGAGAAGTTGACTCAGGCTTTGCAGAAGACCCTCTGGGAGAGGAGTGATGGTAGGTTGGATATTGAAAGGTTGGAAAAGTTGAGAGTAGAGCATCTGGCCAAAATTGAGAAGTCTGAGGATTACATCAAGAAGTCTAGGGCTGGAGAACAGATTCTGAAGAATGCTTGCAAGGAAGCCCAGTTCCAGAAAGCCAGGACAGACTTGTATCTGAAGGAGAGTCAAGCTAGGTGGGCCAGGATCACCGAAGCTCGTACTCTGGAAGATAAGAGGGTCCAAGACAAGATAGAGCAACTGGAAGCTAGTGCAAAAGAGCAGCAGGAAGCCCTGGCAACAGCCCAGAGGGAGATCTCAGAGCTGAAGATCAAAGCTGGAGTGAAGAGGTCAAAGGACCAGAGTCAACACAAGAAGCTAACTGCAGCTGTGACTGAAGCACTTCTCAAGGAAGTTCAGGAGGATTGAGTTTGGTCTTGGTGTTTGACCATTTGCTTGTTGTTGCTTTCATTTTATGTATTTTTATTTTCTTATGATGTATTTTGACCCCTCTGAGGGCACGTTTTGTAAGAGAATAAACTATGTACCATTTGCCTTTTGTAATATATGTATCAGTTTGTTCCATCCAAGTTTACTTCAAAAGCAACACCAACAGCATCTTCAAGGGTCTGGAAGGGTCAAAACTGAATGCCAAGCCGGATACCTTGAAAACAAATAAGCATACTGCATTGCATGCTAACCCTTTGTTTGTTTTGTAGGTTTTTGTTTTATTGTTACTAACTCTGTTGTGATGTTCAGGAACTATTGCTCGACGCCGGGTATTTCCCCTCAACCGTCCACACCGATATCCAACCCGTAACAACCTTCCGGGCATACAAATGGATCAGGTACAACAGGACCTTGCAGAGGTCAGAAACCAAATGGCAAACGAAATATTGGAAATGAGAACTCAGATGACGCAGTTTATGGAAGTGATGAACAACATGGCTCAGAGCCAAGAAAGATTGAGAGCAATGGTGGAAAGGCAGAATCAAGAAGATCCCCATATAGGGACTGCTGGCACAAGCAACAATGAGAGGGTCCAACCTCATGTCAATCCCCCTGTATTTGGCCCCCACCTTCATCCATAGGTCAACATTCCTGCTAATGTTCAAGGGACTGCCACTGTAGGTAGAGTGCTGCAAGAAGACCCCCAGGAGGATCAGTTCACGGTAATGGGTGTAAACACCCCAAATTTGCCCTCACCTATTCACACCATGGCTTGTGATCATCTCATATGCATAAACACAATCATATCATCTCACATTTCATTTTTGATTCACTGCATAGTTTTCAAGGCATCTGCACCTAGGGTTTGTGATCTGAGCAACCTCAGGGCATCTTGAGCCATTCCAAAGGACATCAATCAACTCAAAGGGGTCCATGTGTGTTCTTATATCATATTTCATCTCCTCAAAGTCAAAAATGCAGAGGAATCACAAGAACTAGGGTTTGAGTGGATGCAGAGCCAGGATGAACTGCACAGTTGACTGAAAATTAGGGTTTTGGTTTCAGAGGCCATAACCCCAAATTTTTTGGTCATTCTTGTTTCCATTGATCTCTATATGGTATAGGGAGTATGCATATCAATTTTCATGAAGAAATTCCATGGGGAAGTCATCTGATCAAGAGTTGACTTTTCAGACAAGTCAGTGCAAAATCAGGGCATCTGAGGCCCCCAATGACCCAACCAATGGGTGATCTTCATCATTTTGAGTGTATATGATCTTTATTTGATCATGGAAGAAGGTTGAAGTTCATAAAAATCAAGAATTTGGAGTTTTTGCAAATGTTGACCTTTTGGGCATAGTTGACTTTTCAAGAATGCATCATTTTAGGTCATTTTTCAAGCCTTGATTATTGATCCAAAAATGCTTCAAATGGAAAAACTTTGGTCATGAAAGTTGTAGATCTCATCTTTCCCTTTTCAAAAAGTACAAGAACATGATCAAACTCTTCTTGGATCAAAAGTTATGGCAATGCAAAGTTGGCAAAAATCACTTATTTTCAAGATGTGCACTAAGTGGAAATTTTGCAAAACCTTGAATCAATGCATTAAGTGACCTCTAGTTCATCTCAAACCAGCATGTAAGCATTCTCTAAGTTACAAAAATCAGATTTGAACTAAGTTTGCCCAAGGTTTCATGTTTGGTTATGCAAAGGATCACATGTGAAACATAAGCCAACCAACTTGCAAAACACTCATGATCACTTCTTACAACTTGTGAACTTGGATGCTGACCTTGCTGGCTCACTCACCTCCCCCATGCTGCGCAGCCCCTAGGCCTTGTACCAAGCTAGCACTTCACCATGCTTGTCTTACACAATTTTTGACTTTTTGCAAAAGGTAACTTACCAATCAAAAAAGCACAAGTCACATCAACTGACCAATGAGAGAGAGTTATGTGGACAATTTGCAAGCTAAACATAACAAGAACAAAGGCTGAAGGATCCTCATTCACAACTTACACAAAAAACCTCCCATTTTGCAACTTGCTTCGAATCCCTTCACACAGCAAGCAAACACTTCAACTACCTTCATCATTCAACTCAGCACTCTTCATAGATCAAAAACCACCCAAAGCCCAAGCCTGAAACAGCCAGAAACTCTCACTGCCATCTCTCACCTCAGTTTGCAGTTTCACTTGAAACTATCACCATAGCTCACAAACACAAAAACAAACACCATAGACCTTCTCCATTCATCCTCAGGATCACAAACAATCACTCACCATGACCTGAATGTGCCTGAAACACCATAGCCATTGTTGACTGAGCTTGAAGCAGTTCCATTCGAATCTCCTTCTCCAGCCAACACAAACTCATTTTGAGCATTCAAGCATCTTTGGGGGATCAAGTGGAGTGGTTTGCACAAAGAAAGGTGGCCAGAAGGTTCCTAAACTGAAAGCTTCAAATCTCAGGTAGCTCAAGAACATTTTTTCCAGAAAGCATTTTTTAAGTTCTTAAGTTGTTCCTCATGTTCTCCTGATCATTCTGATGTCTTTAGTTTTTGAAATGGTTGTGTTTTGAGTATTTAATCGAACTCTGAAGCTTGCGTGACCTAAAAATTGTTCTCTTCGATTCAGTTGATTTAGGGAAGATAAATTTGTTTTAGGTTAGGGGTTTGGTTCGTGAGGATGAGAAGAGCATTTCCCTGGTCTTAGATTTCATTTTTGCTACGTTTTTAGGAAGTTTGAAATTTTCAGGTGAGCTTCTGGCCGGAGAAGACGACCGAAAGTCTTCTCCGGCCACCTGAATGTGATTAGGGCATAATCCCAGTCATTAATGTTAGTTTGAATGTGAGCCCTCAGATGCGTTGACATTGTTGACTTCCCTCCCTTTTGGATGGCCCAGATCCCTTCATTAACCCTAATCCACGTGTTAAATTTTAATTAATTGTAATTAGCTCAGATGCATTCCTGGCCACAAGATCACGCGCCAGTCAACACATTTAAATCTTAGGCTCATCCTGGCCCTCCATTCCTCTGACTTTCATTTTCTTTTAATTTTTATTCATTTTCATTTCAATTAAATTGTACAATTAATTTAAAATAGTAAAAAATTCATAAAAATTATGAAACTTTTTCTTAAGAGTTTCAATAATTTTTATGACACAAAAATATTTTTATTTTTTTTTTTATCATTAAAAAAGTATTTTTTAAATATTTAAAAGGTTATTTTTAATTGATTAATGGGAATTAATTGATTAAAAATACTTTTAGGTATTTAAAAATTACAAAAAAATTCATGAAATGTTCTAAGACATTTAGAAACATTTTCCAACCTTCAAACCAAATTTCTTTTTTGATCTTGATGCATTTTAAGAATTTTTCATTGAATTAAATCATATTTTGTGCATTATTTTGATCATAAGTTCAAAAATTCATTTCTGCCTTTTGGTGAAGGTTGAGACATTGATTCTTTTTGCTTTGTGTTGAGTTTAGCATGTATTTTCAAAGATAAAAAGGCCATGATTTGATCTTGCATTTTCTATTTGATTGGCATTTGTTTTGTTAAGAACCCTAAAAAACCCTAATAAGTTAGAAAATTCATATCTCAAGATTGGTTGAGAGTTGAGAGTTCCCCTTTGGGCAGTGGTTTATTATAGGTCTAGGGTTTCTTTGGGTGCCATTTTCCATTTTTTGTCATGAGGTTTGTTTCTGTTTTTGGTTTGTGTTTGATGTTTGATCCATGAACCCTAATTTGGGCTTTCATTTGCATCCCTCTTGCATTTCCTTGCATAACATGACTTGTCTTTGCATTTTGTGCATTCTTATGATTCATTTGACATCTTAAGACATGTATAAAGCATCTTTGATCATTGCATTACATATTTGCCATGTCATTTGCCTTGTATGCTTCATAACATTTCATGTTGGTTCATGCTCCTTAGCTTGCATCATTTGCATTCATGATCTTGTATGAACATCCCCATTGCTTTGCCTCATGTTTGCAGCACCTCATAACATCATAATCATCATCAACATGCTTCTGGTCTTGCTTTGCATCATGTCATTCCATCTCATCTTGCATTGCATTGCATTTCTTTCTAACATTGCAGGTGGTAAGTAAACTTGAGAAGGGGATTTGCCTTCACTTCTCATACCTTTTCTTTTCATCTCTCTTGCATCCATTGCTGCATTTTTATTTGTGTTTGAGTTTGAGCTTGCTCATTCTTCTCCTCCCCACTTTCTTTCTTCAAGTGACTTGACTTCTTGAATGAAGCAAGTCACTTTGCTTCTCTTGATCCTGTTCATCTGCTTCCTGGTGGCTCCTCTGAAGATTGTTCTTGCAAACCTCACAAACCTTAGGATCAACCAAGCATGACAATGAATTAGGGTTTTGATTAGCTCCCCCCATAGTTTTTACCTTTGTGTCTCTCCTTGAGTCCTCCCTTCTCACCTCATAATCAGGGACTAAACCCTAAAGGCTTTAAAACTTTGTGATTAGGGTTATGCCTGTATCCTTCTCTTAGGATGGAGTGTATAACTTTAATCCTAAGTATTAAACCCTTTATGTGTTTAAATCTCTTAATCAATTCATCTAATAAATATCAAGACATCACACTTGTAACTTGGGCCTTGCATTAGGGTTCTAATTCTTCCTTAAGTGGTTAAGAAGGACTAACCCTAGTGTTAATGGACAAGTCCCCCTCAAGTTGTCTTACAAACCATAAAAAACACTTCATCATCATACCATTAAATAAAATCCACTTAATCAAAGGCTTGTTTTGTCATGGGATTAATCCCTAATCATGGATTAAGTCGAGGAGTTTTTCTCA
Source organism: Lathyrus aphaca (assembly GCA_963966055.1). Lineage (NCBI taxonomy): Eukaryota > Viridiplantae > Streptophyta > Magnoliopsida > Fabales > Fabaceae > Lathyrus > Lathyrus aphaca. Next base: position 506,762,196 of record OZ014520.1, read on the forward strand.
ACTTAAACATTCTCATCTATTATCCTTCTTTTAGGATGGTGTAATGAGTCTGTTTAATCCTTGATTATGGCTTAACCTCATTACTCAACACTAAACAAAAACACCAAAAACATCTAAATAATCACAAGTAGGTTAATGATCTTAATCCTACACCAAAGGTGATTAAGTGTGAGAATCTGACTTCACACTTAAGGTATTCTCATTACCCCTAATCAGAGGGAAGATGTGATGAGTTTACTAACCCATTGGTTTAGACTTAAGCTCATTATCCTATGACAAACTTCAAAAAGCAATAAAAGACTGAAAACTCAAAAAAAACAAACAATAATCGTCCCCTTCGGGATTCTTTTCTCATCACCTTCACTCACAATCGAGAACTTGCTTCTTCCGTCTAATGCAAGACAGTCAGCATCTGTGCCAGACAGATCATACACTTGAGCATAGGCTAGTAAGCAGTTCACAAGTCAATTCATCTTTCAGTCTCTTTGGGTCGAACTACGGTGTTCTGACTTCCTCATTGCACGAGAGGATACGTAGGCATAACTTAACAGTTATCGAACAAAAGTCTCTGTTCATTCCCCCTCCTTCCAGCATTATTCTTTTAGCCTCATGATCTTGAGCAATTCATTTCATTCCTGATCTCACACTGACACTGTACATTTATACACATCACATTTCTTTACACTGACACCTGTACATTCTTTTCCAGCTACTTTACGCACAGATTGCACTGACACTACCCCTTTAAAACACAAATCTTTTAAGCGTGGATCCCGTCGAGTACGACGGACAATCTGGGTGCTAATACCTTCCCAGGTTGTAACCAACCCCCTTTCTCAGTCTCTCTGGTTCGCAACCGTCTTATCCATATCTTTCTAGGTCTATGCAGCATTACCTTTCCTCCGGGATAAAAATGCCTAGCTGGCGACTCTTTTCATCTCCAGTGAGTTCACGACTGTGTGTTCTCACTGTTCCTCTCGCCGACCGTTCGCGTCTGTACCTTCATCTGACCCGGTGTCACTTGTCGGGGGCGACAGCTTGGCGACTCTGCTGGGGACCCTTATACTGCAACCAGGGCTTCTGGTTCTGTTTGTGGGTTCCTCCTAGCGCTTGTTTGATTTGTGTTTACTGGGGTGTTATGTGCTTGTTTGTGTTTGTATATATGTTTTATTTTTGCTTTATGTACAGTTGCTTTACTGCTTTCTTTACTGCTTTACATATATCATACTGTCATGCTGCTGGCTGGATCTGGTTTTTCTTTGGTGGGTGGGTGTTCCATTGAGAGTTAAGGTCCTATACCTGGGACCTGAGTGACACCTAGGCTAGAGTGAATCATATTCTTTCCCATTCCATTTCGGTCTGGTGCGGGAATATGAAACACGGTTCAGATATGGGTTTCTTCTTGAGAACTCTGTGTTGCAGATTTCCTGCAATGCTAGGGCTATCTGGGAAGCCTGCTAAGTCTGGATGACCTTTTAGTACTGACCTTCAGAAACTGAGGTGAATTAGAGGAGGAATTGTTATGGTTATTGTAAACACTGTACCTCCGGGTTAGAAGTGTTTACACTTCTCATAACTGATCCAAGTCTGAGGATCCTTGTTCTAGATCACTACCTGTGAGGGGGTTGGGCTGTTTACAGGTTTGCAGGTACCTTGACCTCAGAACACCCAGTTACTTTGACTTTGTTAAGAGTACTCCGTGTTGGACAGTTCTTGTGATTCTAAAACCCTGGACATGTGGCTCTTTATTTGAGTCCCCCACCCTGGTTACTGGATTTATAGACCTCCATCTGGAATTCTTGAACACACATGGATCTATACCAAGGCAGTTAATCAGATCCAGCTCAGTCACAAACCCTTGCATTTCATCTGCATACATACTCATTGCATCATATTAACATGTGCTTATTTGTGTTTCAGGGTATCCACTCTCATCTCTGGTTTTGGTTTTGACCCCATCCGCATCATTGACCTGTCTCCACCAGCACTTGCTTCAGTTTGTCAGCCATACTTCAGTTACTTGCACCAGCCAATCAGTGGCCCATTCTTTCAGCATCTTCACCAGCACCCTGCTCAGTCTTCAGCATCATGACTCCAAAGAAAAGCAACATCACTTATCATTTCTTCCAACCAGACTTGTCAGACATCAGGAGAATCCAAACCCTGATCACCCCAGATCACATTCCTTTGTTCAGAGAGCATTATGGAGATATACTGGACATGGTTATGGATCTGGACCCTTCACAGAGGAGCCTCATCCACACTTGCATTCAGTTCTATGATCCTCCATTGAGATGTTTCACCTTTCAAGACTTTCAGTTGGGGCCTCTTTTAGAAGAATACTCATCTTTGATTGGTTTGCCTATCAGGAGGGAAATCCCTTTCAACCCTGAAATGGTCTTTCCCAGCAATGGAGAGATAGCAAAAGCTTTGCACCTGGAGCCTGTTTTGATTGAAAAGCATATGACCTCTAAAGCTGGGATCCCTGGATTTCATCTGGACTTCCTGATTTCTCAAGCTAGTTTGAAAGCCTCCCTGGGGGAGTGGAAAGCTGTTTGTGCTCTGTTGGCCTTAAGTGTATATGGAATTGTGTTGTTTGCAGATGAGCCTCGATTCATTAGCAAAAATGCAATCCATTTGTTCATCCTGAAGAACCCAGTGCCAACCTTGTTAGGAGATCTCTATTACTCAGTACATCAGAGAAATGAGAAGCAGAGGGGAAGATTAGTGAGGATTTGTGCTCCATTATTCCATGCTTGGCTTCTCAGGCATCTACCCAGGACAGATGCATTTCTAAATCCTCATCAGCAAAGTAACTGGGCTAAGAGGCTCACTACTCTCACTTCAGCAGATATCAGATGGTGTACTCAAAGCACCAAGGGCAGAGATATGATCACCAGCTGTGGGCACTTTCCCAATGTGCCTTTGATAGGAGTTAAGGGAAGTATCAACTACAACCCTCTGCTGTTCAGAAGGCAATTAGGCTATGCACTGGTTCATACTCCTAGGGAACAAGATTTGGTGGAGACCCTCTACTGTGAGAACAAGATTAGTTTGACTGTTGTTAGGCAGGCTGCCTGGGCCTGGGATCATGTTCAAACCAAGGGAATCACCATTCTGGGGAAGTGCAATAATGTGGCATCAGCCCAATATCATGAGTGGTCTTATGCTAGAGCCCAATTCTCTGGATTGCCTTTCACCATAGAAGACATGCCTGAGTCATCATCAGCACCACCCTCTGCTGCTATCAGTCTGGAGGAGTTTGAGAGCCTGAAGGAAAGGAATGAGAAGTTATCCCAAGCCTTGCAGAAGACCCTCCGGGAGAGGAGTGAAGGTGTGAGGGAGATTGAAAGATTGGAAAAACTGAGGGTGGAACACTTGACTAAAATTGAGAAGTCTGGAGATTATATCAACAAGTCTAAAGCTGGTGAGCAGATTCTGAAGAATGCTTGTAAAGAAGCCCAGTTCCAAAGAGCAAGAACAGACTTGTATTTGAAAGAGAGTCAGGCCAGGTGGGTCCGGATCACTGAAGCCCGTACTCTAGAAGACAAGAGAGTTCAGGACAAGATGGAGCAGATGGAAAAGGCCCTGGCAGCAGCCCAGGAAGAGATATCAGAGCTGAAAATCAAAGCAGGATTGAAGAGGTCTAAGGACCAAAGTCAGAGCAAGAAATTGACTGCAGCTGTTGCAACAAGAAACCTTCTCATCAGAAGTCTCACGGAGCGTCCGGCTGATCCTGTGACCGAAGCACTTCTCAAGGAAGTTCGTGAGGATGAGTTTGGCCTTGGAGTTTGATCATTTGCTTGTTGTTGTTCCTTTTCCTTGTACTCTTGTTTTTGTGATGTATTTTGGCCCCTTTGAGGGTTTGTGTTGTAAAATGAACAAATTGTATTATTTCACCTTTGTAATATATTTGTGTTGGTTTCTATCTGGGTTCACATCAAAAGCAACTTCAACAGCAGCATCTTCGAGGGTCTGGAAGGGTCAAAACTGAAGGCCAAACCGGATACCTTGAGAACAAATAAGCATAACTGCATTACATGCTAACCCTTTTGTTTGTTTTGTAGGTTTTTGTTTTGTTATTGCTAACCTCTGTTGTGATGTTCAGGAATTATTGCTCGCCGCCGGGTATTTCCTCTCAACAGGCCACACAGGTACCCAACTAGAAACAACCTTCCGGGAATTCAGATGGATCAAGTTCAACAAGATCTTGCTGATGTCAGAAATCAGCTAGCCAATGAAAGATTGGAGATGAGAACACAGATGACGCAGTTCATGGAGGTTATGAACAACATGGCTCAGAGCCAGGAGAGACTGAGGGCTATGGTTGAGAGGCAAAATCCAGAGGAGCCTCATGTAGGAACTGCAGGCACCAGTAACAATGAAAGGGTGCAACCACATGTGAATCCCCCTGTGTTTGGTCCACATCTACATCCTGAGATTAACATTCCTGCCAACATCCAAGGAACAGCTACAGCAGCCAGAGTACTTCAAGAAGATCCTCAGGAGGACCAGTATACAGTAATGGGTGCCGGAGAGGAAACTTATGATAGGAGATTGGAAGAAATAGCTGAGAAGTTGAGGTCCCTAGAATCTCAGAACTCTTTGGGCTTCGACGTCATGGACATGGGGCTGGTAGACGGGGTTAGGATTCCCCACAAGTTCAAGCCTCCATGTTTCGAAAAGTATAATGGGACTTCCTATCCCCGAACGCATCTGCAATCTTTTCTCGGAAGATTAAAAGCTTATACAATGGATGAGAAGCTTTGGATGTTCTACTTCGAAGACAGTTTGACAGGAGCATCGAGGGAATGGTATTCCCACTTGACAAGGGAAACTGTAAGATGCTGGAAGGACCTGGCAGAAGCCTTCATCCGGCAGTATCAATACAACTTAGACATGGCACCCAACAGGACTCTCCTAATGGGATTGTCACAGTCGTCAAGGGAAAGTTTCAGAGAATTCGCCCAAAGATGGAGGCAATTGGCTGCTGCCGTTCAACCCCCAATGTCTGAGAGAGAAATGGCAGACATGTTTATGAACACTCTTCAGGGAACCTATATTGACAGGTTGGCTGCTTTCTCTTCCACCAGCTTCGCAGATGTTGTCATAGCTGGGGAAAGAATTGAAAGCCTGTTGAAAATGGGCAAAATATCTGATAATGGTGCAAGCTCGTCCAGTGGTACAAGAAAGCCTTTTGCAGGCCCGAGAAGAACTGGCGAGACCAATGCCATTCACACCAACAGGGGCAGGCCCCATTATGTTCCCAGAACAATAGCAGCAGTCACAATCCCTGCTACAGCTCATCCTCAGCCGGTCTATCAACCTCCTCAACAAAATTTCCAACAACAACCTCAGTATCATCAGCAGAATCAATATCCTCCAAGAAACTACAACAACAACAACTCCAACAACAACAATCAACAGAGGCCATTCCTACAAAGGCCATCCCAAGCTAACCGAGTGATCGACCCGATCCCAATGCCGTATGCTGCCTTGCTGCCACAGCTTCTGAAACTCAACCTAGTTGAGCTAAGAACGCTGGCACCTCCGGATCCCAACAGTTTACCAAGAAACTATGACTCCAATGCTAGGTGTGCTTTCCATTCAAACGCACCTGGTCACAGTACAGAAAAATGCAGGGCTCTGCATATGAAGGTACAAGACTTGGTAGACTCCAAGGCTCTGAATTTTGCACCGCCGCCCAATGTCAACAAAAACCCGATGCCAAACCATGGTGGTCCTCGAATTAACGCAATTGAAGAAGACACACCGTCTTATTTCATAACCAGTGTGGATCAGATCAGGACACCATTGGTGGAAATCAAAGCTCAACTCCGTGAAAACAATATATTTCCGGGGTGTGAACTAGGGTGCCCCTACTGCAATATTTCTTGGAATGGGTGTGAAGACTTGAGGAATGGCATTGACAGCCTTATTAAGAGTGGCCTCCTACAGATCACTACATCATTTCCGGCAAATCCTACAACTTCATCAACAACGGTTTCAGACCCTCCTACAACTGCAGCAACAATTGTTCCCGATAATTCATCAGCAGCATCAGCAAGTACTTCATCTGTCCTACCGAGTGATCAGTTTTCAACAGTTTCTCCTGCTACAACTTCAGCTTCATCCCATTTCGACTCTCCATCAACAACAACAACAGTCCTTCCAACAGTACCTCCTACAACACCAGCAATCAATCACGAAGATGTCTCTACTGTTACCATATTCTATGATCCTGAAAATAATTCCGCCTACCATTCAGAAGGTGCTGCTCCCACCAGGGCGCCAGTTACAATCTTTTACGATCCACAAACAATAACAGTCCCTTCAGCAGCAGCAATCAGTCCGGTCACTGTCACGGTGCCTGGACCAGTACCATATGAAAGCAATAGGGCCATCCCTTGGCACTATGGCTCTGACATATACTGCGAAGGAAAAAGAATCACTCTTGAAACATCAACACCTGCACCACAAGTAGATAATGTGGGGGGAGGCGGAGGCTTCACTCGAAGCGGACGTCTCTTCGCCTCACAAGTTCAAAAACCTACTGCCGAAGCAGAAGCTGCTGCCAAGGCAAAAGGAAAAGGCCCGGTGCAGGAAGATCCAGCTGCCCAAGAAGCCCTGAGGACTCCATTCGATCAGGAAGTTGATGAGTTTATGAGGATCATCAAAAAGAGTGATTACAAAATTGTGGATCAACTTCACCAGACGCCATCCAAAATCTCCATCCTCTCACTGCTTATGTGCTCCGAATCCCATCGGAATGCACTACTTAAAGTCCTGCACGCAGCTTACGTGCCTGAGGAGATTACTGTCAACCAATTGGAAACCGTGGTTGGAAATGTTACTGCTAGCAATGGGCTAGGGTTTACCAATTCTGACTTGACAGCGGATGGCCGTAACCACAACAAAGCCTTGCACATAACCCTGGAATGCAAAGGAGCTGTCCTTTCTCATGTGCTGGTGGACACAGGTTCTTCCCTGAATGTCTTACCAAAGAAGGCTCTGGTGAAGTTAGAATATGATGGATTGGCATTGAGACCCAGCAACCTGGTGGTGCGAGCCTTTGATGGTTCGAAGAGATCGGTTCTGGGAGAGATTGAGCTGCCTGTGACAATTGGCCCACAGACTTTTAAAACTATCTTTTATGTGATGGACATTCAGCCCGCCTACAGCTGTTTGTTGGGTAGACCCTGGATTCACGCCGCCGGCGCAATAACGTCTACCCTTCACCAAAAGTTAAAATTTGAGTGGGAAGGTCAAGTTGTCACAATCTGTGGAGAGGAGGACATTTTTGTTAGCCATCTGGCTACTTATAAATACATTGAGATGGATGGGGAGATCCATGAAACAATGAGCCAAGGTTTTGAAGCCTTGAACGTCAATGAAGCATCTGCTGTGTCAGGGATCTCCATGTCATCTTACCAACAAGCCCGGAAGGTTGTTGAAGAAGGAACTGCCCTAGGCTGGGGCAAGGTATTAGCTGTGGAGGAGAAGAAGGACAAATTTGGGTTGGGTTACAGACCAACTCAACATCAAGCAAAGGCTGCTGCAGAGCCTGGTTTTGTCAGTGGGGGGATGCTTACCCCCGATGCTATCAACTGTCTGGAAGACGAGCTGGAAGAGGAGCGCAATCTGGAGAATTGGATTCGTCCGAAGATCCCGGGGAGCAGTGTCTCGAACTGGTCTTCCCAGGAAATTATAAGAGTTACTCATGCAGAGTAATTATTATTTCCTGTATTTTTTATAGCATGCATCCAAGTCTTGCATCTTGCCCAAGATGACAAGACTCATTTTGTAACCAGGGCCATCTGTACTTTTGTGCAAACAAGATTAAATTAATGAAATATCAGACATCTTTTTGCAAACGAGTCTTTTTCTTTTATGCTCACTGTTTTTCCATTTTTCTTTTTGTACAAAAATAAATGGCGGTGTTTTCAAAATGATAACTTCATTTCACTTTTTCTAAAGCAAGATTAAAATCAATCACTAAAATGAACAAACTTAACCCTTGCAGAGAGTGCCTTCCAGACAGCACCGACAGCAGCACGGCTATGACATCGTATGACTTTGACAATCCAATCAATCAAGCTGATGAAGGGGTTGATGAAGAATATGAGCTTCCTGAAGAGCTAGCCAGGTTGTTGAGACAAGAGGAAAGGGTCATTACTCCTCACCAGGAGGAGATTGAAGTGATTAATCTTGGTACTGACGAAGACGTGAAAGAAGTTAAAATCGGGGCCTGCCTGCAAGACTCAGTGAAGAGACAACTGATAGATCTGCTTAAAGAGTATGTTGATGTGTTTGCTTGGTCGTATCAAGATATGCCAGGGTTGGATACCGACATTGTTGTGCACAAGCTGCCTTTGAGGGAAGAATGCCCACCAGTCAAACAAAAGTTGCGCCGAACTCGCCCAGACATGGCTATGAAAATCAAGGAAGAGGTACAAAAGCAATGGGACGCCGGGTTCCTTGCTGTGACTAGCTACCCGCCGTGGGTTGCTAACATAGTACCTGTGCCTAAGAAAGATGGCAAAGTAAGAATGTGTGTTGATTACCGGGATCTGAATAGAGCCAGCCCGAAGGATGACTTCCCATTACCTCACATTGACGTATTGGTGGATAACACGGCTCAGTTCTCGGTATTCTCCTTCATGGATGGATTTTCAGGATATAATCAGATCAAGATGTCACCTGAAGACATGGAGAAGACAACATTCATCACACCTTGGGGCACGTTCTGTTACAAAGTAATGCCATTCGGACTAAAGAATGCTGGTGCAACGTATCAACGGGCTATGGTGACATTATTCCACGATATGATCCACAAAGAAATAGAATGTTATGTGGATGATATGATCGCCAAGTCCCTTACAGAGGAAGATCACCTGGTGAATCTGCTAAAGTTGTTCAAGCGTCTGAGGAAATACCAATTGAAGCTGAACCCCAACAAATGCACATTCGGGGTGCGATCCGGTAAGCTGCTGGGCTTTATTGTAAGCGAGAAAGGGATTGAAGTTGACCCTGATAAAGTCAAAGCTATTCAAGAAATGCCTGCACCGAAAACAGAAAAAGAAGTTCGAGGGTTCTTAGGTCGATTGAACTACATTTCAAGGTTCATATCTCACCTTACAGCAACCTGCGAACCCTTGTTCAAGCTGTTGAGAAAGGAGCAAACGGTCAGGTGGAACGAAGATTGCCAGAAGGCTTTTGACAAGATTAAGGAGTATTTACAAGAACCTCCAATCCTCATGCCGCCAGTTGAAGGAAGACCTCTGATTATGTACTTGACAGTGCTAGAAGAGTCAATGGGGTGTGTGCTGGGCCAGCATGACGAGTCTGGTCGAAAAGAGTATGCAATATACTACCTAAGCAAAAAGTTTACCGACTGTGAACAACGTTATTCGCTGCTCGAGAAAACTTGCTGTGCTTTAGCGTGGGCTGCTCGCCGACTAAGGCAGTATATGTTGACCCACACTACCTTGTTAATCTCAAAAATGGACCCAGTCAAGTACATATTCGAGAAGCCAGCTCTTACCGGACGGGTTGCAAGATGGCAGATGATTCTCACAGAATACGACATACAGTACACATCTCAGAAAGCCATCAAGGGCAGTGTACTATCTGAATATCTTGCTGAGCAACCCATTGACGATTACCAGCCAATGAGGTTTGACTTCCCTGATGAAGATATCATGTTCATTAAATCAAAAGATCACGAAGAGCCTACTCACACTGAAGGGCCCGACCCAGAAGAAGAATGGACCATGATGTTTGACGGGGCTGTTAATATGAATGGCCGTGGTGTTGGTGCAGTACTCGTTACACCCAAAGGAGTTCACATGCCTTTCTCGGCAAAACTCACTTTCAACTGCACTAACAACGAAGCTGAATACGAAGCTTGCATTGTGGGTCTTGAGGAAGCCGTTGATCTCAGGATCAAGACATTGACCGTATTCGGAGATTCAGCCTTGGTAATCAATCAGACCAACGGAAAATGGTACACCCACCAAGATCATCTGATACCTTACAGGGACTATACAAGAAGGTTATTGACTTTCTTCACAACAGTCAAACTTGAGTATATCCCTCGGGACGAGAATCAGTTTGCGGATGCATTGGCTACCATTTCGTCCATGATCAAAGTTCAGACTGCTAACTTTGTACCTCAGATTTCAGTATCGAGACTTGATAGACCAGCATATGTATTTGCGGCAGATATTGCCAAAGATGATAAGCCTTGGTTCCACGACATTAAGTGCTTCTTGGAGGATCAGACATACCCACCTGGGGCATCTTCCAATGATAAGAAGACTTTGAGAAGGCTTGCTGGTAGTTTCTTCCTGAATGCTGATGGGTCTTTATACAAAAGAAACTTTGATATGGTACTCCTCAGATGTATTGATAAGACGGAAGCAGATTTGTTGATGCATGAAGTGCATGAAGGCTCTTTTGGTACCCATGCAGGAGGGCATGCCATGGCAAAGAAGTTGTTAAGATCAGGCTATTACTGGATCACAATGGATGCAGACTGTTGTGCTTACGCCAGAAAATGCCACAAATGCCAGATCTACGCAGATAAGGTGCATGTGCCTCCCAATCCTTTGAACATCATGTCTTCACCATGGCCCTTTGCTATGTGGGGCATTGATATGATTGGCAAGATTGAGCCAACTGCTTCAAATGGTCACAGATTCATCCTGGTCGCCATTGACTATTTCACCAAGTGGGTTGAAGCAGCCTCATATGCAAATGTCACAAGGCAAGTGGTAGCCCGATTCCTAAAAAGAGATATCATCTGTCGGTATGGAGTGCCCGAGCGAATCATTACTGATAATGGGTCCAACCTAAACAATAAAATGATGGCAGAATTATGCCGGGACTTCAAGATCCAACATCACAATTCTTCTCCTTACAGGCCAAAGATGAATGGTGCTGTAGAGGCGGCAAATAAGAATATTAAGAAGATTGTGCAAAAGATGGTAGTCACCTACAAAGACTGGCATGAAATGCTACCGTTTGCCTTGCATGGGTACCGCACGTCAATCAGGACATCCACTGGGGCAACACCGTATCAGCTTGTATATGGTATGGAAGCAGTCCTACCTGTTGAAGTTGAATTACCCTCTCTACGGGTATTGATGGATGTTAAACTGAGTGAAGCAGAATGGGTTCGGTCCCGATACGAACAACTGAGTCTGATCGAAGAGAAGAGATTGGCTGCGATCTGCCATGGACAGTTATATCAGAAGAGAATGAAGAAGGCCTTCGATCAGAAAGTCAGGCACCGAGAGTACCAAGTGGGAGATCTTGTGCTGAAAAGAATCCTCCCTCCTCATACAGACCACAGGGGAAAATGGACTCCAAATTATGAAGGACCATTCGTTGTAAAGAAAGTTTTCTCTGGTGGAGCACTGATGCTCAGCACCATGGATGGTGAAGATTTTCCATCCCCTGTGAATTCAGATGCAGTTAAAAAATACTTCGTGTAAAATGACCCGCTGGACACAAAAACAGAATGTAAGTCCAGGCAAAAATAGGGCATCCCGGCGAGTCAAAAACAGAATAAAAGACTCGGGCAAAAATAAGGGAAATAAGTAAAAAATGTACACCCGCTGAGCTGAAAAGCCGCATTGGACAGCTCAGGCAAAAATGGGTATCCCGATGGATTGAAAACCCGAAAGGGCGATCCATGCAAAATAAGGGAATAAGCGAACAACTGCACTCTGAATTCGTCCGTATCACTTACAACTTGGAAAGTTTTGACAGAATCAAGCTCCGATCAGAATCAATTTTCTCCAGAAAGCAAGACGAGAAGAACGTCATTGTCATACGAGTCATAGCAGGAGAGGAAGCTTCTCAAAGCGTCATCAACACTGCCAACACTTTGTTTCTCAATTTGTAACAATCTCCTCATTTCAGGAGATATGTTTCTTTGACTGTATCTTGCCAATTCAGGGCACATGAATTAATAAAATCAGATTTTTCGGTCATGTCTCGTCTTTTACATTTATGTTTTGCAAAGAGTTGCCTGATATCTCTAAAAATGCAATTGCATAAGTACAGATGCCTTTCTCTAAAAATAAAAACACATGCTTACAGGGAATGTGATTATTCTCGAAAGTACTTAACTCCTATGACGGAATCCAGTAAGGGATACCTCGGGACCTTTTGTACGTTTCCTTATTATTGCAGGATTGCAGGCATCCAGAACGCAACGTGGGGCATGTAAGGTACATCCCAGCAAGCTGGCAAATCAACAAAAAATATCAGCATCCGAGATGCTCTATCCCCAGCTGAGTAGCTCCCCATTGCCTTCCCCAGCAAAGTTGCCAAATCAACATACACTCAATCTCAGCATCTGAAATGCCCTATCCCCAGCGGAGTTGCCTCTCACTTCCCCAGCCGAGTTGCCCTTCTTCCTCAGCAAAATGCAGAAATCAGGGAATCATCTCCCCACAGAATCTTTAGCCACTATCCAGAAGAGCAACGCACGAAGAAATCACAACAGAGTACAGGAAGCTTCTACAAACCCCAGCTGGGTCCCGTATTATAAGGATATGTCAACCAGTGACCTATATCCCCAAGCAGATACATCATTAGATCTACCAGCGATCTCATACCCAGCTGGGATGTCCATTTCAAGCAGATCATCCAGAGATCTTCGCAGCAATGGGATCCGAATCCCGGATCCGTGCCCCTTTGCACAATCATAGCATTCGCGTCATATTCACCCACAAAGCGTAGCATTCCGTCTAACACGGAGCATTACGGCAAAAATCAAATGCATAGCATAATCATAAGTCATGTTGTGAATTGAACGCTTGTGATTAGTAACCATTTATCAGAATACAGATTACTTTCCCCAAGAGTCCCCATCAGAGTCCCAGCAAAAGCAGTTGCCTCACAAATCACAAACACCCGTATATACACCTTTTGGCACCCGTCCGCGTCATCTTTCCCCAGTAAAGTCTCCTGAACACCCTTTACAAACAAATCACCCGTACTACAGATACGTCCTGACACCCGTCCGTGTCATATCCCAGCAGAAAGCCAAAGACATCCTCTTTGCACTCGCATGCACTTATATATACACTTTCTTGACACCCGTCCGTGTCATATCCCCAGCGCAGTCGCTTACACCTTTATCAACCCATACACTTGTTAATATTATACTTTTCTCTTTTGACACTCGTCCGTGTCACTCTCCCCAGCAGTTAAAACACTCGTTTACACAATACAATACTCCCTACTCATGGTACACTTATACAGATACTCGTCCGTATCTTGTATACATCATCACTCACATCCCCACAGATTCGACAGTAGTCCTTGTTCTTTGTTAACCAGTTGGTACTCGTCCGTACCATCATCTCAGAGCATGCGTCGAGAGTTTGTTTCTACATGATACTCGTCCGTATCATAGTCTTAAGGATGCTCGTCCGCATCTTTAATCCATACACCGTGTCAAACACTTATGTCTTCTTGAGTAGATACTCGTCCGTGTCTACTATTCCCCAGAAGAGTCCTTTCAGATGCAACACTCGTCCGTGTTCTTTGTTAACCAGTTGATACCCGTCCGTATCATCATCTCAGAACATTGCGTCTAGTGTTTTGTTTCTACATGATACTCGTCCGTATCATAGTCTTAAGGATACTCGTCCGCATCTTTAATCTATACACAATACCAAACACTTATACCCTTTTGTTTCTTGGATGTAGATGCTCGTCCGTGTTTACTATCTCCCCAGTAGATCACTGACAATTTTCTTTTTATCTAACACTCGTCCTGTGTTATGATACCTTTGAGAGCAGCCGTACCCTGCTGAGTGGTCGTCCTCCACTTCTTGATGGTCGTCCTCCATCATGCTCATCCGATGGCCGTCCCCATCGTTGATCTTAGCAGCCGTCCCCTGCTAGGTGGTCGTCCTCCACCTTTTGATGATCGTCCTTCATCACTTTATCCAATGGCCGTCCCCATTGTGATTTTGGTTATCTAACACTCGTCCTGTGTTATGATAAACCCCGAGAGCAGCCGTCCCCTGCTGAGTGGTCGTCCTCCACTTCTTGATGGTCGTCCTCCATCTTGCTCGTCCGATGGCCGTCCCCATCGTTGACCTTTCCTATCCGATGGCCGTCCCCATCGTTGATATTTTTTCGGCAGCCGTACCCTGCCAGGTGGTCGTCCTCCACCTTTGATGGCCGTCCCCATCATATTTTCTTTCCCCACAGAGCAGCCGTCCTCTGCTAGGTGATCGTCCTTCACCTTTGATGGCCGTACCCCATCATTTGTTTATTTCATTTATTCTTTAACCCGATGGCCGTCCCCGTCGTGGTCCCTTTTCCTTTTTAGCCCGATGGCCGTCCCCATCGTTGGTTACTTGACCTTTATGAACTTGATGGCCGTCCCCGTCATGTTTCATTAATCCTCAGAAATTTTACAGTTTTATCATGATGACCGTCCCCATCATGATTTTATCTTCCCCAGCTAGTCGGCCGTCCCCGTCTTAGCTTGACCTTTTATCCCCAGCATGTCGGCCGTCCCCGTCATTGCTTTATTTCCTGCACTTTACCAGCATGTCGGCCGTCCCCGTCATTGCTCTTTACCCAGCAGTCGTCCTCTGCTCGACGGTCGTCCTCCGTCGCCCACACTTTACAATATACTTTATTTTCCTTTACAATCTATATCCCTTTTCTTCTTCATCCTGTGAGTGCAAATTTTGGACTGTCTTTGGTATTCAACCACAAGTTATCTTGTTTGCCTGTTAAGCCGTCGCTTACATCCTGCACAGCTAACTCATGTTTGAATAGGGGCAGCTGTAAACACCCCAAATTTGCCCTCACCTATTCACACCATGGCTTGTGATCATCTCATATGCATAAACACAATCATATCATCTCACATTTCATTTTTGATTCACTGCATAGTTTTCAAGGCATCTGCACCTAGGGTTTGTGATCTGAGCAACCTCAGGGCATCTTGAGCCATTCCAAAGGACATCAATCAACTCAAAGGGGTCCATGTGTGTTCTTATATCATATTTCATCTCCTCAAAGTCAAAAATGCAGAGGAATCACAAGAACTAGGGTTTGAGTGGATGCAGAGCCAGGATGAACTGCACAGTTGACTGAAAATTAGGGTTTTGGTTTCAGAGGCCATAACCCCAAATTTTTTGGTCATTCTTGTTTCCATTGATCTCTATATGGTATAGGGAGTATGCATATCAATTTTCATGAAGAAATTCCATGGGGAAGTCATCTGATCAAGAGTTGACTTTTCAGACAAGTCAGTGCAAAATCAGGGCATCTGAGGCCCCCAATGACCCAACCAATGGGTGATCTTCATCATTTTGAGTGTATATGATCTTTATTTGATCATGGAAGAAGGTTGAAGTTCATAAAAATCAAGAATTTGGAGTTTTTGCAAATGTTGACCTTTTGGGCATAGTTGACTTTTCAAGAATGCATCATTTTAGGTCATTTTTCAAGCCTTGATTATTGATCCAAAAATGCTTCAAATGGAAAAACTTTGGTCATGAAAGTTGTAGATCTCATCTTTCCCTTTTCAAAAAGTACAAGAACATGATCAAACTCTTCTTGGATCAAAAGTTATGGCAATGCAAAGTTGGCAAAAATCACTTATTTTCAAGATGTGCACTAAGTGGAAATTTTGCAAAACCTTGAATCAATGCATTAAGTGACCTCTAGTTCATCTCAAACCAGCATGTAAGCATTCTCTAAGTTACAAAAATCAGATTTGAACTAAGTTTGCCCAAGGTTTCATGTTTGGTTATGCAAAGGATCACATGTGAAACATAAGCCAACCAACTTGCAAAACACTCATGATCACTTCTTACAACTTGTGAACTTGGATGCTGACCTTGCTGGCTCACTCACCTCCCCCATGCTGCGCAGCCCCTAGGCCTTGTACCAAGATAGCACTTCACCATGCTTGTCTTACACAATTTTTGACTTTTTGCAAAAGGTAACTTACCAATCAAAAAAGCACAAGTCACATCAACTGACCAATGAGAGAGAGTTATGTGGACAATTTGCAAGCTAAACATAACAAGAACAAAGGCTGAAGGATCCACATTCACAACTTACACAAAAAACCTCCCATTTTGCAACTTGCTTCGAATCCCTTCACACAGCAAGCAAACACTTCAACTACCTTCATCATTCAACTCAGCACTCTTCATAGATCAAAAACCACCCAAAGCCCAAGCCTGAAACAGCCAGAAACTCTCACTGCCATCTCTCACCTCAGTTTGCAGTTTCACTTGAAACTATCACCATAGCTCACAAACACAAAAACAAACACCATAGACCTTCTCCATTCATCCTCAGGATCACAAACAATCACTCACCATGACCTGAATGTGCCTGAAACACCATAGCCATTGTTGACTGAGCTTGAAGCAGTTCCATTCGAATCTCCTTCTCCAGCCAACACAAACTCATTTTGAGCATTCAAGCATCTTTGGGGGATCAAGTGGAGTGGTTTGCACAAAGAAAGGTGGCCAGAAGGTTCCTAAACTGAAAGCTTCAAATCTCAGGTAGCTCAAGAACATTTTTTCCAGAAAGCATTTTTTAAGTTCTTAAGTTGTTCCTCATGTTCTCCTGATCATTCTGATGTCTTTAGTTTTTGAAATGGTTGTGTTTTGAGTATTTAATCGAACTCTGAAGCTTGCGTGACCTAAAAATTGTTCTCTTCGATTCAGTTGATTTAGGGAAGATAAATTTGTTTTAGGTTAGGGGTTTGGTTCGTGAGGATGAGAAGAGCATTTCCCTGGTCTTAGATTTCATTTTTGCTACGTTTTTAGGAAGTTTGAAATTTTCAGGTGAGCTTCTGGCCGGAGAAGACGACCGGAAGTCTTCTCCGGCCACCTGAATGTGATTAGGGCATAATCCCAGTCATTAATGTTAGTTTGAATGTGAGCCCTCAGATGCGTTGACATTGTTGACTTCCCTCCCTTTTGGATGGCCCAGATCCCTTCATTAACCCTAATCCACGTGTTAAATTTTAATTAATTGTAATTAGCTCAGATGCATTCCTGGCCACAAGATCACGCGCCAGTCAACACATTTAAATCTTAGGCTCATCCTGGCCCTCCATTCCTCTGACTTTCATTTTCTTTTAATTTTTATTCATTTTCATTTCAATTAAATTGTACAATTAATTTAAAATAGTAAAAAATTCATAAAAATTATGAAACTTTTTCTTAAGAGTTTCAATAATTTTTATGACACAAAAATATATATTTTTTTTTTTTTATCATTAAAAAAGTATTTTTTAAATATTTAAAAGGTTATTTTTAATTGATTAATGGGAATTAATTGATTAAAAATACTTTTAGGTATTTAAAAATTACAAAAAAATTCATGAAATGTTCTAAGACATTTAGAAACATTTTCCAACCTTCAAACCAAATTTCTTTTTTGATCTTGATGCATTTTAAGAATTTTTCATTGAATTAAATCATATTTTGTGCATTATTTTGATCATAAGTTCAAAAATTCATTTCTGCCTTTTGGTGAAGGTTGAGACATTGATTCTTTTTGCTTTGTGTTGAGTTTAGCATGTATTTTCAAAGATAAAAAGGCCATGATTTGATCTTGCATTTTCTATTTGATTGGCATTTGTTTTGTTAAGAACCCTAAAAAACCCTAATAAGTTAGAAAATTCATATCTCAAGATTGGTTGAGAGTTGAGAGTTCCCCTTTGGGCAGTGGTTTATTATAGGTCTAGGGTTTCTTTGGGTGCCATTTTCCATTTTTTGTCATGAGGTTTGTTTCTGTTTTTGGTTTGTGTTTGATGTTTGATCCATGAACCCTAATTTGGGCTTTCATTTGCATCCCTCTTGCATTTCCTTGCATAACATGACTTGTCTTTGCATTTTGTGCATTCTTATGATTCATTTGACATCTTAAGACATGTATAAAGCATCTTTGATCATTGCATTACATATTTGCCATGTCATTTGCCTTGTATGCTTCATAACATTTCATGTTGGTTCATGCTCCTTAGCTTGCATCATTTGCATTCATGATCTTGTATGAACATCCCCATTGCTTTGCCTCATGTTTGCAGCACCTCATAACATCATAATCATCATCAACATGCTTCTGGTCTTGCTTTGCATCATGTCATTCCATCTCATCTTGCATTGCATTGCATTTCTTTCTAACATTGCAGGTGGTAAGTAAACTTGAGAAGGGGATTTGCCTTCACTTCTCATACCTTTTCTTTTCATCTCTCTTGCATCCATTGCTGCATTTTTATTTGTGTTTGAGTTTGAGCTTGCTCATTCTTCTCCTCCCCACTTTCTTTCTTCAAGTGACTTGACTTCTTGAATGAAGCAAGTCACTTTGCTTCTCTTGATCCTGTTCATCTGCTTCCTGGTGGCTCCTCTGAAGATTGTTCTTGCAAACCTCACAAACCTTAGGATCAACCAAGCATGACAATGAATTAGGGTTTTGATTAGCTCCCCCCATAGTTTTTACCTTTGTGTCTCTCCTTGAGTCCTCCCTTCTCACCTCATAATCAGGGACTAAACCCTAAAGGCTTTAAAACTTTGTGATTAGGGTTATGCCTGTATCCTTCTCTTAGGATGGAGTGTATAACTTTAATCCTAAGTATTAAACCCTTTATGTGTTTAAATCTCTTAATCAATTCATCTAATAAATATCAAGACATCACACTTGTAACTTGGGCCTTGCATTAGGGTTCTAATTCTTCCTTAAGTGGTTAAGAAGGACTAACCCTAGTGTTAATGGACAAGTCCCCCTCAAGTTGTCTTACAAACCATAAAAAACACTTCATCATCATACCATTAAATAAAATCCACTTAATCAAAGGCTTGTTTTGTCATGGGATTAATCCCTAATCATGGATTAAGTCGAGGAGTTTTTCTCAACTTAAACATTCTCATCTATTATCCTTCTTTTAGGATGGTGTAATGAGTCTGTTTAATCCTTGATTATGGCTTAACCTCATTACTCAACACTAAACAAAAACACCAAAAACATCTAAATAATCACAAGTAGGTTAATGATCTTAATCCTACACCAAAGGTGATTAAGTGTGAGAATCTGACTTCACACTTAAGGTATTCTCATTACCCCTAATCAGAGGGAAGATGTGATGAGTTTACTAACCCATTGGTTTAGACTTAAGCTCATTATCCTATGACAAACTTCAAAAAGCAATAAAAGACTGAAAACTCAAAAAAAACAAACAATAATCGTCCCCTTCGGGATTCTTTTCTCATCACCTTCACTCACAATCGAGAACTTGCTTCTTCCGTCTAATGCAAGACAGTCAGCATCTGTGCCAGACAGATCATACACTTGAGCATAGGCTAGTAAGCAGTTCACAAGTCAATTCATCTTTCAGTCTCTTTGGGTCGAACTACGGTGTTCTGACTTCCTCATTGCACGAGAGGATACGTAGGCATAACTTAACAGTTATCGAACAAAAGTCTCTGTTCATTCCCCCTCCTTCCAGCATTATTCTTTTAGCCTCATGATCTTGAGCAATTCATTTCATTCCTGATCTCACACTGACACTGTACATTTATACACATCACATTTCTTTACACTGACACCTGTACATTCTTTTCCAGCTACTTTACGCACAGATTGCACTGACACTACCCCTTTAAAACACAAATCTTTTAAGCGTGGATCCCGTCGAGTACGACGGACAATCTGGGTGCTAATACCTTCCCAGGTTGTAACCAACCCCCTTTCTCAGTCTCTCTGGTTCGCAACCGTCTTATCCATATCTTTCTAGGTCTATGCAGCATTACCTTTCCTCCGGGATAAAAATGCCTAGCTGGCGACTCTTTTCATCTCCAGTGAGTTCACGGCTGTGTGTTCTCACTGTTCCTCTCGCCGACCGTTCGCGTCTGTACCTTCATCTGACCCGGTGTCACTTGTCGGGGGCGACAATGGGTGCTGGGGAAGAAGCCTATGACAGAAGGCTGGATGAAATTGCTGAAAAATTAAGATCCTTGGAGTCTCAAAACTCTTTGGGTTTTGATGTTATGGACATGGGCTTAGTGGACGGGGTCAGGATTCCCCATAAGTTTAAGCCTCCTTGTTTTGAAAAATACAACGGGACTTCCTGCCCACGGACCCACTTACAATCCTTTTTGGGGAGGTTGAAAGCCTATACCATGGACGAGAAGCTATGGATGTTTTATTTTGAGGATAGCTTAACTGGAGCGTCAAGGGAATGGTACTCCTATCTGACTAGAGCGACCATTAGGTGTTGGAAGGACTTGGCAGAGGCCTTCATCAGACAATACCAGTACAATTTGGATATGGCACCCAACAGGACCCTCCTAATGGGAATGTCACAGTCGTCTAGAGAAAGTTTCCGAGAGTATGCCCAGAGATGGAGGCAATTGGCTGCTGCTGTTCAGCCACCTATGTCAGAGAGGGAGATGGCAGATATGTTTATGAACACCCTCCAAGGAACATACATTGACAGACTGGCTGCTTTCTCTTCTACCAGCTTTGCAGATGTCGTGATAGCTGGAGAGAGAATTGAGAGCCTGTTAAAGATGGGCAAAATTTCTGACAACGGTGCCAGCTCATCCAGCAACGCAAGAAAGCCTTTTGCAGGCCCAAGAAGAACTGGTGAAACCAATGATATCCATGCCAGCAGGGGCAGACCCCAATATGTTCATAGATCCGTGGCAGCAGTCACCATTCCCGCTCCAGCTCATCCTCAACCAGCTTATCAACCACCGCAACAAAATTATCAGCAACAACCTCAGTACCAGCAACAAACTCAGTATCCTCCGAGAAACTACAACAACACCAACAACAACAATCAGCAAAGACCATTCCAACAGAGACCTTCTCAGGCCAATAGGGTGATCGATCCGATCCCTATGCCCTATGCAACATTATTGCCACAACTCCTGAAACTCAACCTAGTTGAGCTAAGGACGTTGGCACCTCCAGATCCTAATAGTCTACCCAGGAATTATGACTCCAACGCCAGATGTGCTTTTCATTCAAATGCGCCTGGCCACAGTACAGAAAAGTGCAGAGCTTTGCACATGAAGGTACAAGACTTGGTAGACTCTAAGGCTCTGAATTTTGCACCACCACCAAATGTTAATAAGAACCCTATGCCACACCACGGAGGTCCCCGAATCAATGCTATTGAAGAAGACAAGCCGTCTTATTTAATAACCAGTGTGGGTCAGATTCGGACACCGTTGGTAGAGATTAAGGCTCAACTCCTCGAATGTCAAATGTTCCCGGGATGTGAGCTAGGGTGTGCTTACTGCAACATTTCAGTGAATGGTTGTGATAACTTGAGGGATGGCATAGATGGTCTCATCCGGAGTGGCCTGCTTCAAATTACAACATCAATTCCAACAAATCCAGCAACTTCACCAGCAACAATTCCAGAATCTTCTACAACTGCAACAACCATTGTTCCAAACAACTCTTTAATTACATCAACAAATGCTTCATCAGTTACTTCAACGGACCAGATATCAGCAAACATCCCTTCTACAACTTCAGCACCACTCCATTCAGAAACTCCTACAACAACAACACCCATCCTTCCAACAATGTCTCCTACAACTTCAGCAGCAAATGTCTCCACAGTTACGATTTATTATGATCCTGAAAATGATTCTGCTTACAACTCACAAAGTGCTACTCCCATCAGAGCACCAGTCACAATATACTATGATCCACAGACTATCACAGTCCCTTCTGCAGCTGCCATCAGTCCAGTCACTATTACGGTGCCTGGGCCAGTACCTTATGAAAGCAATAATGCCATCCCATGGCATTACGGCTCTGATCTATATTGCGGAAGACAGAAAATCACTTTTGAACCATCAACTCCTGCACCACAAATAGACAATGTGGGAGGAGGCGGAGGCTTCACTCGAAGCGGACGTCTCTTCACTCCACAAACTCAAAGACCCACTGCCGAAGCAGAAGCTGCTGCCAAGGCAAAAGGGAAAAGCTTGGTGCAAGAAGAACAAATTGTTAAAGAAGCTTTGAAAACACCCTTTGATCAAGAAGTTGATGAATTCATGAGAATCATCAAGAAAAGTGATTACAAAATAGTGGATCAACTTCATCAGACGCCTTCCAAGATCTCAATCCTATCATTGCTTATGTGCTCCGAGGCTCATCGGAATGCATTACTAAAAGTCTTGCACGCAGCTTATGTGCCTGAAGAGATCACCGTCAATCAGTTGGAAGCTGTGGTTGGAAATGTTAATGCTAGTCATGGATTAGGGTTCACCAACACTGATTTGACTACAGAAGGCCGCAATCATAACAAGGCTTTGCATATTACCATGGAATGTAAGGGTGCAGTTCTTTCCCATGTGCTGGTAGACACAGGATCATCCCTCAATGTCTTACCTAAAAAAGCCCTTGTGAAGCTAGAGTATGACGGATTGGCATTACGCCCCAGCAACCTGGTAGTGAGAGCCTTTGATGGTTCTAAGAGATCGGTTCTGGGTGAGATTGAGTTGCCTATAACGATTGGCCCACAAACTTTCAAAACGACCTTCTACGTGATGGATATACAGCCTGCCTACAGCTGTCTATTGGGTAGGCCATGGATTCACGCCGCTGGCGCCGTGACCTCAACCCTTCACCAGAAGTTAAAATTCGAGTGGGAGGGTCAAGTCGTTACTATCTGTGGAGAGGAGGATATTTTTGTTAGCCACCCGGCTACCTACAAATACATTGAGATGGACGGGGAGATCCACGAAACAATGAGTCAAGGGTTCGAGGCCTTGAACATAAATGAAACATCTGCTGTACCTGGAACCTCAATGACATCATATCAACAAGCCCTAAAGGTTGTTGAAGAAGGGACTGCCCAGGCTGGGGCAAATTGTTACCTGTGGAGAAGAAAGAGGATAGATTTGGGTTGGGTTACAAACCAACTCAACAAGATCAAGCAGAGGCTGCAAAGGAGCCCAACTTTGTTAGTGGGGGGATGCTCACCCCCGATGTTGTCAACAATTTGGAAGACGAGGATGAAGGCGACCGCAACCTGGAGAGTTGGATCGGTCCAAAGATCCCGGGGAGCAGTATCTCAAACTGGTCTTCCCAGGAAATTATAAGAGTTACTCATGCAGAGTAATTATTATTTCCTGTATTTTATAGCATGCATCAAAGTCTTGCATCTTGCCCAAGATGACAAGACTCATTTTGTAATCGGGCCATCTGTACTTTTTGTGCAACAAGATTAATCAATGAAATATCAGACATCTTTTTGCAAATGAGTCTTTTTCTTTTCTGCTCACTGTTTTTCCATTTTTTTTCTTTTTGTACAAAAATAAATGGCAGTGCTTTCAAAATGACAACTTTATTTCACTTTTTAAAACAAGATTAAAATCAAATCACTAAAATGAACAAACTGAACCCTTGCAGAGAGTGCCTTCCAGACAGCACCGACAACGGCACGGCTATGACTTCGTATGACTTTGACAATCCGATCAATCAAGCTGATGAAGGGGTTGAAGAAGAGTATGAGCTTCCTGAAGAGCTAGCCAGGTTGTTAAGACAAGAGGAAAAGGTTATTGCTCCTCATCAGGAGGAGGTTGAAACGATCAATCTTGGTACAGATGAAGACGTGAAAGAAGTTAAAATCGGGGCCTGCCTACAAGACTCAGTGAAGAGACAACTGATTGACCTGCTGCAAGAGTATGTGGACGTGTTTGCTTGGTCTTATCAAGATATGCCAGGGTTGGACACCGACATTGTGGTACACAAGCTGCCCTTAAGAGAGGAATGCCCACCGGTTAAACAGAAACTGCGCCGTACTCGCCCAGACATGGCAATGAAAATCAAGGAAGAGGTACAAAAGCAATGGGACGCCGGGTTCCTTGCTGTGACTAGCTATCCGCCGTGGGTTGCTAATATAGTACCTGTGCCTAAGAAAGACGGCAAAGTAAGGATATGCGTTGACTACCGGGATCTGAACAGAGCCAGCCCGAAAGATGACTTCCCACTACCTCACATTGATGTATTGGTGGATAATACGGCTCAGTTCTCGGTATTCTCCTTCATGGACGGATTTTCAGGATACAATCAGATTAAGATGTCACCTGAAGACATGGAGAAGACAACCTTCATCACACCCTGGGGCACGTTCTTCTACAAGGTAATGCCATTTGGGCTCAAGAATGCCGGTGCGACGTATCAACGGGCTATGGTAACATTATTCCACGATATGATCCATAAAGAAATCGAGTGTTATGTGGATGATATGATTGCCAAGTCCCTTACTGAAGAAGACCGCCTGGTGAATCTGCTGAAGTTGTTAAGGTCTGAGGAAGTACCAGCTGAAGTTGAACCCCAACAAATGCACATTTGGGGTGCGATCTGGTAAGCTGCTGGGATTTATTGTAAGCGAGAAAGGGATTGAAATTGACCCTGATAAAGTCAAATCTATTCAAGAGATGCCTGCACCGAAGACAGAGATGGAAGTTCGAGGGTTCTTAGGTCGATTGAACTACATCTCAAGGTTCATATCTCACCTTACAGCAACCTGTGAACCCTTGTTCAAATTGTTGAGAAAAGAACAGACGGTCAGGTGGAACGAAGACTGTCAGAAGGCTTTTGACAAAATCAAGGAATACTTACAAGAGCCTCCAATCCTTATGCCTCCAGTTGAAGGAAGACCTCTGATAATGTACTTGACAGTATTAGAAGAGTCAATGGGGTGCGTGCTGGGCCAGCATGACGAGTCTGGTCGAAAAGAGTATGCAATATACTACCTAAGCAAAAAGTTTACCGACTGTGAACAACGTTATTCACTGCTCGAGAAAACTTGTTGCGCTTTAGCGTGGGCTGCTCGCCGACTGAGACAGTATATGTTGACCCACACTACTTTGTTGATCTCAAAGATGGACCCAGTTAAGTACATATTTGAGAAGCCAGCTCTTACCGGACGGGTTGCAAGATGGCAAATGATCCTCACAGAGTATGACATTCAGTACACTTCTCAGAAAGCCATCAAAGGCAGTGTATTGTCTGAATATCTTGCTGAGCAACCTATTGATGATTACCAGCCTATGAGATTTGACTTCCCTGATGAAGACATCATGTTCATAAAAGCAAAGGATCATGAAGAGCCTATTCACACTGAAGGGCCCAACCCGGAAGAAGAATGGACTATGATGTTTGATGGGGCTGTTAACATGAATGGTCGTGGTGTTGGTGCAGTACTCATTACACCTAAAGGAGTTCACATGCCTTTCTCGGCAAAGCTCACTTTCAACTGCACTAACAACGAAGCTGAATACGAAGCTTGCATTATGGGTCTTGAGGAAGCCATTGACCTCAGGATCAAGACATTGACCGTATTCGGAGATTCAGCTCTGGTAATCAATCAGACCAACGGCAAATGGTACACCCACCAGGATCATCTGATACCTTACAGGGATTATACAAGGAGGTTATTGACTTTCTTTACAACAGTCAAGCTTGAGTATATCCCTCGGGACGAGAATCAGTTTGCAGATGCTCTGGCTACCATTTCATCTATGATCAAAGTTCAAGCTGCCAACTTCGTACCTCGGATTTCAGTGTCCAGACTTGACAGACCAGCATATGTGTTCGCGGCAGATGTTGTTAAAGATAATAAGCCTTGGTTCCATGACATTAAGTGCTTCTTGGAGGATCAAACATACCCACCTGGGGCATCTTCCAATGATAAGAAGTCTTTGAGAAGGCTTGCTGGTAGTTTCTTTCTGAACACTGATGGTTCCCTGTATAAGAGAAACTTTGATATGGTACTCCTCAGATGCGTCGACAAGACAGAAGCAGACCTGTTAATGCATGAAGTGCACGAAGGATCCTTTGGAACCCATGTTGGAGGACATGCAATGGCTAAGAAATTGCTATGATCTGGTTATTATTGGATCACAATGGATGCCGACTGTTGTACCTATGCCAGGAAATGCCATAAATGCCAGATTTATGCGGATAAGGTGCATGTGCCTCCCAATCCTCTGAATGTGATGTCTTCACCCTGGCCCTTTGCTATGTGGGGCATTGACATGATTGGTAAGATTGAGCCAACTGCTTCGAACGGCCACAGATTCATTTTGGTTGCTATTGACTATTTTACCAAGTGGGTTAAAGCAGCTTCCTATGCCAATGTTACAAGACAAGTGGTAGCCAGATTTCTGAAAAGAGATATCATCTGTCGATACGGAGTTCCTGAGCGAATCATTACTGATAATGGTTCCAACTTAAACAACAAGATGATGGCAGAACTGTGCCGGGACTTCAAGATTCAGCATCACAATTCTTCTCCTTACAGGCCAAAGATGAATGGCGTTGTTGAGGCAGCAAATAAGAATATCAAGAAGATTGTGCAGAAGATGGTAGTCACCTACAAGGACTGGCATGAAATGCTACCATTTTCCTTGCATGGGTACCGCACGTCAATCAGAACGTCCACTGGGGCAACACCGTATCAGCTTGTGTATGGTATGGAAGCAGTCCTACCGGTTGAAGTTGAATTACCCTCCTTGCGGGTACTGTAAACACCCCAAATTTGCTCTCACCCATTCACACCATGGCTTGTGATCATCTCATATGCATAAACACAATAATATCATCTCATATCTCATTTTGGTTCACTGCATAGTTTCTAAGGCGTCTGCACCTAGGGTTTGTGATCTGAGCAATCCCAGAGCATCTTGAGCCACTCCAAAGGCCACCAATCAACTCAAAGAGGTCCATGTGTGTTCTTATATCATATTCCATCTCCTCAAAGTCAAAATTGCAGAGGAATCACAAGAACTAGGGTTTTGAGTGGATGCAGAGCCAGGTTGAACTGCACAGTTAACTGAAAATTAGGGTTTTGGTTTCAGAGGCCATAACTCCAAATTTTTTGGTCATTCTCATTTCCATTGGTCTCTATATGGTATAGATAGTATGCATATCAATTTTCATGAAGAAATTCCATGGGGAAGTCATCTGATCAAGGGTTGACTTTTCAGACAAGTCAATGCAAAATCAGGGCATCTGAGGCCCCCAATGACCCAACCAATAGGTGATCTTCATCATTTTGAGTGTATATGATCTTTATTTGATCATGGAAGAAGGTTTAAGTTCATGGAAATCAAGAATTTGGGGTTTTTGCAAATGTTGACTTTTTGGGCATAGTTGACTTTTCAAGAATGCATCATTTTAGGTCATTTTTCAAGCCATGATTCATGATCCAAAAATGCTTCAAATGGAAAAACTTTGGTCATGAAAGTTGTAGATCTCATCTTTCCCTTTTCAAAAAGTACAAGAACATGATCAAACTCTTCTTGGATCAAAAGTTATGGCAATGCAAAGTTGGCAAAAATCACTTATTTTCAAGATATGCACCAAGTGTGAAAATTGCAAAATCATGTGCTAAGTCAAAATGCAACTTCTAATTGGTATCAAACCAGCACATAAACATTCTCTAAGTCACAAAAATCAGAATTTGACCAAGGTTCACATATGTTTAGTTCATGTAACAAGACATTTTTATCATGAAAATCCATAAAGTAACCAAGTTGCAAAACACTCATGACACTTCCCTCAACTTGCTGCCTTGGCCTTTGAACCTTGCTGGCTCTCTCACCACACCATGCTGCGCCAGCCCTAGCCTTTGTACCAAGCTAGTATCAAGCCCATGCCTCTCTTACAAGATTTTTGACTTTTGGCAAAAGCAAACATCCCAATCACCACAGGCCATGTCACATCCTCTGGCCACTTGCATTTGTTTATTGTATCCTTTGGCAAGCCATAACACTAACTAAGCAAGCCTGAAACACACACATTCACCACATTCACAAAAACACTCCATTTTGCATAAGCCTTCGAATTTCTCTCCACAGCCTGCAAACACTTCAACCATTTCCACCATTCAACTCACCTTGCTCCATAGACCACCCAGCACCAAGAACCCAAGCCTGAAACAACCAGAATACTCCATAACCATTTCTCACCTCAGCCTGCATTTCTCTTCGAAACTCTCACCACAACTTGCAAACATACAAACAAACACCACAGACCTTCTCCATTCATCCTGAGGATCACAAACAACCATTCACCATGACCTGAAGCCCTCTATTTCACCATTGCCATTTCTGATCAAGCTTGAGCAGAAGCTTTCGAATCTCATTATCCAGCCAACTTAAACTCCTTTTGAGCATTCAAGCATCTTCTGTGGACCAAGTGGAGTGGATTGCACAAGGAGAGGTGGCCAGAAAGTCCTCAAACTGAAAGCTCCAAATCTCAGGTAGCTCGAAAATTATTTTTTCCAGAAATCATTTTTCTTGTTACAAACTTGTTCTTTGTGTTGTCCTGATCATCCTGATGTTCTTAGTTTTTGAAACGGTGATGAAATGAGCATTTAATTTGTCTCTGAAACTGGTTTGCCCTAAAACTTGTTCTGTTCGATTCATGGTTTTGAGGAAGAAAAAAATTTGTTTGGACTTAGGGTTTTGATTCAGGAGATCATGGGGTTCATTTCTTTGTGCTTGGTTTTTATTTTTGATGCGTTTTGAGAGGTTTTGGAGATTTTCAGGTGGACTTCCCACCGGAGAAGACGACCGGAGGTCTTCTCCGGCCACCTGAAAATGTTTAGGGCATAATCCCTGTAATTAGTGCCATTTGAACTTGGGCCGTAGGATCCGTTGACTCCCTTGACCTCCCGCGCGTGTGAATGGCCAGGATCTTCCCAATTAGCCCTAATCCACTAAGTTAGTTTTAATTAATTGTAATTAAATTAATTTGCTCAGAGTGAATCTACACCCTCCATCCGCGCGCGCAGTCAACACATTTGAACTCAGAATCAATCTCATCCATCCATCCTGATTACTTCCTATTTTATTTAATTTTTATTCATTTTCTTTTCAATTAACTTGCATATTTATTTTAAAATAGCAAAAATATCTTAAAAATTATGAAACTTTTTCTTAAAAGTTCTATTAATTTTTAAGACCCAAAAATATTTTTATTTTATTTTTTATCATCAAAAAAGTATTTTTAAATATTTAAAAGATTATTTTTAATTGATTAATGAGAATTAATTAATAAAAAATACTTTTAGGTATTTAAAAATTACAAAAAAATTCATGAAATGTTCTAAGACATTTAGAAACATTGTCCAACCTTCAAACCAAATTTCTTTTTTGATCTTGATGCATTTTAAGAATTTTTCATTGAATTAAATCATTTTTTATGCATTAATTTGATCCTAAATTCAAAAATTCATTTCTGCCTATCTAGGAAGAGTTGGACATTGGTTCTTTTTGCTTTGTTTTGTGTTTGGCATGTAGTTTCTAGGGTTAAATGGTCATAATTTGATCTTGCATTTTCTAATTGTTTGGCATTTCTTTTGTTTAAGAACCCTAAAAACCCTAATAACTTATAAAAATCATATCTTGAGTTTGGTTAGGAGTTGAGAGTTCCCCTTTGGGCAGTGGTTCATTATAGGTTTAGGGTTTCCTTGGGTGTCATTTTCCATTTTTTATCTTAGGGTTTTGTTT
The DNA here is from genome assembly GCA_963966055.1 of Lathyrus aphaca. Taxonomy (NCBI): domain Eukaryota; kingdom Viridiplantae; phylum Streptophyta; class Magnoliopsida; order Fabales; family Fabaceae; genus Lathyrus; species Lathyrus aphaca. The sequence goes on from OZ014520.1 coordinate 506,791,754, forward strand.
CTGTTTTGGATTTTTTGTTTGATGTTTGATCCATGAACCCTAATTTGGGCTTTCTCTTGCATCCTTCTTGCATTTCCTTGCATAACATGACTTGTCCTTGCATTTTGTGCATTCTTGTGATTCATTTGTCATCTTAAGACATATAGAAAGCATCTTTGGTCATTGCATCTCATATTTGCCATGTCATTTGTCTTGTATGCTTCATAACTTTCCATGCTTGTTCATGCTCCTTAACTTGCATCATTTGCATCCATGATCTTGTATGAACATCCCCATGTCTTGCCTCATGTTTGCAGCATCTCATAGCATCATAATCATCATCAACATGCTTCTGGTTTTGTTTTGTATCATGCCATTTCATCTCATCTTGCATTGCATTGCATTTCTTTCTAACATTTCAGGTGGTAAGTAAACTTGGGAAGTGAATTTGCCTTCACTTCTCATAACTTTTCTTTTCATCTCTCTTGCATCCATTGCTGCATTCCTATATGTGTTTGAGTTTGAGCTTGCTCATTCTTCTTCCCCCCACTTTCCTTCTTCAAGTGACTTGACTTCTTGAATGAAGCAAGTCACTTTGCTTCTCTTGATCTTGTTCATTTGCTTCCTGGTGGTTTCTCTGAAGATCTCTCTTGTAAACCTCACAAACCTTAGGATCAACCAAGCATGACAATGAATTAGGGTCTTGATTAGTATCCCCTCTTAGTTTTACCTTTGTGTCTCTCTTTGAGTCTTCTCTTCTCATCTCATAATCAGGGATTAAACCCTAAAGGCTTTAAGACTTTGTGATTAGGGTTATGCCTGCATCCTTCTCTTAGGATGGAGTGTATAACTTTAATCCTAAGTATTAAACCCTTTATGTGTTTAAATCTCTTAATCAATTCACCCAATAATCATCAAGACATCACACTTGTAACTTGGGCCTTGCATTAGGGTTCTATTTCTTCCTTAAGCGGTTAAGAAGGACTAACCCTAGTGTTAATGGACAAGTCCCCCTCAAGTTGTCTTACAAACAATAAAACTCACTTCATCATCATACCATTAAATAAAATCCACTTAATCAAAGGCTTGTTTTGTCATGAGTTTAATCCCTAATCATGGATTAAGTTGAGGAGTTTTCCTCAGCTTAAACATTCTCATCTATCATCCTTCTTTTAGGATGGTGTAATGGGTCTGTTTAATCCATGATTATGGCTTAACCTCATTACTCAACACTAAACAAAAAACACCAAAAACACCTAAATAATCACCAGTAGGTTAATGATCTTTGAAATTCTGTGATCAGGTATGAGATGTCCTATGAAATGTCCCAACACTTAATAGGACATTTGACAAATTTAACCAAAACTTAAACAGCAAGAAAAGTAAACAACACAGAAGTTTGTTAACCCAGTTCAGTGTATAACCACACCTACATCTGGAGGCTACCAAGCCAGGAGGAAATCCACTATTAGTAATATTAATTCTAGACTTAAACCACCCTGTTTAATCTATCACTTAATACTTACCCAATGCAATTTCTACCTAAGACTCACTTAGATAAGAGTACCCTACTCACTCCCCCTCAATCACCCAGTGATCAAGTTTACAAGTTTACTGAAATTGAAGACATCCTTCAAACAAAACAGCTTGATCTTACTTAACAGTTTCAATCAAGTCACAAATGCACTTTTGCTTAAAAGCTCATAAAGTGGTACATAAAAACAACCTGCTATTAAAACACTAGACACCCTATTTGGTCTTCTAAAATTCGTACTCAATTCTATGAGTTTCTGTTGTTTAAATAGGTATCTGAATTTTGGGCTTTCTGTAGAATGATCCAGCCCTAATGTGCAGCAACTGTCACCTTGAATTTAGGGTTTGTTACCTCCTATATTCTAGGTGCATTAGGTCTTCTGTTTTAATCTGAATCTTCAATTTAAAACTCCCTACAGATGCGCCTTGTTCTGTTTTTATCCAGCATTAATTAATTCCAGATAGTTCTCCTTAAATATCTCTGATCTGTTAATCAATAATTAATTCTGGTAGCAGGTCTGAGATGTCTCAACATCTGTTGGGACATCCTGACAAAACTGAACTTAGTCATTTACACAATGTCCCAACATCTGATGAGACATCCTCAAATAAGTTCACATACTCTGTTTGCTAATGTCCTAACATCTGATAGGACATTCTGAACTGAATTTAACATTTCTTGTTTGGTCAAAAATTCTGCCAATTCTTAAACATCTACAAACTCCCCCTTTGGCTAATTTTTGGCTAACATCTTTTCTGGTTTTCAGAGTGCAGCAGAAGTTCTTTTTATCAGAGTATATCATTACTTTTCTGTTGATTTTTATTTGAGATTACTCCCCCTCAAACATACATGTGTCCTGTCTTTATCCAGTCTTGTTCCAACAGAAAAACTTATTCAGTTCAGAAGCAAACAAACAGAATTTTTTCATTCATTTAAACAGCAATTACATTTGATGTTGTTCTCCCCCTTGGTAGACACAAAATTAGGGGCCAAAGACACTATTTCAGTCATTACATTGCTGTCATTACATTTGCCTCACTTACATTTGATCACTCAGAATCATCACTCTCAGTTCCCTCCTCAACTTCTGTCTCTTCATCAGCTTCTGTTTCTTCATCAGCAGCACTGTCTTCATCAGAGTTTGCTTTCAGATCTTCTTCATTCTCCAACCTTTGAATTATTTCCTCAAGCTTCTGCTTTCTAGCTTCAAGCTCTTTGCAGGTGCTTTTGAGTTCAGCAATTAAAGTCTTCCTGGAGATTGGATTCTTAACAGTGGATGGACCAGCAGATGTCCCAGAAGGAGCTTCAACATCTGCAGCATGATGACTGAGGAATAACTTGTAGTGAAAAGCCAGGGGGCTCCCTCTCTTGCAGGCAGTATCCTTGTCAGTTAAAATCCCAGGATATTGATTGAGTACAATACCACACAGCAATGATGGAAAAGCTATTGGCAGCTTTGTTGCAGTAGAGATGGCATGCTTCATAGTCTGATAAAAAATATATGCTCCATAATCCATCTTGGTTTGAGTCCCCACAGCAAAGATGAATCTGGCCAGACCAGTTGAGATTGATGAAGTGTGATTGGTAGGCACCCAGTTTGCAGTTCCAATCCTGTTAAGCATGGCATACTTTCTAGTAAGCATGCTCACAGAGAGCTTTCCCTTCACAGGCCAAGCTTTGACCTGGTTTGCAGTGATCACCTTACAGATTTGATTATCTGTTTTCCCTAGCTCATTGGGTCCATCTGTGTCCCTTCCTAGATACTGATTAATGATTTGGGGAGAGAACTCAACACACTTACCTCTTACAAACACCTTTCTGAACTCTGAGGACTTACCATTTGAGCAATCCTCCTGAAGATTCACAATGAACTCTTTGACAAGAAGTTCATAGCAGGGAGAGAACTCTGAGACTGTCTTGAATAATCCTGCAGCAGAGATTAGGTCAATGAGTTCTGTGCACTCAAGTGCATTGCTGCTCAGTTCTCTTTCCAGGGCAACCCTTCTTTGGTACACATACTTCCATCTGTTGACACTAGAGACAAGATGAAATGATATGTTGTCCAGGGGAGCTTCTGGAACAGCAGTTGAAGCCCTTGCTGATGTTGGTCTTTTCTTTGGAGGAGATGTTGGGACATCTGATTCATCATCTGAATCTGATGGTGTGAAAGCTTTTCTCTTCTGAGATTGGACTTTGCTCCAGGGTTTTGTTGGACCAAAGGTAGCTTTAGCTTTGCCTTTCTTTGGACTAGCCTTCTTAGTCTCAGGGATGACAGGTTCATCTTGCATCTTTCCTTTCCTGGACCTTAGTCTTTTAGCAATGCTGGGTTTCACAGATGATATGATCTCTGCATCAGACTCCTGTTCCAGATTGACTACTGGAGGAGATTGAGCAGTCTCCTCATCAGCTTGTTGATCAGCAGAAGATTGATCTTCATTTGAGTCTTTAGCCTGTTCCACAGAAACTTCTTTATCACTTTCACTTGATACCTCTTTCTTGTCCTCAGTCTGTTCAGTATCAGCATCAGATGAGTTTGCTTTCTCATCTGCATATGTTCCAACATCTGTTGGGACATCTTGTTCTGCAGCAGTGATCTTTGTATCTTGGGCTGGTTCTTCTTGAGGTGCAGGAATGGTGTTCAAGGGAACAGAGATTCCTTTCACTACTCTTTGTTCAGAGAAAACTTGGTTGACAATCTCCTTGATGGAATCATCAACATATTTGGAGTATTTAACATGAGAAGGAATGTCTTTAGCTTTGCTTCTGATTTGATCTTTACCTCTTTTTGGTGTTCTTGCCTTCTTAGTGTGAGAGGCGCTTCCCCTGAGCTCGTCTAATGGTGTTGATTGCATTGGTACCATAGAAATAGGAGTGGCATGAACCACGTCTTCCTGGTTGAGAACTTCATCAGCTGTTTTAGGATTTTGAGACATTGTTGAAGAAGATGAATGTGCAACTTTAGGGTTTATGATTTCTACTAGTTAATGTGATTTGCTTGCGATGGTGTGATAAGACTCTTGATAGCTGCTTATAAGGAATTACTAAATAAGTAGCCGTTACAGTCCAAATGATTAGGAATGAAATTCCCAAGGATCTAGTCCAGACTAGCTTTGCCATCTGGAACTTATGCCATGCAATGTCATATGACATGTTGGCACATCTCATTAACTGCTAGATATCACATAAACAGATTCCAAGTTTGCCCCTTAAGTTCTCAAATTGTGTAGCATCCAATGCTTTGGTAAATATATCAGCTAATTGCAGATCTGTAGCAACATGCTCCAATGAAATCACCTTCTCTTCTACAAGATCTCTAATGAAATGATGTCTAATATCAATATGTTTGGTCCTGCTATGCTGGATAGGATTCTTTGATATGTTGATTGCACTTAAGTTGTCACAGTACAATGTCATGACATCCTGTGGGACATTGTACTCAGTGAGCATCTGCTTCATCCAGACCAACTGTGAACAACTGCTACCTGCTGCTATGTACTCAGCTTCAGCTGTAGACAAGGATACACAATTCTGTTTCTTACTGAACCAAGAAATCAGATTGTTTCCTAGAAAGAAGCATCCTCCTGAAGTGCTTTTTCTGTCATCAGCACTTCCTGCCCAATCAGCATCACAGAAGCCAGTGAGAATAGGTTTGCAACCATGAAAGTACATTATGCCATAGTCACAAGTACCATTAACATATTTAAGGATTCTCTTGACTTGATTGAGATGACTGACTTTTGGATCAGCTTGATATCTTGCACAAACTCCTACTGCAAATGCAATGTCTGGTCTGCTAGCAGTCAAGTATAACAAGCTTCCAATCATGCTTCTATATAAATTTTGATCTACATTCTCACCCTTCTCATCTTTAGTCAGCTTTAAATGTGTAGGAGCAGGAGTTCTTTTATGAGAAGCATTTTCCATTCCAAATTTCTTCACTATGTTCTTGGAGTACTTGCTTTGTGAGATGAACATTGAGTCTTCCATTTGCTTAACTTGCAGACCAAGAAAATAGGTTAATTCACCTACTAGACTCATTTCAAATTCAGCTTCCATCTGCTTGACAAAATGTTTGACCATCTTATCAGACATCCCACCAAACACAATGTCATCAACATATATTTGTGCAATCATGACATTTCCTTCTTCATCTTTAACAAACAGGGTTTTATCAATCCCACCTTTTCTGTATCCTTGCTTGATAAGAAATGTGGTAAGTCTTTCATACCATGCCCTTGGAGCTTGCTTCAGACCATAAAGTGCTTTCTTGAGTTTGTATACATGATTTGGACAGCTTGGATCAACAAATCCTTTAGGCTGTTCTACATATACCTCTTCATTAAGATAACCATTAAGAAAGGCACTTTTCACATCCATTTGAAATAGCTTGAACTTTAAGATACAAGCAATTCCCAACAGTAGTCTTATTGATTCAAGCCTTGCTACTGGTGCAAAGGTTTCATCAAAGTCTACTCCTTCAATTTGAGTGTATCCTTGAGCCACAAGTCTAGCTTTGTTCTTTGTAACAATTCCTTGTTCATTTGACTTGTTCTTGTACACCCATTTTGTACCAATCACATTTATGTCATTTGGTCTAGGAACAAGATTCCACACTTCATTCCTTGTGAATTGACCTAATTCCTCTTGCATAGCACAAATCCAGTATTCATCAGTGAGAGCCTCCTTGATGTTTTTAGGTTCTATTTTGGACACAAAACAAGAACCTGAAATCACTTCTCTTGATCTAGTGCTCACACCTCTGTTGAGATCACCAATTATTAAATCTTTGGGATAATCCTTCTGTATTCTGATGGAGGGAGGTTTGCTTGAATCTTCTGACCTTGTATCATTTTGAGTGAAGTTATATTGATCATTCTTTTCTTCAGCTTCAATCTTGATATCAGCAGATGTTCCAACATCTTCTGGGACATCTGTAGGAGCATCATCAATTATCACATTTATGGACTCCATGATAACATTTGTTCTGTAGTTAAATACTCTATATGCTCTGCTGTTTATAGAGTATCCAAGGAAAATTCCTTCATCACTTTTAGGATCCATTTTTCTCCTTTGCTCCCTATCTGCCAGAATATAGCATTTACTTCCAAATACATGAAAATACTTAACAGTGGGTTTTCTGCCCTTCCAGACTTCATATATTGTGGACAAAGTTCCTTTTCTCAAGGTAACTCTGTTATGGATATAGCAGGCAGTGTTCATGGCTTCAGCCCAGAAATACAGAGGTAGCTTTTTAGCATGTATCATAGCTCTAGCAGATTCTTGAATAGTTCTATTTTTTCTCTCAACAATCCCATTCTGTTGAGGAGTGATAGGAGAAGAGTATTCATGATTGATTCCTTCTGAAGAGCAGAAATCTAAGAATTTTTGATTCTCAAATTCCTTTCCATGATCACTTCTAATTCTGATCACACAGCTGGATTTTTCCCTTTGTAATCTTTGACATAATTCCTTGAATACATCAAAGACATCTGACTTTTCTTTAATGAAATTTATCCATGTATATCTTGAAAAGTCATCAACCACCACATATGCATACCTCTTACCACCAAGGCTTTCAACTTGCATAGGTCCCATGAGATCCATATGTAACAATTCCAAAACTTTGGAAGTTGTCAGATGTTGGAGCTTTGGATGGGACATCTTGGTTTGTTTGCCTATTTGACATTCACCACAGATTTTGCCATCATCAATCTTCAGTTTAGGGATACCTCTTACAGCATCCATAGATATGATCTTCTTTATGCCTCTGAAATGAAGATGACCTAGCCTTTGGTGCCATAGTTTTACTTCTTCTTCTCTAGCTAGAGAACAAGTTGAAGTGGGACTGAAGTCTAGTGGCTCCCACATGTAACAGTTGTCTTTAGATCTGGCTCCTTTCATGACAACCTCTTGTTCTTTGTTAGTCACTATGCATTCAGATTTGGTAAAGTTTACACTGTATCCTTGATCACATAGTTGACTTATGCTGATCAGATTAGCAGTTAAACCTTTAACAAGCAGCACATCATCTAATCTTGGAACATCTTGACAATCCAAGGTTCCAACTCCCTTGATCTCTCCTTTAGCTCCATCTCCAAAGGTAACATACCTGGATGAATGTGGCTTTAAGTTTACTAGCAAATTCTTCAATCCAGTCATGTGTCTTGAGCATCCACTGTCAAAGTACCAGTCTTCTTTAGCTGATACTTTCAATGATGTATGTGCTATGTATGCAGTACTTTTATTTGACCAGATGAGTTGAGATTTCTTTTGATGCCTCTGCTCTGAGTGTTGTTCAGCTGATCTCCAAGCTTGATTGTTGATCTTGTTCTTGGGTATGTGGCTTTGATCAGTCTGAATGTCAGCTTTTGGTCTCCAAACTTTCTTGATTACTTCTGTCTTTTGCTTAGGAGGTTGCTGATTTCTAAGCAGCACTTTCTTGGTACCTTCTACTTTCTGCTTGGAAGGTTGCTGACACATCTGATTTGGATATCCATGTAACTTATAACAGTGAGGTTTGATATGCCCAAATCTTCCACAGTGATGGCATCTCCATCTTTGATACTTCTTCTTCATTTTGTTCTTTCCAGAATGTTGAGACATCTGTTGGAACATTATGTTAGTCTTTGTGTTCTGATGTTGAAGCATTTGTTGGAACATCTTGTTTGACTGTGTAATTTTTGAAGTAGCTTTGCTAGAGCTGGCTTCATCTCTGTTATATCCCAGTCCACTTTTGTCCCCTGAATGTTTATTATTGCAGAGAATAACATCCAGTGTATTTGAGCTGCTGTTCATCATTCTAACAGATTTGGACATATGTTCCATCTTAGAATTGAGAAGAGTTACTTCACTTTTCAAGGTATCAATGATTACTTGATCACTTTCTTTTTCCTCTTCTAGTACTTCATTCTGCTTCTTTAGCTTTATAACCTCACTGCATATTTCAGAGCTTCTTTTGTATAGATCTTTGAATGCTTGCTCAAGTTGTTCATAAGTAAGCTCTCCACAACTGGAATCACTATCATATTCACACAGTCCAGCTAAAGCAGTAATATGCTTAGCTGATTCTTCTTCTGAATCTCCTCCTGAGTCTTCATCAGACCAGGTTACAGATAGTCCCTTCTTTTGTCTTTTTAAGAAGTTAGGACATTCCTTCTTGATGTGTCCATATCCTTCACATTCATGGCACTTGATTCCTTTTTCTTGACTGGTCTTTTCAGCAAGATTTGATCTTCTGTTAGCATCATAGGTTCTCTTGTTTTCAGAAGAGTTTGTGAATCTTCCACTGGAATTTGATTTACCTTCCATACCTCTGAGAATCTGTTTGAACTGTCTTGTAATCAATGCAAGGTTTTCTGATAAGCTTTTATCATTTGCTAGTTCATCATCTTCTTCTTCATCTGCATTTGAAACCAAGGCAATGCTTTTGTTCTTTTTAGCATGTGTGTCATTCATTCCCATCTCAAAAGTTTGAAGGGAACCAATTAGTTCTTCAGCTTTCATGGAGCATATGTCTTGTGCTTCTTCTATTGCTGTGACTTTCATGTCAAATCTTTTTGGCAAAGATCTGAGAATCTTCCTTACAAGCTTTTCATCAGTCATCTTTTCTCCCAAGGCTCCAGAAGTATTGGCTATATCCAAGATGTTCAAGTAGAACTCATGAATTGATTCATCTTCCTTCATTCTCAAGTTCTCAAACTTGGTGGTGAGAAGTTGAAGTCTTGACATTTTTACTTTTGATGTTCCTTCATGAGTTGTCTTGAGGGTATCCCACACATCTTTGGCCAGCTCACAATGATGCACTAGTCTGAAAATATTTCTATCAATGCCATTGAATAAAGCATTTAGGGCTTTTGAGTTGCCTAGTTCTGAATCTTCTTCCTCTTTACTCCATTCTTCTTCAGGTTTCAGAACTATTGATCCATCTTTGGTGTCTTGAACAGGATGTTTCCATCCAACATTTACTGCTCTCCATGCCCTGTTGTCAAGTGACTTTAAGAATGCAGTCATTCTTGGCTTCCAGTAGTCATAATTAGAACCATCCAGTATAGGTGGTCTATTTACTGACCCTATATCTCTGTCCATGTTACAGAATTTGTTTTCCCTAGATCTCACCCAGTATAAACAGGCAGGGTGCCTGCTCTGATGCCAATTGAAATTCTGTGATCAGGTATGAGATGTCCTAAGAAATGTCCCAACACTTAATAGGACATTTGACAAATTTAACCAAAACTTAAACAGCAAGAAAAGTAAACAACACAGAAGTTTGTTAACCCAGTTCAGTGTATAACCACACCTACATCTGGAGGCTACCAAGCCAGGAGGAAATCCACTATTAGTAATATTAATTCTAGACTTAAACCACCCTGTTTAATCTATCACTTAATACTTACCCAATGCAATTTCTACCTAAGACTCACTTATATAAGAGTACCCTACTCACTCCCCCTCAATCACCCAGTGATCAAGTTTACAAGTTTACTGAAATTGAAGACATCCTTCAAACAAAACAGCTTGATCTTACTTAACAGTTTCAATCAAGTCACAAATGCACTTTTGCTTAAAAGCTCATAAAGTGGTACATAAAAACAACCTGCTATTAAAACACTAGACACCCTATTTGGTATTCTAAAATTCGTACTCAATTCTATGAGTTTCTGTTGTTTAAATAGGTATCTGAATTTTGGGCTTTCTGTAGAATGATCCAGCCCTAATGTGCAGCAACTGTCACCTTGAATTTAGGGTTTGTTACCTCCTATATTCTAGGTGCATTAGGTCTTCTGTTTTAATCTGAATCTTCAATTTAAAACTCCCTACAGATGCGCCTTGTTCTGTTTTTATCCAGCATTAATTAATTCCAGATAGTTCTCCTTAAATATCTCTGATCTGTTAATCAATAATTAATTCTGGTAGCAGGTCTGAGATGTCTCAACATCTGTTGGGACATCCTGACAAAACTGAACTTAGTCATTTACACAATGTCCCAACATCTGATGAGACATCCTCAAATAAGTTCACATACTCTGTTTGCTAATGTCCTAACATCTGATAGGACATTCTGAACTGAATTTAACATTTCTTGTTTGGTCAAAAATTCTGCCAATTCTTAAACATCTACAATCTTAATCCTGCATCAAAGGTGATTAAGTGTGAGAATCTGACTTCACACTTAAGGTATTCTCATTACCCCTAATCAGAGGGAAGATGTGATGAGTTTACTAACCCATTGGTTTAGGCTTAAGCTCATTATCTTATGACAAATTCTCAAAAGCAATAAAAGACTGAAAACACAAAAACAAATGATAATCGTCTCCTCCGGGATTCTTTTCTCATCTCATTCACTCACAAACGAGAACTTGCTTCTTCCGTCTAATGCAAGACAGTTCGCATCTGTGCCAGACAGATCATACACTTGAGCATAGACAAGCAAGCAGTTCACAAGTCAATTCACCTTTTAGTCTCTTTGGGTCGAACTACGGTGTTCTGACTTCCTCATTGCACGAGAGGATACGTAGGCATAACTTAACAGTTATCGAACAAAAGTCTCTGTATATTCCCCCTCCTTCCAGCTTCATTCTTTAGCCTCATGATCTTGAGCATTTCACTCCTTTCTTACACTGACACTTTCATACTTCACATCACTTATACACTTCATTTCTTTTACACTGACACCTGTACACATCCTTTTCCAGCTCTTTGACACACAAATTGCACTGACACTACCCCTTTAAAACACAAATCTTTTAAGCGTGGATCCCGTCGAGTACGACGGACAATCTGGGTGCTAATACCTTCCCAGGTTGTAACCAACCCCCTTTCTCAGTCTCTCTGGTTCGCAAACCGTCTTATCCATCTTCTTCTAGGTCTATGCAGCATTACCTTTCCTCCGGGATAAAAATGCCTAGCTGGCGACTCTTTTCATCTCCAGTGAGTTCACGGCTGTGTGTTCTCACTGTTCCCTTCGCCGACCGTTCGCGTCTGTACCTTCATCTGACCCGGTGTCACTTGTCGGGAGCGACAGCTTGGCGACTCTGCTGGGGAACCTTATACTGCAACCAGGGCTTCTGGTTCTTTTTTGTGGGTTCCTCCTAGCGCTTGTTTGATTTGTGTTTACTGGGGTGTTATGTGCTTATTTGTGTTTGTATATTTGTTTTATTTTTACTGCTTTATGTACAGTTACTTTACTGCTTTCTTTATTGCATTTATATTATCATACTGTCATTGTTGCTGGCTGGATTTGGTTTTTGTTTTGGTGGGTGGGTGTTCCATTAAGAGTTAAGGTCCTATACCTGGGACCTGAGTGACACCTAGGCTAGAGTGAATCATATTCTTTCCCATTCCATTTCGGTCTGGTGCGGGAATATGAAACACGGTTCAGATATGGGTTTCTTCTTGAGAACTCTGTGTTGCAGATTTCCTGCAATGCTAGGGCTATCTGGGAAGCCTGCTAAGTCTGGATGACCTTTTAGTATTGACCTTCAGAAACTGAGGTGAATTAGAGGAGGAATTGTTATGGTTATTGTAAACACTGTACCTCCGGGTTAGAAGTGTTTACACTTCTCATAACTGATCCAAGTCTGAGGATCCTTGTTCTAGATCACCACCTGTGAGGGGGTTGGGCTGTTTACAGGTTTGCAGGTACCTTGGCCTCAGAATACCCTGTTACTTTGACTTTGTTAAGAATACTCCATGTTGGACAGTTCTTGTGATTCTAAAACCCTGGACATGTGGCTCTTTATTTGAGTCCCCCACCTTGGTTACGGGATTTATAGACCTCCATCCGGAATTCTTGAACACACATGGATCTATATCAAGGCAGTTAATCAGATCCAGCTCAGTCACAAACCCTTTGCATATCATTTGCATACATACTCATTGCATCATATTAACATTTGCTTATTTGTGTTTCAGGGTATCCATTCTCATCTGGTTTTGGTTTTGACCCCATCTGCTATATTGACCTATCTCCACCAGCATTTGCTTCAGCTTGTCAGCCATATACTTCAGTTACTTGCACTAGCCAGCCAGTGGCTCACTCCTCAGCATCTTCATCAGCACTTATTCTACTCAGTCTTCAGCACTCATGGCTCCAAAGAAAAGCAACATCACCTATCATTTCTTCCAACCAGACTTATCAGACATCAGAAGGATCCAAACCCTGATCACTCCAGAGCACATACCTTTGTTCAGGGAGCATTATGGGGATATACTTGACTTGGTCATGGATCTGGACCCATCTCAGAGGAGTTTGATCCACACCTGCATTCAGTTTTATGACCCCCCATTGAGATGTTTCACCTTTCAAGACTTTCAGTTGGGGCCTCTTTTAGAAGAATACTCATCTTTGGTTGGAATGCCTATCAGGAGAGAAATTCCTTTCAACCCTGAGATGGTCTTTCCTGCTAATGGAGAAGTAGCAAAAGCTTTGCACCTGGAGCCTGTCCTAATTGAGCAGCATATGACCTCTAAAGCTGGGATCCCTGGTTTTCATCTTGACTTCCTGATTTCCCAAGCTAGTCTGAAGGCCTCCCTGGGGGAGTGGAGAGCTGTTTGTGCTCTGTTGGCCTTAAGTGTATATGGAATTGTGTTGTTTGCAGATGAGCCTCGATTCATCAGCAAGAATGCAATCCATTTGTTCATCCTGAAGAACCCAGTGCCAACTTTGCTAGGAGATCTCTATTACTCAGTACATCAGAAGAATGAGAAGCAGAGGGGAAGGCTAGTGAGATGTTGTGCTCCATTATTCCATGCTTGGCTTCTTAAGCATCTACCCAGGACAGATGCATTCCTAAATCCTCATCAGCAAAGCAACTGGGCTAAGAGGCTCACTACTCTCACTTCAGCAGACATCAGATGGTGTACTCAAAGCACCAAGGGCAGAGATATCATTACAAGCTGTGGGCATTTTCCCAATGTGCCTTTAATAGGGGTCAAGGGAAGTATCAATTACAACCCTCTGCTGTTCAGGAGGCAATTGGGCTATGCACTGGTTCATACTCCTAGGGAACAAGACTTGGTTGAGACCCTCTACTGTGAGAACAAGATTAGTTTGGCTGTTGTTAGGCAGGCTGCCTGGGCCTGGGATCATGTTCAAACCAAGGGAGTCACCATTTTGGGGAAGTGTAATAATGTGGCATCAGTCCAATATTATGAGTGGTCCCATGCCAGGGCCCAATTCTCTGGAATGCCCTTTACCATAGAAGACATGCCTGAGTCATCTTCAGCACCACCCCCTGCCACTATCAGTTTGGAGGAGTTTGAGAGCTTGAAGGAAAGAAATGAGAAGCTAACCCAGGCTTTGCAGAAGACCCTCCGGGAAAGGAGTGAAGGTGTGAGGGAGATTGAGAGATTGGAGAAGTTAAGAGTGGAACACTTGACTAAGATTGAGAAGTCTGGAGATTATATCAAAAAGTCTAAAGCTGGTGAACAAATTCTGAAGAATGCTTGCAAAGAAGCCCAGTTCCAGAGAGCAAGGACAGACTTGTATTTGAAGGAGAGTCAGGCCAGGTGGGTCCGGATCACTGAGGCCCGTACTCTAGAAGACAAGAGAGTTCAGGACAAGATGGAACAGATGGAAGAAGCCCTGGCAGCAGCCCAGGAGGAAATATCAGAGCTGAAAATCAAAGCAGGAGTGAAGAAGTCCAAAGATCAAAGCCAGAACAAGAAGTTGACTGCAGCTGTTGCAGCAAGAAACCTTCTCATCAGAAATCTTACGGAGCATCCGGCTGATCCTGTGACCGAAGCACTTCTTAAGGAAGTTCGTGAGGATGAGTTTGGCCTTGGAGTTTGATCATTTGCTTGTTGTTATTCCTATTCCATGTACTTTTGTTTTTTGTGATGTATTTTGACCCCTTTAAGGGCTTGTGTTGTAATTTGAACAAGTTGTATTATTTCACCTTATGTAATATATTTGTGTTGGTTTTGTTCCACCTGAGATCACTTCAAAGGCAACTTCAGCAGCAGCATCTTCGAGGGTCTGGAAGGGTCAAAACTGAAGGCCAAACCGGATACCTTGAGAACGGATAAGCATAACTGCATTGCATGCTAACCTTTTATTTGTTTTGTAGGTTTTGTTTTGTTGTTGCTAACCTCTGTTGTGATATTCAGGAATTATTGCTCGCCGCCGGGTATTTCCTCTCAACAGGCCACACAGGTACCCAACTAGAAACAACCTTCCGGGAATCCAGATGGATCAGATGCAGCAGGACCTTACAGAGGTCAGAAACCAGATGGCCAACGAAAGGCTGGAGATGAGAACTCAGATAACACAGTTCATGGAAGTGATGAACAACTTAGCTCAAAGCCAGGAGAGGCTCAGAGCTTTGGTAGAAGGGAGGAATCAAGATGAGCCCCATGTGGGGACTGCTGGCACAAGTAACAATGAACGGGTGCAACCCCATGTTAACCCTCCTGTGTTTGGCCCACATCTACATCCTGAGATTAACATTCCTGCAAATGTTCAGGGGACCGCCACAGCAGCCAGAGTACTTCAAGAAGATCCTCAGGAGGACCAATTTACAGTAATGGGTGCTGGAGAGGAAACTTATGATAGACGGTTGGAAGAAATAGCTGAGAAGTTGAGGTCCTTAGAATCTCAAAATTCTTTGGGTTTCGACGTTATGGACATGGGTTTGGTAGACGGGGTCAGGATCCCCCATAAGTTCAAGCCTCCTTGTTTCGAAAAGTATAATGGGACTTCGTGCCCCCGGACTCATCTACAATCATTTCTGGGAAGGCTGAAGGCCTATACAATGGATGAGAAATTGTGGATGTTCTATTTTGAAGATAGCTTGACTGGAGCTTCGAGGGAATGGTATTCCCACTTGACAAGGGCAACTGTGAGATGCTGGAAGGACCTGGCAGAGGCCTTCATCCGACAGTATCAATACAACTTAGACATGGCACCCAACAGGACCCTCCTAATGGGAATGTCACAGTCCTCAAGGGAGAGTTTCCGAGAATACGCCCAAAGGTGGAGGCAATTGGCTGCTGCTGTTCAACCCCCTATGTCTGAGAGAGAAATGGCAGACATGTTTATGAACACTCTCCAGGGAACGTATATTGACAGGTTGGCTGCTTTCTCTTCTACTAGCTTCGCAGATGTTGTTATAGCTGGGGAGAGAATTGAAAGCCTGTTAAAAATGGGTAAGATCTCTGACAATGGTGCCAGCTCGTCCAGTAGTACAAGAAAGCCTTTTGTAGGCCCGAGAAGAACTGGCGAGACCAATGCCATCCATTCAAGCAGGGGTAGGCCCCAGTATGTTCAAAGAACAATAGCAGCAGTTGCCATCCCTGCTCCAGCTCATCCACAGCCAGTCTATCAACCTCCGCAACAAAACTTCCAACAACAACCTCAGTATCATCAGAATCAGTATCCTCCAAGAAACTTCAACAACAACGCCAACAACAACAATCAACAGAGGCCATTCCAACAGAGGCCATCCCAAGCTAACCGAGTGATCAACCCGATCCCAATGCCGTATGCTGCCTTGTTGCCACAACTTCTGAAACTCAACCTAGTTGAGCTAAGAACGTTGACACCTCCGGATCCCAATAGTCTACCAAGGAACTATGACTCCAATGCTAGGTGTGCTTTTCATTCGAACGCACCTGGTCACAGTACAGAAAAATGCAGGGCTCTGCATATGAAGGTACAAGACTTGGTAGACTCCAAGGCTCTGAATTTTGCACCGCCGCCCAATGTCAATGAAAACCCTATGCCAAACCATGGTGGTCCTCGAATTAACGCTATTGAAGAAGACAGACCGTCTTATTTAATAACCAGTGTGGATCAGATCAGGACACCATTGGTGGAAATCAAAGCTCAACTCCGTGAAAGCCAAATATTTCCGGGGTGTGAACTAGGGTGTCCCTATTGCAATATTTCATGGAATGGGTGTGAGGACCTGAGGAACGGCATTGACAGCCTTATTCAGAGTGGCCTGCTACAGATCACTACATCATTCCCAACAAATCCAGCAACTTCATCAACAGCGGTTTCAGAACCTCCTACAAATGCAGCAACTATTGTTCCCGACAATTCATCAGCACCATCAACAAGTACTTCGTCTGTCCTCCCAAATGATCAGATTTCGACAGTTTCTCCTGCTACAACTTCAGCTTCATTCCATTTCGAATCTCCATCAACAACAACATCAGTCCTTCCAACAGAACCTCCTACAACACCAGCAATCAATCATGAAGATGTCTCTACTGTTACCATATTCTACGATCCTGAAAATAACTCCGCCTACCATTCGGAAGGTGCTGCTCCCGCCAGAGCACCAGTAACAATCTTTTATGATCCACAAACAATAACAGTCCCTTCAGCAGCAGCAATCAGTCCAGTCACTGTCACGGTGCCTGGACCAGTACCATATGAAAGCAATAGGGCCATCCCTTGGCACTATGGCTCTGACGTGTACCGAGAAGGAAAAAGAATCACTCTTGAAACATCAGCACCTGCACCACAAGTAGATAATGTGGGGGGAGGCGGAGGCTTCACTCGAAGCGGACGTCTCTTTGCTTCACAAGTTCAAAGACCTACTGCCGAAGCAGAAGCTGCTGCCAAGGCAAAGGGTAAAGGCCCGGTGCAGGAAGATCCAACTGCCAAAGAAGCCCTGAAAACTCCATTCGATCAGGAAGTTGATGAGTTTATGAGGATCATCAAAAAGAGTGACTACAAAATTGTGGATCAACTTCACCAGACGCCATCCAAAATCTCTATCCTCTCACTGCTTATGTGCTCCGAAGCCCATCGGAATGCACTACTTAAAGTCTTGCACGCAGCTTACGTGCCTGAGGAGATTACTGTCAACCAATTGGAAACCGTGGTTGGAAATGTTACTGCTAGCAACGGGCTAGGGTTTACCAATTCTGACTTGACAGCGGATGGCCGCAATCACAACAAAGCCTTGCACATAACCCTGGAATGCAAGGGAGCTGTCCTTTCTCATGTGCTGGTGGACACAGGTTCTTCCCTGAATGTCTTACCAAAGAAGGCTCTGGTGAAGTTAGAATATGATGGATTGGCATTGAGACCCAGCAACCTGGTGGTAAGAGCCTTTGATGGTTCGAAGAGATCGGTTCTGGGAGAGATTGAGCTGCCCGTGACAATTGGCCCACAGACCTTTAAAACTATCTTTTATGTGATGGACATTCAGCCCGCCTACAGCTGTTTGTTGGGTAGACCCTGGATTCACGCCGCCGGCGCAATAACGTCTACCCTTCACCAAAAGTTAAAATTTGAGTGGGAGGGTCAAGTTGTCACAATCTGTGGGGAAGAGGATATTTTCGTTAGCCATCTGGCTACTTATAAATACATTGAGATGGATGGAGAGATCCATGAAACAATGAGCCAAGGTTTTGAAGCCTTGAACGTCAATGAAGCATCTGCTGTGTCAGGTATCTCCATGTCATCTTACCAACAAGCCCGGAAGGTTGTTGAGGAAGGAACTGCCCTAGGCTGGGGCAAGGTCTTAGCCGTGGAGGAGAAGAAGGACAAATTTGGGTTGGGTTACAAACCAACTCAACATCAAGCAAAGGCTGCTGCAGAGCCAGGTTTTGTCAGTGGGGGGATGCTTACCCCTGATGCTATCAACTGTCTGGAAGACGAGCTGGAAGAGGAGCGCAATCTGGAGAATTGGATTCGTCCAAAGATCCCGGGGAGCAGTGTCTCGAACTGGTCTTCCCAGGAAATTATAAGAGTTACTCATGCAGAGTAATTATTATTTCCTGTATTTTTATAGCATGCATCCAAGTCTTGCATCTTGCCCAAGATGACAAGACTCATTTTGTAATCAGGGCCATCTGTACTTTTGTGCAAACAAGATTAAATTAATGAAATGTCAGACATCTTTTTGCAAACAAGTCTTTTTCTTTTCTGTTCACTGTTTTTCCATTTTTCTTTTTGTACAAAAATAAATGGCGGTGTTTTCAAAATGATAACTTCATTTCACTTTTTTCTAAAGCAAGATTAAAATCAATCACTAAAATGAACAAACTTAACCCTTGCAGAGAGTGCCTTCCAGACAGCACCGACAACAGCACGGCTATGACTTCGTATGACTTTGACAATCCAATCAATCAAGCTGATGAAGGGGTTGATGAAGAATATGAGCTTCCTGAAGAGCTAGCCAGGTTGTTGAGACAGGAGGAAAAGGTCATTACTCCTCACCAGGAGGAGATTGAAGTGATTAACCTTGGTACAGAGGAAGACGTGAAAGAGGTTAAAATAGGGGCCTGCCTGCAAGACTCAGTGAAGAGACAACTGATAGATCTGCTTCAAGAGTATGTTGATGTGTTTGCTTGGTCGTATCAAGATATGCCAGGGTTGGATACCGATATAGTTGTGCACAAGCTGCCTTTGAGGGAAGATTGCCCACCAGTTAAACAGAAGCTGCGCCGAACTCGCCCAGACATGGCTATGAAAATTAAGGAAGAGGTACAAAAGCAGTGGGACGCCGAGTTCCTTGCTGTGACTAGCTATCCGCCGTGGGTTGCTAACATAGTACCTGTGCCTAAGAAAGACGGCAAAATAAGAATGTGTGTTGATTACCGGGATCTGAACAGAGCCAGCCCGAAAGATGACTTCCCATTACCTCACATTGACGTATTGGTTGATAACACGGCTCAGTTCTCGGTATTCTCCTTCATGGATGGATTTTCAGGATATAACCAGATCAAGATGTCACCTGAAGACATGGAGAAGACAACATTCATCACACCTTGGGGCACGTTTTGTTACAAAGTGATGCCATTCGGACTGAAGAATGCTGGTGCCACATATCAACGGGCTATGGTGACATTGTTCCACGATATGATCCACAAGGAAATAGAATGTTATGTGGATGATATGATCGCCAAGTCCCTTACAGAGGAAGATCACCTGGTGAATCTGCTCAAGTTGTTCAAGCGTCTGAGAAAGTACCAACTAAAGCTAAACCCCAACAAATGCACATTCGGGGTGCGATCTGGTAAGTTGCTGGGTTTTATCGTAAGCGAGAAAGGGATTGAAGTTGACCCTGATAAAGTCAAGGCTATTCAAGAAATGCCTGCGCCGAAAACTGAGAAAGAAGTTCGAGGGTTCTTAGGTCGATTGAACTACATTTCAAGGTTCATATCTCACCTCACAGCAACCTGTGAACCCTTGTTCAAGCTGTTAAGAAAGGAACAGACGGTCAGGTGGAACGAAGATTGCCAGAAAGCTTTTGACAAGATCAAGGAGTATTTGCAAGAACCTCCAATCCTCATGCCTCCAGTCGAAGGAAGACCTCTGATTATGTACTTGACAGTGCTAGAAGAGTCAATGGGGTGTGTGTTGGGCCAGCATGACGAGTCTGGTCGAAAAGAGTATGCAATATACTACCTAAGCAAAAAGTTTACCGACTGTGAACAACGTTATTCACTGCTCGAGAAAACTTGCTGTGCTTTAGCGTGGGCTGCTCGCCGACTGAGACAGTATATGCTGACCCACACTACCTTGTTGATCTCAAAGATGGATCCAGTTAAGTACATTTTCGAGAAGCCAGCTCTTACCGGAAGGGTTGCAAGATGGCAGATGATTCTCACGGAATACGACATACAGTACACATCTCAGAAAGCCATCAAAGGCAGTGTACTATCTGAATATCTTGCTGAGCAACCCATTGATGACTACCAGCCTATGAGGTTTGACTTCCCTGATGAAGACATCATGTTCATTAAAGCAAAAGATCACGAAGAGCCTATTCACACTGAAGGGCCTAACCCGGAGGAAGAATGGACTATGATGTTTGATGGGGCTGTTAACATGAATGGCCGTGGTGTTGGTGCAGTACTCATTACACCTAAAGGAGTTCACGTGCCTTTCTCGGCAAAACTCACTTTCAACTGCACTAACAACGAAGCTGAATACGAAGCTTGCATTATGGGTCTTGAGGAAGCCATTGACCTCAGGATCAAGACTTTGACCGTATTCGGAGATTCAGCTTTGGTAGTAAATCAAACCAACGGAAAATGGTACACCCACCAAGATCATCTGATACCTTACAGGGATTATACAAGGAGGTTATTGACTTTCTTTACAACAGTCAAACTTGAGTATATCCCTCGGGACGAGAATCAGTTTGCAGATGCTCTTGCTACCATTTCATCCATGATCAAAGTTCAAGCTGCCAACTTTGTACCTCAGATTCCAGTGTCCAGACTTGATAGACCAGCATATGTGTTCGCGGCAGATGTTGTCAAAGATGATAAGCCTTGGTTCCACGACATTAAGTGCTTCTTGGAGGATCAAACATACCCACCTGGGGCATCTTCCAATGATAAGAAGACTTTGAGAAGGCTTGCTGGTAGTTTCTTTCTGAACACTGACGGGTCTTTATACAAAAGGAACTTCGATATGGTACTCCTCAGATGTGTTGACAAGACGGAAGCAGAATTGTTGATGCATGAAGTGCATGAAGGCTCTTTCGGTACCCATGCTGGAGGGCATGCCATGGCTAAAAAGTTGTTGAGATCAGGCTATTACTGGATCACAATGGATGCAGACTGTTGTGCCTATGCCAGAAGGTGTCACAAATGCCAGATTTACGCAGATAAGGTGCATGTGCCTCCCAATCCTTTGAACATCATGTCTTCACCATGGCCCGTTGCCATGTGGGGCATTGATATGATTGGCAAGATTGAGCCAACTGCTTCGAACGGCCACAGATTCATCCTGGTCGCCATTGACTATTTCACCAAGTGGGTTGAAGCAGCCTCATATGCAAATGTTACAAGACAAGTGGTAGCCCGATTTCTGAAGAGAGATATCATCTGTCGGTACGGAGTGCCCGAGCGAATCGTTACTGATAATGGTTCCAATTTAAACAACAAAATGATGGCAGAGCTGTGTCGGGACTTCAAGATCCAACATCACAATTCTTCTCCTTACAGGCCAAAGATGAATGGCGCTGTCGAGGCAGCAAATAAGAATATCAAGAAGATTGTGCAGAAGATGGTAGTCACATACAAAGACTGGCACGAAATGCTACCGTTTGCCTTGCATGGGTACCGCACGTCAATCAGGACATCCACTGGGGCAACACCGTATCAGCTTGTATATGGTATGGAAGCAGTCCTACCTGTTGAAGTTGAACTACCCTCGTTACGGGTATTAATGGATGTTAAACTGAGTGAAGCAGAGTGGGTTCGGTCCCGATTCGAACAATTGAGTCTGATCGAAGAAAAAAGATTGGCTGCAATTTGTCATGGACAGCTATATCAGAAGAGAATAAAGAGAGCCTTCGATCAGAAGGTCAGGCACCGAGAGTACCAAGTGGGAGATCTTGTGCTGAAGAGAATCCTCCCTCCTCATACAGACCACAGGGGCAAATGGACTCCAAACTATGAAGGACCATTCGTGGTAAAGAAAGTTTTCTCCGGTGGAGCACTGATGCTCAGCACCATGGATGGTGAAGATTTCCCGTCCCCTGTGAATTCAGATGCAGTTAAAAAATACTTCGCATAAAATGACCCGCTGGACATAAAAACAGAATGTAAGTCCAGGCAAAAATAGGGCATCCCGGCGAGTCAAAAACAGAATAAAAGACTCGGGCAAAAATAAGGGAAATAAATGAATAAAAATGTATACCCGCTGAGTTGAAAAGCCGCATTGGACAGCTCAGGCAAAAATGGGTATCCCGATGGATTGAAAACCCGAAAGGGCGATCCATGCAAAATAAGGGAATAAGCGAACAACTGCACTCTGAATTCGTCTGTATCACTTACAACTTGGTAAGCTACGAAGGATCAGACTTCAATCAGAATCAACTCTCTCCAGAAAGCAAGACGAGAAGAACGTCATTGTCATACGAGTCATAGCAGAAGAGGAAGCTCCTTGAAAGCGTCGTCAGCATCGCCAGCATTTTGTTTCTCAATTTGTAACAATCTCTTCATTTCAGGAGATATGTTTCCTTGACTGTATCTTGCCAATTCAGGGCACATGAATTAATAAAATCAGATTTTCGGTCATGTTTCGTTTTTACATTTATGTTTTGCAAAGAGTTGTCTGATATCTCTAAAAATACAATTGCATAAGTACAGATTCCTTTCTCTAAAAATAAAAACACATGCTTACAGGGAATGTGATTATTCTCGAAAGTACTTAACTCCTATGACGGAATCCAGTAAGGGATACCTCGGGACCTTTTGTACGTTCCATTATCTTTGCAGGATTGCAGGTATCCAGAACGCAATTTGGGGGCATGCAAGTTACATCTCAGCAAGCTGGCTAATCAACAAAGGATATCAGCATCCGAGGTGCTCTATCCCCAGCTGAGTTGCTTCCCATTGCTTTCCCCAGCAAAGTTGCCAAATCAACAAACAGGCTTAACACTCAGGATGCTCTATCCCCAGCTGAGTTGCCACTTGTTGCTCTCCCCAGCTGATTTACCTCTCATAATTCCCCAGCCGAGTTGCCATTTCATCCTCGGTTGAGTACAGGAGTCAGGGAATCATCTTCCCACAGAGTTCCAGCCTCTATCCAGAAGAGCAGCGCATAGAAGATCACAACAGAGTGAAGAGAGCTTCTACAAACCCCAGCTGGGTCCCGTTATAAGGATATGTCAATCAGTGACCTATATCCCCAAGCAGATACATCATTGGATCTACCAATGATCTCATCCCCAGCTGGGATGTTCACTTCAAGCAGATCAACCAGAGATCTTTGCAGCAACGGGATCCGAATCCCGGATCTGTGCCCCTTTGCATAATCATAGCATTCGCATCATACTATCCCCTCAGAGCGTAGCATTCCGTCTAATACGGAGCATTACGGCAAAAATCAAATGCATAGCATAATCATAAGTCATGTTGTGAATTGAATACTTGTGAATAATGACAGTTCGTCAACATACAGCAGAAAAATCCCCACCAGAGTCCCCGGCAAAAGCAGTTGCCTCACAATCACAAACACCAGTATATACTCCTTTTGGCACCCGTCCGTGTCATCTTTCCCCAGTAAAGTCGCCTGAACACACTTTACAAACAAAATCACCCGTACTACAGGTACTTCCTGACACCCGTCCGTGTCACATCACCAGCAGAAAGCCAAAGACATCCTCTTTGCACTCACATATACTTATATGCACTTTTCTTGACACCCGTCCGTGTCATATCCCCAGCGCAGTCGCTTACACCTTTATCACTCATATACTTGTTAATATTATACTTTTCTCTCTTGACACCCGTCCGTGTCACTCTCCCCAGCAGTTAACACTCATCTATACAATACAATGCTCATTACTCATGGTACACTTATACAGATACTCGTCCGTATCTTGTATACACCATCACTCATATCCCCACAGATTCGACAGTAGTCTTTGTTCTTTGTTAACCAGTTGGTACTCGTCCGTACCATCATCTCAGAACATTGCGTCTAGTGTTTGTTTCTACATGATACTCGTCCGTATCATAGTCTTAGGGATGCTCGTCCGCATCTTTAATCCATACACCGTGTCAAACACTTGTGTCTTCTTGAATATAGATACTCGCCCGTGTCTACTATTCCCCAGAAGGATACTTTCAGATGCAACACTCGTCCGTGTTCTTTGTTAACCAGTTGATACTCGTCCGTATCATCATCTCTGAACATGTGTCAGTTTGTTTCTACGTGGTACTCGTCCGTATCATAGTCTTAAGGATGCTCGTCCGCATCTTTAATCTATACACAATACCAAACACTTATACCTTTTGTTTCTTGGATATAAACACTCGTCCGTGTTTACTATATCCCCAGTAGATCACCAACAAATTTTCTTTTTATCTAACACTCGTCCTGTGTTATGATACCTTTGAGAGCAGCCGTACCCTGCTGAGTGGTCGTCCTCCACTTCTTGATGGTCGTCCTCCATCATGCTCATCCGATGGCCGTCCCCATCGTTGATTTTAGCAGCCGTCCCCTGCTAGGTGGTCGTCCTCCACCTTTTGATGATCGTCCTTCATCACTTTATCCAATGGCCGTCCCCATTGTTGATTTTGGTTATCTGACATTCGTCCTATGTCATGATAAACCTTGAGAGCAGCCGTCCCCTGCTGAGTGGTCGTCCTCCGCTTCTTGATGGTCGTCCTCCATCATGCTCGTCCGATGGCCGTCCCCATCGTTGACCTTTTCTATCCGATGGCCGTCCCCATCGTTGATATTTTCGGCAGCCGTACCCTGCCAGGTGGTCGTCCTCCACCTTTGATGGCCGTCCCCATCATATTTCTTTTATCCCCAACAGAGCAGCCGTCCCCTGCTAGGTGATCGTCCTTCACCTTTGATGGCCGTCCCCCATCATCTGTTTATTTCATTTATTCTTTAACCCGATGGCCGTCCCCGTCGTGGTCCCTTTTCCTTTTAGCCCGATGGCCGTCCCCATCGTTGTTTACTTTACCTTTATGAACTTGATGGCCGTCCCCGTCATGTTTTATTAATTTCCAGAGAATTTTGCAGCTTTATCTTGATGGCCGTCCCCATCACGATTTTATTTTCCCCAGCTAGTCGGCCGTCCCCGTCTTAGCTTTACCTTCTATCCCCAGCATGTCGGCCGTCCCCGTCATTGCTTTATCTTCACGCACTTTTCCCAGCATGTCGGCCGTCCCCGTCATTGCTCTTTACCCAGCAGTCGTCCTCTGCTCGACGGTCGTCCTCCGTCGCCTACACTTTACAATATATTTTATTTTCCTTTTGCAATCTATATCCCTTTTCTTCTTCATTCCGTGAGTGCAAATTTTGGACTGTCTTTGGTATTCAACCACAAGTTATCTTGCTTGCCTGTTAAGCAGTCACTTACAACCTGCACAGCTAACTCATGTTTGAATAGGGGCAGCTGTAAACACCCCAAATTTGCTCTCACCCATTCACACCATGGCTTGTGATCATCTCATATGCATAAACACAATAATATCATCTCATATCTCATTTTGGTTCACTGCATAGTTTCTAAGGCGTCTGCACCTAGGGTTTGTGATCTGAGCAATCCCAGAGCATCTTGAGCCACTCCAAAGGCCACCAATCAACTCAAAGAGGTCCATGTGTGTTCTTATATCATATTCCATCTCCTCAAAGTCAAAATTGCAGAGGAATCACAAGAACTAGGGTTTTGAGTGGATGCAGAGCCAGGTTGAACTGCACAGTTAACTGAAAATTAGGGTTTTGGTTTCAGAGGCCATAACTCCAAATTTTTTGGTCATTCTCATTTCCATTGGTCTCTATATGGTATAGATAGTATGCATATCAATTTTCATGAAGAAATTCCATGGGGAAGTCATCTGATCAAGGGTTGACTTTTCAGACAAGTCAATGCAAAATCAGGGCATCTGAGGCCCCCAATGACCCAACCAATAGGTGATCTTCATCATTTTGAGTGTATATGATCTTTATTTGATCATGGAAGAAGGTTGAAGTTCATGGAAATCAAGAATTTGGGGTTTTTGCAAATGTTGACTTTTTGGGCATAGTTGACTTTTCAAGAATGCATCATTTTAGGTCATTTTTCAAGCCATGATTCATGATCCAAAAATGCTTCAAATGGAAAAACTTTGGTCATGAAAGTTGTAGATCTCATCTTTCCCTTTTCAAAAAGTACAAGAACATGATCAAACTCTTCTTGGATCAAAAGTTATGGCAATGCAAAGTTGGCAAAAATCACTTATTTTCAAGATATGCACCAAGTGTGAAAATTGCAAAATCATGTGCTAAGTCAAAATGCAACTTCTAATTGGTATCAAACCAGCACATAAACATTCTCTAAGTCACAAAAATCAGAATTTGACCAAGGTTCACATATGTTTAGTTCATGTAACAAGACATTTTTATCATGAAAATCCATAAAGTAACCAAGTTGCAAAACACTCATGACACTTCCCTCAACTTGCTGCCTTGGCCTTTGAACCTTGCTGGCTCTCTCACCACACCATGCTGCGCCAGCCCTAGCCTTTGTACCAAGCTAGTATCAAGCCCATGCCTCTCTTACAAGATTTTTGACTTTTGGCAAAAGCAAACATCCCAATCACCACAGGCCATGTCACATCCTCTGGCCACTTGCATTTGTTTATTGTATCCTTTGGCAAGCCATAACACTAACTAAGCAAGCCTGAAACACACACATTCACCACATTCACAAAAACACTCCATTTTGCATAAGCCTTCGAATTTCTCTCCACAGCCTGCAAACACTTCAACCATTTCCACCATTCAACTCACCTTGCTCCATAGACCACCCAGCACCAAGAACCCAAGCCTGAAACAACCAGAATACTCCATAACCATTTCTCACCTCAGCCTGCATTTCTCTTCGAAACTCTCACCACAACTTGCAAACATACAAACAAACACCACAGACCTTCTCCATTCATCCTGAGGATCACAAACAACCATTCACCATGACCTGAAGCCCTCTATTTCACCATTGCCATTTCTGATCAAGCTTGAGCAGAAGCTTTCGAATCTCATTATCCAGCCAACTTAAACTCCTTTTGAGCATTCAAGCATCTTCTGTGGACCAAGTGGAGTGGATTGCACAAGGAGAGGTGGCCAGAAAGTCCTCAAACTGAAAGCTCCAAATCTCAGGTAGCTCGAAAATTATTTTTTCCAGAAATCATTTTTCTTGTTACAAACTTGTTCTTTGTGTTGTCCTGATCATCCTGATGTTCTTAGTTTTTGAAACGGTGATGAAATGAGCATTTAATTTGTCTCTGAAACTGGTTTGCCCTAAAACTTGTTCTGTTCGATTCATGGTTTTGAGGAAGAAAAAAATTTGTTTGGACTTAGGGTTTTGATTCAGGAGATCATGGGGTTCATTTCTTTGTGCTTGGTTTTTATTTTTGATGCGTTTTGAGAGGTTTTGGAGATTTTCAGGTGGACTTCCCACCGGAGAAGACGACCGGAGGTCTTCTCCGGCCACCTGAAAATGTTTAGGGCATAATCCCTGTAATTAGTGCCATTTGAACTTGGGCCGTAGGATCCGTTGACTCCCTTGACCTCCCGCGCGTGTGAATGGCCAGGATCTTCCCAATTAGCCCTAATCCACTAAGTTAGTTTTAATTAATTGTAATTAAATTAATTTGCTCAGAGTGAATCTACACCCTCCATCCGCGCGCGCAGTCAACACATTTGAACTCAGAATCAATCTCATCCATCCATCCTGATTACTTCCTATTTTATTTAATTTTTATTCATTTTCTTTTCAATTAACTTGCATATTTATTTTAAAATAGCAAAAATATCTTAAAAATTATGAAACTTTTTCTTAAAAGTTCTATTAATTTTTAAGACCCAAAAATATTTTTATTTTATTTTTTATCATCAAAAAAGTATTTTTAAATATTTAAAAGATTATTTTTAATTGATTAATGAGAATTAATTAATAAAAAATACTTTTAGGTATTTAAAAATTACAAAAAAATTCATGAAATGTTCTAAGACATTTAGAAACATTGTCCAACCTTCAAACCAAATTTCTTTTTTGATCTTGATGCATTTTAAGAATTTTTCATTGAATTAAATCATTTTTTATGCATTAATTTGATCCTAAATTCAAAAATTCATTTCTGCCTATCTAGGAAGAGTTGGACATTGGTTCTTTTTGCTTTGTTTTGTGTTTGGCATGTAGTTTCTAGGGTTAAATGGTCATAATTTGATCTTGCATTTTCTAATTGTTTGGCATTTCTTTTGTTTAAG
This sequence comes from Lathyrus aphaca, assembly GCA_963966055.1. Taxonomy (NCBI): domain Eukaryota; kingdom Viridiplantae; phylum Streptophyta; class Magnoliopsida; order Fabales; family Fabaceae; genus Lathyrus; species Lathyrus aphaca. The sequence continues at coordinate 506,819,953 of OZ014520.1, forward strand.
AACCCTAAAAACCCTAATAACTTATAAAAATCATATCTTGAGTTTGGTTAGGAGTTGAGAGTTCCCCTTTGGGCAGTGGTTCATTATAGGTTTAGGGTTTCCTTGGGTGTCATTTTCCATTTTTTATCTTAGGGTTTTGTTTCTGTTTTGGATTTTTTGTTTGATGTTTGATCCATGAACCCTAATTTGGGCTTTCTCTTGCATCCTTCTTGCATTTCCTTGCATAACATGACTTGTCCTTGCATTTTGTGCATTCTTGTGATTCATTTGGCATCTTAAGACATATAGAAAGCATCTTTGGTCATTGCATCTCATATTTGCCATGTCATTTGTCTTGTATGCTTCATAACTTTCCATGCTTGTTCATGCTCCTTAACTTGCATCATTTGCATCCATGATCTTGTATGAACATCCCCATGTCTTGCCTCATGTTTGCAGCATCTCATAGAATCATAATCATCATCAACATGCTTCTGGTTTTGTTTTGTATCATGCCATTTCATCTCATCTTGCATTGCATTGCATTTCTTTCTAACATTTCAGGTGGTAAGTAAACTTGGGAAGTGAATTTGCCTTCACTTCTCATAACTTTTCTTTTCATCTCTCTTGCATCCATTGCTGCATTCCTATATGTGTTTGAGTTTGAGCTTGCTCATTCTTCTTCCCCCCACTTTCCTTCTTCAAGTGACTTGACTTCTTGAATGAAGCAAGTCACTTTGCTTCTCTTGATCTTGTTCATTTGCTTCCTGGTGGTTTCTCTGAAGATCTCTCTTGTAAACCTCACAAACCTTAGGATCAACCAAGCATGACAATGAATTAGGGTCTTGATTAGTATCCCCTCTTAGTTTTACCTTTGTGTCTCTCTTTGAGTCTTCTCTTCTCATCTCATAATCAGGGATTAAACCCTAAAGGCTTTAAGACTTTGTGATTAGGGTTATGCCTGCATCCTTCTCTTAGGATGGAGTGTATAACTTTAATCCTAAGTATTAAACCCTTTATGTGTTTAAATCTCTTAATCAATTCACCCAATAATCATCAAGACATCACACTTGTAACTTGGGCCTTGCATTAGGGTTCTATTTCTTCCTTAAGCGGTTAAGAAGGACTAACCCTAGTGTTAATGGACAAGTACCCCTCAAGTTGTCTTACAAACAATAAAACTCACTTCATCATCATACCATTAAATAAAATCCACTTAATCAAAGGCTTGTTTTGTCATGAGTTTAATCCCTAATCATGGATTAAGTTGAGGAGTTTTCCTCAGCTTAAACATTCTCATCTATCATCCTTCTTTTAGGATGGTGTAATGGGTCTGTTTAATCCATGATTATGGCTTAACCTCATTACTCAACACTAAACAAAAAACACCAAAAACACCTAAATAATCACCAGTAGGTTAATGATCTTAATCCTGCATCAAAGGTGATTAAGTGTGAGAATCTGACTTCACACTTAAGGTATTCTCATTACCCCTAATCAGAGGGAAGATGTGATGAGTTTACTAACCCATTGGTTTAGGCTTAAGCTCATTATCTTATGACAAATTCTCAAAAGCAATAAAAGACTGAAAACACAAAAACAAATGATAATCGTCTCCTCCGGGATTCTTTTCTCATCTCATTCACTCACAAACGAGAACTTGCTTCTTCCGTCTAATGCAAGACAGTTCGCATCTGTGCCAGACAGATCATACACTTGAGCATAGACAAGCAAGCAGTTCACAAGTCAATTCACCTTTCAGTCTCTTTGGGTCGAACTACGGTGTTCTGACTTCCTCATTGCACGAGAGGATACGTAGGCATAACTTAACAGTTATCGAACAAAAGTCTCTGTATATTCCCCCTCCTTCCAGCTTCATTCTTTAGCCTCATGATCTTGAGCATTTCACTCCTTTCTTACACTGACACTTTCATACTTCACATCACTTATACACTTCATTTCTTTTACACTGACACCTGTACACATCCTTTTCCAGCTCTTTGACACACAAATTGCACTGACACTACCCCTTTAAAACACAAATCTTTTAAGCGTGGATCCCGTCGAGTACGACGGACAATCTGGGTGCTAATACCTTCCCAGGTTGTAACCAACCCCTTTCTCAGTCTCTCTGGTTCGCAAACCGTCTTATCCATCTTCTTCTAGGTCTATGCAGCATTACCTTTCCTCCGGGATAAAAATGCCTAGCTGGCGACTCTTTTCATCTCCAGTGAGTTCACGGCTGTGTGTTCTCACTGTTCCCTTCGCCGACCGTTCCCGTCTGTACCTTCATCTGACCCGGTGTCACTTGTCGGGAGCGACAGGTACTAATGGATGTTAAGCTGAACGAAGCAGAATGGGTCAGGTCCCGATATGAACAACTGAGTCTGATTGAAGAGAAGAGATTGGCTGCAATCTGTCATGGGCAGCTATATCAGAAAAGAATGAAGAGAGCCTTCGATCAGAAACTCTGGCACCGAGAGTACCAGGTAGGAGATCTTGTGCTGAAGAGAATCCTCCCTCCTCATACAGACCACAGGGGAAAATGGACTCCAAATTATGAAGGACCATTCGTGGTGAAGAAGGTTTTCTCTGGTGGAGCACTGATGCTCAGCACCATGGATGGTGAAGATTTCCCGTCCCCTGTGAATTCAGATGCAGTTAAAAAATACTTCGCATAAAAAATGACCCGTTGGACATAAAAACAGAATATAAGTCCAGGCAGAAATAGGGCATCCCGGCGAGTCAAAAACAGAATAAAAGACTCGGGCAAAAATAAGGGAAAATAAACAAAAAACGTACACCCGCTGAGTTGAAAAGCCGCATTGGACAGCTCAGGCAAAAATGGGTATCCCGATGGATTGAAAACCCGAAAGGGCGATCCATGCAAAATAAGGGAACAAGCGAACAACTGCACTCTGAATTCATCTGTATCATTTACAACCTGGTAAGTTTCGAAAGGATCAAGCTTCAATCAGAATCATCCTTCTTCAGAAAGCAAGACGAGAAGAACGTCAAAAGTCATACGAGTCATAGTAAAGAGGAAGCTCCTTAAAGCGTCGTCAACATTGCCAGCATTTTGTTTCTCAATTTGTAACAATCTCCTCATTCCAGGGGATATGTTTCTTCGACTGTATCTCGTTAATTCAGGGCATATGAATTAATAAAATCAGATTTTCAGTCATGTCTCGTCTTGTACATTTTTTGTTTTATTTGCAAAAAATGTCTGATGTCTTAAAGAAAAAAAACTGATTGCATAAATACAGATGCTTATCTTCAAAAATATAATAAAAGCCGCGTGCTCGCAGGAAATATACTTACTCTCAGAAATGTCTAAACTCCTAAGACGGAATCCAGTAAAGGATACCTCGGGATTACTTGTGCGTTTCTCTATCTTTTCAGGATTGCAGGTATCCAGAATGCAGCTTGGGGCATGAAAGCTTCACCCCAGCAAGCTGACGAATCAGCACTCAGTCTTAACACTCGAAGTGTTTTCTCCCCAGCCGAGTTGCCGTTCCTTCCTCAGCCGAGTACAAAAATCAGGGAGCCATCTCCCTACAGAGCTCCAGTCTCTATCCAGAAGAGCAGCATACGAAGGAATCACAACAGAGTAGAGAAAGCTGCTACAAACCCCAGCTGGGTCCCTCATTACTGAGATAGGTCTATCAGTGACCTGAATCCCCAAGCAATAGCATCTCATCAGATCTATCAAATGACCTCATCCCCAGTTGGGATGTCCATTTCAAGCAGATCGGTCGGAGATCTTCGCAGCGACGGGACCCGGATGCCGGTTTGGTATCTTTGCATAATCATAGCATTCGCATCATATTCACCCACAAAGCGTAGGATTCTGTCTAGTACGGAGCATTACGGCAAAAATCAAACATATAGCATAATCATAAGCCATGTTTTGAATCAACACTGATATATAGAATATGTAGATGTTTAAGAATTGGCAGAATTTTTGACCAAACAAGAAATGTTAAATTCAGTTCAGAATGTCCTATCAGATGTTAGGACATTAGCAAACAGAGTATGTGAACTTATTTGAGGATGTCTCATCAGATGTTGGGACATTGTGTGAATAAATTAAGTTCAGTTTTTCAGGATGTCCCAACAGATGTTGAGACATCTCAGACCTGCTACCAGAATTAATTAGTGATTAACAGATCAGAGATATTTAAGGAGAACTATCTGGGATTAATTAATGCTGGATAAAAACAGAACAAGGCGCATCTGTAGGGAGTTTTAAATTGAAGATTCAGATTAAAACAGAAGACCTAATGCACCTAGAATATAGGAGGTAACAAACCCTAAATTCAAGGTGACAGTTGCTGCACATTAGGGCTGGATCATTCTACAGAAAGCCCAAAATTCAGATACCTATTTAAACAACAGAAACTCATAGAATTGAGTACGAATTTCAGAAGACCAAATAGGGTGTCTAGTGTTTTAAATAGCAGGTTGTTTTTTTATGTACCACTTTATGAGCTTTTAAGCAAAAGTGCATTTGTGACTTGATTGAAACTGTGAAGTAAGATCAAGCTGTTATTGTTTGAAGGATGTCTTCAATTTCTGTAAACTTGTAAACTTGATCACTGGGTGATTGAGGGGGAGTGAGTAGGGTACTCTTATCTAAGTGTGTCTTAGGTAGAAATTGCATTGGGTAAGTATTAAGTGATAGATTAAACAGGGTGGTTTAAGTCTAGAATTAATATTACTAATAGTGGATTTCCTCCTGGCTTGGTAGCCTCCAGATGTAGGTGTGGTTATACACTGAACTGGGTTAACAAACTTCTGTGTTGTTTACTTTTCTTGCTGTTTAAGTTTTGGTTAAATTTGTCAAATGTCCTATTAAGTGTTGGGACATCTCTTAGGACATCTCATACCTGATCACAGAATTTCAATTGGTATCAGAGCAGGCACCCTGCCTGTTTATACTGGGTGAGATCTAGGGAAAACAAATTCTGTAACATGGACAGAGATATAGGGTCAGTAAATAGACCACCTATACTGGATGGTTCTAATTATGACTACTGGAAGCCAAGAATGATTGCATTCTTAAAGTCACTTGACAACAGGGCATGGAGAGCAGTAAATGTTGGATGGAAACATCCTGTTCAAGACACCAAAGATGGATCAATAGTTCTGAAACCTGAAGAAGAATGGAGTAAAGAGGAAGAAGATTCAGAACTAGGCAACTCAAAAGCCCTAAATGCTTTATTCAATGGCATTGATAGAAATATTTTCAGACTAGTGCATCATTGTGAGCTGGCCAAAGATGTGTGGGATACCCTCAAGACAACTCATGAAGGAACATCAAAAGTAAAAATGTCAAGACTTCAACTTCTCACCACCAAGTTTGAGAACTTAAGAATGAAGGAAGATGAATCAATTCATGAGTTCTACTTGAACATCTTGGATATAGCCAATACTTCTGGAGCCTTGGGAGAAAAGATGACTGATGAAAAGCTTGTAAGGAAGATTCTCAGATCTTTGCCAAAAAGATTTGACATGAAAGTCACAGCAATAGAAGAAGCACAAGACATATGCTCCATGAAAGCTGAAGAACTAATTGGTTCCCTTCAAACTTTTGAAATGGGAATGAATGACACACATGCTAAAAAGAACAAAAGCATAACCTTGGTGTCAAATACAGATGAAGAAGAAGATGATGAATCAGCAAATGACAAAAGCTTATCAGAAAACCTTGCCTTGCTTGGAAGACAATTCAAACAGATTCTCAGAGGAATGGAAGGCCAATTCAAATCCAGTGGAAGAAACACAAACTCTGAGAACAGGAGACCATATGATGCTAACAGAAAGTCAAAGTTTGCTGAAAAGACCAGTCAAGATAAAGGAGTCAAATGCCATGAATGTGAAGGATATGGACACATCAAGTTTGAATGTCCTACCTACTTAAAGAGGCAAAAGAAAGGACTCTCTGTGACCTGGTCTGATGAAGACTCAGGAGAGTCAGAAGAAGAATCAACTAAGCATATTACTGCTCTAGCTGGACTGTGTGAATATGATAGTGATTCCAGTTGTGGAGAACTTACTTATGAAGAACTTGAGCAAGCATTCAAAGATCTATACAAAAGAAGCTCTGAAATATGCAGTGATGTTATAAAGCTAAAGAAGAAGAATAAGACTTTAGAAGATGACAAAGCAAATGATCAGGAGATCATTGAAACCTTAAAAAGTGAAGTAAGCCTTCTCAACTCTAAATTGGAACATATGTCCAAATCTGTTAGAATGTTGAACAGCAGCTCAAACACACTGGATGTTATTCTCAGCAATAATAAACATTCAGGGGACAAAAGTGGACTGGGATATGACAGAGATGAAGCAAGCTCTAGCAGAACTACTTCAAAAACTACACAGTCAAACAAGATGTCCCAACAGATGCTCCAACATCAGAACACAAAGACAAACATAATGTTCCAACAGATGTCTCAACATTCTGGAAAGAACAAAATGAAGAAAAAATATCAAAGATGGAGATGTCATCACTGTGGAAGATTTGGGCATATCAAACCTCACTGTTATAAGCTACATGGATATCCAAATCAGATGTGTCAGCAACCTTCCAAGCAGAAAGTAGTAGATACCAAGAAAGTGCTGCATAAAAGTCAGCAATATCCTAAGCAAAAGACAGAAGTAATCAAGAAAGTTTGGAGACCAAAAGCTGACATTCAGACTGATCAAAGCCACATACACAAGAACAAGATCAACAATCAAGCTTGGAGATCAGCTGAACAACACTCAGAGCAAAGGCATCAAAAGAAATCTCAACTCATCTGGTCAAATAAAAGTACTGCATACATAGCACATACATCATTGAAAGTATCAGCTAAAGAAGACTGGTACTTTGACAGTGGATGCTCAAGACACATGACTGGATTGAAGAATTTGCTAGTAAACTTAAAGCCACATTCATCCAGGTATGTTACCTTTGGAGATGGAGCTAAAGGAGAGATCAAGGGAGTTGGAACCTTGGATTGTCAAGATGTTCCAAGACTAGATGATGTGCTGCTTGTTAAAGGTTTAACTGCTAACCTGATCAGTATAAGTCAGTTATGTGATCAAGGGTACAGTGTAAACTTTACCAAATCTGAATGTATAGTGACTAACAAAGAACAAGAGGTTGTCATGAAAGGAGCCAGATCTAAAGACAACTGTTACATGTGGGAATCCCAAAATCTCAGTCTCACTTCAACCTGTTCTCTAGCTAAAGAAGAAGAAGTGAAACTGTGGCATCAAAGACTAGGTCATCTTCATTTCAGAGGCATAAAGAAGATCATATCTATGGATGCTGTAAGAGGTATTCCTAAACTGAAGATTGATGATGGCAAAATATGTGGTGAATGTCAAATAGGCAAGCAAACCAAGATGTCCCATCCAAAGCTTCAACATCTGACAACTTCCAAAGTTTTGGAACTTCTACATATGGATCTTATGGGACCTATGCAGGTTGAAAGTCTTGGTGGTAAGAGGTATGCCTATGTTGTGGTTGATGATTTTTCAAGATATACATGGATAAACTTCATCAAAGAAAAGTCAGATGTATTTGATGTATTCAAAGAATTATGTCAAAGATTGCAAAGGGAAAAATCCAGCTGTGTGATCAGAATAAGAAGTGATCATGGAAAAGAATTTGAGAATCAAAAGTTCTTAGATTTCTGCTCTTCAGAAGGAATCAATCATGAGTATTCTTCACCTATCACTCCTCAACAGAATGGGATTGTTGAAAGGAAGAATAGAACCATTCAAGAATCAGCAAGAGCTATGATACATGCTAAAAAGCTACCTCTGTATTTCTGGGCTGAAGCCATGAACACTGCCTGCTATATCCATAACAGAGTTACCTTGAGAAAAGGAACTTTGTCCACAATATATGAAGTCTGGAAGGGCAGAAAACCCACTGTTAAGTATTTTCATGTATTTGGAAGTAAATGCTATATTCTGGCAGATAGGGAGCAAAGGAGAAAAATGGATCCTAAAAGTGATGAAGGAATTTTCCTTGGATATTCTATAAACAGCAGAGCATATAGAGTATTTAACTACAGAACAAATGTTATCATGGAGTCCATAAATGTGATAATTGATGATGCTCCTACAGATGTCCCAGAAGATGTTGGAACATCTGCTGATATCAAGGTTGAAGCTGAAGAAAAGAATGATCAATATAACTTCACTCAAAATGATACAAGGTCAGAAGATTCAAGCAAACCTCCCTCCATCAGAATACAGAAGGATCATCCCAAAGATTTAATAATTGGTGATCCCAACAGAGGTGTGAGCACTAGATCAAGAGAAGTGATTTCAGGTTCTTGTTTTGTTTCCAAAATAGAACCTAAAAATGTCAAGGAAGCTCTCACTGATGAATACTGGATTTGTGCTATGCAAGAGGAATTAGGTCAATTCACAAGGAATGAAGTGTGGAATCTTGTACCTAGACCTGATGACATAAATGTGATTGGTACAAAATGGGTGTATAAGAACAAGTCAAATGAACAAGGAATTGTTACAAAGAACAAAGCTAGACTTGTGGCTCAAGGATACACTCAAATTGAAGGAGTAGACTTTGATGAAACCTTTGCACCAGTAGCAAGGCTTGAATCAATAAGACTACTGTTGGGAATTTCTTGTATCTTAAAGTTCAAGCTATTTCAAATGGATGTGAAAAGTGCCTTTCTTAATGGTTATCTTAATGAGGAGGTATATGTAGAACATCCTAAAGGATTTGTTGATCCAAGCTGTCCAAATCATGTATACAAACTCAAGAAAGCACTTTATGGTCTGAAGCAAGCTCCAAGGGCATGGTATGAAAGACTTACCACATTTCTTATCAAGCAAGGATACAGAAAAGGTGGGATTGATAAAACCCTGTTTGTTAAAGATGAAGAAGGTAATGTCATGATTGCACAAATATATGTTGATGACATTGTGTTTGGTGGGATGTCTGATAAGATGGTCAAACATTTTGTCAAGCAGATGGAAGCTGAATTTGAAATGAGTCTAGTAGGTGAATTAACCTATTTTCTTGGTCTGCAAGTTAAGCAAATGGAAGACTCAATGTTCATCTCACAAAGCAAGTACTCCAAGAACATAGTGAAGAAATTTGGAATGGAAAATGCTTCTCATAAAAGAACTCCTGCTCCTACACATTTAAAGCTGACTAAAGATGAGAAGGGTGAGAATGTAGATCATAGTTTATATAGAAGCATGATTGGAAGCTTGTTATACTTGACTGCTAGCAGACCAGATATTGCATTTGCAGTAGGAGTTTGTGCAAGATATCAAGCTGATCCAAAAGTCAGTCATCTCAATCAAGTCAAGAGAATCCTTAAATATGTTAATGGTACTTGTGACTATGGCATAATGTACTTTCATGGTTGCAAACCTATTCTCACTGGCTTCTGTGATGCTGATTGGGCAGGAAGTGCTGATGACAGAAAAAGCACTTCAGGAGGATGCTTCTTTCTAGGAAACAATCTGATTTCTTGGTTCAGTAAGAAACAGAATTGTGTATCTTTATCTACAGCTGAAGCTGAATACATAGCAGCAGGTAGCAGTTGTTCTCAGTTGGTTTGGATGAAGCAGATGCTCACTGAGTACAATGTCCCACAGGATGTCATGACATTGTACTGTGACAACTTAAGTGCAATCAACATATCTAAAAATCCTATTCAACATAGCAGGACAAAGCATATTGATATCAGACATCATTTCATCAGAGATCTTGTAGAAGAGAAGGTGATTTCTTTGGAGCATGTTGCTACAGATCTGCAATTAGCTGATATCTTTACCAAAGCATTGGATGCTACACAATTTGAGAACTTAAGGGGCAAACTTGGAATATGTTTATGTGATATTTAGCAGTTAATGAGATGTGCCAACATGTCATATGACATTGCATGGCATAAGTTCCAGATGGCAAAGCTAGTCTGGACAAGATCCTTGGGAATTCCATTCTTAATCATTTGGACTGTAACGGCTACTTATTTAGTAACTACTTATAAGAAGCTATCAAGATTCTCATCATATCATCACAAGCGAATCACATTAACTCTCAAATCTTCAGAAATCATAAACCCTAAAGCTGTTCATCCTTCTTCCTCTACAATGTCTCAAAACCCTAAAACAGCTGAGGAAATTCTCAACAAGGAAGACGTGGTTCATGCCACTCCAATCTCTGTTGTGCCAATGCCTTCAACACCATTGGACGAGCTCAAGGGAAGCGCCTCTCACACTAAAAAGGCAAGAACACCAAAGAGATGTAAAGATCAAATCAGAAGCAAAGCTAAAGGCATTCCCTCTCCTGCTAACATGTCTACAAGATACTCCAAATATGTTGATGATTCCATCAAGGAGATTGTTAACCAAGTCTTTTCTGAACAAAGAGTGGTGAAAGGGATCTCTGTTCCTTTGAACACCATTCCTGCACCTCAAGAAGAACCAGCTCAGGCTACAAAGGACACTGCTGCAGAACAAGATGTCCCAACAGATGTTGGAACATCTGAAGATAAGAAAAAAAACTTATCTGATGTTGAACAATCTAAGGACAAAGTCTCAAATGAAAATGATGAAGAGGTCTCTGAAGAACAGGCTCAAGGCTCAAATGAAGATCAAATCCCTGCTGATCAACCAGCTGAAGAGGAGGCTGCTCAATCTCCTCCAGTGGCCAATCTGGAGCAGGACTCTGATGCAGAGATCATAGCATCTGTGAAACCCAGCATTGCTAAAAGAATAAGGTCCAGGAAAGGAAAGATGCAAGCTGAACCTGTCATCCCTGAGAAAAATAAGGCTAGTTCAAAGAAAGGCAAAGCTAAAGCTATCTTTGGTCCAACAAAACCATGGAGCAAAGTTCAAACCCAGAAGAGAAAAGCTGCAACACCATCAGATTCAGATGTTGGATCAGATGTCCCAACATCTCCTCCCAAGAAGAAACCAGCACAAGCTAGAGTTTCAACTGCTGTCCCAGAAGCTCCTTTGGACAACATATCCTTCCATCATGTCTCCAGTGTCAACAGATGGAAATATGTGTATCAAAGAAGGGTTGCCTTGGAAAGAGAACTAAGCAGCAATGCACTTGAGTGCACAGAACTGATAGACCTCATCTCTGCTGCAGGACTATTCAAAACAGTCTCAGATCTCTCTCCCTGCTATGAACTACTTGTCAAAGAGTTCATTGTGAATCTTCAGGAGGATTGCTCAAATGGTAAGTCTTCTGAGTTTAGAAAAGTTTTTGTTAGAGGTAAATGTGTACAGTTTTCTCCTCAAATCATCAATGAGTATCTAGGAAGAGAAACAGATGGACCTAATGAATTAGGTAAGACAGATAATCAAGTCTGTAAAGTGATCACTGCAAACCAGGTCAAGGCATGGCCTGTGAAGGGAAAGCTCTCTGTGAGCATGCTTACCAGAAAGTATGCCATGCTGAACAGAATTGGAACTGCTAACTGGGTGCCTACCAACCACACTTCCTCAATCTCAACTGGTCTAGCCAGATTCATCTATGCTGTGGGAACTCAAACCAATCTGGACTTTGGAGCTTTTATCTTTGATCAAACCATGAAGCATGCCAGCTCCTCAGCAACAAAGCTTCCAATAGCCTTTCCATCATTGCTATGTGGAATAGTGCTCAATCAATACCCTGGCATTCTCACTGACAAGGATACAGCATGCAAAAGAGAGAGCCCCCTGGCTTTTCACTACAAATTATTTCTCAGTTACCATGCTGCAGATGTTGAAACACCTGCTGGGACATCTGTTGGTCCCTCCTCTGCTAAGAATCCAATCTCCAAGAAAGAATTAATTGCTGAGCTAAAGTGCACCTGCAAAGAGCTTGAAGCTAGAAAGAAGAAGCTGGAGGAAATAATTAAGAGGTTGGAAAGTGAAGAAGATCAGACAGCTGCATCTGATGAAGACAGTGAAGCTGAAAGTGAAGCTGATAAAGATGAAGACACTGAAGTGGAGGAAGCTACTGAGAGTGATGAATCTGAGTGATCTGGGTATGTGAGGCATTTGTAATGACAGCAATAATTTGTAATTCTGGATAATAGTTCTTTGGCCCTTAATTTTGTGTCTACCAAGGGGGAGAACAACAACAAATTTGTACTGCTGTTTAATTTTTGAATGAAATCTGTTTGTTTCTGTCTGAACTGAATCAGTGTGTATTTCTGTTGCAACAAGACTGGACTCATATTTGTTTGAGGGGGAGTAATCTCAAATAAGAATCAACAGAAAAGTAATGATATACTCTGATAAAAAGATCTTCTGATGCACTCTGAAAACCAGGAAAGATGTTAGCCAAAAATTAGCCAAAGGGGGAGTTTGTAGATGTTTAAGAATTGGCAGAATTTTTGACCAAACAAGAAATGTTAAATTCAGTTCAGAATGTCCTATCAGATGTTAGGACATTAGCAAACAGAGTATGTGAACTTATTTGAGGATGTCTCATCAGATGTTGGGACATTGTGTGAATAAATTAAGTTCAGTTTTTCAGGATGTCCCAACAGATGTTGAGACATCTCAGACCTGCTACCAGAATTAATTAGTGATTAACAGATCAGAGATATTTAAGGAGAACTATCTGGGATTAATTAATGCTGGATAAAAACAGAACAAGGCGCATCTGTAGGGAGTTTTAAATTGAAGATTCAGATTAAAACAGAAGACCTAATGCACCTAGAATATAGGAGGTAACAAACCCTAAATTCAAGGTGACAGTTGCTGCACATTAGGGCTGGATCATTCTACAGAAAGCCCAAAATTCAGATACCTATTTAAACAACAGAAACTCATAGAATTGAGTACGAATTTCAGAAGACCAAATAGGGTGTCTAGTGTTTTAAATAGCAGGTTGTTTTTTTATGTACCACTTTATGAGCTTTTAAGCAAAAGTGCATTTGTGACTTGATTGAAACTGTGAAGTAAGATCAAGCTGTTATTGTTTGAAGGATGTCTTCAATTTCTGTAAACTTGTAAACTTGATCACTGGGTGATTGAGGGGGAGTGAGTAGGGTACTCTTATCTAAGTGTGTCTTAGGTAGAAATTGCATTGGGTAAGTATTAAGTGATAGATTAAACAGGGTGGTTTAAGTCTAGAATTAATATTACTAATAGTGGATTTCCTCCTGGCTTGGTAGCCTCCAGATGTAGGTGTGGTTATACACTGAACTGGGTTAACAAACTTCTGTGTTGTTTACTTTTCTTGCTGTTTAAGTTTTGGTTAAATTTGTCAAATGTCCTATTAAGTGTTGGGACATCTCTTAGGACATCTCATACCTGATCACAGAATTTCAGAATACTTCCCCCAAAATCCTCAGCGGAGATTCCCCAGCAAAATCAGTTTCCTCACATTCACAACCATCAGTATATATACTCTCTTTGACACCCATCTGTGTCATCACTTCCCAGTAAAGTCGCCCGAACACTCCTTACAAACAAAACCACCCGCATTACGGATACTTTTTGGCACCCGTCCGTGTCATATCCCCAGCAGAAAGCCAAAGACATCCTCTTTGCACTCACATGTACTTACATACATTCCTTGACACTCGTCCATGTCACCTTCCCCAGCACAGTAACCTAAACACTTTGTATATCAGATACTTGTTCATATCACACTCTTCTCCTTTTGACACTCGTCCGTGTCGCTCTCCCCAGCAGTTAAACACTCGTCTATACATCACCCATACTTACTACTCATGTTACTCTTATACAGGTACCCGTCCGTATCTTATATATACCACTTATATCCCCACAGATTCAACACTAGTCCTTGTTCTTTGTTAACTCGTGGGTATTCGTCCGTACCATCATCTCAGAACATGCGTCAAGAGTTTGTTTCTACATGATACTCGTCCGTATCATAGTCTTAAGGATGCTCGTCCGCATCTTTAATCCATACACGTGTCAAACACTCATGTCTTCTTGAATTTAGACACTCGCCTGTGTCTACTTTTCCCCAGAAGAGTCCCTTCAGATTCAACACTCGTCCGTGTTCTCTGTTAACCAGTTGATACTCGTCCGTATCATCGTCTCTGAACACGTGTCAGTATTTGTTTCTACCCGATACTCGTCCGTATCGTAGCCTTGAGGATGCTCGTCCGCATCTTTAATCTATACACAAATAGCTAAACACTTATACCTTTTGTCTCTTGGATATAAACACTCGTCCGTGTTTACTACTCCCCAATAGATCGCTAACAAAGCATTTTTCTCTTTTTATCTGACACTCGTCCTGTGTCATGATAAACCCTGAGAGCAGCCGTACCCTGCTAGGTGGTCGTCCTCCACCTCTTGATGGTCGTCCTCCATCATGCTCATCCGATGGCCGTCCCCATCGTTGATATTTAGCAGCCGTCCCCTGCTAGGTGGTCGTCCTCCACCTCCTGATGATCGTCCTTCATCATTTTATCCAATGGCCGTCCCCATTGTTGATTTTGGTTATCTGGCATTCGTCCTATGTCATGACAAACCTTGAGAGCAGCCGTCCCCTGCTAGGTGGTCGTCCTCCACCTCTTGATGGTCGTCCTCCATCATGCTCATCCGATGGCCGTCCCCATCGTTGAGTTCTTTATCCGGCATTCATCCTATGTCGCGATATTTTCGGCAGCCGTACCCTGCCAGGTGGTCGTCCTCCACCCAAGATGACCGTCCCTCATCTTAACCCAACAGAGCAGCCGTCCCCTGCTAGGTGATCGTCCTTCACCTTTGATGACCGTACCTCATCATCTGTTTATTTCATTTATTCTTTAACCCGATGGCCGTCCCCATCGTGGTCCCTTTTCTTTTTAACCCGATGGCCGTCCCCATCGCTGGTTACTTTAATTTATGAACTTGATGGCCGTCCCCGTCATGTATCCCCAGAAAAGTTTACAGCTTTACCTGATGGCCGTCCCCATCATAATTCTTTTATCCCCAGCATGTCGGCCGTCCCCGTCATTGCTTTATTTCCCGCACTTTTCCCAGCATGTCGGCCGTCCCCGTCATTGCCCTTTACCCAGCAGTCATCCTCTGCTCGACGGTCGTCCTCCGTCGCCCGTACTTTACAATATACTTTACTTTCTTTTACAATCTATATCCCTTTTCTTCTTCATTCTGTGAGTGCAAATTTTGGACTGTCTTTGGTATTCAACCACAAGTTATCTCGCTTGCCTGTTAAGCTGTTGCTTACATCCTGCACAGCTAACTCATGTTTGAATAGGGGCAGCTGTAAACACCACAAATTTGCCCTCACCCATTCACACCATGGCTTGTGATCATTTCATATGCATGAACACAATCATACCATCTCATATCTCAATTTTGAGTCATTGCATTATTTCTAAGTCATCTGCACCTAGGGTTTGTGATCTGAGCAATCCAAGAGCTTCTTGAGCCACTCCAAGGGTCATCAATCACTTCAAAGAGGTTTATGTGTGTTCAAGCATCATATTATATCCTCTCAAAGTCAAGAATGCCAAAGAATCACAAGAACTAGGAATGGTATGGAAGCAGAGCTAGGCTTGACTGCACAGATGACCTAAAATTAGGGTTTTGGTTTCAGAGACCATAACTTCAAATTTTTTTGTCATTCTTGTTTCTATTGGTCTCTATATGGTATAGGGAGTATGCATATCAATTTTTATGAAGAAATTCCATGGGGAAGTCATCTGATCAAGAGTTGACTTTTCAGACAAGTCAGTGCAAAATTAGGGCATCTGAGGCCCCCAATGACCCAACCAAGGGGTGATCTTCATCATTTTGAGTGTATATGATCTTTATTTGATCATGGAAGAAGTTTGAAGTTCACAAAATTCAAGAATTTGAAGTTTTTGCAAAGTTGACTTTTTAGGGCAAGGTTGACTTTTAAGGAATTTGTCATTTTAGGCAACTTTTCAACCCTTACTTTTTGATCCAAAAATGCTTCAAATGGAAAAACTTTGGTCATGAAAGTTGTAGAATAGATCTTTCCCTTTTCAAAAAGTACAAGAACATGACCTAATTCATTTTGGATCAAAAGTTATGGTGCATCAAAGTTGGCTAAAATCACTAAATTTTAAGTTATGCACCAAATGAGAAATTTGCAAAATCTTGTACCAAGGCCATTTGTGACTTCTAATTGATATCAAACCATTACACAAGCATCATACAAGTCTTAAAGTTCAGATTGAACCAAAGAGATCACATGTTTCATGGTTTGTGAGGCAAGATTTTTCCATGAGAACTAAAGGGAACCAACTTGCAAAAACCATCATAACACTTCATCCACTTGTTGCCTAGCCTGCTGACCAATCCTAGCCTTTCTCCCTCACCTTGCTGCGCAGTCCACACCTTTTGTACTTGGCTGGAACATGACCTATGCCTCTCTTACAAGAAGTTGACAAATTGGCAAAAGTAGCTACACCTATCAAAAAAGGGCAGGTCACATCCTCTGACCAATCAGCATTGTTTATACAAACAAATGGCAAGCCAAACAACATAACACAAGGGCCTGAAACCAGAAAGAACTCAACTCTCTCATTTTTCACCCTTGAAGCAAAAGCATTCGAAACTCTTCATACAAGCCACAAACACTTAAACAAACTTCACAGACCTTCTCAACTCATCATCCTGATCACAAAGAACCCCTCACCATTGCCTGAAACTGCCAGAATCCAAAACACGATTCCCACCTGAGCTTGAACAGAACTTGTTCAAACTCTCAAACCAGCCAACATAAACTCTTGCTAAGCATCCAGACATCATCAAGGGACCAAAGGGGGTGGTTTGCATCAAAGGAAGAGGTCAGAAAGTTGCAGAACTGAAAGCTTCAAAACTCAGGTAGCTCAAGAACTTTTTTTCCAGAAATGAATTTTTAAGTTCTCAATAGCTTCTACATGCTTCCCTGATCATGAATATGTCATTGGTTTTGAAAATGGTGAGGAAATGAGAGTTTAATCATGTTCTGAAATTTTTGCCCTAGAAACTATTTTGATTCGATTCCCTCTGATTATGAATGATAAATGATGTTTGAGTGAGGGGTTTGATTCGTTTTAGGGTGGGGATGATTTCTGGATAGTTAGTTTTCATTTTCGTAACGTGTAGAATGATTTAGCATTTTGATTCGCCGGAGAAGATGACCGGAACCACTGTTCCGGTCATCTGAAAGTAATTAGGGTTTGTTTAATTAGGGTTAAGTGTAATTAAGTCAGTTTGAATGTGAGCCGTCCAAACCCGCGCGCAGTCAACTCCCGCCCTTGCCAGTTTGAATTTCGTCCATTGGATCTGATTACTTTCTATTTTTCAGATTAAATTCACTTTATTTTTCCATTTAATTACATTATTTTCTATATTTTATTTAAAATAGCAAAAATACATTAAAAAATCTGAAATTTTTTGTACAAGTTATTATTTAATTTCAGAACACAAAAATACTTTTACTTTTATTTTTAGCATTAAAAAAGTATTTTTAAATATTTAAAGGTTTATTTTTAATTAATTAATGAGAATTAATTAATTAAAAATACTTTTAAGTATTTAAAAATCACCAAAAAATTCATGAAACCTTTAAAAAACATTTAGAAACATTGTCCAACCCTCAAACCAAATTTCTTTTTTGATCTTGATGCATTTTGAGAATTTTCCATGGAATTAAAATCATTTTTATGCATTATTTTGATCCAAACTTCCAAAAATCATTTCTGCCTAACCCTAAAGAGTTGGACCTTGATTCTTTTTGCATTGCATTGTGTTTAGCATGTAGTTTGTGGGATTAAATGGCCATGATTTGATCTTTCATTTTCCATTTGTTTGGTAATTTTCTTGTTAAGGAACCCTAAAACCCTAGAAAACTTAGAAAAATCATAGCTTGAACTAGGTTAAGAGTTGAGACTTCTCCTTTGGGCAGTGAGTTAGTATAGGATTAGGGATCCTTTGAGTGCATTTTCAATTTTTTGTATTGATGTTTGCTTCTGATTTTGGTTTGTGTTTGAAGCATTGATCATAAACCCTAATTTGGGCCTCCATATGCATCCATTTTGCATTTGCTTGCATAACTTGACTTGCCATAACATTTTATGCATTCTTGTGATTCATGGAACATCTTAAGACATATTGAAAGCATGTTTGATCATTGCATCTTGCATTTGCCATGTTGTATGCCATTTGCATGTCATAACTTTTCATGTATGTTCATGTGTCTTAACTTGCTTCATTTGCATCCATGAACTTGTATGATCATCCTCATGTGTTGTCTCATGTTTGCATCATCTCATAGCATCATTATCATCATGTATGTGCTTCTGGTTTTGTTTCTCATCATGCCATTGCATCCCATTTTGCATGGCATTGCATTTCTTTCACTAACTTTTCAGGTGGTAAGTTATCTTGAGAAGTGAATTTGCCTTCACTTCTCATAACTTCTCTTCATCCCTTTTATGCATCCTTACTGCATTTTTGCATGTGTTTGAGTTTGAGCTTGCTCATTCCCTCTCTCCTCACTCTCTTTCCCCAAGTGACTTGACTTCTTAAATGAAGCAAGTTACTTTGCTTCTCCTGATCCTTTCATCTGCTTCCTGGTGGTTCCTTTGAAGATCTTTCTTGTTAACCTCACAAACCTTAGGAACAACCAAGCATGACAATGGTTAGGATTTTGATTAGTCCCCCACTTAGTTTTACCTTTGTGTCTCATTGAGTCTTCTCTTCTCACCTCATAATCAGGGACTAAACCATAAAGGCTTTAAGGCTTTGTGATTAAGCTTATGCCTGCATCCTTCTATTAGGATGGAGTGTATAACTTTAATCCTAAGTGTTGAACCATTAATGTGTTTAAATCCTCTAATTAATTCACATAATAATCATCAAGACTTCACACTTGTAACTTGGGCCTTGCATTAGGGTTCTAATTCTTCCTTAACTGGTTAAGAAGGACTAACCCTAGTGTTAATGGACAAGTCCCCCTCAAGTTGTCTTATAAACCCTAAAACTCACTTCATCATCATATCATTAACTAAAATCCACTCAATAAAGGCTTTGTTTTGTCATGAGTTTAATCCCTAATCATGGATTAAGTTGAGGAGTTTTCCTCAGCTTAAACATTCTCATCTATTATCCTTCTATTAGGATGGTGTAATGAGTCTGTTTAATCCCTGATTATGGCTTAATCTCATTACTTAACACTAAACAAAAACAAAAAAACATCTAAATAATCACAAGTAGGTTAATGACCTTAATCCTACATCAAGGTGATTAAGTTTGAGATGCTGACTTCACACTTAAGGTATTCTCATTACCCCTAATCAGAGGGAAGATGTGATGAGTTTACTAAATCCATTGGTTTAGACTTAAGCTCATTAACTTATGACAAAATCCAAAAACAATAAAAGACTGAAAACACAAAAACAAACAATAATCGTCTCCTCCAAGATTCTTTTCTCATCTCATTCACTCACAAACGAGAGCTCGCTTCTTCCGTCTAATGCAAGACAGTTTGCACCTGAGCCAGACAGGTCATACACTTGAGCATAGACAAGTAAGCAGTTCACAAGTCAATTCATCTTTCAGTCTCTTTGGGTCGAACTACGGTGTTCTGACTTCCTCATTGCACGAGAGGATACGTAGGCATAACTTAACAGTTATCGAACAAAAGTCTCTGTATATTCCCCCCTCCTTCCAGCATTATTCTTTAAGCCTCATGATCTTGAGCATCTTATTCTTGTCTTTACACTGACACTGTATATATCACACTTCACACCTTTTTTACACTGACACCTGTACATTTTCTTCCAGCTCTCTTTATACACAAATTGCACTGACACTACCCCTTTAAACACAAATCTTTTAAGTGTGGATCCCGTCGAGTACGGCGGACAATCTGGGTGCTAATACCTTCCCAGGTTGTAACCAACCCCCTTTCTCAGTCTCTCTGGTTCGCGACCGTCTTATCCATTATCTTTCTAGGTCTATGCAGCATTACCTTTCCTCCGGGATAAAAATGCCTAGTTGGCGACTCTTTTCATCTCCAGTGAGTTCACTGCTGTGTGTTCTCATTGTCCCTCTCGCCGACCGTTCGCGTCCGTACCTTTATCTGGGCCATTCCCCATTTATCGGGAGCAACAACCACCCCAAGAAGACATAAAAAAATTCAAACGCTTAGCGCACTCAAGAGAAATGAACGAATGAGTCGCTCCCGTATCAATAATAGTAACTAAAGGCGTACTATTAATAAAGCATGTACCTTTAATCAAACGGTCTGCACTAGTAGTATCCTTCCCTGCTAATGCAAACACCTTTCCGCACTCCTGAGCTTGCTACGGCTAAGTACACTTAGTACTAATGTGACCAACTTCCCCACAATTGAAGCACTTCAAAATGCTCCTCCTACACTCGGTAGTAGCATGTCCAAGGCCTCCACAGTTTGAACATTTCACAATATTCTTCCCACACTCAAAAGACTTGTGGCCTAAATCGCCACACTTGTAACACTTAACGGGACCAGAACTCCCTCCACCAGATCTCCTATCAAAGTTTCCCCTATGTTTGCCCTTATCAGCGGGTGTCACATAAGGTCCACTTCTAGCTTGTTGCTTCCCTTTCCTCTCATTCACACTCTTGTAATGTGTAGAATGAGCTCTGCTATCTTCTTCAAAAATTCTACAACATTCAGTCAAATATGAAAACCTTCTAATTCTCTGATATCCCACAGCTTGCTTAATCTCAAGACGCAAGCAATTCTCATACTTAATACACTTAGAAAACTCAATAGTAGCAGCAGCATAATGAGGATGAAACTGAACCAATTCCACAAACTTAGCAGTATAGTCAACCACTGACATACTACCTTGCTTTAGCTCAAGGAATTCCATCTCCTTCTTTCCCTTCACGCTCTCAGGGTAGTACTTCCCTAAGAACTCGGTACGGAAAACTTCCCAAGTTATCTCGTCATCATCCTCCTCAAGAGCTTGACTTCTACTGACCCATCAATCATCGGCTTCTTCCTTCAGCATGTGAGAACAAAACCTCACCTTACTCTCTTCAGCACAATCCATGACTCTAAAGATTCTTTCAATCTCCTTCAACCAATTCTGAGCACCATCAGGATCGAATCTTCCTTTGAAGACCGGCGGTTGGTTCTTCCTGAACTCATTATTAGCATTCACATTCGGCGCTCCCTACACCGCCCTAGCCATTGCTTCCAAAGCAGCAGCCATAGCCTTGTCATTTCTACCAGCCATTTTCTGATTGTTCCCAAAGACAAAAACAAGATTAAACAAAAGTTCAATCATAACTACATCAAGACAAACACAACTGACTCAAACACTGGCTCTCATACCACTTAATGTAACACCCCCTTTCTATACCCCAAATATGCAATTAAATCACTTAGGCACATATTAAAAATTCCATCAGAGTATCATAAAATAGCAGAAGGGTGAGAAACATTATCATAATAACATTGCATATAATTATATATCTCAACATATAAAATGCACATAAAACATATTCTCACCACAAATCATTCCTTACCACATATACACATCACAACGTGTACATCAATACCAATCAAATATATTAATTACACATAATTCACCAATTCACATAAACTTACATTATTTATGTTCATTCCTCAATTCTATTCATTCCACATAAACATACGTCTAGCTATGTTTGATCACACATATACATTACCAATGTATAAATCACCTACATATACACATATCAAACATGCATATATACAAACAAGTATGTTTCATCACACATACTATCATCTCTATAATACTCCAAATAAACATATGCACATTCATGTTTATTTCTGCATATCATAATTAAAATGATAAAATGCAACTCATAGAGACCGACACACGACTCTATGCAGATGCAATGCAGTACCGACTCAACATTTCAGCAGGTTCACTCAGGAACCAAATGGAATCATCGCTTGTTACCTAAAGTAACTCCCCTTCGGGCACACGATGTTCCCCATTACTCACACCCCACATGGGCACACAATGTTTATGGATTACTCACACCCCACACGGGCACACAATCCATTTGCTCACACCCCACACAGGCACACAATCAATGTGAATAAATCACCTATCACTCACACCCCACACGGTAACACGGTGTTTTTGGATTGCTCACACCCCACACGGGCACACAATCTGATCGCTCACACCCCACATGGGCACACGATCTTGTTGTAGTCATCGCTCACACTCCACATGAGCACATGATGCTACAACAGATTCACAAAGAATCTCACGGCATAAGAATGCATACATTATGCTTTACATGCAAAATGACACACAACATTCTTGAAAATGCATACATTATTCACAACATAATTATGCACTCAACTCATTCAATTAACATACATTTGCACACAATTCAAGCAATGTATTCATTTGCCAAACGGCCACAACATCACATCAATCCACATTTCCATAATTAATTCATTTACGTTTTATCGGAAAATTTGGGTGAAAGTCTGCTAAACATTTCATTTCTTAGCATAATTAGTTTCTACACGTTTCTAGCTTCGAATCGATATAAGGAACACTAAAAACAGATACCCGAAACTAAAGCTACGGATTAAAACACATATTTCCTCACAAACCTACAGGCTTGCTGAGCGCCCTCTCGCTCGTTGTGCAAGGAAATCCCTGGAACTTTCGCTAAGCGACCACTGCAAATTCCAGAATTTCTCAGTTGCAAACAGTCAACTCCAAACACCCCAAATCTCCAAAATACTTCCATAAACATGATCTAAAGCATATATCTACATCATACTTTGATTACAACGATTTCTAACCTATTAATCTACCAATTTCTCACATTTTCTCTCAAACCCTAACTATTCATCTTCTCTAAACTCATCAAAACCAAAATCCAACCAATCAAACACATACATAATCATACACAATATCAATATAACAATGTTTGTCACTCTAACCCGATTATACCGATTCCTAGGAGCAATCTTGAAGCTTTTCCAACTTTCCCTCTTTTCTCTTCTTTTTTCTCTTCTCTCCTTTTCTTTCTTCTCTTTTTCTTTCTCTTCTTACCAACTTTTCTATTTCATTCTTTCTCACTCTTTTATATTCTCTTTCTTTCTATTTCTATTTTCTACTCTTTCCAACCAAATATCATTCTCTCACACAAATACCAATTCTACTAATTTCTAACTTATCACTAATTAACAAATATCTAAAATACCCTTCAATCCAATTTTACCCAAAAATACACAAAATGGTACAATCACATATCACACCAACATATCACATTAATTCCTCAACATATCATATCATCATGATAATTTCACAAATAAAACAATTATCATTCAAATAATAAAATACTCCACACAAATTGGGAAAATCGAATTGGGGCGTTACAACTTACACTTGCTTAACTTAGCAAAAAAACATTTCTCTTGCAAAACTGACAAAACGATTCTTAGATGTTCTCCATGTTCTTTATGAGTACGCGGATATATAAGAATGTCATTTATAAAGATCACAATGAATTGATCTAAGTAATCTTGAAAAATCTTATTCATATAGTCCATGAAAACAGTTGGAGCATTTGTCACACTGAAAGGCATTACTAAGAATTCATAATGACCATAACGGGTCTTAAATGCAGTCTTTGGTACATCGACACTTTTCACACGAATTTGGTGAACCGACCATAAATCAATCTTCGAGAAAACACAGGCTCCTTTCAATTGATCCAACATGTTTTCTATCCTTGGTAAGGGGTATTTGTTCTTGATAGTTATCGTGTTCAACTGACACTAGTCGATGCACAAACGCATCCCACCATCCTTCTTCTTTACAAGTAACATTGGAGCTCCCCAAGGTGAGACACTAGTGTAACACCTCAAATTTGCCCTTTTCTTTTTAGCATCATCATCATATCATAATCATCATCAGTATGTCATATCCTTAGCATTTTGCATAGAAAAATGAAGGGCATTACTAAGAATTCATAATGACCATAACGGGTCCTAAATGCAGTCTTTGGTACATCGACACTTTTCACACGAATTTGGTGATAACCCGACCATAAATCAATCTTCAAGAAAATACAGGCTCCTTTCAATTGATCCAACATGTTTTCTATCCTTGGTAAGGGGTATTTGTTCTTGATAGTTACCGTGTTCAACTGACACTAGTCGATGCACAAACGCATCCCACCATCCTTCTTCTTTACAAGTAACATTGGAGCTCCCCAAGGTGAGACACTAGTGTAACACCTCAAATTTGCCCTATTTCTTTTTAGCATCATCATCATATCATAATCATCATCAGTATGTCATATCCTTAGCATTTTGCATAGAAAAATGAAGCATAACACTCACATGTTCTAGCATAAGGCATATGATCAATCATCCGGGAAATTCGAAGCACTACAAGTCAAAGCCAAGAGCATGTTGACCTGGCAAGAAGCTCACAGGACCTTTTGCACAAGCTTGGTATCATGGTCAAAGCCCTAAAAAGATTGAAGATCAAAATCAGATCAGAACGGTTGGCGCCGAGTTACTCTTGAAGTTTTCCACCAAGAGGAGGGAGAATTCAAAATTTGCTTGCGTTAACCGATTAACGGCTGCGAATTTTGAATTCCAGCAGCAAGTTCAGCATGTGTTTTGGCTCCAATATTTCACATTTCTGATTTTCATTCATTTTGAATTAAGTGGGAAATTATGGAGAAGGATCTAGATCACTTTCCAAGCCTAATTCCAAGGCTAGGTCCTAATCACTTTCTAAGCCAATCCCAAACCATTTTTTTGGATCCCAAACCAAAATTTTGGGCCCCAAGCCTAGGGGGTATTTATTCCATTTCCCTCCAAACCAAGAAGGAGGACCCTCATAATTCACTTCTCATTTTTCTGAATTCTCACTACTCTCTCACCATTCTCTCATTTTTCTCTCCCAATTTTCCAAATCACTCAAAGTTCCTCTTTGAAGATCATAAAGCTTTGCACTAAAGTTTGTAGATCTTGGAACTAGACCTCCATCCATAGCTTCTTTGCATCAATTTGCTGGTTTCACTACTTGGTTCAGATCTGATTTGCATCAATTTACCGAGTTACTCTTGAAGTTTCCCACCAAGAGGAGGGAGAATTCAAAATTTGCTTGCGTTAACCGGTTAACGGCTGCGAATTTTGAATTCCAGCAGCAAGTTCAGCATGTGTTTTGGCTCCAATTTTTCACATTTCTGATTTTTATTCATTTTGAATTAAGTGGGAAATTATGGAGAAGGATCTAGACCACTTTCCAAGCCTAATTCTAAGGCTAGGTCCTAATCACTTTCTAAGCCAATCCCAAACCATTTTTTTGGATCCCAAACCAAAATTTTGGGCCCCAAGCCTAGGGGGTACTTATTCCATTTCCCTCCAAACCAAGAAGGAGGACCCTCATAATTCACTTCTCATTTTTCTGAAATCTCACTACTCTCTCACCATTCTCTCATTTTTCTCTCCCAATTTTCCAAATCACACAAAGTTCATATTTGAAGATCACAAAGCTTTGCACTAAAGTTTGTAGATCTTGGAACTAGACCTCCATCCATAGCTTCTTTGCATCAATTTGCTGGTTTCATTACTTGGTTCAGATCTGATTTAGTGATTATAAGTGATTTTGGAGCCAATTTCTTCATCAAGATCCTTTGCTTGCATTTATTTTGCATGATGTGTGAAGATTAGCACCGAAAAACACTTAATAACTTCAACAAGTTGGTGAACTAAAACCCTAATCTTTGGAAACAATTTTGAGGGTCTTCTTCATTCTTGGTGTGCTTATTACTCATTCTATCTAGGAATATGGTAATAAATACACATTCCCTGGAAAAGGATTTGAATTCATTTCCTTGTGCCACACTTATAAAAAACTCCTAAAAAACACAAATAAAGAATAAATGTCTCTCCTTCGGGACTTCTTTTCTCATCTACTTCACTCTCAATGTAAGAACTTGCTCCTACTTGTCTCTCTGCAAGACGGTAACACACTCGTGTCAGACGATCCTGCAACACCTGAGCATTGGCATAAGCAGTTCAAGCTTCAAAACACAAGCCATTTTCCTCCCTAGTTAGGGGAACTACGGCGACTCTGATCCTCATGTCTAGATGAGGTACGTAGGCGGTGGGGTAGGGCCTGTTCGAGCACTCTTTTACTTTCCCTACATTTTCCCCATTTCTTTTCTTCTCTTATTTCTAGTTCTAGTTAGCGGTTCCTTTTGCAGCAACTTCTTTCTTTTACCCTTTGAAACAGTTTCTTTGCAAGCGTGGATCCCGTCGGGTATGGCGGACGATCTGGGGTGCTAATACCTTCCTAGGTCGTAAACGACTCCCAAAACCAGTTCTTTGGTTCACAAGATCGTGTCCTTTTCCTTTCTTTTCTTTGGTTTGTGCAGCATTACCATTTCCGTTCCTTCGGGATAAAAATGCCTGATTGGCAACTCTACCTTTTCCGCGCCACTTTCGTGTTTGTACCAGGATGGAAAACCAGGGAGCGACAGGTAGCACGTTTAACCTTTGAGTCTTCAAAAGGATCTGTATGGATAAAGTCGTTGAGAATAGTCATCAATATAACATTTCAGCTTTTTTTAGCCTTGAACAAAGTAGACTCTGGCTGACATGCTGATAAGATAATACAATCTGTTTTACAGTAGTACGAATAAGCAAAGCTTTATTACCAACTCTGAATGGTACTAGAAGCTAATATACAATAACAAAATTTAGTAACTCATCTGGATGTTGAGGCATTCAGCTCAGATTCTACGTTCAACCACACTAGTAATTGTTCTATAGATTCTGCCACCAGAAGCTAGCAATGAAGCAACTCCCAAGTGTGCCCATGTAGAACCGATTCTAATTATTTATCTATAATGATGTAGAACCTGCAATAAATAAAACACACATCAAATAAACCATTGTTCTTTCAATACTTTTTTATCATTAAATCCAATCAGAATTAAGTCAAGAATAGATTTTATTCTAACAACTTAAGCAAATGGGTTTCATGCGCTTGATACTCCATAGCGACCAGATTCACAATCAACTAAGAATCAGTCCTAACTTTAAGAGTTGGTGGCCCATTTTTATGGTGATATTCATAACAACGATGTGGGCTTCATACTAAGTTTGATTATTGTTAGCTATAAACTCGAACCACAAGGACTGCTCTATGAGTAAATTGTATGGACCCTCGAGCATTATTTCAAGGCCACTTCCTTTCATGTTAAAAGCATAATCTACTAATAGTATATATATACATATATATATATATATATATATATATATATATATATATGTATATGTATATGTATATATATAGGGGGTTCCTCGCCCACTCACGAACTAAATTCTACCAAGAAGTCCGCTAACACTTGCGATTTGACCTTCCTCTATATATGTATTAGATATTGTAATCGAATAGCTCAAGTGACCAAGATTTCGTTCTTCTTGAAAGGTCTAACTTCTTTAAAACTTAGTGAATGAGATGATTAGTTTTGACCATTATGTGATGCCTTTGGAAGCATGGTATGAGTTTATTTCCAATTATTAAGACCTCCAAAGCTAGACTATTGATTTTTTGGTGTCTTTCCTCGACGCCTTTGAATACCTTGCTCACAAAATATATCAGTAGTTTACTTTTTTACTTTTCCTGGATGAGCACGGAGTTCAATGTCTGATTGGTGACTTACAAGTATAAATAGATAAGTACGCCTACTTTTGGGCCGTCAGTATTGGTGGTGTCGCAAAAAACATTTTCAGGTTAGTAAATGCCTCCTTACACTCTCTTTTCCATTTAAACTTCTCCTTCTTTTTCAAAGTGGAAAATAAATGGAACACTTTATCACCTACACAAGAAAGAAGATGAGCTAGGGCGACTAGGCACCCTATTAGTTGTTAAACCTCTTTGACACCAAAATAGCTCCCTGTGTTCATAATATCCTGACATATTTTAGGGTTTGCCTCAATCCCCCTTTTGGTTACCATAAATCCAATGAACTTGCTTTCTTGAGAATATAAAGACTACTTGGCGGGGATCATGCATGTAACGCCCAAATATAATTCACATTCTTGACCAATTCTAATATTGTATACAACAATGGTATAAGACATGAAAATCATACTAAAATAAAATCACTAAGATCAATAAAATATCCTTTATTGTACAAAAGATAGAAAATACACAGTGGAATACTAAAACTATGCTTCACTTGAAACATCCCGAGCATAACTTCACTTGTAAATAAAATCTACAAAAGAAACCTGAAAAGCAACAATAATAGTGGAGTGAGATATCAACATCTCAGTGGGTTCCCTATCTTAGAGTTCTCTCGGCTCTAAGGGTTCAATCTAAACATTCTCTAGTCTTTGGCCACTTCTCGTACAAGAAATAAAATAAAATGGAACATAATTCCATGCCTACTCTCAATGCCAAACGAGTGGAACATCTACCTCAAGCCTTTACGGATGCTTCCCGTGGGACTAAAGGTAACCCACCTCAAGACTTGCTCAAGACTTTACGGAGGAATAGATATAGCACTCACCAAAGTCTTTACGGATGCTTCCCGTGGGACTAAGAATAACCCACCCCAAGACTTACTCAAGACTTCCCGCGTAAACCAGTGTAGTATTCACCTCAAGCCTTTACGGATGCTTCCCGTGGGACTCAAAGCAACCCACCTCAAGACTTACTTAAGACCTTACGGAGGATATAATAACATACACACCTCAAGTTTTTACGGAGCTTCCCGTGGGACTCAGAATAACCACCTCAAGACTTACTCAGACTTTACAGAGATCCCAGTGTAATACACACCTCAAGTATTTACAGATGCTTCTCGTGGGACTAAATTCAACCCACCTCAAGACTTACTCAGACTTTTACGGAGGACCTAGCGTATTACACAAATTAAACCACTATCCTTGTCTCACTACCGGTACCTCAAGCCTTTATAGATTCTTCTCGTGGGACTAAGAATAACCCACCTCAAGACTTCCTCAAGACTCTACGGAGGACACCGTGTAATACACACCTTTAGTCTTTACGAATTCTTCCTGTGGGACTAAAGATAACCCACCTCAATACTTACACAAGACTATTCTGGAGGCCTAGTGTATAGCACGCTAACGGTACACAACAACCTAGGTAAAACTAGGCACCTAACAACTCATACCATCTAACAATTTCTAGTCACAATACTAGGTCACACTATTGGTTTATGATAAGATTTCCTCACTCTTCTCCATTCTTGATGCTTTTAATTATATAATTCTTAAACATATAATTCTAATATTTTTAATTGAATTGTCACCATTAAACAATTCTCACAATAATCGCATTGTCTCACTTCCATTCAATCCTCATGATTCTACATATACAACACAAACTGATTAGCATCCACATTCTCTAATTAGCATAATCACGGTTAATCAGAAAGGTCGGGTAAAATTATAATATCTTGAATCATGTGTTAGTATATAATTTTAGCTTCAAAACGATATTTGGAACACTAAAAACGGATACCCGGATCAAAAGTTATGAAAAAACATAATTCAGCTGAAAGCTACAGTTCGCGGGGCGAACTCAGAAAATTTCTACAGTTTGCGGGGCGAACATAGAAAAATTCTGCTAAACACCAGCTACAGGAAACCATTACCAAAACCTCCAAATTTCACAAAAGTGCACCAAAACAGAGGAATCGAAACACAAATATGCATATAATCATATACCAAATATCATCCTTAGGTTTTATCGAGTTTTTAACCGTTTATTCTTTCGATTTCAAGCTTTTCTACCAAAATCCCTAAAACTCATAAACCCTAAAACTCAACCAAAAGTTATAACAAAAGTATCTAACTACGAACCCACCTTGCAATCGACGAGGAGGTTGATGAAGATGAAGATTCGATGAAGAAATGGTGATGATTCTTGATCTTGAAGCTTCTAGGTTTTTCCTCTTCTTTTCCTTCTCTTCCTTTTCTTTCTCTTCCTTTATTTTCCTTTATTTTCTTTCTTACCAACTTTCTTCTTTCTTTCTTATAAATCCTTCTTTTCTCTTTTAATAAAAATAACCATTAATTATCAGTTAGTAACACTAACTGGTCCAATTTGAGAGTATCCAAAAATATCTCTGAGTCGAATAATACTAATTAATCTTAATTAATATTATCCAGAGCACTAAATTAAATACGGGGTATTACATCCTCCCATCTTTGAATTCAAATTCGTCCTCGAATTTACCTTACTCATCCACAACGACAGTTTACAACACTGTCTTAGATCCACACTTATCCTTAATTCTCTTACATATCCTTACATACTTATATTTCAATTCGACTTCACGGCTCAAATTCCTCATTTAATAAGAAATCAAACCTCGCGTCCTTACTTATATGCTTGTTTCCAATATTAGGTTAACTTCCAACTTACTATTTCCGCGATTCATCTGTTGCTTCATACCGAAACACTTAGTCTCATTCCTCCCTCAGTGAAAACATACCACTCGAATTCCTTTCATTTAATCACAACATAAAACATAACACTCCAACTTGATTTTGGAACATTCAACACTCGACAAGGTTCCACAAGGTATCTTGGCGAAATCTTAACCACATACAATTTTCCAACGAAACTCTTATTACAATCCTTCAATCACTAAAGCCATTTCAAAAGTTGTCAAACGAGTTCCTTACCAATTCCACTTGGTCTTATATCAAAACTGTAACCATTTACATCAGACACTTCATTCTTTTGGTATCTTACCATATACAATCCACTTAGAGCAAAATTCTCTTACTTCGACACTTATAAACAAATCTCTTCAAATTCTCATAATCCAACTGAACACTTTTATATGTCTCCCTCCACTATGCTTCCAAAGACTAACAGTGGAGATACCACGAATTCTCAAGCAATACTAAGTAATTGGTAGTCTGCGGAGAAAACACTTATCCATCGGAGCTCTCACCAACCAATAGAATAAAAACTTGCAAACATGCAACGATAGAACAATTCACTTGTCGACTATATAATAATAACATCGTACAAAAACTCTCCAACGACAGAGATATAGGGGTTGCGTTGCTGCAAACATAACTTACAAAAACTCAATTCCATTCTAAACTCGAAATAATCCATCCAATTTAAACTTAACCAATCTGACCATGGTTACTATTCTCCATATCAATTCTCTTTACAAAATTCTATTCACTCGAGATTTCTGTTGACACAAGGTCTCCGTCAATAATAACATAGTAATGCTACAAAACTTACAATAACCAGAGAGTCACTAATACCAAACTCAAGTCATCCTTAAAACACTTGCGGGTTTCCATAACACTTGCCTTTTGCATACAATATTCCACTTACTCACCCTTTTGGATCATACAAAACTTATCCTTCAAATTCACTTCTCTCAAGGTCTCGTTCCTTAATTGATCCAATTTACATACTTAACTTCAGGACATTCATCTCCCACTATACCTAGAAGGTAACTTAAAATTCTTATCTCTGCATAAGGTTCAACTGCACACAACCGGTATTACTCTTACGGATTCCATAACTTGATGTTAAGAA
The DNA here is from genome assembly GCA_963966055.1 of Lathyrus aphaca. Taxonomy (NCBI): domain Eukaryota; kingdom Viridiplantae; phylum Streptophyta; class Magnoliopsida; order Fabales; family Fabaceae; genus Lathyrus; species Lathyrus aphaca. The sequence goes on from OZ014520.1 coordinate 506,851,494, forward strand.
TTTACGATACTAAAATTAACCAATGTTTTATCTATTATCCACATAATAATTCAAATATCAAAACATTTCAGGAAAGATCAACACTTCACGATCCTTGTATAGCTTCACAACTTAATTTCTCAATATTTGCAACAACGACACACCAATTATCCAAATCATTTACCGCCTACTAGAACATGCTCAAATGAATATCCAACACTTCATTCTCTGACACTTCAAACGGAAGCCAAAACAAACTTGCAGTTCAGAAAGTACAACTCTCTAAAAATCCTCCACAAAAGTCAGGTGTCAATCGATTACCTATCTAAGGCTAAATGGTCAAACTCAACTGAACTTGTTCTTCTTGTTAACAACAATCCAACTCAAAATTACCAATTAGTCCACACTACTTGCAATATGATTCTCATATGCGGTCTCTAAACACGTGCAACAAGCTCCCGCCGTTCACCACTCAAAATAATACAGAACAGGCACAACATGCAGATCACAAAACTCCAACAAGCGACAAAGTAGAACTACCATTATGTTACGGTCACAACACGAATACTCAATGGAATGGCTCGATTCCACTCGTACAATGATGTTATCAAAAGGGTCTTAGTCGCATGCTAACACTTGATTCGTCCATAAACAAAACCAACACATAATCCTTATCGGGTAAAACAAAATGATGAACAACTCATATCTAGTATACAACTTTGTCCTCTCTCTCTCTAAATTCCTTAGCCAGAATTAGTATCAACAACAACATCCCCAATCTCGGTAGAGGAATATTCCAAATACTTCGATTGTTCACAAATACATGAGTTTTCCCTTACACCTGAACACTAAGGTAAAACACTCCCCTGAAAAACATTAATGTCTCTGTTTACATAACAATCGGGGTTCCCTTACCCGCTGTGTCACACCCCAAATTTTACCCCTAACATTCATTCGTCTCACCATTTGCATGCTTTTGCGCATATCAGTCATGTTTGACTCATAGGAGAGGGTTTCGGGAAAGATTTGTTGATTTCATAACAAGTATTGGAGGTTTGATTTGGTTCAAGAAACTAGGTTTTATGCTTGGAAATTTAGATTGGTGGATTGATCTTATAAGAGTTGGAATAGGGATTTCAAAGTTGGGTCATGATTAATCTTCTATGAAACATTTACTGGTTGTCATTTGGAAAAGAAGAAAGAGAGGTATCCTGAAGTTTGATTTTCCACCAGTCATGTGGATTTTGAAATCTTTGGTTTCCCTGCCTAGAGAGTTGGTAATAGAGGTATCTGTTTGTGTTGATTCCAATGTCAATCTTCCATTTGTAATTTCAAGTCCAAAGTCCTAGTTAGTTTCAAGTCTAATCTATAATTTCTAAGCCATTGTCGATGCTCAGATTTCTTTACAAATCCATTTCAAGTGAATTTCCGAATTTCAAACTTATGCTTTAAGCTTCCTATTCAAATTCAAGTTTGGTTCCATCTACCTTTTAGTTTCAAGGCCAAAGCTTATTCCCAAGTGTCGATCCTAATTCCCCATTCCTAATTTCCATTTTTTAAGTCTTTTCAATTCCTAGTGTCTAAAATCATTTCCATTTCAAATTTCAAGTTTAAGTTTCTTAGTTTCTATTTTATTTATATATTTCAGATTTTTGATTTATTTCTATTCAAAGTCTATTTCGCATTTTTTTTCTTTCTTTCTTTTCAATTTCAAAATCCAAATTCCAAGTTTTCTTTCCAATTTCATTCCAAGTTTTGGCTTCAATTGTCAAATTGTGTCCATGTTCTCTAGTCCTATTTCAAATCCATATCACAAACACATTTCATTTATTTTTATCCTTTTTAAATTTCCCTATAAATCCCAAATTTAATGCCAATTTTAGTCCCCATTTCATTACCATTGCAAGATCTCATTCAGATTTCCGTTTCAACTCTTGTTGCAAAATCCTAAAGTCATATTTCTTAGAGAGCTGGAATTGCAAGAAAATGAAGTTGATAGTCACAAAGGATGTTGGTTTAATTGTTTTCCGGAAAATTATACATCACTTGTGGCTCCTTATTTTCCTTTTTGTTTGCCTTAAAGGAGAGATTAGCTTGGGAGTACTTGGGACTTATGAGAGACTTATGGATAGATCTCCTAATCTCCACTTGGTCCAAAGAAGTGCTTGATGATGCGCTTCGGAAGTTACTAACGTGCATGGCAATAATGGAGCTTGTCATGTGGCAGCTCGACACTTTTCTTTTTTAAAAAAAAGGGGTTCACAATTGAGGTTTTATAAATATCAAGATGTAAAAAATCACAATGTTTGTGTTCACAATATACACAGATGAAGGATCTGTCATAAATGATTATTACAAAAGAGAAATCCTGAGTTTTTGAGTGATACACCATTGGTACACCAAGAATCATCTTAAGCTTTTTCTTTGAAGCACACCAACTGACATTGCGACACCTGCAATTTCAGGCCTTTTCCCAAGCCGTTTCCACGCTAGCCCTCAGCACTCCATCACTCTGATCAACTTTGCCATTAATAAGACGATCATACAGAACCAGAATCCAAACAACGGCAGCAACCTCCTGCGACGTATTCTTCACTTCCGTTACCTCGTTTCGTCAACATCAACGAATGAACTCCTAATCCAAGACTCTCTTTTGCCTGCAAATAAAAAATCACAAACAATAATCAATCTGCCAGTTTGCATCTTGGCAATTCATTGAAGCAGTAAAAGTTAGACACAGAAAGGTTGAACGTGCTAAAACACTACATGATGAAGCCAAACAATGACAATGAGATAAAGACAAATAATAAATTAGAAATGCAGGATAGAAATAAGGAGCATTCTACTGCATTGTCAAAATTTCAGTGTTCAAACAAGTGCTCATTCTAATTCAGTGCCCCTTTAAGCCGTTGTATCAAGACCGGCGGGCAATCTCCATCCAATTGGATGCTCCCCCCCTCTGCAGACAGTTGTAGAGAAAGATGGAACCGTTGGATCATCAACAACACAATATGTAACTTCCGTCTTCTCTCAACCGCAACGAAAGAGATGTGCAACCCATTATCCATGCTTGTAACTTCCTACACCAGCAAGTTCACAAAGTCAGACCCCGTTATTCGACTTTCGTATATGGAAGCTGTGGAAATACTGGAGGAATACGTGAATAATGTTAAGGAATTTAAGAACAAATTAAAGTGGTTGATTGATCTAGCTTTTGAGCATGAAAGATATCTTACAGAAGTCAAGAACTAGAAACTTGTTACAATCTATAACCATCCAAAGCCTCAAAGCTCAAGAGTGCGTTCGAGCCCATAATAGCAGTAGTTTCAGCTACCGCCAACAGCAGCAAAAGCTCCAGCCAACCTGCAAACAACCAAACCAATTTAGAACCGTAAAACACTGATGGAAGGATCACATCCAAGGCTAAGGTAAGTTGCTATGATGATAATGATACAATCCATGGTGCGGATTCTAAACCTACCAGACGAAATGACAATTGCTTCTCGCGTCAAGTGAATAAGTTGGGGGAGTGGTCGCTGAGTTTTATTGAAGTTCTAATTGAACCTTGGGATATCACAAGCTGATGTTAACCCGTTTCGTTTGAGTCTAAGGTTGTGGGATGTTGTTTAACACACCAAGTCTTTTGAATATCATCTACTTTGCTCCTTGGCCCCAAAGCTGTTTTGCAGGATAGCATAGCCCTGAAATCAGAGGAGGATTTCTGCATTAAGCATACCAATGAAAAGTCAAAATTGTGCAACAAACTAAAGTTTCACCACAGTAAATTTGTGAATACTGAGGTAATAAGCAAGCAAACACAAAGGAAAATCCATTCAATCTGAACTCAACTAATTCAGTTCGTTTTGAACAAGAAAAATCAGGTCAAAATAATGCAGTATAGAAACAAACAAAAAGTCAGAAGGTGCAGAACCCAGTTTCACAAAAATGGCAAAAATATGTTTTGATGCAAAAAGGGATGACAGACCTATTCCAATGTCATTTTTCTCAGCAAGTTTTTCAAAATTTCAAAACCCTAATTTTTAGGTTATAAAAGGAGACGAGTTCATTGAGAAAAGGGGCCGCATCCGAAAACCAGAAATCATACAAAGATAACCCTATTTTTTTTCAAAGAGTTAAAAGAAGAACGGAGGCGCAAAGAAGGTAGAAGCAAATCAAGCAAAATACGGAGTGACTTACCATATCGCCTTCTTCAACGCATCCATTTTCGGTAGACATCTTATACCTTTGCTTTATCGCTTTCTTTCTCTGGTTATGTTAATAATCGCCTGACTTTAATGAGAATGGGGGTAAGGATCCAAAAGGGGTTAGGGTTCATATTCACGCTGTATTGTTGACTGATTTTTGATCGATTGTTGGATGTTTATGGCTAATTTGGGGTTGATTTTTTTGTTTTTTGAACTTGTGTTTGTATTCTCGGCTGTTGAATGATGAGTGAGATTTGAGGATGGAGTGTTGGAGTTTGCTTCGTTCTGGGTTTCGAGAGGAATACCCCGCGCCGTTGTGGCTCTAGGTTTTCTCATTTTTGCTTTTGTTTCCAGCTTGTAACAGAAGGCCGGGTCACGGGTTTAACCCGACCTGAGATTCCCCCATGCGGATCGCCCTATGGGCCTTTCTTGTTAGGCCTTTAAGCGGATCTTCCTGTTTGTGTGTGTTATGACTAAATATATCTCTTATATGTGTGTTATGTTATTACTAATTCTATTTCTTTTCTCTATGATTTAGTATTTTTATTTTTTTTATTTTTTTAGTGTTGATTTTGTTGTTTTGAATGCTCCAAATATAAAATAAATATCTCATGTTAACTTTTTATGTAATCTATTTAATTAACTTATTAGGTAATTGTATGACCCTATTTAATCTAGTTAGTTAATTGTTTACCTTCTAACTGATTTTACTTGTAGGATATTGTTATGTTTTCTTGCCCATTTATTTGATAGTACAATGACGATGTATGACAAATACAGACTTATCCATATTTTCACCTTTTACCATAAGTTGCAAAAATAATAGCGAGCATGTTCACATTAAAAGGGAATCGTTGCAAATTTAATTCAAATTCTTGGTCCAACGCCAAGTAAATAAGTCGTGCACCTACATTTGCACACACGTAAGTCGATTACCAAATGATCGCCATCTGCACGACTTATTGCTCATCTTAATTAATTTACGGAAAAAAGGAACTCCGGAGTCTAGCATTCCGCACGTTCTGGATTGAACTGCAAATGGGCTAGCCCCACGCGTTGGTTCAATCACCGTTCGCATAAAAACATTTCAAGTCATCTTAATTAATTTACGGAAAAAAGGAACTCCGGAGTCTAGCATTCCACACGTTCTGGATTGAACTGCAAATGGGCTAGCCCCACGCGTTGGTTCAATCACCGTTCGTTTAAAAACATTTCAAGTCATCTTAATTAATTTACGGAAAAAAGGAACTCCGGAGTCTAGCATTCCGCACGTTCTGGATTGAACCGCAAATGGGCTAGCCCCACGCGTTGGTTCAATCACCATTCATATATCAAATATTCAAATCTCAAATTAAAACATACCAACCAATTCAAAGCATTTTCATAATTAATTAGCGAGTAACTGAACTCCGGAATCTCGCATTCCGCACGTTCTTGAATGCAACCGCAACATGGGCTAGCCCCACGCGTGGTTCATTCGCCCTCTCGTTTTAAAACACCTTTAACAAAGTCAAACACTTTCTTCTAAAAAGAACCTTGTTTAAATCATTCTATCTCTCGAACAAGCTAGCACTTCAGCCTCCACCGCGAGTAAAAGTCAACGCTTATCAGTAGAATGTGTTTTAAATAACTGTTCAATAAAAACCACAAACCGTAGTAGTACGAACTACGGAGCTCTGACTTTCCCATTGCACAAGGGAATACGTAGGCACGGGGATTTTAATCCTTCGCGAGCACAATAAATAAAAATTAACCATTTTCACCCTACTAAAAAAATCAATCTTTTTTCTGTCACCCTAATAAAAAATTTAATTATTTTTTTCGTTAAATCAATAATAAAAAACCTTAATCCTTTCTCCGTCTTAAATAATTTAAAACTTTAACAAACATAGTAATAACCATTTAGAAGACATAGACTAAGATCAAACATTTAATCGCATAATTAGCTAAGAGGTTCCCGTTGAGTACAACGGACGTGAGGGGTGCTAATACCTTCCCCTTGCGTAACCGACTCCCGAACTTAGAATTTGGTTTCGTTGACCATTTCTTATCCTTCCTTTAGGTTGTATCTATATCTCCCTTTTCTCTAGTAGAATAAATAGAATTAGGTGGCGGCTCTGTTGTTTTGTTTTAGGATCGTATTTTTCGAGGTACGACAGTTGGCGACTCTGCTGGGGATTTCTCCATGCTAGAGAGAGTCGAGCCTAACTTAGTTTTGTGTGTTTATTTGTTTGATCTTATCTCTTATTGTCTGCTTTATGTTTATTATTTATGTTTGTTTATTTGTTCTTTTATCTCTTTCCTTTTATTCCCTCGTTATATTATTTGTCTGTGGGATCTCGGGGTCACATTGTAAGCAATTTTGAGTGGTGGAAAAAGCAGAGGAAACACCTAAGTTTAGAATTGGATGTTATTAGTGTTAGTCTCCAAGGACTCGCTCCTTGCACGCCTAACATGAAAGCTCCCCCAGATAGTTAGACTTTTCATAGATCTTGTCACAACGCAGCTAGCCTGTCGCGGGACCTGATTCATGAAAGGGCTGTGATTCTGGGACCCCCTAGAACATGTTTCAATTTTGGTAGTTGTGTAATGTTAGGCTCCAAGGACTCGCTCCTTGCACGCCTAGCATGAGAACTCCACTCAAGGTAGACCTTATCGTTATTATCGTCACAATGCAGCTAGCCTGCGGCGGGGCGTTAGTACGATAAACGTCCGTGACCTTGAGTTTCCTTAAACCAATCACCGTAGAAACTATCCTGTGAGTGGGACTTATGGGTAGTGAAACGTAGAACAACTCTCTTACAGCCCACCTGTTAGAAAGGTTCTAAATTTACTCGCTACACCCTCACATCCCTGCATCTTTGCATCTTAGCATCATATGCATCATTTTAGCAAATGCTTAAAGGAATAAAGAAGTTTTGTTGCAAACCTCACAAATTTTACCTGAAATGAATTTCAGTTCATTAGTTTTGGGAAATAACAAGAAGTTTTACCCATTTTGACATTCTGTAACAAACTTCTTGAGTCCCTTGAGGCATTTACTAAATTTTTTACTCATATTTGCATCTCTGCATCTGCATTCTGTCAAAACTCATTCTCGTCAACTCCTTTCCAGCTGTCACACTGAGGATCTCACGCAAGTATTCAACCCGAGCCCAGGCCAAGAAGAAGATGGCTGACAGGGACCCTGAAATGGACAAAGTTAATGAAGAGCTTTCTGACCTTCGTGGAAATATGGGTCAGATGATGGAAATGTTGCAAGTCATTCGAGCGAAGTTGGATACCCAGCAGACTGTGGTGTCAGAAATTGTCACTGCAACGACTGAAGTTGTCACTGCAACGACCGAGCCTACATCATCAGTCACTACTCCTGTGACCTGGTCCCCTTTTGGGTTTCCTCCTGGATTTTTCCCTCCTTCTCAAGGTTTTGCTTCTCAGAGTGTTATTCCCTCTTCTTCAGGATTTGCTGCTCAGGGTTTCTTCCCTCCTTCTCAAGGTTTGGCTTCTCAGAGTTTTATTCCTTCTTCCCAAGGATTTGCTGCTCAAAGTTTTATTCCTTCTTCCTAAGGATTTGCTACTCAGGGTTTTATTCCTTCCTCCCAAGGATTCGCTGCTCAGGGTTTCTTCCCCCCGTCCCAAGGTCTAGCTTCTCAAAGTTTTGCACCTCCCTCTCAGGGTATGACATTTCCTTTCCAAGGTTTTGTGCCTCCTCCTCATGTATTTGCTGCTCAACAAACTGTTCCTGTGACTAATGAAGAGAATCATGCAGTTGCTAATTTTACACCAGACATTATGCACACCCGTGCTCAACCGTACTTCAATGACCATCAGGGATATGAAGCGCCAGATATGTCTGAAAACGGAGATGAGAAGCATGTGAAAATGCAAGAGAATTTCGAAACCCTTGAAAAAAGGTTAAGAGCGATTGAAGGTGACCAGATCTTTGGGGCCGTTGCCAGAGAGATGTGTCTGGTGTCTGGATTGGTAATACCTCCATAGTTCAAGATACCCACCTTTGATATGTATGAGGGTGCAACTTGTCCTAAGAACCATCTTTTGATGTACTATCGAAGAATGGCTGCACAGGTGGACAATGATAAATTAATGATCCACTGCTTCCAGGACAGTCTGAAGGGAATCTCCTCTAAATGGTATCTGACGTTTGACCAGTCGAAGATTCGCAGTTTCCAAGATTTGGCAGATGCTTTCATCCAGCAATACAAATACAACATGGATCTTGCTCCCGATAGGAGGCAACTATTGAGTATGTCACAAAAAGATTCTGAATCATTCAAAGAATATGCTCAGAGGTGGAGAGGGACCGCTTCTCAGATAGAGCCCCTATTGACTGAAAAAGAATTAGCTGACTGGTTTGTTGACACTGTGCGACCAGAATTCTATGAGAGAATGGTGGGAAGCATAACTGCTAGTTTCTCTGATTTAGTGGCCGTGGGAATCAAGGTAGAAATTGGTTTGAAAAGTGGAAAGATGAGTGGTGCGTCTGGCAGTTCCAGCAATGGTAGTGGAAATATTGGCAAGAAATTTACCAGTAATTTCCACAAGAAGAAGGAGGGTGATACAAACGCAATAATGGCAAGTCAAAGGAGAAATCAGCTTTGGCAGAGGCCTCCACCTGTGGCTCGACCCCAGTATGTCTACCCACCGCAGTTTATTCAACATCCTTATGTGGCGGCCGTTCAACCGTCATATAATCCACAAGCCCCGGTATATCGGCCAACTCAAGCAGTACCGATGTATCAGCAAGCGGCTCCAGCGTATCAACCAATGCTCAACAATCCAGGCTATCAACGAGCGGCCAATGCTCCAGCTTACCAGCAGAGGACTCCAGCTCCTCATCCGAATTCCAACTTTCAGAATAGAAGACCAGGAGGAAGAGCTCCTCATCCTCGGATCCCCATGACCTATACTGAATTGTATCCCTCACTACTGAAGAAAGGCTTGGTTACTCCAAGGCCTTTAGGTCCTCCACCAGATCCGCTTCCACCAGGTTACAACTTAAATGCCCACTGTTTGTTCCATGAAGGTGCTCCGGGGCACGATTTGGAAAATTGCATTGCTTTGAGGTATGCTGTGAAGGATCTAATGGATAAGAACATTCTGTCATTTGGGAATACTGGTCCGAATGTCAAAGATAATCCTTTACCCAAGCATGGGTCCATAAATGCTATTGTTGACGAGTCTGAAGAAGGTTTGATTTTCAACGCCACGGAGATCAAGACCTCGCTTCGAGACTTCCATGCAAAGTTAGTGGGGGCGGGTATACTAAAGAGCTGCCATAAGAATTGTGAAGGTTGTGTTGATAGTCCAAGGGGATGTGAATTGGTCTTGAAAGATGTTCAAGATTTGATTGATGAAGGTGTCTTACAAGTAAGCGGTCATATGAAGAGGAATGAAGTGGCAGTGATTGAACCCATTTTCAACTTGCCTGAATCTGATTCTACCTGGGTGCCAGTGTTCAACCTGCCTGAATCTTCAGGAGCTCAACCTATCTTCAATACTCCAGAATCTGTGGTGCCAATTTTCAATATACCTGGGCCAAGGTTTGAACAAAAGAGTAACTCTTTCCGTTATGAAGACACTAAAGCAGTTCCATGGAGGTATGATACAGGGAAAGTTCATCAGAAGATTGATAAATCTAGTCAGAAGGAAGGTTCAAAAGTTGCAAGTGCTGACATAGCGGGTGCCGGTCGTTTGACTCGTAGTGGTCGTGTTTATACACAGCAAGTCAATACGGCTCCGCCTAAAGAAGTCATTCCAGCTGTTGCCAACAAGGATAAAGAAGTAGTCTTGGGAGAAGAGGATGCAGAATTTCTCAGAATCATAAAGAAGAGTGATTATAAGGTTATTGATCAGCTACATCAAACGCCTTCCAAAATATCTATCCTATCACTTCTTATGCATTCTCCGGCTCATCGAAGTGCGCTTCAGAAGTTGCTAGCTCAAGCACATGTTACGCATGATATAACTGTGAATCAGTTTGATGGAGTCATTGCCAATATCACTGCATGTAACAATCTCAGCTTCAGTATGGAGGATCTCCCAAAGGAAGGCTTAGACCATAACCGTGCTCTCCACATATCCGTGAAATGTCAAGAGGATACTTTAGCAAGAGTTCTTGTGGATACAGGATCTTCATTGAATGTTTTGCCGAAAAGAACACTTGCTAAGTTATCTTATCAAGGGGCAGAGATGAGGCCCAGTGCACTAATTGTGAAAGCTTTTGATGGGTCAAGGAGAACCGTTATTGGAGAAGTAGACTTACCGATCTTGATTGGGCCACAGGTCTTCAAAATCACTTTCCAGGTTATGGACATCAATCCTAATTACAGCTGCTTGCTGGGAAGACCTTGGATCCATGCTGCTGGGGCAGTCACTTCTACCCTACATCAAAAGATGAAGTTTGTGGTCGATAACAAGCTGGTAACCGTGTCTGGGGAGGAAGATCTCATGGTTAGCAACCTTTCATCCTTTAGCTATATTGAGGCTGATGAGGATGCTTTGGAAACTTCTTTCCAAGCTCTTGAGATAGCCAATGTTGTCCTTGTGGAAGTAGAGGAACCAAAAGGGAAGGGCATCCCATCTTTTGCATCGCTGAAGAGTACCATTTCCACCATTGAAGAAAGAAGCTATGAAGGTTGGGGTGATGTCATCGAGGTCAAGCAGAAGCTAGATCGTTGCGGGTTGGGTTACAAACCAACTCATGGGAAGGAAGGAGCGTCAACCTCCGTTAAAGGACGTCCGAAGACCATTCAAGAAGTGTTCTCCAGTGCTGGTTATCAGGTCAATGCAGTTGATGGAGTTTTTGAAGATGAAGATGTGAATCATTTGGTCTATCAGTGTGAAGCAGCTTTGGGCAATTGGGAGGCAGTTGAGATCCCAGAATTTTTTCCACTGTCAAAGTAATTTATTGTTTTTCTTTAAGTGTTTTCAAAGTTCCCTAGCCCTGCCCAAGGCTATGGGATCATTTTGTAGGGCCCCTTCTCATTTTTCAAGTTAATCAATCAATGAAGGCATTTTGTTAAATTCTTACTTGGTTTTTATTTACTGTTTTTCGCTTTTCACTTTTAAAAGAAAATGGCAATCTTTCAAAGCTAATAAAAAAGGTTTCTTGCATTCCTCCGTTTTTCACTTTTAATAAAAGCAAATCATTCCCATATGCAGAACAAATGAAAACCCCGTTGAATCCAATGACTCTATTTTCTCTCCTAACTTCGATTCGCCCATCTACCAAGCGGAAGATGAAAGTGAGGAAGATTGTGATATTCCTGAAGAACTGGCAAGATTAGTTGAGGATGAGCACACAGATCTTCAGCCGCATAAGGAGCAGGTAGAGACCATCAACCTTGGCACCGATGAAGATAAGAAGGAAGTAAAGATTGGTACAACACTTGGGGCAGACGTCAGAGAAAGATTGGTCAAGCTTCTCAAAGAGTATGTGGATGTGTTTGCATGGTCGTACCAGGATATGCCCGGTTTGGACACAGACATAGTTGTTCATAAGTTGCCGCTTCGACCAGATTGTCCGCCTGTAAAGCAAAAGCTCCGAAGAACAAGACCAGACATGGCTCTGAAGATTAGAGAGGAGGTCAAAAGACAGTTTGATGCTGGATTTCTCGCAGTTGCAAAGTACCCTGAGTGGGTAGCTAACATTGTGCCAGTCCCCAAGAAGGATGGCAAGGTTAGGATGTGCGTGGACTATAGAGATTTGAACAAAGCCAGTCCCAAGGACGATTTCCCTCTTCCGCACATTGATACATTGGTTGACAACACTACTAAGTTTGCTGTTTTCTCTTTCATGAACGGATTTTCAGGATATAACCAGATCAAGATGGATCCTGATGACATGGAAAAGACCACTTTTATCACACCATGGGGCACGTATTGTTACCAAGTTATGCCGTTTGGTCTTAGAAATGCGGGAGCCACTTATCAAAGGGCAATGGTCACCCTTTTTCATGATATGATGCATAAGGAGATAGAAGTTTATGTGGATGATATGATCGCCAAATCACAGAGTGATGAGGATCATTTGAATCATCTTCTGAAGTTATTTAAGCGTCTCAGAAAGTTCCAACTGCGTCTGAATCCAGCTAAGTGTACCTTTGGGGTACGATCAGGGAAGTTACTCGGTTTTATTGTTAGCCAGCAAGGAATTGAGGTAGATCCGGATAAGGTCAGAGCAATTCAAGAAATGCCAGCTCCAAAAACAGAAAAGCAAGTCAGAGGTTTCCTAGGAAGACTGAACTACATCTCTAGATTTATCTCCAATATGACTGTTACCTGTGAACCGTTATTCAAGTTGCTCCGGAAGAATCAAGCAATTGAGTGGAGTCCTGATTGTCAACTAGCTTTTGAGAAGATCAAGGTTTATCTGCAAGAACCTCCTATCTTAATCCCACTTACCCCAGGGAAACCTCTCTTCATGTACCTGACTGTACTCGAGGGATCTATGGGTTGCGTATTAGGCCAACAAGATGAAACTGGTCGTAAGGAGCACGCCATTTATTACCTAAGCAAGAAGTTCACTGACTGTGAAAGCAGATATTCGCTTTTAGAGAAGACTTGCTGTGCTCTGGCGTGGGCGGCCAAACGTCTCAGGCAGTACATGATTTGTCACACCACTTTGTTGATCTCGAAGATGGATCCGATAAAGTACATCTTTGAGAAGCCTGCTTTGACTGGAAGACTTGCCCGTTGGCACATGTTGTTATCCGAATATGACATCCAGTACGTAACCCAGAAGTCTATTAAAGGCAGTGTTTTGTCTGAATACCTTGCTGATCATCCTGTTGAAGATTATGAACCTCTGAAGTTCGATTTCCCGGACGAGGACATTATGTTGATAAAGGATTGTGAAGTTCCCGGTCCTGATGAAGGTCCCGAGCCAGGTTCTCGTTGGAAGATGATGTTTGATGGTTCCTCTAATTACATGGGGCATGGTGTGGGAGCTGTTTTGATGAACCCTGATGGTGGTTACACTCCTTTCACGGCTAGATTGTGCTTTGAATGTACAAACAACATTGCTGAGTATGAAGCATGTGTTTTAGGTATTGAAGCTGCAATCGATACTAGAATCAAGATCCTCGAGGTATACGGAGACTCAGCCTTGGTAATTTACCAAGTCAAAGGTGAATGGGAGACCCGTGATGAGAAGTTAATCCCTTATCGTGCCCACATTGTGGAGTTAATTAAATACTTTGATGAAGTCACCTTCCACCATGTTCCAAGGGCGGAAAATCAAATTGCAGACGCTTTAGCTATGTTGGCATCTATGTTTCAAGTCAGATTTCTTAATGAAGCGCCGCTCATTACAATCGAGCGAAAAAATGCACCTGCCTACTGTCTACTGGTCGAAGAAGAAACTGATGAGAAACCATGGTTCTATGACATCAAGAACTACTTGCAAAACCAGGAGTACCCAACTGATGCAACAACTCTGGACAAGAAGACTCTGAGAAGATTGGCGTCCAAGTTCTTCCTCAGCAACAATGTACTCTACAAGAGAAATCATGATATGGTTCTGCTCAGATGTGTGGACAAGCGCGAAGCAGACTTATTGATCAGGGAAATCCATGAAGGATCATTTGGAACACATGCCAATGGACATGCCATGTCCAGGAAGATTTTGAGAGCTGGATATTTTTGGTTAACCATGGAATCAGATTGTTTCAAATACGCCAGGAAGTGTCATAAATGCCAGATTTATGCCGACAAGGTGCACGTACCTCCGACACTTTTGAAGGTTCTGTCATCGCCTTGGCCTTTCTCAATGTGGGGTATCGACATGATAGGGGCAATTGAGCCTAAAGCTTCCAATGGTCATCGGTTTATCTTGGTTGCAATCGATTACTTTACCAAATGGGTAGAAGCAGCTTCCTACACCAACGTGACGAAGCAAGTGGTTGCCCGTTTCATCAAGAACCAAATTATCTGCCGATATGGGATCCCAAGCCGAATCATCACAGATAATGGGACTAATTTGAACAACAAGACAATGAAGGAGTTGTGTGATACTTTCAAAATTGAACATCATAATTCTTCTCCTTACCGTCCGAAGATGAATGGAGCTGTTGAAGCAGCGAACAAGAACATCAAGAAAATCTTGCAGAAGATGGTAAAGACCTACAAAGATTGGCACGAGATGCTACCGTATGCCTTACACGGATACAGAACATCAGTTCGCACTTCAACAGGGGCAACCCCTTTTTCTTTGGTGTATGGGATGGATGCAGTTCTCCCTATCGAAGTAGAGATACCATCTTTGAGGATCTTGATGGAAACCAAACTGGAGGAAGCTGAGTGGGTCCAGAGCAGATATGACCAACTGAACCTCATTGATGAGAAGAGAATGACCGCCATGTGCCACGGCCAGTTGTACCAGAAGCGCATCAAGAGAGCATTTGACAAGAAAGTCCATCTCCGAGAATTCAAAGAAGGAGACCTTGTACTCAAGAAAATCTTGCCAGTCCACAAAGACATGCGTGGGAAATGGAGTCCTAACTATGAAGGCCCATATGTTGTGAAGGTGGCATTTTCCGGAGGTTCCTTAATCCTCACAACTATGGATGGTGAACAACTGAAGCACCCGGTGAATTCTGATGCAGTCAAAAAATATTATGCCTAAAGAAAGCCCGATAGGTCGAAAACCAGCAATGGCGGCCTATGCAAAAATGGGTATCCCGGTAGATCATAACCTATGAAGGAGATCCAGGAAAAAGTTAGGGATAAAAAAAATTAGAGCTCGCTAAGTTGAAAACCCGAAAGGGCGGCTTAGGCAAAAAAGAGCGTCCCGGTGGATTGAAAACCCGAAAGGGCGGTCCAGGCAAAAGTTAGGGACAAAGGCATTTGACTGTATCAGATGGTGTTTATCATTGAAGATCAATACTTGAAGACCAACCCAGTCTCTTTTGTCAGAAGCAATGTGTTGGGCGGTTTTAGTTATTAGGGATTATGGTGGTCGTTGGATTCAATGTAGGCCCTTCCCCATTGCCATTTTCAATTTGTAATTTTCCATGGAGTTTTTGCTATTGGCAAGCTACCATTCTTAAATGAAATACAACCTTTGCCTTTAAATTTTGTCTTTTTAGTTCTTATTTTCTTTGTTATGCGAAATGTCTTCAATGAATTACAAGTTAACTTTGAAAATGAAAAATTTTTAGAAACAGTTTTGAAAACGTACGGAAAACATTCAAATTTCTTTGACTTTAGAAAAATTAAAAGATTCTCTGTCTTCTAAAAACCTTTGGCTGGTGACAACACTCCCATACTATTATTACAGAAATCCCCACAGAGAATTATAAGCCGATAGCACTCTTGGATGAATCCTTGGACCAAGCACCGATTTCCAAGTTTGAAGACATCTCCCCAGCATCTTTCTTATTGCTCATCTGAGTATTTGCGCTGAGATCCTACTCTTCCTGCTTTGTCGAAACTCTCTGTCTCTCCATAGAGTCAGCATTTGCACATCATGGTCATTCGCATCATGTTCATTGCATACGCATTTGACATAATCATCTGTTTATCCCCAGTTGTCGTCTGTCTAACCCCAAATCCAGATTACTGTCTTTTGTTATTTTAAGTCCACTATTTGTTGGTACACCACAGTGCGGTTAACCGAGTCTGTTTTCCTAGCAACACTAATATCCCCCGCAGAGGCCCTCCTTGATGTACCTTGGTACAACCAATATTTCTTTTAAGCCCAATTATCATTGGCATGAGTCTTTTAAACTGCTTGCTTAAAACTTAGGACTGTTTAATTCAAATGCATCTGTGTTTCCCTGATAGCTCCTAAAAAGTTTTCTAAAAGTTCTTTGTTTTAAGAATTTCCTGAGGTTGGCCGTTTATCTCGCCGAAGACTCCAACATTTATTCTTATTTTCCAGCCTGGTCGCTTAGAGCCATTCGATTTATCTTTAAACGTTTCGCATGCTACTCCCAATGTCAGTATGTATGCACAGAGCCACGGCCTGAATACTATTTTCATTTTCCAATCCTTGGTTTCAACAGCTACACTTGAACCTGTTGATATACTATTTTGGACTTATGACAGTTATTTATTTCTCCAACCACCGTGTTGAATTTTATTTTCCAGACCACCGTGTCGCTGCCTGTCACTTTATTTCCAGACCACCGCGTCTCTATCGGTTATTTTATTTTCAGACCACCGCGTCTCTATCGGTTATTTTATTTTCAGACCACCGCGTCTCTGTCTATTATTTTATTTCCAGGCCACCACGTCTTTGCCTGTTATTTTATTTCCAGACCACCGTGTCGTTATCTATTATTTCCAGACCACCGCGTCAATGTTTGTCATTTTTATTTCCAGACCACCGCGTCTCTATCTGTTATTTTATTTCCAGACCACCGCGTCTCTATCTGTCATTTTTATTTCCAGACCACCGCGTCTCTATCTGTTATTTTATTTCCAGACCACCGCGTCTCTATCTGTCATTTTTATTTCCAGACCACCGCGTCTCTATCTGTTATTTTATTTCCAGACCACCGCGTCTCTATCTGTCATTTTTATTTCCAGACCACCGCGTCTCTATCTGTCATTTTTATTTCCATACCACCGCGTCTCTATTTGTCATTTTTATTTCCAGACCACCGCGTCTCTATCTGTTATTTTATTTCCAGACCACCGCGTCTCTATCTGTCATTTTTGTTTCACAGACCACCGCGTCTCTATCTGTCATTTTTATTTCCAGACCACCACGTCTCTATCTGTCATTTTTATTTCCAGACCACCGCGTCTCTATCTGTCATTTTTATTTCCAGACCACCGCGTCTCTATCTGTTATTTTATTTCCAGACCACCGCGTCTCTATCTGTCATTTTTATTTCCAGACCACCGCGTCTCTATCTGTTATTTTATTTCCAGACCACCGCGTCTCTATCTGTCATTTTTATTTCCAGACCACCGCGTCTCTATCTGTCATTTTTATTTCCAGACCACCGCGTCTCTATCTGTCATTTTTATTTCCAGACCACCGCGTCTCTATCTGTTATTTTATTTCCAGACCACCGCGTCTCTATCTGTCATTTTTGTTTCACTAACCACCGTGTCACTACCTGTTATTTTATTTCCTGACCACTGTGTCGTTGCTAGTTATTTTATTTCCTGACCACCGCGTCAATGGCTGTTATTTCACGACCACTGCGCCAACGTCTGTTATTTTATTTCCTGCTCACCATATTGATGTTTGTTTATTCCTGACTGTTGTGTCAGTGTCTGCTATTCGGTTCTCCTGGCTGCCGAGTCGAGACCAGTTCTATCTTTCTCAATCACCGAATCGCTGTATTGAGACCCCCAACAACCACTTTGAACTTGCTAACTCATCACTTCAGTTAGTCTGTCTTTAATCTTACGCTTGTTTTCCGTTTTCTGTCATTCTTAGTGCCGGCAGTTACACTTGAACCTGCTGTATTATCACTTTGAATACATACCGTTTTCGTCTTGTCATCCCTAGCATATTGTTACCCCCAGTGAGTCTTCACCCTCATTTGCATGTCTGTGAATCACCGTTGCATTTGTTTGCATCATACCATGTTCAGCATATTCATCATCAAATCAGCATGTTAAGTTTCCTTGCATCTTGCATGTCATATCCCCAGCAAAACAAAGGAGTCCCACGTAGTTCATGGCATGCCATTGCATTTAGGGGGAAAATTTTCGGTTATTTCTATATTTAAATACCTTTCACTCCGATTTTATGAGGATTAACATCACTCATTTTATCTGGTAAAGTTATTTAAATAGGGGCAACTGTCACACCCCAAATTTTACCCCTAACATTCATTCGTCTCACCATTTGCATGCTTTTGCGCATATCAGTCATGTTTGACTCATAGGAGAGGGTTTCGGGAAAGATTTGTTGATTTCATAACAAGTATTGGAGGTTTGATTTGGTTCAAGAAACTAGGTTTTATGCTTGGAAATTTAGATTGGTGGATTGATCTTATAAGAGTTGGAATAGGGATTTCAAAGTTGGGTCATGATTAATCTTCTATGAAACATTTACTGGTTGTCATTTGGAAAAGAAGAAAGAGAGGTATCCTGAAGTTTGATTTTCCACCAGTCATGTGGATTTTGAAATCTTTGGATTCCCTGCCTAGAGAGTTGGTAATAGAGGTATCTGTTTGTGTTGATTCCAATGTCAATCTTCCATTTGTAATTTCAAGTCCAAAGTCCTAGTTAGTTTCAAGTCTAATCTATAATTTCTAAGCCATTGCCGATGCTCAGATTTCTTTACAAATCCATTTCAAGTGAATTTCCGAATTTCAAACTTATGCTTTAAGCTTCCTATTCAAATTCAAGTTTGGTTCCATCTACCTTTTAGTTTCAAGGCCAAAGCTTATTCCCAAGTGTCGATCCTAATTCCCCATTCCTAATTTCCATTTTTTAAGTCTTTTCAATTCCTAGTGTCTAAAATCATTTCCATTTCAAATTTCAAGTTTAAGTTTCTTAGTTTCTATTTTATTTATATATTTCAGATTTTTGATTTATTTCTATTCAAAGTCTATTTCGCATTTTTTTTCTTTCTTTCTTTTCAATTTCAAAATCCAAATTCCAAGTTTTCTTTCCAATTTCATTCCAAGTTTTGGCTTCAATTGTCAAATTGTGTCCATGTTCTCTAGTCCTATTTCAAATCCATATCACAAACACATTTCATTTATTTTTATCCTTTTTAAATTTTCCTATAAATCCCAAATTCAATGCCAATTTTAGTCCCCATTTCATTACCATTGCAAGATCTCATTCAGATTTCCGTTTCAACTCTTGTTGCAAAATCCTAAAGTCATATTTCTTAGAGAGCTGGAATTGCAAGAAAATGAAGTTGATAGTCACAAAGGATGTTGGTTTAATTGTTTTCCGGAAAATTATACATCACTTGTGGCTCCTTATTTTCCTTTTTGTTTGCCTTAAAGGAGAGATTAGCTTGGGAGTACTTGGGACTTATGAGAGACTTATGGCTAGATCTCCTAATCTCCACTTGGTCCAAAGAAGTGCTTGATGATGCGCTTCGGAAGTTACTAACATGCATGGCAATAATGGAGCTTGTCATGTGGCAGCTCGACACTTTTCTTTTTTAAAAAAAAGGGGTTCACAATTGAGGTTTTATAAATATCAAGATGTAAAAAATCACAATGTTTGTGTTCACAATATACACAGATGAAGGATCTGTCATAAATGATTATTACAAAAGAGAAATCCTGAGTTTTTGAGTGATACACCATTGGTACACCAAGAATCATCTTAAGCTTTTTCTTTGAAGCACACCAACTGACATTGCGACAACTGCAATTTCAGGCCTTTTCCCAAGCCGTTTCCACGCTAGCCCTCAGCACTCCATCACTCTGATCAACTTTGCCATTAATAAGACGATCATACAGAACCAGAATCCAAACAACGGCAGCAACCTCCTGCGACGTATTCTTCACTTCCGTTACCTCGTTTCGTCAACATCAACGAATGAACTCCTAATCCAAGACTCTCTTTTGCCTGCAAATAAAAAATCACAAACAATAATCAATCTGCCAGTTTGCATCTTGGCAATTCATTGAAGCAGTAAAAGTTAGACACAGAAAGGTTGAACGTGCTAAAACACTACATGATGAAGCCAAACAATGACAATGAGATAAAGACAAATAATAAATTAGAAATGCAGGATAGAAATAAGGAGCATTCTACTGCATTGTCAAAATTTCAGTGTTCAAACAAGTGCTCATTCTAATTCAGTGCCCCTTTAAGCCGTTGTATCAAGACCGGCGGGCAATCTCCATCCAATTGGATGCTCCCCCCCTCTGCAGACAGTTGTAGAGAAAGATGGAACCGTTGGATCATCAACAACACAATATGTAACTTCCGTCTTCTCTCAACCGCAACGAAAGAGATGTGCAACCCATTATCCATGCTTGTAACTTCCTACACCAGCAAGTTCACAAAGTCAGACCCCGTTATTCGACTTTCGTATATGGAAGCTGTGGAAATACTGGAGGAATACGTGAATAATGTTAAGGAATTTAAGAACAAATTAAAGTGGTTGATTGATCTAGCTTTTGAGCATGAAAGATATCTTACAGAAGTCAAGAACTAGAAACTTGTTACAATCTATAACCATCCAAAGCCTCAAAGCTCAAGAGTGCGTTCGAGCCCATAATAGCAGTAGTTTCAGCTACCGCCAACAGCAGCAAAAGCTCCAGCCAACCTGCAAACAACCAAACCAATTTAGAACCGTAAAACACTGATGGAAGGATCACATCCAAGGCTAAGGTAAGTTGCTATGATGATAATGATACAATCCATGGTGCGGATTCTAAACCTACCAGACGAAATGACAATTGCTTCTCGCGTCAAGTGAATAAGTTGGGGGAGTGGTCGCTGAGTTTTATTGAAGTTCTAATTGAACCTTGGGATATCACAAGCTGATGTTAACCCGTTTCGTTTGAGTCTAAGGTTGTGGGATGTTGTTTAACACACCAAGTCTTTTGAATATCATCTACTTTGCTCCTTGGCCCCAAAGCTGTTTTGCAGGATAGCATAGCCCTGAAATCAGAGGAGGATTTCTGCATTAAGCATACCAATGAAAAGTCAAAATTGTGCAACAAACTAAAGTTTCACCACAGTAAATTTGTGAATACTGAGGTAATAAGCAAGCAAACACAAAGGAAAATCCATTCAATCTGAACTCAACTAATTCAGTTCGTTTTGAACAAGAAAAATCAGGTCAAAATAATGCAGTATAGAAACAAACAAAAAGTCAGAAGGTGCAGAACCCAGTTTCACAAAAATGGCAAAAATATGTTTTGATGCAAAAAGGGATGACAGACCTATTCCAATGTCATTTTTCTCAGCAAGTTTTTCAAAATTTCAAAACCCTAATTTTTAGGTTATAAAAGGAGACGAGTTCATTGAGAAAAGGGGCCGCATCCGAAAACCAGAAATCATACAAAGATAACCCTATTTTTTTTCAAAGAGTTAAAAGAAGAACGGAGGCGCAAAGAAGGTAGAAGCAAATCAAGCAAAATACGGAGTGACTTACCATATCGCCTTCTTCAACGCATCCATTTTCGGTAGACATCTTATACCTTTGCTTTATCGCTTTCTTTCTCTGGTTATGTTAATAATCGCCTGACTTTAATGAGAATGGGGGTAAGGATCCAAAAGGGGTTAGGGTTCATATTCACGCTGTATTGTTGACTGATTTTTGATCGATTGTTGGATGTTTATGGCTAATTTGGGGTTGATTTTTTTGTTTTTTGAACTTGTGTTTGTATTCTCGGCTGTTGAATGATGAGTGAGATTTGAGGATGGAGTGTTGGAGTTTGCTTCGTTCTGGGTTTCGAGAGGAATACCCCGCGCCGTTGTGGCTCTAGGTTTTCTCATTTTTGCTTTTGTTTCCAGCTTGTAACAGAAGGCCGGGTCACGGGTTTAACCCGACCTGAGATTCCCCCATGCGGATCGCCCTATGGGCCTTTCTTGTTAGGCCTTTAAGCGGATCTTCCTGTTTGTGTGTGTTATGACTAAATATATCTCTTATATGTGTGTTATGTTATTACTAATTCTATTTCTTTTCTTTATGATTTAGTTTTTTTAGTTTTTTAGTTTTTTAGTGTTGATTTTGTTGTTTTGAATGCTCCAAATATAAAATAAATATCTCATGTTAACTTTTTATGTAATCTATTTAATTAACTTATTAGGTAATTGTATGACCCTATTTAATCTAGTTAGTTAATTGTTTACCTTCTAACTGATTTTACTTGTAGGATATTGTTATGTTTTCTTGCCCATTTATTTGATAGTACAATGACGATGTATGACAAATACAGACTTATCCATATTTTCACCTTTTACCATAAGTTGCAAAAATAATAGCGAGCATGTTCACATTAAAAGGGAATCGTTGCAAATTTAATTCAAATTCTTGGTCCAACGCCAAGTAAATAAGTCGTGCACCTACATTTGCACACACGTAAGTCGATTACCAAATGATCGCCATCTGCACGACTTATCGCTCATCTTAATTAATTTACGGAAAAAAGGAACTCCGGAGTCTAGCATTCCGCACGTTCTGGATTGAACTGCAAATGGGCTAGCCCCACGCGTTGGTTCAATCACCGTTCGCATAAAAACATTTCAAGTCATCTTAATTAATTTACGGAAAAAAGGAACTCCGGAGTCTAGCATTCCGCACGTTCTGGATTGAACTGCAAATGGGCTAGCCCCACGCGTTGGTTCAATCACCGTTCGTTTAAAAACATTTCAAGTCATCTTAATTAATTTACGGAAAAAAGGAACTCCGGAGTCTAGCATTCCGCACGTTCTGGATTGAACCGCAAATGGGCTAGCCCCACGCGTTGGTTCAATCACCATTCATATATCAAATATTCAAATCTCAAATTAAAACATACCAACCAATTCAAAGCATTTTCATAATTAATTAGCGAGTAACTGAACTCCGGAGTCTCGCATTCCGCACGTTCTTGAATGCAACCGCAACATGGGCTAGCCCCACGCGTGGTTCATTTGCCCTCTCGTTTTAAAACACCTTTAACAAAGTCAAACACTTTCTTCTAAAAAGAACCTTGTTTAAATCATTCTATCTCTCGAACAAGCTAGCACTTCAGCCTCCACCGCGAGTAAAAGTCAACGCTTATCAGTAGAATGCGTTTTAAATAACTGTTCAATAAAAACCACAAACCGTAGTAGTACGAACTACGGAGCTCTGACTTTCCCATTGCACAAGGGAATACGTAGGCACGGGGATTTTAATCCTTCGCGAGCACAATAAATAAAAATTAACCATTTTCACCCTACTAAAAAAATCAATCTTTTTTCTGTCACCCTAATAAAAAATTTAATTATTTTTTTCGTTAAATCAATAATAAAAAACCTTAATCCTTTCTCCGTCTTAAATAATTTAAAACTTTAACAAACATAGTAATAACCATTTAGAAGACATAGACTAAGATCAAACATTTAATCGCATAATTAGCTAAGAGGTTCCCGTTGAGTACAACGGACGTGAGGGGTGCTAATACCTTCCCCTTGCGTAACCGACTCCCGAACTTAGAATTTGGTTTCGTTGACCATTTCTTATCCTTCCTTTAGGTTGTATCTATATCTCCCTTTTCTCTAGTAGAATAAATAGAATTAGGTGGCGGCTCTGTTGTTTTGTTTTAGGATTGTATTTTTCGAGGTACGACACGCTGCTAATCATTATATAGAACGATTCCACAGCTTCCCATCGGTACCAAGAACGCTTCGATCGGGCACTCAAGTCCAAATGTATGCATCTTAGAAAAAAATCCCATTTTCCAAAACATAACAATGATAACCGGTCACTACCAGGATGGTAACTGATTACTCAGTGCAATCCTGGACTTCCAGTAGCTAAAGGAGATTTAGAAACACAATTATGTAACCGAGTACTACCAAGAGGGCAATCCGATTACTCAAACGCAGAAGCAAACTTCTAGTCTTTATTGTTACATAAACCTCCCAAACTCATCCCAATCACATCCAAAAGTTACAACCATACCCACCGATGATTCCACACATATAGTAGTCACACCACCAGAGTCCTAATGAGCGAACAGTCATTGCTCACACTTCCTTAACTTTAGTCTTAATAACAACTTAACAACTCGATAGTACATTTGTCTAAGAATATTTTCCGATATCGCTTTCTCATAATACACTATCATTACGGTTACCATATCGTGTTCACTTCACGCTCTGTGGTAATCCTCTCATACTCAAACATAATTCATCTTACTAGAACTCTCTCGAAACCAAAGGGATTACTTTATCACTTATCACAATCTTATATAGTCCATACCAAATACGCCTCAAGTCACTAAATAAAGCTTGTTCTTTCTTCGACACTATACTTTATAATATTCCTTGGGTAGTTTCAACACTTACCGAATTGATCCCTTACTAAATATAACACCATGATGCATCACTATAAACTTGTATCCTCGATCATAACCAAAAATAAAACAACAACCTTATATTCTTCGTATGGGGTGCGCTTGTCTTCCCTGAAACATGTAGTCACTTCCTTGTGTTTCTCTTCACGCTTCATCGCGACTTTAGGTTCTCAAAAGAAAATGAACATTCTTAACTTATAGCTTTTATCCATCTGTAAGGTATTATCCGGATACATTCCTTGAAGTACTCTCGTTCATCTATGATGCCACCACGGTCTTAGAACTGAAATACTAACAATTATCTCACTCTCGAACCTACGTCGCACATTCCATAAAGCATCTTCGCTTCTCATGAAATGAAACTTCTCAACACTCTTGTCCATATCGATGACTATTACTGATCCACCAATGACTTTACGTAATCCTTGATACACTGACCACTCCTACTGCAGATATTTGTACCCTTCAAACTTTTCCATTCCAAAGGATTCCTCGAACAACAAACTACTCGGCAACTCCATGTTACAGGAAGTAAAACTCTTAAGAAGACTCCAACTGAGCTAACCAAAGCTCCTTCTGTTAACTCTTGGCTTGATCCCACTCTCACAACACAAGTTGCGACAACACTTTGGAGTCCTCATGGTCGCACAACCATGATTCTACCTATCACATATATAACATTAGGTTGATCAGGCCCAATACTACATAATATGATGTTAAAAACCATGTCAGCCAGACACACTTAAGAGGCAGGAAATATTTACTAATGATATTTCAAGGCTAGGTCGAGGATACAACCTGCTCTGATACCAATTGTAACGCCCATATAATATATATCTAGAATAATATCATACAAGGGTTAATTTGGTACTGACACCATCATAAATCCCTACTAGTATAATTTACATTCTTGACCAATTCTAATATTGTTTACAAAAATGGTACAAGACATGGAAATCATACTAAAATAAAATCACTAAGATCAATACAATATCCATTATTGTAAAAAAGATAGAAAATACACAGTGGAAGACTAAAACTATGCTTCACTTGAAACATCCCGAGCATAACTTCACTTGTAAATAAAATCTGCAAAAGAAACCTGAAAAGCAACAATAATAGTGGAGTGAGATATCAACATATCATTGGGTTCCCTATCTTAGAGTTCTCTCGGCTCTAAGGGTTCAATCTAAACATTCTCTAGTCTTTGGCCACTTCTCGTACAAGAAATAAAATAAAATGGAACATAAGTCCATGCCTACTCTCAATGCCAAACGAGTGGAACATCTACCTCAAGCCTTTACGGATGCTTCCCGTGGGACTAAAGGTAACCCACCTCAAGACTTACTCAAGACTTTACGGAGGAATCGATATAACACTCACCAAAGTCTTTACGGATGCTTCCCGTGGAACTAAGAATAACCCACCTCAAGACTTACTTAAGACTTCCCGCGTAAGCCATTGTAGTACTCACCTCAAGCCTTTACGGATGCTTCCCGTGGGACTCAAAGCAACCCACCTCAAGACTTACTCAAGACCTTACGGAGGATCTAGTAACATACACACCTCAAGTCTTTATGGATGTTTCCCGTGGGACTCAGAATAACCCACCTCAAGACTTACTCATACTTTACGGAGATCCCAATGTAATACATACCTCCAGTATTTACAGATGCTTCCCGTGGGACAAAAGTCAAACCACCTCAAGACTTACTCAGACTTTTACGGAGGACCTATCATATTACACAAATCAAACCACTATCCCCGTGTCACTACACGGTACCTCAAGCCTTTACGGATGCTTCTCATGGGACTAAAATAATCCACCTCAAAACTTACTCAAGACTCTACGGAGGACACTGTGTAATACACACCTCTAGTCTTTACGGATGCTTCCCGTGGGACTAAAGATAGCCCACCTCAAGATTTACACAAGACTATTCCGGAGGCCTAGTGTATAGCACGCTAACGGTTCGCAACAACCTAGGTAAAACTAGGCACCTAACAGCTCATACCATCTAATAATTTCTAGTCACAATATTATGCCACACTATTAGTTTATGGTAAGATTTCCTCACTCTTTTTCATTCTTGATGTTTTTAACTATATAGTTCTTAAACATATAATTCTAATATTTTTAATTGAATTATCACCATTAAATAATTCTAACAATAATCGCATTGTCTCTACTTCCATTCAATCCTCATGATTCAACATATACAACACAAACCGATTAGCACCCATATTCTCTAATAGGCATAATCACGGTTAATCGGAAAAGTCGGGTAAAAATATAATTTTTCAGCATCATGTCTTAGAATATAATTTTAACTTCAAAACGATATGCGGAACACTGAAAACGGATACCTGGATCAAAAATGAAAAAAACACAATTCACCTGAAAGCTACAGTTCGCGGGGCGAACTCAGAAAAAATCTGCTAAAAACCAGCTACGGGAAACCATTCCCAAAACCTCCAAATTTCACAAAAGTGCACCAAAACAGAGGAATCCAATCACAAATATGCATATAATCATATACCAAATATCATACTTAGATTTATCGAGTTTTTAACTGTTTATTCTTTCGATTTCAAGCTTTTCTACCAAAATCCCTAAAACTCATAAATCCTAAAACTCAACCAAAAGTTATAACAAAAAGTATCTAACTACGAACCCACCTTGCAATCGACGAGGAGATTGATGAAGATGAAGATGAAGATTCGATGAAGAAATGGTGATGATTCTTGATCTTGAAACTTCTGGGTTTTTCCTCTTCTTTTCCTTCTCTTCTTTTTCTTTCTCTTCCTTTCTTTTCCGTTCTTTTTTTTCTTACCAACTTTCTTCTTTTTTCTTTCTTATAAATCTTTCTTTTCTCTTTTAATAAAAATAACCATTAATTATCAGTTAGTAACACTAACTGGTCCAATTTGAGAGTATCCATAAATGTCTCTGAGTCGAATAATACTAATTAATCTTAATTAATATTATCCATAGCACTTAATTAAATACGGGGTATTACAATGCACATTCTATACCTTCTGATTGGCTCCAATATTTCCTCCAAGTCTACACAATGGATTTCCCCTCTAAAGTATTCACAATCATATCGTCGATGTAGACCTCCAGAATTTACCCTATTTTCTTTGAGAATAATGTGTGCATTATTAGTCTTTAATAAGTGACGCAGACATTCTTCAGTTAAAAAGGCATGATATTGTAATAGTAATTGGTATAGTTAGACATGAATGTCGTCTTGGTTACCTTCAAAGGAAATAAACAAAGAAAAACTACATTGACAATGTTATTCTTACACTCACATTTACACCTACACCAATAAAACCGACTATAAATGTCCATAAACAATGCATGAATAATAATTTTTTTATAATGAAACAAAGTTGATTAATAAACGTTCAAATATAAAAAATAGCTTTTTGTAGTACACCAAAGTTGATTAATGAAATATAAAAAAGTTGGTTAATAAAATTATAAAATTGGTTAATCATATGATATTCCTTAATCCAAAAAAAATATATTTTTGTAAAACTATTTTATTATATTATTTTTCTGTTAACCGTGTTAATAAACAGTGAAATAGGATATAATATAAATTTTGGTGGAAGAAAAACATTTTTCAAACTACATGTTCCAAAACAAAAACACAAGGCATCCAAAGCTCATACCAATAACTTATCTTATTCATTTGTTCTTAAAAATCAACATAGAAAATATAGAATCCAATCAACAATAAGACTTGAACCTTTTATTTTTCTCAAAACAACACCACATAGAACATTCATTTTCACATCATCTCAATCTGGCTACCGCTACCACGCTTATTCTTCTTGGTCGCAGCAACTTCAACATCTTCATACAATGAACTTCCATATTTAGAACTCGAATTCTCTAGTTTATCACCTTGACCCCAAATTGCATAAGCTTCTTCACCATGAGCAGCTTCATCACCAATCTCCATATCCTCTTCGGACATTCTCAACGGAACAAAGATTCTAATAACCAGACATATCAAACTTGTGCTAACAACATTAACAAAGATAACAAACAAAATTCCAAGGAATTGGATTCCGATTTGTCTGAATCCAGTGCTTGCTATGTTCATTTGTATTCCATAAAATAAACCAACGTATTTGTTATAAGCATCGTAGAACAAGTAGTTCAGTCTTGGTTCAGCAAATAGACCAGTGAGAATTCCTCCAAGACTTCCTGCAATTGCATGAGTGTGTAACACTGCCATTGTGTCGTCCACCTTTTGAAGTAGCTTTGATCTCTTGTGTATTACCATCATGGTAAACCATGGAATTGACCCCGAGAATAGTCCCATTATAAGTGCTGCCCAACCTTGTACAACACCTGAGTAAGATTGATAAAATAAGAATCAGTTATAACATTACAGAGACTAATCCGTCCAACTCAGTTGAACAACTCCTTCGAGAGTTTTAATACTATTTTCTTAAATATAAGTAGGAAACTAATATCTCATAGTAAATGATCCGCATGGTTTTAAGATACTGTCCGCAATGACTGCAATCAATCAGAACTTAGTTGAATATTTTACAAACCTGCAGCTGGAGTGATGCAAACCAAACCAGTAATCATGCCTTGAACAGCACCAATAACAGAAGGCTTTTTGAAGAAAATGACATCAAGAAACACCCAAGTAAGCAAGCTAGTAGCAGTGCAAGCATGTGTGTTCAAGACAGCCAAGGAAGCATCTAATCCAACTGAGTAAGGATCTCCTCCGTTGAAACCTGTCCATCCCAACCATAACAGCCCTGCTCCTGCTAACATAAGAAGTAGATTGTTTGGTGGAAACCTTTCTCTATCTTTGTTTAGACGCGGTCCAACCTAACCAAATCATCAAATACATACACATTCATCGTCATCGGATAAATAAAGACGTGCAACACAAGGACTTTTAAAAATCTCTACTAATACTAGTTTCATAGTCGTGCTCTTTGAGGGCGTGCTAATGCACATGGTCTAAAAAACATGTGTAATTATAAGTGTAAAAAATCATTATTTCTTACCCAGTAAGCGGCGGTGAAACCAGCGACGCCGGAAGACAAATGAATAACATAACCACCAGAGTAATCAATAATCCCCATTTTGGAAAGAAATCCATTAGGACTCCAAATACTAAAAGCAGTAATAGTATATGAAAAAGTGAGCCATAAAGGAACAAACAACATCCAAGCATAGAAGTTCATTCTTCCAAGCAAAGCACCAGCTATTAAAATCAAAGTAATAGCAGCAAAAACACACTGAAAATAAACCATAGTAGCAACTGGAAAAGCTCCCAAAAAAGCTTGTTTGAAAAGATACTTTTCATCAAGTGCAACTCCTGGTTTACCCCAAAATGGTAAAAGTCTATCACCAAATGACATTCTATAACCCCAAATAACCCAACAGAAAAACACACATGCAAATGCATACAGTGACATGAATGCTGAATTCACTGCCCATTTCTTTTTCACCGCGCCGCCGTATAAAATTATTAGCCCCGGAACACTTTGTAGTCCGACTAACGTCGCGGCCATTAGTTGCCACGCGTTGTCGGATTTGTTTAACCATTCGGGACTCCCGTCGGACGGTAAAAGGTTCGACGGAAACGGAACACCAGCCATTTTAGTTTCCTTTGAAGAACAAAACTTAGTGATAATTAACTGAAGACTAAGAGATGAAGTATATGATGTGGTGAGAGTTGATATATATATTTGGAAGACAATGTTTTGATTCTCACGACTAGCTGTATATGTATTAGTTTTTAATGTTCATTGTAAAATTTTCTTAGGCTATGTCGCTCATAAGGTATGTAACATTGAATTGAATAAAGTTTATAAGCGGATATTACAATATTTCTTATAACCAATGTTAATAGATTCATGTACTGTCTCTCTCTCATATGGTTATTTTATTGATAATGAATGCTGTGAATGTTTGTATCAGGTTATAGAATATTCATAATCATTTTGCTTTCAAAACTATAGTTTTCATATTCATTCTGTATATGCTGAAAACGGCTTAAGTTGTTGTTGTTCTTAAAATGTCTTATTCTTGCATAAATGCAAAGAACGTGCATGGGATACCATATATTCACTATTGTTCGAGCACAATAAAGATATCTAAAGGAGTTTTATCAAAGGTGAGTTTATTTTTTATTTTTTTTCTCTATATTAAATAAATAAAATGTATTTTCTTTTAGAAAGTCATGGCACTCATAGCACTCATATTTACACAAGCTTTAGTGCTATCATGCTATTCTCATGCATGGTTCTCTACTATACACATAAGCACGGTGATATGCATTTGCTTTCTTTATACACACATACATACATGGTGCAATACACTTCATGTTTAACATAAAATATCTATCTTGTACTACTCTTCTAATACTCCCTCACAAGTTTAAGGTGGGATGTAAGTCGTGACTTTAAGCTTGGTGTGAAGTTCAGCAAAAGTGGTCGTGCCATGGGGCTTATTGCAAGTGTTTGTAACTTGCACATTATTAGAAACATGATGGATCTTCATTTTATTGGCTATGACTCTCTCACGAACAAAATGGATGTCTAACTTAATATATCTCGTCCAGTATGAAGGATAAGATTGTGTGACAAGAGCATTGCACTAAGATTATCTCAAAGGAGAGTAGGAGGAAGGAATGACACGACAAGCTCAGTGATAAAAAAATCTAACTAGAGTAATTCTTAGTGTGAATCAAGACACAATATTCCGCCTCAGTGCTTTATTAAGCAGCAAGAGATTGTTTCTTAGAGATCTAAGACACTATTTTTGGTCCAATGAAGATGCAGGAACCAGAGGTAGATCGACGATCATTTGGATCACTATCATAGTTCGAGTCACAATAGGCATTTAGAGAGAATTTGTGTGGCAATGGAGTTGGAGAAAAGATTAAACCATGTGCAATAGTCCCACTGAGATAGTGTAAGATTCTCTTTACAGCAGACTGCACACCAATGAAACTCTAAATAAGAGGTCATGAATTGGTAGGCTTTATTCACACTAAAAGCAATGTTAGGTCTTGTAAGAGTCACATATCGTAAATCCCCAATCATGGATATATACTGAAGAAGATTTGAGAGTGTAGAAGAACCATGCTTGCTAAGTTTGCAATTGCTCAACACAAGAGTAGTGACCCCATTTGTTGGTCCTTTTTCTCATTCTTTTCTCCAAAAAAATTGCAGATGTCATTTTTAACTTCTTGTATTTCTCTTTCTTTTTGATCAATTTTTCTAGGACCCCAACCCCAAAAATAAATGTTGCTAACTTCCAAGAGCAACCCTAAACTTATTCTATTGCATTAGACAACGAAACAAAAAAAAATTCTAACTAACTCCAAAGAGGGTGTTTAAGATTTAATCTTTCAAGTCTAAAGGCTTATATAATAGGTTACATCGACGAAATAAATTTTAAGACTCAAAGTGGTTAGCAAATGATATATTCATATTAAAATAGGATGGCTTAAAGGCTCAGAGTTTTCACAACAACTGCTTCAGTGTGTATTTATCAGACCAATAGACTCAAATTAGAAACAATGCAAATTCTACAAAATTACTAATGTATAGATACCGAAAACTATTCTAGGAGAAGTTTGAATTTGTTCAGTTCAGATATTAATCGGTCTTGGTTTGACATGGTTTACGCGTTACTGGTTCTCGGAAGAGAAATAAACTTTCATGCTTCCATATCAATCATCCTAAGAATTTTAGGGTTTCCTCCACAAGCTTCAAGCTAAGATTTGAATCAATTACTCCATTGGTATTCAGTCCACACCACTTGTATCCAAGATTGAGCACGCAACTTTCTTCAAAATTCCACGAGAGAATAATGATCTCTTAATCCACCAATAAGACTTGATCTTCCAGAACACATCCCACTTATTATGTAATGCCTTGTATAATATATAGCTAGAATAATACTATACAAGTGTTAATTGGTAGTGACACCATCATAAGTGTCTAATGGCATAATTCACATACTTGACCAATTCTAGAAACATAAATAAAACATATGGTACAAGACATGGAAATTTTCCAAACAATAAAACTAAGATCAAAATACAATATCCTTCATTGTACAAAGATAATACACAACGAAAAAACTAATACTAAGATTCTCTTAAAACATCCAAGCATAGATCCACTTGTAAATCAAACATGCAACAATAACTGTAAAGCAACAACAATGGGGTGAGATAATAATCTCATTGAGTTCTCTATCTTATGGATTCTCTCGGCTTTACAAGGTTCTATCAAACCTAACTCAAGATAAAGGGAAAAGGGATACGACCTTGAGTTCACATAATCTCACGCTACATGGAAACACGTCCATTAGTTCAACAATTCTACCATCACTAGCTAGAAACTGACCTTTGCTTCTCATGAAACTCAGTGTAACACCCATATCAAGCCTAAGATTATTGCTTCCTATGGTACTTTGTGTAATACCCATTTCAAGTGTTTCAATTGCTTCACGTGGGACTCAATGTAACACTCACCTTAAGACTTACCCTTATCTTTCCGTGGGACTCAGTGAAATATCCACCTCAAGACTTACTATTATCTTCCTATGGGACTCAGTGAAATAACCACCTCAAGACTTACTATTATCTTCTCGTGGGACTCAGTGAAATATCTACCTCAAGACTTACTATTATCTCCCCGTGGGACTCAATGTAATACCCACCTTAAGACTTACACTCCTAGACTTCCCATGGGACTCAATGTTATACTCATCTGAAGCCACTACCATTACTTCCTATGGGACTCAATGTAATACTCATTTCAAGAATTTATCAAAACAATACAATATAATTACATGCTAATAAAACATACTTAGACATCAATTTCATAAGCATTACCATCTAACAATTTCTAGTTACATTACTTGGTCATGCTATTGGTTTATGGTAAGGTTTCCTTACTTTTCACACCTTGAAGCTTTTAATTATATAATACTCGATTATATAATCTAACATTTCTATTTAGTTGTCACAAATAAATTAATCCCACAACATAATCAATATATCTACTTTCATTTAATCTTCATGATTAAATATATTTCACAAATCGATTAATATCACAATTAATCAAATCACACATTTAATCAATACCGAAATTAATTAAATCTCATTAATTAATTAATTTCACATATAATGAAACCAAGATCGCTTCAATTTGATACTCAGATCAAAAGATATGAGTTTTTAAAATAATTTCCAAAAAGTTACAGTGGTAATCGGTTACCTCAAAATGAGTAACCCGTTACTTCGTGCTTACTGTTCATACAAAAGTGTTTTGACAGTTAGAGACACTTTCTGGTAACCGGTTACCTCAAAGTGAGTAACCAGTTACTCTGCCAAAATTTCACATAAACACACTATTTTTCAACGTGGTAACCGGTTACCCAAAATCATGTAACCGGTTACCACTGAGTCAGAACCACTAAAACTTGTATTTTTCAGCTCAAGACTCAATGGAATTCACATAAACATCAATAGAACATGATAACAATCATCATAGGTCTTATTCACGCCTATATCGACTATACTACACAGTCTAATCCACATTTAAACCGTTAGAAACATTGATTTATCAAATTACTCACTTTTATCAATTTCTAACCCAAGTTCTCACAACTCAAATTTTCCATAACTAAAAGCATCTAGCTAGAACTCACCTTAACGGAGATGGAGATGATGAAGAGGAGATGATTTGATGAAGAATGGTGGAGGATCCAAGATTCCCTCCCATTCTAGTGTTTTCTCTTCTTATTCCTCCTTCTTTTCTCTTTTCCTCTTCTTTTCTTTCCTTTTTTCTTTTCTTACTAACTTTCTTTTCTTCTTTACTTATATATATATATATATATATATATATATATATATATATATATATATATATATATATATATATATATATATATACATATATATATATATATATACATATATATATATATACATATATATATATATATATATATATATATATATATAGGGTAAAATATCTTCAAGTGATATTTTATCATTAATCACCAATTGACCAAATAGTAGAGTTACCAAAAATATTCTCTATTGAACTAATAATATTGATCTGACTCTTTATTAACTAATTGATCTCTTCAGAGTTCACTAGTTTATCTATTGATCCCAATTGATAACACTTAGAGCACTTAGGAGATTCCACTATTCCAATAGAGTGTTTAAGAGAATATGGGGTATTACATACTCCAATGCAAAATATCTTGGAGATGCCAAGACAAGGACATGCACCTTCCTCTCCCTCTATAGAATGTTAAATCCTCCATATCTGAGAGAATCAGTTGTACTCAATATCATATATCATCCTCCATAGTCACAAAATTTTGAAGATGCAACTTGATGAGAATCAAGATGTCAGAACATCTAGTACACCATCTATGATATTGCACCAACTGATGAGATTATATTTTCTTAGACTTCCAAATATCATTTCTTCTTGAAGAACCTTCTCCACCATAATAGAACAAGAGTCTCGTGATCTCATAGACTTGATTTAAACATCAAGTTTGAGTAGAAAACCTCCATCATGAGTATGATAGACACTACATAATATACACAACTATAAGAAGGATCTTGCAGATTTGGCTTCTCTTGACTTGGACAAGATATCTGAGAAACTTTCCTAGAAATTTAATCTTGACCTTCATGTTGAATATGAACAAATGATATTGTAACACAACATCTAAACCTTTATGCACTCAAATAAAAAATAAATTGATCCGGGGAACATCCACCATGCTGATGATGTCTTCATCTTCACCTTCTGCC
This sequence comes from Lathyrus aphaca, assembly GCA_963966055.1. NCBI lineage: Eukaryota > Viridiplantae > Streptophyta > Magnoliopsida > Fabales > Fabaceae > Lathyrus > Lathyrus aphaca. Next base: position 506,886,480 of record OZ014520.1, read on the forward strand.
AACATCTTCATTTTAGAAATATTACTTGGATAGAAACTTTCTGGATAGATCTTATTGTCGCTCCCCGGATTTCCATCCTGGTACAAACGCGAAAGTGGTGCGGAAAAAGAATAGAGTCGCCAGCCGGGCATTTTTATCCCGAAGAAAGGGAATGGTAATGCTGCACAGACCAGAAGAAAGAAGAGGAAGGACACAGGTCCTACGAACCAAAGAGACTGAGTTCGGGAGTCGGTTACGACCTGGGAAGGTATTAGCACCCAGATCGTCCGCCATACCCGACGGAATCCACGCTTGCAAAGAGAACTGTTTCAAAAGAGTGAGGGTATGAAAGCTGCTGCAAAGAAATGAAAATGAACTGGAAAAGAAACTGAGAAAAGAACTGAATAAGAAAACAAAGAGAAAAAATGTAGGGAAAATAAAGATTGTGCTCGAACGGGCCCTACCCCGCTGCCTACGTACCTCATCAGGATAATCAGGATCATAGACGTCGTAGTTCCCCTAACTAGGGGTGGCAAGGAAATTGCTTGTGAATTAAAGCTTGAACTGCCTATGTCATTGCTCAAGTGTTGCAGACTCGGACGACTAGTGCATAACCGTCTTGCAAAATGACAAGTAGGAGCAAGTTCGCGTACGGAGCGAAAGAGATGAGAAAAGAATTCCCGAAGGAAAGACGCTTATTGTTTGTTTGTGTTTTTTATGAAGCTTTTTATGAGTGTGTCACAAGAAAGTGAACTCAAACTCTTCTCCATGGAATGTGCACTTGTCACTACATTCCAAGATGGAATAATAGAACAAGCACACTCAAGTAAGGAGAAGATCCCCAAAACTTGAACCCAAAGATTAGGGCCTAAGCTCACTAACTTGTTAACTTATTAAGTGTTTTTGGTATTTACAATAAAGAAGTGTTTTTTATGCTTTTCTTGGTGAAGAAGATACCTTGATCAGACTTGTGCATCACAGGGTAAACTTGTATTATCCCAAGATGGGAAAACTACAAGTATCTCATGGGATAAAGCTATTGCTCAAGGTATTACTTCAAAATTTATTAAGATGTTTTTTATGGTTATGAGATGAGAAGAGAAGAATAACCAAAAGGATCACAAAGGCAAAAGTCTAATGGAGGACTAAAGAATCCTAAGTGTTATCATGCTTGGATATCCTAAGGTTAATGTGGTTTTCTATCCTAATGAAGAAAGAAAGAAGAAGAGAAGAAGATGATAGAAGAAGAGATGAGAAAGGCCTAAGTCCAACAAGCAAAGGGTTAGTACACTAAAGAAATAAGAAGAAGAGATGAGATTTGGAGATGTGGAACTCACATCCACACCTCTCACTTACCATAGCCCCTGCAAGATTAGTAACATGCATACAAATGAAATGAACAAAATAACATGCCATCATCATACAAACAGAAGTGAAATGATATGTACAAATGCTCAGTGCAAATGCAAGTCAAAATAATGAGAGATGAAGCATACAAGTTAACATGATGCAACATGAAACAAATGCAAACTTATGTAAACTTAAGAAAGATGCAAGGCAAAGATGCACAAACATGGACTCAATGCTTACAAACAGAACCAAAACAAACCAAATAAGAGCTTAAGAAGCCAACAAGATGAATAAAAGAGAGGTACAAGACCAAACAATTACATTATGAGGTGAAAGAAGTAAGGAAATGAAGTGAATACACTTAAGAAATGAAAGGACTTAAAAGGTAAGCAAACACAAAAAATTCTAAGACACAAACCCTAAGTCAAGACCAGAATGGAACCCATACCCCAAAAGGACCCCAAATGAGATGAAGAAATTGGCACAAGTGCCCTTCTAAACTTATGAGAGACCTAAAGACCAAAAGGAAGCAAAATGGGACAAGGTGAGAACAAAAATCCACATCAATTCAACAATGCATATAAAAATTCCACAACTTAATCCAAATGATCTTCAAACATGATATACCAATGAGCCAAAAGGATTGGGAGAAATTCAGAAAGCAAGTAGGTCAAATGAAGGCAAGAACACAAACTAGGGTTAAGAAACTTACATCACAAGGCAAAGACCAAAACACAATGAACAAATTTCTAAAAATCAGGGGAAAAATCACACAAGAACTACATCATCTTAGGAATGAAAAGCAAAAAGAATGAACACAAAACTCCAAATAATGAAACCTATGGAAAATGAACAAGGCAGTGTACTCAAAAAAGGATTTAAAATGAATTAATGAGATGGAAGAATTAATTGCCACGTGGATAATGAGAATAAATGAAAAATAAAAAATGTAGAAAAATAAAGAAAAATCAAATTGACTTTCAAGAATTATTTTGGGATTTTTGGATAATTGGAACTATTTTAAATAATTAAAAACCAAAATGGAAAAAAAGAAATAAAGAAAAAAAATTAAAATATGAAGAAATGGGCTGGGGGTGTGAAGAGCATGGGTATTACGTTGAAATGGTATTGGGCTCAACAGGAAGGGGGTGCGAATATCAAGTCTGGGGCCCAAATCCTGCGCAGGTATATGGCTCATATGGTGGGAATTTATGAAAAAAAAGCTGGAAAAATACAAGGCCACAAGATCAATCCAACACACACTGAAGACAAGCTCATTAAATGACGTGGATAAACGCTGAGTTATGAATGGAGGACACATGAGAACTATGGTGGGTGCGTAACAAAAAGAATTAAAATAGAATTAGCTTTGCACGTGGTCAGGAGGGTGGTGTTATGGACGGGTGGCAGGATCCGGGACGTGCGTGAGGAAGATCTGAGGGATGGAGAGTCATCTTCTCCATTGTAAAACCCTAACTCTCATTTCCAGTTTCCGGTGACCGAAGCTAGGGCTCCGGCACCGGAATCCACACCAGATGAACAAAACATGATAAAAATGAATGACAAGCTCCAGATCCACTAATTGACATGATCTGAATTCGAATATGAGGTTGAAAAATGCAATAGAGCAAAGGATGCTATGGATCGAGCAAAAACAGTTTGCACCATGAAAAATGAAATCCAAATATCTCACACTACAATGCACTAAAATAGAAACTAAGACTTGCAGCATACTCAGTGAACATCAACGATTAATATGGACATCAACATTTTCATTTTCAGATCTTAAGATTTAGAACCATACCTGAGTTGCAGATCTTGAAGCAAGGTGCTAGAAGGCCAGATAATGGATGCAATTCACTCCTACTTCACTCTAGATGCAAAATAAATGCATCTAAAGCCTTGAATGTGTCTGGATCTAAAGCTTTGCCCACACCTGCCCTGAAATGGCAAGGTTGTTGATCTTGAAGGAAAGCTTGAATGAGCGGGTGATTAATGATCCTTAGCTTGCACTGATCAAGAATCCACAATTTGTTTTCTGATTGAGCAAGTGTGTGATGAGGAATGAGAGAAAATACAAGTTGTGCATAAACTTGGAAATGAGAGAATGAGAGAGTGATCTCCAATTCTGAAACCCTGGCTTGTTAAATATGACCTCACAATCCAATGCTGAAAGAATTGTGTGATTTGCACGTGTGGATCAAGAGGATTTGTGATTCTTGCAAATTTTGCAAATTGTGAGGGAAGCATGCACTCCTCATGCTTTCCTTGGCCTTTCAGCCCATGTGCAATCCAAATCCATCCCTTAATTTGAATCCACAAGATATTGGCCCTTAGATCAAAGTTATCACACTTTCCTCATGATTTTGCAAAATATCCACTTTTGAAGCAACAATCTTGTAGTGCACGAATTTGGGGTATTATTTGGAGCAAAATGTGCCAAATGCCTTGTATTTTATCATTGGAACCAAACTTGATCCATTCCAAGCCTTACAATTAAGTTTTGAAACTTTTTGCTTTTGTGCATGCATGAAACTTTTGGTTTTGCCCTAATTTTAAGGAAACTTTCGAAGGGCCTATAGGACAAACCAAGAATCCCATGAAAAAGTACTTGTACTTTTTGAAAATGGGAGCCCTTAATCTCAAACTTTCATGTTTGACTTTGGTCCATTTGAAGAATTTTTGATCTTGTTAAGGTCACTTGAAATTTAGGGCAAAAGTTGCCAAAAATGGAAAATCCTTAAAACCAAGTTTTCACCAATTTTGCAAAAACCCTCAAATCTTCATGATTCTTGATCCTTGAACATTCAAAACCTCTTATAACATTGTAAGGACACCCCTTGGAAAGAAAAAGTTGGTTGGACCCCTTGAAATCACACAGTTGACTTTTGAAGGGCATAGTTGACCAATTACTTCATCTGCAAGCAACTGAGGAATTTCTTGACTTCCACATGGAATTTTCTCATGAAAATTGGTACCTAGGGTCCCCTTGACATATAGAAGACTTTGCCCAAATTAAATGGCCAAAGTTGTTAGATTTTGATGCTTGAATCTCAAACCCTAGTTTAGGTGCCTTGTGTAGGAGCTTTGCCCTATCCTGGAATCTCTGATGATCACACAACCTTCTGAGCCTTTGCACATGAACTTGATCTTGTAAATGGAGTGTAGACCCCTCATAGGACTTGTACAAAACCATTGGGACCCTTGTCATAGCTTGTGATGCCTCAAGAACCTCCACAGATGATCACATGCCTAATGTTAGGTCATGAAGAATGTTATGCCTCATCTTTCCATGCTAGGATGCTAAGAAAATGATATGTTCATGATGAATATGATGTGATATGATGCTTAAAATGAAGAGGGAAAATTTGGGGTGTTACACTTATGTAACACCCATATAATATATATCTAGATATCTAATAATCCATTGTATTGTAAAAAGATGCATCTGTCTAGGATTTTGCATGAATTTACTAATTATGTGAACAGTAAATGAGATAATAGGTCTTTTGATAGTTAGGTAGATAAGACTTCCAACCTACGCTCAGTTAAAAATTGGGTCTTGTGTTGAATAATATTTTATGTATATACTTGTGTTGAGTAACAAAGATGCCTTTAGTTGGAATTGTAATCTAATACCAAGAAATAACTAAGTTGCCCAAGATCTTTATGTGGAAAGTTATATGTAACAATTGATGATTATAAGAACACCCTCTTCATCTGAGTCAGTAATGACAATGTCGTCCATATAAACAAATATAAAAATTCCTTTTGAGTTTTGTAGAAAGAGAGATGAAACATAACTGCTTTGGAGAAAGGAAAATTACTACTGAGAATCATAATAAACAAAGGACATTACACAATCTTCCATGTTTAAATTTCCTCGAGGGCTAAAAGTTCAAGTTTTATAGCATTCTGCCAACATTTATGCTCCATAGCATGTTTATATGAATAAGGAACAAGAATAGATGATAAAGTTGTTTTCAAAGATAAAATATCATAAAAACTATACTTCTCTAGTGGTTTATGAATGTGAGTACTCTGGTGTAAGGAGGCTAGTTATGGCTGAAATGTCGGATCAATAACCATTAAATGATCGGGAGGGGCGATGGTACAACTGGATGAGGGACTGGGAGAACAAGATACACTTGGAAAGGGTTGGATCAAAACCTAAAGTGATACCATATTGAACTCATAATTGGGGATAGAAGAATGTGTCTTCTTCAATTGTACTATTCTTTTTTATATAGTGTTAATACAATATGTAATTTCTATATACTCTAGACTATTTAATCAATGCTTAATTACATAATAATTTTGGATCTACTAGATTAAATGGCAATCAAATGTGTCAAAACTTATCGGCTAAAATGCTACCAAATATGTACTGATAAATAATATTGTCATTCAATTTTATATAGATCACAAGCATCAACATATTTTACTAAGACTGTGGATATCATACACTATGGATCTTTATTATTTTAGATATAATACATTTTTAACAGAAATGGGAAAATCCCCTTTTCCTTTGCATTGTTATGCATTATTGCTTTAACATGGTATATAACCACATCCATGATGCAATCCAATATTAGATTTTAATAATAGGAATATACTTGAACAAAACATGTTATGATAACATCCAAACCATTAGCTACATCAATAATAATAATAATAATAATAATAATAATAATAATAATAATAATAATAATAATAATAATAATAATAAAGCCTCAACCACAACTAAATTTAAATATGTTTCTTTCTAAAGAAAAACTAGGAATGAGAAAGACATTACACATTAACATATTCAAATTTAAACCCGAACTATATGATAAAAATATGGCTTTAAAAGTGTAGTTTTTGTTTTGAATAAGAAAAGGAAAATGGCAGAGAAAGAGCGTGCAAAAAGTATTGTTTCAAGACTTACTTTTATTTAATTAGAAACTAATGTTTAGAAATTAGAAACTAATGTTTAAATACAATGAAAAATAAATATTGCTTCATGATTCTAGCAATAATTAATAACTAAGTGGAAAACAAATATGAAACTAATTAGTAAGCTGGAAAATAGAAATTTAACTTGTCCACTAATAATAAAATAATAGATATTCGGCCTTGACTTATTCAAACTAAAAAAATGCATCATCCAAAGAAAAGTTTCAATACTCCTCCTTTCCATGGAGGTTTCAAATTCTAAAAAATTTCCTTAAGAATTCAAACTTACTATGTGGAAACAACTTGGTAAATATATCAGCTTGATCTTCTATTTTACAATAAACCAAACTTACATCGTCATTTTCTTGCACTTCTCTTTAGTAAAAACAACTTGACATTGAAATGCTTGGTCCTCTAATGAAATACTGAATTTAATAAGATTTAATAGTTTTTTGATTATCAACAAAAATATGTGTACTTTGCTCTTGTTTGAGGCCCTAATATGCTAAGATATTCCTTAATCAAATAGCTATTTTTATCACTGTTGTTGCAGCTACAAACTCAACTTCTATTGATGACTGAGCTACAACATATTGCTTCTTTGAACACCAAGAGAAAGCACTTGAAACTATATTGCAACAATACCCTAAAATAATATTTGTATCATCAAAGCTACTTATCCAATCATTGACTAGATAGCCAAGTAATTTTGAAGTCTTTGACCCTGTTGTTCTTGACTCTATAATGGACAGTTCCTTTAATGTATCTTACAACTCCTTGTTGCCTTCAAGGAAAATTCACAAGCATTATGCATGAATCTTGACAACAAATTCACTAAGAATAAGTTGTTGGGCATTGTGGATGTAAGATACCTTAGACACGCAATAAATCTTCTGAAATGAGCTTCATTAACTTTATCCGCCCCTTCCTCCTTGATGTACTTCTCCTTTGATTCATAGGAGTGTTCAATTTCTTTCATTCGAGCTAAAAAGGTGTTAAATATCTTTTGTGTATTATCTCATTCTTTTGGTGATTTACATCTCCAAAAAATAAGTCATAAGACCAAGATCAATCATATGAAAGACATCTTTCGTTTCTTGCTTGAATTATTTAACTAGTGTGAGGTTACTTCCTATTACTAAAAGATCATCATTATACAACGAAATGATTAAAATATCAACACCAACATAGTTAACATGAAGTGTAGCTTCAAATAGACTATTGGATGGTAAAACATATTAAACAATATCATATGCTTCATAGGCATTAGTTGCTCTTGGGCTTGCAAGGAATGTATGACTTATATTAAAATGATCTTACAAGGACCCTTTTGTGTTTGCTAAAAAGGCTAGAGATGCCTATCTTTCTGACACTGTAACAAAAAAAATCTACAATTCTGGAATTAGAAAAGTTAGTATCAAGTAATCAAACTTTATTTGCAATGGAAAGTAATTTGTTTGAGGATTCTTTGATTGTCTCATATTGTTTTATTCTTTTAAATTCAAATTCTCTCATCAAATTCAGCACTTTCATGCATTTAATTCTCTCATCCCCTGCATATTTTTCCTTCGAATAGTCTCATATTGCTTTTGGTGTTTTGAGGGACATGATTATAGTGAAAATTGTTTCTGAAACACCAGAAAAATACACGATCTTTCCTTTGAATTCATTATTTTTTTTCTCCTTGAGATATTTTATCTAAGCCATAGTAGTATTATTTTGGCAGCGAAGGAACTTCATAATCATTTCCTACGGCTTCCCAAAGGTCTAAAGCTTCAAGAGGAGAATTTATTCTTACTACCTAAAGATCATAGTTGTCCCCATCAAGTAGAGGAGAAGCAACTTTTGAAAAACTTGAATATGTATTCATTTGACAAGTCCCTTGAGATGAGAGCTCTGACACCAACTGAAGGTTTTTGTTTTGAATAAGAAAAGGAAAATGGCCGAAAAGGAGCATGCATAAAGTATTGTTGCAAAAATTGTTTTTATTTAATGATAAACTATTATTTAAATATAAGGAAAAATAATTACTTAATGAGAAATAATGTTCCATGATTCTAGCAACCACTGCTAACTAAGTGGAAAATAAATAAGAAACTAACTAGTAAATTAAAAATATGAAACAAACTTGTCCACTAACAATAAAATAATAGATACTTTGCATTGACTTATTTAAACAAAAAATGTGGCATCCAAAGGAATGTTTCAAAAGATATGTACATTTAACCATAGAATGCTATCAAATGTGCTAAAATGATTTATGTAGAGTACACAAGGTCAAGGGCTTGCCTTTTCTGCTGTTTCTGCTTGCAATCTTCAAATCCACATGGAGACGAACGTCAACAATTTTTCCACAATCTTTGAAAATATTTTCATTGAAAACATTTTTGATTTGAAAAAATAAAATTGATAATAATCAACAAGAACAAGAGAGAATATGAATACATATATTTCAGCTTGTTCCACATCGAATGACAGGTTTTTAACACATACTATTTGGGATGCAGCGTTTTTCTCTTTTTGTGTAGTTGGGGTTTCAGGCTGCAAAATTCAAGAAATAAAAAAATGATATCACTTATTTGATATTTTACATTACAATAAGAGAGATAATTGGTAAATTACAACTTTATTCTCAACAGGGGCAACATCAAACATCTCTACATCTTTAACCTCATTTGCACAACTTAACTATAAACCAATAAAGAATTAAACTCGTCAACACAACATCATTGGCAAGTATATAATATACTTTTGATTTATGTTAATGCAAACAATAATTTGTGCATTTTGTTGTTTTGTTTAATTTTGATTGTCTATGATTGAGTTTTGTATCATATCTTGATTTGATAAATAACATAAAGCAGGGAGAATTTATTTTACAGTTTGGTTAAACTGTCAAACCTAATTATTTCAATTTAGTCCATTTGCTAATCACATAGATTTTAATTTAGTTCATTTATTTATTACATTGATTTCAGTTAAGTCCCTTATCTATAAAACTTAAAAAATTTAGTCCCTTACTAAATAAATATCTTTAGTTTGATTACGATTATTGTATTGCAATATTACATAAAACAGTTGTCAACACAGAACATTAGAAACAACTTTGTTATAGCATAAATGATAAAACAGAGCATAACACATGTTTTGATCAACCAATTTCATTTAAACAGACAAGAAATTACATAGTCCATTACATAAAATTACATATTGTTTTGAGCACAGCCTATTTGAAATACATGGTTAACAACACTATATTCAACCCTAAACTAATAATCTCAATCACCATTGAAATTTTTAACATTCCTCTAGTGTGGACAACCTCATTCTTCAACTTGAAAATTTTCTTCCTATGTCTTCAATCTTCAAATTTTTCCATCAACAACTTCCTCACTTACCCAATTCAAAAAAGTTAATCTCTTCTTCATTTTATTTTTGTAATTCCTACAAACCTACAACTTTTTTCCAATATTCACATTGTTCAAATCTGTAATGGTATGAATAACATGCTCTTCTCGACACCAACACTCTCTCCTCTTATTTCTTATGACCATGTATCCAAATGTCTCACAACTTTGTTTGTTTGATTTTGAATAGGTGTTGGAATTCATTGACATTTTAGTAGAAATTTCGAAGATGGTAAATTGGATAAAGAGGAATCTTGAAGAAATTTGAAAGAAGGACTAAAGAAGAAGATGAATAGTAACCTTAGCTTCTTTTAGAACGCATGAAAGAGAAAATGGGACTTACAACGTTAATATAAATCTTTGATGAGTCACTAGTTTAAGTAAAGCCTTGTGTCATGCCACACCATCAATCATTAATGATTTTTCTCACAATTTTATGGAAAGGATTAAATTGATTAACAAAATATTTTTAAAGGACCAATTTATAACGTTTATTAGATAAAGAATTAAAGTGAAATCTAAAATTAAATTAAAGGAATTCAGTACTAATTAATCCTATTAAGAAAAATAAATAAGAAAGAGGTTGGAAGAGAGAAATAATGTAAAAGTAAAGTTAGAGAAAAAGAATATAATATGTAAGACATCCAAAAATTTGCAATTCCCATCATATATGTATTGTCTAAATCAAAGGTAAAACAAATAATACTTGCTTTAGAACACTAATTAGATTCAAAATAAATTAAATAAACAGTTCTGAATCATCTCTAATGATTGAATAGTTCATAGTACATCCTTGTTTTTCAAGCACTTTTTAATGCATCTTGTAATATAATTGATTATGTGGTGAAGAAAAATAGTTTTAAATAGATTGATTCTAATAAAATTGATTCTATTAAAAATGAGTTAAAGATAAATTGAGTGATTTATATTTGAATAATTTTTTTAAAAAATAAGTTAAGTAAAAATCATATTTAACTCAAAAAATATAATTTTTTTTAAAATATAATCAATTCTAAAAATATAAATAAGTTTACTCGAGAGTAATCAAACATTGTAAAATCAATTTACACATTAAAAATTAATTTTACGTGTTTGAAATTTGACAAAATTAGTGTATCTCGAACAACATGATAAAAAAAAAGACATCATATAATCTCTTTCTCATAAGTATCATACATGCATCAATTTTTTATTTTGATAAAATCATAAACAAAACCTAGCACAAACTAAGAGTCATCATCATCTTCAACCTTGGTTTTATACTTACATACAAATAAAGTACACACAATCATTCATTATTTGAGTGTCATCTAGAATCAAGTTGATAAGGTTCAATTTAGCTTGTGGTATTGTAAATTGGATTGACATCTTATATGGGTTTCAAATAAGAAAACCATGTTGGGGTTTTCCTTCGTGATCAAAGTGTGGATTTGAAGATTTTGGACAAGATTACTCAAGTTTGGATTCGGTCGAGTGAGAGCTTTGAAGGGTTGCGATTCTTGCAAAGGAGTAGCGTGAGACGGTGGATCATCTTGGAATACCTATCTTTCCGACAATATAACCAAAAAAAATTCTACACTTCTGGAATGATCAAAGTTAGTACCAAGTAATCTAACTTTATTTGCAATTGAAAGCAATTTGTTTGAGTATTTTTTTTATCGTCTCATATCATTATTTTCAATTCAAAATCTTTCATCAAATTCAGGACTTGCATGCTTTTAATTCTCTGATCCCCTGCATATTTTTCTTTCAAATAGTCTCAGATTGCTTTGGTGTTTTGAGAGACATGATTCTAGTAAAATTTGTTTCTGAAACACTAGAAAAAATATATGATCTTTCCTTTGCCTTCATTTTTGCTCCTTGTGATATTTTATCTGAACCATAATAGGATTATTCAACAGTGGAGAAACTTCATAATCTTTTTCTACGATTTCCCAAAAATCTAAAGCTTTAAGATAAGACTTCATTTTGACCGTCTAGATATTATAGTTGTCCTCAACAAAAAGAGGAGGAGCAACTTTTGAAAAACTTAAATTCTTATCCTTTTGACAAGTCCCTCAAAAAGAGAACTCTGATACCCATTGTAAATTTCTATTTTGAATAAGAAAAGGAAAATAACCAAGGAGCGTGCATAAAGTATTGTTGCACAGTTTGAGAAAGAGAATATAATATGCATGCATCGCTCTAAACTAAAGGTTACTCAAATAACACTTGTTTTAGAACACTAGTTAGATTCAAAATAAATTAAATTAACCCAGATAAGGTTCTGAATCTTCTTTAGTGATTGAATAGTTCAGAGCACATCCTTGTTGTTCAAGCACTTTTTAATGCATGGTGTAATATAATTGTCGCAATAGAATATTCACTTTCTTATAATAATTGTCACATTGATAAAAGAAATGTTTTAAAAAACACATTTAATTTCTTGTTGTAGTTTAGTTAAATTATTAATCTAATTATATTTATCATGATAAAAATGTACCAATAATTAATAAAAATAAATTAGTAAACTATCTTTCATGTATAACTAGTAAGATACATGTGTTCCCGTACAGTTAAAATTGTTTGATAATATAAAATATGTTTAAATGTATATGTAAATTTGATACTATATACAATGTATTTATAAACGTATTTAAATTAAAAGTTAGTTATTAATTTTAAAATGAACAATGATTATGTAAAATCAATTAATTAAAATTTAAAAAAAGGACTCGTGAGATGAAAAAAATTAATATATAAAAATAAGGATTTTATCTTTTAAAATTAAGATAATTATTGATTAAACTAAAATATGTAGTGTGTTTATAGTGATTTGTGAAATAAAAAGTTTATTTGATACAATATAAAACGTATTTATATTCAGATGTAAAATTGAAATTAGTTATTTAATTGTAAAGTACAAAATAATTATACAATTTCAATTGTATTAAATAATGATTCAAAAGAAGAAGAAAATGACTCGTGATATGTAGAAAGATAATAAAAATTGATGCGATAATGACCCGTGAAATAAAAATATTATTTGATACAAATGCAAAATTTAAAATGATTTACTTTATTATAAAATGAACAATAATTATACAATTTTAATTCTATTAAATAATTATTTTTATAAAAAAAATTGTGAGATGAAAAAAGAAAAAAAATTATATTTAAAAATAATGATTTTGACTCTTAAATTAAGATAATGATTGATTAAAATAAAATAGATATTGTGTTGATAGTGACCCGTGAGATAAATATATAGTGTTATTTTATTAAAATTAAGAAAATAGATATGTTGTTGATAGTGGTCCGTAAAAAAAATTGACATTTGAAAATAACACTTTTATTCTTCGAATAAAAACAATTGTTAATTAAAAAATAGGTATGGTATTGATGATGACCCATAAAAAAATCAAAATTTTGACCAAATGCATCATAATTCGTAACAAAAAGTGTACAACAACTACCTTCTATTGGGGAAACATTCACCCTCGGCTGGAGCCATACCCACTTTGACAGGATGGTTCGTCAATCTTGCGTAATCCAACTCAAGTGCATGTGTTAAGAAAAAGCAAGTTGATTATTAGCTTAATTTGCAATGTTCAAGCAAGAGTATAAAAAACTATATCAGAGAACCCTAAACACACCAAATTTCAACCCTCCATCACATAAAAATTAATCATTATGGAAAATCATAGGGTTGAATGGTGATAAGCAATATGCATGCAAGAGTATAAAACTATATAAGAGAATCCTAAACATACCAAATGTCAACCCTTCATCATATAAATAGTAATCACTATGGAAAATCATAGGGTTGAATGATGCATGTAGCAATAGGCACCAAGTGAAGAAAGGCTTTGTTGTTATTGTATTATGCAAATATAAAAAGGTCAGATTTAAGAAACATGACCACATTATAGGGTAAGAAGCCATGTATAATTTGCATATAAGAATCAATTAACACAACTTACCATAGCACGACTTAAAGCATTAAGTATGAACTCATATACTCCTTTCGTCTGGTCTCAAATATAAGCAACAAAAAAAAACTCAACGGTCTTAAATATAAATAAAAATCAGCTATAATTATTACATTCAGTGTCACTATTTCAAATACACCCATACTTTTTTTTACATTTCAATATTTGTAACAATTTCCAAAGCAAAAAAAATAGGGGTAAAATTAGAAAGAGTGTAAGTATTAAATGCATTCACACATTTTTCTTAAAGGATGAGTTTTTTCTTATAAATTCTCTTATATGAAATCGGATGGAATATATGTTAACACTTTCATTCGACGTACAACCAAATGATAGATTTACAAATCACATGTTAAACTAAGAATTGAGGATAGAAACTATATCTTTTTGAGTTGTACTATTCTTCTTTTTATTATGTTAATACAATCTGTAATTTCTATATCCAGATAGACTATTAAATCAATACATAATTACAAAATAATGTACAATAATATAGAATCTGCAGTTTTAAATGGCAATTAAATGTGTGCAAATCAACTTGTTTAAATGCCAACAAATATGCACTAATAAATAATGTTTTACCATTCAATTCTATTGGCATCCCCCTTCATATTGATGATGGTAAGTCTACAAGCACCAATTTGCTGATTAGGAAATGATACATTGACATGTCATAGATTTTGTAAGTATGTCAACAAGTTGAAAAAATGTAGAGAAATGAGGCAAAGTGATTATTTTGTAGTGTAAGCTTCTCTAATTGAATGACAATTGACTTCTATGTGCTTCATTTTTTCGTTGTATACAGGATTTTCGGAAATTTATATGGCACTTATGTTATCAGCATGCAACAGAGTTGGTTGTGTTTGTGAATAACAAGTCCTAAAACTTGTAACCAAATAATCTCAAAGCATGTTGCAAACATGGAACATTCTGCTTCAGTAGAAGATTTTGATATTGATTCTTGTTTCTTGCATGGGCATCTCCTAAAAACTTACACCAGCCAGTAGTAGACTTCCTTGTGTCTGGGTATCTCCTAAAAATATTATGCTTGAAGTTGTATTGTTGCACTGGTAGGAAAGAAAATACCTCGCCTAGAAGTGGATAGTAGATTTTTTAATGCAAACAACAAAAATATGCAAGTGCCTAGGATTTTGCACGAATTTACTAACTATGTGAACAACAAATGAGATATCAGGTCTTGTGATAACTAGATAGATAAGACTTGCAACCAACTTTCGGTTAAAAATTGGTTCTTGTATAAGTTCTCACTCATCCCTCTGTAGCTTTACATTAACCTCCATGGGAGTGTCAAGTGGAATTGCATCATTGAGACCGACTAGTTGAATAAGATTTTGAGTATACTTGTGTTGAGTAACAAAGATGGCTTTAGTTGGAATTATATTTCTAATCCCAAGAAATAACTAAGTTGTCCAAGATCTTTCATGTGGAAAGTTGTTTGTAACAGTTGTTTGATTGTAGTGACACCCTCTTGATTTGAGCCTGCAATGACAATGTCATCAACATAAACAAATATCATGATTCCTTTTGATTTTTATAGAAAGAGAGATGGACCATAGCTGCTTTGGAGAAAAGAAAACCCAAGTAGTGTTACTCTAAACTTTTCAAATAACACTCTTGGTGTCTAGTTTAATTTATACAAAGAACGCTTAAATTTTTAATCAGTATTCGGTAACAAGAGCATACAAATAGGATGTTTTATGTAAACTTATTTGAGTTCACCGTGAAGGAAGGAATTTTTAACATATAGGTGATGAATTTTCCATGATTCAGATGGAACAATGGCAAGAATAGTTCTTTGTAGTCATTTTTTCCACGGGAGCAAATATCTCCTCATTTTACTACCGAGAGGCCTAATAGACGAATGACATTTAACAATATCCCATGTTTGGTTTTCCTTGCGTGCCAAAAGTTCAACTTCTATAGTATTCTTCCAACATTTATGCTCCATAACATGTTTATATGAAAAAGGAATAGAAATAGATGTTAAAGATGTTGTCAAAGATAAAGGATCAAAAAAAATCATACTTCTCTGGTGGTTTATGAATGCGAGTATTCCGGCATAATGAGGCTAGTTGTGGCTTAAATGTCAGATCAACAACCAAAAAACGATCGAGAAGGGGTGATGGTAAAGCTGGAATGAGGGACTGGGAGAACAAGAGACTTGTAAATGCGTGGAACAAGGGATCAAGAACAATAAAACTCGGGTTTGATCAAAACCTAAAGTGATATAATATTAAACTTAGAACTGAGGATGGAAAATTGTGTTTTCTTCTTTTGTATTATTCTCTTTTTTATAGTGTTAATACATTATGTAATTTCTATATACTCTAGACTATTTAATCAATACATAATTATAGAATAATGTTTAATCTCCTAGTGTAAATGGAAATCAAATGTGTGCAAATTTGTTGGCTTAAATACTACTTCCTTCGTCCCACAATGAGTGACTCAGTTCACCATTTCATACAGATTAAGAAAAATTAATAAATGAAAGAGAGTCATATTTTTACTAAAGTGTCCCTCATCAAGTATTGATTGGAAATGATAAAAGTAATATTAATTAAATGGTGCGTTTTGAAATTGAAATGAGTCATTCATTTGAAACACTTTTATTCCAAATGGATAGCTCATCATGGGACGGAGGGAGTACCAAATTTGTACTAATAAATAATATTGTCATTCAATTCTATTGACATCACAAACATCAACATATTTTAAGAAGACCATGGAAATCATAAATTATGGATCTTTATTATTTGAGGTACAATACATTTTATGCATTACTACTTTAACATGGTATATCACCACATTCATGATGTCATCCAATATTAGATTCCAATGATAAGAATATACTTGAACAAAACATGTTATGATACCATACCTTTAGCTACATAAATAATAATAATAATAATAATAATAATAATAATAATAATAATAATAATAAAGCAACCACATCTAAATTTTAAATATGTACCTTTCTAAAGAAAAAACTAGGAATGAGAAAGACATTACAAATCAACATATTCAAATTTAAACACGAATTATATGAGAAAAATATAGCTTTGAAAGTGTAGGTTTTTGTTTTGAATAAGAAAAAGAAAATGGCAGAGAAGGAGGAAAGTATTGTTGCAAAACTTACTTTTATTTAATTAGAAACTAATGTTTAAATACAAAGAAAAATAAATAGTGTTCCATGATTCTAGCAACCATTACACTAACTAAGTGGAAAACATATATGAAACTAACTAGTAAGCTGAAAAATAGAAAGCTAACTTGTCCACTAATAGTAAAATAATAGATATTCTACCTTTACTTATTCAAACTAAAAAATGCAGTATCAAAAGGCACGTCTCAACACTCACCCTTGCCATGGACGCTGCAAATTCCAAATTTTTTCCTTAAAAATTCAAATCTGCTAAGTGGAAAGGACTTGGTAAACATATCAACAGCTTGACCTTCTATTTTACAATAAACCAAACTTACATCGTCATTTTCTTGCACTTCTCTTAGAGTGTGTTTGGATTGGGTAATTGGAAATTTTTAAGGAATTCAAAATTCTAGGTAATTTAAATTATTCAATTAGAATTCATTCAATTTTAAATTCTTTTATTTGGATAGAGTATTAAAATGATTCATTGTAAAAAATTTTGGGCAACTTTCATAATTTTAAATTTTTTTGGTCAAATCTAAAATATGAAAAATAGGGACCAATTTTCAGTTTTTGAAAATTTGAAGGACCAATTTGTAAAATATGAAAATTATTAGGGACTTATTTGCAATATTATTGAAAATTTTGGGGGTGAATTTGAAATTTTTATAAAATATGAGGACCATCTCGCAAAATTTAAAAAATTATAATAAACAATTTAATATTCATATTATAGAGAGTGATGAAGCAATTTGAAATTCTCTACTTTTTGGTGTCATTTTAAATTCCTTAAATTTAACATGAATAAAATACTCCATAAATTTACATTATTTTAACAATTCTCCATATTTTGTATCCAAAGAATAGATTTTGGTCAAGACATTTCAAATTCCCTCAAAAAATTATTTTCCCTCATTAAAATGCTTAATCCAAACACATCATTAGGGTGTGTTTGGATGGAGCATTTTAATGAAGGAAAGTAAATTTTTGAGGCAATTTGAAATTACTTGACCAAAATCCATTGTTTGGATAAAAAATATGGAGAATTGTTAAAATGATGTAAATTTATGGAGTATTTTATTCATGTTAAATTTAAGGAATTTAAAATGACATCAAAAAGTAAAAAATTTAAAATTGCTTCATCACTATATATAATATGGATGTTAAATTGTTTAGCATTAAATTTTCAAATTTTGCAAAATAGTCCTCATATTTTATGAAAATTTCAAATTCACCCCCAACATTTCCAAAAAAAAATACATATAAGTCCCTAATAATTTTCAAATTTTACAAATTGATCCTTTAAATTTTCAAAAATCGTAAATTGGTCTCTATTAATCATATTTTAGATTTGACCCAAATTTTTTAAAAATTATGAAAATTGCTCCAATTTTTTAAAAATGAATCATTTTAATACTCTATCCAAACAAAAGAATTTAAAATTGAATAGATTCTAATTGAATCATTTGAATTACCTAAAATTTTGAATTCCTTGAAAATTCTCAATTACTTTATCCTTAGAGTGTGTTTGGATGAAGTATTTTAATGAGGAAAAATAATTTTTTGAGAGAATTTAAAATGACTTGATCAAAATCCATTGTTTGGATAAAAAAATATGGAGAATTGTTAAAATGATGTAAATTTAAGAAATATTTTGTTCAAGTTAAATTTAATGAATTTCAAATGATACCAAAAAGTAAGGAATTTCAAATTGCTTCATCACCCTTTATAATACAAATATTAAATCAATACATAATTACAAAATAAAGTACAATAATATAGAATTTGCAGGCTTAAATGGCAATCAAATGTGTGCAAATCAACTGGTTTAAACGCCAACAAATATGCACTAATAAATAATATTTTGCCATTCAATTCTATTGGCATCCCCCTTCATATTGATGATGGTAAGTCTACAAGCACCAATTTACTGATTAAGAAATGACGCATTGACATGTCATGGATTTTGTAAATATGTAGGCAAGTTGAACAAATGTAGAGAAATGAGGCAAAGTGATTATTTTGTAGTGTAAGCTTCTCTAATTGAATGACAATCGACTTCTATGTGCTTCGTTCTTTCGTTGTATACAGAATTTTCTGTAATTTGTATAGCACTTATATTATCAACATGCAACAGAGTTGGTTGTGTTTGTGAATAACGATTCCTTAAAGTTGTAACCAAATAATCTCAAAGCATGTTGCAAACATGGAAAATTATGCTTCAGTAGAAGATTTTGATATTGATTCTTGTTTCTTGCATTTACGTGAGATAGGGCATCTCCTAAAAACTTACACCAACCGGTAGTAGACTTCCTTGTGTCTGGATATCTCCTAAAAATATTATGCTTGAAGTTGTATTGTTGTACTAGTAGGAAAGAAAATACCTCGCCTAGAAGTGGATAGTAGATATCTAATGTAGACAACAAAAATATGCAAGTGCTTGGGATTTTGCACGAATTTACTAACTGTGTGGACAGCAAATGAGATATCAGGTCTTGTGATAGCTAGATAGATAAGACTTCCAATCAACTTTAGGTTAAATATCGGTTCTTGTATAAGTTCTCCCTCATCCCTCTTTAGCTTTACATTAACCTCCATGGGAGTGTCAAGTGGAATTGCATCATTGAGACCGGCTAGTTGAATAAGATTTTGAATATAGTTGTGTCGAGTATCAAAGATGCCTTTAGTTAGAATTGTACTTCTAATCCCAATAAATAACTAAGATGTCCAAGATCTTTCATGTGGAAAGTTGTATGATACAACTGTTTGATTGTAGTGACACCCTATTGATTTGAGCCTGCAATGACAATGTCGTCAACATAAACATATATCATGATTCCTTTTGATTTTTGTAGAAAGAGAGATGGATCATAGCTGCTTTGGAGAAAAGAAAATCCAAGTAGTGTTGCTCTAAACTTTTCAAACAACACTTTTGGTGCCAGGTTTAATCTATACAAAGAACGCTTAAATTTTCAAACAGTATTCAGTAACAAGAGCATACAAATAGGATGTTTGAAGTAAACTTCTTTGAGTTCACTGTGAAGGAAGGAATTTTTAACATATATGTGATGAATTTGCCATGATTCAGATGCAACAATGGCAAGAATAGTTCTCCGTAGTCATTTTGTCCACAGGTGCTAATATTCCCACATAGTCTAAACAAAATTATTGCTTATTACCAAGAACAACCAGTCTAGCCTTGTAGCGATCTATTGATCCATACGGAGTTTTTTATTGAACACAAACTTAACACCAAGAGGCCTAATAAACGAAGGACATTGCACAAAATCCCATGTTTGATTTTCCTCGAGTGCCAAAAATTCAACTTCTATAGTATTTCGCCAACATTTATGCTCCACAGCATGTTTATATGAAGGAATAAAAAATAGATGCTAAAGTTGTTGTCAAAGATAAAGGATCAGAAAAATCATACTTCTCTGGTGGTTTATGAATGTGAGTACTTCGGTGTAAGGAGGCTAGTTGTGGCTTAAATGTCAGATCAACAATCAGAAAACGATCGAGAAGGGGCGATGGTAAAGCTGGAATGAGGGACTGAGAGAACAAGAGACTTGTAAACGCGTGGAACAAGGGATTAAGAACAAGAAAATTCGGGTTTGATCAAAACCTAAAGTGATGCCATATTAAACTTAGAACTGAGGATGGAAAATTGTGTCTTCTTCTGCTGTACTATTCTCTTTTTTATAGTGCTAATACATTTTGTAATTTCTATATACTCTAGACTACTTAAACAATACATAACTAGAGAATAATGTTGAATCTCCTAGTGTAAATGGAAATCGAATGTGTGTAAATTTGTTGGCTTAAATACTACTTATTTCATCCCACGATGAGTGACTAAGTTGACCATTTCACACAGATTAAGAAAAATGAATAAATGAAAGAGAGTCATATTTTTACTAAAGTGCACCTCATAAACTATTGATTGGAAATGATAAAAATAATATTATTTAAAAGGTGCATTTTGAAACTGAAATGAGTCATTCATTTTGAAACACTTTTATTCCAAATGGATCACTCATCGTGGGACGGGGGGAGTACCAAATTTGTACTAATAAATAATATTGTCATTCAATTCTATTGACATCACAAACATCAACATATTTTAAGAAGACCATGAAAATCATACATTATGGATCTTTATTATTTGAGGTACAATACATTTTATGCATTATTGCTTTAACATGGTATATCACCACATCCATGATGCAATCCAATATTAGATTCCAATAATAAAAATATACTTGAACAAAACATGTTATGATACCATACTTTTAGCTACATCAATAATAATAATAATAACAATAACAATAAAGCAACCACATCTAAATTTTAAATATGTACCTTTCTAAAGAAAAAACTAGGAATGAGAAAGACATTACAAATCAACATATTCAAATTTAAATATGAATTATATGAGAAAAATATAGCTTTGAAAGTGTAGGTTTTTGTTTTGAATAAGAAAAGGAAAATGGCATAGAAGGAGCATGCAGAAAGTATTGTTGCAAAGCTTACTTTTATTTAATTAGAAACTAATGTTTAAATACAAAGAAAAATAAATAGTGCTCCATGATTTTAGTAACCATTACACTAACTAAGTGGAAAACATATATGAAACTAACTAATAAGCTGAAAAATAGAAAGCTAACTTGTCCACTAACAATAAAATAATAGATATTCTACCTTTACTTATTCAAACTAAAAAATGCAGCATCAAAAGGCACGTCTCAACACTCACCCTTGCATTGGAGGCTGCAAATTCCAAGTTTTTTCCTTAAAAATTCAAACCTGCTAAGTGGAAAGGACTTGGTAAACATATCAACAGCTTGACCTTCTATGTTACAATAAAATAATAGATATTCTACCTTTACTTATTCAAACTAAAAAATGCAGCATCAAAAGGCACGTCTCAACACTCACCCTTGCATTGGAGGCTGCAAATTCCAAGTTTTTTCCTTAAAAATTCAAACCTGCTAAGTGGAAAGGACTTGGTAAACATATCAACAGCTTGACCTTCTATGTTACAATAAACCAAACTTACATCATTTTCTTGCACTTCTCTTAGGTAAAATAACTTGACATAAAAATGTTTGGTCTTCCATGAAATACTGAATTTAATGAGATTGAAATAGTTGTCTGATTATCAACAAATATTTGCGTACTTTGCTCTTGTTTCAGACTCAAATCTGCTAAGTTATTCCTTAACCAAATAGCTTATTTTACCGTTGTTGTAGCTACAATCTCAACTTTTGTTAAATGAGCTACAATTTCTTACTTCTTCGAACACCAAGAGAAAGCACTTGAACCTATGTTGAAACAATACCCTAAAATACTCTTCATATCATCTAAGCTACCTATCCAATCATTGACTGAATAGCCAAATAATTCTGAAATCTTTGACCCTGTTGTACTTGACTCCATAATGGACAGTTCCTTTAATGTATCTTACAACTCTTTGCTCAAGTACAATTCACTAGCACTAGCATAATGCATGAATCTTGACAACAAATTCACTGAGAAATAAGATGTCGGGCCTTGTAGATGTAAGATACATTAGACACCTAATCAATCTTCTGAAATGAGCTTCATCAACTTTATCGGCCCCATCCTCCTTGGTGAACTTCTCTCCTTTTGATTCATAGAAGTGTTCATTATGTTGCATTCAAGCTGAAAATATTTTAAATCTCTTTTGCACTCATTCTTCTAAGTGATTTCCATATCAAAAAATAAGTCACAAGACCAAGATCAATCATCTCAAAGACAACTTTTGTTTCTTGCTTGAATTCTTAACTAGTGCTAGGTTGCATCCTGTTACTAAAAGATCATCAACATATAAAGAAATGATTAAAATATCAACACCAACATGGTTGACATAAAGTGTAACTTCAAATAGACTTTGGTGGGTAAAGCACCTTCAACAATATGATCCTGCCACATAAGCGTTTGTTGCTCTTGGGCTTGCAAGGCATGTATGACTTGTGTTAAATGACCTTACAGAAGATCCTTTATGTTTTCTAAAGATGCCTATCGGAACTGTAACCAAAAAAAATTTACAACTCTTGAATCAGCAAAGTTAGTACCAAGTACTCTAACTTTATTTGCAATGGAAAGCCATTTGTTTGAGTACTCTAACTTATTTCTTTTTTTGCAATTCAAATTCTCTCATCAAATTCAGCACTTGCATGCTTCGAATTCTCTCATCCCCTGCATATTCTTACTTCAAATAGCCTCAAATTGCTTTTGGTGTTTTGAAGGAAAACGATTCTAGTGAAAATTGTTTGAAAAAATACATGATCTTGCCTTCATTGTTTTTTTCTCCTTGTGATATTTTATCTGAGCCATAGTAGGATTATTCGGCAGCAGAGGAACTTCATAATCCTTTTTACAGCTTCCCAAAGGTCTAAAGCTTCAGCTAAGACTCCATTCATACTGCCTAAAGATCATAGTTGTCCCCGTCAAAGAGAGGAGGAGCAACTTTTGAAAATTGTATCCATTTGACAAATCCCTCAAGATGAGAGCTCTAATATCAATTGTAGGTTTTGTTTTGAATAAGAAAAGGAAAATAGCCGAGAAGGTGCGTGCATAAAAAGTATTGTTGAAAAGCCTGCTTTTATTTAATGATAAATCATTGTTTAAATACAAAGAAAAATAATAAGTAATAAATAATGGAAAATAGTGATCCATGATTCTACCAACCACTCCTAAGTGAAAAACAAATAGGAAACTAACTGGTAAACTGAAAATAGGAAACTAACTTATCCACTATCAATAAAGTAATAGATACTCTGCCTTGACTTATTTAAACTAAAAAGAGCAACATCCAAAGGCACTTTTCAACAGAAAGGTTCAACTAACCGCAGAATGCTATTTGCTGTCCTAAAATGATTTGCACAGACTACACAGGGTCAAGGGCTTGCCTTTTTTGCTGCTTCTGCGGTTGCAAACTCCACATCCACATGGAGACGGACATCAACAACTTCTCCACAGTCTTTGAAAATATTTTCACTGAAAATATTTGTCATTAGACAAATTAAAACTGATAATAATCAACAAGAACCAGAAAGAAAATAAATACATACATTTCAGCCCGTTCCACATCGAATGACAAGTATCTAACACATACTGTTTTGGATGCAGCATTTATCTCTTTCTGAGTAGCTGGTGTTTCAGGCTGCAAAATTCAAGAAATAAAAAATTATATCACTAATTTGATATTTTACATTGCAGTAAGAGAGATTATTGGTCAATTACAATTTTATTCTCAACAGGGGCAGCATCCAACATCTCTACATCCTTAACCTCCTTTGCACAACTCAGCTATAATCCAATAAAGAAGTGAACTCGTCAGCACAGCATATTGGCAAGTAGATATACAGATATTATACAGCAAAAATACAAAAGAGAGAGATTCGCCCAATCTTGTACAGAAGCTGGTGCAACAAACTAATATTATAAAGAAAAAATTACCTTGCCCTCCGCAAGAGATGTATCAATACACTTCACAGGTACAGTTTGAGACTGTAATCTTTCATCCTTATGCAATGAGCTGCTCCAGGCCCAGCTGCTTAAATTATTAAAGAAAGAGAAATAGGAAGATGTTGGCACAAGGAAAGATATTGAAAGAAGATGTTGGCGTAAGGGAAGATGTTGGCATAAGGAAGATATTGAAATGAATCAGTAGAAAATAGTAAGTAAAGGCTCTTTTGAATATTCTTGAAAAAATTCCATAAAAATCAAAAGATATGTATTTAAGTCTTACAATTAGCTAAATAAAATACAAATACTTGAGAAAAAGCAGTTTTTGTGCTCATCAAAAAACAACTATATTAAAAAAGGCTATCTCATCATACAGGTGTTTTAATGAGAGAGAGTTTAAAAAAATATATATTTTTATGTAAAAAATTGTGAAATTTTAAAAATAAAATAAATTACTTCAAAAAATTAATTATTTAAATTAATTTTAAAGATGGATGGATATCCAACAACTAAAAATATGTTAATGAACGGACTAGATGGATTGTATTTTTGTAAAGAAGTTTTAGTGGGTTGTAAATAGATTAATAGATTGTTTTGATCCATCTATTAGAATCCAAATCCAAATCCAAATCCAAATCCATCCATCCATCCATCCATCTTGCCACCCCTGATACACAACACACTATGAGTAAAAAAGACTACATAAATAATTACCTTCCATTGGGGGCATATTTACCCCTTTCCATAGCTAAACCAACAAACATGAGACGGTTAAAAACTATTTTCCTGTTGAACGCAAGAGCCTACAATTGGAAAACAAAATTGATTCTTAACTCAATAAGTCTATGAATAGAATAAAAATTTAACAAGCTTAAGCATATAATAGAATAGATGATACAAAAGGCATAGCAATACAAGAAAGAACCTTACACACACAGATATACATAGACCTGAAACTTAGGCAATAAATAGTTTGGAAATGGGAAAACATGGTGGACGTTTCACCAGAAAAGGTTGCCGGAAAATTCCTATGGAGCTAAGAAAAAGAACACAATGAAGGAGAGAGAATTAGTTTTGTAATAATTAGTTTTGGATTTGGATTTGGATTTGTAATAATTAGTTTTGTAAACTAATTATTACAGTTCCATCATACTTAGCAGAACTCAGCTGCAGAATAATAATGAAATAGGTCAGAGGATGGTAAAGCTCTGATACCACGTTAAAGTTGAGACTAGAGATAAAAGTATAATGATCATAACATATAACATGATATCATAAACTTGATAGTAACATGGCACTGACTTGAGACAAAAAAAACTAAACACAAATCCCCTTTGTTACCCTATCCAAGACTCCTAGCCTTAAATAAAAAAGAGAAACGATAAAATCATATTGATGCCTGAGTAATAGGGAAACTAGTCTTAAGAGATACTCTAAAGATCAGAAACTGATTCTACAAGATAATTTAAATGATTAGCGTCAAGTAATATGAAAGATATTATATCCATGGGGATTTTTTCTAAGGACAAAACTGTGATAGCTTAACACAAGACCCAAAGCATACAATATTTCAAAATATATGGTGTCATGGACTTAAGGTCAGAAAAGCAGCCAAATGAAATTAAAAAATTCCATCAAAAATTTTAGGAAGGAAAAAAAAGTATTGAAATAAAATTAAACTGCTAAAATTTTAACCCAAGTATATATGAAAAGTATATGCCATTATTGCTTTTGGGCAGTTCTAAAATCAATTGCACGGTCATAAGTCTTACCTTTTGTTCGTGAGTAACATAAACCAATATAAGAAACCTGTGTTTAGCATATAATTGCAACTTAAATTGGTCAGATTTCATTTAATACATAATACAATGTTAAAATAGAGTTGTACATATGAATCTATAACCTGTTCCATGTTGCAATTGGCATAATCAACCACATGCACAGCTGCCGCTTTCTGTTCACACTGTACGCAGCATGCTTTGGGGAGAGCCGAAATTGAATTCTGTAACTTGCAGTCCACTACAGTCAAGCAGTTGGGTGAATGACCGCCATTTGAACAAGATTGAACAGCCCGTATCATAAATATGATAATTTGGTTTTAAACATTTGACTATTATCGGTGGTCATGATCTCCCCGCCATAAATTCACTTTTTGACGGCTGGGAATCAATTTCTGAAAAACTGCAGACTATATTATCGAGTTCCCAATATATCATCCAAAATGCGGATTGGTCCTATATGACCCAAGTTACTAAAGAAGCCTCGAACCAACACATTCCAAGTGGCAATATTGGGAAAGATTCCTTTATTCAACATTTCATGAAGATACACACTAGCCTCTTCAGTGCCTAACCAGTTACAGATACCCCACAAAATAATAGTATGTGTTATTATGTCTGCCCGAAATTCCTTTTCAGCAGTGATATTATCCAAAACCTTGATAGCTGTTCTAACCATACCCAGCTTACAATATGCATTTATAGTTATATTCACCGTAATGTCA
The DNA here is from genome assembly GCA_963966055.1 of Lathyrus aphaca. Classification (NCBI taxonomy): domain Eukaryota; kingdom Viridiplantae; phylum Streptophyta; class Magnoliopsida; order Fabales; family Fabaceae; genus Lathyrus; species Lathyrus aphaca. The sequence goes on from OZ014520.1 coordinate 506,913,294, forward strand.
TCTGGCTTTACTCCATTTACCCACATTTTCCCCAAAAGCTGCAAAACTTGTTGATGCATTCCTTGAAAAGATAAACCATACATGATAGTGTTGTAAGTGACGCAATTTAACTCCATATTCCGTTCTTCCAACTCTCTTACAAGTCCACAAGCCTCTCTGAATGCGTTCGCCCTAAAGAGACCATCCAATAACTCGTTATATGTTCTAATATTAGGTAAACATTCATATTTCTCCATCTGATCAAGCACACTCATCGCCCATTCTACTCTTCCGCCACGACATAAGCCCTTGATAAAGTTGTTGAATGTAACAACAGTTGGAGGACAACCATCGGAAATCATGTTATCAATAAAATCAAAAGCTTGATCAAACATAGACATCTGACAAAGGACATCCACCATGCAGGTGTACACCACAACATTTGGACGGCAGCCACAATTTATCATCTTGTTCCATATTTCACAAGCACTAATCAAATCCCCCGATTTTGCAAAGCCGTGAATGATAGTGCTATATGTGGTCACGTTTGGACGGACAAAATCTTTCTCCATCTGATTCCATACCGATACTACCTCGTCCATCCTCCCATTGGAGCAAAGACCGTTTATAAGAGTGTTGTACGAGACTACATTTGGCTTAACTCCCTCTCGAATCATGAGATTCCACAAACCAAGAGCATCGCCGAGTCGCCCTCGCACAAAATAACCTTTTATCAAAGAAGTAAATGTATGAACATTAGCAACGCATCCTCTCACAAACATTTGCGCAAAAACTGCAAGGGACAAGTCAACGTTCCCCATATCAGAAAGGCAACTAATAACCGTCGAATAAGTAACAACATTCGGGTCAACCCCTTTATCCACCATCTCATTAATCAAATCAAACGCCTCCTTAATCCTATATCCCTTACACACTCCATGAATCAAAGCATTATAAACTGACACTACAGGTTGAAATCTCATAGCTAGCTCTTTCGCTTTATCCACTTCACCCGATTTACACATAGACGAGATTATAGTAGTGTAACTAATATCATCAGGAGGACAACCCTTATTAGACATTTCCTCAAGCAGCTTGCAGGCACCATCAACCTTGCCATTTTTACAAAGCGCCTTTAGAAGAATATTATAAGTAAAAACATTTGGTTCCAATCCTTCACCTTTCATGTTATTATAAAGAGGAGTAATCATCTTAAACATGTTTTCACCAAGCAAAGCATCCAAAAGATGATTATATATCTTAACACTTGGCTTACACCCAAATTCCCTAATCCTATAAAACATTTTTAAACCTTGTTCACCCAACTTTGCTCTTCTATACGAATCCATCACACAAATGAACAAGTCCTCAGAACAAGGTACACTTTCTAGCTTCATCTGTTGCAAAAGATACTGAACAGCATCAATTTCATTGTTTCTTCCAAGCTTTTCAATCATGATTTGGTATGTTGAATGGGTGTGTTTGAAAGTTCCTGAATTTGCTACAGATTTGAAGTATTCAAGTGATGACACAATGTCAGGTTCATGTTTCAGTACTTGTAAAACTTGGGATTCTGGAATTGGAGAGGGGTTGGGTTTGTGAGGATTTGAAATTGGGTTTGGGGTTAGAACAAATGGGATTGGAGATTTGCGAAGTTTCAATAATAAGGAACAACCATCTCTCAAATACATTGCCATGTTTCGGTGAAAATTTTAAGGTTTAAAGTTAAAACCATGACATTGTTATTTCAGAACGGAAATGAAATAATTCTAATGCGAAAGTTTGACGAATTTTAATTTATCAATTTTATTTGTCGTGTCATCGTATAATCTTACAGATTATTTTACTAAATTTTCTTCAAAATTCTCATTCTCACCCAATTATTTATTAACAATTACTCTTGTTTCTTTTTAGGGATTAATTGATATAAATTGAGTTTCTACCGTCAATTTATCACATTACCCCGTTTGTTATATTTTATAAATTTTTAAAATAAAAATCAAATTTGTTATAGCTATGATTTATTGACAATATAAAACTTCTTTTATACTGTCAATATATTTCAATTAAATCTTTTTTTTAATATTATTTTTCTGTAAAAACTACGGTAAATTTTCAAAGTTAAATAAAGAGAGAAAATGTTTGATAAATTTATAAAAATTTAAGAGTATTATAAATAAAATGACAATAATTACATGAAAATAAGTAAATTTTATTAACTTTATTGATATCTACAAAAAGTTAAAGTCAAAACAATTAAAAAACGGAGGGAGTAATTAATAATTAGATAATCAATTAAATAAAATAATAATTAATTCCTATAATTTATAATTAATTCCTACAATTTATATTTCTTCTTACCCATTCATACTATTTCTAACTAATAAAAACATCATCTTCCCACTATCTTATTTGGTTTTGCGATTAAAAAAAAAAGATTTTGATTAAATTGATTATGTAAAATTAATTTTGATTAAAATTGATTTCCCGATACCTTATTTGGTTCTGCCATAAAAAAAATGATTTTGATTAAATTGATAATATAAAATTAATTTTGATTAAAATTGAGTTTAATATAAATTGAATTATATTTCAGAGAGAGGGTGAAAAATGAACGATAATTAATGAAACTTAAGAGAGAGAAAAAACAAATTTGATTTCAAATCTGAAAATTTAAAATTGAGAGTGGGTGTATGTTTGTGTATTGGTGAAAAATTATTTTTTTGACAGGTAACGATTGTTTGTCATGTGTCGAACAAAGAGATAATGGAGAGAGTTTTAATTAGGGGTGTTCGCGGGTTGGGTTGGGTCTAATTTGATTAAATCCAATACCCGACCCGATCAATATTCTTTGGGTTGGGTTGAGTGTTCAACCCGTAATTTCAAGATTATACCCGAACCAATCCAACCCGCTTATCAATGGGTTGGGTTGGGTTGGATTCGTGGGTCATCTACTAAACATAATTTTCAAATTCTAAATAAAATCTATCATTTAATTAACTTATTTATATTACAAAAAAATTTAAAAAATCATAAACTTTTAGTATTCAATTTGAATAAAATTTATTGGTTAATAAAAAATTAGAAAAATATACAAACGGTGTAGAGTATAATATAAAAAGTAAGATATATCTATCTTTGAATAGATAAAATTGATCTCTCAAATTTGATTTAGACTTATGTTTTTACCATTAATAAAAACTATAATTATATTAAAAAATATATGCATTCTAAGAATTATGCTAGATAATTTATAAATAAAATTAAATAAAAATAGTGTGAGATATATTAATGGGTTGGGTTCGCGGGTTCTTGGATTTAAAATTTCAAACCCGTTACCCGAACCAAACACCAATGGGTTTGAATGGGTTAGTTCGGGTTGGACCCGTGCATGATTGGGTTGGGTAAAAATAAGGGTTGGGTTGGGTTGGGTGAGTGGGTTCGCGGGTTGGCCCGTACCCATGAACACCCCTAGTTTTAATTGATGGATTTAGTTGTTTACGAAAATAATCTTTTAGTAGAATTTTTTTAAGTGATATGTAGATAGTAGATTTTGTTATTTTTGATTCGTAGATAATAGATTTTGTTAGCGTTTGTTAAATGAAAATATAAAAATGGACTCTCATCACAAATGAGTATAAAATATGTCCTTCTGACCTTCCTTCTAAATTTCTCATCTCTCTTTATGTAGGGTGAACGATAAATATTCTCATGTGTCAAATGAGATAAATATTATAGAACAGAAATTAAAGATAAAATAGAAAGTTCATCAACAATAAAATTCACATTCAATATAAGTTTACTAGATTGTTCGTGAGTAAGATAAACCAATCTATGCACTCTTCTCTACACAAAACTGCTTATGGCTCCATAATAATAAGCCACAAATGTAAACCAAATTACACTATTGTACAAAATTGCAATAAATATTACCATTGCATACTACCGGTGACCCAAAATAAGTAGAGGGAAGATGGTAAAAACTTCAGCAAAACTTGTATTTCTCCCTAATAGTGCCTCCCAGCACCATGACTTCTCCCCCAACCCGCTCCACCCCCATAGTCTCCTCCATCCCTTCCACCACCATGATAGCCATCTCTGCCACCACTTATACCCTGATTATGGCGTATATGCTTTGGCTTTGCTTTTTCAACTGACAACCAAAAATCTCCAATCGCAGTTTGATCAAGTTGTAGTGCCTTCTTATAGCCATCAATATCCTTGAAGTCCAAATGAGCAAACCTGCAAATTTTGCAATTTGAGTTTGGAATGCTATTGAGAGATTTCATGCAGGCCTTATCAATAGCCATTGAAAAAGAAAATGGCATTGGAAAAGCTAAGTGTGAGTTCAGATATCCAAAATATGCAATGAGTGAATCACAACTTCCAGTAGAACAATAGCCATACCCCTTAATAGTACAAGAATCATGAAACCTCGGTAATGAGATTCTAGTAATCTCTCCACAAGAGCTGAAATGATTTTTCAGGCTAGCTTTTATCTGAAAGACCAAAGCAGGTAAAATTACAGACCAATACAATGCACGAGATCAAGGCAATCTATTGCAGGAACATATGCAACCAAATAATGAGAAGAAAATTACTACCTTCTCTTCAGTAGGGGAAGTATCAAAGCCAATCACAAATACAGTTAGAGGCTGAAAAGTTTCGCACTTCGAGAATGGGATGCTCACGCTGCTTAAAATATTATCAAGGAATCAGGAAAGATATATAGATATATAAGACGAGATATTCATATGAATCAACAGAAGAGATTAACTACATGTTTGCTTGTGCCAGAAAAAAAAATACTTTCTTAATTGAAAACATGAAAAGTTGTCAATAAAATAAAACACCAAAAGAAAAGTTATTCAGTAAAAATAGTGGTGCTATAGCACTATTGCACAGCGGAAATTTTAACAATACGTTATCTGCAGTCTATAACCTTGTTCTTAAGATTGACTAATATTATATTTCTTGTATAGAAGAAAGAGCAAAGTGCAAATACATGAGGCTTAACCTACTCGATCACTATTAACGAATAGAATCAATTAAAAAGGATAGTATCTAAACAAATAGATTATATATATCCCAACACTCCTCCTCAAGGTAGAGAATATACATCATATACATCCAACTTGTCACATATGTAAGTTGACCCTCAGAATTGACTGAGTTATAATGACCTCGGAGAGAATCCTTTCTCTAATGAATCAGCCATCAACTTCAATATGCATAGTCCTTTCTTGAAAAATTGGATAAAAGGAGAGGTGCAAGGCTGACTAGTGTTAACATAGAGTTCCATTGGACCAAACCACACAAAATTGTAGTTCTAGCAATAAATGTTTCAACCACAAATGTCCGCATGTAGCATTAGCTAACCCAATACTCAGCATCTATACTAACCAGGCATATCAGTTGATTTTTTGCTCTTCTATGTGATCAGATTTCCACCCATGATTATGCAGCAACCAGAAGTAGACCTCCTAGCACTCACATGTTTTGCCCAATTGGCATTTGTATACTTAACATGTAAGTGTGACCCCTATTACTAAAAACAAGCCCCCTTACAAAGTGATCTTTTCATATACTTAAGAAATCTAACAATTGCATTCCAATGACTATAACAAGAGTTAAGGAACTGACTTACTTCACTGACTAGAAAAGATATGTTTGGTCTGGTCATGATAAGATAATTTAATTTTCATATTAGCCATCAGTATCTACCTGGATTAAGATAGAGCTCCCCTTGATCAGGAATGAGCTTAACATTAGGATTCATTGGGTGTCTTGTTTACAATCTATATGACATCTCTCCTCTTAAATTGAGCTACCTCTCAACCCCCAAGAAAGTAACATAGAGGACCCAAGTTCTTAGCCTGGAAATTTTTAACAAATTTGTTTCAATGCCTTGATACCTTTTAATCATCAATTGTAATCACGATGACATCAACATAAACTACTAAATATTCACTAGATGACGAGTATTTGAGAAAAACGAAGTGATCAGGTTCACAACAGAGTTGCTAAACTGTGCTGACATACTTGAGGTGATTGTTTCATACCATAAAGATTTGTGCAATTTGCATATCAGTGCTGACATACTTGAGGTGATTGTTTCATACCATAAAGATTTGTGCAATTTGCATATCAGACTATGCCCCCCTGAGCAACAGATCCATGAGGTCACTCCACCTGAACCCCGTTCTCAAGCCACCATGCAAGAAGACATCTTTGATATCCAACTGATATAAGGATTAATGTTTCATGGTAACCATCATTATAAAACCGACTTACTAAGTGGGAGCTTACACTCTTTATAATCCCATTTCATTCCTTATCTCTTTTCAATGTGGGAACAGTGTCTTTTCTAAAATAAAAGAGAGGAGACACACATATATGCTACTTAACCTACTCAATCCCTCAGATTTGGGATTTAGACAATACTACAATATTGCAACAATTATAAAAGCTTTTGTTTTCAAAACTTGACCAAATGCATCATAATTCGTAACAAAAAGTGTACAACAACTACCTTCTATTGGGGAAACATTCACCCTCGGCTGGAGCCATACCAACTTTGACGGGATGGTTCCTCAATCTTGCGTAATCCAACTCAAGTGCCTGTGTTAAGAAAAAGTAAGTTGATTATTGCCTGTGTTAAGAAAAAGTAAGTTGATTATTGCCTGTGTTAAGAAAAAGTAAGTTGATTATTAGCTTAATTTGACTTTGCATGACAAAATGAATTCAACATGATAAGCAATGTGCATGCAAGAGTATAAAAAACTATATCAGAGAACCCTAAACACACCAAATCTCAACCCTCCATCACATAAAAATTAATCACTATGGAAAATCATAGGGTTGAATGGTGATAGGCAATGTGCATGCAAGAGTATAAAACTATATAAGAGATCCCTAAACATACCAAATGTCAACCCTCCATCACATAAAAAGTAATCACTATGAAAAATCAAAGGGTTGAATGATACATGTAGCAATAGGCGCCAAGTGAAGAAAGACTTTGTTGTGATTGTATTAGGCAAATATAAAAAGGTCAGATTTAGGATACATGACCACACTGTAGGGTAAGAAGCCATATATAATTTGCATATAAGAATCAATTAACACAACTTACCATAGCATGACTTAAAGCACATATAAGAATCAATTAACACAACTTACCATAGCATGACTTAAAGCATTAAGCATGAACTCAAATACTCCTTCCGTCCGGTCTCAAATATAAGCAACAAAAAAAATTTCAATGGTCTTAAATATAAATAAAAACCAGCTATAATTATTACATTCAGTGTCACTATTTCAAATACACCCCTACTTTTTTTTACATTTCTATATTTATAACGATTTCCAAAGCAAAACAAAATAGGGGTAAAATTAGAAAGAGTGTAAGAATTAAATACATTCACACATTTTTCTTAAAGGATGAGCTTTTTTTATAAATTCTCTTATATGAGACCGGATGGAATATATGTTAACACTTGATCATTTGATGTACAACCAAATGATAGATTTACAAATCACATGTTAAACTTAGAATTGAGGATAGAAAACTATATCTTCTTGAGTTGTACTATTCTTCTTTTTATTGTGTTAATACAATATGTAATTTCTATATCCAGGTAGACTATTAAATCAATACATAATTACAAAATAAAGTACAATAATATAGAATTTGCAGGTTTAAATGGCAATCAAATATGCACTAATAAATAATATTGTCATTCAATTCTATTGGCATCCCCCTTCATATTGATGATGGTAAGTCTACAAGCACCAATTTGCTGATTAGGAAATGACGCATTGACATGTCATGGATTTTGTAAATATGTCGGCAAGTTGAACAGATGTAGAGATATGAGGCAAAGTGATTATTTTGTAGTGTAAGCTTCTCTAATTGAATGACAATCGACTTCTATGTGCTTCGTTCTTTCGTTGTATACAGAATTTTCTGCAACTTATATAGCACTTATGTTATCAGCATGCAACAGAGTTGGTGGTGTTTGTGAATAACAAGTCCTTAAAGTTGTAACCAAATAATCTCAAAGCATGCTGCAAACATGGAACATTATGCTTCAGTAGAAGATTTTGATATTGATTCTTGTTTCTTGCATTTACGTGAGATAGGGGCATCTCCTAAAAACTTACACCAACCGGTAGTAGACTTCCTTGTGTCTGGATATCTCCTAAAAATATTATGCTTGAAGTTGTATTGTTGCACTGGTAGGAAAGAAAATACCTCGCCTAGAAGTGGATAGTAGATATCTAATGCAGACAACAAAAATATGCAAGTGCCTGAGATTTTGCACGAATTTACTAACTGTGTGGACAGCAAATGAGATATCAGGTCTTGTGATAGCTAGATAGATAAGACTTCCAATCAACTTTCGGTTAAAAATTGGTTCTTGTATAAGTTCTCCCTCATCCCTCTTTAGCTTTACATTAACCTCCATGGGAGTGTTAAGTGGAATTGCATCATTGAGACCGGCTAGTTGAATAAAATTTTGAATATACTTGTGTTGAGTATCAAAGATGCCTTTAGTTGGAATTGTACTTCTAATCGCAAGAAATAACTAAGATGTCCAAGATCTTTCATGTGGAAAGTTGTATGTAACAACTGTTTGAATGTAGTGACACCCTATTGATTTGAGTCTGCAATGACAATGTCGTCAACATAAACAAATATCATGATTCCTTTTGATTTTTGTAGAAAGAGAGATGGATCATAGCTGCTTTGGAGAAAAGAAAACCCAAGTAGTGTTTCTCTAAACTTTTCAAACACTCTTGGTGCCTGGTTTAATCTATACAAAGAACGCTTAAATTTTTAAACAGTATTCAATAACAAGAGCATACAAATAGGATGTTTGAAGTAAACTTCTTAGAGTTCACCGTGAAGGAAGGAATTTTTAACATATAGGTTATGAATTTGTAATGATTCAGATGCAACAATGGCAAGAATAGTTCTCCATAGTCATTTTGTCCACGGGTGCAAATATCTCCTCATAGTCTAAACAAAATTTTTGCTTATTACCAAGAACAACCAGTCTAGCCTTGTAGCGATCTATTGATCCATACGGAGTTTTTTATTGAACGCAAATTTACTACCGAGCGGCCTAATAAACGAAGGACTTCTATAGTATTCTGCCAACATTTATGCTCCACATCATGTTTATATGAAGGAATAAAAATAGATGCTAAAGTTGTTGTCAAAGATAAAGGATCAAAAAAATCATACTTCTCTGGTGGTTTATGAATGCGAGTACTTCGGTGTAAGGAGGCTAGTTGTGGCTTAAATGTCAGATCAACAACCAGAAAACGATTGAGAAGGGGCAATGGTAAAGCTGGAATGAGGGACTGAGAGAACAAGAGACTTGTAAACGCGTGGAACAAGGGATCAAGAACAAGAAAATTCGGGTTTGATCAAAACCTAAAGTGATACCATATTAAACTCAGAACTGAGGATGGAAAATTGTGTCTTCTTCAGCTGTATTATTCTCTTTTTTATAGTGATAATACATTTTGTAATTTCTATATACTCTAGACTACTTAATCAATACATAACTAGAGAATAATGTTGAATCTCCTAGTGTAAATGGCAATCGAATGTGTGTAAATTTGTTGATTTAAATACTACTCCCTTCATCCCACAATGAGTGACTAAGTTGACCATACTACTCCCTTCATCCCACAATGAGTGACTAAGTTGACCATTTCACACAGATTAAGAAAAATGAATAAATGAAAGAGAGTCATATTTTTACTAAAGTGCACCTCATCAACTATTGATTGGAAATGATAAAAGTAATATTAATTAAATGGTGCATTTTGAAACTGAAATGAGTCATTCATTTTGAAATACTTTTATTCCAAATGGATCACTCATGGTGGGACAGGGGGAGTACCAAATTTGTACTAATAAATAATATTGTCATTCAATTCTATTGACATCACAAACATCAACATATTTTAAGAAGATCACGAAAATCATACATTATGAATCTTTATTATTTGAGGTACAATACATTTTATGCATTATTGCTTTAACATGGTATATCACCACATCCATGATGCAATCCAATATTAGATTCCAATAATAAAAATATACTTGAACTATACTTGAACAAAACATGTTATGATACCATACTTTTAGCTACATCAATAATAATAATAACAATAATAATAAAGCAATCACATCTAAATTTTAAATATGTACCTTTCTAAAGAAAAAACTAGGAATGAGAAAGACATTACAAATCAACATATACAAATTTAAACATGAATTATATGAGAAAAATATAGCTTTGAAAGTGTAGGTTTTTGTTTTGAATAAGAAAAGGAAAATGGCATAGAAGGAGCATGCAGAAAGTATTGTTGCAAAGCTTACTTTTATTTAATTAGAAACTAATGTTTAAATACAAAGAAAAATAAATAGTGCTCCATGATTCTAGTAACCATTACACTAACTAAGTGGAAAACATATATGAAACTAACTAATAAGCTGAAAAAAAGAAAGCTAACTTGTCCACTAACAATAAAATAATAGATATTCTACCTTTACTTATTCAAACTAAAAAATGCAGCATCAAAAGGCACATCTCAACACTCACCCTTGCATTGGAGGCTGCAAATTCCAAGTTTTTTCCTTAAAAATTCAAACCTGCTAAGTGGAAAGGACTTGGTAAACATATCAACAGTTTGACCTTCTATGTTACAATAAACCAAACTTACATCATTTTCTTGCACTTCTCTTAGGTAAAATAACTTGACATAAAAATGCTTGGTCTTCCATGAAATACTGAATTTAATGAGATTGAAATAGTTGTCTGATTATCAACAAATATTTGCGTACTTTGCTCTTGTTTCAGACTCAAATCTGCTAAGTTATTCCTTAACCAAATAGCTTATTTTACCGTTGTTGTTGTAGCTAAAATCTCAACTTTTGTTAAATGAGCTACAATTTCTTACTTCGAACACCAAGAGAAAGCACTACAAACTCAACTTTTAATAAATGAGCTACAATTTCTTACTTCTTCGAACCTCAAGAGAAAGCACTTGAACCTATGTTGAAACAATACCCTAAAATACTCTTCATATCATCTAAGCTACCTGTCCAATCATTGACTGAATAGCCAAATAATTCTGAAATCTTTGACCCTGTTGTACTTGACTCCATAATGGACAGTTCCTTTAATGTATCTTACAACTCTTTGCTGCCTACAAGTACAATTCACTAGCACTAGCATAATGCATGAATCTTGACAACAAATTCACTGAGAAATAAGATGTCGGGCCTTGTAGATGTAAGATACATTAGACACCTAATCAATCTTCTGAAATGAGCTTCATCAACTTTATCGGCCCCATCCTCCTTGGTGAACTTCTCTCCTTTTGATTCATAGAAGTGTTCATTATGTTGCATTCAAGCTGAAATTTTTTTAAATCTCTTTTGCACTCATTCTTCTGAGTGATTTCCATATCAAAAAATAAGTCACAAGACCAAGATCAATCATCTCAAAGACAACTTTTGTTTCTTGCTTGAATTCTTAACTAATGCTAGGTTGCATCCTGTTACTAAAAGATCAACAACATATAAAGAAATGATTAAAATATCAACACCAACATGGTTGACATAAAGTGTAGCTTCAAATAGACTTTGGTGGGTAAAGCACCTTCAACAATATGATCCTGCCACATAAGCGTTTGTTGCTCATTGGCTTGCAAGGCATGTATGACTTGTGTTAAAATGACCTTACAAAAGATCCTTTATGTTTTCTAAAGATGCCTATCGGAACTGTAACCAAAAAAAGTTTACAACTCTGGAATCAGCAAAGTTAGTACCAAGTACTCTAACTTTATTTGCAATGGAAAGCCATTTGTTTGAGTACTCTAACTTATTTCTTTCTTTGCAATTCAAATTCTCTCATCAAATTCAGCACTTGCATGCTTCGAATTCTCTCATCCCCTGCATATTCTTACTTCAAATAGCCTCAAATTGCTTTTGGTGTTTTGAAGGAAAACGATTCTAGTGAAAATTGTTTGAAAAAATACATGATCTTGCCTTCATTGTTTTTTTCTCCTTGTGATATTTTATCTGAGTCATAGTAGGATTATTCGGCAGCAGAGGAACTTCATAATCCTTTTTACAGCTTCCCAAAGGTCTAAAGCTTCAGCTAAGACTCCATTCATACTGCCTAAAGATCATAGTTGTCCCCATCAAAGAGAGGAGGAGCAACTTTTGAAAATTGTATCCATTTGACAAGTCCCTCAAGATGAGAGCTCTAATATCAATTGTAGGTTTTGTTTTGAATAAGAAAAGGAAAATAGCCGAGAAGGTGCGTGCATAAAAAGTATTGTTGAAAAGCCTGCTTTTATTTAATGATAAACCATTGTTTAAATACAAAGAAAAATAATAAGTAATAAATAATGGAAAATAGTGATCCATGATTCTACCAACCACTCCTAAGTGAAAAATAAATAGGAAACTAACTGGTAAACTGAAAATAGGAAACTATCTTATCCACTATCAATAAAGTAATAGATACTCTGCCTTGACTTATTTAAACTAAAAAGAGCAACATCGAAAGGCACTTTTCAACAGAAAGGTTCAACTAACCGCAGAATGCTATTTGCTGTCCTAAAATGATTTGCACAGACTACACAGGGTCAAGGGCTTGCCTTTTTTGCTGCTTCTGCGGTTGCAAACTCCACATCCACGTGGAGACGGACATCAACAACTTCTCCACAGTCTTTGAAAATATTTTCACTGAAAACATTTGTAATTAGACAAATTAAAACTGATAATAATCAACAAGAACAAGAAAGAAAATAAATACATACATTTCAGCCCGTTCCACATCGAATGACAAGTTTCTAACACATACTGTTTTGGATGCAGCATTTATCTCTTTCTGAGTAGCTGGTGTTTCAGGCTGCAAAATTCAAGAAATAAAAAATTATATCACTAATTTGATATTTTGCATTGCAGTAAGAGAGATTATTGGTCAATTACAATTTTATTCTCAACAGGGGCAGCATCCAACATCTCTACATCCTTAACCTCCTTTGCACAACTCAACTATAATCCAATGAAGAAGTGAACTCGTCAGCACAGCATATTGGCAAGTAGATAATATACAGATATTATACAGAAAACAAAAGAGAGAGAGATTCGCCCAATCTTGTACAGAAGCTGGTGCAACAAACTAATATTAAAGAAAAAATTACCTTGCCCTCCGCAAGAGATGTATCAATACACTTCACAGGTACAGTTTGAGACTGTAATCTTTCATCCTTATGCAATGAGCTGCTCCAGGCCCAGCTGCTTAAATTATTAAAGAAAGAGAAATTGGAAGATGTTGGCACAAGGAAAGATATTGGTAAGGGAAGATGTTGAAATGAATCAGTAGAAGATAGTAAGTAAAGGCTCTTTTGAATATTCTTGAAAAAATTCCTTAAAAATCAAAAGATATGTAAATAAGATTTTACAATTAGCCAAGTTTCTAAATAAAATACAAATACTTAAGAAAAAGCAGTTTTTGTGCTCATCAAAAAACAACTATATTAAAAAAGGCTATCTCATCATACAGGTGTTTTAATGAGAGAGTTTAAAAAAATATATATTTTTATGTAAAAAATTGTGAAATTTTAAAAATAAAATAAATTACTTCAAAAATTAATTATTAAAATTAATTTTAAAGATGGATGGATATCCAACAACTAAAAATATGTTAATGAACGGATTGGATGGATTGTAATTTTGTAAAGAAGTTTTAGTGGGTTGTAAATAGATTAATAGATTGTTTTGATCCATCTATTAGAATCCAAATCCATCCATCCATCCATCCATCTTGCCACCCCTGATACACAACACACTATGAGTAAAAAAGACTACATAAATAATTACCTTCCATTGGGGGCATATTTACCCCTTTCCATAGCTAAACCAACAAACATGAGACGGTTAAAAACTATTTTCCTGTTGAACGCAAGAGCCTACAATTGGAAAACAAAATTGATTCTTAACTCAACAAGTCTATGAATAGAATAAAAATTTAACAAGCTTAAGCATATAATAGAATAGATGATACAAAAGGCATAGCAATACAAGAAAGAACCTTACACACACAGATATACATAGACCTGAAACTTAGGCAATAAATAGTTTGGAAATGGGAAAACATGGTGGACGTTTCACCAGAAAAGGTTGCCGGAAAATTCCTACGGAGCTACGAAAAAGAACACAATGAAGGAGAGAGAATTTTCAATTTTGTAAACTAATTATTACAGTTCCATCATACTTAGCAGAACTCAGCTGCAGAATAATAATGAAATAGGTCAGAGGATGGTAAAGCTCTGATACCACGTTAAAGTTGAGACTAGAGATAAAAGTATAATTATCATAACATATAACATAATATCATAAACTTGATAGTAACAAGGCACTGACTTGAGACAAAAAAAACTAAACACAAATCCCCTTTGTTACCCTATCCAAGACTCCTAGCCCTAAATTAAAAAGAGAAACGATAAAATCATATTGATGCCTGAGTAATAGGGAAACTAGTCTTAAGAGATACTCTAAAGATCAGAAACTGATCCTACAAGATAATTTAAATGATTAGCGTCAAGTAATATGAAAGATATTATATCCATGGGGATTTTGTCTAAGGACAAAACCGTGATAGCTTTACACAAGACCCAGAGCATACAATATTTCAAAAAATATGGTGTCATGGACTTAAGGTCAGAAAAGCAGCCAGATGAAATTAAAAAATTCCATCAAAAATTTTAGGAAGGAAAAAAAAGTATTGAAATAAAATCAAACTGCTAAAATTTTAACCCATGTATATATGAAAGGTATATGCCATTATTGCTTTTGGGCAGTTCTAAAATCAATTGCACGGTCATAAGTCTTACCTTTTGTGCGGCTTCTGCTGTTGCAAACTGAACATGTCCATAGCCTTTAAAATTTCCTTCGCGGTCTGTATGGAGACGAACATCAACAATTTCTCCACAATCTTTGAAAAGGTTTTCCCTGAACGGTATTAAAATGATAATAATGAAACAGAAAAAAATTCATTAGCATCAACACAGATTTTTCAAAAAGCATACATACATATCAGGTCGTTCCACAGTGTATGACAAGTTTCTGACATATATCGTCTTTGATGCACCGATTGTTTCATTTGGTGTAGCTGGGCTTTTAGGCTGCAAAGTTCCAGAGAGCAACTAACAACTGATTAGCAAATTTAAATTGCATGAAGAAAGGATATTGGTCATTTACTACTCTCGTTCTACGGAAGCAGCGTCAAACACTAATTAACCATGAAAATATGATATAAGGAAATGTTATGTTAATGAAATCTTGTGCAGGAATATATGTAACAAATCAATATGATTGAGAAAAAATCACCTTGTTTTCTACAAGAGATGCGTCAAAACCCTTTAAAGTGTGACACTGAAGATCTCCGCCCGTACGGAATATGTCAACTTTGATGCGGCGATTCAATAGTTCAATATTATTCAATTCCAGGGCCTATGATTGACAAAAAGCAACAAAAAACAAATTATTCTCAACTCAATATGTCTTCACATAGAGCAATGCTACAACAAACATACCCATAGATGATGCAAGAGCTATATCAAAACAAGCAATATATAGGAGTATAAAAGAAAACTCAGACATATCAATGTCAACGACACCTACTAAGAGAAAACCCAGACATA
This sequence comes from Lathyrus aphaca, assembly GCA_963966055.1. Lineage (NCBI taxonomy): Eukaryota > Viridiplantae > Streptophyta > Magnoliopsida > Fabales > Fabaceae > Lathyrus > Lathyrus aphaca. The sequence goes on from OZ014520.1 coordinate 506,929,017, forward strand.
TAAATGTTATGCAAAGACGTTGGGTTGGATGATGCATATAGCCAATGACACCTACTAAGAGTACACTTGGTGATTCTTGTATTATGGACATATATAGAGCATAGCACACAAAAGTTAACATGAAGTTATATGGCAACATTTGTTGATTAGCCGAGTCATCTATGGTGCCATATTAGTTAAATCAAAATTAAAAATACATAACATTGTATTACTTAGTAATAATACAGACAAGAATAATATTACAATGTGTTTTAGTAAGATCATTCCAGAGATTTCCTCTTCTCAATTGCACAGTCAATCAATAACAATCAATCAATAATAATTATATAATTAGTCATAAGCACAAGGAATCAAAATTGCCCAGACAACTTAATTAGATAATTACCATATTTACAATAATTATAACAATATCAATAAATTCCATTGGAATCCAAGGAATGAGAAAAATATTACAATAAACGCAAATTGTTCAAATTTTACCCTTCCTATATCTGAAAAGTATATAGCATTGTTGCTTCCAAAGGTAAAATGATTTGCAGAGATAGCATATGGGCACAAACTTACTTTTTCTGCTGCTTCTGCTGTTCCAAAATCGACATATCCATAGCCTTTAAACCTCCCTTCACAATCTATTTTGAATCGAATATCAACAACTTCACCACAATCTTTGAAAATATCTTCCCTGAATAATCTTGAAATTAGAAAAATAATCCAGAAAATAATCGGCAGGAAGTTGTGTGAAAAGTAATACATACATATCAGTCCGCTCCACACTATATGACAAGTTTCTAACAATTATTGTCTTCGGTGCAGCATATTTTTCGTTTGGTCTGGCTGGAGTTTCGTGCTGCAGAAAATGTAGGAAATAATATCACATAACTAATTTGGTGATTTACATTGCAGGAAGAAAAATGTTGGTCAACTACAACTTTTGTTTCAACGGAGGCAGCATCAAATATTTCATGCATCCCTAACTTCTTTCATGTCTGCTATTCCTATATAAGCATTAAAAAAAAAGGAAATTGTATTATGAAATGTGTACCTTTTCCTGAGGTGTTATGGAGACTTTTCCCTCTATTTCTTCCTCGTTGTACTCAGGATTCTGCAAATCTTCGGGCTGCAATTAAAACAAAGGAGCCAAGATAGTAAAAATTCTGCTGAGAACAACTATATGCACTTCCTCATTGTTCAAAACACTAACTTATTTAACATTGTGGCACTTTTCAACACTATTAAAGCTATAAGTATCACTAGAAGTATCCATTTTTAACAGTTTTTAAATCACATTTTTCAGCATCAGATGATGCATCATTGAACTTCAAAAGAAAAAGTAAGATTAAAATGCGAATAAAAGATAAGAACAAATAACAAAATTTTATACACCAAAAATTCCATCTTTATTTTTTTGCGCCTTTTCATCCCTTAGTTCAAAGCCATCACCCTTACAACCGATAACAAAAACAATCACTAACTTTGCTTTGCCAAATGCCAACCCTCAGCATATAATAGATCAGTCAGTAATTTCCAGTTTATATGTAGCAAATCAATACTTCAAAACAAACTGTCTATCATCATATTAAACCCCTCTGAAATGCCCGACCTACAACTGGATGTGTCTGGATGAATTCAGATTTTTTTCAAGTAACACAGAGTACCCTACTATTTTCTTCTAACTGAACTAAACATGAACAGAAGAAAAAAATCATTGATTTTCAAGCATTAACCAATGTTTCTTAATAGACATATTATAGCACAAGAATCAACCACTAATAGCCGTCAATAACTCAGTACTTACATTATCCTCGTCAGGGCTTCCGTGAGAGTCGGGATCTGAGATACCATCATCCGATGATTTCAAAGATCCGCAACCAATACCAGATTCGTTTTTAGCTTCAAGTTTCTGAGCACAAGGCAAAAAAATAAAAGCATAACCAGAATCAATAAAACAATAGTAAAAAAATCTAAAAAATTAAAAATTTATCACTATACATATATTGGTATGATCCTAAAGCTTCTATAAATCATAATATATAAATCGAGAAGCTAAATATTCATGTAAAAAAAAAAACCTTGTCATGTTCAGAATCATCTGAATTAATTCCCTCTTTAACCTCTTGTTTTACAACAACCTCGTCTCTTTTCTGCTTCTTTGCAATCACTTCATTCTGATCTTCATCCTCATACTCCCTCTTGATTTCTATACAAAATTTAGTTTATTTTTAAATTAAACAAGAACAGTACATAGATTAAACCCTTCTCAAATAAAAGAGGGGAAAATTACCATTTTTTGGTGGTGGAATTGCATTATCACAAACCTACAAAATAAAGAGAAATCAATTTAGATTAATCATACTAGTAAGAGAGATATCAAAAAATTGACAACGAAAACTGAAAGAAGTTAAGGAAAAAAACGAACTTTGGGCTCAGATTCATTGACCATTGTGACTTTAGTTTGGGGAATTGAACGAGAGAAGAGAGATTTGGGGGTTAATCTAGACGTTAGGGTTAGGGATTTCCTAGAAGAACTAGTCGCGCCAATGCTACACTGTGTGTTTTTGCTTCTCAGTTCACTGATTTTGCAAGTTGTGAAATTGGATATACATCCCAAATATTTTAACTATAAAACTTATATACAATTTCTTAATTTCTTAGAGTATATGATTTTTACCATTTTTAAATAAAAATAAATATGTCAAATATATTTAAATATTATTTAAGGAATAAAAATAAAAGAAAATCGTATAATTTAAAAAGAAATTATATAATTTAGAGAATTTCTCCCCCACCCACTTTTTGGATTTCTCAGACACCATGCGTGTTTCCCAAAATATTTTTCTTATTTTCAGAAATTTATCTCCGAACGTATATTTTTTTATACTTTTTTATTAATTTCGTAGATGAATCTACGGAGGTTTTCCTTAAGTATAAATGTAGAAGAAAACCAGAGGCAGAAACATCATAGATGAACATAGCAATTATAAATTCAACATTCATAAAATAAAATAGACATTATATTGATGGTTTCGACATAAAATTAAATGCTACAATTCAATAACTCGGTGGACGTTTGAACATATTCAAGATTTTATCGATCGTTCTTCCTACAGTCGCCTCCAATTCGAGCGGAAATTTCTCTTTGAAACCAAAATATGTTCGACACATCGCCCTAACAACGTATGAATTCTTGAGCTGAAATTTATTGAACATGACGTTCCCTTCGTTGTCAACCGAAGGCGAACGGTATTCGAGTTTCTTAACATTTCTTCGGTCGTTGTAAGGTAGGAGATAGTGAATTTCGTCGACAATATCATCGAGTGAGGTGAAATCGGTGAGTTCGAAAGTTGTTCCAGACTGACCCAATGACTAGGCATGACTCAATCCACTCCTGCACTTAGGACGTCCCAATATACCAAATTCGGCCCACCTATGCCAAGGGGACCGTCCTCCCTCTCTGCCCCTCAGTAGGGGAGAGATGACCGGCCAGACTCTAACGTGGTTGTTCTCCCCTACTCCTCATGGCTTCTGCCCGACACTAGGGAGAAGCCACCCAAAATCAACCACAGATAGCTCCTTCTTGGTCCAACACTTTCCTGACGCGCATCTTATCGAAGCAGACATGCTCGTTCTAACGGCTAGTTTCTGACGTTTACCTATTTTCGGGTGATCCATGATCCGGACCCAAAATAGGGATTGTTGGACACGCGTTGGGGCGTTATATATACCCTCTCACAGGAGGGGGTCAGGTATCTAATATTCACTCTAATAATAATTTTTCTCGTACTTGCTCATTTTTCTGCTCGTTCTTACTTTGGCATCGGAGTGTCTTGCAGTACCTCTCTCGTCTCCTCGATGATTCAGCATCTTCAACGACGTCTGTGGCTCACTCAAGGTTTTGATCAACCGGAAAGATCAATGGTGTCGTCTGTGTGAAACAAGTTTCCTCGTCTTTTCTCCTCGGATTTCAAAGACTAAATCAACAAATCAAGACTCGTATCATGGCTAATCGCGACAATACCATTGATGCTCGGATTACCACCAATGTCCCCGTCAAGCAGCGAGACAGTGACGGAACTCATTCCCTACGTGGGGATAACAGTCATCTTCAACGGGACGGGGTTAGCGCCTCCATATCTCCCGACTCTATCGTTGAACCAGAAGTCACACCGTCTGTTAGGGATGTTCGTGGTTTGGTTTGGATCGATTTTGAAGCAAAATATTATTTGATCCAAAAGTAAATTTATTTGCAATTTGGTTCGGTTTTGGATGATTGATTACAAAAATCCAATTCGATCTGATCCAATTTTATGCGGTTTTATTTGGATCAATTTTTTTGATATCCAAATTATATATTATAGATTTTATTAATATTCTAAAAGTACAAATAAATAATAAGTTTTAAATAATATATAATATACTTAATGTTACAAGATGAAAAAAAAAATAGATAAAACAAATTAATAAATAATATTTACAAAAATATCATTTAATATTAAATTAACACAACATATATACTAATAAAAAATAAATAAGTAATATATATATATATATATATGGTTTGCTTTGGTTTGGATCGGTTTTGAAAAATCAATATGAAATTTGATCTGAACCGATCGGTTTTTACAAAATAACATCCAAATATATCCAAAAAAATCGGTTTTTTTGTGGTTTTCGGTTTTTATTTGGATAGGTTTGGATTTGAACACATCTATCGTCTGTTCCTCAAGCCATCCTGGTACCACCAAGCACCGTTTTGACCATCGTTGCCCTAGTCGAAACTTTAAATCAACCAATGTCCTGATCCTGGTACAGGGTAAAAGATCGAGGCTCTGGAAGATGTTCACTGTCCCAGATCTCCTTCCTCGTAACTGCAAGTCTCGTAGTCCTTCTCCTGGTCGGAGAAAGAATCGCCAGCGTCCGGAAGAGTTAGGATCCATTAAGAAACGTGTTCGCTCGTCTCCCCGAAGACACCAGTCTCCTAGATCCAAGAAGGCAAGAAGAGTGCTTCAGACAGAAGTTTGACGGTCTCTTCCGGCCAAACCAATGGCTCGTTCAAGATCACTTTCTCCACGACGGCCAAGAAATAACCATCCTCGTTCTCCTTCATATAACTCTAGTGAGGAGGATGAACCTCGATGACCCCTATCGCAGGAGATCATGTCCACCAGGTTGCCAAAGGGCCTAGAGAAGCATCTGCATCTAGGTTCCTATGACGGAACGACCGATCCAGACGAACATATCGAGAACATTGACGTTTTGCTCGACTATCATAGCGTTAGAGGCGCGATAAAATGTAGACTCTTCCCGACCACGCTCGGGGAGGGAGCAATGGCTTGGTACAAAAGCCTCCCCTACGAGTCGATCACTTCCTGGAGACAACTGGGGAGGATGTTTTCCGAACACTTCACCGCCTCCCGTCAACACACCAAGACCGAGGCCTCCCTTAAGGCGATAATACATGGCAAAGAAGAATATTTAAGTGCATACATCGAGAGATTCAACAAGGAAGCTTTCCAGGTCGCAACGATCGATGATACAAAGAAATACCTCCTAGAACGTGGGCTACGTCCTCGTAGTGACTTTGCTAAGGTTGTCGGCGTAGAAACACTGGTCACGCTTGATGCCTTCCTTCTCAAGGCCCAAGCATACATACAATACGAGAAAAAAGAAGCAGTTAATAGTGTATGTAACTTTAGACATCGAGAAGGTGTCAAACCATCAAAGAACGATGATCCATCGAAATCCCATCGGGGAGGAGACAAAAGAAAAGAAGAACGCTCGCGTGAACCACGTGACCACAAGGGGCCATCTGGTCGGTTCCACGAGTACACCCATCTCTCAGTTTCGAGGGATAAAATCTTGTCGAAATGCGAAAATTTAGAATTCTGCCAGGCTGGCGTCCGCTTACCTAAACAACTCTTGCTCAAGGATAACAGGGATAAGACAAAGTATTGCAAGTTCCATAAAACCCATGGCCATAATACTGAATACTACATCCACTTAAAGGATGTGATCGAAATTTTGATCATGGATGGGCACCTAAAAAAATCACCAAGGGAAAGGAATCTCCCTAGAAAGAGGTGCAAAAATCAAAGAAAATCGAGGAATTTGCCCCTCCAACCGCGGTCGCGGGTCTCCTGGTCGCTCTGAGCATCACTTAGCCCGAGGACTTTTTCATACCAGAGGCACTGGTCGGCCCCTCATATTTCGCGGCATATAGCTTGTGGGAATCTTTCCCCTCCACTATGGTGATCTCTGCATGAGGATTTAACAAAATCAATGTGGGCTCGGTGAATCGTCGGTTTGACCACCTCATCAGCAAGGGCTCGAATAAGAATTATACCCTCGACCAGCCTCGAGCAAGCTCTATTCTCATTTTCTTCTACCACGAGGAGCTCCTTGGCAGAGCACCAAATTCCATCATCCCCTACTCGTCAGGGCCCAAATGTCAAATTTCAATGTTCGTCGAATCCTCGTTGATCAAGGAAGTTCCGTAGACATCATGTACTCTCAGTTGTTCTCCGCCCTACAGTTCAATGAGACACACGTCACCCTGTACATAGGCTCCGACCTGCAGGGATTCAACGGATATGTAGCTAAACCATGGGATTACGTAGATTTGATCATGACATTAGAAGTTTGAGAAACGGTCAGACCCATTAAGGTACAGTTCCTTGTGGTGGACTTCTCATCACTCTATCAATGCATTTCCGGCCGACCAACTCTCGTCGAACTCATAATAGTACCATCCACGGTACATCAGAAGATGAAGTATTACACTTCTACATGACAAGTGGCCACCCTTCACGGTGACATTGAGGTTGCCCGGAGATGTTTTGAAGCATCATCTAAGGGCCTCGAGACCATCAACACCATGCCAAAGATAACGACAAAGCCAGCCTTGCCCAACACTTCCGAGGAGTTAAAGTGCAATACCCCATTTCTACACGACTTTAATTTAAATCAGAGTTATATAAAAGTTCTCTACAACCATGGGATATCACATTTTCAACTTAAAAACCAAATAACATAAACTTCATTAATATAAATGCTACAAAACTATGCAGCGGATTCATCAAGTTACAACTTAAAAATAACATCATTGATTTTCAACATCAACTACTTCAACATGGTTTTCAAAATAAAATAACTAAAACAAGTTCATCAACTAAAATAACATCTAACGTAAAAGATAAGACATGCGTTCATGCCCCCCCCCCCCCCGAAGTGCCATGTATCAGAGTGACAAACACCAACTTGAAGCTACTAAGTACTCGGCTCTTGGTTACCTGCACGTTACCAACAGAGGGCAACATTCAAACAGAAGGGGTGAGATATCGAATAATATAAACAAGAGTATGATAATCAATACGTAAACGAGAAATCATACAATCACACCACTTCACACAATAAGCAACCTCAACGTACGACTTCAATCAACAATGATTAACAACACATATATAATGTGACGCAACTTATGTATATGCATGTGGTACCATTTGGAGAAAACTCTCAATTTGAAATCTTGCCAGTTTATCGAAGCAACAACAACATATTTGTCAATCCAGACCAACTTGATTTGAGCATTTGCTCCAACTTGAAAATATGCAAATTTATGCAACTTATAAATGGCATACAACAACAACAGACACATCAACTTAACAACGTATATCAACATTGGTCAATCGACCTGCAACATAATAACTCCCAAGATCAGGACAACACAACTCATATCGACTTAATACGTCCACAACACAGAAAACCAACCAATTACGACTTAATTAATTAATTTCTAAATTAATTGTTTTAGTCTTTAACTATGTTAAAATTAACTTAATTTATCTCTACTTAATGTTTAGGATCAACTGAGTTCGAATCGGATGCGAAAACATGACGAATTGCCAAAAAATTTACTTTCTGCACACCACTCTTCCTATACGCGTATAGACCTGCCCATACGCGTATAGACTTGTTCCTACGCTGCTCGTTACGCGTAAAAACTCCTAGTACGCATAATGCATGCACTCCCTACGTGTCTCCTACGTAAATGACCAGAGGATTTTGCCACAACCCTCCTATTACGCGTAATGCATACGTAACAGTCATGTGTTACGCGTATGGCATCTCCTTTTACACGTACCACCAGATTTGCTACGTGATTCACCATATTTCACACCAGTCCCACTTCTGTTACATTTTACACAACTTCAGCACTCCATTCAAGCCTAATTGGGTTTATACAATGATTTTAGACCTCAATTCTTTTGTGTACACTTCAGCACTCCATTCCTGCAACAAAACCAGTTTAGCAACACAACAATGACAGCAACACAAACGGGTTCTTGACAGCAGCACAACAATAACAACATATTTTTCATAATAGATCCACACAAAAATCAACAACAACAACTCATACAAAACACCACAACAAATCATACGAAAATCCAACCTACATACGAATTATCTTAATCTCGTTTATAGAATTCGAACCCCACTCTTACCTTGTATTGAAGGCAACTCGAATTCACAACAACAATCTCTACGAAAATCCAAAACCTAGCCTCTTGTTCTTCCTCAAGACTTATTCTTCTCACCAAAATTATGATTAACCCTCTAATTAGGTTTTCAACCTAATATTACTAAAATCTCACTAATTAGCTAAATTACTAATGGGCCTAAAATAGCACCCCCACATTTTCTACTTTCATACTACAACTAAGCCCACTAATATTATATTATTAATAATTCTATTAATCATTCGACTTAATTATCCCAACCAACAAAAACACGACTTAACCATCAACTTAATATCAACTTAAACAAGTTAACGACATACACGACAAAACAACACCTAACAACAATTAATCAGGAAAACATGCGATAATATTTAATTAAATTAATTAATTAAATATGGGTGTTACAACTCTCCCCCACTTAGAACATTTTCGTCCTCGAAAGTCTTACCTTGCTCAAACAATTCATGATAAGATTCCTGCGTCTTGCTTTCCAACTCCCATGTCACACTCTCTCCGACAGCTCCCAACCAAACAACTTTCACCAAAGAAATCTTTTTGCATCTTAAAGTTTTCATTTCACGATCCTTAAATCGTATCGGCATCGTCTCCACAGTGAAATTATCTTGTACTTGCATATAATCCATGTTAATCACATGAGAAGGATCTTAAATATACTTCCAGAGTTGCGACACGTGGAACACATCATGCAAATTCGACAAATTTGGCAGTAATGTCACTCTATAAGCAACATTCCCAACCCTGTCTGAAATCCGATACGGACCAATAAAACGAGGAGTAAGCTTCTTAGACTTCAACGCTCGCCCAACACCAGTTACAAGCGTAACTCTTAAGAATACATTATCACCAGCTTGGAATTCTAAATCCTTCCATCGCTTATCATGATAACTCTTCTTCCTACTTTGAGAAGCTTTCATCTTCTCTCGAATCAACTTCACCTTCTCGGTAGTCTCTCAAACTATCTCTGGTCCAAACACTACACTCTCTCCAAATTCATACCAACACAACAGAGTCCTACATCTCCGACCATACAACGCCTTAAAAGGTGTCATTCCGATATTATAATGGTAACTACTATTATATGTGAGCTCGATCAATGGAAGATAAGTATCCCACAAACCTCACTGCTCAAGAACACAAGCTCGTAACAAATCCTCTAATGACTGAATCGTCCTCTCAGTTTGACCATCTGTCTGAGGATGATACGCTGAACTCAACCTCAACTTAGAACCGAACGCTTCTTGCAGATTCTTCTAAAACTCAAAAGTAAACCTTGGATCTCGATCTGACACAACACACAAAGGAACACCATTCAACTTCACAATCACTGACATAAATTTATGCCAATTTCGATACTGGAAAACTGATGTTAATAAGGATAAAATGAGCCAACTTCGTGATCCTATCAACAATCACCCAAATTGAATCATGTCATATTGAAGTATTATGCAATCCCGTTACAAAGTCCATAAAAATGCTATCCCATTTCCATTCTGGAATTTCCAACGGTTGCAACAAACCAGCAGGCTCCTGATTTTTGACAAGTCAAACAGGCCTACACAAAATGCGCAACATCATTCTTCATCCCAGACCACCAAAACAACTTCTTCAAATCTTGATACATCTTAGTCGCCCCTGGGTGAATACTCAAATTACTTTTATGACTCTCTTCAAGAATCATTCTTTTCATCTCTGCATCATCAGGAATAAAAATTCGATCATGAATTCTCAAAACACCATGCGTATCCAACTTAAAACCATTCTTCTCTGATTCACCGCAATCAACTATGATATACACTAGTTTCACATCCAATTTCTAAGCTTATTTAATATTGTCCAGGAAATCATTATTAATCTTTAACATACCCAACATAACACTCTTCGGTATCGCTTAGAAAACCAAACTCGTATCTCAGAATTGCTCAATCAAATATAACTCCTTAACCATCATTGTCGACATATGCAACGTCTTCCGACTTAAGGCGTCAACTTCCACATTAGCTTTACCTGGATGATAATTCAAACCAAAATCATAGTCCTTCAACAGTTCCGACCATCTTTGTTGCCTCATATTCAACTTTTTCTGATCAAATAGATACTTTAAACGCTTATGGTCGCTAAACACTTCAAATCTAGAACCATAAAGATAATGCCTCCAAATTTTCAATACGAAAACAACTGCGACAAGCTCCAAATCATGCGTAGGATATTTCTTTTCGTGAACCCTCAATTGTCTCGATGCATAAGCAATTACTTTACCATTCTGCATAAGAACACCTCATAAACTCATCAACGAAGCATCACAATACACCACAAACGGTTCCTCTGAATTCGGTAAAGTCAAAACTGGAGCCGACGTCAATCTCTTCTTCAACTCTGTAAAATTGTCTTCGCATTGGATATTCCACACAAAAGCTTTACTCTTACAAGCCAACCAAGTCAACGAAAGTGCCAACTTAGAAAATCCTTCAATGAACATTCGGTAATAACTGGCTAATCCCAAGAAACTTCTAATCTCAGTAGCTGACTTTGGAGTTTTCCATTGCATCACAACATCTACCTTAAAAGGATCCACAACAATACCACTACCTGAAATCACATGACCAAGAAAACTGACTTCCGTCAACCAAAATTCACTCTTGGACAACTTCGTATACAACTTCTTATCCTTCAAAACTTCTAATATTGTTCTCAAATGTTCTGCATGCTCAACTTCTAACTTGGAATAAACCAGAATATCATCAATAAACACAACCACAAAATGATCCAGATAAGTATGAAAAATACAATTCATATACTCCATGAATACTCTCGACGCATTAGTCACACCGAAAGGCATCACCAAATACATGTAATGTCCATACTATGTTCTGAACGTCGTCTTCTGAATATCCTCATATTTTACCTTAATCTGATGATAGCCCGATCTCAAATTGATCTGGCTAAACACTACATCTACCAACTGATTCATCAAATCATCTATTCTTGGTAACAAATACTTGTTCTTAATTGTCACAATGTTCAACTACCTATAATCCACACAAAGCCTCATACTTCACTATTTCTTCTTAACTAATGGAACTGAAGCTCCCCACAATGATACACTTGGTCTTACAAACTTATTCTCAAGCAACTCTTCCAACTGCTTCTTTAATTCAGCCAACTCAAAGGCAGACATATTGTACGGTACCATAAAAACAGGTTTAGTATCGGGTACAAGATCAATCGCAAACTCAACTTCTCTTTCCGGCGGTACGTCAGGAATTTCATCTGGGAAAACTTCAGGAAATTCATTCACTACTTGCAACTCTTCAATCTTATATTTACTCTCTACATATAACGACGCCATCAACGAAAACATATAGGCTTCCTCTTTCATCAATTTATGAAACTCTCTAAACAACAACAACCTAACTCCTCCCTCTTCTGGAGTAGAAAACCATACTGACTTACGAAAGTAATTAATATGAACATAGTTATACTCTAACCAGTTCATACCTAGGATTACGTCCATCCCAGTCATCGACAAACATACCAAATCAATATTAAAATATCTATCAAAGACATACAACAGACACCTCGAACACACTAGAAAAGTAGTCACCGATCCCTTAGCCGGAATTTTGACGACCATTTCTCCTTTCATAGCAGACAACTCAAGACCCAACCTCTTAACACAATCAGTAGCAATAAAACAATGGGTAGCACACGTACCAATAATAGCAATTATAGGAATACTATTAATGAAACATGTACCTCTGATAAGCTTGTCCTCATTAGTCATTTGAGTCCCACCTAAAGCGAACACTTTTCCTCCAGACTTTGCTTTCTTTAGCTTCTGGCACTAGCTACCAATGTGTCATTCTTCACAGCAGTTAAAATAGATCATTTATTTATGCGTGCAATCAGATATTGCATGCCCAACTTTCCCATAATGGAAACAACGCATCACCTCAGCAGTACACACATTACTCTTGTGTCCATCTTTTCCACACTTGAAACAAACAATACCAGCTGGAGCATCTCCCCCACTAGTTCTTTGACCCGAAACAACTTTCTACTTACCCTTACCAGCTAGAGTATCATAAGGCTTGCCACGGTTCTGCTGATTCTTTCCTCTTTTATTAGTAATAATCTTATAATGAGCATTATTATCTTCAAATATTCTCCAACTATCAACCAGATCAGCAAAAACACAAATCTTTTGATACCATGCCGCCTTTTTAATCTCATAATGCAACTCGTTCTCAAACTTGATACACTTCGAAAATTCAGTAATCTCTGCATCATGATGTATATAAAATCTCAAAAACTTTGTAAACTTTGCAGCCTAATCAGTCACTGACATATTTCCTTCACTATGCCAAATAAGACCTTAGACAGCGCTTTTTTTGCCCTTAGACAACGCTTTAAAGCACTGTCTAAACCTCCGCTGCTAAAGGTTTAAACAACTCTCTTTTAAATCTTAAAAGCGCTGTCTAAAGGGTGGTATAATTAATAAAAAGCGCTGTCTATGGTACCATTAGACAACGCTTTATAACTTTTTTAGGAATACCTTAGACAACGCTTTTGGTAAAAGCGCTGTCTAAGCCCCATCTTTTTTAATTTTTTTAGGTATACCTTAGACGGCGCTTTTGGTAAAAGCACTTTCTAAGCCCCCCTTAGACAGCGCTTTTGTTAAAAGCGCTTTCTAAGCCCCACCTTAGACAACACTTTATGTGTAAAGCGCTGTCTAAGGTATACGAAAATTTTAATATTCAAACCACTTTTTTTACTAGGTTTTTCAACCATAATTTTGACCTATTTTTCAACCAATTTTTTTCCAGACAAATATCACAATTTGGAGAGAAATATCAAACCAATATATATATACCAATTCAAACCAATTTGGCCTATTAAATATACCAATATATATATACCAATTTATGCACCAAAATTATAATTACAAATCATTACATTTTTCTACAAATATACATATTATAATTACATATTACTTATCCAACCAAAGCATTGCTTCAAATCTACGTAGGTCCTGAAACAACACAAAGATTGTAATTCAATTAATAAAAGAATACAATATTATAGTTACAACGTTACACGTATTTAAATTCTCATCAATTAAAGTAAGAATACAATATTATACCTGATAAAACACCGAGATCTATAATGTATTGACACCATTCCTCTTTGATTTCGTCCACTTGATCTTTTGAATAATATGCACACTTGAATTCAAAAGATATACCTTTAAAAGCGTTGTCTAATGTCGCTCCCACCAAATGACACCGGGCCAGAAGGGGTACAGACGCGAACGGTCGGCGAAAGAGAGAACATGAAGATGAACTGAAAAGAGTCGCCAGCTAGGAATTTTTATCCCGAAGGAAAGGTAATGCTGCATAAACCTGGAAAGATATGGATAAGACGGTTGCGAACCAGAGAAACTGAGAAAGGGGGTTTGTTACAACCTGGAAAGGTATTAGCACCCAGATTGTCCGTCGTACTCGACGGGATCCACGCTTGAAAGTTTATGTTTAAATGGGTAGTGTCAGTGCTATTCTGTGTGCAAAAGCTGGAAAAGATTACAAGTGTTAGTGCAAAAGAAATGTGAAGTGAATTGCTCAGGGATGAGGCTTAAAGAATAATGCTGGAGGAGGGGGAATATACAGAGACTTTTGTTCGATAACAGTTAAGTTATGCCTACGTATCCTCTTGTGCAATGAGGAAGTCAGAACATCGTAGTTCGACTCAAAGAGACTGAAAGATAAATTGACTTGTGAACTGCTTGTTTGTCTGTGCTCAAGTGTATGACCCGTCTGCCTCGAGTGCTAATTGTCTTGCATTAGACGAAAGAAGCAAGTTCTCGCTTGTGAGTGAATGAGGTGAGAAAAGAATCCCGGAGGAGACGATTATTGTTTGTTTTTGGTGTTTTCAATCTTTTATTGCTTTTTGTGTTTGTCATAAGATAAGGAGCTTAAGCCTAAACCAAGGGTTAGTAAACTCATCAATTCTTCCCTCTGATTAGGGGTAATGAGAATACCTTAAGTATGAAGTAAACACCCCACACTTAATCACCATGATGTAGGATTAAAATCATTAACCTACTTGCATTTATTTAGATGTTTTTGGGGTTTTTGTTTAGTGTTAAGTAATGAGTTTAAGCCATAATCAAAGATTTAATGAACTCATTACACCATCCTAATAGAAGGATAATAGATGAGAACATTTAAGCTGAGGAAGATACCTCAACTTAATCCATGATTAGGGATTAACATTATGACAAAACAAAACTTTTATTAAAGTGGATTTTAGTTAATGGTAAGATTGAGAAGTGGATTTTATGTTTTGTAAGACAACTTGAGGGGGACTTGTCCATTAACACTAGGGTTAGTCCTTCTTAACCAATTAAGGAAGAATTAGAACCCTAATGCAAGGCCCAAGTTACAAGCTTAGTGTCTTAGTGATTATTAGATGGGTTGATTAAAGGATTTAAACACATTAAGGGTTTAACACTTAGGATTAAAGTTATACACTTCATCCTAAGAGAAGGATGCAGGCATACCCTTAATCACAAAGCCTTAAGACCTTAAAGGTTTAGTCCCTGATTATGAGATGAGAGGAGAGACACAAAAGATGACACAAAGGTAAAACTAATGGGGGACTAATCAAACCCTAATTATGATCATGCTTGGGTGTTCCTAGGGTTTATGAGGCTTGCAAGAGATCTTCAAGAAGAAGCCACCAAGGAAGAAGCAGATGAAAGGAAGAGAAGCAGAAGAAGCAAGTCAACTTACTTCACTTAAGAAGATAAGTTGCTTTAAGAAAGAAGGTGAAGAAGGAACCTGAATGAGCAAGCTCACCCTACTACAAATACAAAATGCAGCAATGAATGCATAAGAGAGATGAGAAGAGATTGTGAGAAGTGAAGGCAAATTCACTTCTCAAAGTACTTACCACCTGAAAAGTTAGCATAAGGAAATGAAATTGAATGAAAATGAAATGAATGCAAGGATGAAAACCAAAATCAGAAGCATGTTCATGGTGAAAATGATGCTAAGAGATGATATGAAAGCATGTCAAGAGTGTTGGGTGATCATACAAGTGATGAGAATGCAAAAGAAGCATGAAAGGAACATGAAAGTTCATGAATGCACATGAAATGAAATGAATGCATAACATGGCAAATGGATGGGGAAATGATCAAACATGAGTCTAATGTGTCTTATGATGTCTTGGAAGTCATGTGGATGCAAGAAATGTCATGGCAAGTTCATGAATGCAAGCATATGCAAGATGTATGCAAAGGAAGATGAGAAATTAGGGTTTTCATGCAACATGAGATGCAAAAGTAAAAAACAGAAGCAAATGACAAGATAAAAAATTAAAAATACAATCAAAAGAACCCTAACACCATATGATATCACACCCCAAAGGAGAAGACCTAACTCTTAACCTAATGAAAGTTATGATTTTTCTAAGTTTTCTAGGGTTTTTAGGTACTTAAAGGGGAAAATGCAAATCAAATCAAAAATGCAGAAGAAATTTATGACAAAATTATGTTAGAAACTACATGTCAAATGAAGATCAACGCAAAAAGAACCATTGTCATATCATTCTTGGTTAGGCAGAAAATAATTCTTGAAGTTAGGGTTCTAAAATGTGAATTTTATGAACCCTAAATTCAAGAAAATTATCAAAGATGGTTCAAAACCAAAAAGAAATCTGTGTGGATGGTATGACAATGTCTCTAAATGTTTAAAGATGCAATGTGAATTGTTTGGGATTTTTTAGAAACCTAAATGATGTTTTAATTAATTAATTTTCATTAATTAATTAAAATAAACATTTAAATGTTTAAAAAATGATTTTTTAATGTGAAAAATAAAAATAAAAATATTTTTGGGTCAAGAAAATTATTTGGAACCAAAATGCAGAATAAAAATATTTTTGGCATTTTCTTGCTATTTTAAATAAAATGTACAAAACAAATAGAAAAATATGAAATTAAAATTAAAATAAACTGAAGTATGCAAAGGGAAGGGCCAGGATTGAATCTAGGCTTATTGGGGTTGACTGCGCCAGATCTAAAGGCCCACATTCAAATTTCATTAAACCTAATTAAATAATTAATTAAATGAGATTAGAGTTTAATCACTCAATCCAGACCATCCAAACGCGCGGGTAACAAGATCCTATGGCCATAATTCAAACTAGCCCTAATTACACTGATTATGCCCTAATCTCTTTCAGGTGGCCGGAGAAGACTTCCGGTCATCTTCTCCGGCCAGACCCTCACCTGAAAATTTCTAACTTCTTCTCTAAACAATTTCTGGAGCTCTAAAGCTCCAGATTGACTCCCCATACTCCCCTAAACTCGAATCCAGCCTCAAATCACATTTCTTTTCACTCAAACTCAAGATTCGAAGCAAAAATAAAAAATGGTGAAACTTTCAGAAGTTCATAAAATCCTCAAATCGCAAACATTTTCAAAAGTAAAAGTATCAACATGCTCAGCACAACAAGAAGAACATTTCTATAACCTAAAATCACATTTCTGGAAAAATGTTTGAATGAGCTACTTGAGCTTGAGCTTCCTCAGTTTGGGGCTGTCAGGCTGCTTCTCCTGTGCAAGCTGGCTTCAATGACCCTCCTGAAGAAGCTTTGATGCTTGGAAGACCTTGAGAGTGGATGGTTTATGAGATTGCACCTCAACTGGCTGAAAATCGTATTTTGTTTATGGCGTGTTCTTGGCTGTTTCAGTGGGTGGTTTATGATCAGTGAGTGATTTAGAAATGAATGGTAGTGTTTGTTTGAAGATTGAGTGGCTGAGTTGGGAGATTCGAAAGCTTTTGCAAGAGGGAGAGTTTTTGTGAACTTGGCAATTCTTAGGGTTCAGCTTGTGTTCTTGTGTGTTATGACCAGCATTTGGTCCACATATCAACTTGTGATAGGTCTGTGGAGTGGTTGTGCCCTATTGTGATTGGTATGACCTTCTTGAAAAAAGTCACCAACTTGTGTACTTGAGGTATGGGCAAGGATGCAGCTAGCCCTTGGGCATGTCCATGCGCAGCTGACTTCAAGGAAGTCCACAAATTCATTCTTGAGGCAATTCAACATGTGGGAAATAAGTTATGGGGTGTTTTGCAATTATGTGAAGTTTTGGCCCTTTGAGAAATCTTGATGTTCAAGGCATGTGATCTTATAATTCCTTGGGCAATTCTGATCTATAAGCAATGCACTATGATGTTATGAAGTATTGAAACATGTTTGAAGTCACAAAAAGTCGTGGCAAGTGGTTTTGCAAAGAATCCCTTTTGGTGCATTCTTGAAATTTATGAGATTTTTGCCAACCTTGACAAACAATATCTTGAGTTCCAAAATGAATTAGATCTTGTTCTTGTAATTTTTGAAAAGGGAATGATTCAATCTACAACTTTCATGACCAACAACTTTTCATTTGAAGCATTTTTGGTTGAGAAAGAGGAGGTTGAAAAACTTTTCCAAAATGGAAAGTTTACATTACAAGTCATTTCCATTTTTGGCAACTTTTGATTTAGCTCACTTTTCTTAAAATTTGTGAACTTCTAAGAACTTCAATGATCAAATAAAGATCATATAACTTCAATTTGATGAAAAATCCACTTTGGTTCCATGGATGGGGGCCTCAAATGCCCTGATTTTGCTCTGACTTGCTCAAGAAGTTACACAGTGATCAGATGACTTCCACAATGAATTTCTTCATCAAGATTGGTATGTATGATCCTTATAACATATTGAGACCAATAGAAACAAGAATGACCAAAAAATTTGGAGTTATGGCCTTTGAAACCAAAACCCTAATTTCAGGTCATTCGTGCAGTTAAACCCTAACTCAACTTCCATGCTTTCTCAGTTCTTGTGATTCCTTGACTTCCTTGATCTTTGGAGGATAAAATATGATGATTGAACATACATGGACACTCTTGAGATGATTGAAGGCCTTTGGAGTGGCTCAGATGGATCCTTGGATTGCTCAGATCACAAACCCTAGATGCAGATGAACTTGACCTAATGCAGTGAAGCAAAAATGCAACTGAAATGGTATGATTAAATTTATGTAAATATAAAAGATCAAAAGACATGGTGTGAACTTAGTGAGGGAAAATTTGGGGTGTTTATAGTTGCCCCTATTCAAGCATGAGTTAGCTGTGTAAGATGCTAGCGCCTGGCTTAACAGACAAACAAGATAACTTGTGGTTGAATACCCAAGACAGTCCGAAATTTGCACTCACTGAGGAGAAGAAGAAAAGGGATATAGATTGTACAAGGTAGGATAGTATGTTTATCAAATGAAAGCGATGG
Source organism: Lathyrus aphaca (assembly GCA_963966055.1). Lineage (NCBI taxonomy): Eukaryota > Viridiplantae > Streptophyta > Magnoliopsida > Fabales > Fabaceae > Lathyrus > Lathyrus aphaca. The sequence continues at coordinate 506,947,886 of OZ014520.1, forward strand.
AGGACGACCATCGAGCAGAGGACGACTGCTGGGGATAAAGCAATGACGGGGACGACCGACATGCTGGGGAAAAAGCAATGACGGGGACGGCCGACATGCTGGGAAAATAAAGGGATCATGATGGGGACGACCATCAAGTTAAGAAATAAGACTCTCTGGGGATAAAAATAAAGGCAATGATGGGGACGACCATCAGGTTCAAAGCATGAATGAAATAAATGATGAGGGACGATCATCAAAGGTGAAGGACGATCACCTAGCAGGGGACGGCTGCTCTCGGGGTTTATCATGACATAGGACGAATGTCAGATAACAAGATCAACGATGGGGACGGCCATCGGATAAAAATGACGAAGGACGATCATCAAAAAGGTGAAGGATGATCAGCTAGCAGGGGACGACTACTCTTTATCGCGACATAGGACGAATGTCAGATAGAAAAGGGTTCTAATAATGGAGACTCCGCTGGGGGAAAGATGAGGCACGGTCATCCAAAGGTGAAGGACGATCACCTGGCATGGTACGGCTGCCGAAAGTATCATGACATAGGACGAATGTCAGATAGAAAAGAAGTTTTGCTGGGGACTTCGCTGGGGAATAGTAAACACAGACGAGTGTTTACATCCAAGAAATGAGAGGCATGAGTGTTTGACACTGTGTATATATTAAAGATGCGAACGAGCATCCTTAAGACTATGATACGGACGAGTATCGGTAGAAACAAACGCTGACGCATGTTCAGAGATGATGATACGGACGAGTACCAACTGGTTAACAAAGAACACAGACGAGTGTTGAATCTGAAGGGAAATAAGTGGTGTATACAAGATACGGACGAGTATCTGTTATGAATAAAGATTAGTATGAGTGAGACACAGACGATTGTTCAACTTGCTGGGGAGAGTATGACATGGACGGGTGTCATAAGAGGAAACGTATCAGTTATGAACTTATAAGTATAAAAGGTAATCCGGTAATCTACGGGGATAGGATGACGCGGATGAGTGTCGAAAAGGAGTGTATTATGAAGAAGTGTTTGGTTTACAATAAGTGGTTAGGCAACCATGTTGGGGATCAGCGACATGGACGGGTGTCAAAAGTTTATGTAAAGTTCTGTATTCAACAAGGATATTTATGGCTTATATTTGTAGAGAGATGATATGACACAGACGAGTGCCGAATGAGTATATATAAACATATACTTGTGTTGGGGAATGCAAAGGGGACGCTCTGGCTTTCTGTTGGGGAAATATGAGATGACACAGACGAGTATCGGGAAAAACATATTATGTATAATCATCTGCTGGTAAAAAGTGTTCTGGCGACTTTTCTGGGGAATGATGACACAGACGAGTGTCAAAAGGAGCATGTATCTGTATTTGAGAGTACAACGGGGACACTTTGGCGTTCTGCAGGGACTGTGAGTCTTTATATACATTGCTGATGGGATGTTGGTGGTTTTTGCAGGTGACTGGTTCGAACCTGACTTGTGATCATGCAATATGCTTGATTTTTGCCGTAATGCACCGTATTAGACGGAATGCTACACTTTGTGGTGATTTATGATGCGAATGCTATGATTATGCAGAAGAAACCGATTCGAGATTCAGATCCTGCTGCTGGTGGAGATCTCTGACTTCTCGAAGGATATCCCAGCTGGGGATGAGATCATTGGATCTGATAAAATAAACAACTCTGCTTGGGGAAGTAGGTCACTGATGGACCTATCTTAGTAATGAGGAGCCCAACTGGGGATGAGGAAGCTTTCGTCACTTTGTTGTGCGGAAAATTCAGACATTGCTCCCCCGGGAGGAGGCTGGAGCTCTGTGGGGAGATGGTTCCCTGTCTAGTACTCTGTTGGGGGAGGAAAGACCACTGAACGATCTTCCTAGAGATTTCTGTGGGGATCCTGTTGAGGATGATGATACTATGACAACTCAGCTGGGGAAATGAGCATTTTCTGATGCTGCTTGAAGATGATGTGTTGGAGAAATGATTCCTGGCAACTCTGATGGGGAGAAAGCATTTCCGGTGCTGTTTGGAGGATGTGCTGAGGAAATAATGATTTGGCAACTTTGCTGGGGAAAACCTTTCATTCCCCATGTTGCACCCTGAATACCTGCAATCCTGTTATGACAAAGAAACACGCTAGTATCCCGAGGTATCCCTTACCGGATTCCGTCATAGGAGTTAGATATCCTTGGAAGTAACAGTATATTTCCTGTAAGCATGTGATTAGAAAAACACATCTGTTTTTATGCAAACGTTATATCAAGGATATCAAACATTTTTTGTAAATGAAATAAAATTAACAAGATGAAGTGTGACTGAAAATCTGATCTTATTAATCTGGGTGCCCTGAATTGGCAAATACAGTCAAAGAAACAAATCACCTGAAACGAGGAGATCATTGCAAAAGTTGAGAAACATAAAGGTGCTGGCAATATTGACGATGCTTTAGTGAGCTTCCCTTTGCAATGACCCGTATGACCTTGACGTTCTTCTTTATCCTGCTTTCTGAAGAAGGTTGATTTTGACCGATGCTTTAACTTTTCGAAGCCTGCCATGTTGTAAGTGATACAGACGAATTCAGAATGCAATTGTTCGCTTATTCCCTGATTTTGCGTGGACCGCCCTTTCGGGTTTTCAATCCACGGGATACCCATTTTTGCCTGAGCTGTCCAATGCGGCTTTTTCAACTCAGCGGGTGTACATTTTTTGATTTTTCCCTTATTTTTGCCCGAGTCTTTTATTTTGTTTTTAACTCGTCGGGATGCCCTATTTTTGCCTGGACTTACATTCTGTTTTTATGTCCAGCGGGTCATTTTATGTGAAGTATTTTTTAACTGCATCTGAATTCACAGGGGACAGGAAATCTTCACCATCCATAGTAGTAAGCATCAGTGCTCCACCCGAGAAAGCTTTCTTTACTATGAATGGACCATCGTAGTTTGGAGTTCACTTGCCCATGTGGTCTGTATGAGGAGGAAGGAGTCTTTTCAGCACAAGATCTCCTACTTGGTATTCCCGAAGCCTGACTTTCTGATCGAAGGCTTTCTTCATTCTCTTCTGATATAACTGCCCATGACAGATTGCAGCTAATATCTTCTCTTCGATCAGATTCAGTTGATTGTACTAAGATCGGACCCATTCTGCTTCATTCAACTTGACATCCATCAGTACCCACAGGGAGGGTAATTCAACTTCAACAGGTAGGACATCCTCCATACCATACACAAGCTGATACGGTGTTGCCCCAGTGGATGTTCTGATTGAGGTACGGTACCCATGCAAGGCAAATGGTAGCATCTCATGCCAGTCTTTGTAAGTAACCACCATCTTTTGCACAATCTTCTTGATGTTCTTGTTAGCTGCCTCAACAACCCCATTCATCTTTGGCCTGTAAGGAGAAGAGTTGTGATGTTGGATCTTGAAGTCCTGGCACAGCTCTGCAATCATTTTATTGTTCAAGTTGGAACCATTATCAGTAATGATTCGCTCGGGCACTCTATACCGACAGATGATGTCTCTCTTTAGGAATCTGGCTACCACTTGCTTGGTGACGTTGGCGTATGAAGCTGCTTCAACCCACTTGGTGAAGTAGTCAATGGCTACCAGGATGAATTTGTGGCCATTTGAAGCAGTCGGCTCGATCTTTCCAATCGTATCAATGCCCCACATGGAAAAGGGCCAAGGTGAAGACATTACATTCAAAGGATTCGGAGGTACATGCATTTTGTCTACATAAATCTGGCATTTGTGGCACTTTCTGGCATAGGCACAACAGTCTGCATCCATTGTGATCCAGTAGTAGCCTAATCTTAACAACTTTTTAGCCATTGCATGTCCTCCAACATGGGTACCGAAGGATCCTTCATGCACCTCGTGCATCAGCAAGTCTGCTTCTGTCTTATCAACACATTTGAGAAGTACCATGTCAAAGTTTCTCTTATATAACGAACCATCAGCATTCAAGAAGAAACTACCAGCCAACCTTCTTAAGGTATTCTTATCATTGGATGATGCCCCAGGTGGGTATGTTTGATCCTCTAAGAAGCATTTGATATCATGGAACCAAGGCTTGTCATCTTTAGCAATGTCCACGGATAACACGTATGCTGGTCTGTCAAGTCTGGATACTGAAATCTGAGGCACAAAGTTGGCAACTTGAACTTTGATCATAAAGGAAATGGTAGCCAGAGCATCTGCAAACTGATTTTCATCTCGAGGGATATACTCAAGTTTGACTGTTGTGAAGAAAGTCAATAATATCCTCGTATATTCCCAGTATGGAATCAAATGCTCTTGGTGAGTGTACCATTTGTCATTGGTTTGATTGATTACCAGAGCTGAATCTCCGCACACAGTTAAAGTCTTGATCCTGAGGTCAATGGCTTCCTCAAGACCCATGATACAAGCTTCGTATTCAGCTTTGTTGATAGTGCATGCAAAGGTGAGTTTTGCCGATAAAGGCATGTGAACTCCCTTAGGTGTAATGAGAACTGCACCAACTCCACGTCCATTCATATTGATAGCCCTATCAAACATCATTGTCCATTCTTCTTCTGGGTCAGGCCCTTCAGTGTGAACAGGTTCTTCATGATCTTTTACTTTTAGGAACATGATGTCTTCATCAGAGAAGTCAAATCTCATAGGTTGGTAATCATCAATGGGTTGCTCAGCAAGATAGTCGGACAACACACTGCCCTTGATGGCCTTTTGAGATGTGTACTGAATGTCATATTATGTCAGAATCATTTGCCATCTTGCAACCCTTCCAGTAAGTCTTGGCTTCTCAAATATGTACTTGACTGGATCCATCTTTGAGATCAACAAAGTAGTGTGGGTCAACATATACTGCCTTAGTCGGCGAACAGCCCACGCTAAAGCACAACAAGTTTTCTCGAGCAGTGAATAACGTTGTTCATAGTCGGTACTTTTTGCTTAGGTAGTATATTGCATACTCTTTTCGACCAGACTCGTCATGCTGGCCCAACACACACCCCATTGACTCTTCTAATACTGTCAAGTACATTATTAGAGGTCTTCCTTCAACTGGAGGCATGAAGATTGGAGGTTCTTGGAGGCATTCCTTGATTTTGTCAAAAGCCTTCTGGCAGTCTTCATTCCACCTGACCGTCTTCTCTTTTCTTAACAATTTGAACAAAGGCTCACAGGTTGCAGTAAGGTGAGATATGAACCGTGATATGTAGTTCAATTTACCTAAGAATCCCCGAACTTCTTTTTCTGTCTTTGGTGCAGGCATCTCTTGAATGGCTTTGACTTTGTCAGGGTCCAGTTCTATTCCCTTTTCACTTACAATAAAACCCAGCAGCTTACCGGAACGCACCCCAAATGTGCATTTGTTGGGGTTTAGCTTCAGCTGATACTTCCTCAGACGCTTGAACAACTTCAATAGATTTACTAAATGGTCTTCTTCTGTGAGGGACTTGGCAATCATGTCATCCACATAACATTCAATTTCTTTGTGGATCATGTCATGGAATAATGTCACCATAGCCCGTTGATAAGTTGCCCCGGCATTCTTTAATCCAAATGGAATCACCTTATAACAGAATGTGCCCCAGGGTGTGATGAAAGTTGTCTTCTCCATGTCTTCAGGTGACATCTTGATCTGATTATATCCTGAAAATCCATCCATGAAGGAGAATATCAAGAACTGAGCCGTGTTGTCGACCAATACATCAATGTGAGGTAATGGTAAATCATCTTTCGGGCTAGCTCTGTTCAGATCCCGGTAATCCACACACATTCGTACTTTGCCATCCATTTTAGGCACAGGTACAATGTTAGCAACCCATGGCGGGTAACTAGTTACAGGAAGGAAACCGACGTCCCACTGTTTTTGCACCTCTTCTTTTATCTTCATGGCCATATCCGGGCGAGTACGGCGTAACTTCTGTTTTATTGTAAGACAGTCTTCCTTTAAAGGCAGCTTGTGCATAACAATGTCGGTATCCAGACCTGGCATGTCTTGGTAGGACTAAGCGAAAACATCAACGTACTCTCGAAGCATGTCAATATGTTGTTCCTTCACTGAATCATGCAGACGGGCCCCGATCTTCTCTTCTTTCAAGTCTTCTTCAGTACCAAGATTAAATGTCTCAACTTCCTCCTGATGAGGAGTGATAACCTTCTCCTATTGCCTTAACAGTTTGGCTAGTTCTTCAGGTAGCTCATAATCTTCTTCAACCCCTTCATCGACTTGATTAATCGGATTGTCGAAGTCATACGAAGTCATAGCAGTGTCGTTGTCGGTGCAGTCTGGAGGGCATTTTCTGCAAGGGTTTAGATTTGTTCGTTTTAGTGATCAGTTTTATCTTGTTTAGAAAAAGTGAAAATGAATTTGTTATTTTGAAAACATTTCCATTTTATTGTTTTGTAGAAAAAATGAAAAATGAAAAACAGTGAGCGAAAAAGAGACTCGTTTGCAAAAGATGTCCTGATATTAATTAATTGATCGTTTGCACAAAATACAAGATGACCCGATTACAAAATGAGTCCTGACACCTTGGGCAAGATGCAGGACTTGATGCATGCTTAAAGACAGGAAATAATAATTACTCTGCAGGAGTAACTCTTATAATTTCCTAGGAAGACCAGTTTGAGACTTGGTTCCCCGGGATCCTTGGACGTATCCAGTTTTCCAGGTTGCGTTCGTCTTCTTCCTCGTCTTCCAGACTGTTCACAGCATCCGGGGTTAGCATTCCCCCACTGACAAATTTGGGCTCCGTTGCAGCCTCTGGTTGTTCTTGTCGAGTTGGTCTGTAACCCAACCCGAATCTGTCTTCTTTATTTTCTACCGGCAACAGCTTACCCCAACCTTGAGCGGTACCCTCCTCAACAACCTTCTGATCCTGTTGATATGAAGTGATGGAAGTTCCAGATACAGCAGTTGCTTCATTGATGTTAAGGGTCTCAAACCCCTGGCTCATAGTCTCATGGATCTCCCCATCCATCTCTATATCCTTGTAAGTAGCCAGCTGGCTAACAAAAATGTCTTCTTCCCCGCAAATTGTGATGATCTGGCCTTCCCACTCAAATTTTAACTTCTGGTGAAGGGTAGATGTAACAGTGCCAGCGGCGTGAATCCAGGGTCTACCCAACAAACAGTTGTAGGCCGGCTGTATGTCCATCACGAAGAAGGTAGTTTTAAAGGTCTGTGAGCCAATCAACACATGCAGATCAATCTCTCCAAGCACTGATCTCCTAGAGCCATCAAATGTTATCACCACCAAGTAACTTGGACGTAATGCCAAACCATCATTCTATAGCTTCACCAAGGCTTTCTTTGGGAGGACATTGAGCGAAGACCCAGTGTCCACCAGTACATGGGAAAGAACAACACCTTTGCATTCTAAGGTGATATGTAAAGCCTTGTTATGATTGCGTCCCTCCGTCGTTAAATCAGTATTTGTAAAGCCCAGTCCATGACTGGTGTTAACATTTGCAACCACTGTTTCCAACTGATTAACCGTAATCTCTTCCGGCACGTAAGCTGCGTGCAGGACTCTTAACAGTGCATTCCTATGGGCTTTGAAACACATTAGCAATGATAATATAAAGATTTTTTGAAGGGTGTCTGATGAAGCTGGTCCACCACTTTGTAATCACTCTTTTTGATTATTCTCATGAACTCGTCTACCTCTTGTTCAAAAGACGTCTTTGGAGTTTCTCTCATAGTTGGCTCTTCGGGTACCACATTCTTTCCTTTTGCCTTAGCGGCAGCTTCTGCTTCAGCATTGGGTCTTGATGTTTGTGAGGCAAAAAGGCGTCCGCTTCTGGTGAAGCCTCCGCCTCCCCTAACATTGTCAACTTGTGGTGAAGAGGTTTCCGAATCTAAAGTGATCTTCTTTCCGTTGCTGTAGAGATCAGAGCCGTAGTGCCAAGGTATGGCATTACTGCTTTCATAAGGAACAGGTCCAGGTACCGTAATGGTAACCTGACTGATTACTGCAGCGGAAGGAACTGTGATGGTATGCGGGTCATAGTAGATTGTGACTGGAGATCTGACAGTAGGTGTTGTAGTTTGTTGTTGGAAATTGTTGTTGGGATGAACATTTGTCGGGTCATATTAGATCGTGACCATTGAGACATCTTCATTAATGTTTGTTGGTGTTGTAGGTGTTTCCATTGATAAGATGGGTGTTAATGTTGTAGAAATAAATGTTGCTGAACTTTGACTTGTTGAAATAACGGATGGAGTGATTGCTGGAGTTGTGGATGAATCAATGGGAATGATGGTTGTTGCAGTTGTAGGAGTATCTGTTGTTGTTGAAGAAAGAGTTGTTGATGTTGTAGGAGAATCCATTGTTGCTGCAGAAAGAGTTATTGAAGGAGCCGTTGTGGTAATTTGCAAAATTCCATCTCTGATGAGGCCATCTATGCCAAACCTTAGCTTCTCACAACCATTAATAGCAGTTTTACATGATTCGCATCAGGTCTTACAGCCCAGGAACACCTGGCATTTTAAGAGTTGAGCCTTGACTTCCGCCAGTGGTGTTTGAATCTGTGCAACATTATTAATCAGTGCAGATGGTTGATCTTCTTCTATGGCATTAATCATGGGCCCACCATGATTAGGCATAGGATTTCTATTAACATTCGCAGGGGGTGCAAAATTGAGAGCTTTGGTATCGACCAGATCTTGAACCTTCATTTGCAAGGCTCTACATTTCTCGGTATTGTGACCAGGTGCGTTGGAATGAAAGGCACACCTGATTAGCATCATAATTCTTCGGGAGATTGAGAGGATCTGGTGGAGCCAACGTCCTTAACTCAACTAGGTTAAGCTTCAGGAGTTGTGGCAGTAAAGCAGCATAAGGCATAGGAATGGGGTCAATCACCTTATTTGCCTAAGATGGTCTCTGTTGAAAGGGGCGTTGTTGTTGGTTGTTGTTGTTATTGTTGTAATTTCTTTGTTGCGGAAAATGAGATTGTTGCTAATAGTGATTTTGTTGTTGTTGAGGAAAAAGTAGTTGTTGTGGAGCTGGAGGCGGGATAGTAACGACTGCTATGGATCTGTGAGAATACTGGGGTCTGCCCCGGCCTGCATGGATAACATTTGTTTCACCTGTCCTCCGGGGGTCCTGAAAAAGGTTTTCTGGGGTTATTGGAGGAACTTGCACCATTGTCATAGATTTTGTCCATTTTCAAAAGACTCTCAATTCTCTCACCAGCTATAACTACATCGGCAAAACTGGTGGAAGAGAAAGCAGCAAGTTTATCAATATAAGTTCCTTGCAAAGTGTTCATAAACATGTCAGCCATTTCTCTTTCAGACATGGATGGCTGGACAGCAGCAGCAAGCTGTCTCCACCTCTGAGCATAATCCTGAAAGCTTTCCCTTGAAGACTGAGACATGCCCATTAGAAGAGTTCTATTGGGGGCCATGTCTAGGTTGTACTGGTATTGCCGGATGAAGGCTTTGGCCAAGTTTTTCCAACATCTTATAGTGGCCCTTGTCAGATTCGAATACCATTCTCTTGATGCTCCAGTCAGGCTGTCCTCAAAATAGAACATCCATAACTTCTCGTCCATGGTATAAGCCTTGAGTCTCCCTAAGAAGGATTGCAGATGAGTACACGGGCATGAGGTACCATTATATTTTTCAAAGCAAGGGGGTTTGAATTTGTGGGGAATCCTCACCTCGTCTACCAGTCCCATATCCTTGAATATTCCTTGGAATATTAACATCTGGATTCAAATGGGGCCCAAACTATGGTGGGTCAATACGAGGCTGCCCTCGTTCATTATTGTTGGTTCCTCCTGTTCCAAGGTGGGGCTCTTCAGGTGTCTGCCTTTCCACCAACTCTCTCAGCCTTTCCTGGCTCTGAGCCAAGCCAGTCATCACAACCATAAACTGGGTCATTTGGTTTCTCATTTCGACCCTCTCGTTTGCCATTTGATTTCTTACTTCATTCAGGTCCTGCTGTACCTAATCCATCTGAATGCCTGGAAGGTTGTTTCGCGTTGGTACCGGTGTGTACGGTTGACAGGGAACACTCTGTGATGAGCAATGTTTCCTGAAACCACAACAAAGTGAGAAACAAAAAATAACAAACAAAACCTACAAAACAAAGAAAAAGTTAGTATGCAATGCAATATGCTTATTTGTTTTCCAAGGTATCCGGTTTGGTTCTTGGTTTTGACCTTTCCAGACCTCGAGGAGATGCTTGATGATGTTGAGAGAAAACCCAATAAATCAAGCTGATATATTATAAATGATGGAAATACATAGTCTGTTTACAACACATGCCCATGGTGGGTCAAAAATACAACAATCAAAAGCAAAAAGTACATCAAAAGAAAAGAAATACAAGCAAAAGGAATCAGACATCCAATCCAAAGTCATCTTTCCTGACTTCCTTCAGGAGTGCCTCAGTCACTGGGCCAGCTGGGTGCTCTGTAATGGTCCTAATGAGGAGGTTTTTGGTAGCAAGGGAATTGGTCAGCTTCTTATGCCTGTCCTGATCTTTTGATCTCTTCAACCCCGCTCGGAGCTTCAATTCTGATATCTCCTTCTGAGCTGCCAACAAGGCTTCTTGCTGCTTCTTCTCATTGGCCTCCAGCTGTTCAATCTTGGCCTGAGTCCTCTGGTCTTCTTGTGCACGGGCTTCGGTGATCCTGATCCACCTAGCCTGGCTTTCCTCCAGGTAATGCTCAGCCCTAGCTTTCTGAATTTTGGCATCCTTGCATGCATTCTTCAATATCTGTTCCCCGACTCTTGCTTTCTTTATGTAATCATCTGTCCTCTTAATCTTGGTCAGATACTCCGTCTTGAGTCTTTCCAATCTCTCAATGTCCAGACGACTGTCATTTCTTTCCCAAAGAGTCTTCTTCAGGGCCTCAGATAGCTGATTATTCCTCTCTTTCAGCTTTTCAAATTCCTCCAGGCTAACAGTTGCTGCAGGTTGTACTGTAGAAGGACCAGGTGTGTCTTCCAAGGTGAAAGGCATCCTGGTGATCTGAGCTCTAGTATGGGACCAGTCAGAGTACTGGGCTGAAGCAATATTGTTACACCTTCCAAGGATGGATGTCCCTTTGGTCTGGATGTTGTCCCAAGCCCAGGCAGCTTGTCTAACAATAGCTGAGTTATGTTGCACTTCACAGTATAGGGTCTCAGCTATATCCTGTCCTCTGGGAGGGTGAACCAAGGCATATCCAAATTGTCTCTTAAACAGTAAAGGGTTGTAATTGATGCAACCTTTTACTCCTATTAGAGGCACATTAGGGTATTGCCCACAATTGGTTATAATAATATTCTTGCCTTTGGTGCTCTGGGTGCACCATCTAATATCATCTGATGTTAAGGCAATGAACCTCTTGGCCCAATTCTTCTGCTGATGGGGGTTCAAGAAGGCATCTGATTTGGGCAAGTGTTTGAGCAGCCAAGAGTAGAACAGTGGATCACACCATCTGACTAGCTTCCCCCTTTGCTTTTCATTTCTCTGATGGATGAAGTAGTAAAAATCCCCTAGCAATGTAGGCACTAGGTTCTTCAGCAGGAACAAGTGGATGGCATTCTTACTCACAAATTTAGGCTCATCTGCAAACAATATAGCCCCATATATGCTGAGGGCTAAAAGTGCACAGACTGCTTTCCATTCTCCCACTGCAGCCTTCAGGATGGCTTGAGAAATTAAGAAGTCCAGATATAGACCAGAAATCCCAGCTTTTGTTGTCATGTTTTGTTCAATGAGGGCAGGCTCCAAATGCAATGCCCTTGTTATCTCTTCACTTCTGGGAGCAGTCATCTCTGGGTTAAAGGGGATCCCCCTTCTGATAGGCAATCCAATCAACAAGGAAAAATCTTCCAGCAGAGGTCCCATCTGAAAATCTGGAAAGGTGAAGCATCTGAGTGGGGGGTCATAAAACTGCAAGCATGTGTGGATCATGCTTCTCTGAGAATAATCAAGATCCATGACCATGTCCAAGATACCCCCATAGTGCTCTCTAAACAGTGGGATAGGGTCAGGTGTGATAAGAGACTGAACCTGCCTGATACTAGTCAATATGGGCTCAAAAAGGTGATAAGATATGTTGTTTTTCCTTGGAATATCCTTGAGTGCTGAAGAAGCTGAAGACAAATGCTGATGAAGATCACATACTGAAATGCTGGAGGTAAGTCTCTGACAGACTGATGCAGGTGAGTCTCTGACAGACTAAAGGAGATAGCTGAAGCAAATGCTGAAGAAGATAACTGAAGCAAAGGTTTAAGCAGTAGAAGGGGTCAAAACCAAACCAAATATGATATGATGGATACCCTGAAAATCAAATAAACAAATGTTAAATGATGCAATGATGATATATGCAAATGATATGCAAGGGTTTGTAATCAAGAGCTGGATCTGATTATCTGTCTTAGTATAAGGTCCATGTATGTTCAAAGGTCCGGATGGAGGCTCAAAAATCCAGTAACCAGGGTGGGGGACTCAAATAAATAGTCACATATCCAGGGCTAATCACAAGAACTGTCTAAAGTGAAGCATTCTTAAACAATATAGTAACATGGTATGATGTGGCCAAGGGTTCCTGCATACCTGTAAATAACCCAACCCCCTCACATGTAATGTTCTAGAACAAAGATCCTCAGACTTGGATCAGTTATGAGAAGTGTAAACACTTCTAACCCAGAGGTACAATGTTTACAATAACCATAAAGGATCCTCCTCTAATTCACCCCAAATTCTGAAGGTCATAGTAAAGGTCATCCAGACTTAATAGGCTTCCCAAATAGCCCTAGAACTACAGGAAATCTATAGCACAGAGTTCTCAAGAAGAAACCCACATCTGAACCGTGTTTCATATTCCCGCACCAGACTGAAATGGAATGGGAAAGAACATGAACCACTCTAGCCTAGGTGTCACTCAAGTCCCAGGTATTGCACCCCAAAATTTGCCCTCACCTAGTCAAGTCATTGTGTACCAAGGTATCCCAAGAGGTTCATAAGGTTCACAAGGTTCACAATTAGTCAGAAAGTTGGACAATTCCCTCAAACAAAGCTTCATCCCAAGCAATGCACCATAAACTAGGGTTTTGAGTTTCATCAGGATAAATGGACTTCCAAGGCTTAAAGTGAGCTTCATATAATCCTATATGTCTTCAAGAATCCCTATGTCAAGTTTCAAGGCTTTCCCAAAAAATTTGCTCAGTCAGATGATCAGATATGCAAAAATCAGTCAAAGTAGTTAAAAAGTCAAACTAAGGTCAACTGTGGTCAAACCAAAGTCAAACTTCATTATTTTTTGCCAAAATCAATTTTATGAAGTAAAATTCATCATTTGATCAAGGTTTCATCATGATTCATCAAGGAGATTTCAGATCATCAAGAATCAGGAGTTTCTAAATTAGGGTTTTCATAGGAAAAGTCAACTGAACTTTGACCAGCCATAACTTTCACATGCTTCATCAAGAATTTTCCATCTAAAGCTAATTTTGAAGGAAATTGAATTCTCTACAACTTTGTGTCTCACAAGCCAAGCCCAAAAATGCTTCATTTGGAAGGTATGAGCTAAGACATTATAGGTCATTTCAAAAGTCAACAAAATGTCAACATCTTCCAAAGAGCATAACTTGAGAATGGTAAAGGATATGGACATGAAACCAAAGAGGTTTGTTAGAGGACTCTTTAAGATTTCCAAAATGTCCAAGAACACCTCCATATCCTTAAAATTGAGGGAGTTGTGTCTTTGCAAAGTTGAGAAATTTTTTAGGGGTTTATTGAGCAAATGGGATCTTATAACCAATTCTTTTCACACGGGCTTGCATTTTTATGACCCAATCACTACCATGACATCATGAATGAATCAAATATCATTTATTCAGATTTTTATTAGTTTATTTTTATTTATTTTGATTTTATACATTAAAAATCATTTTAAATCAAAATAAAATATGAAAACTCAATATTTGAATGTGATTCTTCTTCTAGGAGATCTTAAAAATCATTTAAAGTTGATTGGAATCAAGCAAATTCGTGCTAGCCTAAATTAGAAAGGTTTGGTGAGATTTTTTTCAATATTTGAATCATATCTTTCTTCACCATCAAGATATCCAAAAGCCCAAAGGAGAGACAAGTTTTATGACCTAATTTCATTCACTATAAGACTATGAACATAATACAATACTAGGGGACGAAATTGGCAGCCAAGAACACCTCGTTCAAATTCTCAAAAAGTGTTGAAAAAGTCACATTTGGATTGTGGAATAGAGGCTATATCAAGACATTTTAAAGGTTGTAATAGGTTCCTTGAACATCACTGAAGCTATCCCGATCATTACCATCATTCAAAACCTCATAATTCATTGAAACTGAATCATCATGTTCTTGAGTTTTTTAATTTTTCGATTTCATTGATTCAAACAATATAAATGATTTTTGTGCATTGATTCTTGTTTATTAATGTCTCTGGAATGTTTTTGTACGCTTGAATTGAGTTTTTGTTGCAGAATCAAGGAGATGCCATTATTAGGGTTTGAAGCTCGAATTTGGGATCTTAGGATTTAGGGCATATAAATGAATTCTAAGAACATGGCTATGATGTATAAGCATTGGGTAACTGATATGGGTTGTTAATTTTTGTTATTATTATGGTTTGAATGATGTTTCAAAAACCTAGGATTTTCTGGTTAATGTTGCCCGCAGGAAATTTCGCAGGAAATATTACATGAATTTTCGCAGGTAATTCAAATGAGGAAGACGAAGCTTGGCGTGAAAATCTGATTTGAAATTTGAGTTTATTTTATTATGTATTGTTTGTATAATGTTTCACGAAAGCAGCATTGGCTCAGTTGGTTTGTGTGTGTGCGTGTGAGGTCGATGGTCCTGGGTTCGAATCCTCCCAGGCCATTTTCACTACGCCAAAAATGTCTTTTAACAGCGCATCTTAGACAGCGCTTTTAAGAGAAAGCGCTGTCTAAGGTTAAAATTAAAATAAAACACGGAAAATGGTCCAAAAAAATAATGAAAGCGCTGTCTAAGGGGGGGTCTTAGACAGCGCTTTCAAAAAGCGCTGTCTAAGACCCCCCTTAGACAGCGCTTATAGAAAGCGCTTTTAAATATATACCTTAGTCAGCGCTTTTGATAAAGCGCTGTTTAAAGTTTTTAAATTAAAAAAAAATAAAACCAAAAGCGCTGTCTAAGGGGGGGGGGGGTTTAGAAAGCGCTTTTGGAAAGCGCTGTCTAAGGCATACCTTAGAAAGCGCTTTTCCCAAAAGCGCTGTCTAAGGTCTAATTAAAATTAAATTTCAGACTTCTATTTTCATTCTCTGTTCTTTTTGTTTTCCCTCCTGCGAACGTTTCCAGCGAACCCTAACAGTGAACTTGAACTTGAAGAACTTGAAGTCATTGAAGTCATTGAAATTTGTTTGAATCGTTCGTTCTCTGTTCTTCATCGCGGTATGTATTTCAGTTTCAGTTCACTTTTTCATTCATTCATTCATTTTTTCGGATTTCAGTTCTTCATTCATTCATTTTTTCGGTTTTCAGTTCTTCATTTCTGCAGTTTTTGATTCATTCGGTTTGAAGAATCGTTCAGGCATTGTGGTATGTATTTCAGTTTTTATGTTTTTAGGGAATTATCGGTTTTGATGTTTTTAGGGAAATATCAGTATTTTTCATGCTATTTTTTTGGTTTAAGTTTTGATGTTTTTGGTTTACACAGTGGTTTTACACTATGGTTTTCTCATTATCAACATCACAGTTACCATTACCAAACATTTTTGTTTCTGTGAGAGTTGTTGGTGTCTTGAGTCTTGTTTGATGTTCTTAGGAATGGAGTGAAGGTGGCATGCATGATAAAGTGAACATGTAGATTAGTATTATTAAGACTAATTAAATTGAATTGTGTAGCTAGGTTCACGTGATGAGTTTGGTTTAAGATGTAATTTGTGTAATTGTTTACCACCATTTTAAAAAAGAAAATTTGAAATTGAATTAACATAGACTCATCTCTAAATAAGATTAGGCCAATATGTGAAAGTAGGTTTTCGTGAGAAAATATGGATGATATATATATATATATATATATATATATATATATATATATATATATATATATATATATATATATATATATATTAAAGTAGTTCCTCATGGATGGAAGGGAATGAGAAATGCTTCAATTTGGTGGAAAGACTTCATTAATTTAGTTTTTCTTTGAATTGATGAAAAGATTCGAGTGAGATAATATGAGATGGAAAATAGTGATATTTTATTGTTTGAATTAGTTAAAATAGAATGAAACGGAGTGAAATGGAGTGATATCCATTTCATTCTATATTTCATCACTTGCCAACCATTTTTCTTTTTAACTGTGAAAGTGTTTTCTTTTTAATAAGTAGGAAAACCATGGATAAAACATGGATCTGTGCCGATCGAATGACCAAAGAATACGAGAGTGGGGTTGCGGAATTCGTTAAGTATGCTGTTCAACACGCTGAAAACCCCAGACGAATGCATTGTCCTTGCTTGCGTTGTTGTTATATTGGTAAGGTTGACGCACATGGATTGAAATCGCATTTGCTGAGGCATGGAATTGATCAAAGTTATTAGTGTTGGATATTTCATGGTGAGAAAATTAACGGGAATGTTGAATCGAGTGGAAAAAGTAATACGACCTATGCTTCATACGACAAAGACACGGAAACATATGATTGTGATCGAGTTGAAGAGATTGTAGAAGCACTGGAAGAAGATCTTCATGATTGTCCTGAAATGTTTGAGAGGATGGTAAGCGATGCAGAGAAACCGTTGTACAAAGGTTGCACTAAATTCTCAAGACTTTCCGCGGTATTAAAGTTGTACAACTTAAAGGCGGGCAATGGATGGTCGAATAAAAGTTTCACAGAGTTGTTGGCCCTTATGAGAGAAATGCTACCGGATGATAATGTTCTTCCTAATCGAACCTATGAGGCAAAAAAAATGTTGTGCTCTATTGGCATGAGCTATGATAAGATACATGTTTGTCCTAACGATTGCATTTTGTTTCGTAACGAATATGCAACGTTAATTGAGTGCCCTAAATGCGGTTTGTCTCGATATAAGAAAAGATTATCTCCCGCAAAAGTCTTATGGTATTTTCCGATAATTCCGAGATTTAGGCGCATGTTTCGTAGTGAAACCGATGCAAGACATCTTACTTGGCATGCAGATGAAAGAATTACTGATGGAAAGTATCGGCATCCGGCTGATTCACCACAGTGGTCGAAGATTGATAATGATTATCCTGAGTTTGGATCAGAAGCAAGAAACCTTCGATTGGCATTATCTACTGATGGAATGAACCCACATGGTCTTCAAAGTATTTCACATACCACATGGCATGTGATTCTTATGATTTATAACCTACCTCCGTGGCTATGTATGAAGCGTAAGTACATGATGTTATCTATGTTAATCTCTGGGCCTAAACAACCAGGTAATGACATAGACGTATATTTGACACCTCTGATCGAAGATTTAAAGATTTTGTGGGAGAACGGTGTGGAGGTTTATGATGGATATAGGAAAGAAAGTTTCAATTTGAGGGCGATGTTGTTTGGCACAATTAATGATTTTCCAACACTACAAAAAGAGATTGTAATTACCTTGTGTGAGCTTGAAATGTATTTTTCTCCGTCTTTTTTTGACATAATGGTTCATTTAGTTGTTCATCTTGTGAAAGAGACACAGTTGTGTGGACCAGCTTATATGAGATGGATGTACCCTACTGAACGGTATATGAAAATATTAAAAGGGTACGTGAAATCCCGAAGTCGACCAGAGGGTTGTATTGTTGAACGATACATTGTTGAAGAAGTTGTTGAGTTTTGTACTGAATATTTGTCTAACGTTCAATCGATTGGACTCCCCAGAGCTCAGATTTTCGACAAAATGGAAGGTAAAAAATTAATTGGGAATAAAATTGTGACAATATCAAGGGATGAACGGGATCAAGTTCATTTGTATGTTCTGCACAATAATAATGAGGTTGAGCCATATGTTGAAATGCACAAGGATGTACTCCGAAGGTTAAATCCGAACAAAAATGAAAATTGGATAGTTATAGAGCACAATCAAAGTTTCATACAATGGTTGAAGGATCATATTTATTTGAAGCGCTCTTCAGATCCTTCTTCGGTAACAGAAAGGTTGAGATGTTTGGCATATGGTCCAAGTTTGCATGTGTTTTCTCATAGCGCATATTCAATTAATGGATACACATTTTATACCAAAGAACAAGATGATAAGAGTACTATGCAAAATAGTGGTGTCACCGTGCTAGCTGAAGCAATGCATATATCAAGTATGAAGGACTTAAACCCCAAATATGCAAATTTGTCATATTTTAGAGTTATTGAGCACATTTGGGTGTTTGATTACGAGAAGTTTCAGATTCCCATCTTTGGTTGCAAGTGGGTGAATAGTAGTGGCATACGAATGGATAAGTCTGGATTTTTGCAAGTTGATCTTACTAGGGTGGGGTACAAAGATGAACCTTTTATTCTAGCATCTCAAGCTAAACAAGTGTTCTATGTGAATGACCCGAAGAGTACAAAATGGTCTATAGTGCTTTTCTCTAACAAAGTGACTGATGATAGCGGTGTCGATCAATGTGATATTGATGTTGAGAATGAGTCATGCATTAGACGGAATGAGTTGAATATAAATGATGAAGTTGAGGATCTTATACCGGATGAGTCATATATAAGAAACGATCATAATGAGGGAATTTGGATCAATTCATCCGTACGCATTGCTAAGAAACAAGTGATTAATATTCCAACAAAGAAAAGAAAGAGATGTTAGTGACTTAGGTAAATTATCCATGGTTTCTTTATTTTATTTTTTCAATTGTTTTGATTATAAGTTATATGTGATAATGCATGATTTCATTATATTTTTGTTTTCAATTGCTTTGATTATAAGTTATATCTGATAATGCATGATTTCTTTATTTTTTTGTTTTCAATTGCTTTGATTATAAGTTATATATGATAATGCATGATTTCTTTATTTTTTTGTTTTCAATTGCTTTGATTATAAGTTATATTTGATATTTGATGGTTTCCTTGGTTTATTACAGGTTAGACATGGCTGATGACCAACATGAGGAAGTTCCTAAAAAAGTATCCGCGGAAGAAGAAATTCGAAGAGGCATCACAGTAATGAGAAGGGTGGTCCAAGGAAGATCTCGAAGCATCATACTAGATGTCTATTGGAGCACCCAGGGACAGCTTATAGAACCTAATGGGCATACCTTAACTAGTTTTATCGGTGCACTAGTAAGGAATGAAATTCCCATTACATGTGATGATTGGAGAAACAAAGAGCTGAATGAGTCCAAAGAAAAAATTTGGAGTGTGATAAAGGTACAATCATTTGGCCCTTAATTATACGGTATCAATTATGTTTTTTCAATTACCGATACTAACTATCAATCTGTATGTTTTTCTTAGCGATGTTTTAACATCGAAGAAGAAAGAAGAGGCTTTTGTATGAAATTGGCCGGAAAGCTTCTAAGAGGGTTTCAGACATTTTTATCATCCAAGTTCCTTAAGGATGCGGATGGTAATTTTGTGGATGCGGAGCTTCCTAAAAAATATGAAAGTTTGATATCGGCTGAAGAATGGGAAGCTTTCAAATCCAAAAGACAAGACCCGGTTTTTCAAAGAATAAGTGCTACAAATCGGGAAAGAGCATCAAGTCCCGCATATCCGTACCGAAAAGGACGTGTCGGATATGGACGTTTAGAACAATCCATGGTAAGTATTTATAAATTGCGATAACAAATTTGTTCATCATATATTACTTTTATCTGATCAAATTGTATGACTTAATGTGTAGCTGCAGAAGGAGGAAAGTTCAGAAACATCTCTTCCTGCACATGTTTTGTGGAAGGAAGCCCGTGTGGGCAAATCTGGAGTTCCTCAAGAAGAAGTTTTACACGTATACCAGAAATGTGTAAGTATAACATTTTTTCATTAATTGAATAACATTTTTATACACAAATATTTGACAAGTGTACGGTATTCATCTGATTTTTCAGGAGGAGCTATCTCAGTCTTTATCTCCCGATGATACTAGGAGCATACTTGGTCGGGCATTAGATGTCCCTGAGTATTCTGGTCGGGTGAGGGGTAACGGATTTGGAGTCACTCCGACCTCCATGAGTATTAAAAAAGGAAAGGCTCCTAGTAATCGGGAGCTTTATGCAAGAATGGAAGCCATGCAAGCTGAGCTTGATGCATTGAGGCGAGAAAGAGAGGCTAGCGCCTCAACAGTATACAGAGATGCTTCGGACAAAGACAGTATCAACTGTACCTTTCAGCCGAACATTCCAGAGGTAATTACATATAATTGTCTTAAATTGAACTATTTGCTTAAATTATGTATTTGACATATATACACATTAACGATTTCTTGTTATTATTGGTTTTAGGGCATTTCCCATTGTCAGCTGTATTTGTCGTCACCATACTATCGGATGGTTGGCAAGGGAAAAGTGCATAACGTTAGCGGAGTATTACTCCACACTAGAGAGCTCCCTGCTGGATGTTTGAAGGTATCAGTTGATATTGCATTTGAGCCGAATGCAGCATTACCATATCCTAGCGATGATTCGGATGCAACAACGGTGCACGAAGCAGTAGGTTCATTTGTTGCATGGCCGACAAACCTCATATGCGTAGGATATGAGGTATGATTAAAACTTATGTTAAATTCTTTGGTATATTCAAAGTTTAAAATTTATGCTTAAAATTTTACTTACATATTTTCCTATGTTAAATAGACTCCCACAAAATCCAAATCAAAAGATAGTGCGATTCCACGGCATACCGAGTCCACGGTTTCAAGAAAAGAGGTAATATACAATTATATGACATATATTCATGGAAGTTGTTACATTCTTAATTTGATCTAACTATTTATATGACATGTAGCTTCAAGAAAATGAGGTTAGCAATGCCTCCGCACAACAAAAAAAAGGAGGTTAGCAACGCCTCCGCACGGGTACAAAGTTCTGGTGCTAAGAAGTCCGTAGCTAGGAAAAAACCTACCACCAAGTATAGGTCGTGCCTCAGGACATTTCTAGAGATGACCGATATACCGACCGGAGGTGTTCGGATTGTACATATGGAGGTAGGGATTTTCGGCTTTGATTACGAACAAATGATTGGTAATGAGGACTTCATGCAAGTTTTTGGTCGTGAAGAAATCGGCGTCAACGTTGTCAATACATATGTTAGGTAAATCCGGACTACTTTGTTTTATTAATTAAACAACTTATGTTAATGATGTTTACTTTATGTTAATGATGTTTTTATATTAGGTTTTTGTATGACAAATTGATGCGCCCCAATGGTTTGGACGTGTCATTCGGATTCTTAGCACCCGCTACCGTCAACTATAGTTTAATGTTAAGTAGACCGGATACCGTGACGGAGTACGTTCTTCGGATCCTCATGGACAATAAAGATGCGTAGAAGTTGTTTTTTATACCGTTTAATACCGGGTTAGCATTTCATTCTAAATTCATCTATTATAATTATTTTCCAAGTTACCATCTAACATTTGCCTAATCATTACAGTGGACATTGGTTGTTGCTCGCAATCAATCCTATCCGAGAAATTGTGTATTATCTTGACTCGTTAGGAAATGATTGGACAACATACCCGAATATGAAGGTCCTAATTGACACGTAAGTGAGAATGTTCAAAAATTTTCTTAGTTTATGTGAATTGTTCTAATTGCTTCATTTTTATTTTATTAGCGTCCTACAAGCTTTTCGGGCCCAACGAGTTATCTAAACCTCAAGGAGGGGCGCCAACTCCATTACATGGATTAAAGTGGCGGTATATTTTTAATTACCGCATTTTTTATTTTATTAGTGATGACTACACTTGATAAAACTTAGGATTTATAATCCATATTTTTTTTCATATGTAGTGTCCTCGTCAACGTAATCAAATAGATTGCGGGTATTTCATGTTGAGGTTTATGCGAGATACTCTCGTTTTGGGCCGATTAGAGATTCCCACCGATGTATGTATTTCTAACTTATGAGTTATTTTTATATTTACACATATCTCATATAATTAAATAGTTGGAATTAATTCAAAATATGTTATATTATTATGTAGTACTTTGATGAATTCAAGTGTGCATCTTATACAAAGGATCAAGTGGACGAAATCAAAGAGGAGTGGTGTCAATTCATGATAGAGCTCAAAGTGTGTAATTAATGTGTACATTTGTAGTAGTATATGTAATGACTTATAAATGTAAACATAAATTTGTATATATTTTGATACATTTATGGCAAATTTGGTTTGAATTGGTTTGAATTGGTTAGCCAAAAATTGGTAAAAAAAGGCCAAAATGGCATATATAAAATGTGATAATTGTCTGCCAAAATCTGGTTGAAAACAGGTAGAAATTCTGGTTTATAAACCTGGAAAAAATGTGGTTTCAAACAAATCCTTCAAAAAATTTCGTATACCTTAGACAGCGCTTTTGTAAAAAGCGCTGTCTAAGGGGGGATTAGAAAGCGCTTTAGGCAAAAGCGCTGTCTAAGGGGGGGGCTTAGACAACGCTTTCTGAAAAGCGCTGTCTAAGGTATACCTAAAAAAATTAAAATAGGAGGGGCTTAGACAGCGCTTTTGGCCAAAGCGCTGTCTAAGGGGGGGGGGGGGGGCTTAGACAGCGCTTTTCAAAAGCGCTGTCTAAGGTGTACCTAAAAAATTTAAAATAAGAGGGTCTTATAAAGCGCTTTTGGCCAAAGCGCTGTCTAAGGGTGGGGGCTTAGACAGCGCTTTTAACATTTTAAAAAGCGTTGTCTAAACCTCCGTCTAAACCTTTAGCAGCGGAGGTTTAGACAGCGCTTTAAAGCGTTGTCTAAGGCTAAAAAAAGCGCTGTCTAAGGTCTTGTTTGTTGTAGTGTTTGCTTTGTTGTATTTTTTATGATTTTCACAGGATTGCCACAAAAGGAATTGTACCCCTGATGCTAACACCAGTGCACGCTTGGCCTGGTGGTGATGTTGTTGGTCCAGAGTGATTGAAGCCTAGGGCCTGGGTTCGAATCCCAGCCCTAGGTATGTCTTTTTTTTTCAATTTTTTTTGTTATTTTCTTATATTATATTTATTTAGCTTAATTAAATTCTAAATAATAATTCCTAAAACAAATATATATATATATATATATATATATATATATATATATATATATATATATATATATATATATATATATATATATATATATATATATATATATATATATTATTTTCTTGTATAAAAAACTTATTTTTTAAATTCATAATTTATTTTCTTAAAAATCAAATTATTTATTTCATTATATATTTATATTATTGTATATATTTGGTAAATAAATTAATTATGTTTAAATTAATAATAAAAGCCCTAATTTTTTTAATGAAGCATAAACCCTAATTTTTATTGTTCTAACCCTAATCCTAATTTTTCTTAACTTTTAAAATTTAACCTAATATTTTCATAAATTATAATTATTTATTTATCATTTGTTTAATATGTATATAATTTAGTATTTATTTATTATTATTAAAAACCTATTTTCTTTATTAAAATATTTAAAATACTTCCTAATATTAATTTATTTTGCTAATTTCCTATTTTTTCTTATTTTTATTTTTCTAACCATTTATCTTCACTCTTATTAATATTGTTTATTATTATTTATCGTTATCATGTTTCTCGATTATATTGTAATTGTCCCGAAGCTTTGTAATAGTTTAGTTTATATTTTTTGCTTTATTTTTATTATGAATATATTTATTGTATGGTTAGTAATTCTAGGGTGTGAATAATATACTTGTGATTAAAATTAACTTTGAATAATTAACTTTAAAAGATAAATATTTGAATATGCACACTCACACACGTAAGTCGATCTTTGATCGCCATCTTGCACTTTCTAAGGTTACCTCTCATTTTGCCTATTTCAAAAGGTCAAGTAAGGTGTCTTAAGCAAAGTCAATTCACAAATATCATCAAGTCCCTTCAGTTCATAAGATCAAGTCCCTTCGAGGTTGCCTATGATAGATGATCTTGTCCCTTTGAATAAAAGATGATAAGTCCCTACGAATTGCTAAAGACACCCTACAGTTGCCTATATCCAGATGTCCCTACACATGTCCCTTAACACATCCAAGGTAATGACTACCTATTCCTTAATAATAGGGATAGTCTTACCATTGAAAGAACATAAGAACAATAAAGACTTAATATAGGGTAGGTTCCTCTTAATTACTTGCTCACATTTCAAAATACTCTTTACACCACACTTTTCAAACAAATTTTCAAAAACAAGTCTTTATATACATCCATACGAGGATCATTATAAAGTACTTATAAAGTGTCTAATCACACACTACACCTTTTTAAAACAATTTAAAGTGAGCTAAGTAACTAAGAGCCCATGGATAACCATGGATATAAAGGGTGCTAACACCTTCCCTTTGTATAACCTACCCCTGAACTCAAAATCTTTTTAAGGTCTTTCCTGTTCTTTTATGTCCTTTCCTTTTGGATAAAATAAAAGTCGGTGGCGACTCTTGCTATCCGCAACATTTATAGAAAGTCAGTTCTCCCACCGTGTTACAGAACTGGCGACTCTGCTGGGGATTTAATAAAATAGGGGTACCCTTAGGAATTAGAACACTTAAATTGTTTGTCTTGTTTGCTTTACTTTTCTGTTGGGCTTTTTGTGTGAAAGATCCTAACCTGGATCTAGTGTACCCTAGGTAAATGGCAATAGACCAAGGAAATTGTTAGGTGTATACCGATATGGTTGATCTGGTGGCCATAGTTAGTGTGACTTCTTGGTTGGTGCTTATGTTACTTAAGTAAGATGAGGATAATATGAGGCTGCCATATGTTGTCAATACACTAACTGACTTTTAGAACCCTAGTCATCCCATCTTGGCCTTTAGAAAGTAGTGAGATAGCCGACTTTGGTGAAGACTGAAGTTGGTTGATACTCGATACTACGCTCATTGAGATCCTAAACTTGGAGGGTTTTGGTTGGCAAGTAAGTTGCCTACTGAACAACCACCCTTGCGAAGGATCAGTGATATTGAGATCCTTTAGAAGCTGGTTACTTTATAGGACAGGCTGAACCAACTAAACTTCAAGGGAGGGTACCTACCTTTAAACCTCATGCAAGCCTTCAAACCTATGGCTATTGTGTGACTTGTTTGTGTATGCCACATGTTTGTGATTGAGCATAACATCATAACATCATCATGCATCATTAACATAGCATTTTCACTAACCATTTCAAGGACCAAAGGATTTATCTTTGTTCTTTGTTGTAGGTCATGGCTTCCGCTTGTAGGAATACTATCCGGATCAACTTTGTAGGGATACCTCCTAAGCTTAAGGAATTGGTCTCTCAAGTTTCTGAAAACTCCCAGTTCATCAAGAGGCATGGTCACCTATTGGATCTAGTCACTTCAGGGTTCAATGAAGACATGATGAGTGTTCTGTTTCAGTTCTTTGACCCTAAACATCATTGTTTCCCATTCCCCGACTATCAGTTGGTTCCTACAATGGAGGAGTTCTCCAAACTATTGGGTATACCTATCCTTGATCAGAAACCTTTCACAGGCTTAGAGAAAAAGCCTAAACCTGAAGTCATTGTTGCAGCCTTACACTTGAAGAAATCAGACATTGTCCTAGAAATGAGAAGTGGAGTTAAGGGTATCCTTGCCAAGGTATTGATGGAGAAAGCTCAAGTGTTCCTGAAGGCCATGAGTTATGATGCTTTTGAGGAGATCTTAGCCCTATTGATCTATGGCTTAGTGTTGTTCCCTAATCCAGACCAGTTCATAGACGTACACGCTATCAACATATTTCTAACTCGTAAACCAGTGCCTACATTACTTGGAGACATCTTACATTCCCCCACACTCGTACTACGAAGGCACAAGGGACTCTGATGTGTTGTATACCTTTACTATCTAAGTGGTTTATTTCTCACCTTCCCCGATCAGTGATGAAGAATGAACAAAGGTTCAGGTGGTCCAAGAGGATTATGTCACTTTCTCATTCAGATATTCATTGGTGCTCTCGATCTATGGATAATGTTACTATCATTGACCGTTGTGGGGAGTTCCCTAATGTGCCACTCCTTGGCATAAGAGGGGGCATTACCTACAATCCTTCTTTAGCTCTACGTCAGTTTGGTTATGCTCGAAGTGACGGTCCTCATGACATGCTTATTCAGGGTATTGTGTTCGACTACGACAATGATCCGCAAAGTTACCGTCAAAGGTTTATACGAGCGTGGGGTAAAGTGAACAAGGTTGACAACAAGACTCTGGAACCAAAATACACTATCCCTATGGAACCTTATCTCAAATGGGTACGATCTCGTGCTCAGACTCTTATGATGCCATATCCTGCTATCCTTCCAGTTACCATGGAGCCTGTTGCTGAAGGAGATACTTCTTATATCATTCTTCATCCAGACATGCCTACTGACATGGAGGAGTTACAAAGGTCCTGGATCCAGTTGAAGGAGCAAAGGGATACTTTTGAGACTCATTTCAAAGCTAGTCAAGAAAGAATCCTAGAGCTAACAAAACAACTTCACGAGGAGCGAAATCTCAACTCATACCTCAACACAAAGAGGAAACATCCATGGGAGACTTAAAACCCCATCTTTGTATTCATTTCATTTTTGTTGTAAGCCCAAGGGGCAAACAAGTTTATTGATTACTAATAAAAGTTTACTTTCTGGTTGTTTAAACAAATTTAAATCCTGCAGTCCTTGAAAACATTGCATATGCATTTACATACCATGTCATTGCATCACAGGTTTCTTATGAACAATATCTTATCTTTTCGCTGTTTATTTCAGCAGAAATGGCTCTTGAACAGACTGTCAAAGATCTACAGGCTCAGAATGCACAATTCCAAGAGCTGATCCTGAACTTGTCCAAGGGACAGGATGAGATGAAGACACTGCTGGCTAAGAAGAAGAAGAAGACCAAGAAATCAGGAGGCCTTATTAATCTAGGAAGAAGGTTTAGAGGTCCAATCAAGACAAAGGAACAAATTGAGGATTATGAGTCTGAAAATTCTGAGAAAGAGGGAGGTAGTCTCCATGATACTGTAGGAGATTCTAATTCTGAGGCAAATTATTATCATGATCCTGCTAGCAAGGAGAAGTACAAGATGCTGGTGGACAGAATGAATGCCATGGAATTGCAAAAATCTTTTGGGCTTGATTTTGAAGATCTGAGTTTAGTGTCTGGAGTGGTTATACCTATTGGTTTCAAGGTTCCTGTTTTTGTAGTGTATGATGGTGTCTCATGTCCCAAGCTGCATTTAAGATCCTATGTCCGGAGGATTCAACCACATACTGCTGATAAGAAGTTATGGATTCACTTATTCCAAGAGAGTTTATCTGGAGCTCAATTGGAATGGTACTATCAATTGGAAAGTGTTAATATTCGTGATTGGAATGATCTTGCTGAGGCCTTCTATAGGCAATACCAATACAATGCTGATTTAGCACCTACTCGCATGCAGCTCCAAAGCATGTCTATGGGTGCTAAGGAGAGTTTCAAGGAGTATGCCCAGAAAATGGAGAGACCTGGTTGGCAGAGTTCAATCTCCTCTGACTGACAGGGAGCTGGTGGATATGTTTATGAGTACGCTGAATGGTCCTTTTTATAGTCACCTCATTGGAAGCTCATCATCTGGTTTCACTGAGCTGATAATGACTGGAGAACACGTGGAAAGTGGTATAAGAAGTGGTAAGATACAAATGGGTGCCTCTTCATCAAGCACTGCAAAGAAGCCCCCTAATGGGAAGAAGGAGTCCAATGTTGTGTATGGTCAACATAGTCGTAACAGGAGTCACCAATCTGTGGGAGCAGTTCACATCTCTAATCCTACTCCTGCAGCACCAGAGCCACAACAAAACAATCAACAGAAACCTAGAAGACAGTTCACTAAGATCAACATGTCACTGGCTCAAGCCTTGCAACACATGTTGAAAGGGGAACTTATTACTTTGAGGGATCCTCCTCAGAATCCTAATTCATCCTCTCCTCGATACAATCCTAATGCAAGATGTGCCTATCATTCTAATAGTCCGGGACATGACACCAACAACTGCTGGGTGTTGAAAAACAAGATTCAAGACATGATTGAAGCTAAGGAGATTGAATTTGACCCTCCTGGGACCCCAAATGTGATCACTGCTCGCATGCCCAACCATGAGAAGACGGTTAATGTTGTTAATGAGGTTTCCTATGTTTCCTCAATAGCAGATGTGACTAATCCATTATCCATTATGAATAAGAAGTTGGTGCAGGCTGGGTTCTTTCCAGGTTGCAATGAAGACTGTTTTTACTGTGCCTATAAACCCGATAGTTGCTGGAAGTTGAAGGATGACATTCAACGCCTCATGGACAATTACACTATATTGTTTGAGAAGACTTCTTCTGTTCAAAGTATGTGTGAACATTTGACTCGAAGTATGAAGCTTGAAGATGTAGCCATGGTTGATAGAGTACCAGTGAAGATTACCTCCAAAGGTCCTATCAAGATCACTCCTAAAGGTCCTGTCAGGATTACTGCTGAAGGCCTTGTGAAGACTGTTGCTGAAGTTAGAGTGGCTCCCATGATCATTACTACTCCTGGCCCTGTTCCTTATACTTCTAATAAAGCTATACCCTGGAATTATGGTTCCGATGTTCACATCCATGGTGTCAAACAAGAACCTCTGGCTGATGCACCTATTACTGATGTTAATCTTGATGTTGATAATACTGTTGGGTCTAGTAAGATCACTAGAAGTGGAAGAGTCTTCTCTCCTCAGGCTGCCTCCAAAAGTGCAGCTACTCCAATTACTACCTCTAACTTTGAGCCAAGTACTGATGCTCGGGGAAAAAGTCCTGTAATTGAACCTGTGCAAGCTGAGGCGCCAACTGCTGAAAGTCTTTCTAAACAGATATAAGAAGTACTGAAGATCATTCGCAAAAGTGATTATGATATTGTTGACCAATTGAGGCATACTCCCTCCAAAATCTCCATGTTATATTTACTACTGTGTTCTGAGGCTCATGCTAAAGCCTTAATCAAGTTCCTGAAGGCTGCTCACGTGCCAAATGAGATTTCTGTGGATCAATTTGAGAATTGTGTTGCACATCTGACTTGTGATAATGGGTTGGGCTTTTCTGATGCTGATCTAACTCCTGCCAAGAGGAATCATAACAGAGCTCTGCATATCTCCATTGAATGTAAAGGCACTACCTTGTCTTATGTACTGGTGGACAATGGTTCTTCATTAAATGTGCTCCCTAAAGAGGTTCTGGACAAGATCAGTCCTGAAGATGTTGTGTTAATACCAAGTGATGTAGTGGTGAGGGCCTTTGATGGCTCAAGAAGAGTGGTACATAGAGAAGTAGACCTCCCGATCAAAGTAGGCTCTCAAGTCTTCGACTCTACTTTCTTGTGATGGATATTCGTCCTGCGTATTCTTGTTTGCTTGGGCGCCCCTGGATCCATGAGGCAGGTGTTGTGACTTCCACTTTACATCAGAAGTTGAAATACCCAGTGAAGAACAAAATCATCACTATTTATGGTGAAGAGGAGTACATGGTTAGCCACGTGAATACTTTCAAGTATGTAGAAATGGAGGGTGAAATGGTTGAAACTCCGTGTCAAACATTTGAAGTTGTTCCCTACTCTGATCCTGTTCCTTAGTCTGTTCCTGCTTCTGAAAGAGTTCATATGGTTACTAATATACCTCCTGCAATGGTCTCCCTCAAGGATGCTAAGGCTGTGGTTGCAAAAGGTGGTTCTGCTATTTGGGGTCAGCTTCCCAACATCCCTTACAAATCTGACAAGTTTGGGTTGGGTTTCATTGCAGAATCTCAGAAGGCTGTTCGTCGTGCTCGTGTTGTTCATATCACCAGTCAAGGGGTCATGAGAGATCAAATCAATGATGTGGGTGACTATAGTGAAGACTACAATCTGAATGATTGGATCTTTCCTACCATGGGTGATGGGCTCAGCAATTGGAAGACCGAAGACGTTATTCCTATCTCCTTTAGTCAGGAGTAAATACTATTACTGTGTTTTTATTTTAAGTTTGCAATTTCGAACAATTAAACTTTCAAGCCTTGTGTCTTACCCGGGGCACAATGGTATGCTTGTTTCGGGATGTCATTTCATTTGCATACTTCATTCATTAAAAATCAATGGACGTTTCGTTTTCGTAAATATTGTGCTCCTTGTCTTTCTTCTATTTTTTATTTTTTATTTTTGTTTATCAGCTATGTGTTCTTACACACACCCACATCACTAAAATGCAGATCCTCATCCACTCTGGGTCCTGTTGATAACAGTTCTACTATTGCCAATTATAATTTCGAGAATCCAATCTATCAAGCTGAAGAAGGAAAGGAGGAAGATTGTGAAGTACCTGTAGAACTTGCTAGATTGTTACAACAAGAAGAGAAAGCTATACAGCCACATGAAGAGCCAATCGAAGTTGTGAATCTGGGAACGGAAGAAAACATGAAAGAGGTCAAGATATGAGCTGAATTAGAGGATGATGTTAAGAACAGATTGATCCAGATGTTACGTGATTATGTGGAGATCTTTGCTTGGTCTTATGAAGATATGTCAGGATTGGATACTGACATTGTGGTTCACCGTTTACCGGTAAAAGAAGATTGTCGTCCGAAGAAATAGAAGGTTCGTCGCATGCGTCCTGAGATGTCAGAAAAGATTAAAGCAGAGGTGATGAAACAATTTGATGCATGGTTCTTAGCTGTGACTTCCTATCCTCAATGGGTTGCAAATGTGGTACCGGTACCCAAGAAAGATGGTAAGGTACGTATGTGTGTGGATTACAGAGATTTGAATAAGGTCAGCCCTAAAGATGACTTTCCACTTCCTCATATTGATGTTCTGGTAGTCAACACTGCTCAACATAAGGTATTCTCTTTCATGGATGGTTTCTCTGGTTACAATCAAATCAAGATGGCACCTGAAGATATGGAGAAGACTACGTTTGTTACACAGTGGGGCACATTTTGTTATAAAGTGATGCCATTTGGTTTGAAGAATGTCGGGGCAACTTATCAGCGTGTTATGGTGGCTTTGTTCCACGATATGATTCATCATGAGATAGAGGTATATGTGGATGATATGATAGCCGGGTCCCAGAATGAAGAACAACACCTTGATCACCTACATAAGTTGTTTGAGAGGTTGAAGAAATACAAGCTGAGATTAAATCCAAATAAGTGTACTTTTGGAGTTAGGTCTGGTAAACTCCTGGGTTTCATTGTCAGTGGGAAAGGTATTGAAGTGTATCCTGCAAAAGTAAAAGCTATACAAGAGATGTCGGCTCCTCGTACTGAAAAGGAAGTTAGAGGTTTCTTGGGACGACTGAATTACATTGCAAGGTTTATATCCCAGCTAACTGCTACTTGTGAGCCAATCTTCAAGTTGTTGAAGAAAGACCAGGTAATGGAATGGAATGTCGGGGACTTAGATTTAATTAATAGTGTATTAAGTTGTTGCATTGTCAAGACTAGGGTAACAAATTTACCTTTCCTTTGTCGATTGTATGCCCAGTACTCGCTCCCGAGGCGAAGACTTAGACCCTTGATCGACGAAGTAGAACAATTCTTGAGTTCGAAACTCCGAACCTAACCCAACGAAACCCTTATTCCTGAAATTATTATACAACAACCAGTTGAAGAACCAATCATGGACGAAGAAAATGGAGGACCACCTTGTTCACTTAAGTCCTATGTGACTCCAAGCCAACTAGAACTGCACAATGTAACACGGTGGGAGAACTGACTTTTAGTCATGTTGCGGATAGCAAGAGTCACCACCGACTTTTATTTTATCCAAAAGGAAAGGACATAAAAGAACAGGAAAGACCTTAAAAAGATTTTGGGTTCGGGGGGTAGGTTATACAAAGGGAAAGTGTTAGCACCCTTTATATCCATGGTTATCCATGGGCTCTTAGTTACTTAGCTCACTTTGAATTGTTTTGAAAAGGTGTAGTGTGTGATTAGAAACTTTCTAATTACTTTGTAATGATCCTCGTATGGATGTATACAAAGACTTGTTTTTGAAAATTTTGTTTGAAAAGTGTGGTGTAAAGAGTATTTTGAAAGGTGAGCAAGTAATTAAGAGGAACCTACGCTATATTAAGTCTTTCTTATTCTTTTATATTCTTTCACAGGGTAAGACTATCCCTATTATTAAGGAATAGGTAGTCATTACCTTGGATGTATAAGGGACATGTGTAGGGACATCTGTATGTAGGCAACTGTAAGGTGTCTTTAGCAATTCGTAGGGACTTATCATCTTTTATTCGAAGGGACAAGATCATTTATCGTAAGCAACCTCGAAGGGACTTGATCTTATAAACTGAATGGACTTGATGATATTGGTGAAGGGACTTTGCTTAAAACACCTTACTTGACCTTTTGAAATAGGCAACTGAGAGGCAACCCTATAAAGTGCAAGATGGCGATCAAAGATCAACTTACGTGTGTGCGTGTTCATATTCAAATATTTATCTTATTTAAGTTAATTATTCTAAGTTAATTTTAATTACAAGTATGTTATTCACACCCTAGAATTACTAACCACACAGTAAATACATTCATAATAAAAATAAAGCAAAAAATATAAACCTAAACTATTACAAAGCTTCGGGACAATTACAATATAATCGAGAAATATAATAAAGATAAATAATAATGAATAAGCAATAATATCAATAATAATAAGAAATAAGCATAAAGGTTAGAAAAATAAAAATAAGAAATAAGAAATTAACAAGACAAATTAATATTAGAATTTTTTTTTTAGTTTTAATTAAGAAAATAGGTTTTAATAATAATAAACAAATACTAAATTATTCACATATTTAACAATTGATTAATGATTAATTATAATTTATAAAAATATTAGGTTAAATTTTAAAGTTAAGAAAAACTAGGGTTAGGGTTAGGGTTATAAAAATTAGGGTTAGGGTTATGGTTATGAGAATTAGGGTTTTTGATTATTAATTTAAACCTAATTAGTTTATTTATAAAAAAAAATACAATATTAATAAATAAAAAATTATAAAATAAATATGAACAATTTGATTTTAGGAAAATAAAGTTTGAATTTTTAAAATATGAGTTTTTATATAAGAAAATAATATAAACATTTGTTTTAGAAATTGTTTTTTTAAGAAAATTAAATAGATTAAATAAATATAAAATAAACAAGAACAAAATAAAAAAATTTGAGAAAAAGAACATACCTGGGGCTGGGATTCGAACCCAGGCCCTAGGCTTTCCACACTCTGGACCAACAACGTCACCACCAGGCAATGCGCGTCTTGGCATTCATGATAGGAGTAGCAATCTTTTATTATAAACCTGTAAAAATAAAATAAAAAACGCAACAAAACAAAATAGCCTGTGGGGAATCGAACCCAGGACCATCATATTCACACACAAACACACAAACCAGCTAAGCCACATGGGGCGCATTCAACATACAATCAGTAATAAAACATTATATTTTAAAACCAATTTTTGAATTTTAATTTCAGCGCCAATTCATCATCTTCTTCCTTGGTTCCTGCGAATGTACCTGCGAAATTACATACAAGATTTCCTGCGAATTTTTCCATATTCATAACCTGCGAAAATCGTATCTTATAGCCAAACCTATGGTTTCATCAAATTAATTAGGTTAATGTGATCCTTGAGATGTATACAGTCTAGCCATGGTCTTTGAATGGATTTATATTGCTCCATACGCAAAACCCTAAAACGAGCTACAAACCCTAACAATGGTGGAACTCCAAACTTGCATCGAAACTCATAACAAACCACCCAGAATCCATCTACATCATTCAACAAACAATATTACCAGCTCAAAATTGATTAATCATGCATTAAACTTATGAATTGAAAAAAAAATTGACATAAAACCGATTCGGTTTTCATTATTCATGAGGTTATGGATGCTTATGATGGTGCAAATCGTATCAAGAGAGTCCAAGGATCATGTCTATGTCCTTAGAATACCTTTAATTGCCCTCTAAATATGAAACCGAAAATTGAAATTTTAAGGAAAATTTTGAATGTGAAAAGTGTTCTTAGAGGCTGCAAAAATCGTCCCTCTTGCTTGTGATCACTTGTATACATATAATGGAAGCAAATTAGGTCAGAAAGTTGTGGGTTTATGGGCTTTTTAGAGATTACTTGATCATGAAGATTCACCTTGCTATTTTGGTCAAAAAATCACACAAATCATTTCCCCTTTAGTTGAGCTCGAATTTGAACCTCCCAATCAGCTTTAAATCATGTTTATGAGTTTCTAGAATGAGAATCATATCAAATATTGAGCTTTTCATATTTTATTTTGATTTAAAATGATTTTTAATGTATAAAATAAAAATAAATAAAATAAAATAAATAAAAATCTGAATAAATGATATTTGATTCGTGCATGATGTCATGGTAGTGATTGGGTCATAAAAATGCAAGCCCATGTGGAAAGAATTGGTTCTAAGACCCCATTTGCTCAATAAACCTCTCAAAAATTTCCAACCTTTGCAAAGACACAAATCCCTCAATTTTAAGGCTATGAAGGTGTTCTTGGACATTTTGGAAAGCTTAAAGAGTCCTCTAACAAACCGATTTGGTCTCATATCCATATCTTCTACCATTTTCAAGTTATGCCCTTTGGAAGATGTTGACTTTTTGTTGACTTTTAAAATGACCTATAATGTCTTAGCCCATCCTTCTAAATGATGCATTTTTGGGCTTGGCTTGTGAGACACAAAGTTGTAGAGAATTCAATTTACTTCAAAATAAGCTTTGGATGGGAAATGTTTGATGAAGCATGTGAAAGTTATGGCTGGTCAAAGTTCAGTTGACTTTTCCTGTGAAAACCCTAATTTAGAAACTCCTGATTCTTGATGATCTGAAACTTCCTTGATGAATCATGATCAACCCTTGATAAAATGATGAATTTTACTTCATAAACTTGATGTTGGAAAAAAATCATGAAGTTTGACTTTGGTTTGACCACAGTTGACCTCAGTTTGACTTTTTAACTCCTTTGACTGATTTTAGCCTATCTGATCATTTGACTGAGCAAACCTTTTAGGAAAGCCTTGAAACTTGACATTCGGATTCTTGAAGACATGTACGATGTTATGAAGCTCACTTGAAGCCTTGGAAATCCATTTAGCCTGATGAAACTCAAAACCCTAATTTAGGATGCATTGCTTAGGAGGATGCTTTGTTGAGGGAACTTCCAAGCTTTCTGACTAATTGTGAACCTTATGAACCTCTTGGGACACCTTGTGAACATTGTGAACCTCTTGGGACACCTTAGTACACAATTTCTTCGTAGCGATTATCTCTTCTAGAAGTATCCTGGATCAGGTACTAGATCTTCGTATAGACCATTTACGTACCATCCTAAGGACAATAAGAATATCAGGATTAAATCTTCGTGGCGATTATCCCTGAATTTCTTCTGAAAGAATCTCTTGAATTAAGTGCTAGATCTTCGTATAGATCATTTACACATTATCCCAAAGATAGTTAACCATCAGAAATAAATCTTCGTTAACGATTATCTCCTCTGGAAATATCCCGGATTAAGCACTAGATCTTCGTATAGATCATTTACGTACCCTTTCACAGATAAACTACTGCATAGACCATTAGAAATAAATCTTCGTGGCGATTATCTCTTTTGGAAATATCCCGAATTAGGAAATAGATCTTCGTATATACCATTTACATACCTTCCCAAGGACAAAAAAGAATATCAGGATTAAATCTTCGTGGCGATTATCCCTGAACTTCTTCTGAAAGAATCTCTTGAATTAAGTGCTAGATCTTCATATAGATCATTTACACACTATCCCAAAGATTGTTAACCATCAGAAATAAATCTTCGTTAACGATTATCTCCTCTGGAAATATCCTGGATTAAGCACTAGATCTTCGTATAGATCATTTACGTACCCTTTCACAGATAAACTGCTGCATAGACCATTAGAAATAAATCTTCGTGGCGATTATCTCTTCTGGAAATATCCCGGATTAGGAAATAGATCTTCGTATAGACCATTTACATACCTTCCCAAGGACAAAAAAGAATATCAGGATTAAACCTTCGTGGCGATTATCTCTGAACTTCTTCTGAAAGAATCTCTTGAATTAAGTGCTAGATCTTCGTATAGATCATTTAAAAACTATCCCAAAGATAGTTAACCATCAGAAATAAATCTTTGTTAACGATTATCTCCTCTGGAAATATCCTTGATTAAGCACTGGATCTTCGTATAGATCATTTACATACCCTTCCACAGATAAACTGCTGCATAGACCATTAGAAAATAGATCTTCGTATAAACCATTTACATACCTTCCCAAGGACAAAAAAGAATATCAGGAGAATCTCTTGGATTAAGTTCTAGATCTTCGTATAGATCATTTACACACTATCCCAAAAATATTTAACCATCAGAAATAAATCTTCGTTAACGATTATCTCCTCTGGAAATATCCTGGATTAAGCACTAGATCTTTGTATAGATCATTTATGTATCCTTCCAAGGAAAACTTAAGTATTGATCATCAGAAATGAACCTTCGCAGCGATTATCTCTGAATTAAGTATCAGTACTAGATCTTCGTATAGATCGTCTCTGAACTGTTTTGAGTTGTTGATAGTGTTTATCTGCCTGCAACTATCCTGAAAAGAAAAAGTTAGTTTATGCAATATGTATGCATGTATGGCATGATGTACCTAAGTAAATGTTTTATGCATTATGGATATGCTATGATATGATGTAAATGATGTATGTATTAATCATGTAGCCTGAAGTGTCTGGGTATCTCTGTATAACAACTGCTGACTGGGGAAAATAAATCCCGGTTTGTTGCTGAAGAATATGAGGACTTCGTTCCCGTCTTGTTTAAGAACATCGTACTTGGAACCTCCCGTCTTCGTTCGTTGTACTTCTTATTGAAGGATTAGATTCCTGAGTATCCTGACTGAGGATAAAAGAGATGGACATAAATCCAAGGGGAGATGTTACTCTGCGGGGATGAATTGGTGAAACTTCGTTGGATTCCTACCTTCGTTCGTCCTTAGTAAATACTATTGCTGCATTTTATGCATTTTTGGTAAACATCAATCATATTCAAAAGCATACGTACATTCAAACACAACCAATGGACGTTTTTCGCTTTAGTAAAAGAGGAAAAGTAATCTCGAATAAAGAGGGAAAAGTAAAGCTGAACTTGAAAACAGAATCGTTTCAACTTTGAGAGTGTATAACCAATTGGATTTAGAGCTCCCGAGACTCTTAACTTTCCTGAATACCTTCCCAGAAATCCTCATAGCTGGATCTGAAGACATGATACTGACACCATCTGATACTACTGGCGTAGACAATTAATTTCCACAATGGCTTCTGTTGAGAATCCAATATCAAAGTAATACAATGAGAGGAACGTGTCTTCAAATTGTGATGGACCATATACGCTCCGGGTATTAGATTTGAAAAGAGAGCATTGCCCCTTGGTTGAAGATGAATTGTCCCATAATGGAAGTATCTGAATGTAGTTACCTCTAGAGAAATAAGCAGAATGCCCCACAATGATATGCCCCTGACATCATGAACTTTGTAATTTTATCCTTGGTAATTCAGATAGATGAGGATATCTGCCCCTAGCTATTAAGCACTATTGAATCTGGACCTGATTGCCCCGAATGAATTAGGCAGTATCATGGCATGCCCCCTTGATTGGGAGACAATGACTATGCCCCTTTGTATACATGGGCTTTGATCCAGGAAGCAACTTTGTTTATCGGAAGGACTTTGGTTTATTGAACATTCATCCTGTAAGTTTCTCTGTTTATCAAACACTCAGGTATATGCAAACAAATATATTCAAAAATGCAATGCTTATGTCTGTCTTGAAGTTTTGAAAAAGATTTATTTTAGAAAAACAATTTTTGTGAAAACTGTGATATTAACTCAAGTTTTATAATAAGCCCTAAAGGAGTCAGGATACCTTTTTGTAGCAGTACACTTTCGAACTAACCATGCTTCAGTTAGGACTTTTAAAGGGTTATAACGTGGTCTGGTTCATAGTTTAAGAAACAAAGGGTAAAGGCTCAAATTTTATTTGTACCCAACCCAATCTCCATGATGCTCTTCAGTCCTATGTTCGGTTAACTTATGCATTGAAGTTCCAAAGAAGTTTGGTATTGTAACACTGACATTTGTGATGGTTCAGAGATCAAAATTTATTTGAACATTCAGTCATCTTTCTTTGTTGAGGATTCATAGTGACCTCCTTTTTTCTTATGACTTTATTATCCCTTCTTTTTTCCTAAACTGTTTGTTTCAAAATTACAGTCAGCGGAATTTCTTAATTTTTTTACTATGTCTCCTTCATAGGTTTTGACTTAGTGGGTTTTTCTTTTACTGGATATTGACTGTCAGGTTTAATGATTACAGAGAACCATCATTAGCTGTGTACAACACAGATAATTGGCATATTTGAGTTAACCGAGTAACTACCCAGCCCCAGGTTATGAATAAGGGTTTTAATTTGTGCGAGAATGAAAACTCATACTTCATAGGCTCAAAAGGGTTGACTAGGGATTAACCTCCTTATATCTCTACTGTTTAGGAATTGAAACAATGCTTGTACATCGTCAGCATAGTCTGTTCAAAAGCATATTGCATAAGATTATGGTATTGTTTTCGCCATCCTCCCTCTACAGGCTTATAGCTTTATCAGGAGTTAAATATCACAAGATAGAAATAAGAAGCATAGTTTTAAATATAGTGAAACGAATGGATTAACTCAAGACAAACATATGCAATGCATTAGTGAAAATAAAGTCTAACATAATAGTAAGTGTTTTAGGCAAACAAAAGAAATTACAAATGAAAATTCAAATGTTCTCAAAGCTTATTTCTCTAAACTCGTCACTCCAGTTATCTGGAAACTTTGATGCTTGATGGACGATAGAAGAACTCAACCTGGCCTTCTGGCGTAACCTCGAGTATTCCTTCGTTAATCAGGTCTTGAATCTTATTCTTCAATGCCCAACAGTTATTAGTGTCATGTCCAGGACAGTCGGAGTGATACATACACCTTGCCTTGGGATTATAGCGAGGAGATGAGGTATTAGGATTTTTAGGAGAATTTTCCAAGGAAATCAACTTCATATCCAACAGGCATTGCAAAACTTGTGCCATTGGTGTGCTGAACCGGATGAACTGTCTTTTACATTCCTTGTATAGAAGTGGATTAACCTTACAAGGCCTTCTTTCTTCCATTGAAGGATGATCAGTAGTATCCTGTCTCTTTCCTTCTCTTATCCTTACTTTCCTTTCAGCCAAGTCAGCTTGTTTCAACGGAGGTTGACTGATGATTAGATTCCCAACTCTGTTATGCCGAAGCTTATTGACAAAGCTTCTCAGCTCTTCTTGCCCCTGGGTCAAATTCTGGATAAGAGCCATTTGGCCATTCATCTAGATCCTCATCTCTTCCATCTCAGCTTGTAGTTGTTTCAGCTGATCATCTTTGTTGTCCTCAGGATTCTTCTTCTTCATGTCCTTAGAGAGGAGTGCTTTCAACTCTTCTTGCCCCTTGGACAAATTCAGAATCACTTCCTGAAACTGAGCATTCTGAGCTTGAAGATATTTGACAGATTGTTCGAGAGCCATTTCTGCTAAAATAAATAGCGAGAAGATGAGAAACCTGTTGTGAAACCTGTGATGCAATGATATGGCATGTATATGCTTATGCAATGTTTTCAAGGACCGCAGGATTTAAATTTGTTTAAACAACCAGAAAGTAAACTTTTATTAGTAATCAATAAACTTGTTTGCCTCTTGGGCTTACAACAAAAATGAAATGAATACAAAGAAGGGGTTTTAAGTCTCCCATGGATGTTTCCTCTTTGTGTTGAGGTATGAGTTGAGATTCCGCTCCTCGTGAAGTTATTTTGTCAGCTCCAGGATTCTCTCCTGACTAGCTTTGAAATGAGTCTCAAAAGTATCCCTTTGCTTCTTCAACTGGATCCAGGACTTCTGCAATTCTTCCATGTCAGTGGGCATGTCTGGGTGAAGAATGATATAAGGAGTATCTCCTTCAGCAACAGGCTCCATGGTAACTGGCAGGATAGCAGGATATGGCATCATAAGAGTCTGAGCACGTGCTCGTACCCATCTGAGATAAGGTTCCATAGGAATGGTGTACTTTGGTTCCAGAGTCTTGTTGTCAACCTTGTTCACTCTACCCCAAGATCGTATGAACCTTTGACGGTAACCTTGCAGATCGTTGTCGTAGTCGAACACAATTCCTTGAATAAGCATGTCATGAGGACCATTGCTCCGAGCATAACCAAACTGACGTAGAGCTAAAGAAAGATTGTAGGTAATTCCCCTCTTATTCCAAGGAGTGGCACATTGGGGAACTCCCCACAACGGTCAATGATAGTAACATTCTCCATAGATCTAGAACACCAATGAATGTCTGAATGAGAAAGTGACATGATCCTTTTAGACCACCTTAACCCTTGTTCATTCCTCATCACTGATCGAGGAAGGTGAGAAATAAACCACTTAGACAATAGAGGTATACAACACATCAGAGTTCTTCGTGCCTTCGTAGTACGAGTATGGAGAGAATGTAAGATGTCTCCAAGTAATGTAGGCACTGGATTGTGAGTCAGAAATATGTTCATGGCGTGTACGTCTATGAACTGGTCTGGATTAGGGAACAACACTAAGCCATAGATTAATAAGGCTAAGATTTCCTCAAAAGCATCATAACTCATAGCCTTCAGGAACACTTGAGCTTTCTCCATTAATACCTTGGCAATAATACCCTTAACTCCGCTTCTAGTTTCTAGGACAATGTCTGATTTCTTCAGATGTAGGGCTGCAACAATGACTTCAGGTTTAGGCTCTTTCTCTAAGCCTGTGAAAGGTTTCTGATCAAGGATAGGTATACCCAATAGTTTGGAGAACTCCTCCATTGTAGGAACCAGCTGATAGTCGGGGAATAGGAAACAATGATGTTTAGGATCAAAAATCTGAAATAGGACACTCATCATGTCTTCATTGAATCCTGAAGTGACTAGATCCAGTAGGTGACCATGCCTCTTGATGAATTGGGAGTTTTCAGAAACTTGAGAGACCAATTCCTTAAGCTTAGGAGGTATTCCTACAAAGTTGATCCGGATAGTATTCCTACGAGCAGAAGCTATGACCTGCAACAAAGAACAAAGATAAATCCTTTGGTCCTTGAAATGGTTAGTGAAAATGCTATGCTTATGATGCATGATGATGCTATGATGTTATGCTCAATCACAAACATGTGGCACACACAAACAAGTCACACCATAGCCCTAGGTTTAGAGGCTTGCATGAGGTTTAAAGGTAAGTACCCTCCCCTGAAGTTTAGTTGGTTCATCCTGTCCTACAAAGTAAACAGGTTCTAAGAGATCTCAATATCATTGATCCTTCACAAGGGTGGTTGTTCAGTAGGCAACTTACTTGCCAACCAAAACCCTCCAAGTTTAGGATCTCAATGAGCACAGTATCGAGTATCAACAAACTTCAGTCTTCACCAAAGCCGGTTATCTCACTACTTTCTAAAGGCCAAGATGGGATGACTAAGGTTCTAAAAGTCAGTTAGTGTATTGACAACATATGGCAGCCTCATATTATCCTCGACTTTACTTAAGGAACATAAGCACTAACCAAGAAGTCACACTAACTATGGCCACCAGATCAACCATATCGGTATACGCCGTACAGTTTCCTTGGTCTATTGCCATTTACCTAAAGTACACTAGATCCGGGTTAGGATCTTTCACACATAAAGCCAAACAAGTAATATAAAGCAAACAAAGCAAACAATTTAAAGTAATCTAATTCCTAAGGGTACCCCTCTTTTACTTAGTAACTCCCCAGCAGAGTCGCCAGTTCTGTAACACGGTGGGAGAACTGACTTTTAGTCATGTTGCGGATAGCAAGAGTCACCACCGACTTTTATTTTATCCAAAAGGAAAGGACATAAAAGAACAGGAAAGACCTTAAAAAGATTTTGGGTTCGGGGGGTAGGTTATACAAAGGGAAGGTGTTAACACCCTTTATATCCATGGTTATCCATGGGCTATTAGTTACTTAGCTCACTTTGAATTGTTTTGAAAAGGTGTAGTGTGTGATTAGAAACTTTCTAAGTACTTTGTAATGATCCTCGTATGGATGTATACAAAGACTTGTTTTTGAAAATTTTGTTTGAAAAGTGTGGTGTAAAGAGTATTTTGAAAGGTAAGCAAGTAATTAAGAGGAACCTACCCTATATTAAGTCTTTCTTATTCTTTTATATTCTTTCACAGGGTAATACTATCCCTATTATTAAGGAATATGTAGTCATTACCTTGGATGTATAAGGGACATGTGTAGGGACATCTGTATGTAGGCAACTGTAAGGTGTCTTTAGCAATTCGTAGGGACTTATCATCTTTTATTCGAAGGGACGAGATCATTTATCGTAAGTAACCTCGAAGGGACTTGATCTTATAAAATGAAGGGACTTGATGATATTGGTGAAGGGACTTTACTTAAAACACCTTACTTGACCTTTTGAAATAGGCAACTGAGAGACAACCCTATAAAGTGCAAGATGGCGATCAAAGATCGACTTACGTGTGTGCGTGTTCATATTCATATATTTATCTTATTTAAGTTAATTATTCTAAGTTAATTTTAATTACAAGTATGTTATTCACACCCTAGAATTACTAACCACACAGTAAATACATTCATAATAAAAATAAAGCAAAAAATATAAACCTAAACTATTACAAAGCTTCGGGGCAATTACAATATAATTGTTAATGCTATTATTTTATGATTGGCATTATGTTTGGTAAAACTAATATGGCTGGAAAATGTTGAATAAGAAGTTCCATATGTTAAATTAACATGGTATAGATTCTGGAAGAACATGTCAAACATGATGTCCTGACATGGTGGCACAGATAAATGTGGTTATAATAATTGGAAGATGTCAAAGAAGATGTTGAAACATCTGCAAATGTCATGACAGAATTACTGTCATATGTTACAGTCAGATGTCAAAGAAGATGTTGAAACATCTGCAAATGTCATGACAGAATTACTGTCATATGTTACAGACAGATGTCAAAGAAGATGTTGAAACATCTGCAAATGTCATGACAGATGTCAAAGAAAATGTTGAAACATCTGCAACTGTCTGTAAACATTACTGTCATGTGTTACATATAGATATCAAACAAGAAGTGTTGAACTTAGTTCAAGATGTCACACTAGATGTTGTGACACTGTCAAACAGAGTAACAGTTAATGAACTTAAGTCAAGATATCAGGATGTCACATCAGATGTTGGGACATTATCAAACAGAGTATAAGTAAATGAACTTAATTCAGGATGTCACACCAGATGTTGGGACATTGTATCAGTTAATGATATAAGTTCAGTTTACAGGATGTCACATCAGATGTTGTGACATTGTATCAGTAAATGAAGTAAGTTCAGTTTTTCAGGATGTCCCAACAGATGTTGTGACATCTCAAACCTGCTACCAGAATTAATTAATGCGTAACAGAACTGAGTAAATTCAGGGGAATCTATCTGGAATTAATTGGAAAGAGATAAGCAATACAAGGCGCATCTTTAGGGAGATTAGTTATCTGATTTCAGTATAACAGAATAACTAATTCACCTTGAATTAAGGAGGTAACAAACTAACTAACCCTAATTCAAGGTGATGACAGTGGGATTTATCAAATCTGAATTATGCAGAATATTCTGGAGATATTATGCAATCATATGTGGCGCTGATTTAAAGGGTGCTGATTTAGAAGATCTTAAAGACTCAATTTAAATTGAAGACAAATATTGAAAAATATAGGTTTCTATATTTAGAGATATTTTAGGAGTTTTTAGATTTGAATATCTTTTGGAATATTTGTAGCAGCTATTGTTGTGATTGTTTAGGCCCAAATCCAGTTGGGAATAGGTTATAAAAGAAACCCTGTAACCTAGTTTAGAAGTAACCCAATCAACCAAAAATGTAAACATTATTAGGGTTGTGTTCTTGTAGCAGCCGTGCGTAACAAGGAACTTTATTGTGGCTGTTTCACTTGTGATTCTCGAAGCTTGTAAGCAAGAGAAGTATTGTGTCTTGATTGAAACTTTTAAGTAAGATCAAGCTGTTGTGTTTGAAGTGTGACTTCAATTTTATTAATCATTGTAAGAGATCACTGTGTGATTGAAGGGGAGTGAGTTGGTACTCATATCTAAGTTGTGTCTTAGGTAGAAATTGCATTGGGTAGATATTAAGTGAAAGATTAAACTGGGTGGTTTAAGTCTAGAATTAATATTACTTATAGTGGATTTCCTCCTGGCTTGGTAGCCCCCAGATGTAAGTATGGAGATACACTGAACTGGGTTAACAATTCTGCTGTGTTCTTTATATCTT
This sequence comes from Lathyrus aphaca, assembly GCA_963966055.1. NCBI lineage: Eukaryota > Viridiplantae > Streptophyta > Magnoliopsida > Fabales > Fabaceae > Lathyrus > Lathyrus aphaca. The sequence continues at coordinate 506,992,513 of OZ014520.1, forward strand.
TTATGTTTTATGCAGTACCTGAACTGAATGTCCTATCAGATGTCACAACATCCTGAAGCATGTTTGACTCTGATATATCAGAATTATTTAAGTACTAATATGTATGCCTTACCATGTTTATAAGTAACAGATAAGATGTCTCAACATCATATTCGACATCTGAGTCTGTCATACCAGAATTTCAATTGGTATCAGAGCAGGCATCCTGGTCTGTTTCTGGATGAGATCTAAGGGGGATACTTTCTGGTTCATGGTAAAGGAAGAAGGATGATATAATGAAAAGCTGTTGGAACTTGAGAGGTTCATATTGGCGTTTGAATGGTCCCTAGAAGTGGAGGATGGACTATTCATCATATGATATAATGGTGTTGTATTCACATAGGTTTGCTGATGTCAGATAAGATGTCTTGACATTGTGTTTCAATATCTTTTGGAGGATCTTACTGTGGAGAAGTTTATTTATCTCCAAGGAATTGCTCTATTATTTATGATGTGTTATGTCTGATTGTTGTTGTGTTTGATAGTGGTTCCCCAATACTTCATACAAAGGCTGTTGCAAAGCTTCAGTTCATAATGTCAAGTTTGATGTTCTATCATGTGATTACAGAACTGGAGAACACTTAGTTCAGAATGTTGTGTTTCTTGATAAGAGATTCCTGGTGAAAGAAGAGGTTGGAGCCAAAGCAAAAGAGTATAATTATCAAATCTTTCATGCGGGAGTGAAGATCTTGATAAGTTATCTCTTAAGCTTATTTATGGTGACCTAATTAGGATATTCTTCCTGGTTATGGTGTCCAATGTAGTTTAGGTATAGCTGAAGATAATTTCTCTTGTGAAGATACATGTTTCTGATTGTCTAAATCATGAACTGAAGGAAGTTTCATCAAGAAAGAAGCTGAGTTGATATGTCAATCCTAATGGCTTGACACCACACTAGACATCAACAGTTTATGGTAAATGTTGAGTCAAAGACCTAAAAGATTATGGTTTTTTTAAGGATCTCTGAAGCTATGAAGTTGAATACTCTTTGAGATGCTACTGACTATTGTATGTGTGCAAAGTATATTTCATAATGTTATAGCACTTCAGTTGGAGCTGATTGAAGAAAAGATAGTAATCTTGAAAGCAATAATGTTTCAGAACCAAGCTTAGTTTTGTGTTCCAGAAGAAGAAAACTGGTGTGATATCCTGCTAACATGATGGATGCTTTGGGTGCTAGACAAATGTGTGATGATCACATATGTTTGGAACGTACTCCTAACCTGGAAGAGGAGGCATCTATGCTACATGTTGAAAACTTAGATAGTGACTCTGTCACAGAGATCATTGCTTCTGTGGACCCTAGCATAGCCAAAAGGCTTAGGGCTAGAAAGGAAAAGAAGACTGCAGGACATTCAACTCCTGAAAAGAAGCAGCCTACTCCAAAGAAAGACAAGGCCAAAGTGGTATTTGGTCCTACTAAACAATGGAGCAAGGTGAATACCCAAAAGAGGAAAGCTGTAACTCCACCAGATTCAGATGTTGAAGAGGATGTTCCAACATCCCAACCAAAGAAGAAACCATCACCCTTAAGGTCCACCTCTGCTGTTCCAGAAGCTCCTCTGGACAATGTTTCATTCCATCATGTGTCAAGTGTGAGCAGATGGAAATTTGTATACCAAAGAAGGGTAGCACTTGAAAGAGAGCTGGGCAGCAATGCACTTGAGTGAACTGAGGTAATTGACCTAATTTCTTCTGCTGGTTTATTCAAAACAGTATCAAACTTTTCACCTTGCTATGAGCTGCTAGTCAAGGAATTCGTTGTCAACCTACAAGAGGACTGTGCTGATGGTAAATTAGATGACTTCAGAAAGGTGTATGTAAAAGGGAGATGTGTGGAATTCTCTCCTAGGGTTATCAACCACTATCTAGGAAGAGAATCTGATGGACCTAATGAGCTGGGAAAGACAGATAACCAGGTGTGCAAGGTCATCACTGCTAATCAAGTCAAAGCTTGGCCAGTCAAGGGGAAACTTTATGTTAGCTTGCTGACAAGGAAGTATGCAATGCTGCATAGGATTGACACTGCAAACTGGGTACCTACCAACCATACCTCCTCAATAGCAACTGGATTGGGCAGGTTCATATATGCTGTGGGCACCCAAGCAAAGCTGGACTTTGGGGCTTATATTTTTGAAGCATGTTGGAACATCTGCAACAAAGCTGTCTATTGCCTTTCCTTCTTTGCCGTGTGGAATAATTCTTAGCCAGTATCCAGGTATCCTCACTGAGAAGGATTCAGTCTGCAAAAGAGAAAGTCCTCTGGCCTTCCATTACAAACTTTTCTTGAGCCATCATGCTGCTGATGTTGAAGCTCCCACTGGGACATCTGCTTGACCTTCAAAAGCAAAGACTTCCATATCCAAAGCTGCCTTGATTGCATATCTGAAGAACACTTGCAAAGAGCTGGATGCCAGGAAGAAAAAGCTTGAGGAAGTAATTCAAAGGCTGGAGCTGGAAGAGGTTGCTCAGAATGCTGATGAATCTGATGATGAAGAAGCTTCTAAATGTATCTACAAATGTGTGTGATAAATGCATGACTTTGGTCATGATTAAAGCTAGCAATATGACCAACAATTGCTAGAAGCAAGGGAAGAATGTCAGATTGGGAAATCTGATCAGAATGGTTGTTGAACTGGTAGTCTCTTTCACTACTAGTCATGGATAGTGGCAGTATGAACCCTTTGTAGCAAGCAAACTAAGAGCATCTGTTTTGAAATATAAAATCAAGTGTGGATATTTATCAGTTGTTCTCTTTGTATGTTCATCAGAGGTGTGAAGTTGAGAATTAGTGGAGTTTATGCTCAGCTGGAGTATTGTTTATCCATGACATGAGGAGATCTTGCTAATCTTATCTGGAGCTAACCTTAAAATCCTTCAAAATTAAAAGATCAGATTGTGTAGAACTATCTGATAAGGTATTATACAAGGATTTAAGATCAATTGTTGTTTGTGGAGTTCACAAATATTTGATTGATTATCCTTGTGATTCAAGATTGGTGATGTTCAAAAAGATGTTGGAACATCTTATCATCAGAGTTTGTGCAGAATCATGGGAGAGGTATTGCATAAGCTGTAGCATTGGCTTCAGTCTTGTGTGACAGGAGTTATGTATTTCTGGAAAGTTTCTTGGCAAGAACTGGTCTGGATATTGTTGATTCTGAAGATGGAGATGAAAGACCATGAACATATCATAATCTTGATGACTACTTGGATTGGTTTATTTCTGATCTAGGTGTAGTCCAGAATGCTCATCATGGAGTTAAGATAGGTGGCGATATCATAAATTTGTTAAGACTGCCTTACTCAAGGAAAGGTGGCATCCTTGGTATAGTTATGAGGTGTAGTTCTTAACTATTCCTTCTGAATAATCAGACAGTGGCAGGTTTGAAGACTTTGGAGAAACATTGGAAGTTTCTCATCAATATGTGTTATCGGTAGGAATTTCTGCAAAACCAATAGAATGGAGGTTGTTTACTCAAACTTGATGGATAAATCAAGTCTATAAGAGCATGGAACTCTTGTTCTATAAAGGAAGGAGGTTCTTTCAAGTGGCAGAAGAAGGACCTGAATTTAACAGATGGATGTGGGCTAATAATGTTTAAACATCTAGTTCAACATCAGAGTCTAATTGGTGAAGTGACACATAAATCAAGATAAAATGATCTATAGGGATTGAATGCTTCATAAGGCCTTTTATCTTGGCAGCTTGGTGAAGATCAACTTTATTGATCAGGATATCTTTGGAAGATTTATTATAAACGTGAAGAAGACAAAAATGGCAATTGGATTTTTCATATGAGGATTCATAAAGGAGGTTATCAAAATATGGTAATTGGTTGATCTTTAAAGTGGATTCGAAGAATCAAGATAATCAGAGTGTGGCAGCTGGTTGTTCTTGAGGATTGTCTTGGAACAAATTGCTCTTGGGCAGAGGAGTGATGAATTGAAGACTCAAGAGGATTTATTCTTCTTGAAGGTGGATGAGAGTTTATCACTCTTTCTGGATTTCTGATTCTAACTGGTGGCACAGTGTAGTTGAAGATTTTCAGTTCTTGGATTACTATGCTATAGTAAGTCCAGTTGGTGGAGCACATCTAGGATCATGGTGATAAGGTCTTGGTGTATGAAAAATGTTCTAACTAAGTGTTAGTACATTATCTAGGGTGTTTATCTACATGGTTTATATTATTAGACTACCTAATCGTATGGGAGAATGATGAAGTAGATGATCTATATTGGAAGAAACATGTAGAAGAGACTGAAGTATATCAGGTATTGATTGCTTGGAAGTTTGTTTGTGGACATGCATTCTAATGTCATAATTAGTTTGGATGTGTTTTATCTGGATTGTATGGCCTTTGGTGTGTAAAGGCTTAATGTCAAGAACCTGTGTGCTAGAAGATGTTCATCTTGTGTAGTCTGTGGTAACTACAAACCCAGAAAGGAATCAGGTATGCTTTGGTACAAGAAGTGAATGTGTTCAATTGGGAATTGAACAGAGGGGGAGCTCTTGAAGACATGAAGATGCGTCTTATGTTTTCCTTTCATCAATGTACAGAGAAGCATGGAGTATCCTAGATAGGGGGAGTGTGTTACAAGTATGTGCACCTGATTTTGTGGAGTTAAGGGGGAGTAATACCTTAACCAGATAAGGAGTATCCTAAGAGTCTAGAAGGCTATATTATATAAAGCTGCTCTCTGCAGTTTATGTTTGATTCTTGAGGAATTGTGAAGCTTGTGTGTGTTTCAAGCTTATGGAGATTATATACCTCTATGTTTATTATGGTACCTTTGTCTTTTTATGGCTAAAAAGGGGGAGAAGTAATAGTGTGAGGTCTGATATGAAGATGTGATGTTAAGGAACTTCCACATAAGGTACTACTACACCTGTATGTAAATTAGTTTTAGCCAAAATAAGCCAAAGGGGGAGATTGTTAATGCTATTATTTTATGATTGGCATTATGTTTGGTAAAACTAATATGGCTGGAAAATGTTGAATAAGAAGTTCCATATGTTAAATTAACATGGTATAGATTCTGGAAGAACATGTCAAACATGATGTCCTGACATGGTGGCACAGATAAATGTGGTTATAATAATTGGAAGATGTCAAAGAAGATGTTGAAACATCTGCAAATGTCATGACAGAATTACTGTCATATGTTACAGTCAGATGTCAAAGAAGATGTTGAAACATCTGCAAATGTCATGACAGAATTACTGTCATATGTTACAGACAGATGTCAAAGAAGATGTTGAAACATCTGCAAATGTCATGACAGATGTCAAAGAAAATGTTGAAACATCTGCAACTGTCTGTAAACATTACTGTCATGTGTTACATATAGATATCAAACAAGAAGTGTTGAACTTAGTTCAGGATGTCACACTAGATGTTGTGACACTGTCAAACAGAGTAACAGTTAATGAACTTAAGTCAAGATATCAGGATGTCACATTAGATGTTGGGACATTATCAAACAGAGTATAAGTAAATGAACTTAATTCAGGATGTCACACCAGATGTTGGGACATTGTATCAGTTAATGATATAAGTTCAGTTTACAGGATGTCACATCAGATGTTGTGACATTGTATCAGTAAATGAAGTAAGTTCAGTTTTTCAGGATGTCCCAACAGATGTTGTGACATCTCAAACCTGCTACCAGAATTAATTAATGCGTAACAGAACTGAGTAAATTCAGGGGAATCTATCTGGAATTAATTGGAAAGAGATAAGCAATACAAGGCACATCTTTAGGGAGATTAGTTATCTGATTTCAGTATAACAGAATAACTAATTCACCTTGAATTAAGGAGGTAACAAACTAACTAACCCTAATTCAAGGTGATGACAGTGGGATTTATCAGATCTGAATTATGCAGAATATTCTGGAGATATTATGCAATCATATGTGGCGCTGATTTAAAGGGTGCTGATTTAGAAGATCTTAAAGACTCAATTTAAATTGAAGACAAATATTGAAAAATATAGGTTTCTATATTTAGAGATATTTTAGGAGTTTTTAGATTTGAATATCTTTTGGAATATTTGTAGCAGCTATTGTTGTGATTGTTTAGGCCCAAATCCAGTTGGGAATAGGTTATAAAAGAAACCCTGTAACCTAGTTTAGAAGTAACCCAATCAACCAAAAATGTAAACATTATTAGGGTTGTGTTCTTGTAGCAGCCGTGCGTAACAAGGAACTTTATTGTGGCTGTTTCACTTGTGATTCTCGAAGCTTGTAAGCAAGAGAAGTATTGTGTCTTGATTGAAACTTTTAAGTAAGATCAAGCTGTTGTGTTTGAAGTATGACTTCAATTTTATTAATCATTGTAAAAGATCACTGTGTGATTGAGGGGGAGTGAGTTGGTACTCATATCTAAGTTGTGTCTTAGGTAGAAATTGCATTGGGTAGATATTAAGTGAAAGATTAAACTGGGTGGTTTAAGTCTAGAATTAATATTACTTATAGTGGATTTCATCCTGGCTTGGTAGCCCCCATATGTAAGTGTGGAGATACACTGAACTGGGTTAACAATTATGCTGTGTTCTTTATATCTTTTATGTTTTATGCAGTACCTGAACTGAATGTCCTATCAGATGTCACAACATCCTGAAGCATGTTTGACTCTGATATATCAGAATTATTTAAGTACTGATATGTATGCCTTACCATGTTTATAAGTAACAGATAAGATGTCTCAACATCATATTCGACATCTGAGTCTGTCATACCAGAATTTCAATAATCGAGAAATATAATAAAGATAAATAATAATGAATAAGCAATAATATCAATAATAATAAGAAATAAGCATAAAGGTTAGAAAAATAAAAATAAGAAATAAGAAATTAACAAGACAAATTAATATTAGAAAAGATTTTTAGTTTTAATTAAGAAAATAGGTTTTAATAATAATAAACAAATACTAAATTATTCACATATTTAATAAATGATTAATGATTAATTATAATTTATAAAAATATTAGGTTAAATTTTAAAGTTAAGAAAAACTAGGGTTAGGGTTAGGGTTATAAAAATTAGGGTTAGGGTTATGGTTATGAGAATTAGGGTTTTTGATTATTAATTTAAACCTAATTAGTTTATTTACAAAAAAAATATACAATATTAATAAATATAAAATTATAAAATAAATATGAACAATTTGATTTTAGGGAAATAAAGTTTGAATTTTTAAAATATGAGTTTTTATATAAGAAAATAATATAAACATTTGTTTTAGAAATTGTTTTTTTAAGAAAATTAAATAGATTAAATAAATATAAAATAAACAAGAACAAAATAAAAAAAATTGGGAAAAAGAACATACCTGGGGCTGGGATTCGAACCCATGCCCTAAGCTTTTCACACTCTGGACCAACAACGTCATCACCAGGCCATGCGCGTCTTGGCATTCATGATAGGAGTAGCAATCCTTTTATTATAAACATGTAAAAATAAAGAAAAACGCAACAAAACAAAATGGCCTGGGGGGAATCGAACCCAGGACCATCATATTCACACACAAACACACAAACAAGCTGAGCCACATGGGGCGCATTCAACATACAATCAGTAATAAAACATTATATTTTAAAACCAATTTTTGAATTTTAATTTCAGTGTCAATTCATCATCTTCTTCCTTGGTTCCTGTGAATGTACCTGCGAAATTACATACAAGATTTCCTATGAATTTTTCCATATTCATAACCTGCAAAAATCGTATCTTATAGCCAGACCTATGGTTTCATCAAATTAATTAGGTTAATGTGATCCTTGGGATGTATACAATCTAGCCATGGTCTTTGAATGGATTTATATTGCTCCATACGCAAAACCCTAAAATGAGCTACAAACCCTAACAATGGTGGAACTCCAAACCTGCATCGAAACTCATAACAAACCACCCAAAATCCATCTACATCATTCAACAAACAATATTACCAGCTCGAAATTGATTGATCATGCATTAAACTTATGAATCGAAAAAACAAAAATTTGACATAAAACCGATTCGGTTTTCATTATTCATGAGGTTATGGATGCTTATGATGGTGCAAATAGTATCAAGAGAGTCCAAGGATCGTGTCTATGTCCTTAGAATACCTTTAATTGCCCTCTAAATATGAAACCGAAAATTGAAATTTTAAGGAAAATTTTGAATGTGAAAAGTGTTCTTGGAGGCTGCAAAAATCGTCCCTCTTGCTTGTGATCACTTGTATACATATAATGGAAGCAAATTAGGTCAGAAAGTTGTGGGTTTATGGGCTTTTTAGAGATTACTTGATCATGAAGATTCACCTTGCTATTTTGGTAAAAAAATCACACAAATCCTTTCCCCTTTAGTTGAGCTCGAATTTGAACCTCCCAATCAGCTTTAAATCATGTTTATGAGTTTATAGAATGAGAATCATATCAAATATTGAGCTTTTCATATTTTATTTTGATTTAAAATGATTTTTAATGTATAAAATCAAAATAAATAAAATAAAATAAATAAAAATCTGAATAAATGATATTTGATTCGTGCATGATGTCATGGTAGTGACTGGGTCATAAAAATGCAAGCCCATGTGGAAAGAATTGGTTATAAGACCCCATTTGCTCAATAAACCTCTCAAACATTTCCCAACTTTACAAAGACACAAATCCCTCAATTTTAAGGATATGAAGGTGTTCTTGGAAATTTTGGAAAGCTTAAAGAGTCCTTTAACAAACCTCTTTAGTATCTTTTACTATTTTCAAGTTATGCCCTTTGGAAGATGTTGACTTTTTGTTGACTTTTAAAATGGCCTATAATGTCTTAGCCCATACCTTCTAAATGAAGCATTTTTGGGCTTGGCTTTTGAGACAAAAGTTGTAGAGAATTAAATTTCCTTCAAAATGAGCTTTGGATGGGAAATATTTGATGAATCATGTGAATGTTATGGCTGGTCAAAGTTCAGTTGACTTTTCCTATGAAAACCCTAATTTAGAAACTCCTGATTCTTGATGATCTAAAACTTCCTTGATGAATCATGATCAAACCTTGATAAAATGATGAATTTTACTTAATAAACTTGATGTTGGAAAAAAAATCATGAAGTTTGACTTTGGTTTGACCACAGTTGACCTCAGTTTGACTTTTTAACTACTTTGACTAATTTTAGCCTATCTGATCATTTGACCGAGCAAACCTTTTAGGAAAGCCTTGAAACTTGACATAGGGATTCTTGAAGACATGTAGGATGTTATGAAGCTCACTTGAAGCCTTGGAAATCCATTTAGCCTGATGAAACTCAAAACCCTAATTTAGGATGCATTGCTTAGGAGGATGCTTTGTTGAGGGAACTTCCAAGCATTCTGACTAATTGTGAACCTTGTGAACCTCTTGGGACACCTTGTGAACCTTGTGAACCTCTTGGGACACCTTAGTACATAATGTATTGTCTAGGTGAGGGCAAATTTTGGGGTGCAACACACAACAATATTGTTGCACCAGCCATAGCCCGAAACGATTTTGAAATCAAACCTTCACTATTGCAATTTGTACAACTGAACCAGTTTTCTGGAAGTCCGACAGACGATCTGAATGAACACCTCACGAAGTTCGTACAATACGCAAATACTGTGAAAGCAAGTGGTGAACCCAATATGCAATCAAACTAAGACTCTCTTTGTTCTCTTTAAGAGATAAAGCATGGGCCTGGTTACAATCGTTACCAGTTAACTCGATCACAACATAGGCAGAACTAAAGAAAGTCTTCTTATCTCGTTATTTCCCTCCAAGAAAAATAGCTATGTTGATAGCTCAAATTAACGAATTTCGACAGAAAGATACTGAATCACTTTATGAAGCGTGGGAAAGATACAAGGACCTGTTAAGATTATGTCCACACCATAGGTTTGAAAATTAGGTAATCATCATAACCTTCTATAATGGACTTCTATACAACACCAGGATGACGATAGACGTTGCCGCGGGCGACGCTCTTATGGATATACATTACGAAGAAACCTATAACCTCGTAGAAAACATGTCTCAGAACCATTGCCAATGGGGAGGATAAATAACGTCTGTAGAAAAGAACCATACTAAAGGAGGAATGTACGAAGTGAACAGTTTCGATCATGTAAATGCGAAAGTGGATACCATAGTTCAGAAAATCGATAACTTGACCATAACACCTTCAGCCATCGTGGTTGTTGTAACTCTAAATTGCGAAATTTGTGAAATCCCAGGACACACATCGCCTGAATGTCATCTTCTTGCCGGATTAGCCACAGACCAGGTGAATTAGGCTCAAGGAAACCCTTATTCTAACACATACAACCCAGGATGGAAGAATCACCCAAATTTCTCTTACAAGAATAACAACTCCTTGTATGCGCCGAATCAAGCACCAAATGCACCAATAGGATATCAAAAAGTTGCTGCACCCAATCCTAATGTTCCTAGAAAGTCAAACTTTGTAACAACCCGGGCCCCTCACAAGGAAATCTCGACATTTCCACCTCATGATCTTATTTACTCCCCACTTTAGTAGAGTTTTTGCCTTTCGTGGGAATCAAACCTTGTACCATATGGTTCAAGTACATTTTCAATCCATTCCACTACCAATTGAGCTTTCGAGCAAAGACAAAGAATGTGGCCTACTACTTAGAAAATCTAAATGGGGAAGAACTTTATTGACCTTGGAACACTGATAAACTGTAACAATATTATAGTCAAGGTATCTCTCCGACCTAATATGCATGCCCATGTACAAGCATTGCATACTAAATGTCACACCCTAAATTTTGACCGAACTTTTTTTTCACGACATTTTTATTTAAATTTTGTTAGTCAGTCAGTTTTGTGTTTTGTATCCATTATCATTCATACTTCATTTTTTTAGTCGATGTTATAATTTTGTCATTTTTTTTATTATTCTTGATTTTAGAATTTATTTCGATTTTCTTTAAGTTATTTATTTTAGATTAATTAGTTTTCTTTAAATTAGTTAAATTTTAGTTATATTTTTATTTTAGTTTTAATATTTATTTTTAATCAATGTTGATTACTCTCATAGTATTTAGTTTAGTCTTTATTTAGTTTTAAATTAGATTTAGTTGATTCATAATTAGGCTATAGATTAATTTAGCTTTATTATAATTTAATTTGTTTAGTTAAATTTTCAAGTAGTTTTCTTTTAATTAATTAAATTTTAATCTTAATTAGTTTAGCTTTAAAATTGTTTTAATCTTTTAATTTTATATATTTTATTTAACCAGTTTAATGAGTGTTTAGATTTAGATTTTATTTTCTATTGTTAATTTTTAATTAATTATAATTAGGCTAATTCACTCATTTTTTTAGTATCTCTATTATTATTATTTGGGTCAGTTTAGACAGTTTGTACAGTCCAATTTTGACCAAAGCTTTACATCAAAACAACAGTGACAACACCAACCCTTGCACACTGCACACAAGCCTTGCAACATTGACCAAATTTTTTCACCAAAATAAGTCTTATTACAACTTGCAAAACAAAGGTTTCCTGTTACACATCACAACAAAAAGGAGGAAATGATAAAACAGGGCCGAATCCGCAAACCAAGGACCTGTAACATAACACACATAACCAAAAAAACCAATAAAGACAACAAAGGAAACTCAGCACAAAAGATTTACAAAAAACTCCTTCACCAATAACGGCTACAACACTTCACAAACACACCATAAAAACAGGGCATACAACCTCTTTCCAGAAAAAAGAAAGAAAAGGAGAGCCTCAATCCACAACCATCCCTCACCTCAGAACCACTACTACACATTTCATCAACTCCGCAAACCACTCACCCAAACGCATCCCATCTGAAAACCGCGACCCTCCTTCGCAACCACACCTTAAACCATCTTAACACAACATCACTGCAAAAAAACCAGCGACCCACAATCGACTCCTCCCTGCTCCCACATCGCCCTTTACCCTTCACCTTTTCCACCTTCAAACTGAAACCAACATCACAACCATCTCTCCGCCATTAACTTAAAACCTTTAACCTGTTCAACCAATTTGCAAAACCTGAGAAAAAACCAGAACAGGAAAAAAAACTACCGAACCCTCTTCACCGCGGACGTGCACCGTCAAGCCAACCCTCCTCCGCAAAACTCCCAGCAACTACCATCGCACGCCCAATCTCCTCAAACCTGTGACCACCATCATCACAATCCTCCCCAAATCGCGACCAACGCGAACCACCATCATCACACTCCTCCCCTTCCACCATCCCTTCACCCACCTTCAAAACCAATCACCAAAACCAAACTCCTAAACCGTAAGAACCTCAACAAAAAGAAACTCAGCAAAAGAGGACCAGGATCAAACACATCAAATCTTAAAAACAGAACAAAAAACCTTCAAAATTTCCCAAAAAGAAATCTCTTCAAAACCCTTAACAACATCAACGCAAATTGGGGCTCACTTTTCGAACATACACTCACCACTTCCTCAGTAATACCACCCAACCCTCCTTGAAACCACTGAACCCGCAAAACTTTCTCTCACCGTGACCACCACCATCCAAACAATAGACCAGAGCAAAAGTCGCCGCTGCACGGTGTGAGAGAGGCGACTGAGATCGAAACGTAACAAGAATAGGGACGAGTGGAAACGGATCCGCTGCGAGATCGCCAGTCCGAGAGAGAGAGACGGAAAGGAGTATCAGGAAAGACGAGCGAGTGAGAAAGATGCTTCGAGTAAGCGAACCGATCGGAAGGGGAGCTTTGCCGCCGCCGTGAAAGTCTGAGGGTGGGTTTCTCGCGAGTGATTTTGTTGCTATTTGACCTTTCTTCTAGATTCGTTTTATGATTTAGTTTTGTTTATTTATTTTATTTATTTTATTTTTTTTAATTCTTATTTTATTTTAAAACTATGAAAGCTGACTCTATTTCTGTTTTTTTTTCTTTTATTTTATAAAACCTTTTGTATTGGTCACAAATGGGCTCAGCCTGGTGTCCATGTTCCTTATTGAACCGCGCATCCAACGACACCCCCCCTGTCGGTATCTTTTTGTTTTGTTAATTTATTATTGTTACTATTTTTATTTTCTTACTTATTCCTAATTATTTTATAAAAATGATATTTATAATTAATATATATTTAGAATAATTGTTATTTAAAATTTCATTGGTTTTATGTTCTTGTATTTTTTTATTAGAATTATTAATTCTTGTTTACTTTATTAATTATTTTGTTAGGATATTCATTATTGATCAACTTTCTCCTTTAGAATAAGATGTTAGTTTTGATTTTAGTTGTTAATGTTTGTTTTTCGGTTTGAGTTTGAATGTTGGGTGTTTGAATCTGGAGTAGAGCTTGATATCAAGCGCTAGAGTATTATTTGAATGGATATGATGTTGTTTCTGGCGAATGTTCTTGTGATTCTTGCACGTGTTGAAGAGGCAACGGACCCACTCCGTTAGGTATCACTAAAACTCGATGTTACCTCTGTCTTGCGCCTCATTACAATCTTGATACCACGTTTGCGTTCGTCTGATTACTTGTACCAATGCCAAATCCTAAATCTCTTAAAACAATTTTGATTGTCACCAAAATTTTCAAAACTAATTAAATTAACAAGGAACAGTACTCCGGAGTCTAGCATTCCGCACGTTCTGGATTGGACCGCAACTGGGCTAGCCCCACGCGATGTGTTCAATCATTATTCGTATATCAAATATTCAAATCATTTTATTAAATTAAATTACGATAAAAATGAACTCCGGAGTCCAGCACTCCGCACGTTCTGAAATGGATTGCAGCTGGGCTAGCCCCATGCAACGTGGTCCATCCGCATCTTTCATATCTTAAAACAATTCAAACTTATCAGCCAATTATTTTCAGATTTAATTATCGAAAGACGGAACTCCGGAGTCTAGCACTCCGCACGTTTTGGAATGAAACGCTCCTGGGCTAGCCCCACGCGACGTTATCCATTCGCATCTTTCATATCTTAAAACAACTTAAAACTTACCAACCAATTTAAATCATTTTCATAATTAATCAGCGAAAGACGGAACTCCGGAGTCTAGCACTCCGCACGTTTTGGAATGCAATCGCTCCTGGGCTAGCCCCACACGACGTGGTTCATTCGCCCTCTCGTTTAAAATACCTTAACAAAGGTCAAACATTTTCTCTAAAACGAACATTGCTTAAATCATTCTCTCTCGCGAACAAGCTAGCGCTTCAGCCTCCACCGCGAGTATAAGCCAACGCTTAGCAGTAGAATGCATTTTAAATAATCGTTCAATTAAAAAATCATAAACCGTAGTTGCACGAACTACGGAGCTCTGACTTTCCCATTGCACAAGGGAATACGTAGGCACGGGGATTTTAATCCTTCGCGAGCACCCTAATAAAAAATTTAATTATTTCCCTGTTTAAATCATAATAAAAAACTTTAATTTCCTTAGAACAAACATATTAATAACCATTTAGAAGACATAGACTTAAGATCAAACATTTAATCGCATAGTTTAGCTAAGAGGTTCCCGTTGAGTACAACGGGCGTGAGGGGTGCTAATACCTTCCCCTTGCGTAACCGACTCCCGAACTTAGAATTTGGTTTCGTAAACCATTTCTTATCCTTTACTAGGTTGTATCTATATCTCCCTTTTCTCTCGTAGAATAAATAGAATTAGGTGGCGGCTCTGTTGTTTGTTTTAGAATCGTATTTTTTCGAGGTACGACACTAAACATCTAAAGGAACGGGGTCCCCTCATAAACAAGGAGGTCTACTGTCACACGTACCAAGAACAAACAAAACACCTAGCTCACGATGGAACGTTCACATGGTATAAACCGGGCCACCATCATGACTTGAGCATCGCTCCCCGACTAGAGACTACTCTGGCATTCTGCCCGGTTCCCCAAATCGCCATAACTAACTATCAAGCACAAATTTACATAACGTCAAACACATCATAACAGCCCATAGAGGGCATATATAAAGAACATCATATAAACACTAAGAAAAAATAAATAGTAAAAAGCATCCTCGATCGGACTGGCATACACATATACATTCACGAGAAATAATACAATAAAAGGACAAGATTAAACCAAAACGGTCACCAAGGTCGGAAAACATTTAGCATAAAAGAAACACCACCACAAGAGCCGACTTGTTCAGATATTACATAATGGGGGACTATCATACCCTAAATTTTGACCCTAAGATGTATACCTCATCATATAAAATCCCCTGACTTAAGGACTGTGTCAGACTAGTCTAGACAATATCCCCGCAATGAATCAAGATTCTTGAGTCCCTAAGAGGATTCATGCAAAGGACCAATCATTAACACATAAGATTTTCAACCTTTCAATCATTATCAAAGGGTCAAGGAATCTCAAATGATGGAGAATCATTCAAAGATTGTGCAGAAATTTCAGTGATCTCGGCCCCAACTCATCAATATCACCAATAAGGGTTTCAGTCAACTGAGCCCTCCATATGAAATTTTTCATGGGAAAAGGAGCCAAGGCCTCCACATGTCATCAAGAAAGGTTGACATGACTTTGACAAGTCATCTACAAGTCCAAGGGATGCATAGATCATGGATTTCTAGACTAGGGTTTGATAGTGCCCAAATTAGGGTTTTTGACTAATCGGGGAACCCAAAGTAAAAAAAAAATCATCTGGACAAGAGCCGATACCATAGGGAATAGTTTAAATAGCTCATATACATCATTAAAGTCCATTCATAAGGTCTAAATACTTCAGAGGATGTCCAGTCAAAAAATCAGAAAACCAGGGGTATCTAGTGTAATTTCCATTTGGACCAAAAAGTCAAAGTTTTACCTTTTAACCCAAAATGATCCTCATGACCTATATTACAATAATATATGGTTCATTAATGCATTTGATCACACAAAAAAATCCAAAATTTTGAGATAACTTGTAAAAGGGGCAATCTTTGAAACTTAGAAAATTTTCTAAAATTATAAGAAAAAAGTGTTCAAGTACCCTACTGTAACACCCAAATTACCCCAACGGAAATATTTAGAAAATCAGAGTAAATTTTTCAACTTAATATTTGAGTGTCATAATTCAACTTCAAAAATAACCCTTGGCTCAATGATACGTTTATAAGAAAAAGTATTCGACATACACCATTTCTCAACAACAACCACACAACCACATCTTATCCACAACAACATCATACGCATCAAAAACATACATATTAACAACATCATATACAACAACGACAATTATGCAATGAGACTCTACTTGACTCAATGCACGCGATACCATAATTCGATCTCTATTTCAAGATTCAGTTCCCGTCGAAACTCTCTGTAAACACCCCAAATTTGACTTCACTAAGTTCACACCATGGCTTGTTATCTTTCATATTTGCATTAGTTCAATCATACCACATCATATTGCATTTTTGCTTCATTGCATTAGTTCAGGTTCATCTGTATCTAGGGTTTGTGATCTGAGCAATCCATGAGCCATCTGAGCCACTCCAAAGGTCTACAATCACTTCAAGAGGGTACATGTATGTTCAAACATCATATTTTATCCTCCAAAGATCAAGGATGTCAAAAAATCACAAGAACTGGCAAAGCATGGAAGCAAAGCCATGGTTTAACTGCACAGATGACCTGAAATTAGGGTTTTGGTTTCAGAGGCCATAACTCCAAATTTTTTTGTCATTCTTGTTTCTATGGGTCTCAATATGTTATAAGGATCATGTGTACCAAGTTTGATGAAGAAATTCATTGTGGAAGTCATCTGATCACTAGGTAACTTCTTGAGCAAGTCAGAGCAAAATCAGGGCATCTGAGGCCCCCAACATGGAACCAAAGTGGATTTTTCATCAAATTGGAGTTATTTGGTCTTTATTTGATCATTGAAGTGCTTAGAAGTTCACAAATTTGAAGAAAAGTAAGCTAAACCAAAAGTTGCCAAAAATGAAAATGACTTGTAATGTAAACTTTCCATTTTGGGAAAGTTTTTCAACCCCCTCTTTCTCAACAATAAATGCTTCAAATGAAAAATTGTTGGTCATGAAAGTTGTAGATTGGATCATTCCATTTTCAAAAAGTACAAGAACAAGGTCTAATTCATTTTGGAACTCAAGTTATGGCTTTCCAAAGTTGGCAAAAATCACATAATTTTCAAGAATGCACCAAAGAGGGATTTTTACAAAACCTCGTGCCAATTCATTTTGTGACTTCAAAGTAACTTCTACACATCATAACATCATAGTGCTTGGCTCAAAACTCAGAATTTACCAAAGAATTTCACATTTTCATGACTTGCACATAAAGAAATCTCAAAAGGGCCAAAGGTTCATGAATTTGCAAAACCTCCCATAACTTTGTCACAACTTGCTGATTTGCCTCAAAGAGATTTACATGGCTATCCTTGAATATTGCTGCACCAGACACCCCTTTGTACTTGGCCTGAACCAGCCCATACCTCAAAGTACAACCAATGTTGACTTTTTGCATTTTGCACCATACCAATCAGCATAGCCCACACCAACTATTCTGACCTATCACAGCTTCATAAACATGTTTTATGCAAGCCATTTCACACAAGAACCAAGCCTAACACTTCAACATTTCCATAGTTCACAAAAATCCCCTCCTTTGCATTTTGCTTCGAAACTTTCAGCACACTCAACAAAACTTCAAACTTCTTCCACCATTCATTTTCACATCAATCACTGATCATTTCCCACCCATCAAAACAGCCTGAAAAACCACCTCAAACCAAAATACGATTTTCACCACCTATGAACTGAAAGCTTCAAAACACTCCATACAAACTTGTCTCAAGCTTACCAGAAGCATCAAGGGGTCCATTGGAGTGGAAAAGCACAAAGAAGAAGGCCAGAAAGCCCAGAATTCGAAAGCTCAACCTCAGGTAATATGATGAACAATTTTTCCAGAACCTTGTTTTCTTGTTACAATGTTGTTTTATGTGTTGCCCTGATCACGGAGATGTGTTTATTTTCAAAAATGAGCCAGAAACAAGCATTTTATGTTGCTCTGAAACTTTTGCCCTAAACTTGTTCTTCTTCGATTCTCTTTGTGTGGGTAAAATAAATTGTTTATGTTGCTGGATTCTTGTTGTTTGATGTTAAAGGATGAGTTCTGGAGATTTTGGCATGTTTTTATGGCCTAGGGAGTGAGATAGAAATTTTTCAGGGGAGGTGTGGCCGGAGAAGATGACCGGAGGTCATTTCCGGCCACCTGAGAGTAATTAACTTAATTAATTAGGGTTATGGCAATTTTTAAATCTGGACCGTTAGATTAAGCTTTCCCGCTTGCAGTGTAGGGCTAGGATCATGTCATTAGTATTTAATCAGGTTTATTTAATTAATTAAATATGATTAGTTAAGTTTAAATGTGGGTCGTCCAGATGCGCGCCAGGTCAACCCTCCCAAGCCCATAAACAATCTTGTCCATCCTTTCAGCTTACTTTCCATTTATTTAATTTTTATTGCATTTTTCTTATTTTCTTTTATACGAATTTTTAAAAATAGTAAAAATAGTCAAAAAATTCTGAAATTTTTTATCAAAACTTTTATTAATTTTCAGAACCCAAAAATATTTTTATTTTTATTTTTTTGCATTAAAAAATATTTTTAAATCATTTAAATGTTATTTTTAATTAGTTAATTGATTTTAAATAATTAAAAATACATTTAAGTATTTAAAAATCACCAAAAAAATCAGAGAACATCTTTGAACATTTAGAAGCATTTACAAACTCATCATACAAATTTCTTTTTGGTTTTGATCACACTTTGACTTTTTTTCAATGAATTAGGGTTCTTATATTTATACATTTTTAACCCTAACTTCAAAAATTCATAACTTTTAAACCAAGTTGAGTTTGTGAATGATTCTTTTTGCATTGTTCTATGCATGACTTCTAGTTTCTAAAAACATTTTTTTTTAATTTTTATCTTTCATTTTCAATTTGTTTGGCATTTTGCATTTAGGATCACCCAAAAATCCCTAGAAACTTCAAAAATTCATAACTCCTTCTAGGTTTAGCTTCTGACCTCCCCCTTTGGATGGTAACTTAGTATAGGTTTAGGGTTCCTTTAAGTCCATTTTCAATTTTTTATCTTATCGTTTGCTTCTGTTTTTGAGTTTTGCATCTCATCCTTTCATAAAACCCTAATTTTGCATCTTCATTTGCATTCATCTTGCATATACTTGCATCCATGAACTTGACATGACATTTTGTGCATTCACATGACATATAAGACATATCAGAACACATTAGAATCATGTTTGATCATTGCATCATCCATTTTCCATGTTATGCTTTCATTACATTACATAAACTTTCATGAACTTTCAAGCTTCTTTCATACTTCCTTTGCATCTCATCCTTGTATGAACATTCATATGCATGATGTATGACTTTGCATCATCTCATAATAAATTTGCCTTGCATATAAACTTCTGGTTTTGGTTTGCATCTTTGCATACTTTTCATTTTCATTTCATTTTCATTTCCTTTCACTAACTTTTCAGGTGGTAAGTTACTTTGAGAAGTGAATTTGCCTTCACTTCTCACAATCTCATCTCATCTCTCTTATGCATCTTTGCTGCATTTTGTATGTGTATTAGAGTGAGCTTGCTCATCCATGTTCCCTCCTCACTTTCTTTATTCAAGCAACTTATCTTCTTAAGTGAAGTAAGTTGACTTGCTTCTTTCTGCTTCTCCTCCTTCCATCTTTCTTCTTCCTTGGTGGCTTTTCCTGAAGATCTCTTGCAAGCCTCATAAACCCTAGGAATACCCAAGCATGATAACAATTAGGGTTTGATTAGTCCCCCCATTAGTTTTACCTTTGTGTCATCTTTTGTGTCCTCTCTTCTCATCTCATAATCAGGGACTAAACCTTTAAGGTTTTAAGGCTTTGTGATTAAGATTATGCCTGCATCCTTCTCTTAGGATGGAATGTATAACTTTAATCCTAAGTGTTAAACCCTTAATGTGTTTAAATATATTAATCAATCCACCTAATAATCACTAAGACAATAAGCTTGTAACTTGGGCCTTACATTAGGGTTCTAATTCTTCCTTAATTGGTTAAGAAGGACTAACCCTAGTGTTAATGGACAAGTCCCCCTCAAGTTGTCTTACAAACCATAAAATCCACTTCTTAATCTTACCATTAACTAAAATCCACTTTAATAAAGGTTTTGTTTTGTCATGAGGTTAATCCCTAATCATGGATTAAGTTGAGGAGCCTTTCTCAGCTTAAATGTTCTCATTTATTATCCTTCTATTAGGATGGTGTAATGGGTCCATTAAATCCTTGATTATGGCTTAAACTCATTACTTAACACTAAGCAAAAACTCCAAAAGCATCTAAATAAATGTAAGTAGGTTAATGATCTTAATCCTACATCTTGGTGATTAAGTGTGAGGTGATTATTTCACACTTAAGGTATTCTCATTACCCCTAATCAGAGGGAGGATGTAATTAGGCTAAAACACGCTGCTGGATTTTTCAAAAAATTCAAATTTTTTAACCGTTAACCGGTTAACCTATTACGTTAACCGGTTAACACATCCAAAACTTGGATTTCCAGCGCAGGTTTCAGCTTCTGTCTGTCTTGTTGTTTTTATTGTTTTCGTTTAAAAATTCTGTTATAAGTCCTACGTTTGTTAGGCAATTTTGATTTTGGTTCGGTTATGTTTTCGTACTCTTATCCGTTTTAATCCAATTATGTTTTGCTATGTGTATGTGTTCATATATGATTTCATAATCCGTTGCATCATGCTGAATTTTATGCTGTATTTTTTCATATTTATGCTTGATCCTCTCTTCCTTTTTGTTAATGACAAAGGGGGAGAAGAGCTTTGGTTGCAGAAATTTTGCCTCTGTTTTAGATAGGGGGAGCTGCTGATCATAGGGGGAGAAGCAAGTCTAGAACATGATTGATCGATCAAAGCTTGTACGCAAATTCGCTCGGTTGTCATCATCAAAAAGGGGGAGAATGTAGAAGCATACTTCAAGATCTTTGTTTTGATGATGTCAACATTATCCAAGCTCATTCCAGATTGCAAAAAGTCGAGATGACAACAGATGATCAAGACCATGGCTATGCATCATCAATGGAATGTTTCCAATCGATTCAAGTTTTTGTGCTACCTTTCAAGACTTGTCTCAAGGCTTAGGTATATCAATAATTAACTCTTAAATATGATATACAAGTGTTCAACATAATCTTCATAATTTTATTGAATGTGCATAGTTTTTGAAAATGAAATGTGAACTGGTTTAAGACTTTTAACAGAAATATTTTTCTGAATTTTAACAGTGTTAACCAGTTAACCATATGGGTTAACCGGTTAACGGCAGCAATTTTAAAATTCTGTGGTAACGTTCATAGGCGTTAACCGATTAACCTATTTGGTTAACCGGTTAACACAAAAGAAAGTTTGAAAAATTGTTTCTTTTTAAATTCAAATATTTTGTTAAAGTTACACCTCTACATGATTTTCTTTCATAAATTTTTATACCTTTTCAAAAGAATGTGTTTTCAAATTTTCATACCTTTTTGAATAGGTGTTTCAACTATTATAAATTCTAACATTTTCAAATTCATAAACAACCTCCTAGAAAAATTTCAAATATTTTCATACAATCAAAATTCACTTTATTCAAATTATCTTCATCTTTCAAAAGTGTTCATAAGTTCATAATTTTCATATTTTTGTCTTGAACACTTGTGTGGAATATTTATAGTGAATTCTTGATTATAGGAGAAGATCAATTTTATTGATATCATTTCATTGTACTCTCACTCAAACAATATTATAGAAAATGTCTTTCTATTTTGTGACTTGTGTTCCAAGGATTGTTTGGACATAAGGGTAAGTGTGGCAAGAGGATTGTTCTTGCACACTTGTTTGTATAGTTTTGTTAGAAAGTAGGCCTCACCATTGAAGGTGTGATAGGTTGTACTAATCTAAAGAAAACTAGTGGAAATCTCTTTCGGTTTAGAAAGGGGTCTGGATGTACCTTCGGATTGTGAAGGGAACCAGGATAAACCTCCGCGTGTTCTTTACTTTTCCGCTTTACATTTTTTATTCTTTAACCGTAAAAGCAAAATCCATCCATCTAAGAAAAAGAATCGAGAAAATTTTGATAACACCTAATTCACCCCCCTCTTAGGCGTATTCTGATTCTACAATTGGCATCAGAGCAGGTTTAGGTAACCTGTTCCTACAAGATCCTATGGCTTCCGCAAACTCGAATCCCGTTTTCAAAGATGGTGGAAGTAGCAACAAGCCTCCGCTCTTCTCCGGCGAATACTTCGATTTATGGAAAATAAGAATGAGGGCACATCTTGAAGCCCAAGGAGAAGGCATATGGGAAGAAATCGAAGAAGGTCCGCATAATCCCGTCAATGTAATCAACAGTGTTGGAACGGCGAAGTTGAAGAATATGTATGATGAAGATGATAAAAGAAAGATCCTAAATGAGAAGAAAGCAATCAACATACTTCAAAGTGCTCTTAGTATGGACAAATTTTTTCGTCTATCACAATGCAAATCGGCAAAGGAGATTTGGGATACTTTGGTAGAAACACATGAAGGAACAACAGAAGTTAAAAGATCAAGGCTTAACACGTTAAGTCAAGAATACGAAATGTTCCGCATGCAGCCCGGAGAATCTATTGTGGCGTTACAAAAAAGATTTGTTCATCTAACCAACCATTTGATTGCACTCGGAAAGACTTTCACCAACGACGATCTCAACTTGAAAGTTCTAAGATCCTTGACAAGGGAATGGCAACCAAAGGTGACTGCAATTTTGGAGAAGAAGAGTCTCTCAACAATGACATCCGCATCTCTATTCGGCAAACTTCAAGAGCACGAATTGGAATTTGGAAGGCTCGAGAAGCATGAAAGTCAAGAGAAAAAGTCCAAAGGAATTGCTTTGAAGATTGACACGAAGGATGACAAAGATGACGAGATCTCCGAAGATGAGAACTTCATGCTTGTTAAGAAGCTTGGTAAGTTTTTTAACAAAAATAATAATTCTTCTTTTCCTAAAAAGAATAAACATTTCAGGAAGAAGGATGCATCCACATCGAATCAAGAAGTTACATGCTATGAATATGGAAAGCAAGGTCACATAAAACCGGATTGTCCAAAACTTGCGAATAAAGGAGGATTCAAAGGCAAGAAGGACTTCAAGAATAAAAAGGCTTATGTCGCGTGGGATGACAATGATGTTATTTCCTCATCGGAATCGGAAAGCGACGAATGTGCAAATATGGCGTTAATGGCGTCACATCACTCCGATGAAGAAAATGACGAGGTTAGTAGTAACTTTTCTATTTATGAAAATGATGCACAAGAAGTCATAGATGAACTTCTTAAGGAATGTAAGACTTTGTACAAAAATATTTCATCCCAAAAGAAGAAAATATTATCCTTAGAAGAACAAAATAAATCTTTTGAAAAATACATTGAAGATGAAAAACAAAAGATAAAGGATGAAAAATAAAGCCTTACATGTAAAAATTGTGAGTCATTGTCCTTTCAAATTGTTCAACTCAAAAGAGTTTTAGAAAGATATGAAAAAGGTCAAATTGGCTTGGAGGAAATCCTTAGGCATCAAAGATATCCAAATGATAAAAGTGGCCTAGGATATTCTAAGTTTTCCAAACCAAGCACAAGTGAAACCATTTTCGTAAAAGCTAGTGAACAAATTGTTAAGGAAAAGACTAACAATGTTAAAACTATGCATCAAATTCATAAAAAGAAAAGGATTATTAAGAAACAAAAATATGTTCCTAAATTCAAAAGTCAATTTCAACCTATTTGCTTTTATTGTGGAATCAAAGGCCATACACCTAATGCTTGCTATGTGCGCAACATTGGTGTTGCTAAAGGGCATTATGTGTGGGTTGAAAAGGGTACTAACTATCAAGGACCCAAAGCAATTTGGGTACCTAACAAAACTTGACTTTGTTTTGTAGGTATGCTTGAAAACAACTTCTGCACAATGGTATCTCGATAGCAGTTGTTCAAAGCATATGACGGGCGACATCAACAAATTTTCAAGTCTAACACTTAAGGCCAAGGGATACGTTACTTACGATGATGATAATAAAGGAAGAATTCTTGGAGTTGGAACCATTGGTGCATCTCCTCATACAATCATCGAAGACGTCCTTTATGTGGAAGGCCTTAAACACAACCTTCTTAGCATAAGTCAATTGTGTGACAAAGGGTTCCGAATCAACTTCACAAAGGAGGAATGTTTGATAGAACACGAAGTCACTCATGAACTCTTGCTAAAAGGTAAACGATTTAATAACATTTTTATGATTTCTTTTGATGACTCTCTCTTGAAGGTGAAGTGCTTAATGGCAAACAACAACGATGCATGGCTTTGGCATAAG
This sequence comes from Lathyrus aphaca, assembly GCA_963966055.1. Lineage (NCBI taxonomy): Eukaryota > Viridiplantae > Streptophyta > Magnoliopsida > Fabales > Fabaceae > Lathyrus > Lathyrus aphaca. The sequence goes on from OZ014520.1 coordinate 507,016,994, forward strand.
AGGATTGCTCACATTCACATGGAGCATTTGAATAAATTATTAAAGCATGATGTAGTTGTTGGTCTTCCAAAGATGAAGTTTATCAAGGATAAGCTTTGTGACGCATGTCAAAAGGGGAAGCAAACCAAAACATCCTTCAAGACCAATAAAGTGATATCTACTACAAGACCACTCCAATTGTTACATATGGATCTTTTCGGTCCATCAAGAACAAAAAGCTTTGGAGGTAACGTTTTTGCACTAGTTATTGTTGATGATTTCTCTAGATATACTTGGACTTTGTTTTTAGTGCAGAAAAGTGATGCCTTTAAAGCATTCAAGAATTATGCCAAGCAAATTCAAAATGAGAAGTCACTCTCAATTGTTTCTATAAGAAGCGACCATGGTGGCGAGTTTCAAAATTCATCATTTGAAGATTTTTGTGAAGAGCATGGAATCTCTCACAACTTTTCCGCACCTAGGACTCCTCAACAAAATGGTGGCGTAGAAAGGAAGAATAGGGCACTAGTGGAACTTGCAAGGACAATGCTTAGCGACTTGTGTTCCAAGGATTGTTTGGACATAAGGGTAAGTGTGGCAAGAGGATTGTTCTTGCACACTTGTTTGTATAGTTTTGTTAGAAAGTAAGCCTCACCATTGAAGGTGTGATAGGTTGTACTGTTCTAAAGAAAACTAGTGGAAATCTCTTTCGGTTTGGAAAGGGGACTGGATGTACCTTCAGATTGTGAAGGGAACCAGGATAAACCTCTGTGTGTTCTTTACTTTTATGCTTTACATTTTTTATTCTTTAACCGTAAAAGCAAAATCCATCCATCTAAGAAAAAGAATCGAGAAAATTTTGATAACACCTAATTCACCCCCCTTCTTAGGCGCATTCTGATTCTACAAGAACTCGCTTCTTCCGTCTAATGCAAGACAGTTAGCACCTGGGCCAGACAGGTCTTACACTTGAGCATAGACAAGCAAGCAGTTCACAAGTCAATTTACCTTCCAGTCTCTTTAAGTCGAACTACGGTGTTCTGACTTCCTCATTGCACGAGAGGATACGTAGGCATAACTTAATTGTTATCGAACAAAAGTCTCTATCTCTACCCCCTCTTCCAGTATTATTCTTTAAGCCTCATTCCTGAGCACCTCACTTCATCTCTTTTACACTGACACTTGCATTCTTTTCCAGCTTTTGCACACAAAATAGCACTGACACTACCCCTTTAAACACAATCTTTCAAGCGTGGATCCCGTCGAGTACGACGGACAATCTGGGTGCTAATACCTTCCCAGGTTGTAACCAACCCCCTTTCTCAGTTTCTCTGGTTCGCGACCGTCTTATCCATCTCTTTCCAAGTTTATGCAGCATTACCTTTCCTTCGGTATAAAAATGCCTAGCTAACGACTCGTTTCAGTTCATCTTCATGTTCTCTCCTTTCTCCGACCGTTCGCATCTATACCCCTTCTGGCCTTGTGTCATTTGGTGGGAGCGACAGCTTGGCGACTCTGCTGGGGACCCTTATACTGCAACCAGGGCTTCTGGTTCGTTTTGTGGGTTCCTCCTAGCGCTTGTCTGATTTATGTTTACTGGGGTGTTATGTGTTGTTTATGTTTATTTATTTGCTTTATTTATTGCTTTATGTACAGCTTTATCTATTGCTTTCTTTTACAGTCTTATGCATATTTCATACTGTCATTATCACTGTGCTGGATCTGGTTTCTGTTTTGGTGGGTGGGGTTTCATTGAGAGATTAAGGTCCTATACCAGGGACCCGAGTGACACCTAGGCTAGAGTGGTTCATATTCTTTCATATTCCATTTCGGTCTGGTGCGGGAATATGAAACACGGTTCAGATGTGGGTTTCTTCTTGAGAACTATGTGCTACAGATTTCCTATAGTGCTAGGGCTATCTGGGAAGCCTGCTAAGTCTGGATGACCTTTATTTTGACCTTCAGAATCTGGGGTGAATTAGAGGAGGATCTTTTATGGTTATTTTAAACACTGTACCTCCGGGTTAGAAGTGTTTACACTTCTCATAACTGATCTAAGTCTGAGGATCCTTGTTCTAGAACATTACATGTGAGGGGGTTGGGTTGTTTACAGGTTTGCAGGAACCCTTGGCCACATCATACCCTGTTACTGTTTTGTTTAAGAATACTTCACTTTGGATAGTTCTTGTGATTAACCCTGGACATGTGACTCTTTATTTGAGTCTCCCACCCTGGTTACTGGGTTTCTGAGCCTCCATCCGGACCTTTGAACATACATGGGCCTTATATCAAGACAAGTAATCAGATCTAGCTCTTGATCACAAACCCTTGCATATCATTTGCATATATTATCATTGCATCATTTAACATTTGTTTATTTGTTTTTCAGGGTATCCACCTCATTATATCTTGGTTTTGGTTTTGACCCCTTCTACTGCTTAGACCTCTGCTTCAGTAATCTTCTTCAGCATTTGCTTCAGCTATCTCCTTTAGTCTGTCAGAGGCTCACCAGTATCAGTCTGTCAGAGACTTACATCCAACTTTTCAGTATGTGATCTTCATCAACATTTGTCTTCAGCTTCTTCACCAGCACTCATGGATATTCCAAGGAAAAGCAACATATCTTATCACTTTTTTGAGCCCATATTGATTGGTATCAGGCAGGTCCAGTCACTCATCACACCTGACCACATCCCACTGTTCAGAGAGCACTATGGGGGTATTTTGGACATGGTTATGGATCTTGATTCTTCTCAGAGAAGCATGATCCACATATGCTTGCAGTTCTATGACCCTCCACTTAGATGCTTCACCTTTCCAGACTTTCAGATAGGGCCTCTGTTGGAAGAGTTTTCTTTGTTGATTGGAATGCCTATCAGAGGAGGGATCCCCTTTAACCCATAGATGACTGCTCCCAGAAGTGAAGAAATAGCAAAGGCATTGCACTTGGAGCCTGCCCTTATTGAACAAAACATGATAACAAAAGCTGGGATTCCTGGTTTGCATCTGGACTTCTTGATTTCTCAAGCCATCATGAAGGCTACCTTGGGAGAATGGAGGGCAGTATGTGCACTTTTAGCCCTCAGCATATATGGGGCTATATTGTTTGCAGATGAGCCCAAATTTGTCAGTAAGAATGCCATCCACTTGTTTCTGTTGAGGAACCCAGTGCCTACATTGCTAGGGGATTTTTACTACTCCATCCATCAGAGAAATGAAAAACAAAGGGGGAAGTTGGTTAGATGTTGTGCTCCCTTGTTCTACTCTTGGCTACTCAGACACCTGCCTAAATCAGATGCTTTCTTGAACCCACATCAGCAGAAGAATTGGGCCAAGAGGTTTATTGCCTTAACATCAGATGGTGCACCCAGAGCACCAAAGGCAAGGACATTATCACCAGTTGTGGGCAATACCCTAATGTGCCTCTGATAGGAGTAAAAGGTTGCATCAATTACAACCCTTTGCTGTTTAAGAGACAATTGGGATATGCCTTAGTTCACCCTCCCAGAGGACAGGATTTAGCTGAGACCCTATACTGTGAAGTGCAACCTAATTCAGCTGTTGTCAGGCAAGCAACTTGGGGTTGGTACAACATCCATACCAAAGGGAGAACCATCCTTGGAAGATGTAACAATGTTGCTTAAGCTCAGTACTATGACTGGTCTCGTACTAGAACTCAGATCACCAGAATGCCTTTCACCTTGGAAGACACACCTGGACCATCTATAGTACAGCCTGCAGCAACTGTTAGCCTGGAGGAATTTGAAAAGTTGAAGGAAAGGAATGAGCAGCTATCTCAGGCCTTGAAGAAGACTCTTTGGGAAAGAAGTGATGGTTGTCTGGACATTGAAAGATTGGAAAAGCTCAAGATTGAGCATTTGACCAAGATTGAAAAGACAGAGGACTACATAAGGAAAGCAAGAGCCGGGGAACAGATATTGAAGAATGCCTGCAAGGAGGCCAAGATTCAGAAAGCTAGGGCTGAGCACTATCTGCAAGAAAGCCAGGCTAGGTGGGCCAGGATCACCGAAGCCCGTGCACAAGAAGACCAGAAGACTCAAGCCAAGATTGAACAGCTGGAGGCCAATGATAAGAAGCAGCAAGAAGCTCTGTTGGCAGCGCAGAAGGAGATATCAGAATTGAAGCTCCGAGCGGGGTTGAAGAGATCAAAAGATCAGGACAGGCATAAGAAGCTGACTAATGCCATTGCTACCATGAACCTCCTCATTAGGACCATTACAGAGCACCTAGCTGGTCCAGTGACTGAGGCACTCTTGAAGAAAGTCAGGGAAGATGACTTTGGATTGGATGTCTGATTCCTCTTTGTTTGTATTTCTTTTCTTTTGATGTACTTTTCCTTTTTGTTGTATTTTTGACCCACCATGGGCATGTATTGTAAACAGACTATGTATTTTTCATTATTTGTAATATATCAGTTTGTTTTATTTTGGTGGGCTCTCTCTCAACATCATCAAACATCTCCTCGAGGTCTGGAAAGGTCAAAACCAAGAACCAAACCGGATACCTTGGAAAACAAATAAGCATACTGCATTGCATACTAACTTTTTCTTTGTTTTGTAGGTTTTTGTTTATTATTTTGTTTCTCAATTTGTTGTGCTTTCAGGAAACATTTCTCATCACCGAGTGTTCCCTGTCAACCGCACACACCGGTACCCAACGCGTAACAACCTTCCAGGCATTCAGATGGATCGGGTACAGCAGGACCTGACTGAAGTGAGAAATCAGATGGCAAACGAAAGGGTCGAGATGAGAAACAAAATGTCTCAGTTTATGGCAGTAATGACTGGCTTAGCCCAGAGCCAAGAGAGGTTGAGAGAGCTGGTAGAAAGACAGACACCTGAAGAGCCCCACCTTGGGACAGGGGGAACCAGCAATAATGAACGAGGGCAGCCTCGTATCGACCCACCAGAGTATGGGCCCCATTTGAATCCAGATGTTAACATCCCGAGGAATGTTCAAGGAAATACTGTTGGGGGCAGAATCCTGCAAGAGGATCCCCAAGAGGAACAATTCACTGTTATTGGGGCTGGGGATGAAGTGTATGATAGAAGAGTGGATGAGATTGCTGAAAAGTTAAGATCTTTGGAATCTCAGAATTCTTTGGGCTTCGACGTAATGGATATGGGGCTGGTAGATGGGGTGAGAATTTCCCACAAATTCAAACCCCCTTGCTTTGAGAAATATAATGGTACCTCATGCCCGCGTACTCATCTGCAATCTTTCTTAGGAAGACTCAAGGCTTATACCATGGATGAAAAATTATGGATGTTCTATTTTGAGGACAGCCTGACTGGAGCGTCAAGAGAATGGTATTCGCATCTGACAAGGGCCACCATAAGATGTTGGAAAGACTTGGCCGGGGCCTTCATCCGGCAATACCAGTACAACCTATACATGACCCCCCAATAGAACTCTTCTAATGGGCATGTCTCAGTCTTCAAGAGAGAGCTTTCAGGATTATGCTCAGAGGTGGAGACAGCTTGCTGCTGCTGTCCAGCCACCCATGTCAGAAAGAGAAATATCTGACATGTTTATGAACACCCTGCAGGGAACTTATATTGATAGACTTGCCGCTTTCTCTTCTACCAGTTTCGCCGATGTAGTTATAGCTGGTGAGAGAATTGAGAGTCTTTTGAAGATGGGCAAAATCTCTGACAATGGTGCAAGTTCCTCCAACAATCCCAGAAAACCTTTTGCAGGACCCCGAAGGGCGGGTGAAACAAATGCTATCCATGCAGGCAGGGGCAGGCCCCAATATTCTCACAGATCCATAGCAGCTGTTACTATCCCGACTCCAGTGCCACAACAACCATTATATCCTCAACAACAACAACCTCACTATCAGCAACAATCTCATTTTCCGCAACAAAGAACGTACAACAACAACAATAGCAACCAACAACAATGCCCCTTTCAACAGAGGCCATCTCAGCCAAATAGGGTGATTGACCCCATCCCTATGCCTTATACTGCTCTACTGCCACAACTCCTGAAACTTAACCTGGTTGAGTTAAGGACGTTGGCTCCACCAGATCCTCTCAATCTCCCGAAGAATTATGATGCTAATGCCAGGTGTGCCTTTCACTCAAACGCACCTGGTCACAATACTGAGAAGTGTAGAGCCTTACAGATGATGGTTCAAGATCTGGTCGATTCCAAAGCTCTCAATTTCGCACCTCCTCCGAATGTCAACAGAAATCCTATGCCTAATCATGGTAGCCCCAGGATTAATGCAATAGAAGAGGACCAACCATCCGCAATGATTGACAATGTTGCACAGATTCAAACACCATTGGCAGAAGTCAAAGCTCAACTCTTAAGATGCCAAGTGTTCCCGGGCTATGGGGCCTGCTGTGAATTATGCAAGACTGTTATCAATGGTTGTGAGAAGCTAAGGTTTGGCATAGATGGCCTCATCAGAGATGGAATTCTGCAGATTACTACAACGGCTCCTTCAACAACTCTTATTTCAGCAACAGCAACAACTATCATTCCCACTGATTCATCCACAACTCCAGCAATTACTCCATCCATTATTTCAACAAATCAGAGTTCAACAACATTTACTTCTACAACATCAACACCCATCTTATCAACGAAAACAACTACAACACCAACAAATATTAATGAAGATGTCTCAACGGTCACGATCTATTATGATCCGGCAAAATCACTCTAGATTCATCAACCTCTTCACCACAAGTTGACAATGTTGGGGGAGGCGAAGGCTTCACCAGAAGCGGACGCCTTTTTGCCTCACAAACACCAAGGCCCAATGCTGAAGAAGAAGCTGCTGCTAAGGCAAAAGGGAAGAATGTGGTACTGGAAGAGCCCACTGTTAAAGAAACTCCGAAGACGTCTTTTGAACAAGAGGTGGACGAGTTCATGAGAATAATCAAAAAGAGTGATTACAAAGTGGTGGACCAGCTTCATGAGACACCCTCCAAAATCTCTATATTATCATTGTTAATGTGTTCCGAAGCTCACAGGAATGCATTGCTGAAGGTCCTGCACGCGGCATACGTGCCGGAAGAGATTACTATTAATCAGTTAGAAACTGTGGTTGCAAATGTCAACACCAGTCATGGACTGGGCTTTACAAGTCCTGATTTAACGATGGAGGGACGCAACCATAACAAGGCTTTACATATCACCTTAGAATGCAAAGGTGCTGTTCTTTCTCATGTGCTGGTAGACACTGGGTCTTCGCTCAACGTCCTCCCAAAGAAAGCCTTGGTGAAGCTAGAGTATGATGGTTTGGCATTACGTCCAAGTAACTTGGTGGTGAGAGCATTTGATGGCTCTAAGAGATCAGTGCTTGGAGAGATTGATCTACCTGTGTTGATTGGCCCACAGACCTTTAAAACTACCTTCTTCGTGATGGACATACAGCCGGCCTACAACTGTCTGTTGGGTAGACCCTGGATTCACGCCGCTGGTGCTGTTACATCTACCCTTCACTAGAAGTTAAAATTTGAGTGGGAAGGCCAGATCATCACAATCTGTGGAGAGGAAGATATTTTTGTAAGCCAGTTGGCTACCTATAAGTATATAGAGATGGATGGGGAGATCCATGAGACTATGAGTCAGGGATTTGAGGTCCTTAACATTAATGAAGCAACTGTTGTATCTGGAACTTCCATCATTTCATATCAACAGGCCCGGAAGGTTGTTGAGGAGGGTACCGCTCAAGGCTAGGGCAAGCTGCTGCTAGTAGAAAAGAAAGAAGACAGATTCGGGTTGGGTTACAGACCAACTCGACAAGATCAACCAGAGGCTGCAACGGAGCCCAAATTTGTCAGCGGGGGGATGCTTACCCCGGATGCTGTGAACAGTTTGGAAGACGAGGAAGAAGACGAACACAACCTGGAAAGCTGGATACGTCCAAGGATCCCGGGGAACCAAGTCTCAAACTGGTCTTCCCAGGAAATTATAAGAGTTACTCCTGCAGAGTAATTATTATTTCCTGTCTTTAAGCATGCATCAAGTCCTGCATCTTGCCCAAGATGTCAGGGCTCATTTTGTAATCGGGCCATCTTGTATTTTGTGCAAACGATCAATTAATGAATATCAGGACATCTTTTGCAAATGAGTCTCTTTTTTCCCGCTCACTGTTTTTCATTTTTTATTTTTTGTACAAAAATAAAATGGCAATGTTTTTCAAAATAATAACTTCATTTTCACTTTTTCTAAACAAGATAAAACTGATCACTAAAATGAACCAATCTAAACCCTTGCAGAGAGTTCCCTCCAGACTGCACCGACAACGACACTGCTATGACTTTGTATGACTTTGACAATCTGATTAATCAAGCCGATGAAGAGGTTGAAGAAGATTATGAGCTACCCGAAGAGCTAGCCAGGTTGTTAAGGCAAGAGGAAAAGGTTATCACTCCTCATCAGGAGGAAGTTGAGATGGTTAATCTTGGTAGAGAAGAAAACTTGAAAGAAGTGAAGATCGGGGCCCGTCTGCAAGATTCGGTGAAGGAACAACTTATCGACATGCTTCGAGAGTATGTTGATGTCTTTGCTTGGTCTTATCAAGATATGCCAGGTCTGGATACCGACATTGTTATGCACAAGCTGCCTCTAAAAGAAGACTGTCCTCCAGTAAAACAGAAGTTGCGCCGTACTCGTCCGGATATGGCCATGAAGATAAAAGAAGAGGTGCAAAAACAGTAGGACGCCGGTTTCCTTGCTGTAACTAGTTACCCGCCGTGGGTTGCTAATATTGTACCTGTGTCTAAGAAGGATGGCAAAGTATGAATGTGTGTGGATTATCGGTATCTGAACAGAGCCAGTCCGAAGGATGACTTCCCATTACCTCACATTGATGTATTGGTCGACAATACGGCTCAGTTCTCGGTGTTCTCCTTCATGGATGGATTTTCAGGATATAATCAGATCAAGATGTCACCTGAAGACATGAATAAGACAACTTTCATCACACCCTGGGGCACATTCTGTTATAAGGTAATGCCATTCAGACTGAAGAATGCTGGTGCCACCTATCAACGGGCTATGGTAACATTATTCCATGACATGATCCACAAAGAAATTGAATGTTATGTGGATGACATGATTGCCAAGTCCCTCACAGAAGAAGACCACCTGGTGAATCTGTTGAAGCTATTCAAGCGTCTGAGGAAATACCAGTTGAAGCTAAACCCCAACAAATGCACATTCGGGGTGCGATCCGGTAAGCTGCCGGGTTTATTGTAAGTGAAAAAGGAATTGAAGTTGACCCTGACAAAGTCAAAGTCATTCAAGAGATGCCTACACCAAAGACTGAAAAAGAAGTTCAGGGGTTTCTAGGTAGATTGAACTACATTTCAAGATTCATATCTCACCTTACTGCAACCTATGAGCCCCTGTTCAAATTGTTAAGAAAAGAACAAACGGTCAAGTGGAATGAAGACTGCCAAAGGGCTTTCGACAAAATCAAGGAGTACTTACAAGAGCCTTCAATTCTTATTCCTCCAGTTGAAGGAAGACCTCTAATTATGTACTTGACAGTATTAGAAGAGTCAATAGGGTGTGTGCTGGGCCATCATGACGAGTTTGGTCGAAGAGAGTATGCAATATATAACCTAAGCAAAAAGTTTACCGACTGTGAACATCGTTACTCACTGCTCGAGAAAACTTGTTGTGCTTTAGCGTGGGCTGCTCGCCGACTAAGGCAGTATATGTTGACCCACACTACCTTGTTGATCTCAAAAATGGACCCAGTCAAGTACATATTTGAGAATCCAGCACTTACCAGACGGGTTGCAAGATGGCAAATGATTCTGATAGAATACGACATTCAGTACACATCTCAGAAAGCCATCAAAGGCAGTGTATTGTCTGACTATCTTGCTGAGCAACCCATTGATGATTACCAGCCTATGAGATTTGACTTCCCTGATGAAGACATCATGTTCATAAAAGCAAAAGATCATGAAGAGCCTATTCACATTGAAGGGCCTGACCCAGAAGAAGAATGGACTATGATGTTTGATGGGGCTGTTAATATGAATGGTCGCGGAGTTGGTGCAATACTCATTACACCTAAGGGAGTTCACATGCCTTTCTCGGCAAAACTCACCTTTAACTGCACTAACAACGAAGCTGAATACGAAGCCTGTATCATGGGCCTTGAGGAAGCCATTGACCTCAGGATCAAGACTTTAAATGTATTCGAAGATTCAGCTCTGGTAATCAATCAAACCAACGGAAAATGGTACACTCACCAGGAGCATCTGATTCCGTACCGGGATTATACGAGGAGATTACTGACTTTCTTCACAACAGTCAAGCTTGAGTATATCCCTCGAGATGAAAATCAGTTTGTAGATGCTCTGGCTACCATTTCATCCATGATCAAAGTTCAAGCTGCCAACTTTGTGCCTCAGATTTCAGTATCCAGACTTGACCGATCAACATACGTGTTCTCCGTGGACATTGCTAAAGATGACAAGCCTTTGTTCCATGACATCAAATGCTTCTTAGAGGATCAAACATACCCACTTGGGGCATCATCCAATGATAAGAAAACATTAAGAAGGCTAGCTGGTAGTTTCTTCCTGAATGCTGATGGGTCCTTGTACAAGAGAAACTTTGACATGGTGCTTCTCAGATGTGTTGATAAGAAAGAGGAAGACTTGCTGATGCACGAGGTGCATGAAGGATCTTTCGGTACCCATGCTGGAGGACATGCAATGGCTAAGAAATTACTACGGTCAGGTTACTACTGGATCACAATGGATGCAGACTGTTGTGCCTATGCCAGAAAGTGCCACAAATGCCAAATTTATGCAGATAAGGTGCATGTGTCGCCAAATCCTTTGAATGTGATGTCTTCACCTTGGCCCTTTGCCATGTGGGGCATTGATATGATTGGCAAGATCGAGCCGACTGCTTCAAATGGCCACAGATTCATCCTGGTAGCCATTGACTATTTCACCAAGTGGATTGAAATAGCTTCATATGCAAATGTCACCAGGCAAGTGGTAGCCCGATTCCTGAAGAGAGACATCATCTGTTGGTATGGAGTGCCCGAGCGAATCCTTACTGATAATGGTTCCAATTTGAACAACAAGATGATGGCAGAACTGTGCCGGGACTTCAAAATTCAACACCACAATTCTTCGCCTTACAGGCCAAAGATGAATGGTGCTGTTGAGGCAGCTAACAAGAATATCAAGAAGATTGTGCAAAAGATGGTGGTCACCTACAAAGACTGGCATGAAATGCTACCATTTTCTTTGCATGGGTACCGTACATCAATCAGAACGTCCACTGGGGCAACGCCGTATCAACTTGTGTATGGTATGGAGGCAGTCCTACCTGTTGAAGTTTAATTACCCTCGTTACGGGTACTGATGGATGTCAAGTTGAATGAAGCAGAATGGGTCCGTTCTCGGTACAATCAAATGAATCTGATCGAAGAGAAGATTTTAGCTACAATCTGTCATGGGCAGCTATATCAGAAAAGAATGAAGAAAGTCTTCGATCAGAAAGTCAGGCTTCGGGAATACCAAGTAGGAGATCTTGTGCTGAAAAGACTCCTTCCTCCTCATACAAACCACAGGGGCAAGTGGACTCCGAATTACGATGGTCCGTTCATAGTGAAGAAAGTTTTCTCTGGTGGAGCACTAATGCTCACTACTATGGATGGTGAAGATTTCTTGTCCCCTGTGAATTCAGATGTAGTTAAAAAATACTTCGCATAAAATGATCCCCTGGACATAAAAACAGAATGTAAGTCCAGGCAAAAATAGGGCATCCCGGCGAGTCAAAAACAGAATAAAAGACTCGGGCAAAAATAAGGGAAAATAAAAAATGTGTACACCCGCTGAGTTGAAAAGCCACATTGGACAGCTCAGGAAAAAATGGGTATCCTGGTGGATTGAAAACCCGAAAGGGCGATCCACGCAAAAATAAGGGAATAAGCGAACAACTACATTCTGAATTCGTCTGTATCTCTTACAACATGGCAAGCTTCGAAAGGTTAAAGTATCGGTCATAATCAGCCTTCTTCAGAAAGCAAGATGAGAAGAACGTCAAGGTCATACGAGTCATAGCAAAGGGAAGCACTAAAGCGTCGTCAACATTGTTGGCATCTTCATTTTTCTCAATTTTGTAACAATCTCCTCATTTCAGGGGATTTGTTTCTTTGACTGTATTTGCCAATTCAGGGCACACAAATTAATAAAACCAGATTTTTCAGTCACACTTCGTCTTGTACATTTTATTTCATTTGCAAAAATGTCTGATATCCTTGATATAATGTTTACATAAAAACAGATGTGCCTTCCTAATCACATGATTGCAGGAAATACATTACTTACTCCCAGGAGTATCTAAACTCCTATGATGGAATCCAGTAAGGGATGCCTCGGGGTACTTGTGCGTTTCTTTGTCATAACAGGATTGCAGGCATTCAGGGTGCAACATGGGGCATGAAAGGCTTTCCCCAACAAAGATGCCAAATCATTATTTCCTCAACACATCTTCCAAATAGCACCAGAAATGCCCTCTCCCCATCAGAATGACTAGGCATCACTCCTCTAGCACATTTTCTTCAGAGCAGCATCCGAAGGTGCTCATATCCCCAGCTGAGTTGTCAAGTATCATCCTCAGCAGGATCCCCACAAAAATCTCTAAGAAGATCGTTCAGTGATATTTTTTCATCCCCAGCCAAGTGCTAGACAGGGAGCCATCTCCCACAGAGCTCTAGTCTCTCCCGAAGGAGCAATGTCTGAATTTCTCGCACAACAAAGTGACGAAAGCTTCCACGTCCCCAGCTGGGCTCCTCCTTACAAGGATATGCCTATCAATCACTATTTCCCTAAGCAGAGTCATACATATATCAGATCTACCAGTGATCTTATCCCCAACTGGGATTTTCTTTCAAGGAGATCAATCCGAGATTTTCACAACAGCGGGATCCGAGTCCCGGATCGGTATCTTTGCATAATCATGGCATTTACATCATATTTCCCCTCAGAGCGTAGCATTCCGTCTAATACGGAGCATTACGGCAAAAATCAAACATATTACATAATCGCATGCCAGGTTCGAATCAGTCACCTGTGAATACCAACTTTCCATCAGCAATGTATATATAGACTCATAGTCCATGCAGAACGCCAAAGCATCCCTTTGCACTTCTCAAATACAGATACATGCTCCTTTTGGCACTCGTCCGTGTCATCTTTCCCCATAAAGTCACCAGAACACTCTCTATGAACATATACTTATACATAACCTGTTCTTCTCGACACCCGTCCGTGTCATCTCGTATTTCCCCAGCAGAAAGCTAAAGCGTCCCCTTTGCACTCACAAATACATGTTAATATTTACTCACTCGACACTCGTACATGTTCATATTATCCCCTGCAGATATATCTATACACTCTCTAGACACTCGTCCGTGTCACCACTCCCCAGCAGGTTTGCCAAACACTTGTTTATAATACACTTCTCTCGACACTCGTCCGTGTCATCCTACCCCCACAGATCGCCAGAATATTTTTACACTTATAAGTCCATAACTTATACTTTTCCTCTTATGACACCCGTCCGTGTCATACTTTCCCCAGCAAGTTGAGCACCCATCTGTGTCTCACTCATGTTTATCTTTACTCATACAAATACTCGTCCGTATCTTGTATACACCACTTATCTCCCCTCAGATTCAACACTCGTCTGTGTTCTTTGTTAACCAGTTGATACTCGTCCGTATCATCATCTCTGAACACGCATCAGCGTTTGTTTCTATCGATACTCGTCAGTATCACGGTCTTAAGGATGCTCGTCCGCATCTTTAATCTATACACATCGTCAAACACTTATACCTTTCATTTCTTAGACTTAAACACTCGTCCGTGTTTACTATTCCCAAGTAGGTCCCTAGCAGAAAAACTTTTCTCCTATCCGACATTCGTCCTATGTCGTGATACTTTTGGCAGCCGTGCCCTTCCAGGTGATCGTCCTTCACCTTTGGATGATCGTCCCTCATCCTTCTCCCAGCGGAGTCTCCATTATTGGAACCCCTTTGTTATCCGACATTCGTTCTATGTCATGATATTTAGCAGCCGTCCCTTGCTAGGTGATCGTCCTTCACCTTTTTTGATGATCGTCCTTCATCATTTCACCCGATGGTCGTCCCCATCGTTGATCTTGTTATCTGACATTCGTCCCATGTCATGATAAACCCCTAGAGCAGCCGTACCCTGCTAGGTGATCGTCCTTCACCTCCTGATGATCGTCCTTCATCATGCTTATCCGATGGCCGTCCCTATCGTCGACCTTTTCTATCCGGCATTCATCCTATGTCGTGATATTTTCGGCAACCGTACCCTGCCAGGTGATCGTCCTTCACCTTAGATGACGGTCCCTCATCTTTTTCCCCAACAGAGCAGCCGTCCCCTGCTAGGTGATCGTCCTTCACCTTTGATGACCGTATTTCATTTATACTTTACAAACCTGATGGTTGTCCCCATCATTGTCATTACCTTTAATCCCCATAGAATCTTGTTTCTTTGCTTGATGGTCGTCCCCATCATGATCCCTCTATTTCCCCAGCATGTCGGCCGTCCCCGTCATTGCTTTATCCCCAGCAGTCGTCCTCTGCTCGATGGTCGTCCTCCATCGCCTGCACTTTTATAATCATACTTTACTACCTTTTACAATCTATATCCCTTTTCTTCTTCACCCAGTGAGTGCAAATTTTGGACTGTCTTTGGTATTCAACCACAAGTTATCTTGCTTGTCTGTTAAGCCAGACGCTTACATCCTGCACAACTAACTCATGTTTGAATAGAGGCACTCTCGAACCCTCTTTCGTGGTCCAATATGATCCTTATTTCATGATCACACTCTCGACCCCTATTTCATTTCCACGTATGATCCGTATTTCATGATCTCACCAACAACACAATGATCCACTCGGATCCAATCATTATACTCTACCTTGGTATAATGCTCCAACTATGCAACATGTCATGCAACACCAATGCCATATATGCAATAAATACAACAACTACGAATACAACTCGACGACATCACCATAACATGATTTATCATAACAACTAACTATCATCAACATCATGCATATTCAACATATAATCACATAAATCAACTACAACCACCACAACTGCAATAATGACATATACCACAACATATTACATATCACATATCAACTATGTTCATATTCAAGTTATACTTATTATCCCTACAATTATGTGTATAACTCCTCTTTTACTACCTTCAACTACACCACATCAATTCCTAAGCATTACTAAATTAATTAGATAATTTTAAGGAATTTTTCGGAATTAAAAAATCGACATTTTTCGCTCCAGGTCTCGCTCAGCGAGAGGGGTTGCTCGCTAAGTGAGCAACTCATTGTATTCTGACTTTCCAAGGTTCACCTTGCTCGCTAAGCGAGCTCCATCTCACAAAGTGAGCTATGCGATTTCGCAGTTCTCCTCTCTGCGTTTTGCACTCAAACCTGCACGAATTTTCATCTCCAAAACACTAATATCTAGCCAAAATTCATAGTAATTACTTATTTTACTACCTAATTCATAAATTATCAACTAACAACAACAAATTATCAACAACTCAACCAAAAACCTACTCAATCACCAAAACCCCATCATCTCATCTTCAACCTACCCAATTCCAATTATAAAACCATTTAGAGACGGAAAAATCCCACCCTTACCTTAGTTTTGACGAAAAATTCCTCTTCCTCGCGGATTCTTCTCTTCGACCTTAGCCCTTTCTCTTCTCCTTTTCTCAATTTCACGATCGTTCTTCGTTCCCAATAATACGATCCTTTTTCCTCTTTACAACTTAATCCTTTAGACCAACTTAGGGACTTCCACCTTTACCCTCACTAAACCTACCAAATAACCATTTTGCCCCTCACCTCATATTTTCCAATTATTTAATTTATCCAATAATAATAATAATAATAATAATACTGTACAGAAAGAATTCAGACAGGTTTTCTTGGCCTTCAACTGAGACTGTGGTATGTTGATGGGAGAAAAATGGTGGGGTACCTGCAAGGTACTCTGACGCTCAAGTCAGTTTCAGAATGACAACTAAAGCGTAGGTAAAAGAGGGATAAAAAAAGTGAATACCTGACTCTCCAAAGATGGAGAGTTTTAATAAGAGCATCCGCCTGTGTGATACGGGTGCGTAGCCTTTGACTAAGTGTAACTGCCTTCTTTAATTCGATGGCAGTTGGTCGCGTGGAAGGCGTTTTGGCACGTATGGTGAAGTCCCCAATGGCTATTTTCCAACGACTCTATTTCTATAACGGTCATTTCCTCACGGATCTCGTAGTGGGCTTACCCCTAGTGTTGCACCCCAAAATTTGCCCTCACAATACAAGACTTTGTGTGCTAAGAAGGTTCACAAGGTTCACAAGCTTCACAATGCTTTCAAGACCTTTCATGAGGTTCATGAAGTCTACAAGTCACTTTATGAGGTTCACAAGGTTCACAAGACCTCCCATGAGGTTCACAAGGTTCACAAGACATTTTATGATGGTTCACAAGGTTCACAAAGTTCACAATTGGTCAGAAGAGTTGACAATTCCCTCAGACAATGCACCTCCTAAGCAGTGCATCCAAAACTAGGGTTTTGACTTTAATCAGGCTAAATGGACTTCCAAGACTTCAAGTGAGCTTCATAACATCTTATATGTGTTTAAGAACCCCCATGACAAGTTTCAAGACTTTTCTCAAAAGTTTGCTCAGTCAGATGATTAGATAAGTCAAAATTAGTCAAAGCAGTTAAAAAGTCAAACTGAGGTCAACTGTGGTCAAACCAAAGTCAAACTTCATGATTTTTTGTCAACATCAAGTATATGAAGTAAAATTCATCATTTGATCAAGGATTGATCATGATTCATCAAGGAGATTTCAGATCATCAAGAACCAGGAGTTTCTAAATTAGGGTTTCCTTAGTAAAAGTCAACTGAACTTTGACCAGCCATAACTTTCACATACTTCATAACCAAGTCTCCACTAAAAGCTAATTTTGAAGGAAATTGAATTCTCTACAACTTTGTGTCTCACAAGCCAAGCCCAAAAATGCTTCATTTTGAAGGTATGAGCTAAGACATTATAGGTCCTTTTGAAAGTCAACAAAAAGTCAACAACTTCAAAAGGGCATAACTTGAGATTGGTAAAGGATATGGACATGAAACCAGTGGGGTTGTTTAGAGGACTCTTTAAGCTTTCCAAAATGTCCAAGAACACCCTCATAGCATTAAAATTGAAGGATGTGTGCCCTTGCAAAGTTGGGAAATTTTGGGTTGGTTTATGAGGAAAATGGAGGTCTAAAATCAATTTCTTCCAAATGGGCTTGCCAAATAATGACCCAATCCACACTATGACTTCATGCACGACCCAAGCCATCAAAAATCAGATTTTTTATTATTTTTTTAATATTTATTTTGATTTAATTCATTTAAAATCATTTTAAATTAAAATAAAATGTAAAATCAAAAGATTTGAATATGATCAAGCTTCTAGAAAATCATAATTATGCCTTGGATCAAATTGATATGGAAGTTATGATGATTAACCTAAAATAGCAAGTGTTCATACAAGAATATTTGATTTTTAAGGCCTTATCATTTTGAATCTTTTTATATCAAATCTTCCACACAATGACATGATTTTTTAACCTAAATTCATTGTTCTATAAGTACATAGTGAAACCCTAGCACAAGACATGAATTTCACAGCCTCAAGAGTAAGTTCACAATTTCAAAAAACCTCTCACAAACTCAAATTCGGTTTCTACATTCCAAGGCATTTGAAGGTAAACTAAAGACACAACAGTGTTCCTTGGACATCCTTGAAGCAATACCAATCATCATTTGCATCTAGAACCTCTCCATTCGCATAATCCGATTCAAATTATTCATCACATTTTAATTTTTCGATTCTGGTTATTGAATGGTTTTTAATGAATTTTGATTGATCAATCTTGTTTGTGTGATAGTATAGATGCTTTCTGGACAAAAAACTTGGAGCTTCATGACCTAAATCACAAACGACCATTGTTAGGGTTTGGAGCTTAGTTTTAGGGTTTCACGATTTAGGCCATATAAATGAATTCTAACAACGTGGAAAGATTGTATGAATCATAAGGAACTCATTGATATCTTCAATTTCATGAATTTGTACTGTTTCATTGGTGTTTGATTTTCGCAGGTTCTGAATAGGGAAGAACACGCAGGAAATTTCGTAGGTAAAACTGCATGAATTTTCGCAGGTAATATGGAGAAGATGAAGCTGGTTGGCGCGTTTCTGGAAATTCAAATATTGCTTATAATATTTTATTACATTGTTTCTATTTTTATTCACCAAAGTGTGGTTGGCCTGGTGGTAAGACAGACGCGCGTGTTGATGGAGGGCTGGGGTTCGAATCCTGCCTCCAGCCAATTCTTTTGATATTTTTCCATTTTAACTACAGTTTTAATATATTATTATTTATAGTCAATATTCTAACAGGTTCGCTCATCTAGCTGGAATGGTCATGTACTTGTGTGTTTGTGTATAAGGTCCTGGGTTCGAATCCCCCAGGCCTTTTGTTTTCTTTTATTTTTCTGGATTTTTCAGGATTTGGAATAAAACCAATTCCACCCTCTTTCTTACTGCCTGCGCGCATGATAGCTTGGTGGTGGGTGTTGTTGCTGGAGAGCAGAGTGACCTGGGTTCAAACCCCAGCCAGGTAAGTTCCAACTTTTTCTTTTCTTTTATTTGTTTTAATTATTTTATTATTAAATTGGATATAGTTTTGTATATATATATATATATATATATATATATATATATATATATATATATATATATATATATATATATATATATAAATAATTCCAAAATAAAACATATGTATATACTATATTTTCTAAATTCTAAAAAATATTTTCTAAATTCAAAAATTAGTTTTTCTTATTATTATGTATTTAGATTATAAAATGTATATATTTATTTATTTAAATAAATTATTCTTGTAAATAAAATAAACTCTAATATTTTACAAACCCTAATTTATTTTTCTAAAACAATTCAAAAAAACCTAATTCCTTTTTTCTATTCTTGTTTAATATTATTATTTATATTTAATTTAATTTGTACATAAATATGTTAAAAAAATTAAAATCCTTAATTTATTTATGTAAATATGATCTAAATTGTTTATATTTTTATGATTAATGTATGATTAGGAATAATTAAAGTTGTTAAAATAATTTTTATAATTATAATTTTATTTTCATAAAATGTTTAAAATTAATTTAATTTTTATAATTTGTATATAATTCAAATTTTTATAATAATTACTTAATTGTTCACTTTTCTAATTTTAAATAATTGTTTATATTGCAATCTAATCCTTAATTATTATATTTTGCTTATTATTATTATTACTAATCATGTTTATTACTAATCTATTTTTTTTTTAAAATTATGCTTATTATTATTATTTCACTAACCCCATTTATTTTTAATTATTATTACTAACCCAATTAAATTGCTTATTTATTTTACTTATTATTTATATTTTGCTTATTTATTTATTTTTGCTATTTATTTAAATTGCTTTATTATTATTGTAAATGCTCCTGGATGTAATTTTCTTAAATATTTAAGTTATTTATTTTTTATGCTATGGTTAGTAAAAATAGGGAGTGAAAAACATGTATTTGTATTTAAAATTGAATTTAGGTCATTTAAATTAAAAGATAAATATAAATTAAACACTCACACACGTAAGTCGATCTTTGATCGCCATCTCACTTTCTAGGGTTGCCTCTCATTGTTGCCTAATCACAAGGTCAAGTGGGGTGTACAAAGCAAAAGTCCCTTAAAAGAAAAGTCATCAAGTCCCTAAAATAATAAAAGATCAAGTCCCTTAATGGTTGCCTTTCAATATGATCTTGTCCCTTTTGAATAATGATGACAGTCCCTCCAAAATGCTTGATACACCCTACAGTTGCCTTCATTAAACAGATGTCCCTCACTTGTCCCTCACTTGTCCCTCACATCCAAGGTAATGACTACCTATTCCTTAATAATAGGGATAGTCTTACCATTTAAAGGATAAAGAACAGAAAAGACTTAAACTTTAGGGTAGGTTCCTCATAGTTACTTGCTCACCATTTAAAAACTTTTCAAACATTTCACAATTTCAAACAATTTTCAAATACAAGTTTTTTACGCATCCGTACATGGATCATTATTAAACTCTTATGAAAATTTCTATTAACACACTTCACATTTTCAAAAACAATTCAAAGTGAGCTAAGTAACTAAGAGCCCATGGATAACCATGGATGTAAAGGGTGCTAACACCTTCCCTTTACATAACCTACCCCCCGGACCCAAAAATCTTTTCAAAGGTCTTTCCTGTTCTTTTATGCCTTTCCTTTGGATAAAATAAAAGTCGGTGGCGACTCTTGCTATCCGCAACATAACTAAAGTCAGTTCTCCCACCGTGTTACAGAACTGGCGACTCTGCTGGGGATGAATATTAAAGAGGGGTACCCTTAGGAATTAGATCACTTTAACTTTGTTTGCCTTGTTTGCTTTATACTTACTTGTTGGGCTCTTATGTGTGAAAGGTCCTAACCCGGATCTAGTGTACCTTAGGTAAATGTCAATAGACCAAGGAAACTGTACGACGTATACCGATATGGTTGATCTGGTGGCCATAGTTAGTGTGACTTCTTGGTTGGTGCTTATGTTCCTTAAGTCAAGTTGAGGATAATATGAGGCTGCCATATGTTGTCAATGCACTAACTAACTTTTAGAACCCTAGTTATCCCATCTTGGCCTTTAGAAAGTAGTGAGGTAACCGGCTTTGGTGCAGACTGAGGTTGGTTGACACTCGATACTACGCTCATTGAGATTCTAAACTTGGAGGGTTTTGGTTGGCAAGTAAGTTGCCTTCTGAACAACCACCCCTGTGAAGGATCAATGATATTGAGATCCCTTAGAACCTGGTTACTTTTGTAGGACAAGATGAACCATCTAACTTCAGGGGAGGGTACTTACCTTTAAACCTCATGCAAGCCTTTAAACCTAGGGCTATGGTGTGACTTGTTTGTGTGTGCCACATGTTTGTGATTGAACATAACATCATGACATCATCATGCATCATAAGCATAACATTTTCACTAACCATTTCAAGGACCAAAGGATTTATCTTTGTTCTTTGTTGCAGGTCATGGCTTTTGCTCGTAGAAACACCATCAGGATCAACTTTGTGGGCATACCTGCTAAGCTTAAAGAGTTGGTTTCTCAAGTGTCTGATCACTCCCAGTTCATCAAGAGACATGGTCACCTATTGGATCTAGTCACTTCAGGGTTCAATGAAGACATGATGAGTGTTCTGTTTCAGTTCTTTGACCCTAAGCACCATTGCTTTACATTCCCTGACTATCTGCTGGTTCCTACAATGGAGGAGTTCTCTAAACTTCTGGGTATACCTGTTCTTGATCAAAGACCCTTCACAGGCTTGGAGAAGGAGCTTAAACCAGAGGTTATTGCTGCAGCTCTACATCTGAAGAAGTCTGACATTGTTCTTGAAACAAGAAGCGGAGTTAAGGGTATTCTTGCTAAGGTGTTAATGGATAAAGCTCAAGTGTTCTTGAAGGCCATGAGCTATGATGCTTTTGAGGAAATCTTAGCCTTGCTGATATATGGCTTAGTATTATTCCCCAATCCAGATCAGTTCATAGACGTTCATGCCATCAACATATTCCTGAGTCACAATCCAGTGCCTACATTGCTTGGAGACATCCTACATTCTCTTCATACCCGTACTACAAGGGCAAGAGGAACTTTGATGTGCTGCGTACCTTTGCTTTCTAGGTGGTTTATTTCTCACCTTCCTCGCTCAGTAATGAAGAATGAGCAAGGGTTCAGATGGTCCAAGAGGATCATGTCACTTTCTCACTCAGATATCCATTGGTGCTCCAGATCTATGGAGAATGTCACCATCATTGACCGTTGCGGGGAGTTTCCTAATGTGCCACTTCTAGGCATAAGAGGAGGCATCACCTATAACCCCTCTCTAGCTTTACGGCAGTTTGGTTACGCTTGGAGTGATGGTCCACATGACATGTTGATTCAGGGCATTATGTTTGATTACGACAACGATCTTCAAGGTTACCGTCAGAGATTCATACGAGCATGGGGAAAAGTAAATAGGGTTGACAGCAAGACACTGGAGCCTAAGTACACTATTCCTATGGAAGCTTATCTCAGATGGGTACGATCTCGTGCTCAGACTCTCATGATGCCATATCCTACCGTCCTACCAGTCACCATGGAACCTGTTGCTGAAGGAGACACAACTTATACCATCCTTCACCCAGACATGCCTACTGATATGGAAGACTTGCAGAGATCATGGATCCAACTGAAGGAGCAAAGGGATACTTTCGAGGCTCATTACAAAGCAAGCCAAGAAAGAGTCCTAGAACTAACAAAGCAACTTCACGAGGAACGGAATCTCAACTCATACCTCAACACAAAGAGGAAACGTCCATGGGAGACTTAAAACCCCATCTTTTGTACTTATTTCATTTCATTTCTGTAAGCCCAAGAGGCAAAACAAATTTATTACTAATAAAAGTTTACTTTCTTGATTGTTTAAGCAAATTTAAATCTTGCGGTCCTTGAAAACATTGCATATACATTCCCATATCATTTCATTGCATCACAGGTTTATAATTGTGCACAGGTTTCTCATCTTCTCGCTGTTTATTTCAGCAATGGCTCTTGAACAATCAGTTAAGGATCTCCAGGCACAAAATGCACAGTTCCAAGAGCTGATCTTGAACCTGTCCAAGGGGCAGGATGAATTGAAGGCACTGCTGGCCAAGAAGACTAAGAAGACTAGAAGGTCAGGTGGCCTGATCAACATGGGAAAAAGGTTCAAAGGTCTTGCTAAGACCAAAGAACCAGTTGAAGACTATGAATCTGAAGAATCTGAAAAAGAGGGAGGCAGTCTCCACAACACTATGGGGGACTCTGATTCTGAGGCTAATTACTATCATGAGCCTAATGAAGACAAATTCAAGATGCTGGTGGATAGGATGGATGCTATGGAGTTGCAGAAGTCATCTGGACTGGATTTTGAGGATTTGAGTCTGATATCTGGTGTGGTCATACCCATTGGTTTCAAGGTTCCTACCTTTGTTGTCTATGATGGGGTCTCTTGTCCCAAGCTGCATCTGAGGTCTTATGTTAGAAGAATTCAACCCCACACTGCTGATAAGAAGTTGTGGATCCATTTATTCCAAGAGAGCTTATCTGGAGCTCAATTGGAGTGGTATTATCAATTGGAGAGTGTCAACATCAGGGATTGGAATGATCTTGCTGAGGCTTTCTATAAGCAGTATCAATACAATGCTGACTTAGCTCCCACTCGCATGCAGCTTCAAAGCATGTCTATGGGTGCCAAAGAAAGTTTTAAGGAGTATGCTCAGAAGTGGAGAGACTTAGCTGGAAGAGTTCAACCCCCTTTAACTGACAGGGAATTGGTTGATATGTTCATGTGTACGCTGAATGATCCGTTTTACAGCCATCTCATTGGAAGCTCATCATCTGGCTTCACTGAGTTGATAATGACAGGAGAGCGAGTAGAAAATGGTATAAAGAGTGGCAAAATCCAAGTGGGTACTTCTTCATCAGGTGCTACAAAGAAGCCTCCCACTGGGAAGAAAGAATCCAATGCTGTTTATGGTCAGCCTGATCGTAATAGAAGGCATCAGTCTGTTAGTGCAGTTCATATTTCAAATCCAACTCCTGCAACAACAGAACAACCACAGGGCAACCAACAGAGGGCTAGAAGGCAGTTCACAAAGATCAACATGTCAATGGCTCAGGCATTGCAACACTTGTTGAAGGCTGAACTTATTACTCTGAAAGAGGCTCCTCAGAATCCTAATGTTACCTCTCCCAGGTACAATCCCAATGCACAATGTGCATATCATTCAAACTGTCAAGGACATGATACTAATAACTGTTGGGTCTTGAAGAACAAAATTCAAGATATGATTGAGGCTGGAGAAATTGAGTTTGACCCTCCGGGTACTCCAAATGTGATTACTGCTCCAATGCCAAATCACGAGAAGACTGTCAATGCCATTGATGAAGATTTACATATCCATTCAGTTGCAGAGTTGACCACACCATTGTCTGTCATCAGGAAGAAGTTAGTACAAGCTGGGTTCTTTCCGGGTTGTCGCGAAGATTGTGTCTATTGTGAGTATAATCCAGATTATTGTTGGAGGTTGAAGGACAGAATTCAACGTCTCATGAATAATTACACCATAGTGTTTGAAAGGAGACCACCCTCTGTGGAGAGCATGGTGGAGCATATTACTAAAGGTAAGAAGACTGAAGAGGTTGACATGGTTGATAAAGTACCGGTAAGGATCACTTCAAAGGGACCTATTAAAATCACCCATCAGGGTCCAATCAAGATTACTGCTGAAGGTCCTGTAAGAATTGTTGCTGAAGCCAGAGTGGCTCCTATGGTCATTACTACTCCTGGTCCTATTCCGTACACGTCTGATAGAGCTGTGCCTTGGCATTATGGATCTGATGTTTACATCCATGGTGTTAAGCAAGAGCCCTTGGCTGATGTGCCTGTTGATGTTGATAATATTGCTGGATCTAGTAAGATCACACGTAGTGGAAGAGTCTTCTCACCTCCAGTTACTTCCAAGAATGCAGTTACTCCTGCTGCCACTTCCACTACTGATGCTCGGGGCAAAGGTCATGTTATTGAACCCGTATCTGCTGATGTGCCAGCTGCTGATGATCTCTCTAAGCAGATGGAAGAAGTATTGAAAATCATTCGCAAGAGTGATTATGACATTGTTGATCAGTTGGGGCATACTCCCTCAAAGATTTCTATGTTGTCCTTGTTGTTATGTTCTGAGGCTCATGCCAAAGCCTTGATCAAGTTTCTGAAGACCGCTCATGTACCCAATGCAATTTCTGTTGACCAGTTTGAGAATTGTGTTGCCCACCTGACCTATGATAATGGGTTAGGATTTTCTGATGCTGATTTGACCCCTTCCAAGAGGGATCATAACAGGGCTCTGCATATCTCAATTGAGTGCAGGGGCACTACCCTGTCACATGTATTGATAGACAATGGTTCCTCTCTGAATGTGTTGCCCAAGGCAGTCCTGAATAAGCTGAGTCCTGAAGATGCTGTGCTGAAGCCCAGTAGTATTGTGGTGAAGGATTTTGATGGTTCTAGAAGATTGGTGCATGGGGAAATTGATCTCCCAATCAAAGTTGGGTCTCAGGTTTTTAATGCTACATTTTATGTGATGGATATTCGTCCTTCATACTCTTGTCTGCTTGGTCGTCCCTGGATCCATGGGGCAGGTGCTGTAACCTCTACATTACATCAGAAACTAAGATATCCGGTGGAAGGAAAGGTTGTTACTGTCTATGGAGAAGAAGAATATTTTGTCAGCCATGTAAACACTTTTAAGTACCTGGAAATGGAAGGTGAATACATTGAAACTCCGTGTCAGACATTTGAAGTGGTTCCCTGGATTGTTAATGATTATGTAGCTCCTCCGGTTGCCAAGAAAGTTCCTGTAGTCACCAGAGTACCTCCAACCATGGCAATGGCCTCCCTCAATGATGCTAGAGCTGTAGTGGATGAAGGTGGTTGTACTATTTGGGGTCAGCTTCCTGATATCCCATACAAGTCTGACAAATTTGGTTTGGGTTTCACTGCAGAGTCCCAGAAGGCTGTTCGTCGTGCTCGGGCTGTTCGTATCACCAATCAAGGGGTTATGAAAGATCAGATCAATGCTGTGGGAGACTATGATGAAGACTACAATCTGGATGCTTGGATTTTTCCTACTGTGGGTGCTGGACTCAATAATTGGAAAGCTGAAGATGTTATCCCTATCTCCTTTAGTCAGGAGTAAATACTATTACTGTGTTGTTGCTTTTAAATTTGTAATTTCTTGAACAATTGAACTCTTAAGCCTTGTGCCTTACCCGGGGCACAATGGTGTGCTTGTTACGGGTTGTCATTTCATTTGCATACTTCATTCAATAAAATCAGTGGACGTTTCGTTTTCGTAAAAATTGCGTTCCTTGTCTTTCTTTTCTTTTATTTTTGCTTTATCAGCTATGTGTTCTTACACACACCCACATCACTAAAATGCAGATCCTCATCCACTCTGGATCCTGTTGATAACAGTTCTACTATTGCCAATTATAATTTCGAGAATCCGATCTATCAAACTGAAGACAAAAATGAGGACGATTGTGAAGTACCTGTAGACCTTGCTAGGTTGTTACAACAAGAAGAGAAAGCTATACAGCCACATGAAGAGCCAGTCGAAGTTGTGAACCTGGGAACTGAAGAAAACAGGAAAGAGGTCAAGATAGGGGCTGGATTAGAGGATAGTGTCAAGAGCAGACTGATTCAGATGTTACGTGACTATGTAGAGATCTTTGCTTGGTCTTATGAAGATATGCCAGGGTTGGATACAGACATTGTGGTTCATCGTTTACCAGTAAAAGAAGATTGTCGTCCAAAGAAGCAGAAGGTTCGTCGTATGCATCCTGAAATGTCAGAGAAGATCAAGGCAGAGGTAATGAAACAGTTCAATGCAAGGTTCTTAGCAGTGACTTCTTATCCTCAGTGGGTTGCAAATGTGGTACCAGTTCCTAAGAAAGATGGTAAGGTACGTATGTGTGTAGACTACAGGGATTTGAACAAGGCCAGCCCCAAAGATGACTTTCCACTTCCTCATATTGATGTTCTAGTAGACAACACTGCTCAGCACAAGGTATTCTCTTTTATGGAGGGTTTCTCTGGTTACAATCAAATCAAGATGGCACCTGAAGATATGGAGAAGATAACATTTGTTACACAGTGGGGCACTTTTTGTTATAAAGTGATGCCATTTGGTTTGAAGAATGCAGGGGCAACTTATCAGCGTGCTATGGTGGCTTTGTTTCATGATATGATTCATCATGAGATAGAAGTGTATGTGGATGATATGATAGCCAGGTCTCAGAATGAAGAACAACATCTTGATCATTTGCATAAATTGTTTGAGAGGTTGAAGAAATACAAGTTGAGATTGAACCCAAACAAGTGTACTTTTGGAGTTAGGTCTGGTAAGCTCCTGGGTTTCATAGTCAGTGGAAAATGTATTGAAGTGGATCCTGCAAAAGTGAAAGCTATACGAGAGATGCCAGCTCCCCGTACTGAGAAGGAGGTTAGAAGTTTCTTGGGGCGTTTGAATTACATTGCAAGATTTATTTCCCAATTGACTGCCATCTGTGAGCCAATATTCAAGTTGCTGAAGAAAGACCAGGTGATGGAATGGAATGATGAATGCCAGACTGCCTTTGATGAAATCAAGAGATATCTGCTAGAACCTCCAATTTTGATGCCACCAGTTGATGGAAGACCCTTGATTATGTACTTAACAGTGTTAGACAACTCAATGGGGTGTGTATTGGGGCAACATGACGAGTCTGGTCGAAAAGAGCAGGCAATATACTACCTTAGCAAAAAGTTTACCGACTGTGAAACAAGATACTCACTGCTCGAGAAAACTTGCTGCGCTTTGGCATGGGCTGCTCGCCGACTAAGACAGTATATGTTGACCCATACTACCTTGTTGATTTCGAAGATGGATCCAATCAAGTACATATTTGAGAAACCTGCTCTCTCCGGAAGAATTGCAAGATGGCAAATGATTTTGACAGAATATGACATACAATATACTACTCAGAAGGCCATCAAGGGAAGTGTTGTTGCTGATCATTTGGCTCATCAAGCAGTGGATGATTATCAGTCAATGAGTTTTGAGTTCCCTGATGAAGACATTATGATTATTACCAAAGAACCTGGACAATATGACAGACCTGAACAAGGATCCCGATGGACTATGGTTTTTGATGGTGCATCTAATGCACTTGGTAATGGTGTTGGTGTTGTGATTAGTTCCCCTGAAGGTTGTCATACCCCGATTACTGCCAGACTTTGTTTCTATTGTACCAATAACATGGCTGAGTATGAGGCATGTATCCTGGGTATTAAAGCTGCTATTGATATGAAGATTCAGTTCCTTGACGTATATGGAGATTCAGCCCTGGTAGTAAGTCAGATTAAAGGAGATTGGGATACCAAGCATGATAACCTCATTCCTTACAGAGAGCATGTGTTGTCTTTGATCCCACATTTTAAAGAGATTACCTTTGGACATATTCCACGAAGAGAGAATCAGTTGGCAGATGCTTTGGCCACCATGGCATCTATGTTTGAGATCAGTTGGGATGATGAAGCTCCCAAGATTACTATTGATAGATTTGAAAAGCCTGCATATTGCAATGAGATTGGTACTGAAGAAGCAGAAGAAAAGCCTTGGTTCTATGAAGTGAAAAGATATCTTGAAGCTCAGGAGTTCCCTGAAGAGGCATCTGTCAAAGATAGGAAGTTCCTGAGAAGGTTTTCTGCTAAGTTCTTTCTGAGTAATGGGATTTTGTACAAGCACAATCATGATTCAACTATGCTTCGTTGTGTGGATAAGAAGGAAGCAATTGAGATTATGGAAGATATGCATGATGGAATATTTGGCACTCATTCTAGTGGTCATACCATGGCAAAGAAGATTTTGAGAGCAGGTTACTATTGGTCTACCATGGAAGCTGATTGTTATCAACACTCCAGAACATGTCACAAGTGTCAAATTTATGCTGATAAAGTCCATGTACCTCCATCACCATTGAATGTGTTGACTGCTCCTTGGCCCTTTGCCATGTGGGGCATTGATATGATTGGTGAGATCAAGCCTACTGCTTCTAATGGGCATCGTTTCATCCTGGTTGCTATTGATTACTTCACAAAATGGGTGGAGGCAGCTTCATTTGCATCTGTTACCAAGAATGTTGTGGCTCGATTCATTAAGAATAATCTCATATGTAGGTATGGCATCCCTGAAAGGATTATCACTGACAATGGCTCTAATCTGAACAACACTATGATTACGGATCTCTGCACGCAGCTCAAGATTAAGCATCATAACTCTTCTCCGTATCGTCCGAAGATGAATGGGGCAGTTGAAGCTGCTAATAAGAACATTAAGAAGATTGTACAGAAGATGACTGTTACTTATAAGGATTGGCATGAGATGTTACCATTTGCTCTTCATGGTTATCGTACCACAATACGTACTTCAACAGGGGCAACCCCATTCTCTTTAGTCTATGGTATGGAAGCAGTTCTGCCCATTGAAGTTCAGATTCCCTCCTTAAGAATTATGAAGGATGCAGGCTTGAATGAAGATGAGTGGATTCAGACCCGACTTGACCAGATAAATTTGATTGACGAGAAGAGGTTAGCAGCAGTTTGTCGTGGCCAGATGTACCAGAAACGAATGATCAAAGCTTTTAACAAGAAGGTTAAGCCAAAAGTATATCAGGCTGGTGACTTGGTAATCAAGCGTATTATATTACCACAGGGTGATCCTAGGGGCAAGTGGACTCCTACATATGAAGGACCATTTGTAGTCAAGACAGTGTTCTCAGGAGGTGCTATGATACTCACTACTATGGATGGTGAAGACTTCCCGCAGCCTGTGAACGCAGACATAGTTAAAAAATACTACGCATAAAAAGAGACCCGCTGGATTGACAGGCCTAGGCAAAAATAAGGGCATCCCGGCAAACCAAAAGGGTTTGAGCAAAAATTAGGGATATATATAAAAAGACGTACACCCGGCAAGTCGAAAACCTGAAAAGGCGGCTTGGGCAAAAAAGGGTATCCCGGTGGATTGAAAACCTGAAAGGGCAATCCAGGAAAAAGTTAGGGATTAAAGCGTATGACTATGTCTCGTTTGGATCACCCATGAAACTGCGACCAGTTGTGCTACTTACGCAGGTTTGAACAAGATAAAGCTCAATCAAATTGTTTCCGTCTCAACAGCAGAAGATGAGATACTTGAAGATAATGGCAATAGTAGAATTGAAACTCAATAGGATTATTTCCCACATAGCTGATTCTCTTTGTTTTGTAAAACTTTATGACAAAATCCTCTTACTAGGGTTTATGTCTCCTTGTACAAACTTACCCATGAATGGATCACTCTTTGATATAAATAAAAATCCATTTTTGAATCCTGATTTACTTTTACCCTATTTACATAAGCGAAACGTCCATTGGTTGTGTTTGAATGTATGTATGCTTTTGAATATGATTGATGTTTACAAGAAATGCATGTATGCTTAATATGATTGATGTTTACCAGAAATGCATGAAAATGCAGTAATAGTATTTATTAAGGATGAACGAGGGAAGGATTTCAACGAAGCTTCGACGGTTCATCCTTACAAGACAGTTACAAACCCTCAGTAGAATAAATCCATCTTCATAAAGTCACATCTCCCCTGGAATTTATATCCATCTCTTTTATCCTCATACGGATATTCGGGAATTTACTTTCCAATAAGGGTACGACGAACGAAGACGGGAGGTTATATCTGCCCTACTATCAAACGAAGACGAAGGTTATGTATACCTTACTATCCCCAGCATACGGGAGGTTATCTATACCTTGCTATCCCCAACATACGGAAGGTTATGTATAATATATTATCAAGCAAGACAGGAACAAGTTCCTCATATTCTTCAACAACGAATCGGGATTTATTTTCCCTGGCCAGCAGTTGTTATATGAAAATATCCAGACGCTTCCGGCAGTGTCATATCATACATACATCATTTACATCATACCATAATATACATATCCATAGATACATAATACATTACTTAAGTGCATCATATCATACATGCATACATAATACATAAACTAATATTGTTATACAGAATACTACCTTGTTTTCAGGTTAATTCTCCAGTAAACAGACTTCATCAACAACTTGTGACTATCAGGACTGCTTTATCCTCCTGAAAGATTATCATTCCTCAGGATTGCTTTATCCTCCTGAAAGCTTCTCATACCTCAGGACTGCTTTATCCTCCTGAAAGCATACTACTACATCAGGACTGCTTTATCCTCCTGAAAGCATATCATCCATCAAGATTGCTTTATCCTCCTGAAAGCTTATTATTACCTCAGGATTGCTTTATCCTCCTGACAGCTTCTTGTACCTCAGGATTGCTTTATCCTCCTGAAATCATATTATTACCTCAGGACTGCTTCATCCTCCTGATAGCTATCATCATTACCTCAGGATTGCTTCATCCTCTTGATAGCTATCATCATTACCTCAGGATTGCTTCATCCTCCTGAAAGCATATTATCAATTTCTCAGGACTGCTTTATCCTCCTGAAAGCTTATTATCTCACCAGGACTGCTTTATCCTCCTGAAAGCATATTATCAATTTCTCAGGACTACTTTATCCTCCCGAAAGCTTTATCCTCCTGAAATCTATCATTATATGTTGGACTGCTTTACCCTCCTGAAAACTAGCATTTTACCTTCATATTTTGGACTGCTTTATCCTCCAAGAAATGTACCTGAAGAACCTTTCTCCAAGTGGCATCTTTAAGCCCACTCAAGCATATTCAACTAACCATCTGTATCACTTTATGCACTGGTGAGTGCAAATTTTTGGGCTTTTGTGTTCAATCCCCTTCAACCTTCCAGGTCACGACTGGCAAATATACCAATCTAACCCCTCAGGTTTCAGAAAATTGAACAGGGGCAGCTGTTGCACCCCAAAATTTGCCCTCACAATACAAGACTTTGTGTGCTAAGAAGGTTCACAAGCTTCACAATGCTTTCAAGACCTTTCATGAGGTTCATGAAGTCTACAAGTCACTTTATGAGGTTCACAAGGTTCACAAGACCTCCCATGATGTTCACAAGGTTCACAAGACATTTTATGATGGTTCACAAGGTTCACAAAGTTCACAATTGGTCAGAAGAGTTGACAATTCCCTCAGACAATGCACCTCCTAAGCAGTGCATCCAAAACTAGGGTTTTGACTTAAATCAGGCTAAATGGACTTCCAAGACTTCAAGTGAGCTTCATAACATCTTATATGTGTTTAAGAACCCCCATGACAAGTTTCAAGACTTTTCTCAAAAGTTTGCTCACTCAGATGATTAGATAAGTCAAAATTAGTCAAAGCAGTTAAAAAGTCAAACTGAGGTCAACTGTGGTCAAACCAAAGTCAAACTTCATGATTTTTTGTCAACATCAAGTATATGAAGTAAAATTCATCATTTGATCAAGGATTGATCATGATTCATCAAGGAGATTTCAGATCATCAAGAACCAGGAGTTTCTAAATTAGGGTTTCCTCAGTAAAAGTCAACTGAACTTTGACCAGCCATAACTTTCACATACTTCATCACCAAGTCTCCACTCAAAGCTCATTTTGAAGGAAATTGAATTCTCTACAACTTTGTGTCTCACAAGCCAAGCCCAAAAATGCTTCATTTGGAAGGTATGAGCTAAGACATTATAGGTCCTTTTGAAAGTCAACAAAAAGTCAACAACTTCAAAAGGGCATAACTTGAGATTGGTAAAGGATATGGACATGAAACCAGTGGCATTGTTTATAGGACTCTTTAAGCTTTCCAAAATGTCCAAGAACACCATCATAGCATTAAAACTGAAGGATGTGTGCCCTTGCAAAGTTGGGAAATTTTGGGTTGGTTTATGAGGAA
Organism: Lathyrus aphaca; assembly: GCA_963966055.1. Classification (NCBI taxonomy): domain Eukaryota; kingdom Viridiplantae; phylum Streptophyta; class Magnoliopsida; order Fabales; family Fabaceae; genus Lathyrus; species Lathyrus aphaca. Next base: position 507,049,721 of record OZ014520.1, read on the forward strand.
AATGGAGGTCTAAAATCAATTTCTTCCAAATGGGCTTGCCAAATAATGACCCAATCCACACTATGACTTCATGCACGACCCAAGCCATCAAAAATCAGATTTTTTATTATTTTTTTTATATTTATTTTGATTTAATTCATTTAAAATCATTTTAAATTAAAATAAAATATAAAATCAAAAGATTTGAATATGATCAAGCTTCTAGAAAATCATAATTATGCCTTGGATCAAATTGATATGGAAGTTATGATGATTAGCCTAAAATAGAAAGTGTTCATACAAGAATATTTGATTTTTAAGGCCTTATCATTTTGAATCTTTTTATATCAAATCTTCCACACAATGACATGATTTTTTAACCTAAATTCATTGTTCTATAAGTACATAGTGAAACCCTAGCACAAGACAGGAATTTCACAGCCTCAAGAGTAAGTTCACAATTTCAAAAAACCTCTCACAAACTCAAATTCGGTTTCTACATTCCAAGGCATTTGAAGGTAAACTAAAGACACAGCAGTGTTCCTTGGACATCCTTGAAGCAATACCAATCATCATTTGCATCTAGAACCTCTCCATTCGCATAATCCGATTCAAATTATTCATCACATTTTAATTTTTCGATTCTGGTTATTGAATGGTTTTTAATGAATTTTGATTGATCAATCTTGTTTGTGTGATAGTATAGATGCTTTCTGGACAAAAAACTTGGAGCTTCATGACCTAAATCACAAACGGCCATTGTTAGGGTTTGGAGCTTAGTTTTAGGGTTTCACGATTTAGGCCATATACATGAATTCTAACAACGTGGAAAGATTGTATGAATCATAAGGAGCTCATTGATATCTTCAATTTCATGAATTTGTACTGTTTCATTAGTGTTTGATTTTCGCAGGTTCTGAATAGGGAAGAACACGCAGGAAATTTCGTAGGTAAAACTGCATGAATTTTCGCAGGTAATATGGAGAAGATGAAGCTGGTTGGCGCGTTTCTGGAAATTCAAATATTGCTTATAATATTTTATTACATTGTTTCTATTTTTATTCACCAAAGTATGGTTGGCCTGGTGGTAAGACAGACGCGCGTGTTGATGGAGGGCTGGGGTTCGAATCCTGCCTCCAGCCAATTCTTTTGATATTTTTCCATTTTAACTACAGTTTTAATATATTATTATTTATAGTCAATATTCTAACAGGTTCGCTCATCTAGCTGGAATGGTCATGTACTTGTGTGTTTGTGTATAAGGTCCTGGGTTCGAATCCCCCAGGCCTTTTGTTTTCTTTTATTTTTCTGGATTTTTCAGGATTTGGAATAAAACCAATTCCACCCTCTTTCTTACTGCCTGCGCGCATGATAGCTTGGTGGTGGGTGTTGTTGCTGGCAAGCAGAGTGACCTGAGTTCAAACCCCAGCCAGGTAAGTTCCAACTTTTTCTTTTCTTTTATTTGTTTTAATTATTTTATTATTAAATTGGATATAGTTTTGTATATATATATATATATATATATATATATATATATATATATATATATATATATATATAAATAATTCCAAAATAAAACATATGTATATACTATATTTTCTAAATTCTAAAAAATATTTTCTAAATTCAAAAATTAGTTTTTCTTATTATTATGTATTTAGATTATAAAATGTATATATTTATTTATTTAAATAAATTATTCTTGTAAATAAAATAAACTCTAATATTTTACAAACCCTAATTTATTTTTCTAAAACAATTCAAAAAAACCTAATTCCTTTTTTCTATTCTTGTTTAATATTATTATTTATATTTAATTTAATTTGTACATAAATATGTTAAAAAAATTAAAATCCTTAATTTATTTATGTAAATATGATCTAAATTGTTTATATTTTTATGATTAATGTATGCTTAGGAATAATTAAAGTTGTTAAAATAATTTTTATAATTATAATTTTATTTTCATAAAATGTTTAAAATTAATTTAATTTTTATAATTTGTATATAATTCAAATTTTTATAATAATTACTTAATTGTTCACTTTTCTAATTTTAAATAATTGTTTATATTGCAATCTAATCCTTAATTATTATATTTTGCTTATTATTATTATTACTAATCATGTTTATTACTAATCTATTTATTTTTTTTAAATTATGCTTATTATTATTATTTCACTAACCCCATTTATTTTTAATTATTATTACTAACCCAATTAAATTGCTTATTTATTTTACTTATTATTTATATTTTGCTTATTTATTTATTTTTGCTATTTATTTAAATTGCTTTATTATTATTGTAAATGCTCCTGGATGTAATTTTCTTAAATATTTAAGTTATTTATTTTTTATGCTATGGTTAGTAAAAATAGGGAGTGAAAAACATGTATTTGTATTTAAAATTGAATATAGGTCATTTAAATTAAAAGATAAATATAAATTAAACACTCACACACGTAAGTCGATCTTTGATCGCCATCTCACTTTCTAGGGTTGCCTCTCATTGTTGCCTAATCACAAGGTCAAGTGGGGTGTACAAAGCAAAAGTCCCTTAAAAGAAAAGTCATCAAGTCCCTAAAATAATAAAAGATCAAGTCCCTTAATGGTCGCCTTTCAATATGATCTTGTCCCTTTCGAATAATGATGACAGTCCCTCCAAAATGCTTGATACACCCTACAGTTGCCTTCATTAAACAGATGTCCCTCACTTGTCCCTCACATCCAAGGTAATGACTACCTATTCCTTAATAATAGGGATAGTCTTACCATTTAAAGGATAAAGAACAGAAAAGACTTAAACTTTAGGGTAGGTTCCTCATAGTTACTTGCTCACCATTTAAAAACTTTTCAAACATTTCACAATTTCAAACAATTTTCAAATACAAGTTTTTTACGCATCCGTACATGGATCATTATTAAACTCTTATGAAAATTTCTATTCACACACTTCACATTTTCAAAAACAATTCAAAGTGAGCTAAGTAACTAAGAGCCCATGGATAACCATGGATGTAAAGGGTGCTAACACCTTCCCTTTACATAACCTACCCCCCGGACCCAAAAATCTTTTCAAAGGTCTTTCCTGTTCTTTTATGCCTTTCCTTTGGATAAAATAAAAGTCGGTGGCGACTCTTGCTATCCGCAACATAACTAAAGTCAGTTCTCCCACCGTGTTACACCTAGTTGCATGCTGGATTGGGTCTTAATTTGGCGTAGGGCATATGCTAGTCTAGTCCAGAACAAGAGCCCCCCAAGTCGCTGTGTCCGAAGGGGATAGCGACTTAAGATGTTGAGGTTGTGGTCGACGTGTCTTTAATGCAAATGTCGTAGATTCCTTTGCTTTTTTCTATCGGGCATCTGTTCGCAGGAGGAATTCAGACATACTTTAAAAAATTCCCTTTTTTGAGAAGATAAAACGTTTGAAGTATTTATGACACATGTAATAAAGCGTCGTCATGCATTTATGACACTTGGGGCTAGCCCTAAGTAATAATTACAGTGGCCTTTGCGCTTTCCTATGCGTGTTTAGGACACTATAAAAGGGGAGAAGACATTCATTTGTCCATTTCCTACGAACGTTTCCTCTCGCTGTAAATTCTCGTCTGCAACTCCTCTCGACGGAATTCTCACCGTCGTTGTCGTCTTCTCCCCAGAAACTACCATGGATTCAGGTGAATACTCATCTTCTTATTTTGTTTTATGGGCTTGGTTGATGAATGTTCACCTATTTCCCACGAAGTTCATTAGATATTCATGGCTTTCTGGATATTCTGATGAATTTCTGGAGATTCTGATGAATGTTCATCATAAACGTATGAATGTTCATCCTAGGCGTATAAATGTTCATAAATTTACAGATTTTATAAATAGGCTAGGGTTAGATCCAGATTAGATTTAAGTAGCAATACTTTAGGGTTAGTTGACCGAGCATAGGTTTGTAGAGGGGTTTATCCCCACATACACTAGATTGATAGTTGTGGAGGATTATCTCGGTATGGTGATTTAGCCTTCGCAATGTTTTTCTTGACTAAAGGGCTAACCTGGGGCACGTCCTTGGGTTTTTTACGAAGCTCTTTCACTTGATCTGCGGTGGAATGGTGGATTTGAGTTCGTCGAATTCATTATGTTTCCTCTGCTTTTCGGGTGAATGTAGTCAGAAGAACGCTCGTGAGGTCGAGGAAATCCTTGCTCCTGATAATGCGGACGTCCTCGCATAAGATCGCTCATGGATAATGGATGAGCCATTCGAAACAGCCTCTCAGTTCGCGATTGATGCTTCAGAAGCGTGGGCTAGGATAGAGAGGAAGAAGAAGGGGAAACTGCTAACTGGCGAGCTTTACCTCTAAAGCCTACACATAGGATATGCTCTCTCTTTATTGCCCTCAGGTTCCCCATGTACGAGTTCGCGTTTCGCGAGGTCGGGTATCGTTTGCCCTTCATTGATTTCCAGCAGGCGGTCTTCACCCACCTCGAGCTGGCGCCCGTGCAGCTTCACCCTAACGCTCTGGTCTTCATCAGGGCTTTCAAGCTGGTGTGCCGTTTTCTGGAGATATGGGCAACGATCAACTTGTTCTTTTGGATCTTCCACTTGCAGAGGAAGTCCCAGGATGGTCAACACAACTAGGTGTCGTTGAAGCAGGTTAACAGACTCTTCAAAGCCTACCAGGAGTCTATATGGGATTTCAAGTACCGTTTCTACGCGATTCAACCTTGCTCGCAGGCCGCCAAGGACCCGTTGTACGACAGGGAGATGGTCGATGATGAGGAGAAGATGGTGGCCCATTTCCCGCTGGAGTGGGTGAACGTGCACTTCCAACACTCTAGCAAGCATTACATCACTAAGCCCGAGGAGCTGAGCGCCGATGACACAACAACCTCTAATACTTTGTTTAACTATGTCACTGATTTTCGCCCTACGGAGTATGTGGACTCTGACAGGCATGCTCTTCTTCGTCCTGACGGGATGCCGACCATATTGGCCAAATTAACTAATGTAAAATCGTTGCTCAATTGCCCAAGTGAAGAGGAAACGATGCAACTCTTAGGTGAATTTATTTTTTATAATCTAGCCTTTTTTTGTATTATGGACCTGATCGTTGTCTAACTTATTGCATTGTTTTTGCAACACAAATGGCTGAAATAAGGAATCGTCTGGTGAAGGAGAATAAATGAAATATTAAGAAATGTGCTGCCAAGAGTCAGGTTGATGCGGTCAAGGACCAGAGCACCTTGGACAATTTTGTTGCTTCAGGCTGCTCCACCACGGGGGGTACTCCTGTGACCGGATCTCCGCTGGGGAAAAGGCAAAAGACCGAGGATCCTTCTCCTCCTCCGAAGAATAATGTTACGGCCACAAACCCCTTGGATTTGCCCCCTGTGTCACTCAGAGGACTTTATTTGACAAGGGTTCGTCCGTCCGGGCACCTAACCTTGACGATGTTGCCATTCTCGCTGCTGATCCCAAGGATTTAAGGGTTGAGCTCTGCCAAGATGTCGCGGGGATGATTAAGTTCTTGGAGGAAACCCTTGCTTTCAACGATGCTGATCTTGTCCCCCACAAGGACCTTGAGGCGGCCAAAGATAAAATCGAGAAGGTGGAGGCCGAGAATCATAATCTAGAGAACAACTTGTTTCAGGCCAAAGGTCATTACGAGAGCAAGCTCGAGCTTATGAAAAAGGTCATCAAACTGCGAAACTCAATGGAGGAGCTCGAGGGCAAAAATGAGTGGTTGAAGAAGAAAGTTGCGGAGGTGGAAGGCAAAGTCGCTGTCGGGGAGGATGAGACCGAGGAAAAAGCAACTTTGACGACCAGGGAAGATCTAATTGCTCAAATTCGATTGTTGGCCCAAGATAACTTAAGTATGGTTTCGTTCGGCTTCTTCAATGCCGTGGAGAAACTCAAGGTTACTAATCTTGGGGTGGATTTAGTCGTCAAAGGAACCGGCCCCCTACACCGCGTGGAGGACGGGAAGGTCTTGCCTCCTGATGAAGAATGATTTTATGGTCTGTGCACCAATGATATCTTGGCATGCATGCCGTTTTTGTTAAGTTTTTTGTTTGGGGCTTAGTCCCCTTTTTATTTATGTAATGAAGTGTTGGCCTTTTGGCCGTAACTTTATGTTAAATTATTGTTGTGTTATACTTCATTTTTACTCGTTGTATGTATACTTTCGTTTATTTTTCAAGTATAGAGAACTGGTGAATGCCCGACGAAATTTGTTAAACCCGCCAGTGTATGGAACTGGTCGAGGAGCGAGGTTCATGCTCGCTAAAGGGGTTCGCAGACATGGTCATGTCTCATTTTCCCTAAGGCTTAGACTTTTACCATCGCGAGTTGGGGGTCTGCCACGCTAGTATGACAACGGCGGATCTTGTTTGAGTTGCCCCCGTTGGGAAATCCAGTTGTTCGGCAATGGACAACTGGTTGCACGCGTTGATGTTGAGGGTTGTATTTATACCACGATATATCCCTGTGGTCGGGCGTCTGCCCATACTGGTGGGTTTCTTGGCCGGTAGCTACTCCGCGTGTCGTACCCTAAATTTTAACCTGTTTTTTTGTGATCTAAAAAATCAAATAGGGACCCTTTTTGACTTTTTAGACACAATTCTTTAATCATTTAGGTTTTTTTTCATATATTATTAAGTTCTTTATTAGGTGAGATTTATATAAAGTTTTTTTTATATAATTTTTATCTTAGTATTAAAATAAAACAAGATTTTATAAAGGTAATGTATTTATGCTAGAAAATGATTTTAAATCTAAAATTGATAAAATAAATTTTTCTTTTGTTTTTGTAGTTTTCGGGGGAGAAAAATGTTTTTAATATTTGAAAATATATATAAAAAAAAGGGTATTGCTATTAATTTTTAGGAAAATAAATAGACTAGTAATTAAGATAGTGCGTTATTAAATTATAAACTCGATTAATTATAAATATCATTAAGGATAATATTTACTTAATAAAAGTATAGGTTGATGAAATTATATTATTAAAAAATATAATTAACTCTCATATTATTAATATGGATCCATTACATTTCAACTAAAGATAAAATTGCCCATATGGTACAAGAAAGAGTAAATAAGTTCAAATCTCACACCCTCATTTTTAGGCTAAAAGTTTTCTTTTAGACTTTTTACTACAAAATTGGCATGTTTACTATTTTTTTATGTACTTCTAATTCATAATTGGCACGGTAATCGTGTTGTTACAATTTACTAGCATTAATGTTTAATTAGCAGGAATCTTTTTTTTTTGCTTTCATATTATTAATAATTATTAGATAAAAAATACCTCTAATTTAATTCAAACAAAAACAAATCTAGTGGTTTAATTATCAATGTCACTATTAACCTTTCCATTCAAAGTAATATATATATATATATATATATATATATATATATATAATGGTCCTCCTCCAATACTTATTCAAAAATAATTTTTATAATTCTCAATTTTTGTTCCGGTCTGCCCCAAATTACGGATTTATGCCCAAGCAATCTCGCACATCCAATCAGCCCAATATCCCATTGACGACCGTTCGACATGTCCCTTGCTCGACATAAGTGTCGTCCGACCTGTAGCCAAGTCGAGCGAGACAAATATCGCTCCAACAGCTAGTTCCTAGCGGTTATTACAGAATCCACGCCTAACAATACGGGCCAATGGCCATCCACTTGGACCAGTATAAAAACCCTCTCATTTGAGAGGGTCAGGTATTCAAATCTTGACCCTAAATCACGTACTTTCTCACTCGTTGCTCGCTTTCTGACTTTAGCATCAGAGTGCCTTTGCAGGCACACCCCCTTTTTCACCATCTACCGAGTTTCATCCACGTCCGACGCCGACCACATCGGATCCTGATCACCAGGTATGATCAGGTGGCGCCGTCTGTGGGAACTCAACTTCCCCGTTCTTCTCCCTCAAAGAATCTCAAGAACCAAGGTTTACTCTCCGAAAAGATCCATGGTCGCTCACGACGTCCTGTGTGAAGCCCGGACTGCTGATGGTGCCCTCATTACCCAACGGGGGAGCAACCTAGTCACCCCCTCACACGAAGAAACTGTCCAAGATCGCCAAGACGGAGAAATAACTTCACCCTCTCCCTAGCGCGACCAACCGCTCGAGAGTCAACCAGAGGTCATTCCTTCCATGGCCGCACCCGACGGGTCAGACTTCGCCGCGTTGGTCGAAACTCTCAACCAGAAAAACGTCCTACTCCTAGCACACAGTGAGAAGATAGCCTATCTCGAAGAAATCGTCCGCTGATCATCTCAATCTCCTAAAAGGCACCGGGGACGATGTAACTCATCCCCCCGTAAAAAGAAGGATAAAGGCCACCATGATGAATCTTCTATCAGGAATCGAGATCAATCACCTCCTCGAAGACGTCACTCGCTTGTACCAACCAAGACTCATCAGGGTTTGCAAGACGATGATCGACATTCTCCTCCCCAAAAAAGGCGACGATCCCGATCACCATCTCCAAAATGATCAAGAAAGAACATGTCACACTCTCCGTCTCCGCGACGGAACAGAAAGCGTCGTTCAAGATCCCCTTCGTTCACCTCCAATGACGACAACGATACCAGAGGTCCCCTCTCCTCTAAGATTATGGCTACCAAGCTACCAAGAGGGCTCGAGAACCCCCACCCCTAGGTTCGTATGACGGAACGATGAATCCCGACAAACATATCGAGAACATCGACGCCCTGCTTGATTATAGGGGCGTCCGAGGAGCGATCAAATGTCGTCTCTTTCCAACCACCTTAAGGAAAGAGGCGATGACTTGGTACAAAAGTCTTGAGCCCAAGTCCATCACTTCCTAGAGACAACTCGGTCGGACTTTTTCCAGCCATTTCACTGCCTCCCGACGCCATCCCAATACGGAGGCATCGCTCGAAGCAATTATCCAGGGCAAAGATGAGCCCCTCAGAACCTATATCGAGAGGTTCAACAAAGAAGTTGTCCAGGTCTCGACCCTGGACGACATGAAAAAGTATTTGCTGGAGCGCGGGCTCCGCCCGTCCACTGACTTCCATCGAGCAGTGGGCATCGAAACGCCCACCACTTTGGATTCTTTCCTCCTGAAGGCACAAGCGTACATCCAGTACGAAGAGAAGCAAATGACCAGCTCCATTCGTGATGTCAGGCGTAGAGAAGACGCCAACCCTTCCAAAGCCGATGAGCCTTCGACATCTCGTCGGGGAGGTGACAAAAGAAAGGAAGACCGCCCCCGTGAACCGCGAGAGCAAAGAGGACCAGTAGGTCACTTTTGTGAGTATACTCCTCTCTTGGTGTCGAGGGAGAAAATATTGTCCGAGTGCGCCAATTCAGCATTCAGGCAAGCAGGGGTTCGCTTTCCCAAGTAGCTGCCTACCAAACCGGGCACTAACAAAACCAAGTTTTGCAGGTTCCAAAAAAGACACAAACACAATACTGAGGATTGCATCCATCTAAAGGACACAATTGAAATACTCGTAAAAGACGGCCACCTCAAACAATTCAAGAAATCCAAAGAAACCTCCAGGCCGGAGGCGCAAAAGACCATAAAAGTTGAGGAAGCAGTGGCGGTGCCCGTAGATACCAATATGCAGGTCGTTCTCAACATCTATCACCCTGAAGTTTTCTTTCTGCCCGATCGTCAAAGAAGTCTGGGTTATCCGTCTTCCCATAGTCCCTGGGAAGCATTCCCCTCCGCAATGGTGATTTCAGGTGGAGGATTTAACAAGATCACGGTCGGTTCTGTGAAGAGGAAGTTCGACCAACTAATCACGAAAGGACTGGCCGTGAACGTTACGTTAGACCCACCTAGAGACAACTCAGTGCCCATCTCCTTTTACAAAGAGAACTACTGGGGAAAGCACCTAACGTTAGTATCCCATTGCTCATTCGGGCCCAGATGGCCAATTTCGACGTTCGAAGAATACTAGTCGACCAGGGCAGTTCGTGCGATATCATGTATTCGCAGTTGTTCGCGACACTTCAGCTGAACGAGACTCATCTGATGTCGTACGTGGGGTCCGACCTGCAGGGTTTTAATGGGGCATTATCTCGACCATGGGGTTATGTCGACCTTATAATCACTTTTGGGGCCGCAGAAGCCGCTTGGTCGGTCCGCGTCCAATTCCTGGTCGTCGTTTGTCCTTCCATGTACCAATGCATTCTCGGTCGACCAACATTGGCCGATCTCTTGGCTGTTCCATCAACCTTCCATCTGAAGATGAAGTACTACATGACGTCGGGGAGGTTGGCCAGCCTACATGGTGATGTCGAAGTTTCCCGTCATTGTTTCGAGGTAGCCTCTAAAGGCCTTAGCTCGATATCATACCAGCCCAAAGCCTCAACCTCAACATCCTCCGGAAACACAGAAGTGTCCATGCCTCTCCCTTGGGTCGACTCCATCGACCTAGATTGCAGGTTTCTGGACGAAATCAAAAGCTCCCAGTAGCCATCCACTTCGCTGGCCCGACCAATCCCCGACGGTTAGTTCGAGCTGATTCCTCTGGGAGAAGATCCGAACAGATGCGTAAAGATTGGGGCCCATCTCCCAGACCTGGCAAAGAAACAGTTGAAGGCATTCCTAAAAGGAAATGTCGATCTATTCACATGGAGTGCAGCATAGATGCCCGAACTTGACCCGGATGTGGCCTGCCACCATCTCTCAATCGAACCTAATCAGAAAGTCGTTGCCCAACGGAGGAGGAAACAGTCGACTAAAAAAACTAAAGCGGCCGAAAAAGCTATAGAAGACCTCTTAGAGGCGAACTTTGTAACGGAGGCCAGGTACACAACCTGGCTCTCTAACGTTGTACTTGTGAAAAAATCTAATGGAAAATGGAGAATGTGCGTTGATTATACCGATCTTAACCGGGCTTGCCCGAAGGATGCTTATCCATTGCCAAATATTGACAAACTGGTCGACAACTCGGCCGATTTCAAACTACTATCATTTATGGATGCCTATTTGGGATACAATCAAATCCCCATGGCCGTGACCGATAAAAAACACATGGCCTTCATGACCGAATCGGGAAATTACTACTATAATGGTATGCCCTTCGGCCTGAAAAACGCGGGCGCCACTTATCAACGCATGATGAATAAGGTTTTCCGAGCAGAAATTGGAGACATGCTCGAAGTATATATGGACGACATGATCGTTAAATCTCAGCAAGAGACGGATCACGCTTCCCACTTACGAAAGGTGTTCGACCAAGCTCGAAAATGTAAGATGCGTTTCAACCCTAAAAAATGCACGTTCAGAGTTTGAGCGGGTAAATTCCTCGGGTTTTATTTGACCGAGCGGGGGATTAAAGCTAACCCCGACAAATGTCAGGAGTTCACAGAGATTCCTACGCCAAACTCTAAGAAATCTATACAATCGTTAAATGGAGAACTTGCTTCACTCGCCCGGTTTGTGGCCAAGTCCGCCCAGCACGCGCTCCCATTCTACAAACTCCTTCGTAAAGAATCAGCTTTCGAATGGTACGATGAATGCGAGCAAGCCCTGACCCACTTGAAAAAAGCACTATCCGAGCCCCCAATACTCTTCAGGCCTAACGAAGGCGAAATGTTATACCTCTACCTCGCTGTTGCAAACGAGGCGGTGAGCGCGACCCTTATTCGTGAACTTCCCAAAGGGCAAAAGCCTATTTACTTTACGAGCAAAGCCTTGAATGGCCCTGAGCTCAGATACCTGCAAATCAAAAAGGTAGTGTTGGCCCTCCTCTTTGCAGCAAGAAGGTTGCGACACTACTTCTTAGCCCATACTATTGTCATAAGGACGGACTAACCCATCAAGCAGATGCTCGGAAGGCCGGATATGGCCAGACGAATGCTGAAATGGTCGCTAGAACTATCCGAGTTCGACATCAAGTTCGTGGGAAGACATGCCTTCAAGGCTCAAGCCTTGGCCGACTTTGTAGCAGAGCTTACCTTCACCGAGCAGACTTTAACGTCCCCGTCTAGGTGGATTATCTTCGTAGACGGAGCGTCTAGATCGGTGGGCAGTAGGGCCAGGGTGATATTAGAGAACGAAGAAGGAACCATCATCAAAGTGTCTTTAACTTTGTCTTTCCCCACATCCAATAATCAAGCGGAATACGAGGCCTTCCTGGCCGGTTTGCGCCTTGCAGGCGACCTTGGGGCAGAGGAAATTGTAATATGCACAGACTTTCAGTTGGTCGCCAACCAAGTGCGAGGTGATTTTCAAGCCAAAAACGACAACATGACTGAATACTTAGCTTTGGTCAGAGAGAAACTAAAATGATTTACGTCCGTAGAAGTCAAGCACGTCCCGCACGAGAACAACACCTGAGTAAATATCTTGTCCAAACTAGCAAGTACCAAGAAGAAGGGGGCAACAAATCCGTCATACAGGAGATACTCCCTCGACCCATCATTGGGCAATCTTCAGCCCTAGTGGACGTTGTCGCTCCCACCAAAATGACACCTAAGGTCAGAAGGGGTACAGACGCGAACGGTCGGCGAAAGAGGAGATGAGAACACACAGGAGTGAACTCAGAAAGACAAGAGTCGCCAGCTAGGCATTTTTATCCCGGAGGAAAGGTAATGCTGCATAAACCTAGAAAAGATATGGATAAGACGGTTGCGAACCAAAGAGACTGAGAAAGGGAGTTGGTTACAACCTAGGAAGGTATTAGCAACCAGATTGTCCGCCGTACTCGACGGGATCCACGCTTAAAAGATTTGTGTTTTAAAGAGGGTAGTGTCAGTGCAATTTGTGTATCAAAACTGGAAAGAATGCAAGTGTCAGTGTAAGAGAAATGTGAAGTGTATGAGATAAGTGTCAGTATAAGGATAAGAATGAAATGCTCAAGACTATGAGGCTAAAAGAATAATGCTGGAAGGAGGGGGAATATACAGAGACTTTTGTTCGATAACTGTTAAGTTATGCCTACGTATCCTCTCGTGCAATGAGGAAGTCAGAACACCGTAGTTCGACCCAAAGAGGCTGAAAGGTAAATTGACTTGTGAACTGCTTGCTTGTCTATGCTCAAGTGTATGACCTGTCTGGCCCAGGTGCAAACTGTCTTGCATTAGACGGAAGAAGCGAGTTCTCGTTTGTGAGTGAATGAGATGAGAAAAGAATCCCGGAGGAGACGATTATTGTTTGTTTTTGAGTTTTCAGTTTTTTATTGCTTTTGGAAGTTTGTCATAAATTAATGAGCTTAAGTCTGAACCAATGGGTTAGTAAACTCATCACATCCTCCCTCTGATTAGGGGTAATGAGAATACCTTAAGTGTGAAGTCAGCTTCTCACACTTAATCACCATGATGTAGGATTAAGATCATTAACCTACTTGTTATTATTTAGATGTTTTTGTTGTTTTTGTTTATTGTTGAGTAATGTGATTAAGCCATAATCAGGGATTAAACAAACTCATTACACCATCCTAATAGAAGGATAATAGATGAGGATGTTTAAGCTGAGGAAGACTCCTCAACTTAATCCATGATTAGGGATTAACCTCATGACAAAACAAAGCCTTTATTAAATGGATTTTAGTTAATGATAAGATGAAGAAGTGAGTTTTATGGTTTGTAATACAACTTGAGGGGGACTTGTCCATTAACACTAGGGTTAGTCCTTCTCAACCAATTAAGGAAAAATTAGAACCCTAATGCAAGGCCCAAGTTACAAGCTTAATGTCTTAGTGACTATTAAGTGAATTGATTAAGGATTTAAACACATTAAGGGTTTAACACTTAGGATTAAATTTATACACTCCATCCTAATAGAAGGATGCAGGCATAAGCTTAATCACAAAGCCTTAAAGCCTTTAGGGCTTAGTCCCTGATTATGAGATTAGAAGAGAAGACTCAAAGAGACACAAAGGTAAAAGCTAAGTGGGGGGACTAATCAAACCCTAATTATTGTCATGCTTGGTTGTTCCTATGGTTAGTGAGGCTTGCAAGAAGATCTTCAAGGAACCACCAAGGAGAGAAGCAGATGAGAGGAGCAGAGAGAAGCAAAACAACTTGCTTCAATTAAGAAGACAAGTTGCTTGAAGAAAGAAAGTAAGATGAACATGAATGAGCAAGCTCAATCCAATACACATACAAAATGCAGCAAAGGAAGTGAAATAGAGATGAAAAGAGATTGTGATAAGTGAAGGCAAATTCACTTCTCAATACAACTTACCACCTAAAAAATTAGTAAAGAAATGAAATGCAATGCAAAATGAGATGCAATGTCATGATGAAAACCAAAACCAGAAGCATAAGTATGATGTTAATAATGCTAAGAGATGATGCAAACATGAGGCAAGGCATTAGAATGATCATACAAACATATGGATGCAAGAGAAGCATGCTTAGAACCATGGATGTTCATGAAAAGTTATGGAATGCAAAAGACATATAACATGGCAAATGAAGGATGCAATGATCAAACATGATTCTAATATGTCCTAAGATGTATTATGAATCAAATGGATGCACAAAATGTCATGGCAAGTCATGGTATGCAAGCAAATGGAAGATGGATGCAAAGGCAGGCATGAATTAGGGTTATATGCAACATACAAAGCAAAAATCCAAAACCAGAAGCAAATGACATGATAAAAATTTGAAAATGCAATCAAAGATACCCTAGACCTATACAAACTCACTTCCCAAAGGAGGGGATCTAACTCTTAAACTAGTGAGAGTTATGAATTTTCTAAGATTGCTAGGGTTTTAAGGGTGATCCTCAAGTTAAAATGTCAAACAAATTGAAAATGATTGATAAAAATGAAACAAAAATGTTTTTAGAAACTAGAAGTCATGCATAGAACAATGCAAAAAGAATCATTCACAAACTCAACTTTGTTTAAAAGTTATGAATTTTTGAAGTTAGGGTTAAAAAATGAACAATTTAAGAACCCTAATTCAAATGAAAAATGTCAAAGCATGATCAAAACCAAAAAGAAATTTGTGTGGTGAGTTTGTAAATGTTTCTAAATGTGCAAAGATGTTCTCTGATTTTTTTTTTGTGATTTTTAAATACTTAAATATATTTTTAATTAATTAAAATCAATTAACTAATTAAAAATAACATTTAAATGATTTAAAAATAATTTTTAATGGCAAAAAATAAAAATAAAAATATTTTTGGTTTCTGAAAATTAATAAAATGTTTGATAAAAATTTTCAGAATTTTTTGACGTTTTTTACTATTTTTAAAAATTTGTACAAATTAAATACAAAACAAATGAATTAAAAATTAATAAAAAGGAAAAGTAATCTCATCCTAAGGCTGATATTCAAACTTGGGGGAGGATGTTTGACTGCGCGCGCGAATTGATGGTCAGGATTGACTCTGGCTTGATTAATTTAATTATGATTTATTAAATTAATAAAAACAGGTTAGGGTTTAATGACTTAATCTGGACCACTCAAAACTTAAGCTAATCCGCATCCAATGGCTACGAACGCATCTGGCAAACTAATTAGGGTTAGGGCTTAATGACTTTCAGGTGACCGGAGGGAAGCTCCGGTCATCTTCTCCGGCGGGTCAAAAACCCTAAAACATGCTACAGGCCACCATTCATCAAATTGAACACATGGAAATGATCCTCTACCCAAACCCCATTCAAATCACCCCTCAAACAACATTTATAACCCAAGAACAGAGGGAATCGAAGCAAACAAATTTCACGGGTGAAATTTCAGAGAGCAACCAAATGCTCATTTCTTCACCATTTTTGATTCTAAAGATACCAGCATGATCAACATGACATATACTTTCATTTTGTAACAAAAAATACAAGCTCTGAAAAGTTTGAGGTTTGAAGCTACCTGAGAAGAAGAACTGTGAAGATGAGCTTTCCTGGCCTTTCTCTTATGCAAACTGCCTCTCCTGAACCTTCTGAGCTCAATGGAATGCTTCAAAACTTTTGTTGATGGCTGATTTGTGAAGATGAGTTCTGGTGTAGCAGGTTTCACAGTTGAGATACATGGGGTTTCAAGCTGTTTCAATGGTGGATTTTGGTTCCATGGAAGATGTGTGATTCATTGGTGAAGAGAAAATGAATGTTTGATGGCTGTGGAAGGAGATTCGAAGAGAGGAAAGTTTTGACAGTTTTTGGAGTGTGCTGCAATGTGTGTGTTCTGAGCCTATGTCCTTCTTGTTTTATGACCTTGAGGCAATCCATAAGCAATCCCAACAATCTAGGAGGGCAGGTATGCACTGTGGGAATGGTATGGGGTGATTGGCCAAAAAGTCAAGTTTTGTGTACTTGCAGCATGGGCTATGGCAGAGGCAGTCTAGAGGCTTGTCCTGCCTCAGCTTCAGTCAAGGATGGCCCTTGGATGGCTCATGAAAGACTGCTGCATTTGGATCATGAGTTGAGAGAGTTTTTTCAACTTGCCCACTTGTTACATTTCATGACTTTTGGTTATGTACATGTGAGAAAACCTTGCTGAATTTTGGTGTGTGATGCCTCATGAAGTCATGGCAATGCTTTGAAACCAGCTAGAGATCATACAATCCCTTTGAGAATGATTTTGCAAAAAATCCTTCTTTGTACTTTCATGAAGAATGGCCTATGGTTATGTGAAAATCAAAGCAAATAAATGAGAAATTCCTTGGGCCAATTCTGATTTTAGGTCATGCATTGCTTTGGTATGATGATTAGAGGTCATATTGAAGTCACATAAAGGCTTGCCATGAGAAATTGCAAGTTTTCCACTTTGTGCAAAAATGAAATTTCAATGATTTTATCCAACTTTGCAAGGCCATAACTTTTGATCCAAAATGAATTAGAATGAGTTCTTGTACTTTTTGAAAAGGGAATGATCCATTCTACAACTTTCATGACCAAAATTTTCTCATTTGAGGCATTTTTGAATCAAAAAGCAAGGGTTGAAAAAGTTTCCCAAAATGGCAAGTTTCCATTACAAGTCATTTTCCCAAAAAGTCAACTTTGCAAATGGCTTGAAATTCTTCAATTTTGTGAACTTCCAACATCTTCTATGATCAAATAAATATCATACACAATCAAAATGATGAAGAACACCCTTTGGTTGGGTCATTGAGGGCCTCAGATGCCCTGATTTTGCACTGACTTGCTCAAAAAGTCAACTCTTGATCAGATGACTTCCCCATGGAATTTATTCATGAAAATTGATATGCATGATCCCTATACCATATAGAGACCAATAGAAACAAGAATGACCAAAAAATTTGGAGTTATGGCCTTTGAAACCAAAACCCTAATTCTAGGTCATCTGTGCAGTCAAACTTGGCTCTGCTTCCATGCCATTCTCAGTTCTTGTGATTTTTTGACATTCTTGACTTTGAGAGGATATAATATGGTGCTTGAACATACATGGACCCCTTTGAAGTGATTGATGACCTTTGGAGTGGCTCAAATGGCTCAGGGATAACTCAGATCACAAACCCTAGATGCAGATGACTTTGAAACAATGCAGTGAAGCAAATATGCAATATGGGATGCTATGATTGAAATTATGCACATGAGAAGATCACAAGCCATGGTGTGAATGGGTGAGGGAAAATTTGGGGTGTTTACATCTGCCCCTATTCAAGCATGAGTTAGCTGTGCAGGATGTAAGCAACGACTTAACAGGCAAACAAGATAACTTGTGGTTGAATACCAAAGACAGTCCAAAATTTGCGCTCACAGAATGAAGAAGAAAAGGGATATAGATTGTAAAAGGAAATAAAGTATATTTATAAAGTGCGGACGACGGAGGACGACCGTCGAGCAGAGGACGACTGCTGGGGAAAGAGCAATGATGGGGACGGCCGACATGCTGGGGATATAAGAGATTATGATGGGGACGGCCATCATGTAAAGCTATAAGATTCTCTGGGGATTATAGGTAAAAATAAATGATGAGGTACGGTCATCAGGTTCATAAAGTAATGCAAACAACGATGGGGACGACCATCGGGCTAAACTGATGAAGGACGATCATCAGGAAAAGGAAAAGGGACCACGATGGGGACGACCATCGGGCTAAACTGATGAAGGACGATCATCAGGAAAAGGAAAAGGGACCACGACGGGGACGGCCATCGGGTTAAAGAATAAATGAAATAATGATGAGGGACAGTCATCAAAGGTGAGGGACGATCACCTAGCAGGGGACGGATGCTCTGATGGGGATAAGATGAGGGACGGTCATCTAAGGTGAAGGACGATCACCTGGCAGGGTACGGCTGCCGAAAGTATCGCAACATAGGACGAATGCCGGATAAAAGGTCGACGATGGGGACGGCCATCGGATGAGCATGATGAAGTAAGATCATCAAGAGGTGAAGGACGATCACCTAGCAAGGGACGGCTGCTCTCAAGGTTTATCATGACATAGGACGAATGTCAGATAACAAGATCAACGATGGGGACGGCCATCGGATAAAATTATGAAGGACGATCATCAAGAGGTGAAAGACGATCACCTAGCAGGGGACGACTGCTCTCAAGGTTTATCATGACATAGGACGAATGTCAGATAACAAGATCAACGATGGGGACGACCATCGGATAAAACGATGAAGGAAGATCATCAAAAGGTGAAGGACGATCACCTAGCAGGGTACGGCTGCTAAAAATCACGACATAGGACGAATGCTAGATAGAAAAGGGGTTCTAATGAATAGAGACTCCGCTGGGGAAAGGATGAGGGACGGTCATCCAAAGGTGAAGGACGATCACCTAGCAGGGTACGACTGCCGGAAGTATCATGACATAGGACGAATGTCAGATAAAAAAAGGTTGCTTTGCTGGCGACCTATTGGGGAATAGTAAATACAGACGAGTGTTTATATCCAAGAAATAAAAGGTATAAGTGTTTTGACGTTGTGTATAGATTAAAAGATGCGGACGAGCATCCCTAAGACCGTGATACAGACGAGTATCAGTAGAAACAAACGCCGACGCATGTTCAGAGATGATGATACAGACGAGTATCAACTGCTTAACAAAGGACACGGACAAGTGTTGAATCTGAAGGGACTCTTCTGGGGAATAGTAAACACAGACGAGTGTCTAAATTCAAGAAGACATGAGTGTTTGACACGTGTATGGTTTAAAGATGCGGACGAGCATCCCTAAGACTATGATACGGACGAGTATCAGGTAGAAACAAACGCTTGACGCATGTTCTGAGATGATGATACGGACGAGTATCAACTGGTTAACAAAGAACACGGACGAGTGTCGGATATGAGGGGATTTGAGTGGTATATACAAGATACGGACGAGTATCTGTATGAGTGAAATAAGAGTAATAAGTATGAGTGGTGTACAGGAGAGTGTTTAACCTGCTGGGGAGGGTGACACGGACGAGTGTCAAAAGAGAAAGGTGTAATATAAACAAGTATATGGTTTGCAAAAATGTTTAGGCAACTATGCTGGGGAAAGCGACACGGACGGGTGTCAGGGAATTTGTATAAAGATGTATCTGTGAGTGCAAAGGGGACGCTTTGGCTTTCTACTGGGGATATGACACGGACGGGTGCCAGGAAGTATATGTACTGTATATGTCTCTGTTTGCTTCGGGCAGTTCACTGGGGAATGATGACACGGACGGGTGCCAAAAGGAGTGTGCATTTGTATTTACAAGTGTAAGGCAAAGGCCTTGGCTCTCCGGTGGGGACTTTGGAGAGTTTCCCTGTATATCCTTGACGGGTTGTCGGTATTCACGAGTGTTTGATTCAGAACATGGCTTATGATTATGCAATATGTTTGATTTTTGCCGTAATGCTCCGTATTAGACGGAATGCTACGCTCTGTGGGGAGAATATGATGCTAATGCCATGATTATGCAAAGACACCGATCCGGGATTCAGGTCCCGTTGCTATGAAGATCTCTGGTTGATCTGCTTGAAGTGAACATCCCAGCTGGGGATGAGATCATTGGTATATCTGACATATGGGACTCCGCTTGGGGATATAGGTCACTGATGGACCCGGCTGAGGTTTGTAGAAGTTATCTTTACTCTGTTGTGAGATCTTCAGGCGTTGCTTTTCTAGATAGAGGCTGAAACTCTGTGGGGAGATGGTTCCCTGGCTTTTGTACTTGGCTGCGGAGGAATAGTAGATGGCAACTGGCTGGAGAAGAAGAAAGACCATGGGAAGGTCTTCCTGGAGATTTCTGTAGGGGTCCTGCTGAGGATGATACTGGGCAACTCAGCTGGGGAGAAAGCACCTCTGGCGCTAATCGGGAGATAGACTGAGTAGTTAATGATTAGGCAGCCTGCTGGGGAGAAGCCTTCATGCCCCATGTTGTGTCTTGAATACCTGCAATCCTGTAAAGACAAAGAAACGCACAAGTACCCCAAGGTATCCCTTACTGGATTCCATCATAGGAGTTTAGACACTCCCGGGAGTAAGAATATTTCCTGCAAGCACGTATTTTAGAAGAAAAGCATCTGTATTTATGCAATCAGTATCTTAAAGACATCAGACATTTTGCAAATGAAAATAGAATTGTACGAAACGAAACATGACTGAAAAATCTGATTTTATTGATTCATGTGCCCTGAATTGGCAAGATACAGTCAAAGAAACAAATCCCCCTCAAATGAGGAGATTGTTACAAATTGAGAAATAAAGGGTATTGGCAATGTTGATGACGCTTCAAGGAGCTTCCCTTTGCTATGACTCGTATGACATTTGACGTTCTTCTCGTCTTGCTTTCTGAAGAAGGCTGATTCTGACCGGCGCTTGAACCTTTCGAAGCTTACCAAGTTGCGAGTGACACAGACGAATTCAGAATGCAGTTGTTCGCTTATTCCCTTATTTTGCATGGATCTCCCTTTTGGGTTTTCAATCCATCGGGATACCCATTTTTGCCTGAGTTGTCCAATGCGGCTTTTCAACTCAGCGGGTGTACATTTTTTGTTTATTTCCCTTATTTTTGCCCGAGTCTTTTATTCTGTTTTTGACTCGCCGGGATGCCCTATTTTTGCCTGAACTTACATTCTGTTTTTATGTCCAGCGGGTCATTTTATGCGAAGTATTTTTTAACTGCATCTGAATTCACAGGGGACGGGAAGTCTTCACCATCCATAGTACTGAGCATCAGTGCTTCACCGGAGAAAACTTTCTTTACTACGAATGGTCCTTCATAGTTCGGAGTCCACTTGCCCCTGTGGTCTGTATGAGGAGGGAGGAGTCTTTTCAGCACGAGATCTCCTACTTGGTACTCTCGAAGCCTGACTTTCTGATCGAAGGCTTTCTTCATTCTTTTCTGATACAGCTGCCCATGACAAATTGCAGCCAGTCTCTTCTCTTCAATCAGATTCAGTTGTTCATATCGGGACCGGACCCACTCTGCTTCGTTCAGCTTAACATCCATTAGCACCTGCAGGGAGGGTAATTCAACTTCAACAGGTAGGACTGCCTCCATACCATACACAAGTTGATACGGTGTTGCCCCAGTGGATGTCCTGATTGACGTATGGTACCCATGCAAGGCAAATGGTAGCATTTCATGCCAGTCTTTGTAGGTAACTACCATCTTCTGCACAATCTTCTTGATATTCTTGTTAGCTGCCTCAACAGCGCCATTCATCTTTGGCCTGTAAGGAGAAGAATTGTGGTGTTGGATCTTGAAGTCCCGGCACAATTCTGCCATCATTTTGTTGTTCAAGTTGGAACCATTATCAGTAATGATTCGTTCGGGCACTCCATAGCGACAAATGATGTCTCTCTTCAGAAATCGGGCTACCACTTGCCTTGTAACATTTGCATATGAAGCTGCTTCAACCCACTTGGTGAAATAGTCAATGGCTACCAGGATGAATCTGTGGCCGTTTGAAGCAGTCGGTTCAATCTTGCCAATCATATCAATGCCCCACATGGCGAAGGGCCAAGGTGAAGACATCACATTCGGAGGATTTGGAGGCACATGCACCTTATCCGCATAGATCTGGCATTTATGGCATTTTCTGGCATAGGCACAATAGTCGGAATCCATTGTGATCCAGTAATAACCTGATCTTAGAAACTTCTTTGCCATGGCATGCCCTCCCGCATGGGTACCAAAGGATCCTTCGTGCACCTCGTGCATCAACAAGTCTGCCTCTGTCCTATCAACGCATCTGAGGAGTACCATATCAAAATTTCTCTTGTATAAAGAACCATCAGTATTCAAGAAGAAACTACCAGCTAGCCTTCTTAATGTCTTCTTATCATTGGTAGATGCCCCAGGTGGGTATGTTTGATCCTACAAGAAGCACTTAATGTCATGGAACCAAGGCTTATCATCTTTGACAATATCTGCTGAGAACACCTATGCTGGTCTGTCAAGTCTGGACACTGAAATCCGAGGCACAAAGTTGGCAGCTTGAACTTTGATCATGGATGAAATGGTGGCAAGAGCATCTGCAAATTGATTCTCGTCTCGAGGGATATACTCAAGCTTGACCGTTGTGAAGAAAGTCAATAACCTCCTTGTATAGTCCCTGTAAGGTATCAGATGATCCTGGTGTGTGTACCATTTTCCGTTGGTTTGATTGATTACCAAAGCTGAATCTCCGAATACAGTCAAAGTCTTGATCTTGAGGTCAATGACTTCCTTAAGACCCATAATACAAGCTTCGTATTCAACTTCGTTGTTAGTGCAGTTGAAGGTGAGCTTTGCCGAGAAAGGCATGTGAACTCCCTTAGGTGTAATGAGTACTGCACCAACACCACAGCCATTCATGTTAACAGCCCCATCAAACATCATTGTCCATTCTTCTTCTGGGTCAGGCCCTTCAGTGTGAACAGGCTCTTCATGATCTTTTGCTTTTATGAACATGATGTCTTCATCAGGGAAGTCAAATCTCATAGGCTGGTAATCATCAATAGGTTGCTTAGCAAGATAATCAGACAATACACTGCCCTTGATGGCTTTTTGATATGTGTACTGGATGTCATATTCTGTGAGGATCATTTGCCATCTTGCAACCCGTCCGGTAAGTGCTGGCTTCTCAAAAATGTACTTAACTGGGTCCATCTTTGAGATCAATAAAGTAGTGTGGGTCAACATATACTGCCTTAGTCGGCGAGCAGCCCACGCTAAAGCACAACAAGTTTTCTCGAGCAGTGAATAACATTGTTCACAGTCGGTAAACTTTTTGCTTAGGTAGTATATTGCATACTCTTTTCGACCAGACTCATCATGCTGGCCCAACACATACCCCATTGACTCTTCTAATACTATCAAGTACATGATTAGAGGTCTTCCTTCAACTGGAGGCATAAGGATAGGAGGCTCTTGCAAGTATTCCTTGATCTTGTCAAAAGCCCTCTGGCAGTCTTCGTTCCACCTGACCGTTTGTTCTTTTCTTAACAGCTTGAACAAAGGCTCACAGGTTGCTGTAAGGTGAGATATGAACCGTGAAATGTAGTTCAATCTACCCAAGAACCCCCAAACTTCTTTCTCAGTCTTCGGTGCAGGCATTTCTTGAATGGCTTTGACTTTATCAGGGTCAACTTCGATCCCTTTCTCACTTACAATAAATCCCAGCAGCTTACCGGATCACACCTCGAATGTGCATTTGTTGGGGTTCAACTTCAGTTGGTACTTCCTCAGACGCTTGAATAACTTCAGCAGATTTATCAGGTGGTCTTCTTCTGTGAGGGACTTGGCAATTATGTCATCCACATAACATTCAATTTCTTTATGGATCATGTCTTGGAATAATGTTACCATAGCCCGTTGATAAGTGGCACCAACATTCTTCAGTCCGAATGGCATCACCTTATAACAGAACGTGCCCCAGGGTGTGATAAAAGTGGTCTTCTCCATGTCTTCAGGTGACATCTTGATCTGATTGTACCCTGAAAATCCGTCCATGAAGGAGAATACCGAGAACTGAGCCGTATTATCAACCAATACATCAATGTGAGGTAAAGGGAAGTCATCTTTTGGGCTGACTCTGTTCAGATCCCGGTAATCCACACACATCCTCACTTTGCTATCTTTCTTAGGCACAAGTACAATATTAGCAACCCACGGCGGGTAGCTAGTCAAAGCAAGGAACCCGGCATCCCACTGCTTTTGTACCTCTTCTTTGATCTTCATTGCCATGTCTGGGCGAGTACGACGCAGTTTCTGTTTAACCGGTGGGCAATCTTCTCTTAAAGGCAGCTTGTGCATAACAATATCGGTGTCCAACCCTGGCATATCCTAATAAGACCAAGCAAACACATCCACATATTCACGAAGCAGGTCGATCAGTTGTTCTTTCACTGAGTCTTGTAAGCAGGCCCCGATCTTAACCTCTTTCACATTTTCATCTGTACCAAGATTAATCGTTTCAACCTCCTCCTGATGAAGAGTGATAACCTTCTCCTCTTGCCTTAACAACCTGGCTAACTCTTCCGGAAGCTCATAATCTTCTTCAACCCCTTCATCAGCTTGATTGATTGGATTGTCAAAGTCATACAGAGTCATAGCTGTGTTGTTGTCGGTGCAGTCTGAAAGGCACTCTCTGCAAGGGTTTAGATTGTTCATTTTAGTGATCGATTTTAATCTTTGTTTAGAAAAAGTGAAGTAAAGTTATCATTTTGAAAACATTGCCATTTTATTTTTGTACAAAAATAAAAATGGAAAAACAGTGAGCGAAAAAGAAAAAGACTCATTTGCAAAAGATGTCCGATATTTATTAATTGATCTGTTTGCACAAAATTACAAGATGGCCCGATTACAAAATGAGTCTTGACAACTTGGGCAAGATGCAAGACTTGATGCATGCTTAAAATATACAGGAAATAATAATTACTCTGCTGGAGTAACCCTTATAATTTCCTGGGAAGACCAGTTTGAGATACGGCTCCCCGGGATCCCTGGACGTATCCAGCTCTCCAGGTTGCGCTCATCTTCCGACTCATCTTCCAAGTTGTTCACTGCATCCGGGGTGAGCATTCCCCCGCTGACAAAATTGGGCTTCTTAGCAGCCTCTGATTGATCTTGTTGAGTTGGTTTGTAACCCAACCCAAATCTGTCCTCCTTCTTCTCCACAGGCAACAGCTTGCCCTAGCCTTGGGCAGTCCCCTCTTCAACAACCTTCCTGGCTTGTTGATAAGACGTCATGGAGGTTCCCAGTACAGTAGATGCTTCATTTATGTTCAGGGCCTCAAATCCCTGGCTCATAGTTTCATGGATTTCTCCATCCATCTCAATATACTTGTATGTAGCCAGATGGCTAACAAAGATATCTTCTTCACCACAGATGGTGATGATCTGGCCTTCCCACTCGAATTTCAGCTTTTGGTGAAGGGTAGACGTAACTACGCCAGCGACATGGATCCAAGGTCTACCCAACAAACAGCTGTAGGCCGGCTGAATGTCCATCACATAGAAGGTAATTTTGAAGGTCTGCGGGCCAATCATCACAGGCAGATTAATCTCCCCCAGCACTGATCTCTTAGAGCCATCAAATTCTCTTACTACCAAATTACTCGGACGTAATGCCAAGCCATCATACTCCAGCTTCACTAAGGCTTTCTTTGGTAGAACATTGAGTGAAGACCCAGTGTCCACCAGTACATGGGATAGAACAGCACCCTTACATTCTAGAGTGATGTGTAAAGCCTTGTTGTGGTTACGTCCCTCAGTTGTTAAGTCAGCATTGGTAAAGCCCAGTCCATGACTGGTGTTGACATTTGCTACCACAGTTTCTAGCTGATTAACAGTGATCTCCTCTGGCACGTATGCTGTGTGCAAGACTTTCAATAATGCATTCCTGTGAGCTTCAGAACACATCAGCAGGGATAATATGGAGATCTTTGAGGGAGTTTGGTGAAGCTGATCCACCACCTTGTAATCACTTCTCTTTATAATTCTCATGAACTCGTCTACATCTTGCTCAAAAGATGTCTTCTGAGTTTCTTTGATGATTGGTTCTTCAAATACCACACTCTTTCCTTTTGCTTTAGCAGCAACTTCTGCTTCGGCGTTAGGTCTTTGCAATTATAAGGCAAAAAGGCGTCCGCTTCTGGTGAAGCCTCCGCCTCCCCCAACATTATCAATCTATGGAGAAGAAGTTGAAGAATCCAAAGTGATTTTCTCCCCGTTGCAGTAGAGGTCAGAGCCATAATGCCAAGGGATGGCATTACTGCTTTCATATGGAACGGGTCCAGGCACCGTGATGGTAACTGGACTGACTGCAGCAGAGGAGGGTACTGAAATGGTGTGCGGATCGTAGTAGATGGTGACTGGTGACCTGGCAGGAGATGCCACTGCTTGTTGTTGAAAGTTGTTGTTTGGAGGAACATATGATGGATCATAGTAAATGGTGACTGCTGAAATATCTTCATCAATTTCTGTTGGCATTGTAGAAGATTCTGTTGAATAAATGGGTGCTGATGTTGTAGAAGAAATGGTTGTTGACATCTGATTTGTTGAAGTGATAGATGAAGCCATTGTTGATGATATTGATGAATTGGTTGGAATGATTGTTGTTGCAGTTGTAGGAGACTCAGGAATTGTTGTTAAAGGGATTGCTGGATTTGTAGGCGCTGATGTTGTGATCTGGAGTACACCGCTTCTGATAAGACCATCTATGCCGCTTCTCAAATTATCACACCCGTTGACCGAAATGTTGCAATAACCACAACCGCACTCACATCCGGGGAACATCTGGTACTCTAGAAGCTGAGCTTTAATTTCGACCAGTGGTGTCCGAATCTGCCCAACACTGGTGATTAAGAAAGATGGCTTGTCTTCCTCAATGGCATTAATCCTTGGTCCTCCATGATTGGGCATGGGATTCTTGTTGACATTTGGCGGGGGTGCAAAGTTGAGGGCTTTAGAATCTACCAGATCTTGTACTTTCATTTGTAAAGCCCTGCATTTCTCAGTATGGTGGCCAGGTGCATTGGAGTGAAAAGCACATCTGGCGTTGACATCGTAATTTATTGGAAGATTGGAAGGATCTGGAGGTGCCAATGTCCTTAACTCAACCAAGTTGAGCTTCAGGAGTTGTGGCAATAAAGCGGCATAAGACATAGGGATTGGATCAATCACCCTATTTGCCTGTGATGGTCTTTGCTGAAAAGGTCTTTGTTGCTGATTACTGTTGTTGTTGTTGTAGGTCCTTTGTGGCGGATACTGAACTTGTTGCTGATAATGTGGTTGTTGTTGTGGTTGATATGCTGGTTGCTGAGGAATCGGAGCTGGAATAGTGACAGCTGCTACTGACCTATGACCATACTGAGGCCTGCCCCTGGTGGCATGAATAACATTAGTCTCACCGGTTCTTCTAGGTCCCACAAGAGGCTTCCTGGGGTTGCTTGACGAACTTGCACCATTATCAGAAATTTTACCCATCTTCAGAAGGCTCTCAATTCTTTCTCCAGCTATAACTACGTCAGCGAAGCTGGTGGAAGAAAAGGCAGCTAGCCTATCAATATATGTCCCTTGCAGAGTGTTCATGAACATGTCGGCCATTTCTCTTTCCGACATGGATGGCTGAACAGCAGCAGCAAGCTGTCTCCACCTCTGGGCATATTCCCTGAAGCTTTCTCTGGAGGATTGAGACATTCCCATTAGGAGGGTCCTGTTAGGAGCCATGTCCAGATTGTATTGGTACTGTCTGATGAAAGCTTCAGCTAGGTCCTTCCAGCATCTGATAGTGGCTCTGGTCAAGTGAGAGTACCACTCCCTTGAAGCCCCAGTCAAACTATCTTCAAAGTAAAACATCCACAGTTTTTCATCCATGGTGTATGCCTTAAGTCTTCCCAGAAAAGACTACAAGTGAGTTCGTGGACAGGAAGTTCCATTGTACTTCTCGAAGCACGGGGGTTTAAACTTGTGAGGAATCCTTACCCCATCCACTAACCCCATATCCATGACATCAAAACCCAAGGAGTTTTGAGACTCCAGAGATCTCAATTTCTCAGCAATTTCATCGAACCTCCTATCATAAGCTTCATCCCCAGCTCCCATTACAGTGAACTGCTCTTCTTGGGGGTCTTCTTGTAAGACTCTTTCTCCAGTAGTATTTCCTTGCACAATACCCGGGATGTTGACTTCCGGATGTAGATGAGGCCCATATACTGGTGGGTTAATATGAGGCTGACCCCTTTCATTATTACTTGTTCCTCCAGTTCCCAGGGGAGGTTCTTCCGGGGTTTGTCTTTCTACCAATGCCCTCAATCTTTCTTGGCTTTGAGCCAAGCCGTTCATTACTTCCATGAACTGGGTCATTTGGTTTCTCATCTCCAGCCTTTCGTTAACCATCTGGGTTCTGACCTCTGTCAGCTCTTGCTGTACTTGGTCCATCTGGATACCAGGAAGGTTGTTGCGAGTAGGATATCTGTGTGGACGGTTGAGAGGGAACACCCGACGGCGAGCAATAATTCCTGAGTCACAACAGAGTTAGTAACAAACAAAACAAAAACCTACAAAACAAAACAAAAGTTAGTATGCAATGCAATATGCTTATTTGTTTCCAAGGTATCTGGCTTGGCTTTTGGTTTTGACCTTTCCAGACCCTGAGGAAGATGCTTTGCTGTTGCTTGAGAAAAGAAACTAACAAATATATTACAAAAGGTGGATCATACATAGTTTGTTTTTACAACACATGCCCCTGAAGGGTCAAAATACAACACAAAAAAGAAAAGTACATGAAATGGAAATAACAACAAGCAAATAAGTCAAACATCTAGGCCAAACTCATCCTCTTTAACCTCCTTCAAAAGTGCTTCAGTTACAGGACCAGCCGGATGCTCTGTGAGGTTTCTGATAAGAAGGTTTCTGGTGGCAATAGCAGCAGTCAGCTTCTTGTGCCTGTCCTGGTCCTTTGACCTCTTCACACCAGCCCTAAGCTTCAATTCTGAGATTTCCTTCTGGGCTGCCAGCAAAGCCTCCTGTTGCTTCTTTTCATTGGCCTCCAACTGCTCAATCCTGGCCTGAGTTCTCTTATCTTCTTGAGTACGAGCTTCAGTGATCCTGACCCACCTAGCTTGACTTTCTTTCAGATAGAGATCAATCCTAGCCTTCTGAAACTGGGCCTCTTTACAGGCATTCTTCAAAATCTGCTCTCCTGCTCTTGATTTCTTGATGTAGTCCTCTGATTTCTCAATCTTGGCTAGATGCTCCACCTTAAGCTTTTCTAACCTATCAATGTCTAGACGACCATCACTCCTCTCCCAGAGGGTCTTCTTCAGAGCTTGAGACAGATTTTCATTCCTCTCCTTCAGTTTCTCAAATTCCTCCAGGCTGACAGTGGCTGGAGGTGGTACTGTGGATGGTCCAGGTGCATCCTCAATGGTGAAAGGCATACCAGAAATATGAGCCCTAGCATGAGACCATTCATAATACTGAGCTGAGGCCACATTGTTACATCTCCCAAGAATGGCCATCCCTTTGGTCTGGATGTTGTCCCAAGCCCAGGATGCTTGTCTGACAACTGCTAGGTTAGGTTTTATCTCACAATACAGGGTTTCAACCAAGTCTTGCACTCTAGGAGGGTGAACCAAAGCATAGCCCAATTGTCTTTTAAACAGCAAAGGATTGTAGTTGATGCAACCCTTCACTCCTATCAGAGGTACATTGGGGAACTGCCCACAGCTAGTAATTATGTCCCTGCCTTTGGTGCTCTGGGTGCACCACCTGATGTCATCTGAAGTTAAAGCAATAAGTCTCCTAGCCCAATTCTTCTGTTGGTGAGGATTCAAGAAAGCATCAGTCTTGG
This sequence comes from Lathyrus aphaca, assembly GCA_963966055.1. Classification (NCBI taxonomy): domain Eukaryota; kingdom Viridiplantae; phylum Streptophyta; class Magnoliopsida; order Fabales; family Fabaceae; genus Lathyrus; species Lathyrus aphaca. The sequence continues at coordinate 507,079,376 of OZ014520.1, forward strand.
GTAAGTGTTTGAGCAGCCAGGTATGGAACAGAGGAGCACAACACCTTACCAACCTCCCTCTCTGCTTCTCATTCCTTTGGTGAACAGAATAATAGAAATCTCCCAGCAAGGTGGGCACTGGGTTCCTCAAAAGGAAGAGATGAATAGAATTCTTGCTGATAAACTTGGGCTCATCTGCAAATAGTATAACCCCATATATACTGAGGGCTAACAATGCACAAACTGCCTTCCATTCTCCCAAGGAGGCCTTCAGGATGGCCTGAGAAGTTAGAAAGTCCAAGTGTAGGCCAGGAATTCCAGCCTTTGTTGACATGTTCTGCTCAATCAAAATAGGTTCCAAATGTAGTGCCTTTGCCACTTCTTCATTGCCGGGAGAAGTCATTTCAGGGTTGAAGGGGACACCACCCCTGACAGGTACTCCAATCAATGATGAAAACTCCTCCAACAGAGGTCCCAACTGAAAATTCTGGAAAGTGAAGCATCTCAAAGGAGGATCATAGAACTGTAGGCAAGTGTGAATCAAACTCCTCTGAGAAGGGTCCAAGTCCATAACCATATCAAGGATGCCTCCATAATGTTCTCTGAATAATGGGATATGGTCTGGAGTGATAAGTGCTTGGACCTGCCTGATGCCAGCCAGCACAGGCTCAAAGAAATGGTAAGAAATGTTGCTCTTTTTGGGTGCCATGACTGCTGATGAAGAGCTGAAAACAGATGCTGATGATGAAGACTGATACTGGAGATGAGCCACTGAGAGGCTGAGGATGATGATGGAGGTAGCTGAAGCAGGCCACTTATGAAGATATCTGAAGCAGATTACTGATGAACAGGGGTCTATGCAGATGAAGGGGTCAAAACCAAGCCAAATGAAATGTGGATACCCTGAAAAACAAATAAGCAAATGTTAAATGATGCAATGATGATGTATGCAAATGATATGCAAGGGTTTGTGATCGAGATGGATCTGATTACTGCCTGGGTATAAAGGTCCATGTATGTTCAAGAAGTCCAGATGGGGGTTCAAAAAGTCCAGTAACCAAGGTGGGGGACTCAAATAAAGAGTCACATGTCCTGGGTTAAATCACAAGAACTGTCCAAAGTGAAGCATTCTTAAACACAATAGGTAACAGGGTATGATGTGGCCAAGGGTTCCTGCAAACCTGTAAACAGCCCAACCCCCTCACAGGTAGTGTTCTAAAACAAGGATCCTCAGACTTGGATCAGTTATGAGAAGTGTAAACACTTCTAACCCGGAGGTACAGTGTTTACAATAACCATAAAAGATCCTCCTCTAATTCACCTCAGTTTCTGAAGGTCATAATAAAGGTCATCCAGGCTTAGCAGGCTTCCCAGATAGCCCTAGCACTACAAGAGATCTGTAGCACAGAGTTCTCAAGAAGAAACCCACATCTGAACCGTGTTTCATATTCCCGCACCAGACCGAAATGGAATGGGAAAGAACATGAACCACTCTAGCCTAGGTGTCACTCAGGTCCCAGGTATAGGACCTTAAACTCTCAATAGAACCCCACCCACCAAAGCAAAAACCAGATCCAGCCAGATGACAATATGACAGTATGATATATAAAGCTGTAAAGAAAGCAATAAATAACTGTACATAAAGCAGTAAATAAAGCAACTTTATAAACACAAATAGCACATAACACCCCAATAAACACAAATCAATCAAGCGCTAGGAGGAACCCACAAAAAGAACCAGAAGCCCTGGTTATAGAATAAGATTCCCCAGCAGAGTCGCCAAGCTGTCGCTCCCACCAAAATGACACCTAAGGTCAGAATGGGTACAGATGCGAACGGTCGGCGAAAGAGGAGATGAGAACACACAGGAGTGAACTCAGAAAGACAAGAGTCGCCAGCTAGGCATTTTTATCCCGGAGGAAAGGTAATGCTGCATAAACCTAGAAAAGATATGGATAAGACGGTTGCGAACCAGAGAGACTGAGAAAGGGGGTTGGTTACAACCTGGGAAGGTATTAGCACCCAGATTGTCCGCCGTACTCGACGGGATCCACGCTTAAAAGATTTATGTTTTAAAGGGGGTAGTGTCAGTGCAATTTGTGTATCAAAACTGGAAAGAATGCAAGTGTCAGTGTAAGAGAAATGTGAAGTGTATGAGATAAGTGTCAGTGTAAGGATAAGAATGAAATGCTAAAGACTATGAGGCTAAAAGAATAATGCTGGAAGGAGGGGGAATATACATAGACTTTTGTTCGATAACTGTTAAGTTATGCCTACGTATCCTCTCGTGCAATGAGGAAGTCAGAACACCGTAGTTCGACCCAAAGAGGCTGAAAGGTAAATTGACTTGTGAACTGCTTGCTTGTCTATGCTCAAGTGTATGACCTGTCTGGCCCAGGTGCAAACTGTCTTGCATTAGACGGAAGAAGCGAGTTCTCTTTTGTGAGTGAATGAGATGAGAAAAGAATCCCGGAGGAGACGATTATTGTTTGTTTTTGAGTTTTCAGTTTTTTATTGCTTTTGGAAGTTTGTCATAAATTAATGAGCTTAAGCCTGAACCAATGGGTTAGTAAACTCATCACATCCTCCCTCTGATTAGGGGTAATGAGAATACCTTAAGTGTGAAGTCAGCTTCTCACACTTAATCACCATGATGTAGGATTAAGATCATTAACCTACTTGTTATTATTTAGATGTTTTTGTTGTTTTTGTTTATTGTTGAGTAATGAGATTAAGCCATAATCAGGGATTAAACAGACTCATTACACCATCCTAATAGAAGGATAATAGATGAGGATGTTTAAGCTGAGGAAGACTCCTCAACTTAATCCATGATTAGGGATTAACCTCATGACAAAACAAAGCCTTTATTAAATGGATTTTAGTTAATTATAAGTTGAAGAAGTGAGTTTTATGGTTTGTAAGACAACTTGAGGGGGACTTGTCCATTAACACTAGGGTTAGTCCTTCTCAACCAATTAAGGAAGAATTAAAACCCTAATGCAAGGCCCAAGTTACAAGCTTAATGTCTTAGTGATTATTAAGTGAATTGATTAAGGATTTAAACACATTAAGGGTTTAACACTTAGGATTAAAGTTATACACTCCATCCTAATAGAAGGATGCAGGCATAAGCTTAATCACAAAGCCTTAAAGCCTTTAGGGCTTAGTCCCTGATTATGAGATGAGAAGAGAAGACTCAAAGAGACACAAAGGTAAAAGCTAAGTGGGGGGACTAATCAAACCCTAATTATTGTCATGCTTGGTTGTTTCTATGGTTAGTGAGGCTTGCAAGAAGATCTTCAAGGAACCACCAAGGAGAGAAGCAGATGAGAGGAGCAGAGAGAAGCAAAACAACTTGCTTCAATTAAGAAGACAAGTTGCTTGAAGAAAGAAAGTAAGATGAACATGAATGAGCAAGCTCAATCCAATACACATACAAAATGCAGCAAAGGAAGTGAAAGAGAGATTAAAAGAGATTGTGAGAAGTGAAGGAAAATTCACTTCTCAATACAACTTACCACCTGAAAAGTTAGTAAAGAAATGAAATGCAATGCAAAATGAGATGCAATGTCATGATGCAAACCAAAAACAGAAGTATAAGTATGATGTTAATAATGCTAAGAGATGATGCAAACATGAGGCAAGGCATTAGAATGATCATACAAACATATGGATGCAAGAGAAGCATGCTTAGAACCATGGATGTTCATGAAAAGTTATGGAATGCAAAAGACATATAACATGGCAAATGAAGGATGCAATGATCAAACATGATTCTAATATGTCCTAAGATGTATTATGAATCAAATGGATGCACAAAATGTCATGAAAAGTCATGGTATGCAAGCAAATGGAAGATGGATGCAAAGGCAGGCATGAATTAGGGTTATATGCAACATACAAAGCAAAAATCCAAAACCAGAAGCAAATGACATGATAAAAATTTGAAAATGCAATCAAAGATACCCTATACCTATACAAACTCACTTCCCAAAGGAGGGGATCTAACTCTTAACCTAGTGAGAGTTATGAATTTTCTAAGATTGCTAGGGTTTTAAGGGTGATCCTCAAGGTAAAATGTCAAACAAATTGAAAATGAAAGATAAAAATGAAACAAAAATGTTTTTAGAAACTAGAAGTCATGCATAGAACAATGCAAAAAGAATCATTCACAAACTCAACTTTGTTTAAAAGTTATGAATTTTTGAAGTTAGGGTTAAAAAATGAACAATTTAAGAACCCTAATTCAAATGAAAAATGTCAAAGCATGATCAAAACCAAAAAGAAATTTGTGTGGTGAGTTTGTAAATGTTTCTAAATGTGCAAAGATGTTCTCTGATTTTTTTTGTGATTTTTAAATACTTAAATATATTTTTAATTAATTAAAATCAATTAACTAATTAAAAATAACATTTAAATGATTTAAAAATAATTTTTAATGCCAAAAAGTAAAAATAAAAATATTTTTGGTTTCTGAAAATTAATAAAATGTTTGATAAAAATTTTCAGAATTTTTTGACGTTTTTTACTATTTTTAAAAATTCGTACAAATTAAATAAAAAACAAATGAATTAAAAATTAATAAAAAGGAAAAGTAATCTCATCCTAAGGCTGATATTCAAACTTGGGGGAGGAAGTTTGACTGCGCGCGCGAATTGATGGTCAATATTGACTCTGGCTTAATTAATTTAATTATGATTTATTAAATTAATAAAAACAGGTTAGGGTTTAATGACTTAATCTGGACCACTCAAAACTTAAGCTAATCCGCATCCAATGGCTACGAACGCATCTGGCAAACTAATTAGGGTTAGGGCTTAATGACTTTCAGGTGACCGGAGGGAAGCTCCGGTCATCTTCTCCGGCGGGTCAAAAACCCTAAAACATGCTACAGGCCACCATTCATCAAATTGAACACAAGGAAATGATCCTCTACCCAAACCCCATTCAAATCACCCCTCAAACAACATTTATAACCCAAGAACAGAGGGAATCGAAGCAAACAAATTTCACGGGTGAAATTTCAGAGAGCAACCAAATGCTCATTTCTTCACCATTTTTTATTCTAAAGATACCAGCATGATCAGCATGCCATATACTTTCATTTTGTAACAAAAAATACAAGCTCTGAAAAGTTTGAGGTTTGAAGCTACCTGAGAAGAAGAACTGTGAAGATGAGCTTTCCTGGCCTTTCTCTTATGCAAACTGCCTCTCCTGAACCTTTTGAGCTCAATGGAATGCTTCAAAACTTTTGTTGATGGCTGATTTGTGAAGATGAGTTCTGGTGTAGCAGGTTTCACAGTTGAGATACATGGGGTTTCAAGCTGTTTCAATGGTGGATTTTGGTTCCATGGAAGATGTGTGATTCATTGGTGAAGAGAAAATGAATGTTTGATGGTTGTGGAAGGAGATTCGAAGAGAGGAAAGTTTTGACAGTTTTTGGAGTATGCTGCAATGTGTGTGTTCTGAGCCTATGTCCTTCTTGTTTTATGACCTTGAGGCAATCCATAAGCAATCCTAACAATCTAGGAGGGCAGGTATGCACTGTGGGAATGGTATGGGGTGATTGGCCAAAAAGTCAAGTTTTGTGTACTTGCAGCATGGGCTATGGCAGAGGCAGTCTAGAGGCTTGTCCTGCCTCAGCTTGAGTCAAGGATGACCCTTGGATGGCTCATGAAAGACTGCTGCATTTGGATCATGAGTTGAGAGAGTTTTTGCAACTTGCTCACTTGTTACATTTCATGACTTTTGGTTATGTACATGTGAGAAAACCTTGCTGAATTTTGGTGTGTGATGCCTCATGAAGTCATGGCAATGCTTTGAAACCAGCTAGAGATCATACAATCCCTTTGAGAATGATTTTGCAAAAAATCCCTCTTTGTACTTTCATGAAGAATGGCCTATGGTTATGTGAAAATCAAAGCAAATAAATGAGAAATTCCTTGGGCCAATTCTGATTTTAGGTCATGCATTGCTTTGGTATGATGATTAGAGGTCATATTGAAGTCACATAAAGGCTTGCCATGAGAAATTGCAAGTTTTCCACTTTGTGCAAAAATGAAATTTCAATGATTTTATCCAACTTTGCAAGGCCATAACTTTTGATCCAAAATGAATTAGAATGAGTTCTTGTACTTTTTGAAAAGGGAATGATCCATTCTACAACTTTCATGACCAAAGTTTTCTCATTTGAGGCATTTTTGAATCAAAAAGCAAGGGTTGAAAAAGTTTCCCAAAATGGCAAGTTTCCATTACAAGTCATTTTCCCAAAAAGTCAACTTTGCAAATGGCTTGAAATTCTTCAATTTTGTGAACTTCCAACATCTTCTATGATCAAATAAAGATCATACACAATCAAAATGATGAAGAACACCCTTTGGTTGGGTCATTGAGGGCCTCAGATGCCCTGATTTTGCACTGACTTGCTCAAAAAGTCAACTCTTGATCAGATGACTTCCCCATGGAATTTCTTCATGAAAATTGATATGCATGATCCCTATACCATATAGAGACCAATAGAAACAAGAATGACCAAAAAATTTGGAGTTATGGCCTTTGAAACCAAAACCCTAATTCTAGGTCATCTGTGCAGTCAAACTTGGCTCTGCTTCCATGCCATTCTCAGTTCTTGTGATTTTTTGACATTCTTTACTTTGAGAGGATATAATATGGTGCTTGAACATACATGGACCCCTTTGAAGTGATTGATGACCTTTGGAGTGGCTCAAATGGCTCAGGGATAACTCAGATCACAAACCCTAGATGCAGATGACTTTGAAACAATGCAGTGAAGCAAATATGCAATATGGGATGCTATGATTGAAATTATGCACATGAGAAGATCACAAGCCATGGTGTGAATGGGTGAGGGAAAATTTGGGGTGTTTACAGACGTCAACATCGTGGGTGAAGCTAACTGTTGGATGACCCTAATATTCAATTACTTGACCAAGGACGAGTTACCGACGAATCCAAAAACGGCCAGCATCGTGCGTCGTAGGTCATGCTCATATACCATGGTCGGGGGGAAAATGTATCGTCGAGGTTTCTCCACGCCACTCCTCATATGCGTCGAGGAGGAAACCATTCCACATGTGTTGAGAAAAGTCCACGAAGGAATCAACACACAACATCCAGGTGGGCAATCGCTAGCCCGCAAAATCCTACGAGCAAGATATTACTGGCCAACGATGCAGAACGACGCGAAGGAGCACGTTAAAAAATGTGACAAATGCCAACGACATGGTGATGTACGCATGGCACCTCCCACCGAGCTGAAATCACTATCTTCCCCATGGTCGTTTTCCTGGTGGGGGTTGGATATATTAGGGCCTTTCCTCATCGGCACCGGGCAAAACAAATATATCATCGTGGGCGTCAATTATTTCACTAAATGGATAGAAGCAGAGACCTTGGCCAAAATCACTGCACTCAACATCTTACGCTTCTTCAAGCAGAGCATCCTCGCCTGGTTCGGGATACCGCTCGCCATCATGACAGATAATGGGACCCAGTTCACCAACAAACAATTCCAGGAGTTCTTAGCCTCGGTGGAAACCAAACAGAACTTCGCCTAGGTCGAGCACCCTTAGACTGACGGGACTGTGGAAGCTGCGAACAGGGTAATCTTAAGAGGTCTGAAATGGAGGATGGACGAGCACAAAAAATGCTGGGTAGAAAAATTGCACATCGTACTTTGGGCGTACAGGACCACACCTCATTCAACGACCGAGGAATCCCCATTCCGGCTAGCATATGGGACCGAAGCAGTAATCCCCATAGAAATGCACGTACCGTCCAGGAGAATAGAATCACCTATGGACCAAGACACCAAATCTGAAACAATGAGAGAAGAGCTCGACTTAGTCGAAGAGATCCGATCGAAATCTGCTCTTCGAGAAGCTACACTTAAACAAAAGATAGCAGCTCGACATAACACCAAGGTTATTAAGCGAGCATTCGAAGTCAGAAGTATCATCTTGAGGAGGAATCACAAAGACTCTCGAGAAGGGAAGCTGGCACCAAATTGGGAGGGCCTGTATCGTGTCCGAGCAAAGACCGAAAATGGAGCCTGTAACACGGTGGGAGAACTCGACTTTTAGTCAAATTGTGGATAGCAAGAGTCGCTACTGACTTTTATTTTATCCAAGTGGAAAAGGACATAAAAGAACAGGAAAGACCTATTTTTTTAAAAGACTTGAGTTCGGGGGGTAGGTTATATAAAGGGAAGGTGTTAGCACCCTTTATATCCATGGTTATCCATGGGCTCTTAGTTACTTAGCTCACTTTATTTGTTTTTGGAATGTGTAGTGTGTGATTAGAAATTTTCTAAGTACTTTGTAATGATCCTCGTATGGATGTATACAAAGCCTTGGTTGAAAATGTTTTGAAAATATTGTGAGGTGTGAAAAGTATTTTTGAAGAGTGAGCAAGTAACTATGAGGTACCTACCCTATACTAAGTCATTCATGTTCTTATATGTCCTTTCAAGGGTAGGATTGTCCCTATTATTAAGGAATATGTAGTCATTACCTTGGATTTATTAAGGGACAGGCGTAGGGTCATCGTATGGTCAATGAAGGCAACATGTATGAGTGTCTTTAGCAATTCGTAGGGACTATCATCATTTATTCGAAGGGACAAAGGTCATTATATCATAGACAACCTCGTAGGGAATTGAACTTTTAAATTGGAAGGGACTTGATGATTTATACTTGAAGGGACTTTGCTTAAGACACCCCTATATTCGAGGGACTTGACCATATTTTAAGGCAACCAAGAGGAATATCCTAGGAAGTGCAGATGGCGATCAAAGATCGACTTATGTGTGTGAGTGTTATTTTTCAGATATTTGTCTTGAATTTAATTTTCTAAGTTCAATTATTTACAGTTAGTTTTGCACTCCCTAAATTACTAACCACACAGTTTATAATAAAGATTAATAAGCAAAAAGAAAATTCTAAATTATTACAAGGCTTATGGGCAGATACAAAATAATTGGATGAAAATAAATAATAAGAATAATGAAGCAAATATAATAAAGCAAGAATAATAAATATAAATAAGTAATAATAATAAATAAAGCAATAATAATAAAGTAATAAAGAAATAATAAAAAGATTAGAATTTTAAAAGAAATTATTTTAAGTTAAATAAATTAAAATTTTAGAGATTATTAGAAAAATATAAGTTTAAATGATTTAATAATACTAAAAAAAATATGTTAAAAATTTATACAAATCAACAAAAAAAGGTTAAAAAAATATTTTAATTAGGGTTAGAGAAAATTAGGTTAAACACTTTTAGGATTAATAAAATATTAGGGTTAGTTAAAAAATTAGGGTTTTAAAATAATTAGTTAAACTTAATAAATTAGTTTTATATATATATATATATATATATATATATATATATATATATATATATATATATATATATATATATATATATATATATATATATATTAAACGTTATGTACAAAATTATTATTAGAAAAATAAGATTAATTAAAATAAGTATTAAGAAAAATTATGAGTTTAATAAAAATATAAAATTTAGTTACTTATAAAAAAACATTATTGGTTAGTTAATTTTTGAAATAATAATAATTAATAATTATAAAAAATAGAAAAGAAAGAAAATATGCAAAAATAAAGGTGGGGAGGCCTGGTTTTGATCCCAGGACCTCCCCTTACCAGACCAAGAAGCTACCACCAGGCCGCACACAGTTTGTTATCCTAGGAAGTAAAAACAAATGTTATATGAGGAACCTGCAACATAAAGCAAAATATTAAAAAAAATAGGAGGGACCTGAGAATCGAACCCAGGCCCTTTGCTTCACAGACGCGCGCGTTTACCAACTGAGCCAAGCTGCATAGTTAATCATCCTGCGAAACAAAACAAACATAAGCCATAACTCAATTTCAAAAATCCTGAGCGCGCCAACCTTCATCTTTAACCTCCGTCCATCCATTTAGGTTCTAGCTACAACAAGCATGTCGCTATAGCTTATAGCGACGGTTTTTTCCCGTCACCAAAGGTCCTGCATCTCAAAAATTAACAATACACAACATAAATTCATTCTAAATACATTAATCGATTGCAAATGCTTCTATGAATCTAAAGAATCCATCAATTTGTGGTAGAATTGCCTTTAATCGAAAAACCTAAATTCGAAAGGTTTAAACCCTAATAATGGCATTTCATGCATTTGGCTATGGAACTCCAATCTAACAACCCAGAATCGTTCATTGCTTCACTATAAACAACTTTAAACAATCAAAAACAACTTATGTTAGCCAAATCAATGAAACCAATTTTTTTTTTGAAAACCAACATAAAAGAGATTCGGTTATGGTATATGGATGCGATTTAAATGATGTAAATGGTTAGGATAGCATCAAGAAGCATCAAGGATCATATTTAAACCTTAAGAACACCTTAATTTGACCTGCAAGCAAGAAATCGAAATTGTGTTTCTTGGAAAAAATTTAAGTTTGAACAATGTGTTTTTTGCCTCTGAATTCGTGTTCCATGCTTGTGTTGAGTTCATGAACTTATAAGGATTGAATTTAGGTCAAAAAAACTTGTGGATTTGTGGGCTTATGAGATAACTTGAGTGTGAAGATTTCTCACTTTCAAATATTCAAAAACTCTCATCCATCCTTTCCAATTTTGATCCAATCTAATTTCAATTGACTTTCAATCATTCCAAATATGATTTAAATGATTTCCAATCACATATCTTGTCCATTATTTGATTTTTTCATATTTAATTTATATTTAAATTGTATTTTAATGAATAAAATCCAAATAAATAATAAATAAATAATAAAAATCAGAACTTTTTGGTTTTGGGTCGTGCTTGAGGTCATCACAAAGATTGGATTGCAACATGATTGGCCCATTAGGAAAAATTTGGTCTTAAGGCCTTATTTTCTTCATACACCCTTCAAAAATCTCCCAACTTTGACAAGGCATAAATCCTTTAATTTTAAGGATATGAAGGTGTTCTTTGACATTTTGGAAAGCTTAAAGATTCCTCTAACCAACCCCTTTGGTCCCATGTCCATATCTTTTACCATTTTCAAATTATGCCCTTTGGAAGATGTTGACTTTTTGTTGACTTTTGAAATGACCTGTAATGTTTTAGCTCATACCTTCCAAATGAAGCATTTTTAGGATTGGATTATGAGACAAAAAGTTGTAGAGAATTCTATTTCCTTCAAAATGAGTTTTGGATGGGAAATTTTTGATGAAGCATGTGAAAGTTATGGCTGGTCAAAGTTCAGTTGACTTTTCCTTAGAAAACCCTAATTTAGAAACTCCTGATTCTTGATGATCTGAAACTTCCTTGATGAATCATGATCAACCCTTGATTAAATGATGAATTTTACTTCATAAACTTGATGTTGGCAAAAAATATTGAAGTTTGACTTTAATTTGACCACAACTGACCTCAGTTTGACTTTTTAACTACTTTGACTGATTTTTTCATATCTGATCATCTGACTGAGCAAGCTCTTTGGGAAAGCTTTGAAAATTGACATGGGGGTTCTTGAATATATGTGGGATGTTATGAAGCTCAATTGAGGCCTTGAAAATAATTTTAACCTGAGGAAACACAAAACCCTAGTTTTGGATACTTTGCTTAGGAGGAGGCATTGTCTGGGGAAACGTCCACACTTCTTGATCAATTGGGAGTCTTGAGGATCTTATGATCATCTAGAAGTCTTGAGAGAGGTTGTCTTGATTGTGGGAGGGCAAAGTTTGGGGTGCAACAACTGCTCCTTGTTCAATTTTCTGGAATCTGAGGAGTTAGATTGACATGTACGCCATTCATGACTTGAAGATTGAAGAGGATTGGACACAAAAGCCCAAAAATTTGCACTCGCCGGTGTGTAGAATGATACTTTTGGTTGATTGTGATGCTTAAATGGGCTTAAAGATGCCATTCGGATAAAGAGTCTTCTGATATGTTTCTTAAGTATGAAGATAACTTTTGGGGAAGAATAAATGACGGCCCAAAAATGAGATAACCTTCGGGAAGAATAAACGACGGCCCGAGGTAACAAGATAACCTTTGGGAAGAATAAATGACGGCCCAAGGTATCAATAGGGGTTTTAGGAAGAATAAACGACGACCCAAAAATGAGATAACCTTCGGGAAGAATAAACGACGGCCCGAGGTAACAAGATAACCATTGGGAAGAATAAACGACGACCCAAGGTATCAATATGTCTTTTAGGAAGAATAATCGACGGCCCAAAAATGAGATAACCTTCGGGAAGAATAAACGATGGCCCGAGGTAACGAGATAACCATTGGGAAGAATAAACGACGGCCCAAGGTATCAATATGGCTTTTGGGAAGAATAAACGACAGCCCAAAATGAGATAACCTTCAGGAAGAATAAACGACGGCCCGGGGTAATAAGATAACCATTGGGAAGAATAAACGACGGCCCAAGGTAAATTGGATTTTGGGAAGAATAAATGACGGCCCAAAATGAGATAACCTTCGAGAAGAATAAACGACGACCCAAGGTAATAAGATAACCATTGGGAAGGATAAACGACGGCCTAAGGTAAGTTGGCTTTTGGGAAGAATAAACGACGACCCAAAATGAGATAACCTCCGGGAAGAATAAACGACGGCCCGAGGTAACAAGATAACCATTGGGAAGAATAAATGACGGCCCAAGGTAAGTTGGCTTTTGGGAAGAATAAACGACGGTCCAAAATGAGATAACCTTCGGGAAGAATAAACGACGGCCCGAGGTAACAAGATAACCATTGGGAAGAATAAACAACGGCCCAAGGTAAGTTGTTGATGAAGTTTTTCTGCTGGAGAATTAACCTGAAAAACAAGGTTAGTTTGGTGCAAATATAATGATATATGCGTATGATATGATATGATGTATGTACGAATGAATTATGTCGAGAAGCTGATCAGTAGCTTCATATAACAACTGCTGGCTGGGGAAAATAAATCCCGATTTGTTGCTGAGGAGCATGAAGACTTCGTTCCTATCTTGTTTAAGAATATCGTACTTATAACCTCTCGTTTTCGTTCGCCATACTTCTTATTGAAGGATTAAGTTCCTGAATATCCTGACTGAGGATAAAAGAGATGGACATAGATCCGAGAGACTTATGTAATTAAGTATCAATTCTTCGGAGGATATGATACTGCTTAAAGACTTCGTCAAGCTGGAAATGTAAGCTAATACTTGAGGTATTCCGTAAGGATATCCGTAAAGATTACTCTGTGGGGATGAACCTGCAAAGCTTCGTTGAATTCCTATCTCCCTTTGTTCTTAGTAAATGCTATTATTGTATTTTATGCATTTCTGGTAAACATCAATCATATTCAAAGGCATATATACATTAAAACATAACCAATGGACGTTTTTCGCTTTAGTAAAAGGGGAAAAGTAAAGCTGAATAAAGAAATGGAGTTTTACTTATTTTAGAAATAGACCTATAAATAGGCAGGTTTTAACATGGAGACGAAAATCCTAGTAAGAGGAATTCGTCAAAGAAATTTTTACAAGGAAAAATAGCTATGTGTAAATAATCCTATTGAGTTTCAACTTTGCTATTGCCATTATCTTCAATTATCTCATCTTCAGCTATTGGAGAAGAAACGATTGGACTGATCGGTATCTTGTTGAACTTGACATAGATAACACAACTAGTAGAGGTTGCATGGGTGATCCAACGAGACATAGTCATACGCTTTAATCCCTAACTTTTTCCTGGATTGCCCATTCAGGTTTTCAATCCACTGGGATACCCTTTTTTGCCCAAGCCGCCTTTTCAGGTTTTCGACTTGCCGGGTGTACATTTTTTTTATATATATATCCCTAATTTTTTCCCGAACCCTTTTGGTTCGCCGGGATGCCCTTATTTTTGCCTAGGCCAGTTAACCTAGCGGGTCTCTTTTCATGCGTAGTATTTTTTAACTATGTTAGCGTTCACAGGCTGCGGGAAATCTTCACCATCCATAGTGGTAAGCATCATAGCACCTCCAGAAAATATTCTCTTAACAACAAATGGCCCTTCATATGTGGCGGGTCCATTTGCCCCTGGGATCACCCTGTGGTAATATAATACGTTTGATTACCAAATCACCAGCCTGATACATATGCTGCCTAACTTTCTTATTGAAGGCTTTAATCATACGTTTCTGATACATCTGACCATGATAAACAGCTGCTAGTCTTTTCTCATCAATCAAGTTTATCTGGTCAAGTCGAGTCTGAATCCATTCATCTTCATCCAAGCCTGCATCCTTCATAATTCTTAAAGAGGGAATCTGAACTTCAATGGGTAAAACTGCTTCCATACCATAGACAAGGGAAAATGGGGTTGCCCCTGTTGAAGTACGTATGGTGGTACGATAACCATGAAGAGAAAATGGCAACATCTCATGCCAATCCTTATATGTAACTGTCATCATTTGCAAGATCTTCTTAATATTCTTGTTGGAGGCTTCCACTGCACCATTCATATTTGGACGATATGGAGAAGAATTGTGATGTTTAATCTTGAATTGCGTGCAGAGATCATTAATCATATTGTTGTTTAAATTAGTACCATTGTCTGTGATAATCCTTTCAGGGATGCCATATATACATATAAGATTATACTTGATGAATCGAGCCACAACATTCTTGGTAACAGAAGCAAATGAAGCTGCCTCTACCCCTTTTGTGAAGTAATCAATAGCTACAAGGATGAAACGATGTCCATTAGAGGCAGTAGGTTTGATATCACCAATCATATCAATTCCCCACATGGAAAAAGGCCATGGAGCAGTTAGAACATTCAACGGAACTGGAGGCACGTGAACCTTATCAGCATAAATCTGGCATTTGTGACAAGTTTTGGAGTGTTGGTAGCAGTCAGCTTCCATGGTAGACAATAATAACCTGCTCTCAGAATCTTCTTAGCCATTGTATGCCCACTATAATGAGTACCAAAGATCCCATCATGCATGTCTTCCATAATCTCTAATGCTTATTTCTTATCCACACAGCGAATCAAAGTTGAATCGTGGTTGCGCTTGTACAGAGTTCCATTACTCAAGAAGAATTTAGCAGAAAACCTCCTCAGAAGCTTCTTATCATTGACATATGCCCCTTCAGGGAACTCCTGAGCTTCAAGATACCTCTTCACTTCATGGAACCAAGGATTTTCTTCTACTCCTTCAGTACCCACTTCATTGCAGTATGCAGGTTTATCAAATCGATCAATAGTAATTCTCAGAGCTTCATCATCCCAACTGATTTCAAACATAGATGCCATGGTAGCTAATGCATCTGCCAATTGATTCTATTCTCGTGGAATATGTCCAAAGGTAATCTCTTCAAAGTATGGGATCAAAGACAACACATGCTCTCTGTAAGGGATAAGATCAGGATTCCTGGTGTCCCAATCTCCTTTAACTTGACTAACTATTAGGGCTGAATCTCCATACACATCCAAAAATTGGATCTTCATCTCAATAGCAACCTTGATACCCATGATGCACGCTTCATACTCAGCCATATTATTGTTACATTTAAAACAAAGCTTTGCAGTAACTGGTGTATAACAACCTTTAGGAGAGATAATCACAACACCAACACCATTACCAAGCGCATTAGAAGCTCCATCAAAAACCATAGTCCATCGGGATCCTTGTCCAGTTCCTTCATATTGTCTAGGTTCTTTAGTAACAATCATAATATCCTCATATGGAAATTCAAAATTCATAGATTGATAATCATCCATTGCTTGATGAGCCAAATGGTTAACTACTACACTTCCTTTGATTACTTTTTGAGTAGTATACTGTATGTCATATTCCGTCAAGATCATTTGCCATCTTGCTATTCGTCCGGAGAGAGCAGGTTTCTCAAATATATACTTGATTGGATCCATTTTTGAAATCAATAAAGTGGTATGAGTCAACATATTCTGTCTTAGTCGGCGAGCACCCCATGCCAAAGCGCATCAAGTTTTCTCGAGCAGTGAGTATCTTGTTTCACAGTCGGTAAACTTTTTGCTAAGGTAGTATATTGCCTGCTCTTTTCGACCAGACTCGTCATGTTGCCCAAACACACACCCCATTGAGTTATCCAATACTGTCAAGTACATAATCAAGGGTCTTCCTTGAACTGGTGGCATCAATATAGGAGGTTCCTGTAGGTACCTTTTGATCTCATCAAAAGCTACATGGCATTCGTCATTCCATTCTAATACTTGATCTTTCTTCAACAACTTGAAGATTGGTTCACAAGTAGAAGTCAACTGGAAAATAAATCTTGCAATGTAATTCAGTCGTCCCAGGAAACCTCTAACTTCTTTCTCAGTACAAGGAGCAAGCATCTCTTGTATAGCTTTTACCTTTGCAGGATCTACTTCAATACCTTTACCACTGACAATAAAACCCAGAAGTTTACCAGATCTAACTCCGAAAGTACACTTGTTTGGATTTAACCTTAACTTGTATTTCTTCACCCTCTCAAACAACTTGTGCAGGTGATCAAGGTGCTCTTCTTCATTCTGAGATCTGGCTATCATATCATCCACATATACCTCTATCTCATGGTGAATCATATCATGGAACAAAGCTACCATAGCACGCTGATATGTTGCCCCAACATTCTTCAAACCAAATGGTATTACCTTATAGCAAAAAGTGCCCCATTGTGTAACAAATGTAATCTTCTCCATATCTTCAGGTGCCATCTTAATCTGATTATACCCAGAGAAACCATCTATAAAATATAATACCTTATGTTGAGCAGCGTTGTCTACCAGAACATCAATATGTGGAAGTGGAAAATCATCTTTAGGGCTGGCTCTATTCAAATACCTGTAATCTACACACATGCGTACTTTACCATCTTTCTTAGGCACCGACACCACGTTTGCAACCCATTGTGCATAAGAAGTAACAACTAAAAACCCTGCATTGAATTGTTTCATCACCTCTGCCTTAATCTTTTCTGACATATCAGGACGCATACGACAAACTTTCTGTTTTATTGGACGACAATCCTCTTTCACTAGTAGACGGTGAACCACAATATCTGTATCTAGCCCCGACATATCTTCATAAGACCAAGCAAAAATTTCCACGTAATCATGTGACATCTGAATCAACCTATTCTTGATACCATCCTCTAGTTCAGCCCCTATCTTGATCTCTTTCCTGTTTTCCTCGGTTCCCAAGTTCACAACTTCGATTGGTTCCTCGTGTGGTTGTATAGTTTTCTCTTCTTGTTGTAGTAATCTAGCCAACTCTATATGTACTTCACAATCTTCCTCCTTTCCATCCTCTACTTGATATATCGGATTCTTGAAGTCATGAATGGAAATAGCAAAATTGTTATCAATAGGATCCAGAGTGGATGAAGATATGCATTTTAGTGACGTGGGTGTGTGTAAGAACACATAGTTTTTTTTTGTTGATAAAATGAAAAAGTAAAAGAAAGACAAAGAGCGCAATATTTACGAAAGCGAGAAACGTCCATTGATTTTATTGAATGAAAATATGCAAATGAAATGACAACCCTAACAAGCATACCATTGTGCCTCGGGCAAGGCACAAGGCTTAAAAGTATTTAGTTGTTCAAAGTTACAAAAAATAAATTTAGAAAAATGAAATAGCATTTACTCCTGACTAAAGGAGATAGGAATAACGTCTTCAGCCTTCCAATTGTTGAGTCCATCCCCCATGGTAGGAAAAATCCAATCGTCCAGGTTGTAACCTTCATCATAATCTTTCACAGCATTGACTTGGTCCTTTATGATTCCTCCATGAGTGATATGAGCAGCACGAGCATGACGAACAACCTTCTGAGATTCTTCTTCAACCACAACTCTAGCATCTTTAAGGGAGGCCATTGTAGGAGGCACTCTGGTAATCACATGAACTCTTTTAACAACAGGGAGAGCTTCAATAGTAGGAACGACTTGAGGAACCACTTCAAATATCTGGCAAGGAGTCTCAACAAATTCACCCTCCATCTCAACATATTTAAAAGTATTCACATGAATGACCATGTATTCTTCTTCACCATAAACAGTGACAATCTTTCCTTTCACCAGATATTTCAGCTTCTTATGTATAGTGAAAGTCACAACACCTTCCCCATGGATCTAGGGGCGCCCAAGAAAACAGGAGTACGCATGACGAATATCCATCACATAGAAAATGGAATCAAAGACTTGAGAGCCTACTTTGACTGGAAGATCCGCCTCTCCATGCACCATTCTTCTTGAACCATCAAAGGCCCTCACCACCACATTACTTGGTCTTAACACTACATCCAATGAAGAACCTTTATCCACCAATACATGAGACAAAGTAGTGCCCCTACACTCAATGGAGACGTGCAAAGATCTATTATGGTTTCTTTTAGCAGGAGTCAAATCAGCATCAGTAAAACCCAAGCCATTATCACTAGTTAGATGAGCAACACAATTTTCAAATTGGTCCATAGAGATTTCATGTGGCACATGAGTAGTCTTCAGGAATTTGATTAAAGCCTTGGCGTGGGCTTCAAAACACAATAACAGAGATAACATGGAGATTTTGGAGGGAGTATGCCCCAACTGGTCAACAACATCATAATCACTCTTGCGGATGATCTTAAGTACTTTTTCCATCTGCTTAGAGAGATCTTCACTAACTGGTGCCTCAGCTTGAATAGGTTTAATCAATAGTCCTTTTCCCCAAGCCTCAGTACTTGGCCCAGAGTTAGAGATATGAATTTGAGTAGCAGCAACCTTTGAGGTGTCTTCTGAAGAGAAAATTCTTCCACTCCTGGTAACCTTACTGGATCCAACAATATTGTCCACATCAAGATTAACATCAGTAACAGGTGCATCAGTCAAAGGTTCTTGTTTGACACCATGGATATAAATATCAGAACCATAATTCCAGGGTATAGCCTTGTCAGAAGTGTATGGGATAGGACCAGGAGTAGTAATAATCATTGGAGCCACCTTTGGCTCAGCAGTAATCTTCACAGGACCCTTAAAAGTGATCCTCACTGGACCATTGGAAGTAATCTTCACAGGAATCTTGTTAACCATAACCACATCTTCAACTTTCAAATCTTGAGCCAAACCCCCACATAGACTCTCTATAGAAGGGGTCCTCTCAAATAGTATAGTATAGTTATCTATCAGGCGTTGAATACCTGACCTCAACCTCCAACAACTATCAGGTTTATAGGCACAGTAAAAACAATTTTCCCTGCAACTCGGAAATAAACCAGCTTGCACAAGTTTCTTCTTGACAATGGCTAAAGGAGTAGTTATTTCAGCCACAGTACGAGCATAAACAACCTCATCAACATCATTAAAAGTCTTCTCATGTTTAGGCATAGGAGCAGTAATCACATTAGGAGTTTCCGGAGGGTCAAACTCAATTTCCCCATTCGTAATCATATCCTGGATTTTGTTCTTCAATGACCAGCAACTGTTAGTATCATGGCCAGGGCTATTAGAATGGTATGCACACCTTGCATTAGGATTGTAACGAGAAGAGGAAGTATTGATATTCTGTGGTGGGTCCTTCAAAGTAATCAATTCTCCTTTCAACATATGCTGCAAAGCCTGAGCCAATGACATATCGAGCTTGGTAAATTTCCTCCTAGGCTTGGGATGACTATTCTGTTGCTGCTCTTGTGGTGGAGGTGTAGGATTAGAAATCAAAACAGCTCCCACATATTGGTTACGATCATTACGACCATGCTGGCCATACAAAACATTGGATTCCTTCTTCCCATGAGGGGGCTTCTTGGTGATACTTGAAGAAGCAACTATCTGAATCTTTCCACTTTGTATCCCACTTTCCACATGTTCTCCAGTCATTATCAGCTCAGTGAAGCCAAATGATGAGCTTCCAATGAGATGACTATAGGAAGGACCAGTCAACGTACTCATGAACATTTCAACTAATTCTCTGTCAGTCAAAGGGGCTTAAACCCTACTTGCCAGGTCTCTCTACTTCTGAGCACACTCCTTGAAACTTTCTTTAGCATCCATGGACATGCTTTGGAGCTTCATGGGAGTTGGTGCTAAATCAAAATTGTATTGGTACTGCTTATAGAAAGCCTCAGCAAGATCATTCCAGTTGCGAATGTTGGTACTCTCCAGTTGATAATACCATTCCAGTTGGGATCCAGACAAACTCTCTTGAAAGAAATGCATCCATAACTTCTTTGTAGGAGTATGGGGTTGAATTCTTCTAACATGAGACCTTAAATGCAGTTTTGGGCAAGACACACCATCATATACCACAAAAGTAGGGACCTTGAAACCCATAGGGATGGAAACTCCAAAAATCAAACTCAAATCTTCAAAGTCAAACCCATAATTATTTTGTAGTTCCATAGCATTCATTATGTCCACCAGCATCTTATACTTTTCTTCACTGGTAGGATCATGATAATAGTTCTCCTCAGAATCAGAATCTTCCATAGTATCATGGAGACTTCCTCCTTCTCTCTCAAAATTTTCAGACTCAAGATTCTCAACCTCTTCCACTGATTTTCTAGTCTTCTTCTTTTTTTTGGTCAAAAGTGCCTTCAGCTCATCTTGTCCCCTGGACAAATTCAGAATCATTTCTTGAAATTGTGCATTCTGGGTCTGGAGATCCTTAACAGTTTGTTCGAGAGCCATTTCTTCTGAAATAAACAACGAGAAGATAAGATACCTGTTCATAAAAACCTGTGATGTAATGATATGGTATGTATATGTTTATGTAATGTTTTTAATGACCGCATGATTTAGATTTGTTTAAAGAAAACAAAAAACAAAATTTTATTAGTAAATACTTAATATAAGTTTTGTCCCTTGGGCTTACAAAGAAATAAAAATAAAGTACAAAAGATAAATATATGGAGTTTTAAGTCTCCCATGGACGCTTCCTCTTTGTGTGGAGGTACTTGTTGAGGTTTTGCTCCTCATGAAGTTGCCTTGTTAGCTCCAAAATTCTTTCTTGACCAGCTCTGAAATGAGTCTCAAAAGTATCCCTTTGCTCCTTCAACTGAATCCAAGACTTCTGCAATTCTTCTAAATCAGTAGGCATATCTGGATGAAGGATGGTATAAGGAATATCTCCTTCAGCATCAGGCTCCATAGTGACTGGTAGAACAACATGATATGGCATCATAAGAGTCTGAGCACGAGATCGAACCCATCTGAGATAAGGCTCCATAGGATTAGAATACTTTGGCTCCAAAGTGTTGTTGTCAATCCTGTTCACCTTGTTCCAAGCTCGTATAAACCTTTGATGGTAACCCTGAAGATCATTGTCATAGTCGAACACAACACCCTGAATAAGCATGTCATGAGGACCATTACTCCGAACATAACCAAACTGACGTAGTGCTAAAGAGGGGTTGTAGGTAATGCCCCATCTTATGCCAAGAAGTGGCACATTAGGGAATTCCCCACAATGGTCAATGATAGTAACATTCTCCATAGATCGAGAGCACCAATGAATGTCTGAATGAGAAAGTGACATGATCCTCTTAGACCACCTGAACCCTTGTTCATTCTTCATCACTGATCGAGGAAAGTGAGGAATAAACCACCTAGACAATAAAGGTATGCAGCACATCAGAGTCCCTCTCGCCTTCGTAGTACGAGTGTGAAGAGAATGTAAGATGTCTCCAAGTAATGTAGGCACTGGGTTGTGAGTCAGAAATATGTTAATGTCGTGTACATCTATGAACTGGTCTGGATTAGGGAACAACACTAAGCCATAGATCAATAGGGCTATGATCTCCTCAAATGCATCATAACTCATAGCCTTCAAGAACACTTGAGATTTCTCCATCAATACTTTAGCAAGAATACCCTTAACTCCGCTTCTCGTTTCTAGGACAATGTCTGATTTCTTCAGATGTAGGGTTGCAGCAATGACTTCAGGTTTAGGCTTTTTCTCTAAGCCTGTGAAGGGTCTCTGATCAAGGATAGGTATACCCAGTAATTTGGAGAACTCTTCTATTGTAGGAATCGATTGATAATCGAGGAATGTGAAGCAATGATGTTTAGGATCAAAGAACTGAAATAGGACACTCATCATATCTTCATTAAACCTTGAAGTAACTAGATCCAGCAGGTAACCATGCTTCTTGATGAATTGGGAGTTTTCAGAAACTTGAGAGACCAATTCCTTAAGCTTAGAAGATATCCCTACAAAGTTGATTCGAATAGTATTCATATGAGCTGAAGCCATGACCTGCAACAAAGAACAAAGATAAATCCTTTGGTCCTTGAAATGGTTAGTGAAAATGCTATGCTTATGATGTCATGATGATGTTATGATGTTATGCTCAATCACAAACATTTGGCACACAGAAACAAGTCACACAATAGCCCTAGGTTTGAAGGCTTGCATGAGGTTTAAAGGTAAGTACCCTCCCCTGAAGTTTAGTTGGTTCATCCTGTCCTACAAAAGTAACCAGGTTCTAAGGGATCTCAATATCATTGATCCTTCCCAAGGGTGGTTGTTTAGTACGCAACTTACTTACCAACCAAAACCCTCCAAGTTTAGGATCTCAATGAGTGTAGTATCGAGTATCAACCAACTTTAGACTTCTCCAAAGCCGGCTATCTCACTACTTTCTAAAGGCCAAGATGGGATAACTAGGGTTCTAAAAGTCAGTTAGTGTATTGACAACATATAGCAACCCCATATTATCCTTAACTTACTTAAGGAACATAAGCACCAACTAAGAAGTCACACTAACTATGGCCACCAGATCAACCATATCGTTATATGTCGTACAGTTTCCTTGGTCTATTGCCATTTACCTAGGGTACACTAGATCCAGGTTAGGATCTTTCACACATAAAGCCCAACAAGTAATATAAAGCAAACAAAGCAAACAATTTAAAGTGATCTAATTCCTAAGGGTACCCCTCTTTTACTTAGTAATTCCCCAACAGAGTCGCTAGTTCTGTAATACGGTGGGAGAACTGACTTTTAGTCATATTGCGGATAGCAAGAGTCGCCACCGACTTTTATTTTATCCAAGTGGAAAAGACATAAAAGAACAGGAAAGACCTATTTTTTAAAAGACTTGAGTTCGGGGGGTAGGTTATATAAAGGGAAGGTGTTAGCACCCTTTATATCCATGGTTATCCATGGGCTCTTAGTTACTTAACTCACTTTAATTGTTTTTGGAAAGTGTAGTGTGTGATTAGAAATTTTCTAAGTACTTTGTAATGATCCTCGTATGGATGTATACAAAGCATTATTTGAAAATGTTTTGAAAATATTGTGAGGTGTGAAAAGTATTTTTGAAGAGTGAGCAAGTAACTATGAGGTACCTATTCTATACTAAGTCATTCATGTTATTATATGTCCTTTCAAGGGTAAGACTGTCCCTATTATTAAGGAATAGGTAGTCATTACCTTGGATTTGTTAAGGGACAGGCGTAGGTGTCGCTCCCGGGATTTTCATCCTAGTACAAACGCGAAAGTGGCACGGAAAAGGTAGAGTCGCCAGCCAGGTATTTTTATCCCGAAAGAATGGGAAAGGTAATGTTGCACAAACCTAAGGAAGAAGGAAAGGACGAGGCCTTGCGAACCAAAGATCTGGGTCCGGGAGTCTGTTACGACCTGGGAAGGTATTAGCACCCCAGACTGTCCTTCATACCCGACGGGATCCACGCTTATTTGTTTTGTTTCAAAGGGTGAGAAAAATACAAGTGCTGCTGAATAAAACTGCTGCTGGAACTGGAATGGGAATGAGAAAGGGAATTGGAAAAGAGAATGGAACTAAAAGAGGGAAATGTAGGGAACATAAAGAATGCGCTCGAACGGGCCCTACCCCGTTGCCTACGTACCTCATTGGGATAATGAGGATCAGAGTCAACGTAGTTCGCCTAACTAAGGCGGGAACTATTTGTTTGTGTTTTTTATAGATGGAACTGCTTATGTCTATGCTCAGGTGTTGCAGACTCGTCTGGTACAAGTGCGTTTACCGTCTTGCATGCGAGACAAGTTGTCGCGAGTTCGCATTGTGAGTGAATGAGATGAGAAAAGAAGTTCCCGCAGGAAAGCCGCTTATTATTTGTTTTTTTTATCTTTTATGAGAAATGTTTTGAATTTTTTTTGTGAACATTCTCATACTAAGACCTATCCATCGCGGGAAGTACTTACACCTCACCCCAAAACAGAACGCGCATAAGTATTCTGCAACAAAGTCTCGTGTTATACAAGAAAGTTTGGTTTTTATCAGGTATTTTATTATTTTTTCATGAGGAGAGAAAGAATGACTCAAATCGGAAAAAGGAAAAACTAAGGGGGACTAAGACCAACCCTAAGTTGTTTATTATGCACAAAGAGGGATCCTAATGGTTTGTGAAGTTTTCTAATCCTAAGGAACAAAAGGAAAAGAGAAAGGAAAAAGGATGCAACTTACTTCCTAAGGAAGGTAAGTTGGTCCTAACAAAGGGGAATCCTATCAATCACAAATATGAAAAGAAGGAAATTAAATGCATAAAAGAAATGCATAAAATGAAATAAAGGATAAGGTAAGGAGACTTACTTCAATCTTCCCCTCTACAAAACAAAGGTTAATGGGCATTTTTATAAAAAACAATAAGCAAACACACAAAGATTAAATCCTAAGGAAACTTAGACCTAAACTAGACTCTATCTTAATCCTAAAGGAACTAAAAAAACTAGGACAAAAATACAGCACCTATTACAGCCCTTAAACACACAATCAGCTATGGAAACAAAGCCTAACACAAACAACATACTACAACCATCATGCAGCATGAAAAAGTAGGTGTAGAAAGTCAAATACAACATGTAAACATAATAAACAACATACATTTTACAACACCTATATGCAAAAACAGCTATGAAATGCAAAATCCAGAATTTATTATTTTCATTTTTTAATGCACAAACTCAATGAAAAATGCACTAATCTCAACATACACATGCATTTGAACATGGATCAACATATATAAATGCAAGAACATGAACATTTTTTATTATTCAAGAATGCATCATATGGATTATGCAACAAGTAATGCACAAAGTAGCATATAAACATGCATTTGAACATGGCATATGAACATGATGATCATTGATTATGAACATGCAACATGATAGTTCAACAAACATACTAAACTTAATGCAAAATTCAGAATTGAATTGATATGGATGATGTGATCAAGAATGCAACAAAATTCAACCAAATGCCCATACACATGATTATGCAAAATGCAACATACATTGACATAATGAGATGCAAAATGATTTAATGCAATGCGAAACATGCAAAAACAGAATGCAACATGATTATTACATATCTAATGATGCATGAACATAGCAACAAAAATGCAAGAAGCCAAAGCATGCACAAAGAACACAAAAATGCACAATATGCGACATGAACGGAATCGTGTCGAAACGACTTGAAATGGGGGAATGAGCTACTGGAAATGGACTCAAAAATTCCCTAAAATCAATACCTAAACATGCATGAACAATAGAGGCACTAGAACTTAGGAATGAGCAATCAAATAAGCTAAAAAACCAAAAATCAACAGCGTTAACCGGTTAACCATATGCGTTAACCGGTTAACGGACCTAAAGCAGAAGCAATTTGTGGCAAAACGCACGCGTTAACCGGTTAACCAAATGCGTTAACCGGTTAACGCTGAACATAATTGAAACAAACTTTGAAATTAAGTGCTTTTGGCCAGGAATGAGCAATCAAATAAGCTAAAAAACCAAAAATCAACAGCGTTAACCGGTTAACGGACCTAAAACAGAAGCAATTTGTGGCAAAACGCACGCGTTAACCGGTTAACCAAATGCGTTAACCGGTTAACGCTGAACATAATTGAAACAAACTTTGAAATTAAGTGCTTTTGGCTACAAACTCACTTCTAATAATCCCTAACCTTCCTAGGAACATGCTAACACTAATTTCTACTTAATTTGAGCTTATTTACACATGATAGAACCTATGATTATCTACACCTTAAATTCTAAATCAACAAAAATCACAAAACGCAAGCAATACATAATCGAAACGAAACGATTTCAAGCAATGCGAAAAAAGCAATTAAAGAATGCCGAAATGGCGAGATGAAGATAATAACTTAAAGAAGAAGTGATTTAGATCACCAACCTATGAAGCGGAGAAGTGTTTCGGTAATTGTTGCAAGAATCGGAGCTTGATCGAAGAGAAAACCGAGAAAACCGAGAAATCGCAAAATAAATGCGTTCTTGATGCTTGGATCTTCGTATGCTTCCGATAATCCAAAATCTTCAACAAAATTCAGTAGTTTCTTCTTCTATAATCCACAATCAATGAAGGTTGGAGGCTTAAGCTTCAAGATCTTCAAGTTTCAATGTGAAACTTGAAGAGCTTATTCAAAAAGCTTTAGTGAAAGGAGGGAAAAAAGAGGAAAATTGAGAGAGAAAAAGTAATTGTGAGAGAATAAAAAATTGGAAAATTGTGTGAACCCTCAACAATGAAGTGATTAATGCATATATAGAGGCAAAGCTAGGAGCTAGGTTTGGGTTTGGGGCCCAAAAATTAGGCTTGGGGTCCAAAATTAGGTTTGGTAGTTAGTTAGGGTTAGGGTTGGAAAAGGGAATATTCCTTGGAATATTCCTTGGAACACTCTAGAAGATGGTAGAACTTGGTAGAAACATCCAAGGGAAATGGAGTGGAATTGAAGTGGAAAAACAAGATGGAAAGAATGAATGGAAGGGTGGAAAGAAAGTAGAAGGAAAAATGGAAGGAAATGCAAAACCAACCACTTTTCAAATGATTTTTCTTTAATTTTTTTATGATTCTTCCATCACTTCTTGACCAAATTTGAACCATAGGATCATTGCAACCCTAATTTCATGATTCCGATCTTCAAAGTCCGGAGTCGATCACTTTTTACCTAGCTCGGTTGCCTTTTCTCCGATTCCTCGATTTTCCGTCGTTTGGCCAGTCGAACCCCTTCCAAAATGAATTTGTGGACGAGATTTGAACCCTAGGCACTTGACATCATATATAAGTCAAAGGACTCTTTCTTGAACCAGAACTTCATGCCGAAGCCCCGTAGAAGTGAAACCCTAATTCGGCCTTTTCATCAGGAAATATTGCACTGCTCGCCTCCTTTGATTAAACCCCATCTCTCCATGGCTCGTGGCTTCAAGTTAAGACTTGTGGGATATTGTGAACCCTTTGCACAAGGTTAAGAAGCTTTGTGGCCCTTTGATTTCCCTTGTAATGCCTTCGGTTTCTCCGATCATTGATCACATGCCTATGCCTCAGCTATGCAATGTTTGATGCGATGTTTTTGGTTATTTTATGAATTTATGAATGCAAAATGTTATGCAAAATGTTGAGGAAATAAGAGGGAAAATTTTGAGGTATTACAGCTGCCCCTATTCAATCATCTACAGGCCTTAACGAATAATTGCGAGAGCTTTTAGACGTTCAAGGTATGGAGTGATTGAATACTTGAATAAAGCTTGGAAATTTGAACTCGGTGGATAGTAGGAATGCCATCCTCTCTTTCTTTATATTATTATTTTTTGTTTTTTTTACCTCTGAATAGGTAGCGGGAAAAAAACTAGGTGGAATAGAACCCATGCCAAAAACTGCATTGCGAACGCTGAGCGAGACAAACCATAACGAGATCATTAGCGAGACAGAGCTCGACAATGTGACTGCTGGGCAGGACCAAGCCACAAAGAAACACGCGACTGCTGGGCAGGACCAAGTCACGGAAAGTGCCTGTTAGCGAAACAGGACTTTAACGATACCATTAGCGGAATGGAATTTAAATCAAAATGACTGCTGGGCAGGACCAAGTCATAAAGAAAACACACGCGACTGCTGGGCAGGACCAAGCCACGGAGGATGCCTATTAGCAAAACAGGACTTTAACGAGACCATTAGCGGAATGGAACTCAAATCAATATGACTGCTGGGCAGGACCAAGCCATAAAGAAAAACACGCGACTGCTGGGCAGGACCAAGCCACGGAGGATGCCTGTTAGCGAAACATGACTTTAACGAGACCATTAGAGGAATGGATCTCAAATCAATATGACTGCTGGGCAGGACCAAGCCATAAAGAAAACACGCGACTGCTGGGCAGGACCAAGCCACGGAAGATGCCTGTTAGCGAAACAGGACTTTAACGAGACCATTAGCGGAATGGAGCTCAAATCAATATGACTGCTGGGCAGGACTAAGCCATAAAGAAAACACGCGACTGCTGGGCAGGACCAAGCCACGGAGGATTCCTGTTAGCGAAACAGGACTTTAACGAGACCATTAGCGGAATGGAGCTCAAATCAATATGACTGCTGGGTAGGACCTAGCCATAAAGAAAACACGCGACTGCTTGGCAGGACCAAGCCACGGAGGATACCTGTTAGCGAAACAGGACTTTAACGAGACCATTAGCGGAATGGAGCTCAAATCAATATGACTGTTGAGCAGGACCAAACCATAAAGAAAACACGCGACTGCTGGGTAGGACCAAGCCATGAAGGAACAATAACATTGTCTTGGAAGGACCAAGATATCTGGCAAATGGCATAAGTATCTTCTGCGGGGAATACTTCAGGTTGAAAATGATGTTATAGGTTGACTGTAACACCTCCAAAACTGTCCCATATTGGCATGCACATGTTGGATTTATGACGTAATGCTCCATGAAGATGGAAATGCTACGCTTTGGAGGATGCAAATGCAATGATGATTATGCATATGCAAAGGATCTCTCAGAAAGGAGACTGCAAGTATCCCAAATGGCTTGACTGGGGAGAACTTATGATCACTGCAATGATCTGGTCCATCCTGATGAGGAGGAAACGTCTATGTGGGGAAAGTGATAATTACTGCACTGATTTAATCCATCCTGATGAGAAGGAGACAACTCTGCGGGGAAAGTTGTCAATGATACACCGGCTCTGAGCAGCCGCCATTGCCAAAAATAAATTGGACTTTGAAGATTGGAGCACCAAGACCCTGCTGGAGATGCACTCTTCTTGCTAGGTACACTACCCGTTGGACTCTGTTGGGGAAGTGAAACCTTCTGACTTAGCTGGGGAAATAGATGTATGACACTGCTGAGGAAGCAAACTGCTGGGGAGGAAAGACACTCCTTATACTGCTGGGAATTGCCCCTCTCGGAAGGGAAACTTCTGCTTGGGAATGACAATAGCCTTCTGCTGCCTTGCTGGGGGATTTCACATTCCACTTTACTGGGGATGATTGGAGACACCCTGGGAGACACCTGCTCCTGCTCTGGCGACTTCACTAGGGATTTGCTTTTAGCTCTGTTAGCAACGCCGATACCTGTACCTGCATGAACACAATTGATAGTGCCTGCAACATGGAGAGTTAGTTTGGGACCTGCCTGCCCCATGCTCGTAGTATGAATCATTATCCGGGTATCTCGACACCCTTTCAGAGTTGTATTAAATGTTTCTGTCCTCCTGCACGAGTTAGAAAGCATTCAAATGTTCACAACACAATGTAAATCACAATTTGCTGGACGTTTTCGCAATCAATCAATGCTAGATGAAAAAGCAAAAACAAGAAGCAAAATAGTTGCAAATTGACTGAAGTTGACTTTTATTGATTCGGAAAAATGGCCATGAATAGGAAATACAAAGGAAGTAGTTCCCTGGAAAGAGGAAACAACCAAAAAGGAAAACAAGCTATCCTATTGGAAATGTGAGAAGTGAATCTCATCAAGTTTCAACCCGGTTATGACTCGTATATCTTCAAGACGCTCCACTCGCTCTGCCTCTTGAGAAAGAGTAATTGAACTGATCTTCAACCCTTAGGATAACCTCAAATGTAGATAGGTTACGAATCTCGTAGATCGCAGTCGTTCGTGTTAATCCCTCTTTTGCGTGAATCGCCTTCTTAGGTTTTCAATCCACCGGGATACCCTTTTTTGCCTGAGTTGTCCGATGTGCCTTTTCAACTCAGCGAGTGTACATTTTTCCAAGATTTCCCTAACTTTTTCCCGAGCCTTTTATTCTGTTTTTGGCTCACCGGGATGCCCATTTTTTCTTGGATCTTTATTCTGTTTTTATCCAGCGGGTCCTTTTTACACGAAGTATTTTCTTACTGCGTCTGCGTTGACAGGGGACTGGAAGTCTTCTCCGTCCATGGTTGTCAGCATCAAGGCTCCACCTGAGAAAAGCTTTTTAACCATAAACGGTCCTTCATAGTTGGGTGTCCATTTTCCCCTATTATCGTTAAGATAAGGAAGAATCCTTTTCAGCACCAAGTTGTCATACCCCAAATTTGTCCTACCTTTATCTTTTGTTTTCCAACATTATTTCAAAAGTCCTAAAATATGCACCTTTATTTTCTGTCTAACCATTATTTCAAAAATCCAAAATATGTCATATTTTTATTTTCGTTTAACTATTTTCTAACAAGTCAAAGAATTACTATGTTTATATTAGTTTTATTAAAGCCATTTTTCTTCTAAATCCATTATCATTTTTCTTAGGCCCATTATCATTTTTAGAAAAAAATTCATTTATTGTAACAAAATCACAAAAGAAAAAAAAACAATTTATTTTTATTATTATTCTGTTATTATTTCTATTTACTATTATAATTCTTATTTATTATTATATTTTCTATTATTATTAATTATTATTATTTCTAGTATTTCTTTTGATATTATTATTCCATTATTATCATTGTTATTGTTATTTTTATTATTCACTTTTTATTATTTTATTATATATACTTTTGCTATTATTATTTGTATTCATTTTCTACCATTATTATTATTATTATTTATTATTATTATTATTATTATTATTATTATTATTATTTCTATTATTATTATTATTATGTTATAATTCTAATTTCCCCTTTTTGTTTTTCATGTGACCCACATATTGCCTTTACCCTCCATGATCTTTTTTCTTCCTCATCAACTGTTAAATTCCAATTCCACCATGGCCCACTTCTTTCACAATTATTCCTCTAATACCACTCAATATCCTTTGCAAAACGTAGAAGCACGTTCCGCACAAGCCTTCCGCATAACAACAAACTTTTTCAATTTCCACTCACAAACAACTCCTCTCTCAAAGAATATTTTTCCAATCAGTAGTACAATACAACTCACTTTTTTTTCTTTTCCACTTTTACCAAAATACACACCATTCCACCCACAAAAACTGTTATCACACATATAAAATTCACTCTCCATGTTTCTTCTCAGATCACAAAAAACCTTCCCACTCTTGTTTTGATTCTTTCGACAACATTAACTTAAACAAAAAACTTTCTCCATCCTTTAATAACGAACCTTTGCCTCACTCTTTGCACTCACACTCCTTTTGATATTCTCCATACAACTCTCTCAAGAAACACTCCCTGCAGAATTTTTTTTATACATTCAAATACACAACAAAACCTTCAGATCTCCATTAATACATTATAAAAACAAAAAGCAAAATCAGAAAGAGATGAGGATTTGAAACAGAACCAGAACCATCTTCTTCACCATAAACAATCCAAACAATCTTCTGCAAAAATCTCAGGACCAATCCGCAGAAAACCACCACCCCTCCTTCATCTTTCATAACCACTACATATCATTCTCACCGAGCAACCTCATCCACCCTTTCCAACCCCTTCATAAAAAAAAGAAGGAAAAAACCAGAAACGGAAGCAGAGCCGAAAACGCTCACTTCCTCCTCAGCCATCGCTCCAAAACCTGAGCCGAAACCACCTGCACTAACCATCCCCTCAAGCTCAACCATTATGTACCACCACTCCTCCGTCGAACACACTCCATCGCTAAAAGAAAGAGAAAACAGATGATGAAATGAGAGAGTGACGCGTCGAAATCAAAACCACTGAACAACCTTCAATCGCCTAAGCCATCACCGTAACGCACAACAGCCGGCCAAACCCTCCACCGTCGGCCCGAAAGCAAACAATCACAAAAGCCAACACCGAAGGCTACCGTCGCTGACCCGTAAACCGCAAGCACCGACGAGCCACCACCTACAGTGATTGAGAGAGACCGAGAGCTTTCTCCGCGAAACAAAAACCAATCGCGAGCCACCATCGCCAGAACCCCTAGCCGCCGCGGAGACCACCGGACGCAAACCGAACAAGAACGAGACGGAAACAAACCTGTGCCGAAAAAAGCAGCGCTTCCGTGTGAGAACTAATTGATTGAGAGTCGCGAGCGATTGCAGGAGAGTTTGAATCCGCGAGTGTTGAGGGAGGAGAAATCGTTGTCCGCCTTCCATTTTGTAGTGGCGACGTTAACTTGCGTTGGGGAAGAAGAGGTTCGTTCTTCTATTTTCTTTTTAATTTTTATTTACTGACTTGTTCTTCTTTCTTATTTATAACAAATTATTTTTTAAGTTTTTTTTATAAAAAAAAAATAGCCCACAATGTTATCACCATATACACATCCGATGCACACCCCTTTGCCTTTTTATTATTATTTTTTTTATGTTGTTGTTGGACTTGATAAGCCTACAGATTGCTATCCACACACCCTATTTCAGCTTAGAACCCCTTGTCTCATTTTATGATATTTTCTTCTAAATCCATTTATTTTGTTTAGGTTATTAATTTTTATTATTCACTTGTTTCTAATGATATTTTATGTTGTTATGTTTTAAAATATGTATTTCATTGATTTGTATTTCTTTATTTGGGCCAATGATATAATAAAAGGCCATTTTTCGCCCGATTTTAATCGGTGACTTTTGGTCAATATGAGGCCCTCCTTGTAATTAATTTTTCATTATTTTATTATTTCGATAAACAAACATTAATTTAATTTATTCTTAATATTATTTATTTCATTTAATTATTTAATTCATTATTCTATTTTA
Source organism: Lathyrus aphaca (assembly GCA_963966055.1). Taxonomy (NCBI): domain Eukaryota; kingdom Viridiplantae; phylum Streptophyta; class Magnoliopsida; order Fabales; family Fabaceae; genus Lathyrus; species Lathyrus aphaca. The sequence goes on from OZ014520.1 coordinate 507,112,263, forward strand.
ATTTAATTCTCGCAATTTAATTCAATTTATTCATTTAATTCGCATTTTAAATTACGATTCGACTCCTCATAGAACGATTTCATTAAATCGGCTCTAAGGCAGTAAACGAACCAAATTTCGCCGCGTCCCAAAAAAAAGGTCCAACGCCTTCGAATAGTTGCGCTCGATTAAAAGGTCCAACGCCTTCGAATAGTTGTGTCCCGATCAAAAAAGGCCGAACGCCTTCGAATAGTTCAAAAACACTGCACACACGCTTTCTCTTGGGCTAATTACAACGAGACCATTTATTTCGCGCAATCCCCTGTATTTATTTTGTATCCCTCTCCCATTACTTTGTATGTATTTTATTTTCCGTATTCTATTTAATTCCGAACCCTTGGTCCAACGCCAAGCGGTTGCACTTGCACACTTGCACTTTTTTTTCTAGTTATTTTGTTTCGTTTATTAGGATCCACTCCTCCTTGCGAGCCGAGCGCTTCGTGCCTCGCTAACAAACCACGAAAATAAACTCCATTTGCATTCACCCTCTAAACCTCAAAAAACCAAAACGATTCTTTTCAGATCCAAACCCTTGATCCAACGTCAAGCGGTCTTAGGAAATAAAGCACTTTAATAATACGAGAAGAACTGTACGCCACGAGCCTTAAGCGGTAGAAAGGAGGATAACGAGCTCTCGTTACTCGCTCCGATTATTTCGATGCAGGACACTCGTCCTGTTGGGCGAGATAAACTATCCATAGTCTTTAGTACATTTCAACTCCTAAACCCTTTCATCGACGAAAGGTAATAAAATCAACAACCATTACCCTTAGCAGGCCGAACTACGAGGCTCTGACTTTCCCATTGCACACGGGAGTACGTAGGCACGAGGATCTCAATCCTTGCCGAGCACCTAGGTTCAATCTAACTTATAATTCAACTCATTTCCCTCTAGCAAGTAATTCGTTTAAGCATAGACATCCTTTCTCGCGCGTTAACTTAGATGGTTCCCATCGAGTACGATGGATGTAGGGGGTGCTAATACCTTCCCCCTGCATAACCGACTCCCGAACCCAGGCAATGGTTACGATGACCTTTGTCCTCATCCTTTTCCTCCCGGGTTGTATCTATATCTTCCCTTTCCCTCTTCGGGAATAAATAGAATTAGGTGGCGACTCTTCAGTCTGTCCGGCGCGCGACTCCGTCTCTTCGGATCGCGTGAGGTCGTATTTTTTGGGGTACGACAGCTGGCGACTCTGCTGGGGACTGGTTCACCCCTATGCGAGTCAAGCCTAGTCTAGGTTTTCGCGCTTGTTTGGATGTTTGCTTTTATGCCTTGCTTGTTTATTTTTATCGCTTTCTTTATCGCATTCCATATTATATATCTTGTGGCTCCTTGGTACCATAATTTGGATCGATACTTGATCGAAAGAAACTTGAGGGAGAAGCTCTATACCCGGGCTTTCGAGTACAAACATAAGTTAGTGAGGTTGTGTAGTATGGGCTATTGAGAGAACCACTCTCGTGGGTTGTCGATACGAAAACCTCACTTGGAGTAGATTTTGATGAGAATACTGACAACCGTCAAGTCCTTGGCGTGTGTGCTCAGTTGCTTTCATTAGGGTCACCGACTCTGAGGACCTTTAGAACCTTTTGGTTAAAACATCGGTTGATGGTTGCGTAGTATTGGGCACCAGGGTTCGCCCTCACGTGGCTCGATACGAAAACCTCACTTGGAATAGACTTACTCAATGGAGTTGATTGACTGTCAAGAATGTATGAAATTGACACGTGCATCAAACAGTTGAGAAAGGTCCATAACTCTAGGACTTTGTTTTAGACCTTGTGTTGATGATCACGTAGTATGGACTCCCGAGAAAATTTGCTCTCGTGGGTGTCGATACGAAGATCTCCCCCAAAATAGATTCATATGGCGGAGTCAATCAACCGTCATGCTTATGGCGTGTGTGATGAACAACCATATGAATTGATAACTTTGGGATCCCTAAAACCTTGGAGTCTACCCAGTGAGTTCCTGATCAGAGTATCCTTCATCTGTACCTTGGACTCATGAGACCCTGTTCTTGTGATCCTGGATTCTGACATTGCATATCATTTCATTTGCATTAATTCTTGCATTTCATTCCAAAATCCAAAAACTCATTTCATGTCCCTCCATCTTCAGTAAATCAAGCTGGTTTTCTGACGCCCGTATCGAGCTAGACGACCGTACCTAACTCGAGCAAACACTAGAAGACTGATGGACGTGATTCAGGAAGAACAAGCTGCCATGAGGGAAGAGATTGACTCGGTCAAGAGCAAGATAGACCAGATTTATGAGACTTTACAAACTTTGGCAAGAATGGAAGAACGTCGCGAAGCTGCTGTAGCAATGAACAATTCTCAAGTGCAAGGATCTACATCATGCACAATGCCTTCAGTTCCAGTTCCAAATCCTTTGGTTTATGGTTTGCCTCCAGGATTCACTCCTGCTGTTGAAGAGGTCACTTCCCAACCAATACCTGCCTCTGGTGTCACTGTTGGTGCTATTCCTCAAGCTCAACCTACTCCAACTCAAGTCCAGTTTCCTCAAACTGAAGAGAATCATCAAGTTGAGTATGAGATGCATACTGCTGTTCCAATCACCAATCCTCATGCTATTCAAGAATCTGAAGCTATGAAGATGTGTCGCGAGTTAGCCGAAAAACTCCGAATTATGGAAGGACACAACTCAACTTCTCTGAGTGCATCAGACATGTGCTTAGTTCCAGATGTTGTGATCCCTGCTAAGTTTAAACTGCCAGAATTCGAGAAATACAAAGGTCTCAGTTGTCCTGAGCTTTATTTGAGGATGTATTGCAGAAAAATGGCCGCTCATGCCAAAGATGATAAGCTTATGATCCATTGCTTCCAAGACAGCCTGTCTGGAGCATCTCTAGAATGGTACATGCAGCTCGAACGCAACAATGTTCATACTTGGCTCGATCTATCTGATGCATTCAAAAAGCAATACAAGTACAACACTGACTTAGCTCCTAACCGTACTCAACTTCAGAGTATGTCTCAAAAGGAGAGCGAATCCTTTAAGGAGTACGCCCAACGCTAGAGAGAGCTAGCTGCCAGAGTGCATCCGCCTTTGGTTGACCGTGAATTGATCGACATCTTCATGGGTACCCTACAGGGGCAATACTACGAGAAGCTGATCAGCAGTGTATCTTCTGGATTTTCAGACATGGTGATGGTAGGAGAAAGAATCGAAGAGGGTCTGAAGAGTGGAAAGATCCAAGGAGGCTCTAGCAACCAAGCCAATGTCAAGAAACCCTTCAACGGGTACAAGAAGGGCGACACAAATGCCATTTCCGCTGCAAGTGGGAATTTTCAACAGAGTGCACCTGCACCAGTTCCCTACTATCAGTATCCCTATGTTGCTGCTGCACAATATGCTCCTATGCCATATCAGCCAGCTCCTCCAATGCCTTATCAGCAGGCCTTTCAAGCTTTATTTCCGCCTCAGATGGCTCATCAACCACGTCCAATGGTTGCAGCTGCGCAGTATGCGCCCAATCCATACCAGCAACAGGCTTATCAACCACGGCCTGGTCAACAACAACGCACTCCTCAACAGCGTCCACCATATCAACAAAGAGGATATAATAGGCACATTGATCCCCTGCCTATGACATACACCGAAATCTTTAAACAGCTGATGGCAAAAGGACCTCTTACTTTGAGAGATATGCCACCTCAAACTGGCAATGCCCGGAACTATGATGCCAATGCTCAGTGTGAGTATCACAAAGGCGCTCCAGGTCACACCATCGAGAACTGCCATGCCTTCAAACACTTGATTCAGGATATGATCAACTCTAAGGACCTCACTCTCACTCTGAGAAATCCAAATGTCCAGAACGATCCAATGCCGTCACACGGTGCCAACAAGTGAAGACATCTGAAGGGGTTGTTGAGGACCAAGCTGAGTAGTCACCAATTTTGAAGCATTCAATCAAGAGAAGTTCATTCCTCAAATCAAGGCAGCCAGTGCCATTTGTTATTTCTGCATTCCTGTTATTTTGTAATGTTTGTTAAGTACTATTTGCTTTGAACATCGTTATTTGTATTTGCTTTTGTTAATGTTATGTTTATGCATGTTTTGAATCAGTTTATTCGCATTCGCTCATTATTTATCATTTATCACAAAATCACAAAATATTTCCTCACTTCACTTCAGCAAATATTTGAGGGAGGATGATGAAAACGAAATACCCATAACTGTTGCGGTATGCTTTCGGATAAAACCTCGTCAATGATGTACATGCATTCTTTCAAATCCCCAAACACTGGAGATATAAGGAGTTAATCCCTAGTCAACCACTTCGAGCCTAGAAGTAGGAGTTTCTTTCGGATATAACCCTTACATTTAACCCAGGGCAGGGTAGTTGTTCAGTTGATTTGGCTACACCTTCGAATCGGAAGATGAGACATCCCGTCGGAGGACCATCAACAAATGACTTGGCAGTCACAACATTCAAACAAAAAGAAAAGAAAAGAAAAGCCACTAAGTTGAGCACCCGAAGGGAGACTTAGTCAAAACAAAAAATAAATCAAAAGAGGAACTCAAATCCTCAGCAAAAGCAAAACAAATATCAGTGACCACCAAATCAAGAATCAAAGGGTCACCATCAAAATAAGATGATTGCCATTTCCAAGCGAACTTCAAAGCTTTATCTCCACTCTTACAAAGTCGAAAACAAATGCGTATGTAAAGTTAACTGAACGTAGGACTGGAGAATATCACGAAGAAGGGATGGGTACAAAAATTTGAGCCTTATATCTTTTGTTTCTCAAGCCATTAACCAGACCACATTACAACCCTCGAAAGTCCTAATTGAGGCGTGATTTATTCTGAAAGCATATTACATACAAGGTTGCGTAAATTGACTCCCATATATTTGCTAATCTTCATTCTCGTTGGCACATTATTCTTGTTGCATCTTTCACGAACTTTCTAAATTAGCACCTCGTTTGGGCTAACGGTCCATTCATCACACTATCACAACCATTCAAATAAATCGGCTTTTTCAAAACTCGCATGAACTTTACATTAACACTACCATTTGTGTATGAATAATTTAATTGCAATTCAGTGCTTGACATCAGTACAATCCCAACAAGGGTAATCAAAAGAAAATTTGAACTTCGTTGGTGCCAACATGAATCAAGACTACTTCAGCAGCCCAATCAGGGGCAAGTCATTCGTAATGGCCCAATCAGGGGCAAATTATCTTCCAACAGCTCAATTAGGGGCAGGCGCTTATCGAATCCAGACTCTGGGGAAGATCATGCCATGGTCATTGTCAAAGCTTCCCCACCCGATTTATTTCAAATACCTTGCAGGCAGGGGCAAGCGGACAAGGAGCAAATCGTCCTATCTCTACTCCCAGCTGGACGAGTAGTCCTTGCTAGACGTTGGCAATCACCCAAAATTAAATCAGTCTTCAGGCGTCAATTAAGTCGCTTCGCTCACCAGCAGATAATCGAACTTGGAGCTTTCAGATCCATCTTCTGATCATACATCGTCGAAGATCGAGTGTCGGGGAATCAGCCCCTCCACCCACCCAAAGTCCAATCGTTATTGGCAACTACCATACCAAAAGTCCACCAAGCTGGCACCTTTCAATCACTCATATGTGTAAACACCCCAAATTTTCCCTCACCCATTCACACCATGGCTTGTGATCTTTTCATATGCATAAGTTCAATCATAGCATCTCATACTGCATTTTTGATTCACTGCATTGATTCAAAGTCATCTGCATCTAGGGTTTGTGATCTGAGCAATCCAAGAGCCATTTGAGCCACTCCAAAGGTCATCAATCCCTTCAAAGGGGTCCATGTATGTTCAAGCATCATATTCTATCCCCACAAAGTCAAGGAAGCCAAAGAATCACAAGAACTGAGAAAGGCAGGGAAGCAGAGCCAGGTTTAACTACACAGATGACCTGAAATTAGGGTTTTGGTTTCAGAGGCCATAACTCCAATTTTTTTGGTCATTCTTGTTTCTATTGGTCTCTATATGGTATAGGGATCATGCATATCAATTTTCATGAAGAAATTCCATGGGGAAGGCATCTAATCAAGAGTTGACTTTTTGAGCAAGTCAGTGTAAAATCAGGACATCTGAGGCCCCCAATGACCCAACCAAAGGGTGTTCTTCATCATTTTGATTGTGTATGATCTTTATTTGATCATAGAAGATGTTAGAAGTTCACATAATTGAATAATTTCAAGCCATTTGCAAAGTTGACTTTTTGGGGAAATGACTTGTAATGGAAACTTGCCATTTTGGGAAACTTTTTCAACCCTTGCTTTTTGATTCAAAAATGCTTCAAATGGGAAAACTTTGGTCATGAAAGTTGTAGAATGGATCATTCCCTTTTCAAAAAGTACAAGAACTCATTCTAATTCATTTTGGATCAAAAGTTATGGCTTGTCAAAGTTGGGAAAAATCACATAATTTGAAGTTTTCTACCAAAGAGGCAAAATTGCAAAATCACTTGCCAAGGCAAATTGAGACCTCAAAGTGACTTCTAATCTTTGTACAAACATAAACCAATGTCTAAAAATCAGTTTGGCCCAAAGAATTTTCCATTTCTATGCCTTGATTTTCACATAACCATAAGCCATTTTTCATGAAAGTGCAAAGAAGGATTTCTTGCAAATTGATTCTCAAAGGTTTTGTTTGACCTCTAGCTGGTTTCAAGACTTTGTCATGACCTAATGAATCATGCCTCACCAACAATTCAACAAGATTTCTCACATGTACATAGCCAAAAGTCATGAAATGTAACAAGTGGTCAAGTTGCAAAAACCCTCCCAACTCATGATCCAAATGCAGCAGTCTTTCATGAACCATCCAAGGGTTATCCTTGACCCAAGCTGATGCAGTATAGGCCAAGGAATCATCTCTGCCATAGCTCATACTGCAAGTACACAAAACTTGACTTTTGGGCCAATCATCCCATACCAATCCCACAGTGCACACCTGCTCTCCAGATTTGTTGGGATAGTTTATGGATCACCTAAGGATCATAAAACATAACATACACAAGCCTGAAACACACACAATCCAGCATACACAAAAACTGTCAAAACCTTTCCCTCTTCGAATCACACAACACAGCCATCAAACTTCAAAAATTCCTTCACCAATCAACCAGAAATCATCCATAGAACAGATCCCACCCCTCACAATGATCTGAAACAGCACACACAAGAACCTCATTTCCTGCTACACCAGAACTGAACCACAAAAACTAGCCACTCTCAACTTCATTCAAGTGTTCCATCAACCTCAGGAGGATCAAGGGAGATCATTGGCACAAAAGGAAGGCTCTGAAAGTTCATTTTCGAAGGTCTCCAGCTCAGGTACAACCTAAGAACTTTTTTCTCAGAACTTCATTTTCTTGTTACAAAATGAATCTACATGTTGCACTGATCATCTGGATGTATTTAGATTTGAAAATAAGTAAGAGATGACCATTTCATGTCACTCTGAAAGTTTGCTCGTGTTTCGTATTTTCCTTCGATTCAGGCTTGTTAATGAAAATAAATGGTTTTTGGAAGAGGGGTTAGGTTTAGATTGGGGAGAGGATCATTTTTGTGGAAGAAATTGCATGTTTAGTGACCTGTAGCGAAATCTAGGGTTTGGATTCGCCGGAGAAGATGACCGGAACCACTGTTCCGGTCACCTGAAGTTCATTAACCCTAATTATGTCATTAATTGTAGTTTGAATGTGGAGCGTAGATCAGGCTGACTTTGTTTGACCCGCGCGCGTTTTGATGGCCAAGATGCATCATTAAAACCCTAAGCTTGTTTAATTAATTCAAAAACCTGTTTAATTAATTCATAATTGAAATTAGCCAGATTTGAATCTGGGCCCTTGGATCTGGCGCGCAGTCAACCAGTCCAAGCCCAGATCAAATCCTGGCCATTCTTCTTGCATACTTTCATTTATTTTCTTTTTATTTCATTTTTTATTCATTTATTTTGCACGAATTAATTAAAATAGCAAAAAATGTTTAAAAATTATGAAAATTTTTGTCAAGGTTTTCATTATTTTTCAGAACACAAAAATATTTTTATTTTTATTTTTTGCATTAAAAATCATTTTTAAAACATTTAAAAGTTTATTTTTAATTAGTTAATGATAATTAATTAATTAAAAATACTTTTAGGTATTTAAAAATCACAAAAAAATTCACATAGCATTTAAAAACATTTAGAAACATTGTCCCACTCTCAAACCAAATTTCATTTTTGATCTTGATGCCTTTTGATAATTTTCTTTGGACTTAATTTCATTTCAAGGTAATATTTTGTTTCAAACTTCAAAAATTCATTTCTGTCTGACCTTTGAGAGTTGGATCATGATTCTTTTTGCATTGAATCTTGTATGGCATGTAGTTTATAGGATAAAATTGACTTGAATTGATCTTGCATTTCCAATTTGTTTAGCATTTTTCTTGTTGAGATACCTTAAAACCCTAGCAATCTTAGGAAATTCATAACTCTCACTAGGTTAAGAGTTAGATCCCCTCCTTTGGGCAGTGAGTTTGTATAGGTCTAGGGTTCCTTTGATTGCACTTTCAATTTTTTATCATGTCATTTGCTTCTGATTTTGAATTTTGCTTTGAGTGTTGATCATAAACCCTAATTTATGCCTTCCTTTGCATCCATCTTCCATTTGCTTGCATACCATGACTTGCCATGACTTTTTGTGCACCCATTTGATTCATAATACATCTTAAGACATATTAGAATCATGATTGATCATTGCATCTTTCATTTGCCCTTTTACATGTCCATTGCATCTTTCATCTGCTTCCTTCCTGGTGGTTTCTCTGAAGATCTTCTTGCAAACCTCATTAACCCTAGGAATAACCAAGCATGATAACAATTAGGGTTTTGATTAGTCCCCCATTTAGTTTTACCTTTGTGTCATCTTTGAGTCTTTCTCTTCTCACCTCATAATCAAGGACTAAACCCTAAAGGTTTTAAGGCTTTGTGACTAAGCTTATGCCTGCATCCTTCTATTAGGATGGAGTGTATAACTTTAATCCTAAGTGTTAAACCCTTAATGTTGTTTAAATCCTTTAATCAATTCACTTAATAATCACTAAGACATCAAGCTTGTAACTTGGGCCTTGCATTAGGGTTCTAATTCTTCCTTAATTGGTTAAGAAGGACTAACCCTAGTGTTAATGGACAAGTCCCCCTCAAGTTGTCTTACAAACCATAAAAATCACTTCTTAACCTTACCACTAATTAAAATCCATCTAATAAAGGCTTTGTTTTGTCATGAAGTTAATCCCTAATCATGGATTAAGTTGAGGAGTCTTCCTCAGTTTAAATATTCTCATCTATTATCCTTCTATTAGGATGGTGTAATGAGTCTGTTTAATCCCTGATTATGGCTTAATCTCATTACTTAACACTAAACAAAAACAACAAAAACATCTAAATAATCACAAGTAGGTTAATGATCTTAATCCTACATCATGGTAATTAAGTGTGAGATGCTGACTTCACACTTAAGGTATTCTCATTACCCCTAATCAGAGGGAAGATGTGATGAGCTTACTAACCCATTGGTTTAGGCTTAAGCTCATTAACTTATGACAAACACCAAAAAGCAATAAAAGATTGAAAACTCAAAAACAAACAATAATCGTCTCCTTCGGGATTCTTTTCTCATCATACTCACTCACAAACGAGAACTTGCTTCTTCCGTCTAATGCAAGACAGTTTGCACCTGAGCCAGACAGGTCATACACTTGAGCATAGACAAGTAAGCAGTTCACAGGTTAATTTATCTTTCAGTCTCTTTGAGTCGAACTACGGTGTTCTGACTTCCTCATTGCACGAGAGGATACGTAGGCATAACTTAACAGTTATCGAACAAAAGTCTCTGTATATCCCCCCTCTTTCCAGCCTTATTCTTTAAGCCTCATAGTCTTGAGCTCCTCATTCTTTCTCACACTGATACTTCACTTATACACTACACATTTCTCTCACACTGACACTTGCATTCTTTTCCAGCTTTTGCACACAAAATAGCACTGACACTACCCCTTTAAAACACAAATCTTTTAAGCGCGGATCCCGTCGAGTACGACAGACAATCTGGGTGCTAATACCTTCCCAGGTTGTAACCAACCCCCTTTCTCAGTCTCTCTGGTTCGCAACCGTCTTATCCATCTTTTCTTAGGTTTATGCAGCATTACCTTTCCTCCGGGATAAAAATGCCTAGCTGGCGACTCTATTCATTCCTTCTCCTTCGCCGACCGTTCGCGTCTGTACCCCTTCTGACTAGGTGTCATTTGGTGGGAGCGACAATATGCATCATTATGCATCATCAACGTCATAAAGCATCATTTATTTCAATCATTTACAGCATGTGCATCATATGCATACCTTAATAAATCGACTTTTCATATCCCCAACATTTTCAACTTACATCTCAGTGCATAAACATTTGCATCGTATCTCCATCTTTATGGAATACCATTTCAAAACAATCAAGCATAGTTGCATAGTTCAGGATCCAGGATCAACCCAAGTTTCCAGTCCTTTCCCCAACGGAAGATCATATCAATCAAATATTCCAGGCATCCTCCTGGCGGATTCAATGGTCATGTTTAAATGTTATTTGCCTTATCACCCTCTGTTGATAAGTGATTTTATTTTTCAGTCATTTGCCTTATCATCCTCTGGTGATAAGTGAGTTTATTTTTATGTTTATTGCCTTATCATCCTCTGTTGATAAGTGAGTTTATTTTCAGTTTATTGCCTTATCATCCTCTGTTGATAAGTGAGTTTATTTTTTCTATTTATTGCCTTATCATCCTCTGTTGATAAGTGAGTTTAATTTTTCTGTTTATTGCCTTATCATCCTCTGTTGATAAGTGAGTTTATTTTTTCTGTCTATTGCCTTATCTTCCTCTGTTGATAAGTGAATTTATTTTTCTGTCTATTGCCTTATCTTCCTCTGTTGATAAGTGAGTTTATTTTTCTGTCTATTGCCTTATCTTCCTCTGTTGATAAGTGAATTTATTTTTCTGTCTATTGCCTTATCTTCCTCTGTTGATAAGTGAGTTTTATTTTTCAGTCTTTTGCCTTATCATCCTCTGTTGATAAGTGAGTTTATTTTTTCAGTCATTTGCCTTATCATCCTCTGTTGATAAGTGATTTTATTTTCAGTCTGTTGCCTTATCATCCTATGGTGATAAGTGATTTACTTTGTCAATCTGTTTTTGGTTGTGTCGCCCATCGCTTCCAGTCATTTCATTTGTCGGACAAATTTGGAGTCTGTTAATATCTAATTATCTTATACCTTGAAAGATTGAACGCGAGCCAGTTCATCTTACTCGGTCTAAGCCAATTCGATAGGGGCATCTGTCATACCCCAAATATGTCCTACCTTTATCTTTTGTTTTCCAGCATTATTTCAAAAGTCCTAAAATATGCACCTTTATTTTCTGTCTAACCATTATTTCAAAAATCCAAAATATGTCATATTTTTATTTTTGTTTAACTATTTTCTAACAAGTCAAAGAATTACTATGTTTATATTAGTTTTATTAAAGCCATTTTTCTTCTAAATCCATTATCATTTTTCTTAGGCCCATTATCCTTTTTAGAAAAAAATTCATTTATTGTAACAAAATCACAAAAGAAAAAAAAACAATTTATTTTTATTATTATTCTGTTATTATTTCTATTTACTATTATAATTCTTATTTATTATTATATTTTCTATTATTATTAATTATTATTATTTCTAGTATTTCTTTTGATATTATTATTCCATTATTATCATTGTTATTGTTATTTTTATTATTCACTTTTTATTATTTTATTATATATACTTTTGCTATTATTATTTGTATTCATTTTCTACCATTATTATTATTATTATTATTTATTATTATTATTATTATTATTATTATTATTATTATTTCTATTATTATTATTATTATGTTATAATTCTAATTTCCCCTTTTTGTTTTTCACGTGACCCACATATTGCCTTTACCCTCCATGATCTTTTTTCTTCCTCATCAACTGTTAAATTCCAATTCCACCATGGCCCACTTCTTTCACAATTATTCCTCTAATACCACTCACTATCCTTTGCAAAACGTAGAAGCACGTTCCGCACAAGCCTTCCGCATAACAACAAACTTTTTCAATTTCCACTCACAAACAACTCATCTCTCAAAGAATATTTTTCCAATCAGTAGTACAATACAACTCACTTTTTTTTTCTTTTCCACTTTTACCAAAATACACACCATTCCACCCACAAAAACTGTTATCACACATATAAAATTCACTCTCCATGTTTCTTCTCAGATCACAAAAAACCTTCCCACTCTTGTTTTGATTCTTTCGACAACATTAACCTAAACAAAAAACTTTCTCCATCCTTTAATAACGAACCTTTGCCTCACTCTTTGCACTCACACTCCTTTTGATATTCTCCATACAACTCTCTCAAGAAACACTCCCTGCAGAATTTTTTTTTTATACTTTCAAATACACAACAAAACCTTCAGATCTCCATTAATACATTATAAAAACAAAAAGCAAAATCAGAAAGAGACGAGGATTTGAAACAGAACCAGAACCATCTTCTTCACCATAAACAATCCAAACAATCTTCTGCAAAAATCTCAGGACCAATCCGCAGAAAACCACCACCCCTCCTTCATCTTTCATAACCACTGCATATCATTCTCACCGAGCAACCTCATCCACCCTTTCCAACCCCTTCATTAAAAAAAGAAGGAAAAAACCAGAAACGGAAGCAGAGTCGAAAACGCTCACTTCCTCCTCAACCATCGCTCCAAAACCTGAGCCGAAACCACCTGCACTAACCATCCCCTCAAGCTCAACCATTCTGCACCGCCACTCCTCCGTCGAACACACTCCATCGTTAAAAGAAAGAGAAAACAGATGATGAAATGAGAGAGTGACGCGTCGAAATCAAAACCACTGAACAACCTTCAATCGCCTAAGCCATCACCGTAACGCACAACAGCCGGCCAAACCCTCCACCGTCGGCGCGAAAGCAAACAATCACAAAAGCCAACACCGAAGGCTACCGTCACTGACCCGTAAACCGCAAGCACCGACGAGCCACCACCTACAGCGATTGAGAGAGACCGAGAGCTTTCTCCGCGAAACAAAAACCAATCGCGAGCCACCGTCGCCGGAACCCCTAGCCGCCGCGGAGACCACCGGACGCAAACCGAACAAGAACGAGACGGAAACAAACTTGTGCCGAAAAAAGCAGCGCTTCCGTGTGAGAACCAATTGATTGAGAGTCGCGAGCAATTGCAGGAGAGTTTGAATCCGCGAGTGTTGAGGGAGGAGAAATCGTTGTCCGCCTTCCATTTTGTAGTGGCGACGTTGACTTGCGTTGGGGAAGAAGAGGTTCGTTCTTCTTTTTTCTTTTTAATTTTTATTTACTGACTTGTTCTTCTTTCTTATTTATAACAAATTATTTTTTAAGTTTTTTTTATAAAAAAAAAGCCCACAATGATATCACCATATACACATCCGATGCACACCCCTTTGCCTTTTTATTATTTTTTTTATATTGTTGTTGGACTTGATAAGCCTACAGATTGCTATCCACACACCCTATTTCAGCTTAGAACCCCTTGTCTCATTTTATACTATTTTCTTCTAAATCCATTTATTTTGTTTATGTTATTAATTTTTATTATTCACTTGTTTCTAATGATATTTTATGTTGTTATGTTTTAAAATATGTATTTCATTGATTTGTATTTCTTTATTTGGGCCAATGATATAATAAAAGGCCATTTTTCGCCCGATTTTAATCGGTGATTTTTGGTCAATATGAGGCCCTCCTTGTAATTAATTTTTCATTATTTTATTATTTCGATAAACAAACATTAATTTAATTTATTCTTAATATTATTTATTTCATTTAATTATTTAATTCATTATTCTATTTTAATTTAATTCTCGCAATTTAATTCAATTTATTAATTTAATTCGCATTTTAAATTATGATTCGACTCCTCATAGAACGATTTCATTAAATCGACTCTAAGGCAGTAAACGAACCAAATTTCGCCGCGTCCCAAGAAAAAGGTCCAACGCCTTCGAACAGTTGTGCTCGATTAAAAGGTCCAACGCCTTCAAATAGTTGTGTCCCGATCAAAAAAGGACGAACGCCTTCGAATAGTTCAAAAACACTGCACACACGCTTTCTCTTGGGCTAATTACAACGAGACCATTTATTTCGCGCAATCCCCTGTATTTATTTTGTATCCCTCTCCCTTTACTTTGTATGTATTTTATTTTCCGTATTCTATTTAATTCCGAACCCTTGGTCCAACGCCAAGCGGTTGCACTTGCACACTTGCACTTTATTTTCCAGTTATTTTGTTTCGTTTATTAGGATCCACTCCTCCTTGCGAGCCGAGCGCTTCGTGCCTCGCTAACAAACCACGAAAATAAACTCCATTTGCATTCACCCTCTAAACCTCAAAAAACCAAAACGATTCTTTTCAGATCCAAACCCTTGATCCAACGTCAAGCGGTCTTAGGAAATAAAGCACTTTAATAATACGAGAAGAATTGTACGCCACGAGCCTTAAGCGGTAGAAAGGAGGATAACGAGCTCTCGTTACTCGCTCCGATTATTTCGACGCAGGACACTCGTCCTGTTGGGTGAGATAAACTATCCATAGTATTTAGTACATTTCAACTCCTAAACCCTTTCATCGACGAAAGGTAATAAAATCAACAACCATTACCCTTAGTAGGCCGAACTACGAGGCTCTGACTTTCCCATTGCACACGGGAGTACGTAGGCACGAGGATCTCAATCCTTGCCGAGCACCTAGGTTCAATCTAACTTATAATTCAACTCATTTCCCTCTAGCAAGCAATTCGTTTAAGCATAGACATCCTTTCTCGCGCGTTAACTTAGATGGTTCCCATCGAGTACGATGGATGTAGGGGGTGCTAATACCTTCCCCCTGCATAATCGACTCCCGAACCCAGGCAATGGTTACGATGACCTTTGTCCTCATCCTTTTCCTCCCGGGTTGTATCTATATCTTCCCTTTCCCTCTTCGGGAATAAATAGAATTAGGTGGCGACTCTTCAGTCTGTCCGGCGCGCGACTCCGTCTCTTCGGATCGCGTGAGGTCGTATTTTTCGGGGTACGACACAAGTCACCTGACATGTACCTCTGTGGTCGCACCTTCTTGTCAAAAGCTTGCTTCATCCGCCGTTGATACAACTGTCCATGACATACAACTGCTAGACGTTTCTCTTCAATGATGCTCAACTGATTATGTCTGGATCGGAGCCACTCAGTTTCATCTAACTTAATGTCCATCATCAACCTCAACGAGGGGATTTCCACTTCAATCGGTAGGACTACCTCCATACCATACACCAGTAAGAACGGGGTTGCCCCTATTGAAGTACATACTGACGTTCTGTACCCATGCAACGCAAATGGTAGCATCTCATGCCAGTCTTTGTATGTCACAACCATCTTCTGCACGATCTTCTTGATGTTCTTATTGGCTGTCTCGACGGCGCCATTCATCTTCAGGCGATATGGAGAAGAGTTGTGATGCTCTATTTTGAAATCTCGACACAAGTCAGCCATCATCTTGTTGTTAATATTAGAACCATTATCAGTAACGATCCTTTCAGGAATTCCGTACCGGCAAATGATGTCTCTTTTAATAAACTGGGCTACCACTTGTTTAGTGACATTGGTGTAAGACGCCGCTTCGACCCACTTCATGAAGTAGTCTATAGCAACCAGGATGAAACGATGACCATTAGAAGCTGCGGCTCGATCTTGCCAATCATATCAATGCCCCACATAGCGAACGACCATGGTGAAGACATGACACTCAACAGATTCGGAGGCACATGAACTTTATCGGCATAAATCTGACACTTGTGGCATTTACGGGAGTACTTACAGCAATCAGATTCCATGGTGATCCAATAGTATCCCGATCTCAACAATTTCTTGGCCATGGCATGTCCTCCAGCATGGGTACCAAAGGAGCCTTCATGGACCTCCTGCATCAATATGTCTGCTTCGTGTCTATCCACGCATCTGAGCAGAACCATGTCGAAGTTTCGCTTGTACATCACACCATCTTGATTCAAGAAGAAACCTCCTGCCAGTCTTCTAAGGGTCTTCTTATCCTTACTAGATGCCCTAGCCGGGTATTCTTGAGCTTTCAGGAATTGTTTGATATCATGATACCAAGGCTTGTTATCTTCACCATTATCGATTGCAAAGACATAAGCAGGTCTTTCAAGATGGGAGACCGTAATTCGAGGCACGAAATTCTCTTGACAAACTTTAATCATGGAAGACAAAGTTTCTAGAGCATCGGCGAATTGATTTTCATCTCGAGGAATATAATTAAGCTTGACTTTGGTGAAGAAAGTTAACAGCCTCCTGACATAATCTCTGTAAGGAATCAAATGAGGTTGATGAACCAGCCATTTGCCGTTGACTTGATTTACCACCAAAGCAGAATCTTCGAAGATCTCGAGGTTTTTGACTCGCAAGTCGATTGCCTCTTCAATCCCCATGATACAAGCTTCATACTCCGCCTCATTGTTAGTGCATTCGAAAGTCAACCGAGCAGCTAAAGGTGTATGGACCCCTTCTGGCGAGATGATAACAGCACCTACCCCACTTCCATTCATGTTCACAGCCCCGTCAAACATCAACTTCCATTTGGATTCAGGGTCTGGCCCCTCCTCCGGAAGTGGTTCTTCGTAGTCTTTCGACTTGAGGAACATGATGTCCTCAACTGGAAACTCGAACCTCATGGGTTGATAATCATCGATTGGCTGCTGAGCCAAGTATTATGACAATACACTTCCTTTGATTGCTTTTTGCGAAGTGTAATGTATATCATACTCTGTTAGTATCATCTTCCACTGGGCTACTCTTCCCGTCAGAGCTGGCTTTTCAAAGATGTATTTCACAGGATCCATCTTGGAAATTAAGAGAGTAGTGTGAGTCAGCATGTATTGTCTTAGTCGGCGAGCAGCCCATGCCAAAGCGCAACAAGTTTTCTCAAGTAGTGAGTAGCGCGTCTCACAATCGGTAAACTTTTTGCTAAGGTAATAAATGGCATGCTCTTTTCGACCAGACTCGTCATGCTGACCCAACACACATCCCATCAATCCTTCAAGCACGGTAAGATACATAATCAAAGGTCTCCCTGGCATTGGAGGCATAAGAATTGGAGGTTCTAGCAGGTATTCTTTGATTCGGTCAAAGGCTTGCTGGTAGTCTTCGTTCCATTTCATGGCCTGATTCTTCCTTAGAAGCTTAAAGATGGGCTCACACGTGGCAGTTAGGTGAGAAATAAACCGTGCAATGTAGTTTAGTCTCCCTAAGAAACCACGCACCTGCTTTTCAATCTTCGACTCAGGCATCTCTTGGATATCTTTCACTTTTACTGGATCAACCTCAATTCCTCGCTCACTAACAATGAAGCCGAGTAGCTTGCCAGAACGGACCCCGAAGGTACACTTATTCGGATTCAACCTCAGTCTGAACTTCCGGAGTCTGTCAAACAACTTTGCTAGATTAACCAAGTGCTCTTCCTCTGTTTGGGATTTTGCTATCATATCATCAACATAAACCTCAATTTCATGATGGATCATGTCGTGAAATCGCGTCACCATCGCCCGTTGATAAGTGGCTCCAACATTCTTCAAACCAAATGGTATGACCTTGTAATAGAAGGTGCCCCAAGGAGTGATGAAGGTCGTCTTTTCCATGTCATCAAGAGACATCTTAATCTGGTTGTAGCCGGAAAATCCGTCCATGAAGGAGAACACGGAAAACTGTGCAGTATTATCGACAAACACGCCTATGTGAGGTAGAGGGAAGTCATCTTTGGGGCTGGCCCTATTCAAATCCCTATAGTCTACCCACATCCTGACTTTACCGTCTTTCTTGGGAACCGGCACAATGTTGGCAACCCACGGAGGGTAACTGGTCACGGCCGAGAAACCAACATCAAACTGTCTTTGTACTTCTTCTTTTATTTTAATTGCCATGTCAGGACGTGTGCGCCTCAACTTTTGCTTTACTGGAGGACAATCTTCTCTAAGGGGCAGCTTGTGTACCACAATGTCAGTGTCTAAACCAGGCATATCTTGGTAGGACCATGCAAAGACATCAACATACTCTCGAAGCATAGCAATCAAACGAGTCTTGACAGATTCTTCTAATGCAGCCCCGATCTTGACTTCTTTCTTGTCTTCTTCAGTAGCCAGGTTTATTACTTCGACAGCTTCTTCGTGTGGCTGAATCATCTTCTCCTCCTGTTTAAGCAGTCTGGTCAATTCTTCAGGTAGTTCGCAATCCTCTTCACCTTCCTCATCGACTTGATAAATCGGATTGTCGAAGTCATACTCAGCCATAACAAGGTCGTCATTGATAAGATCCGGTGACGAGCACCTACATGAATGGTGATTCATGCAAGGCTTTAGCAAAGGCTTTAGAAAATTAGATACATTTCCATTTTAAAAATTTTCTTTATTTTTGAAAAACAAAAGCAAAAATGAAAGACAGAGAACAACATGAATGAATGCGAAACGTCAGCTTTATTTATGATTGTAAATTGCATTAAGAACAGAAGAACCCTTACAAAGAGCTACTATGTCCCGGGCAAGACATAGTGCTTTAATACAGGAAAAACAGAAACAAAAATCATTACTCTTCGAAAGAGGTGACTGAAATAAGCCTTTTTGATGTCCAATTGCTGAGCTGAGTCCCTAGAACAGTAGGCCTGATCCACTCATCTATGTCGCAATCACTATCGACTGCATCATCCTGCACGACACTGATGTTTCCATAGTCTACCACTCCCGCACTTGTGAAAGTGATTGGGTTCTGACAACCTCTAGCATTTGGTTCAGACGATGACTGCCCAGGATGGTACCCAATTCCGAACATATCTTTCTTTTCCGGCACTTCTACTGGACTGCCTCAGCCTTCTCGTACCCCAGATTCTACCACCTCGAGCGCTTTCTTATAAGAGGCTATAGAAACCCCTTCTCCGGTTCTTCAGGAGAAGCCGCCACTGCAGATGCTTGTTCAGATTTCATGGGCTCAAAAGCCTGACATGGGGTCTCAACTATTTCGCCATCCATCTCCACATATTTGAATGAGGCTAGATGACTAACAAAAATATCTTCTTTCCCACTGACAGTTACAATTTGACCCTCCTAGACGAACTTTAGCTTTTGATGAAGTGTGGACGATACGGCTCCCGCTGAATGTATCAAAGGTCTTCCGAGCAAACAGCTGTATGCAGGCTGTATATCCATTACGTAGAACGTGGTATTGAAGATCTGTGGACCTACTTTAATTGGTAACTCCACCTCCCCGAACACCGATCTCCTCGACCCATCAAATGCTCGAACTACCAGGTCGCTGGGTTTTAGAACTACTCCATCATAATCCAACTTCATCAGCGCTTTCTTGGGCAAGACGTTCAACGACGATCCAGTATCTACCAACACGTGAGAGAGTACTGCACCTTTACATTCTAAAGAGATATGCAGCGCCCGATTATGAGCACGCCCTTCAGAGGTCAGATCCAAGTCTGTGAAACCCAATTCATGGCTGACATTGACATTGGAAACCACCGCTTCCAACTGATTTACTGAAATATCCTGAGGCACGTATGCCTTGTTCAGAATATTCAAGAGATCCTTCCTGTGAGAATCAGAACACACGAGCAAGGACAAGATGGAAATTTTTGATGGAGTCTGCTACAGATGGTCCACAATCTTGTAGTCGCTCATTTTGATAATCCTCAGAAACTCTTCAGCTTCTTTATCGAAAGCAAGGTCTGGATCAGTTGCTGGTGAGGAATCGTTGATAACCACTGGCTGCTTCCCTCTTGCTCTAGCCTGGGCTTCTGCGGTGTCCCTGGGTGGTATCACACTATTTCTTAGTGTTTCCGGCGCAAATAATCTCCCACTTCTGGTGAAGCCCCCTACTCCAACATTTTCCAATTGAACCAGGGTTGTACTAGACGCGGCCAACTCTTGCTTCTGGCCGTTACAATATACTTCGCCACCATAATTCCAGGAAATGGCTTTATCATTCTGATACAATACTGGTCCTGCAGTGGTGATTGTTATCGGTGCTACTCTGGCCAGTGGAGGAACTTGAGATGGATCGTAGAAGATGGTTATTGTAGAGACTTCGCTTTCTTTTACAATCTTGTCAAACTGCAACACTTCCTCATCGATCATACTCTGGATCCCTGCTTTTAACTGCTCACACCCGTTTGTAGCTTCAGCGCATTCTGGACAATCTTATTCACACCTAGGGAAGATACCTTTCTGTGACAAGCCGAATTTAACAACAATCAACGGAGTTTGCAAGTCTTTGACATCGCGCACCAAGTTTAAATTCTCCCCTTCATCAATTTCCCCAACCATACCTCCGTGAGGAGGCATGGGGTTCTGAATTACATTAGGAGTAGGAGCAAAGTTGATTGCTTTGGAATCTACCAGGTCTTGGACTACATACTTCAAAGCTCTGCAGTTTTCCGTGGTATGTCCGGGAGCTCCGGAATGAAATTCACATCTAGCGTTCATATCTTAACCTTCAGGAAGTTGCCCCGGCTTCGGAGGTTGCAAAGTTCTGAGCTGAACCAGCTGGAGTTGGAGGAGAATCTTCAGCAGTTGTGAATAGGACATAGGCGGAACTTCAAAATGTCTTTCTCTGGTTTTTGAGAATAGTATGGACGAGGAGCTCTTTGTTGATACCCTTGTTGGCGTTATTGTTGTGGTTGTTGGACTTGCTGTTGAACCGGTTGAGCTGAGATAGTGACAGGAACCACTTGCTTATAAAATCCTCTGTTACTTCCTCCCCTCTGCGCGTACACTGCCCCAGTCTCTCCTTCTCTTCTTTTCACGAAGGGTTTCTTGACACCAGAACTCGAAGTGCCTCCGTTCTGAATCTTCCCTTGCTTGATCCAACTCTCTATCCTCTCGCCAGTCAAGATGATATCTGAGAATCCACTTGAGGAACACCCATATAGCCTTTCCATGAAATGCCCAGGAAGGGTATCCAGGAACAGGTCTACCATTTCTCTCTCCAGCAAAGGCGGTTGCACTCTAGCAGCCACTTCACGCCACCTTTGTGCGTAATCTTTGAAGCTCTCGGAATTCTTCTGAGTCAGACTTTGAAGTTGAGTGCGACTGGGCGCCATGTCGATGTTATACTGATACTGCTTGAGGAATGCTTCTCCCAATTCCTTCCAGTTCCTCACAGAACTTCTCTCTAGCTTCATATACCATTCCAAGGACCCTTCGGAGAGACTATCCTGGAAGTAGTACATCCAAAGTTTTTCATCCTGAGTATGGGCATCAATTTTCCGGTAGAATGCCTGCAAGTGAGTCTTTGGGTAGGAGCTACCGTTATACTTGTCAAAAGTTGGTGGCCTGAATTTGTGAGGAATAACCACCCCGGGGACTAGGCCCATTTCAGACACATCTATCCCCAAAGTATCTCTACACTCGAGGGCTTTGACTTTCTCAACAAGCATTAAAAATTCCTGAAGATTTCCTTCTCCGCCGAACCCCATGTCATTGTTGAAAAAAGGGAACTGATCATCCTGCTTGTCTTGTATCGGAATGAAAGTTGTTGTGCCCTGCTCTGGAATTTGAGGTCCGCCTGGGCCATTGTTGGTGTTGGGAGGAGTCACTTGCACGTTCGGAGTGGTTACATGGATATTAGTCTGAGGAGGGTTGAGCCCCTGAACTGCATTCCTTAGCTCTTGCTGTCCCTGAGCCATCTGTTGCATCATGACCATGAACTCTCCCATTCTGGTGCGAAACTCATTAAGCTCAGTTTGCATAGCGTCCATGACTGTCCTCTGGTTGATGCGAGTTGCGTAGCGATGTGGGATATCTTGTCGGAGATGTCGGGTCTTGGCGGCCCTCGCAATCTTTGCCTGTGACACAGACAAGTTAAACATCCTGTAGAAAACCTACAAAACAAAAAAAGAATGCAAATTATGCGTATGCAATGCAATGTGTTCCTTTTATTCCCAAGGCTTTAATTACTTTCCCATTCTGGTGTTAGGAGAATAATAATTGGGAAGAAGACCCATATGGTGTTCAAATAACGTGACAGTCGTGAAGAATTGGTGCTCATTACCCCGTGTCGGTGCAACAAATAACAAACAAAATATTCAAAGCAAGCCAATCACATAAACTGAAGTTTGCAACAACAAAATCCCCGAAGGGTGCTAATCAAAAGAACAACAAAGTACATCAAATAAGAGGAATCCCACAACAAGCCTGTGGGTAATCCAAGTACAATAGCATGAAACTAAACCCTAGGGAGCTCTAAGTTTTGCAACCTCCAGCTAAGATGCTTGACATTCTGGAACAACTGGATGATATCCGAATGATTAGGCTCCTGGATGAGTCTTTGGATGAGGAGGTCCCTTATATCAAAGGAAGCATGTAACTCTTCAATATGCCGCAGGAAAGTCGTCTCATTCTCTTTGCTCGGACCCGGTTCGTCCTTTGACCTCTTCACATCAGCATGAAGCTTCAATTCTTCAACTTCTTTCTGGACATCTTCAGCTATTTGTTAACTCTTTGTCATCTGACGAAGATACTCTCTCTGTTGCTCTTGTGCTTTCCGAACTAACTTCTCTTGCTCAACCAAGGCATCCTAGAGGTTCTTGATCTTCAACTTGAATTCAGCTTCTACCTCCTCTTGCTTCTTCTGATTATCACTCCACTTCTCTTGCCAAAGTGTGATGGCTTCATTAGCCTCATTAAGTTCTTTCTTATCCTTCTGGCGCTGACTCACCTTATGGATCTCAGACAATCCTCTCTTCCTGAAGTATAACTCCCTTTCCTCGAAGTCCTTCTGCTTAAAACGAACCATCTCTTCAGCCCGAAGAGCTCTATCTTCTAACTGATGGTTCTGAATCATCAATTTCTGACAGGAATTGTAAGCCTCTTGATTCTCAACCCTAAGCTGCTTGACCAAAGCCTCCAATTTCTGATAATCTTCTAAAGGAACTATGGTAGGTGGTGGTAACGGTGCGGAGAAAGGGATTAGAGTCACTTGAGTTTTTTGTCTTACCCAAGCTTCAAATTCGGGAAACATTTGGTTATTACTCCTGCCCAAACGTTATATACCCTTTCTATTAATCAATTTCCAAGCACCTGCAGCTTCCCGTACCAATGGGAGATTGTCCTTCACAGGGAAATAAAAAGTCTGATCCAACTCCGAATCTTTGGGAACATTCTTCAAAATATATCCTAATTGTCTTCTCAAAAGTATGGGGTTGTAATTAATGCCCCCGACTACTCCTAAGAGGGGAACATTAGGATACCCTCCACAGCTGGAGATGAGCTCTTTCCATTTTAGCCTTAAGGTGAACCATCTAATGTCTTTGGCGGTCAACGTGCTTAGTTTTTGCGACCAGGTTATTTTGGGATCCGTGAATACTCCAGTAACAGGGATGTGTCTCATAAACCATGTGTAGAATAACGGGGCACAACATCTAACCAAGCCACCTCGTCTCTTCTCATTCTTATAGTGTACTGAATAATACAAATCTCCCAAGAGAGTAGGTACAAGATTCTTCATCACGAACAAATGAATGTCATTCATATCCACAAACTTCTCCATGTCAGCAAACAAAACTATCCCATACATAGATAATGCCAAGATGGCGCAAACTGAATCCCACTGCTTTTCCACGACACATTCTTCAGCTCTTCTGACCAGAAACTCTAAGGGAAAACCAAGTACTCCTGCCTTGGTGGCAACCAGATTAGCAGATACCTCTGATGGGCTCAAATAAAGAGCTTTAGCGATGTCAGCATGAGTCGGTCTAGTCATTTCTGAATTGAAAGGAATCTGGTCTTTGATAGGCAGTCCCAAAATCTCAACATACTCTTCTAGTAATGGACCTACCTGGAAATCATGGAATGTGAAACAACGGAGTCTAGGGTCATAATACTGTAACAAGGTATGGATGGCACTCCTTTGTGAACTATCCAGATTGAACACCATATCCAAAATATCACCATATCGCTGTTTGAAAAATCCCAAATGACCCGGGGTAATGAGAGACCCAATTTGCTTGAGCAAGTCCACCTTAGTATCAAAATATTTGTAGAAAATATTCTTCTTTCTGATATCTTCCATTCAGAAGCAAGTATACGACTAGGAACTGGGAGTAGTGCAAACCCTGAGAATAAAAGAAACACAAATGATTAATGATGCTATGATGCTTATGCAAGGCAAGGCATGTGATCAGTGAAGTGTCTGTGATGTGCCAATCATATAATCAGGTGTCGGTGCAAGGTCACAATATCCACATATCACAATAACAATCCCTCTGATCCGAGATCCATATCTCAAAACCAGCAATCCAGATCACAAAACTGAACCAAAGGCAAAGCGGGTATGCTGAAGGTATTAGGGTTCCTGCAAACCTGTAAACCCCTCCCAATCTCACGGGTGTGCTACTCGGGTCAACATCACGGACTCTCAAAGCCGAATAGCAATAATACGTTCACCATTTCCGAGAAATGGCTCATGACCAAATCAGGGAATCGGTTTGGCATTATGTACTACTCAGGGAGGCCTCAGTTGAGTCCGGAAAAACAAGCATCCCTCACAAGTCCCCAGCTTCAAGCACTGAATCGAGAAACAATAGTACATTCATCCTGAAGGGTACAATACTACCGTCATACGGACAGTTTGCTTTAACTGGATTCTTATG
Source organism: Lathyrus aphaca (assembly GCA_963966055.1). Lineage (NCBI taxonomy): Eukaryota > Viridiplantae > Streptophyta > Magnoliopsida > Fabales > Fabaceae > Lathyrus > Lathyrus aphaca. Next base: position 507,137,133 of record OZ014520.1, read on the forward strand.
AGAGAACCAGGCCATCCTATGCGAGTTCCCAATGGACCCTCGGATGCGAGTGGGTTTGCCAACAAATGTGGTCTGCTACTTTCATCACTGGAGAGGGGTGTTCCCATTAAGGTCCTCGAAGATCGGTCACCAGATGCACATAACTATCAAGGTCATACCCTGAAGTGGGGTAATCCCCACACATAATAGTTCCAAGACGGTCGCAATCTGGGTGTGGAACACATCGCCACTCATCATGGTGAGATACCATGGAAGTACAATGTCTGTCTATGCTAATCCTATAGTGCACTCAAGCCGGGTATTTGGCTTATCTCACAGTAACTCCCACCCCGCAGAAAAAATGAAAACCAGCACAGCCAGACAGTCCAATATAATATGATGCATGGAAAATAAATACTGAAAGCGGTAAATAAATGTGGTAAAGTAAAGCTGTAAATTAAAAAACTGTAAATAGAAACAGTAAAGCTAAACTAAAGCTCATAACAACAAACAGATAAACACCCAAAGAAACAAAACCAAACAGGCGCTAGGATTGACTCTTCAAGGGAAACCAGAGATTCTGGGTTCGGTCCCTGATAACACTAAATTTCACCGTATTTCTGACTCCGATTTCGCATGCATTCTTAGGTTTTATTGTTATTTTGCTATGTTATTACTTTTTTTTCTTTATTTTCAGGTTTTCTATGTAATCGGGGCCTAAATCGAGAAAAGGAGCGAAAAAGGAGTGGAAACGGACGAAAACCAAGAAATTCAGCTTTTTACACTTACGGCATCCGCCATGGCTGGCGCCATGGGGTCTGCCATGACGTGGCCACGTCTCAAGACCACTCCACAACTGCCAAGACCCACGATCCCCACTCACTTCTTCCCTATTGGTCTCATGGCGGGCGCCATGAGCCTGTGGCGGGCGCCACAAGGCTAAAACTTTTCCCTCCACTTTTTAGTGGAGGGGGCATCCTGGTCTTTTCTTGCTATTTATTTTCCTATAAATAGGGCCTTAGATTTTCGTTTTCAATCATCCAAACTTAGAATCTCTTAGGCATATATCAGTTTTAAAGCAGTTATCGTTCCACATCAGGGTGTTACTGCAATCGAGTGATCGAGTCTGTATACGTCTGTGTGATCGAGTTTTGGAGCACTCTAGGAGGAAGTTAATCTTGCCGCCATTTTAATTCAAGTTCGTATTTTATTTTTCCGCATCGCTTTACTTTTATTTATTTCCCGCACTCGCTTTACTTTATTTATTTCTCACACTCGCACTACTTTCGTTTATTTTCCGCACTCGCTTTAAATACCTTTATTTCTCGCACTCGCACTACTTTTATTTACTTTCCGCACTCACACTACTTTTATTTACTTTCCGCACTCGCACTAATTACTTTTATGAAAAATTATAAAAAGAACTTTTACTTTACCATGTTTAACTAAATCCATAAAGGTTAGAATGTAAGGATCGTAATTAAACCGGTAATCCGTACAATTGTTCGTGGAAACACTTAAGGGCTATTTTATCTTTCAATTTAAGTAATTGTTTTTAACTATTTCAAAAACAGACAAAAGCGCTTTGTCTAGTTCATTAGGAGTTTTTAGATTAAAAAGAAAAGAGATTTTAAAACGATTTGCGGACGCGTTAAGAAGTTTAGAGTCTGGTTCGTGAGAACCTCTTTTTGCTAAGAAATCCAGGTTAAAGTACTTTTCAACTTAGTTAAGATACTATATTTCTTAAAAATAGGTTTACTACTCTAACGCAGTACGCTCCTTTTTATCCGTGACAATAGGAGGGGTTGATTAGAGAGTACAACTCGGTTCTGAATACGCGAAAGCGACAGTTCCTGTTAAATTAGTTCTTTTCAAAGTAGAAAACATTGCCCATAAGTAGTTCTATTAACAAGTACTGGACTATCTATTGATTACGTGAATTACATTCGAGTCTGTCTTTGTTTATTGTTTAAAATTACCATTTTATTTACCATTGCGCATTCCTTAAAACCCTTATATTTAGTTGCCTTAGATACACACCATAACAACAGGTACGATAGATTGACACTTGGTATCTGTGGATTCGACAATCTTTTATATAACTTTGACGTGTTCGTACACTTGCGAAAAACACGCATCAAGTTTTTGGCGCCGTTGCCGGGGACCAATTTCGTCAAATTTCATACCCTGTAGTTATACCGTTTAGACTAAGGTTGTTACCCACCGGTCAATGCGAAAGACTCGCAGTGCCGGAAGTTTAGTAGACCCTCTAGCTGAACCTGAACGTTACGCTCGTGCACGTTTGTTTTTCCATAGGAATAGGAGAGCTATGGCCGAAGATCAAAACCGAAGACCTCTTAAGGACTTCACCCAACCATCAAACGAGGAACCTAGTTCTAGTATAGTAAACCCCGCCATCCCAGCCAATAATTTTGAACTTAAACTATCCCTGCTGCAATTAGTGCAACAGAGACAATTCGCAGGTCTTGCTACCGATAACCCAAACCAACATTTAAAAAACTTTCTTCAGTTAGCAGACACCTTTAAAACCAATGGAGCTCCTCCTGAGGCGATACGCTTAAGATTATTTCCCTTTTCCCTCAGAGATAAAGCTCTATCATGGTTAGATTCCCTTCCACCCAATTCCATAACATCTTGGGAAGACCTTAGAAAAGTTTTCCTTGCTAGATATTTCCCCCCAAGTAAGACCGCTCTTCTTCGAAACCTAATAACCAGATTTACCAAACACCAAGGAGAGTCGTTGTTCGAAGCCTGGGAGAGATATAAAGAGCTATTAAGAGCATGCCCACATCATGGCTTAGAGAATTGGCTAATCATTCAAACCTTCTATAATGGACTTCATTATAACACAAAGATGACCATCGACGCTGCCGCTGGTGGCGCACTGATGAATAAACCTTACCTTGAAGCTAGTGCCCTTATCAAAGATATGGCCCAAAACCATCAATCATGGGGAGTAGAACGAGCGACAGTGGAAAAGAAGGAAGCCCAAGGAGGAATACATGAGCTAAGCTCTATGGACATGATGCAAGCTAAAATGGACGCGTTGGCCCTTAAAGTCGAACATATGTGTACAACCCTGAAGGTACACCATGCAAATTCACAATTTCCTCAATATAAATCTCAACTAACCTTTGCATGGAATGGTTAATCTTCATCGGCAAGAAATGTGCCGACTTAGTTAACCCGTGAACAACTACCCAAATCGAATCATTACCTCTAGCAGTCTTAGGTAACCCAGTCACGAAATCCATGGAAATACTATCCCATTTCCACTCAGGAACATTCAATGGTTGCATCATACCTGAAGGTCTCTGATGTTCTATCTTTGACTTCTGACATGTCAAACAAGCATATACAAATTCAACAATGTCTCTTTTCATACCCGGCCACCAAAACAACCTGCGTAAATCCTGATACATCTTCGTAGCACCAGGATGAATACTCAGTCGACTCTTGTGCCCCTCTTCTAAAATACTCTTTTTAATTCCTATAATATCCGGAACACATACTCTATCTCGGAATCTCAAAACTCCATCTTCATCAACTCGAAAGTCACTTGCATTACCTTGATTAACCAATGTCAATTGATTTACTAATTTTAAATCAGATTTCTGACCCTTACAAATCTCTTCCAAAATCTCATTGGTCAGCTTTAACATTCCCAATTTCACACTATCAGTATTAGTTTCACACAACAAGCTCATTTCTCTAAATTCCTCGATCATTTCCAATTCTTTCACCATAAGCATTGAAATATGCAACGACTTCCTACTCAAAGCATCAGCCACAACATTTGCCTTACCCGGATGGTAATTCAAATCAAAATCAAAATCTTTCAATAATTCAAGCCACCGCCTCTGTCTCATATTTAACTCTTTCTGATCAAACAAGTACCTTAAACTTTTGTGATCACTGAATACTTCAAATTTCGAACCAAATAAGTAGTGCCTCCAAATCTTAAGCACAAACACCATAACTGCTAACTCTAAGTCGTGAGTAGGATAGTTCCTCTCATGAACTCTTAACTGTCTAGAAGCATAAGCAACCACCTTATTATCCTGCATCAAAACTCCACCAAGACCCATCTTGGAAGCATCACAATAAACTACAAAGGACTCATCTGGATTCGGTAAGACCAACACTGGCGCGGTCGTTAATCTTTTCTTCAGTTCTATGAAACTCTCTTCACAAGCAACATCCCACACATACGCTTGACCCTTCCTAGTCAATTGCGTCAATAGTAAAGCTATTTTAGAAAAACCTTCAATGAACTTACGATAGTAACCAGCCAACCCAAGAAAACTACAAATTTTTGTAGCTGACTTCAGAGTCTCCCACTGCAATACCGCATCAATCTTCGAGGGATCCACCGAAATTCCACCACTTGAAATTACATGGCCGAGGAAACTCACTTCCTTTAACCAAAACTCACACTTAGATAATTTAGCAAACAATTTTTTTTCTCTCAACACTTACAACACAACCCTCAAATGCTCGGCATGTTCCTCTTCTGATTTAGAATATACCAAGATATCATCTATGAAAACCACCACGAACTTATCAAGATACTCATGAAAGATCATATTCATATATTCCATAAACACACCAGGCGCATTAGAAACCCCAAACGGCATCACCGTATATTCGTAATGCCCATATCTCGTCCAAAAAGCTATCTTCAGAATATCATCAGCTTTAACTCGAATCTGATGATAACCAGACCTCAGATCAATTTTACTAAAGACACAAGCACCTACTAGCTGATCCATCAAATCATTGATCCTCGGAAGTGGGTACTTATTCTTGATAGTCACTTTATTCAACTGTCGGTAATCGACACACAATCTCATACTACCATCCTTCTTCTTAACGAGCAACACCAGAGCACCCCAAGGAGAAACACTGGGTCTAATGAACCTGAAATTCTGTGATCAGGTATGAGATGTCCTAAGAGATGTCCCAACACTTGACAGATTTAACCAAAACTTAAATAGCAAGAAAAGTAAACAACACAGAAGTTTGTTAACCCAGTTCAGTGTATAACCACACTTACATCTGGAGGCTACCAAGCCAGGAGGAAATCCACTATAAGTAATATTAATTCTAGACTTAAACCACCCTGTTTAATCTATCACTTAATAACTACCCAATGCAATTTCTACCTAAGTCACAACTTAGATAAGAGTACCCTACTCACTCCCCCTCAATCACACAGTGATCAAGTTTACAAGTTTAATAAAATTGAAGACATTCTTCAAACAAAACAGCTTGATCTTACTTCACAGTTTCAATCAAGTCACAAATGCACTTATGCTTAAAAGCTCATAAAGTGGTACAATAAAAACAACCTGCTATTAAAACACTAGACACCCTATTTGGTCTTCTGAAATTCGTACTCAATTCTATGAGTTTCTGTTGCTTAAATAGGTATCTGTAATTTGGGCTTTCTGTAGGATGATCCAGCCCTAATGCGCATGCAGCTTCCACCTTGAATTTAGGGTTTGTTACCTCCTAGATTCTAGGTGATTTAGGTCTTCTGTTTTAATCTGAATCTTCAATATAAAACTCCCTACAGATGCGCCTTGTTCTGTTTTATCCATCATTAATTAATTCCAGATAACTCTCCTTAAATATCTCTGATTAGTTAGTCAATAATTAATTCTGGTAGCAGGTTTGAGATGTCTCAACATCTGTTGGGACATCCTGAAAAACTGAACTTAAGTCATTTACACAATGTCCCAACATCTGGTAAGACATCCTGAAATAAGTTCATATACTCTGTTTGATAATGTCCCAACATTTGATAGGACATTCTGAACTGAATTCAATAATTCTTGTTGGTCAAAAATTCTGCCAATTCAAGACATCTACAAACTCCCCCTTTGGCTAATTTTTGGCTAACATCTTTTCTGGTTTTCAGAGTGCAACAGAAGTTCTTTTTATCAGAGTATATCATTACTTTTCTGTTGATTCTTATTTGAGATTACTCCCCCTCAAACATATATGTATCCAATCTTGTTGCAACAGGAAAAAAAACTTATTCAGTTCAGAAGCAAACAAACAGATTTTTTCATTCATACTTAAACAGCAATACAATTTGTTGTTGTTCTCCCCCTTGGTAGACACAAAATTTAGGGCCAAAGACACTATTCCAGAAATACATTGCTGTCATTACATTTGCCTCACATACATTGATCACTCAGATTCATCACTCTCAGTTTCTTCCTCAACTTCTGTTTCTTCATCAGCTTCACTTTCTTCATCAGAGGTAGCTTTCTGATCTTCTCCACTCTCCAGCCTTTGGATGATTTCTTCAAGTTTCAGCTTCCTTGCTTCAAGTTCTTTGCATGTGCTTATAAGCTCAGCAATTAGAGCCTTCTTGGAGATTGGAGTCTTAGCAGTTGAAGGACCTGCAGATGTCCCAGAAGGTGCTTCAACATCTGCAGCATGATGACTGAGGAATAACTTGTAGTGAAAAGCCAGGGGGCTTTCTCTTTTGCAGGATGTGTCCTTGTCAGTGAGAATTCCAGGGTATTTATTGAGCACTATACCACATAGCAATGATGGAAAAGCTAATGGCAGCTTTGTTGCAGAAGAGCTGGCATGCTTCAAGGTCTGATCAAAAATGTAAGCTCCATAGTCCATCTTGGTTTGAGTTCCCACAGCATAGATAAACCTGGCCAGACCAGTGGAGATTGAAGAAGTGTGGTTGGTAGGCACCCAGTTAGCTGTACCAATCCTGTTCAGCATGGCATATTTTCTTGTAAGCATGCTCACTGAGAGCTTTCCCTTCACAGGCCATGCCTTGACCTGGTTTGCAGTGATAACCTTGCAGACTTGGTTATCTGTCTTACCTAGCTCATTGGGTCCATCTGTTTCTCTTCCTAGGTACTGATTGATGATTTGAGGAGAAAACTCTACACATTTACCTCTAACAAAAACTTTTTGAAACTCAGAGGACTTACCATTTGAACAATCCTCCTGAAGATTAACAATGAACTCTTTGACTAGAAGTTCATAGCAGGGAGAGAGATCTGAGACTGTTTTGAATAGTCCTGCAGCAGAGATGAGGTCAATCAGTTCAGTGCACTCAAGTGCATTGCTGCTCAGTTCTCTTTCTAGGGCAACCCTTCTTTGGTACACAAACTTCCATTTGTTGACACTAGAGACATGATGGAATGATATGTTGTCCAAGGGGGCTTCTGGAACAGCAGATGAAGCCCTAGATGGTGCTGGTTTCTTTTTGGGAGGAGATGTTGGGACATCTGATTCAACATCTGAGTCTGATGGGGTGACAACTTTTCTTTTCTGAGTTTGAACTTTACTCCATTGTTTTGTTGGCCCAAAAGTAGCTTTAGTTTTGCCTTTCTTTGGGGAAGCTTTCTTCTTCTCAGGAATTTTAGCTTCAGCTTTCATCTTTCCTTTCCCGGACCTGAGCCTTTTGGCTATGCTAGGTCTAACAGAGGCTATGATCTCTGTATCAGAGTCCTGCTCCAGGTTGACCACTGGAGGAGATTGAGCAGTCTCCTCTTCAGCTGGTTGATCAGCAGGGATTTGATCTTCATTTGAGGCTTTGGTCTGATCCTCAGAGACTTCTTCATCATTTTCATTTGAGGCCTTATGCTGGTCCTCAGTTTGTTCCAAATCAGCATCAGATGAGTTCTTTTTCTCATCTTCAGATGTTCCAACATCTATTGGGACATCTTGTTCTGCAGGAGTGTCCTCTGCATCTTGAGCTTGTTCTTCTTGAGGTGCAGGCATGGTGTTCAGAGGAACAGAGATCCCACTCACCACTCTCTGTTCAAAAAGGATTTGGTTGACAATCTCCTTGATGGAATCATCTACATATTTTGAAGATTTTGGGGGCATGTTAGCAGGAGAAGGAATGCCTCCTTTGGCTTTGCTGCAGACTTGATCTTTAGCTCTCTTTGGAGTTCTTGGCTTTTTAGTGTGAGAAGCACTTCCTCTGAGTTCGTCCAATGGAGTTGATTTCATTGGTACCACAGAGATGGGAGTGGCATGAACTACGTCTTCTTTGTTGAGAACTTCTTCAGTTGTGTTAGGGTTTTGAGACATTGTTGAGGAAGATGGATGAAAAGCTTTAGGGTTTATGATTTCTGAAGAATAGCTAGTTAATGTGATTCGCTTGTGATAGTATGATGAGAATCTTGATAGCTGATTATAAACAGTTACTAAATAAGTAGCCGTTACAGTGCAAATGATTAGAGATGGAATTCCCAAGGATCTTGTCCAGACTGGTTTTGCCATCTGGAACTTATGCCATACAATGTCATATGACATGTTGGCACATCTCATTAACTGCTAAATATCACATAAACAGATTCCAAGTTTGCCCCTTAAGTTCTCAAATTGTGTAGCATCCAATGCTTTGGTAAAGATATCAGCTAACTGCAGATTTGTAGCTACATGTTCCAATGAAATCACCTTTTCTTCTACAAGATCTCTGATGAAATGATGTCTGATATCAATATGCTTGGTCCTGCTATGTTGGATAGGATTCTTTGATATGTTGATTGCACTTAAGTTGTCACAGTACAATGTCATGACATCCTGTGGGACATTGTACTCAGTGAGCATTTGCTTCATCCAAACCAACTGAGAACAACTGCTTCCAGCTGCTATATATTCAGCTTCAGTTGTAGATAAGGATACACAATTTTGTTTCTTACTGAACCAAGAAATCAAATTGTTTCCTAGAAAGAAGCATCCTCCTGAGGTGCTTTTTCTGTCATCAGCACTTCCAGCCCAATCAGCATCACAAAAGCCAGTAAGAATTGGTTTACATCCATGAAAGTACATTATGCCATAGTCACAAGTACCATTAACATATTTAAGAATTCTCTTGACTTGATTTAGATGACTGACTTTTGGATCAGCTTGATATCTTGCACATACACCTACTGCAAAAGCTATGTCAGGTCTGCTAGCAGTCAAGTATAACAAGCTTCCAATCATGCTTCTGTATAAGCTTTGATCTACATTCTCACCCTTTTCATCTTTAGTAAGCTTTAAATGTGTGGGGGCAGGTGTTCTCTTATGAGTAGCATTTTCCATTCCAAATTTCTTGACTATGTTCTTGGTATACTTGCTTTGGGAGATGAACATTGAGTCTTCCATTTGCTTTATTTGCAGACCAAGAAAGTAGGTTAACTCTCCTACTAGACTCATTTCAAATTCAGATTCCATCTGCTTGACAAAATGTTTGACCATCCTTTCATACATCCCACCAAAGACAATATCATCAACATATATTTGAGCAATCATGACATTCCCTTCTTCATCTTTAACAAACAGGGTTTTGTCAATTCCACCTTTTCTGTATCCTTGCTTGATAAGAAATGTGGTCAGTCTTTCATACCATGCCCTTGGAGCTTGCTTCAAACCATAAAGTGCCTTCTTTAGTTTGTATACATGATTTGGACAGCTTGGATCAACAAATCCTTTAGGCTGTTCTACATATACTTCTTCATTAAGATATCCATTTAAAAAGGCACTTTTCACATCCATTTGAAATAGCTTGAACTTCAAGATACAAGCAATTCCCAAAAGTAGTCTAATTGATTCAAGCCTTGCTACTGGTGCAAAGGTTTCATCAAAGTCTACTCCTTCAATTTGAGTGTATCCTTGAGCTACAAGTCTAGCTTTGTTCTTTGTAACAACTCCTTGTTCATTTGACTTGTTCTTATACACCCATTTTGTACCAATCACATTTATGTCATCAGGTCTAGGAACAAGATTCCACACTTCATTCCTTGTGAATTGACCTAATTCCTCTTGCATAGCACAAATCCAGTATTCATCAGTAAGAGCTTCCTTGATGTTTTTAGGTTCTATTTTGGAAACAAAACAAGAACCTGAAATCACTTCTCTTGATCTAGTACTCACACCTCTGTTGGGATCACCAATTATCAGATCTTTGGGATGATCCTTCTATATTCTGATGGAGGGAGGTTTGTTGGATTCTTCTGTCCTTGTATCAGTTTGAGTGAAGTTATAATGATCATTCTTTTCTTCAGCTTCAATCTTGATATCAGCTGATGTTCCAACATCTTCTGGGACATCTGTAGGAGCATCATCAATTATCACATTTATGGACTCCATGATAACCTTGGTTCTAGAATTAAATACTATATATGCTCTGCTGTTTATGGAGTATCCAAGGAAAATCCCTTCATCACTTTTAGGATCCATTTTTCTTCTTTGCTCCCTATCTGCCAGAATATAACAGTTACTTCCAAATACATGGAAGTACTTAACTGTGGGTTTTCTGCCCTTCCAGACTTCATATATTGTGGACAAAGTTCCTTTCCTTAAAGTAACTCTGTTATGAATGTAACAGGCAGTGTTCATAGCTTCAGCCCAGAAGTACAGAGGTAACTTTTTAGCATGGATCATAGCTCTTGCCGATTCTTGAATAGTTCTATTCTTCCTTTCAACAATCCCATTCTGTTGAGGAGTGATTGGTGAAGAATATTCATGATTGATTCCTTCTGAAGAGAAGAAATCTAAGAACTTTTGGTTCTCAAATTCTTTTCCATGATCACTTCTTATTCTGATCACACAGCTGGATTTTTCCCTTTGCAATCTTTGACATAACTCTTTGAATACATCAAATACATCAGACTTTTCTTTGATGAAATTTATCCATGTATATCTTGAAAAGTCATCAACCACAACATAGGCATACCTCTTACCACCAAGACTTTCAACCTGCATAGGTCCCATCAGATCCATATGCAAAAGTTCCAAAACTTTGGAAGTTGTCAGATGTTGGAGCTTTGGATGGGACATCTTGGTTTGCTTGCCTATTTGACATTCACCACATATTTTGCCATCATCAATCTTCAGTTTAGGAATACCTCTTACAGCATCCATGGATATTATCTTCTTTATGCCTCTGAAATGAAGATGACCTAGTCTTTGGTGCCATAGTTTCACTTCTTCTTCTTTAGCTAAAGAGCAAGTTGAAGTAAGACTGAGATTTTGGGATTCCCACATGTAACAGTTGTCTTTAGATCTGGCTCCTTTCATGACAACCTCTTGTTCTTTGTTAGTCACTATGCATTCAGTTTTGGTAAAGTTTACACTGTACCCTTGATCACATAATTGACTTATGCTGATCAGGTTAGCAGTTAAACCTTTAACTAGCAGCACATCATCTAGTCTTGGAACATCTTGACAATCCAAGGTTCCAACTCCCTTGATTTCTCCTTTAGCTCCATCTCCAAAGGTCACATACCTGGATGAATGTGATTTTAAGTTTACTAGCAGATTCTTCAATCCAGTCATGTGTCTTGAACATCCACTGTCAAAGTACCAGTCTTCTTTAGCTGATACTCTTAGTGATGTATGTGCTATGTATGCAGTACTTTTCTTTGACCAGATGAGTTGAGATTTCTTTTGATGCCTCTGCCCAGTGTGTTGTTTATCAGCTGATCTCCAAGCTTGATTGTTGATCTTGTTCTTGTAGCTTTGATCAGCTTCAGTGCTAGCTTTTGGTTTCTATACCTTCTTGATATTTTCTGTCTTCTGCTTAGGAGGTTGCTGATTTCTTTGATGTTTATGCAGCACTTTCTTGGTAACTTCTATTTTCTTCTTGGAAGGTTGCTGATACATCTGATTTGGATATCCATGCAACTTATAACAATGAGGTTTGATATGTCCAAATCTTCCACAGTGATGGCATCTCCATCTTTGATACTTCTTCTTCATTTTGTTCTTTTCAGAATGTTGAGACATCTGTTGGAACATTATGTTTGACTTTGTGTTCTTTTCCTGATGTTGAAGCATCTGTTGGGACATTTTGTTAGACTGTATGGATTTTGAAGTTGTTTTGCTAGAGCTAGCTTCATCTTTATTTACTCTGTTAAATCCCAGTCCACTTTTATCCCCCGAGTGCTTATTGTTGTTGAGAATCACATCCAGTGTATTTGAGCTACTGTTCAACATTCTAACAGATTTGGACATATGTTCCAACTTGGAGTTGAGAAGACTTTCTTCACTTTTTAAGGTGTCAATGATCTCCTGATCATTTGCTTTGTCATCTTCTAATGCCTCATTCTGCTTCTTTAGCTTTATAACCTCACTGCATATTTCAGAGCTTCTTTTGTATAGATCTTTGAATGCTTGCTCAAGTTCTTCATAAGTAAGTTCTCCATCACTGGATTCACTTTCAGAGTCACATAATCCAGCTAAAGCAGTGATATGCTTAGCTGATTCCTCTTCTGAATCACCTCCTGAGTCTTCATCAGACCAGGTCACAGAGAGTCCTTTCTTTTGCCTTTTTAAGTAGGTAGGACATTCATTCCTGATGTGTCCATATCCTTCACATCCATGGCATTTGACTCCTTTTTCTTGACTGGTCTTTTCAGCATAATTTGACCTTCTGTTAGCATCATAAGGTCTCCTGTTCTCAGAAGAGTTTGTGATTCTTCCACTGGGTTTGGATTTGCCTTCCATTCCTCTGAGAATCTGTTTGAATTGTCTTCCAAGCATAGCAAGGTTGTCTGATAAGCTTTTATCATTTTCTGATTCATCATCTTCTTCTTCATCAGTATTTGACACCAAGGCTATGCTTTTGTTCTTTTTAACATTTGTGTTATTCATTCCCATCTCAAAAGTTTGAAGGGAACCAATGAGTTCTTCAACTTTCATAGAGCATATGTCTTGAGCTTCTTCTATTGCTGTGACTTTCATGTCAAATCTTTTTGGCAAAGATCTGAGGATTTTTCTTACAAGCTTTTCATCAGTCATTTTTTCTCCCAAAGCTCCAGAAGTATTAGCTACTTCTAAAATGTTCATGTAGAATTCATGAACTGTCTCATCTTCCTTCATTCTCAAGTTTTCAAATTTTGTGGTGAGAAGTTGAAGTCTTGACATCTTTACTTTTGATGTTCCTTCATGAGTTGTTTTGAGAGTATCCCACACATCTTTGGCTAGCTCACAATGATGTACAAGTCTGAAGATGTTCCTATCAATGCCATTGAATAAAGCATTTAAGGCCTTTGAGTTGCCTAGTGCTGAATCTTCTTCTTCCTTACTCCATTCTTCTTCAGGTTTCAGCACTTTTGATCCATCTTTGGTATCTTGGACAGGATAATCCCATCCAATGTTGACTGCTCTCCATGCCCTGTTGTTAAGTGATCTTAAGAATGCAATCATTCTTGGCTTCCAGTAGTCATAATTAGATCCATCCAGAATAGGTGGTCTATTTACTGACCCTATATCTCTGTCCATGTTACAGAATTTGTATTCCCTAGATCTCACCCAGTATAAACAGGCAGGGTGCCTGCTCTGATGCCAATTGAAATTCTGTGATCAGGTATGAGATGTCCTAAGAGATGTCCCAACACTTGACAGATTTAACCAAAACTTAAATAGCAAGAAAAGTAAACAACACAGAAGTTTATTAACCCAGTTCAGTGTATAACCACACTTACATCTGGAGGCTACCAAGCCAGGAGGAAATCCACTATAAGTAATATTAATTCTAGACTTAAACCACCCTGTTTAATCTATCACTTAATAACTACCCAATGCAATTTCTACCTAAGTCACAACTTAGATAAGAGTACCCTACTCACTCCCCCTCAATCACACAGTGATCAAGTTTACAAGTTTAATAAAATTGAAGACATTCTTCAAACAAAACAGCTTGATCTTACTTCACAGTTTCAATCAAGTCACAAATGCACTTATGCTTAAAAGCTCATAAAGTGGTACAATAAAAACAACCTGCTATTAAAACACTAGACACCCTATTTGGTCTTCTGAAATTCGTACTCAATTCTATGAGTTTCTGTTGCTTAAATAGGTATCTGTAATTTGGGCTTTCTGTAGGATGATCCAGCCCTAATGCGCATGCAGCTTCCACCTTGAATTTAGGGTTTGTTACCTCCTAGATTCTAGGTGATTTAGGTCTTCTGTTTTAATCTGAATCTTCAATATAAAACTCCCTACAGATGCGCCTTGTTCTGTTTTATCCATCATTAATTAATTCCAGATAACTCTCCTTAAATATCTCTGATTAGTTAGTCAATAATTAATTCTGGTAGCAGGTTTGAGATGTCTCAACATCTGTTGGGACATCCTGAAAAACTGAACTTAAGTCATTTACACAATGTCCCAACATCTGGTAAGACATCCTGAAATAAGTTCATATACTCTGTTTGATAATGTCCCAAAATTTGATAGGACATTCTGAACTGAATTCAATAATTCTTGTTGGTCAAAAATTCTGCCAATTCAAGACATCTACAAACTCCCCCTTTGGCTAATTTTTGGCTAACATCTTTTCTGGTTTTCAGAGTGCAGCAGAAGTTCTTTTTATCAGAGTATATCATTACTTTTCTGTTGATTCTTATTTGAGATTACTCCCCCTCAAACATATATGTATCCAATCTTGTTGCAACAGGAAAAAAAACTTATTCAGTTCAGAAGCAAACAAACAGATTTTTTCATTCATACTTAAACAGCAATACAATTTGTTGTTGTTCTCCCCCTTGGTAGACACAAAATTTAGGGCCAAAGACACTATTCCAGAAATACATTGCTGTCATTACATTTGCCTCACATACATTGATCACTCAGATTCATCACTCTCAGTTTCTTCCTCAACTTCTGTTTCTTCATCAGCTTCACTTTCTTCATCAGAGGTAGCTTTCTGATCTTCTCCACTCTCCAGCCTTTGGATGATTTCTTCAAGTTTCAGCTTCCTTGCTTCAAGTTCTTTGCATGTGCTTTTAAGCTCAGCAATTAGAGCCTTCTTGGAGATTGGAGTCTTAGCAGTTGAAGGACCTGCAGATGTCCCAGAAGGTGCTTCAACATCTGCAGCATGATGACTGAGGAATAACTTGTAGTGAAAAGCCAGGGGGCTTTCTCTTTTGCAGGCTGTGTCCTTGTCAGTGAGAATTCCAGGGTATTTATTGAGCACTATACCACATAGCAATGATGGAAAAGCTATTGGCAGCTTTGTTGCAGAAGAGCTGGCATGCTTCAAGGTCTGATAAAAAATGTAAGCTCCATAGTCCATCTTGGTTTGAGTTCCCACAGCATAGATAAACCTGGCCAGACCAGTGGAGATTGAAGAAGTGTGGTTGGTAGGCACCCAGTTAGCTGTACCAATCCTGTTCAGCATGGCATATTTTCTTGTAAGCATGCTCACTGAGAGCTTTCCCTTCACAGGCCATGCCTTGACCTGGTTTGCAGTGATAACCTTGCAGACTTGGTTATCTGTCTTACCTAGCTCATTGGGTCCATCTATTTCTCTTCCTAGGTACTGATTGATGATTTGAGGAGAAAACTCTACACATTTACCTCTAACAAAAACTTTTTGAAACTCAGAGGACTTACCATTTGAACAATCCTCCTGAAGATTAACAATGAACTCTTTGACTAGAAGTTCATAGCAGGGAGAGAGATCTGAGACTGTTTTGAATAGTCCTGCAGCAGAGATGAGGTCAATCAGTTCAGTGCACTCAAGTGCATTGCTGCTCAGTTCTCTTTCTAGGGCAACCCTTCTTTGGTACACAAACTTCCATTTGTTGACACTAGAGACATGATGGAATGATATGTTGTCCAAGGGGGCTTCTGGAACAGCAGATGAAGCCCTAGATGGTGCTGGTTTCTTTTTGGGAGGAGATGTTGGGACATCTGATTCAACATCTGAGTCTGATGGGGTGACAGCTTTTCTTTTCTGAGTTTGAACTTTACTCCATTGTTTTGTTGGCCCAAAAGTATCTTTAGTTTTGCCTTTCTTTGGGGAAGCTTTCTTCTTCTCAGGAATTTTAGCTTCAGCTTTCATCTTTCCTTTCCTGGACCTGAGCCTTTTGGCTATGCTAGGTCTAACAGAGGCTATGATCTCTGTATCAGAGTCCTGCTCCAGGTTGACCACTGGAGGAGATTGAGCAGTCTCCTCTTCAGCTGGTTGATCAGCAGGGATTTGATCTTCATTTGAGGCTTTGGTCTGATCCTCAGAGACTTCTTCATCATTTTCATTTGAGGCCTTATGCTGGTCCTCAGTTTGTTCCAAATCAGCATCAGATGAGTTCTTTTTCTCATCTTCAGATGTTCCAACATCTATTGGGACATCTTGTTCTGCAGGAGTGTCCTCTGCATCTTGAGCTTGTTCTTCTTGAGGTGCAGGCATGGTGTTCAGAGGAACAGAGATCCCACTCACCACTCTCTGTTCAAAAAGGATTTGGTTGACAATCTCCTTGATGGAATCATCTACATATTTTGAAGATTTTGGGGGCATGTTAGCAGGAGAAGGAATGCCTCCTTTGGCTTTGCTGCAGATTTGATCTTTAGCTCTCTTTGGAGTTCTTGGCTTTTTAGTGTGAGAAGCACTTCCTCTGAGTTCGTCCAATGGAGTTGATTTCATTGGTACCACAGAGATGGGAGTGGCATGAACTACGTCTTCTTTGTTGAGAACTTCTTCAGTTGTGTTAGGGTTTTGAGACATTGTTGAGGAAGATGGATGAAAAGCTTTAGGGTTTATGATTTCTGAAGAATAGCTAGTTAATGTGATTCGCTTGTGATAGTATGATGAGAATCTTGATAGCTGATTATAAACAGTTACTAAATAAGTAGCCGTTACAGTGCAAATGATTAGAGATGGAATTCCCAAGGATCTTGTCCAGACTGGTTTTGCCATCTGGAACTTATGCCATACAATGTCATATGACATGTTGGCACATCTCATTAACTGCTAAATATCACATAAACAGATTCCAAGTTTGCCCCTTAAGTTCTCAAATTGTGTAGCATCCAATGCTTTGGTAAAGATATCAGCTAACTGCAGATTTGTAGCTACATGTTCCAATGAAATCACCTTTTCTTCTACAAGATCTCTGATGAAATGATGTCTGATATCAATATGCTTGGTCCTGCTATGTTGGATAGGATTCTTTGATATGTTGATTGCACTTAAGTTGTCACAGTACAATGTCATGACATCCTGTGGGACATTGTACTCAGTGAGCATTTGCTTCATCCAAACCAACTGAGAACAACTGCTTCCAGCTGCTATATATTCAGCTTCAGTTGTAGATAAGGATACACAATTTTGTTTCTTACTGAACCAAGAAATCAAATTGTTTCCTAGAAAGAAGCATCCTCCTGAGGTGCTTTTTCTGTCATCAGCACTTCCAGCCCAATCAGCATCACAGAAGCCAGTAAGAATTGGTTTACATCCATGAAAGTACATTATGCCATAGTCACAAGTACCATTAACATATTTAAGAATTCTCTTGACTTGATTTAGATGACTGACTTTTGGATCAGCTTGATATCTTGCACATACACCTACTGCAAAAGCTATGTCAGGTCTGCTAGCAGTCAAGTATAACAAGCTTCCAATCATGCTTCTGTATAAGCTTTGATCTACATTCTCACCCTTTTCATCTTTAGTAAGCTTTAAATGTGTGGGGGCAGGTGTTCTCTTATGAGTAGCATTTTCCATTCCAAATTTCTTGACTATGTTCTTGGTATACTTGCTTTGGGAGATGAACATTGAGTCTTCCATTTGCTTTATTTGCAGACCAAGAAAGTAGGTTAACTCTCCTACTAGACTCATTTCAAATTCAGATTCCATCTGCTTGACAAAATGTTTGACCATCCTTTCAGACATCCCACCAAAGACAATATCATCAACATATATTTGAGCAATCATGACATTCCCTTCTTCATCTTTAACAAACAGGGTTTTGTCAATTCCACCTTTTCTGTATCCTTGCTTGATAAGAAATGTGGTCAGTCTTTCATACCATGCCCTTGGAGCTTGCTTCAAACCATAAAGTGCCTTCTTTAGTTTGTATACATGATTTGGACAGCTTGGATCAACAAATCCTTTAGGCTGTTCTACATATACTTCTTCATTAAGATATCCATTTAAAAAGGCACTTTTCACATCCATTTGAAATAGCTTGAACTTCAAGATACAAGCAATTCCCAAAAGTAGTCTAATTGATTCAAGCCTTGCTACTGGTGCAAAGGTTTCATCAAAGTCTACTCCTTCAATTTGAGTGTATCCTTGAGCTACAAGTCTAGCTTTGTTCTTTGTAACAACTCCTTGTTCATTTGACTTGTTCTTATACACCCATTTTGTACCAATCACATTTATGTCATCAGGTCTAGGAACAAGATTCCACACTTCATTCCTTGTGAATTGACCTAATTCCTCTTGCATAGCACAAATCCAATATTCATCAGTAAGAGCTTCCTTGATGTTTTTAGGTTCTATTTTGGAAACAAAACAAGAACCTGAAATCACTTCTCTTGATCTAGTACTCACACCTCTGTTGGGATCACCAATTATCAGATCTTTGGGATGATCCTTCTGTATTCTGATGGAGGGAGGTTTGCTGGATTCTTCTGTCCTTGTATCAGTTTGAGTGAAGTTATAATGATCATTCTTTTCTTCAGCTTCAATCTTGATATCAGCTGATGTTCCAACATCTTCTGGGACATCTGTAGGAGCATCATCAATTATCACATTTATGGACTCCATGATAACCTTGGTTCTAGAATTAAATACTATATATGCTCTGCTGTTTATGGAGTATCCAAGGAAAATCCCTTCATCACTTTTAGGATCCATTTTTCTTCTTTGCTCCCTATCTGCCAGAATATAACAGTTACTTCCAAATACATGGAAGTACTTAACTGTGGGTTTTCTGCCCTTCCAGACTTCATATATTGTGGACAAAGTTCCTTTCCTTAAAGTAACTCTGTTATGAATGTAACAGGCAGTGTTCATAGCTTCAGCCCAGAAGTACAGAGGTAACTTTTTAGCATGGATCATAGCTCTTGCTGATTCTTGAATAGTTCTATTCTTCCTTTCAACAATCCTATTCTGTTGAGGAGTGATTGGTGAAGAATATTCATGATTGATTCCTTCTGAAGAGCAGAAATCTAAGAACTTTTGGTTCTCAAATTCTTTTCCATGATCACTTCTTATTCTGATCACACAGCTGGATTTTTCCCTTTGCAATCTTTGACATAACTCTTTGAATACATCAAATACATCAGACTTTTCTTTGATGAAATTTATCCATGTATATCTTGAAAAGTCATCAACCACAACATAGGCATACCTCTTACCACCAAGACTTTCAACCTGCATAGGTCCCATCAGATCCATATGCAAAAGTTCCAAAACTTTGGAAGTTGTCAGATGTTGGAGCTTTGGATGGGACATCTTGGTTTGCTTGCCTATTTGACATTCACCACATATTTTGCCATCATCAATCTTCAGTTTAGGAATACCTCTTACAGCATCCATGGATATTATCTTCTTTATGCCTCTGAAATGAAGATGACCTAGTCTTTGGTGCCATAGTTTCACTTCTTCTTCTTTAGCTAAAGAGCAAGTTGAAGTAAGACTGAGATTTTGGGATTCCCACATGTAACAGTTGTCTTTAGATCTGGCTCCTTTCATGACAACCTCTTGTTCTTTGTTAGTCACTAT
The DNA here is from genome assembly GCA_963966055.1 of Lathyrus aphaca. Lineage (NCBI taxonomy): Eukaryota > Viridiplantae > Streptophyta > Magnoliopsida > Fabales > Fabaceae > Lathyrus > Lathyrus aphaca. The sequence goes on from OZ014520.1 coordinate 507,156,625, forward strand.
GCATTCAGTTTTGGTAAAGTTTACACTGTACCCTTGATCACATAATTGACTTATGCTGATCAGGTGAAATGAAATGAACTTAATGACATGCCAACATCATACAAACAGAAGTGAAGTCATATATACAAATGCTCAATGGATATGCAAGTCAAGAGAATGGGAGAAGAAGCATGCAAGTTAGTTATGAAGCAACATGAAACACATGGTATACAAATGCAAACTTAATGAGATACAAAGCAAAAATGCAAAAACATGAACTCAAAGCCCAAGACCAAAACCAAATCACTTCAAAGAAATTATCAAGAAGAAAGATGAAGAGAAGAGAGGCACAACACTATACAATCACATTATGGAAGGAAAGAAGTAAGGAGATGAGGTGAAAGCACATAAGAAATGGAAGAACTTAAAAGGAAAGCCAAACACAAAAATTCTAAGACAAAAACCCTAAGCTAAGATCAGAAAGGTACCCACACCCCTAAGAGACCCCAAATGAGAAGAAGAAGTTGGCACAAGTGCCCTTCTAAGCTAATGAGAGAGCTTATGATCACAAAGAAGCAAAATGGGACAAGGTAAGAACAAAAATTCACATCAAATCAACAATGCATCTAAAAATTCCACAACTTAGGACAAATGATCCTCAAACATGATATAACAATGAGCCAAAAGGGTTTGAAGAAATTCAGAAGCTAGATAGGTCAAATGAAGACAAGAACATGAACTAGGGTTAAAAACTTCCTTCACAAGTCAAGAACTAAAACCAAATGAATAAGTTTCTAAAAATCAGAACAAAAATTACACATGAACTACATCCTCTTATGAATCCAGAGCAAAAAGAATTAACACAAAACTCAAAAAGATGAACCCTATGGAAATTGGACAAGGCAGGATGCTTGAAAAGGAATTAAAAAGAATTAATTACAATAGGAAATTAATTGACACGTGGATAATGAAAATAAATGGAAAATAAAAATATAGAAAATTAAAGAAAACTCAATTGGACTACCATGAATTAATTTGGAAGTTTTTGACCCTTGGAAGTATTTTTTTTATAATTGAAAACCAAAATGGATAAAAGAAATAAAAGAAAAGAAAATTAAAATATGCGAAGAGGGCAGGAGGTGTGGATAGTCAGGAAATACAGTTCAAAACCACTGGGCCCAAATGTCAGGGGGTGCGAATAGAAGTGGCTGAGCCCACAAGCCTGCGCAAGTGTACAAAAGACTGGGTGGAAATTCATAAAATAAATGAAAAAAAACAATGACCTTCAGATGAAACCAACATATCTCATGGACTGGTTCATTAAATGACATGGCTGATTCATTGGATGAGGAGTGAGGGATCATGAAAGTTGTCATGGGGTGCATTACATGTTGTATTAAAACAGAATAGAAGAGCACGTGAGAGAGATGAGGGATTCATTAAAAACGTGGCATCCTCATGTGCGTTGAGATGAAGATCCAAGGGACCAGGACTCGTCTTCAACCTCAAAACCCTAGTTCATCATTTTTCCAGATTCCGGTGACCGAAGCTAGGGCTCCGGCACCGGAAATAACAACACATGAACAAAACTCAATGAAAATGAAAAAGAAGCTCCATATTGACTAAACCAAATGCCCTGATTTCAAAAATGACATTGAAAAGTTCATTGGATCAAAGAATCTCACAGATCGAGCAAAAACAGTTATGACCATGAAAGTTCAAATTCACATTACAAGCTCATTACTGCACCAATTTCAAAACCAAGACTAGCAGAATGATCAGTGAAGCAAGAGGATTATAATGCACACAATCAATTTCATTTTCAGATCTGAAGATTTGGATGTTACCTGAACTTGCAGATCTTGAGAAAACTTGCTAGAAGTCCAGATGATGAAGCTAATCCACTCCAAATGCTCTCTAGTTGCAAAATAAATGCAACTAGAGCCTTGAATCTTGCTGGATCTTGAGCTTTGCAAGCAACTACCCTGAAATGGAAAGGTTCTTGATCTTGAGAGATAGCTTGAACAATGGTGAGATTAATGATCTTGAGCTTCCAAGGATCAAGGATCTACAATTTGTTTTTGGAGAGAGCTAGTGTGTGAGGAGATTTTAGAGAAAATGCAAGTTATGCAAAAACTTGGAAGCTGAAGAATGAGAGAGAACTGAGGCAAGCTAAAACCCTAATTTGTTTTATATCATGCCATGACCTAATGCTGAAAAGATGAGATGATTTGCACGTGTAGATCACAAGTTTTGGTGATTTTGCAAATTTTGCAATTTTGGTGTGATATCATGTAATCCTCATGCTTTCCTTGGCCTCTTGCCCATGTGCACTCTAAATCCATCCCTTAATCTCAAACAAACAAAATCTTGGCCATTAGATTAGAGAGTCACACTTTTCCCATGTTCATGCAAAAAACCCACTTATGTAATGCCATTCTTATTGTGCATGAAATTTGTGAATTCTCTTGAGCAAAATGATCCAATTGCATTGAATTTTAACTTTGTAAACATATTGGATCCATAACAACACTCAAAATGAAGTTTCAAGACTTTTGGCCCTTGGTGCATGCATGAAAATCAACATTTGCCCTAATTTTGAAGGAATTTTCGAGGGGCTTAGATCCCTAACCAAGAATGCTATAAAACAGTACTTGTACTTTTTGAAAATGGGAGGCCTTAATCTCCAACTTTCATGTTTGACTTTGGTCCATTTGAAGAATTTTTCACCAAGTTAAGGTCACTTGAAATTTAGGGCAAAAGTTGCCAAAAATGGAATTTTCTCAAAACCAACTTTGTACCAATTTTGCAAAAACCCTCAAAACTTCATGATTCTTGATCTTTGAACTTGCAAAACCTCTTATAACATTGTAAGAACATCCCTTGGCTAGAAAAAATGGGTTGGACCCCTTGAAATCACACAGTTGACTTTTTTAAGGCACAGTTGACCAATTACTTCATCTACAAGCAACTGAAGAAATTCTTGACTTCCACAAGGAATTTTCTCACCAAAATTGGTACCTAGGATCCTCTTGACATATAAAATACTTTGCCCAAATGAAATGGCCAAAGTTGTGAGGTTTTCCATCTTGAATCTCAAACCCTAGTTTAGGACCATTGTGTAGGAGCTTTGCCTTAGCTTGGAATCCTTGATGATCTTCCAACCTTCTGAGCTTTTGCAAATGAACTTGAGCTTGTAAATGCAATGTAGACCCCTCATAGGACTTGTACAAAACTATTGGGCCCCTTGTCATGGTTTGTGATGCTTCAAGAACCTCCATAGATGATCATATGCCTAATGCTAAGTCATGAGAAATGTTATGCCTCATCTTTCCATGCTAGGATGCTAAGAATATGATATGTTCATGATGAATATGATGTGATATGATGCTTAAAATGAAGAAGGAAAATTTGGGGTGTTACACATGGTAGTCACAGAACCATTAGCAGGAGTCTCTATTATCATATTACTGTTCATATTAGACAACTTTAAACCCAATCTATTAGCACACTCAAGAGAAATAAATGAATGTGTAGCTCCAGTGTCAATAATAGCAATCAACTCAGTATTATTAATAAAACAGGTACCTCTGATCAAGTTGTCCTTCTTTGGAGCTTCTGAACCAACTAATGCAAAAACTCTTCCAGCATTCTGAGCAGTAGCAGCATTCTTCTTTGGTTTCTGGCATTGGGCACTGATATGCCCCTGCTCACCGCAATTATAACAGGTTGGACCCTCATTAGGACAATCACTCATCTTATGCCCAAGCTTGCCACAACAGTAACATTTCATAACTCTGGTGGTACACGCATCGGCCTTATGACCTGCCTCTCCACACTTGTAACACTTAACAGGTACATTAGCAGCTCCCCTACTTTGCTTCTTCTCATCAGATGCCTTCTGCTTCCCTTTATCACCAGTAGTCACATAAGGTTTCCCTCTATATTGACTCTTGTCTTTCTTCTCACTCAGCTGTTTATAGTGAGTTGACCGAGCTCGGCTGTCCTCGTCATAAATACGACTCTTATCGACCAACTCTGCATACTTGCGAATTTGTTGGCATCCAATTCCCTGCTTAATTTCAGGTCTCAGCCCATTCTCAAACTTAAGGCACTTGGAAAGTTCAGCATCTACCCTGTTGTAGTGAGGACAAAACTTCACCAACCTTTCAAATTTGGCAACATACTCTTCCACTGTCATGTTTCCTTGCTTCAGTTCAAGGAATTATACCTCCAACTTACCACGAGCATCTTCCGAAAAATACTTCTTAAGGAACTCCGCCTTAAACACAGTCCAAGTCACCACAACACCCTCATCCTCTAGACGCTGGCGAGTATTATCCCATCAGTCTTCAGCTTCCTCAGACAACATATGAGTTCCGAATTGAACTTTCTGCGCGTCAGCACACACCATCACTCTGAAAATCTTCTCAATTGCCTTGAGCCACTTCTGTGCGCTCGCCGGGTCATGAGTTCCTTCAAACACATGTGGATTATTCCTCTGGAATTTCTCCAATGCACGAAACTCATCATGCACATTGTTTCGAGCAGTAGTCTGAGCAAGAGCTGCAATAGCATCAGCGAGAGCACGCGTGTTGTTTCCAGCCATTCTGCACAACACTTACCACATCAGAAGAGAATAATCGTTAAGTAAATAACGACTTGACAACTGACTGACAACAACAAGACTTGGCCGGACAGACCGGCCTTCTCTGATACCACTAATGTAACACCCTTCTACCCCAAAACAAAATATTTAAATTATATCAGAGTAATCATCTAAAAAGGGTATCACATATCATCATAATTCAACACAAACAGTGTCCTGTCCCGTAACACGGGTTAAACGACATCAAGAATATCAAAAATCATTTCGCAGCGGAATTTAACTTCATAATTCAAAACTTCATAAACATAATTTTCACCATCCTGAATTTAACATCATAAAATGGAAAACATTTATCCAAATAACAACATAACTGCAAACAGTTTAACAGAAGAAAACCCATCCCAGTGTTACATGACACAGAGCAGGACACATACACCAGAACTACTTCTAATGAACACTAAAGCACGCTCCGAGACTCATGAATTACTCCTATTGCACTCCAGGACTATTCTTCGACATCTGCAAGTTACCCAAGAAGGAGGCAACATTTCCAAGCAAGCAGGGCGAGTAATCATAATGTATCATAAACGTACAAGAATATAGAACATAAATAAATTAGTGCACATATCATGACATCATCGACTATAAAATTCAGCAACAACAACAACACGATCATGAAATTAAACAACACCAACACAGTCATGAAAATTCATCCAGAAATGCAATTCTAACATCCTGATATGCAATATGCATGTGGTACCATTTTCATCGTGAGATGGATACATGACCATCAACCCTCCACAAAGGAGCACATCGTAAATCATCGAGACACTTCAATCCACACAATGGGATTGAAGCAAATAAATAGGCCGAAGCCCCATCGTGAATGTTATGAAATGCAATGATGCGTTACATCGTAAAATTCATCAAAATAATTCGCATCATTCATTTCACTTCAACAAACCAATCACCAAACAATCATATATATATCATCATGACATTACACCTAGAACACTTGTTCTATAACCACTCTGACACATCAAGAGTTGACCCGTACCCGGAAAATTATGAGGTAATTACAAGGTTATTTCATAAATTCATTTATCCAAAAACTATTGAATTTTTCTCATTTTTATTCATCAAAATAAAGTTCAGTTTATGCTCGTACCGACGCTTCAAACGGAATGCGAATCGGACTTACAGTTTGAAAGTTATGAATTTTCAAAGAATTAAAATTTTCTTCTCAAACAGTGTTAACCGGTTAACCCATAGCGTTAACCGATTAACGCCTACAAAATTCCAGAATTTTTCCAAAAATTACAATGGTTAACCGGTTAACCCATAGTGTTAACCGGTTAACACACGTTTTCCAGCAGTTCTCTGCTATACAAATTGCAGGCTGCTCCAACACCAAAAACCCCCAAATCCCACTACGGGTTTCACATCAAAACACTCAAAAACCATTCAAAAACATCGATCAAACATCAACAACATCAAGATAAAAATTATACCAATAATTATATGATTATAACTCATTCTAATCACTCTAATTCATCAAGACTTTCTCATAAACTCAACCTAACTCAAAAACCCCAAAAACTCCTAAAACTCATACCATCCTAATCCATTCATATTCCGATTCCTACACATTTATCATAGATTATAAAAACTCCCCATACCTTAGAGAATTTCTTCGCTTTACACTCTTCTCTGGGGTTCTCCACAGCCTCCTGACTCCGAGCTTCTTCTTTCTCTCCCTTTTTCCTTCAGAGCACTTCTTCTCCCCAAAACACAATAATGTTAGAAAACTAATCGTGTATTCCTTTTTACCAAAACATATCCCAGTTAAGTCTTTTTCCACTTTACCCTCATAATTTTCACAAAAGGACCACCTTACCCTTTTCTTTAATATATTTTTAATAATAATAATAAAATAGTATAATAAAACACTATTTATCCTTATTATATAAAAATACTCTTTTTCTCCAAAATTCTCTAATTAATCCAAACTCTCCAATTTTTCTAAATTAATTAAATAAATGATTAAATAATTAAATTTAGATTTTCGGGGTGTTACACAGGCCAAACTAATTACCCCCTCCTCCTGGACACCAGGTTGGCCCTCACTCTGAGGTTGCTGAGCTTCAGGCTGGATTGGTTGGTCAGGCTCACCAGGCTGGGAGTCGTCAACAATCATATAGTCCGGAACTATAATCTGACTGTCCTCGACCTTGTACAGGTAGGTGATCCGATCAGTATCAAGATCTAAATCTGGATGGAGAGTCTTGATCTGGTCCACAACATTTTGAAAGCTTAGTTTGGTCGTGTCCCTCAGTTCTTCAATATCCTTATCTAGCTGGGCAAGGAAGTGCGCCCTAGTCACCAAACCTTTGGCGTCTTCATCCTCATCATCCTTGGGGAAGAATTCATCTTTCAAATTTTTATTTTGGTCGACGACTTTCTTCTTATCCACCTCTAGATTGGCAATCACGTCAGCCCACACCGTCAACTCTTTAGTCGTAGCCTCAGCATCCTCGACAACCTTCTTCGCTTTTCTTCCGAAGTAGCCAGAAGGGACTTCAAGCGGCTAATTTCGCGCTCATGTCCATAGCTTCCCTCGGCCAACAACGAGGCCATGGATAGCACCTGCATGACAACACTATCATCTTGGGCCAAGGTCAACCGTCGATCAGGACAATCCATCTTCTCAAGAAACAATGAGTCCACCCGCTCGACCTCCAAGGCCGTACCCTCGAAGAAGTTGCGTTTCACGAAACACGATGGCAACATATGCTTGGGTTTAGGAGGATCTTTGGTCGTCAAGTCCAGAACGGTCGTTCCGACTTTATGCTTTTTAAGTTGAGAACCCGAACTCACACCCGGGGAGCCTCGAGCGATCGGACCAGAGCCAGAACCACTCGTATCGTTGCCCACCAGTCAGGTCTGGACGATCCTAGCTTTTCTCTTGTTGCTTTGTCTCAATTTGTATTTGATCTTGTCCAGAGAATTCGCCATAGAACCTGCAAAATAGAGGAAAGAGAAAGGGATCAGGTTGGATACGGGCATAAAATGACAGGACAAATAAACAAAAAACAAAGCATGTACCAAACAGTTCAGACACTTTTTGCCCGTTTTTATAAGTTAGGAGAGCTGTGACATCAATCAGCGGACGCTATATAGCCTCTCCCCCATCAGAATCTAACATTACTTTCCCCTCCCCGTCAAGCATCGGGGTCAGAGTGAAAGAAGACACCAGCTTGTGAAACTCCTCGAAGCTGGTTGCATCATCCTCGTTCAGAGCATCCCATATCTGAACAAAATCTCTCACATGTCGCCCATAATGACTGTAATCCCATGAGAAAGGAAACATTCAAATCCTCCTAGGGATTTGACGCCCCTGCGCGTCCAGCTTGGGTACATCGTTCTCGTCGGTGTCACCCCTCATGAAGTTGATCGATCTTGTAGCTTCTCGACTCAAAAGTTCAATTAAGAAATAGTCGCCCTTGAACGATCAGATAGACTCTGAATGTGCCTTGAAGATCTTGGCCCGTTGTTTGAAGGAGATGAAGCCCTTCCAAGAATTCCCTCCCCCCACCTGGCGCTGAAGAGAGAACAACCGGAAAAAGAGAGGAAGGCTAGCCCCCGCACCCAGGTGCGTGCACGGCAACTCGAATGCCCGCATAAAGGCATAAAAGTTGGGATGCAGTTGCGAGGGCGCTACTCCCAGGTGACCGAGCATCGAGCAGACCAAATCGCTGAACAACAGCCTGATCCCTAAGGTTGAAACAACATACTCATACATAGAGAATTTTCTCCCCCCAAACTCTGAGAAGATTCTGTCATCGTCGCCCAGACATGTCACCATCCAATGGGCAGGGTTCCCCACCACAGGAAGTGGATCTTCGTGCGGCCGAGCATAAGATGAAACTTTATCCAGCAGGTCCTCCACGACCTATTCCTCGGGCGTAAGAGCCCTTTCCTCTTCTTCTTGAACCTCAAGAGCTCCAGCCTCTCCCCCGGATATCGTGGCCACGTCATCTACTTCGGTTGCTTCTGAGTCCCTCGAGGAGCTGTCGGGGTCGGATGGGACATTTGCCGAAGAGCCCGAATCCTCCGATGTATCTTCATCTAAGGAGATGTCGTAGGATCGACGAGTGCATTTTCACCTGAAAAGTAGAGGAAAGGTGTCAGTGAATTCGATTAAAATATTAAATCCACCCTTCCACTACTTATCAAGTGAAAGGGCGTGCAACGGCCCGGGAACGGGGTCCCCGACCAAAGCCCTCGAGTGGTCGTCGCTCGAGACGATCGATAAACGCTCGACAGGGAATCATAAAAACGCAGGGTTCACGACAAACAACTGCTCATCACTAAACCATAAGCCTCGGTCGAGCTTCGACCAAGGTCGTCGCCGACCACAAACTAGGGTTAAGAACAAGCGTCGTAACAGTAACTACAACAACTTAAAAATCATCTAAAACTACCCTAATCCACTGTCTAAAAGCAAAACCTAAACCGCATGCATGTCTATTTTTGAAAAACTAAGACAAAAAGTCAGAAAAGAGGTCTTACCATGAGCTCGAGACATGATTATAAGAATCTGTGTTGAAAAACACGGTGGTCGGAAGAAGGATTACGGTGGTCGACGGTCGTCTAAGGTTGTCGGAGTTGCGATCAGAACGGTGTAAAGAAGATGAAACGAAAAAGCATACAAATGAGGTAATCCTCCTATTTATAGGGAAGATGGCACGTGCAACTGAAGCGTGACCCCTATCCCTAAGCAATGATGGCCTATACGCTAGCCCCTAGGCTAGCCGTCAGTGCATTAAAATGGCACAAGTCCCAAGACACGTCACCTTTTCGTTTCTTCTTCCTCTTCCCCGACCGACTGATGGGGTGCCCGTCCGCTGAGCCCCCTTTATCTCCCAAGAAAGACCGTCTATCGGCCAAAAGCTAGTTATCAACATTACAGGTATCTCCGAGAAGCCAAACATCCTTATGTCATCACTTCCTCGACCAGAAACAACGACTTGGGGGGCTCCTGTTCCGGTGTGCCCCAAATTACGGATTTGGGCCCAAGCAATCTCGCACACCCAATCAGCCCAATATCCCAATGACGGTCATTCGATATGTCCCTTGCTCGACATAGATGTCGTCCGACAGTAGCCAAGTCGAGCGAGGCAAATATCGCTCCAATGACTAGTTCCTGACCGTTAGCGGTTATTACAGAATTTGCAATCCACACCTAACAATACGGGCTAATGGCCATCCACTTGGACCAGTATAAAAACCCTCTCATTTGAGAGGGGAAGGTATTCAAATCTTGACTATAAGTCTCGTACTTTCTCACTCGTTGCTCGCTTTCTGACTTTAGCATCGGAGTGCCTTTGCAGGTACACCCCTTTTTCCACCATCTACCGAGTTTCATCCACGTCCGACGTCGACCACATGGGATCCTGATCACCAGGTACGATCAATTTTCAATCAAGCTTTAATATATATATATATATATATATATATATATATATATATATATATATATATATATGACGATTAATAAGAAGCTATTTTATTCCCTAAACCATGAAAAGTAATAATATCACTAAGTCCATCCTCTTAACTTTGTATTATAAGATTTATATGTCTATTTCGCCATATTACAAATTAAATCCTGTATTTATTTTAAATTAATCAAGATTGTATGTTATTGTCAACATTAATCTACGAAAATATCATTAATATTGTTACCATTTTAATGAGATTATACATTTCATCAATAAATAATGTTTATTATTTAATAAAAAATAATTGACAACAAAAGGGAAATAGGAAACAAAGGATTCCATGATATCCACATTCTTTATTATCAAACATCAAGGCAGGTATTACTATTCGGGAGAAAAATAAAATCTGGATCCCTACAAATATATCTAAATATCTTCCACAATCTAAGATCCAAACTTAAATATTTTGAATAGAATCTCAATCATGATAATTAAATCAAATCAATACAAGTAAATGCAAAAACGAGATTCAGAGGGAAGAATCAAAAATTGTAATACAGGATAAATGGAAATCAAATCCCAAATTAGAACTTTATACAATCAGCAATAACTCAAAATCAGATTTGGAAAAAATAATGAATCAATTACACAATCAAATTAAAAGTTTCCTAAAACAAACAATCTGATTAATTACACCAACCATGAAACTACTCTATAAAAGGAGGGCCAATCGAAATTCTTGAGGGGAGAAAATGGGAAAACAAAATCCTTATAGAGGCAAGCCTACCATTAAGGAAGAAGAAAAGGGAGGAGAAAGACGAACGCAATATCGGGGGATCTTCACATCCGGGAACAATCAGATCGGTAAACTCCTTAACTTCATTTTACCATTTGATTTGCGTCGTTTTTGTCTTTATCTACCGTTGTTTGTTGTTGACTCGTGATGTAAGGGTTGAATTCATCTCTATTTTTGCCAAAGGTCTTGATGTTCTTAGTTTTCTTTTTTTTCCTTTCTGGGTGTATAAGCATATGTATAGAGAGAGATGGGGGAGATTAGGGAAATCGTTTCTGGGTGGATCTAGCTGGAAACATCAATTTTCACGCTTTGAAATAAAATAATAAAAAATATATTAATTAATTAGTATTAATATTATTTAAGGTGTTGCTTAAAATAAATTTGGAATAATTATATGGTAGTATCATTAATAATAGATGATTAATGGAATTGAGTTGCTAATTAATTTATTATAATTTCTTTCTTATTATTATTAAGTATTAAAAGTGCAGAAATAAAAAAATAAAAAATAAAGAGAATTGAGGTTTTATTGCAAAAAATGAGGAGAGATCAAGTTATAACTTTTTTTTGTAGAGAGAACGTCTCACATTTTGTTACACCTTTTTTTACAATTTCTTATCTTTATTTAAATTTTATTATTACTTAATTCCAATTGGTTTTTTATTAAGTTTGAATTTGACGTAAACCCACTATTAATTTATACCGTCTGAAAATGATACAAGATACTAAAATACTACATAATATTTAAAATATTTAGATTTTATTAGGACTATTTCAATCTATTTATTAATTTAAATAAATAATCAAAGTGTTTTTTAAAAGACCAAACACTTTCTACAAATATTATAAAATATATAAAAATCAAATGTTATCATGATCAATTCATCTTAGGTAATTAATTTGGTTTTTGTTAAAGGCTTTTTCTGTTTTTTCTTTCTTAAGATTAATTTAAGATTAATTTATTCTTGTTCATTAACGCAAAATAAAAATACCCAATTGAAATATTCAGGATTTAATTAAGGTTTGGATAAAAAAATAAGTAAGTAATTATTTAAAAATAATTATATTTAACTGGGAATAAAATATAAATCGAATTATGAGTTTAATTTATTTAATAATAAATTCTAGGGATTTAATTTATGTAAGGGTTAATTCGGGAGTAATTTATTTAGGGTTAGTTTTTGTAATGAGGGGATTTATAAAATAATTAGGGATAATTACGATTAATAGGGAATAAAAATATCAAGGAAAATATAATTAGAAATTAATAAGATTTAATTATGGGATTTCAAATTAGGGTTTTAGGGTTTTTCTTATGAATATTTTGGGGTTCAAATATATTTTCGAGGGTTTAAATCAGGGATTTCATAATCAGATTTCTTTTGGGGGTCTTACAAACTATTTTGGGGTTTTACCATTATTTTTGGGGTTTTGTTCTTATGGAATTGTAACAACAAAAAAATCATAAAAGTAATTAGGGTTTTATTAATAATTATTAAAATGGGTTTTAAAATTAAGGGTTTTTATTACATAGTAAGGGGTATGGGTTAGGAAAAGGAACTATGATCCTCTGATCCCTCTCCGAGGGTACGTAGGCATAAAGTCCTTGAACTAAGATTTTAGCGAGTGATTTTTTTTTTAATTACGATTATATTTTTCTTCTCATTATTATTCTTAAAAATACACAAAACTCTAATGTTCCTAGAATGGATCCTACTAGGTATAGTAGAGGTGAAAGGTGCCTAACACCTTCCTCCCACCTAACCGACTCCCGGACAAAAGTAAAAATCAGGTTTACCCTTATTTTTCCCAAAAATAGGATGACGACTCTTAAAATTTAAGCCGGACGCGACAGCCGGCGACTCTGTTGGGGAGGGTAATCAATCCTAATTCTTAGGATTTTAGGGTTTCTTGTGTGTTTAGGATTTTCTTATTTTTGTACAATATTTATTTATTTTATGGTTTATTTTCTTTCTTTTATTATTATATCATTATTTATCATTTATTATATTTATTTGTCATTTTTTATTTATTATATATTGAATGTCATCATGCATTGGATATTTTATTGTGGAGCCAAAACCCAGGCTGAGGATAACTTATAATATTAGGACTTTGTGGAATGAAAGTGTCTTTAATGAGGTGAACATCTCGTTAATGCATGGAGGCCACACTCGGAGTAGATCCTACTAATGGTTATCTCCCCGTCAAGGCTAGCCCTTGAAGGAGGATGATAATATAGTAGTTGATCAATGACTTCGGGACCCTAGAGACCCTACCCTAAAACAAACCTTGTGTATCACCCCCAAAGGCGTCGTTACCAGGTTCTAACATAAGTCAGACTTATCCCAAAATATTACCATAGGAAGGCATGATCCTTCTTACGGTAATACAAGGGTATAGTCCTAAACTTAAATGGCTATCAATACCATTATATCCTACATGTGAGGGGATTGGGTAGTGGAACCTTAGACCTATTTGTCGCTCCCCGGATTTCCATCCTGGTACAAGCGCGAAAGTGGCGCGGAAAAGAATATAGTCGCCAACCAGACATTTTTATCCCGAAGGAACGGGAATGATAATGCTGCACAAACCAGAAGAAAAGGAAATGAAGGAAACGGGTGTTGCACCCCAAAATTTGCCCTCACAATACAAGACTTTGTGTGCTAAGAGGTTCACAAGACCTTTCATGAGGTTCATGAAGTTTACCAGACACTTTATGAGGTTCACAAGGTTCACAAGATTCACAATACTTACAAGACCTTTCATGAGGTTCATGAAGTTTACCAGACACTTTATGAGGTTCACAAGGTTCACAAGACCTCCCATGAGGTTCACAAGGTTCACAAGACATTTTATGACGGTTCACAAGGTTCACAAAGTTCACAAATAGTCAGAAGAGTTGACAATTCCCTCAGACAATGCACCTCCTAAGCAGTGCATCCAAAACTAGGGTTTTGACTTTAATCAGGCTAAATGAACTTCCAAGACTTCAAGTGAGCTTCATAACATCTTATATGAGTTTAAGAATCCCCATGACAAGTTTCAAGACTTTTCTCAAAGGTTTGCTCAGTCAGATGATCAGATAAGTCAAAATCAGTCAAAGCAGTTAAAAAGTCAAACTGAGGTCAACTGTGGTCAAACCAAAGTCAAACTTCATGATTTTTTGCCAACATCAAGTATATGAGGTAAAATTCATCATTTGATCAAGGGTTGATCATGATTCATCAAGGAGGTGTCAGATCATCAAGAATCAGGGGTTTCTAAATTAGGGTTTCCTTAGTAAAAGTCAACTGAACTTTGACCAGCCATAACTTTCACATGCTTCATCACCAAGTCTCCATCCAAAGCTCATTTTGAAGGAAATTGAATTCTCTACAACTTTGTGTCTCACAAGCCAAGCCCAAAAATGCTTCATTTGGAAGGTATGAGCTAAGACATTATAGGTCCTTTTGAAAGTCAACAAAAAGTCAACAACTTCAAAAGGGCATAACTTGAGAATGGTAAATGATATGAACATGAAACCAGTGGGGTTGGTTAGAGGACTCTTCAAGCTTTCCAAAATGTCCAAGAAAACCCTCATAGCATTAAAATTGAAGGATGTGTGCCCTTGCAAAGTTGGGAAATTTTTGGTTGGTTTATGAAGAAAATGGAGGTTTAAAACCAATTTTTTCTAAATGGGCTTGCCATATGATGACCCAATCCACACCAAGACCTCATGCACGACCCACCCATGTAATTTTCTGATTTTTTTATTTTATTTAATATTTATTTGAATTTTATTCATTTAAATACATATTAAATCAAAATAAAATAAAAAAAAATCAATATTTAAGGGTGATTCTCCTTCTAGAAAGTCATAAACACTATTCAAGACCAATTATCAACATCCAAATTCGTGCTAGGCCAAAATAGTAAGAATATATTGGATTTTTTTGATATTTTTGGATGAGAGATTTCTTCATAATCAAGTAATCAATTTTCATGATACAAGATCCATTCTTTTTAACCTAATTCAATCATTATATATACTTGAAGACACTGCAAGCACTAGGGACGAATTCCAGCCTCCCAAGAGTAAGTTTCAAAAACCAAAAATCATCCAAAAATCAATTTTCGGTTTCTTCATTTGAGGGCATTTGAAGGTATTCTAAAGACACAACAATGATCCCTAGGCTTCACTGAATGTGTACCAATGTTCATATGCATCCATAACACCTTGAATCATACAAACCGAATCCTTTTTTGTTCTTGAAATTATTTTTTTCGATTTCAATTGTTTAACCATTATTAATGAAATTTTTTTGTTGATTTGTTATTGTGTGAAGCTTTGGATGAATTCTGGATGGTTTGATTTGGTTTTCATGAGCAGATGCGAATTTCACCATGGCTAGGGTTTCGGCCATGGATTTGGGGCTTTGACTTAAACCTAATATAAATAAAATCTAAGAACATAGGACAACTCTAGGGACCTTGGGGATTATGAAACACTGATCATTGTTGGAAAATTTTACTGTTTTGATGCTTGTCCAATTTCGTAGGTTCTGGATATGATGAATTTCGCAGGAAAACACGCAACAAAATTCCTAGTTATTTTCGCAGGAAATTTGAAGAAGATGAAGCTGGCCTGGCGCGAAAAACATAATTTGAATATTGAACTTATTTTATTATAATATTGTTTCTGTTTTATATCACAAGCTTGTGCTTGTCCCAGTGGTATGATGTGCGCGTGTATTGCTTATGGGCAGGAGTTCGAATCCTGGCTTCACCACATTTTTGTTGTTTTTCCAGATAATTAGACGTTATAATATATTATGAATTATGGTGAAGTTATGTACAGGTACGCTCTCCCAGCTGGAATGGTTAAGATGCTTGTGTGATATTGAGAAGGTCCTGGGTTCGATCCCCCCAGGCCTTTTGCTTTTTCTTTCTTTTTTGTGATTTTTCAGGAATAACACAACAAAACCAATTCAACCCCCCCCCCCCTTTACTGCCTGCGCGAGCGTTGGCCTGGTGGTAGAGATTGCTGGCCTGAGTATCTGCAATCAAAGTGTGCTGGGTTCAATTCCCAGCCAGGTAAGTTTCAGTTTTTTTTTTTGTTTTATTTCATTGTTTTGCTAATTATTTTATTATTAATTAAATATAATCATGTTTAATGTATGTTTAAATAATTCTAGAAAAAAAATAATATGTAAATATTTTCTAATTTGTTTTCTAAATTCTAAACCTAGTTTTTATTATTATATATTTAAAATCAAAAATATGTATATATTTATTTAGTTATTAAGTTAATATTATTAGAAACCCTAATCTATTTTTTTTAAAAAAACCTAAAAAACATATTTCTTTTCAAAACCCTAATTTTCTTCTTTTATTTATATTCTTAAACTTCATTAAAATTCTTGAATTAATATTTGTTAATATATAAATTGTTTATAACTCAAATTTTTGTACATAAATATGTTTAAAAATTAAAATGCTTAATTTATTTTTTTTTATGAAAATATTCTCTAATTGTTTATATTTCAATTTTTGCATGTAAATAATTTTTATTATATGTTTAAAAATATGTGAAAATTGTTAATTTAATTTTTATAATTATAATTTATTTTTCATAATATGTTCATAATTGATTTAATTTTTAATTTACATATAATTTCAAATTTTATAATAACTAATATAATTGTTCATATTCTCTTATTAACCTTTGAAATTTTTATTATAATATTTTTGCTTATTATTATTATTATTAATCATGTTTATTACTAACCCCATTTATTTTTAAATTGTTATTATTATTTCTACTAACCCTATTATAATTACTTATTTATTTTGCTTACTTATTTATTTTGTTTATTTATTTATTTTGCTTATTTATTTAAATTGCTTTTATTATTATTTTTGTAATTGCTCCTGGGTGTAATATTTTATAATGTTTAAATTATTTTATGCCATGGTTAGTAAAAATAGGGAGTGTAACATGTATGTTTATTTAAAATTAATTTAGGTCATTTAAATCAAAAGATAAATATTTAAAATTGTACACTCACACACGTAAGTCGATCTTTGATCGCTATCTCACTTTCTAGGGTTACCTCTCATGTTGCCTAATCAAAAGGTCAAGTAGGGTGTATAAAGCAAAAAGTCCCTCAAAGTAAAGTCATCTAGTCCCTTAACAATAAAAGATCAAGTCCCTTTTCGAATGTTGCCTTCGTAATGATCTTGTCCCTTTCGAATAAAGATGACAGTCCCACCAAAATTGCTTAATACACCCCAAAGTTGCCTACATTAAACAGATGACCCTTATTTGTCCCTCACATCCAAGGTAATGACTACCTATTCCTTAATAATAGGGATAGTCTTACCATTTAAAGGATTCAAGAACAGAAAGACTTAAACTTTAGGGTAGGTTCCTCATAGTTACTTGCTCATTATTTAAAAACTTTTCAAACACTTCACAAATTTCAAACAATTTTCAAACACAAGTTTTTTACGCATCTGTACATGGATCATTATCAAACTCTTATGAAAATTTCTATTCACACACTTCAAAAACATTTAAAGTGAGCTAAGTAACTAAGAGCCCATGGATAACCATGGATGTAAAGGGTGCTAACACCTTCCCTTTACATAACCTACCCCCCGGACCCAAAAATCTTTTAAAAGGTCTTTCCTGTTCTTTTATGCCTTTCCTTTGGATAAAATAAAAGTCGGTGGCGACTCTTGCTATCCGCAACATAACTACAGTCAGTTCTCCCACCGTGTTACAACGGGTCCTGCGAACCAAAGAGACTGAGTTCGGGAGTCGGTTACGACCTGGGAAGGTATTAGCACCCCAGATCGTTCGTCGTACCCGACGGGATCCACGCTTGCAAAGAAACTGTTTCAAAGGGTGAAGAAACAAAAGCTGCTGCAAAACGAAAAGGAACTGAACTGGATGAAAGAAAAGAAAAGGGAACTGGAAAAGAAATGAAAAGGAAAAAAATGTAGGGAAAATAAAGATTGTGCTCGAACGGGCCCTACCCCGCTGCCTACGTACCTCATCTGGACAATAAGGATCAGAGACGCTGTAGTTCCTCGAACTAGGGGTGGAAAAGATGGCTTGTGAATTAAGGCTTGAACTGCCTATGTCAATGCTCAGGTGTTGCAGGCTCGGACGACGAGTGCGTAACCGTCTTGCAAAGTGACAAGTAGGAGCAAGTTCGCGTACGGAGCGAAGGAGATGAGTAAAGAATTCCCGAAGGAAAGACGCTTATTGTTTGTTTGTGTTTTTTATAAGCTTTTATGAGTGTGTCACAAGGAAGTGAACTCCAGCTCTTTTCCATGGAATGTGCACTTGTCACTACATTCCAAAATGGAATAATAGAACAAGCACACTCAAGTAAGGAGAAGATCCCCAAAACTTGAATCCAGAGATTAGGGCTTAAGCTCACTAACTCATTAAATTATTAAGTGTTTTTGGTATTTTTGAATGAAGAAGTGTGTTTTATGATTTCTTTGGTGAAGATGATATCCTGATCAGACTTGTGCATTACAAGACAAGTTTGTACTATCCCAAGATGGGAAAACTACAAGTGTCTAATGGGATAAGGCTATTTCTCAAGATATTACTTCAATCTTTATTAAGTGTCTTCTTTAGAGTTTTGAGATGAGAAGAGAAGAGAAACAAAAGGATCATAAAGGTAAAAGTCTAATGGGGGACTGATGAATCCTAATTGTTATCATGCAGAGGTAATCCTAGGTTAGTGAGGTTAACTATCCTAAAGAAGAAAGAAAGAAGAAGAACCATGGTGGCCTAAGCACACCTCAAGAATAAAAGAAGATGAGGAAGAAGATAAGATGAAGAAGACATAAGATAAGAAGAGGAGAATGCAATTTGGAGTAATCGAACAATGCACAAACAGAGCCTACACCAGTAGGACTTCCAGATGCAACAACATGCAATAAGTAAAATCGGGCCTCAGTGATACCTAACGGAGAAGGTTCGTTGCCTCTTCAATCAAGTCCAGAATGATTTTCAACAGTCAAGCGCAATTGTCAATATCGAGATTAGACAAAGGTCAAAATAAACTTCCAGCATCCAAGCCATCCAATAAAGAGAACCGGAGTTAGCCAAAACATTTATCATGCCGAGTCTTCAGGTCCAAGGAACAATTTGACATAAGGCGGTCACTGAAGTCGAACAATAAGCCTACAAAACATTGAGCACAAACTAGAACTAAAATTAAATACAGTTCTATTTAAATAAACAAGACTTAAACGAAATTAAAACCACAACTATATATTAATACCCAAAACTCTAGCAAAATCCTAAATCAAACTATTAATAAGAATTAATTAAATTCTAATTGAAATCCCCTAATAGAAAAGAATAAAAGTCAATTAATACCAATATTAACAAATAGAATTAACATTAAACTTTAATTAATCAAGATTAATATCACTAAATCAAATAAAACAAATGATGTTCAAATAAGGAAATCAAATAATATTTAAATTTCAAAACAAAACTTAATACTTAATCTATACTAATTAACAAAATTATGAAAATAGAATAAGGGAAAAAAGAAAATAAAAAAAAAGAAATGGAAAGAAGGGGGGAGGGTTGCGCTGGAAAGCAAGGTGCTGAGAGGAAGTTCAATGGGCTTAGCCCAAGCCCATCAACAACAGTAAATGAAGGGGAGGTTGGACGTTAGAAGCGGGGTGAATGGCGAGATCCATGGGTTTAAATGGCCCAACATCAGCAGCTATTTAGATCCTCCTAATAAAAATAACATTAAAAGATTTGTTTTATAAGAAAAGGAATTGAAATAAATAAAAGGCGAAGGATAAAACTCTAATGAAAAAATCCCATTCGCGTTCAAGCGAAACAGGGGAGACAAATCGCGTTCTACCCTCGTTCCATCAGCGGCGGCTTCTTCCAAACAAACGCGCCGAAAACGGTCTTCCTCACAGCAAACACCGTGCCTGACTCCCTATGCTTATGGCTTCATTATCGACGTTCTCAGATGCGGTTCATGATGGCCACTCAAAGTCCTTCGGTCTCTCTCTCCGAACTCTTCGTCGATTTGCTTCCAAGTCTGAATCTCACTTGCTCAAATCTCCTTCTCAGATTTGCTTCAACTCGGTTTCGGATCTTCTTCGAGCTTCTCAAGTCCGGTTCCTCTTCAATCTCAACTCTTCGATTTCTGATTCTTCCATTTTTGTTTCGAACTCTTCATCTCCTTTCTGGATCTGTTTCTGATTTGTTGTTTTTGCTTGGTTCAAGGTCGTGATGTGGTTGTTGAAGGTTGAGTGTTGGGTGAAAAGGTTATGAGAAGATGGTAGTTCGGTGGTTGAAATAGGGATGAGTCGAAGGGTTTCAGTTTGTGAAAGGATTGTTGTGAGATGTTGTGCTGCGGTTCGTGAGTGGTGGTTGTTGGACTTGAAGATGTTAGTCTCGGTTGAAGAAGGGATTTGGGGGTTGAGAAGAGGAAATGGTTTTGTGTGTTTGGTTGTGATGGCAGTGAAAATCGAAAAAGAGGATGAAGGTTGAAGGTTATGATGGGCCTGGTTGGTGTGATCGATTTGTAGAAGAAGACATTAGAAGGTGGTTTATGTGGATGTTAATGAAACGAAGATGGTATGAAGGTTTGCTGAGCTTTTGATTTGTGAAGAGTGGAGAATAACGTTCGGAGTTGAAGAAAGATGAGTGAATGGAGTATGGAGATTTCTTGATACGGTAAAAATGGTTTTTGTATGGTTATGTCAATTTTGTTTTGAGAGATCAGAGAGTTTTCTTTGGTGAGAAATCATTTTTGTGTCTGTTGTGTGTGCGTATTGTACGTTTTTTCATTCAGAGTCCAATGACCAGTGAAAATGTGAGTGGCTTTTCTGTTGTATTTCGCTGCAGTGGGACCCTGTATAATGAGTTTTCTTTTTGTGAGGTGCTAGAATTTGTTATGGCCTTTTGTGAGTGTGTGCTGCGTGAATTGCATTGCAATGCTTGATGAGAAAAAAAAGGTGGGGCTGCGTGAATTGGTTGGAGAAAAATAGAACGTGGTGGGGTCCTATGAATTGTTTTGTTGCAGTCTGTGCAGATTGGTTGTAAATTTAGGAAGAAAAAATGAGATCCCAAAAATAAAATAAAATACATGGGCCTTAGAATTGATATAGGCTTTATATTTTTGTGATTTATCTTGGATAATGCTCTTTAATTTAATTTGAATATGTGGATATAAAAATGGTATGAAGAAAAAAATGGATATCATGGAAACTAATAAAAATGGATAAAAAATGTGATTTTGAATGAAGTCGGTTATTATAAACGATATGGATAATGGACTTAATTGAATATGTGATATGGACTTTGGTCCTGGATTAATAAAATGGATAAAGAAAAATGATTATTTGGATAATGGGTTTATATGGATAAACAGATGAAAATGGCTGATAATAATGACTTTAGGAGACTGATAAAAAAGATGGGAATAAATGGATACGGATAGAAAATTGGTTAGAAATATTGACAATGATGGGTATGTATCAATTGGACATGAACTAAATCAAAGGCCACTGACGCACAATACAATTGAGTTTAATCCAACACCAAATTTATGCCAACTCCCACACGCCTCAGATGAAATAAGCACGACTGCCACAGAACAACTCGCAATTGAAACAACAACCCTCTAAATCACTTTGAAATCTTGACTTGATTATTGAACTTGATGACCTTCATAACTCAACCCGAGACATATACTTCTTGAAAATTCTTTGAGAATGGAGATAGCCTGAGATGCTGAGAAGACAAAAATATCTGTGTAACTTGATGAAGAAGAAAATAACCCGATGATAGGCCAGAGGCTTAACGTATTCCTTACAAGCGTGAAATCCCTGAAGATCACTAATTTAGGGAAATAAACCATAATTTAGTGACAGGATCCTAAGATGATACCATTGATGGCTGCATAGCCAAGAACTTGAATCCTTCTGATAATCCGCACATAAGGACGTGAAACCCTGATTCTTCTGATGATGTTGATCCCATGTCTTAGGAGCCTATGCAAATGATATGATCTAATGTATGATCTAATGGAAAATGCGAATGATATGCAAAACGAAAAGCCAAAAAACTAGAGGGCAAATTTGGGGTGTTACAACTGCCTCTATTCAATCAATTGTTAATCTGAAAAGGATGAGAGCAACGGCTATCAGACGTTCGGGATAAACAGTGATTGAATACCAAAAAGACCCTGAAAATTTGCACTCTGCAGGAGAATGCAGAAATGGGAAATAAACCCAACCAAATGACGCTTTGGTGATTGCAGCGCGAAGAAAGCAGACGAGCTTCTTCCAAGTTGAATTGGTACTTTATATAAGGACTCTTAGATAGACGAGTCTTCTTCAAGCAAACCTGTTACGTCAGGAACTGGACATACGAGCCCTCCTCAAGTATACCTGTTATGCCAGGAACAGACAGACGATTTTGACGTTTAATCCTACAGTCAGGACTTCAAACCTCATCAACACAGACGAGTATTGGATGATCATTAAGAGAACACAGACGAGTGCCATAAGTCAATGATACAAACGGATATCAGACGATGATCTGAGAAACACAGACGAGCGCTTCAGGTGATGATACAGACGAGTATTAACCACTGGTACAGACGAATACCAGAAATCCAATACATATGAGCAGTTGGAGTAGCAATACAGACGAGTAATAGAGTGATTATCAAATCAACACATATGGATATAGGCTAGCACAGACAGGTGTGAGGGATGATACAGACGAGTATCCAACAATGCAAACGAGCTTCAAACTGATAACAGACGAGTGTTGGAGAACGCACACGAGCATCACTTAAGTTCAAACACAGACGAGTGTCGAGCACCAAAAAGAAGTTACACACAGACGAGTGCTGGGAAGTGCAGACAAGCAACAACACAAAACAACCATGGGTAACTACTGGGGAAAGCAAACGAGCAATAACAAAGGGTGAACACAGACGAGTGTTGAGAGTCGCAGACGATCAACTATCAAACGTCAAACACCAACGAGCATTGGGAAATGCAGACGAGCACAAAATGGATACCCAAAACAGACGAGCACTGAATAATACAGACGAGCAACAAATATCAAACACATTCAAGTGATGGGGCATGCATACGAGCAACAACAAGGCGTCCTGATTGGCAGTAAGATTCACAACTCTGCAGGGGAGAACCAGATCAAAAGGCTTTGACGACGCTCAACTCTGGCTGAGGGGATGAACAACTGTCTGTGCCATCACATTAGCCAAAAATAAATTGGCAACTTCTCTGGGGAATATTTCAATGCTGGAAAAATTCCAAACATGCAACTCTGTGGGGAAACGACAATCTTCAGACTCAGCTGGAGAAGATGCTTGGTTAAATAATCCTTGTTGAGGAGGGAATTCTGACAATTCTAACTATGCGGGGAAACGAGGCCTTCAGCTGCTTGCTGAGAATACTTCACTGCGGAAAGATAACTCTGCTTGGGGATGAGAATAATTTAGTTAGCTTTGAAGTTCCGCTGGGGATATCAACTGCTCTAACTCAGCTGGGGAAATGTCAACCCTCTGGCTTAGCTGGGAAAAAGATTTGGCAATGCTCTGCTGAGGAGAAACTTTGCTGGAGAGTTAGATCATAATAAACAAAATTGTGCCCCAGGTATAGTATGACGACTGTGTCGGGAAGATATGCCAATGAAAGTTGAACTTTGACTGAATGAGAATAACCAAATCCTCACGAGGAAACCTTGTCGGCTGAAGGAAAATTCTCTGCTTAGGGAAGAAATAAACTTCCAATGCCCTGCTGGGAAAATAAATGTCAGATTCCCTGAGAATTGAGTCAGTGTTTCAAACTTACGAACTCGACAGTTGCATACAGGTTACCGAGGGTGAACAAGCATTCCTTACTCCTGAAATGGTGTTAGACTGCATTGTCTATGAAGAGATCGCCTCTAGAGGATTTTACAGAAGACCCGGCATCCAGAATTGCCCTAGTGTCTTCAAACTCTCGCAGAAATTCATTAGATTTTGAGATAACTGCCCCAGATTGCGTCTTGTGACGGCCCTTGCTCCACATCAGAGATAAAACAGAAACCATGCAGTATGAAAATGCAATGCAAATGATGCAAGATGTAGACGTATGCTCATGCAAGCCACGGAAAATGAAACAAGGATGGTTGGGCGTAAGGCCAGGTTGATAGATATTTTGGTATTTATGTTTTTTTTTGCTGCCAAGCAATTGGACTTTGAAGGTGAAATACCAGATATGAACTGGTTTATTAAAGGTAGGCCAACATACGAGAACTGATGGGCAGAGAAATAAGTCGTCAGACGAGAACTGACTCCTCTTTTGGTTCATTGTCAAACGAGAATTGACTCTGAAAAAGAATGACTACCAGACGAGAATTGGCGTTCAACAGGTTAATGAAAAGCTGACCAGACGAGAACTGGTTAAAGGATTCGCCTACCAGACGAAAACTGGTATTCGAAGTTGGTTTGCCAGACAAGAACTGGACTTTAAAGGTGTTTTCCAGACGAGAACTGGACTTTGAAATGGTTTTCCAGACGAGAGCTGGACTTTGAAAAGGTTTGCCAGACGAGAACTGGACTTTGAAACGGTTTGCCAGACGAGAACTGGACTTTGGAATGGTTTACCAGACGAGAACTGGACTTTGGAATGGTGTGAAGAAGTTGGGGTTACGAGTCCCTCTGGATGTGATTGATGAAACGGGGGTTATGCCCAATGCAATTATGATGCATATGCTCTAACAAAGTGACATGAATAACGTATGCAAATGATTTATGCAATGCTCATGAAAAGCTAGAAAAACTCCCAAGGATGGGAAGAAAGGTCTTATGCAGAAAGGCTTCTGGTTGAGAAGGGTGACAAAGGCGAGGGTGGGTAGCATGATTTCCCGACACTCGTGTTGAACTTGGAGGTCACTGATATAACCTGCTCTGTGTAGCTGAAGTTGCCCCCGTTGGGTGAGTCTCTGAACAGACTGTCACTGATTATCCAATTTCTGGCATGGCAAACTTGGATGTTCTCTCAAGGAGAGTTACACTTGGTGAACTCTGGAAGTGTCCTGCCCCGGCATGAGCGTGGAAGCGACTTGACTCATTATGAATGAGCATAGGAAGAATTCACCCTTGGTCAACAGAAAATCCGGGTGGCCTGCTCTTGTTTGGTAGATTCAGCTTTGATCAACTGACTCTGAATGATGTTCCTCCATCAACTGATGCTTAGGAACTTGCTTTACCCTGACAGATTCCTTGGTCGACAAACCACTGGATAACATGCCCCATATCCATAGGCCTGCAAGATGTTCTTGAGTTTGGTCGTCACTGTTGAATGATCAATCCTCTCATGATTGTTATTTATAGGAACTTCCCTAGTGTCGCGGACTGACTTGCAATTAAAACTGTTCATTTACAAATGGTAATTTTAATGCAGTTCACATGCAAGTTTTGAAAATTTATTTACTTGAATGTTGTGACAATGTGTGACGAATGGACCATTTATTTAAATGTTGTGACAGTGTGTGACGAATGGATGATTAGTCCAAACATAGTGTTGAGTTAGTAAATCGTTAGGAGTCAGTTTACGCAACCTTGTCGCAGTATGCTTCCAGAATTGAACTTGATTCAATTAGGACTTTCAAGGGTTATAACGTAGCCTGGTTCACGGTTTTAGAAAGAAGGATTTATGGCTCAAAATGTATTTGTGCCCACCCAATCTCCTTGATGTTCTCCAGTCCTATATTCAGCTAATTTGGCCTGAACGCCCACCTTTCGAAAGAGTTTTGTGATGGTTGAGGAACCAATGACGTTGACGATTTAAGCACCAATGAGGTTTCTTGGAGTAACAGTCACCCCTTCTGACTTTGTGTCTGGTCACACGACTTTGTTCTAATGGAAGATTTTTCTTTCTGATTTTTTTTACTCCCTGATTTTTGCCTGGACTGATTTTCTCTTTTTTCTTTCGATTCTAAAGTCCAGCGGGATGCCCTAACTTTTGCCTAAGCCATTTGTTTTCACTTTTTTTTCCGACTTAGAGGGCTTTTATTTCTTTTTCTCCTTTGCTTTGATTTTTTTGAACAAATCGTGTGACACTGGTTATCTGTCTTGCTGAAAGGGTAATGACTGTCTCATTACTCTGTTGGCGAGGGGTAACCATTGTGGTTTCGCGTCCCTTGACCTCTTGAGGTGTGATGAATAAAGGTAATGGATCCTTGAATGCACATTCATTTGGAAATTTGAACGCTCGGTCAAAGTAACTGAAGAGAAACTCCTGCTTCAAGGCTCAAAGGGGTTGACGAGGGTCTATCTCCTTTATATCTCCGGTGTTTGGGAATTGAAACAATGCTTGTACATCGTCAGCAGGTTCTATTCTGAAAGCATACCTTGAACAATTATGGGTATTCAGTTGTCATCATCCTCCCTCAAACCTGCTAAACAACAGTGAAATAAATGGGAGGTATATGGATGCAAAAAAATTTTGTTTTAGTTTTTTCAATGCAGGTAAAGAAAAATGAGCGAATGCGACATAATTGATTCAAAAATGCAAGATCACTACATTAACATTAACATTCAAAACAACAATGCTTAAAAGACAAGTAGCTGCTAATAGGAAAGAAACTACAATGCAAATGATAAAAAGGATACAATGATCATCAGTTCTGATGACATCTTCTTGTCTGAGCCACTGAAATCAGGAGACGCTTCTCCGAAGTCTTTGAACTCAATCAGGAGAGAGGTTGACGTGCACGACCAAGCTTCCTTATGGAAAGGATATGTAGCCCTTGTCGATCAACTGTTGTACTTTGGCTTGAAAAGCTTTACAATCTTCAGTTGAATGCCCCATTGATCCACCATGATACCCACACTGCTCATGAGGATTGTACTCTAGAGGGTACGGCTCTGGCAACGGCTTGAGAGGCTTAGGAACCACCAATGATCTCTGAATTAGAGGTGGCAAAAGTTCACTGTATGTCATGGGAACTGGATGAAGAGGAGCATTCCTTCTTTCCAGATTGTTGCGAGGCCTAGGTTGGCTCTGAAGTTGATTCCGAGGTCTTCGACCATGAGCTTGCAGATTTGGACGAGGAGGAGTCCATGGTTTCTGATATGGTGCTCTGAGCATCTCTTGTTGTCCGTAAGAGTAACCAGACCTAGGAACGGATGATCTCTGAGAAGATGTTGGTCCAGAATATTCGATATTTGCCATGACTGCATTGATGTCATACTCTTCTTCCCCTTGGAAGCTACCACCAGATCCATCTTCACTAGCTGGGATGTTCAAAAAGTACTGGATCTTTCCACTTTTGAGCAGGCACTCGATGCGTACTCCAACTATCATCAAATCAAAGAAGCTTGATGTCCCAATGCTACTCATTCTTTCCAAGTATGGACCTTGCAACGTGCTCATGAAAAAGTCAACTAATTCTCTGTGTGAAGGTGGTGGTTGCACTTGGGCTGCCAATTTTCTCCACCGCTGTGCATATTCTCTGAAAGATTCACCACTCTGTAACACGGTGGGAGAACTGACTTTAGTTAAATGTTGCGGATAGCAAGAGTCGCCACTGACTTTTATTTTATCCAAAGGAAATGCATAAAAGAACAGGAAAGACCTTTAAAAGATTTTTGGGTTCGGGGTGTAAACACCCCAAATTTGCCCTCACCCATTTCACCATGGCTTGTGATCACTTTCATATGCATAAACACAATCATATCATCTCATATCACAATTTTGATGCACTGCATAGTTTCTAAGTCATCTGCATCTAGGGTTTGTGATCTGAGCAATCTCAGGGCTTCTTGAGCCACTCCAAAGGCAACCAACCACTTCAAAGGGATCCATATGTGTTCAAGTATCATATTACATCCTTTCAGAGTCAAAAATTCAAAAGAATCACAAGAACTAGGGTTTGAGTGGATGCAGAGCCAAGTTTGACTGCACAGTTGACTGAAAATTAGGGTTTTGGTTTCAGAGGCCATAACCCCAAATTTTTTGGTCATTCTTGTTTCCATTGGCCTCTATATGGTATAGGGAGTATGCATATCAATTTTCATGAAGAAATTCCATGGGGAAGTCATCTGATCAAGAGTTGACTTTTCAGACAAGTCAGTGTAAAATCAGGGCATCTGAGGCCCCCAATGACCCAACCAATGGTTGATCTTCATCATTTTGAGTGTATATGATCTTTATTTGGTCATGGAATAAGGTTGAAACTCACAAAAATCAAGAATTTGGAAGTTTTGCAAATGTTGACTTTTTAGGCATAGTTGACTTTTCAAGAATGCCTCATTTTAGGTCATTTTTCAAGCCTTGATTCTTGATCCAAAAATGCTTCAAATAGAAAAACTTTGGTCATGAAAGTTGTAGATCTCATCTTTCCCTTTTCAAAAAGTACAAGAACATGATCAAACTCCTCTTGGATCAAAAGTTATGGTGTGACAAAGTTGGCTAAAATCATTGATTTTCAAGATATGCTTCAAAAGAGAATTTTGCAAAGTCATGAACTAAAGCCAATTGCAACCTCTAATTCATTTCAAACCATGACACAAACATTCTTTAGGCCTTAAAAGTCAGAATTGGACCAAGAATGCCCATGGTTTATGTTTGGTTGGCCAAAGAAATCACATGTGAACCATGAAGCAACAAGTTGCAAAACCACTCATTTCACTTCCTACAACTTATGACATTGGATGCTGACTTTTGCTAGCCTCTCACCTCATTTTGCTGCGCAGCCCCATGCCTTGTACTTGCCTAGATCATGAGCCATACTTCACTTACACAAAAGGTGGACATTTTGCAAAAGCAAACTTACCAATCACTATAGGCCAGGTCACATCATCTGACCTATAGGATTATAATACAATATCCCTTGGCAAGCCAAAGATATGAAGGAGCAAGGCTGAAACCCTCTCATTCATCACATTCACAAAAACACACCAAGCTGCAAGTTGCTTCGAATCTCTCTGCCCAGCCAAGAAACATTCAAACCATTTTCACCATTCAACTCACCATACATCATTGAGTAGAAACCAGCAAGAACACAAGCCTGAATCAACCAGAACACCCCATAGCCATCTCTCACCTCAAGCTGCAGTTCCATTCGAATCTCCCTCCCTAGCTCACAAACATCCAAACAAACCTTGCAAAGCTTCTCCATTCACCCTCAGGATCACAAACAACCCCTCACAATGGCCAGAAACTACCAGAATCACCATTGCCATTTCTGACTGAGTTGAAGCAGGAGCTTTCGAAACTCATTATCCAGCCAACATAAACTCTTCTTGAGCATTCAAACACCTTCTGGGGATCAAGTGGAGTGGTTTGCACTGAAGGAAGTGGCCAGAAAGTCATCAGGTTGAAAGCTCCAAATCTCAGGTAGCTTGAAATTTATTTTTCCAGAAATCGTTTCTTTTGTTTCAAACTTGTTCCTTATGTTTCACTGAGTATTTAATTTGCTTCTGAAACCTGCGTGCCCTAGAATTTGTTCTGTTCGATTCATGGATTTGAGGAAGAAGAAATTTGTTTGGACTTAGGGTTTTAGTTCAGGGGATCATGGGAATCATTTTGGTGTGTTTAGGTTTCATTTTTGTTACGATTTGAGGGGTTTTGGGGATTTTCAGGGGAGTTGCTCGCCGGAGAAGACGACCGGAAGTCTTCTCCGGCAGCCTGAATGTGATTAGGGCTAAACCTCATTAATTAACGAACTTTGAATTCTGGCCATTGATTTGCTTCTCCCGCGCGTGTTTGGACGGCCTGGATGGGTCATTAAACCCTAATCTTGCTTAATTAAATTAATCATAATTAATTAAATCAGCTTTGAACCACAGCCATTAGATCGCGCGCGCTTTGGAACTTTGAACCTGGGCCTTGGATTGAGCTGACCCCCAGTCTTGTTGACTTGCACGCTGGACCTTTGGATCTCTCTGCCTTCAATCTCAACCACTCATACTGCATACTTTTTATTTTAATTTCATTTTCTTTTTATTTGTTTTGCACAATTAATTTAAAATAGCAAAAAATGCATAAAAATTATGAAACTTTTTCTTCTGAGTTTTATTAATTTTTATGACCCAAAAATATTTTCATTTTATTTTTTATCATTAAAAAAGTATTTTTAAATATTTAAAAGATTATTTTTAATTGATTAATGGAAATTAATTAATTAAAAATACTTTTAGGTATTTAAAAATCACCAAAAAATTCATGAAATGTTCTAAGACATTTAGAAACATTTTCCAACCTTCAAACCAAATTTCTTTTTTGATCTTGATGCATTTTAAGAATTTTTCATTGAATTAAATCATATTTTGTGCATTATTTTGATCATAAGTTCAAAAATTCATTTCTGCCTATTTGAGAAGAGTTGGACATTGATTCTTTTTGCTTTGTTTTGTGTTTGGCATGTAGTTTCTAGGATAAAATGGCCATGATTTGTTTCTTCATTTTCAATTTGCTTGGCATTTCTTTTGTTAGGAACCCTAAAAAACCCTAGAATCTTAGAAAATTCATAACTTGAGATTGGTTGAGAGTTGAGACCTCCCCTTTGGACCTTGGTTTAGTATAGGTTTAGGGTTTTCTTTGGGTGGCATTTTCCATTTTTCATCTTAAGGTTTGTTTCTGTTTTGGGTTTTTGTTTGTTGTTTGGTTCATAAACCCTAATTTGGGCTTTCATTTGCATCCCTCTAGCATTCTCTTGCATAACATGACTTGTCTTAGCATTTCAAGCATTCATGTGTTTCATTTAACATCTTAAGACATATAGAAAGCATGTTTGATCATTGCATCACATATTTGCTATGTCATTTGCCTTGTATGCTTCATAACTTTTCATGTTCATCCATGCTTCTTAACTTGCATCATTTGCATCCATAAGCTTGTATGATCATCTCCATGCCTTGCCTCATGTTTATAGCACTCCATAGCATCATTATCATCATCAACATGCTTCTGGTTTTGTTTAGCATCATACCATTTCATCTCATTTGGCATTGCATTGCATTTCTTTCTAACATTTCAGGTGGTAAGTAAACTTGAGAAGTGAATTTGCCTTCACTTCTCATAACTTTTCTTTTCATCTCCCTTGCATCCATTGCTGCATTTATATATGTGTTTGAGATTGAGCTTGCTCATTCTTTTTTCTCCCACTTTCTTTCTTCAAGTGACTTGACTTCTTGAATGAAGCAAGTCACTTTGCTTCTCTTGATCTTGTTCATCTGCTTCCTGGTGGTTCCATTGAAGACTTCTCTTGAAAACCTCACAAACTTTAGGAACAACCAAGCATGACAATGAATTAGGGTTTTGATTAGTCTCCCCTCTTAGTTTTACCTTTGTGTCTCTTTTGAGTCTTCTCTTCTCACCTCATAATCAGGGACTAAACCCTAAAGGCTTTAAGGCTTTGTGATTAAGCTTATGCCTGCATCCTTCTCTTAGGATGGAGTGTATAACTTTAATCCTAAGTGTTAAACCCTTAATGTGTTTAAATCTCTTAATCAATTCACTTAATAAGTATCAAGACATTACACTTGTAACTTGGGCCTTGCATTAGGGTTCTAATTCTTCCTTAATTGGTTAAGAAGGACTAACCCTAGTGTTAATGGACAAGTCCCCCTCAAGTTGTCTTACAAATCATAAAACTCACTTCATCATCTTATCATTAAATAAAATCCACTTAATCAAAGGCTTGTTTTGTCATGAGTTTAAACCCTAATCATGGATTAAGTTGAGGAGCATTCCTCAGCTTAAACATTCTCATCTATTATCCTTTTATTAGGATGGTGTAATGAGTCTGTTTAATCCTTGATTATGGCTTAACCTCATTACTTAACACTAAACAAAAACACCAAAAACATCTAAATAATCACAAGTAGGTTAATGATCTTAATCCTACACCAAAGGTGATTAAGTGTGAGAATCTGACTTCACACTTAAGGTATTCTCATTACCCCTAATCAGAGGGAAGATGTGATGAGTTTACTAACCCATTGGTTTAGGCTTAAGCTCATTAACTTATGACAAATCCAAAAAGTAATAAAAGACTGAAAACTCAAAAAAACAGACAATAATCGTCTCCTTCGGGATTCTTTTCTCATCACCTTCACTCATAAACGAGAACTTGCTTCTTCCGTCTAATGCAAGACAGTTTGCACCTGAGCCAGACAGGTCATACACTTGAGCATTGACAAGCAAGCAGTTCACAAGTCAATTCATCTTTCAGTCTCTTTGGGTCGAACTACGGTGTTCTGACTTCCTCATTGCACGAGAGGATACGTAGGCATAACTTAACAGTTATCGAACAAAAGTCTCTGTATATCCCCCCTTTTTCTAGCCTCATTCTTTTAGCCTCATGATCTTGAGCATTTCATTCCTTTCTTACACTGACACTTTCATACTCCACATCACTCATACACTGACACCTGTATATCTTTTCCAGCTATTTTATACACAGATTGCACTAACACTACCCCTTTAAAACACAAATCTTTTAAGCGTGGATCCCGTCGAGTACGACGGACAATCTGGGTGCTAATACCTTCCCAGGTTGTAACCAACCCCCTTTCTCAGTCTCTCTGGTTCGCAAACCGTCTTATCCATCTTTTTCTAGGTCTATGCAGCATTGCCTTTCCTCCGGGATAAAAATGCCCAGCTGGCGACTCTATTCATCTCCAGTGAGTTCACGGCTGTGTGTTCTCATTGTTCTTTTCGCCGACCGTTCGCGTCTGTACCTTCATCTGACCCGGTTTTCATTTGTCGGGAGCGACACGGGGGTAGGTTATGTAAAGGGAAGGTGTTAGCACCCTTTACATCCATGGTTATCCATGGGCTCTTAGTTACTTAACTCACTTTAAAATGTTTTTGAGAAGTGTAGTGTGTGATTAGAAATTTTCTTAAGTACTTTATAATGATCCATGTACGGATATATATAAAGCCTTTGTTTTGAAAATTGCTTGAAAAATGTGAAGTGTTTGAAATATTTTTGAAAAGTGAGCAAGTACATAAGAGGAACCTACCCTAAGTTAAGTCTTTTCTGTTCCTAAATGTCCTTTAACTGGTAAGACTATCCCCATTATTAAGGAATAGGTAGTCATTACCTTGGATGTGTGAGGGACAAGTGAAGGGACTACTGTTATTTAGGCAACTGCAAGGTGTATAAGCAATTCGAATGGACTTATCATCTTTATTCGAAAGGGACAAGATCATTACGAAGGCAACCATGAAGGGACTTGATCTTTTTATCTGTTAAGGGACTAGATGATATAAGAGAAGGGACTTTGCTTTATACACCCTACTTGACCTTTTGTTTAGGCAACATGAGAGGTAACCCTTAAGAATGTGAGATGGCGATCCAGGATCGACTTACGTGTGTGAGTGTACCAATTCATATATTTATCTTTAAGTTAATGATCTAAATTCAATTTTTAATACAAACATGTTTTACACTCCCTATTTTACTAACCATGGCAGTTTAAAATAATAAAATAATACTACAATTATTACATAAATGGTACAATTACATGATAATAATAATAATAAAATAAATTAAATAAAAAATCACATAGTTAAATAAATAAAGGGGTTAGTAATAAACAAAATAAATATAAGAGAAAAAATTAGCATAATAATATAATAATGAATTAAAAGTTCAATTTTAAATAAATAATTATTTTTTAAGATTTTTAATAAGAGGAATAAATAATAAATATTATATATTAATAAAATATGATTAATAGTCTAATTATTTAATTTTATATACATATTATAAAAACATCTAATTATTATTTAAATAAGCATATAAAAAATAATAAATTATATTCATAAGATAAAATTAGGGTTTTTTAATTATTTAGAAAAATAAATTAAGGTTAATTAATTAATTAAACTATTTACATTATTTATATAAAATTATGTATAATAATAATATAAACAAATTATAAAAATAAATAGACATAATTAGAATTTAAATACATTAATATTTATAAAATAATTGGGGTTTATGAAGAATAATTAGGTTTTTACATATAAATTTTTTAGGGTTAAGTATTTAATATAAACATAGTTAAATTATTTATATAAAATATATAATATTAATACAAAAAAAATAAATATTAAGTAATTTTAAGACTAAAGTTTAATTTTTTTTTAAAATGAATTTGAAATTATACAAGAAAACAAATAATAAACATTTTGTGATTTTTAACATTTATTTATTAAATTAATTAAATTATAAACAAAATTAAATAAAATAAGAAAAAGTGAAAAAAATACTTACCTGGGGCTGGGATTCGAACCCAGGCCCTAGGCTTCAATCTTTGAGTCCTTCATCCACAACCACCAGGCCAGCGTGCGTTTGTGAATATCGGATGAGTACTGGCTATTATATTTTAAACCTGAAAATAATGATGAATATTGGCAAAAATAATGCACAAGCCAGGGATCGAACCCCTGTACCAAGCCCTTATGCGCGCGTCCAAAACCAACTGAGTTACATGCTCATTGTGATATACATATGGAACAAATTCGTTTTAATCCTTGCATCAATTTCAAATATGGTTTTCGCGCGCAGCCACTTCGTCTCCTACCTCTGAACCTGCACATTTACCTGCGAAAATTTCTAAGAGTTTTCCTGCGAAATTTCAAATGGCAGGTACACCTACGAAATCCAAACATCATTAAAACAGTACAATTTCATTAAATTAAGAGTACAAACAAGGTCCAGAGGTTGTTTAAAATTGATCTATGTCTTTAGATTTCATTTATCATTGATGAATCATAAAACCCTAATCCTTGGCCGAAACCCTAGGAATGGTGAATCTTGATACCTGCATGGAAAACTTAATTAAACAACCCAGAATCAATCTAGGGTTCATCATAAATATCATCAAACAATCAAAAACAGTTTAAAACCATCCATTTAATGGAATCGAAAATAAAAAATTGCTTGAAGAACATGCTTCGGTTTATGCGATTTAGGGTGTTTTGAATGCAAATGATGATCAAAAACGACTCAAGGATGTCCAATAAACATGTTTACACCTTCAAAACTCTTTGGAAGAACCTCTAGCAAGGAATCCGAATTGAGATTTTTGGATGAAAAGTTGGAAGTTTGTTCTTGCTCTATGAGGCAGCAATTTCGTGTCCTTGGCATTGTGATGAGTTCCATGTATATATGTGAACTGAATTAGGTCAAAAAGTTGTAGGATTGTTTGGACTTTTTGGATAATTGAGATTGAAAAAAATCATGCTTTAAAACTTGAATATCTTTTGATCCAACCTTGCTATTTTAAGACCATCATCATAATTTGCATATCAATCTGATCCAAGCAATATTTATGATTTTCTAGAAGCAATATCTCATTCAAATATTTGATTTATCTATTTTATTTTGATTTAAAATGGTTTTAAATGAATAAAATCAAAATAAATAAAATAAAAATAATAAAAATCTGAATAAATGAGAATTGGGTCGTGCATGATGTCATGTTAAAGTTTGGATCACAAAATTGCAAGCCCATTTGGAAGAATTTGGTTTTAAGGCCTTATTTGCTTCATAAACCTCCCAAAAATTTCCCAACTTTGCAAGGGCACAAATCCTTCAATTTTAATGCTATGAGGGTGTTCTTGGACATTTTGGAAAGATAAAAGAGTCCTATAACCAACCCAATTGGTTTCATGTTCATATCTTTTACCATTCTCAAGTTATGCTCTTTTGAAGTTGTTGACTTTTTGTTGACCTTTAAAAGGACCTATAATGTCTTAGCTCATACCTTCCAAATGAAGCATTTTTGGGCTTGGCTTGTGAGACACAAAGTTTTAGAGAATTAAATTTCCTTCAAAATGATCTTTGGATGGTAAAAATTTGATGAAGCATGTGAAAGTTATGGCTGGTCAAAGTTCAGTTGACTTTTCCTATGAAAACCCTAATTTAGAAACTCCTGATTCTTGATGATCTGAAATCTCCTTGATGAATCATGATCAACCCTTGATCAAATGATGAATTTTACTTCATATACTTGATTTTGGCCAAAAGTAATGAAGTTTGACTTTGGTTTGACCATAGTTGACCTCAGTTTGACTTTTTAACTACTTTGACTCATTTTAACCTATCTGATCATCTGACTGAGCAAACCTTTGAGAAAAGTCTTGAAACTTGACATGGGGATTCTTGAACACATATGAGATGTTATGAAGCTCACTTGAAGCCTTGGAAGTCCATTTAGCCTGATTAAAGTCAAAACCCTAGTTTAGGATGCATTGCTTAGGAGGATGCATTGTCTGAGGGAAATGTCAAATCTTCTGACTAATTGTGAACTTTGTGAACCTTGTGAATCTCATGAGATGTATTGTGAACCTTGTGAACCTTGTGAACCTCTTTGTACACAAAGTCTTTTCTTGTGAGGGCAAATTTTGGGGTGCAACAACTGCCCCTGTTCAATTTTCTGAAACCTGAGGGTCTAGATTGGTATCGGTACCATTCGTGACCTGGAAGGTTGAAGGGGATTGAACACAAAAGCCCAAAAATTTGCACTCACCAGTGCATAAAGTAATACTGACTGTTAGTTGTATATGCTTGAGTGGGCTTAAAGATGCCACTTGAAGGAACCAGGGATGGGCTTAGAGATGCCATCAGGATGAGCTAGAGATGGGCTTAAAGATGCCATATAAAGTATCACGATGTGATGATGTTCTGATGTTGATACTGGATATCAGTACTAGGTCTTTGTATAGGCCGTCTCTGAATCATTTATGCAACATGATTTGAGTAGTTGAATGGACCAGTAGAAACAAATCTTCGTGGCGATTATCTCTTCTGGAAATATCTTGAATTAGGGAATGGATCTTTGTACAAACCAATTGCCTACTTCCACGGGCCGAAAGAACGTCAGGATTTGTTCTTAAGGATCAAAAGAACGTCAAGATTTGTTCTTCTGAAAAATTCTTGAACAAGGGGCCAAAAGAGCGTCAGGATTTGCTCTTAAGGGTCAAAAGAACGTCAGGATTAGTTCTTCTGAAAAAGTCTTGAACAAGGGGCCAAAAGAGCGTCAGGATTTTCTCTTAAGGGTCAAAAGAACGTCAGGATTAGTTCTTCTGAATAATGTCTTGAACAAAGGGGCCAAAAGAGCGTCAGGATTCGCTCTTAAGGGTCAAAAGAGCGTAAGGATTAGTTCTTCTGAATAATGTCTTGAACAAGAGGTCAAAAGAGCATCAGGATTTTCTCTTAAGGGTCAAAAGAACGTCAGGATTAGTTCTTCTGAATAATGTCTTGAACAAAGGGGCCAAAAGAGCGTCAGGATTTTCTCTTAAAAAGAACGTCAGGATTAGTTCTTCTGAATAATGTCTTGAACAAGAGGTCAAAAGAGCGTCAGGATTTGCTCTTAAGGGTCAAAAGAACGTCAGGATTTGTTCTTATGAAAAAGTCTTGAACAAGAGGTCAAAAGAGCGTCAGGATTTGCTCTTATGAAAGATATCTTGAACCGGGGAATGGATCTTTTTACGGACCGTTTGCCTGTTATTCGAGGACATCTTGAGTAGTATATAGATCATTTATGACCCGTTGTAATTTGTTGGTATATAACTATCCTGCAAGGAAAATATTAGTTTATGCATTATGTATGCATGCATAGTATGATGCACTTAAGTAATGTATTATGTACTTATGGATGTATATGTTATGGTATGATGTAAATGATGTATGTATGCATCATGCAGCTTGAAGCGTCTGGATATCTTCGGATAACAACTGCTGACCAGGGAAAATAAATCCCGATTTGTCGCTGAAGAATATGAGGAACTCGTTCCCATCTCGTTTGATAATATAGTACTCATAACTTCCCGTATTCGTTTCGTCTTCGTTCGATAGTAAGGTATCCATAACCTCCCGTCTTCGTTTAATAGCAAGGTATCCATAACCTCCCGTCTTCGTTCGATAGTAAGGTATCCATAACCTCCCGTCTTCGTTTAATAGTAAGGTATCCATAACCTCCCATCTTCGTTCGTCGTACTCCTATTGAAAGAATAAATTCACGATTATCCTTCTGAGGATAAAAGAGATGGATATAAATTCCAGGGGAGATGTGACTCGAAGTATTTATGAAGATGGAATTGCCCTACTGGGGGACTTGTAGCTGTCTGGTGGGGATGAACCGGTGAAGCTTCGTTGAGTTCCTTCCCTCATTCGTCCTTAGTAAATACTATTACTGCATTTTTATGCATTTCTGGTAAACATCAATCCTATTAAGCATTTTATGCATTTCTGGTAAACATCAATCCTATTAAGCATTTTATGCATTTCTGATAAACATCAATCATATTCAAAAGCATACATACATTCAAACACAACCAATGGACGTTTCGCTTATGTAAATAGGGTAAAAGTAAATCTGGATTCAAAGATGGAATTTTATTTATATCACAAAGTGACCTATACATAAGCGAGTTTGTACAAGGAGACAGAAATCCTAGTAAGAGGAATTCGTCGTAAAAAATTTTTACAAAGAAAATCAGCTACGTGGGAAATAATCCTATTGAGTTTCAATTCTACTATTGCCATTATCTTCGAGTATCTCATCTTCTGCTGTCGAGACGAAAACGATTGGATTGATTTTTATCTGTTCGAGCTTGAGTAAGTAGCACAACTGGTTGTTGTTTCATGGGTGATCCAAACGAGACATAGTCATACGCTTTAATCCCTAACTTTTGCCTGGATTGCCCTTTCAGGTTTTCAATCCACCGGGATACCCTTTTTTTCCCAAGCCGCCTTTTCAGGTTTTCGACTTGCCGGGTGTACATTTTATATATATATATATATCCCTAATTTTTGCCCGAACCCTTTTGGTTCGCCGGGATGCCCTTATTTTTGCCTAAGCCATTCAACCTAGCGGGTCTCTTTTTATGCGTAGTATTTTTTAACTATGTCTGCGTTTACAGGATGCGGGAAGTCTTCACCATCCATAGTAGTAAGTATCATGGCACCTCCTGAGAATACTGTTTTGACCACAAATGGCCCTTCATATGTAGGAGTCCACTTGCCCCTAGGATCACCCTGTGGTAATATGATACGCTTGATTACCAAGTCACCAGCCTGATATACCTTTGGCTTAACCTTCTTATTAAAAGCCTTAATCATCCGTTTCTGGTACATCTGGCCATGACAAACTGCTGCTAACCTCTTCTCATCAATCAAATTTATTTGGTCAAGTCGAGTCTGAATCCACTCATCTTCATCCAAGCCTGCATCCTTCATAATTCTTAAGGAGGGTATCTGAACTTCAATGGGCAGAACTGCTTCCATACCATATACTAAGGAGAATGGGGTTGCCCCTGTTGAAATACGTATTGTAGTACGATAACCATGAAGAGCAAATGGTAACATCTCATGCCAATCCTTATAAGTGACAGTCATCTTTTGTATAATCTTCTTAATGTTCTTATTAGCAGCTTCAACTGCCCCATTCATCTTCGGATGATACGGAGAAGAGTTGTGATGCTTAATCTTGAACTGCGTGCTGAGATCAGTAATCATAGTGTTGTTCAGATTAGAGCCATTGTCAGTAATAATCCTTTCAGGGATGCCATACCTACATATGAGATTATTCTTAATGAATCGAGCCACCACATTCTTAGTAACAGATGCAAATGAAGCTGCTTCCACCCACTTAGTGAAGTAATCAATAGCGACCAGGATGAAACGATGCCCATTAGAAGCAGTAGGCTTGATCTCACCAATCATATCAATGCCCCACATGGAAAAAGGCCAAGGAGCAGTCAACACATTCAATGGTGATGGAGGTATATGTATTTTATCAGCATAGATTTGACACTTATGACATGTTCTGGAATGTTAATAGCAGTCAGCTTCCATGGTAGACCAATAGTAACCTGCTCTCAATATCTTCTTTGCCATAGTATGACCACTAGAATGAGTGCCAAAGATCCCATCATGCATATCTTCCATAATATCAGTTGCTTCCTTCTTATCCACACAACGAAGCAAAGTTGAATCATGATTGCGCTTGTACAAAATCCCATTACTCAAAAAGAACTTAGCAGAAAACCTTCTCAGAAACTTCCTGTCTTTGACAGATGCCCCTTCAGGGAACTCCTGAGCTTCAAGATATCTTTTTACTTCATAGAACCAAGGTTTCTCCTCTGCTTCTTCAGTTTCAATCTCATTGCAGTATGCAGGCTTCTCAAATCTGTCAATAGTAATCTTGGGAGCTTCATCATCCCAGCTGATCTCAAACATGGATGCCATGGTGGCTAATGCATCTGCCAACTGATTTTCTCTTCGTGGAATATGTCCAAAGGTAATCTCTTTAAAATATGGGATCAAAGACAACACATGCTCTCTGTAAGGAATGAGATTATCATGCTTGGTATCCCAATCTCCTTTGATCTGACTCACTACCAGGGCTGAATCTCCATATACATCTAGGAACTGAATCTTCATATCAATGGAAGCTTTGATACCCAGGATACATGCCTCATATTCAGCCATGTTATTGGTACAATAGAAACAAAGTCTTGCAGTAATCGGGGTATGACAACC
Organism: Lathyrus aphaca; assembly: GCA_963966055.1. NCBI lineage: Eukaryota > Viridiplantae > Streptophyta > Magnoliopsida > Fabales > Fabaceae > Lathyrus > Lathyrus aphaca. Next base: position 507,197,091 of record OZ014520.1, read on the forward strand.
TTCAGGGGAACTGATCACAACACCAACACCATTACCAAGTGCATTAGAAGCTCCATCAAAAACCATAGTCCATCGGGATCCTTGTTCAGGTCCGTCATATTGTCCAGGTTCTTTGGTAATAATCATAATATCTTTATCAGGGAACTCAACACTCATCGACTGGTAATCATCCACTGCTTGATGAGCCAAATGATCAGCTACAACACTTCCTTTAATGGCCTTCTGAGTAGTATACTGTATATCATATTCTGTTAAGATCATTTGCCATCTCGCTATTCTTCCGGAGAGAGCAGGTTTCTCGAATATGTACTTGATTGGATCCATCTTCGAAATCAATAAGGTAGTATGAGTCAACATATAATGTCTTAGTCGGCGAGCAGCCCATGCCAAAGCGCGACAAGTTTTATCAAGCAGTGAGTATCTTGTTTCACAGTCGGTAAACTTTTTGCTAAGGTAGTATATTGCCTGCTCTTTTCGACCAGACTCGTCATGTTGCCCCAACACACACCCCATTGAGTTATCTAACACTGTTAAGTACATGATCAAGGGTCTTCCATCAACTGGTGGCATCAAAATTGGAGGTTCTAGAAGATATCTCTTGATTTCATCAAAGGCTGTCTGGCACTCGTCATTCCATTCCATTACCTGATCTTTCTTCAACAACTTAAAGATTGGCTCACATGTGGCTGTTAATTGGGAAATAAATCTTGCAATATAATTCAATCGTCCCAAGAAACCTCTAACCTCCTTCTCAGTACGGGGAGCTGGCATCTCTTGTATAGCTTTCACTTTTGCAAGGTCTACTTCAATACCTTTTCCACTGACAATGAAACCCAGGAGCTTACCGGATCTAACTCCAAAAGTACACTTGTTTGGGTTCAATCTCAACTTGTATTTCTTCAACCTCTCAAACAATTTATGCAGATGATCAAGATGTTGCTCTTCATTCTGGGACCTGGCTATCATATCATCCACATACACCTCTATCTCATGATGAATCATATCATGAAACAAAGCCACCATAGCACGCTGATATGTTGCCCCGACGTTCTTCAAACCAAATGGCATCACTTTATAGCAAAAGGTGCCCCACTGTGTAACAAATGTTGTCTTCTCCATATCTTCAGGGGCCATCTTGATTTGATTATAACCAGAGAAACCATCCATGAAAGAGAATACTTTATGCTGAGCAGTGTTGTCTACTAGAACGTCAATATGAGGAAGTGGAAAGTCATCTTTGGGACTGGCCTTGTTCAAATCCCTGTAGTCTACACACATACGTACCTTACCATCTTTCTTAGGTACCGGCACCACATTTGCAACCCACTGAGGATAAGAAGTCACAGCTAAGAACCCTGCATCAAACTGTTTCATTACCTCTGCTTTAATCTTCTCTGACATTTCAGGACGCATGCGACGAACCTTCTGCTTCTTTGGACGACAATCTTCTTTCACTGGTAAACGATGAACCACAATGTCTGTATCCAACCCTGGCATATCTTCATAAGACCAAGCAAAGATCTTCACATAATCATGTAACATCTGAATCAATCTGCTCTTGACACCATCCTCTAATTCAGTCCCTATCTTAACCTCTTTCCTGTTTTCTTCAGTTCCCAGATTCACAACTTCGATTGGCTCTTCATGTGGCTGTATAGATTTCACTTCTTGTTGTAACAACCTAGCAAGCTCTACAGGTACTTCACAATCGTCCTCCTTTCCATCTTCAGCTTGATAGATCTAATTCTCGAAATTATAATTGGCAATAGTAGAACTATTATCAACAAGATCCAGAGTGGATGAGGATCTGCATTTTAGTGATGTGGGTGTGTGTAAGAACACATAGCTGATAAAATAAAATAAAAGAAAAACAAGGAACACAATATTTAAGAAAACGAAACGTCCACTGATTTTTATTGAATGAAGTATGCAAATGAAATGACATCCCGAAACAAGCATACCATTGTGCCCCGGGTAAGGCACTAGGCTTAAGAGTTTAATTGTTCAAAAATTACAAATTTTAAAAGTAACAACACAGTAATAGTATTTACTCATGACTAAAGGAGATAGGAATAACATCTTCAGCTTTCCAATTATTGAGCCCAGCACCCACAGTAGGAAAAATCCAAGCATCCAAGTTGTAATCTTCATCATAGTCACCCACAGCAGGAAAAATCCAAGAATCCAAGTTGTAATATTCATCATAGTCACCCACATCATTGATCTGATCTTTCATAATCCTTTGATTGGTGATACGAACAGCACGAGCACGACGAACAGCCTTCTGGGACTCTGCAGTGAAACCCAAACCAAATTTGTCAGACTTGTAAGGAATGTCAGGAAGCTGACCCCAAATAGTACAACCACCTTCATCCACCACAGCTCTAGCATCCTTGAGGGAAGCCATTGTCTATTAACACATGTGACAGGGTAGTGCCCCTGCATTCAATAGAGATATGTAGCGCCCTGTTATGATCCCTCTTGGCAGGTGCAACACAATTTTCAAACTGGTCTACAGAAATCTCATTTGGTACGTGAGCAGTCTTCAAAAATTTAATCAAGGCCTTGGCATGAGCCTCAGAACACAACAATAAAGACAACATAGAAATCTTGGAGGGAGTATGCCCCAATTGATCAACAATGTCATAATCACTCTTGCGAATGATCTTCAATACTTCTTCCATCTGCTTAGAAAAATCATCAGCAGCTGGTACATCAGTTTGTATAGGTTCAATAACAGGACTTTTGCCCCGAGCATCAGCAGTAGAGGTAGTAGCCGGAGTAACTGTATTCTTGGAGGTAACTGGAGGAGAGAAAACTCTTCCACTTCGTGTGATCTTACTAGATCCAGCAATATTATCAACATCCATATTTTCACCAACAACAGGTGCATCAGCTAAGGATTCCTGCTTGACACCATGAATATAAACATCGGAGCCATAATGCCAAGGCACCGCCTTATCAGAAATATATGGAATAGGACCCGGAGTGGTAATGATCATAGGAGCCACTCTAGCTTCAGCAACAATCTTCACAGGGCCTTCAGCAGTAATTTTAATTGGATCTTTACGAGTGATTTTTATAGGTCCCTTAGAAGTAATCCTTACCGACACTTTATCAACCATATCCACCTCTTCAACCTTCGCACCTTTAGTTATATGATCAACCATGCTCTCCACAGAAGGTGGGGTCCTCTCAAACACTATGGTGTAATTATTCATGAGGCGTTGAATCCCGTCCTTCAACCTCCAGCAGCTATCCAGCTTATAGGCACAATATAAACAATCTTCACGACAACCTGGAAAGAACCCAACTTGTACTAACTTCTTCTTAATAACAGACAATGGTGTAGTCAAATCTGCAACTGAGGAAATATGTGAAACTTCATCAATGGCATTAACAGTCTTTTCATGATTTGGCATGGGAGCAGTAATCACATTTGGAGTACCCGGAGGGTCAAACTCAATCTCTCCAGCATCAATCATATCCTGGATCTTATTCTTCAATATCCAGGAACTATTAGTATCATGTCCCTGACAATTTGAATGATATGCACATCGTGCATTAGGATTGTACTTGGGAGAGGTAACATTGGGATTCTGAGGAGGGTCCCTCAAAGTGATGAGTTCACCTTTCAACAAGTGTTGCAAGGCTTGGGCCAGTGACATGTTGAGCTTAGTGAACTGCTTTCTAGGCCTCTGTTGATTGCCCTGTGGTGGCTCTGGTGTTGCAGGAGTAGGATTGGAGATATGAACTACACTCACATATTGATGCCTCCTATTACGATCAGGTTGACCATAAACAGCATTCGACTCTTTCTTCCCACTAGGGGGCTTCTTTGTAGTACTGGATGAAGAAGCACCCACTTGGATCTTGCCACTTCTTATGCCACTTTCTACGCGCTCTCCTGTCATTATCAACTTAGTGAAGCCAGATGATGAGCTTCCAATGAGATGACTGTAAAAAGGACCATTCAACGTACACATGAACATATCCACTAACTCCCTGTCAGTTAGAGGGGGTTGTACTCTCCCAGTCAAATCTCTCCACTTCTGGGCATACTCCTTGAAATTTTCTTTAGCACCCACAGACATGCTCTGTAGTTGCATGCGGGTAGGGGCTAGGTCAGCATTGTATTGATATTGCTTATAAAAAGCCTCAGCAAGATCATTCCAATCATAGATGTTGACACTCTCCAAATGATAGTACCATTCCAATTGAGCTCCAGATAATCTCTCTTGGAAGAAATGGATCCACAACTTTTTATCAGCAGTATGGGGTTGGATTCTCCGGACATAAGACCTCAGATGCAGCTTGGGACAAGAGACACCATCATACACTACAAAATAAGGAACCTTAAAACCAATGGGTATAACCACCCCAGATATCAAACTCAGGTCTTCAAAATCCAGCCCAGAAGACTTTTGCAATTCCATAGCATCCATTCTATCCACCAGCCTTTTGAACTTGTCTTCATTAGGATCATGATAGTAGTTAGCTTCAGAATCAGAGTCCCCCATTGTGTTGTGGAGACTGCCTCCCTCTTTCTCAAACTCTTCAGACTCATAATCTTCAACCTGTTCTTTGGTCTTGACAGGGCCTCTGAACCTTCTTCCCATGTTGATCAGGCCTCCTGACCTTCTAGTCTTCTTAGTCTTCTTGGCCAGCAGTGTCTTCAATTCATCCTGCCCCTTGGACAAGTTCAGGATCAGCTCTTGGAACTGTGCATTTTGTGTCTGGAGATCTTTAACTGTTTGTTCAAGAGCCATTGCTGAAATAAACAGCGAGAAGATAAGAAACCTGTACATAAGAAACCTGTGATGCAATGATATGGTGTATAAATGCGTATGCAATGTTTTCAAGGACCGCAGGATTTAAATTTGCTTAAACAATCAAGAAAGTAAACTTTTATTAGTAATAAATTTGTTTGCCCTTTGGGCTTACAATAAGAATGAAATGAAATAAATACAAAAGATGGGGTTTTAAGTCTCCCATGGACGTTTCCTCTTTGTGTTGAGGTATGAGTTGAGATTCTGCTCCTCGTGAAGTTGTTTTGTTAACTCCATGATTCTTTCTTGACTTGCTTTGTAATGAGCCTCGAAAGTATCCCTTTGCTCCTTCAACTAGATCCAGGATCTCTGTAAGTCTTCCATGTCAGTGGGCATGTCTGGGTGAAGGATGGTATAAGAGGTATCTCCTTCAGCAACAGGCTCCATAGTAACTGGCAGGATGGCAGGATACGGCATCATGAGAGCCTGAGCACGAGATCGCACCCATCTAAGGTAAGCTTCCATAGGAATAGTGTACTTGGGTTCCAAAGTCTTGCTGTCAACCTTGTTCACTTTTCCCCATGCTCGTATGAACCTTTGACGGTAACCTTGCAGATCGTTGTCGTAGTCAAACACAATACCCTGAATAAGCATGTCATGAGGCCCATCACTCCGAGCGTAACCAAATTGTCGTAAAGCTAAGGAAGGGTTGTAAGTAATGCCTCCTCTTATGCCTAGAAGTGGCACATTAGGAAACTCCCCACAACGGTCAATGATAGTGACATTCTCCATAGATCTGGAGCACCAATGGATATCTGAATGAGAGAGTGACATAATCCTCTTGGACCACCTGAACCCTTGTTCATTCTTCATCACTGATCGAGAAAGATGAGAAATAAACCACCTAGATAGCAAAGGTATGCAGCACATCAAAGTTCCTCGTGCCTTTGTAGTACGAGTATGAAGAGAATGTAGGATGTCTCCAAGCAATGTAGGCACTGGATTGTGACTCAGGAATATGTTGATGGCATGAACATCTATGAACTGATCTGGATTGGGGAACAATACTAAACCATAAATCAACAAGGCTAAGATCTCCTCAAAAGCATCATAGCTCATAGCCTTCAAGAACACTTGAGCCTTCTCTATTAACACCTTAGCAAGAATACCCTTAACTCCACTCCTTGTTTCTAGGACAATGTCTGATTTCTTCAAATGTAGGGCTGCAGCAATGACTTTAGGTTTAGGCTCTTTTTCCAAGCCTGTGAAGGGTTTCTGATCAAGTATAGGTATGCCTAGAAGCTTGGAGAACTCTTCCATTGTAGGAACCAACTGATAGTCGGGGAATGTGAAACAGTGATGTTTAGGATCAAAGAACTGAAACAGAACACTCATCATGTCTTCATTGAACCCTGAAGTGACTAAATCCAGTAGGTGACCATGTCTCTTGATAAATTGGGAGTTTTCAGAAATTTGAGAGACCAACTCCTTAAGCTTAGGAGGTATTCCTACAAAGTTGATCCGGATAGTATTCCTACGAGCAGAAGCCATGACCTGCAACAAAGAAAAAAGATAAATCCTTTGGTCCTTGAAATGGTTAGTGAAAATGCTATGCTTATGATGCATGATGATGCTATGATGTTATGCTCAATCACAAACATGTGGCACACACAAACAAGTCACACAATAGCCCTAGGTTTGAAGGCTTGCATGAGGTTTAAAGGTATGTACCCTCCCCTGAAGTTTAGTTGTTTCATCCTGTCCTATAAAGTAACCAGATTCTAAGGGATCTCAATATCACTGATCCTTCACAAGGGTGGTTGTTCAGTAGGCAACTTACTTGCCAACCGAAACCCTCCAAGTTTAGAATCTCAATGAGCGTAGTATTGAGTATCAACCAACTTTAGTCTTCACCAAAGCCGGTTATCTCACTACTTTTCGAAAGGCCAAGATGGGATAACTAGGGTTCTAAAAGTTAGTTAGTGTATTGACAACATATGGCAGCCTCATATTATCCTCAACTTGACTTAAGGAACATAAGCACCAACCAAGAAGTCACACTAACTATGGCCACCAGATCAACCATATCGGTATACGCCGTACAGTTTCCTTGGTCTATTGCCATTTACCTAAGGTACACTAGATCCGGGTTAGGATCTTTCACACATAAGAGCACCCAACAAGATAAGTATAAAGCAAACAAGGCAAACAATTTTAAAGTGATCTAATTCCTAAGGGTACCCCTCTTTTACAAGTCCCCAGCAGAGTCGCCAGTTCTGTAACACGGTGGGAGAACTGACTTTAGTTAAATGTTACGGATAGCAAGAGTCGCCACCGACTTTTATTTTATCCAAAGGAAAGGCATAAAAGAACAGGAAAGACCCCTTTAAAAGATTTTTGGGTTCGGGGGGTAGGTTATGTAAAGGGAAGGTGTTAGCACCCTTTACATCCATGGTTATCCATGGGCTCTTAGTTACTTAACTCACTTTAAAATGTTTTTGAGAAGTGTAGTGTGTGATTAGAAATTTTCTTAAGTATTTTATAATGATCCATGTACTGATATATATAAAGCCTTTGTTTTGAAAATTGCTTGAAAAATGTGAAGTGTTTGAAATATTTTTGAAAAGTGAGCAAGTACATAAGAGGAACCTACCCTAAGTTAAGTCTTTTCTGTTCTTAAATGTCCTTTAACTGGTAAGACTATCCCCATTATTAAGGAATAGGTAGTCATTACCTTGGATGTGTGAGGGACAAGTGAAGGGACTACTGTTATTTAGGCAACTGCAAGGTGTATAAGCAATTCGAATGGACTTATCATCTTTATTCGAAAGGGACAAGATCATTACGAAGGCAACCATGAAGGGACTTGATCTTTTTATCTGTTAAGGGACTAGATGATATAAGATAAGGGACTTTGCTTTATACACCCTACTTGACCTTTTGTTTAGGCAACATGAGAGGTAACCCTTAAGAATGTGAGATGGCGATCCAGGATCGACTTACGTGTGTGAGTGTACCAATTCATATTATTTATCTTTAAGTTAATGATCTAAATTCAATTTTTAATACAAACATGTTTTACACTCCCTATTTTACTAACCATGGCAGTTTAAAATAATAAAATAATACTACAATTATTACATAAATGGTACAATTACATGATAATAATAATAATAAAATAAATTAAATAAAAAATCACATAATTAAATAAATAAAGGGGTTAGTAATATACATAATAAATATAAGAGAAAAAATTAGCATAATAATATAATAATGAATTAAAAGTTCAATTTTAAATAAATAATTATTTTTTAAGATTTTTAATAAGAGGAATAAATAATAAATATTATATATTAATAAAATATGATTAATAGTCTAATTATTTAATTTTATATACATATTATAAAAACATCTAATTATTATTTAAATAAGCATATAAAAAATAATAAATTATATTCATAAGATAAAATTAGGGTTTTTTAATTATTTATAAAAATAAATTAAGGTTAATTAATTAATTAAACTATTTACATTATTTATATAAAACTATGTATAATAATAATATAAACAAATTATAAAAATAAATAGACATAATTAGAATTTAAATACATTAATATTTATAAAATAATTGGGGTTTATGAAGAATAATTAGGTTCTTACATATAAATTTTTTAGGGTTAAGTATTTAATATAAACATAATTAAATTATTTATATAAAATATATAATATTAATACAAAAAAAATAAATATTAAGTAATTTTAAGACTAAAGTTTAATTTTTTTTTTAAAAATGAATTTGAAATTATACAAGAAAACAAATAATAAACATTTTGTGATTTTTAACATTTATTTATTAAATTAATTAAATTATAAACAAAATTAAATAAAATAAGAAAAAGTGAAAAAAATACTTACCTGGGGCTGGGATTCGAACTCAGGCCCTAGGCTTCAATCTTTGAGTCCTTCATCCACAACCACCAGACCAGCGTGCGTTTGTGAATATGGGATGAGTACTGGCTATTATATTTTAAACCTGAAAATAATGATGAATATTGGCAAAAACTATGCACAAGCCAGGGATCAAACCCCTGTACCAAGCCCTTATGCGCACGTCCAAAACCAACTGAGCTACATGCTCATTGTGATATACATATGGAACAAATTCGTTTTAATCCTTGCATCAATTTCAAATATGGTTTTCGCGTGCAGCCACTTCGTCTCCTACCTCTGAACCTGCGCATTTACCTGCGAAAATTTCTAAGAGTTTTCCTGCGAAATTTCAAATGGCAGGTACACCTACGAAATCCAAACATCATTAAAACAGTACAATTTCATTAAATTAAGAGTACAAACAAGGTCCAGAGGTTGTTTAAAATTGATCTATGTCTTTAGATTTCATTTATCATTGATGAATCATAAAACCCTAATCCTTGGCCGAAACCCTAGGAATGGTGAATCTTGATACCTGCATGGAAAACTTAATTAAACAGCCCAGAATCAATCTAGGGTTCATCATAAACATCATCAAACAATCAAAAACAGTTTAAAACCAGCCATTCAATGGAATCGAAAATCAAAAATAGCTTGAAGAACATGATTCGGTTTATGCGATTTAGGGTGTTTTGAATGCAAATGATGATCAAAAATGACTCAAGGATGTCCAATAAACATGTTTACACCTTCAAAACTCTTTGGAAGGACCTCTAGCAAGGAATCCGAATTGATATTTTTGGATGAAAAGTTGGAAGTTTGTTCTTGCTCTATGAGGCAGCAATTTCGTGTCCTTGGCATTGTGATGAGTTCCATGTATATATGTGAACTGAATTAGGTCAAAAAGTTGTAGGATTGTTTGGACTTTTTGGATAATTGAGATTGAAAAAGATCATGCTTTAAAACTTGAATATCTTTTGATCAACCTTGCTATTTTAAGACCATCATCATAATTTGCATATCAATCTGATCCAAGCAATATTTATGATTTTCTAGAAGCAATATCTCATTCAAATATTTGATTTATCTATTTTATTTTGATTTAAAATGGTTTTAAATGAATAAAATCAAAATAAATAAAATAAAAATAATAAAAATCTGAATAAATGAGAATTGGGTCGTGCATGATGTCATGTTAAAGTTTGGATCACAAAATTGCAATCCCATTTGAAAGAATTTGGTTTTAAGGCCTTATTTGCTTCATAAACCTCCCAAAAATTTCCCAACTTTGCAAGGGCACAAATCCTTCAATTTTAATGCTATGAGGGTGTTCTTGGACATTTTGGAAAGCTAAAAGAGTCCTATAACCAACCCCATTGGTTTCATGTTCATATCTTTTACCATTCTCAAGGTATGCTCTTTTGAAGTTGTTGACTTTTTGTTGACTTTTAAAAGGACCTATAATGTCTTAGCTCATACCTTCCAAATGAAGCATTTTTGGGCTTGGCTTGTGAGACACAAAGTTGTAGAGAATTAAATTTCCTTCAAAATGAGCTTTGGATGGGAAAAATTTGATGAAGCATGTGAAAGTTATGGCTGGTCAAAGTTCAGTTGACTTTTCCTGTGAAAACCCTAATTTAGAAACTCCTGATTCTTGATGATCTGAAATATCCTTGATGAATCATGATGAATCCTTGATCAAATGATGAATTTTACTTCATATACTTGATGTTGGCCAAAAGTCATGATGTTTGACTTTGGTTTGACCATAGTTGACCTCAGTTTGACTTTTTAACTACTTTGACTGATTTTAACCTATCTGATCATCTGACTGAGCAAACCTTTGAGAAAAGTCTTGAAACTTGACATGGGGATTCTTAAACACATATGAGATGTTATGAAGCTCACTTGAAGCCTTGGAAGTCCATTTAGCCTGATTAAAGTCAAAACCCTAGTTTAGGATGCATTGCTTAGGAGGATGCATTATCTGAGGGAAATGTCAAATCTTCTGACTAATTGTGAACTTTGTGAACCTTGTGAATCTCATGAGATGTCTTGTGAACCTTGTGAACCTCTTTGTACACAAAGTCTTGTCTTGTGAGGGCAAATTTTGGGGTGCAACACACTCCTCTGAGATAGGCTCTGCAAATGCCTGCGACAGGGCGCCATGTCCACATTTCAAGATCGGATACGACTACTTTCCAAATCCATATACCAACTTAAGGATGCACCACTTAAACTGTCCTGAAAAAAGTGAATCATCAGCTTGTCGTTGCGGGCGTAAGAAGTCATTTTTCTGCAGAACATCACCAAATGACGCTTCGGGCAACTGACACCAGTGTATTTCTCAAACTTCGGTGCCTTGAAATCTGGAGGAATGACAAGACCAGGTACCAAACACAGGTTTAGAGCATCAAAACCAAAGGCATCAGGGTCTGCTAAGGCTTTGAGTTGCTCGTCCAACACACGAAACCTTTCAGCCGGATCAATAGTTGGTGGATCCTTGGTTTTCACAAGAGGGATTGCCCCTTGGAAGTTCGGCATAGGGAAAGCAAAACTCTGATAATCCTTAGAATCAGAAGAAGATGAAGGTCCACCTCGGGCAACAGATGGTTCAGGTACACTCTGATTCACGAACAGGCTCTGCACAGGCTGAGCTCGAGTAAGGTTGTTCACTTGTGGAAGATCCTCATCAGGAGAAAGACCATACAAAGGATTTGTCATCGAAGTGAAACCAGGTGGAGACTCAACATTCTGACGGTTGCTCTCTGACATAGCTACTGACGACTTCTAAACTGACCTTTCCTTAGTTCCTGACACTGCTCAGTCTAGCTTCAAACAACTTTTTTCGTCTTCCAACAGTTACCACTTGTTCAAACTGAGTACCGGGAAATCAGCTGGCTGGTCATGGACAAAAGAGGAAGGATGAGCTCTCTGGAAAAAGGATATGCAATGCTGATGCAAATGCAGAATGTAATATGATGATGCTAAAGATGCAAAGACAAGGGATCATAGCTGGAAACTACCTGGAATCTGGAATACTGAGCCAGGAATCGAGTGTCTGTAACCATAAGATCTTTGAATAATAACCCAAAATAGTAACCGAAAACCAAAGGTCAAGAACTCCAGAATCATAGTGACCGGATCAAAACATAAGACTGCACTGGTAATGAGGGTATGTTGAGGTCAAGGGTTCCTGCAAACCCCTCCCAATATCACAGGTGTGCTCCGGGTCAAACATCACGGACTCTCAAAGCTGAATAGCAATAATACGTTCACCATTTCCGAGAAATGGCTCATGACCAAATCAGGGAATCGGTTCAGCATTATGTACTACGTAGGGAGGCCTTAGCTGAGTCCGGGAAAACAAGGTCATCCTATGTGAGTTCCAGGTAGGCCCTCGGGTGCGAATGGGTTTGCCACACAATGTGGTCTGCCACTGTCACCACTAGAGAGGGATGTTTCCACAGGGTTCTCAATTATCGGTCCCCAGCTGCACATAACTATCAAGGTTATGAAATGAGAGAGGAAGATCCCCAAATCAAGGCATTTCCAAGACGGTTGAAAATATGGGCCTGGAACTCACTACTACCCCCATGACAAGATCTCATGAGGCCAAAGTGGAACCACTCTAATTCCTAAGGTGCACTCGAGTCGTGGTAATGAGCTCATCTCTCAGAAACAGTATCACCCAAGCCCCACCAAACAGAAAAAATCCAGTCCAGACAGTCCAATACATATATGATGCATGAAAATAAATACTGAAAACTGTAAATAAAGCTGTAAATAAACTGTAAGTAAGCAACGGTAAACATACAACCCACAACAGCAAGCAATGAACACCCAGAGAAACAAAAACATGCAAGCGCTAGGAGAGACTCTCAGGGGAACCAAAGATTTTGGGTTCGTTCCCCAACAGAGTCGCCAGCTGTCGCTCCCCCGGATTTCCATCCTGGTACAAACGCGAAAGTGGCGCGGAAAGAGGTTAGAGTCGCCAGCCAGGCATTTTTATCCCGAAGGAACGAAAATGGTAATGCTGCACAAACCAGAATAAAAGAAGAGGAAGGACACGGGTCCTGCGAACCAAAGAAGCTGAGTTCGGGAGTCGGTTACGACCTAGGAAGGTATTAGCACCCCAGATCGTTCGCCGTACCCGACGGGATCCACGCTTGCAAAGAAATATGTTTCAAAGGGTGAAGAAATGAAAGTTGCTGCAAAAGAAAAGGAACTGGAACTGGAAGAGGAACTGAGAAAGAAAACAAAGAGAAAAAATGTAGGGAAAATAAAGATTGTGCTTGAACGGGCCCTACCCCGCTGCCTACGTACCTCGTCTGGACAATGAGGATCAGAGACGTCGTAGTTCCCCTAACTAGGGGTGGAAAAGATGGCTTGTGAATTAAGGTTTGAACTGCCTATGTCAATGCTCAGGTGTTGCAGGCTCGGATGACGAGTGTGTAACCGTCTTGAAAAGTGACAAGTAGGAGCAAGTTCGCGTATGGAGCGAAGGAGATGAGAAAAGAATTCCCGAAGGAAAGACGCTTATTGTTTGTTTGTGTTTTTTAGAAGCTTTTATGAGTATGTCACAAGGAAGTGAACTCCAGCTCTTTTCCATGGAATGTGCACTTGTCACTACATTCCAAAATGGAATAATAGAACAAGCACACTCAAGTAAGGAGAAGATCCCCAAAACTTGAATCCAGAGATTAGGGCTTAAGCTCACTAACTCATTAACTTATTAAGTGTTTTTGGTATTTTTGAATGAAGAAGTGTGTTTTATGATTTCTTTGGTGAATATGATATCCTGATCAGACTTGTGCATCACAAGACAAGCTTGTACTATCCCAAGATGGGAAGACTACAAGTGTCTCATGGGATAAGGCTATTGCTCAAGATATTACTTCAATCTTTATTAAGTATCTTCTTTAGAGTTTTGAGATGAGAAGAGAAGAGAAACAAAAGGATCATAAAGGTAAAAGTCTAATGGGGGACTAATGAATCCTAATTGTTATCATGCATAGAAAATCCTAGGTTAGTGAGGTTTACTATCCTAAAGAAGAAAGAAGGAAGAAGAGAAAGAGAAGAACCACGATGGCCTAAGCGTACCTCAAGTTAAGAATGAATAGAAGAAGATGAGGAAGAAGAACCATGGTGGCCTAAGCACACCTCAAGCAAGATAAGAATAAAAGAAGATGAGGAAGAAGTTGAGATGAAGAAGAAATAAGATAAGGAGATGAGAATGCAAAATGGAGTAATCGAACAATGCACAAACAGAGCCTACACCAGTAGGACTTCCAGATGCAGCATCATGCAATAAGTAAAATCGGGCCCCGGCGTTACCTAACGGAGAAAGTCCGTTGCCTCTTCAATACGCGCAAGAGAAATCAAGAAGAAGTATGTCAAGTCCAAAGCGGATTTACAATTCAAAGCACAATTGTCCATTATTAGGATATCAGAAAGATGTCGAATATAAACTTCCAGCATCCAGAATTAAAAACCAAGAATTAGCCCGCGCAAAACCAAAGTCTAAGTTCAACTTGTATCCAGAGGTCTCACTAGTCCTGACAAAATTATGGAACAACTAGTCACAAAGTCATCATCACGCTTTATCCTCCATCGAGAAACCTACAAAACATCCACTAGAAAACTAAAATCAAAATTAGACAAAATCTTATTTAATTAAATAACATTAAACCAAAACTAAAATTATCACTATATTAAAAATAACGACAACTAAACAAAAGTCTAATTAAATTCTAAATGAAATCCTTACAAAATTTAATAATAACAAGAAACTAATTAAGCAATTTAAGAAACCCTATATATATATATATATATATATATATATATATATATATATATATATATATATATATATATATATATATATATATATATAAAAGGGTAAACACAGGAAATGGGAGTGGGGAAAGGAAATCTAATATGATGGGCCAAGCCCATAAACCAATTATGAGAAGAAGGACCCAGGGGGGTCTGCGCTGGAAAAATAGTGATGAAGAGGAAAAATCAAACGGGCCTAGAGCCCACCGCACCAATTCAGCTCATAAAACAAAAACAAAAGTTATTAAACATTAATTAATAAAAAGAAACAAATAAAAGGGGTTGGTCCAACAATAATCAAATTCTCTCCAAAACAAATAAAGTTAAAATAGAATTAATTAATTAAAAAAATAAAATAGAATGCAACAAGGTCAACAAAAGGGAAAGCACGAATTCCCCTGTTTCAAAATCCCTTGGCATTTCTTCTTTCCAAAGCATGCCGTGTTGTCTTTCCGGCGGTGACGAAGGAAATGAAAGCGTCGGTCGGTCGTGGTCCTCCTTAAATCACCGGTGGTGATGAGAGATAATGCGGTTCCGATTTCTCTCTGCTTCAACTCAAATCTCCGTCTCTCTCTCACAATTGGCTTGTGTTTGGTTTGGATTTCTCGGTTTTCTCTTCTTTCTCGAGAACTCCGACACCGATCTTCAGCAAGATTTGTGAAGGCTGCATCTCATTCCTATTGCTTCAAATCGTGTGGCTACAAGTCGATTCACTCTCTCGTGCATCGTCGGTCTCTTCTTCTTTTGCTCACTGATTGGTTTCGATCTTTTTTTCTTTCTGTGAGTTTCTAATTTGGTGATGTTTTTGTTGTTGTTGGTGTGTTGATGAAGCGATGAAAGTGGTGGCTATGTTGGAAGGGGTTGCGGTTTGGGTGTTGAAGAGGGTTAAAGGCTAATGATTTTGAAGGATGTGTGGAAAGCTAGGTTTACAGGTTGTTTGTAGATTGAAGGAGAGTGGTTTGTGTGAGGTTTGAAGAAGTTGTTGTTTGGATCGGTTGAAGAAGGTTGTTGAAGAAGAGTTTTGAAGCTTTGTTTGTGATTTTCAATTTGCAGGTTTTTGAAGGGTTTTAGTAGAGGTTGAGAAGAGTAAATGATTTGTGTTGTTGGTGAGCAAAGTCGAAGAAAAAGATTAGG
The DNA here is from genome assembly GCA_963966055.1 of Lathyrus aphaca. Taxonomy (NCBI): domain Eukaryota; kingdom Viridiplantae; phylum Streptophyta; class Magnoliopsida; order Fabales; family Fabaceae; genus Lathyrus; species Lathyrus aphaca. The sequence goes on from OZ014520.1 coordinate 507,212,762, forward strand.
GAGGATGAATAGAAGCGGATCGTGAAAATTAGTTGCAGTTCATATCGTGTTGGTTGTATTGTGAGATGGTGAGATGGAATTGAAACTTGCGGTTTGGATTTGTGTGAGTTTGGTGGTAAATTATTTGAGTTGTCCGACTGTGTTTGTGTTGTTTAGGGTCAAGAATGGGTGAGGCAAGGTGATGAAGATTGTCGTAATTTTGGCGTTGTGGTAAATTTGCTGATGTGTTGAAGAGTGATGGTGGTTGAAGTTGTATTGAAGGGTTTGTGACGAAAGGCGATCGTTGTTGTTGAGATAATGGTGTGGTCTGGAGTGTGAAATGCCTTTGTTATGGCATTTGTGCGTTGCCAAATTCGTACGGTAGTTTGTTGAGTAGTGGTAGGGTCACAAGATAATTGGTGACTCATGAGAAGGATGTGAAAATTGTTGTTGTAAAAAAAATTGGTGGGACCGTGATATGTGTTCCAAATTGAATCCATTTTGAATGATATTCATGCAGCAAAACTTGGCCATGTTTACTTGCAAAAATCACTTGAATTTTTCTCTTTGATCTTTGGGCCAAAGTGAAATTGTTTTAAAACTAAAGAATTAACATGGATAGTTGGTTGAAATTTAAAAAGAAATCAAACGTTAATATGGACATAAAGTGTATTACATGATAAAATGACATGATGGATTTAATTGAATAGGAAAGAATAGAAAGGGATATAAAAAGAATTTAGATAAAGTGGATAATTGAATAAATGAATTTTGGAAATCAAAGCATGGTTTGAATATGGATATCAACAATGGATCTAAAAATCTGGACTTGGAAAATGAGAATTGGTTTTGAGATGAAACATATATGGTTTATTGGATGAAATATGACTAACGGGAAAAACGGATAATGGAAGAGAATAAATGAACATGAGTAATGGATAAAAACTTGAATTAAAAAATGGGAACGGTTACAGTATTGATTGGACATGAACTTGAAATTGAATAAAGTTCGGAATAAAACTTGAATATGCCCTCCATACACATCTTAATTGAATTTAAACCAACAACCATATTCAAACTTTTTCCACAAATCCTTTATAAAAACGAATCTCCTGAACCACTAAGCAATACGCCGCTTGAGTTTGTCTAAATCAATCACTGGCAAAATAAATTCACAGATGGAACACTGATGAACAAATAATCTGGGCCAAACTTCTCCTGAACCACAACTTGATGACCTGATGAATTCAGCACACCACAACTTAACTTTGAATGCTCATTGTTTGAGTAATAGTCCTTGTAACTTGATGAAGAAAATACCCTTAATTCACACTTAAATGCTGATGATGCGCCAGATGCGCCAGTGAATAGTTCTCAGACGTGAAATGCTTGGATAACATTTAATTAGGGAAATAAACCCTAATAGAGTGACACTAGCATGATGCAATAAATGGTTGCATAGCCAAAGCCTTGATTTCTTCTGATAATCTGCAAATGATGACGTGAAACCCTAATCCTTCAGATGACACTGATCCCATGTCTTATGCACATGATATGAATTCTGAATGTTAATGACCTAATGGAAATGCAAATGAGATGCAAACGAAAGGCGGAAAAAGATAGAAAACAAGAGGGCAAATTTAGGGTGTTACAGTGAGTAGTGACACGGACGAGTGTCCAGAGAGTGTATAGATATCTGTTTGTGGTTTATATCTGCAGGGGATGATATGACATGGAGGAGTGTCGAGTGAGTATATATTAACATGTATTTGTGAGTGCAAAGGGGACGCTTTGGCTTTCTGCTTGGGAAATATGAGATGACACAGACGAGTGTCGAGAAGAATAGGTTATGTATAAGTATCCGTTTATAGAGAGTGTTCTGGTGACTTTGTTGGGGAAAGATGACACGGATGAGTGCCCAAAGGAGTATGTATCTATATTTTGGGGTGCAAATGGATGCTTTGGATTTCTGCGGAGACTGTGAGTCTATATATACATTGCTGATAGAATGTTGGTATGTACAGGTGACGAGTTCGAGCCTGACTTGTGATTATGCAATATGTTTGATTTTTGCCATAATGCACCGTATTAGACGGAATGCTACGCTCTGAGGGATAAATGATGTGAATATTATGATTATGCAAAAGATACCGATCCGGGACTCGGATCCCGCTGCTTGTGGAGATCTCTTGACTTATCTTCTTGAAAGGATATCCCAGCTGGGGATGAGATCTCTGGTAGATCTGATACATGGCTCTGCTTGGGGAAATAGGTCACCGATAGACCTATCCTGGTAATGAGGAGCCCAGCTGGGGAAGTGGAAGCTTTCGTCACTTTGTTGTGCGAGAAATTCAGACATTGCTCTTCCGGGAGAGGCTGGAGCTCTGTGGGGGGATGGTTCCCTGTCTAGCACTCGGCTGGGGATGAAAAAGATCACTGAACGATCTTCCTAGAGATTTCTGTGGGGATCCTGCTGAGGATGAGGATATGTGACAGTTCAGCTGGGGAAATGAGCACCTTCTGGTGCTGCTCTGGAGAGAGATGTGTTGGAGAAGTGATGCCTGACAATTCTGATGAGGAGAAAGCACTTCTGGTGCTGTCTGAAAGATGTGCTGAGGAAATAATGATTTAGCAACTTTGCTGGGGAAAACCTTTCATGCCCCATGTTGCGCTCCGAATACCTGCGATCCTGTTATGACAAAGAAACGCACAAGTACCCCGAGGTATCCCTTACTGGATTCCATCATAGGAGTTTAGACACTCCCGGGAGTAAGTAATATATTTCCTGCAAGCATGTGATTTAGAAAGGCACATCTGTTTTTATGCAACCATTATATGAAGGATATCAGACGTTTTTGCAAATGAAATAAAATATACAGGACGGAGTATGACTGAAAAATCTGATTTTATTAATTTGTGTGCCCTGAATTGGCAAATACAGTCAAAGAAATAAATCCCCTGAAATGAGGAGATTGTTACAAAATTGAGAAAAATGAAGATGTCGGCAATGTTGACGATGCTTTAGTGAGCTTCCCTTTTGCTATGACTCGTATGACTTTTGACGTTCTTCTCATCCTACTTTCTGAAGAAGGTTGATTCTGACCGATGCTTTAACCTTTCGAAGTTTGCCATGTTGTAAGAGATACAGACGAATTCAGAATGCAGTTGTTCGCTTATTCCCTTATTTTTGCATGGATCGCCCTTTCGGGTTTTCAATCCACCGGGATACCCATTTTTGCCTGAGCTGTCCAATGCGGCTTTTCAACTCAGCGGGTGTACTTTTTTTGATTTTTCCCGTATTTTTGCCCGAGTCTTTTATTCTGTTTTTGACTCGCCGAGATGCCCTATTTTTGCCTGGACTTACATTCTGTTTTTATGTCCAGCAGGTCATTCATGCGAAGTATTTTTTAACTGCATCTGAATTCACAGGGGATAAGAAATCTTCACCATCCATAGTAGTGAGCATCAGTGCTCCACTAGAGAAAACTTTCTTTACTATGAATGGACCATCGTAATTCGGAGTCCACTTGCCCCTGTGGTCTGTATGAGGAGGGAGGAGTCTTTTCAGCACAAGATCTCCTACTTGGTATTCCCGAAGCCTGACTTTCTGATCGAAGGCTTTCTTCATTCTTTTCTGATATAGCTGCCCGTGACAGATTGCAGCCAATCTCTTCTCTTCGATCAGATTCAGTTGATTGTACCGAGAACGGACCCATTCTGCTTCATTCAACTTGACATCCATCAGTACCCGCAAGGAGGGTAATTCAACTTCAACAGGTAGGACTGCCTCCATACCATACACATGCTGATACGGTGTTGCCCCAGTGGATGTTCTGATTGATGTACGGTACCCATGCAAGGCAAATGGTAGCATTTCATGCCAGTCTTTGTAGGTGACCACCATCTTTTGCACAATCTTCTTAATGTTCTTATTAGTTGCCTCAACAGTGCCATTCATCTTTGGCCTGTAAGGAGAAGAATTGTGGTGTTGGATTTTGAAGTCCCGGCACAGTTCTACCATCATCTTGTTGTTCAAATTGGAACCATTATCAGTAATGATTCGCTCGGGCACTCCATACCGACAAATGATGTCTCTCTTTAGGAATCGGGCTACCACTTGCCTGGTGACATTTGCATACGAAGCTGATTCAACCCACTTGGTAAAATAATCAATGGCTACCAGGATGAATCCGTGGCCATTTGAAGCAGTCGGCTCGATATTTCCGATCATATCAATGCCCCGCATGGCAAAGGGCCAAGGTGAAGACATCACATTCAACGGATTTAGAGGCACATGCACTTTGTATGCATAAATCTGGCATTTGTGGCACTTTCTGGAATAAGCACAACAGTCTGCATCCATTGTGATCCAGTAGTAACCTGATCTCAGTAATTTCTTAGCCATGGCATGTCCTCCAGCATGGGTACCGAAAGATCCTTCATGCACCTCGTGCATCAACAAGTATGTCTCTGCTTTATCAACACATCTGAGAAGTACCATGTCAAAGTTGCGCTTGTATAACGAACCATCAGCATTCAAGAAGAAACTACCAACCAGCCTTCTTAATGTCTTCTTATCATTGAATGATGCCCCAGGTGGGTATGTTTGATCCTCTAAGAAGCTTTTGATGTCATAGAACCAAGGTTTATCATCTTTAGCACTGTCTACAGAGAATACGTATGCTGGTCTGTCAAGTCTGGATACTGAAATCCGAGGTACAAAGTTGGCAGCTTGAACTTTGATCATGGAAGAAATGGTAGCCAGAGCATCCGTAAACTGATTTTCATCTCGAGGGATATACTCAAGTTTGACTGTAGTGAAGAAGGTCAGTAATCTCCTCGTATAATCCCGGTATGGAATCAGATGCTCCTAGTGAGTGTACCACTTGTCGTTGGTTTGATTGATTACCAGAGCTGAATCTCCGAACACAGTTAAAGTCTTGATCCTGAGGTCAATGGCTTCCTCAAGACCCATGATACAGGCTTCGTATTCAGCTTCATTGTTAGTGCAGTTAAAAGTGAGTTTTGCCGAGAAAGGCATGTGAACTCCTTTAGGTGTAATGAGTACTGCACCAACTCCACGACCATTCATATTAATAGCCCCATCAAACATCATTGTCCATTCTTCTTCTGGGTCAGGCCCTTTAGTGTGAATAGGCTCTTCATGATCTTTTGCTTTTATGAACATGATGTCTTCATCAGGGAAGTCAAATCTCATTGGCTGGTAATCATTAATGGGTTGCTCAGCCAGATAGTCAGACAATACACTGCCTTTGATAGATTTTTGAGATGTGTGCTGAATGTCGTATTCTATGAGAATCATTTGCCATCTTGCAACCCGTCCGGTAAGTGCTGGCTTCTCAAATATATACTTGACTGGGTCCATCTTTGAGATCAATAAAGTAATGTGGGTCAACATATACTGTCTTAGTCAGCGAGCAGCCCACGCTAAAGCACAGCAAGTTTTCTCGATCAGTGAATAACGTTGTTCACAGTCGGTAAACTTTTTTCTTAGGTAGTATATTGCATACTCTTTTCGACCAGACTCGTCATGCTGGCCCAGCACACACCCCATTGACTCTTCTAATACTGTCAAGTACATTATTAGAGGTCTTCCTTCAACTAGAGGCATAAGAATTGGAGGCTCTTGTAAGTACTCCTTGATTTTGTCAAAAGCCTTTTGGCAGTCTTCATTCCACCTGACCGTTTTTTCTTTTCTTAACAACTTGAACAAAGGTTCACAGGTTGCAGTAAGGTGAGATATGAACCTTGAAATGTAGTTCAATCTACCTAGAAACCCCCGAACTTCTTTTTCAGTCTTTGGTGCAGGCATTTCTTGAATGGCTTTGACTTTGTCAGGGTCAACTTCAATTCCCTTTTCACTTACAATGAACCCCAGCAGTTTACCGGACCGTACCCCGAATGTGCACTTGTTGGGGTTTAGCTTCAGCTGATACTTTCTCAGACGCTTGAATAGTTTTAACAGATTCACCAGGTGGTCTTCTTCTGTGAGGGACTTGGCAATCATGTCATCCACATAACATTCAATTTCTTTGTGGATCATGTCGTGGAATAATGTTACCATAGCCCGTTGATAAGTGGCACCAACATTCTTCAGTCCAAATGGCATTACCTTATAACAGAATGTGCCCTAGGGTGTGATGAAAGTTGTCTTCTCCATGTCTTCAGGTGACATCTTGATCTGATTTTATCCTGAAAATCCATCCATGAAGGAGAATACCGAGAACTGAGCTGTGTTGTCGACCAATACATCAATGTGAGGTAATGGGAAGTCATCTTTCGGGCTAGCTCTATTCAGATCCCGGTAATCCACACACATTCGTACTTTTCCATCCTTCTTAGGCACTGGTACAATGTTAGCGACCCACGGCGGGTAACTAGTTACAGCAAGGAAACCGGCGTCCCACTGTTTTTGTACCTCTTCTTTTATCTTCATGGCCATATCCGGACGAGTACGGCGCAACTTCAGTTTTACCGGAGGAAAATCTTCTTTTAGAGGCAGCTTGTGCATAACAATGTCGATATCCAGACCTGGCATATCTTGGTATGACCAAGCAAAGACATCTGCGTACTCTCGCAGCATGTCAATAAGTTGTTCCTTTACTGAATCTTGCAGACGGGCCCCGATCTTCACTTCTTTCAAGTCTTCTTTGGTACCAAGATTAACTATCTCAACTTCCTCCCGATGAGGAGTGATAACCTTCTCCTCTTGTCTCAACAACCTGGCTAGTTCTTCAGGTAGCTCATAATCTTCTTCAACCCCTTCATCGGCTTGATTAATCGGAATGTAGAAGTCATACGAAGTCATAGCAGTGTCGTTGTCGGTGCAGTCTGGAGGGCACTCTCTGCAAGGGTTTAGATTGGTTCATTTTAGTAATAAGTTTTATCTTGTTTAGAAAAAAGTGAAAATGAAGTTATTATTTTGAAAAACATTGCCATTTTATTTTTGTACAAAAAATAAAAAATGAAAAATAGTGAGCGGGAAAAAAGAGACTCATTTGCAAAAGATGTCCTGATATTCATTAATTGATCGTTTGCACAAAATACAAGATGGCCCGATTACAAAATGATCCCTGACATCTTGGGCAAGATGCAGGACTTGATGTATGCTTAAAGACAAGAAATAATAATTACTCTGCAGGAGTAACTCTTATAATTTCCTGGGAAGACCAGTTTGAGACTTGGTTCCCCGGTATCCTTAGACGTATCCAGCTTTCCAGGTTGCGTTCGTCTTCTTCCTCGTCTTCCAGACTGTTCACAGCATCTGGGGTGAGCATTCCCCCGCTGACAAATTTGGGCTCTGTTGCAGCCTCTGGTTGATCTTGTCGAGTTGGTCTGTAACCCAACCCGAATCTTTCTTCTTTCTTTTCTACTGGCAGCAGCTTGCCCCAGCCTTGAGCGGTACCCTCCTCAACAACCTTCCGGGCTTGTTGGTATGAAGTGATGGAAGTTCCAGATACAGCAGCTGCTTCATTGATGTTAAGGGCCTCAAACCCTTGACTCATAGTCTCATGGATCTCCCTATCCATCTCTATATACTTGTAAGTAGCCAGCTGGCTAACGAAAATGTCCTCCTCTCCGCAGATTGTGATGATCTGGCCTTCCCACTCAAATTTTAACTTCTGGTGAAGGGTAGATGTAATAGCGCCAGCGGCGTGGATCCAGGGTCTACCCAACAGACAGCTGTAGGCCGGTTGTATGTCCATCATGAAGAAGGTAGTTTTAAAGGTCTGTGGACCAACCAACACATGCAAATCAATCTCTCCAAGCACTAATCTCTTAGAGCCATCAAATGCTCTCACCACCAAGTTACTTGGACGCAATGCCAAACCATCATACTCTAGCTTCACCAAGGCTTTCTTTGGGAGAACATTGAGCGAAGACCCAGTGTCCACCAGTACATGAGAAAGGACAGCACCTTTGCATTCCAAGGTGATGTGCAAAGCCTTGTTATGGTTGCGCCCCTCCATTGTTAAATAAACATTTGTAAAGCCCAGTCCATGACTGGTGTTTACATTTGCAACAACAGTTTCTAACTGATTAACAGTAATCTCTTCCGGCACGTATGCTGCGTGCAGGATCTTCAACAATGCATTCATGTGGGCTTCGGAACACATTAACAATGACAATATGGAGATTTTGGAGGGTGTTTGATGAAGCTGGTCCACCACTTTGTAATCACTTTTTTTTTATTATTCTCATGAACTCGTCCACTTCTTGTTCAAAAGACGTCTTCGAAGTTTCTTTAGCAGTTGGCTCTTCGGGCACCACACGCTTCCCTTTTGCCTTTGCAGCAGCTTCTGCTTCAGCATTGGGCCTTGGTGTCTGTGAGGCAAAAAGGCATCCGCTTCTGGTGAAGCCTCCGCCTCCCCCAACATTGTCAACTTGTGGTGAAGAGGTTACTGAATCTAGAGTGATCTTCTTCCCGTCGCAGTAGAGATCAGAGCCATAGTGCCAGGGTATGGCATTACTGCTTTCATAAGGAACAGGTCCATGCACCGTAATGGTGACCAGACTGATTGATGCAGCGGAAGGAACTGTGATGGTATGCGGGTCGTAGTAGATTGTGACTGGAGATCTGACAGGAGATGTTGCAGTTTGCTGTATGGAATTGTTGTCGGGATGAACATTTGCCGGGTCATAATAGATTGTGACCATTGAGACATCTTCATTAGTGTTCGCTGGTGTTGTAGGAGATTCCATTGATAAGATGGGTGCTGATGTTGTAGAAGAAAATGTTTTTGAACTCTGATCTGTTGAAATAATGGATGGAGTGATTGCTAGAGTTGTGGATGAGTCAGTGGGAATTATAGTTGTTGCTATTGTAGGAGGATTTGCTGAAGGAAGGATTGTTGACGTTGTAGGAGAATCCATTGTTGCTGAAACAAGAGTTATTGAAGGAGTCGTTGTAGTAATTTGCAAGATTCCATCTCTGATGAGGCCATCTATGCCAAACCTTAGCTTCTCACAACCATTAATGGCAGTCTTGCACAATTCACAGCAGGCCCCACAGCCCGGGAACACTTGACATCTTAAGAGTTGAGTCTTGACCTCAGCCAGCGGTGTTTGAATCTATGCAACATTATCAATCAATGCGGATGGTTGGTCCTCTTCTATGGAATTAATCCTAGGCCCACCATGATTAGGCATAGGATTCCCGTTAACATTTGGAGGAGGTGCGAAATTGAGAGCTTTGGAATCGACCAGATCTTGAACCTTCATCTGTAAGGCTCTACACTTCTCAGTATTGTGACCAGGTGCGTTTGAGTGAAAGGCACACCTGGCATTAGCATCATAATTCTTCGGGAGATTGAGAGGATCCGATGGAGCCAACGTCCTTAACTCAACCAGGTTAAGTTTCAGGAGTTGTGGCAGTAAAACAGCATAAGGCATAGGGATAAGGCCAATCACCCTATTTGCTTGAGATGGCCTCTGTTGAAAGGGGCGCTACTGTTGGTTGTTGTTGTTATTGATGTATGTTCGTTGTTGCGGAAAATGAGACTGTTGCTGATAGTGAGGTTGTTGTTGTTGTTGTTGAGGATATAATGGATGTTGTGGAACTGGAGCCGGAATGGTAACAACTGCTACTGATCTATGAGAATATTGGGGCCTGCCCCTTGTAAACACCCCAAATTTGCCCTCACCCATTCACACCATGGCTTGTGATCATCTCATATGCATAAACACAATCATATCATCTCATATCTCATTTTTAATTCACTGCATAGTTTCTAAGTCGTCTGCATCTAGGGTTTGTGATCTGAGCAATCCCAGAGCCTTTTGAGCTACTCCAAAGGCCACCAATCATTTCAAAGGGATCTATGTGTGTCCAAGCATCATATTATATCCTCTCAAAGTCAAGAATGCCAAAGAATCACAAGAACTAGGGTTTGTATGGATGCAGAGCCCGATTTGACTGCACAGTTGACCTAAAATTAGGGTTTTGGTTTCAGAGGCCATAACTCCAAATTTTTTGGTCATTCTTGTTTCCATTGGTCTCTATATGGTATAGGGAGTATGCATATCAATTTTCATGAAGAAATTCCATGGGGAAGTCATATGATCAAGAGTTGACTTTCTGGACAAGTCAGTGCAAAATCAGGGCATCTGAGGCCCCCAATGACCCAACCAATGGTTGATCTTCATCATTTTGAGTGTATATGATCTTTATTTGATCATGGAAGAAGGTTGAAGTTCACAAAAATCAAGAATTTGGAGTTTTGGCAAATGTTGACTTTTTGGGCATAGTTGACTTTTCAAGAATGCTCCATTTTTGGTCATTTTTCAAGCCTTGATTCTTGGTCCAAAAATGCTTCAAATGAAAAAACTTTGGTCATGAAAGTTGTAGATTACATCTTTCCCTTTTCAAAAAGTACAAGAACATGATCAAACTCTTCTTGGATCAAAAGTTATGGTGTGACAAAGTTGGCTAAAATCATTGATTTTCAAGGCATGCTTCAAATGTGAATTTTGCAAAACCATGAACCAATGCCTTTTGTAACCTCTAATTCATTTCAAACCATGACATAAACATTCTACATGTCCTAAAAAGTCAGAATTGGACCAAAGATCACATGTGTTTAGTTCATGTAACAAGGCATTTTTCATGAAATTTCAAAAGGTGACAACTTGCAAAAGCACTCATCACACTTCCTACAACTTGCAACCTTGGATGCTGACCTTGCTAGCTCTCTCACCACACCATGCTGCGCAGCCCCTAGCCCTTGTACCAAGCTAGCACCTCACCATACTTCTCTTACACAAAAGGTGGACTTTGAGCAAAAGCAAACTTACCTATCACAGCAGGCCATGTCACATCATCCAGCCAATTGGATTAGTTTATACTTTTCATTTGCAAGCCATTTTGAGACATCAAGCAAGGCTGAAACACTTGACACTATCACATACACCAAAATACACCATTTTTGCATATTCCTTCGAATCTGCCTCCACAAACTCAGAACATCAAAACCATCTTCACCAATCAACTCACCATGCTTCATTGAGCTCAAAGCAACCAAGAACCAGGCCTGAAACAAGCTGTAACCTCACTTCACCATTTTCACCCCAAGTTGCAGTTTCCTTCGAAACTCTCACCACAGCTCACAAACATCAAAACAAACTCCATAGACCTTCTTTATTCATCACCCTGACCACAAATAACCTCTCACCATTGCCAGAAACAGCCTGAATCACCATTGACATTCTCAACTGGGCTTGGAGCAGAAACTGATCAAACTCTTCATCCAGCCAACATAAATTTCTTCCAAGCATTCAAGCATCATCAGGAGGTCATAAGGAGTGGATTTCACCAAGAGAAGTGGCCAGAAAGTCATCAGAGTGAAAGCTTCGAATCTCAGGTAGCTCAAGAAATATTTTTCCAGAAATCATTTCTTTTGTTCTAAACTTGTTCTTTGTGTCTTCCTGATCATGAATATGCCTTTGGTTTTGCAAATGGTGATGAAATGAGAGTTTAATTGCTCTCTGAAACTTGCGTGCCCTAATTCTTTCTTGCTTCGATTCAGCCTTGTTAGGAAGTATAAATTTGCTTTGATTAGGGGTTTTGGTTCGTGAGTGAGTGGGGATCATTTCCCAATTCTTAGATTTCATTTTAGTTAGGTTTTTAGAGTTTTGAGGATTTTCAGGGGAGATGCTGGCCGGAGAAGACGACCGGAAGTCTTCTCCGGCAGCCTGAAAGTGATTTGTGCCCTAATCCTGTCATTAACTCTAGTTTGAATTTGGACCGTGGATTGCCTTTGACTGGTTGACTTCGCGCGTGAGTGAAAGGCCCAGATTCGTTTGATTAGCCCTAATTCTTTTCATTAGTTTAATTAATTCATAATTAAATTAATTAACTCAGAGACAACCTGGACCCTTGGATAGCGCGCGTGGTCAACATATTCAAACTCAGACTCAATCCTGGCCCTCCCTTCTGATTACCTTTCATTTTGTTTATTTTAATTTCATTTCTTTTCCATTTAATTTGCACAATTAATTTAAAATAGTAAAAAGTCTTAAAAAATTATGAAACTTTTTCTCTGAAGTTTTATTATTTTTCATGACACAAAAATAATTTCATTTTATTTTTTATCATTAAAAAAGTATTTTTAAATATTTAAAAGAGTATTTTTAATTGATTAATGGAAATTAATTAATTAAAAATACTTTTAGGTATTTAAAAATCACCAAAAAATTCATGAAAGGTTCTAAGACATTTAGAAACATTGTCCAACCTTCAAATCAAATTTCGTTTTTGATCTTGATGCATTTTGAGAATTTTTCATTGAATTAAAATCATTTTTATGCATTAATTTGATCCTAAGTTCAAAAATTCATTTTTGCCTATCTATGAAGAGTTGGACATTGATTCTTCTTGCATTGCATTGTGTTTAGCATGTAGTTTTTGAGATAAAATGGTCATGATTTGATCTTGCATTTTTCATTTGTTTGGCATTTCTTTTGTTTAGGAACCCTAAAAACCCTAATAATTTGTAAAATTCATAACTCAAGATTGGTTAAGAGTTGAGACCTCCCCTTTGGACTTTGGTTTAGTATAGGATTAGGGTTTCTTTGAGTGGCATTTTCCATTTTTTATCTTAGGGTTTGTTTCTGTTTTGGGTTTTTGTTTGTTGTTTGTTTCTATAAACCCTAATTTGGGCTTCCATTTGCATCCTTCTTGCATTCTCTTGCATAACATGACTTGCCATGACATTTCAAGCATCCATTTGATTCATTTGACATCTTAAGACATATAGAAAGCATGTTTGATCATTGCATCTTGCATTTGCCATGTTATATGCCATGTATGTTTCATAACTTTTCATGTTCATTCATGCTCCTTAACTTGCTCCATATGCATTCATAAACTTGTATGAACATCTCTATGCCTTGCCTCATGTTTGTAGCATCTCATAGCATCATTATCATCATCAACATGCTTCTGGTTTTGTTTAGCATCCTACCATTTCATCCCATTTTTGCATTGCATTGCATTTCTTTCTAACATTTCAGGTGGTAAGTGAACTTGAGAAGTGAATTTGCCTTCACTTCTCATAACTTTTCTTTTCATCTCTCTTGAATCCATTGCTGCATTTTTATATGTGTTTGAGTTTGAGCTTGCTCATTCTTCTTCTTCCCACTTTCTTTCTTCAAGTGACTTGACTTCTTGAATGAAGCAAGTCACTTTGCTTCTCTTGATCCTGTTCATCTGCATCCTGGTGGTTCTCTTTGAAGATTTCTCTTGAAAACCTCACAAACCTTAGGAACAACCAAGCATGATAATGATTAGGGTTTTGATTAGTCTCCCCTCTTAGTTTTACCTTTGTGTCTCTTTTGAGTCTTCTCTTCTCATCTCATAATCAGGGACTAAACCCTAAAGGCTCTAAGGCTTTGTGATTAAGCTTATCCCTGCATCCTTCTCTTAGGATGGAGTGTATAACTTTAATCCTAAGTGTTAAACCCTTGATGTGTTTAAATCCCTTAATCAATTCACTTAATAATTATCAAGGCATCAAGCTTGTAACTTGGGCCTTGCATTAGGGTTCTAATTCTTCCTTAAATGGTTAAGAAGGACTAACCCTAGTGTTAATGGACAAGTCCCCCTCAAGTTGTCTTACAAACCCTAAAAATCACTTCTTCATCATATCATTAAATAAAACCCACTTAATCAAAGGCTTGTTTTGTCATGAGTTTAATCACTAATCATGGATTAAGTTGAGGAGCTTTCCTCAGCTTAAACATTCTCATCTATTATCCTTCTATTAGGATGGTGTAATGAGTCTGTTTAATCCCTGATTATGGCTTAATCTCATTACTCAACACTAAACAAAAACACCAAAAACATCTAAATAATCACAAGTAGGTTAACAATCTTAATCCTGCATCAAAAGGTGATTAAGTGTGAGAATCTGACTTCACACTTAAGGTATTCTCATTACCCCTAATCAGAGGGAAGATGTGATGAGTTTACTAAATCCATTGGTTTAGGCTTAAGCTCATTAACTTATGACAAACTTTCACAAGCAGTAAAAGACTGAAAACACAAAAACAAACAATAATCGTCTCCTCCGGGATTCTTTTCTCATCATCTTCACTCATAAACGAGAACTTGCTTCTTCCGTCTAATGCAAGACAGTTTGCACCTGAGCCAGACAGGTCATACACTTGAGCATAGGCAAGCAAGCAGTTCACAAGTCAATTCATTTTCCAGTCTCTTTGGGTCGAACTACGGTGTTCTGACTTCCTCATTGCACGAGAGGATACGTAGGCATAACTTAACAGTTATCGAACAAAAGTCTCTGTACATTCCCCCTCTTCCCAGCTTCATTCTTTTAGCCTCATGATCTTGAGCATTCCATTCACTTCTTACACTGACACTTCAATTATACACTTCACTCTCTTTTACACTGACACCTGTACATCTCTTCCAGCTATTTCATACACAGATCACACTGACACTACCCCTTTAAAACACAAATCTTTTAAGTGTGGATCCCGTCGAGTACGGCGGACAATCTGGGTGCTAATACCTTCCCAGGTTGTAACCAACCCCCTTTCTCAGTCTCTCTGGTTCGCAACCGTCTTATCCATGTCTTTCTAGGTCTATGCAGCATTGCCTTTCCTCCGGGATAAAAATGCCTAGCTGGCGGCTCTATTCATCTCCAGTGAGTTCACGGCTGTGTGTTCTCACTGTTCCCTTCGCCGACCGTTCGCGTCTGTACCTTCATCTGATCTATTTCATTTGTCGGGAGCGACAGCTTGGCGACTCTGCTGGGGACCCTTATACTGCAACCAGGGCTTCTGGTTCTTTTTGTGGGTTCCTCCTAGCGCTTGATTGATTTGTGTTTACTGGGGTGTTATGTGCTTATTTGTGCTTGTATATTTGTACTTATTTTGCTTTATGTACAGTTTGCTTTACTGCCTTCTTTATTGCTTTTGCATTATATCATATTGTCATACTGTGCTGCTGGCTGGATCTGTTGTTTGCTTTGGTGGGTGGGTGTTCCATTGAGAGTTAAGGTCTTATACCTGGGACCTGAGTGACACCTAGGCTAGAGTGAATCATATTCTTTCCCATTCCATTTCGGTCTGGTGCGGGAATATGAAACACGGTTCAGATATGGGTTTCTTCTTGAGAACTCTGTGTTGCAGATTTCCTGCAGTGCTAGGGCTATCTGGGAAGCCTGCTAAGTCTGGATGACCTTTTAGTATTGACCTTCAGAAACTGAGGTGAATTAGAGGAGGAACTTTTATGGTTATTGTAAACACTGTACCTCCGGGTTAGAAGTGTTTACCCTTCCCCTAACTGATCCAAGTCTGAGGATCCTTGTTCTAGAACACCACCTGTGAGGGGGTTGGGCTGTTTACAGGTTTGCAGGTACCTTGACCTCAGAATACCTTGTTGCTTTGATTGTTTAAGAATACTCCAATTTGGGACAGTTCTTGTGATTCTAAAACCCTGGACATGTGGCTCTTTATTTGAGCCCCCCACCTTGGTTACTGGATTTATAGACCTCCAACTGGAATTCTTGAGCACACTTGGACCTATATCAGGGCATTTTGATCAGATCCAGCTCAGTCACAGACCCCTGCATTTCATTTGCATACATAATCATTGCATCATATTGACATTTGCTTATTTGTGTTTCAGGGTATCCATTTCCATCTGGTTTTGGTTTTGACCCCATCTTCAGTATTGACTTGTCTTCATCAGCTATCTGCTTCAGTTATCACCTGCACCAGCCAGTCAGTGGCCCACTCCTTCAGTATTATCATCAGCACCTGTCTCTACTCAGTCTCAGCATCATGGCTCCTAAAAAGAGCAATATCACCTATCACTTCTTCCAGCCAGAGCTATCAGATATCAGGAGGATTCAAACCCTGATCACTCCAGATCACATATCATTGTTCAGGGAAAGTTATGGGGATATACTTGACATGGTTATGGATCTGGATCCATCACAGAGGAGCCTGATCCACACCTGCATTCAGTTCTATGATCCCCCACTAAGATGTTTCACTTTCCAAGACTTTCAATTGGGCCCTCTTTTAGAAGAATACTCATCTTTAATTGGTATACCCATCAAAGGTGGAATCCCATTCAACCCTGAGATGGTCTTTCCTGCTAATGGAGAAGTAGCAAAGGCTTTGCATCTGGAACCTGTCCTGATTGAGCAGCATATGACCTCTAAAGCGGGAATCCCTGGGTTCCATCTGGATTTCTTGATCTCTCAAGCTACCCTGAAAGCTTCTTTAGGGGAGTGGAAAGCTGTCTGTGCTCTATTGGCCTTGAGCATATATGGAATAGTATTGTTTGCAGATGAGCCTCGATTCATCAGTAAGAATGCAATCCATCTGTTCATCCTGAAGAACCCAGTGCCCACTTTATTGGGGGATCTCTACTACTCAGTGCATTAGAGGAATGAAAAGCAGAGGGGAAGATTAGTGAGGTGTTGTGCTCCATTGTTCCACACTTGGCTTCTTAGGCATCTACCCAGGACAGATGCATTTCTGAACCCTCATCAGCAGAGCAACTGGGCTAAGAGACTCACTGCTCTAACTTCAGCAGATATCAGATGGTGCACTCAAAGCACCAAGGGCAGGGATATCATCACCAGCTGTGGGCATTTTCCTAATGTGCCTTTGATAGGAGTTAAGGGTAGTATCAATTACAACCCTCTGCTGTTTAGACGACAACTGGGCTATGCACTGGTCCACACTCCTAAGGCACAGGACTTGGTTGAGACTCTTTATTGCGAGAACAAGCTTAATCTGGCTATTGTTAGGCAGGCAGCCTGGGCCTGGGATAATGTTCAAACCAAGGGAATAACCATTCTGGGGAAGTGCAACAATGTGGCATCAGCACAATATTATGAATGGTCCCGTGCCAGGGCCCAATTCTCTGGGATGCCCTTTACCATAGAATACACGCCTGAATCATCTTCAGTACCCCCTGCCACTATCAGTTTGGAGGAGTTCGAGAGCTTGAAGGAAAGAAATGAGAAGTTAACCCAGGCTTTGCAGAAGACCCTCCGGGAGAGGAGTGAAGGTATGAGGGAGATTGAAAGGTTAGAGAAGATGAGAGTAGATCATCTGACTAAGATTGAGAAGTCTGGAGATTATATCAAAAAGTCTAAGGCTGGAGAACAAATTCTGAAGAATGCTTGCAAGGAGGCCCAGTTCCAGAGAGCAAGGACAGACTTGTATTTGAAGGAGAGTCAAGCTCGGTGGGTCAGGATCACCGAGGCTCGTACTTTGGAGGACAAGAGAGTTCAAGACAAGATGGAGCAGCTGGAAGCTAGTGCACAAGAACAGCAAGAGGCCCTGGCAGCAGCCCAGAGGGAGATATCAGAGCTGAAAATCAAAGCAGGGGTGAAGAGGTCAAAGGACCAAACTCAGCACAAGAAGCTAACAGCAGCTGTTACGACCCGGAATCTCCTCATCAGGAATCTCACGGAGCGTCCGGCTGATCCTGTGACCGAAGCACTTCTCAAGGAAGTTCGTGAGGATGAGTTTGGTCTTGGTGTTTGACCATTTGTTTGTTGTTGCTTTCTTTCCGTGTACTTTTATTTTCTTGTAATGTATTTTGACCCCTTAGAGGGCTTGTGTTGTAAAATGAACAAGTTGTATTATTTCGCCTTCTGTAATATATTTGTGTTAGTTTGCTTCATCTGAGTTTTCTTCAAGCAACAACAACAGCATCTTCAGGGGTCTGGAAGGGTCAAAACTGAAGGCCAAACCGGATACCTTGAGAACAAATAAGCATAACTGCATTGCATGCTAACCCTTTTTTTTTGTTTTGTAGGTTTTGTTTTATTGTTGCTAACCTCTGTTGTGATGCCTCAGGAACTATTGCTAGGCGCCGGGTATTTCCCCTCAACCGTCCGCACCGTTATCCAACCCGAAACAACCTTCCGGGAATTCAAATGGATCAGATGCAGCAGGACCTTACTGAGGTCAGAAATCAAATGGCAAATGAAAGGCTAGAGATGAGGAATCAAATGACTCAATTTATGGAAGTTATGAACAACATGGCTCAGAGCCAGGAAAGATTGAGAGCCATGGTGGAAAGGCAAAATCAAGAGGATCCACATATAGGGACTGCCGGTACCAGTAACAATGAAAGGGTACAACCTCACGTCAACCCTCCGGTATTTGGACCACACCTCCATCCTGAGGTCAATATTCCTGCAAATGTTCAAGGGACTGCCACCGCAGCTAGGGTACTTCAAGAAGATCCCCAGGAGGACCAATTCACAGTAATGGGTGCTGGGGAGGAAGCTTATGATAGAAGATTGGATGAGATAGCTGAGAAATTGAGGTCCTTAGAATCTCAAAACTCTTTGGGCTTCGATGTCATGGACATGGGCTTGGTAGACGGGGTCAGGATCCCCCATAAGTTCAAGCCTCCTTGCTTTGAAAAATACAACGGGACTTCATGCCCCCGGACTCATTTGCAATCATTTCTGGGGAGGCTGAAGGCCTATACAATGGATGAGAAGCTCTGGATGTTCTATTTCGAAGACAGCTTGACTGGAGCGTCAAGAGAATGGTACTCTCACTTGACAAGGGCAACTATTAGATGCTGGAAGGACCTGGCAGAGGCCTTCATCAGACAGTATCAGTATAACTTAGATATGGCACCCAACAGGACTCTCCTAATGGGAATGTCACAGTCATCTAGAGAGAGCTTCAGAGAATATGCTCAAAGATGGAGACAGCTTGCTGCTGCTGTCCAGCCACCTATGTCTGAAAGAGAGATGGCTGATATGTTCATGAATACCCTTCAGGGAACCTATATTGATAGGCTAGCTGCCTTCTCATCTACCAGCTTTGCAGATGTAGTCATAGCCGGGGAGAGAATTGAAAGCCTATTGAAAATGGGTAAGATCTCAGACAATGGTGCAAGCTCATCCAGTAGTACAAGAAAGCCTTTTGCAGGCCCGAGGAGAACTGGCGAGACCAATGCCATCCACACCAACAGGGGTAGGCCCCAATATGTTCACAGATCTGTGGCTGCAGTCACCATCCCTGCTCCGGCTCATCCACAACCAGTCTATCAACCCCCTCAGCAAAACTATCAACAACAACCTCAGTATCATCAACAAAATCAGTATCCTCCAAGAAATTACAACAACAGCAACACCAACAACAATAACCAGCAAAGGCCATTCCAACAGAGGCCATCTCAAGTTAACAGAGTGATCGATCCGATCCCCATGCCATATGCTACATTGCTGCCACAGCTTCTGAAACTCAACCTAGTTGAGCTAAGAACGTTGGCACCTCCGGATCCCAACAGTTTACCCAGGAACTACGACTCCAACGCTAGGTGTGCCTTTCATTCAAACGCACCTGGCCATAGTACGGAAAAGTGCAGAGCCCTGCATATGAAGGTACAAGACCTGGTGGACTCGAAAGCTCTGAATTTTGCACCGCCACCCAATGTCAACAAAAATCCTATGCCAAATCATGGTGGTCCTAGAATTAACGCTATTGAAGAAGACAAACCGTCTTATTTAATAACCAGCGTGGGTCAGATCCGGACACCGTTGGTAGAAATCAAGGCTCAACTCCTGGAATGTCAAATGTTCCCGGGGTGTGAGTTGGGTTGTGCTTACTGCAATATCTCTGTAAATGGGTGCGATAATTTGAGGAATGGCATAGACAGCCTTATTCAGAGTAGCCAACTTCAGATCACCACATCATTTCCAACAAATCCCGCAATCTCATCAGCAACGGTTTCAGAACCTCCTACAACTGCAGCAACCGTTGTTCCTGACAATTCTTCTGCTTCATCAACAAGTACTTCCGCTATCATCTCAACTGATCAGTTTTCAACAATCTTTCCTGCTACAACTTCAGCTTCACTCCATTTCGAATCTCCTACAACAACAACATCCATACTTCCGACAATGTCTCCTACAACTCCAGCAGCCAATCATGAAGATGTCTCTACTGTCACCATATTTTATGATCCTGAAAGCAACTCCGCCTACAACTCAGAAGGTGCTGCTCCCATTAGAGCACCAGTTACAATTTATTACGATCCACAGACTATTACAGTTTCTTCAACAGTTGCAGTCAGTCCAGTCACTATCACGGTGCCTGGACCAATACCTTATGAAAGCAGCAATGCCATCCCCTGGCATTACGGCTCTGACCTGTACTGTGAAGGACAAAGAATCACTTTTGAATCATCGACCCCTGCACTACAAATTGACAATGTGGGAGGAGGCGGAGGCTTCACTCGAAGCGGACGTCTTTTCGCTCCACAAATTCAGAGACCCACAGCCGAAGCAGAAGTTGCTGCCAAGGCAAAAGGGAAGAGCCCTGTGCAGGAAGATCAAGCTGTTAAGGAAGCTTTGAAGACACCATTCGATCAAGAGGTTGATGAGTTCATGCGAATCATCAAAAAGAGTGATTATAAAATAGTGGATCAGCTTCATCAGACGCCTTCCAAGATCTCAATCCTATCATTGCTTATGTGCTCCGAAGCCCATCGGAATGCATTACTCAAAGTCTTGCACGCAGCTTACGTGCCTGAAGAGATCACTGTCAATCAGCTGGAAGCAATAGTGGGAAATGTTAATGCTAGTCACGGACTAGGGTTCACCAATACTGACTTGACAACGGAAGGCCGCAACCACAACAAAGCCTTGCACATAACCATGGAATGCAAAGGTGCTGTCCTTTCCCATGTGCTGGTAGACACGGGGTCATCCCTCAATGTCTTACCTAAGAAGGCCCTGGTGAAGCTAGAATATGACGGATTGGCGTTGAGACCCAGCAACCTGGTGGTAAGAGCCTTTGATGGTTCAAAGAGATCGGTTCTGGGAGAGATTGAACTGCCCATAACGATTGGCCCACAGACCTTTAAAACTATCTTCTACGTGATGGATATACAGCCCGCCTACAGCTGTTTATTGGGTAGGCCATGGATTCACGCTGCTGGCGCCGTGACCTCTACCCTTCACCAGAAGTTAAAATATGAGTGGGAGGGTCAAATCGTTACAATCTGCGGAGAGGAGGACATTTTTGTCAGCCACCTGGCTACCTATAAGTACATTGAGATGGATGGGGAGATCCATGAAACAATGAGCCAGGGGTTTGAAGCCTTGAATGTGAATGAGACATCTGCTGTGCCTGGTACTTCAATATCATCATACCAACAAGCCCGGAAGGTTGTTGAGGAAGGAGCTGCCCAGGGCTGGGGCAAATTGCTATCGGTGGAGAAGAAAGAAGACAGATTTGGGTTGGGTTACAAACCAACTCAACAAGATCAAACAGCGGCTGCGAAAGAGCCCAATTTTGTGAGTGGGGGGATGCTTACCCCTGATGCTATCAACTGTCTGGAAGACGAGCTGGAAGAGGAACGCAACCTGGAAAGCTGGATTCGTCCAAAGATCCCGGGGAGCAGTGTCTCGAACTGGTCTTCCCAGGAAATTATAAGAGTTACTCATGCAGAGTAATTATTATTTCCTGTATTTTTATAAGCATGCATCAAAGTCTTGCATCTTGCCCAAGATGACGAGACTCATTTTGTAATCGGGCCATCTGTACTTTTTGTGCAAACAAGATCAATTAATGAAATATCAGACATCTTTTGCAAACGAGTCTTTTTCTTTTTCGTTCACTGTTTTTCCATTTTTTTTTTCTTTTTGTACAAAAAATAAATGGCGGTGTTTTCAAAATGACAACTTCATTTCACTTTTCTAAATAAAGATTAAAATCAAATCACTAAAATGAACAAACTTAACCCTTGCAGAGAGTGCCTTCCAGACAGCACTGACAACAGCACGGCTATGACTTCGTATGACTTTGACAATCCAATCAATCAAGCTGATGAAGGGGTTGATGAAGAATATGAGCTTCCTGAAGAGCTAGCCAGGTTGTTAAGACAAGAGGAAAAGGTTATTACTCCTCACCAGGAGGAGGTTGAAGTGATCAATCTTGGTACGGATGAAGACGTGAAAGAAGTTAAAATCGGGGCCTGCCTGCAAGACTCAGTGAAGAGACAACTGATTGATCTGCTTCAAGAGTATGTGGACGTGTTTGCTTGGTCGTATCAAGACATGCTAGGGTTGGATACCGACATTGTTGTACACAAGCTGCCTTTGAGAGAAGAGTGCCCACCGGTCAAACAGAAACTGCGCCGTACTCGTCCAGACATGGCTATGAAAATCAAAGAAGAGGTACAAAAGCAATGGGACGCCGGGTTCCTTGCTGTGACTAGCTATCCACCGTGGGTTGCTAATATTGTGCCTGTGCCTAAGAAGGACGGCAAAGTAAGGATGTGTGTTGACTACCGGGATCTGAACAGAGCCAGCCCGAAAGATGACTTCCCATTACCTCACATTGATGTATTGGTGGATAACACGGCTCAGTTCTCGGTGTTCTCCTTCATGGACGGATTTTCAGGGTATAATCAGATTAAGATGTCACCTGAAGACATGGAGAAGACAACATTCATCACACCCTGGGGCACGTTCTGTTACAAGGTGATGCCATTCGGACTGAAGAATGCTGGTGCCACATATCAACGGGCTATGGTGACATTATTCCACGATATGATCCATAGAGAAATAGAGTGTTATGTGGATGATATGATTGCCAAGTCCCTCACTGAAGAAGAACATCTGGTAAATCTGCTCAAATTGTTCAAACGTCTGAGGAAGTACCAACTGAAGTTGAACCCCAACAAATGCACATTCGGGGTGCGATCTGGTAAGCTGCTGGGTTTTATTGTAAGCGAGAAAGGGATTGAAGTTGACCCTGATAAAGTCAAAGCCATCCAAGAGATGCCTGCACCGAAAACAGAGAAAGAAGTTCGAGGGTTCTTAGGTCGGTTGAACTACATTTCAAGGTTCATATCTCACCTGACAGCAACCTGTGAACCCTTGTTCAAGCTATTAAGAAAAGAACAGACGGTCAGGTGGAACGAAGACTGCCAGAAGGCTTTTGACAAGATCAAGGAATATCTGCAAGAACCTCCAATCCTTATGCCACCAGTTGAAGGAAGACCTCTGATAATGTACTTGACAGTATTAGAAGAGTCAATGGGGTGTGTGCTGGGCCAGCATGACGAGTCTGGTCGAAAAGAGTACGCAATATACTACCTAAGCAAAAAGTTTACCGACTGTGAACAACGTTATTCACTGCTCGAGAAGACTTGCTGTGCTTTAGCGTGGGCTGCTCGCCGACTAAGACAGTATATGTTGACCCATACCACCTTATTGATCTCAAAGATGGACCCAGTCAAGTATATTTTCGAGAAGCCAGCCCTTACCGGACGGGTTGCGAGATGGCAGATGATTCTCACAGAATACGACATCCAATACACCTCTCAGAAAGCCATCAAGGGCAGTGTACTATCTGAATATCTTGCTGAGCAACCCATCGATGACTACCAGCCTATGAGATTTGACTTCCCTGATGAAGACATCATGTTCATTAAAGCAAAAGATCATGAAGAGCCTATTCACACTGAAGGGCCTGACCCGGAAGAAGAATGGACTATGATGTTTGACGGGGCTGTTAACATGAATGGCCGTGGTGTTGGTGCAGTACTCATCACACCCAAAGGAGTTCACATGCCATTCTCGGCAAAACTCACTTTCAACTGCACTAACAACGAAGCTGAATACGAAGCTTGCATTATGGGTCTTGAGGAAGCCATTGACCTCAGGATCAAGACTTTAACTGTATTCGGAGATTCAGCTTTGGTAGTCAATCAAACCAACGGCAAATGGTACACCCACCAGGATCATCTGATACCTTACAGGGATTATACAAGGAGGTTATTGACTTTCTTCACAACAGTCAAGCTTGAGTATATCCCTCGGGACGAGAATCAGTTTGCAGATGCTCTTGCTACCATTTCGTCCATGATCAAGGTTCAAGCTGCTAACTTTGTACCTCAGATTTCAGTGTCAAGACTTGATAGACCAGCATATGTATTTGCAGCGGAAGTTGTCAAAGATGATAAGCCTTGGTTCCACGACATTAAATGCTTCTTAGAGGATCAAACATACCCACCTGGGGCAACTTCCAATGATAAGAAGACATTAAGAAGGCTAGCTAGTAGTTTCTTCCTGAATGCTGATGGGTCTTTATACAAGAGGAACTTTGATATGGTACTCCTCAGATGTGTTGACAAGATGGAAGCAGGTTTGCTGATGCATGAAGTGCACGAAGGATCGTTTGGTACCCATGCCGGAGGGCATGCCATGGCTAAGAAGTTGTTAAGATCAGGCTATTATTGGATCACAATGGATGCAGACTGTTGTGCCTACGCCAGAAAATGCCATAAATGCCAGATCTACGCAGATAAAGTGCATGTACCTCCCAATCCTTTGAGCATCGTGTCTTCACCATGGCCCTTTGCCATGTGGGGCATTGATATGATCGGCAAGATTGAGCCAACTGCTTCAAATGACCACAGATTCATCCTGGTCGCCATTGACTATTTCACTAAGTGGGTTGAAGCAGCCTCATATGCAAACGTCACAAGGCAAGTGGTAGCCAGATTTCTGAAAAGAGATATCATCTGTCGATACGGAGTTCCCGAGCGAATCATTACTGATAATGGTTCCAACTTAAACAACAAAATGATGGCAGAATTATGCCGGGACTTCAAGATCCAACATCACAATTCTTCTCCTTACAGGCCGAAGATGAATGGCGCTGTTGAGGCAGCAAATAAGAATATCAAGAAGATTGTGCAGAAGATGGTAATCACTTACAAAGACTGGCATGAAATGCTACCGTTTGCCTTGCATGGGTACCGCACATCAATCAGAACGTCCACTGGAGCAACCCCGTATCAACTTGTGTATGGTATGGAAGCGGTCCTACCAGTCGAAGTTGAATTACCCTCCCTACGGGTACTGATGGATGTCAAACTGAACGAAGCAGAATGGGTTCGGGCCCGATACGAACAACTGAGCCTGATCGAAGAGAAAAGATTGGCTGCAATCTGTCATGGACAGCTATATCAGAAGAGAATGAAGAGAGCCTTCGATCAGAAAGTCAGGCACCGAGAGTACCAAGTAGGAGATCTTGTGCTGAAAAGAATCCTCCCTCCTCATACAGACCACAGGGGCAAATGGATTCCAAATTATGAAGGACCATTCGTGGTAAAGAAAGTTTTCTCTGGTGGAGCACTGATGCTCAGCACCATGGATGGTGAAGAGTTCCCGTCCCCTGTGAATTCAGATGCAGTTAAAAAATACTTCGCATAAAAATGACCCGCTGGACATAAAAACAGAATGTAAGTCCAGGCAAAAATAGGGCATCCCGGCGAGTCAAAACAGAATAAAAGACTCGGGCAAAAATAAGGGAAAATAAATAAAAATGTACACCCGCTGAGTTGAAAAGCCGCATTGGACAACTCAGGCAAAAATGGGTATCCCGATGGATCGAAAACCCGAAAGGGCGATCCATGCAAAATAAGGGAATAAGCGAACAACTGCATTCTGAATTCGTCTGTATCACTTGCAACTCGGAGAGCTTCAAAAGGATCAAGCTTCAATCAGAATCAGCCTTCTTCAGAAAGCAAGGCGAGAAGAACGTCATTGTCATACGAGTTATAGCAGAAGAGGAAGCTCCTTTGAAAGCGTCGTCAACATCGCCAGCACTTTTGTTTCTCAATTTGTAACAATCTCCTTATTTTAGGAGATTTGTTTCCTTGACTGTATCTTGCCAATTCAGGGCACAAGAATTAATAAAATCAGATTTTTCAGTCATATTTCGTCTTGTACATATTTCGTTTGCAAAGAATGTCTGATGTCTCTGAAACTAATTGCATAAGTACAGATGTTTTTCACTAAAAAAATAGAAACACATGCTTGCAGGGAATATACTTACTCTTGAGAATGCTTAACTCCTATGACGGAATCCAGTAAAGGATACCTCGGGACCTTTTGTGCGTTTCCTTATCTTTGCAGGATTGCAGGTATCCAGAACGCAACCTGGGGCATGCAAGTTACATCCCAGCAAGTTGGCAGGTCAACAAACAGCCTTAGCACTCAAGGGGCTTTCTCCCCAGCTGAGTTGCCTCTCATAACTTCCCCAGTGGAGTTGCCATTTACTACCTATCTCCATCAGAGTTGCTAGACATCACGGAAGGCGCCTACATCCCCAACAGAGTCAATGATCTCTCTTTCTCCCCAGCCGAGTTGCCATCTCGCCCTCAGCCGAGTACAAAATCAGGGAATCATCTCCCCACAGAGCTCCAGCCTCTGTCCAGAAGAGCAGCGCATGAAGGATCACAACAGAGTAAAGAGAGCTTCTACAAACCCCAGCTGGGCCTCTCATTTATTAGGATAGGTCTATCAATGACCCATATCCCCAAGCAGACATCACCTCATGACGGATCTACCAGTGATCTCATCCCCAGCTGGGATGCCTGTTTCAGCAGATCGATCAAAGATCTTCGCAGCAACGGGATCCGAATCCCGGTTTTGGTATCTTTGCATAATCATGGCATTTGCATCATATTCACCCACAAAGCGTATCATTCCGTCTAACACGGAGCATTACGGCAAAAATCCAACGCATAGCATAATCATAAGCCATGTTCTGAATCAACACCTGTGAATGATTACAGTTCATCAACATACGGAAGAAAAATCCCCACCAGAGTTCCCAGCAAAAGCAGTTGCCTCACAAATCACAAACATGACACCCGTCCGTGTTATATCCCAGCAGAAAGCCAAAGACATCCTCTTTGTACTCACATATACTTATATACACTTTCTTGGCACTCGTCCGTGTCATATCCCCAGCGCAGTCGCCTAGACTTTGTGTATCAGATACTTGTTTATATTACACTCTTCTCCTTTTTGACACTCGTCCGTGTCGCACTCCCCAGCAGTTAACTACTCATACTACTCAGATACTCGTCCGTATCTTGTATATACCTTTTATATCCCCTCAGATTCGACATTGGTCCATGTTCTCTGTTAACCAGTTGGTACTCGTCCGTACCATCATCTCAGAACATTGCGTCTAGTGTTTGTTTCTACATGATACTCGTCCGTATCATAGTCTTAAGGATGTTCGTCCGCATCTTTAATCCACACACCGTGTCAAACACTTGTGTCTTCTTGAATATAGATACTTGTCTGTGTCTACTATTCCCCAGAAGGGTCCTTTCAAATTTGATACTCGTCCGTGTTCTTTGTTAACCAGTTGATACTCGTCCGTATCATCATCTCTGAGCATGTGTCAGTTTGTTTCTACCCGATACTCGTCCGTATCGTAGTCTTAGGGATGCTCGTCCGCATCTTTGATCTATATACAACGTATAAACACTTATATCTTTTGTTTCTTGGATATGAACACTCTCCCGTGTTTACTACTCCCCAGTAGATCGCCAACAAAGCAATTTTCTTTTTATCTGACACTCGTCCTGTGTTATGATAAACCCTGAGAGCAGCCGTACCCTGCTAGGTGGTCGTCCTCCACTTCTTGATGGTCATCCTCCATCATGCTCATCCGATGGCCGTCCCCATCGTTGATTTTAGCAGCCGTCCCCTGCTAGGTGGTCGTCCTCCACCTCTTGATGATCGTCCTTCATCATTTCATCCAATGGCCGTCCCCATTGTTGATTTTTGGTTATCTGGCATTCGTCCTGTGTCATGAGAAACCTCGAGAGCAGCCGTACCCTGCTGAGTGGTCGTCCTCCACTTCTTGATGGTCGTCCTCCATCATGCTCGTCCGATGGCCGTCCCTATCGTTGACCTTTTATCCGATGGCCGTCCCCATCGTTGATATTTTCGGCAGCCGTACCCTGCCAGGTGGTCGTCCTCCACCTTTGATGGTCGTCCCAATCATATTTCTTTTATTCCCAACAGAGCAGCCGTACCCTGCTAGGTGATCGTCCTTCACCTTTGATGGCCGTACCCCATCATCTGTTTATTTCATTTATTCTTTAACCCGATGGCCGTCCCCGTCGTGGTCCCGTTTCCTTTTTAGCCCGATGGCCGTCCCCATCGTTGGTTACTTTACCTTTATGAACTTGATGGTCGTCCCCGTCATGTTTCATTAACCCCCGGAGATTTTTGCAGTTTTATCGTGATGGCCGTCCCCATCATATATTTCATTTTCCCCAGCTAGTCGGCCGTCCCCGTCTTAGCTTTATTCTTTTATCCCCAGCATGTCGGTCGTCCCCGTCATTGCTTTATTTTCCGCACTTTTCTCAGCATGTCGGCCGTCCCCGTCATTGCTCTTTACCCAGCAGTCGTCCTCTGCTCGACGGTCGTCCTCCGTCGCCCACACTTTACAATATACTTTATTTTCCTTTTACAATCTATATCCCTTTTCTTCTTCATTCCGTGAGTGCAAATTTTGGACTGTCTTTGGTATTCAACCACAAGTTATCTTGTTTTCCTGCTAAGCCGTTGCTTACAACCTGCACAGCTAACTCATGTTTGAATAGGGGCAGCTGTAAACACCCCAAATTTGCCCTCACCCATTCACACCATGGCTTGTGATCATCTCATATGCATAAACACAATCATATCATCTCATATCTCATTTTTAATTCACTGCATAGTTTCTAAGTCGTCTGCATCTAGGGTTTGTGATCTGAGCAATCCCAGAGCCTTTTGAGCTACTCCAAAGGCCACCAATCATTTCAAAGGGATCTATGTGTGTCCAAGCATCATATTATATCCTCTCAAAGTCAAGAATGCCAAAGAATCACAAGAACTAGGGTTTGTATGGATGCAGAGCCCGGTTTGACTGCACAGTTGACCTAAAATTAGGGTTTTGGTTTCAGAGGCCATAACTCCAAATTTTTTGGTCATTCTTGTTTCCATTGGTCTCTATATGGTATAGGGAGTATGCATATCAATTTTCATGAAGAAATTCCATGGGGAAGTCATCTGATCAAGAGTTGACTTTCTGGACAAGTCAGTGCAAAATCAGGGCATCTGAGGCCCCCAATGACCCAACCAATGGTTGATCTTCATCATTTTGAGTGTATATGATCTTTATTTGATCATGGAAGAAGGTTGAAGTTCACAAAAATCAAGAATTTGGAGTTTTGGCAAATGTTGACTTTTTGGGCATAGTTGACTTTTCAAGAATGCTCCATTTTTGGTCATTTTTCAAGCCTTGATTCTTGGTCCAAAAATGCTTCAAATGAAAAAACTTTGGTCATGAAAGTTGTAGATTACATCTTTCCCTTTTCAAAAAGTACAAGAACATGATCAAACTCTTCTTGGATCAAAAGTTATGGTGTGACAAAGTTGGCTAAAATCATTGATTTTCAAGGCATGCTTCAAATGTGAATTTTGCAAAACCATGAACCAATGCCTTTTGTAACCTCTAATTCATTTCAAACCATGACATAAACATTCTACATGTCCTAAAAAGTCAGAATTGGACCAAAGATCACATGTGTTTAGTTCATGTAACAAGGCATTTTTCATGAAATTTCAAAAGGTGACAACTTGCAAAAGCACTCATCACACTTCCTACAACTTGCAACCTTGGATGCTGACCTTGCTAGCTCTCTCACCACACCATGCTGCGCAGCCCCTAGCCCTTGTACCAAGCTAGCACCTCACCATACTTCTCTTACACAAAAGGTGGACTTTGAGCAAAAGCAAACTTACCTATCACAGCAGGCCATGTCACATCATCCAGCCAATTGGATTAGTTTATACTTTTCATTTGCAAGCCATTTTGAGACATCAAGCAAGGCTGAAACACTTGACACTATCACATACACCAAAATACACCATTTTTGCATATTCCTTCGAATCTGCCTCCACAAACTCAGAACATCAAAACCATCTTCACCAATCAACTCACTATTCTTCATTGAGCTCAAAGCAACCAAGAACCAGGCCTGAAATAAGCTGTAACCTCACTTCACCATTTTCACCCCCAAGTTGCAGTTTCCTTCGAAACTCTCACTACAGCTCACAAACATCAAAACAAACTCCATAGACCTTCTTTATTCATCACCCTGACCACAAATAACCTCTCACCATTGCCAGAAACAGCCTGAATCACCATTGACATTCTCAACTGGGCTTGGAGCAGAAACTGATCAAACTCTTCATCCAGCCAACATAAATTTCTTCCAAGCATTCAAGCATCATCAGGAGGTCATAAGGAGTGGATTTCACCAAGAGAAGTGGCCAGAAAGTCATCAGAGTGAAAGCTTCGAATCTCAGGTAGCTCAAGAAATATTTTTCCAGAAATCATTTCTTTTGTTCTAAACTTGTTCTTTGTGTCTTCCTGATCATGAATATGCCTTTGGTTTTGCAAATGGTGATTGTAGATGTTTAAGAATTGGCAGAATTTTTGACCAAACAAGAAATGTTAAATTCAGTTCAGAATGTCCTATCAGATGTTGGGACATTAGCAAACAGAGTATGTGAACTTGGTTCAGGATGTCCTACCAGATGTTGGGACATTGTATAAATGACTAAGTTCAGTTTTGTCAGGATGTCCCAACAGATGTTGAGACATCTCAGACCTGCTACCAGAATTAATTATTGATTAACAGATCAGAGATATTTAAGGAGAACTATCTGGAATTAATTAATGCTGGATAAAACAGACCAAGGCGCATCTGTAGGGAGTTTTTAAATTGAAGATTCAGATTAAAACAGAAGACCTAATGCACCTAGAATATAGGAGGTAACAAACCCTAAATTCAAGGTGACAGCTGCTGCACATTAGGGCTGGATCATTCTACAGAAAGCCCAAAATTCAGAACCTATTTAAACAACAGAATCTCATAGAATTGTACACGAATTTCAGAAGACTAAATAGGGTGTCTAGTGTTTTAATAGCAGGTTGCTTTTATGTACCACTTTATGAGCTTTTAAGCAAAAGTGCATTTGTGACTTGATTGAAACTGTGAAGTAAAATCAAGCTGTTATTTTTGAAGGATGTCTTCAACTTTTGTAAACTTGTAAACTTGATCACTGGGTGATTAAGGGGGAGTGAGTAGGGTACTCTTATCTAAGTGAGTCTTAGGTAGAAATTGCATTGGGTAAGTATTAAGTGATAGATTAAACAGGGTGGTTTAAGTCTAGAATTAATATTACTAATAGTGGATTTCCTCCTGGCTTGGTAGCCTCCAGATGTAGGTGTGGTTATACACTGAACTGGGTTAACAAACTTCTGTGTTGTTTATTTTTCCTGCTGTTTAAGTTTTGGTTAAAATTTGTCAAATGTCCTATTAAGTGTTGGAACATCTCTTAGGACATCTCATTACAGAATTTCAATTGGCATCAGAGCAGGCACCCTGCCTGTTTATACTGGGTGAGATCTAGGGAAAACAAATTCTGTAACATGGACAGAGATATAGGGTCAGTAAATAGACCACCTATACTGGATGGTTCTAATTATGACTACTGGAAGCCAAGAATGATTGCATTCTTAAAGTCACTTGACAACAGGGCATGGAGAGCAGTAATTGTTGGATGGAAACATCCTGTTAAAGACACCAAAGATGGATCAATAGTTCTGAAACCTGAAGAAGAATGGAGTAAAGAGGAAGAAGATTCAGAACTAGGCAACTCAAAAGCCCTAAATGCTTTATTCAATGGCATTGATAGAAATATTTTCAGACTGGTGCATCATTGTGAGCTGGCCAAAGATGTGTGGGATACCCTCAAGACAACTCATGAAGGAACATCAAAAGTAAAAATGTCAAGACTTCAACTTCTCACCACCAAGTTTGAAAACTTGAGAATGAAGGAAGATGAATCAATTCATGAGTTCTACATGAACATCTTGGATATAGCCAATACTTCTGGAGCCTTGGGAGAAAAGATGACTGATGAAAAGCTTGTAAGGAAGATTCTCAGATCTTTGCCAAAAAGATTTGACATGAAAGTCACAGCAATAGAAGAAGCTCAAGACATATGCTCCATGAAAGCTGAAGAACTCATTGGTTCCCTTCAAACTTTTGAAATGGGAATGAATGACACACATGCTAAAAAGAACAAAAGCATTGCCTTGGTTTCAAATGCAGATGAAGAAGAAGATGATAAATCAGCAAATGACAAAAGTTTATCAGAAAACCTTGCCTTGCTTGGAAGACAATTCAAACAGATTCTCAGAGGAATGGAAGGCCAATCCAAATCCAGTGGAAGAAACACAAACTCTGAGAACAGGAGAACATATGATGCTAACAGAAAGTCAAAGTTTGCTGAAAAGACCAGTCAAGATAAAAGAGTCAAATGCCATGAATGTGAAGGATATGGACACATCAAGTTTGAATGTCCTACCTACTTAAAGAGGCAAAAGAAAGGACTCTCTGTGACCTGGTCTGATGAAGACTCAGGAGAGTCAGAAGAAGAATCAGCTAAGCATGTTACTGCTCTAGCTGGACTGTGTGAATATGATAGTGATTCCAGCTGTGGAGAGCTTACTTATGCAGATCTTGAGCAAGCCTTCAAGGATCTGTACAAGAGTAGTACTGAAGTATGCAGTGAGGTCATAAAGCTAAAGAAGCAGAATGAAGTACTAGAAGAAGAAAAAGCAAGTGATCAAGTAATCATTGATACCTTAAAAAGTGAAGTAACTCTTCTCAATTCTAAGCTGGAACATATGTCCAAATCTGTTAGAATGATGAACAGCAGCTCAAATACACTGGATGCTATTCTCTGCAATAATAAACATTCAGGGGACAAAAGTGGACTGGGATATAACAGAGATGAAGCCAGCTCCAGCAAAGCTACTTCAAAAACTACACAGTCAAACAAGATGTCCCAACAGATGCTTCAACATCAGAACACAAAGACTAACTTAATGTTCCAACAGATGTCTCAACATTCTGGAAAGAACAAAATGAAGAAGAAGTATCAAAGATGGAGATGCCATCACTGTGGAAGATTTGGGCATATCAAACCTCACTGTTATAAGCTACATGGATATCCA
The DNA here is from genome assembly GCA_963966055.1 of Lathyrus aphaca. NCBI lineage: Eukaryota > Viridiplantae > Streptophyta > Magnoliopsida > Fabales > Fabaceae > Lathyrus > Lathyrus aphaca. Next base: position 507,245,675 of record OZ014520.1, read on the forward strand.
AATCAGATGTATCAGCAACCCTCCAAACAGAAAGTAGAAGGTACCAAGAAAGTGCTTAGACATCAAAGGAATCAGCAACCTCCTAAGCAGAAGACAGAGGTCATCAAGAAGGTTTGGAGACCAAAAGCTGACACTCAGACTGATCAAAGCCACAGTCCCAAGAACCAGATCAACAATCAAGCTTTGAGATCAGCTGAACAACACACAGGGCAGAGGCATCAAAAGAAATCTCAACTCATCTGGTCAAAGAAAAATACTGCTTACATAGCACATACATCACTGAAAGTATCAGCTAAAGAAGACTGGTATTTTGACAGTGGATGTTCAAGGCACATGACTGGATTGAAGAATCTGCTAGTGAACTTAAAATCACATTCATCCAAGTATGTAACTTTTGGAGATGGAGCTAAAGGAGAGATCAAAGGAGTTGGAACCTTGGACTGTCAAGATGTTCCAAGACTAAATGATGTATTGCTAGTTAAAGGGTTAACTGCCAACCTTATCAGTATAAGTCAACTATGTGATCAAGGATACAGTGTAAACTTTACAAAAACTGAATGCATAGTGACTAACCAAGAGCAAGAAGTTGTCATGAAAGGTGCAAGGTCAAAAGACAACTGTTACATGTGGGAGCCATTAGACTTCAGTCCCACTTCAACTTGTTCTCTAGCTAGAGAAGAAGAAGTAAAACTATGGCACCAAAGGCTAGGTCATCTTCATTTCAGAGGCATAAAGAAGATCATATCTATGGATGCTGTAAGAGGTATTCCCAAACTGAAGATTGATGATGGCAAAATATGTGGTGAATGTCAAATAGGCAAACAAACCAAGATGTCCCATCCAAAGCTCCAACATCTGACAACTTCCAAAGTTTTGGAACTTTTACATATGGATCTTATGGGACCTATGCAGGTTGAAAGTCTTGGTGGTAAGAGGTATGCCTATGTGGTGGTTGATGACTTTTCAAGATATACATGGATAAATTTCATTAAAGAAAAGTCAGATGTCTTTGATGTATTCAAGGAATTATGTCAAAGATTGCAAAGGGAAAAATCCAGCTGTGTGATCAGAATAAGAAGTGATCATGGAAAAGAATTTGAGAATCAAAAGTTCTTAGATTTCTGCTCTTCAGAAGGAATCAATCATGAGTATTCTTCTCCTATCACTCCTCAACAGAATGGGATTGTTGAAAGGAAGAATAGAACTATTCAAGAATCAGCAAGAGCTATGATCCATGCTAAGAAGTTACCTCTGTATTTCTGGGCTGAAGCTATGAACACTGCCTGCTACATCCATAACAGAGTTACCTTGAGAAAAGGAACCCTGTCCACAATATATGAAGTCTGGAAGGGCAGAAAACCCACTGTGAAGTACTTTCATGTGTTTGGAAGTAAATGCTATATTCTGGCAGATAGGGAGCAAAGGAGAAAAATGGATCCTAAAAGTGATGAAGGAATTTTCCTTGGATACTCTATAAACAGCAGAGCATATAGAGTATTTAACTACAGAACAAATGTTATCATGGAATCCATAAATGTGATAATTGATGATGCTCCTACAGATGTCCCAGAAGATGTTGGAACATCTGCTGATATCAAGATTGAAGCTGAAGAAAAGAATGATCAATATAACTTCACTCAAAATGATACAAGGTCAGAAGATTCAAGCAAACCTCCCTCCATCAGAATACAGAAGGATCATCCCAAAGATTTAATAATTGGTGATCCCAACAGAGGTGTGAGCACTAGATCAAGAGAAGTGATTTCAGGTTCTTGTTTTGTGTCCAAAATAGAACCTAAAAACATCAAGGAGGCTCTCACTGATGAATACTGGATTTGTGCTATGCAAGAGGAATTAGGTCAATTCACAAGGAATGAAGTGTGGAATCTTGTTCCTAGACCTAATGACATAAATGTGATTGGTACAAAATGGGTGTACAAGAACAAGTCAAATGAACAAGGAATTGTTACAAAGAACAAAGCTAGACTTGTGGCTCAAGGATACACTCAAATTGAAGGGGTAGACTTTGATGAAACCTTTGCACCAGTAGCAAGGCTTGAATCAATAAGACTACTGTTGGGAATTGCTTGTATCTTAAAGTTCAAGCTATTTCAAATGGATGTGAAAAGTGCCTTTCTTAATGGTTATCTTAATGAAGAGGTATATGTAGAACAGCCTAAAGGATTTGTTGATCCAAGCTGTCCAAATCATGTATACAAACTCAAGAAAGCACTTTATGGTCTGAAGCAAGCTCCAAGGGCATGGTATGAGAGACTTATCACATTTCTTATCAAGCAAGGATACAGAAAAGGTGGGATTGATAAAACCCTGTTTGTTAAAGATGAAGAAGGAAATGTCATGATTGCACAAATATATGTTGATGACATTGTGTTTGGTGGGATGTCTGATAAGATGGTCAAACATTTTGTCAAGCAGATGGAAGCTGAATTTGAAATGAGTCTAGTAGGTGAATTAACCTATTTTCTTGGTCTGCAAGTTAAGCAAATGGAAGACTCAATGTTCATCTCACAAAGCAAGTACTCCAAGAACATAGTGAAGAAATTTGGAATGGAAAATGCTTCTCATAAAAGAACTCCTGCTCCTACACATTTAAAGCTGACTAAAGATGAAAAGGGTGAGAAGGTAGATCAAAGTTTATATAGAAGCATGATTGGAAGCTTGTTATACTTGACTGCTAGCAGACCAGACATTGCATTTGCAGTAGGAGTTTGTGCAAGATATCAAGCTGATCCAAAAGTCAGTCATCTCAATCAAGTCAAGAGAATCCTTAAATATGTTAATGGTTCATGTGACTATGGCATAATGTACTTTCATGGATGCAAACCAATTCTCACTGGCTTCTGTGATGCTGATTGGGCAGGAAGTGCTGATGACAGAAAAAGCACTTCAGGAGGATGCTTCTTTCTAGGAAACAATCTGATTTCTTGGTTCAGTAAGAAACAGAATTGTGTGTCATTATCTACAGCTGAAGCTGAGTATATAGCAGCAGGTAGCAGTTGTTCTCAGTTGGTTTGGATGAAGCATATGCTCATTGAGTACAATGTCCCACAGGATGTCATGACATTGTACTGTGACAACTTAAGTGCAATCAACATATCTAAAAATCCTATCCAACACAGCAGGACAAAGCATATTGATATCAGACATCATTTCATCAGAGATCTTGTAGAAGAAAAGGTGATTTCATTGGAGCATGTAGCTACAGATCTGCAGTTAGCTGATATCTTTACCAAGGCATTGGATGCTACACAATTTGAGAACTTAAGGGGCAAACTTGGAATCTGTTTATGTGATATCTAGCAGTTAATGAGATGTGCCAACATGTCATATGACATTGCATGGCTTAATTTCCAGATGGCAAAACTGGTCTGGACAAGATCTTTGGGAATTCCAATCCTAATCATTTGGACTGTAACGGTTACTTATTTAGGAACTCCTTATAATCAACTATCAAGAGTCTCATTACATCATCTAAAGCGAATCACATTAACTAGCAATTCTTCAGAAATCATAAACCCTAAAGCTGCACATTCATCTTCTTCAACAATGTCTCAAAACCCTAAAACATCTGAAGAAGTTCTCAATCAGAAAGACGTGGTTCATGCTACTCCTATTTCTATGGTGCCAATGCAATCAACACCATTAGACGAGCTCAGGGGAAGCGCTTCTCACTCTAAAAAGGCAAGAACACCAAAGAGAGCTAAAGATCAAGTCTGTAGCAAAGCCAAAGGAGGCATTCCTTCTCCTGCTAACATGCCACCAAAATCTTCAAACTATGTGGATGATTCAATCAAGGAGATTGTCACCCAAATTCTGTTTGAACAAAGAAAGGTGAGTGGGATCTCTGTTCCATTGCAAACCATGCCTGCTCCCCAAGAAGAACAATCTCAAACTGCAGAGGGCACTTCTGCAGAACAAGATGTCCCAATAAATGTTGGAACATCTGCAGATGAGAAAGAAAATTCATCTGATGCTGAACAGACTGAGGTCCAAGAAAAGGCCTCAAGTGAAAGTGATAAAGAAAACTCTGAGGATCAGAATAAGGCCTTAAATGAAGATAATGACAAAGTCTCTGAGGATCAGACCAAAGCCTCAGATGAAGATCTAATTCCTGCTGATCAACAAGCTGAAGAAGAGACTGCTCAATCTCCTCCAGGGGTCAATCTGGAGCAGGACTCTGATGCAGAAATCATAGCATCTGTCAAACCCAGCATAGCCAAAAGACTCAGGTCCAGGCAGGGTAAGATGCAAGCTGAAGCAGCAATTCTTGAAAAGAAGAAAGCCTCTCCAAAGAAAGGGAAAGCTAAAGCCTCTTTTGGGCCATCAAAACAATGGAGTAAAGTTCAAACTCAGAAAAGAAAGGCTGTCACACCATCAGATTCAGATGTTGAATCAGATGTCCCAACATCTCCTCCTAAGAAGAGACCAGCAATATCCAGAGCTTCATCTGCTGTACCAGAAGCTCCCTTGGATAACATATCATTTCACCATGTCTCTAGTGTGAACAGGTGGAAATATGTGTACCAAAGAAGGGTTGCCCTGGAAAGAGAACTGAGCAGCAATGCACTTGAGTGCACAGAACTGATAGACCTCATATCTGCTGCAGGACTGTTCAAGACAGTCTCAGACTTCTCTCCCTGCTATGAACTTCTTGTCAAAGAGTTCATTGTGAATCTTCAGGAAGATTGTTCACATGGTAAGTCCTCTGAATTCCAAAAAGTTTTTGTTAGAGGTAGATGTGTGGAGTTTTCTCCCCAAATCATAAATAAGTATCTAGGAAGAGAAACAGATGGACCAAATGAACTGGGCAAGACAGATAATCAAGTCTGTAAGGTGATAACTGCTGACCAGGTAAAGGCATGGCCTGTGAAGGGAAAACTATCTGTAAGCATGCTTACCAGAAAGTATGCCATGCTGAACAGGATTGGTACATCTAATTGGGTGCCTACTAACCACACTTCCTCAATCTCAACTGGTCTAGCCAGATTTATATATGCTGTTGGAACTCAAACCAAAATGGACTATGGAGCTTTCATCTTTGATCAAACCATGAAGCATGCCAGCTCCTCTGCAACCAAGCTACCCATAGCCTTTCCATCATTGCTGTGTGGTATTGTTCTCAATCAATATCCTGGGATTTTAACTGACAAGGATACTGCCTGCAAGAGAGAGAGCCCCCTGGCTTTTCACTACAAGTTATTCCTCAGTCATCATGCTGCAGATGTTGAAGCTCCTTCTGGGACATCTGCTGGTCCATCCACTGTTAAGAATCCAATCTCCAGAAAGACCTTAATTGCTGAGCTAAAAAGCACCTGCAAAGAGCTTGAAGCTAGAAAGCAGAAGCTTGAAGAAATAATTAAGAGATTGGAAAGTGAAGAAGATCAGTCAGCTGCATCTGGTGAAGACAGTAAAGCTGCAAGTGAAGCTGATAAAGATGAAGACACTGAAGTGGAGGAAGCTACTGAGAGTGATGATTCTGAGTGATCTGTGTATGTGAGGCATTTGTAATGACAGCAATGATTTGTAATTCTGGATAATAGTTCTTTGGCCCCTAATTTTGTGCCTACCAAGGGGGAGAACAACATCAAATGTAATTGCTGTTTAAATGAATGAAATCTGTTTGTTTGCTTCTGAACTGAATAAGTTTTTCTGTTGGAACAAGACTGGATAAAGACAGGACACATATATGTTTGAGGGGGAGTAATCTCAAATAAAATTCAACAGAAAAGTAATGATATACTCTGATAAAAAGAACTTCTGCTGCACTCTGAAAACCAGAAAAGATGTTAGCCAAAAATTAGCCAAAGGGGGAGTTTGTAGATGTTTAAGAATTGGCAGAATTTTTGACCAAACAAGAAATGTTAAATTCAGTTCAGAATGTCCTATCAGATGTTGGGACATTAGCAAACAGAGTATGTGAACTTGGTTCAGGATGTCCTACCAGATGTTGGGACATTGTATAAATGACTAAGTTCAGTTTTGTCAGGATGTCCCAACAGATGTTGAGACATCTCAGACCTGCTACCAGAATTAATTATTGATTAACAGATCAGAGATATTTAAGGAGAACTATCTGGAATTAATTAATGCTGGATAAAACAGACCAAGGCGCATCTGTAGGGAGTTTTTAAATTGAAGATTCAGATTAAAACAGAAGACCTAATGCACCTAGAATATAGGAGGTAACAAACCCTAAATTCAAGGTGACAGCTGCTGCACATTAGGGCTGGATCATTCTACAGAAAGCCCAAAATTCAGAACCTATTTAAACAACAGAATCTCATAGAATTGTACACGAATTTCAGAAGACTAAATAGGGTGTCTAGTGTTTTAATAGCAGGTTGCTTTTATGTACCACTTTATGAGCTTTTAAGCAAAAGTGCATTTGTGACTTGATTGAAACTGTGAAGTAAAATCAAGCTGTTATTTTTGAAGGATGTCTTCAACTTTTGTAAACTTGTAAACTTGATCACTGGGTGATTAAGGGGGAGTGAGTAGGGTACTCTTATCTAAGTGAGTCTTAGGTAGAAATTGCATTGGGTAAGTATTAAGTGATAGATTAAACAGGGTGGTTTAAGTCTAGAATTAATATTACTAATAGTGGATTTCCTCCTGGCTTGGTAGCCTCCAGATGTAGGTGTGGTTATACACTGAACTGGGTTAACAAACTTCTGTGTTGTTTATTTTTCCTGCTGTTTAAGTTTTGGTTAAAATTTGTCAAATGTCCTATTAAGTGTTGGAACATCTCTTAGGACATCTCATTACAGAATTTCAGTGATGAAATGAGAGTTTAATTGCTCTCTGAAACTTGCGTGCCCTAATTCTTTCTTGCTTCGATTCAGCCTTGTTAGGAAGTATAAATTTGCTTTGATTAGGGGTTTTGGTTCGTGAGTGAGTGGGGATCATTTCCCAATTCTTAGATTTCATTTTAGTTAGGTTTTTAGAGTTTTGAGGATTTTCAGGGGAGATGCTGGCCGGAGAAGACGACCGGAAGTCTTCTCCGGCAGCCTGAAAGTGATTTGTGCCCTAATCCTGTCATTAACTCTAGTTTGAATTTGGACCGTGGATTGCCTTTGACTGGTTGACTTCACGCGTGAGTGAAAGGCCCAGATTCGTTTGATTAGCCCTAATTCTTTTCATTAGTTTAATTAATTCATAATTAAATTAATTAACTCAGAGACAACCTGGACCCTTGGATAGCGCGCGTGGTCAACATATTCAAACTCAGACTCAATCCTGGCCCTCCCTTCTGATTACCTTTCATTTTGTTTATTTTAATTTCATTTCTTTTCCATTTAATTTGCACAATTAATTTAAAATAGTAAAAAGTCTTAAAAAATTATGAAACTTTTTCTCTGAAGTTTTATTATTTTTCATGACACAAAAATAATTTCATTTTATTTTTTATCATTAAAAAAGTATTTTTAAATATTTAAAAGAGTATTTTTAATTGATTAATGGAAATTAATTAATTAAAAATACTTTTAGGTATTTAAAAATCACCAAAAAATTCATGAAAGGTTCTAAGACATTTAGAAACATTGTCCAACCTTCAAATCAAATTTCTTTTTTGATCTTGATGCATTTTGAGAATTTTTCATTGAATTAAAATCATTTTTATGCATTAATTTGATCCTAAGTTCAAAAATTCATTTCTTCCTATCTATGAAGAGTTGGACATTGATTCTTCTTGCATTGCATTGTGTTTAGCATGTAGTTTTTGAGATAAAATGGTCATGATTTGATCTTGCATTTTTCATTTGTTTGGCATTTCTTTTGTTTAGGAACCCTAAAAACCCTAATAATTTGTAAAATTCATAACTCAAGATTGGTTAAGAGTTGAGACCTCCCCTTTGGACTTTGGTTTAGTATAGGATTAGGGTTTCTTTGAGTGGCATTTTCCATTTTTTATCTTAGGGTTTGTTTCTGTTTTGGGTTTTTGTTTGTTGTTTGTTTCTATAAACCCTAATTTGGGCTTCCATTTGCATCCTTCTTGCATTCTCTTGCATAACATGACTTGCCATGACATTTCAAGCATCCATTTGATTCATTTGACATCTTAAGACATATAGAAAGCATGTTTGATCATTGCATCTTGCATTTGCCATGTTATATGCCATGTATGTTTCATAACTTTTCATGTTCATTCATGCTCCTTAACTTGCTCCATATGCATTCATAAACTTGTATGAACATCTCTATGCCTTGCCTCATGTTTGTAGCATCTCATAGCATCATTATCATCATCAACATGCTTCTGGTTTTGTTTAGCATCCTACCATTTCATCCCATTTTTGCATTGCATTGCATTTCTTTCTAACATTTCAGGTGGTAAGTGAACTTGAGAAGTGAATTTGCCTTCACTTCTCATAACTTTTCTTTTCATCTCTCTTGCATCCATTGCTGCATTTTTATATGTGTTTGAGTTTGAGCTTGCTCATTCTTCTTCTTCCCACTTTCTTTCTTCAAGTGACTTGACTTCTTGAATGAAGCAAGTCACTTTGCTTCTCTTGATCCTGTTCATCTGCATCCTGGTGGTTCTCTTTGAAGATTTCTCTTGAAAACCTCACAAACCTTAGGAACAACCAAGCATGATAATGATTAGGGTTTTGATTAGTCTCCCCTCTTAGTTTTACCTTTGTGTCTCTTTTGAGTCTTCTCTTCTCATCTCATAATCAGGGACTAAACCCTAAAGGCTCTAAGGCTTTGTGATTAAGCTTATCCCTGCATCCTTCTCTTAGGATGGAGTGTATAACTTTAATCCTAAGTGTTAAACCCTTGATGTGTTTAAATCCCTTAATCAATTCACTTAATAATTATCAAGGCATCAAGCTTGTAACTTGGGCCTTGCATTAGGGTTCTAATTCTTCCTTAAATGGTTAAGAAGGACTAACCCTAGTGTTAATGGACAAGTCCCCCTCAAGTTGTCTTACAAACCCTAAAAATCACTTCTTCATCATATCATTAAATAAAACCCACTTAATCAAAGGCTTGTTTTGTCATGAGTTTAATCACTAATCATGGATTAAGTTGAGGAGCTTTCCTCAGCTTAAACATTCTCATCTATTATCCTTCTATTAGGATGGTGTAATGAGTCTGTTTAATCCCTGATTATGGCTTAATCTCATTACTCAACACTAAACAAAAACACCAAAAACATCTAAATAATCACAAGTAGGTTAACAATCTTAATCCTGCATCAAAAGGTGATTAAGTGTGAGAATCTGACTTCACACTTAAGGTATTCTCATTACCCCTAATCAGAGGGAAGATGTGATGAGTTTACTAAATCCATTGGTTTAGGCTTAAGCTCATTAACTTATGACAAACTTTCACAAGCAGTAAAAGACTGAAAACACAAAAACAAACAATAATCGTCTCCTCCGGGATTCTTTTCTCATCATCTTCACTCATAAACGAGAACTTGCTTCTTCCGTCTAATGCAAGACAGTTTGCACCTGAGCCAGACAGGTCATACACTTGAGCATAGGCAAGCAAGCAGTTCACAAGTCAATTCATTTTCCAGTCTCTTTGGGTCGAACTACGGTGTTCTGACTTCCTCATTGCACGAGAGGATACGTAGGCATAACTTAACAGTTATCGAACAAAAGTCTCTGTACATTCCCCCTCTTCCCAGCTTCATTCTTTTAGCCTCATGATCTTGAGCATTCCATTCACTTCTTACACTGACACTTCAATTATACACTTCACTCTCTTTTACACTGACACCTGTACATCTCTTCCAGCTATTTCATACACAGATCACACTGACACTACCCCTTTAAAACACAAATCTTTTAAGTGTGGATCCCGTCGAGTACGGCGGACAATCTGGGTGCTAATACCTTCCCAGGTTGTAACCAACCCCCTTTCTCAGTCTCTCTGGTTCGCAACCGTCTTATCCATGTCTTTCTAGGTCTATGCAGCATTGCCTTTCCTCCGGGATAAAAATGCCTAGCTGGCGGCTCTATTCATCTCCAGTGAGTTCACGGCTGTGTGTTCTCACTGTTCCCTTCGCCGACCGTTCGCGTCTGTACCTTCATCTGATCTATTTCATTTGTCGGGAGCGACAGCTTGGCGACTCTGCTGGGGACCCTTATACTGCAACCAGGGCTTCTGGTTCTTTTTGTGGGTTCCTCCTAGCGCTTGATTGATTTGTGTTTACTGGGGTGTTATGTGCTTATTTGTGCTTGTATATTTGTACTTATTTTGCTTTATGTACAGTTTGCTTTACTGCCTTCTTTATTGCTTTTGCATTATATCATATTGTCATACTGTGCTGCTGGCTGGATCTGTTGTTTGCTTTGGTGGGTGGGTGTTCCATTGAGAGTTAAGGTCTTATACCTGGGACCTGAGTGACACCTAGGCTAGAGTGAATCATATTCTTTCCCATTCCATTTCGGTCTGGTGCGGGAATATGAAACACGGTTCAGATATGGGTTTCTTCTTGAGAACTCTGTGTTGCAGATTTCCTGCAGTGCTAGGGCTATCTGGGAAGCCTGCTAAGTCTGGATGACCTTTTAGTATTGACCTTCAGAAACTGAGGTGAATTAGAGGAGGAACTTTTATGGTTATTGTAAACACTGTACCTCCGGGTTAGAAGTGTTTACCCTTCCCCTAACTGATCCAAGTCTGAGGATCCTTGTTCTAGAACACCACCTGTGAGGGGGTTGGGCTGTTTACAGGTTTGCAGGTACCTTGACCTCAGAATACCTTGTTGCTTTGATTGTTTAAGAATACTCCAATTTGGGACAGTTCTTGTGATTCTAAAACCCTGGACATGTGGCTCTTTATTTGAGCCCCCCACCTTGGTTACTGGATTTATAGACCTCCAACTGGAATTCTTGAGCACACTTGGACCTATATCAGGGCATTTTGATCAGATCCAGCTCAGTCACAGACCCCTGCATTTCATTTGCATACATAATCATTGCATCATATTGACATTTGCTTATTTGTGTTTCAGGGTATCCATTTCCATCTGGTTTTGGTTTTGACCCCATCTTCAGTATTGACTTGTCTTCATCAGCTATCTGCTTCAGTTATCACCTGCACCAGCCAGTCAGTGGCCCACTCCTTCAGTATTATCATCAGCACCTGTCTCTACTCAGTCTCAGCATCATGGCTCCTAAAAAGAGCAATATCACCTATCACTTCTTCCAGCCAGAGCTATCAGATATCAGGAGGATTCAAACCCTGATCACTCCAGATCACATACCATTGTTCAGGGAAAGTTATGGGGATATACTTGACATGGTTATGGATCTGGATCCATCACAGAGGAGCCTGATCCACACCTGCATTCAGTTCTATGATCCCCTACTAAGATGTTTCACTTTCCAAGACTTTCAATTGGGCCCTCTTTTAGAAGAATACTCATCTTTAATTGGTATACCCATCAAAGGTGGAATCCCATTCAACCCTGAGATGGTCTTTCCTGCTAATGGAGAAGTAGCAAAGGCTTTGCATCTGGAACCTGTCCTGATTGAGCAGCATATGACCTCTAAAGCGGGAATCCCTGGGTTCCATCTGGATTTCTTGATCTCTCAAGCTACCCTGAAAGCTTCTTTAGGGGAGTGGAAAGCTGTCTGTGCTCTATTGGCCTTGAGCATATATGGAATAGTATTGTTTGCAGATGAGCCTCGATTCATCAGTAAGAATGCAATCCATCTGTTCATCCTGAAGAACCCAGTGCCCACTTTATTGGGGGATCTCTACTACTCAGTGCATTAGAGGAATGAAAAGCAGAGGGGAAGATTAGTGAGGTGTTGTGCTCCATTGTTCCACACTTGGCTTCTCAGGCATCTACCCAGGACAGATGCATTTCTGAACCCTCATCAGCAGAGCAACTGGGCTAAGAGACTCACTGCTCTAACTTCAGCAGATATCAGATGGTGCACTCAAAGCACCAAGGGCAGGGATATCATCACCAGCTGTGGGCATTTTCCTAATGTGCCTTTGATAGGAGTTAAGGGTAGTATCAATTACAACCCTCTGCTGTTTAGACGACAACTGGGCTATGCACTGGTCCACACTCCTAAGGCACAGGACTTGGTTGAGACTCTTTATTGCGAGAACAAGCTTAATCTGGCTATTGTTAGGCAGGCAGCCTGGGCCTGGGATAATGTTCAAACCAAGGGAATAACCATTCTGGGGAAGTGCAACAATGTGGCATCAGCACAATATTATGAATGGTCCCGTGCCAGGGCCCAATTCTCTGGGATGCCCTTTACCATAGAATACACGCCTGAATCATCTTCAGTACCCCCTGCCACTATCAGTTTGGAGGAGTTCGAGAGCTTGAAGGAAAGAAATGAGAAGTTAACCCAGGCTTTGCAGAAGACCCTCCGGGAGAGGAGTGAAGGTATGAGGGAGATTGAAAGGTTAGAGAAGATGAGAGTAGATCATCTGACTAAGATTGAGAAGTCTGGAAATTATATCAAAAAGTCTAAGGCTGGAGAACAAATTCTGAAGAATGCTTGCAAGGAGGCCCAGTTCCAGAGAGCAAGGACAGACTTGTATTTGAAGGAGAGTCAAGCTCGGTGGGTCAGGATCACCGAGGCTCGTACTTTGGAGGACAAGAGAGTTCAAGACAAGATGGAGCAGCTGGAAGCTAGTGCAAAAGAACAGCAAGAGGCCCTGGAAGCAGCCCAGAGGGAGATATCAGAGCTGAAAATCAAAGCAGGGGTGAAGAGGTCAAAGGACCAAACTCAGCACAAGAAGCTAACAGCAGCTGTTACGACCCGGAATCTCCTCATCAGGAATCTCACGGAGCGTCCGGCTGATCCTGTGACCGAAGCACTTCTCAAGGAAGTTCGTGAGGATGAGTTTGGTCTTGGTGTTTGACCATTTGTTTGTTGTTGCTTTCTTTCCGTGTACTTTTATTTTCTTGTAATGTATTTTGACCCCTTAGAGGGCTTGTGTTGTAAAATGAACAAGTTGTATTATTTCGCCTTCTGTAATATATTTGTGTTAGTTTGCTTCATCTGAGTTTTCTTCAAGCAACAACAACAGCATCTTCAGGGGTCTGGAAGGGTCAAAACTGAAGGCCAAACCGGATACCTTGAGAACAAATAAGCATAACTGCATTGCATGCTAACCCTTTTTTTTTGTTTTGTAGGTTTTGTTTTATTGTTGCTAACCTCTGTTGTGATGCCTCAGGAACTATTGCTAGGCGCCGGGTATTTCCCCTCAACCGTCCGCACCGTTATCCAACCCGAAACAACCTTCCGGGAATTCAAATGGATCAGATGCAGCAGGACCTTACTGAGGTCAGAAATCAAATGGCAAATGAAAGGCTAGAGATGAGGAATCAAATGACTCAGTTTATGGAAGTTATGAACAACATGGCTCAGAGCCAGGAAAGATTGAGAGCCATGGTGGAAAGGCAAAATCAAGAGGATCCACATATAGGGACTGCCGGTACCAGTAACAATGAAAGGGTACAACCTCACGTCAACCCTCCGGTATTTGGACCACACCTCCATCCTGAGGTCAATATTCCTGCAAATGTTCAAGGGACTGCCACCGCAGCTAGGGTACTTCAAGAAGATCCCCAGGAGGACCAATTCACAGTAATGGGTGCTGGGGAGGAAGCTTATGATAGAAGATTGGATGAGATAGCTGAGAAATTGAGGTCCTTAGAATCTCAAAACTCTTTGGGCTTCGATGTCATGGACATGGGCTTGGTAGACGGGGTCAGGATCCCCCATAAGTTCAAGCCTCCTTGCTTTGAAAAATACAACGGGACTTCATGCCCCCGGACTCATTTGCAATCATTTCTGGGGAGGCTGAAGGCCTATACAATGGATGAGAAGCTCTGGATGTTCTATTTCGAAGACAGCTTGACTGGAGCGTCAAGAGAATGGTACTCTCACTTGACAAGGGCAACTATTAGATGCTGGAAGGACCTGGCAGAGGCCTTCATCAGACAGTATCAGTATAACTTAGATATGGCACCCAACAGGACTCTCCTAATGGGAATGTCACAGTCATCTAGAGAGAGCTTCAGAGAATATGCTCAAAGATGGAGACAGCTTGCTGCTGCTGTCCAGCCACCTATGTCTGAAAGAGAGATGGCTGATATGTTCATGAATACCCTTCAGGGAACCTATATTGATAGGCTAGCTGCCTTCTCATCTACCAGCTTTGCAGATGTAGTCATAGCCGGGGAGAGAATTGAAAGCCTATTGAAAATGGGTAAGATCTCAGACAATGGTGCAAGCTCATCCAGTAGTACAAGAAAGCCTTTTGCAGGCCCGAGGAGAACTGGCGAGACCAATGCCATCCACACCAACAGGGGTAGGCCCCAATATGTTCACAGATCTGTGGCTGCAGTCACCATCCCTGCTCCGGCTCATCCACAACCAGTCTATCAACCCCCTCAGCAAAACTATCAACAACAACCTCAGTATCATCAACAAAATCAGTATCCTCCAAGAAATTACAACAACAGCAACACCAACAACAATAACCAGCAAAGGCCATTCCAACAGAGGCCATCTCAAGTTAACAGAGTGATCGATCCGATCCCCATGCCATATGCTACATTGCTGCCACAGCTTCTGAAACTCAACCTAGTTGAGCTAAGAACGTTGGCACCTCCGGATCCCAACAGTTTACCCAGGAACTACGACTCCAACGCTAGGTGTGCCTTTCATTCAAACGCACCTGGCCATAGTACGGAAAAGTGCAGAGCCCTGCATATGAAGGTACAAGACCTGGTGGACTCGAAAGCTCTGAATTTTGCACCGCCACCCAATGTCAACAAAAATCCTATGCCAAATCATGGTGGTCCTAGAATTAACGCTATTGAAGAAGACAAACCGTCTTATTTAATAACCAGCGTGGGTCAGATCCGGACACCGTTGGTAGAAATCAAGGCTCAACTCCTGGAATGTCAAATGTTCCCGGGGTGTGAGTTGGGTTGTGCTTACTGCAATATCTCTGTAAATGGGTGCGATAATTTGAGGAATGGCATAGACAGCCTTATTCAGAGTATCCAACTTCAGATCACCACATCATTTCCAACAAATCCCGCAATCTCATCAGCAACGGTTTCAGAACCTCCTACAACTGCAGCAACCGTTGTTCCTGACAATTCTTCTGCTTCATCAACAAGTACTTCCGCTATCATCTCAACTGATCAGTTTTCAACAATCTTTCCTGCTACAACTTCAGCTTCACTCCATTTCGAATCTCCTACAACAACAACATCCATACTTCCGACAATGTCTCCTACAACTCCAGCAGCCAATCATGAAGATGTCTCTACTGTCACCATATTTTATGATCCTGAAAGCAACTCCGCCTACAACTCAGAAGGTGCTGCTCCCATTAGAGCACCAGTTACAATTTATTACGATCCACAGACTATTACAGTTTCTTCAACAGTTGCAGTCAGTCCAGTCACTATCATGGTGCCTGGACCAATACCTTATGAAAGCAGCAATGCCATCCCCTGGCATTACGGCTCTGACCTGTACTGTGAAGGACAAAGAATCACTTTTGAATCATCGACCCCTGCACTACAAATTGACAATGTGGGAGGAGGCGGAGGCTTCACTCGAAGCGGACGTCTTTTCGCTCCACAAATTCAGAGACCCACAGCCGAAGCAGAAGCTGCTGCCAAGGCAAAAGGGAAGAGCCCTGTGCAGGAAGATCAAGCTGTTAAGGAAGCTTTGAAGACACCATTCGATCAAGAGGTTGATGAGTTCATGCGAATCATCAAAAAGAGTGATTATAAAATAGTGGATCAGCTTCATCAGACGCCTTCCAAGATCTCAATCCTATCATTGCTTATGTGCTCCGAAGCCCATCGGAATGCATTACTCAAAGTCTTGCACGCAGCTTACGTGCCTGAAGAGATCACTGTCAATCAGCTGGAAGCAATAGTGGGAAATGTTAATGCTAGTCACGGACTAGGGTTCACCAATACTGACTTGACAACGGAAGGCCGCAACCACAACAAAGCCTTGCACATAACCATGGAATGCAAAGGTGCTGTCCTTTCCCATGTGCTGGTAGACACGGGGTCATCCCTCAATGTCTTACCTAAGAAGGCCCTGGTGAAGCTAGAATATGACGGATTGGCGTTGAGACCCAGCAACCTGGTGGTAAGAGCCTTTGATGGTTCAAAGAGATCGGTTCTGGGAGAGATTGAACTGCCCATAACGATTGGCCCACAGACCTTTAAAACTATCTTCTACGTGATGGATATACAGCCCGCCTACAGCTGTTTATTGGGTAGGCCATGGATTCACGCTGCTGGCGCCGTGACCTCTACCCTTCACCAGAAGTTAAAATATGAGTGGGAGGGTCAAATCGTTACAATCTGCGGAGAGGAGGACATTTTTGTCAGCCACCTGGCTACCTATAAGTACATTGAGATGGATGGGGAGATCCATGAAACAATGAGCCAGGGGTTTGAAGCCTTGAATGTGAATGAGACATCTGCTGTGCCTGGTACTTCAATATCATCATACCAACAAGCCCGGAAGGTTGTTGAGGAAGGAGCTGCCCAGGGCTGGGGCAAATTGCTATCGGTGGAGAAGAAAGAAGACAGATTTGGGTTGGGTTACAAACCAACTCAACAAGATCAAACAGCGGCTGCGAAAGAGCCCAATTTTGTGAGTGGGGGGATGCTTACCCCTGATGCTATCAACTGTCTGGAAGACGAGCTGGAAGAGGAACGCAACCTGGAAAGCTGGATTCGTCCAAAGATCCCGGGGAGCAGTGTCTCGAACTGGTCTTCCCAGGAAATTATAAGAGTTACTCATGCAGAGTAATTATTATTTCCTGTATTTTTATAAGCATGCATCAAAGTCTTGCATCTTGCCCAAGATGACGAGACTCATTTTGTAATCGGGCCATCTGTACTTTTTGTGCAAACAAGATCAATTAATGAAATATCAGACATCTTTTGCAAACGAGTCTTTTTCTTTTTCGTTCACTGTTTTTCCATTTTTTTTTTCTTTTTGTACAAAAAATAAATGGCGGTGTTTTCAAAATGACAACTTCATTTCACTTTTCTAAATAAAGATTAAAATCAAATCACTAAAATGAACAAACTTAACCCTTGCAGAGAGTGCCTTCCAGACAGCACTGACAACAGCACGGCTATGACTTCGTATGACTTTGACAATCCAATCAATCAAGCTGATGAAGGGGTTGATGAAGAATATGAGCTTCCTGAAGAGCTAGCCAGGTTGTTAAGACAAGAGGAAAAGGTTATTACTCCTCACCAGGAGGAGGTTGAAGTGATCAATCTTGGTACGGATGAAGACGTGAAAGAAGTTAAAATCGGGGCCTGCCTGCAAGACTCAGTGAAGAGACAACTGATTGATCTGCTTCAAGAGTATGTGGACGTGTTTGCTTGGTCGTATCAAGACATGCTAGGGTTGGATACCGACATTGTTGTACACAAGCTGCCTTTGAGAGAAGAGTGCCCACCGGTCAAACAGAAACTGCGCCGTACTCGTCCAGACATGGCTATGAAAATCAAAGAAGAGGTACAAAAGCAATGGGACGCCGGGTTCCTTGCTGTGACTAGCTATCCACCGTGGGTTGCTAATATTGTGCCTGTGCCTAAGAAGGACGGCAAAGTAAGGATGTGTGTTGACTACCGGGATCTGAACAGAGCCAGCCCGAAAGATGACTTCCCATTACCTCACATTGATGTATTGGTGGATAACACGGCTCAGTTCTCGGTGTTCTCCTTCATGGACGGATTTTCAGGGTATAATCAGATTAAGATGTCACCTGAAGACATGGAGAAGACAACATTCATCACACCCTGGGGCACGTTCTGTTACAAGGTGATGCCATTCGGACTGAAGAATGCTGGTGCCACATATCAACGGGCTATGGTGACATTATTCCACGATATGATCCATAGAGAAATAGAGTGTTATGTGGATGATATGATTGCCAAGTCCCTCACTGAAGAAGAACATTTGGTAAATCTGCTCAAATTGTTCAAACGTCTGAGGAAGTACCAACTGAAGTTGAACCCCAACAAATGCACATTCGGGGTGCGATCTGGTAAGCTGCTGGGTTTTATTGTAAGCGAGAAAGGGATTGAAGTTGACCCTGATAAAGTCAAAGCCATCCAAGAGATGCCTGCACCGAAAACAGAGAAAGAAGTTCGAGGGTTCTTAGGTCGGTTGAACTACATTTCAAGGTTCATATCTCACCTGACAGCAACCTGTGAACCCTTGTTCAAGCTATTAAGAAAAGAACAGACGGTCAGGTGGAACGAACACTGCCAGAAGGCTTTTGACAAGATCAAGGAATATCTGCAAGAACCTCCAATCCTTATGCCACCAGTTGAAGGAAGACCTCTGATAATGTACTTGACAGTATTAGAAGAGTCAATGGGGTGTGTGCTGGGCCAGCATGACGAGTCTGGTCGAAAAGAGTACGCAATATACTACCTAAGCAAAAAGTTTACCGACTGTGAACAACGTTATTCACTGCTCGAGAAGACTTGTTGTGCTTTAGCGTGGGCTACTCGCCGACTAAGACAGTATATGTTGACCCATACCACCTTATTGATCTCAAAGATGGACCCAGTCAAGTATATTTTCGAGAAGCCAGCCCTTACCGGACGGGTTGCGAGATGGCAGATGATTCTCACAGAATACGACATCCAATACACCTCTCAGAAAGCCATCAAGGGCAGTGTACTATCTGAATATCTTGCTGAGCAACCCATCGATGACTACCAGCCTATGAGATTTGACTTCCCTGATGAAGACATCATGTTCATTAAAGCAAAAGATCATGAAGAGCCTATTCACACTGAAGGGCCTGACCCGGAAGAAGAATGGACTATGATGTTTGACGGGGCTGTTAACATGAATGGCCGTGGTGTTGGTGCAGTACTCATCACACCCAAAGGAGTTCACATGCCATTCTCGGCAAAACTCACTTTCAACTGCACTAACAACGAAGCTGAATACGAAGCTTGCATTATGGGTCTTGAGGAAGCCATTGACCTCAGGATCAAGACTTTAACTGTATTCGGAGATTCAGCTTTGGTAGTCAATCAAACCAACGGCAAATGGTACACCCACCAGGATCATCTGATACCTTACAGGGATTATACAAGGAGGTTATTGACTTTCTTCACAACAGTCAAGCTTGAGTATATCCCTCGGGACGAGAATCAGTTTGCAGATGCTCTTGCTACCATTTCGTCCATGATCAAGGTTCAAGCTGCTAACTTTGTACCTCAGATTTCAGTGTCAAGACTTGATAGACCAGCATATGTATTTGCAGCGGAAGTTGTCAAAGATGATAAGCCTTGGTTCCACGACATTAAATGCTTCTTAGAGGATCAAACATACCCACCTGGGGCAACTTCCAATGATAAGAAGACATTAAGAAGGCTAGCTGGTAGTTTCTTCCTGAATGCTGATGGGTCTTTATACAAGAGGAACTTTGATATGGTACTCCTCAGATGTGTTGACAAGACGGAAGCAGGTTTGCTGATGCATGAAGTGCACGAAGGATCGTTTGGTACCCATGCCGGAGGGCATGCCATGGCTAAGAAGTTGTTAAGATCAGGCTATTATTGGATCACAATGGATGCAGACTGTTGTGCCTACGCCAGAAAATGCCATAAATGCCAGATCTACGCAGATAAAGTGCATGTACCTCCCAATCCTTTGAGCATCGTGTCTTCACCATGGCCCTTTGCCATGTGGGGCATTGATATGATCGGCAAGATTGAGCCAACTGCTTCAAATGACCACAGATTCATCCTGGTCGCCATTGACTATTTCACTAAGTGGGTTGAAGCAGCCTCATATGCAAACGTCACAAGGCAAGTGGTAGCCAGATTTCTGAAAAGAGATATCATCTGTCGATACGGAGTTCCCGAGCGAATCATTACTGATAATGGTTCCAACTTAAACAACAAAATGATGGCAGAATTATGCCGGGACTTCAAGATCCAACATCACAATTCTTCTCCTTACAGGCCGAAGATGAATGGCGCTGTTGAGGCAGCAAATAAGAATATCAAGAAGATTGTGCAGAAGATGGTAATCACTTACAAAGACTGGCATGAAATGCTACCGTTTGCCTTGCATGGGTACCGCACATCAATCAGAACGTCCACTGGAGCAACCCCGTATCAACTTGTGTATGGTATGGAAGCGGTCCTACCAGTCGAAGTTGAATTACCCTCCCTACGGGTACTGATGGATGTCAAACTGAACGAAGCAGAATGGGTTCGGGCCCGATACGAACAACTGAGCCTGATCGAAGAGAAAAGATTGGCTGCAATCTGTCATGGACAGCTATATCAGAAGAGAATGAAGAGAGCCTTCGATCAGAAAGTCAGGCACCGAGAGTACCAAGTAGGAGATCTTGTGCTGAAAAGAATCCTCCCTCCTCATACAGACCACAGGGGCAAATGGACTCCAAATTATGAAGGACCATTCGTGGTAAAGAAAGTTTTCTCTGGTGGAGCACTGATGCTCAGCACCATGGATGGTGAAGAGTTCCCGTCCCCTGTGAATTCAGATGCAGTTAAAAAATACTTCGCATAAAAATGACCCGCTGGACATAAAAACAGAATGTAAGTCCAGGCAAAAATAGGGCATCCCGGCGAGTCAAAACAGAATAAAAGACTCGGGCAAAAATAAGGGAAAATAAATAAAAATGTACACCCGCTGAGTTGAAAAGCCGCATTGGACAACTCAGGCAAAAATGGGTATCCCGATGGATCGAAAACCCGAAAGGGCGATCCATGCAAAATAAGGGAATAAGCGAACAACTGCATTCTGAATTCGTCTGTATCACTTGCAACTCGGAGAGCTTCAAAAGGATCAAGCTTCAATCAGAATCAGCCTTCTTCAGAAAGCAAGGCGAGAAGAACGTCATTGTCATACGAGTTATAGCAGAAGAGGAAGCTCCTTTGAAAGCGTCGTCAACATCGCCAGCACTTTTGTTTCTCAATTTGTAACAATCTCCTTATTTTAGGAGATTTGTTTCCTTGACTGTATCTTGCCAATTCAGGGCACAAGAATTAATAAAATCAGATTTTTCAGTCATATTTCGTCTTGTACATATTTCGTTTGCAAAGAATGTCTGATGTCTCTGAAACTAATTGCATAAGTACAGATGTTTTTCACTAAAAAAATAGAAACACATGCTTGCAGGGAATATACTTACTCTTGAGAATGCTTAACTCCTATGACGGAATCCAGTAAAGGATACCTCGGGACCTTTTGTGCGTTTCCTTATCTTTGCAGGATTGCAGGTATCCAGAACGCAACCTGGGGCATGCAAGTTACATCCCAGCAAGTTGGCAGGTCAACAAACAGCCTTAGCACTCAAGGGGCTTTCTCCCCAGCTGAGTTGCCTCTCATAACTTCCCCAGTGGAGTTGCCATTTACTACCTATCTCCATCAGAGTTGCTAGACATCACGGAAGGCGCCTACATCCCCAACAGAGTCAATGATCTCTCTTTCTCCCCAGCCGAGTTGCCATCTCGCCCTCAGCCGAGTACAAAATCAGGGAATCATCTCCCCACAGAGCTCCAGCCTCTGTCCAGAAGAGCAGCGCATGAAGGATCACAACAGAGTAAAGAGAGCTTCTACAAACCCCAGCTGGGCCTCTCATTTATTAGGATAGGTCTATCAATGACCCATATCCCCAAGCAGACATCACCTCATGACGGATCTACCAGTGATCTCATCCCCAGCTGGGATGCCTGTTTCAGCAGATCGATCAAAGATCTTCGCAGCAACGGGATCCGAATCCCGGTTTTGGTATCTTTGCATAATCATGGCATTTGCATCATATTCACCCACAAAGCGTAGCATTCCGTCTAACACGGAGCATTACGGCAAAAATCCAACGCATAGCATAATCATAAGCCATGTTCTGAATCAACACCTGTGAATGATTACAGTTCATCAACATACGGAAGAAAAATCCCCACCAGAGTTCCCAGCAAAAGCAGTTGCCTCACAAATCACAAACATGACACCCGTCCGTGTTATATCCCAGCAGAAAGCCAAAGACATCCTCTTTGTACTCACATATACTTATATACACTTTCTTGGCACTCGTCCGTGTCATATCCCCAGCGCAGTCGCCTAGACTTTGTGTATCAGATACTTGTTTATATTACACTCTTCTCCTTTTTGACACTCGTCCGTGTCGCACTCCCCAGCAGTTAACTACTCATACTACTCAGATACTCGTCCGTATCTTGTATATACCTTTTATATCCCCTCAGATTCGACATTGGTCCATGTTCTCTGTTAACCAGTTGGTACTCGTCCGTACCATCATCTCAGAACATTGCGTCTAGTGTTTGTTTCTACATGATACTCGTCCGTATCATAGTCTTAAGGATGTTCGTCCGCATCTTTAATCCACACACCGTGTCAAACACTTGTGTCTTCTTGAATATAGATACTTGTCTGTGTCTACTATTCCCCAGAAGGGTCCTTTCAAATTTGATACTCGTCCGTGTTCTTTGTTAACCAGTTGATACTCGTCCGTATCATCATCTCTGAGCATGTGTCAGTTTGTTTCTACCCGATACTCGTCCGTATCGTAGTCTTAGGGATGCTCGTCCGCATCTTTGATCTATATACAACGTATAAACACTTATATCTTTTGTTTCTTGGATATGAACACTCTCCCGTGTTTACTACTCCCCAGTAGATCGCCAACAAAGCAATTTTCTTTTTATCTGACACTCGTCCTGTGTTATGATAAACCCTGAGAGCAGCCGTACCCTGCTAGGTGGTCGTCCTCCACTTCTTGATGGTCATCCTCCATCATGCTCATCCGATGGTCGTCCCCATCGTTGATTTTAGCAGCCGTCCCCTGCTAGGTGGTCGTCCTCCACCTCTTGATGATCGCCCTTCATCATTTCATCCAATGGCCGTCCCCATTGTTGATTTTTGGTTATCTGGCATTCGTCCTGTGTCATGAGAAACCTCGAGAGCAGCCGTACCCTGCTGAGTGGTCGTCCTCCACTTCTTGATGGTCGTCCTCCATCATGCTCGTCCGATGGCCGTCCCTATCGTTGACCTTTTATCCGATGGCCGTCCCCATCGTTGATATTTTCGGCAGCCGTACCCTGCCAGGTGGTCGTCCTCCACCTTTGATGGCCGTCCCCATCATATTTCTTTTATTCCCAACAGAGCAGCCGTACCCTGCTAGGTGATCGTCCTTCACCTTTGATGGTCGTACCCCATCATCTGTTTATTTCATTTATTCTTTAACCCGATGGCCGTCCCCGTCGTGGTCCCGTTTCCTTTTTAGCCCGATGGCCGTCCCCATCGTTGGTTACTTTACCTTTATGAACTTGATGGTCGTCCCCGTCATGTTTCATTAACCCCCGGAGATTTTTGCAGTTTTATCGTGATGGCCGTCCCCATCATATATTTCATTTTCCCCAGCTAGTCGGCCGTCCCCGTCTTAGCTTTATTCTTTTATCCCCAGCATGTCGGCCGTCCCCGTCATTGCTTTATTTTCCGCACTTTTCTCAGCATGTCGGCCGTCCCCGTCATTGCTCTTTACCCAGCAGTCGTCCTCTGCTCGACGGTCGTCCTCCGTCGCCCACACTTTACAATATACTTTATTTTCCTTTTACAATCTATATCCCTTTTCTTCTTCATTCCGTGAGTGCAAATTTTGGACTGTCTTTGGTATTCAACCACAAGTTATCTTGTTTGCCTGTTAAGCCGTTGCTTACAACCTGCACAGCTAACTCATGTTTGAATAGGGGCAGCTGTAAACACCCCAAATTTTCCCTCACCCATTCACACCATGGCTTGTGATCATCTCATATGCATAAACACAATCATATCATCTCATATCTCATTTTTAATTCACTGCATAGTTTCTAAGTCGTCTGCATCTAGGGTTTGTGATCTGAGCAATCCCAGAGCCTTTTGAGCTACTCCAAAGGCCACCAATCATTTCAAAGGGATCTATGTGTGTCCAAGCATCATATTATATCCTCTCAAAGTCAAGAATGCCAAAGAATCACAAGAACTAGGGTTTGTATGGATGCAGAGCCCGGTTTGACTGCACAGTTGACCTAAAATTAGGGTTTTGGTTTCAGAGGCCATAACTCCAAATTTTTTGGTCATTCTTGTTTCCATTGGTCTCTATATGGTATAGGGAGTATGCATATCAATTTTCATGAAGAAATTCCATGGGGAAGTCATCTGATCAAGAGTTGACTTTCTGGACAAGTCAGTGCAAAATCAGGGCATCTGAGGCCCCCAATGACCCAACCAATGGTTGATCTTCATCATTTTGAGTGTATATGATCTTTATTTGATCATGGAAGAAGGTTTAAGTTCACAAAAATCAAGAATTTGGAGTTTTGGCAAATGTTGACTTTTTGGGCATAGTTGACTTTTCAAGAATGCTCCATTTTTGGTCATTTTTCAAGCCTTGATTCTTGGTCCAAAAATGCTTCAAATGAAAAAACTTTGGTCATGAAAGTTGTAGATTACATCTTTCCCTTTTCAAAAAGTACAAGAACATGATCAAACTCTTCTTGGATCAAAAGTTATGGCGTGACAAAGTTGGCTAAAATCATTGATTTTCAAGGCATGCTTCAAATGTGAATTTTGCAAAACCATGAACCAATGCCTTTTGTAACCTCTAATTCATTTCAAACCATGACATAAACATTCTACATGTCCTAAAAAGTCAGAATTGGACCAAAGATCACATGTGTTTAGTTCATGTAACAAGGCATTTTTCATGAAATTTCAAAAGGTGACAACTTGCAAAAGCACTCATCACACTTCCTACAACTTGCAACCTTGGATGCTGACCTTGCTAGCTCTCTCACCACACCATGCTGCGCAGCCCCTAGCCCTTGTACCAAGCTATCACCTCACCATACTTCTCTTACACAAAAGGTGGACTTTGAGCAAAAGCAAACTTACCTATCACAGCAGGCCATGTCACATCATCCAGCCAATTGGATTAGTTTATACTTTTCATTTGCAAGCCATTTTGAGACATCAAGCAAGGCTGAAACACTTGACACTATCACATACACCAAAATACACCATTTTTGCATATTCCTTCGAATCTGCCTCCACAAACTCAGAACATCAAAACCATCTTCACCAATCAACTCACCATGCTTCATTGAGCTCAAAGCAACCAAGAACCAGGCCTGAAACAAGCTGTAACCTCACTTCACCATTTTCACCCCCAAGTTGCAGTTTCCTTCGAAACTCTCACTACAGCTCACAAACATCAAAACAAACTCCATAGACCTTCTTTATTCATCACCCTGACCACAAATAACCTCTCACCATTGCCAGAAACAGCCTGAATCACCATTGACATTCTCAACTGGGCTTGGAGCAGAAACTGATCAAACTCTTCATCCAGCCAACATAAATTTCTTCCAAGCATTCAAGCATCATCAGGAGGTCATAAGGAGTGGATTTCACCAAGAGAAGTGGCCAGAAAGTCATCAGAGTGAAAGCTTCGAATCTCAGGTAGCTCAAGAAATATTTTTCCAGAAATCATTTCTTTTGTTCTAAACTTGTTCTTTGTGTCTTCCTGATCATGAATATGCCTTTGGTTTTGCAAATGGTGATGAAATGAGAGTTTAATTGCTCTCTGAAACTTGCGTGCCCTAATTCTTTCTTGCTTCGATTCAGCCTTGTTAGGAAGTATAAATTTGCTTTGATTAGGGGTTTTGGTTCGTGAGTGAGTGGGGATCATTTCCCAATTCTTAGATTTCATTTTAGTTAGGTTTTTAGAGTTTTGAGGATTTTCAGGGGAGATGCTGGCCGGAGAAGACGACCGGAAGTCTTCTCCGGCAGCCTGAAAGTGATTTGTGCCCTAATCCTGTCATTAACTCTAGTTTGAATTTGGACCGTGGATTGCCTTTGACTGGTTGACTTCACGCGTGAGTGAAAGGCCCAGATTCGTTTGATTAGCCCTAATTCTTTTCATTAGTTTAATTAATTCATAATTAAATTAATTAACTCAGAGACAACCTGGACCCTTGGATAGCGCGCGTGGTCAACATATTCAAACTCAGACTCAATCCTGGCCCTCCCTTCTGATTACCTTTCATTTTGTTTATTTTAATTTCATTTCTTTTCCATTTAATTTGCACAATTAATTTAAAATAGTAAAAAGTCTTAAAAAATTATGAAACTTTTTCTCTGAAGTTTTATTATTTTTCATGACACAAAAATAATTTCATTTTATTTTTTATCATTAAAAAAGTATTTTTAAATATTTAAAAGAGTATTTTTAATTGATTAATGGAAATTAATTAATTAAAAATACTTTTAGGTATTTAAAAATCACCAAAAAATTCATGAAAGGTTCTAAGACATTTAGAAACATTGTCCAACCTTCAAATCAAATTTCTTTTTTGATCTTGATGTATTTTGAGAATTTTTCATTGAATTAAAATCATTTTTATGCATTAATTTGATCCTAAGTTCAAAAATTCATTTCTTCCTATCTATGAAGAGTTGGACATTGATTCTTCTTGCATTGCATTGTGTTTAGCATGTAGTTTTTGAGATAAAATGGTCATGATTTGATCTTGCATTTTTCATTTGTTTGGCATTTCTTTTGTTTAGGAACCCTAAAAACCCTAATAATTTGTAAAATTCATAACTCAAGATTGGTTAAGAGTTGAGACCTCCCCTTTGGACTTTGGTTTAGTATAGGATTAGGGTTTCTTTGAGTGGCATTTTCCATTTTTTATCTTAGGGTTTGTTTCTGTTTTGGGTTTTTGTTTGTTGTTTGTTTCTATAAACCCTAATTTGGGCTTCCATTTGCATCCTTCTTGCATTCTCTTGCATAACATGACTTGCCATGACATTTCAAGCATCCATTTGATTCATTTGACATCTTAAGACATATAGAAAGCATGTTTGATCATTGCATCTTGCATTTGCCATGTTATATGCCATGTATGTTTCATAACTTTTCATGTTCATTCATGCTCCTTAACTTGCTCCATATGCATTCATAAACTTGTATGAACATCTCTATGCCTTGCCTCATGTTTGTAGCATCTCATAGCATCATTATCATCATCAACATGCTTCTGGTTTTGTTTAGCATCCTACCATTTCATCCCATTTTTGCATTGCATTGCATTTCTTTCTAACATTTCAGGTGGTAAGTGAACTTGAGAAGTGAATTTGCCTTCACTTCTCATAACTTTTCTTTTCATCTCTCTTGCATCCATTGCTGCATTTTTATATGTGTTTGAGTTTGAGCTTGCTCATTCTTCTTCTTCCCACTTTCTTTCTTCAAGTGACTTGACTTCTTGAATGAAGCAAGTCACTTTGCTTCTCTTGATCCTGTTCATCTGCATCCTGGTGGTTCTCTTTGAAGATTTCTCTTGAAAACCTCACAAACCTTAGGAACAACCAAGCATGATAATGATTAGGGTTTTGATTAGTCTCCCCTCTTAGTTTTACCTTTGTGTCTCTTTTGAGTCTTCTCTTCTCATCTCATAATCAGGGACTAAACCCTAAAGGCTCTAAGGCTTTGTGATTAAGCTTATCCCTGCATCCTTCTCTTAGGATGGAGTGTATAACTTTAATCCTAAGTGTTAAACCCTTGATGTGTTTAAATCCCTTAATCAATTCACTTAATAATTATCAAGGCATCAAGCTTGTAACTTGGGCCTTGCATTAGGGTTCTAATTCTTCCTTAAATGGTTAAGAAGGACTAACCCTAGTGTTAATGGACAAGTCCCCCTCAAGTTGTCTTACAAACCCTAAAAATCACTTCTTCATCATATCATTAAATAAAACCCACTTAATCAAAGGCTTGTTTTGTCATGAGTTTAATCACTAATCATGGATTAAGTTGAGGAGCTTTCCTCAGCTTAAACATTCTCATCTATTATCCTTCTATTAGGATGGTGTAATGAGTCTGTTTAATCCCTGATTATGGCTTAATCTCATTACTCAACACTAAACAAAAACACCAAAAACATCTAAATAATCACAAGTAGGTTAACAATCTTAATCCTGCATCAAAAGGTGATTAAGTGTGAGAATCTGACTTCACACTTAAGGTATTCTCATTACCCCTAATCAGAGGGAAGATGTGATGAGTTTACTAAATCCATTGGTTTAGGCTTAAGCTCATTAACTTATGACAAACTTTCACAAGCAGTAAAAGACTGAAAACACAAAAACAAACAATAATCGTCTCCTCCGGGATTCTTTTCTCATCATCTTCACTCATAAACGAGAACTTGCTTCTTCCGTCTAATGCAAGACAGTTTGCATCTGAGCCAGACAGGTCATACACTTGAGCATAGGCAAGCAAGCAGTTCACAAGTCAATTCATTTTCCAGTCTCTTTGGGTCGAACTACGGTGTTCTGACTTCCTCATTGCACGAGAGGATACGTAGGCATAACTTAACAGTTATCGAACAAAAGTCTCTGTACATTCCCCCTCTTCCCAGCTTCATTCTTTTAGCCTCATGATCTTGAGCATTCCATTCACTTCTTACACTGACACTTCAATTATACACTTCACTCTCTTTTACACTGACACCTGTACATCTCTTCCAGCTATTTCATACACAGATCACACTGACACTACCCCTTTAAAACACAAATCTTTTAAGCGTGGATCCCGTCGAGTACGGCGGACAATCTGGGTGATAATACCTTCCCAGGTTGTAACCAACCCCCTTTCTCAGTCTCTCTGGTTCGCAACCGTCTTATCCATGTCTTTCTAGGTCTATGCAGCATTGCCTTTCCTCCGGGATAAAAATGCCTAGCTGGCGGCTCTATTCATCTCCAGTGAGTTCACGGCTATGTGTTCTCACTGTTCCCTTCGCCGACCGTTCGCGTCTGTACCTTCATCTGATCTATTTCATTTGTCGGGAGCGACACCCCTGCTTGCATGGATATCATTTGTTTCACCCGCCCTTCGGGGTCCTGCAAAAGGTTTTATGGGGTTGTTGGAGGAACTTGCACCATTGTCAGAGATTTTGCCCATCTTCAAAAGACTCTCAATTCTCTCACCGGCTATAACTACATCGGCAAAACTGGTAGAGGAGAAATCAACAAGTCTATCAATATAAGTTCCCTGCAAGGTGTTCATAAACATGTCAGCCATCTCTCTTTCTGACATGGGTGGCTGGACAGCAGCAGCAAGTTGTCTCCACCTCTGAGCATAATCCCGAAAGCTCTCCCTTGAAGACTGAGACATGCCCATTAGAAGAGTTCTATTGGGAGCTATGTCTAGGTTGTACTGGTATTTCCGGATGAAGGCTTCGGCCAAGTCTTTCCAACATCTTATAGTAGCCCTCGTCAGATGCGAATACCATTCTCTTGAACCTCCAATCAGGCTGTCCTCAAAATAGAACATCCATAACTTCTCATCCATGGTATAAGCCTTGAGTCTTCCTAGGAAAGATTGCAGATGAGTACGCGGGCAAGAGGTACCATTATATTTCTCAAAGCAAGGGGGTTTGAATTTGTGGGGAATCCTCACCCCATCTACCAGCCCCATATCCATCACGTCAAAGCCTAAAGAGTTCTGAGATTCCAAGGACCTTAGCTTTTCAGCAATCTCATCCTGTCTTCTATCATACACCTCATCCCCAGCCCCAATAACAGTGAATTGTTCCTCTTGGGGATCCTCTTGCAGGATTCTGCCCCCAGCAGTATTGCCTTGAACATTCCTCGGGATGTTAACATCTGGATTCAAATAGGGCCCATACTCTGGTGGGTCGATACGGGGATGTCCTCGTTCATTATTGCTGGTTCCCCCTGTCCCAAGGTGGGGCTCTTCAGGTGTCTGTCTTTCTACCAGCTTTCTTAACCTCTCTTGGCTCTGGGCTAAGCCAGTCATTACTGCCATAAATTGAGACATTTGGTTTCTCATTTCGACCCTTTCGTTTGCCATCTGATTTCTTACTTCAGTCAGGTCCTGCTGCACCTGATCCATTTGAATGCCTGGAAGGTTGTTACGAGTTGGGTACCGGTGTGTGCGGTTGACAGGGAACACTTGGCGACGAGCAATGTTTCCTAAAAGCACAACAAAGTGAGAAACAAAGAATAAACAAAAACCTACAAAACAAAGAAAAAGTTAGCATGCAATGCAGTATGCTTATTTGTTTTCCAAGGTATCTGGTTTGGTTCTTGGTTTTGACCTTTCCAGACCTCGAGGAGATGCTTGATGATGTTGAGAAAAGAAGCCCAATGAAACAAACTAAATATATTACAAATGATGAAAAATACATAGTCTGTTTACAATACATGCCCATGGTGGGTCAAAAATACAACAAAAAGGGAAAGTACATCAAAAGAAAAGAAATACAAGCAGAGAGGAATCAGACATCCAGCCCATAGTCATCTTCCCTGACTTCCTTCAGGAGTGCCTCAGTCACTGGACCAGCTGGGTGCTCTGTAATGGTCCTAATGAGGAGGTTCTTGGTAGCAATGGCATTAGTCAGCTTCTTATGCCTGTCCTGATCTTTCGATCTCTTTAACCCTGCTCGGAGTTTCAATTCTGATATCTCCTCCTGAGCTGCCAACAAAGCTTCCTGCTGCTTCTTCTCATTAGCCTCCAACTGTTCAATCTTGGCTTGAGTTCTCTGGTCTTCTTATGTACGGGCTTTGATGATCCTGACCCACCTAGCCTGGCTTTCTTGTAGATAGTGCTCAGCCCTAGCTTTCTGAATCTTGGCCTCCTTGCAGGCATTCTTCAATATTTGTTCCCCGACTCTTGCCTTCCTTATGTAGTCCTCTGTCCTTTCAATCTTGGTCAGATGCTCAATCTTGAGCTTTTCCAATCTTTCAATGTCCAGACGACCGTCACTTCTTTCCCAAAGAGTCATCTTTAGAGCTTCAGATAGTCGTTCATTCCTTTCTTTCAGCTTTTCAAATTCCTCCAGGCTAGCAGTTGATGCAGGTTGTACTGTAGATGGTCCAGGTGTGTCTTCCAAGGTGAAAGGCATCCTGGTGATCTGAGCTCTGGTACGGGACCAGTCGTAGTACTGAGCTGAAGCAACATTGTTACATCTTCCAAGGATGGCTGTCCCTTTGGTCTGGATGTTGTCCCAAGCCCAGGCAGCTTGCCTGACAACAGCTGAATTAGGTTGCACTTCACAGTATAGGGTCTCAGCTAAATCCTGTCCTCTGGGAGGGTGAACTAAGGCATATCCCAATTGTCTCTTAAGCAGTAAAGGGTTGTAATTGATGCAACCTTTTACTCCTATTAGAGGAAAATTAGGGTATTGCCCACAGCTGGTAATAATATCCTTGCCTTTGGTGCTCTGGGTGCACCATCTGATATCATCTGATGTTAATGCAATGAACCTCTTGGCCCAATTCTTCTGCTGATGTGGGTTCAAGAAAGCATCTGATTTAGGCAGGTGTCTGAGTAGCCAAGAGTAGAACAAGGGAGCACATCATCTGACCAACTTCCCCCTTTGTTTCTCATTTCTCTGATGGATGGAGTAGTAAAAATCCCCTAGCAATGTAGGCACTGGGTTCCTCAGTAGAAACAAGTGGATGGCATTCTTACTGACAAATTTAGGCTCATCTGCAAACAATATAGCCCCATATATCCTGAGGGCTAAAAGTGCACAGACTGCTCTCCACTCTCCCAATGTAGCCTTCAGGATGGCCTGAGAAATCAAAAATTCCAGATGTAAACCAGGAATCCCAGCTTTTGTTGTCATGTTTTGTTCAATAAGGGCAGGCTCCAAGTACACTGCCCTTGCTATCTCTTCACTTCTAGGAGCAGTCATCTCTGGGTTAAAGGGGATCCCTCCTCTGATAAGCACTTCAATCAACAAAGAAAACTCCTCCAATAGAGGCCCTATCTGAAATTCAAGAAAGGTGAAGCACCTGAGGGGAGGCTCATAAAACTGCAAGCATGTGTGGATCATGCTTCTCTGAGAAGAATCAAGATCTATGACCATGTCTAAAATACCCCCATAGTGCTATCTGAATAATGGAATGTGGTCAGGTGTGATAAGAGACTGGACTTGCCTGATACCATTCAATATGGGCTCAAAGAAGTGATAAGATATGTTGCTTTTCCTTGGAATATCCATGAGTGTTGGTGAAGAAGCTGAAGTCAAATGCTGATGAAGATCACAGACTGAGAAGCTGGAGGTAAGTCTCTGACAGACTGATGCAGGTGAGTCTCTGACAAACTGAAGGAGATAGCTGAAGAAAAATGCTGAAGAAGATAACTGAAGCTGAGGTCTAAGCAGTAGAAGGGGTCAAAACCAAACCAAGTAATGAGGTGGATACCCTGAAAAACAAATAAACAAATGTTAAATGATGCAATGATGATATATGCAAATGATATGCAAGGGTTTGAGATCAAGAGCTGGATCTAATTATCTGTCTTGATATAAGGGCCATGTATGTTCAAAGGTCCGGATGGAGGCTCAGAAATCCAGTAACCAGGGTGGGGGACTCAAATAAAGAGTCACATGTCCAGGGTCAATCACAAGAACTGCCCAAAGTGAAGTATTCTTAAACAAAACAGTAACAGGGTATGATGTGGCCAAGGGTTCCTGCAAACCTGTAAACAACCCAAACCCCTCACATGTAATGTTCTAGAACAAGGATCCTCAGACTTGGATCAATTATGAGAAGTGTAAACAGTTCTAACCCGGAGGTACAATGTTTACAATAACCATAAAGGATCCTCCCCTAATTCACCCCAGATTCTGAAGGTCAAAATAAAGGTCATCCAGACTTAGCAGGCTTCCCAGATAGCCCTAGCACTACAAGAAATTTGTAGCACAGAGTTCTCAAGAAGAAACCCACATTTGAACCGTGTTTCATATTCCCGCACCAGACCGAAATGGAATGGGAAAGAATATGAACCACTCTAGCCTAGGTGTCACTCAGGTCCCAGGTATAGGACCTTAATCACTCAGTGGAACCCCACCCACCAAAACAGAAACCAGATCCAGCAATGATAATGACAGTATGATGTATAAGAAACAGTAAAGAAAGCAGTAAATAAAGTTGTACATAAAGCAATAAATAAAGCAAATAAATAAACACAATTAGCATATAACACCCCAGTAAACACAAATCAAACAAGCGCTATGAGGAACCCACAAAAAGAACCAGAAGCCCTAGTTGCAATATAAGGGTCCCCAACAGAGTCGCCAAGCTGTCGCTCCCACCAAATGACACCGGGTCAGACGGGGTACAGACGTGAACGGTCAGCGAAAGAGAGAGAACATGAAGATGAACTGAAAAGAGTCGCCAGCTAGGCATTTTTATCCCGAAGGAAAGGTAATGCTGCATAAACCTAGGAAAGAAACGGATAAGATTGTCGCGAACCAGAGAAACTGAGAAAGGGGCTTGGTTACAACCTGGGAAGGTATTAGCACCCAGATTATCCGTCGTACTCGACGGGATCCACGCTTGAAAGTTTGTGTTTAAAGGGGTAGTGTCAGTGTTATCTGTGTGCAAAAGCTGGAAAAGAATGCAAGTGTCAGTGCAAAAGAAGTGTGAAGTGAAATGAAGGAGTGTTAGTGTAAGGAAAGAGTGCAAAACTCAAGACAATGAGGCTTAAAGAATAATGCTGGAAGAGGGGGAATATACAGAGACTTTTGTTCGATAACTGTTAAGTTATGCCTACGTATCCTCTCGTGCAATGAGGAAGTCAGAACACCGTAGTTCGACTCAAAGAGACTGAAAGATAAGTTGGTTGATGAACTGCTTACTTGTCTATGCTCAAGTGTATGACCTGTCTGGCTCAGGTGCAAACTGTCTTGCATTAGACGGAAAAAGCGAGTTCTCGTTTGTGAGTGAATGAGATGAGAAAAAGAATCCTGAAGGAGACGATTATTGCTTGTTTTTGTGTTTTCAGTCTTTTATTGCTTTTTGGAGTTTGTCATAAGAAAATGAGCTTAAGCCTAAACCAAGGGTTAGTAAACTCATCACATCTTCCCTCTGATTAGGGGTAATGAGAATACCTTAAGTATGAAGTAAACACCTCACACTTAATCACCATGATGTAGGATTAAGATCATTAACTTACTTGCAATTATTTAAATGTTTTTGGAGTTTTTGTTTAGTGTTAAGTAATGAGTTTAAGCCATAATCAAGGATTTAATGGACCCATTACACCATCCTAATAGAAGGATAATAGATGAGAACATTTAAGCTGAGAAAGGCTCCTCAACTTAATCCATGATTAGGGATTAACCTCATGACAAAACAAAGCCTTTATTAAAGTGAATTTTAGTTAATGATAAGATTAAGAAATGAATTTTATTGTTTGTAAGACAACTTGAGGGGGACTTGTCCATTAACACTAGGGTTAGTCCTTCTTAACCAATTAAGGAAGAATTAGAACCCTAATGCAAGGCCCAAGTTACAAGCATGATGTCTTAGTGATTTATTAGATGAATTGATTAAGATATTTAAACACATTAAGGGTTTAACACTTAGGATTAAAGTTATACACTCCATCCTAAGAGAAGGATGCAGGCATAACCTTAATCACAAAGCCTTGAAACCTTTAAGGTTTAATCCCTGATTATGAGATGAGAAGAGAAGACACAAAAGATGACACAAAGGTAAAACTAATGGGGGGACTAATCAAACCCTAATTAATCATACTTGGGTATTCCTAGGGTTTATGAGGCTTGCAATAGATCTTCAAGAAAGAGCCACCAAGGAAGAAGCAGATGAAATGAGGAGAAGTAGAAAGAAGTAAGTCAACTTACTCTACTTAAGAAGATAAGTTGCTTGAAGAAAGAAGGTGAAGAGGGAACATGAATGAGCAAGCTCACTCTAATACACATACAAAATGCAGCAAAGATGCATGAGAGAGATGAGAAGAGATTATGAGAAGTGAAGGCAAATTCACTTCTCAAGGTAACTTACCACCTGAAAAGTTAGTAAAAGGAAATGAAAATGAAATGAAAATGAAAAGAATGCAAAGATGCAAACCAAAACCAGAAGCATGTTCATGATGCAAATGATGCAAAGAGATGATACAAATGTATGTAAATGATCATACAAGTGATGAAGATGCAAATGAAGCATGAAAGGAGCATGAAAGTTCATGAATGCACATGAAATGAAATGAATGCATAACATGGAAAATGAATGATGCAATGATAAAACATGATTCTAATGTGTCCTAAGATGTCTTATATGTCATGTGAATGCATAAAAAGTCATGGCAAGTTCATGGATGCAAGCATATACAAGATGGATGCAAATGAAGATGAGAAATTAGGGTTATATGAACATGTGAGATGCAAAACTCAAAAACAGAAGCAAATCATAAGATAAAAAATTGAAAATTCACTCAAAGGAACCCTAAAACTATACTAAGTTACCATCCAAAGGAGGAGGTCAGAAGCTAAACCTAGAAGGAGTTATGAGTTTCCTAAGTTTCTAGGGTTTTAAGGGTGACTCTCAATGTAAAATGCCAAACAAATTGAAAATGAAAGATAAAAATGAAACAAAATTTTTTTAGGAACTAGAAGTCATGCATAGAACAATTCAAAAGAATCATTCACAAACTCAATTTGGTTTAAAAGTTATGAATTTTTGAAGTTAGGGTTAAAAATGTACAAATTTAAGAACCCTAATTCATTGAAAAAATGTCAAAGTGTGATCAAAACCAAAAATAAATTTGTGTGGTGAGTTTGTAAATGATTCTAAATGTTCAAAGATGTTCTCTGAATTTTTTTGTGATTTTTAAATACTTAAATGTATTTTTAATTAATTAAAATCAATTAACTAATTAAAAATAACATTTAAATGATTTAAAAATATTTTTTTAATTCAAAAAATAAAAATAAAAATATTTTTGGTTTCTTAAAATTAATAAAATATTTGATAAAAATTTTCAGAATTTTTTGATGGTTTTTACAATTTTTAAAAATTCATACAAAATAAAATAAGAAAAATTAAATAAAAATTAAATAAAAATTAAATAAATTGAAAGTAAGCAGGATGGATGGCTTGGATTGATTCTGGGTTTAAAAGCATTGACCACGCGCCAAATCCAAGGGACAAAATTTAAACTTCACTAAACCTGATTAATTAATTATTTAATCCTAAATTAAAACTAATGATCTAATCCTAGACACTCACTGCACGCGGGAAAGACACATCTAAGGGCCCAGATTCAAACAAGAAACCCTAACCCTAATTAGCATTTAATCACTCTCAGGTGGCCGGAAATGACCTCCGGTCATCTTCTCCGGTCACGCCTCCCCTGAGAAATTTCCAAATCACTCTCTAGGTCATTTATGGAGCTCTAAAGCTCCAGATTGACTCCTCTCACTCTCCTAAGATCAACCCCACCCTCAAAAACAATTTCTTTTCACTCAATCTCAAGATTCGAAGCAAAAATCAAAAATGGTGAAACTTTCAGAAACTTCATACATGCTTAATAATCAATCATTTTCAAAACCAAAAGGTGCAGCGTGATCAGTGAAGCATGGAGAACAATCTAAGAACTTAAAAAATCATTTCTGGAAAATTTGTTCTTGAGGTTACCTGAGTTGAAGCTTTTGAAACTTGCATTTTCTGGGCTCTTCTTTGGTGCTTTTCCACTCCCTTTGGTCCCCTTATGCCTCTGGAATGCTTGGAAGGATTTTATATGGAGTGTTTTGAAGGTTTTAGTTCAGTGGTGATGAAAATCGTGTTTTTGTTTGAGGTAGTTTCAGGCTGTTTTGAGGGGTGGTTTGTGATTAGTGATTGATTTGAAGATGAATGGTGGAAGAAGTTTGAAGTTTTGTTAAGTGTGTTGAGAGTTTCGAAAGAAAATGCAAGTGGGGTGATTTTTGTGAACTAGGGCAATGTCGAGGATTCAGGCTTGGTTCTTGTGTGAAATGAGTTCCATAAGGCATGTATGTGAAGCTGTGATAGGTCAGAATAGTTGGTGTGGGCTATGCTGATTGGTATGGGTGAAAATGCAAAAATTCAAGGTTGGTTGTACTTGAGGTATGGGGAAGTGGCAGGATGGGATTTGGGCATGTCCTAGTTCAGCTGAGATCAAGGAATGCTTGTGAATCAGATTTGATGAGTTGTGGCAAGTGGATGAGAGGTTTTGTACCATTTTGCATATTCATGAAGTTTTGGCCCCTTTTGGATTTCTTGATGTGCAAGTAATGAAAATGTGAGATTCTTGGGCCAACTCTGAGTTTTAGGCATTGCATAATGTTTGTATGATGATTAGAAGTCAATTTGAAGTCACAAAATGGCTTGGCATGAGGTTTTGCAAAAATCCCTCTTTGGCATGAAACTTGAAATTATGTGATTTTTGCCAACTTTGAAAAGCCATAACTTGAGTTCCAAAATGAATTGGATCTTGTTCTTGTACTTTTTGAAAAGGGAATGATCCAATATACAACTTTCATGACCAACAATTTTTCATTTGAAGCATTTTTGGTTAAGAAAGAGGAGGTTGAAAAACTTTCTCAAAATGGAAAGTTTACATTACAAGTCATTTCCATTCTTGGCAACTTTTGGTCTTGCTCACTTTTATTCAAATTTGTGATCTTCTAATCACTTAAATGATCAAATAAAGACCATATAACTTCAATTTGATGAAAAATCCACTTTGGTTCCATGTTGGGGGGCCTCAGATGCCCTGATTTTGCTCTGACTTGCTCAAAAGGTTACCCAGTGATCAGATGACTTCCACAATGAATTTTTCCATAAAACTTGGTATGTATGATACTTATAACATATTAAGACCAATAGAAACAAGAATGACCAAAAAAATTGGAGTTATGGCCTCTGAAACCAAAACCCTAATTTTAGGTCATCTGTGCAGTTAAACTCTGGCTCTGCTTCCATGCCTTGCCAGTTCTTGTGATTTCTTGACTTCCTTGATCTTTGGAGGATAAAATATGATGATTGAACATACATGGACCCTCTTTAGATGATTGAGGACCTTTGGGGTGGCTTATATGGATCTTGGATTGCTCAGATCACAAACCCTAGATGCAGATGAACCTGACCTAATGCAGTGAAGCAAAAATGCAACATGATATGCCATGATTGAACTAATGCAAACATGAAAGATCACAAGCCATGGTGTGAACTTAGTGAGGGCAAATTTGGGGTGTTTACACTCCCTAAAGAGGTTTTGGACAAGCTCAGTCTTGAGGATGTTGTGTTAAGACCAAGTAATGTGGTGGTGAGGGCCTTTGATGGTTCAAGAAGAGTGGTACATGGAGAAGTAGACCTCCCAATCAAATTAGGCTCTCAAGTCTTCAAATCTACTTTCTATGTGATGGATATTCGTCCTGCGTATTCTTGTTTTCTTGGGCGCCCCTGGATCCATGGGGCAGGTGCTATGACTTCCACCTTGCATCAAAAGTTGAAATATCCGGTGAAAAACAAAATTGTCACTGTCTATGGTGAAGAAGAGTACATGGTTAGCCATGTGAATACTTTAAAATATGTATAAATGGAGGGTGGATTGGTTGAAACTCCGTGTCAAACATTTGAAGTTGTTTCTTACTCTGCTCCTGTTCCTCAGTCTGTCCCTGCTTCTGAAAGAGCTCTTGTGGTTACTAGGATACCTCCTGCAATGGCCTCCCTCAAAGATGCTAAAGTTGTGGTTGAAAAAGGTGGTTGTGCTATTTGGGGTCACCTTCCCAACATCCCTTACAAGTCTGACAAGTTTGGTTTGGGTTTTACTGCAGAATCTCAGAGGGCTGCTCGTCGTGCTCGTGCTGTTCGTATCACTAATAAAGGGGTCATAAAAGATAAAATCAATGTTGTGGGTGACCATGATGAAGACTACAACCTAGATGATTGGATCTTTCCTACCATGGGTGATGGGCTCAACAATTGGAAGGCTGAAGACGTTATTCCTATCTCCTTTAGTCAGGAGTAAATACTATTATTGTGTTCTGCTTTAAGTTTGTAATTTCGAACAATAAAACCTTTTAAGCCTTGTGTCTTACCCGGGGCACAATGGTATGCTTGTTTCGGGATGTCATTTCATTTGCATACTTCATTCAATAAAATCAATGGACGTTTCGTTTTCGTAAATATTGTGCTCCTTGTCTTTCTTTTATTATTATTTCTATTTTATCAGCTATGTGTTCTTACACACACCCACATCACTAAAATGCAGATCCTCATCCACTCTGGATCCTGTTGATAACAGTTCTACTATTGCCAATTATGATTTCGAGAATCCGATCTATCAAGCTGAAGATAGAAAGGAGGAAGATTGTGAAGTACCTGTAGAGCTTGCTAGGTTGTTGCAACAAGAAGAGAAAGTTATACATCCACATGAAGAGCCAATCGAAGTTGTGAATCTAGGAACTGAGGAAAATAGGAAAGAGGTTAAGATAGGGGCTGAACTAGAAGATGGTGTTAAAAACAGACTAATCCAGATGTTACGTGACTATGTGGAAATCTTTGCTTGGTCATATGAAGATATGCCAGGGTTGGATACTGACATTGTGGTTCACCGTCTACCGGTAAAAGAAGATTGTCGTCCAAAGAAGCAAAAGGTTCGCGCATGTGTCCTGAAATGTCAGAAAAGATTAAAGCAGAGGTGATGAAACAATTTGATGCAGGGTTCTTAGCTGTGACTTCTTATCCTCAATGGGTTGCAAACGTGGTACTAGTACCTAAGAAGGATGGTAAGGTACGCATGTGTGTGGATCATAGGGATTTGAATAAGGCCAGTCCTAAAGATGACTTTCCACTTCCACATATTGATGTTTTGGTAGACAACACTTCTCAGCATAAGGTATTTTCTTTCATGGATGGTTTCTCTGGTTATAATCAGATTAAGATGGCACCAGAAGATATGGAGAAGACTACATTTGTTACGCAATGGGGTACTTTTTGTTATAAGGTAATGCCATTTGGTTTGAAGAACGTTGAGGCAACATATTAGCGTGCTATGGTGGCTTTGTTTCATGACATGATCTGTAACACCCTTCTACCCCAAAAAAAAATATTTAAATAATATCAGAGTAATCATCGAGAAGGGTATCACATTTCATCATAATTCAAAACAAACAGTGTTCTGTCCTGTAACACGGGTTAATCAACATCAAGAATAACATATAACATTTCGCAGCGGAATATTTAAACTTCATAATTCAAAACTTCATTAGTTTACTTCATAAACATAATTTTCACCATCCTGAATTTAACATCATAAAAAGAAAAAAAACATTTATCCAAATAATAACATAACTGAAAAAAGTTTAGCAAAAGAAAACCCATCACAGTGTTACATGACACAGAGCAGGACACATAGACCAAAACCACTTCTAAGGAACACTAAAGCACGCTCCGAGACTCATGAATAACTCCTCTTGCACTGCAAGCCTATTCTTTATCATCTGCAAGTTACCCACGAAAGAGGCAACATTTCCAAGTAGGCAGGGTGAGTAATCATAATATATCATAAACGTACCAAAATATAGAACATAAATAAATTAGTACAACATATCATGACATAATCAACTATAAAATTCAGCAACAACAACAACACGATCATGAAATTAAGCAACACCAACACAGTCATGAAATTCATCCAGAATATGCAATTCTAACATCCTGATATGCAATATGCATGTGGTACCAATTTCATCATGAGATGGATACATGACCATCAACCCTCCACAAAGGAGCACATTGTAAATCATCGAAACACTTCAATCCACACAATGGGATTGAAGCAATAAAATAGGTCGAAGCCCCATCGTGAATGTTATGAAATGCAATGATGCGCTACATCGTAAAATTCATCAAAATAAATCGCATCATTCATTTCTCATCAGCAAACCAATCATCAAATAATCATATATATCATCATGACATTACACCCAGAACATTGGTTCTATAACCACTCTGACACATCAAGAGTTGACCCGTACCCGATAAATTATGAGGTAATTACAAGGTTGTTTCATAAATTCATTTATCAAAAAATATTACATTTTTCTCATTTTTATTCATCAAAATAAAGTTCAGTTTATGCTCTTTCTGACGCTTCAAACGGAATGTGAAACGGACTTACAGTTTGAAAGTTATGGATTTTTAAAGAATTAAAATTTGTCATCCAAACAGTGTTAACCGGTTAACCCATAGCGTTAACCGGTTAACGCCTGCGAAATTCCAGAAATTCACCAAAAATTACAATGGTTAACCGGTTAACCCATAGCGTTAACCGGTTAACGCACGTTTTACAGCAGCTTTCTGCTACTCAATTGCAGACTGCTTCTACACCAAAGACCCCCAAATCCCATTACGGGTTTCACATCAAAACACTCAAAAACCATTCAAAAACATCAATTAAACATCAACAACATCAAGATAACAATTATACAAACAAATATATGATTATAACTCATTCTTATCACTCTAATTCATCAGGATTTCTCTCATAAACTCCACCTAAATCAAAACCCCTAAAACTCATAAACTCATACAATCTTAATCTATTCATAGTCCAATTACTACACATTTATAATAGATTATAAAAACTCCCCATACCTTAGAGAATTTCGCCGCTTTACACTCTTCTCTGGGGTTCTCCACAGCCTCCTGACTCTGAGCTTCCTCTTTCTTCAGAGAACTTCACCAAACACGATAGAAAACCAAATGAGAAAAACTGATCGTGTATTCCTTTTTACCAAAACACATTCCATTTGAGTCTTTTTCCTCATTACCCTCATCTATTTCACAAAAGGACCACCTTACCCTTTTTCTTTAATATATTTTTAATAATAATAATAAAATAGTATAATAAAACACTATTAATCCTTATTATATAAAAATACTATTTTTCTCCAAAATTCTCTAATTAATCCCAAACTCTCCAATTTTTCTAAATTAATTAAATAAATGACTAAATAATTAAATTTAGATTTTCGGGGTGTTACAACTCTCCCCTACTTAAAGAATTTTCGTCCTCGAAAATTACCTGAAGTAAATAGAGTCGGATACGACTCCCTCATCTGATCTTCCTGCTCCCAAGTCCAACTTTCTCCAGCTGATCCTCCCCACAATACCTTCACTAAAGCAATTTCCTTGCCTCGTAGTTACTTTAATTCTCTACCATCAATCCTCACTGGTAACGCTTCAATCGTCAGATTATCTCTCACCTGAACATCATTTATCTGAATTACATGTGACGGGTCCGGAATGTACTTCCTCAACTGCGATACATGGAATACATCATGTAAATTCTCAAGAGAGGGAGGTAAGGCCACTCAATAGGCCACTTCCCCTATCCTCTGCATAATCTGATACAGACCGACAAAACGTGGGGTGAGCTTTCTAGACTTCAAAGCTCTTCCCACACCAGTCATAGGAGTAACTCTTAAGAACACGTGATCTCCCTCTTGGAACTCAAGTGCTTTCCTTCTCTTATCGTGATAACTCTTTTGACGACTCTGCGATGTTTTCATCCTTTCCTGAATCATTTTTATCTTTTCAGTTGTTTCTTGGACAATCTCTAGCCCAAGAACTAAACTCTCTCCTGACTCATACCAACATAATGGAGTACGACAACGTCTACCATACAACGCCTCATATGGAGCCATCCCGATACTAGCATGAAAACTGTTATTGTACGTAAACTCGACCAACGGCAAATGACTATCCCAAGATCCCCCTTGATCTAATACACAAGCTCTCAGCAAATCTTCTAAAGATTGGATTGTTCTTTCTGTTTGGCCATCCGTTTGCGGGTGATAAGCAGAACTCATCATCAACTTAGTACCCAAGGCATCCTACAAACTCTTCCAAAACCTCGACGTAAACCGCAGATCTCTATCCGATACAATACTTGAAGGTACACCATGCAACTTCACAATTTCCTCAATATAAATCTCAGATAACTTTTGCATGGAATGGTTAATCTTCATCGGCAAGAAGTGTGCCGACTTAGTTAACCGGTCAATAATTACCCAAATCGAATCATTACCTCTAGCAGTCTTAGGTAACCCAGTCACGAAATCCATGGAAATACTATCCCATTTCCACTCAGGAACATTCAATGGTTGCATCATATCTGAAGGTCTCTGATGTTCAATCTTTGACTTCTGACATGTCAAACAAGCATATACAAATTCAACAATGTCTCTTTTCATACCCGGCCACAAAAACAACCTGCGTAAATCCTGATACATCTTCGTAGCACCAGGATGAATACTCAGTCGACTCTTGTGCCCCTCTTCTAAAATACTCTTTTTAATTCCTATAATATCTGGTACATATACTCTATCTCGGAATCTCAAAACTCCATCTTCATCAACTCGAAAGTCACCTGCATTACCTTGATCAACCAACATCAATTGATCAACTAATTTCAAATCAGATTTTTGACCCTTACGAATCTCTTCCAAAATCTCACTGGTCAGCTTTAACATTCCCAATTTCACACTATCAGTAGTAGTTTCACACAACAAGCTCATGTCTCTGAATTGCTCGATCATTTCCAATTCTTTCACCATAAGCATCGAAATATGCAACGACTTCCTACTCAAAGCATCAGCCACAACATTTGCCTTACCAGGATGGTAATTCAAATCAAAATCAAAATCTTTCAATAATTCAAGCCACCGCCTTTGTCTCATATTTAACTCTTTCTGATCAAACAAGTACCTTAAACTTTTGTGATCACTGAATACTTCAAATTTCGAACCAAACAAGTAGTGCCTCCAAATCTTAAGCACAAACACCACAGCTGTCAACTCTAAGTCGTGAGTAGGATAGTTCCTCTTATGAACTCTTAACTGTCTAGAAGCATAAGCAACCACCTTATTATCCTGCATCAAAACTCCGCCAAGACCCATCTTGGAAGCATCACAATAAACTACAAAGGACTCATCTGGATTCGGTAAGACCAACACTGGCGCGGTCGTTAATCTTTTCTTCAGTTCTTTGAAACTCTCTTCACAAGCAACATCCCACACATACGCTTGACCCTTCCTAGTCAATTGCGTCAACAATAAAGCTATCTTAGAAAAGCCTTCAATGAACTTACGA
Source organism: Lathyrus aphaca (assembly GCA_963966055.1). Classification (NCBI taxonomy): domain Eukaryota; kingdom Viridiplantae; phylum Streptophyta; class Magnoliopsida; order Fabales; family Fabaceae; genus Lathyrus; species Lathyrus aphaca. The sequence continues at coordinate 507,289,699 of OZ014520.1, forward strand.
TAGTAACCAGCCAACCCAAGAAAACTACGAATTTCTGTAGCTGACCTCGGAGTCTCCCACTGCAATACCGCATCAATCTTTGAAGGATCCACCGAAATTCCACCACTTGAAATTACGTGGCCGAGGAAACTCACTTCCTTTAACCAAAACTCACACTTAGATAATTTAGCAAACAATTTCTTTTCTTTCAACACTTGCAACACAACCCTCAAATGCTCGACATGTTCCTCTTCTGATTTAGAATATACCAAGATATCATCTATGAAAACCACCATGAATTTATCAAGATACTCATGAAAGATCCTATTCATATATTCCATAAACACACCCGGCGCATTAGAAACCCCAAACGGCATCACCGTATACTCGTAATGCCCATATCTCGTCCTGAAAGCTGTCTTCGGAATATCATCAGCTTTAACTCGAATCTGATGATAACCAGACCTCAGATCAATTTTACTAAAGACACAAGCACCTACTAGATGATCCATCAAATCATCGATCCTTGGAAGTGGGTACTTATTCTTGATAGTCACTTTATTCAACTGTCGGTAATCGACACACAATATCATACTACCATCCTTCTTCTTAACGAGCAACACCGGAGCACCCCAAGGAGAAACACTGGGTCTAATGAACCTCTTCTCTAACAATTATTCTAATTGTTTCTTCAACTCATTCAAATCTGAAGCCGACATTCTATAAGGAGCCATCGAGACAGGACTCGTACCCGGTACTAAGTCCACAGAAAAATCAATTTCACGTTCCGGTGGTAAATCACTTATATCACCAGGAAACACATCATGAAATTCACAAACCACATGCAAATCTGCACTGACAGTCTTGTCATCAACTTGCAATGATGCAGACATTGCAAACATCAAAGCTTCATCCAATACAAGTTCATCCACTTGCTTAGCAGATAAAAACATCAACTCACCATTCTCGCTCAACTCAGGGAACTTCACTGTCTTACTATAACAGTTAATATGAACATAATTGAATTCCAACCAGTTCATACCAAGGATAACATCGATTTTGTGTAATGGTAGGCACACCAAATCCATCACAAAATTCTTCTCAAAAATTGTCAAAAGACACTTCAAACAAACAAGCATGGTAGTCACAGAACCATTAGCAGGAGTCTCTATTATCATATTACCGTTCATATTAGACAACTTTAAACCCAATCTATTAGCACACTCAAGAGAAATAAATGAATGTGTAGCTCCAGTGTCAATAATAGCAATCAACTCAGTATTATTAATAAAACAGGTACCTCTGATCAAGTTGTCCTTCTTTGGAGCTTCTAAACCAGCTAACGCAAAAACTCTCCCAGCATTCTGAGCAGTAGCAGCATTCTTCTTTGGTTTCTGGCATTGGGCGCTGATATGCCCCTGTTCACCACAATTGTAACAGTTTGGGCCCTCATTAGGACAATCACTCATCTTATGCCCAAGCTTGCCACAACAGTAACATTTCATAACTCTGGTGGTACACACATCGGCCTTATGACCTACCTCTCCACACTTGTAACACTTAACAGGTACATTAGCAGCTCCCCTACTTTGCTTCTTCTCATCAGATACCTTCTGCTTCCCTTTATTACCAGTAGTCACATAAGGTTTCCCTCTATACTGACTATTGTCTTTCTTCTTGCTCAGCTGTTTATAGTGAGCTGACCGAGCTCGGCTGTCCTCGTCATAAATACGGCTCTTATCGACCAACTCTGCATAGTTGCGAATTTGTTGGCATCCAATTCCCTGCTTAATTTCAGGTCTCAGCCCATTCTCAAACTTAAGACACTTGGAAAGTTCAGCATCTGCCCTGTTGTAGTGAGGACAAAACTTCACCAACCTTTCAAATTTGGCAGCATACTCTACCACTGTCATGTTTCCTTGCTTCAGCTCAAGGAATTCTACCTCCAACTTACCACGAGCATCTTCCAGAAAATACTTCTTAAGGAACTCCGCCTTAAACACAGTCCAAGTCACCACAACAGCCTCATCCTCTAGACACTGACGAGTATTATCCCACCAGTCTTCAGCTTCCTCAGACAACATATGAGTCCCGAATTGAACTTTCTACGCGTTAGCACATGCCATCACTCTAAATTTTTTCTCAATTGCCTTGAGCCACTTTTGTGCGCCCTCCTGGTCATGAGTTCCTTCAAACACAGGTGGATTATTCCGCTGGAATTTCTCCAAGGCACGAAACTCATCATGCGCATTGTTATGAGCAGTAGTCTGAGCAAGAGCTGCAATAGCATTAGCGAGAGCACGCGTGTTGTTTCCAACCATTCTGCACAACACTTACCACATCAGAAGAGAATAATCATTAAGTAAATAACGACTTGATAACAGACTGACAACAACAAGACTTGGCCGGACAGACCGACCTGCTCTGATACCACTAATGTAACACCCTTCTACCCCAAAACAAAATATTTAAATAACATCAGAGTAATCATCGAGAAGGGTATCACATTTCATCATAATTCAAAACAAACAGTGTCCTGTCCCGTAACACGGGTTAATCAACATCAAGAATAACATATAGCATTTCGCAGCGGAATATTTAAACTTCATAATTCAAAACTTCAAATAGTTTACTTCATAAACATAATTTTCACCATCCTGAATTTAACATCATAAAATGAAAAAAACATTTATCCAAATAATAACATAACTGAAAAAAGTTTAGCAAAAGAAAACCCATCCCAGTGTTACATGACAAAGAGCAGAACACATAGACCAAAACCACTTATAAGGAACACTAAAGCACGCTCCGAGACTCATGAATAACTCCTCTTGCACTGCAAGCCTATTCTTTATCATCTGCAAGTTACCCACGAAAGAGGCAAAATTTCCAAGCAAGCAGGGCGAGTAATCATAATATATCATAAACGTACCAAAATATAGAACATAAATAAATTAGTACAACATATCATGACATAATCAACTATAAAATTTAGCAACAACAACAACACGATCATGAAATTAAGCAACACCAACACAGTCATGAAATTCATCCAGAATATGCAATTCTAACATCCTGATATGCAATATGCATGTGGTACCAATTTCATCATGAGATGGATACATGACCATTAACCCTCCACAAAGGAGCACATCGTAAATCATCGAGACACTTCAATCCACACAATGGGATTGAAGCAATAAAATAGGTCGAAGCCCCATCGTGAATGTTATGAAATGCAATGATGCGCTACATCGTAAAATTCATCAAAATAAATCGCATCATTCATTTCTCATCAGCAAACCAATCATCAAATAATCATATATATCATCATGACATTACACCCAGAACACTGGTTCTATAACCACTCTGACACATCAAGAGTTGACCCGTACCCGATAAATTATGAGGTAATTACAAGGTTGTTTCATAAATTCATTTATAAAAAACTATTACATTTTTCTCATTTTTATTCATCAAAATAAAAGTTCAGTTTATACTCTTTTCGACGCTTCAAACGGAATGCGAAACGGACTTACGGTTTGAAAGTTATGGATTTTTAAAGAATTAAAATTTGTCATCCAAACAGTGTTAATCGGTTAACCCATAACATTAACCGGTTAACGCCTGCGAAATTCCAGAAATTCACCAAAAATTACAATGGTTAACCGGTTAACCCATAGCGTTAACCGGTTAACGCACGTTTTACAGCAACTTTCTGCTACTCAATTGCAGACTGCTTCTACACCAAAGACCCCCAAATCCCATTACGGGTTTCACATCAAAACACTCAAAAACCATTCAAAAACATCAATTAAACATCAACAACATCAAGATAACAATTATACAAACAAATATATGATTATAACTCATTCTAATCACTCTAATTCATCAGGATTTCTCTCATAAACTCCACCTAAATCAAAACCCCTAAAACTCATAAACTCATACAATCCTAATCTATTCATAGTCCAATTCCTACACATTTACAATAGATTATAAAAACTCCCCATACCTTAGAGAATTTCGCCGCTTTACACTCTTCTCTGGGGTTCTCCACAGCCTCCTGACTCTGAGCTTCCTCTTTCTTCAGAGCACTTCACCAAACACGATAGAAAACTAAATGAGAAAAACTGATCGTGTATTCCTTTTTACCAAAACACATTCCAGTTGAGTCTTTCCCCTCATTACCCTCATATATTTCACAAAATGACCACCTTACCCTTTTTCTTTAAAAACTGATCGTGTATTCCTTTTTACCAAAACACATTACCCTCTTTCTTCAGTTGGCAGACGCATTAGCCACCATGGCATCTATGTTTGAGATTAGTTGGGAGGATGAAGCTCCCAGAATCACTATTGATAGATTTGAGAAGCCTGCGTATTGTAATGAGATTGATAACGAAGAATTAGAGGGAAAACCTTGGTTCTATGAAGTGAATGTTGGTGTAAGCCCTAGAGGCCAATACTTTTTGGTACTTGTATCGGATTATTCGTTTAATAATAAAAGGCATTTCTTTATTATGTTTGTCTTTCAGAATAATAAAGTCCCTAGAATAGTTAGTCTGTTTAATGAAATGTTAAGTGTGACTTAATCATGAGATCCCATTAAACATAAAGACATTATTCTTAAAATATCCGTAGTCAAGCTTTATTGCAAAGTGGAATAACATTAAAGCATTGAGACTATTATGAAGATAGACTGATGATCACATCTCATGGATCATGGATAAAGAGTTATCAAGTCTTGACATAGGTATAAATATTAGGAGTAATATTTATACCGGATTGACCCGCTATGAGAATACTACATAGTATGTTATGCAAAGTGTCATAAGTTATTCTCATGGTGATAATGGTGTATTACCACCCTTCGACCTGAAACCACTATGGACCCTAGATGTAGAGTCGGGTGCTTTATTGCTGATCAAACATTATCCGTAACTGGATGATCATAAAGACAGTTGATGGGCACTCCACGAAGCATGCTGAGGGACATGAGTGTCCTAGATGGAATTTGCCAATCCTGCATAACAGGAGAAATGTCTAAGGGCCCAATATTGAACTGGACAAGGATGACACAGTGTATACCTTGTGTTCAATATAGACATAGGGGCAAAAGGGTAATTGTACAAACATATATTATCACGAAAAAGGTTTTGTCAGATCACATGACATTTTCGTGACTTGGGTAGCAGTGATGTGTTGCTAGATACCGCTCACTGTTTATTATGTTAAATATATAATTTAATAAAATTACCAACGTTACGAAATCCTACAGGGTCACACACATAAGGACAGTTTGATGAGAGATAGAGAAATCAAAGGAACACCGTAAGGTACGGTGCACTTAAGTGAAAATAGAAATTCGGATAATATAATAATAATTATTGTTATTTTATAATGGTTATAAAATAATAATAAAATAAATATATTTATTATAATAATAGTTATTATAATAATATATAATATTATTATGGATCATGTGAATTGGGCTTTTAGCCCGCAGCCCACAAGAGAGTCTATAAAAGGAACCCTTGTGATGAAGCTTTCACTTGATGCAATTTCGTTTTTGATTCTCTTTTATCACTCAAATAATTCCGTTCGTAAGCAGCTAGCACTGTGACCGGAAGCTGTTCGTGTGGACTGAGTAGAGGCGTTGCACTTCATCAACGCTTGTGATCGCTGCAGCAAAGATCTGAATTGCCACAAAGAGGTAACGATTCTATCACTGACCATGCTCATTCGTAAGGATCACTAAAGGAAATTTTGTTTTTCCGCTGCGTTTAGATCGCAATTTTCCTTCAGTGAAAAGGTATCTTGAAGCTCAGGAGTTCCCTGAAGGGGCATCTGTTAATGCTAAGAAGTTTCTGAGGAGGTTTTCTGCTAAGTTCTTCTTGAGTAATGGAATTTTGTACAAGCGCAATCATGATTCAACTTTGCTTTGTTGTGTGGATAAGAAGGAAGCAACAAAGATTATGGAAGACATGCATGATGGGATCTTTGGCACTCATTATAGTGGTCATACCATGGCAAAGAAGATATTGAGAGCAGGGTACTATTGGTCTACCATGGAAGCTGACTGCTATCAACATTCCAAAACATGTCACAAGTGTCAAATTTATGCTGATAAAGTGCAGGTACCTCCAGTTCCGTTGAATGTGTTGACTGCTCCTTGGCCTTTTGCCATGTGGGGCATATATATGATTGGTGAGATCAAGCATACTGCTTCTAATGGGCATCGTTTCATCCTGGTTGCCATTGATTACTTTACAAAGTGGGTGGAGGCAGTCTCATTTGCATCTGTTACTAAGAATGTTGTGGCTCGATTCATTAAGAATAATCTCATATGTAGGTATGGCATCCCTGAAAGGATTATGACAGATAATGGCTCTAATCGGAACAACACTATGATTAATGACCTCTACACGCAGTTCAAGATTAAGCATCATAACTCTTCTCCGTATCGTCCAAAGATGAATCGTGCAGTAGAAGCTGCCAATAAGAATATCAAGAAGATTCTACAGAAGATGACTATTACGTATAAGGATTGGCATGAGATGTTACCATTTGTTCTTCATGGTTATCGTACTACAATAGGTACTTCAATAGGGGCAACCCTATTCTCCTTAGTCTATGGTATGGAAGCAGTTCTACCCATTGAAGTTCAGATCCCCTCCTTAAGAATCATGAAGGATGCAGGCTTCGATGAAGATGAGTGGATTCAGACTCGACTTGACCAGATAAATTTGATTGATGAGAAAAGGCTGGCAGCTGTTTGTCACGGTCAGATGTACCAGAAACGGATGATCAAAGCTTTTAATAAGAAGGTTAAGCAAAAGGTATATCAGACTGGAGACTTGGTAATCAAGCGTATCGTATTAGCATAAGGTGATCCTAGGGGCAAGTGGACTCCTACATATGAAGGGCATTTGTAGTCAAAAGGGTATTTTCAGGAGGTGCCATAATGCTTACTACTATGGATGGTGAAGATTTCCCACAGCCCGTAAACGCAGATATAGTTAAAAAATACTACGCATAAAAAGAGATCCGCTTGGTTGACTGGCCTAGGCAAAACTAAGGGCATCCCGGGGAACCAAAAGGGTTCGGGCAAAAATTAGGGATATATATATATATATATATATATATATATATATATATATATAATTGTACACCCGACAAGTCGAAAACCCGAAAGGGGGACTTGGGCAAAAAAGGGTATCCCGGGGGATTGAAAACCTGAAAAGGCAATCCAGGCAAAAGTTAGGGATTAAAGCGTATGACTATGTCTCGTTGGATCACTCATGTAACCTCAACCAATTATGCTACCTGAATTAAGTTCAAACAGATAAAGATCAATCCAATCATTTCTATCTTGACAGCAAAGGATGAGATACTTGAAGATAATGACAATAGTAGAATTGGAACTCAATAGGATTATTTTTCACATAGCTGCTTTTCTTTGTTTTTGTAAAACTTTTATGACGAATTCCTCTTACTAGGATTTCTGTCTCCTTGTACAAACTTTCCTGTGTATAGGCCATTTTCTAAATAAATAAAGTCTCATGTTTAAATTCAAGTTTACTTTTCCCTCGTTTACTTAAGCGAAAACGTCCATTGGTTGTGTTTGAATGTATGTATGCTTTTGAATATGATTGATGTTTACCAGAAATGCATAAAATGCAGTAATAGTATTTACTAAGGACGAACGAGGGAAGGAACCACTGTCCGCTGACCGGGCAGCGGAACCCCCGGCTAAGTCTGCAAAGTGTGATCAATCAGCCGAAATTTAATTTAGTTTATTTAATTATCGGAATTTTAAACTAATAATAAAAGTGTGTTTATTATTATTTATTTGTGGTGATCAGTTATGGCCTTAGTTTATCCTTTATTATTGTTTTGGGATTTTTAAATACGGCCTGCGTGTCGTGCCTCTCTCTCAATCTCTTTATGTAACTTCTTTTCTCATCTCACTCCCTCGTATGTAAAACGAGTTTTCTTATATGTAATGTAATATTATGTTATGAAGAAAAAGGAAGTATTCAATATTAAAGGAGGATAACCTTGGAGATCATGCTTGGAGAAGCTTAGATCGTTATTAGGTTAGCTTAGGTTCTCTCATTGGCTTGAGAGAACAATTGCGTTAGGGGCCATAATTGTATCTTTTTATATGTATGTTGATGCATGTAATTGTATGTTGATGCATGTGAGAGACGTTTTGCATGTTAAGCCGGTGAGATCAAACTAATAACAAATTCCCTCAAAATTAAATATTAAGTTTATGCTTTCCAATTTTTAGCACTCATCAAGACTAGTATCGAGCATTGTAGGTTTCGCCTACGCGAGGTGCATGTTCTATATTAGTAAGGTGTGATGGGATAATTGTAATATCCAATTGCTAAAACAATGGGTCAAACTTAACTAAACAAATTATAATAAGATTATACATGTTTAGAAGCAAGAATTGGGAATGATTCATGTGATGGATCAGAATAAGGAGTTATTCACCCAATTGAAAATATTCGAGAGTTGTATGAGATACAATTGGAAGGAGTTCCTACCTAAATAACTTAGTTTTGTGTAATCAGCCTAACGCTGACTTAAAACAAAGTGAAACATGGATCTCGACCCACTAGAAAGTCTTCCAACGGGATTTTCCGAATCAAATGATGAGGGTCATTTGTTTTGAATAAAATAGTGGGAGCATATTTGATTAAAGGCCTAATTAAATATGTTGTTTTAATGATACTTATATTTTCATATTTCTCTTGTAGATTACCATGACAACAAACACATCGAACAATATTTTGCGATCCATCCTAGATAAGGAAAAATTGTCTGGGACAAATTTCCTGGATTGGCACCGTAATCTGAGGATTGTCCTCAAGCACGATAAGAAGCTGTATGTCTTGGAGACACCAGTTCCTGAGGAGGAACCTCCTAGTTCTGCACCAAAGGCAGAAAGAGATGCTTATAAGAAGCATTTCGATGATGCCAATGAAACCGCTTGCCTCATGCTTGCTACCATGAACTCTGAGTTGCAAAAGCAACACGAGAATATGTCTGCGTTCGATATGATCGGACATCTGAAAATGCTTTATCAAGAGCAAGCAAGAAATGAGAGGTTTCAGGTTTCAAAGTCCCTTTTTAACAGCAAGTTAGCCGAGGGAGCCCCTGTAAGTCCCCATGTACTCAAGATGATTGGGTATGTGGAGAACCTTGACAGATTAAGGTTTCCCCTTGGAAAAGAACTTGCGATTGATCTGATCTTGCAATCGTTGCCAGAGAGCTTCAGTCAGTTTGTCCTGAATTTCAATATGAATGACTTGGACAAAAGTCTTCCAGAACTGCTAGGCATGTTGAGAACTGCTGAGCAGAATATGAAGACAAAAGGGAAATCCATTCTGATGGTCAGTAATGGAAAGAAACAGAACAAGAGGCCCATCAAACAGGGTGGTAGAGGGAAAGGCAAGGAAGTTGCCAAACCCAAACCCACTCCTCCTGTTTTGAAGCCTAGTGGAGGAATAGCAAAGGAGGGCACTTGCTTCCATTGCGGTAAGACCGGACATTGGAAGAGAAATTGCCCAAAGTACCTGGAAGATAAGAATAATGGAGTAGAGACTTCAAATTCAGGTATTTTTGTTATTGAAATTAATTTATCTACTTCTGCATCATGGGTATTAGATACTGGATGCGGTTCTCACATTTGTACTAATGTGCAGGGGCTAAAAAGGAGTAGAGATTTGGCAAAAGGTGAAGTTGACCTACGAGTTGGCAATGGAGCAAAGGTTGCTGCTTTAGCTGTAGGAACTTATGTTTTAACTTTACCTAGTGGTTTAATAATTCAGTTAGAGAACTGTTATTATGTACCTGCAATTAGCAGGAATATTATTTCCGTTTCTTGTTTGGACAAGTTTGGTTTTTCATTCATAATAAAGAACAATTGTTGCTCCATTTATTTGAATGATATATTCTATGCTACTGCAAAAATGAATAATGGACTATATGTCCTTGATCTTGAAATGCCAATTTATAACATTAATACTAAAAGGTTGAAACCCAATGAGTTGAATCCAACTTACCTTTGGCACTGTCGATTAGGCCACATAAATGAGAAACGCATTTCCAAACTCCATAAAGATGGACTCTTGGACTCTTTTGATTATGAATCATATGAGATATGCAGATCTTGTTTAATTGGAAAGATGACAAAGTCCCCATTCACAGGAAAAGGTGAAAGGGCTAATGATCTTTTGGCACTCATACATACTGATGTATGTGGACCACTAAACATACCAGCCAGAGGAGGTTTTCAGTACTTCATCACTTTTACTGATGACTTCAGTAGATACGGATATGTGTATTTAATGAAACACAAATCTGAGTCCTTTGAAAAGTTCAAGGAATTCAAGAATGAAGTACAAAACCAACTAGGTAAGAATATTAAAGTTCTTTGATCAGATCGAGGCGGTGAATATTTAAGCCTAGAATTTGATGACCATCTAAAAGAGTATGGGATTCTATCCCAACTTACTCCTCCTGGAACACCACAATGGAATGGTGTATCTGAGAGAAGAAATCGAACCTTGTTAGACATGGTCCGATCCATGATGAGTCACGCCGATCTTCCAAACTCCTTTTGGGGACATGCATTATTAACAGCAGCTTACACACTTAACCGTGTTCCATCCAAAAAGGTTGATAAGACACCATATGAGATATGGAGTGGTAAGAAACCACATATGTCTTACATGAAGATTTGGGGTTGCGAAGTTTACGTCAAACGACAAATTTCAACCAAGCTTGAGCCCAAATCTGACAAATGCTTATTTGTGGGGTATCCTAAAGAAACAAGAGGATATTACTTCTACAATCCTTCTGAGGGCAAAGTGTTTGTCGCTCGAACTGGAGTCTTTCTGGAAAGGGATTTTATTTCCAAAGGAAACAGTGGGAGGAAAATAGAGCTTGAAGAAATTCAAGAATCACAAAACATTGAAACACCTATGGAGGAACTAGAGCAGGAAACACAAGTAGTTGTGGAAGAGCAACCTGCTCAAGTAGAACAAGACCAGCGTAGGTCAAGCAGGATACGTCACCAACCTGAGAGATATGGATATCTCATAAGTGATCAGAGTGATGTATTACTCATGGATCAAGATGAGCCTGTGACCTACAAAGAGGCCATAACTGGTCCTGAGTCTGAGAAGTGGCTAGAAGCCATGAAATCTGAAATGGATTCCGTGTACACAAACCAGGTTTGGACCTTGGTAGAACCTCCTATAGGAGTTAACCCTATAGGATGCAAGTGGGTCTTCAAGAAGAAGACTGACATGGATGGTAAGGTACATACCTATAAAGCAAGACTGGTTGCAAAAGGCTATAAACAAATTCATGGGGTTGACTATGATGAAACCTTTTCACCAGTTGCAATGCTTAAATCTGTTCGGATTTTACTTGCCATCGCTGCATATCATGATTATGAAATATGGCAGATGGATGTCAAAACTGCTTTCCTTAATGGGAATCTTCTTGAGGATGTGTACATGACACAACCTGAAGGATTTGACATACCACAAGATGCCCAAAAGATATGCAAGTTACAGCGATCAATCTATGGATTGAAGCAAGCTTCCAGAAGCTGGAATCTTCGTTTTGATGAAACCGTAAAACAATATGGATTCATCAAAAATGAAGATGAACCTTGTGTCTACAAGAAGGTTAGTGGGAGCATGATCGTGTTTTTGGTATTATATGTAGATGACATATTACTCATTGGAAACGATGTCCCTACCTTGCAACAAGTGAAGACTTGGTTAGGGAATTGTTTTTCTATGAAAGACCTAGGTGAAGCAGCCTATATATTAGGAATTAGGATCTATAGAGATAGATCACAAAAACTGCTTGGCCTAAGTCAGAGTACATACATAGATAAAGTGTTGAGACGCTTTAATATGCATGATTCCAAGAAAGGATTCATACCTATGCAACATGGTCTGTGTTTATCAAAAACACAATCCCCTTCAACTAAGGAAGAAAAGGATCGCATGAATAAGATTCCATATGCATCTGCAATAGGATCTATCATGTATGCCATGTTATGTACTCGACCAGATGTCTCGTATGCATTAAGTGCAACGAGTAGGTACCAATCTGATCCCGGTGATGCTCACTGGGTAGCTGTCAAGAATATCCTTAAGTACTTGAGAATGACTAAGGATTCATTCTTGATATATGGAGGTCAGGAAGAGCTTGATGTAATTGGTTACACTGATGCTAGCTTCTAGACAGATAAGGATGATTTTAGATCACAATCTGGTTATGTGTTCTGTCTCAATGGTGGCGCTGTGAGCTGGAAAAGTTCAAAGCAGGAAACAGTTGCTGATTCTACAACTGAGGCCGAGTATATTGCTGCCTCAAATGCAGCAAAGGAAGCTGTTTGGATCAAGAAGTTCATTAGTGAACTTGGCATAGTCCCTAGCATTGTGGATCCCATTGGTTTATATTGTGATAACAATGGTGCTATCGCACAAGCTAAGGAGCCTAGATCTCACCAACGATCCAAACACATACTTAGGCGTTATCACCTCATTCGAGAGATAATCGATCGGGGAGATGTGAAGATATGCAGAGTACCTACACTTGACAATATCGCTGACCCATTAACAAAGCCTCTTGCACAACAGAAGCATGATGGTCATACTAGATCTATGGGTATTAAGGGTATGCCTAATTGGCTCTAGTGCTAGTGGGAGATTGTTGGTGTAAGCCCTAGAGGCCAATACTTTTTGGTACTTGTATCGGATTATTCGTTTAATAATAAAAGGCATTTCTTTATTATGTTTGTCTTTCAGAATAATAAAGTCCCTAGAATAGTTAGTCTGTTTAATGAAATGTTAAGTGTGACTTAATCATGAGATCCCATTAAACATAAAGACATTATTCTTAAAATATCCGTAGTCAAGCTTTATTGCAAAGTGGGATAACATTAAAGCATTGAGACTATTATGAAGATAGACTGATGATCACATCTCATGGATCATGGATAAAGAGTTATCAAGTCTTGACATAGGTATAAATATTAGGAGTAATATTTATACCGGATTGACCCGCTATGAGAATACTACATAGTATGTTATGCAAAGTGTCATAAGTTATTCTCATGGTGATAATGGTGTATTACCACCCTTCGACCTGAAACCACTATGGACCCTAGATGTAGAGTCGGGTGCTTTATTGCTGATCAAACATTATCCGTAACTGGATGATCATAAAGACAGTTGATGGGCACTCCACGAAGCATGCTGAGGGACATGAGTGTCCTAGATGGAATTTGCCAATCCTGCATTACAGGAGAAATGTCTAAGGGCCCAATATTGAACTGGACAAGGATGAAACAGTGTATGCCTTGTGTTCAATATAGACATAGGGGCAAAAGGGTAATTGTACAAACATATATTATCACGAAAAAGGTTTTGTCAGATCACATGACATTTTCGTGACTTGGGTAGCAGTGATGTGTTGCTAGATACCGCTCACTGTTTATTATGTTAAATATATAATTTAATAAAATTACCAACGTTACGAAATCCTACAGGGTCACACACATAAGGACAGTTTGATGAGAGATAGAGAAATCAAAGGAACACCGTAAGGTACGGTGCACTTAAGTGAAAATAGAAATTCGGATAATATAATAATAATTATTGTTATTTTATAATGGTTATAAAATAATAATAAAATAAATATATTTATTATAATAATAGTTATTATAATAATATATAATATTATTATGGATCATGTGAATTGGGCTTTTAGCCCGCAGCCCACAAGAGAGTCTATAAAAGGAACCCTTGTGATGAAGCTTTCACTTGATGCAATTTCGTTTTTGATTCTCTTTTCTCACTCAAATAATTCCGTTCGTAAGCAGCTAGCACTGTGACCGGAAGCTGTTCGTGTGGACTGAGTAGAGGCGTTGCACTTCATCAACGCTTGTGATCGCTGCAGCAAAGATCTGAATCGCCACAAAGAGGTAACGATTCTATCACTGACCATGCTCATTCGTAAGGATCACTAAAGGAAATTTTGTTTTTCCGCTGCATTTAGATCGCAATTTTCCTTCAGTGAAAAGGTATCTTGAAGCTCAGGAGTTCCCTGAAGGGGCATCTGTTAATGCTAAGAAGTTTCTGAGGAGGTTTTCTGCTAAGTTCTTCTTGAGTAATGGAATTTTGTACAAGCGAAATCATGATTCAACTTTGCTTTGTTGTGTGGATAAGAAGGAAGCAACAAAGATTATGGAAGACATGCATGATGGGATCTTTGGCACTCATTATAGTGGTCATACCATGGCAAAGAAGATATTGAGAGCAGGGTACTATTGGTCTACCATGGAAGCTGACTGCTATCAACATTCCAAAACATGTCACAAGTGTCAAATTTATGCTGATAAAGTGCAGGTACCTCCAGTTCCGTTGAATGTGTTGACTGCTCCTTGGCCTTTTGCCATGTGGGGCATATATATGATTGGTGAGATCAAGCATACTGCTTCTAATGGGCATCGTTTCATCCTGGTTGCCATTGATTACTTTACAAAGTGGGTGGAGGCAGTCTCATTTGCATCTGTTACTAAGAATGTTGTGGCTCGATTCATTAAGAATAATCTCATATGTAGGTATGGCATCCCTGAAAGGATTATGACAGATAATGGCTCTAATCGGAACAACACTATGATTAATGACCTCTACACGCAGTTCAAGATTAAGCATCATAACTCTTCTCCGTATCGTCCAAAGATGAATGGCGCAGTAGAAGTTGCCAATAAGAATATCAAGAAGATTCTACAGAAGATGACTATTACGTATAAGGATTGGCATGAGATGTTACCATTTGTTCTTCATGGTTATCGTACTACAATAGGTACTTCAACAGGGGCAACCCTATTCTCCTTAGTCTATGGTATGGAAGTAGTTCTACCCATTGAAGTTCAGATCCCCTCCTTAAGAATCATGAAGGATGCAGGCTTCGATGAAGATGAGTGGATTCAGACTCGACTTGACCAGATAAATTTGATTGATGAGAAAAGGCTGGCAGCTGTTTGTCACGGTCAGATGTACCAGAAACGGATGATCAAAGCTTTTAATAAGAAGGTTAAGCAAAAGGTATATCAGACTGGAGACTTGGTAATCAAGCGTATCGTATTAGCATAAGGTGATCCTAGGGGCAAGTGGACTCCTACATATGAAGGGCATTTGTAGTCAAAAGGGTATTTTCAGGAGGTGCCATAATGCTTACTACTATGGATGGTGAAGATTTCCCACAGCCCGTAAACGCAGATATAGTTAAAAAATACTACGCATAAAAAGAGATCCGCTTGGTTGACTGGCCTAGGCAAAACTAAGGGCATCCCGGGGAACCAAAAGGGTTCGGGCAAAAATTAGGGATATATATATATATATATATATATATATATATATATATAATTGTACACCCGACAAGTCGAAAACCCGAAAGGGGGACTTGGGCAAAAAAGGGTATCCCGGGGGATTGAAAACCTGAAAAGGCAATCCAGGCAAAAGTTAGGGATTAAAGCGTATGACTATGTCTCGTTGGATCACTCATGTAACCTTAACCAATTATGCTACCTGAATTAAGTTCAAACAGATAAAGATCAATCCAATCATTTCTATCTTGACAGCAAAGGATGAGATACTTGAAGATAATGACAATAGTAGAATTGGAACTCAATAGGATTATTTTTCACATAGCTGCTTTTCTTTGTTTTTGTAAAACTTTTATGACGAATTCCTCTTACTAGGATTTCTGTCTCCTTGTACAAACTTTCCTGTGTATAGGCCATTTTCTAAATAAATAAATAAAGTCTCATGTTTAAATTCAAGTTTACTTTTCCCTCGTTTACTTAAGCGAAAACGTCCATTGGTTGTGTTTGAATGTATGTATGCTTTTGAATATGATTGATGTTTACCAGAAATGCATAAAATGCAGTAATAGTATTTACTAAGGACGAACGAGGGAAGGAATTTAATGAAGCTTCGTCGGTCCATCCCCAATCAGGGTAATCTTTACCATATCCATACAAAACTCTTCAAGTAATATCTTATACTTTCCACTCGACGAAGTCTTCAAGCAGTTTCATATCCTCCAAGGAATTAAGTCTCCCGGATCTATGTCCATCTCTTTTATCTTCAGTCAGGATATTCAGGAACCTATTCCTTCAATAAAAATTACGACGAACGAAGACGGGAGGTTCTAAGTACCGTATTATTAAACAAGACGGGAACGAAGTCCTCATGTTCCTCAGCAACGAACTGAGATTTATCTTCCCCATCAGTTGTTATACAGAGATACCCATACACTTTAGGCTACATGATTCATACATACATCATTTACATTATATCATAACATACGCATCCATAATCCATATGACATTCTTACTTAAGAGCATCGTGCTATGCATGCATACATCAAATAATCTTGCATAAGATAACCTTTTCTTTTCAGGATAGTTGCAGGCAGATAAACACTATCAACTCCTTGAAACAGTTCAGAGACGATCTATACGAAGATCTAGTGCTGATACTTAATTCAGAGATAATCGCTACGAAGATTCATTTCTGATGATCAATACAAGTTGTCCTTGGAAGAGTACAAAAATGATCAATACGAAGATCTAGTGCTTAATCTGGGATATTTCCAGAGGAGATAATCGTTACAAATATTTATTTCTGATGGTCAACTATCTTTGGGATATTGTGTAAATGATCTATACGAAGATCTAGCACTTAATCCAAGAGAATCTTTCAGAAGAAGTTCAGGGATGATCGCCACGAAGATTTAATCCTGATATTCTTTTTGTCCTTGGGAAGGTATGTAAATGGTCTATACGAAGATCTATTACCTAATCCGAGATATTACCAGAAGAGATAATCGCTACGAAGATTTATTTCTAATGGTATATACAACAGTTTATCTATGGATGGTACATAAATGATCGATACGAAGATCATGTACTTAGCCCAAGATATTACCAAAAGTAATTCAGAAAAGATCGCCACGAAGATTCGATTCTGATGCTTAAATTAAAGTATGTTCCTAAAGATGGTTCAGAGCCGATCTATACAAAGATCTGAATACTGACATCTAATGAAGAATATTCTTTTCCCCCAGAGATAATGCAGAGACGATCTATACGAAGATCTAGTGCTGACTTTCAACTCAAACCATGTTACAGGAATGATTCAGAGACGGCCTATACGAAGACCTAGTACTGATATCCAGTGACAACGTAAAGATACTATCATCTTCTGATTTTATGGATGGCATCTATAAGCCCATCTTCAGTTCCTCTGAGTGGCATCTTTAATCCCACTCTAGCATATACAACCAACCAGCAGTAATACTTTACGCACCGGCGAGTGCAAATTTTTGGGCTTTTGTGTTCAATCCCCTTCAACCTTCCAAGTCACGAATGGCATACAAGCCAATCTAACTCCTCAGGTTTCAGAAAATTGAACAGGGGAAGCTGTTGCACCCCAAAATTTTCCCTCCCCTAGTCAAGGCATTGTGTATCAAGGTGTACCAAGAGGTTCACAAGGTTCACAAGATTCACAATTAGTCAGAAAGTTTGACAATTCCCTCAGACAAAGCATCCTCCTAAGCAATGCACCCTAAACTAGGGTTTGGATTTCATCAGGCTAAATGGACTTTCAAGGCCTCAGGTGAGCTTCATAACATCCTACATGTCTTCAAGAATCCCTATGTCAAGTTTCAAGGCTTTCCCAAAAGGTTTGCTCAGTCAAATGATCAGATATGCAAAAATCAGTCAAAGTGGTTAAAAAGTCAAACTGAGGTCAACTGTGGTCAAACCAAAGTTAAACTTCATGATTTTTTGCCAACATCAAGTTTATGAAGTAAAATTCATCATTTGATCAAGGGTTGATCATGATTCATCAAGGAAGTTTCAGATCATCAAGAATCAGGAGTTTCTAAATTAGGGTTTTCACAGGAAAAGTCAACTGAAATTTGACCAGCCATAACTTTCACATGCTTCATCAAAAATTTTCCATCCAAAGCTCATTTTTAAGGAAATTGAATTCTCTACAACTTTGTGTCTCACAAGCCAAGCCCAAAAATGCTTCATTTGGAAGGTATGAGCTAAAACATTATAGGTCCTTTTAAAAGTCAACAAAAAGTCAACATCTTCCAAAGGACATAATTTGAAAATGGTAAAGGATATGGACATGAGACCAAAGAGGTTGGTTATAGGACTCTCTAAGCTTTCCAAAATGTCCAAGAACACCTTCATATCCTTAAAATTGAGGGAGATGTGCCTTGTCAAAGTTGGGAAATTTTTGGGAGGTATATGAAGCAAATGGGACCTTAAAACCAATTTTTGCCAAATGGGCCTACCAAATTGCCACCCAATCTTCATGATATCCTCAAGCACGACCCAAACCAAGCATTATCTGATTTTTTATATTTTATTTAGTATTTATTTGAATTTTATTCATTAAAATACAAATTAAATCAAAATCAAATATAAAAATCAAATATTTGGACATGATTTTGATTCTAGAAGATCATAAACACCATTTAACTTGATTGGATACTCTCCAAATTCATGCAAAGCCTTAAGAGTATGAAAATATTTGATTTTTTCTTACATTTAAGATCACGACTTACTTCACCATCAAGGCATCCAAAAAGCCCAACCATTCATCACTTTCTTGACCTAATTCTATTCACTATAAGATGACAAACCTATTACAATACCAGGGGACGAAAGTCAGAGGCAAAAGAACCTCTTTCACATTGCAAATTTTTGAAGAAAAAATGAATTTTCAGTTTCCCACTTTCAAGCAACCTCAAGAGCTTTTGAAGGTTCTATTATCTTCTTGAGGATCATTAGAATGCATCTCCATCATTACAATCACCAAAAGCATATTGAATGACATAAACCGAATTCACATTTGAACTTGAAATCTTGATTCTCGATTTTTATTATACGTGTTGTCTAAATGGAATTTGATTGTATATTGTTGTTCATATTGATGTTTACAATGTTTCTGGTTGGTTTGATTTGAGTTTTGGTGCAGGATCGATGATATACCATTATTAGGGTTTCGAAGGTCCAAAATCAGGGACCCTAGCTACGAGTGATTTCGTTTGAAATTAAGGCCTTAATTGGACTTAGAGGACATGCTTTGATTGATTTGAACCATTGGAATGAATTTATATTGTGTATTCTACGTTTTTGAATTTCCAGGACCTATAACTACGAAGGGAATCCGTCACTATAAGCTTTAGTGACGGAAAAGTGTCACTAAAAGTCTAAAACGACGGACAGAGGTTGAAGATGAATCCTTGGCGCGAATTCTGAAATTCAAAAAATGTTTTATTTTATATATATTTCTTTGTATTATAATCATTGAATGAAGCAAGTGGCCTGGTGGATAGAGCGTGTGTGTGTGGAGCTGCAGAGCCTGGGTTCGATCCCCAGGTTCTTTCTTTTTGTTCATTTGTTTTCCTTTTTCCAGGTTTATAATTTATTTGCTTTGGTCCATCTCTTTACCAGCTAGCATGCGCAGCCCATTGGTCATTGCCTTGGTCAGGTAATGGGGAGGTCCTGGGTTCAAATCCAGGCCTCCCCCATTTTTTTAATCTCTGTTTTATTTTCTTTTTCTTTATATTTTCTTTAACTTAATTATTATTATATTATCTAATTAATTAATTAACTAATTAATTAACCCTAATTTTAACTTAAGTATATTATATCATAAAATATTTTTTGTAAATAAATATTAATTGTTCTTTCTAATAATTTTTATTATGATATTAATTTTTGTTATATAATTTGTAAATAATTTACTTAAATTTTAATTAATTCTTTAAACCTAAATTCTTAACCCTAATTTTCTTAATTAAAATACTAACCCTAATTTTTCTATTAACCCTAAAATTTAATTTAATTTTTTTAAACCCTAATTAATATATTAACCTTTATTTTTATTATTGTGAATATTTTAATATTTTTCTTAATATTGTTATTAAATTGTTATATTTTCTTAATTAATCTCTAAAAAATTTATGATATTTGTCTAACCTTAAAATAATTTCTCTTTTAAATTTTAATTTTGATTTCTTTATTTATTATTATTATCATTATTATTATTGCTATTATTTTATTATTGTTTATTTATTATTTTTTATTATATCTATTATTATAATTTTTATTTGATTATTATGTATCTGCTAAAGCCATGTAATACTTGTAGGTTTATTTTCTATCTTTATTTTAATTTTGTAAATATTTTATTGTATGGTTAGTAATTTTAGAGTGTGTATAACCTAAATGTGATTAAAAATAACTTAGAAAATTAATTTAAATAAGATAAATATTTGAAACAAAACACTCACACACGTAAGTCGATCTTTGATCGCCATCTCGCACTTCCTAGGTTACCCCTCTCAGTTGCCTTAAAATAATATGGTCAAGTCCCTCAAATATAGGGGTGTCTTAAGCAAAGTCCCATCATAAAATCATCAAGTCCCTACAGTTTAAAAGATCAAGTCCCTTCCAGGTTGCCTACGGTATAATGATCTTGTCCCTTCGAATAAACGATGATAGTCCCTACGAATTGCTAAAGACACCCCTTAAGTTGCTTTCTATGACCATACGATGATCCTACGCTTGTCCCTTAACACATCCAAGGTAATGACTACCTATTCCTTAATAATAAGGATAGTCTTACCATTCAAAGAACATACGAGAACACGAAAGACTTAATCTAGGGTAGGTACCTCATAGTTACTTGCTCACTCTTCAAAAATACTTTTCACACCTCACTATTTTCAAACATTTTCAGACAAGGCTTTGTATACATCCATACGAGGATCATTACAAAGTACTTAGAAAATTTCTAATCACACACTACACTTTTCAAAAACAATTTAAGTGAGCTAAGTAACTAAGAGCCCATGGATAACCATGGATATAAAGGGTGCTAACACCTTCCCTTAATATAACCTACCCCCCGAACTCAAAGTCTTTTAAAAATAGGTATTTCCTGTTCTTTTATGTCCTTTCCATTTGGATAAAATAAAAGTCGGTGGCGACTCTTGCTATCCGCAACATTTATAGAAAGTCAGTTCTCCCACCGTGTTACAGTATGTTTATGCGGAACGAATTGAATTGAGGAATAAACATAAATAATATGAGTTTATGTGAATTAGTGAATTGGTGCATGATGAACATGCTTGATTTGTGTATGTGCACGTTGCGATGTGTATAGGTGATGAGGAATGATTTGTGGTGAGAATATGTTTTATGTGTATGTTATATATTGAGATATATAATTATATGCAATATTATTATGATAATGTTTCTCACCCTTCTGCTGTTTTATGATGCTCTATGAGGCATTACAGAGTAGGTTGCTGGATGGCAATTGTTGTGAAGCTCGTCTTCATCTTTTGGCCGGTCGGCTCTGATATGTAGCATCAGGTAGTTAGGTTGGCTTAATTCCATTTTTGTGATGCATTGTGTATATGTATCTGTTGGATGGATGTTTTGTATAAACGTGAATATTGTTGTTGGCATCAAACTTGTTGATATATATATATATATATATATATATATATATATATATATATATGAATGAAAATATATATGTTTGATGTTGTTGATTTGGTTTCCGCTGTGTAATTATATGATTTGGAGATATGGGTGTAAGGATTAAATTCCCTATGTTGAAAACTATCCCATCGTTGCATATCTTTAAATGAGCAGATGTTGTATGTTTTTAATTTCAAGCATAATTTTGCATGCCTCTTTTATACCATGTTTAATTATACTCTGATGAAATTTTAACATGTGCCAAAATGATTTAATTGATTATTTGGGGGTATAGAAAGGGGGTGTTACATTAAGTGGTATCAGAGCCAGTGTTCGAGTCAATTGTGTCTGTCTTGATGTTGTTGTGATTGAACTTTTATTTAATCTTGTTGTTGTCTTTGGGAACAATCAGAATATGGCTGGTAGAAACGACAATTTTATGGCTGCTGCTTTAGAAGCAATGGCTAGGGCGGTGCAGGGAGCGCCGAATGTAAATGCGAATGATGAGTTCAGGAAGAATCAACTGCCGGTCTTCAAAGGAAGATTCGATCCTGATGGTGCTCAAAATTAGTTGAAGGAGATTGAAAGAATCTTCAGAGTCATGGACTGTGCTGAAGAGAGTAAGGTGAGGCTTGGTTCTCACATGCTGAAGGAAGAAGCCGGTGATTGGTGGGTCGGTAGAAGTCAAGCTCTTGAGGAGGATGATGAAGATATAAGTTGGGAAGTTTTTCGTACTGAGTTCTTATGGAAGTACTACCCTGAGAGTGTGAAAGGAAAGAAGGATATGGAATTCCTTGAACTGAAGCAAGGTAATATGTCAGTGGTTGACTATACTGCTAAGTTTGTGGAATTGGTTCAGTTTCATCCTCATTATGCTGCTGCTACTGTTGAGTTTTCTAAGTGCATCAAGTATGAGAATGGTTTGCGTCCTGAGATTAAGTAAGTTGTGGGATATCAGAGGATTAGAAGGTTTTCAGATTTGACTGAATGTTGTAGAATCTTTGAAGAAGATAGAAAAGCTTGTTCTACACATTACAAGAGTGTGAATGAGAGGAAAGGGAAGCAACAAACTAGAAGTGGACCTTATGTGACACCCGCTGATAAGGGAAAACATAGGGGAAACTTTGATAGGAGATTTGGTGGAGGGAGTTCTGGTCCCGTTAAGTGTTACAAGTGTGGCAATCTAGGCCACAAGTCTTTTGAGTGTGGGAAAAATATTGTGAAATGTTCAAACTGTGGAGGTCTTGGACATGCTACTACCGAGTGTAGGAAAAATGTTGTAAAGTGCTTCAATTGTGGGAAAATTGGTCACATTAGTACTAAATGTACTAAGCCGGAGCAAGCTCAGGCGGGCGGAAAGGTGTTTGCATTAGCAGGGAAGGATACTACTAGTACAGACCGTTTGATTAAAGGTACATGATTTATTAATAGTACGTCTTTAGTTACTATTATTGATACGGGAGCGACTCATTCGTTTATTTCTCTTGAGTGCGCTAAGCGTTTGAATTTGTTTATTTCTTCTTGGGGTCGTGAGATGGTTATTGAGACTCCTGCTTCAGGGTCGTTAATTACTTCTTTGGTGTGTGTAAGTTGTTCTTTGACCATGTATGGTAAAGATTTTGTTATGGATTTAGTTTGTTTGCCGTTGAAAGGTTTGGACGTGATCTTGGGTACGAACTGGTTGTGATTTAATCGAGTTCATATAGATTGTTATCATAAATTAGTAAGGTTTCCTTCTTTGGATGATGAAGAAGAAGAGAGTTTCCTATCCACGAAAGAGTTGAAGAAACTTTTAATGGACGCAGTTCAATTGTTTGGTTTGTTTGCATCATTGTCAGTGGAAAGCGAAGTGGATATAAGTAGGTTTCTAGTGGTGTGTGATTTTCCAGAAGTGTTTCCGGGTGATATTATGAATGTACCGCCGGAAAGAGAAGTTGAGTTTTCTATTGATCTAGTTCCGGGTACTAGACCGATTTCGATGGCACCGTATCGTATGTCAGCTTCAGAGTTGGTAGAATTGAAGAAGCAGTTGAATGACTTGTTGGATACGAGTGTTTCTCCTTGGGGTGCACCGGTATTGTTAGTAAAGAAGAAGGGCGAAAGCATGCAGTTATGTATTGATTATCGACAGTTGAATAAGGTGACAATTAAGAACAAGTATCCGCTTCCGAGGATTGATGATTTGATGGACCAATTGGTTGGTGCACGTGTTTTTAGTAAGATTGATTTGAGATCAGGATATCACCAAATTCGTGTGAAAGAGGAGGATATTCAAAAGACGGCTTTTAGGACACGGTATGGTCATTACGAGTATTCCGTGATGCCATTCGAAGTTTCTAATGCGCCAGGTGTGTTTATGGAACACATGAATCGTATTTTCCATGAACAGTTGGATCGTTTTGTGGTTGTGTTCATCGACGACATTTTGATTTATTCTAAGTCTCAAGAAGAGCATGAAGAGCATTTAAGGATTGTGTTACAGATTTTGAAGAGAAGTAATTGTATGCTAAGTTATCAAAGTGCGAGTTTTGGTTATCGAAGGTGAGTTTTCTTGGGCATGTGATTTCCAATGGTGGTATTAGTGTTGATCTATCCAAGATTGATGCGGTAATGCAATGGGAAGTTCCTAGATCGGTTACGAAGATTCGAAGCTTTTTAGGCTTGGCGGGTTATTATCGGAGGTTTATTGAAGGATTTTCAAAGTTGGCACTTCCGTTAACGCAGTTAACTTGTAAAGGAAAGGCTTTCATTTAGGATATTCATTGCAAATAAAGTTTTATGGAACTTAAGAGAAGGTTAACAACGGCTCCGATCTTGATTTTGCCGAATCCGACAGAACCATTTGTGGTGTTTTGTGATGCTTCGTTGTTTGGGTTAGGTGGTGTTTTGATGCAAGATGGAAAAGTTATAGCTTATGCTTCAAGACAATTGAGAGTGCATGAAAAGAATTATCCTACGCATGATTTGGAATTAGCGGTCGTGGTTTTTGCTCTAAAAATTTGGAGGCATTATCTTTATGGTGCAAGGTTCGAAGTTTTTAGTGATCACAAGAGTTTGAAGTATTTATTTGATCAAAAGGAATTGAACATGAGACAAAGGAGGTGGTTAGAACTTTTGAAGGATTATGATTTTGGTTTGAATTACCATCCGGGTAAGGCGAATGTGGTGGCCGATGCCTTGAGTCGTAATTTGTTACATATGTCCGCATTAATGATAAGATAATGGGAACTTTTGGAGAATTTTAAAGATTTGAGTTTGGTGTGCGAGATGACACTGATAAGCGTGAGACTTGGTATGCTTCGTGTTACGAATGACTTTCTTGCAACCGTTTGTGAAAAGAAAAAGTTGGAATTGAAATTTTTCGATTTGATGATGAATGAGAGTGAGGATTTCAAGGTTGATAATTTTGGAGTTTTGAGATTCTGTGGTCGTATTTGTATTCCCGATGATGAGGAGTTGAAAAAGATGATATTGGAAGAGGGACACCGGAGTAATTTAAGTATACATCCGGGAGCGAATAAGATGTACCAAGATTTGAAGAAGATCTTTTGGTGGTCCGGATTGAAGAGAGATGTAGCTCATTTTGTGAATGCGTGTTTGACTTGTCAGAAGTCTAAGGTGGAATATCAGAAGCCTAATGGTTTAATGCAACCGTTGGATATTCCGGAATGGAAATGGGATAGTATATCGATGGATTTTGTTACGGGTTTGCCGAATACGCAAAGAGGTCACAATGCTATTTGGGTAATTGTAGATATGCTTACTAAATCTGCTCACTTTATTTCGATGGATATTAGTTATTCTTTGGAGAAGCTAGCCGAGATTTATGTTTCTGTGATTGTGAAGTTACATGGAGTTCCTAAGAGTATTGTATCAGGTAGAGATCCTAGATTTACATCGAGGTTTTGGGAAAGTTTGCAAAAGGCTTTGGGTTCTAAGCTAAGATTGAGTTCGGCTTACCATCCGCAAACGGACGGTCAAACCGAGAGGATAATTCAATCGTTAGAGGATTTGTTGCGTGCTTGTGTGCTAGAACAAGGTGGTATTTGGGATAGTTATTTAGTGTTGATTGAGTTCACGTATAATAACAGTTTTCATTCTAGTATTGGTATGGCACCATTTGAGGCTTTATATGGTCGGAGATGTCGAACACCTTTGTGTTGGCATGAAACCGGGGAAAGAGCGGTAGTTAGACCGGAGATGGTACAACAAACGACGGAAAAAGTAAAGTTTATTCGGGAGAAGATGAGAGCTTCTCAAAGTAGACAAAAGAGTTATCATGACAAGAGGAGGAAGGATCTTGAGTTTCAGGAAGGCGACCATGTATTCTTGAGAGTTACACCGGTTACAGGTGTAGGTCGTGCTTTGAAGTCGAAGAAATTGACTTCTCGTTTTATTGGGTCGTATCAGATTACTGCACGAGTGGGTGTTGTGGCTTACCGTGTGGCGTTGCCTCCGAATCTTTCGAATTTGCATGATGTGTTCCATGTTTCGCAACTTCGGAAGTATGTTCCGGATCCGTCACATGTTATTCCTATGGATGAGGTTGAAGTAAGAGATAACCTTACGGTGGAGGCTTTGCCGGTTAGGATTTTGGATTGTGAAATTAAGAAGCTAAAAGGCAAGGATATTGCGCTTGTGAAAGTGGCGTGGGGAGGCGTTGCAGAAGGAAATATGACTTGGGAATTGGAGAGTAGGATGCGCGATTCGTATTCGGAGTTGTTTGAATCAGGTAATATTTTCGAGGACGAAAATTTCTAAAGTGGGGGAGAGTTGTAACACCCCGATTCGATTTTCCCAATTTTTATGGAGTCTTTTATTTTATTTGTATGATAATTGTTTTATTTGTGAAATTATCATGATGATATTTGATGTTGAAGAATTAATGTGATGATATGTCATGTTGTGAGATTTTACCGTTTTGTGAATTTTCGGGTAAAATTGGTTTAGAGGATATTTTAGGTATTTGTTAATTAATGATAAGTTAGAAATGAGTAGAATTGGTATTTTGTGAGAAAATGATATTTGGTTGGAAAGAAATAGAAGTAATAGAGTAAGAATATAAATAGAAGAAAGAAAATATAAGAGAGTGAGAGGGAGTGAAATCGAAAGTTAGTAAATAAGAGAAAGAAAAAGAGAAGAAAGAAAAGGAGAGAAGAGAAAAGAAGAGAAAAGAGGAAAACTTGGAAAAGCTAGGTTTTGATCAAGATTGCTCCGGGTAGACGAAATAATCAGGTAAGGGTGATAAACATTGTTATCTTAATCTTGTATATGATTATGTATGTGTTAGATTTTGTGGGTTTTTGATTTGGTAGAAGTTAGAGAAGATGAATAGTTAGGGTTAGAGAGAAAATGTGAGGAATTTATGGATTAATCGGTTGGAAATCGTTATAACCGAAGTATGATAGCTAGAACATGTTATTGATCATGTTTGTATGAGTTTAGAGGAGTTTTTGGGTCATTTGGTTAGACTGTTCGCAACTGGTATTTTTCTGAAATCACAGTGGTCGCTCAGCAAGCTACCCCTCGCTCAGCGAAAGTTCCAGGGTGATTTTCGCTCAGCGAGCTGTTCGTCGCTCAGCGAGCCTGGGAGGATTTTTGGGTTTTTACGTTTTGTTTCGTAACTTGAGTTTCGGGTATCCGTTTTTAGTGATCCTTATATCGATTCGAAGCTAAAAACATGTAGAATCTATTGATGCTAAAATATATAATTTTTAGCCAACTTTTACCCGACTTTTCTGATAAAACGTAATTATGTTAATTATGGAATTGTGGGTTTGATTGTTGTGTTGTGGCCGTTTGGCAAGTAGATACATTACTTGAATTAAATGTGAATGTATGTTAATTGTATGAGATGAATACATAACTATATTGTGAATATGTATGCATTTTCAAGAATGTTGTGTGTCATTTTGCATGTAAGCATAATGTATGCATTCTTGTGCTGTGGAATTCTTTGTGAATCCGTTGTAACATCGTGTGCTCATGTGGAGTGTGAGCGATGACTACAACAAGATCGTGTGCCCATGTGGGGTGTGAGCGATTGGATTGTGTGCCCATGTGGGGTGTGAGCAATCCAGAAACATCGTGTGCCCGTGTGTGGTGTGAGCGATGGGTGATTTATTCACATTGATTGTGTGCCCGTGTGGGGTGTGAGCAATCGGATCATGTGCCCGTGTAGGGTGTGAGCAATCCATAAACATTGTGTGCCCATGTGGGGTGTGAGCAGTGGGTGAACATCGTGTGCCCTACGGGGAGTTACTTTAGGTAGCAAGCGATGATTGCATTTGGTTCCTGAGTGAACCTACTGAAATGTTGAGTCGGTACCGCATTTGCATCTGCATAGAGTCGTGTGTCGGTCTCTATGAGTTGCATTTTATCATTTTAATTATGATATGCAGAAAAAAAACATGAATGTGCATATGTTTATTTGGAGTATTATGGAGATGATAGTATGTGTGATGAAACATACTTGTTTGTATATATGCATGTTTGATATGTGTATATGTATGTGATTTATACATTTGTAATGTATATGGGTGATTAAACATAGCTAGTCGTATGTTTATGCGGAACGAATTGAATTAAGGAATAAACATAAATAAGATGAGTTTATGTGAATTAGTGAATTGGTGCATGATGAACATGCTTGATCTGTGTATGTGCACGTTGCGATGTGTATAGGTGATGAGGAATGATTTGTGGGGAGAATATGTTTTATGTGTATGTTATATGTTGAGATATATAATTATATGCAATATTATTATGATAATGTTTCTCACCCTTCTGCTGTTTTATGATGCTCTATAAGGCATTGCAGAGTAGGTTGCTGGATGACAATTTTTGTGAAGCTCGTCTTCATCTTTTGGTCGGTCGACTCTGATATGTAGCATCGGGTAGTTAGGTTGGCTTAATGCCATTTTTGTGATGCATTGTGTATATGTATCTGTTGGATGGATGTTTTGTATAAACATGAATATTGTTGTTGGCATCAAACTTGTTGATATATATATATATATATATATATATATATATATATATATATATGAATGAAAATATATATGTTTGATGTTGTTGATTTGGTTTCCGCTGTGTAATTATATGATTTGGAGATATGGGTGTAAGGATTAAATTCCCTATGTTGAAAACTATCCCATCGTTGCATATCTTTAAATGAGCAGGTGTTGTATGTTTTTAATTTCAAGCATAATGTGGCATGCCTCTTTTATACCATGTTTAATTATACTCTGATGAAATTTTAACATGTGCCTAAATGATTTAATTGATTATTTGGGGGTATAGAAAGGGGGTGTTACACGATTCATATGTTACGCTTCACCCAAAAATATAAAGAGGAAAAATTAAATCCTAATCACTGTTTACATTCTTCCAAGCTTGAACCCTAATTGCTGCTACGCTACTACACTACTACCTTGAAACGAGAAACGATTCATTGAAGGAGGAAAAATGTCAAGTGGATAAGTCAGATAATGTCTAAGGTACATTTTCGAGTTTCTTTATTGAGTGTCAGAATGTTTTGATGTTCCATTTGTTTCTTGTGTGGTTCACTATGTACCTTATGTTGTTTTCTTCTTGTTGTGGTCCTCAATTTATTACCATCCTCGTGTTTCTTTATTGACTATTTTTGTGTTTTAACCCTAAATGTAATGCGGTCCCACTGAGTATTATAATATTCTGATGTTGTGCAATACATTGATAGGCCTAGTCAGAATAATAAAGTTAAGTTAAGAATATACCATAGGGGAAAACTAGTTGAGGAACATATTAAGTGGTATGTTGGAGAAGAGGTGACTGAGATGAATTGGGGATGAGATGTAGATTTCATGAACTATATATATTTGGAGAGCTTAATTAAAAGTGAGGGTTATGTAGATATCAAATGTTTGTGGCATTGAAACCCTTTGTTCAGTTTTGCTAGAGGTCTTAGGCCATTGAACAATGATACAAATGTGTTGAAATTTGCAAAGAATATAGTGGGACACGATGTTATCGACATATATATAGAGCATAAGGTTTGTGAATCCCCTGAGATGATGGACCCAAGTGAAGTAGAAAAATACACTGATGATTCTAATGTAGAATGTACTGAATGTAGTCAAGGTAAAACTGTTCCTAATGAGACCAATTTGAATGTTCCAAATACCGATGAGGGTGACACTAATGAGATCAATGAGGAAGTTCCAAATGCAGAGGTTGTCCCTAATGAGACTAATGAGGATGTTCCAAATGAAGAGGTCAATGAGGATGTTCCAAATTCTAATGAGGATTATGTTGCTAGTGACTTTAGTGAGGATATTGAAAATGAATTTGATGGAGGCAATGAAGACGATGAAAATGAGATAAATTGGATTCAAATGCTACCTCCATAAACTTTAGGTGTGGTTAATGTAAACAAAGATGCAGCTGATATTGGAGATGATCATGAAGATTCTGATTACTTATACACCCCTCCTGGAAGTGAGGATGATAAAGATGTACCCAAGTTTTCAACTTATAAGAGTGGTTAGGGAAGTGTATTTCAATTGTGTATGATGTTTACAGACAAGGATATGGTTAGAGATACTATCAAAGACTATGGAATGGAGATATTCATATATGACATAAATTAGAGTACATCTTACCTTAAACATTCCACAATCATAGAAACGTCGTCCTGGGTTGGCATCAGTCCATGATGTCATTAATGGAGCATCCAACCCACACCTATTTGAGTGATTTACGAAGCTACACCTTGAAACAAATGTCTCAGACATTTCCCAAAATTGAAATACGACTTATACGAAGGGAGAAGAAACATGAAAGAACAAAATCAAAGAAGGGTGGAAGAAACGTGATTGAAGAAACGTGAAAGAGATAAGTGTGGAAGCAACGTATACGAAAGCTTTCATATCTGGGTGAAGGACGAACAATGACTTTAACTATTAAGGCACCATTAATAAATATAATAAATAATATCAGAATATATATGATTTTATATTTAAATATTTAAGATATATGACATAGACGTCCAATCACGTTACCACGTTATTAATGAACCAACTAAATGGAAGGGGACCATGGAAATCTAAATGACCTAAACTTTAGGAACCAAAAAATTAAATTTTAAAATAATGACTAAAATTAAAAAAAAAAAAAACCAGACCAAATATACAACATTTATTTTATCATTTTAATCCAAACAGTTAACCCGTGCCTGTATGAAAGGAGAAGAGCCGCCGATATACGTTACCCGCGGCGAAATAGACAGAGAAATGAGTTCGAGTGTAAAACCCCTCAGGCTGTTAAGCAGACTCACTTTCTACAAACCCCACTCACACACACTATCCTTCATCTCTTCAAAATCAAAACCCAACAACAACAACATCATCACCTTAATATGCAACTGTTTCAGATCAAAACAGAATTGGGACACCATCACCCACAAATTCACCTCCATCCAATTAACCAATCCCTTAGTAGAACAAATCTTATTACAATTCAAAACCCCAACCGACGCTAAAAACGCTTTATCTTTCTTTCACTGGTCCTCCAAAACGCACCGTTTTCAACACGGTCTTCGATCTTACTCCATAATCATCAACCTCTTACTCCAAGCAAATTTAATCACCGACGCTAAAGCATTACTCGAATCCCTTGCTAATAAAAACACCGATACCAGTTCAGTTCGCGCGGTTATTGATTCTCTCATTCACACTTCCGAGTTTGTTTCCTCCGGTTCTCACCCGCCGGTTCTCGATCTGTTAATCAAAGCATACGCGAAAGCGAGATTAACCGAAGTTGCTTTCACCGCTTGCCGTTACGTCCACGAATTAGGGTTTCGTATCGGCTTATCCAGTTTCAGTAATTTGCTTCATGTTGCTCAGAGGTGTGACCATTTTTCAACTGTTTGGCATGTTTACGGTTACATGATTGAGAAAAGAATTTACCCTAATTCAGTTACGTTGAAGATTATGATTGATGCTCTTTGTAAAGAGGGGTTGTTACAGAGGAATGTTGATGTGGTGGATCGGATTATTGGGAAGCGGGATTCGTATTCTCCTTCGGTTATTGTTAATTCGAGTTTGATATTGAGAATGTTGGAAAAAGAAAAGGAAGGAGAAGAAGGTGAGTTGGTTAAGTTAGTTACAATGTTGAAGAGATTGTTGCAGAAGAATTTGATTGGTGATTCTGTTGCTTACTCAATGATTGTTTGTGTTAAGGTTAGGTTAGGGAATTTGGATTCTGCTTTAGGGATGTATAATGAGATGGTGACAAGAGGTTTTAGTGAGAATTCGTTTGTTTATACTTCATTCATTGAAGTGTTTTGTGAGAAGGGGAAAATTGAAGAAGCGATTGGATTGATGCGGGAAATGGAAGGGAAGGGGTTGAGACCTTATGGTGAGACTTACAAATGTGTTATTGTTGGATGTGCGGATTCGGGACGGTTGAAGGAGTGTTGGAGTGTTTTTGAGGAAATGTTGAGTGCTGGGTTTGTTCCTAGTTGTTTGTTGTTTGATAAGGTGGCTGAGAAGCTTGGTGAGAATGGAGATGTGGAGAAGGTGAATGATGTTTTGACTGTGTTGTTAGATAAAGGGTTTTTGCCGAGTGATGTTACGTATTCTCATCTGATAAATGGTTATGCGAAAAATGATAAGGTTCAGGAAGTTCTTAAGATATATTATGAAATGGAGTACAAGTCTATGTGTCCTGGATTGTCTGTTTATTCGCCGATGATTCAGTGTTTGTGCCGTTTTGGAAAGCTTGAAGATGCTGAGAAGTATTTGAGGATTATGAAAGGTCGGTCGTTGGTTCCAAATGTGACTATATATAAGACATTGATTGCTGCTCACTTGCAGAAGGGAAACCATGACAGGGCTCTTCAGCTTCACAATGAAATGGCCTCATTGGAGTTGCAACATTGTTGATGTTCCCAAAAGAGGCGAGTAAAGATAGTATATGCATTTCAGAAAGGAGCTTGTTATTTATGTGAAATTGATGTTTCTTGGTTCTTGTAATGTAAAATGTCAAATTAGTGATATGACATGTTACTGAATTTTTCAGTTGAATTTCATTTAGAAAATTTGTTTTAATGATTGTGGGAAATTGTTAACATCCACCTTCATACAGATCAAGAAGGGAAGTTCAGAAGCTTTAGACATATTGAGTTTGCGACAGCAGGAGCATAAAAAGCAAGCTTTTGTGACTGCAAGCATTTCCAAGAGAGTCATATCAGTGGAAGCAATAATGCTACATATATACTTCTGGGATACACTTAAGGTAAGTAATAATTTGACAATTAAAGTTTAGTTCTTGTTTTCAAAGGAATTCATTGTCTCTATTTGGTATTTGAAGTGAATTGCTATGTTATGTTTGGCTGCGTTTGGCTCTAATAGATATGAATACTAGTTAAAAGCACCAAACTTCCTGCCAAATTGCCAATAGTATAAAATGTTAGAAGGTCGATTTGTCTGACCTATATCAAGTTTGCCAACTAGAGAACCTTTTGACAAGAGTCCAAGGAATATGCCGGACCCCATTCTAGAGAGCAAGCCAATGCAATCACACTAAGGAGTGGAAAAGTAACACTCACTGAAAAAAAAAATTTAGGCTTTGTTTGGTTCTAAGAAGAAAGTGTGATGGGAGAGAGTGAAAGAAGAGATAAATAAGTAAGAAATAGAGTAGATTTGAATGATTGTTTGGTATAATAGAAAGGGAATTACGTAGCCTTTGCAGACCCATGCATATTAACAGTGGAGAAAGTAAAATGAGGGAAACAGGGTCAACAGAGGGTGAATACTTGGAGGTTGCGTTGAGTTGAGCAAGGTCACCTAGTCAGCAAGTAATAAGATGAATACAATGAATGAAGGCCGCAAAATATATGGATGCAAGTACATTTGGCTTTTTATTGATAATTTGGGCAAACTAAATGTATGAGAAAGACAATCATAGAAACAATCTAGAGTAGAGAATAAAGAAAGACAAAAAAATGACCAATATGTAATTCTCACAATTAAGGAATGTCAATAATCTAGGGTTTAGGTTTAGTATGAAAGAATTAGTACCTTATCAAGTAAAAAATAATAGAATTATGTTAAGCCTTTATTTGTCCTGTTGTTCTATCCTTCCATCCCTAATCCCTATTGTTACCTTTTTTTTTTTTTTTTTTTTTTTTTTCTCTTTTGACAACTTTTAGTACGAAGTTCTCATTAGATGACCTAAATTATTCACTGTATAAAGGAGGCATACCCTGATAGTGATACCCCCTCTGATACTAATTATTAGCAGTTTTTGTCCCTTCATACTTCATCCTATAATTATTATAAGTAAAAAAGTGTATTAAATAATAAGGCACTTTTTAAGGAGTTGAATTTTGAAAATGATATAAATAAATATACTAAAATTTGTCAGATTTGCTTATATTTTGTATCTTCAAACATATGTGGTTTTTTGGATCCGAGTTATAATATGATTTTGTGTTGTTTCTTTTTTTAGGTATGATGTAAAAGATGCAATTATAAACCCTAACAACAAAGACCATTTTCATAAAGTTCATGGATCCCCTGCTTACTCAATATTTAGAGAATAATAAAGAGCTAAATAATTTTTTTAACAAAGCGATGGCTCATTCTGGTCCATTAGAAATGAAAAGGCTACTTACACTATATAAAGAATTTGAGAGAGTCTCAACACTGGTTGATTTAGGAGGTGGAGTAAAGAATTCTTTGAAACAGGTTATATCTGAATATCCTTCAATTAAAGGTATCAATTTTGATTTTGCCTATTCAAGATGGCACCAACTCATCCAGGTAAGATAAATGTCCTCTCTTTTTTATGCATAGCCTAAATAAGCATTCCAATTAATGTAGCTTACAAAATATGTCCTAATCGCATTTATTTTATTTTTCTCTGTCCATTTTAGCTTGTATGTCACAGACTTACAGTTGGGCAGCTGAAGAATGTGTGAGTTTTTTAAGAAATTGTCACAAAGCTTTGCCAAAACATGGGAAAGTGATTGTTTTGGATTATATAATTCCAGAGGTTCCAAACCCAAACAATATCTCAAAGCATACTTGTGCTATTGAAAACTCATGTTTTTGATACATGGTGGAAAAGAAAGAACTGAAAATGAATCTCAGCACTTGTGTATGAGCTCTGGATTTTCCAAATTTCATATTGCTTCTAGTGATATTTCAGCCATGTCAGGAGTAGATGGAGTTCTATTAATAAAAATTACATAGCATTTTACTTAGATTTTCAATATGATGTAACTTGTAATTGATATTATTGAATACACTTTAAGCATATAGGTGAAGTAATGTTAAACTTCAAGCATATAGGTGAAGTAATGTAGCAATGTTTAAAGGTAAGTATGCACTCTAGTTTTCTTTTGTTAGATCTTGTGCTCGTTTTCACACATAATGTTACAAATAAACTAGTTATAAAGGTATTAAATTTACTTATTATTCACAAGAAAATTATAATTTATTGCAAAATTATAATTATAATTTATTGCAAAGGTATTAAATTATAATTTATTGCAAAATTATAATTTATTGCATGAATAATGTTATAGCAACCCTACAAGATAATAAAATAGTATTTGGTTATATAGTTTTTGAAGAATTTATCATGCATCCATGAAGAATAGTAAAATTGTATAGTTCCTTAAAAATAGTATTCATGAAGGATAGCAAATTATAATTTATTTTATTTTATAGTTCCTAAAAAATTTATAGTTTTTGAAGAATTTATGAAACATTTCTAAAGGATTGTGAATGAATAAAAATGATGTATTTTGTAAAAATAAATGTATTTGACATTGATTAATAATGGTTCATATCGATTTTATCTAAGATTGAAATTTTATGGATTAATTATTTTGATATGAATTTAATACAAGACCATGTTTGTTTGTATTTTAGTTACTTTAAGAGATTTGTTCATGAATTTGAAAAGGTTTAAAATCAAATATTTTAAATCATATTCTTCAATTTTTGAATTCGGAAAGATTTTACAGCTAAAGTTTCTTAGAAGACATAAAGCAAATATAATTTTGTTTAATATTTACTATCAAATATTATTTTTTGAGAATTCCTTGCCTGCTTTTAAATAGTGTATCAAATACTTATTTTTCTTATAAAGAAAATTTAAAAGCGGTGTAAATAAGAAATAATGGAAAACATTCCTAAAAGCTCTTTTAAATATTTTTAAAATTTTTAGATCATTATTAATAAACATTTGTATTATTGTAAGTCTTTTTTTTTTTTGTTAACAATTGACTTTGTTAGAAATTCCTTAAAATTGTTACAATAGTAATTATTACTTGTTTAAAATATGAAACTCTTCATGGGTTAGAAACTCTTTAAAATTATTACGTTATCAATTATTGTTTGTTTTGAATATTAAAAATTCCTTAAATTTGTTACTGTATAAAAAATTGTTTTTGGATATTATTTAATTATGTTCTAATACTATTGTATAAGAATATCTTAGTTATTATTTAAAAATCTTAATTGATTTGTGGTCAATTTATTATGTTATAAATTCAATTATATTTCTATTTCGATATAATTTCGATTTACATATGAGTTTGATAATTTATTAGTTGATATGAGATTACATATTGAAGTTTTTTAAAATATTGTTAACTCGGTTTAGGTTTATTTATCCCATTATATATATTATATATGTTCGGCTATATTAGGCATTTATTGTAACACCTAAACTCCAAAATTTATATAAAATATTTAATCGACAATTTAAGATGTTACTACGATAATTAATCAAAACTCATCAACACATTTGACAATAAGCAGCGGACAATCATATGATGACAACTTCAAATTAAACTTCGTAATTAAAGTATTAGACTTTAAGTCACATAGTTCAACATTAACTCAAAACATAACAAAAACGTCTTGTTTTTGATATTACTAGATCACTAAAATCACTAAATTGCGATAAACGATAAATAAATGAAGAATACCATCAATAAGCTACCTTTCACACACAACAACAACTATACTCCTGATTATCTCCAAGATGTTCATGGTGGACAATATAAAGCAAAAGGGGTGAGAAATAAACGTCGATATAAAATGGTGTAAAGAATGCAAGAGTGTCATACCCTAAATTTTGACCACAAGATCTCATATCATTTTCATATATTTGACATCCTTTGCATACACTTTTAATTGATTTGTTTAAAATGAATCGTGAATTATCGCGGGGTTTAAGTTGTGGATTGATCAAAATCACAAAAATTAAGAAATGGACATTTTTAGACACTTAGTGAAATCTGCCTAATTTTACGGCCACAAGCATCAAAGTTTAGGGGCATTTTTCACAAGGATACAAGTTGAATCAATGCAATAACCAAACACCAACATTGAAGTACATCATCCCAACTTTCCAAAAAGTTCAAGATCATCTCCAAATTCAACTTGAGCAAGAAGTTGAAACCATTGGAACTTAGCACCAAAAGTTGATTTCTTCCCAAAACAAATTTTGGGCATTTGGTCTAATTTGGTAAGTTTGTGCAATTTCAAGTCTTGTAATGCTTCTATAAACATGAATATCAGATCAAAGAAAAATATCTTTGAGCTCTAAGGTCTCCCAAGATCAAAATTTACCCCTTAGGCATGTGGAATTCAATGTTCCAAATCTAAAAACTCCAACTTTGTCACAAGGTATTCAAATGGTACATGGAGGTGGCATGATCTGCAACAAAGTTCATTAAAGGAGTCAAACCTTACACCAGATTCAGAAGACCTATACATGCAAAGTTAAAGCAAGTCAATGGCTAGAGGAGACTTTGGACACATAACCATACACATTGGACAATAAAGTGATCCCTCATCCATATAATATTATTCCTTGCAAAAAAAAATTCCTCTACTATAAATAGAGTTCATGTGTGACTGAATTTCACACCCCAAAACATCATAACATATTTTTTCTCTCATTTTACTCTCACACTCCAAATTTTTCTTCTAATGCAAATGTTTACCCCCAAAATTGGTAAACAACCGTTGGTCCTCTGAAGATACAAAAAATACCCTCAGTTACTCGCAAGATCGACCAGGTTGATCCTAAGACATGTGCTAAGTTAAAAGGGATTATAATTTTGATATATCACGTTTTTGGGGAAAAAGGATCTTGAATCTCTCAACGAGACTCATATTTGGTTTTAAAGAGAAAACAAAGTAAAAGACAAAGGCTTTTAAAATAAATCAAAGTAAAGACAAAGCTTGGAATTTTAAAAAATAAAGGCAAGGCTTGAAACTTAAATGAAATTTAAAGGTAAGGCGAGGAATGTTAAGTTGTTGGAAATGTAAAGAGGTTGGAATTGTAAAAGAAAACGCAGTAAATTGCTAAAAAGATAAATGACTTTGAAAAGATAAATTAATTTAAAATAAAGGCTTTGTAAAGATAAATGACTTCAAAAGTAAATATCTTGAAGATAAATTTGACATTAAAGATAAATTGGTGGTGGTGTTTCAATCACGTACATTCTCACTGCACTCGTTTCTCTACACGCGGATACTTTGAGTCTACGAAGTTACTAGTACATATGATTTTCACACACTTATTCTAACACTAGACTAAGATATTTATATACATTAAAAAGTAACCGCTTTCGACGGTTTCTCCTACAACTATCCTAAGATGGTGACACTTGTCCCATTACATGCTGAAGAAGCTTCATCTTGCTCCACTTGTCCCTGTCTTTGAATTGAAAACTCCACATTTTCCCTCCAAGATTGAACGTGTAAGACCCTTTCTAAATTCCACCTTCGTCGAACATATGCTTGGTTGAACCCCCTCAACACTTAGAAAATGTTCCAAACTTAGAATTTCACTAAATACAAAATTTGTAGGTAGTTCGCTTCGACTCTCATTCTTTAATTGGTTAAGTTGAAAACCTTACTTTTGGCTCATCACAAGAAAAGTATTTTACTAAGCCAAGATAACCTCATTTATTGCTAGCGTCGAAATTTAGGATAACAAATTTCCCCCCAAAAATGTTCTTTTCGACCATCTTGGTGAAAATATCATTTTTTGATATTCATTTTTTCGACGCCAACTTAGGTCAGACAAAAGCATGGTTGAAACCACCTACCCCACGTTCTAAAACTGTTGTGACTCTTTGTCCACGCGCATGATGTCATGTAATAATGGCAAAAATTCCAAAAGTTCCATCAGTCGTTTCTACGACTTTCTGATAATGAATTTTTCCTTGAAACAATGCGCTATAGTCCTTTCCATTAACTGCTTCCTCAATGCGTCAGATCCCAAGTCCTGTTCGCTGTCGAATTTTACGACCAATCGTTGGTTTCTAATATATGTTTAAATTAGTTTACTTGCAGGACCTACCATACAAGTCCTAGGACATAGGTGCGAAGTTTGGTCGACAATATAGTGATCTTAACAATCACATGATTTCAATCTTTTATAAGGTTTTATATATGTTTGAATGAATAAAAGAAAAAGTAAAACATGTTTGACGAAAACGTAAAAGAAATAAAATTCTGGAATGTATAAAGTAAATTGACAGGAAAAAAGTAAATACTTCTAAATGTAATAAACTTGCAGAATACAAAAATATAAATGAACTTGAACTTTCATTAAACTTGATAAATATATAAAAACTGGTGTTCACACGTACATTTTTCCAGAAATCAAACTCTTTTCTCTCACACGGTTACTTTGAGTATATTACAGGAATTTGTACAATATTTTCACACACTAAAATCTGACAAGAATTATCTTATTTATACATAAACAAAATAACTGTCCCTAACAAGCAAATCCTACAACTACGACACTTGGCCTTCGGCATGCATTCTTTCTACCAAACACCTCCACTCGCCCTTTTGTCAAACGTCTTTAATCTTTGAATTTTGAATTTCTTCTTTTGTGTCGAAGCAACGCATCCCTTCAAGGTTGTCGAAATTATCGAAACATCATCATTATCTAGCTTTGTCGAAAACGTCGAAAACGTCTTTCAAACTGACCTAGTCGAAATTTGTTTCTGAAATAATTATCTTTCTAGTCGAAATGCACCATTTTGAACTTCAATTTCATGGCGTTGAAAATCCCTGTCAACAAATTGCCCCCCAGCAAAGATTTTTTT
Organism: Lathyrus aphaca; assembly: GCA_963966055.1. Lineage (NCBI taxonomy): Eukaryota > Viridiplantae > Streptophyta > Magnoliopsida > Fabales > Fabaceae > Lathyrus > Lathyrus aphaca. Next base: position 507,329,442 of record OZ014520.1, read on the forward strand.
GACTATTTGGAGAAAAGATCATTTGCTGTCGAGAATCATTTCGATGCCATATCACCTTTATTATTTTTATCATTTCCAAGACAAGATATTCCAAATCCCTATAAATCTTCATCATCATACTATTTTTCAGAAATGTCTACTCAGTCCACGTTGCTGACACTACTCTATCATCCCCTAAAATCTAGGAAATAATAGACTTTCCAACTGCCATGAACCCCACTTTCTTCATGAAATTTTTTGCCACGTGGCCCATGATTCAAACTAAACTTAACTGTTTCAATTCTTTTTTTTGTCTATAAATATCAGTTCATCTCTTCCTTCAAGCTTTTTACGCAATCTTCTTCTTCTCTAAGCAAAAATATATCCTTTCAACTGCAAAAACTTCCTTCAAAACAACAATGGCCTCAATCAAATCTTCCAGTAGCAAGAAGACCAAGAGCTCCACTTCACTCCATACGCACATAGGTTGAACGAGCCTAACATTGTTGGGAATCAACAATATATCCCAGAGCCTCCTAATGAGAAAGAGAAGGCAAGCATCTATAAATCCCAGGTATTAATTCCAATTCTTGTTTTTGGTATTTGTCATTATATCTTAGGACCTCTTCCAAACCCAGACACTAACCCATATAGGTTAAAAGAATACTTCCCTTCGTACCAACGCCTAAAACCCATAGGAGCTCGGGTTAGACCCAAGCAAACTGAAGAACAAACTGAAGGTTCAAATTCAATCACTAATGAAGGTTTGAATTTGCTCCACCTAAACAATGCTAGGATTTGTAGAACTAGTCCCATGGTGAAAGACCCCTCCGACTATCTTGCTTGGTTAGAAAAGATTGAAAAATTCATGACACCCTTTTGGAAAGAGATAGGGATCTTCGAATTAATCAAGATGTCGAAAATAAGACCCAGCTACTTCCCCAACATGATTTTAGCTTCCCTCTTTTTCTGAGATAACACTTATAACAATTTCCACCTCCCTTGTGGAATGGTCACACCAACCCTTTTTGACATAACATCCATCTGTGGGCTTAGTCCCCTGGGTTGGAATTTCGACCTTACTGTTCAAAACCATGACTCCATTGATTTCTACACCCGCAAAGCCTCCTATTCCATCTTCATCAACCACAACCATGATAAGATGACTGATGTGGTGTCTAAAGAAGAGCACATAGCCTTCTTAAATTTGTGGTTGTCGAAGTATGTCTTTTGCTCCCTCTCTCTACAAGTGGCGAAAAAATTTGTCAGCATAGCTAATCAACTCGAAGATGGAATCAAATTATTCATGGGCGAGATGATCCTGGAAAACTTGTATGAGTCCTTAAGTGAAAGTGTAAACTTTTTGAAAACTGCCACCGACAAAGGGAAACTTAACATATCAGGACCCCTTTGGCTATTACAATTGTGGCTTAATGCAACTTTTGAAGCCTCTATTCCTGTTAAGAATGTGGTGGATGAAGAATTGTGAAGTCAAGTTTCTCCATGGTTAACATTTGTTTTGATGAAGACAAATCTCTTAGTAGCAATATGATATGAAGGCAAAGATGAGTTTTCAAGATTAAAGCATCATGTTCAAGACTTAGATTTCAAGAATATGTTTCATGAAGGTATATTAATAATTATACACAAATATTAAAGTCTTAGATGCTCAATCAAAAACTAATATCATTGCATAATTATTTCTTAACCTTAGCATGGTTTAAATTTGCATTTTTCAAAATTAAGAATGTGTAAATCGATTTACATATATATGCAATCGATTTACATCTGTTGTTTTAAGCATTTTTCATTTTTTCATTAGGTGCAATCGATTTACATCATGATGCAATCGATTGCATGTTGCAATATTTTGAAAAATTGGTTAACGTTGGCATGTGCAATCAATTTGCATTATAGTGCAATCGATTGCAACCTGTACAGATTTGAAAAATCATTATTTTTCATAACACCTCTTCATGTATCTTTTCATGGAACCTTTTCATGATGCATTGACATTTGTTCATGAAATTTTTACTGTTATTACATTGTTTCATAAGGGTGTTATGTGCATATAAATTCTAAACTTTTTCAAATCATTTTTCACCTATTTCAATAAAATTTTCATAGTAAAAAAATTCACAAAAACTCTTAAACTTTCATAACAAGAATTTTTCTGCATTACTTCATATCATATAATCAGAAAATTCTTGAGCTATCTAATACTTTATGTTATTGTGAATTATTGTTGGTGAAAGAGAAGATCAATTGTTATATTGATAAAGAATCAAAGCTTCAACTTTCTACTCTTATAAAAATTCAGATTATTGTATCTCTTGTTATCCGGATTGTGGATACAAGAGGTCCTTTTATTGAGAGAATTGTTCTCAATAGGACTTAGTGGAAAAATCCAAGAGGATTGATCTTGGTGAGTATATTTAGTGACTTGTATAGAAAGACTAGGAAGAGTCTTGTATTGTCCAAAACTATAGTAAATTCTCTTTCGTGTTGAAAGGGGAGTGGAGTACTCTCGGATTGTGAGGGGAACCACTATATATCGTTGTGTCCATTTTACTTTTCCGCTTTACCACTTTCTTAACTTAGAACAATAATAAAAAATTATTCAACCATCGATAAAACTCCGGAAAAATATCTAAGAACCTAATTCACCCCCTCTTAGGCGCACTCGTATACTTACAATTGGCATCAGAGCAAGTTATAGGTAACTTGTTCCTAGTGATCTAGCATGGCTTCTGCAAGCACAAATCCGGTTTTCAAAGACGGTGGAAGTAGGAACAAGTCCCCACTCTTCTGCGGAGAATATTTTGATTTATGGAAAATCAGAATGAAGGCACATCTTGAAGCCCAAGGAGAAGGTATATGGGAAGCGGTTGAAGACGGTCCACATAATCCGATGAATGTTATCAATGGCGTTGGAACCGCGAAGTTGAAAAACACTTATGACGAAGATGATAAGAACAAGATTCTAAATGAGAAGAAGGAAATCAATATACTCCAAAGCGCTCTTAGTATGGATGAGTTCTTTTGCATATCTCAATGTAAATCGGCAAAGGAAATTTGGGACACCTTGATAGAAACACATGAAGGAACCACCGAAGTGAAAAGATCGAGGCTAAACACACTAAGTCAAGAATATGAGATGTTCCGCATGCAGCCCGATGAATCTATAGTTGCATTACAAAAGAGATTCGTCCATCTTACAAACCATTTGATTGCTCTTGGAAAAACATTTACAAATGATGATCTCAACCTCAAAGTCCTAAGATCCTTAACAAGAGAATGGCAACCGAAGGTGACCGCTATTTCGGAAAAGAAGAGTCTCTCAATGATGACATTCGCGTCTCTATTTGGAAAACTTCAAGAACACGAATTGGAACTTGGAAGGCTCGAGAATCACGAAAGTCAAGAAAAGAAGTCCAAAGGGATTGCCTTGAAGGTTGATACAAAAATGACAAAGATGATGAGACCTCCGAAGATGAGAATTTTATGCTTCTTATAAAGAAGCTTGGTAAGTTCTTTAATAAAAATAAAAATTCCTCTTATGCTAAAAAGAATAGACATTCCAGGAAAAAGGAAACATCCACATCGATACAAGATGTCACATGCTACGAATGTGGGAAGCAAGGTCACATAAAGCCAGATTACCCGAAACTTGCAAAGAAAGGAGGATTCAACGGCAGGAAGGAATTCAAGAACAAGAAGGCTTATGTTGCTTGGGACGATAATGAGATAAGTTCCTCGTCAGAATCAGAAAGCGATGAATGTGCAAATATGGCTCTAATGGCTTCACATCACTCTGATGAAGAAAACAATGAGGTTAGCAGCAACTTTTCTATTTATGATAATGATGCACAAGATGTAATAAATGAACTTTTAAAAGAATGCAAGACTTTGTATAAAAGTATTTCATCCCAAAAGAAACGAATTTCATCTTTAGAAGAAAATAATATTGATTTGGAAAAATATATTGAAAGTGAAAAGCAAAAGTTGATGGATGAAAAACAAAGTCTTGTATGTAAAAATTGTGAGTCTTTATCTTTCCAAATTGTTCAACTTAAAAGAGTTTTAGAAAGATATGAAAAAGGTCAAATTGGCTTGGAGGAAATTCTTAGGCACCAAAGGTATCCTAATGATATAAGTGGATTAGGATATTCTAAGTTTTCCAAACCAAGCACAAATGAGACTATTTTTTGTTAAAGCAAGTGAACAAGTTGTTAAAGAAAAGGCAAACAATTCTAAGAGTGTGCATCAAAGTCATAGAAAGAAAAAAATTGTTAAGAAAAAGAGTTATGTTCCTAGATATAGAAGTCATTTTCAACCTACTTGTTTTTATTGTGGAACCAAAGGACACACACTTAATGCTTGCTATGTGCACAACATTGGCGTTGCTAAAGGGCATTATGTGTGGGTTGAAAAGGGTACTAAATATCAAGGACCTAAAGCAATATGGGTACCTAACAATACTTGATTTTTGTTTTGTAGGTATGCTTGAAAACAACTTTGAATCAATGATAACTTGATAGCGGTTGTTCAAAGCATATGACGGGCAACATCAACAAATTTTCAAATCTATCTTTAAAGGCCAAAGGATACGTTACTTACGTTGATGATAATAAAGGAAAGATCCTTGGAGTTGGAACTGTTGGTGCTCCTCCATTTACAATCATCGAAGACGTTCTTTATGTTGAAGGCCTTAAACACAACCTACTTAGCATAAGTCAATTGTGTGACAAAGGGTTCCGAATCAAATTCACTAAGGATGAATGTTTGATAGAACATGAAGTCACCCACGACATTTTGCTAAAAGGTAAAAGAATAAACAATATTTTTATGATTTCTTTTGATGACCCTTTCTTGAAGGTAAAATGCCTATTGGCAAACAACAACAAGGCGTGGCTATGGCATAAAAGGTTCACTCACATTCACATGGAGCACTTAAACAAATTGATAAAACATGACCTAGTTGTTGGTCTACCAAAGATAAAATTCATCAAGGATAAGCTTTGTGACGCATGTCAAAAGGGAAAGCAAACCAAGACAACTTTCAAAGCCAAGAATGTGGTGTCCACATCAAGACCACTTCAATTGTTGCATATGGATCTCTTCGGTCCATCAAGAATGAAAAGCTTCGGAGGTAATCTTTATGCTTTATTTGGATACAAAACGGTGTTGTAGAAAGGAAGAATAGGGCATTGGTGGAGCTTGCTAGAAAAATGCTTAGCGACTCAAATCTTCCTAATTATTTTTGGGCGGATGCGGTAATCACAACTTGTTTCGTAGGCAATCGTGTCAACATTCGACCAATTCTCAAGAATACTCCATATGAGTTGTTCAAGTGTAGGAAAACGAACATATCATTCTTTCACATATTTGGATACAAGTGTTTCGTTCTCAACAACGACAAGGACAATCTCGGTAAGTTTGATGAGAAGTCCGACGAAGGTATATTCCTTGGTTACTCCCTCTCTAGTAAAGATTTTAGAATATTTAATAAAAGAACTCTTACTATTGAAGAATCCATTCATGTTTCGTTTGATGAGACTAACCCCTCGAAAGAGGATAATATTATTGTTGATGATGATGATGATATATTAGATACGCAACAACAACAAAAGGAGATTCCAAATGTTCTACCAATACCACAATAAGATGACTCACCAATCATTGAAGAACATCATGATCTTACGAAGGAATGGATAACTCCTAGAGATCACCCGATATATACAGTTATTGGTGATATTAGCCAAGGCGTTGCAACTCGACTAAATCTCAAGGATGCTTGTCTCAATATGGCTTTTGTGTCTCAAATCGAACCAATCAAAATTGATGAAGCCTTAGGCGACGATCAATGGATAGTAGCAATGCAAGAAGAACTTAACCAATTCGAAAGGAATCAAGTTTGGAGTCTTGTACCAAGACCGGACAACAATCACATCATAGGAACAAGATGGGTGTTCAAGAACAAACTTGACGAGAATGGAATCATAGTTCGTAACAAAGCAAGATTGGTCGCACAAGGCTACAACCAAGAAGAAGGAATCGACTTTGATGAAACATTTGCTCCGGTAGCAAGGTTAGAAGCAATTAGATTATTACTTGCTTACGCTTGTTTAATGAATTTTCAGTTGTACCAGATGGATGTCAAAAGCGCTTTCCTGAATGGCTACATCAATGAAGAAGTCTATGTCAAACAACCTCTGGGTTTTGAAGACTTCAGGAATCCCTCTCATGTCTACAAGTTGAAGAAGGCTCTTTATGGCTTAAAGCAAGCACCAAGAGCATGGTATGATCGCCTTAGCAACTTCCTATGTGAGAAGGGTTTTACAAAAGAAAGGTTGACAAGACGTTGTTCATAAAGAAGTTCAAGGGTAACACCTTATTGGTTCAAGTCTATGTCGACGACATCATCTTCGGTTCAACAAACAAAGATCTTTGCGAAGAATTTTCACTTATGATGCAAGGAGAATTCGAAATGTTCATGATGGGAAAAATGAACTATATTCTTGGACTACAAATCAAGCAAACAAAGGATGGCATCTTCATCAACCAATCCAAGTATTGCAAGGAACTATTAAAAAGATTCGATATGGATAGTTGCAAGGTGATGTCCACTCCTATGGGATCCGGAACGTATGTTGATCAAGATGAATCCAGCACTTCAATTAATATCATAAAGTATCGAGGTATGATCGGTTCATTATTATATTTGAAGGAAAGCCGTCTTGACATTATATTTAGTGTTTGTTTGTGTGCACACTTTCAAGAAAATCCGAAGGAATCATATCTCACCGCCGTAAAGAGGATTATGAAGTATCTCAAAGGAACAACGAATGTCAGACTATGGTATCCAAAAGGTAGTACATGTTCTTTAATTGGTTATTCTGATGCTGATTATGCAGGATGTAAGACTGATAGAAAATGGCCTTTTTACGTATTTTTTATATGATGCAAATCGATTGTAGTATGGAGAAAATGGCTTTTTTACGTATTTTTTATATGATGCAAATCGATTTCAGTCTGGAGAAAATGGCTTTTTTACGTATTTTTTATATGGTGCAATCGATTGCATGTTGATGCAAATCGATTGCAGTCTGGAACTTTTTGAATTTTATTTTTATTTTTTTATTCCCTCCTATTTACTTTGGCCCATGGTGTCATAACCTCTTACCCATCAATTCACATCATTTCCTAAACCAACTTTTCCGATTTTGTTCCCTCTTTAGCCCTTAACCTACAAGATTCCCTAGTTTGACTCATTAACTCACTTTTCAAATTCTCTTAACCACCCTAATAACTCACAATAACTCCTCCCACCAAATTCCCATAACTTTTATCCTTCAAAATTCTGATTTTCTCTATCTCTCTCTCTATCAATTTTCATTTTCCCCATTTAACCTACACAAAAAATACCAAAACTTCATCCTTCTCACTCAACTTACCCATTTCTCACCAACTCTCACCCATGGCTTCAAGGACCAAAAGAAAGGCCTCTTCTGCAGAAAAAGGAAAGGGAAAGTCCTCCTCATCATCCAACACTCCACTTTATGAAGGATTATCCAATGAGCAAATTGAGAAGTTTGAAAAGTTCTTTCAAAGAAATATTGTTCAAACACCCAAGTATGGTGATCTTTCTTCCTTTTCTGAAAATTGCTTTACTTTTCAAACTACTTTAGACACCATAAACTTAGGATCTGCTATTGCTTCCTCTGGACCATATTACCTGGATCTTGTTAGGATATTTTACTGCAATATGGGTATAGAAGAAGGAAAGTTTATTATTTATGTCTTAGGAAAAAAAACTTGTCTTGAACTCAAGACTTCTTGGAACAATCTTGGGGGTACCTTCATCCGATAGTCTCCTATATGATCCTGAAGATGAAAAATGGAATGATTATAAGAAGAGATCCTTTTATTAGAAAATCGGTAGGATGACTGAAACTGAATTTTATGATCATAGAGTGAAGTCTCTAGGTGGTATTGAACCCTCTCGTAGTTCTTGGTCGGCTGGAAATTTTTATATTGATGATCGTATGCTTCACTACTTCCTTGCCTATGTTGTGTTTCCAAAAAGTGGTAACTATTGTTTTGTTAATGATACGGAAATGCATGACCTCTATGCTATCAAGAACAATATTGAAGTTAATTGGGCTCAAATGATTCTGCATCACATGCTGTCCCATTTCGAGAGATCAAAAGTTCTGCCCTATGCATGGTTTATCACCCGGATTTCGCAACATTTTGAGATTCAAGTTGATGGTTTTGAATGTATTTTGATGGATACACCTTCTCACAAGATTTCTATTAGAAACTTGGATAGAAGAATGAGAGTCTATTATGATCGGGAATCCGATACTATCACTTATCTTGGTGATGATGGTGGAGAACAAGAGGAAAATGAACAACAACAGCCCCTTAATGAAGAGGTTCCAACTTATATTGGTGTGAATGGTCCTTCTAACCAAGATCTTTTGGATTTCATGACACAACAATTTTCAAACATGAACAACAACATCAATGACCGCTACAATGATGTTAATGCATCTGTCAATACAAGGATTTCAAACTTTTAGCATGATGTCAACCAACAATTCTCATACAATTATTCCCATCTCTACATACTACCTTATGATCCATCCAACCCGGCTGTCCCACCACATCGTCAACCACCTCTCAACCAACATTTTCCTAACCAAGACCCTTTTGACCCCAATATGGATCTGTTTTAAAAATGTTTTCATGTTCTTTGTTTGAATGTTCTCTTTATGTAGTCTTTAATGCTTAATGGTTGTAATGTATAATTTATGTTACTTTATGTTTCTTTATGTTTCGTTATGTTTCTTTATGATGTAAAATTCTGCACTTATGCTATGTATGCACTTCAAGTTTTTAATCTATGATAAGTTATTTATAGTTCCATTATTTCTTGTCTATGGCTTTCATTATGTTCACCCATCTTTCCCTTCTTTTTGATAATGTAAAAGGGGGAGAAAGGTATTATGCTTGTATATTTCCTTGTATTAAATTTTTTTAAAGGTACAAAGCTCCGCTTCACATACAAAGGGGGAGATATACATCTTAGGGGGAGAAGTATTCCGGAAATTTCAAAGCATCTAAGAAGATTGTTTGTCATCATCAAAAAGGGGGAGAATGTGAAGTCAAGTTTCTCCATGGTCAACATTTGTTTTGATGAAGACAAATCTCTTAGTAGCAATATGATATGAAGGCAAAGATGAGTTTTCAAGATTAAAGCATCATGTTCAAGACTTAGATTTCAAGAAGATGTTTAATGAAGGTATATTAATAATTATACACGAATATTAAAGTCTTAGATGCTCAATCAAAAACTAATATCATTGCATAATTATTTCTTAACCTTAGCATGATTTAAATTTGCATTTTCAAAATTAAGAATGTGTAAATTGATTTACATATATATGCAATCGATTTACATATGATATTTTAAACATTTTTCATTTTTTCATTAGGTGCAATCAATTTACATCATGATGCAATCGATTGCATGCTGCAATATTTTGAAAAAATGGTTAACGTTGGCATGTGCAATCGATTTGCATTATAGTGCAATCGATTGCAACCTGTACAGATTTGAAAAATCATTATTTTTCATAACACCTCTTCATGTATCTTTTCATGGAACCTTTTCATGATGCATTGACATTTGTTCATGAAATTTTTACTATTATTACATTGTTTCATAAGGGTGTTATGTGCATATAAATTCTAAACTTATTCAAATCATTTTTCACCTCTTTCAATAAAATTTTCATAGTAAAAAAATTCACAAAAACTCTTAAACTTTCATAACAAGAGTTTTTCTGCATTACTTCATATCATATAATCAGAAAATTCTTGAGCTATCTAATACTTTATGTCATTGTAAATTATTGTTGGTGAAAGAGAAGATCAATTGTTATATTGATAAAGAATCAAAGCTTCAACTTTCTACTCTTATAAAAATTCAGATTATTGTATCTCTTGTTATCCGGATTGTGGATACAAGAGGTCCTTTTTTTGAGAGGGTTGTTCTCAATAGGACTTAGTGGAAAAATCCAAGAGGATTGATCTTGGTGAGTATAGTTTAGTGACTTGTATAGAAAGACTAGGAAGAGTCTTGTATTGTCCAAAACTATAGTAAATTCTCTTTCGTGTTGAAAGGGGAGTGAAGTACTCTCGGATTGTGAGGGGAACCGCTATATATCGTCGTGTCCATTTTACTTTTCCGCTTTACCGCTTTCTTAACTTAGAACAATAATAAAAAATTATTCAACCATCGATAAAACTCCGGAAAATATCTAAGAACCTAATTCACCCCCTCTTAGGCGCACTCGTATACTTACAAGAAGAAGTAAAAAATAGGACTGTCGAATGGCCCAGGCTATCACAACTAATGCCATCTGATGAAGGGCTCAGTCTTCGACAGGCTTTCACAAGTTACGTCATGATGTTCACCAAGAGGTATAACTTTACTCCTTCCATGGCACCTTTCACCAACATAGCAGTTGATCCTGAATGGTTTACCACACAACCTCCTTTTGAGATGGAGAAAGAGGAAAGTAAATTTCTCGACATTTGGGAATCATTCCTGGTCCCTATGCTCTTTCCCTCTCACCACAATACGACAAATACCAAAACTGCCCTAATCATTTATCAACCCAACTTAGTGGCTAGACAATTTGGATTGGTACAGCCGAAACCAAAATCCATCTTTCCGAAGAAAGGCTCCATCCTCTTCTACAACTCCTACCATTCTGAAGAAAAAAGTCTCCAATTGACGAATAAATTTTTCGATGATTCTCTTAATATCTGCCCAGTGGTTTTCCAACCTTCTTTTCTTTGTACCCATGAATTTGATATTTGGTGGAGGGAATACTACCACACCAAATTCTATTATGTAAAAGCATTCACAACACACCTGACAAATGCATTTACTCTTGTGGAGGATCAGATGAAAAACGGTAAAGAACAACATATTAAAGAAATACAAAAATTTCAAAAATATTTTGAAACCATCTATAGACCGAAGGAACTTAGTCGAACCATAGGCGAAGCAGCAATGACTTTAAAACATAAGTTGACAGAAAGATTGGATAAGTTGAAATTGCCTTCGTATGTTCGACCAGAACAACGATATGAACTCGTTTTCAATCTTTATCCACCAAGGTTTCCCCCTCTTCTTTCTGCTGACTTTGGCGTGGGGTTGAGCCCTCCATTTCCAGATTGGTTCGTTTGTGGGGACTCTTTGAAAATCCTTCGACAATAATCGAAAAAACCCGTTGAGCGGGTGGTTCCGACTAAGTTCACTTTGGATAATTACAAAGGACACCTTCATATTGGAACAAAACACGTTCGCGTGGAAACTCCCATTCTTGAAGGTGTTTTAACGAAAACATTTTCTTTATTTCGATATTCTAATCTTGTCTCTTTTTGTATTTATTTCTAACTCTATTTTGTTTTCTTAGCCACCAAAGTCCAACCCAAGAAGGCTGTTGTCAAAAGCACTGTTGATATGATGGAAGAAGACCCACCAGTGGCCACCAAAAAGACTTCGACAAAGGTACAATCCCCTCCTATTTGATCAGTCTATTTCTCATTTTTGAAACTGAATCATCTTTACTTTTATGTCCAGGTGAGTCAAAAACCACCACCTAGGCCCAAAAGAAAACAACCAGAAGAAAAGAATTCTAACAAAGAATCTGGTGATGAATCACCAGAACCAAGCCAGCCAGCCCCCCCAAAAAAGAAACCTATAAAAGCTCCCGCTCAAAAATACAAAGTCAAAGTAGAGAAAGAAACTCCTCCACCAAGTCCAGTTGCGAAAGTGCAAATAAGGGACACAGAGAGTGGGAACTCCAGTTTTCACACTGAGATTCCTCATGTAATTTCTTGTTTCGACTGTTAACCTTTATCTTCTTATTTTATTTTTCTTTCTTAATTTTGGGCTATTCACAAATCAATTTCGACGACACTCCTGAAAAGAAGAAAACAGAACAAAATGCTCCAACTCATCAAACTACTAGCCCACCACCCTTTTCTCCTCAAAATCTGACAAAGGGACCAGAGGCGGAAGAACCACCATCACCTGATTCTCCTTAATACTATGACGACCACTCTCCTTCTCCTCCTCTAAAAGTAGATGCTCACCAGAAGAGTGAAGGCCTGAAAGCTGACATTGAGGTCGAAGATGATAATGTTAAAAAAGGAGTAACTGGTAATGGTGATGACAATTCGAAGAATGAACACATTGGCTCACACCAAGGACAACAAATTCAACCAAATCCTAACTCACAAAAAGGAGGGTCAACGGGTTCGACAAGTCTTTCTCGTGAAGAGATTGAAAATCTTAAAGTTCAAAAGCCCTTGGTGTATCTTAGAGCTGTACTCAGTGCCCGTTTCAACTTCTAAGACTCCTCTCAAAGTACTTCGACTACTTCAGGAGCCACTTCCAGCGTGCATTCTCTTGAAACTACATGGCTGAGATCAAGAAGTAAATTCTTGGTGTGGACTTGTTCAAGGTTTTAGAGGAAAATTCGAGTGCTTACTTCGACTTGAAGAAAACCTGAAACAAGTCAACGTCTTGGATACCCCTACTGAAGTGAGTAGCTTTGTGATGGACTTAACTACTTTGATCGACATGGTGAGTGCTGACCTGAACCGTCTCAAGGACTTTGCAAAATAAATCTCCAACAAATTTGAAACCCAACTTGCTGAATGGGATGCTGCAGCTGCTTCAACCAACAAAATCATGGAGCTGCAACAGGTTTCTGAGGCGTATGCCAAAGAAATTATCGAATGCGACAACAACATCCAGAAGTGGGAGAAGGAAATAGTTGAACTTCTAAAGAAAATATCCTAGGAGAAGAAGCGCAGAAACTCTTCAGAAGCCTAATCGGTAGGAGATCGACGAAGAGCTAAAGGAGGGGTTTATCATGCTGAAAGGGCTCAACTACTTACCCAAGAAATTGAAACCCTTTCGATCAGCAGGAGCTTCTGTGATCGTTGACTACGAATTCAAAGGAAGAAGTTTGATGAATTGAAGAAATCTTTTGGAAAAATTCAATTGTAATAGGAATAGTTGTCTCTATTTATCTTTTAGTAACTTTATGAGAATCTTAATTTTGAAATGACATTAATGCTATTTTTCCTGGCGAAAAAACACCATTATTTTATGTTATGTGAAGTTATTCTACGCTTATTTTGATCTCTTGCAATGTTGGTTTGTATTTTTTCAAATACTTTCCATTTCACTTCAGGATTCTCATATCCTTTCCTATTTCTTCAATTTCAAATGCGCCATTTGATTGTTTTTTTCAAAACTTGGAAAGGTCCTTCCCACTTAGGAGACTATTTTACCATTAATTTATCTTTTCGATCCATAGGGAGGATCACCTTCCACACCAAGTCACCAACCAAAAGAGTTTTACGTTTTACTTTCTTATTATAAAACTTTTCAACTCTTTGCTTTTGCCTCTTCACCAAATCCAGTGCACGCAACCTCTCTTCATCTAAATCAACTAATTCATCCATCATCATACTCCAATATACATTTAATGGGATTTCATGATGCCTCTGAATTCGAATTGATTGTAAATAAATTTCGACTAGTAAAATTGCATCATGACCATAAGTTAATCTAAATGGGGTAGAGTTTGTAGCTTCTTTAGGAGACGTTCGACAAGCCCATAAAGCTTGATAAATTTTTATGCCAATTTCTGGGTTTCTTGACCATGTGCTTTTTAATCAAATTAATAACAACTTTATTAGCTGCTTCAACTTGACCATTTGCCTGAGCATAGTAAGGTGTCGAAGTAAGGAGTTTAAATCCCACTTCTTTTGCAAATAATTGCATATTTTTTCCAGTGAATACAAATCCTTGATCTGTATTTATTGTTTATGGATTTCTGAATCTATAAATTATATACTTTTGAATAAATTCGATCACTGCTTCTTGATCCACATTTACTAATAGTATAACTTCGATCCACTTGGTAAAATAATCGATTCCAACTAGGATGTACTTCTACCATTTTGAAGAAGCTGGTCGAATTTCACCAATTAAGTCTAAAGCCCAACCTCTGAATGGCCAAGGCTTCACAATCGAATGCAACTCAGTTGCAAGGACGTGTGGTATGCCTGCATGCAATTGGCATTCTTGACATCCCTTGGCGAAGTCGACACAGTCTTTCAACATTGTTGGCCAATACATTCCTTGTCGGAATAGTAACCACTTCATTTTGTGACCTGCGTGTTATGCACCACAAGACCCACTATGTACATTTAACAAAGCTATGTAAGCTTCTCTTCGCCCAAGCATTTCAACAAAAACTCCCTCTGAAGTCCTTTTGAAAAGTTCATTTCCAAAAAGCATATAACTCAAAGCTTTGTACTTAACGTTTCTTTCGACCTTCATATTTGGGTCTTGTAAATAATCCTTGATGGGTTTTCTCCAATCTTCGACTCTTAAATCATCTATATTGAAAATTTCAAAATTTTCTTCGTCACCATATCCTAACTTTATTGTTTCCAAATCTTATGGAGACAACTTGGTGGATATGACCCTTCCTCTGACTTCAATAGCCTTTCCTAAATTCTCTTTCGACACCTTATACCCAGATGCAATTTGAGCAAGGTCGTTCGCCTCTTGGTTCTCCAACCTGGGTACATGCCTGATGGCCACATTGTCGAACCTTTTAAGGAGTCTATTGGCTATTACGAAGTACATGATCAAATTCTCTTTGACACATTTGTATTCTTTGGTTAATTGTTTTACTACAAATTCAAAGTCACCCATGATTTAGACTCTTGTTGCCCCCAATTCCAACAAGATTTCAAGTCCAACAATCAAAGCTTCATATTTTTCTTTGTTATTAGAAAACAGACCTTTGACTCTGTACTTGAATTTTGTTGGAATTTTGTTAGGAGAAATTATCAATATTCTAACACCCGTTCCATTCTTATGACTGGAACCGTCGAAATACAACTTCCATGATTCTAATTCAACATATTCCACTTCATTTTCGTCTATTGAGTGGTTCGCTATGAAATCAACAACCACTTGTCCCTTTATAGCCTTTAAAGGCAAATATTTCAGGGAATATTCAGTTAATACCAAAGCCCACTTCCCAATTATACCATGTAAAATAGATTTAGATAACATATATTTTATTACGTCGAAATGGGAAGAAATATATATATATATATATATATATATATATATATATATATATATATATATATATATATATATATATATATATATATATATCAACAGGATTTATATAGGGCTTTAACTTCATACAAGAAAACTATACACATAAACACAATTTTTCTATAACACTATATCTAGTTTCGACATCATTCATGACTCTCCTGAGGTAGTAAATGGCCCTTTCGACGCCATTCTCATCTTCTTGACATAGCATGCTCCCTAGTGTTTTATCTGATGCCGAAAAATGCAATCTCATGCTTCTCCTTTGACACAGAGACATTAAAATAGGAGGGTTGGACAAGTATTCTTTGATTCTGTCAAACGCAACTTGTTGTTCTTTCCCCCATGTGAAGTCTTCCTTTTTCAGTTGAAGTAGAGGTGAGAAGGCCTGCATTTTTCCACTAAGGTTGGAGATAAATCTCCTCAGGAAGTTGATTTTCCCTAGCAAAGACTGTAATCTCTTCTTCGTTGATGGCGCTTTCGCCTCCATTATGGCTTTGGATTTGTTTTCATTTATTTTGATCCCCTTCTTGTGGACCACAAAGCCTAAGAAATCACCCGCCTACATGCCAAAAGCACACTTTAGGGGGTTCATTTTTAAGCCAAACTTCCTCATCCTTTCAAAGGACCGTCGAAGATGGTCTATATGTATTTTTCCTGAAACAAACTTAATCACAATATCATCAATGTAAATCTGAATTAAAGTTTCAATAAAATCATGGAAAATTGAATTCATAGCACGTTGATAAGTTGCTCCAGCATTTTTAAGATCAAAGGGCATTACTACCCATTCATAAGTTCCTATTGCCCTTGGACAACGAAATGTTGTCTTAGGAACATCTTCTTTGGCAATAAAAATTTGATTATAACCAGAGTATCCGTCTAACATTCTTAGGTACTCATGGTCTGCTGCCGAATCTATAAGCATTTTTGCTACTGGCATAAGGTATTTGTCTTTTGGGGTGGCTGAATTTAAGTATCTAAAATCTATGCATACCCTTAAATTTCCATTTTTCTTAATTACAGGAACTATATTTGTAATCCAATCAACATACCTGGCCGTGCGGATGAATTTGCATTTTAGAAGTCTTTCGACCTCTTCTTTTATTTTCGACAGAATTTCTGGTGTGAAGCATCTTGGCAGCTGCTTCATTGTTTTTTTTCCTTCCAATATCCGCAACTTCAATTCGACCAAGCTTCTGTCTAAACCAGACATTTTTTCATAGTCCCATGCAAAACAGTCTTTATATTCATGTAGCAACTGGACTATTTCGACTTTGAACTGTGGGTCCATCTTGGTACTTATGTAAGTTGGCCTTTTTGCTGCCCCCAATCCTAGATCTATTTCATCTAATGGATCTTGTGCTACCATCTTCATGTTGGTCGACACTGGATCCTTTTCGAACCCCAAAGGTTCGTCGTCATAAATGGCATCATGCTTTTGATGTTTCCATTCGCTCATCTGACTGCTTTCACCATTTTCTTCAACGTTTTTCTGAGAACTTTGATTGTTTGAGTCTTTTTGGTTGGCTATGACAGCCATATATTTTACTTCGGCTTCGAATGTCGCTTTTAGTTTATTTTCGGCTATGTAAGCCATAATATTTTCAAGCGCTAATGCTTCAGTCATTGTCGTCGAATTCACTTCCACATTGTCGCTCCCACCAAATGACACCCGGGTCAAGAGGGGTACAGACGCGAACGGTCGGCGAAGGAGAGAGAACACACAAGGGTGAACTCAAAAAGAAAAGAGTCGCCAACTAGGCATTTTTATTCCGAAGGAAAGGTAATGCTGCATAGACCTAGAAAAGATGGATAAGACGGTCGCGAACCAGAGAAACTGAGAAAGGGGGTTGGTTACAACCTGGGAAGGTATTAGAACCCAAATTGTCCGTCGTACTCGACGGGATCCACGCTTGAAAGATTTATGTTTAAAGGGGTAGTGTCAGTGCTATCTGTGTATCAAAGCTGGAAAAGAATGCAAGTGTCAGTGTAAGAGAAATGTGAAGTGCATAAGAGAAGTGTCAGTGTAAGAACAAGAGTGAAATGCTCAAGATAATGAGGCTTAAAGAATAATGCTGGGAGGAGGGGGAATATACAGAGACTTTTGTTCGATAACTGTTAAGTTATGCCTACGTATCCTCTCGTGCAATGAGGAAGTCAGAACACCGTAGTTCGACTCAAAGAGACTGAAAGATGAATTGACTTGTGAACTGCTTGCTTGTCTATGCTCAAGTGTATGACCTGTCTGGCTCAGGTGCAAACTGTCTTGCATTAGACGGAAGAAGCAAGTTCTCGTTCGTGAGTGAATGAGATGAGAAAAGAATCCCGGAGGAGACGATTATTGTTTGTTTTTTTGGTATTTTCAGTCTTTTATTGCTTTTTGGAGTTTGTCATAAGAAAATGAGTTTAAGCCTAAACCAAAGGGTTAGTAAACTCATCACATCTTCCCTCTGATTAGAGGTAATGAGAATACCTTAAGTGTGAAGTAAGCACCTCACACTTAATCACCATGATGTAGGATTAAGATCATTAACCTACTTATATTTATTTAGATGTTTTTGTTGTTTTTGTTTAGTGTTAGGTAATGAGTATAAGCCATAATCAGGGATTTAATGGACCCATTACACCATCCTAATAGAAGGATAATAGATGAGAACATTTAAGCTGAGGAAGGCTCCTCAACTTAATCCATGATTAGGGATTAACCTCATGACAAAACAAAGCCTTTATTAAATGGATTTTAGTTAATGGTAGAGTTAAGAAGTGGATTTTATGATTTGTAAGACAACTTGAGGGGGACTTGTCCATTAACACTAGGGTTAGTCCTTCTTAACCAATAAAGGAAGAATTAGAACCCTAATGCAAGGCCCAAGTTACAAGCTTGATGTCTTGATGATTATTAGATGGATTGATTAAAGGATTTAAACACATTAAGGGCTTAACACTTAGGATTAAAGTTATACACTCCATCCTAATAGAAGGATGCAGGCATAAGCTTAATCACAAAGCCTTAAAACCTTTAAGGTTTAGTCCTTGATTATGAGATGAGAAGAGAAGACACAAAGATGACACAAAGGTAAAACTAATGGGGGACTAATCAAACCCTAATTGTGATCATGCTTGGGTATTCCTAGGGTTTGTGAGGCTTGCAAAAGATCTTCAAGAGAAAAGCCACCAAGAAAGAAGCAGATGAAAAGAGGAGGAAGCAGAAGAAGCAAGTCAACTTACTTCACTGAAGAAGATAAGTTGCTTGAAGAAAGAAAGTGAGAAGGAGACATGAATGAGAAATCTCACTCTAAAGCACAAGAAAAATGCAGCAAATGAATGCATAAGAGAGATAAGAAGAGATTATGAGAAGTGAAGGCAAATTCACTTCCCAAAACACTTACCACCTGAAAAGTTAGCAAAAGGAAATGAAATGAAATAGAAATGGAATGAAATGAAAATATGCAAACCAAAAACAGAAGCATAAACATGAGGTTAATGATGCTAAGAAATGATGCAAACACATGTCAAGAGTTGTGGATGATCATACAAGGATGAGGATGCAAATGAAGCATGCTTTGAACCATAAAAGTTCATGAAAGTTTATGAAATGGAATGAATGCATAACATGGAAAATGAGTGATGCAATGATCAAACATGATTCTAATATGTCCTAAGATGTCTTAGAAGTTATGTGGATGCAAAAAATGTCATGACAAGTTCATGAATGCAAGCATATGGAAGATGGATGCAAATGAAGGCAAAAATTAGGGTTTATGCACATGACACAAAGCAAAATTCAAAATTAGAAGCAAATGGCAATATAAAAAATTGCAAATGGGCTCAAAGGAACCCTAACCCTACACAAGTTTACTGCCCAAAGGAGGGGACCTAACTCTTAACCTAATGGGGGTTATGATTTTCTCAAGTTGGCTAGGGTTTTAAGGTACCTCAAAAGGAAAAATGCACATCAAATTGAAAATGAAAGATAAATTCAAACCAATTTTACCCTAGAAACTACATGATATGAAGAATGCAATGCAAAAAGAAACAACATCAAACTCTTCATGGTTAGGCAGAATGAATTTTTCTAAGTTAGAACAAAAATATTGCCTTTTAAGAACTTTAATTCCAAGGAAAAATGTCAAAATATGTCAAGAACTAAAAAGAAATTTGTTTGAAGAGTTTGATAATGTTTCTAAATGTATTAAAATGCAATGTGATTTTTTTTGTGATTTTTAGAAACCTAAATGTTATTTTAATTAATTAATTCTCATTAACTAATTAAAATAAACATTTAAATATTTTTAAAATACGAAAATTATGCAAAAAATAAAAATAAAATTATTTTCAGAAAGGGAAAAATATTTTAAGTCATGATACAAAAAATGAGAATTTTTGGATGCATTTTGCTATTTTAAATAAATTATGCAAAACAAATGAATAAAAATGAAAATAAAATAAAATTAAATGGATAATATGCTGATCTGAGGGCCATGATTCAAAGATTTTTGGAGGAGTTGACTGGCGTGCGTTTCAGTGGCTAGGATTGATTCTGGAAAATTCAAATTTAAATCCTAATTAATTAATGTTAATGACTGGATTAGGGCTAAATCAAAGGATCTGGGCCGTTCACACGTACGCGGGAAACCTCATCTAAAGGCCAACATTCAAAGTTGCCTAATTAATGGGATTAGGGTTAATCACCCTCAGGCGACCGGAACAGTGTTCCGGTCGTCTTCTCCGACGAGCCTAAACCCTAGCTTCTCTCTCAGGTCATCAAACTTCAAATTTCTTGCACAAAAATGATCCCCCAATCATTCTAAACCTAAACCCCCAACCAAAACTCATTTATTTCGCACCATGAACATGAATTGAAGAAAAATTCAAAAACGGGCAAAAGTTTCAGAGATCACATACATGGTGGTTTCTCAACCATTTTTAAAAATAATCACATCCCCATGATCAGGGGAGCATATAGAACCATAAAAGAACTTAAAAGCTATCTTCTGGGAAAAAAGTTCATCATGTTACCTGAGATGGAACTTTCTGGTTCTGGGAGTTCTGACCTTTCCTTTGCTGCAAATCCACCTCTTTGAACCTCCGGATGATGAAATGAAGCTTAGAATGAGTTTATATGGCTTGGTTTGAAGGTTTTGGTTCTGATATAGCAGATTTAGAGAGTTGAGTATGTGATGTTTTTGGCTGTTTTAAGGGTTGATTCTTGCTCTATGGATGGTATGTGATTGGTTGGTGAAGAGAAAATGGAGGTTTTGTGGCTGTGGGAAGAGTTTCGAAGGGGAGAAGTTTTTTGACAGTTTTTGGAAATCCTGGATTGTGGGAGTTTTCAGGCTTGTTTGTGTTGTGTTTTGGAATGCTTGAGGTCCACATATGAGGCTCTGATTGGGCAGAGAGTTGGTAGTGGCACAATTTGATTGGCATGGACAACAATGCAAAAATTCAAGATTTTGTGTACCATAGGTATGGGCCATGGCAGAGGAGATCTTAGGGCTTGTCCTGCTTCAGCTTGAGTCAAGGAAGGCCTTTGGATCTGCTTTTGTGAGCTGGATGGTCTTGATCAAGAGTTTTCAATGTTCTTGCATAATTCCTTCTTTGAACTTTATTATGAACCAAGGCAAAGAATCTTGTGAATTCTTGGGCAAAATGCAGCAAAATGAACCATATGAAGTTGCTAGAATGCTTTGAGATCAATTAGTGTCCAATTCAAGCATTGAAAGTCCCTTTTGCAAAAGATTCAATTTTGAAGATTCATGAGAAAATGCCTTATGTAGCTTGTGATTCAAGGCATAGAAATGAGAAATTCCTTGGGCCATTCTGAATTATGGGCCATGAATGATGTTTGTGTGATGATTAGAAGTTGATTTGAAGTCACATTTGGCTTTGGCAAGTGTTTTTGCAAGTTTCCTCTTTGGCACAAAAGTGAAAAATAAGTGATTTTGTCCAACTTTGCAAGGCCATAACTTTTGTTCTAAAATGAATTAGAATGAGTTCTTGTACTTTTTGAAAATGGGAGGATCCACTCTACAACTTTCATGACCAAAGATTTTTCATTTGAAGCATTTTTGGATCAAAAAGAGGAGGTTGAAAAACTTTCCCAAAATGGCAAATTTACATTACAAGTCACTTTCCCAAAATGGCAACTTTGCAAATGGCTTGAAATCCTTCAATTTTGTGAACTTATAACTCCTTCTAAGATCAAATAAAGATCCCACACATTCAAAATGATGGAGAATACCCTTTGGTTGGGTGATTGGGGGCCTCAGATGCCCTGATTTTGCACTGACTTGCACAAGAAGTCATCCCTTGATCAGATGCCTTCCCCATTGAATTTCTTCATGAAAATTGGTAAGCATGATCCTAATATCATATAGAGACCAATAGAAACAAGAATGACCAAAAAATTGGAGTTATGGCCTCTGAAACCACAACCCTAATTTTAGGTCATCTGTGCAGTTAAGCTTGGCTCTGCCTCCATGCCTTTCTCAGTTCTTGTGATTCTTTGACTTCCTTGACCTTGGGAGGATATAATATGATGCTTGAACATACATGGACCCCCTTGAGATGATTAAAGGCCTTTGGAGTGGCTCAAATGGCTCTTGGATTGCTCAGATCACAAACCCTAGATGCAGATGACTTAGAACCAATGCAGTGAAGCAAAAATGCAATATGAGATGATATGATTGAACTTATGCAAATGAAAAGAATCACAAGCCATGATGAAATGAGTGAGGGCAAATTTGGGGTGTTTACACACACCCAGTTGGTTCTATATTGACAGTTCCCCATATATAATTTGATTCATCGACCACTTCTTTGTCCCACCGAAACCCATAGGTTGGGTGAAGATACATTGAGCAGTAAGCGTTATCAGTGGCTTTGAGGTCGAAATAAGCTGGGCTACATGGGGGTATGTGAGCCAGATTCTTGTTGAAACTCAAATGATCCACATGGTTTACTTCGAACATGAAGTAACTCTGGTCTGCTTCTATGTTTTCGACTATACCATCTGTTCACCAGATAGCTATTCGTTGGTGAATTGATGAGGGTACAACCCCTATACCATGTATCCATTCCCTCCCAAGAAGCAAATTATAATTTTCTTTTGAGGCAATCACCATGAACATTGTCGGTCTTGTTATTGTTCAGTTAAGTCCACCTGGATTACACCCATGGTGGCTCCAATTTTTCCCTCATAATTTGACAACACCATGTTATGAGGTTTGGCGCCGGGATCATCTTTGCTAATTTTCATTTACATAAAATGGGGCATCAGGTTGACTGCTGCTCCTCCATCCACCAGTATCTTTTTTATTCCAAATTTCTCAACTTTTCCTTTTATGAATAAAGGCTTTAAGTGCCCTTTCATTGAATCATTTGGCATCTCAAAAAACGCATTTTGTTCTTCTATATAGCCATTGTTCATGATATAGTAGCAAACATGTCTATGTGCCATTTGTTGTTCCTCCATACCATCATATTTGTCTTCGACCTCCATCACACTGTCATAGTCTATGGGAAGGACTGAGACCATGTTGCATTGAAAGATGCCTCTGAGTCGGATTGGAAATCATCAGTCATTTCCTCATCTTCTTAGGTTTTCTCTTTGGGATTTATTTGTTCAACCTTGTTGCCTGGGTTGTTGCTGTGGGATGATTCTTTTATGTCCACCCCTTGGATGTTATTTTTGGATGAAGCTTTGTTTTTCTTGATGACATCTTTCTTGATCATACTTCTTTATGCAGCTTCTTTCTATGCTCTCTTCTTCCTTTGGAATCTTCTCCACTGGGACTTTGTCATGGGATTCTTACCCTTATAGTTCTTTGAAGGATAAGCTCTTGGTTTGTGTTTTTCGAATTCATTTCTTTCTGCCACTGAACGGCCTCTCTGCACATCTAAACTTCTCAAATCCTTTTGTCCCTAAGCGTCCCTAATTGGTTGCACCCATCTGTCATCAGTAGCTTTGTTTATCGCTTTGTACGAATTGTAGTTCCTACCTCTAATCCTCCGCTGGTGGTGTTCACTCCTTCTTGGATCGTACCTCTCTGTTTTGGAAGTCGGGATTGCCCCCCCAGTTTCCTTTTCTCTTGGACTTCTCTATCATCTCCAAATTGCTTGCTGCCTTCCTGTCGAAGATGGTACTGCAATGTGGACACATCATTACTTCAGCCTTTTTCCTCTGGAATTTTTGGATGAACTCAACCAAGCTTTCGTCTTCCTTTGGGTATGCCGACCTCTGATATTGGCTGGCTTGTGCCTGGCTTTTCTGGGATGTTTCCACCATGTTGATACTGGCTGTTTTCCCATTACCAATAGTTAACTTGTTCATCTTTTCAATAAGTGCTTGCTCAGTTTCACTTGTCTCCTATGTTGAGCCATATTCTTCATTTGGAGATGAGTTTCTAAAAACATCTTGGCAGCATTTCTCGAATGAGTTGTCTCTGGGATCTTTGATTATTCTTCGTAAGATTCCATACGTGTATGGCTTCTTAGGACCTTCAACAATCCTTGCCTTCGTCTTTGTAGCATCCTCATTAAACTTAGTGTTGATAGTGAGGTCTTCAGTGACCTTCTTTTCGACATTGTCGCCTTCAGTGGCCTCTCTGTCAATGTTGATCAAAACATCAACAACTACATGATTCTTTGTTATATTGAGGCCCTTAGTAGCCTTCACCTTTATTTTGATGAAATCCTCAGTAATCTCGACGTTGTTTACTTTGTTGTAACCTTCAGTGGCTTAAACCTTGCTTGAGTTGTTGAGGCCTTCAGTAACCTTCATGTTCTTTGGGACGAAATCTTTAGTGATATCTCCATTTCTAATTTCTCCTGAATCCTCAGTGATTCCAGCTTCACTTGTGTCGTTTAGGCCTTCAACAACCTCCTTGTTGGTGCAGCTAGTTGAATCTTCCTTCACGAGGTGTTCAACTCTTTTCCATTCAGTGACTTTGTCATGGTTTGTAAGATTATCAATAATCTCCACCATGTTGATGCAGGTGTCGAAACCCTCAGTGGCTTCTACCATCTCAAAATAATTCTCAGAACACTCTTCGATCTCCACCATGTTGATGATAGCTGGTTCAACATAGTGAGCTTCAGTGTTCTGCATGGGGTTCGAATCAATTGTCATTTGTTGCTTCTGCTTGTCACCAAATTTCAGCTTTCCGTCACATATAACATTCTGTACGAGATCCCTGAAAACGAAATATTGAGATGTTTTATGACCCATAAAGCCATGGTACTTACAAAAACCTTTCTTTTTCTGCTGTTCTATAGGAGGCACTTTAGTGCCTGGTGGTACTATCATCTGACCATATTCGACTAATTTATCAAAGATTTCGTCACATTTGATTACGTCGAATGTATAAGTTCTCTTAGGCATTTTGTCATTCTTTTCAGATTCGACTGGATTTTTCCCATTCGACGGAACTATAACTTTACAGGAATATGGCGGACCTTGTTTCAATTCTGCTAGGTCAATTTCCTGTTCGTCGAGACTAACTAGTTTGTCTATGTCATTTTCATCATCCTGGCATATTCCCACATAATCTACTCTCTCTTTCTTATTCTTACTTGCTCTGAATTTTTAAGCTTTTAGTCTTTTGACTTGTCTCACCCTATCCGCTAATTGAGCCATATCTCTTAAATATTGGGTGTCTAATTTCTTCCTTATAGAATAATCTAGCCATCCTGAAGCCATTTCGACTAGCTCATGTTTAGGCACCTGGGTGAAACATCTTGCTTTTAGTAATCTAAACCTATTCAAGTAATCATCTATTGGTTCATAAAACTTCCTCTTCACACTAGCTAACTCCTTCAAACTTATTTTGGTTTGTCCCATATAAAACTGTTCATGGAACAATCTTTCTAATTGGGTCCATGTATATATTGAACTTGCAGGCAAGGATGTAAACCAAGTAAACACATTTTTCGTCAGAGAGCTTGGATAATATTTTATTCTCAAATTTTCATTGTGGGCTACTCCCCCGCTTCGATCAGGTAGTGGGCAACATGTTCTATGGTAGATTCACTAGTGTCTCTAGAGAATTTGGTGAATTTGGGGACTTTCCACCTTGGGGGTAATTCCTGTTGCAGAATATATTCTGATAATGGAGATATATAACTGGGTCTTTGTAATCCTACATTCACCCCATTCTGCGCCATTATCCTTTCGACCATGGCTGCTAGATTATTTTTCAGCGAGCAAATTATTATAATGCATCTGTTGCACTATATTATCAACATCCTGACCACTCTGGACTAATATCCTCCTAGGCTCTTGCTGGGCAGGAATTTCTACACGAGGCTATTCGACTATTTCCTCCTGGTTCCTAAGGTTCGCCTGGGGAATGTCTGCATGTCTTTGATTTATTGTGGGTTCTTCTTCGACACCTAACCTAGGGTTTGAACTATTTGTTCTGGTTGTCGAGTCTGAGGAACACCAAAGAAATCAATAATGTGTATCATTTGTTGTGCCAGTAACTAGTTTGTCTGGGTGGTGTTCTGTATTAAGGGATTGAACACTGTTCCGATTTGTTGTGTCAATATTTGGACCATGTCGTGATTGCTTTTGTCCATTTGTTGTCAATTATCTACTCAAAATTATTTGTAATTGTTGGCATATAAGTTTGGAATCCTGGTGGGGGATGATTTAGTTTTCCTAAGTTTCCACCAGATCCTGATCCTTGTAATGGTGAAGACCTATTGACTAAGGAATCAGAATATAGTGACGATGGATTTTGCAAACTTGCCATCGTTGTAGTTGGCATTCTATAAGGTTGTTCCCTACCATATGGAGGCATTGTAAAATTCGTCGCAAAAGGCCTATGAACACTCCCTATAGGAGGAGGTGTCCCTATGGGCATTTGGTGGCCCATAGTGGAGAAACTGGGTGCATTTTGAGATGCTGCAAATGCTGGTGTTGACCCTGATGACAAAGGTATGGCCTCTGACACAGAGATTGACCCCGTATTCCCTATTGTCGAAGAGGTAGGGATAAGCATCAAATTGTTTTCGTTTTGACTATTTGGCGGATTCTCCATTCTTCTCACTCTTGTTCTCTTAGTTCTTTCTACGTTAGTTACATCTAATTCACTGCTTCTTATAATCATACAATGAAGTATAACCTTTCTTATTCATAGTGATTATGATATTTTTTAATTTCGCACCAATGTCCCACTGGGCGTGCCAATTTGTTCGCTGTCGAATTTTACGAACAATCACTGGTTTCTAATTTATGTTTAAATTAGTTTACTTGCAAGACCAACCATACAAGTCCTAGGACATAGGTGCAAATTTTGGTCGACAATATAGTGATCTTAACAATCTCATGATTTCAATATTTTATAAGGTTTTGTATATGTTTGTATGATTAAAAGAAAAAGTAAAATGTGTTTAACGAAAACGTATAAGAAATAAAATTCTGGAATGTATAGAGTAAATTGACTGGAAAAAAGTAAAAGACTTCTAAATGTAATAAACTTGCAGAATATAGAAATATAAATGAACTTGAACTTTCATTAAACTTGATAAATATATAAAAACTGGTGTTCACACGTACATTTTTCCAGAAATCAAACTCTTTTCTCTCACACGGTTACTTTGAGTATATTACAGGAATTTGCACAATATTTTCACACACTAAAATCTGTCAAGAATTATCTTATTTATACAAAAACAAAATAACTGTCTCTAACGGGAAAATCCTACAACTACGACACTTGGCCTTTGGCATGCCTTCTTTCTACCAAACACCTTCACGCGTCCTTTTGTAAAACGTCTTTAATCTTTGAATTTTGAATTTCTTCTTTTGCGTCGAAGTAACACATCCTTTCAAGTTTGTCGAAATTATTAAAACATCATCATTATCTAGCTCTGTCGAAAACATCGAAAACGTCTTTCAAACTGACCTAGTCGAAATTTGTTTCTGAAATCATTATCTTTCTAGTCGAAATGCAACATTTTGAACTTCAATTTCATGGTGTCAAAAATCCTTGTTTACAGTGCCATGTGCCCAACCACTTTATGTCTTCATCAAGTGGCTAGACTTTGCAACTTCTCATTGCCTACGCCTATAAATACATCTTCAGCAAACAAAGAAAACTTTCCAAACTCTTTGCGAATTCATTTCTTTCTTAGTAAAGTTTCCTCCTTTCTTTCAAGAACCTCAGAAAACTTCCATTTTCCTTATCAACAATGGAATCCTCCAAGACCAATGTTTCTCAAAAGAAAGGTCAGAAATAAAAAAACTTTTCATTTTGAACAAACTCTTCCACCATTCAACAACATTTCTGAACCGAAAACCATAAAAAATCCTCAGTTCGCCCCTAAACCTTTGAACAATGAGACAAGGAGCGTGTACCAATCTTAGGTAATTATTACATTCCTTGTAAATGACGGTCCTTTTGTTGTTTCTGGTCAATTGGCTACTGTACATAGCACAAAGGAAATACTGAAAAAGTTCTTCCCCTGCTACCGAAAACTCAACCTTTAGGGCACAAACACCTCCCTAAATCTGACGATTCTTCTTCTGACCCCCTTCCTCTTACTGAAATGGATGTGAAGTACCTCTATGATGGTACTAGGCTGGTCAGAGCTGTCAGCATGTTTGTTGAGTTTGATCTATGGTTGGCTAGGTTAGAGAAGACTAAGTTTGACCACTGGAAAAGCATTGGGATATATGATCTTTTAATGCTGAGAAATACGCATATACCCTACAGCTTAAACCTCCTGGCTGCCTCCTTGTATTTCTGGGACTGTACCCATTATACCTTTCATCTTCCATGTGGGATGATTACCCCCATACTTTTTGACATAGCTGCTATCACAGGGCTTCGACATGATGGTCGTGCTTATGACCCCACCAATGATACCGAAGATACTATCCGCTTCAAAACATCCAAGCTAACATACACTCTCTTCCTTAAGCATCATTCCAAACCAAAGGAAGAAGTAGTTTCTGATGAGGAACATATTTCTTTCCTTACATTCTATCTGTATAGGTATGTCTTCTGCACCAAGTCTATTTAGGTGGCGAAGAAGTATATACCCCTAGCAAACCAGCTTCACAACAACAGAAAATTTTTCTTAAGTGAGCTCATCCTATCCAGTCTTTATGAGTCTCTCAGTGAGGGAGTGACTAGACTGAGGGACCCAGACCACAACTATGGTTCTATGAGTCTTAATGGTCCTCTATGTCTCCTTCAGCCTTGGTTGAATGCAACTTTTGAGCCTGTACTTCCCAGGAAAGGGAAAGTTCATGAGGAGATAGAGGAGATCAGGCTAAGGAGTACTGACGGCATTCGACTAGCCCAGCTTACTCCCAATGATGAAGGTGAAACCCTGAGAGGGGCCTTCTCTAGTTTTTTGATGATGTTTACACATCAATATGACTTTGCACCATTTATGGCTCCCTTTGCTGGTAGGAAGTGTGGTTCCAGGTGGTTCACGAGGGCCTTCCCTAACTCTTCTACAAGGAAGCTTCATTTGGACTCTGTTGGAATTTGGGAAGCCTTTTTTATTCACAGATTCTTTTTTTATAGGCTGAATGGAGGGAGGCCTGATATAAGCCTTATTGCTTACCAAGCCAATTTAGTTAATAGGCAATTTGGGTTAAGTCAGAGTTTTCCCAAATGTATTTATGATCGAAAAAGCCAAGTCATTTTTACAATAATGTTTTCGAAGAGGATGATGTTGCTGACATCTTCGCCTGATGGGAATCCCAGAAGGCGATTTGTCTCCCGTCTTCTTTCGACCTTCAACCCAGCGCACCCATCCTTTCAATGATTGGTGGCACAAGTATTACAGTGAGAACCTTCTAACTGCTGCTGAATTTTCTACTCAACTTGACCTTGCTTTTATTGATGTGCAGGAGAAGGTCAAGAAAAGTAAGTCTGCTCACATCTAAGAGATATAAGCTTTCTAAAAATACTTTGAAACTATCTATCGACCAGATGATCTTAGTTAAACCGTTCGTGAGGCTGCTGTCACTTTAAAGGAGAAATTTTTGCAAAAGATGGATAAATTGAGAATCCCCCCAAACATTCCTTGTGAGAGGCGATATGAAGAGGCTTTTCGACCTTTTACTCCGAAATTCTCTCGACTTCCTACTGCTGATTTTGGAGTAGCGCTGGCTCCTCCATTTCCAGACTGGTTCGTCTGTGGGAATTCAATTAAGATCCTTCGATAGTAGTCTCAACCAAAAGCTCAAAGAGTGGTTGCGAATAAGCACACACTGGATAGTTTCAAATGACACCTTCATATAGGGCTTGAAGATGTTAGCGTCGAATCCGAAATATATGAAGGTTTGAGGTCTTTTATTTCCCCTTACTGAATAATCAATTATTAACTCAGGACAATTGTTTTTGGCACTTCCAACAATCACCATAAGAACCACTGCCAATAAAGGCGTGGTAATACAGACGGAGAACAAAGAAGGCACCAAGATATCTTATAATCCTTACCTTATATAACTCCTCAGGTATTTGTATTCTAATGTCTGGTCTTTTTGCTAGACAACCAAAACACCTTTTGTGTCTCCAAGAAAGGGGGAAAAGACTTCCAATGTTGTCATCGTTGCAAATGATGACAAATCTCCTGAGGATGTGCCCTTTAAAAGGAAGAGGAAGACTGCACAGTCTCCCAATGTTGTTGGCCAACCTTCATCTAAGGTGGCCAAAATTTTGAAGAAGGCACCCTCTGAGGGTGTTGTCGAAGCCTGTTGCTGGGGCTCCTGAGAGTGCCAACTCAAGTCCCGGAGGCGAAGAGAATCAGGTATTCAACTTAATATTTCACCCTTCTTGATCTATTCTTATAGCCTCTACTTAGCTTCTTCTCTTGTCGACAGACTGGTGTAGGTGTTGCCTTGTAACCTTCGATTTCTCCTCATTCGCCTACAATTCTTCTAAACAGCCAAGGTGAGCCTACTTATCATCAAACTTCTGATTTTGGGTCTGATCATAGCTCTTTTGATGAAATTAACCAACCCATAAACATGGCAGTTGTTCCTCTCGTAACTATCGAAACTGCACCACATTCTCCTGCTAAGACAAATACTCAACAATCACATATTGATGATTCGAAGCGTGAGTACGATAATGTGACTGATAAGGACTTTGCTGGCCAAACCAGCAGACTTGCTAAGGAGATGGATGCAGCCTTTGCTGTTGATGAAGAAGAACAAGACAAAGAAACTGAAGAGCCTTCCCCTTCCAGCCCTAAAGGAAAAGAGCCAGAGATTGCGGATGATCCCCAAGCTGCTGCTCAAGGTCATGTCCTAAATGATCCTGAGCAAGAAGATGAAGAAGAGGAGGAGGAGGAGGAGGATGATTAGGACAAGGATGAGGATGAACATGAAACAAGGCCTATAAAGACTCAATCCACCTTACCTGAAGGAGATTCTCAACAAACTTCTATCATCCAACTTCCAACTCGTGTAGCTGGGGATCTAATGTCAGCATTGAAATAGTTGAACCCCAGGGAGTACGCTAGGCTAAAGCTTAGGAAAATTCTTGGATTTTCTGAAAGTAGCTCCTCAACAACTCCTGGTGATTCTGCTGGTCCAATCCTCAAGAAGATAAAAGATAAATTTTTCAAGAGGGACATCTGTACTACTCTGGGTGCAGATCCTACTACTCGCCTTTTCCTGAAAGACACCCTTCAATAGCTGGACCTTTCGACGCTTGACCCCAAGATCACTCAGGCCCTTATGGAACTAAGCACTTTGGTGAACCAAATGCCTGATGATCTTAAGCTAGCTCCAAAGGTCGAAGAAATCATCCAGAAAATAGGGGTTAGGAGTGGTAATACGTGGGATCTAGCTAAGGAGGCCGAGGATGAGGTCAAAAGGCTGGAGGGAATCAAGGCTAAAAGGGACAAACAAATAGCGGCCAACAACTTATCCCTTGAGGTCTGGGAAAAAGAACTTGAAGAACTTCAGAAGAAGATTGTTGAGGCTAAGCAGAGCAACTTGGAGCTTAGTCAGTTTGACAAGGCTGCACTAAATGCTGAGTTGAAACACACTCTCGACCTCATTGATAATGCTGAGGTGCGTGACAAGGAGCTTGCTACTACCAAACTTGACAAGGCTTTCTATGAGAATCTCCTTTTAACCAGTCAACACAATTTTCTTCAGTTGCAATCAAAGCTACCCTTCTAATCTTTGACGAAATTTGTCATGTCCCAGGACTTTGTTTTTTTCCCTTATGTAATCTTATTTTTTGGCCCTGCTGTGGCCCTTATGTAACGACAATTTTAGGGCCTCGTTGCCCTAGTTAATTTATGCGTTTCTTTTCACTTTCGATTCATATCTCTTTTCTCCATATATATAATGTGTTTGTATTTTATTTGTCCGTTTAACATAACTTTTAGGTTATTCAGAGAAACTCTAACTTAACCTTGTGTCAAAGCATTACTGCTTCAGCCTTAATTATGAAGATGGCATTTCAGCTTTCAATGTCTCATACTTATGTGACACAAGTTCCCAACTTCATATTGAAGCTTGAACGCCTTTTTATGATGTTGTTTCCTAAGAAAGACTTTACATGCTTTCTGGTTGCCTTTCATCTGGCCAATCAGCGCGTAGGCCCTTCATCCATAAATAACCCATATTCAGTCCATCTCTCCATCACAACTACATGGAGAATTCTGCAAAGAAAGTAGATGGAATCATTTCCTGCAAACAAGGGAAAAATACGAAAAAGGAAGAGAAACCCTCTCTCGTGCAAGGGTCGTCACTTGTTCTCAATCAAAGGGGAGTAAGGTGGCATCACCAACCAAAGAGCCTCCCAAGAATGAGCAACCACCTGAAGATGAAGCTGATGAAGACTGGATGGATTTCTTAACTGCCTCACATGGGAGGATCTTCAAGACTAGGTTTTCTTTTGTTTTTTTGGTTGTTCAACCATGTTCCTAGACTCTTGTAATTGAAGGCTTTTCATGGCCCCTTTTATGATTAATGAAATTTTTATTTTCTGATATGAATCTCTTGAAGCATATGACTATATCTTTTTAAATATTTCCCATTTACTTTAAAGACTCTCAAATCAGCTTCAATCTCATGAATCTCATACACATTGTTACTAAAAACATTTGTAACTTGGAAAAGGCCTTTCCATTTGGGTGAACATTTCCCGAAGGATCTAGTCTTTCGATCCATAGGTAATGTGACTTTCCACACTAATTCACCAACTGAAAAAGGTTGTCAATTTAACCCTTTTGCTGTAGGATTTCTCTATCCTCTTCTTCTGCCTTTCTAATAACTCTAAGGCATGAAGTCTTTCTTCGTTCAAGTCCGGCAATTTATCTAACATCATGACCCAATAAGTTTTAGCTGGGATCTCGTGGTGCCTTTGAATTCTTGTGTACTGAAGATAAATTTCAAGAGGCAGAACTGCGTCATGCCCATAAGTTAGTCGAAACGGAGTTGTATTGGTTGCTTCTTTGGGTGAAGTTCGACATGCCCAAAGGATTTGGTCTAATGTTTTGTGTCAATTCCTTGGCTTCTTACCCACATGCTTTTTTTTATCAAACAAATGATTATTTTATTCGCTGCTTCGACCTGACCATTGGCCTAGGCATAATAAGGCATAGATGTCAAAAGTTTAAAACCCATTTCTGTGGCAAACTCTTGCATCTTTCGACCAGTAAATACAGATCCTTAATTCGTAGTAATTGTTTCTAGAATGCCATATCTGTATATGATATGTTTATGAACAAATTCAATTACATCCTCTTGGTCGACATTTGGTAATGGGATTGCTTCGAACCATTTGGAGAAATAACCAATCCCTACCAAAACGTACTTGTGATTCTTTGAAGATGCTGGTCGAACTTCTCCAACCAAATTCAAAGCCCATCCTCTGAAAGGCCAAGGTTTTATTATAAAGTGTACTTCACTTACAGGCACATGTTGGATGCCAGCGTGTACTTGACACTCTTGACATCCTTTGGAAAATTCTATGCAATCTTTCAGCATAGCAGGCCAATATACACCTTGTCGGAATAAGAGCCACTTCATTTTGTGGCCTACTTGATGTGCTCCACATGCCCCACTGTGGACCGTCAAAAGAGCTAAATATGTTTCAGCCCCACTAAGGCATTTAAGTAATAATCCTTCAACAATCTTTTTAAATAATTCGTTCCCCAAAAGAACATAGCTTAATGCTTGCTACTTGACTTTCCTTTTGTAATACCTCAAAATTTGCCCTCAGATTTATTACCTTAGCTGGTTTTTCGCTTCACATTCATCTGCATTTCCCATTAGGTCATAATATTCATAATCACGCATTTACATTGAACTCATAAGGCATGGGATCAAGTATTCTATGGTGACTTCAGTTTTCCTATTCCAAGGTGATTCATCTGGATATTACACTTGAGATTGAGACATAGGTTGAGCTCACATTATCATGGGAACATTCTCATGCTGAAGTTCATCAAGTACCCGAGTTATCTTCTTCAAGATTCCTCAGGAATGTCAGATGTTTAGGGTTTTAGTCATGTTAATAGCCCAAGTTATTGGCCTCATTGGGAAGCACTCAATACAAGTTGTTCAAGGGCTCCTATCTCTGGTATGGATTTGTTAATGTTAATCAATGGAGAATGAGTTTCAGGGTTTCATATCAAGTGTATCATGATATTCATGGTACAAGAGATCCAGTGGGGGACTCATAAGATAATCAGGTCATTATGGTTCTTTCGATTGCTCATTATTTGTGGTACAAGTTGATAAGGTTCAAGATTGAAGTTTACCGAAGTTTAGGGATTCATTAAGAATAAGTTTGATTTGGGTTGGAAGATTGTGGTAACCTATTAAGATTGATTGTGTAAGCCATTTGGAATCCACACATGTCCATGTTTACCATCATTACTTTCTCTAACAATTTTTTCCATAATCCATAAAACCACATCTCAAATCTTTCTTTTCTTATTACCATTAAAATCACCATTTATGGCCCCTTAACCCTTCTTTTCTTCATGTTAAAACCACATCTCAAATCTTTCTTTTCTTATTACCATTAAAATCACCATTTATGGCCCCTTAACCCTTCTTTTGTTCATGTTAAAACCACATCTCAAATCTTTCTTTTCTTATTACCATTAAAATCACCATTTATGGCCCCTTAACCCTTCTTTTGTTCATGTTAAAACCATATCTCAAATCTTTCTTTTCTTATTACCATTAAAATCACCATTTATGGCCCCTTAACCTTTTTTTTTGTTTTGTTCATGTTAAAACCATAACAAAGTAGAAATAAAAAGGAACCATTTTTTTAAGAGAGAAAAGTTACAATTATATATACAAACTGCATAATTGATAACAAAAGGAATTGAATTTCGGTCATAGGGTCTAGGAAGAAATTCAGTCACTCTTGAAGAAAACTCTAACAGAAGAATGGAAGAAATTGAGTTACACAAAAAATTCGATAACCCAGAATACTCAATTACATGGTTCTCCAACAAAAAACTCAGAAACAATTTCAATAGAAATTCAGTTACAAAGGCTCAGAAATGGGATAACTGATACAGTTACAAAAAGGGATAACATAATTTATCTAGAAAAAACCTCTTCATCAACATCAATCTTTTCCTATCAATTTTTCCACTTTTTCAGTATCTTCCATCGTCATTACTATCTTCCAAAAAAAAATGTCTCCAAGAACTTCCCATTTAGAATCCTGCATCAATCTACCTCCATCTCACAAGAACTCTACAACAATTCAGATTCGTAAAATCAGTTCAGAAGAAGAGGAACGCAACAACATCGATAACAGACTCAATTTCATAACAAAAATGCAAAAACGCTACCAATTCAGAACTCAGAATCGTAAGAAATTCGAGAAGAGGAGAGCTATTTCAGAATTGATAAGTAGGAGAAATCAGTATCGACGCTATTACCTCGAAATGCTGCATCATCATCAACACTGCGACATCATTTTTTCTCCCTGTAAATCGTTTCCGCATCAACTTGTTCTACTTCATCACCACTTCAACCATCTTTTTGCGAATGCCATCAGCAACTACAAAGGTCTTCATCGATCCTCATCAGTATGTCATTTTCATCTTCAATTTCAAACACCTGCAAAAAACCAAAAAATGACCTTTAACATCATCAAACTGCATAATTCAATAAAAAAGAACTAAACACTCATTAACAGATGCTAACCAACACTAATCAATCCGCAAATCACCCTAACTAATCTCATAACCGCATCATAACTGATCCTGACTATAAATCACAACTGAACCAAAGTTCATAACTGAAAACCTAACAAACATGTAACCAAATTCATCTGGAAGCTTCATCCGAAATTCTCCAAAAAAAGCTGAATCCATCTTCTATAAATAAGGGTTCTTCTCCTTCAATCGGTTTTTGGGCTCACAACTTCTCCAATCTCAATATTTCTATCCTTCACCATTCTTCTACTTCTTCAATCTTCTCACAGCCTCTTCCATTCTTCTTCTCCTACAACTTCCTTTCCTTCAATCTTCTTCCACGGTTCTTCTTTAATCTCTCTCTTCGCTTTTCTTTCTCCCTCCATTTTTTTCGTAACCTTCATCAACTTCGCAACAACTGAGTCAACAAACAAGAAAAAAAAGAAGAAGGTTAAATGAATCAACATCAACAACCAAGCTATGATAATGGATTGCACAGAGAATCAAAAAGCGACATACCGTGCAAGAAGATCCATCTTCGTCACCGTCATCTTCATCGTAAACGCATCATCAAACACACCTCCGTGTCAGTCGTCGTCCGAAGAATCACCTTCATCCCATACCTTCATCGCAGAGCCTCGCCCCCGATCGTCATAATCACCTACATCGCGCAAGCGTTCATAACAACCTGCAAAGCCACAAGGATTAGTGACCAGGTCGTAAACGAGTCGAATAGCGCAAAAGAGGGGATTAATGAACCGAACACGTAACTTTGATTGTCGTCTTCATCGATTCTGATTGTTAACGAACCATCAGCAAAATTCACCACTCCGATTCAAGGTACAAGCTCAAGTCATTTACGTACATGAGGTTGTAGCCGTGTTTTAAGTTTTGTTCATTGATTCGTGAGTAGATTGTGGAGGCTTTAGAGAAAGGAGAGTTAGCTAGGGTTAGGTTGTTAGTTTGAACACGGTGGAGTGCGACGGTGGTTTGGGGTTAAGAAGATGAAGAGGGCGTAGGATGGAAGGAAGAGGGTGGCGGCGTGAGAAGAGAGAAGTGAGGGCTAGGGTTCTTATTCCCCTTTCAGTAGCTTATTTGTTTTTATGTTCTTTGAGTTTTGTTTTAATGTTAATAGAATTATAAAACTAAAAGAAAATCAAAGGAAAATTAAAGTTGTTAATAGAATATTATGAGAATAATGAAGAGTTATTGGAAATAAAATGCAATTAAGGCCATTAATCCACCATTAATCGTTCGGTTTTCCTAAGAGAAGAGATAAGATGAATTTGTGGATTCCCAGCCATACCGGAGGTGACACGTGTCACCGTCCGGTAGGCCTTTTCTGCGGCAATGCTGTGCGTCTCACCCATTGTAGTTTCCGTGTACGTATGCCTTCAATCACTTGATGGAATTACCTAGGAAGACTCTTGATCAGACGACCACCATTTAGTCAAAGATCTTGACTGAAGTCCACCATATGCACCTCATAAAGCCTACGTAAGTGGGCCTGGCATTCTGCTATCCGCCCCCCCCCCCGTTCAAAGCCCATTAGCATAATAACTAGAAAAAAATGCTAGACGCACCCCCTACCTTTTATTTCTTTCTTTATAATTTTTGTTTTAGTATTAGTTTGAATTAAATCCATAAAAAATAGTAAAATGCATAATAAAATTCCATAAAAATTCCAGTAGGTTTATAACTCATTTTAGAAATTTGTTAGATTTTTATTTTCTGAATTTTGGCATTTTTCAATTTAATTTCGATTTTCCATTTAATTAGCTGTATATTGAATTCTTTTAGTTATACTTTATTTTGTGCATTTTCTTTCTCCCACCTCCTGTAGGATTTTTGGCCCATTCTTTTTGCTATGGTTAGAGGACTGGTAATAGGACCTAGAATTATTTTGGGTAGATTTTTAGGCCATTTTATCCACTGTTTTGGTAGTTTAGTTCAAGTAAAATTATGAATAGATCTTAGGTAGATTTAAGTGACTATTTGGCATAGTTAGGCTCTGAATTTTTAGGATATTTTTTAACATAATATTATAGTCAGGTTAAAGACTTTAGAGAATTAATTTCATATTTTTTTCAGGAATTTTGCTATTTTTTTAGTGCATTGATTTTAGTTAGTTTTACATTGTAAATCAACCTAGTTTAACTTAGGATATTATGGTTCATTAAGATTTAGCTTAATTAGGTTTAATCTTAGGATTTTAGGATGACTTAGTATAGTTTAGCTACTGATTTTAGAATGTAGATATTAAGTAAATTCCCTTAGTTTTAGGACTTAGGCTTAGAATTCCCATTAAGTGTGCTTACATAAGGTTTAGCCTGATTTTTTTTAGTTTTATGCTTTAATATGCATTTTTGGAATTAATTTCTTCTTCCTTTTAATGCTTTTGCCTTAATATTTGTATTTTCTACTTGTATAGGCTTCCCCATGTTTCTTAGAACCAACTTAACTTCCTTAGGAAGTAAGTTGAGTTCTAGTAGTTTTAGTCCCCTTTTCTTCCTTGGGCTTAGAAAACTTCACAAACCATTAAGACCACTTTTTGAATATAATAACTAAATTAGGGTTGAGTCTTAGTCCCTTAGTTTTTGCCTTTTGTAACTTGAGTCTTTCTTTCTTACCTCAAGAAGAAAATAATAAAAATACTTAATAAAAATTGAGTGTTCCCATACGCCATGAGACTTTGTTGCGGAGTGCTTATACGCGTCCTTTTTCGGGACGAGGTATAAGTATTTACCACGATGGATATGTCTTAGTATGAGAATGTTCACAAATAAATTCAAAACATTTCTCATAAAAGACAAAAAAAAACAAACAACAAGCGACAATCCTGCGAGAATTTCTCTTTCTCATCTCATTCATTCTGAACGCGAACTTGCAACGACTTGTCTCGCATGCAAGACGGTAAACGCACTCGTACCAGACGAGCCTGCAACACTTGAGCATAGACATACGCAGTTCCATCCATAAAAAACACAAACAAAAAGTTCCCACCTTAGTTAGGCGAACTACGTCGACTCTGATCCTCATTTTCCCGATGAGGTACATAGGCAGCGGGGTAGGGCCCGTTCGAACAGATTCTTTATTTTCCCTACATTTTCCCCTTTTCCTATTTGATCTCCTTTCCATTTACTTTTCTCATTTCAATTCCAGTTCAAGTTAGCAGTTCATTTGTTCAACAACATTCTTATTTCTCACCCTTTGAAACAAACAAAATAGCGTGGATCCCGTCGGGTACGGCGGACGATCTGGGGTGCTAATACCTTCCCAGGTCGTAACCGACTCCTGAACCTAGATCTTTGGTTCGTAAGGACTCGTCCTTTCCTTCTTCTTATTCAGTTTGTGCAGCATTACCTTTCCCATTCATTCGGGATAAAAATGCCTGGCTGGCGACTCTACCTTTTCCGTGTCACTTTCGCGTTTGTACTAGGATGAAAATCCCGGGAGTGACAACCGGCGACTCTGCTCGGGATCGAACCCAGAATCTCTGGTTTCCCTCGTAGAGTCAATCCTAGCGCCTGTTTGGTTTGGTTTCTTTGGGTGTTTATTTGTTTGCTGCTGTGTGCTTTAGTTTAACTTTACTGTTTTCATTTACAGTTTTACTTTACAGCTTTACCTTACAACATTTATTTATTGCTTTTAGTATTTATTTTCCATGCATCATATTATACTGGACTATCTAGCTATTTGTCGCTCCCACCAAATGACACCAGGCCATATAGGGTACAGACGCGAACGGTCAGCGAAAGAGAACATGAAGATGAACTGAAAAGAGTCGCCAGCTAGGCATTTTTATCCCGAAGGAAAGGTAATGCTGCATAAACCTAAGAAAAGATGGATAAGACGGTCGCGAACCAGAGAAAATGAGAAAGGGGGTTTGTTACAACCTGGGAAGGTATTAGCACCCAGATTGTCCGTCGTACTCGACGGGATCCACGCTTGAAAGATTGTACTTAAAGGGGTAGTGTCAGTGCTATTTCGTGTGCAAAAAGCTGGATAAAGAATGCAAGTGTCAGTGTGAAAGAAATGTGAAGTGAAATGAAAAAGTGTCAGTGCAGGGAAGAATATGAAGCTCAAAACAATGAGGCTTAAATAATAATGCTGGAAGAGGGGGAATATATAGAGACTTTTGTTCGATAACTGTTAAGTTATGCCTACGTATCCTCTCGTGCAATGAGGAAGTCAGAACACCGTAGTTCGACTCAAAGAAACTGAAAGGTAAATTGACTTGTCAACTGCTTACTTGTCTATGCTCAAGTGTATGACCTGTCTGGCTCAGGTGCAAACTATCTTGCTTTAAACGGAAGAAGCAATTTCTCGTTTGTGAGTGAATGAGGTGAGAAAAGAATCTCGGAGGAGACGATTATTTCTTGTTTTTGGTATTTTCAATCTTTTATTGCTTTTTGGTGTTTGTCATAAGAAAATGAGCTTAAGCCTAAACCAAGGGTTAGTAAACTCATCACATCCTCCCTCTGATTAGGGGTAATGAGAATACCTTAAGTAAGAAGTAAGAACCTCAAACTTAATCACCATGATGCAGGATTAAGATCATTAACCTACGTATACTTATTTAGATGTTTTTGGAGTTTTTGTTTAGTGTTAAGTAATGGGTTTAAGCCATAATCAAGGATTTAATGGACTCATTACACCATCCTAATAGAAGGATAACAGATGATAACATTTAAGATGAGAAAGGCTCCTCAACTTAATCCATGATTAGGGGTTAACCTCATGACAAAACAAACCTTTGTTAGATGGATTTTAGTTAATGGTGAGATTAATAAATGGATTTTAGGGTTTGTAAGACAACTTGAGGGAGACTTGTCCATTAACACTAGGGTTAGTCTTTCTTAACCAATTAAGGAAGAATTAAAACCCTAATGCAAGGCCCAAGTTTCAAGCTTGATATCTTATTGATTATTAGATGAATTGATTAAAGGATTTAAACACATTAAGGGCTTAACACTTAGGATTAAAGTTATACACTCCATCCTAATAGAAGGATGCAGGCATAAGCTTAATCACAAAGCCTTAAAACCTTTAAGGTTTAGTCCTTGATTAAGAGATGAGAAGAGAAGACACAAAGATGACACAAAGGTATAACTAATGGGGGGAATAATCAAACCCTAATTGTGATCATGCTTGGTTATTCCTAGGGTTTATGAAGCTTGCAAGAAGATCTTCAAGGGAAAGCCACCATGGAAGAAGAAGGATGAAGGATGGGGAAGCAAGAAGAAGCAAGACAACTTACTTCACTTAAGAAGATAAGTTGCTTGAAGAAAGAAAGTGACGAGAGATCATGAATGAGCAATCTCACTCTAATTCACAAGTAAAATTCAGAAATGATGCATAAAAGAGATGAGGAGAGATTATGAGAAGTGAAGGCAAATTCACTTCTCAAACACTTACCACCTGAAAAGTTAGCAAAAGGAAATGAAATGAAATGAAAATGAGATGAAATGCAAAGATGAAAGCCAAAGTCATAAGCATATTCATGAGGAAAGTGATGCTAAGGGATAATGCAAAGTCATGTCAAGTGATGCAAAAGGTCATACAAGTAATGAGGATGAAAATGAAGCATGAAAGGAGGCATGAAAGTTCATGAATGTATATGAAATGAAATGAATGCATAACATGGAAAATGGACGATGCAATGATCAAACATGATTGTAATGTGTCCTAAGATGTCTAATATGTCATGTGGATGCACACAATGTCATGGCAAGTTCATGTATGCAAGCTTATGTAAGATGGATGCAAATGAAGATGCAAATTAGGGTTTATATACAACATGAGATGCAAAATTCAAAATCAGAAGCAAAGCATAAGATAAAAATTGAAAATGGAACCAAAAAGACCCTAAACCTATACAAGTTCACTGCCCAAAGGGGAAGGTCAGAAGCTAAACCCTAAAGGACTTATGATTTTTCTAAGTTTCAATGGTTTTGAGGGTGATCCTAAAGGTAAAATACCAAACAAATTGAAAATGCAAGACAAAAATGAAATAAAAATTTTTTTTTGAAGCTTGAAAGGATGCATAACACAATGCAAAAAGAACCATTCACAAACTCAACTTGGATCAAAAGTTATGAATTTTTGAAGTTAGGGTTAAAAATATTCAAATTAAAGAACCCTAATTCAAATGAAAATTGGCAAGACATGATCAAAACCAAAAAGAAATTTGTTTTGTGAGTTTGTAAATGTTTCTAAATGTTATTTGAATTTTTTTGGGATTTTTAAATACTTAAATGTATTTTTAATTAATTAATCTTCATTAACTAATTAAAATTAATCATTTAAATGATTTAAAAATATTTTTTAATGCAAAAAATAAAAATAAAAATATTTTTGGGTTCTGAAAATTCATAAAAGATTTAATAAAAATTTTCAGAATTTTTGAAGTCTTTTTACTATTTTTAATAAAATACACAAATTAAATAGAAAGAAAATGAAATAAAATTAATTAAATGAGAAGTCAATGGAATCAATGGCCAACATTCAAAGTTTTTTGGAGGGAGTTGACCCGCGCGCGAATAGAGGGATCATATCATTTCTGGGATTTAAATTTACTTAATCCTAATTAAGTCAAATTAATCATGGATTAGGGCTTAAGTGTGAGATCCAGACCGTCCAGGGTGCGCGGGAAAGCAAGATCAATGGCTCATATTCAAAGTTGCCTAAACCCTAACCCTAATCTAATCACCTTCAGATGACCGGAACAGTGGTTCCGGTCATCTTCTCCGGCGAGTTCAAAAAGCTAGCTTCTTCCCTAGGCAATTTTAAACCCTCTAAAACTCCAGATCACATCTTCTAATCACCCTAAGCAAGAATCAAGCACAAAAAATCATTTATATTTCAACATAAACAAGAATCGAACCAAACAAGTTTTCAGGTCAAACTTTCAGAGACACGGTTCAGGCTCAAAACTCAATCATTTTCAAAACCAACAAGCACAACATGATCAGTGAAGCATAAGCAACATTTATATGGCATAAAAAACGATTTCTAGAAAAATTTTCTTGGTGATACCTGAACTGGAGCTTTCATCTTTGGAGCTTTCTGACCAGTTCTTTGCTTTAAATCACCTCCAATGATCCCCCTGAAGAGTTTGCAATGCTTGGTTGGAGTTTATATGTCCTCTATGTGAAGTTTGCTGAAGCTCAGGTCAAGAGAGGTGAAAATCGTATTTTTGATGTGGTTGTGTTTAGGGCAAGATGAAGGGTGGGAACTGATCAGAGGTTCATGGTGAGTTGTTCTATGAAATTTGTTTGAAGGTTTGTGGCTTGAATGCTGAGTTTCGAAGAAAAATGCATAAGAGGTAGTTTTGGTGTATGCTGAGTTGTGGGAGGATTCAACTTGTGTTTTTGTGTGTGTTGAGTTGCTTTTGGTCCACGTATCAAGTCTTGATAGGTCAGAGAGTTGTTGTGGAATAGTTTGATTGGTATGGCTCAAATTGCATAAAGTCAAGAAAGTTGTCCTTTGAGGTATGGGCTCATGGAAGGCTGGTTGTGAGGCA
This sequence comes from Lathyrus aphaca, assembly GCA_963966055.1. Lineage (NCBI taxonomy): Eukaryota > Viridiplantae > Streptophyta > Magnoliopsida > Fabales > Fabaceae > Lathyrus > Lathyrus aphaca. The sequence goes on from OZ014520.1 coordinate 507,372,347, forward strand.
TGGCTCGAGTCAGCTGGCTTTAGGGAGGTCCATGGAAACTGATTTGAAGAGCTGGCACAAGTGGATGTCAAGGTTTGGGGCATTTTGCAATTTGTGAAGGTTTTGGCCCCTTTTGAAATACTTGGTGATCAAGGCATGAAAGTGAGGGATTCTTTGGGCAATTATGAATTATAGGTCATGTATCATGTTTTTGTAATGGTTAGAAGTCAATTAGAGGTCACATTTTGCCTTGGTATGAGTTTTTGCAAGTTTCCCTCTTTGGTACATAAGTGAAATTTAGTGATTTTTCCCAACTTTGCAAGGTCATAACTTGAGTTCTATGATGAATTAGATCAAGTTCTTGTACTTTTTGAAAAGGGAATGATCCAATCTACAACTTTCATGACCAAGAATTTTTCATTTGAAGCATTTTTGAATAAAAAAGAGGAGGTTGAAAAAGTTTCCCAAAATGGCAAGTTTGCATTACAAGTCACTTTCCCAAAATGGCAACTTTGCAAATGGCTTGAAATTCTTCAATTTTGTGAACTTATAAACTCTTCTAAGATCAAATAAAGATCATATACACCCAAAATGATTGAGAAGACCCTTTGGTTGGATGATTGGGGGCCTCAGATGCCCTGATTTTGCACTGACTTGCTCAAGAAGTCATCTATTGATCAGATGCCTTCCCCATTGAATTTCTTCATGATCTTTGGTATGTAGGATCCTTATAAGATATAAAGACCAATAGAAACAAGAATGACCAAAAAATTTGGAGTTATGGCCTCTGAAACCAAAACCCTAATTTTAGGTCATCTGTGCAGTTAAGCTTGGCTTTGCTTCCATGCCTTTCTCAGTTCTTATGATTTTCTGACTTCCTTGATCTTGGGAGGATATAATATGATATTTGAACATACATGGACCCTCTTGAGATGATTTAAGACCTTTGGAGTGGCTCAGATAACTCATGGATTGCTCAGATCACAAACCATGGATGTAGATGAATTTGAACCAATGCAGTGAAGCAAAAATGCAACATGATATGATATGATTGAATCAATGCAAATGTGAAAGGTCACAAGCCATGGTGTGAACTTAGTGAGGGCAAATTTGGGGTGTTTACACCTGCCCCTATTCAAACATGAGTTAGCTGTGCAGGATGTAAGCGACGGCTTAATAGGCAAACAAGATAACTTGTGGTTGAATACCAAAGACAGTCCAAAATTTGCACTCATTGGGTGAAGAAGAAAAGGGATATAGATTGTAAAAGGAAGTAAAGTATGATTATAAAGTGCGGGCGACGGAGGACGACCATCGAGCAGAGGACGACTGTTGGGGATATAAAGCAATGACGGGGACGACCGACATGCTGGGGAAATAAAGAATTTATGATGGGGACGGCCATCAAATACAGTAACAAAATTCTCTGGGGATTAAGAGGTAAAGTCAATGATGGGGACGACCATCAGGTTGAAGAAATAAAATGATGAGGGATGGTCATCAAAGGACGATCACCTAGCAGGGGACGGCTGCTCTGTTGGGGATAAGGATGAGGGACAATCATCCAAGGTGAAGGACGATCACCTGGCAGGGTACGGCTGCCGGAAGTATCACGACATAGGACGAATGCCGGATAAAAAGAGTCGACGATGGGGACGGCCATCGAATAAGCATGATGAAGGACGATCATCAAAAGGTGAAGGACGATCACCTGGCAGGGTACGGTTGCTCTCGGGGTTTATCATGACATAAGACGAATGTCAGATAACAAGATCAACGATGGGGACGGCCATCAGATAAAATGATGAAGGAAGATCATCAAGAGGGTGAAGGACGATCACCTAGCAGGGGACGACTACTAAACATCACGACATAGGACGAGTGTCGGATAGAAAAGGGTTCCAATAATGGAGATTCCGCTGGGGGAATGATGAAGGACGATCATCAAAAGGTGAAGGACGATCACCTGGCAGGGTACGGCTGCCGAAAGTATCATGACATAGGACGAATGTCAGATAGAAGAAAAGTAATTCTACTGGGGAATGGTAAACACGAACGAGTGCCTACATTCAAGAAATGAAAGGTATAAGTGTTTGACACTATGTATAGATTAAAGATGTGGACGAGCATCCTTAGGACCATGATACGGACGAGTATCGGTAGAAACAAACGCTGACGCATGTTCAGAGATGATGATACGGACGAGTACCAACTAGTTAACAACGAACACGGACGGGTGTTGAATCTGAGGAAGATAAGTGGTGTATACAAGATACGGACGAGTATCTATATGAGTAAAAAGTAAACATGAGTGAGACACAGACGAGTGTTCAATATGCCGGGGAGAAAATGACACAGACGAGTATCATAAGAGAAAGTGTATAAATTATGAACTTAAGAATGCAAGAGATATTCCGACACTCTGAGGGGATAAGATGACACGGATGGGTGCCGATGAGAGTGTATCATAAACAAGTATTTGGTTTATAATAAGTGTTTAGGAAACCATGTTAGGGAATGTTGACACGGACGAGTGTCCAAAGAGAGTATATAGGTATCTGTTTGTGGTTTATATCTGCAGGGGAATGATGTGACACAGACGAGTGTTGGGTGAGTATACATTAGTATGTATTTGTGAGTGCAAAGGGGATGCTTTGGCTTACTGCTGGGTCTGAGAGTCTTTGTATATTGTATATTGCTGATGGAATGTTGGTATATACAGGTGTTTGATTCGAAACTTGACTTGTGATTATGCAATATGTTTGACTTTTACCGTAATGCTCCGTATTAGACGGAATTCTACGCTCTGAGGTGAAATATGATGCGAATGCTATGATTATGCAAAAGATACCGATCCGGGATCCGGATCCCGTTGCCGTGAAGATCTCTTATTGATCTTGTTTTGAAAGAATATCCCAGCTGGGGATGAGATTAATGGTAGGTCTGATATATATGACTCTGCTTAAGGAAATAGGTCACCGATAGACCTATCTTGGTAATGAGGGACCCAACTGGGGTCTGTGGAAGCTTCCATCACTTTGTTGTGAGATCTTCAGACACTGCTCTTCTGGATAGAGGTTGGAGCTCTGCGGGGAGATGGTTCATTGTCTTTACACTTGGCTGGGGAGGAATGATCGTTGAACAACCTTCCTAGTGATTTCTGTAGGGATCCTGCTGAGGATGATGTATTTAGCTGGGAAAAGGGGCCCTTCTGATGCTGTTCTGATGGGGAGGAGCTTTGCGGGGAGATGGTTCCCTGTCTTTGTACTTGGTTGGGGATGAATGATCACTGAACAATCTTCCTAAATTTCTGTAAGGATTCTGCTGAGGATGATGATGTCTGACAACTCAGCTGGGGAGAATGAGCACCTGCAATCCTGTTACGACAAAGAAACGCACAAGTACCCCGAGATATCCCTTACTGGATTCCATCATAGGAATTTAGACACTCCCGGGAGCAAATATATTTCCTGTAAGCATGTAATTTAGAAAAGACGCATATGTATTTATGTAATCGATATTTTAAGGACATCAGACATTTTTTCAAATAAAAAATAAAATGTACGAGACGTAATGTGATTGAAAATCTGATTTTATTAATTTGTGTGCCCTGAATTGGCAAGTACAGTCAAAGAAACAGATCCCCTGAAATGAGGGGATTGTTACAAATTGAAAAACAAAAAGGTGCTGGCAATGTTGATGACGCTTCAATGAGCTTCCCTCTTGCTATGACTTGTATGACATTGACGTTCTTCTCATCTTGCTTTCTGAAGAAGGCTGATTCTGACCGATGCTTGAACCTTTCGAAGCTTGCCATGTTGTAAGTGATACAGACGAATTCAGAATGCATTTGTTTGCTTATTCCCTTATTTTGCGTGGATCGCCCTTTCGGGTTTTCAATCCACCGGGATACCCATTTTTGCCTGAGATGTCCAATGCGGCTTTTCAACTCAGCGGGTGTACATTTTATTTATTTATTTTCCCTTATTTTTGCCTGAGTCTTTTATTCTGTTTTTGACTCGCCGGGATGCCCTATTTTTGCCTGGACTTACATTCTGTTTTTATGTCCAGCGGGTCATTTTATGCGAAGTATTTTATAACTGCATCTGAATTCACAAGGGACAGGAAGTCTTCACCATCCATAGTACTGAGCATCAATGCCCCACCGGAGAAAACTTTCTTTACTATGAATGGACCATTGTAATTCAGAATCCACTTACCCCTGTGGTCTGTATGAGGAGGAAGAAGTCTTTTCAGCACAAGATCTCCCACTTGGTATTCCCGAAGCCTGACTTTCTGATCGAAGGCTTTCTTCATTCTCTTCTGATACAACTGCCCATGACAAATTGCAGCTAATCTCTTCTCTTAGATTAGATTCAGTTGTTCGTATCGGGATCAGACCCATTCTGCTTCATTCAATTTTACATCCATCAGTACTCGCAAGGAGGGTAATTCAACTTCAACAGGTAGGACGACCTCCATACCATACACAAGCTGGTACGGTGTTGCCCCAGTGGATGTTCGGATTGAGGTGCGGTACCCATGTAAGGCAAATGGTAACATTTCATGCCAGTCTTTGTATGTGACCACCATTTTCTGCACAATCTTCTTGATATTCTTGTTAGCTGCCTCAACAACGCCATTCATCTTTGGCCTGTAAGGAGAAGATTTGTGATGTTGGATCTTGAAGTCCCGACACAGTTCTGCCATCATTTTGTTGTTTAAGTTGTAACCATTATCAGTAATGATTCACTCGGGCACTCCATACCGACAGATGATGTCTCTTTTCAAGAATCGGGCTACCACTTGCCTGGTGACATTTGCATATGAAGCTGCCTCAACCCACTTGGTAAAATAGTCAATGGCTACCAGGATGAATCTGTGGCCATTTGAAGTAGTCGGTTCAATCTTGCCAATCATATCAATGCCCCTCATGGCAAAAGGCCAAGGTGAAGACATCACATTCAAAGGATTCGGAGGCACGTGCACTTTATCTGAATAAATATGGCATTTATGGCATTTCCTGGCATAAGCACAATAGTCTGCATCCATTGTGATCCAGTAATAGCCTGATCTTAACAACTTTTTAGCCATTGCGTGCCCTCCAGCATGGGTACCAAAAGATCCTTCGTGCACCTCGTGCATCAACAAGTCTACCTCTGCCTTATCAACACATCTGAGAAGTACCATATCAAAGTTTCTCTTGTATAAGGAACCATCAGCATTCAAGAAGAAACTACCAGCTAGCCTTCTTAATGTCTTCTTGTCATTGGATGATGCCCCAAATGGGTATGTTTGATCCTCCAAGAAGCATTTGATGTCATAGAACCAAGGCTTATCATCTTTAGCAAGGGCTGCTGAGAATACATATGCTGGTCTGTCAAGTCTGGATACTGAAATCCGAGGCACAAAGTTGGCAGCTTGAACCTTTATCATGGATGAAATGGTAGCCAAAGCGTCTGCAAACTGATTTTCGTCTCGAGGGATATACTCAAGCTTGACTGTTGAGAAGAATGTGAGTAACCTCCTTGTATAATCCCGGTAGGGTATCAGATGCTCCTGGTGAGTATACCATTTGCCGTTGGTTTGAATGATTACCATAGCTGAATCTCCGAATACAGTCAAAGTCTTGATCCTGAGGTCAATGGCTTCCTCAAGACCCATAATACAAGCTTCATATTCAGCTTCGTTGTTAGTGCAATTAAAGGTGAGTTTTGCCGAGAAAGGCATGTGAACTCCCTTAGGTGTAATGAGTACTGCACCAACACCACGACCATTCATATTAACAGCCCCATCAAACATCATAGTCCATTCTTCTTCTGGGTCAGGCCCTTCAGTATGAATAGGCTCTTCATGATCTTTTTCTTTTATGAACATGATGTCTTCATCAGGGAAGTCAAATCTCATAGGCTGGTAATCATCAATGGGTTGCTCAGCAAGGTAATCAGACAATACACTGCCTTTGATGGCTTTCTGAGATGTGTACTGGATGTCATACTCTGTGAGAATCATTTGCCATCTTGCAACCCGTCCGGTAAGAGCTGGCTTCTCAAAAATGTACTTGACTGGGTCCATCTTGGAGATCAATAAAGTAGTGTGGGTCAACATATACTGTCTCAGTCGGCGAGCAGCCCACGCTAAAGCACAACAAGTTTTCTCGAGCAGTGAATAACGTTGTTCACAGTCGGTAAACATTTTGCTTAGGTAGTAAATTGCATACTCTTTTCGACCAGACTCGTCATGCTGGCCCAGCACACACCCCATTGACTCTTCTAATACTGTCAAGTACATTATTAGAGGTCTTCCCTCAACTGGAGGCATAAGGATCGGAGACTCTTGTAAGTATTCCTTGATTTTATCAAAAGCCCTCTGGCAGTCTTCATTCCACCTGACAGTTTGTTCTTTCCTTAACAATTTGAACAAGGGCTCATAGGTTGCTGTAAGGTGCGATATGAACCGTGAAATGTAGTTCAATCTACCTAGAAACCCTCGAATTTCTTTTTCAGTCTTTGGTGCATGCATTTCTTGGATGGCTTTGACTTTATCAGGGTCAACTTCAATCCCTTTCTCACTTACAATAAATCCCAGTAGCTTACCGGATCGCACCCCGAATGTGCATTTGTTGGGGTTTAACTTCAATTGGTACTTCCTCAGACGCTTGAATAGCTTTAGCAGATTCACCAGGTGGTCTTCTTCTGTACGGGACTTGGCAATCATGTCATCCACATAACATTCAATTTCTTTATGGATCATGTCATGGAATAATGTTACCATAGCCCGTTGATAAGTGGCACCAACATTCTTCAGTCCGAATGGCATCACCTTATAACAGAATGTGCCCCAGGGTGTGATGAAAGTTGTCTTCTCCATGTCTTCAGGTGACATCTTGATCTGATTATATCCTGAAAATCCATCCATGAAGGAGAACACCGAGAACTGAGCCGTATTGTCGACCAATACATCAATGTGAGGTAATGGGAAATCATCTTTCGGGCTGGCTCTGTTCAGATCTCGGTAATCCACACACATCCTCACCTTGCCATCCTTCTTAGGCACATGTACAATGTTAGCAACCCACGGCGGATAGCTAGTTACAGCAAGGAAACCGGCGTCCCACTGTTTTTGTACCTCTTCTTTTATCTTCATTGCCATATCTGGACGAGTACGGCGCAACTTCTGTTTTACTGGTGGACAGTCTTCTTTCAGAGGTAGCTTGTGCCTAACAATGTTGGTGTCCAACCCTGGCATATCCTGATAAGACCAATCAAAAACATCCACATATTCCCGAATCATATCAATAAGTTGTTCTTTCACTGAATCTTGCAGGCAGACCCCGATTTTCACTTCTTTCAAGTCTTCTTCTGTACCATGATTAACCGTCTCAACTTCCTCCTGATGAGGAGTGATAACCTTCTCCTCTTGTCTCAACAACCTGGCTAGCTCTTCAGGTAGCTCATAATTTTCTTCAACCCCTTCATCGGCTTGATTAATCGAATTGTCAAAGTCATACGAAGTCATAGTGGTGCTGTTGTCGGTGCAGTCTGGAGGGCACTCTCTGCAAGGGTTTAGATTTGTTCATTTTAGTGATCAGTTTTATCTTGCTTAGAAAAAGTGAAAATGAAGTTATTATTTTGAGAAACATTTCCATTTTATTTTTGTACAAAAAATGAAAAATGAAAAACAGTGAGCGAAAAAGAAAAAGACTCATTTGAAAAAGATGTCCTGATATTCATTAATTGATCGTTTGCACAAAATACAAGATGACCCGATTACAAAATGAGCCCTGACATCTTGGGCAAGATGTAGGACTTGATGCATGCTTAAAGACAGGAAATAATAATTACTCTGCAGGAGTAACTCTTATAATTTCCTTGGACGTATCCAGTTTTCCAGGTTGCGCTCATCTTCTGACTCATCTTCCAAACTACTCACAGCATCTGGGGTGAGCATCCCCCCACTGACAAACTTGGGCTCCGTTGCAGCCTCGGTTGATCTTGTCGAGTTGGTCTGTAACCCAACCCGAATCAGTCTTCTTTCTTTTCAACTGGCAGCAACTTGCCCCAGCCTTGAGCGATACCCTCCTCAACAACCTTCCGGGCTTGTTTATATGAAGTGATGGAAGTCCCAGACACAACAGATGCTTCATTGATATTAAGGGCTTCAAACCCTTGACTCATGGTCTCATGGATCTCCCCATCCATTTCTATGTACTTATACGTAGCCAGCTGGCTAACAAAGATGTCCTCCTCCCCACAGATGGTGATGATTTGGCCTTCCCACTCGAATTTTAACTTCTGGTGAAGGGTAGACGTAACAGCGCCAGCGGTGTGGATCCAGGGTCTACCCAACAGACAGCTGTAGGCCGGCTGTATGTCCATCACAAAGAAGGTAGTTTTGAAGGTCTGCGGGCCAATCAACACAGGAAGATCAATCTCCCCAAGCAAAGATCTTTTAGAGCCATCAAATGCTCTCACCACCAAATTACTCGGACGCAATGCCAATCCATCATACTCCAGCTTCACTAAGGCTTTCTTTGGTAGAACATTGAGTGACGACCCATTGTCCATCAGTACATGAGACAGAACAACACCCTTGCATTCCAAGGTGATATGCAAAGCCTTGTTATGGTTGCGCCCCTCCGTTGTTAAATCAGTACTTGTAAAGTCCAGTCCATGACTGGTGTTGACATTTGAAACCACAGTTTCTAGCTGATTAACAGTAATCTCCTCCGGTACGTATGCTGTGTGAAGGACTTTCAACAATGCGTTCCTGTGAGCTTCGGAACACATCAACAGTGATAATATGGAGATTTTGGAGGGTGTTTGGTGAAGCTGGTCCACCACCTTGTAATCACTCCTTTTTATGATTCTCATGAACTTGTCTACATCTTGTTCAAAAGATGTCTTCTGAGTGTCTTTGGCAGTTGGTTCTTCAGATACCACATTCTTTCCTTTTGCCTTGGCAGCAACTTCTGCTTCAGCATTAGGTCTTTGTGTTTATGAGGCAAAAAGGCGTCCGCTTCTGGTGAAGCCTCCACCTCCCCCAATATTATCAATTTGTGGTGAAGAGGTTGATGAATCCAGAGTGATTTTCTCCCCATTGCAGTAAAGATCAGAGCCACAATGCCAAGGTATGGCATTACTGCTTTCATAAGGAACAGGCCCAAGTACCGTGATGGTAACTGGGCTGATTGCTGCAGAGGAAGGTACTGTAATGGTGTGAGGATCATATTAGATAGTGACCGGAGATCTGGCAGGAGGTCCCACAGTTTGTTGCTGGAAACTGCTACTGGGAGGAACATTTGATGGGTTATAGTAGATTGTAACTGTTGTAGAAGAAATAGTTGTTGAAATTTGACTTGTTGAAATGATGGACGGAGTAATTGCTGGTGATGTTGATGAATCTGTAGGAATGATTGTTGTTACTGTTGTAGGAGAATTTGCTGCTGAAGGAATGATTGTTGATGTTGTAGGAGACTCTATGGTTGTGGAGACAAGAGTTGCTGCCGGAGCTGTTGAAGTAATTTGTAAAATCCCATCTTGGATAAGGCCATCTATGCCAATCCTTAGCTTCTCACAACCGTTACTAGTTGTCTTACACAATTCACAACAGGCCCCACAGCTTGGGAACACTTGGCATCTTAAAAGTTGAACTTTGACTTCTGCCAACGGTGTTTGAATTTGTGCAACATTATCAATTAGTTTAGATGGTTGGTCCTCCTCAATAGCATTAATCCTAGGCCCACCGTGATTAGGCATAGGATTTCTGTTGACGTTCGGAGGAGGTGCAAAATTGAGAGCTTTAGAATCGACTAGATCTTGTACCTTCATTTGTAAGGCCCTACACTTCTCAGTATTGTGACCAGGTGCGTTGGAGTGGAAGGCAAACCTGGCATTGACATCATAATTCTTCGGGAGATTGAGGGGATCTGGCGGTGCCAACGTCCTTAACTCAACTAGGTTAAACTTCAGGAGTTGTGGCAAAAGAGCAGCATAAGGCATGGGGATAGGATCAATTACCCTATTGGCCTGAGATGGCCTTTGCTGGAAGGGATGCTGTTGTTGGTTGCTATTGTTGTTGTTGTAGGTCCTCTGTTGAAGAAAATGAGATGATTGCTGATAGTGATGTTGTTGTTGTTGGGGATATAAAGGTTGTTGTGAAACTGGAGCTGGGATGGTAACAACTGCTACTGACCTGTGAGAATATTGGGGCCTGCCCCTGCTTGTATGAATATAATTTGTTTCACCTGCCCTTCGGGGTCCTGCAAAAGGTTTTCCGGGATTGCTGGAGGAACTTGCACCGTTGTCGGAGATTTTTCCCATTTTCAAGAGACTTTCAATCCTCTCACCAGCTATGACCACATCAGCAAAACTGGTAGAGGAGAAAGCAGCCAGTCTATCAATATAAGTCCCTTGCAATGTGTTCATGAACATGTTAGCCATTTCCCTTTTTGACATGGGTGGCTGGACAGCAGCAACAAGCTGTCTGCATCTTTGAGCATAATCCCGGAAGCTCTCTCTAGAAAACTGAGACATGCCCATTAGAAGAGTTCTATTGGGAGCCATGTACAGGTTGTACTGATATTGCCGGATGAAGGCCTCGACCAAGTCCTTCCAACATCTTATGGTGGCCCTAGTCAGGTGCGAATACCATTCTCTTGAAGCTCCAGTCAGACTGTCCTCAAAGTAGAACATCCATAACTTCTCATCCATGGTATAAGCCTTGAGCCGTCCCAAGAAAGACTTCAGATGAGTGCGAGGACAGGAGGTACCATTGTACTTTTCAAAGCACGGGGGTTTAAATTTGTGGGGAATTCTCACCCCATCTACTAGTCCCATATCCATCACATCGAATCCCAAAGAATTATGAGATTCCAAAGATCTTAACTTTTCAGCAATCTCGTCCAATCTTCTATCATATACCTCATCTCCAGCCCCTGTAACAGTAAATTGTTCTTCCTGGGGATCCTCCTGCAGGATTCTGCCCCCAACAGTATTACCTTGACCATTCCTCGGGATGTTAACTTCTGGATTCAGATGAGGTCCATACTCCGGTGGGTCAATACGAGGTTGTCCCCGTTCATTGTTGCTAGTTCCCCCTGTTCTAAGATGAGGTTCCTCAGGTGTTTGTCTTTCCACCAGCTCTCCCAGTCTTTCTTGGCTCTGGGCTAAGCCAGTCATGACAGCCATGAACTGAGACATCTGATTCCTCATTTCCACTCTCTCATTGGCCATCTGATTTCTGACCTCAGTTAGGTCCTGCTGTACTTGCTCCACTTGAATGCCGGGAAGGTTGTTACGAGTCGAGTACCGGTTGTAATACCTCAAAATTTTCCCTCCTTTATTCCATCTATTGGCTCATCATCTTGCATTCATCATCATTTCTCATCAATTCATTAACATCATAGTAGTTCATTTCGTTGTTTCATAAGGCATGTGATCAAGGCCCGTGGAGATTAGGGTTTCGTGCCTTGTCTGTATCTATTATGGTGCGAACTTATGGAGAATATTCACTGGTGCATCTAGCTTATTATTGAGGTGTCCAGTCAGATTGGCTTTGGGTGAGAGTATTGACTCCTCTTGATGTCTCAAGTTGTGTTCTTCATCATTGAATATCTCAAGGAAAATTTGGAGTCCTTGTTCATGATTTTTATTTGAAGGGAACTTTATCAACGGAGGTCCATAGTATCAAAGACTGGTTTAGGTCCATTTGTTCACAAAATAATAATTCGAGGTTGTGCGAAGTTCAGTATGGCCTCAAAGTTCCTAGGAATGGATTGTGTAGAAGGACCTGATTTAGGTCAAGAGAGAATACACAGTTATTGACCTTACTGGGGAGACATCGTGGACGTTCAAATTCTAGTTCTTGATATTCAAATGCAAGCCATTGCCATTCTACATGTCAACTGGTTAATTCACTGTTCTTTTAGTCACCATGACCTTATCCCGTTTTGCTAACCAAAGTTATCTTTTTGTGTCCATATACATATTTCTAACATTCCATTTTTCATGTCATTGAGCCCATTTTCTTTTCTAGAATCAATCCATTATTCATTTCTAGTTCCATTTCCATTTGACCATTTTAATCCATTCTCGATTCCGAATCCATTTGTTTGACAATATTACTAATTGTTCTTATCCATTATTACCATTTTCAAATCATTTTTGTGATTACTTCTAACAATCATTTTCTTTCTCCAATTTAAGTCATTTATGGAAAGCCCATTACTTATTTTTCTTGTGGTCCTAATTGAGCCCATGTTCAATAATTGTCAAGACAAGTATTTATCATCAATATTACCATGGAATTCCATGTTTGTGTCCATTTTTTATCAATCCAATCTAGGCCCAAGAGTTATACATCCAATCCAATGTCTAACAAATAGTTCTTATTATTTTATATATTTTTCTCTTCAAAGTTATACAAGTTTGTAAATTCCATCTATATAATTCCCATTCGGATATGTGACAAGGTTTCCAAGAAAACAACAAAAGCTACACCAGAAAAATTCAACATAAGCAATGAGATCTCTTTTTTCTCATAACAGCAGATTCAGTAGAAAAAAGTCCCAATTACACGTCTAAAAATAATTTTTGAAGAAGTCCATAACAGGATAACAACAAACAAAACTCTCTTCAATATTTATCACCTCCATCACCATCCTCAATCACTCTTCTTCAGCAGGAGCAGCCCTTCAAGATCTTCAATCCCCAAGGAACTTCATCAAATTTCCATCAAATTGAAACCTGAAAATCGAAAATATAGTCAATAAACTCGCCACATCTTCATCAATCATAAAAAAACACACGCAAGATTAACTCATAACAAGGTTCAACATTGATACCTCGCAAAGAGAAAAAGGGAATTCATTCTGCAAAATTCGAGTTCACTTGTTCGTCAACCTTCAAGAATCTTTTTTTGTACTCTTCACCATGTATCTCTTATTCTCAATCCTTCGCCATCCTCTCTTGACACTCACCTACAAAAAATCCTGCAAGTAGAAAAATCAGTAACAGTAATTATTACTTATTCCCAAACTTCATCACATAGTGTCCAAGTTCATAATTAACTTCAAAACCTCCCAACAGAAATTCAGTTAATCTTTAACTAACTTTCAACCAAAAAAGAGGGTAGAAACCATAACAGAGGAAGATTAGAAACATCTATGATTAATTGAACTTCACTAATTCGTAACCATCCTAACCAACTGATTTCCAGCTTAGCCAACATAATTAACTAGTCAAGACCAACAGAAACTCAAAACAGAAAATCAAATGGGATTAACTGATTTCATAACAAACTTACAACTGAATCCACCTGAAGTTTCCGGAATCTTCTCCAAATCTCCTATATATCAATAGCTTCTCATTCAATCAGCTTCTTCCACCATTTTTTTTCATTTCTTCACCAGCTTCCCGAATCCCCCTCAGTTCCAGGCTAGCATCATTTCCCCTCATCAATCTGCAGCATCATCAATAAACTGAATCCTCATCAATATTCCTGCATTGAGTTTGAAGCACTCAACAATTAATGAGCGAATGGTATAAACGGAAATCCAATAGCAGTTCAGAAACGAGAACAAGGATCAAGAAAGAAAGTTGCGGAATGACGAATACCTGAAATTACGGATTCGGATTCATTGCCCAGGTACCATTGAAGAGACTTTGAAGCCCAGCCTTCACCACATCGCGTCAAAGGCCGTCATCGTCGTCGACTCGGTGACTTCGACATCAACGTTTCCGTCACGTCCTCGAAGCATCATCTTCAACAAGCCGAAGTAATCAAGCCGTGACTTCGTTGTCAACGCATTTGCAAGGTACGAATTTGTGGCGATATTGTATGAAGAGTCCGTTTTTGGTTTTTTTCTCTCTCTGAATTCGTGAGGAATGGCGAGGGAGTAGTTGGGTTTGGTTTAGGTTTTAGGCGAAAGAGTGATGGAGGTCGCGGAGAGCGTCTTCTTCCATTGGTTTGTGTCTCCTTGGACGGAACTCACGGCGGCTCCGTTTGGATAAAAGGGGGGGGGGGTATCGGATTCGAAGGGGATTGGTTTAGCAGGTGATGTAGGATAAGTTGAGGGTAGTGTTGATGGTGGTAAGAAACAAAAGAAAAGGAAGAAGACGAGAGGGAGAGGGGATGATGAGGTGATGATGGTGAGACGGAGAAGGCGAAGAAGAAGAGGAAGAATGGGGGTGTTCTGCGGCGCAAAGGGAGAAGATGGGATTATGGAATTAGGGTTTGTAGTGTATTTAGGTTTTAATTCAATTTATATTTTAATTAACTTTGTAATTATTATAGCTTAATTCAGTTTTAATTAAGTGTTGTAATAAGATTATAATTTAATTAATATTGTTAGAAAATATTATAATAGGTAGTTTATTTCATTTTGCCTAAATCAAGATTATTAGAACTTTAATTAAGATTGTTAGAAAATGTTAATAGGATTAGTTTAATATTTTCCTATATTAAAATCTTTAGAAAATATTAATTTAAGTTTAGTTTATTGTTTTCTTAAATTAGAATATTAAATTGATATAATCAAACTTTAGTTTATTTCTTTTTTTTAATTAATATTGTTAAGAAATATTATATTAAGTTTAGTTTAATTCTTTTTCTTTAATCAAGATTTTGGAAAAAATATTATATTGGGATTAGTTTATTTCATTTTTGCTTAAATCAAGATTATTAGATTTTTACTCATTTTTTTTGTATTTAAGGTTTTTTAGAAAATAAACTTTAGTTTAATTCATTTTCTTTAATTAAGTTTTTGTTAGAAAATATATTAGTAAGTATTTTCTCTCATTTTCTTTAATTAAGTTTTTTTTAGAAAATATATTAGTAAGTATTTTCTCTCATTTTCTTTAATTAAGTTTTTTTTAGAAAATATATTAGTAAGTTTGGTCTTGCTCATTTTCTTTAATTAAGATTTTAGAAAACATTATTTTAAGATTAGTTTAAATTATAATCATAAGTGTGATATGATACATGATACTTAACCTATAATTAAATCTAGTTAATTAACATTAAAAATTCAATAAGCTACCATTAATTTTTTGATTTATACATATTAATCTTAAGTCCTTGGATTTAATGAAATAAGAGATTGGGCCTAAGGATGTTGCTATCCACACCCCTGCTGTAAAGCCCACAGAAAAAAGTGAACTAAAAATCTGCTTATTACACCTCCCCCTTTATCCAACGAATGGGCCCTGGTTCTTTCCTTTCTGCACCCCATTTCTGAGCCCAGTTTATAAGATAACATAAAAATTTACTAAATATCCCCCCTGCATAATCTCCTTAGATTTTTATTTTGTTTTAATCATAGTTTAAAATTAATCCAATAAAAAATAATGAAATCATTAGAAAATTCCCCAAAAATTAAAGTAGCCTAATAAGTCATTTTAGAAATTGGTGATATTTTTATTTTCTGGAATTTGTTTATTTTTGAATTAATTCTGAATTTTTATCTTAATTAGCTTTATTGAGTTTCTATTAATCATGCTGGATTTTGTTCATTTTATTTAAGTAACTTCCAGCAACCTTTTTGAGCCATTCTTTTTTCTGTAATTAGAGGACTCATAATAGTTCTTAGGATATTTTTTATGAAATTTTTAGGAGCTTTTATCTTATGCTTTAGTGATATAATCCTTAGGAATTAATGGTTAATTCTTAGCTGGAAATAATTAATTTCTAGGCATAGAAAAAATAGGATTTTTTAGAATCCCTCTTAATACAATATTAGAGATAATGTTAGGACCTTGCAATTTAATTTTCACAATTTTCCTAGAAGTTTTAGTATTTTTTTTTAAAATATTGGTTCTAGGCCTAATTATGCATAATTCCCTTAGTTTAGGCCATTAAAAGAAAATAAAGTTCAATATAAAAATAATAGTATAGATTAGATTTAGCATTTAAATTTAGTATTAGACTTAGGTTTAATTCAATTAAGTTTTTAGAATGAATATTAGGTTTAGCTTAGATGTAGAACTTAGGCTTAAAATTCATTTCCATGTAGAAGTAGAATAAATAAAAATATACTATTTTTTAATTCATGTCATATGAATGCCTTTTAGAATTTTATTCCTTATGGTTAATTTCATTATTTTTGTTTCATTTAGTTTTTACAACTTGTATAGGATTCCCCCTTGTGTTCTTAGAATCAACTTAACTTCATTAAGAAGTAAGTTGATTTCTATTAGTTTTAAGTTTCCATTAGGAATAGAAAACCTCATTAACCATTAGGACCACTTGTAAATAAATAAACAATTAGGATTGAGTCTTAGTCCCTTAGATTTTTCCTTTTTTGCAATTTGAGTCATTCTCTTCTTATCTTCAAACAAAATCCAAAAACACTTAATAAATAAATGGAAGGATTCCTTGTGTATAGCCTTATTCCATGAAGCACTTGCATTCATTCCATCTTGGAGTGGTGTAAGCTTGTTTATCATGATGCACAAGTCTCATCAAGGAGTTGTTCACAAAGAAAGCTTAAAAAATACTTCTTCACAAAAGCAACAAAAATACTTAATAAAGTTCAACAAGCCAGTGAACTTAAACCCTAATCCTAGGAAACCAGTCTTGGATAAATTCTCCTTGCTGGGTATACTTGTTCTATTATTCCATCTTGTAATGTAGAGTCAAGTGTACATTCCATGGAAAAGAGTTTGAATTCACTTCCTTGTGCCAAATTCATACAAAACTCATAAAAGCCAAAAACAAACAATAAGCGACTATCCTGCGGGAACTTCTCTTCTCATCTCATTCACTCACAACGCGAACTCGCGGCGACTTGTCTCATATGCAAGACGGTAAACGCACTCGTACCAGACGAGCCTGCAACACCTGAGCATAGACATACGCAGTTCCAGCATAAAAAACACAAACAAATAGTTCCCGCCTAGGTTAGGAGAACTACGTCGACTCTGATCCTCATTATCCTGATGAGGTACGTAGGCAGTGGGGTAGGGCCCGTTCGAGCACATTCTTTATTTTCCCTACATTTCCCCATTTATTTCCATTTTCTTATTTCAGTTTCTTTCTCATTTCTCATTTCCAATTTCTAGTAGCGGTTTTATTCAGCAGCAGTTATTCTTCTCACCCTTTGAAACAAAACAAGCAAGCGTGGATCCCGTCGGGTACGACGGACGATCTGGGGTGCTAATACCTTCCCAGGTCGTAACCGACTCCCGAACCCCGATCTTTGGTTCGCAGGACCTTGTCCTTTCCTTCTTCCTCAGGTTTGTGCAACATTACCTTTCCCATTCCTTTGGGATAAAAATGTCTGGCTGGCGACTCTACCTTTCCGCGCCACTTTCGCGTTTGTACTAGGATGAAAATCCCGGGAGCGACAGCTGGCGACTCTGCTGGGGACTAACCTGATTCTTCCGGTTTCCCTTGTAGAGTCAATCCTAACGCCTGTTTGGTTTTGTTTATTTGGGTGTTTATCTGTTTGCTGTTGGTGCTTTAGTTTAGCTTTACTGTTTATTTACAGTTTTTATTTTACAGCTTTACTTTATCGCATTTATTTACCGCTTTCAGTATTTTATTTTCCATGCATCATATTATACTGGACTGTCTGGCTGTGCTGGTTTTCATTTTTTCTGTGGGTTGGGAGTTACTGTGAGATAAGCCAACTACCCGGCTTGAGTGCACCCTAGGACTTAGAGTGGTTCCACTTTGGCTTCATGGCATCTTGCTATGTTGGTAGTAGTGAGTTCCACACCTTGACTTGCGACCTTCTCGGGAATGTATTGATACCGGAATCTTTCTGGGTTGATGCGCTACCTTGATAGTTATGTGCAGTCAGGGGACCGATCATTGAGAACCTTTGTGGAAACATCCCTCTCCAGTGATGACAGTGGCAGACCACATTTGTTGGCAAACCCACTCGCATCCGAGGGCCCACTGGGAACTCGCATAGGATGGCCTGGTTCTCTCACAGGAATTCAGTTAAAGCAAAATTGTTCGTATGACGATAGTATTGTACCCTTCGGGATGAATGTACTATTGTTTCTTGACTCAGTGCTTGAAGCTGGAGACTTGTGAGGGATGCTTGTTCTTTCCGGACTCAACTGAGACCTCCCTAAGTAGTACATAATGCCAAACCGATTCCTTGATTTGGCCATGAGCCATTTCTCGGAAATGGTGAACGTATTATTGCTATTCAGCCTCGAGAGTCCGTGATGTTTGACCCGAGTAGCACACCCGTGAGATTGGGAGGGGTTTACAGGTTTGCAGGAACCCTGGTACCTCCAGCATACCCACTTTGCCTTTGGTTCAGTTTCGTGATCTGGATTTCTGTTCTTAAGTTGTGGATCCCGGATCAGAGGGATAATTATTGTGATACCTGGATTTTGAGACCTGGCACCGACACCTGATTATATGATTGGCACATCACAGACACTTCACTGATCACATGCCTTGTCTTGCATAAGCATCATATCATCATTAATCATTTTGTGTTCTTTTTATTCCCAGGGTTCATTACTTCCTAGGTCCTGGTCATATTTGCTACTTCAGCATGGAGATTCCGAGGAAGAGAAATGTTCATTATACTTTCCCGCAGCCAGAGACAGAGAGTATTCAGGGTTTGATTAGCTTGATGGGTGACCGGGTCCTTAATGATTTCAGGAAAGAGTATGGCAAGATACTGAATTATGTGAGCAAGCCTACAGTCGACCAGAAAGATAGCTTGCATTCTTTGTTGCAGTTTTATGATCCACAGCTGAGGGTTTTTGTTTTTCCTGATTATATTCTGGCACCTACATTAGAGGAGGTTTCTAGCATGCTGAGTGTTCCTGTTAAGGAGGGTGTACCGTATTATGTTTCAGAGAGAATCCCTTCTCATGAGGATATCACTATTGCCTGTCATTTGAGTATGCCTAGACTCAAGATGGGATTAGAGGCTGGCCAAAGTAAAGGAATCCCTTTGGACTTTCTTGTTGCAGAGGCACGTATTATGGCATCGGAAAAGAAGTGGGCAGACTTCAAAGCACTGTTGGCTATGGTAGTATATGGAATCAGTTTGTTTCCAGGAGAGAAAGGGCTGATTAGCATGGAGGCCATCACCATCTTCGTCAAGAGAAATCCTGTTCCTACATTGCTAGCTGACTTTTATTATGGAGTTCACCACAGAAACGAAAAGAGGAAGGGATTTGTAAATTGTTGTGCTCCCATATTCGCTGATTGGTTTGTAAGGCAACTCCCTAAATCAGGACCCTTTCAGGATTTGAAACAATCTTGGAAGTGGTCCAAAAGATTAATGGGCTTAACCTCAGCTGACATCGCTTGGGGATGCAACAGAGATTTGGTGGGCAAAGAAATGTTGGTCAGTTGTGGTAGCTTTCCAAATGTGCCTTTGATGGGAAGGAATGGTGGGATTAGCTACAATCCTATCTTGTCCAGGAAACAGTTTGGCTATCCTTTAAGAGACGTACCTTTGATCGACGATGCAAATGAGTCCTTATATTTTCCAGCAGAGGGAAACTCCAAAATGAGCATCCTGGCATCCCAAGCTTGGGAAATTAGGGTGATGAAAGGAAAGAAAGAATTTGGAAGAGTAGATCCTAATACCTATGATCCTTTTGCCAGCTGGTTGGAGGATCGTGTGAAGACTCATCTTCTACCATTTTCTAGAGAGACGCCTCTTTACCCTAAAGAGGTAGCACCAAGAACTACGGTGCCTTTGGAGGAATATCAGAAGTTAGAAGCTTTGGTTAAGCAACTGAGGGTTGAAAATCAAGAGGCTCTTAATTCTTGTCAAAAGCTGATGATCCAGAACCGTCAATTGAAAGATAGAGCTGTGCAAGCCGAGGAAATAGTCCGTCTCAAGCAGAAGGACTTTGAGGATAGAGAACTTTACTTCCGAAAGAAAGGTTTAGCTGAGACTCATAAGACGGCCCAGCGCCGAAGAGAGAAGAAAGATCTTAGTGAAGCCAATGAAGCTGTTACTTTATGGCAGGAGAAATGGGACGAAAATCTGAAGAAACAAAAGGAGTTAGACGCCAAGCACAAACAGGAAGTTAAAAGCCTTCAGGATTCTTTAGATGGGCAGAAAGAACTTCTCAGGAAAGCTTATTATCAAGAGGAGGATCATATCCGGTGCGTAACAGAAAGCCAGCGGGCACTGAAGGAAGCTCAAAAGGAGATTGAGGACTTGAAGTTGAAAGCTGATGTGAAAAGGTCGAAGGCCGAATCGAGTCAAAGCAAGAAGAATGAAGCAGCATTTCTACAGCAGATCGAGGAGTTACACGCTTCTTCTGATACGAGGGACCTCCTCATTCAGAAGCTCATCCAGGATCCCGGTCATCCAGATGTGGTTCAGCTGTTCCAGAGCGTCCAACGCCTTAGCTGGAGATTGAAAGATATAGAGTTCCCTAGGGTTTAATTTCATATTGTTGTACTTGGATTACCCACAGGCTTGTTGTGGGATTCCTTATATGTGATGTACTTTTGTTGTTATTTTGATTGGCACCCTTCGGGGACTTTGTATTTTCAAACTCCAGTTTATATGATTGATTTGTTCCGAATTTCTTGTTTGTTATTTGCACCGACACGGGATAATGAGCACCGATTCTCCACAGCCGTCATTATGTTTGAATATTACTTGGGTCTTCTTCCCAATTCTTATCTTCTTAATGCCAGGACCGGACACAGGAAAATACTCGGGAATAAAAGGAACACATTGCATTGCATACACATCATTTGCATTTTGTCTTTGTCTTTGCAGGTTTTTCTTCGGGATGTTTAATTTATCTGTGTTCCACAGGCAAAGATTGCGAGAGCCTCCAAGACCCGGTACCTTCGACAAGATATACCTCATCGGTACGCGACCCGCAGTAATCAAAGAACAGCAATGGACGCCATGCAGACAGAACTCAATGAAGTCCGTACCAAGATGGCATAATTTATGACTCTGATGCAGGGGATGGCCCAGGGGCAGCAGGAGCTGAGAAATGCAATTCAAGGGTTAACTCCTCCTAACACTAATGCTCAGGCAACCACTTCCGACGGACTAGGGGCTTCTCCCAACACCAACAACGGTCAGGCTGGACCTCATGTTCCAGATCCAGCTATGGCTACGTATGTTCCTGTGCAGGACAGGCAGGAAGACCAATTCCAGTACTTCAATAACGATATGGGTTTCGGCGGTGACGGAAATCTTAATGACTTCTTGGTACTTGCAGAGAAGGTCAAGGCCTTAGAGTACAAGGATACTTTGGGGATTGACGTGTCAGATATGGGTTTAGTACCTGGGGTGGTCATTCCACACAAGTTCAGGCCACCAGCATTTGATAAATACAACGGCAGCTCTTGCCCGAAAACTCACCTACAGGCCTTCTATAGGAAGATTGCGGCTCACACGCGAGACGAGAAACTATGGATGTACTATTTCCAGGATAGCCTTTCTGGAGGGTCCTTGGAGTGGTACATGAAGTTGGAAAGGAGCTCTATTAGAAGTTGGAAGGATTTGGGAGAGGCCTTCCTCAGACAATATCAATACAACATTGACATGGCACCTAGCCGTACTCAGCTTCAAAGTTTGACACAGAGGAGCTCGGAGAGCTTCAAAGACTATGCACAGAGGTGGCGTGAGGTGGCCGCCCGAGTGCAACCACCTTTACTGGAAAGAGAGATGGTCGATCTTTTCCTGAATACCCTCCCAGGGCATTTCATGGAAAGGTTGGCTGGTTGTTCCTCAAGTGGCTTCTCGGACATTATCCTGACTGGAGAAAGAATTGAAAGTTGGCTCAAACAGGGGAAGATTCAAAATGGAAGCGCTTCAGTATCTGGCATCAAGAAACCCTTTGTGAAAAGGAGGGAAGGAGAAACAGGAGCAGTATACGCATAGAGAGGAATGATGCACCAAGGATATTATCAGCAAGTGGCCCCCGTCACTATTTCAACTCCTCCAGTTCAACAGCGAGTCCAGCCTCCACAGCCGCAACGCTCACAGGGGTATCAGCCAAGACCCCCTCATCCGTACTACCCTCAGAGGATGAAGGATAGACATATTGAAGCTCCACCAATGTCTTACTCCCAACTGTTGAAGAATCTCCTGCAGCTTCAAATGATTCAGCTCCGGACCTTGCAACCTCCGAGGCCAGGCCAAATTCCTGAAGGTTATGACTCGAATGCTAGATGCGAGTTTCATTCTGGAGCTCCCGGCCATAGTACTGAGAATTGTAAAGCATTGAAACATGTTGTTCAGGACTTGTTGGATTCTAAAGCGATCAATTTCGCTCCCTCTCCTAATGTGCTGGAAAATCCCATGCCTCCTCACAGGGGCACGGTTGGTGCAATTGATGAGGGGGATAAATTGAATCTGGTGGATGATGTAGATGACTTGCAGACTTCATTGGTTGCTATCAAGGTTTGCTTGTTGAAGAAAGGCATTTTCCCCGGATGCGAGGATGATTGTTCAGAATGCACAGAAGCTACCAACGGTTGTAAAAGATTGAAGGCCGGAATTCAAGGTATGATTGATGAAGGAGTGCTGCAATTTGACAAGATTGTGAAAGAAAGTGAAGTATCTACAGTAACTATCTTTTATGATCCATCCCAAGTTCCTTCGCGTGCTAGAGCAGCACCAATAACTATTACTACTGCTGGACCCATAATGTACCAAAGTGACAGAGCAGTTCCTTGAAATTATGGTGGCGAAGTGTATTGCAACGGCCAGAGACAAGAGTTGGCCACGACTAGTATAACCCCAGCTCAAGTAGAGAATGTTGGAGTAGGGGGTTTTACTAGAAGCGGAAGACTATTTGCGCCGGAAGCACTGAGAAGCAATGTGATACCACCCAGGGATACTGCCGAAGCCCAAGCTAGAGCCAGGGGAAAGCAACCAGCAGCTGCCAATGATCCAACTCCATCAACTGATCCAGATCTCACCTTTGACAAAGAAGCCGAAGAATTCCTGAGGATCATCAAGAAGAGTGACTACAAGATCGTAGATCATCTGCAACAGACGCCATCGAAGATCTCCATCTTGTCATTACTCATGTGTTCGGACTCTCACAGGAAGGCCCTTTTAAATTTTCTGAACAAGGCATACGTGCCTCAGGATATTTCTATAAACCAGTTAGAAACGGTGGTGTCCAGCGTTAATGCCAGTCATGGATTGGGTTTCACGGACTTGGACTTAACTTTTGATGGGCGTGCTCACAATCGGGCATTGCATATCTCTCTGGAATGTAAGGGTGCAGTACTTTCCCATGTGCTGGTGGATACTGGATCATCTCTGAACGTCTTGCCTAAGAAGGCATTGATGAAGCTGGACTATGATGGAGTGGTGCTAAAGCCCAGTGATTTAGTAGTCCAAGCATTTGATGGATCAAGAAGATCGGTGTTTGGAGAGGTGGAGTTACCTATCAAGGTAGGTCTACAGGTCTTCAACACCACGTTTTACGTGATGGACATCCAGCCGGCATATAGTTGTTTACTTGGAAGACCCTGGATACACTCGGCAGGAGCGGTATCTTCTACACTTCATCAGAAATTAAAGTTTGTCTGGGAAGGTCAAGTTGTGACGGTCAGCGGGGAAGAAGATATCTTTGTCAGTCATCTAGCCTCATTCAAATATGTAGAGATGGATGGCGAAATAGTCGAAACTCCATGTCAAGCATTCGAGCCTTTGAAGTCCGAGCAAGCGTCCGCCGTAGCAACTTCTCCTGCAATACCAAAGAAAGGGGTTTCCATAGCCTCTTATAAACAAGCGCTTGAACTAGTAGAATCTGGAGTGCGAGAAGGCTGGGGCAGCCCAGTCGAATTGCCAGAGAAGAAAGACATGTTCGGGATTGGCTATCACCCTGGAGGATCTTCGTCTGAAACAAGTGCAAAAGGTTGTCAGAGCCCGGTCACTTTCACAAGCGCAGGAGTGATAGACTACGGAAATATCAGCGCAGTGCAGGATGAAGCTGTTGATAGTGACTGTGACTTAGATGAATGGATTAGGCCTTCCGTCCCAGGAGCTCAACTTAGCAACTGGACGTCAGAAAGGCTCATTTCAGTAACATCTTTTGAAGAGTAATGTTTTTTGTTTCTGTTTTCCTGTATTAAAGCACTATGTCTTGCCCGGGGCATAGTGGCTCTTTGTAAGGGTTCATTTGTTCATTAACACAATCATTAATAAAATGGACGTTTCACATTCATTTCATGTTGTTCTCTGTCTTTCGTTTTTTAATTTTGTTTTTCAAAAAAGAAAGAAAAGTTTTAAAATGGCAATGTTTCTCATTTTATCAAGTTGTTGCTAAAGCCTTGCATGAATCATCATTCATGCAGGTGCTCGTCACCGGATCTTATCAATGACGACCCCGTTATGGCTAAGTATGACTTCGACAATCCAATTTATCAAGCCGATGAGGAAGGTGAAGAGGATTGTGATTTACCCGAAGAATTGGCCAGACTGCTCAAACAGGAGGAGAAGATGATTCAGCCGCATGAGGAAGATGTTGAAGTGATAAACCTGGGTACTGAAGAGGACAAGAAAGAAGTCAAGATCGGAGCTGCATTAGAAGAATCTGTCAAGACTCGTTTGATGGCTATGCTTCGAGAATACGTTGACGTCTTCGCATGGTCCTACCAGGATATGCCTGGTTTAGACACTGACATTGTGGTACACAAGCTACCTCTCAGAGAAGGTTGTCTTCCGGTAAAGCAGAAGTTGAGGCGTACACGTCCAGACATGGCAATTAAAATAAAAGAAGAAGTGCAAAAGCAGTTTGATGCTGGTTTCTTGGCCGTGACCAGTTATCCTCCATGGGTTGCTAACATTGTGCCGGTTCCTAAGAAAGATGGCAAAGTCAGAATGTGTGTGGACTACAGGGATTTGAATAGGGCTAGCCCCAAAGATGATTTCCCTCTACCTCACATAGATGTGCTTGTCGATAATACTGCTCAGTTTTCCGTGTTCTCTTTCATGGACGGATTCTCAGGCTATAATCAAATCAAGATGGCTCCCGAGGATATGGAAAAGACAACTTTCATCACTCCTTGGGGCACCTTTTGTTATAAGGTCATGCCGTTTGGTTTAAAGAATGCAGGAGCTACCTATCAAAGGGAAATGGTGACGTTGTTTCACGACATGATCCATCATGAAATTGAGGTTTATGTTGATGACATGATAGCAAAGTCCCAGACAGAGGAAGAGCATTTGGTCAACCTAGCAAAATTGTTTGATAGGCTTCGAAAGTTCAGACTGAGGCTAAATCCGAATAAGTGTACTTTCGGGGTTCGTTCTGGCAAGTTACTCGGCTTCATTGTGAGTGAATGAGGAATTGAGGTTGATCCAGCCAAGGTGAAAGCTATCCAGGAAATGCCTGAGCCGAAGACTGAAAAGCAAGTGCGTGGCTTCTTGGGGAGACTAAACTACATTGCACGGTTTATTTCTCACCTAACGGCCACGTGCGAGCCCATCTTCAAGCTTCTGAGGAAGAATTAGGCCATTAAATGGAATGAAGACTGTCAGCAGGCTTTCGACCGAATCAAAGAATACTTGTTGGAACCACCAATTCTTATGCCTCCAGTGCCAGGAAGACCTCTGATTATGTATCTCACTGTGCTGGAAGGATCGATGGGATGTGTACTGGGTCAGCAGGACGAGTCTGGTCGAAAAGAGCATGCCATTTATTACCTTAGCAAAAAGTTTACCGATTGTGAGACACGATACTCACTACTCGAGAAAACTTGCTGCGCTTTGGCATGGGCTGCTCGCCGACTAAGACAGTACATGCTGACACACACTACTCTCTTAATTTCCAAGATGGATCTTGTGAAATACATCTTTGAGAAGCCGACTTTGACAGGAAGAGTGTCCCGTTGGCAGATGATACTCACGGAGTATGACATACAATACACTTCACAAAAAGCTATCAAAGGGAGTGTGTTGTCAGAATACTTGGCCCAGCAGCCGATTGATGATTATCAACCCATGAGGTTTGAGTTTCCGGATGAGGACATCATGTTCCTCAAGTCGAAAGACCATGAAGAACCACTTCCGGAGGAGGGGCCTGACCCTGAATCCAGATGGAAGTTGATGTTTGAAGGAGCTGTAAACATGAATGGGAGTGGAGTGGGTGCTGTTATTATCTCACCAGAAGGAGTCCACACACCTCTCGCTGCTCGGTTGACCTTCGAGTGTACTAACAACGAGGCAGAGTATGAAGCTTGCATCATGGGGATCGAAGAGGCAATAGACTTGCGAGTCAAGAACCTTGAGATCTTTGGAGATTCAACTCTGGTAGTAAATCAAGTCAATGGCAAATGGCTAGTTCATCAAGCTCGTTTGATTCCTTACCGAGATTACGTCAGGAGGCTGTTAACCTTCTTTACCAAAGTAAAGCTGAGCTATGTTCCTAGAGACGAAAACCAGTTCGCCGATGCTCTCGCAACTTTGTCATCCATGATTAAAGTTTGTCGAGATAATTTCGTGCCTCGAATTTCGATCTCTCGGCTTGAAAGACCCGCTTATGTCTTTGCAGTTGGTGATGGTGAAGATGACAAGCCTTGGTACCACGACATCAAACAATTCCTGAAGGTTCAAGAATACCCGGCCGGGGCATCTAGTAAAGATAAGAAAACTCTTAGAAGACTGGCAGGAGGTTTCTTCTTGAATCAAGATGGTGTGTTGTACAAACGGAACTTTGACATGGTGCTGCTCAGATGTGTGGACAGACACGAGGCAGACATGTTAATGCAGGAGGTTCACGAAGGCTCCTTTGGTACCCATGCTGGAGGTCATGCCATGGCCAAGAAATTATTGAGATCGGGATACTATTGGATCACCATGGAATCTGATTGTTGTAAATACTCCCGTAAATGCCATAAGTGTCAAATTTATGCCGACAAGGTCCATGTGCCTCCGAATCCGTTGAGTGTCATGTCTTCACGGTGGCCGTTTGCCATGTGGGGCATCGATATGATTGGCAAGATTGAACCAACAGCTTCTAATGGGCATCGCTTCATCCTAGTTGCTATTGATTATTTCACGAAGTGGGTTGAAGCAGCTTCCTACACCAATGTCACTAAACAAGTGGTCGCTCGATTTATTAAGCGGGATATCATATGCCGGTATGGAGTCCCTGAAAGAATCATTACTGATAATGGTTCTAACCTCAACAACAAGATGATGGCCGACTTGTGTCGAGATTTCAAAATAGAACACCACAACTCTTCTCCATATCGTCCAAAGATGAATGGCGCCGTCGAGGCGGCTAATAAAAACATCAAGAAGATTGTGCAGAAGATGGTTGTGACATACAAAGATTGGCACGAGATGTTACCCTTCGCGTTGCATGGGTACAGAACCTCAGTACGCACTTCAACTGGGGCAACTCCATTCTCATTGGTGTATGGTATGGAGGCGGTTCTACCAATCGAAGTAGAAATCCCCTCGTTGAGGTTGATGATGGACATCAAGCTAGATGAAGCTGAGTGGCTCCGATCCAGATATAATCAATTGAGCCTCATTGAAGAGAAGCGTCTAGCGGCTGTATGCCATGGACAGTTGTATCAACGACGAATGAAGCAAGCTTTTGACAAGAAGGTGCGGCCACAGAGGTACACGCCAGGAGATTTAGTGCTGAAAAGGATTCTTCCTCCTCTCAATGATCACAGGGGAAAGTGGACACCCAATTATGAAGGACCGTTCGTGGTTAAAAAGGTTTTCTCAGGCGGAGCCTTAATGCTGACAACCATGGACGGAGAAGACTTTCCATCCCCTGTCAACGTAGACGCAGTAAGAAAATACTTCGTGTAAAAAGGACCCGCTGGATAAAAACAGAATAAAGATCCAGGCAAAAATGGGCATCCCGGCGAGCCAAAAAGAGAATAAAAGGCTCGGGCAAAAGTTAGGGAAATATTGAAAAAAAATGTACACCCGCTGAGTTGAAAAGCCACATCGGACAACTCAGGCAAAAAAGGGTATCCCGGTGGATTGAAAACCCGAAAGGGCGATCCACGCAAAAGAGGGATTAACACGAACGACTGCGATCTGCGAGATCCATGACCTATCTACAGTTGAGGCTATCCTAAGGGTTGAAGATCAGTTCATTTATTTTTTCTCAAGAGGCAGAGCGAGCGGAGCGTCTTGAAGATATACGAGTCATAACAGGGTTGATACTTGACGAGATTCATCTTTCACATTTCCAATAGGGTAGTTTGTTTTTCTTTTAGTTGTTCCCTCATTCCAGGGAACTGCTTCCTTTGTATTGCCTATTCAGGGCCACCTTTCCAAATCAATAAGAATTCAACTTCAGTCAATTGACTATTTTACTTCTTTGTTTTTACTTTTTCATCTGGCATTGATTGATTGTGAAAACGTCTAGTAAATGGTAACTCGCATTGTGTTATGAACATTTGAATGCTTTTCTAACTCGTGCAGGAGAATAGAAACATTTAATATAACTCAGAAAGGGTGCTGAGATACCTAGACAATGATTCATGCTATGAGCCTGGGGAAAACAGGTCCCAAACTAATTCTCTATGTTGCAGGTACTATCGGTTGTGTTCATGCAGGTACAGGTGCTGATGTTGCTAACAGAGCTAAAGATCATTATCCAGGATGGGCATTCACACTTGTTTGAGCAAAAAACAAGTATCTCCCAGGGTGTTTCCAATCATCCCCAGCCATGTGCAAGTTGGAATTTCACCCAGCCAAGTAGCAAAGAGTGGGTGCAATCCCCAAGCAGAAGTCTCCTTTCAGACAGGGGCAATTCTCGGCAGTATAAGGAGTATCTTTCCTCCCCATCGGTTGCTTCCTCAGCAGTGTCACGCCTTTGGTTCTCAGGAAGTCCTCGCTTCCCCATCAGAGTTTGAGAAGGGTCCATCTCCAGCAGGGTCTTGGCACTCCAATCTCAAAGTCCAATTTATTTTTGGCAGTGGCGGCTATTCAGAGCCAGTGAATTATTAACAACTTTTCCCGCAGAGTTGTTTCCTCCTCATCAGGACAAACCAGATCAATGCGGCGATCATCGTTTCTTCCCAGCCAAGTTATCCGGAATTACCTGCAGTCTCCTTATCAGGAGATCTCCTTTGCATTGTCATTCGCATAATCATCATTGCGTCTGCATCCTCCAAAGCGTAGCATTTCCATCGTCATGGAGCATTACGCCATAAATCCAAACATATGCATACTAACATGGGCCAGTTTTGAGGTATATTACATAAGACCCGTTACATCTCCAATCAGATTGAAGTGTTCCCCACAGAATGCAACTTCATCTCCCAGGGTGGTTGTTTCCTCCAAGTTTTGTTGTTATCCCCAGTTGAGTATTGTTTCAGTACAACAATCTCATTTTTTCGCGTCTCCGTTTCAGTACAACGGTCGCGTCTTGGGCTCTCGTTTAAGTACAACGATCCCGTTCCTTTCGAGTCTCCATTTAAGTGCAATGGTCTCGTCTTTGAGTCTTGTTTCAGTACAACAAACTCATTTTTTCGCGTCTCCGTTTCAGTACAACGGTCGCGTCTCAGGTTATCATTTAAGTACAATGATCCTGTTTGCTCGGGCTCTCGTTTAAGTACAACGATCCCGTTCCTTTCGAGTCTCCATTTAAGTACAATGGTCTCGTATTTGAGTCTTATTTCAGTACAACAGTCTCATTTTTTCGCGTCTCCGTTTCAGCACAACGGTCGCGTCTCAGGTTATCATTTAAGTACAATGATCCTGTTTGCTCGGGCTCTCGTTTAAGTACAACGATCCCGTTCCTTTCGAGTCTCCATTTAAGTACAATGGTCTCGTATTTGAGTCTTGTTTCAGTACAACAGTCTCATTTCTTTTCGCGTCTCTGTTTCAGTACAACGGTCGCGTCTCAGGTTATCATTTAAGTACAATGATCCCGTTTCATCCCGTCCTATCTTCTTTTGAGTTGTCATTCGAGGATGGCATTCTTCCCAGTAAATTTCCGCCTGTTTCTATTTTCCGCTACCTATTCAGAGGTCAAAATCAAAAAAAATACATAAATGAATAAATGGGCAGATGGCATTTCCATTGCTTTCAGCGTGCAAATTTTCAGGTTTCATTTGGGTATTCAATCACTCCACGCCTTGAACATATAAAAGCCGTTGCAATTATTCGTTCAGGCTTGCAGATGATTGAATAGGGGCAGCTGTAATACCTCAAAATTTGCCCTCCTTTATTCCATCTATTGGCTCATCATCTTGCATTCATCAGCATTTCTCATCAATTCATTAACATCATAGTAGTTCATTTCGTTGTTTCATAAGGCATGTGATCAAGGCCCGTGGAGATTAGGGTTTCGTGCCTTGTCTGTATCTATTATGATGCGAACTTATGGAGAATATTCACTGGTGCATCTAGCTTATTATTGAGGTGTCCAGTCAGATTGGCTTTGGGTGAGAGTATTGACTCCTCTTGATGTCTCAAGTTGTGTTCTTCATCATTGAATATCTCAAGGAAAATTTGGAGTCCTTGTTCATGATTTTGATTTGAAGGGAACTTTATCAACGGAGGTCCATAGTATCAAAGACTGGTTTAGGTCCATTTGTTCACAAAATAATAATTCGAGGTTGTGCGAAGTTCAGTATGGCCTCAAAGTTCCTAGGAATGGATTGTGTAGAAGGACCTGATTTAGGTCAAGAGAGAATACATAGTTATTGACCTTACTGGGGAGACATCGCGGACGTTCAAATTCTAGTTCTTGATATTCAAATGCAAGCCATTGCCATTCTACATGTCAACTGGTTAATTCATTGTTCTTTTAGTCACCATGACCTTATCCCGTTTTGCTAACCAAAGTTATCTTTTTGTGTCCATATACATATTTCTAACATTCCATTTTTCATGTCATTGAGCCCATTTTCTTTTCTAGAATCAATCCATTATTCATTTCTAGTTCCATTTCCATTTGACCATTTTAATCCATTCTCGATTCCGAATCCATTTGTTTGACAATATTACTAATTGTTCTTATCCATTATTACCATTTTCAAATCATTTTTGTGATTACTTCTAACAATCATTTTCTTTCTCCAATTTAAGTCATTTATGGAAAGCCCATTACTTATTTTTCTTGTGGTCCTAATTGAGCCCATGTTCAATAATTGTCAAGACAAGTATTTATCATCAATATTACCATGGAATTCCATGTTTGTGTCCATTTTTTATCAATCCAATCTAGGCCCAAGAGTTATACATCCAATCCAATGTCTAACAAATAGTTCTTATTATTTTATATATTTTTCTCTTCAAAGTTATACAAGTTTGTAAATTCCATCTATATAATTCCCATTCGGATATGTGACAAGGTTTCCAAGAAAACAACAAAAGCTACACCAGAAAAATTCAACATAAGCAATGAGATCTCTTTTTTCTCATAACAGCAGATTCAGTAGAAAAAATTCCCAATTACACGTCTAAAAATAATTTTTGAAGTCCATAACAGGATAACAACAAACAAAACTCTCTTCAATATTTATCACCTCCATCACCATCCTCAATCACTCTTCTTCAGCAGGAGCAGCCCTTCAAGATCTTCAATCCCCAAGGAACTTCATCAAATTTCCATCAAATTGAAACCTGAAAATCGAAAATATAGTCAATAAACTCGCCACATCTTCATCAATCATAAAAAAACTCACGCAAGATTAACTCATAACAAGGTTCAACATTGATACCTCGCAAAGAGAAAAAGGGAATTCATTCTGCAAAATTCGAGTTCACTTGTTCGTCAACCTTCAAGAATCATTTTTTGTACTCTTCACCATGTATCTCTTATTCTCAATCCTTCGCCATCCTCTCTTGACACTCACCTACAAAAAATCCTGCAAGTAGAAAAATCAGTAACAGTAATTATTACTTATTCCCAAACTTCATCACATAGTGTCCAAGTTCATAATTAACTTCAAAACCTCCCAACAGAAATTCAGTTAATCTTTAACTAACTTTCAACCAAAAAAAGAGGGTAGAAACCATAACAGAGGAAGATTAGAAAGATCTATGATTAATTGAACTTCACTAATTCGTAACCATCCTAACCAACTGATTTCCAGCTTAGCCAACATAATTAACTAGTCAAGACCAACAGAAACTCAAAACAGAAAATCAAATGGGATTAACTGATTTCATAACAAACTTACAACTGAATCCACCTGAAGTTTCCGGAATCTTCTCCAAATCTCATATATATCAATAGCTTCTCATTCAATCAGCTTCTTCCACCATTTTTTTCATTTCTTCACCAGCTTCCCGAATCCCCCTCAGTTCCAGGCTAGCATCATTTCCCCTCATCAATCTGCAGCATCATCAATAAACTGAATCCTCATCAATATTCCTGCATTGAGTTTGAAGCACTCAACAATTAATGAGCGAATGGTATAAACGGAAATCCAATAGCAATTCAGAAACGAGAACAAGGATCAAGAAAGAAAGTTGCGGAATGACGAATACCTGAAATTACGGATTCGGATTCATTGCCCAGGTACCATTGAAGAGACTTTGAAGCCCAGCCTTCACCACATCGCGTCAAAGGCCGTCATCGTCGTCGACTCGGTGACTTCGACATCAACGTTTCCGTCACGTCCTCGAAGCATCATCTTCAACAAGCCGAAGTAATCAAGCCGTGACTTCGTTGTCAACGCATTTGCAAGGTACGAATTTGTGGCGATATTGTATGAAGAGTCCGTTTTTGGTTTTTTTTCTCTCTGAATTCGTGAGGAATGGCGAGGGAGTAGTTGGGTTCGGTTTAGGTTTTAGGCGAAAGAGTGATGGAGGTCGCGGAGAGCGTCTTCTTCCATTGGTTTGTGTCTCCTTGGACGGAACTCACGGCGGCTCCGTTTGGATAAAATGGGGGGGTATCGGATTCGAAGGGGATTGGTTTAGCAGGTGATGTAGGATAAGTTGAGGGTAGTGTTGATGGTGGTAAGAAACAAAAGAAAAGGAAGAAGACGAGAGGGAGAGGGGATGATGAGGTGATGATGGTAAGACGGAGAAGGCGAAGAAGAAGAGGAAGAAGGGGGGTGTTCTGCGGCGCAAAGGGAGAAGATGGGATTATGGAATTAGGGTTTGTAGTGTATTTAGGTTTTAATTCAATTTATATTTTAATTAACTTTGTAATTATTATAGCTTAATTCAGTTTTAATTAAGTGTTGTAATAAGATTATAATTTAATTAATATTGTTAGAAAATATTATAATAGGTAGTTTATTTCATTTTGCCTAAATCAAGATTATTAGAACTTTAATTAAGATTGTTAGAAAATGTTAATAGGATTAGTTTAATATTTTCCTATATTAAAATCTTTAGAAAATGTTAATTTAAGTTTAGTTTATTGTTTTCTTAAATTAGAATATTAAATTGATATAAGCAAACTTTAGTTTATTTCTTTTTTTTAATTAATATTGTTAAGAAATATTATATTAAGTTTAGTTTAATTCTTTTTCTTTAATCAAGATTTTGGAAAAAATATTATATTGGGATTAGTTTATTTCATTTTTGCTTAAATCAAGATTATTAGATTTTTACTCATTTTTTTTGTATTTAAGGTTTTTTAGAAAATAAACTTTAGTTTAATTCATTTTCTTTAATTAAGTTTTTGTTAGAAAATATATTAGTAAGTATTTTCTCTCATTTTCTTTAATTAAGTTTTTTTTAGAAAATATATTAGTAAGTATTTTCTCTCATTTTCTTTAATTAAGTTTTTTTTAGAAAATATATTAGTAAGTTTGGTCTTGCTCATTTTCTTTAATTAAGATTTTAGAAAACATTATTTTAAGATTAGTTTAAATTATAATCATAAGTGTGATATGATACATGATACTTAACCTATAATTAAATCTAGTTAATTAACATTAAAAATTCAATAAGCTACCATTAATTTTTTGATTTATACATATTAATCTTAAGTCCTTGGATTTAATGAAATAAGAGATTGGGCCTAAGGATGTTGCTATCCACACCCCTGCTGTAAAGCCCACAGAAAAAAGTGAACTAAAAATCTACTTATTACACCTCCCCCTTTATCCAACGAATGGGCCCTGGTTCTTTCCTTTCTGCACCCCATTTCTGAGCCCAGTTTATAAGATAACATAAAAATTTACTAAATATCCCCCCTGCATAATCTCCTTAGATTTTTATTTTGTTTTAATCATAGTTTAAAATTAATCCAATAAAAAATAATGAAATCATTAGAAAATTCCCCAAAAATTAAAGTAGCCTAATAAGTCATTTTAGAAATTGGTGATATTTTTATTTTCTGGAATTTGTTTATTTTTGAATTAATTCTAAATTTTTATCTTAATTAGCTTTATTGAGTTTCTATTAATCATGCTGGATTTTGTTCATTTTATTTAAGTAACTTCCAGCAACCTTTTTGAGCCATTCTTTTTTCTGTAATTGGAGGACTCATAATAGTTCTTAGGATATTTTTTATGGAATTTTTAGGAGCTTTTATCTTATGCTTTAGTGATATAATCCTTAGGAATTAATGGTTAATTCTTAGCTGGAAATAATTAATTGCTAGGCATAGAAAAAATAGGATTTTTTAGAATCCCTCTTAATACAATATTAGAGATAATGTTAGAACCTTGCAATTTAATTTTCACAATTTTCCTAGAAGTTTTAGTATTTTTTTTTAAATATTGGTTCTAGGCCTAATTATGCATAATTCCCTTAGTTTAGGCCATTAAAAGAAAATAAAGTTCAATATAAAAATAATAGTATAGATTAGATTTAGCATTTAAATTTAGTATTAGACTTAGGTTTAATTCAATTAAGTTTTTAGAATGAATATTAGGTTTAGCTTAGATGTAGAACTTAGGCTTAAAATTCATTTCCATGTAGAAGTAGAATAAATAAAAATATACTATTTTTTAATTCATGTCATATGAATGCCTTTTAGAATTTTATTCCTTATGGTTAATTTCATTATTTTTGTTTCATTTAGTTTTTACAACTTGTATAGGATTCCCCCTTGTGTTCTTAGAATCAACTTAACTTCATTAAGAAGTAAGTTGATTTCTATTAGTTTTAAGTTTCCATTAGGAATAGAAAACCTCATTAACCATTAGGACCACTTGTAAATAAATAAACAATTAGGATTGAGTCTTAGTCCCTTAGATTTTTCCTTTTTTTCAATT
Source organism: Lathyrus aphaca (assembly GCA_963966055.1). Classification (NCBI taxonomy): domain Eukaryota; kingdom Viridiplantae; phylum Streptophyta; class Magnoliopsida; order Fabales; family Fabaceae; genus Lathyrus; species Lathyrus aphaca. Next base: position 507,407,414 of record OZ014520.1, read on the forward strand.
TGAGTCATTCTCTTCTTATCTTCAAACAAAATCCAAAAACACTTAATAAATAAATGGAAGGATTCCTTGTGTATAGCCTTATTCCATGAAGCACTTGCATTCATTCCATCTTGGAGTGGTGTAAGCTTGTTTATCATGATGCACAAGTCTCATCAAGGAGTTGTTCACAAAGAAAGCTTAAAAAATACTTCTTCACAAAAGCAACAAAAATACTTAATAAAGTTCAACAAGCCAGTGAACTTAAACCCTAATCCTAGGAAACCAGTCTTGGGTAAATTCTCCTTGATGGGTATACTTGTTCTATTATTCCATCTTGTAATGTAGAGTCAAGTGTACATTCCATGGAAAAGAGTTTGAATTCACTTCCTTGTGCCAAATTCATACAAAACTCATAAAAGCCAAAAACAAACAATAAGCGACTATCCTGCGGGAACTTCTCTTCTCATCTCATTCACTCACAACGCGAACTCGCGGCGACTTGTCTCATATGCAAGACGGTAAACGCACTCGTACCAGACGAGCCTGCAACACCTGAGCATAGACATACGCAGTTCCAGCATAAAAAACACAAACAAATAGTTCCCGCCTAGGTTAGGAGAACTACGTCGACTCTGATCCTCATTATCCTGATGAGGTACGTAGGCAGCGGGGTAGGGCCCGTTCGAGCACATTCTTTATTTTCCCTACATTTCCCCATTTATTTCCATTTTCTTATTTCAGTTTCTTTCTCATTTCTCATTTCCAATTTCTAGTAGCGGTTTTATTCAGCAGCAGTTATTCTTCTCACCCTTTGAAACAAAACAAGCAAGCGTGGATCCCGTCGGGTACGACGGACGATCTGGGGTGCTAATACCTTCCCAGGTCGTAACCGACTCCCGAACCCCGATCTTTGGTTCGTAGGACCTTGTCCTTTCCTTCTTCCTCAGGTTTGTGCAACATTACCTTTCCCATTCCTTTGGGATAAAAATGTCTGGCTGGCGACTCTACCTTTCCGCGCCACTTTCGCGTTTGTACTAGGATGAAAATCCCGGGAGCGACACCGGTGCGTGCGGTTGACAGGGAACACTCGGCGACGAGCAATGTTTCCTGAGATCACAACAAAGTTAGAAACAATAGTAATAACAAAACCTACAAAACAAAAACAAAGTTAGTATGCAATGCAGTATGCTTATTTGTTTTCCAAGGTATCCAGTTTGGTTCTTGGTTTTGACCTTTCCAGACCTCGAGGAAGATGCTTGATGTTGTTGAGAAAAGAAGCCCAATGAAAACAAACTAATATATTACAAATGATGAAACATACATAGTTGTTTTACAATACATGCCCATGGAGGGTCAAAAAATAAAATAAAAGGAAAAATACATAAAAAAAGAAAGAACAACAAGCAAAGGGAAATCAAACATCCAATCCAAACTCATCTTCTTTGACCTCCTTCAGGAGTGCCTCAGTCACTGGACCAACTGGGTGCTCTGTAATGGTCCTAATGAGGAGGTTCCTGGTAGCAATGGCAGTAGTCAGCTTCTTATGCCTGTCCTGGTCCTTTGATCTCTTCAATCCTGATCTGAGCTTCAACTCTGATATCTCTTTTTGTGCAGCCAACAGAGCTTCCTGCTGCTTCTTCTCATTGGCCTCTAGCTGTTCAATCTTGGCTTGAGTCTTCTGGTCTTCTTGTACACGGGCCTCGGTGATCCTGACCCACCTAGCCTGACTCTCTTCCAGATAATGCTCAACCCTAGCTTTCTGAATCTTGGCCTCTTTACAGGCATTCTTCAATATTTGTTCCCCAACCCTTGCTTTCCTTATGTAGTCTTCTATCTTTTCAATTTTGGCAAGGTGCTCAACCCTGAGCTTTTCCAATCTCTCAATATCCAGACGACCATCACTTCTTTCCCAAAGAGTCTTCTTTAAGGCCTGAGATAACTGCTCATTCCTTTCCTTCAACTTTTCAAATTCCTCCAGGCTAACTGTTGCTGCAGGCTGTACTGTGGATGGTCCAGGTGTGTCTTCCAAGGTGAAAGGCATTTTGGTAATATGAGCTCTAGTACAGGACCAGTCTGAGTACTGAGCTGAAGCAACATTGTTACATCTTCCAAGAATAGCTATCCTTTTTGTCTGGATGTTGTCCCAAGCCCAGGATGCTTGTCTGACAATAGCTGAATTAGGTTGCACTTCACAATATAGGGTCTCAGCTAAATCCTGTCCCCTGGGAGGGTGAACTAGGGCATAGCCCAATTGTCTCTTAAATAGTAAATGGGTTGTAGTTGATGCAACCCTTCACTCCTATCAGAGGCACATTTGGGCATTGTCCACAGCTGGTGATAATGTCCTTGCCCTTGGTGCTCTGGGTGCACCATCTGATATCATCTGAAGTCAAGGCAATGAACCTCTTAGCCCAATTCTTCTGCTAGTGAGGGTTCAAGAAAGCATCTGATTTAGGCAGGTGTCTGAGCAGCCAGGAGTAAAACAAAGGAGCATAGCATCTAACTAACTTCCCCCTTTGTTTTTCATTCCTCTGATGAATAGAATAGTAAAAATCTCCCAACAGTGTAGGTACTGGGTTCTTCAGAAGAAACAAATGGATGGCATTCCTGCTGACAAATTTAGGCTTATCTGCAAACAATATAGCCCCATATATGCCGAGGGCTAAAAGTGCACAGACTGCCCTCCATTCTCCTAATGAAGCCTTCAGGATGGCCTAAGAAATCAAGAAGTCTAAATGCATACCAGGAATCCCAGCTTTTGTTGTCATGCTTTGTTCAATAAGGGCAGGCTCCAAGTACAATGCCCTTGCTATCTCTTCACTCCTAGGAGCAGTCATCTCTGGGTTGAAGGGGATTCCACCTCTGATAGGTACTCCAATCAATAAAGAAAACTCCTCCAACAGAGGCCCTAACTGAAAGTCTGGAAAGGTGAAACATCTCAATGGAGGGTCATAAAACTGCAAGCATGTGTGGATCATGCTTCTCTGAGAAGGATCAAGGTCCATAACCATATCCAAGATACCCCCATAGTACTCTCTAAACAGTGGGATGTGGTCAGGTGTGTTAAGTGACTGGACCTGCCTGATACCAGTCAACACAGGCTCAAAAAAGTGGTAGGATATGTTGCTCTTCCTGGGAGTAGCCATGAATGCTGTTGAAGAAGCTGAAGATAAGTGCTGATGAAGATCACAAATTGAGATGCTGAAGGTGGACCACTGATAGACTAGTGCTGGTAAGGGTGGAGATAACTGAAGAAGATAATTGATGAAGACAGCTGAAGCAGATGTCTATGCAGAAGAAGGGGTCAAAACCAAAACCAAGATACAATGAAATGGATACCCTGAAAAGCAAATAAACAAATGTTAAATGATGCAATGATGATATATGCAAATGATATGCAAGGGTTTGTGATTAAGCTAGATCTGATTATCCGTCTTGATATAAGGCCCATGTATGTTCAAAGGTCCGGATGGAGGCTCAGAAATCCAGTAACCAGGGTGGGGGACTCAAATAAAGAGTCACATGTCCAGGGTTAATCACAAGAACTGTCCAAAGTGGAGTACTCTTAAACAAAACAGTAACAGGGTATGATGTGGCCAAGGGTTCCTGCAAACCTGTAAACAGCCCAACCCCCTCACAGGTAGTGTTCTAGAACAAGGATCCTCAGACTTGGATCAGTTATGAGAAGTGTAAACACTTCTAACCCGGAGGTACAGTGTTTACAATAACCATAACAAACCCACCTCTAATTCACCTCAGCTTCTGAAGGTCATAATAAAGGTCATCCAGACTTAGCAGGCTTCCCAGATAGCCCTAGCACTACAGGAAATCTGTAGCACAAAGTTCTCAAGAAGAAACCCACATCTGAACCGTGTTTCATATTCTCGCACCAGACCGAAATGGAATGGGAAAGAACATGAACCACTCAAGCCTAGGTGTCACTCAGGTACCAGGTATAGGACCTTAAACTCTCAATGGAACCCCACCCACCAAAACAGCAAACCAGATCCAGCAAATGGCAGTATGAAATATGCATAAGACTGTAAAGAAAGCAAATAAATAAAGTTGTACATAAAGAAATAAATAAAGCAACATAAATAAACAAACATAGCACATAACACCCCAGTAAACACAAGTCAAACAAGCGCTAGGAGGAACCCACAAAAAGAACCACAAGCCCTGGTTACAATATAAGGTTCCCCAACAGAGTCGCCAAGCTGTCACTCCCACCAAATGACACCTGGCCATATAGGGTACAGACGCGAATGGTCGGCGAAAGAGAACAAGAAGATGAACTGAAAAGAGTCACCAGCTAGGCATTTTTATCCCAAAGGAAAGGTAATGCTGCATAAACCTAAGAAAAGATGGATAAGACGGCCGCGAACCAGAGAAACTGAGAAAGGGGGTTGGTTACAACCTGGGAAGGTATTAGCACCCAGATTGTCCATCGTACTCGATGGGATCCACGCTTGAAAGATTGTACTTAAAGGGGTAGTGCCAGTGCTATTTCGTGTGCAAAAAGTTGGATAAAGAATGCAAGTGTCAGTGTGAAAGAAATGTGAAGTGAAATGAAAAAGTGTCAGTGCAGGGAGAGAATATGAAGCTCAAAACTACGAGGCTTAAAGAACAATGCTGGAAGAGGGGGAATATACAGAGAATTTTGTTCGATAACTGTTAAGTTATGCCTACGTATCCTCTCGTGCAATGAGGAAGTCAAAACACCGTAGTTCGACTCAAAGAGACTGAAAGGTAAATTGACTTGTGAACTGCTTACTTGTCTATGCTCAAGTGTATGACCTGTCTGGCTCAGGTGCAAACTGTCTTGCTTTAGACGGAAGAAGCAAGTTCTCGTTTGTGAGTGAATGAGGTGAGAAAAGAATCCCGGAGGAGACGATTATTGCTTGTTTTTGGTATTTTCAATCTTTTATTGCTTTTTGGTGTTTGTCATAAGAAAATGAGCTTAAGCCTAAACCAAGGGTTAGTAAACTCATCACATCCTCCCTCTGATTAGGGGTAATGAGAATACCTTACGTAAGAAGTAAGCACCTCAAACTTAATCACCATGATGCAGTATTAAGATCATTAACCTACTTATACTTATTTAGATGTTTTTGGAGTTTTTGTTTAGTATTAAGTAATGAGTTTAAGCCATAATCAAGGATTTAATGGACTCATTACACCATCCTAATAGAAGGTAACAGATGAGAACATTTAAGCTGAGAAAGGCTCCTCAACTTAATCCATGATTAGGGGTTAACCTCATGACAAAACAAACCTTTGTTAGATGGATTTTAGTTAATGGTGAGATTAAGAAATGGATTTTAGGGTTTGTAAGACAACTTGAGGGGGACTTGTCCATTAACACTAGGGTTACTCCTTATTAACCAATTAAGGAGGAATTAGAACCCTAATGCAAGGCCCAAGTTTCAAGCTTGATGTCTTAGTGATTATTAGATGAATTGATTAAAGGATTTAAACACATTAATGGCTTAACACTTAGGATTAAAGTTATACACTCCATCCTAATAGAAGGATGCATGCATAAGCTTAATCACAAAGCCTTAAAACCTTTAAGGTTTAGTCCTTGATTAAGAGATGAGAAGAGAAGACACAAAGATGACACAAAGGTATAACTAATGGGGGGACTAATCAAACCCTAATTGTGATCATGCTTGGTTATTCCTAGGGTTTATGAAGCTTGCAAGAAGATCTTCAAGGGAAAGCCACCATGGAAGAAGCAGGATGAAGGATGGGGAAGCAAGAAGAAGCAAGACAACTTACTTCACTTAAGAAGATAAGTTGCTTGAAGAAAGAAAGTGACGAGAGATCATGAATGAGCAAGCTCACTCTAATTCACAAGTAAAATGCAGCAATGATGCATAAAAGAGATGAGGAGAGATTATGATAAGTGAGATGTAATGCAAAGATGAGAGCCAAAGTCAGAAGCATATTCATGAGGCAAGTGATGCTAAGGGATGATGCAAAGTCATGTCAAGTGATGCAAAAGGTCATACAAGTAATGAGGATGCAAATGAAGCATGAAAGGAGGCATGAAAGTTCATGAATGTATATGAAATGAAATGAATGCATAACATGGCAAATGGATGATGCAATGATCAAACATGATTCTAATGTGTCCTAAGATGTCTTATATGTCATGTGGATGCACACAATGTCATGGCAAGTTCATGTATGCAAGCTTAGGTAAGATGGATGCAAATGAAGATGCAAATTAGGGTTTATATACAACATGAGATGCAAAATTCAAAATCAGAAGCAAAGCATAAGATAAAAAATTGAAAATGGAACCAAAGAGACCCTAAACCTATACAAGTTCACTGCCCAAAGGGGAAGGTCAGAAGCTAAACTCTAAAGGACTTATGATTTTTCTAAGTTTCAAGGGTTTTGAGGGTGATCCTAAAGGTAAAATACCAAACAAATTGAAAATGCAAGACAAAAATGAAACAAAAATGTTTTTTTGATGCTTGAAAGGATGCATCACACAATGCAAAAAGAACCATTCACAAACTCAACTTGGATCAAAAGTTATGAATTTTTGAAGTTAGGGTTAAAAATATTCAAATTAAAGAACCCTAATTCAAATGAAAATTGGCAAGACATGATCAAAACCAAAAAGAAATTTGTTTTGTGAGTTTTTAAATGTTTCTAAATGTTTGAAAATGTTATATGATTTTTTTGGGATTTTTAAATACTTAAATGTATTTTTAATTAATTAATCTTCATTAACTAATTAAAATTAATAATTTAAATGATTTAAAAATATTTTTTAATGCAAAAAATGAAAATAAAAATATTTTTGGGTTCTGAAAATTCATAAAAGATTTAATAAAAATTTTCAGAATTTTTGAAGTCTTTTTACTATTTTTAATAAAATACACAAATTAAATAGAAAGAAAATGAAATAAAATTAATTAAATGAGAAGTCAATGGAATCAATGGCCAGCATTCAAAGTTTTTTGGAGGGAGTTGACCTGCACACGAATAGAGGGCTCAGATCATTTCTGGGATTTAAATTTACTTAATCCTAATTAAGTATAATTAATCATGGATTAGGGCTTAAGTGTGAGATCCAGACCGTCCAGGGCGCGCGGGAAAGCAAGATCAATGGCTCATATTCAAAGTTGCCTAAACCCTAACCCTAATCTAATCACCTTCAGATGACCGGAACAGTGGTTCCGGTCATCTTCTCCGGCGAGTTCAAAAATCTAGCTTCTTCCCTAGGCAATTTTAAACCCTCTAAAACTCCAGATCACATCTTCTAATCACCCTAAGCAAGAATCAAGCACAAAAACTCATTTATATTTCAACATAAACAAGAATCGAATCAAACAAGTTTTCAGGTCAAACTTTCAGAGACACGGTTCAGGCTCAAAACTCAATCATTTTCAAAACCAACAAGCACAGCATGATCAGTGAAGCATAAGCAACATTTCTATGGCATAAAAAACGATTTCTGGAAAAAATGTTCTTGGTGATACCTGAACTGGAGCTTTCACCTTTGGAGCTTTCTGACCAGTTCTTTGCTTCAAATCACCTCCAATGATCCCCCTGAAGAGTTTGTAATGCTTGGTTGGAGTTTATATGTCCTCCATGTGAAGTTTGCTGAAGCTCAGGTCAAGAGAGGTGAAAATCGTATTTTTGATGTGGCTGTGTTTAGGGCAAGATGAAGGGTGGGAAATGATCAGAGGTTCATGGTGAGTTGTTCTATGAAATTTGTTTGAAGGTTTGTGGCTTGAGTGCTGAGTTTCGAAGAAAAATGTATAAGAGGGAGTTTTGGTGTATGCTGAGTTGTGGGAGGATTCAACTTGTGTTTTTGTGTGTGTTGAGTTGCTTTTGGTCCATGTATCAAGTCTTGATAGGTCAGAGAGTTGTTGTGGAATAGTTTGATTGGTATGGTTCAAATTGCATAAAGTCAAGAAAGTTGTCCTTTGAGGTATGGGCTCATGGTAGGCTGGTTGTGAGGCATGGATCGAGTCAGCTGGCTTTAGGGAGGTCCATGGAAACTGATTTGAAGAGCTGGCACAAGTGGATGTCAAGGTTTGGGGCATTTTGCAATTTGTGAAGGTTTTGGCCCCTTTTGAAATACTTGGTGATCAAGGCATGAAAGTGAGGGATTATTTTGGCAATTCTGAATTATAGGTCATGTATCATGTTTGTGTAATGGTTAGAAGTCTATTAGAGGTCACATTTTGCCTTGGTATGAGTTTTTGCAAGTTTCCCTCTTTGGTACATAAGTGAAATTTAGTGATTTTTCCCAACTTTGCAAGGTCATAACTTGAGTTCTATGATGAATTAGATTAAGTTCTTGTACTTTTTGAAAAGGGAATGATCCAATCTACAACTTTCATGACCAAGAATTTTTCATTTGAAGCATTTTTGAATCAAAAAGAGGAGGTTGAAAAACTTTCCCAAAATGGCAAGTTTGCATTACAAGTCACTTTCCCAAAATGGCAACTTTGCAAATGGCTTGAAATTCTTAAATTTTGTGAACTTCTAAACTATTCTAAGATCAAATAAAGATCATATACACCCAAAATGATGGAGAAGACCCTTTGGTTAGATGATTGGGGGCCTCAGATGCCCTGATTTTGCACTGACTTGCTCAAGAAGTCATCTATTGATCAGATGCCTTCCCCATTGAATTTCTTCATGATCTTTGGTATGTAGGATCCTTATAAGATATAAAGACCAATAAATACAAGAATGAACAAAAAAATTTGAGTTATGGCCTCTGAAACCAAAACCCTAATTTTAGGTCATCTGTGCAGTTAAGCTTGGCTCTGCTTCCATGCCTTTCTCAGTTCTTGTGATTTTCTGACTTCCTTGATCTTGGGAGGATATAATATGATATTTGAACATACATGGACCCTCTTGAGATGATTTAAGACCTTTGGAGTGGCTCAGATAGCTCATGGATTGCTCAGATCACAAACCCTGGATGCAGATGAATTTGAACCAATGCAGTGAAGCAAAAATGCAACATGATATGATATGATATGATTGAATCAATGCAAATGTGAAAGGTCACAAGCCATGGTGTGAACTTAGTGAGGGAAAATTTGGGGTGTTTACACTATGCTAGTTTTCATTTTTCTGTGGGATGTGAGTTACTGTGAGATAAGCCAAATACCCGACTTGAGTGCACTATAGGATTAGTGTGGACAAACATTGTACTTCCATGGTATCTCACTGTGATGTGTGGTGATGTGCTCCACACCCAGATTGCGATCGTCTTGGAACTATTCTGTGTGGGGATTACCCCACTTCAGGGTACGACCTTGATAGTTATGTGCATATGGTGACCGATCTTCGAGGACCTTAATGGGAACACCCCTCTCCAGTGATGACAGTGGCAGACCACATTTGTTGGAAAACCCACTCGCATCCGAGGGTCCATTTGGAACTTGCATAGGATGGCCTAGTTCTCTCATAGGAACCCAGTTAAAGCAAACTGTTCATATGACGATAGTATTGTACCCTTCAGGATGAATATACTATTGTTTCTCGATTCGGTGCTTGAAGCTGGGGACTTATGAGGGATGCTTGTTTTTCCGGACTCAACTGAGACCTCCCTGAGTAGTACATAATGCCAAACCGATTCCCTAATTTGGTCATGAGCCATTTCTCGGAAATGGTGAACGTATTACTGCTATTCGGCTTTGAGAGTCAGTGATGTTTAACCCGAGTAGCACACCCGCGAGATTGGGAGGGGCTTACAGGTTTGCAGGAACCCTAAGACCTTCAACATACCCGCTTTGCCATTGGTTCAGTTTTGTGATCTGGTTCTCTTGTACTTTGGTTCTAAGATATGGATCCTGGATCAGAGGGATTATTATTGTGATATGTTGATATTATGACCATGCATCGACACCTGATTATATGATTGGCACATCACAGACACTTCACTGATCACATGCCTCGCCTTGCATAAGCATCTTAACATCATTAATCATTTGTGTTCTTTTTATTCTCAGGGTTTGCACTACTCCCGGTTCCTGGTCGTATCCTTCAAAGATGGAAGATATCAGAAAGAAGAATGTGTTCTACAATTGTTTTGATACCAAGTTGGTTTTACTTTAGAGTTTCTGGTCAGAAGGGCTGAAGAACGTGCCGTAGAAAAATAGTGGGATTCAGTTTACGCCATCCTGGCATTATCTGTATATGGGATAATTTTGTTTGCTGACATGGAGAAGTTCGTGGATATGAATGCCATTCATTTGTTCGTGATGAAAAATCCCGCACCCACTCTCTTGGGAGATTTGTATTATTCAGTACACTATAAGAACGAGAAGAGACGAGGTGGCCTAATTAGGTGTTGTGACCCGTTATTCTACACATGGTTTATGAGACACATCCCCATTATTGGAGTATTATCTGATCCCAAAGTAATCTGGTCTCAAAATCTAAGCACGTTGACTTCCAAAGATATTAGATGGTTCACCTTAAGGCTAAAAGGGAAAGAGTTCATCTGCAACTGTGGATGGTATCCTAATGTTCCCCTCTTAGGAGTAGCCGGGGGCATCAATTACAACCCTATACTCTTGAGAAGACAATTAGGATACACTCTAAAGAATGTGCCCAAAGATTTGGAGCTGACTCAGACTTTCTATTTCCCCGTGAAGGATAATCTCCCATTGGTTCGAGAAGCTGCAGTTGCTTGGAAATTGATTAATAGAAAGGGTATAGAACGCTTGGGCAGGAGTAATAATCAAATGTTTCCTGAATTTGAAACTTGGGTAAGGGAGAAAGCTCAAGTAACTCTAATTCCTTTCTCTGCACCATTACCACCACCTACTATAGTGCCTTTGGAGGATTACCAAAAATTGGAAGCTTTGATCAAGCATCTTAGAGTTAAGAATCAGGAGGCTCACGATTCTTGTCAGAAATTGATGATTCAGAACCAGTAGTTAGAAGATAGAGCTCTCTGAACTGAAGAGATAGTTCGACTTAAGTAGAAGGACTTTGATGAAAGATAACTATACTTTAAGAAGAGAGGATTGACTGAGATCCACAAGGCGAGTCAGCGCCGGAGGGATAAGAATGAACTGAATGAAGCTAAAGAAGCCATCACACTTTGGAAAGAGAAGTGGAGCGATCACCAGAAAAAGCAAAAGGAGGTAGAGGCTGAATTCCAGTTGAAGATCAAAAGCCTTCAGGATGCCCTGGTCGAGCTAGGAAAGTTGGTTCAGAAGGCCCGAGAGCAACAGAGAGAATACCTTCATCAGATGACAAAGAGTCAACAAATAGTTGAGGATGTCCAGAAAGAAGTTGAATTGCTGAAGCTTCGAGCTGATGTGAAGAAGTTAAAGGCCGAGCCGGGTCCGAGCAAAGAAAATGAGAAGGCATTCCTGCAGCAGATTGAAGAGTTACATGCTTCCTTTGATCTAAGGGATCTCCTCATCCAGAGACTCATACGGGAGCCTGATCATCCAGATATAGCTCAGTTGTTCCAGAATTTCAAGCGCCTTAGCTGGAGGTTGCAGGAATTAGAACTTCATAGAGTTTAGTTTCATGCCATTCTACTTGGATTACCCACAGGCTTGTTGTGGGATTCCTTTTATTGATATACTTTGTTGTTCTTTTGATTGGCACCCTTCGGGGACCTTGTTGTTTCAAACTTCAATTTATGTAATTGACTTGCTTTGAATCTCTTGTTTATTATCTTTTGCACCGACACGGGGTAATAAGCACCAATTCTCCACGGCCGTCACGTCATTTGAACATCATATGGGTCTTCTTCAGAATATTATTCTCCTAATACCAGGAAGTGAAAGGAAAAAACCTTGAGGATAAAAGGAACACATTACATTGCATACACATCATTAGAATTTTCTTCTTTGTTTTTTCAGGTTTTCTACAGGATGCTTAACTTATTTGTGTTTCAGGAAAAGATTGCGAGAGTTGCCAAGACCCGACATCTCCGACAAAATATCCCACACCACTACACAACTCGCAACAACCAAAGGACAATCATGGATGTTATACAAACCGAGCTTAATGAGTTTTGTACCAGAATGGGAGAATTCATGGTCATGATGCAAGGGATGGCTCAGGGGCAGCAAGATTTGAGAAATGAAATTCAGGGGCTCAACCCTCCTCAGACTAATCCTCCTATAACCACTCCTGAAGTACAAGTGATTCCTCCCAACACCAACAATGGCCCAGGTGGACCTCAAGTTCCAGGGCCTGGCACAACAACCTTCATCCCGATACAAGATAGACAGGAGGATCATTTCCCTCCTTTTAACAACAACATGGGGTTCGGCGGAGAAGGAAATCTTCAGGAATTATTGATGCTTGCTGAGAAAGTCAAAGCCCTCGAGTGTAGAGACACTTTGGGGATAGATGTGTCTGACATGGGCCTAGTCTATGGGGTGGTTATTCCTCACAAATTCAGGCCACCTACTTTTGACAAGTATAATGGTAGCTCCTGCCCTAAAACTCACTTGCAGGCATTCTATCGAAAAATTGCTGCCCATACTAGGGATGAAAAGCTCTGGATGTACTACTTCCAGGATAGTCTCTCCAGAGGATCCTTGGAATGGTATATGAAGCTATAGAGAAGCTCTGTGAGAAGATGGAAGGAATTGGGATAAGCATTCCTCAAGAAATATCAGTATAATATTGACATGGCGCCCAATCGCACTCAACTCCAGAGTCTGACTCAGAAAAACTCGGAGAGCTTCAAAGATTACGCACAGAGGTGGCATGAAGTGGCCGCTAGAGTGCAACCACCTTTACTAGAGAGAGAAATGGTAGACCTGTTCCTGGATACCCTCCCTGGGCATTTCATGGAGAGGCTAGCTGGATGTTCCTCTAGTGGGTTTTCAGATATCATCTTGACTGGCGAGAGGATAGAAAGCTGGATCAAGCAAGGGGAGATTCAGAATGGGGGCTTCAAATTCTAGTGTCAAGAAACCCTTCTTAAAGAGGAAAGAAGGAGATACTGGGGCAGTGTACGCGCAAAAGGGAGGAGGTAATAGAGGTGTTTATCAACAAGTGGCCCTTATTACTATCTCAACTCAACCTGTTCAACAGCAAGTCTAACAACCACAACAACAACACCAACAGGGGTACCAACAGATAGCTCCTCGTCCATATTACCCCCAGAAGACCAGAGAAAGACATCTCGAAACTCCACCGATGTCTTATTCATAGCTTTTGAAGAATCTCATACAACTCCGAATGGTTCAACTCCGAACTCTACAACCTCCAAGACCAGGCCAACTCCTCGATGGTTATGATGCGAACGCCTGATGTGAGTTTCATTCCGGAGCCCCGGGACATACCACGGAAAACTGCAAGGCTCTGAAGCATGTTGTTCAAGACCTACTGGATTCTAAAGCGATTAATTTCTCTCCTACTCCTAATGTAATACAGAACCCCATGCCTCCTCACGGGGGTACGGTTGGGACAGTTGACGATGGGGAGAATCTAAAATTGGTATGTGATATCAGCGACCTGCAAACTCCGTTGAATGTTTTTAAAGCTTGTTTGGCCCAGAGGGGTGTGTTTGCAGGTTGTGTAAGTATTGTCCAGGATGTGTTGAAATGCCAAACGGTTGTGAGAGGTTAAAAAAGGGGATCCAGAGTATGATTAATGAAGGGGTTTTACATTTTGAGAAAGTTGTAAAGGAAAGCGAAGTCTCCACAGTAACCATTTTCTACGATCCATCTCAAGTTCCTACACGGGCCAAAGTGGCACCGATAACGATTACCACTGCATGGCCAATAATGTATCAAAGTGATAAAGCCATTCCCTGGAATTATGGTGGCGAAGTATATTGTAACAGCCAGAATCAAGATTTGGCCACGTCTAGCACGATCCCAGCTCAAGTAGAAAACGTTGGAGTACGGGGGCTTTACTAGAAGTGGAAGGTTATTTACGCTGGAAACACTAAGAAATAGTGTGATACCACCCAGAGACACCGCAGAAGCCCAGGCTAAGGTAAGAGGGAAGCAGCCAGTGGTTTTCAATGAGCCCGCACCAATGACTGATCCAGACATTACATTTGATAAAGAAGTTGAAGAATTTTTTAGAATTATCAAAAAGAGCGATTACAAGATTGTGGACCATCTGCAGCAGTCCCCATCGAAGATTTGCATCTTGTGTTTGCTAATGTGTTTCGACTCCCACAGGAAAGCTCTCTTGAATATCCTGAACAAGGCTTATGTGCCTCAGGATATCTCGGTAAATCAATTAGAAGCGGTGGTATCCAGTGTCAATGCCAGTCATGGATTGGGTTTTATAGACATGGATCTAACATCTGAAGGTCGTGCTCATAATCGGGCACTGCATATCTCTTTAGAATGTAAAGGTGCGGTACTTTCTCACATGTTGGTAGATACCGGATCATCGCTGAATGTTCTTCCTAAGAAGCCATTGATGAAGTTGGATTATGATGGAGTAATTCTAAAGCCCATCGACCTGGTGGTTAGAGCATTTGATGGGTCGAGGAGATTAGTGTTTAGGGAGGTGGATTTACCAATTAAAGTAGGTCCACAAATTTTCAATACCATATTCTACGTGATGGATATACAGCTTGCATATAGTTGTTTGCTGGGAAGGCCTTGGATACATTCAGTAGGAGCAGTATCACCCACACTTCATCAAAAACTAAATTTTGTCTGAGAGGGCCAAATTGTAACAGTCTGTGGGGAAGAGGACATCTTCGTCAGTCATCTAGCTTCATTCAAGTATGTGGAGATGGATTGCGAAATAGTCGAGACTCCATGTCAGGCTTTTGAGCCCCTGAAAACTGAACTAGCATCTTCATTAGCAGCTTCTTCTGAAGAACAAAATAAGGTGGTTTCCATAGCCTCTTATAAGCAAGCTCTAGAGGTGGTAGAGTCGGGGATACGAGAAGGCTGGGGCAGTCCAGTAGAAGTTCCAGAAAATAAGGATATGTTTGGGGTTGGCTACCATCCTGGGAAATCATCATCTGGACCGAGTGCTAGAGGTCGTCAAGTCCCGATTACCTTCACGAGTGCGGGAATGGTGGATTACGGAAGCATCAGTTCCGTGCAGGACGACACAGTTGATAGTGACTGTGACTTAGATGAGTGGATCAAACCTTCTGTTCCAGGGGCTCAACTTAGCAATTGGTCGTCTGAAAGGCTTATCTCAGTCACCTCCTTTGAAGAGTAATGTTTTTTTTTTGCTTTTGTCTTTCCTGTACTCAAGCACTATGTCTTGCCCGGGGCATAGTAGCTTTTTGTAAGGGTTCTTTTGTTCCTAACACAATTCATAATCATTAATAAAGCTGACGTTTCACATTCATCCATGTTGTTCTTTGTCTTTCATTTTTTCTTTTGTTTTTCAAAAAGAAAGAAAAGTTTTAAAATGGCAATGTTTCTCATTTTATCAAACTCTTTCTAAAGCCTTGCACGAATCACCATTCATGCAGGTGCTTGTCACCAGATCTTATCAATGACGACCCTGTTATGGCTAAGTATGACTTTGAAAATCCAATTTATCAAGCCTATGATGAAGGTGAAGAAGATTGCAAACTACCTGAAGAATTGGCCAGATTGCTTAAACATGAGGAAAATATGATTCAGCCGCATGAAGAGGCCATCGAAACGATAAACCTGGGTACCGAAGAAGACAAGAAAGAAGTTAAGATCGGGGCCGCATTAGAGGAATCTATTAAGACTCGTCTAATTTCCATGCTTCGATAATATGTTGATGTCTTCGCATGGTCTTACCAGGATATGCCTGGTTTAAACACTGACATTGTGGTGCACAAGTTGCCTTTGAGAGAAGACTGCCCTCCAGTGAAGCAGAAGTTGAGACGCACACGCCCTGATATGGCAATTAGAATAAAAGAGGAAGTACAAAAGCAATTTGATGTTGGTTTCTTGGCCGTGACTAGTTACCCTCCGTGGGTTGCCAATATTGTGCCGGTCCCTAAAAAAGATGGTAAGATCAGGATGGGTGTAGACTACAGGGATTTGAACAGGGTCAGCCCTAAAGATGATTTCCCTCTGCCTCACATAGATGTGCTTGTTGATAATACTGCTCAGTTTTCTGTGTTCTCTTTCATGGACGGGTTTTCAGGTTATAACCAGATTAAGATGTCAACCGATGATATGGAAAAGACTACCTTAATCACGCCTTGGGGCACTTTCTGTTATAAGGTCATGCCGTTTGGTCTGAAGAATGCTTGGGCCACTTACCAGCGAGCGATGGTGACGCTATTTCACGACATGATTCATCATGAAATTGAGGTTTATGTTGATGATATGATAGAAAAATCCCAAACAGAAGAAGAGCACTTGGTCAATCTAGCAAAGTTGTTTGACAGACTCCGGAAGTTCAGATTGAGGTTGAATCCGAACAAGTGCACCTTTGGGGTCCGTTCCGGCAAGTTACTTGGCTTCATTGTTAGTGAGCGGGGAATTGAGGTTGATCCGGCCAAAGTAAAAGCCATCCAAGAGATGCCTGAGCCAAAGAATGAGAAGCAAGTGCGTGGTTTCTTAGGGAGACTAAACTACATTGCACGGTTTATCTCTCACCTAACAGCCACATGTGAGCCCATTTTTAAGCTTTTGAGTAAGAATCAAACCATCAAATGGAATGAAGACTGTCAACAAGACTTTGACCGAATCAAGGAGTACCTGTTAGAACCTCCAATTCTCATGCCTCCAGTGCCAAAGAGACCCTTGATCATGTATCTTACTATGCTCGAAGGATCAATGGGATGTGTGTTGGGTTAGCAGGATGAGTCTGGTCGAAAAGAGCACACCATTGATTACCTTAGCAAAAACTTGTTGCGCTTTGGCATGGGCTGCTCGCCGACTAAGACAGTACATGATGACTCACATCACTCTTTTAATTTCCAAGATGGATCCTGTGAAATATATCTTCAAGAAGCCGGCTCTAACAGGAAGGGTAGCCCGATGGCAGATGATACTAACAGAGTATGATATCCATTACACTTTGCAAAAAGCAATCAAAGGAAGTGTATTGTCAGAATACTTGGCTCAGCAGCCAATTGACAATCATCAACCCATGAAGTTCGAGTTTCCGGATGAGGACATCATGTTCCTCAAGTTGCAGGACTATGAAGAACCACTTCCGGAGGAGAGGCCAGACCCTGAATCCAAATGGAAGTTGATGTTTGACGGAGCTGTGAACATGAACGAAAGCAGAGTAGGTGCTGTTATCATCTCACCAGAAGGGGTACATACACCTTTAGCTTCTCGGTTGACTTTCGAATGCACTAACAATGAGGCAGAGTATGAAGCTTGCATCATGGGGGTTGAAGAAGCAATCAACTTGTAAGTCAAGAAACTCGAGATCTTCGGAGATTCCGCTCTGGTGGTTAACCAAGTCAATGGCAAATGGTTAGTTCATCAACCTCACTTGGTTCCCTACAGGGATTATACCAGGAGGCTTCTAACTTTCTTCACCAAGGTCAAGTTGAATTATATTCCTCGAGATGAAAACCAGTTCGCTGATGCTCTAGAAAATTTGTCGTCTATGATTAAAGTTTGTCAAGAGAATTTCGTGCCTCGAATCATGGTCTTCCGTCTTGAAAGATCGACTTATGTCTTTGCAGTTGATAGTGGTGAAGATAACAAACCTTGGTATCATAATATCAAGCAATTCTTGAAGACTCAAGAATACCCGGCTGGGGCATCCAATAACGACAAGAAGACCCTCAGAAGACTAGCAGGTGGTTTCTTCTTGAATCAAGATGGTGTGCTATACAAGCGAAACTTCAACATGGTTCTGCTCAGATGCGTGGATAGACATGAAGCAAACCTGTTGATGCAAGATGTTCATGAAGGCTCCTTTGGTACCCATGCTGGAGGACATGCCATGGCAAAGAAATTGTTGAGATCAGGATATTATTGGATCACCATGGAATCCAATTGCTGTAAATACTCCCGTAAATGTCACAAGTGTCAGATTTATGCCGATAAGGTCTATGTGCCTCCGAATCCATTGAGTGTCATGTCTTCACCATGTTCGTTCGCCATGTGGGGCATTGATATGATTAGCAAGATTGAGCCGACAAATTCCAACGGTCACCGCTTCATCCTGGTTGCCATAGATTATTTCACGAAGTGGGTTGAAGCGGCGTCTTATGCCAATGTTACTAAGCAAGTGGTAGCCCGATTTATTAAAAGATACATCATTTGCCAGTACGGAATTCCCGAAAGAATCATTACTGATAATGGTTCTAATCTCAACAACAAGATGATGGCTGACTTGTGTCGGGATTTCAAAATAGAACATCACAACTCTTCTCCATATCACTTGAAGATGAATGGCACCGTCGAGGCGGCCAACAAGAACATCAAGAAAATCGTGCAGAAGATGGTTGGGACATACAAAGACTGGCATGAGATGCTACCATTCGCTTTACATGGGTACAAAACGCCAGTGCGTACCTCGACAGGGGAAACCCCATTCTCATTGGCATATGTTATGGAGGCAGTCTTACCAATCAAAGTGGAGATCCCCTTGCTGAGGTTAATGATGGACATTAAGTTAGATGAAGTTGAATGGCTCCGGTCCATATACAATCAACTGAGCCTCCTTGAAGAAAAACGCCTAACAGTTGTATGCCATGGACAGTTGTATCAGCGTCAGATGAAGCAGGCTTTTGACAAGAAGGTACGACCACAAAGGTACATACCAGGTGACCTGGTTCTGAAAAGGATTCTTCCTCCTCTTAACGATCACAGGGGCAAATGGACACCTAACTATGAAGGGTCGTTCATGGTTAAAAAGGTTTTCTCAGGTGGAGCCTTGATGCTGACAACCATGGATGGAGAAGACTTCCATTCCCCTATCAACGCAGACGCAGTAAGAAAATACTTCGTGTAAAAAAGGATCCGCTGGATAAAAACAGAATAAAGATCCAGGCAAAAATGGGCATCCCGGCGAGCCAAAAACAGAATAATAGGCTCGGGCAAAAATTAGGGAAATCTTGAAAAAAAATATGTACACCTGCTGAGCTAAAAAGCCACATCGGACAGCTCAGGCAAAAAAAGGTATCCCGGTGGATTGAAAACCCGAAAGGGCGATCCACGCAAAAGAGGGACTAACATGAATGACTGCGATCTGCAAAATTCGTAACCCGTCTACAACCGAGGTTATTCCAAGGGTCGAAGACCATTTCAATCACCTTTCTCAAGGGGCAGAGCAAGCAGATAGTCTTGAAGATATACAAGTCATAACTGGGTCGAAACTTGATGAGATCCACTTCTCACATTGCCAATAGGATAGTTTGTTTTCCTTTTTGACTGTTTCCTCTTTCCAGGGAATTGCTTCCTTTGTAATACCTATTCATGGCTATTTTCCAAATCAATAAAATTCAATTTCAGTCAATTTGTGACTATTTTCTTCTTGTTTTTGTTTTTCATCTAGCATTGATTGATTGCGAAAACGTCCAACAGATTATGATTTATATTGTGTTGTGAACATTTGAATGCTTTCTAACTCATGCAGGAGGACAGAAACATTTAATACAACTCTAAAAAGGGTGTCAAGAGGCCCAGATAAGGATTCATGTTATGAGCCTGGGGCATACAGGTCCAAACTAACTCTCCATGTTGCAGGCACTATCAATTGTTTTTACGCAGGTACAAGTACGGGTGTTGCTAACAAAGCTAAAGCATATTTCCAGGAGGAATATTTCATTATACTTGAACAAGAACAGGTATTTTCTCGGGTGTCTCCAGTTATCCCCGGTAGAAGTGAAGTTGAAGTTCTTCTCCAACATTAATGGCAAGAGATGTTTGCCCTCCCCAAGCAGAAGTTTTCTTTCAACACAAGGGAAATCCCCAACAGTGCAAGGAGTGTCTTTCCTCTCCCAGCAGTTTGCTACCTCAACAATGGCGTGCCTATGGTTCCCAGCCAAATCATGAGGTCTTCACTTCCCCACCAAAGTTCAAGAAGGGTCCATCTCTAGCAGGGTCTTGGCTCTCTAATCTCAAAGTCCAATTTATTTTTGGCAATGGCGGCAGTTCAGAGCCGGTGCATTATTAACAACTTTCCCCACAGAGTTGTTTCCTCCTTATCAGGATGGACCAGGTCAATGCAGTGATCATCATTTCTCCCTAGTCAAGCCACCTGGGATACTTGCAGTCTCCTTGTCAGGAGATCCTTTGCATTTACACATGCATAATCCTCATTATATGTACATCCTCAAAAGCGTAGCATTTCCACCATCATGGAGCATTACGCTATAAACCCAAACATATGCATACTAGCATGGGTCAGTTTTGAGGTATATTACATATGACCCGGAGCATCTTCTCAACCTGAGATATTCCCCACAAAAGATACTTATACCATTTGCCAGACATCTTTGTCTTTCCAAGTCAATGTTGTCATTTTTCTTTGTGGTTTGATTCGCTCAGCAGTCACATTTCCAAGCCCTGTTTTGTACAACAGGCTCCCTTTCCGTGGCTTGATTTGCTCAGAAGTCGCGTTTATTTTTCTTTGTGGCTTGATTCGCTCAGCAGTCACATTTCTAAGCCCTGTTTTGTACAACAAGCTCCCTTTCCGTGGCTTGATTCGCTCAGCAGTCGCGTTTGTTTTTCTTTGTGGCTTAATTCGCTCAGCAGTCACATCTCCGAGTTTCGTTTTGTACAATGGTCTCGTTCAAAGCCCTGTTTTGTACAACATGCTCCCTTTCTGTGGCTTGATTCGCTCAACAATCGTGTTTGTTTTTCTTTGTGGCTTGATTCGCTCAGCAGTCATATCTCAGAGTTCCATTTTGTACAATGGTCTCGTTCAAAGCCCTGTTTTGTACAACAGGCTCCCTTTTCGTGGCTTGATTCACTCAGCAGTCGTGTTGCAGGTTATCGTTTTGTACAACAATCCTATTTGCCTGGGCTCTCGTTTATGTACAACGATCCTATTCTACCCTGTTCTTTTCCCGCTACCTATTCAGAGGTCAAAACAAAAGAAAAAAAAGCAAATAAAAAGCAGATGACATTTCTATTATCCACCGAGTTCAAATTTTCAGGTTTTATTCGAGTATTCAATCACTCCATACCTTGAACATCTAAAAGCTGTTGCAATTATTCATTCAGGTCTGCAGATGATTGAATAGGGGCAGCTGTAATACCTTAAAATTTGCCCTCATATTTATTACCTTAGCTGGTTTTTCGCTTCGTATTCATCTTCATTTCCCATTAGGTCATAATATTCATAATCACGCATTTGCATTGAACTCATAAGGCATGGGATCAAGTATTCTATGGTGACTTTTTCCTATTCCAAGGTGATTCATCTGGCTATTACACTCGAGATTGTGACAGAGGTTGAGCTCACATTATCATGGGAACATTCTCATGCAGAAGTTAATCAAGTACCCGAGTTATCTTCTTCAAGATTCCTCAGGAATGTCAGATGTTTAGGGTTTTAGTCATGTTAATAGCCCAAGTTATTGGCCTCATCGGGGAGCACTCAATACAAGTTGTTCAAGGGCTCCTATCTCTAGTATGGATTTGTTAATGTTAATCAATGGAGAATGAGTTTCAGGGTTTCATATCAAGTGTATCATGATTTTCATGGTACAAGAGATCCAGTGGGGGACTCATAAGATAATCAGGTCATTATGGTTCTTTCGATTGCTCATTGTTTGTGGTACAAGTTGATAAGGTTCAAGATTGAAGTTTACCGAAGTTTAGGGATTCATTAAGAATAAGTTTGATTTGGGTTGGAAGATTGTGGTAACCTATTAAGATTGATTGTGTAAGCCATTTGGAATCCACACATGTCCATGTTTACCATCATTACTTTCTCTAACCATTTTTTTCATAATCCATAAAACCACATCTCAAATCTTTCTTTTCTTATTACCATTAAAATCACCATTTATGGCCCCTTAACCCTTTTTTTGTTCATGTTAAAACCACATCTCAAATCTTTCTTTTCTTATTACCATTAAAATCACCATTTATGGCCCCTTAACCCTTCTTTTGTTCATGTTAAAACCACACCTCAAATCTTTCTTTTCTTATTACCATTAAAATCACCATTTATGGCCCCTTAATCTTTTTTTTTGTTTTGTTCATGTTAAAACCATAACAAAGTAGAAATAAAAAGGAACCATTTTTTTAAGAGAGAAAAGTTATAGTTATATATACAAACTGCATAATTGATAACAAAGGGAATTGAATTTCGATCATAGGGTCTAGGAAGAAATTCAGTCACTCTTGAAGAAAACTCTAATAGAAGAATTGAAGAAATTGAGTTACACAAAAAATTCGATAACCCAAAATACTCAGTTACATGGTTCTCCAACAAAAAACTCAGAAAAAATTTCAATAGAAATTTAGTTACAAAGGCTCAGAAAGGGGATAACTGATACAATTACAAAAAAGGATAACATAATTTATCTAGAAAAAACCTCTTCATCAACATCAATATTTTCCTTTCAATTTTTCCACTTTTTCAGCATCTTCCAAAAAAAAAGTCTCCAAGAACTTCCTTCTTAGAATCCTGCATCAATCTACCTCCATCTCACACGAACTCTGCAACAATTCATATTAGTGAAATCAATTCAGAAGAAGAGGAATGCAACAACATCGATAACAGACTCAAATTCATAACAAAAATGCAAAAACGCTACCAATTTAGAACTCAAAATCGTAAGAAATTCAAGAAGAGGAGAGCTATTTCAGAATTGATAAGTAGGAGAAATCAGTGTCGACGCTATTACCTCGAAATGCTGCATCATCATCAACACCGCGACATCATTTTTCTCCCCGTAAATCGTTTCCGCATCAACTTGTTCTACTTCATCAACACTTCAACCATCTTTTTGCGAATGCCATCAGCAACTGCAAAGGTCTTCATCGATCCTCATCAGTATGTCATTTTCATCTTCAATTTCAAACACATGTAAAAAACCAAAAAATGACCTTTAACATCATCAACCTGCATAATTCAATACAAAAGAACTAAATACTCATTAACAGATGCTAACCAACACTAATCAATCCACAAATCACCCTAACTAATCTCATAACCGCATCATAACTGATCCTGACTGAAAATCACAACTGAACCAAAGTTCATAATTGAAAGCCTAACAAACTTGTAACCGAATTCATCTGGAAGCTTCATCCGAAATTCTCCAAAAAAAGCTGAATCCATCTTCTATAAATCAGGGTTCTTCTCCTTCAATCGGTTTTTGGGCTCACAACTTCTCCAATTTCAATCTTTCTCTCCTTCAACATTCTTCTTCTTCTTCAATCTTCTCACAACCTCTTCCGTTCTTCTTCTCCTACAACTTCCTCTCCTTCAATATTCTTCCACCGTTCTTCTTTAATCTCTCTCTTCACGTATCTTTCTCCCTCCATTTTTTTGCAACCTTCATCAACTTCGCAACAACTGAGTCAACAAACAACAAAAAAAAGAAGAAGGTTGACCGAATCAACATCAACAACCAAGCTACGATAACGGATTGCATAGAGAATCGAAAAGCGACATACCGTGCAAGAAGATCCATCTTCGTCACCGTCATCTTCATCGTAAACGCAACATCAAACACACCTCCATGTCAGTCGTCGTCCGATGCATCACCTTCATCCCGTAGCTTCATTGCAAAGCCTCGTCCCCGATCATCATTATCACCTACATCGCGCAAGCGTTCATAATAACCTGCAAAGCCACAAGGATTAGTGACCAGGTCGTAAACAAGTCGAATCGCACGAAAGAGGGGAGTAGAGAACCGAACACGTAACTTTGATCGTCGTCTTCACTGGTTCTGATTGTTAACGAACCATTAGCAAAATTCATCACTCCGATTCAAGGTACAAGCTCAAGTCATTTACGTACATGAGGTTGTAGCCTTGTTTTATGTTTTGTTCATTGATTCTTGAGTAGATTGTGGAGGCTTGAGAGAAAGGAGAGTTTGATAGGGTTAGGTTGTTAGTTTGAACACAATGGAATGAGACGGTGGTTTGGGGTTAAGAAGATGAAGAAGGCGTAGGATGGAAGGAAGAGGGTGGCGGCGTGAGAAGAGAGAAGTGACGGCTAGGGTTCTTATTCCCCTTTCAGTAGCTTATTTGTTTTTATGTTCTTTGAGTTTTGTTTTAATGTTAATAGAATTATAAAACTAAAAGAAAATCAAAGGACAATTAAAGCTGTTAATAGAATATTATGAGAATAATGAAGAGTTATTGGAAATAAAATGCAATTAAGGCCATTAATCCACCATTAATCGTTCGGTTTTCCTAAGAGAAGAGATAAGATGGCTTTGTGGATTCCCAGCCATACCGGCGGTGACACGTACCCTGCCAGGTGATCGTCCTTCACCTTTGGATGACCGTCCCTCATCCTTTCCCCAACGGAGTCCCCATGAGTGGAACCTTTTTCTATCCGGCACTCGTCCTACGTCGTGATAAAGAGCAGCCGTCCCCTGCTAGGTGATCGTCCTTCACCTTGTGATGACCGTACCTCATCATTTCATCCGATGGCCGTCCCCATCATTGATCTTTTCTATCCGACATTCGTCCTATGTCGTGATAAAGAGCAGCCATCCCCTGCTAGGTGATCGTCCTTCACCTCTTGATGACCGTCCTTCATCATGCTTATCTGATGGCCGTCCCCATCATCGACCTTTTCTATCTGACATTCGTCCTATGTCGTGATAAAGAGCAGCTGTCCCCTGCTAGGTGATCGTCCTTCACCTTTGATGACCGTCCCTCATCATTATTTCATTTATTATTTAAACCGATGGACGTCCCCATCATTATTTACTTTACTTTCCAAGCCTGATGGCCCTCCCCATCATTGCCTTTACTTTAATCCCCAGAGAATCTTGTTTCCTTACCTGATGGTCGTCCCCGTCATGGTCTCTTTATTTCCCCAGCTTGTCGGCCGTCCCCGTCATTGCTTTACTTACCATTTTATCCCCAGCAGGCGTCCTCTGCTCAATGGTCGTCCTCTATCGCCTTCATTTGATAATCATACTTTACTACCATTTACAATTTATATCCCTTTTCTTCTTCTATCCAGCGAGTGCAAATTTTGGACTGTCTTTGGTATTCAACCACAAGTTATCTTGTTTGTCTGTTAAGCCAGATGCTTACATCCTACACATCTAACTCATGCTTGAATAGGGGCAGTTGTAAACACCCCAAATTTGCCCTCACTTATATCACACCATGGCTTGTGAACTTTCATGTTTGCATTAACATAAGCATACTATCTCATATTGCATTTTTGTTTCACTGCATAGTTCAAGTTCATCTGCATCTAGGGTTTGTGATCTGAGCAATCCAAGAATCCATCTGAGCCATCCGAAAGGCCTAAAAGCTTTCCAAGAGGGTACATGTGTGTTCTATCATCATATTATGCTCCTCAAGGTTCATGGAAGTCAAGAAATCACAAGAACTGGCAAAGGCATGGAAGCAGAGCTAGGGTTTCACTACACAAATGACCAAAATTAGGGTTTTGGTTTTAGAGGACTTAACTCCAAATTTTTGGGCCATTCTTATTTCTAATGTTCTTGATATGTCATAAGGATCATGTGTACCAAGTTTGATGAAGAAACTCATTGTGGAAGTCATCTGTTCACTGGGTAACTTCTTGAGCAAGTTAAGTCAAAATCAGGGCATCTAAGGCCCCCAACAATGGAACCAAAGGGGTATTTTCATCAAATTTAAGTTCTATGATCTTTATTTGATCTTATAAGAGGTTTTAAGTCCACAATATTTAAGAATTTTGAGCCATTTGCAAACTTGCCACTTTTGGAAATGACTTGAAATGCAAACTTTCCATTTTGGGAAAGTTTTTCAACCTCCTCTTTCATGATAAAAAATGCTTCAAATGAAAAATTATTGGTCATGAAAGTTGTAGATTAGGTCTTTCTATTTTCAAAAAGTATAAGAACATGTCTTGATTCATCATAGAACTCAAGATATGGCCTTTCAAAGTTGGCGAAAATCCTATAATTTCAAGTTTCATGTCAAAGAGGGATTTTGCAATTTGGCATGTTCAAGCATTCTAATGACTTCAAATGTACACAAACACTTCACAATATGCCAAAGAAACTTCTAAACATTAGAATTGTGCATCAAACCTAGGGTTTTCATGACTTGAACTTCAAGAAATCTCAAAAGGGCCAAAACTTTCAAAAACTGCAAAATGCATTGGATCCTCTCATCCACATGTGTCAGCTGCATAATCTTGATTCTATGGTTCTCCATGAATCTTGCTGAGGCCAGACACCCCAAGAAACCAGACCTGCCATGGCCCATACCTCAAGTACACAAATCTTGACTTTTTTTTGCAAAACACCCCATACCAATCAGCCTGTGCCACAACAACTATCAGAGCAATCCCATTGGCTTAATCAAACATTATGCAAGCCATTTCATAACACACAAGAGCCTGAATCATCCAAGAACTCAGAATCCACAAAATTTGTCAAAAACTTCCTCTCTTAGAAACTCATCACACAACCACTGAAACTTTAATCTTTCTTCACCAATCATCTCCATATGACCTAAGGATCATTTCCCACCCTTCACCATAGCCTAAAACACCCTCAATCAGAAATAAAATTTCTGCATACTCAGAACCAAACTCTTCAAAATAGCCATCACAAGCTTGCTCTAAGCTCCTCCTCATCATCAGGGAGTTCATTGGGGTGAATTTGAACTAAGAGGGAGGCCAGAAAGCTCAAGAACACAAAGCTTCAACTCAGGTAGCTATGATGAACGTTTTTCCAGAACTTGCTATTTAAGTTTCTAAATGATTCTACATGTATAGCTGATCACCCTGATATGTTTAATTTCAAAAATGGTTGAGAAATGAGCATGTATTGAACTTCTGAAAGTTTTGAATGTTTTCACGATTTGCTTCGAATCATGGTTTGTGTGAATGATAAATGTTGTTTGATGATGGATTCTTGTTAAGGGAGGGTAGTAGATCATTTCTGGAGAGTTAGAGGGTTTGGGGTAGCCTAGGGAAGGAGATAGCATGAACAGCTCGCCGGAGAAGATGACCGGAGCTTGCTCCGGTCACCTGAAAGTAATTAGGGTTAGGATTAGGGCTAATCTCCCCAGTTTGAATCTCAGCCCTTAGATTTAGGTTAGCGCGTGTTTTAGTGGCCAGGATTATTTCACTTAAACCCTAATTTTAATTAATTAATTTAATCAATTTAATTAGTCAGTTTGAATGTCAGCCTTAGGATTTCGCGCGCAGTCAACTCCCTCCTTTTCCAGTTTGAATCTGGGCCTTAGGATCAACATGCTTCTCATTTAAATCATTTTTATTTCATTTTTATTGCATTTTCTTGCATAATTTATTTAAAATAGCAAAAAGCATCACAAAAATATTTTCTTTTGCATTCTGACTTTAAATATTTTTCTCATTCCAAAAATGATTTTTATTTTATTTTTTGCATTAAAAAAGTATTTTTAAAATATTTAAATGTTATTTTTAATTAATTAAAGTCTTTTAATTAATTAAAAATACATTTAGGTTTCTAAAAATCACCAAAAACATCATGAATCATCCCAATACATTTAGAAACATTTTCAAACTCTTCACACAAATTTCTTTTTAGGTTTGATCATAGTTTGCCAATTTTCTTTGAATTAAGGGTCATAAAAATCATATTTTTAAACCCTAACTTTAAAAAAATCATTTCTGCCTAACAAAGAAGAGTTTGAAGTTGATTCTTTTTGCATTGTTTTGCATATTGCATGAAGTTTATAGGTCTTTTCCCTCATGAATTTATCTTGCATTTTCAATTTGATTTGCATTTTTCCCTTTGAACCACCCAAAAACCCTAGAAAACTTAGGAAAATCATAACTTTTGATTGGTTAGGCTTCTGACCTTCTCCTTTGGGGTGCAACATAGTATGGGATTAGGGTTTGTTTGAGTTTGTTTGCAAATTTATATCATGTCATTTGCTTCTGTTTTGTTCATTTACATCTCATATGTCCATGTAACCCTAATTTCTCATGTTTATTTGCATTCATCTTGCATATGCATCATTACATGAACTTGCCATGACATTTCATGCACTCATATGTCACCTTAGACATCTTAGGACATGTTAGAACCTTGCCCAATCATTTATTCATTCATTTGCCATGTTTAGTATTCATTTCATTTCATAAACTTTCATGTGTTTTCAAACTTCAAAGCATGCTTTCCTTTGCATCTCATCTTTATATGATCACACATATGCATTTGGTATGCCTTTGCATCATCTCACATGACATTTACATTGCATAAAAACTTCTTACTTTGGTCATTTCATCTCATTTCAGTTCATTCCTTTATGCTTTTATACCTTATGCATCCATGCTAACTTTTCAGGTTTGGTAAGTTATTTTGGGAGGTGGATTTGCCTTCACCTATCACATCTTCTTACCTCTTTCATATGCATTATAACTTGTCTTTTAAGTGAACTTGTTAATTTGTGTTCCATCTCTCTCACTTTCTTTCTTTAAGTTACTTATCTTCTTCAATGAAGTAAGTAACTTATCCTTCTGCTTCTTCCTCCTTTCACCTGCTTCTTCCATTGGTGGCTTCCTTGAAGATCTTTCTCAAGCCTTACAAACCATAGGAACATCCAAGCATGATAATAATTAGGGTTGTGATTAGTCCCCCTTAGCTTTTTACCTTTGAGTCTCCTTGAGTCTCTCTTCTCATCTCAATAATCAGAGACTAAACTCTTAAAGTTTTAGGACTTTGGAATTAGGGTTATGCCTGCCTCCTTCTCTTAGGATGGAGTGTATAACTTTAATCCTAAGTGATAAACCTTTAATTTGTTTAAATCTCTTAATCAAATCATCTAATAATCACTAAGACTTTATCTTGTAACTTGGGCCTTATATTAGGGTTCTAATTCTTCCTTATGGTTAAGAAGGACTAACCCTAGTGTTTAATGGACAAGTCCCCCTCAAGTTGTCTTACAAACCATAAAATCCACTTCTTAATCTCATCCCTTTAAAATCCATTTAATAAAGGCTTGTTACATAATGAATTTAATCCCTAACCATGGATTAAGTTGAGGTATCTTACTCAGCTTAAGTGTGCTCGTCTATTATCCTTCTATTAGGATGGTGTAATGAGTTCACTAATCTGTGACCAGGGATTAAACTCATTACTTAACACTAAACAAAAACCCAAAAACATCTAAATAATCACAAGTAGGTTAATGATCTTAATCCTACATCATCATGGTAATTAAGTTGAGATGCTTATCTCATACTTCAGTATTCTCATTATCCCTAATCAGGGAGGATATAATGAGTTTACAAGCCCTTGATTTAGGCTTAAGCTCATTAACGTATGCAAAATACCAAAAACAATAACAAAACTGAAAACACAAAAACAAACAATAATCGTCTCCTTCGAGATTATTTTCTCATCACTCTCATTCACAAACAAGAACTTGCTTCTTCCGTCTAATGCAAGACAATTAGCACTCGAGCTAGACGAGTCATACACTTGAGCATAGACAAGCAGGCAGTTCACAATCAATTTATCTTTCAGTCTCTTTGAGTCGAACTACGGTGTTCTGACTTCCTCATTGCACGAGAGGATACGTAGGCATAACTTAACTGTTATCGAACAAAAGTCTCTATTTCTTCCTCCTCTTTCAGCATTCTCTTTTAAGCCTCAGTTCCTGAGCAGTTCACCCTTTTGCACTGACACTTGTACATTTCTTTTCCAGCTTTTGCAGACAGATAGCACATACACTTACCCCCTTAAACACAATCTTGTAAGCGTGGATCACGTCGAGTACGACGGACAATCTGGGTGCTAATACCTTCCTAGGTTGTAACCAATCCCCTTTCTCAGTTTCTCTGGTTCGCAACCGTCTTATCCATCTCTTTCTAGGTTTATGCAACATTACCTTTCCTTCGGGATAAAAATGCCTAGCTGGCGACTCTATTCATCTTCATTTCATTTTCTTTTTTCGCCGAATGTTCGCGTCTGTACCTTGTCTTGACCTGGTGTCTTTTCGGGGGAGCGACAAGTGGGCATGGCATTCTGCTATCTGCACCCCTCCGTTCAAAGCCCATTAGCATAATAACTAGAAAAAACGCTAGACGTACCCCCTACCTTTTATTTCTTTCTTTATAATTTTTTTTTAGTATTAGTTTGAATTAAATCCATAAAAAATAGTAAAATGCATAGTAAAATTCCATAAAAATCCCAGTAGGTTTATAACTCATTTTAGAAATTTGTTACATTTTTACTTTTTGATTTTTGGCAATTTTCAATTTAATTTCGATTTTCCATTTAATTAGCTTTATATTGAATTCTTTTAGTTATACTTTATTTTGTGCATTTTCTTTCTTCCACCTCCTGTAGGATTTTTGGCCCATTCGTTTTGCTATGGTTAGAGGACTGGTAATAGGACCTAGAATTATTTTTGGTAGATTTTTAGGCCATTTTATCCACTGTTTTGGTAGCTTAGTTCATGTAAAATTGTGAATAGATCTTAGGTAGATTTAAGTGACTATTTGGCATAGTTAGGCTCTGAATTTTTAGTATATTTTTAACATAATATTATAGTCAGGCTAAGGACCATAGAAAATTAATTTCATATTTTTTCCAGGAATTTTGCTATTTTTTTAGTGCATTGATTTTAGTTAAGTTTTACATTGTAAATCAACCTAGTTTAACTTAGGATATTATGGTTCATTAAGATTTAGCTTAATTAGGTTTAATCTTAGGATTTTAGGATGACTTAGTATAATTTAGCTACTGATTTTAGAATGTTGATATTAAGTAAATTCCCTTAGTTTTAGGACTTGAGCTTAGAATTCCCATTAAGTGTGCTTACATAAGGTTTAGCCTTATTTTTTTTAGTTTTATGCTTTAATATGCATTTTTGGAATTAATTTCTTCTTCCTTTTAATGCTTTTGCCTTAATATTTGTATTTTCTACTTGTATAGGTTTTCCCATGTTTCTTAGAACTAACTTAACTTCCTTAGGAAGTAAGTTGAGTTCTAGTAGTTTTAGTCCCATTTTCTTCCTTAGGTTTAGAAAACATCACAAACCATTAGGACCACTTTTTGAATATAATAACTAAATTAGGGTTGAGTCTTAGTCCCTTAGTTTTTTCCTTTTGCAACTTGAGTCTTTCTTTCTTACCTCATGAAGAAAATAATAAAAATACTTAATAAAAATTGAGTGTTCCCATACGCCATGAGACTTTGTTGCGGAGTGCTTATACGCGTCCTGTTTCGGGGCGAGGTATAAGTATTTACCATGATGGATAGGTCTTAGTATGAGAATGTTCACAAACAAATTAAAAACATTTCTCATAAAAGACAAAAAAACAAACAATAAGCGACTATCCTGTGGGAATTTCTCTTTCTCATCTCATTCATTCTGAATGCGAACTTGCGACGACTTGTCTCGCATGCAGTACGGTAAATGCACTCATACCAGACGATCCTGCAACACCTGAGCATAGAAATACGCAGTTCCATCCATAAAAAACACAAACAAAAAGTTCCCGCCTTAGTTAGGCGAACTACGTCGACTCTGATCCTCATTTTCCCGATGAGGTACGTAGGCAACGGGGTAGGGCCCGTTCGAGCACATTCTTTATTTTCCCTACATTTTCCCCTTTTCCTATTTGATCTCATTTCCATTTCCTTTTCTTATTTCAATTCCAATTCAAGTTATCAGTTCATTTGTTTAGAAGCATTCTTATTTCTCACCCTTTTGAAACAAACAAACAAGCGTGGATCCCGTCGGGTACAGCGGGCGGTCTGGGGTACTAATACCTTCCCAGGTCGCAACTGATTCCCGAACCCAGATCTTTGGTTCGCAAGGCCTCGTCCTTTCCTTCTTCTTCGGTTTGTGCAGCATTACCTTTCCCATTCATTCGGGGTAAAAATGCCTGGCTGGCGACTCTACCTTTTCCGCTCCACTTTCGCGTTTGTACTAGGATGAAAATCCCAGGAGCGACACCTTTATGTCGAAGCTGTTGGATTTTCTAGGTAGTCCATTAAGGGATTCCTCTAATCTTTGTCACTTATGCTATCGATCATTAGTATTGCAAAGTTTTCTTCGTCAACATACCCAAGCTTATTTTCTTCTAAGTCTGTTGGGGCTAAGCCTACTGACACAACCCTTCCCCTCACCTCAATTGCACTTTGTAATTTTTCTTTTGAAACTTTATATCCTGATGCAACTTGAGCCAGGTCATTTGAGACTTGATTTTGTAATCTGGGGATGTGTCGAAGGGTAACTGATTGAAATTTTTTCAACAACCTATTTACTATTATAAAGTACATAATTAAATTTTCTTTTATGCATTTGTATTCTTTGGTGACTTGTTTTATTACCAACTCAGAGTCTCCCATTATTTCGACATGAGTTTCCCCCAATTCCAACAATACCTCAAGTTCGGCTATCAAAGCTTCGTATTCGACTTCATTGTTAGAACAATGGCCTTCAATTTTGTACTTAAGTGTTGTTGGAATTTTATATGGAGAAATAACAAGTATTCCAATTCCAGTCCCTTCTTTATGACTAGACCCATCGAAGTATAATTTCCATGGTTCCATCTTAAGATAGTTCAAGGGACTCTCATTTATAGAATGGTCGACTATAAAATCTGCGACCACCTGCCCTTTAACAAATTTTAAGGGATTATAAGTTAAAGAGTACTCAGTTAATGCCAATGCCCATTTTCCAATTCGACTATGCAAAATAGGTCTAGACAACATATGCTTAATAACATCAAAGAGAGAAGATACATAAACATCAACTGGTTTTATATATTGCTTCAATTTAGTACAAGAATAATACAAACATAGGCATAATTTTTCTATCATACTATACCTAGTTTCTGCATCATTTAGAACTCTACTAAGGTAATAAATGAGTCATTTGATGCCATCATCATCCTCTTGGGCTAACATACTCCCTAAAGTTCTTTCTGAAGCAGCTATATACAATCTCATACTTTTCTTTCTACAAGGTGGAGAAAGAATTGGAGGATGACTAAAGTATTCTTTGATCTTGTCGATGGTTTCTTGTTGAACTTTCCCCCAATGAAATCCTTCCTTGCCCATACATAGCAAAGGTGAGAAAGCTTGTGTCTTTCCACTCAGGCTTGATATGAACCTCCTTAAGAAGTTGATCTTGTCTAAGAGTGATTGAAGCTCCTTCTTTGTCGAAGGCGCTTTAGCCTCCATGATAGCTTTAGTCTTATTCTAATTGATTTCGATCCTCTTTTTGTGGACCACAAATCCTAGAAAGTCCCCTTCCTACACACAAAAAGCACATTTAAGAGGATTCATTTTAAGACCATATTTTCTCATTCTTTCAAAGGAACGTCTAAGGTGATCGACATGGTCAAGTCCAAAAATAGATTTTATAACTATGTCATCAATGTAAATTTGCATAAACGTATCTATGAAATCATAAAAAATTGAATTCATTGCTCTTTGATAAGTTGCCCCTACATTTTTCAGACCAAAGGGCATAACCACCCATTCGTAAGGGCCTAAGGCTCCTAGGCATCGAAAAGCAGTTTTAGGGACATCTTCCTCAGCAATGAATATATGATTGTATCTTGAGTAGCCATCTAGCATACTTAGATACTCATGTCCTGCAGCAGAATCAATCAACATTTCTACCACAGGCATCAAATATTCATTTTTAGGGGTTGTTGAATTTAGATCTCTAAAATCTATGCACACCGTTAAAGAACCATTCTTTTTAATTATTGGCACAATGTTTGCTAACCATTCGACATACCTAGATGTACAAATGAACTTGCATCAAAGCAGCCTTTCAATCACCTCTTTAATTTTCATGAGGATTGCTGGGGCGAACCGTCTTAGGGTTAGTTTGATAGGCTTCTTCCTAGGTTTGATTGGTAAATTGTGTTCGACGAGCTCTCTTTCTAAACCAGACATTTCATTGTAGTCTCATGCAAATAAATCTTTAAATTATTTCAGCAGTTGGACCACTTCGACCTTAAGTTCTGGTTCGAGGTTGGCACTGATGTATGTAGGCCTTTTCAACTCCCTTTCCCCCAGGTCTATCTCTTCTAAAAGATCCTGAGCCAACATTTTGGTACTTTCTGACAAAGGATCTTTTTCAAATCCCAAAGGCTTATTATCATAAATTGCATCAAGCCTTTGGTATGGATCTTCTTGAGCCTTTTCTGAGGGCTCTTGGTCGAAATCTCTCGTAGTTATCTCTTCAACAAATTCAGTAATGGCCTCCACAACGATATCATTTCCTGTAGCCTCTAAGGCCGCCTGTATCCTTGTTTCGGCCACATAAGCCGACATTCCTTTTAGGGCATCGAAGTAAGTCATTATTACTACCTTCGCTTCCCTATCCTGTAGGCCGAATTTCAGGTTCATGGAAATAAGGTAGAATATTTCCTGGTTCTAGTACGACTTCTCTGTCCCAGCAGAATCCTTCGATGGGATGTAGGTTTAAGGTGCAGTATGTGTGATCATCTGGTGTGAATTCGAATCCTGAAGGTGCACATGGACCAATGTGCGTTATATTCGTATCAAACTCCACACCTTCTATGTGATTCACTGGCACCTTAAAGTACCCTTGATCAACTTCGATGTTCTCCACAATGTCATCTAGCCTCCATACAGTGACCCTTTGGTGCATGGAAGACGACACTGCTCATATGCCATGTATCCATTCTCTCCCTAACAGGAGGTTATAGTTGGCCTTACTCTCTACCACCATAAAGAGAGTGGGCCTTGTGACTGTCCCCACTATCAAATCAACCTGAAGGACCCCCATAGCAGGTCTAGTTTTACCTTCATAGTTCGATAAGACCAAGTTGTGGGGCTTGAGATCAGTGTCGAACTTGCCAATCTTGGGTAGCAAAAAATGTGGCATTATATTTACTGTAGCGCCACAATCAACCAGAATCTTGTTGATGGCCACATTTTCTACTTTTCTAGTAATATAAAGGGGTTTCTGGTGTCCCCTCATGGTCTCAGTGGATCTTTCAAAGAAAGCATTTTGTTCTTCGACACAACCGTTATTCATCACATAGTAGCACACTGGTTGAATTTCTGCTTCAGTATTAGAATCCAGGTTCTCGACTTCAGTAATGCGGTCGCACTCTCTGGGCATTAATGAAAACACATTGACCAATACGTCCAAAGAAGCCTCATATTCACAGTCGAAGTTATCTGTCATTTCTTCATCTTTGACCGCCTTCAACTCAGCTTTTATCTCTGATTTAATATCAACCCCTTTATTTCTGAACGATGGTCCTTTGTGCCCCACAAACACTTTATTATTCACTTTAAGGTTTTCCCTTGCTCCACAAAAGGACACTTGTGCTGGATTTAGCATAATCACCTTTAGAGGTTTCCCTTTGAGCCTTCCTTATGCACTGCTCCCTACGCCATTGCGACATGGTCTTAGGATTATTACCCTTGTAATTCTCGGATACATAAGTGTTGCACCCCAAAATTTGCCCTCACAAAACAAGACTTTGTGTGCTAAGAGGTTCACAAGGTTCACAAGACATCTTATGAGGTTCACAAGACATCTTATAAGGTTCACAAGGTTCACAAAGTTCACAATTAGTCAGAAGATTTGACAATTCCCTCAGACAATGCATCCTCCTAAGCAGGGCATCCAAAACTAGGGTTTTGACTTTAATAAGGCTAAATGGACTTCCAAGACTTCAAGTGAGCTTCATAACATCTTATATGTGATTAAGAACCCCCATGACAAATTTCAAGACTTTTCCCAAAGGTTTGCTCAGTCAGATGATCAGATAGGTTAAAATCAGTCAAAGTAGTTAAAAAGTCAAACTGAGGTCAACTGTGGTCAAACCAAAGTCAAACTTCATGATTTTTTGTCAACATCAAGTATATGAAGTA
Organism: Lathyrus aphaca; assembly: GCA_963966055.1. Lineage (NCBI taxonomy): Eukaryota > Viridiplantae > Streptophyta > Magnoliopsida > Fabales > Fabaceae > Lathyrus > Lathyrus aphaca. Next base: position 507,443,265 of record OZ014520.1, read on the forward strand.
AAATTCATCATTTGATCAAGGGTTGATCATGATTCATCAAGGATATTTCAGATCATCAAGAATCAGAGGTTTCTAAATTAGGGTTTCCTCAGGAAAAGTCAACTGAACTTTGACCAGCCATAACTTTCACATGCTTCATCAAATTTTTCTCATCCAAAGCTCATTTTGAAGGAAATTTAATTCTCTACAACTTTGTGTCTCACAAGCCAAACCCAAAAATGCTTCATTTGGAAGGTATGAGCTAAGACATTATATGTCCTTTTGAAAGTCAACAAAAAGTCAAAAACTTCAAAAGGGCATAACTTGAGAATGGTAAAAGGTATGGACATGAAACCAATGGGGTTGGTTAGAGGACTATTTAAGCTTTCCAAAATGTCCAAGAACACCCTCATAGCATTAAAATTGAAGGATTTGTGCCCTTACAAAGTTGGGAAATTTTTGGGAGGTTTATGAAGCAAATAGGACTTTAAAACCAATTTCTTCCAAATGGGCTTGCAAATTTGTGATCCAAACTTCAACATGACATCATGCACGACCCAATCCTAATTTATTCATATTTTTATTATTTTTTATTTTATTTATTTTGATTTTATTCATTTAAAATCATTTTAAATTAAAATAAAATATATAAATTAAATATTTGAGGGAGATATTGTTTCTAGAAGGTCATAAACATAGATTAGATCAGATTGATATATAATTTATGGTGATTGTCTTAAGATAGAAAGGATACATTCAAGAATATATGAAATTCAAGTCATGATCTTTTTGAATCTCTTGAATCCAAAAAGTCCAAACAACCACACAATTTTTTGACCTAGTTTCATCTAACTATAAGTACATAAACATATCACAAGCATTGGACACGATTTGGCTGCCTCAAGAGTAAGTTTCAACCTTCAAAAAATTCACCAAAAACCTCAATTCGGATTCTTGCATAGAGGCCATATCAAAAGATTTTGAAGGTTGCAAAAGACTCCTTGATCATCACTGATACTTTCTCAATACTCATTTGCATCCAAAGCATCCCAAATTGCATAAACCGAATCAAAATTGCTCTTGTTCTTTTTTTTCGATTTTGATTGTTTGTGTAATAATAATGCATTCTAACTGTATGTTTGTGTTGAGTATGATGCTTAGATGATTTCTGGGCAAGAAGATTGAAGAACCATGACTTAAACCGCAAGTTGCCATTGCTAGGGTTTCTGAACAAAATTTGGGATTCTTCGATTTAACTAATATAAATTATATCTAAAGCAATGAATGAACTGTGTGATGTCTGGGGATCATGATAATGTGATCAATTTGATGAAACTTTACATATTTGTGATGATATGAGATTGGCAGGTTTTATTCGCAGGAAATTGTCTAAGAAAATTCGTAGGAAAATTTGCAGCATCCAAGGAAGAAGATGAAGTTCCTGGCGCGCATTCTGGAATTTGAATTTAGTATTAATATTTTATGAAATTGTTTGTAACTTATTTCACAGATGCACGTCTGACCCAATGGTGATGGATGCGCGTGTTATGGTTCAAGGCTTGGGTTCGATCCTGGAAGGCAACATTCTTTTTGCTTGATTTTCTCATTTATTCACATGACATAATATATTATTATTTGTAGTGGTTATATAAACAGGTGCGCCCTTCTGGCTGGATGGTTGGAGTGTGTGTTTGTTTGGTTGAGGGTCCTGGGTTCGAATCCCCCCCATGCCCTTTTTTGTGTTATTTTTGCTTTTGTTGTGATTTTTACAGGATTTGAAACAAAACAATATGGATCTCCTTCTATGTCACCTGCGTGTGCTGGCCAGAGTGGTTTTGGTGTTGAGTTTGGAGGTAAGGGACCTGGGTTCAAATCCCAGGTCCTTTCTTTTTGATCAATTTTCATGTTTTCCTTATTTTAATTTATGTTATTATTATTTCTATTTTATTTAAATTAGTAAATATAATTTATAAATATTATTCAAATACTTTTATTCATATTCTTAAAATATCTTGATTTCTTTTCTAAAAAATCTTTTATTTTTTATTTATTTCATAATATGTAGGGTTAAATATGTTTTTGATCCCTCTAAATATCTCATTTTTTGAATTAGGTCCCTCTAAATATTTTCTTCAAACATTGGTCCTACAAAACTTTTCCGTTTCGAAATTTAATCCCTCACGTTAGTTTGAACTAACAGATGCTAAGTTGGCAGGCCATGTGTGCGTAAATAATTTGCCATGGTGTAACTGAAAGAACCCACGTGTGAATGCATTGCAGTGTATATGTATTCAAACATTAGGGTTCATATTTTCACATAATTTGTAAATTAGGGTTCATATTTTCTCTTCTACACATCCACAAATTCTTCTCCTTCTTCCAAATCGTGATGTCATCTTCATCTAGGGCAAGTAACTTAAGGTCACAACAATCCATCATTGCCACCAACAATGAAGAGAAAAAGTGTGGATGCAAGGCTACTTTGATTGCATACATGTGCAAGAAGGGAAAGAATAATGGGAGATTGTTCTGGAGATGCCCATATTGGAAGAATGCGGGAACGTGTAATATGTTCGTCTGGGATGATGAATATTGCTTAAAAAAGGAAGATTCTGAATGCAACAATGATGAGAGAGATATGCAGTTTGTTGATACGTTTAAAGAGCTTTATGAAGCATCATTGAAGAAGAACACCAGGTTGAAGCTGAAGTTAAAGAAGGAGGAATTATTTGGAAAGTTTAAGACCATATGTATTGTAATTTCAATGTTGGTCAACATGTATTTTGTTCTTAGATGTAAATGTTAATGTTGTTTTGAACAAGTAATGTTTAGGTAGTAAGTTGAATTTGTAATGTTTAGGTACTCTGTAATTTGGTATGTTGGAATGTTTGTAATTTGGTATGTTGGAATGTTATGAACAAATATGTTTGTGAATTTGGTGATGAGTACTTATTTGTTTTTGCACAATCTGTTTTTGTTTTGATATACAAATTGTACAATATGTTGTTTTTTACAAATCTGTTAAAACTCCAGATTTTGTTCTGGTCTGCTTTGGTACATAATCTGTTAAACCAGTAAGATTTACACCAGAAACAGAAGTGCATTACAACAAAAATGCATTACAACAAAAATGCATTACAACAAAAAATATCATAATTGTTTAACATTGTACATCATTAAAACAGAAGTGCATTACAACAAAAATATCATAATTGTTTAACATCAAGTACTAAACAAGTAGTGCATTACATCTGAATCCAAAATCAAAAAAACACTTCACACCAGAATTGTTTCTTAGATACTTAATTAAAACAAAAAAAAACAACAAAGAACATGGTTTGCTACTTCATTCAGTTTTTCCCTTGCTTGTGCATACTTCTTATTCTATAACCAATGGATCATCAGGTTCTTTTCCAGGCCCTTGTATGTTCTTGGACTTCAAAGTCCTCAACCTCTCACTCTGCCTTTTTTCAGGTAACACATTGCTTCCAGATTTGTACCTGCTTTGTGTCCTATGTTTGATAGGTTCACTGCTCGATGGCCTTGACAAAGCTGTTCTTATCCCTGGTGGTTTGAAAGGAGTAGCTCTAAACACCTTTGGTTTCTTTCCAAAAAAAACTCTTGCTCCACTAGGCTTAGTAGGTGATTTGAGAGGTGACCTATCAATTCTAAGAGGTTGAATGTCCAATACACCATCACCTTTAAGTAGGGCAGCCATGATCTCATCCAATGATGTAGGGTCCTCAATGACAATTGGTTGTGGTTCATGATCATCAGTTGTTTGATTCTCAGTTGGCTCAACTTCATTGACAATTGGGTCTTTCACAACTGGTTGAGGCACAATTGGTTCTTTTATAGGTGGTTCCTTGACAATAGATTTTACATTCTCAGTCACACTTGGTTTCTTCATAATTGGTGCATCCTTTGAAGTTGAATTCTCATTCTCATTCACAGGTGGTTCCTTGACAATAGATTTTACATTCTCAGTCACACTTGGTTTCTTCATAATTGGTGCATCCTTTGAATTCTCATTCTCATTCTCATTCACAGGTGGTTCCTTGACAGTAGGTTTTACATTCTTAGTCACACTTGGTTTCTTCATAATTGGTGCATCCTTTGAAGTTGAATTCCTTTTTGCTACCCCTTGAATTTTGTTCACAGTACCTCTGCTAGTTGTTGCTTCCATGCTAGATTGTGCTCCCTTGGTCTTTTTGGAATCTTTGTTTATGGTGCCCTTGGGCCTCCCCTACAACACATATGATATTAACATTAGAATACACTTAAATTACCATTAGACCTAATAAAAAATCATTATCTCAACATAAGTATTACCCTTTTTTTGCTTGCCACAGTTGAAGGTACATTTGCTTGCCTAAGTATATTCTGAGAAGCTTGGGTAGGAATGTCTTCAACATTAGGCTGTGTTTGTTCAGCAGTAGCATGTCCTGTCTGTGACTTTGATTCTACCTCTTGCTTCAATTTCTTGCAGGTCCTCTTGTTATGTCCCAATTCAAAACAGAATTTGCATCTATGGCTAGTGTTTGTTCTTTTCCACCTAGTTTGTGCAACCTCATCCAATTCCCTCCTTCTCAGTTTCTTTGGTCTACCTGGCCCACATTTATACCTAGGTGGAAGCATGGTTGCATTCTCAGTCCTAGGCCATTTGTTTTGTCCATTCAATGGAGTTATGATCTCACCATAACAGGCTTGATAAGTGCTTTTGTGATAACACTTGTCTACATACTTTAACGGGTCATCAACCTTCCTATATATTGCAGCTACAACATGCCTACATGGAATACCTACAAGCTCCCAAAAGTTACAAGAACATGTCCTTTTTTCTAAGTCCACAACAAAACTGTCAGTAAACAACACATGGGTGACCTGAAATGTCAACCTACCAGCATAGGTTGCTGTCCAGCTAGCACTTTTCTCTATCTCTCTATCCAATCTCCTTAAGGGTTTTGTCATAATCACTCCCTTATAACCCTCTACTTTTTCCCTAAGTGTGGCAAACCTCCCCATTAAATAATTTCTAATCCACTCCAACATTGTTATGATAGGTTTATCTCGTTGTAACAAGATTGTTGCATTGAAGGACTCACTTAAGTTATTCATTAACACATCACATTTAGAAAAAATAGGAAAGGCATGCTTACACAATTTGTTCTTAGGAATTGATTCTATCCACTCAAATGCTTCCACACTAATCTCTTTGATCATTGACATCTTAGCCTCATGTGCTTCAAAATATGTTGCTTTTGCAGCAGCCATCATGAGATCTCTATACAATGTGCGACCTCCAAACTTCTTCTTAAAGTTTGCATATAGGTGTCTCAAGCAAAACCTATGCTCGTATGCTGGATACTCTTCTTCAAAAACCTGGACCAGACCCTGTTTGTGCAGGCAATAACAATGTTTCAAAATTATTTAGTGCAATAACAGTGTTTCAGAATTATTTAGTGCAATAACAATGTTTCAGAATGAATAAGTGCAGGCAATAACAATGTTTCAAACTTAATAATTGCAATAACAATGTTTCAAACAAAATATTAAAACTACCTTTTGTTGGTCAGAGATGAAGCACCACCTACGATCACCAATGTCCTCAATTAGCAATTTCATGAACCAGCTCCATGAATCTTTAGTTTCCATCTCTACCACAGCAAATGCAATTGGAAGGTACTGATCATTAGGATCTCTGCCTACAGCAATCAAGAGAATCCCTCCATACTTATGTTTCAAATGACAACCATCCAATCCTATGAAAGGTCTACATGATCTTGTCAAAGCTTTTTTGGTTCCATCTAGGGACATGTAGCATCTTTCAAATCTTGGATCCATCCCTTCAGTAGGAGTACTTGTGTTTATTTTAAAAGTGTTTCCACTTGATGCCCTTCTCAATTCAGCCCCATAAGACCATAGAATACTAAATTGTTTGCTAGAATCACCTTCAACAATGGCTCTTGCAATCTTTCTTGCCTTGAATGCCCTACATGCTGGGATCTCTGTGGCATACCTTTGCCTCACATCAGCTACAACCTCAGTTAAGCTCATCTTTGAATTATTCTTTAAACCATCCACAATAACTTTAGCCACCCATTCAACTCTAGCATTGCTGTTAAAAAATTTCCTTCCACACTTATGTTTTGAATATAAGGTTTTGATTCTAAATGTGGTGGTCTTGAGTACCCTACTACATAGCACGGTATAGTCACATTTAGCCTTGTCCTTACACACAATCCTACATCTATTAGAGTCATTTTTCTGAAACTTTACCTCCCTTCCATTTAACACATTATGCTCTAAAATAGCATCTATGAATTGTCTTAGAGATGAAAACTCCATTCCAACTTTGAAAGCAAAATATTTGCATAGTGTCTCATCCTCATTATACCTCAAAATAGAAGGCCTCTCATCACCACTTTCATCATCACCTCCACTATCAAGTTCATCCGTTATATATTTATCCTCAATCAAATGCTCCTTACCCATCTCTTGAGTAATAAACACCTTTTCATCTTCTTTACTTTTTCCATCATCAGAATTACCTACCTTCTTTACATCCTCCCTATTGACAGTTACATCTACAAGACCTTCTTCAAAACCAACCATCCTTTCATCTTCACTATCCTCAAAGTGTACACCTTCCACTGAATTATCAACAGAATCGGTACTTGATTCACTATCCTCAGCTTTTTCAACACGTTACACTGCCTTACCTTTCTCTTTATATTTAGTCATGAAACTTTCCTCTCCATCAACCTTAGCTTCACAATAAATCTCTACATCACACTTGTATCCAATTGCATACATGGCTAGCTCATGTGCATCTCCATCATCCAGAAATTTTTTTAAGTCTTCTTCAAGCAAACCACCCTCATGCTTCCACCACATGTTAACTTTAGAATAATCAAACTTAGGTTCTATCAATTTCACCAGATCAATAGCCTCAAAGAAACTCCAATAATCGGGTTCTTGTCCCCTAAACGCAAATACATCCCCACCCTCATATTTTAACTTAGTGTCTTTTACAAAACGACCCTTTGTGAAGAAAACTATCTTGAACTTATCCATTTACCTGTACACATAATTTAACCTAGGTTTAATATAGGAAATTATAGTAACCCTGAATTTTCACCAAATCAAAATTGAAAACATAAACATGTTGCTATGCCCTAATTCTTTATTCACAGTAACAAACAGTAACAAACAGAAACACTTAGTACATCAAACAACCTAAATCGAAAACAATGGGACCACACAAGTACAACAATGGCAGACAAGATTGACTAACCTGGGACCACCTTCAAGAAAACAACGCTTGCTTGGGACCACTCTGGAAGTTGACTTGGGCAAACTACTATATTCTAAACTTGAGAAGAGAAGACAGAATCAAAGCACTTGGAAAGAAGCTTCAGAAGGAGAAGTCAAAATCGCATCACTTGGAGGTAGGTTGACTTATGCTTTCATTGCAATGTAACTTTTAACATTTCTCTTCATATTTACCTTTTCTTTTTTCCAGATTATCCACGCTGGCCACATTCATACAACATGGCAAATTATTTACGCACACATGGCCTGCCAACTCAGCATCCGTTAGTTCAAACTAACGGTAGGGACTAAATTTCGAAACGGAAAAGTTTTGGAGGACCAATGTTTGAAGAAAATATTTAGAGGGACCTAATTCAAAAAATGAGATATTTAGAGGGACCAATAACATATTTAACCCTAATATGTATATATAATTTGTAAATAAATTGATTTATTTTGTAAATTAATAAAAAAAAAACCCTAATATTTTCTAAAACCCTAATAATATTTCATAAAACCTAATTATTTTATTATATTTGCATATAAATCTTAATTATGTATATTATTTTTATAATTTGTTTATATTACTTAAATAATTCAATAAAATAGTAAACCCTAGATTATATTTTAAACAATTAAAAATCCTAATTTGAGTTTATAAATATAATTTTTTTTTATAATATGTTTATTTAATTATAATTAAACATTATTTTTATAACATGTATATAAATTTAAATCTTTAGAATAATTAGTATATGGTATGAATTGTTTATTTTTCTTATTAAAATCTTAAAAAAATAATTATTTATTAAAAATTGAACTTTTAATTTATTATTTATTATTATGCTAATTTCTTCATTTTATTCTTATTTATTTTATTACTACTAACCCCCTTTATTTATTTATTTATATATTATATGATTGTTTATTTTATTATTATTATTATTACTAACCCACTTAATTATTCTTTAATTTGCTTATCTAATTTATTTTAATTATTATTATTATGTAATTGTATCTAATATGTAATAGTTGTAGTAATTTTTAATATTTAATTTTAAATGCTATGGTTAGTAAAATAGGGAGTGCAAGACATGTTTGTATGTAAAAATTGAATATAAATCACTAATCTTAAGATAAATATGAGAATTGGTACACTCACACACGTAAGTCGATCCTAGATCGCCATCTCACTTCTTAAGGGTTACCTCTCAAGTTGCCTAAACAAAAGGTCAAGTAAGGTGTAAAGCAAAGTCCCTTCTTTCATATCATCTAGTCCCTTAACAAATAAAAAGATCAAGTCCCTTCGTGGTTGCCTTCGTAATGATCTTGTCCCTTTCGAATAAAGATGATAAGTCCCTTCGAATTGCTTATACACATTATAGTTGCCTAATTACAGTTGTCCCTTTACTTGTCCCTCACACATCCAAGGTAATGACTACATATTCCATAATAATAGGGATAGTCTTACCATTTAAAGGATATTCAAGAACAGAAAAGACTTAACTTAGGGTAGGTTCCTCTTATGTACTTGCTCACTCTTCAAAACATTTCAAACACTTCACATTTTTCAAGCAATTTTCAAAACAAAGTTTTTATATATATCCGTACATGAATCATTATAAAACACTTAAGAAAATTTCTAAACACACCCTACACATTTCAAAAACATTTTAAAGTGAGCTAAGTAACTAAGAGCCCATGGATAACCATGGATGTAAAGGGTGCTAACACCTTCCCTTTACATAACCTACCCCCCGAACTCAAAATCTTTTAAAAGGTCTTTCCTGTTCTTTTATGCCTTTCCTTTGGATAAAATAAAAGTCGGTGGCGACTCTTGCTATCCGCAACATTTAACTAAAGTCAGTTCTCCCACCGTGTTACAGAACTGGCGACTCTGCTGGGGATCTTAATAAAAGAGGGGTACCCTTAGGAATTAGATCACTTTAAAATTGTTTGACTTGTTTGCTTTATACTTATCTTGTTGGGTGCTCTTATGTGTGAAAGATCCTAACCCGGATCTAGTGTACCTTAGGTAAATGGCAATAGACCAAGGAAACTGTACCGCGTATACCGATATGGTTGATCTGGTGGCCATAGTTAGTGTAACTTCTTGGTTGGTGCTTATGTTCCTTAAGTCAAGTTGAGGATAATATGAGGCTGCCATATGTTGTCAATGCACTAACTAACTTTTAGAACCCTAGTTATCCCATCTTGGCCTTTAGAAAAGTAGTGAGATAACCGACTTTGGTGCAGACTGAAGTTGGTTGATACTCGATGCTACGCTCATTGAGATTCTAAACTTGGAGGGTTTTGGTTGGCAAGTAAGTTGCCTACTGAACAACCACCCTTGTGAAGGATCAATGATATTCAGATCCCTTAGAACATGGTTACTTTTATAGGACAGGATGAACCATCTAAACTTCAGGGGAAGGTACTTACCTTTGAACCTCATGCAAGCCTTTAAACCTAGGGCTATAGTGTGACTTGTTTGTGTGTGCCACATGTTTGTGATTGAGCATAACATCATAGCATCTTCATGCATCATAAGCATAGCATTTTCACTAACCATTTCAAGGACCAAAGGATTTATCTTTGTTCTTTGTTGCAGGTCATGGCTTCTGTTCGTAGAAACACTATCAGGATCAACTTTGTAGGCATACCTCCTAAGCTTAAGGAATTGGTTTCTCAAGTTTCTGAAAGCTCCCAGTTCATCAAGAGACATGGTCACCTATTGGATCTAGTCACTTCAGGGTTCAATGAAGACATGATGAGTGTTCTGTTTCAGTTCTTTGACCCTAAGCACCATTGCTTCACATTCCTCGACTATCAGCTGGTTCCTACAATGGAAGAGTTCTCTAAACTTCTGGGTATACCTATTCTTGATCAAAGACCCTTCACAGGCTTGGAGAAAGAGCTTAAACCAGAGATTATTGCTGCAGCTCTACATCTAAAGAAGTCAGACATTGTTCTAGAAACGAGAAGCGGAGTTAAGGGTATTCTTGCTAAGGTGTTGATAGAGAAGGCTCAAATGTTCTTGAAGGCTATGAGCTATGATGCTTTTGAGGAGATCTTAGCCTTGTTGATTTATGGCTTAGTGTTGTTCCCCAATCCTGATCAGTTCATAGACGTGCATGCCATCAACATATTTCTGAGTCACAATCCAGTGCCTACATTGCTTAGAGACATCCTGCACTCTCTTCATACTCGTACTACAAAGGCACGAGGAACTCTGATGTGTTGCATACCTTTGCTATCTAGGTGGTTTATTTCTCACCTTCCTTGATCAGTGATGAAGAATGAGCAAGGGTTCAGATGGTCCAAGAGGATTATGTCACTCTCGCATTCAGATATTCATTGGTGCTCCAGATCTATGGAGAATGTTACTATCATTGACCGTTGTGGGGAGTTTCCTAATGTGCCACTCCTAGGAATAAGAGGAGGCATTACTTACAACCCTTCCTTAGCTTTACGACAGTTTGGTTACGCTCGGAGTGATGGTCCACATGACATGTTGATTCAGGGTATTGTGTTTGACTACGACAACGATCTGCAAGGTTACCGTCAAAACTTCATACGAGCATGGGGAAAAGTGAACAAGGTTGACAACAAGACTCTGGAGCCCAAGTACACTATTCCTATGGAAGCTTACCTCAGATGGGTGCGATCTCGTGCTCAGACTCTCATGATGCCATATCCTGCCATCCTGCCAGTTACTATGGAGCCTGTTGCTGAAGGAGATACTTCTTATACCATCCTTCACCCAGACATGCCCACTGACATGGAAGACTTACAGAGGTCCTGGATCCAGTTGAAGGAGCAAAGGGATACTTTCAAGGCTCATTACAAAGCAAGTCAAGAAAGAATCTTGGAGCTAACAAAGCAACTTCACGAGGAGCAGAATCTTAACTCATACCTCAACACAAAGAGGAAACGTCCATGGGAGACTTAAAACCCCATATTTTGTATTTATTTCATTGAATTTTGTAAGCCCAAAGGGCAAACAAATTTATTACTAATAAAAGTTTACTTTCGTGGTTGTTTAAGCAAATTTAAATCCCGCGGTCCTTGAAAACATTGCATACGCATTTATACATCATATCATTGCATCACAGGTTTATTGTGCACAGGTTTCTTATCTTCTCGCTGTTTATTTCAGCAATGGCTCTTGAACAAACAGTTAAGGATCTCCAGGCACAAAATGCACAGTTCCAAGAGCTGATCCTGAACTTGTCCAAGGGGCAGGATAAATTGAAGACACTGTTGGCCAAGAAGACTAAGAAGACTAGAAGGTCAGGAGGCCTGATCAACATGGGAAGAAGGTTCAGAGGTCCTGTCAAGACCAAAGAACAGGTTGAAGATTATGAGTCTGAAGAGTCTGAGAAAGAGGGAGGCAGTCTCCACAACACAATGGGGGACTCTGATTCTGAAGCTAATTACTATCATGAGCCTAATGAAGATAAGTTCAAGATGCTGGTAGATAGAATGGATGCTATGGAATTGCAGAAGTCTTCTGGGATGGATTTTGAAGACCTGAGTTTGATATCTGGGGTAGTTATACCCATTGGTTTCAAGTTTCATACTTTCGTAGTTTATGATGGTGTCTCTTGTCCCAAGCTGCATCTGAGGTCTTATGTCCGGAGAATCCAACCCCATAATGCTGATAAGAAGTTGTGGATCCATTTCTTCCAAGAAAGCTTATCTGGAGGTTGAAGGACGGAATTCAACGCCTCATGAATAATTACACCATAGTGTTTGAGAGGACCCCACCTTCTGTGGAGAGTATGGTTGATCATATAACTAAAGGTGCAAAGGTGGAAGAGGTGGATATGGTTGATAAAGTGCCGGTGAGGATTACTTCCAAGGCCCCTGCCAAAATCACTCATAAGGGTCCAATTAAGATTACTGCTGAAGGCCCTGTGAAGATTGTTGCTGAAGCTAGAGTGGCTCCTATGATCATTACCACTCCTGGTCCTATTCCATACACTTCTGATAAAGCTGTGCCTTGGCATTATGGTTCTGATGTTAATATCCATGGTGTTAAGAAGGAACCCTTAGCTGATACGCTTGTTGTTGGTGAAAACCTTGATGTTGATAATATTGCTGGATCTAGTAAGATCACGAGAAGTGGAAGAGTTTTCTCTCCTCCAGTTACCTCCAAGAATACAGTTACTCCAACTACTACCTCCACTGCTGATGCTCGGGGAAAAGGTCCTATTATTGAACCCATACAAAGTGATGTGCCAGCTGCTGATGATCTTTCTAAGCAGATGGAAGAAGTACTAAAGATTATTCGCAAAAGTGATTATGACATTGTTGATCAATTGGGGCATACTCCCTCCAAGATTTCTATGTTGTCTTTATTGTTGTGTTCCGAGGCTCATGCCAAGGCCTTGATTAAATTTTTGAAGACTGCTCACGTTGTAAACACCCCAAATTTGCCCTCACCCATTCACACCATGGCTTGTGATCATTTCATATGCATAAACTCAATCATACCATCTCATATCACATTTTTGATTCACTGCATAGATTCAAAGTCATCTGCATCTAGGGTTTGTGATCTGAGCAATCCAAGAGCCTCTTGAGCCACTCCAAAAGTCATCAATCACTTCAAAGGGGTCTATATGTGTTCAAGCATCATATTATATCCTCTCAAAGTCAAGAATGCCAAAGAATCACAAGAACTGGGTTTGGTATGGAAACAAAGCCAGGTTTGACTGCACAGTTGACCTAAAATTAGGGTTTTGGTTTCAAAGGCCATAACTTCAAATTTTTTGGTCATTATTGTTTCTATTGGTCTCTATATGGTATAGGGAGTATGCATATCAATTTTCATGAAGAAATTCCATGGGGAAGTCATCTGATCAAGAGTTGACTTTCTGGACAAGTCAGTGCAAAATCAGGACATCTGAGGCCCCCAATGACCCAACCAAGGGGTTATCTTCATCATTTTGAGTGTATTTGATCTTTATTTGATCATGGAAGAAGGTTGAAGTTCACAAAATTCAAGAATTACAAGTTTTTGCAAAGTTGACTTTTTAGGGCATGGTTGACTTTTAATGAAATGTCATTTTATGCAACTTTTTCAACCCTTGCTTTTTGATCCAAAAGTGCTTCAAATGGAAAAACTTTGGTCATGAAAGTTGTAGATTATATCTTTCCCTTTTCAAAAAGTACAAGAACATGACCTAATTCATTTTGGATCAAAAGTTATGGTGTGTCAAAGTTGGCAAAAATCACTAATTTTCAAAATATGCACCAAATGAGAAATTTGCAAAATCATGTATCAAAGGCATTTGTGACTTCTAATTGACATCTAACCAATACACAAACATCACATGTAACCTAAAGTTCAGAATGGACCAAGAGTTTCTCATGTTTCATGGCTTGTGAGGCAAGATATTTCCATGTGAACTAAAAGTGAGCAAGTTGCAAAAGCTCATGATCATTTCCATCCACTTGCTGCCTATGTTGTTGAACCAGCCCTAGCCTTTCCCCTCACCTTGCTGCGCAGCCCACACCCCTTGTACCAAGCTAGAACTTGACCCATGCTTTCTCTTACATAAAGTTGACAATTTGCAAAAAGCACCATACCAATCACAAAAGCACAAGTCACATCACCTGACCAATAAGATTTGTTTATGTGGATCAAATGCCAGCCATTTCACATAACAAGCAAGCCTGAAGCAAGCCATAGCAACACATTCACATTTTCACTCTCACTTGCAAGAACATTCGAAACTCATTCCACAGGCCATGAACACTCAAACAAACTCCACTAATCATCTCACCATGCTTCATTGAACCCAAACCAACAAGACATAAGCCTGAAACCAGCAAGAACTCAACTTCCCCATTTTTCACTCTCAAAGCCAAAGCCTTCGAAACTCTTCATACAGGCCACAAACACTTGAACAAACTTCACAAACCTTCTCAAATCATCATCCTGATCACAAAGAACCCCTCACCCTTGCTTGAAACTGCCTGAATCATAAACACAGTTCTCACCTGAGCTTGAACAGAACTTGTTCAATCTCCCAGACTAGCCAACATAAACTCTTGCTAAGCATCCAGACATCATCAAGGGACCAAAGGGAGTGGTTTGCATCAAAGGAAGGGGTCAGAAAGTTGCAAGATTGAAAGCTTCGAAACTCAGGTAGCTCAAGAACTTTTTTTCCAGAAATGATTTTTAAAGTTCCTAAGTTGTTCTTTGTTGTTCACTGATCACTCTGATGCCTTTGGTTTTGAAAATGGTGAAGAGATGAGAGTTTAATCAGTTTCTGAAACTTTTTGCCCTAGGTTTTGTTTGATTCGATTCAGCTAGTTTAGAAGTGATAAATTTTGTTTGAATGGGGGTTTTGATTCGTGAGTGAGTGGGGATCATTTCCGTTTAATTAGATTTCATTTTAGATGCGTGTGGAGAGAGTTGGTGTTTTGGAGTGAACGGAGAAGATGACCGGAACACTGTTCCGGTCACCTGAGGGTCATTAACGGAAGGATTAGGGCATAATCATTAATTAGCTGATTTTGAATTTTGGCCGTAAGATTTGGCGCCAGGTCAATTCGCGCGCAGGCTTGTTTGAATCTGGACCCTAGGATTTGATTACTTTTCCTTTTTCAGTTTAAAATTCATTTTATTTTCATATTAATTCATTTGTTTTATACAATTTATTAAAAATAGCAAAAAGGCTTTAAAAATTATGAAATTTTTTACCACGAGTTTCATTAATTTTTAAAACACAAAAATATTTTTATTTTCATTTTTAGCATTAAAAAAGTATTTTTAAATATTTAAAAGTTTATTTTTAATTGATTAATGAAAATTAATTTATTAAAAATACTTTTAGGTATTTAAAAATCACCAAAAAATTCATGAAATGTTTTAAGACATTTAGAAACATTGTCCAACCTTCAAACCAAATTTATTTTTTGATCTTGATGCATTTTGAGAATTTCCCATGGAATTAAAATCATTTTTATGCATTATTTTGATCCAAACTTCCAAAAATCATTTCTGCCTAACCCTAAAGAGTTGGACCTTGATTCTTTTTGCATTGCATTGTGTTTAGCATGTAGTTTGTGAGATTAAATGGCCATGATTTGATCTTTCATTTTCAATTTGTTTGGTAATTTTCTTGTTAAGGAACCCTAAAACCCTAGAAAACTTAGAAAAATCATATCTTGAATTAGGATAAGAGTTGAGACCTCTCCTTTGGGCAGTGAGTTGGTATAGGATTAGGGATCCTTTGTGTGAATTTTCAATTTTTTATAATGTTGTTTGCTTCTGATTTTGGTTTGTGTTTGATGTATTGTTCATAAACCCTAATTTGGGCTTTCATATGCATCCATCTTGCCTTTGCATTCATACCTTGACTTGCCATGATATTTTATGCATCATAAGACATATTGAAAGCATGTTTGATCATTGCATCTTTCATTTTCCATGTTGTATGCCATATGCATCTCATAACTTTTCATGTATGTTCATGTGTCTTAACTTGTTCCATTTGCATCCATAAGTTTGTATGATCATCCACATGTGTTGTTCCTGGTTTGTAGCATCTCATAGCATCATTAACATCATGTATGTGCTTCTGGTTTGATTTTTCATCATACCATTTCATCTCATTTTGCATTGCATTGCACTTTCTTTTCTAACTTTTCAGGTGGTAAGTGACTTTGAGAAGTGAATTTGCCTTCACTTCTCATAACTTCTCTTCATCTCTTTTATGCATCCTTGCTGCATTTTACTTTGTGTTTGAGATTGAGCTTGCTCATCCTTCTTCTTCTCACTTTCTTTCCTCAAGCGACTTGACTTCTTAAATGAAGCATGTTGCTTTGCTTTTCCTGATCCTTTCTTCTGCTTCCTGGTGGTTCCATTGAAGATTGCTCCTGTAAACCTCACAAACCTTAGGAACAACCAAGCATGACAATGATTAGGGTTTTGATTAGTCCCCCATTTAGATTCTACCTCTGAGTCTCTTTGAGTCTTCTCTTCTCACCTCATAATCAAGGACTAAACTATAAAGGCTTTAAGGCTTTGTGATTAAGCTTATGCCTGCATCCTTCTATTAGGATGGAGTGTATAAATTTAATCCTAAGTGTTAAACCCTTAATGTGTTTAACTCCTTTAATCAATTCACTCAATAATCATCAAGACATCACACTTGTAACTTGGGCCTTGCATTAGGGTTCTAATTCTTCCTTAATTGGTTAAGAAGGACTAACCCTAGTGTTAATGGACAAGTCCCCCTCAAGTTGTCTTACAAATCATAAAATCCACTTCATCATCATGTCATTAAATAAAATCCACCTAATCAAAGGTTTGTTTTGTCATGAGTTTAATCCCTAATCATGGATTAAGTTGAGGAGCTTTCCTCAGCTTAAACATTCTCATCTATTATCCTTCTATTAGGATGGTGTAATGAGTCTGTTTAATCCCTGATTATGGCTTAATCTCATTACTTAACACTAAACAAAAACAACAAAAACATCTAATTAATCACAAGTAGGTTAATGATCTTAATCCTACACCAAAGGTGTTTAAGTGTGAGAAGCTGACTTCACACTTAAGGTATTCTCATTACCCCTAATTAGAGGGAAGATGTGATGAGTTTACTAAATCCATTGGTTTAGACTTAAGCTCATTAACTTATGACAAAATCCAAAAACAATAAAAGACTGAAAACACAAAAACAAACAATAATCGTCTCCTCCGGGATTCTTTTCTCATCTCATTCACTCACAAACGAGAGCTCGCTTCTTCCGTCTAATGCAAGACAGTTTGCACCTGAGCCAGACAGGTCATACACTTAAGCATAGACAAGTAAGCAGTTCACAAGTCAATTCATCTTTCAGTCTCTTTGGGTCGAACTACGGTGTTCTGACTTCCTCATTGCACGAGAGGATACGTAGGCATAACTTAACAGTTATCGAACAAAAGTCTCTGTACATTCCCCCTCTTTCTAGCTTCATTCTTTAGCCTCATGATCTTGAGCATCTCACTCTCATCCTCACACTGACACATCATTTATACACTTTCACTTCCTTTACACTAACACCTGTACATATTGTTTTCCAGCCCTTTTACACACAAATTGCATTGACACTACCCCTTTAAAACACAAATCTTTTAAGTGTGGATCCCGTCGAGTACGGCGGACAATCTGGGTGCTAATACCTTCCCAGGTTGTAACCAACCCCCTTTCTCAGTCTCTCTGGTTCGCAACCGTCTTATCCATGTCTTTCTAGGTCTATGCAGCATTGCCTTTCCTCCGGGATAAATATGCCTAGCTGGCGACTCTATTCATCTCCAGTGAGTTCACGGCTGTGTGTTCTCACTGTCCCTCTCGCCGACCGTTCGCGTCTGTACCTTTATTTGGGCCAGTCCCATTTATCGGGAGCGACAGCTTGGCGACTCTGCTGGGGACCCTTATACTGCAACCAGGGCTTCTGGTTCTTTTTGTGGGTTCCTCCTAGCGCTTGATTGATTTGTGTTTACTGGGGTGTTATGTGCTTATTTGTGTTTGTATTTTTGTATTTATTTTTTGCTTTATGTACAGTTGCTTTACTACTTCCTTTATAGCTTTGCATTATATCATATTGTCATACTGTGCTGCTGGCTGGATCTGTTTGTTTGCTTTGATGGGTGGGGTTCTACTGAGAGTTAAGGTCCTATACCTAGGACCTGAGTGACACCTAGGCTAGAGTGGTTCATATTCTTTCCCATTCCATCTCGGTCTGGTGCGGGAATATGAAACACGGTTCAGATATGGGTTTCTTCTTGAGAACTCTGTGTTGCATATTTCCTGCAATGCTAGGGCTATCTGGGAAGCCTGCTAAGTCTGGATGACCTTTAGTATTGACCTTCAGAAACTGAGGTGAATTAGAGGAGGAACTTTTATGGTCATTGTAAACACTGTACCTCCGGGTTAGAAGTGTTTACACTTCTCATAACTGATCCAAGTCTGAGGATCCTTGTTTTAGAACACCACCTGTGAGGGGGTTGGGCTGTTTACAGGTTTGCAGGTACCCTTGGCCTCAGCATACCCTATTACTTTGAGTTGATTAAGAATACTCCATGTTGGAACAGTTCTTGTGATTCTAAACCCTGGACATGTGACTCTTTATTTGAGTCCCCCACCTTGGTTACTGGACCTATAGACCTCCATCTGGATTTCTTGAATATACCTGGACTTATATCAGAGCATTTGATCAGATCCAGCTCAGTCACAAACCCTTGCATATCATTTGCATACATCCTCATTGCATCATTTTGACATTTGTTTATTTGTTTTTCAGGGTATCCATCTTCATTTTTGGCTTGGTTTTGACCCCATCATCAGTATAGACCTATCTTCATCAGCATCTGCTTCAGCTATCAGCTATCTGCTTCAGTCACCTGCATCAGCCAGTCAGTGGCCCATTTTTTAGTGTCATCATCAGCACCTATCTCCACTCATCCTCAACATCATGGCACCTAAAAAGAGCAACATCTCCTACCACTTCTTCCAGCCAGAACTAGCTGACATCAGGAGGATTCAGACCCTGATCACTCCAGACCATATACCACTGTTCAGGGAACACTATGGAGATATACTTGATGTGGTTATGGATTTGGACCCTTCGCAGAGGAGCCTGATTCACACTTGCCTTCAGTTTTATGATCCCCCACTGAGGTGTTTCACTTTTCAGGACTTTCAGCTGGGCCCTTTATTGGAAGAATACTCATCATTGGTTGGTATACCTATCAGGGGTGGAGTCCCTTTCAACCCTGAGATGGTCTTTCCTGGTAATGAAGAGGTAGCAAAGGCATTACATCTGGAACCAGTTCTGATTGGGCAGCATATGACTACTAAGGCTGGAATCCCTGGCCTGCATCTGGATTTCTTGATCTCTCAAGCTACCCTGAAAGCTTCTTTAGGAGAGTGGAAAGCAGTCTGTGCCTTATTGGCCCTGAGCATATATGGGATTATATTATTTGCAGATGAGCCTAGATTCATTAGCAAGAATGCAATCCATCTTTTCATCCTGAGGAACCCAGTGCCCACTTTATTGGGGGATTTTTACTACTCAGTGCACCAGAGGAATCAAAAACAGAGGGGAAAATTAGTGAGGTGTTGTTCTCCTTTGTTCCATACTTGGCTTCTCAGGCATCTACCCAAGACAGATGCATTTTTGAATCCTCATCAGCAGAGAAACTGGGCTAGAAGACTCACTGCTTTGACTTCAGCTGATATCAGGTGGTGCACTCAAAGCACAAAGGGCAGGGATATCATCACCAGTTGTGGGCATTTTCCCAATGTGCCCCTGATAGGAGTTAAGGGTAGCATTAATTACAATTCTCTGTTGCTCAAAAGGCAACTGGGCTATGCACTGGTCCACACTCCTAAGGCACAAGACTTGGCTGAGACTCTTTATTGTGAGAACAAGCCTAATCTGGCTATTGTTAGGCAGGCAGCCTGGGCCTGGGAAAATGTTCAAACTAAGGGAGTAACCATTCTGGGGAAGTGCAACAATGTAGCATCAGCATAATACTATGAATGGTCCCATGCCAGGGCTCAATTCTCTGGAATGCCCTTTACCATGGAGGATATGCCTGGACCATCCTCAGCACCACCCCCTGCCACTGTCAGTTTGGAGGAGTTTGAGGGTTTGAAAGAGAGAAATGAGAAGTTGACTCAGGCTTTGCAGAAGACCCTCCGGGAGAGGAGTGATGGTAGGTTGGACATTGAGAGGTTAGAGAAGCTGAGAGTAGAGCAGCTGGCTAAAATTGAGAAGTCTGAGGATTACATCAAGAAGTCTAGGGCTGGAGGACAAATTCTGAAGAATGCTTGCAAGGAAGCCCAGTTCCAGAAAGCCAGGACTGACTTGTATCTGAAAGAGAGTCAAGCTAGGTGGGTCAGGATCAATGAAGCCCGTACTCTGGAGGATAAGAGGGTCCAAGACAAGATAGAGCAGCTGGAAGCTAGTGCAAAGGAGCAGCAGGAAGCCCTGGCAGCAGCCCAGAGGGAGATATCAGAGCTAAAGATCAGAGCTGGGGTGAAGAGGTCAAAGGACCAAAGTCAACACAATAAGCTAACTGCAGCTGTTACTACCCGGAACCTCCTTATCAGGATTCTCACGGAGCGTCCAGCTGATCCTGTGACTGAAGCACTTCTCAAGGAAGTTCAGGAGGATGAGTTCGGTCTTGGTGTTTGACTATTTGCTTGTTGTTGCTTTCATTATATGTACTTTTATTTTCTTGTAATGTATTTTGACCCCTCAGAGGGCTTGTATTTGTAAACAAACTATGTACCATTTGCCTTTTGTAATATATGTATCAGTTTGTTCCATCCGAGTTTACTTCAAAAGCAACATCAACAGCATCTTCAAAGGTCTGGAAGGGTCAAAACTGAATGCCAAGTCGGATACCTTGAAAACAAATAAGCATACTGCATTGCATGCTAACCCTTTGTTTGTTTTGTAGGTTTTTGTTTTATTGTTGCTAACTCTGTTGTGATGTTCAGGAACTATTGCTCGACGCCGGGTATTTCCCCTCAACCGTCTGCACCGATATCCAACCCGTAACAACCTCCCGGGCATACAGATGGATCAGGTACAACAGGACCTTGCAGAGGTCAGAAATCAAATGGCAAACGAAAGATTGGAAATGAGAACTCAGATGACGCAGTTTATGGAAGTGATGAACAACATGGCTCAGAGCCAAGAAAGATTGAGAGCAATGGTGGAAAGGCAGAATCAAGAGGATCCCCATATAGGGACTGCTGGCACAAGCAACAATGAGAGGGTCCAACCTCATGTCAACCCTCCTGTATTCGGACCCCACCTTCATCCAGAGATCAACATCCCTGCCAATGTACAAGGGACTGCCACTGCAGGCAGAGTGCTGCAAGAAGACCCCCAGGAGGATCAGTTCACAGTAATGGGTGCTGGGGAGGAAGCTTATGACAGAAGGCTGGATGAAATAGCTGAGAAATTAAGATCCTTGGAGTCTCAAAACTCTTTGGGTTTTGATGTTATGGACATGGGCTTGGTAGACGGGGTCAGGATTCCCCATAAGTTTAAGCCTCCTTGTTTTGAAAAGTACAACGGGACTTCATGCCCCCGGACCCACTTACAGTCCTTTCTGGGGAGGCTGAAGGCCTATACCATGGACGAGAAACTCTGGATGTTTTATTTTGAGGACAACTTGACGGGAGCTTCAAGGGAATGGTACTCTCATCTGACTAGAGCCACCATCAGATGTTGGAAAGACCTGGCTGAGGCCTTTATCAGACAGTATCAGTACAACTTAGATATGGCACCCAACAGGACCCTCCTAATGGGAATGTCACAGTCGTCTAGAGAAAGTTTCCGAGAGTATGCCCAGAGATGGAGGCAATTGGCTGCTGCTGTTCAGCCACCTATGTCAGAGAGGGAGATGGCAGATATGTTTATGAATACCCTCCAGGGAACATACATTGACAGGCTAGCTGCTTTCTCTTCCACTAGCTTTGCAGATGTTGTCATAGCTGGAGAGAGAATTGAGAGCCTGTTAAAGATGGGCAAAATTTCTGACAACGGTACCAGCTCGTCCAGCAATGCAAGGAAGCCTTTTGCAGGCCCAAGAAGAACTGGTGAAACCAATGCTATCCATGCCAACAGGGGCAGACCCCAGTATGTTCATAGGTCTGTAGCAGCAGTCACCATTCCCGCTCCAGCTCATCCACAACCAGCTTATCAACCTCCGCAACAAAATTATCAGCAACAACCTCAGTACCAGCAACACACTCAGTATCCTCCGAGAAATTACAACAACACCAACAACAACAATCAGCAAAGACCGTTCCAACAGAGACCTTCTCAGGCCAATAGGGTGATCGATCCGATCCCTATGCCATATGCTACATTACTGCCACAACTCCTGAAACTCAACCTAGTTGAGCTAAGGACGTTGGCACCTTCAGATCCTAATAGTCTACCCAGAAATTATGACTCCAACGCCAGATGTGCTTTTCATTCAAATGCACCTGACCACAGTACAGAAAAGT
This sequence comes from Lathyrus aphaca, assembly GCA_963966055.1. Classification (NCBI taxonomy): domain Eukaryota; kingdom Viridiplantae; phylum Streptophyta; class Magnoliopsida; order Fabales; family Fabaceae; genus Lathyrus; species Lathyrus aphaca. Next base: position 507,465,593 of record OZ014520.1, read on the forward strand.
GCAGAGCCTTGCACATGAAGGTACAAGACCTGGTAGACTCTAAAGCTCTGAACTTCGCACCACCACCCAATGTTAACAAGAACCCTATGCCAAACCACGGTGGTCCCATAATCAATGCTATTGAAGAAGACAAACCGTCTTATTTAATAACCAGTGTGAGTCAGATTCGGACACCGTTGGTAGAGATTAAAGCTCAACTCCTCGAATGTCAAATGTTCCCGGGATGTGAGCTAGGGTGTGCCTACTGCAACATTTCAGTAAATGGCTGTGATAATTTGAGAGATGGCATAAATGGTATCATCCAGAGTGGCCTGCTTCAGATTACAACATCAATTCCTACCAATCCATCAACCTCATCAGCAACAATTCCTGTGTCTTCTACAAATACAACAACCATTGTTCCAAGCAACTCTTCAATTTCATCAACAAGTGCTTCATCTGTTCTTTCAATGGACCAAATATCAGCAAACATCCCTTCTACAACTTCAGCACCACTTCATTCAGAAACTCCTACAACAACAACACCCATCTTTCCAACAATGTCTCCTACAACTTCAGCAGCAAATGTCTCAACAGTTACGATTTATTACGATCCTGAAAATGATTCTGCCTACAACTCACAAAGTGCTACTCCCATCAGAGCACCAGTCACGATATACTACGATCCACAGACTATCATAATCCCTTCCGCAGCTGCAATCAGTCCAGTCACTATCACAGTGCCTGGGCCAGTACCTTATGAAAGCAATAATGCCATCCCCTTGCATTACGGCTCTGATCTATACTGCGAAGGACAAAAAATCACTTTTGAATCATCAACCCCTGCACCACAAATAGACAATGTGGGAGGAGGCGGAGGCTTCACTCGAAGCAGACGTCTCTTTGCTCCACAAATTCAAAGACCCACTGCCGAAGCAGAAGCTGCTGCCAAGGCAAAAGGGAAGAGCTTGGTGCAGGAAGAGCAGATTGTTAAAGAAGCTTTGAAAACACCCTTTGATCAAGAAGTTGATGAGTTCATGAGAATCATCAAGAAAAGTGATTACAAAATAGTGGATCAGCTTCACCAGACGCCTTCCAAGATCTCAATCCTATCATTGCTTATGTGCTCCGAGGCTCATCGGAACGCATTACTAAAAGTATTGCACGCAGCTTATGTGCCTGAAGAGATCACAGTCAATCAGTTGGAAGCTGTGGTGGGAAATGTCAATGCTAGTCATGGACTAGGGTTCACCAACACTGATTTGACTACGGAAGGCCGCAACCATAACAAGGCTTTGCACATTACCATGGAATGTAAAGGTGCAGTCCTTTCCCATGTGCTGGTAGACACGGGGTCATCCCTCAATGTCTTACCTAAAAAAGCCCTTGTGAAGCTAGAATATGACGGATTGGCATTACGACCCAGCAACCTGGTGGTGAGAGCCTTTGATGGTTCTAAGAGATCGGTTCTGGGTGAGATTGAGTTGCCTATAACGATTGGCCCACAAACTTTCAAAACGACCTTCTACATGATGGATATACAGCCTGCCTACAGCTGTCTATTGGGTAGGCCATGGATTCACGCTGCTGGCGTCGTGACCTCAACCCTTCACCAGAAGTTAAAATTCGAGTGGGAGGGTCAAGTCGTTACTATCTGTGGAGAGGAGGATATTTTTGTTAGCCACCTGGCTACCTACAAATACATTGAGATGGATGGGGAGATCCACGAAACAATGAGTCAAGGGTTTGAGGCCTTGAACATAAATGAAACATCTGCTGTACCTGGAACCTCAATGACATCATACCAACAAGCCCGGAAGGTTGTTGAGGAAGGAACTGCCCAAGGCTGGGGCAAATTGTTACCTGTGGAGAAGAAAGAGGATAGATTTGGGTTGGGTTACAAACCAACTCAACAAGATCAAGCAGAGGCTGCTAAGGAGCCCAACTTTGTTAGTGGGGGGATGCTCACCCCTGATGCTGTCAACAATTTGGAAGATGAGGATGAAAGCGACCGCGACCTGGAGAGTTGGATCCGTCCAAAGATCCCGGGGAGCAGTATCTCGAACTGGTCTTCCCAGGAAATTATAAGAGTTACTCATGCAGAGTAATTATTATTTCCTGTATTTTTATAGCATGCATCAAAGTCTTGCATCTTGCCCAAGATGACAAGACTCATTTTGTAATCGGGCCATCTGTACTTTTTGTGCAACAAGATTAATCAATGAAATATCAGACATCTTTTGCAAATGAGTCTTTTTCTTTTCCGCTCACTGTTTTTCCATTTTTCTTTTTGTACAAAAAATAAATGGCAGTGTTTTCAAAATGACAACTTTATTTCACTTTTCTAAACAAGATTAAAATCAAATCACTAAAATGAACAACTAAACCCTTGCAGAGTGTGCCTTCCAGACAGCACCGACAACAGCACGGCTATGACTTCGTATGACTTTGACAATCCGATCAATCAAGCTGATGAAGGGGTTGAAGAAGAATATGAGCTTCCTGAAGAGCTATCCAGGTTGTTGAGACAAGAGGAAAAGGTTATTACTCCTCACCAGGAGGAGGTGGAAACAATCAATCTTGGTACAGATGAAGACGTGAAAGAAGTTAAAATCGGGGCCTGCTTACAAGACTCAGTGAAGAGACAAATGATTGACCTGCTTCAAGAGTATGTGGACGTGTTCGCTTGGTCTTATCAGGATATGCCAGGGTTGGACACCGACATTGTTGTGCACAAGCTGCCTTTGAGAGAAGGATGCCCGCCGGTTAAACAAAAGCTACGCCGTACTCGTCCAGACATGGCAATGAAAATCAAGGAGGAGGTACAAAAGCAATGGGACGCCGGGTTCCTTGCCGTAACTAGCTATCCACCGTGGGTTGCTAACATAGTACCTGTGCCTAAGAAAGATGGCAAAGTAAGAATGTGTGTTGACTACCGGGATCTGAACAGAGCCAGCCCGAAAGATGATTTCCCATTACCTCACATTGATGTATTGGTGGATAATACGGCTCAATTCTCGGTATTCTCCTTCATGGATGGATTCTCAGGATACAATCAGATTAAAATGTCACCTGAAGACATGGAGAAGACAACCTTCATCACACCCTGGGGCACGTTCTGCTACAAGGTAATGCCATTTGGGCTCAAGAATGCCGGTGCGACGTATCAATGGGCTATGGTGACATTATTCCACGACATGATCCATAAAGAAATAGAATGTTATGTGGATGACATGATCTCCAAGTCCCTTACTGAAGAAGATCATCTGGTAAATCTGCTAAAGTTGTTCAAGCGTCTGAGGAAGTATCAACTGAAGTTGAACCCCAACAAATGCACATTCGGGGTGCGATCTGGTAAACTGCTGGGATTTATTGTGTGAGAAAGGGATTGAAGTTGACCCTGATAAAGTCAAAGCCATTCAAGAAATGCCTGCACCAAAGACAGAGAAAGAAGTTCGAGGATTCTTAGGACGATTGAACTACATCTCAAGGTTCATATCTCACCTTACAGCAACTTGTGAGCCTTTGTTCAAGCTATTGAGGAAGGAACAGACTGTCAGGTGGAACAAAGACTGCCAGAAGGCCTTTGACAAGATCAAGGAATACTTACAAGAACCTCCAATCCTTATGCCTCCAGTTGAAGGAAGACCTCTGATAATGTACTTGACAGTATTAGAAGAGTCAATGGGGTGTGTGCTGGGCCAGCATGACGAGCCTGGTCGAAAAGAGTATGCAATATACTACCTAAGCAAAAAGTTTACCGACTGTGAACAACGTTATTCACTGCTCGAGAAAACTTGCTGTGCTTTAGCGTGGGCTGCTCACCGACTGAGACAGTATATGTTGACCCACACTACCTTATTGATCTCAAAGATGGACCCAGTCAAGTACATATTTGAGAAGCCAGCACTTACCGGAGGGGTTGCAAGATGGCAAATGATCCTTACAGAGTATGACATCCAATACACATCTCAGAAAGCCATCAAGGGCAGTGTATTGTCTGAATATCTTGCTGAGCAACCTATTGATGATTACCAGCCTATGAGATTTGACTTCCCTGATGAAGACATCATGTTCATAAAAGAAAAAGATCATGAAGAGCCTGTTCACACTGAAGGGCCCGACCCAGAAGAAGAATGGACTATGATGTTTGATGGGGCTGTTAACATGAATGGTCGTGGCGTTGGTGCAGTACTCATTACACCTAAAGGAGTTCACATGCCTTTCTCGGCAAAACTCACCTTTAACTGCACTAACAACGAAGCTGAATACGAAGCTTGCATTATGGGTCTTGAGGAAGCCATTGACCTCAGGATCAAGACATTGACCGTATTCGGAGATTCAACTTTGGTAATCAATCAAACCAACGGCAAATGGTACACCCACCAAGATCACTTGATACCTTACAGGGATTATACAAGGAGGTTATTGACTTTCTTCACAACGGTCAAGCTTGAGTATATCCCTCGGGACGAGAATCAGTTTGCAGATGCTCTGGCTACCATTTCGTCCATGATCAAAGTTCAAGCTGCTAACTTTGTACCTCAGATTTCAGTATCCAGACTTGACAGACCAGCATATGTGTTCACAGCAGATGGTGTCAAAGATGATAAGCCTTGGTTCCATGATATTAAGTGCTTTTTGGAGGATCAGACATACCCACCTGGGGCATCTACCAATGACAAGAAGACTTTGAGAAGGCTTGCTGGTAGTTTCTTTCTGAACACTGATGGGTCTTTATACAAAAGGAACTTTGATATGGTACTCCTCAGATGTGTTGACAAGACGGAAGAAGATTTGTTGATGCATGAAGTGCACGAAGGATCTTTTGGTACTCATGCTGGAGGACATGCCATGGCTAAGAAATTGCTAAGGTCAGGTTACTACTGGATCACAATGGATGCTGACTGTTGTACCTACGCCAGAAAATGCCATAAATGCCAGATCTATGCAGATAAGGTGCATGTACCTCCCAACCCTTTGAACATAATGTCTTCACCATGGCCCTTTGCTATGTGGGGCATTGATATGATTGGCAAGATTGAGCCAACTGCTTCAAATGGCCACAGATTCATCCTGGTCGCCATTGACTACTTCACCAAGTGGGTCGAAGTAGCTTCCTATGCCAACGTTACAAGACAAGTAGTAGCCAGATTTCTGAAAAGAGATATCATCTGTCGGTATGGAGTGCCCGAGCGAATCATTAATGATAATGGTTCCAATCTAAACAACAAGATGATGGCAGAGCTGTGCCGGGACTTCAAGATTCAGCATCACAATTCTTCTCCTTACAGGCCAAAGATGAACGACGCTGTTGAGGCAGCAAATAAGAACATCAAGAAGATTGTACAGAAGATGGTAGTCACCTACAAAGACTGGCATGAAATGCTACCATTTGCCTTGCATGGGTACCGAACGTCAATCAAAACGTCCACTGGGGCAACACCGTATCAGCTTGTGTATGGTGTGGAAGCAGTCCTACCTGTCGAAGTTGAATTACCCTCTCTACGGGTATTGATGGATGTTAAGCTGAGTGAAGCAGAATGGGTTCGGGCCCGATACGAACAACTGAGTCTGATCGAAGAGAAAAGATTGGCTGCGATCTGTCATGGGCAGTTATATCAGAAGAGAATGAAGAAAGCCTTCGATCAGAAAGTCAGGCACCGAGAGTACCAAGTAGGAGATCTTGTGCTGAAAAGAATCCTCCATCCTCATACAGACCACAGGGGCAAGTGGACTCCAAATTATGAAGGACCATTCATAGTAAAGAAAGTTTTCTTTGGTGGAGCACTGATGCTCAGCACCATGGATGGTGAAGATTTCCCGTCCCCTGTGAACTCAGATGCAGTTAAAAAATACTTCGCATAAAAGACCCGCTGTACATAAAAACAGAATGTAAGTCCAGGCAAAAATAGGGCATCCCGGCGAGTCAAAAACAGAATAAAAGACTCGGGCAAAAATAAGGGAAAATAAGCAAAAAAATGTGTACACCCGCTGAGTTGAAAAGCCGCATTGGACAGCTCAGGCAAAAATGGGTATCCCGATGGATTGAAAACCCGAAAGGGCGATCCATGCAAAATAAGGGAATAAGCGAACAACTGCACTCTGAATTCGTCTGTATCACTTACAACTTGGTAAGCTTCGAAAGGATCAAGCTTCAATCAGAATCAACATTCTTCAGAAAGCAAGATGAGAAGAACGTCAAAAGTCATACGAGTCATAGTAAAGGGGAAGCTCCTTAAAGCGTCATCAACATTGCCAACATTTTGTTTCTCAATTTGTAACAATCTCCTCATTCCAGGGGATATGTTTCTCCGACTGTATCTCGCCAATTCAGGGCATATGAATTAATAAAATCAGATTTTCAGTCATGTCTCGCCTTGTACATTTTTATTTATTTATTTGCAAAAAATGTCTGATGTCTAAAAGGAAAACTGATTGCATAGAATACAGATGTTTATCTTCAAATAAAAACATGCTTGCAGGAAATATACTTACTCTCAGAGGTGTCTGAACTCCTATGACGGAATCCAGTAAAGGATACCTCGGGATTACTTGAGCATTTCTCTATCTTTTCAGGATTGCAGGAATCTAGAGCGCAACTTGGGGCATGTAAACTTCATCCCAGCAAGCTGACAAGTTAACACTCAGCCTTAGCACCCGAAGTGTCTTCTCCCCAGCTGAGTTGCCACTTATCACTTCTCCCCATCAGAGTTGCCAGGCATCACAGAAGGTGCCCATATCCCCGGCTGAGTCAAGAATCCACCTCAGCAGAATTTCTAGGGAGGTCTTTTGGAGATCTCTCTTTCTCCCCAGCCGAGTTGCCATTTCATCCTCAGCCGAGTACAAAAGTCAGGGAACCTCCTCCCCACAGAGCTCCAGCCTCTATCCAGAAGAACAGCGCACAGAGGGATCACAACAGAGTAAAGAAAGCCTCTTCAAACCCCAGCTGGGTCCCTCATTATCAGGATGGGTCTATCAGTGACCTATTCCCCCAAGCAGATATCATTTTATCAGATCTACTAACAATCTCATCCCCAGCTGGGATGTCCATCTCAAACAAGCTCGACCGGAGATCTTCGCGGCATCGGGATCCGAATCCCGGTTTGGTATCTTTGCATAATCATAGCATTCGCATCATATTCACCCACAAAGCGTAGCATTCCGTCTAATACGGAGCATTAAGGCAAAAATCAAACATAATCATAAGCCTTGTTTTGAATCAACACTTGTGAATAATGACAATCCATCAATATACAGAATACTTTCCCCAAAATCCCCAGCAGAGATTCCCCAGCAAAAGCAGTTGCCTCACATTCACAAACACCGGTATATACTCCCTTCGGCACCCGTCCGTGTCAATACTCCCCAGTAAAGTCGCCTAAACACTCTGTGCAGACAGTACCACTCGTATTACAGATACTTTTTGACACCTGTCTGTGTCATAACCCCAGCAGAAAGCCAAAGACGTCCCTTTTTTCACTCACATATGCTTACATACTTACAATCCTTTGACACCCGTCCGTGTCATATCCCCAGCGCAGTCGCCTACACTTTGTATATCGGATACTTGTTCATATCACACTCTTGTCCTTTTGACACTCGTCCGTGTCGCTCTCCCCAGCAGTTAAACACTCATCTGTACACCACTCACTCTTATACAGATACTCATCCGTATCTTGTATATACCACTTATATATCCCCACAGATTCAACACTAGTCCTTGTTCTTTGTTAACTCGTTGATACTCGTCCGTACCATCATCTCAGAGCACGCGTCGAGAGTTTGTTTCTACATGATACTCGTCCGTATCATAGTCTTAAGGATGCTCGTCCGCATCTTTAATCCATACACTGTGTCAAACACTTTTGTCTTCTTGAATATAGATACTCGCCTGTGTCTACTATTCCCCAGAAGAGTCCCTTCAGATTCAACACTTGTCCGTGTTCCCTGTTAACCAGTTGATACTCGTCCGTATCATCATCTTTGAACACGTGTCAGTATTTGTTTCTACCCGACACCCGTCCGTATCGTAGTCTTAGGGATGCTCGTCCGCATCTTTAATCTATACACAATGCCAAACACTTACCCCTTTGTTTCTTGGATGTAAACACTCGTCCATGTTTACTATGCCCCAGTAGATCACCGACAAACAAATTTTCTTTTTTATCTGACACTCGTCCTGTGTCATGATAAACCTTGAGAGCAGCTGTACCCTGCTAGGTGGTCGTCCTCCACCTCTTGATGGTCGTCCTCCATCATGCTCATCCGATGGCCGTCCCCATCGTTGATATTTAGCAGCCGTCCCCTGCTAGGTGGTCGTCCTCCACCTTTTGATGATCGTCCTTCATCATTTTTATCCAATGGCCGTCCCCATTGTTTATTTTGGTTATCTGACATTCGTCCTATGTCATGAAAAACCTTGAGAGCAGCCGTCCCCTGCTAGGTGGTCTTCCTCCACCTCTTGATGGTCGTCCTCCATCATGCTCATCCGATGGCCGTCCCCATCGTTGACCTTTTATCCGGCATTCGTCCTATGTCGCGATATTTTCGGCAGCCGTACCCTGCCAGGTGGTCGTCCTCCACCTTAGATGACCGTCCCTCATCTTAACCCAACAGAGCAGCCGTCCCCTTCTAGGTGATCGTCCTTCACCTTTGATGACCGTACCTCATCATCTGTTTATTTCATTTATTCTTTAACCCGATGGCCGTCCCCATCGTGGTCCCTTTTCTTTTTAACCCGATGGCCGTCCCCATCGTTGGTTACTTTACTTTATGAACTTGATGGCCGTCCCCATCATGTTTCATTAATCCCCAGAGAATTTTACAGCTTTATCTTGATGGCCGTCCCCATCATAATTCTTTTATCCCCAGCATGTCGGCCGTCCCCGTCATTGCTTTATTTTCCGCACTTTTCCCAGCATGTCGGCCGTCCCCATCATTGCTCTTTACCCAGCAGTCGTCCTCTGCTCGACGGTCGTCCTCCGTCGCCCACACTTTACAATATACTTTATTTTCCTTTACAATCTATATCCCTTTTCTTCTTCATTCTGTGAGTGCAAATTTTGGACTGTCTTTGGTATTCAACCACAAGTTATCTTGTTTGCCTGTTAAGCCGTCGCTTACATCCTGCACAACTAACTCATGTTTGAATAGGGGCAGCTGTAAACACCCCAAATTTTCCCTCACCCATTCACACCATGTCTTGTGATCATTTCATATGCATAAACTCAATCATACCATCTCATATCACATTTTTGATTCACTGCATAGATTCAAAGTCATCTGCATCTAGGGTTTGTGATCTGAGCAATCCAAGAGCCTCTTGAGCCACTCCAAAAGTCATCAATAACTTCAAAGGTGTCTATATGTGTTCAAGCATCATATTATATCCTCTCAAAGTCAAGAATGCCAAAGAATCACAAGAACTGGGTTTGGTATGGAAACAGAGCCAGGTTTGACTGCACAATTGACCTAAAATTAGGGTTTTGGTTTCAAAGGCCATAACTTCAAATTTTTTGGTCATTCTTGTTTCTATTGGTCTCTATATGGTATAGGGAGTATGCATATCAATTTTCATGAAGAAATTCCATGGGGAAGTCATCTGATCAAGAGTTGACTTTCTGGACAAGTCAGTGCAAAATCAGGACATCTGAGGCCCCCAATGACCCAACCAAGGGGTGATCTTCATCATTTTGAGTGTATTTGATCTTTATTTGATCATGGAAGAAGGTTGAAGTTCACAAAATTCAAGAATTACAAGTTTTTGCAAAGTTGACTTTTTAGGGCATGGTTGACTTTTAATGAAATGTCATTTTATGCAACTTTTTCAACCCTTGCTTTTTGATCCAAAAGTGCTTCAAATGGAAAAACTTTGGTCATGAAAGTTGTATATTAGATCTTTCCCTTTTCAAAAAGTACAAGAACATGACCTAATTCATTTTGGATCAAAAGTTATGGTGTGTCAAAGTTGGCAAAAATCACTAATTTTCAAAATATGCACCAAATGAGAAATTTGCAAAATCATGTATCAAAGGCATTTGTGACTTCTAATTGACATCAAACCAATACAGAAACATCACATGTAACCTAAATTTCAGAATGGACCAAGAGTTTCTCATGTTTCATGGCTTGTGAGGCAAGATATTTCCATGTGAACTAAAAGTGAGCAAGTTGCAAAAGCTCATGATCATTTCCATCCACTTGCTGCCTATGTTGCTGAACCAGCCCTAGCCTTTCCCCTCACCTTGCTGCGCAGCCCACACCCCTTGTACCAAGCTAGAACTTGACCCATGCTTTCTCTTACATAAAGTTGACAATTTGCAAAAAGCACCATACCAATCACAAAAGCACAAGTCACATCACCTGACCAATAAGATTTGTTTATGTGGATCAAATGCCAGCCATTTCACATAACAAGCAAGCCTGAAGCAAGCCATAGCAACACATTCACATTTTCACTCTCACTTGCAAGAACATTCGAAACTCATTCCACAGGCCATGAACACTCAAACAAACTCCACTAATCATCTCACCATGCTTCATTTAACCCAAACCAACAAGACATAAGCCTGAAACCAGCAAGAACTCAACTTCCCCATTTTTCACTCTCAAAGCCAAAGCCTTCGAAACTTTTCATACAGGCCACAAACACTTGAACAGACTTCACAAACCTTCTCAAATCATCATCCTGATCACAAAGAACCCCTCACCCTTGCTTGAAACTGCCTGAATCATAAACACAGTTCTCACCTGAGCTTGAACAGAACTTGTTCAATCTCCCAGACTAGCCAACATAAACTCTTGCTAAGCATCCAGACATCATCAAGGGACCAAAGGGAGTGGTTTGCATCAAAGGAAGGGGTCAGAAAGTTGCAAGATTGAAAGCTTCGAAACTCAGGTAGCTCAAGAACTTTTTTTCCAGAAATGATTTTTAAAGTTCCTAAGTTGTTCTTTGTTGTTCACTGATCACTCTGATGCCTTTGGTTTTGAAAATGGTGAAGAGATGAGAGTTTAATCAGTTTCTGAAACTTTTTGCCCTAGGTTTTGTTTGATTCGATTCAGCTAGTTTAGAAGTGATAAATTTTGTTTGAATGGGGGTTTTGATTCGTGAGTGAGTGGGGATCATTTCCGTTTAATTAGATTTCATTTTAGATACGTGTGGAGAGAGTTGGTGTTTTGGAGTGAACGGAGAAGATGACCGGAACACTGTTCCGGTCACCTGAGGGTCATTAACGGCAGGATTAGGGCATAATCATTAATTAGCTGATTTTGAATTTTGGCCGTAAGATTTAGCGCCAGGTCAATTCGCGCGCAGGCTTGTTTGAATCTGGACCCTAGGATTTGATTACTTTTCCTTTTTCAGTTTAAAATTCATTTTATTTTCATATTAATTCATTTGTTTTATACAATTTATTAAAAATAGCAAAAAGGCTTTAAAAATTATGAAATTTTTTACCAAGAGTTTCATTAATTTTTAAAACACAAAAATATTTTTATTTTCATTTTTAGCATTAAAAAAGTATTTTTAAATATTTAAAAGTTTATTTTTAATTGATTAATGAAAATTAATTTATTAAAAATACTTTTAGGTATTTAAAAATCACCAAAAAATTCATGAAATGTTTTAAGACATTTAGAAACATTGTCCAACCTTCAAACCAAATTTATTTTTTGATCTTGATGCATTTTGAGAATTTCCCATGGAATTAAAATCATTTTTATGCATTATTTTGATCCAAACTTCCAAAAATCATTTCTGCCTAACCCTAAAGAGTTGGACCTTGATTCTTTTTGCATTGCATTGTGTTTAGCATGTAGTTTGTGAGATTAAATGGCCATGATTTGATCTTTCATTTTCAATTTGTTTGGTAATTTTCTTGTTAAGGAACCCTAAAACCCTAGAAAACTTAGAAAAATCATATCTTGAATTAGGATAAGAGTTGAGACCTCTCCTTTGGGCAGTGAGTTGGTATAGGATTAGGGATCCTTTGTGTGCATTTTCAATTTTTTATAATGTTGTTTGCTTCTGATTTTGGTTTGTGTTTGATGTATTGTTCATAAACCCTAATTTGGGCTTTCATATGCATCCATCTTGCCTTTGCATTCATACCTTGACTTGCCATGATATTTTATGCATCATAAGACATATTGAAAGCATGTTTGATCATTGCATCTTTCATTTTCCATGTTGTATGCCATATGCATCTCATAACTTTTCATGTATGTTCATGTGTCTTAACTTGTTCCATTTGCATCCATAAGTTTGTATGATCATCCACATGTGTTGTTCCTGGTTTGTAGCATCTCATAGCATCATTAACATCATGTATGTGCTTCTGTTTTGATTTTTCATCATACCATTTCATCTCATTTTGCATTGCATTGCACTTTCTTTTCTAACTTTTCAGGTGGTAAGTGACTTTGAGAAGTGAATTTGCCTTCACTTCTCATAACTTCTCTTCATCTCTTTTATGCATCCTTGCTGCATTTTACTTTGTGTTTGAGATTGAGCTTGCTCATCCTTCTTCTTCTCACTTTCTTTCCTCAAGTGACTTGACTTCTTAAATGAAGCATGTTGCTTTGCTTCTCCTGATCCTTTCTTCTGCTTCCTGGTGGTTCCATTGAAGATTGCTCCTGTAAACCTCACAAACCTTAGGAACAACCAAGCATGACAATGATTAGGGTTTTGATTAGTCCCCCATTTAGATTCTACCTCTGAGTCTCTTTGAGTCTTCTCTTCTCACCTCATAATCAAGGACTAAACTATAAAGGCTTTAAGGCTTTGTGATTAAGCTTATGCCTGCATCCTTCTATTAGGATGGAGTGTATAACTTTAATCCTAAGTGTTAAACCCTTAATGTGTTTAACTCCTTTAATCAATTCACTCAATAATCATCAAGACATCACACTTGTAACTTGGGCCTTGCATTAGGGTTCTAATTCTTCCTTAATTGGTTAAGAAGGACTAACCCTAGTGTTAATGGACAAGTCCCCCTCATGTTGTCTTACAAATCATAAAATCCACTTCATCATCATGTCATTAAATAAAATCCACCTAATCAAAGGTTTGTTTTGTCATGAGTTTAATCCCTAATCATGGATTAAGTTGAGGAGCTTTCCTCAGCTTAAACATTCTCATCTATTATCCTTCTATTAGGATGGTGTAATGAGTCTGTTTAATCCCTGATTATGGCTTAATCTCATTACTTAACACTAAACAAAAACAACAAAAACATCTAATTAATCGCAAGTAGGTTAATGATCTTAATCCTACACCAAAGGTGTTTAAGTGTGAGAAGCTGACTTCACACTTAAGGTATTCTCATTACCCCTAATCAGAGGGAAGATGTGATGAGTTTACTAAATCCATTGGTTTAGACTTAAGCTCATTAACTTATGACAAAATCCAAAAACAATAAAAGACTGAAAACACAAAAACAAACAATAATCGTCTCCTCCGGGATTCTTTTCTCATCTCATTCACTCACAAACGAGAGCTCGCTTCTTCCGTCTAATGCAAGACAGTTTGCACCTGAGCCAGACAGGTCATACACTTAAGCATAGACAAGTAAGCAGTTCACAAGTCAATTCATCTTTCAGTCTCTTTGGGTCGAACTACGGTGTTCTGACTTCCTCATTGCACGAGAGGATACGTAGGCATAACTTAACAGTTATCGAACAAAAGTCTCTGTACATTCCCCCTCTTTCTAGCTTCATTCTTTAGCCTCATGATCTTGAGCATCTCACTCTCATCCTCACACTGACACATCATTTATACACTTTCACTTCCTTTACACTGACACCTGTACATATGGTTTTCCAGCCCTTTTACACACAAATTGCACTGACACTACCCCTTTAAAACACAAATCTTTTAAGCGTGGATCCCGTCGAGTACGGCGGACAATCTGGGTGCTAATACCTTCCCAGGTTGTAACCAACCCCCTTTCTCAGTCTCTCTGGTTCGCAACCGTCTTATCCATGTCTTTCTAGGTCTATGCAGCATTGCCTTTCCTCCGGGATAAAAATGCCTAGCTGGCGACTCTATTCATCTCCAGTGAGTTCACGGCTGTGTGTTCTCACTGTCCCTCTCGCCGACCGTTCGCGTCTGTACCTTTATTTGGGCCAGTCCCATTTATCGGGAGCGACACACGTGCCAAATGAGATTTCTGTAGATCAGTTTGAAAATTGTGTTGCACACTTGACCTATGATAATGGGTTAGGTTTCTCCGATGCTGATTTGACTCCGGCCAAAAGGGATCATAACCGGGCTCTACATATCTCTATTGAATGTAGGGGCACTACCCTGTCACATGTGTTAATAGACAATGGTTCCTCATTGAATGTGTTGCCCAAAGAAGTTTTGAATAAGCTTAGTCCTGAAGATGCTGTGTTGAAGCCCAGTAATATAGTGGTGAAGGCTTTTGATGGCTCGAGAAGAGTGGTGCATGGAGAAATTGATCTCCCAATCAAAGTAGGTTCTCAGGTCTTCAATGCTACCTTTTATGTCATGGATATTCGTCCGTCGTATTCTTGTTTGCTTGGGCGTCCCTGGATCCATGGGGCAGGTGCTGTAACTTCTACTTTACATCAGAAGCTGAGGTATCCAGTAGAAGGAAAAGTTGTCACTGTTTACGGAGAGGAAGGATATATAGTTAGCCATGTGAACACCTTTAAGTATCTTGAAGTGGAAGGTGAATATGTTGAAACTCCGTGCCAGACATTTGAAGTGGTTCCTTGGGTTGTTAATAATTATGAAGCTCCTCCTGTTGTCAAGAAAGTTCCTGTGGTCACCAGGGTACCTCCTACAATGGCATCCCTCAAAGATGCTAGAGCTGTGGTGGATGAAGGTGGTTGTATTATTTGGGGTCAGCTTCCTGACATTCCTTACAAATCTGACAAGTTTGGTCTGGGTTTCACTGCAGAGTCCCAGAAGGTTGTTCGTCGTGCTCGTGCTGTTCGTATCACCAATCAGGGGATTATGAAAGATCAGATCAATGTTGTGGGTGACTATGAGGAAGATTATAATCTGGATGCTTGGATTTTTCCTACTGTGGGTGCTGGGCTCAATAACTGGAAAGCTGAAGATGTTATTCCTATCTCCTTTAGTCAAGAGTAAATACTATTACTGTGTTGTTACTTTTTAAGTTTCTAATTTCTGAACAATTAAACTCTTAAGCCTTGTGCCTTACCCGGGGCACAATGGTGTGCTTGTTACGGGATGTCATTTCATTTGCATATTTCATTCAATAAAAATCAGTGGACGTTTCGTTTTCGTAAATATTGTGTTCCTTGTCTTTCTTTTCTTTTATTTTTATTTTATCAACTATGTGTTCTTACACACACCCACATCACTAAAATGCAGATCCTCATCCACTCTGGATCCTGTTGATAATAGTTCTACTATTGCCAATTATAATTTCGAGAATCCGATCTATCAAGCTGAAGATGGAAAGGAGGACGATTGTGAAGTACCTGTAGAGCTTGCTAGGTTGTTACAACAAGAAGAGAAAGCTATACAGCCACATGAAGAGCCAGTCGAAGTTGTGAATCTGGGAACTGAAGAAAACAGGAAAGAGGTCAAGATAGGGGCTAAATTAGAGGATAGTGTCAAGGGAAAATTGATTCAGATGTTACATGATTATGTGGAGATCTTTGCTTGGTCCTATGAAGATATGACAGGGTTGGATACAGACATTGTGGTTCACCGTTTACCGGTAAAAGAAGATTGTCGTCCAAAGAAGCAGAAGGTTCGTCGCATGCGTCCTGAAATGTCAGAGAAGATTAAAGCAGAGGTGATGAAACAGTTTGATGCAGGGTTCTTAGCTGTGACTTCTTATCCTCAGTGGGTTGCAAATGTGGTACCAGTGCCTAAGAAAGATGGTAAGGTACGTATGTGTGTGGACTACAGAGATTTGAACAAGGCCAGCCCCAAAGATGACTTTCCACTTCCTCATATTGATGTTCTAGTAGACAACACTGCTCAGCATAAGGTATTCTCTTTTATGGATGGTTTCTCTGGTTATAATCAAATCAAGATGGCACCTGAAGATATGGAGAAGACAACATTTGTTACACAGTGGGGCACCTTTTGCTATAAAGTGATGCCATTTGGTTTGAAGAATGCATGGGCAACATATCAGTGCGCTATGGTGGCTTTGTGTTCATGATATGATTCATCATAAGATAGAGGTATATGTGGATGATATGATAGCCAGGTCCCAGAATGAAGAGCAACACCTTGATCATCTGCATAAGTTGTTTGAAAGGTTGAAGAAATACAAGCTGAGATTGAACCCAAACAAGTGTACTTTTGGAGTTAGATCTGGAAAGCTCCTGGGATTCATTGTCAGTGGAAAAGGTATTGAAGTAGACCCTGCTAAAGTGAAAGCTATACGAGAGATGCCAGCTCCCCGTACTGAGAAGGAAGTTAGAGGTTTTTTGGGACGATTGAATTACATTGCAAGATTTATTTCCCAATTAACTGCTACCTGTGAGCCAATCTTCAAGTTGTTGAAGAAAGATCAGGTAATGGAGTGGAATGATGAGTGCCAGACAACATTTGATGAAATCAAGAGATATCTTCTAGAACCTCCAATTTTGATGCCACCAGTTGATGGAAGACCCTTGATCATGTATTTAACAGTATTAGACAACTCAATGGGGTGTGTGTTGGGGCAACATGACGAGTCTGGTCGAAAAGAGCAGGCAATCTATTACCTTAGCAAAAAGTTTACCGGCTGTGAAACAAGATACTCACTGCTCGAGAAAACTTGCTGCGCTTTGGCATGGGCTACTCGCCGACTAAGACAGTATATGTTGAATCATACTACCTTATTGATTTCGAAGATGGATCCAATCAAGTACATATTCGAGAAACCTGCTCTCTCCGGAAGAATAGCAAGATGGCAAATGATCTTGACAGAATATGACATACAGTATACTAATCAGAAGGCCATTAAAGGAAGTGTAGTAGCTGATCATTTGGCTCATCAAGCAGTGGATGATTATCAGTCAATGAGTTTTGAGTTCCCTGATGAGGACATTATGATTATTACCAAAGAACCTGGACAATATGAAGGACCTGAAAAAGGATCCCGATGGACTATGGTTTTTGATGGTGCTTCTAATGCACTTGGTAATGGTGTTGGTGTTGTGATCAGTTCCCCTGAAGGTTGTCATACCCCGATTACTGCCAGACTTTGTTTCTATTGTACTAATAACATGGCTGAGTATTAGGCATGTATCCTGGGTATCAAAGCTGCCATTGATATGAAGATTCAGTTCCTAGATGTATATGGAGATTCAACCCTGGTAGTAAGTCAGATTAAAGGAGATTGGGATACAAAGCATGATAATCTCATTCCTTATAGAGAGCATGTGTTGTCTTTAATCCCACATTTTAAAGAGATTACCTTTGGACATATTCTACGAAGAAAGAATCAGTTGGCAGATGCCTTAGCCACCATGGCATCCATGTTTGAGATCAGCTGGGATGATGAAGCTCCCAAGATTACTATTGATAAATTTGAAAAGCCTGCATACTGCAATGAGATTGACACTGAAGAAGCAGAGGAGAAGCCTTGGTTCTATGAAGTGAAAAGATATCTTGAAGCCCAGGAGTTCCCTGAAGGGGCATCTGTCAAAGATAGAAAGTTTCTGAGAAGGTTTTCTGCTAAGTTCTTTTTGAGTAATGGCATTTTGTACAAACGCAATCATGATTCAACTATGCTTCGTTGTGTGGATAAGAAGGAAGCAACTGAGATTATGGAAGACATGCATGAGGGGGTCTTTGGCACTCATTCTAGTGGTCATACTATGGCAAAGAAGATATTGAGAGCAGGTTACTATTGGTCTACCATGGAGGTTGACTGCTATCAACATTCCAGAACGTGTCACAAGTGTCAAATCTATGCTGATAAAGTACATATACCGCCATCACCCTTGAATGTGTTGACTGCTCCTTGGCCTTTTGCCATGTGGGGCATTGATATGATTGGTGAGATCAAGCCTACTACTTCTAATGGGCATCGTTTCATCCTGGTCGCTATTTATTATTTCACGAAATGGGTAGAGGCAGCTTCATTTGCATCTGTTACTAAGAATGTGGTGGCTCGATTCATTAAGAATAACTTCATATGTAGGTATGGTATCCCTGAAAGGATTATTACTAACAATGGCTCTAATCGAAACAACACTATGATTACTGATCTCTGCACGCAGTTCAAGATTAAGCATCACAACTCTTCTCCGTATCGTCCAAAGATGAATGGGGCAGTAGAAGCTGCTAATAAGAACATTAGGAAGATTATACAGAAGATGACTGTCACTTATAAGGATTGGCATGATATGTTACCATTTGCTCTTCATGGTTATCGCACTACAATACGTACTTCAACAGGGGCAACCCCATTATCTTTAGTCTATGGTATGGAAGCAGTTCTGCCCATTGAAGTTCAGATTCCCTCCTTAAGAATTATGAAGGATGCAGGCTTGGATGAAGATGAGTGGATTCATACTCGACTTGACCAGATAAATTTGATTGATGAGAAGAGGTTAGCAGCAGTTTGTCATGGCCAGATGTATCAGAAACGAATGATCAAAGCTTTTAACAAGAAGGTTAAGCCAAAGGTATATCAGGATGGTGACTTGGTAATCAAGCGTATCATACTACCACAGGGTGATCCTAGGGGCAAGTGGACTCCTACATATGAAGGACCATTTGTGGTCAAAACATTATTCTCAGGAGGTGCCATGATACTTACTACTATGGATGGTGAAGACTTCCCACAACCTGTAAACGCAGACATAGTTAAAAAATACTACACATAAAAAGAGACCCGCTAGGTTGACTGGCCTAGGCAAAAATAAGGGCATCCCGGCGAACCAAAAGGGTTCGGGCAAAAATTAGAGATATATATAAAAAAATGTACACCCGGCAAGTCGAAAACCTGAAAAGTCGGCTTGGGTAAAAAAGGGTATCCCGGTGGATTGAAAACCTGAAAGGGCAATCCAGGCAAAAGTTAGGGATTAAAGCGTATGACCATGTCTCGTTTGGATCACCCATGAAACTACAACCAGTTGTGCTACTTAATCAAGCTCGAACAGACAAAGCTCAATCCAATCGTTTCCGTCTCAACAGCAGAAGATGAGATACTTGAAGATAATGGCAATAGTAGAATTGAAACTCAATAGGATTATTTCCCACATAGCTTATTTTTTTTGTTTTGTAAAATTTTTTACGACAAATTCCTCTTACTAGGATTTCTGTCTCCTTGTACAAACTTGCCTATGTATAGGTCACTTTTTGATATAAATAAAATTTCATCTTTGAATCCATATTTACTTTTACCCTATTTACATAAATGAAACGTCCATTGATTGTGTTTGAATGTATGTATGCTTTCGAATATGATTGATGTTTACCAGAAATGCATAAAATGCTTAATATGATTGATGTTTACCAGAAATGCATGAAATGCAGTAATAGTATTTACTAAGGACGAACGAGGGAAGGAATTCAACGAAGCTTCGCCGGTTCATCCCTACAAGACAGCTACAAATGCCCTAGTAGGGCAAATCCATCTTTATAAATACTTCGAGTCACATCTCCCTTGGAATTTATGTCCATCTCTTTTATCCTCAGAAGGATAATCGGGAATTTATTCTTCCAATAGGAGTACGACGAACGAAGACGGGAGGTTATGTATACCTTACTATCAAACGAAGATGGGAGGTTATGTATACCTTACTATCGAACGAAGACGGGAGGTTATGAATATTATATTATCAAACGAGACAGGAACGAGTTCCTCATATTCTTCAGCAACGAATCGGGATTTATTTTCCCTGGCCAGCAGTTGTTATACGACGATATCCAGGCGCTTCAAGTTGCATGATGCATACATACATCATTTACATCACACAATAACATACATATCCATAATTACATAATACATTACTTAAGTGCATCATACTATACATGCATACATAATGCATAAACTAATATTATCTCGCAGAATGCTATATACATCATGATATTTGCTTTGCAGATTAATTCTCCAGCAGACAAACTTCATCAACAACTTGTTACCTTGGGCCGTTGTTTATATTCCCAAAGGTTATTTCATTACCTCGGGACGTTGTTTATCCTCCTGAAAGCTATCATGACTTTGGGCCGTCGTTTATCTTCCCAAGAGTTATACTTATACCTCGGGACGTTGTTTATCCTCCCAAAAGCTATCATGACCTTGGGCCGTTGTTTATCTTCCCAAAGGTTACCTCATTATCATGGGACGTCGTTTATATTCCCGAAGGCTATCTTGAGACGTCGTTTATCTTCTCAAAAGCCATATCATGACCTTGGGCCGTTGTTTATCTTCCCAAAGGTTACCTCATTATCATGGGACGTCGTTTATCTTCCCGAAGGCTATCTTGAGACGTCGTTTATCTTCTCAAAAGCCATATCATTATTTTGGGCCGTTGTTTATCTTCCCAAAAGTTATACTTATACCTCAGGACGTTGTTTATCCTCCTGAAAGCTATCATTACTTTGGGTCGTTGTTTATCTTCCCAAAAGCTATATCTTCATACTTTGGACTACTTTATTCTCCAAGAGATATATTTGAAGAACTTTTCTCCAAGTGACATCTTTAAGCCCACTCAAGCATATACAGCTAGTCATCAGTATCACTCTACACACCGGTGCAAATTTTTGGGCTTTTGTGTTCAATCCCCTTCAACCTTCCAGGTCACGACTGGCACATATACCAATCTAACCCCTCAGGTTTCAGAAAATTGAACAGGGGCAACTGTTGCACCCCAAAATTTGCCCTCACAAAACAAGACTTTGTGTGCTAAGAGGTTCACAAGACATCTTATGAGGTTCACAAGACATCTTATAAGGTTCACAAGGTTCACAAAGTTCACAATTAGTCAGAAGATTTGACAATTCCCTCAGACAATGCATCCTCCTAAGCAGGGCATCCAAAACTAGGGTTTTGACTTTAATCAGGCTAAATGGACTTCCAAGACTTCAAGTGAGCTTCATAAAATCTTATATGTTATTAATAACCCCCATGACAAATTTCAAGACTTTTCCCAAAGGTTTGCTCAGTCAGATGATCAGATAGGTTAAAATCAGTCAAAGTAGTTAAAAAGTCAAACTGAGGTCAACTGTGGTCAAACCAAAGTCAAACTTCATGATTTTTTTGTCAACATCAAGTATATGAAGTAAAATTCATCATTTTATCAAGGGTTGATCATGATTCATCAAGGATATTTCAGATTATCAAGAATCAGAGGTTTCTAAATTAGGGTTTCCTTAGGAAAAGTCAACTAAACTTTGACCAGCCATAACTTTCACATGCTTCATCAAATTTTTCACATCCAAATCTCATTTTGAAGTAAATTGAATTCTCTACAACTTTGTGTCTCACAAGCCAAGCCCAAAAATGCTTCATTTGGAAGGTATGAGCTAAGACATTATAGGTCCTTTTGAAAGTCAACAAAAAGTCAACAACTTCAAAAGGGCATAACTTGAGAATGGTAAAAGGTATGGACATGAAACCAATGGGGTTGGTTAGAGGACTCTTTAAGCTTTCCAAAATGTCCAAGAACACCCTCATAGCATTAAAATTGAAGTATTTGTGCCCTTGCAAAGTTGGGAAATTTTTGGGAGGTTTATGAAGCAAATAGGACTTTAAAACCAATTTCTTCCAAATGGGCTTGCAAATTTGTGATCCAAACTTCAACATGACATCATGCACGACCCAATCCTCATTTATTCATATTTTTATTATTTTTTATTTTATTTATTTTTATTTTATTCATTTAAAATCATTTTAAATTAAAATAAAATATATAAATTAAATATTTGAGGGAGATATTGTTTCTAGAAGGTCATAAACATATATTAGATCAGATTGATATATAATTTATGGTGATTGTCTTAAGATAGAAAGGATACATTCAAGAATATATGAAATTCAAGTCATGATCTTTTTAAATCTCTTGAATCCAAAAAGTCCAAACAACCACACAATTTTTTGACCTAGTTTCATCTAACTATAAGTACATAAACATATCACAAGCATTGGACACAATTTGGCTGCCTCAAGAGTAAGTTTCAACCTTCAAAAAATTCACCAAAAACCTCAATTCGGATTCTTGCATAGAGGCCATATCAAAAGATTTTGAAGGTTGCAAAAGACTCCTTGATCATCACTGATACTTTCTCAATACTCATTTGCATCCAAAGCATCCCAAATTGCATAAACCGAATCAAAATTGCTCTTGTTCTTTTTTTTTTCGATTTTGATTGTTTGTGTAATAATAATGCATTCTAACTGTATGTTTGTGTTGAGTATGATGCTTAGATGATTTCTGGGCAAGAGGATTGAAGAACCATGACTTAAACCGCAAGTTGCCATTGCTAGGGTTTCTGAACAAAATTTGGGATTCTTCGATTTAACTAATATAAATTAATTCTAAAGCAATGAATGAAATGTGTGATGTCTGGGGATCATGATAATGTGATCAATTTGATGAAACTTTACATATTTGTGATGATATGAGATTGGCAGGTTTTATTCGCAGGAAATTGTCCAAGAAAATTCGTAGGAAAATTTGCAGCATCCAAGGAAGAAGATGAAGTTATTGGCGCGCATTCTGGAATTTGAATTTAGTCTTAATATTTTATGAAATTGTTTGTAACTTATTTCACAGATGCACGTCTGGCCCAGTGGTGATGGATGCACGTGTTATGGTTCAAGGCTTGGGTTCGATCCTAGAAGGCAACATTCTTTTTGCTTGATTTTCTCATTTATTCACATGACATAATATATTATTATTTGTAGTGGTTATATAAACAGGTGCGCCCTTCTGGCTGGATGGTTGGAGTGTGTGTTTGTTTGGTTGAGGGTCCTGAGTTCGAATCCCCCCCAGGCCCTTTTTTGTGTTATTTTTGCTTTTGTTGTGATTTTTACAGGATTTGAAACAAAACCATATGGATCTCCTTCTATGTCACCTGCCTGTGCTGCCCAGAGTGGTTTTGGTGTTGAGTTTGGAGGTAAGGGACCTGGGTTCAAATCCCAGGTCCTTTCTTTTTGATCAATTTTCATGTTTTCCTTATTTTAATTTATGTTATTATTATTTCTATTTTATTTAAATTAGTAAATATAATTTATAAATATTATTCAAATACTTTTATTCATATTCTTAAAATATCATGATTTCTTTTCTAAAAAATCTTTTATTTTTTATTTATTTCATAATATGTATATATAATTTGTAAATAAATTGATTTATTTTGTAAATTAATAAAAAAAAAACCCTAATATTTTCTAAAACCCTAATAATATTTCATAAAACCTAATTATTTTATTATATTTTCATATAAATCTTAATTATGTATATTATTTTTATAATTTGTTTATATTACTTAAATAATTCAATAAAATAGTAAACCCTAGAATATATTTTAAACAATTAAAAATCCTAATTTGAGTTTATAAATATAATTTATTTTTATAATATGTTTATTTAATTATAATTAACCATTATTTTTATAACATGTATATAAATATAAATCTTTAGAATAATTAGTATATGGTATGAATTGTTTATTTTTCTTATTAAAATCTTAAAAAAATAATTATTTATTAAAAATTGAACTTTTAATTTATTATTTATTATTATGCTAATTTCTTCATTTTATTCTTATTTATTTTATTACTACTAACCCCCTTTATTTATTTATTTATATATTATATGATTGTTTATTTTATTATTATTATTATTATTACTAACCCACTTAATTATTCTTTAATTTGCTTATCTAATTTATTTTAATTATTATTATTATGTAATTGTATCTAATATGTAATAGTTGTAGTAATTTTTAATATTTAATTTTAAATGCTATGGTTAGTAAAATAGGGAGTGCAAGACATGTTTGTATGTAAAAATTGAATATAAATCACTAATCTTAAGATAAATATTTGAATTGGTACACTCACACACGTAAGTCGATCCTGGATCGCCATCTCACTTCTTAAGGGTTACCTCTCAAGTTGCCTAAACAAAAGGTCAAGTAAGGTATAAAGCAAAGTCCCTTCTTTCATATCATCTAGTCCCTTAACAAATAAAAAGATCAAGTCCCTTCGTGGTTGCCTTCGTAATGATCTTGTCCCTTTCGAATAAAGATGATAAGTCCCTTCGAATTGCTTATACACATTACAGTTGCCTAATTACAGTTGTCCCTTTACTTGTCCCTCACACATCCAAGGTAATGACTACCTATTCCATAATAATAGGGATAGTCTTACCATTTAAAGGATATTCAAGAACAGAAAAGACTTAACTTAGGGTAGCTTCCTCTTATGTACTTGCTCACTCTTCAAAACATTTCAAACACTTCACATTTTTCAAGCAATTTTCAAAACAAAGTTTTTATATATATCCGTACATGGATCATTATAAAACACTTAAGAAAATTTCTAAACACACCCTACACATTTCAAAAACATTTTAAAGTGAGCTAAGTAACTAAGAGCCCATGGATAACCATGGATGTAAAGGGTGCTAACACCTTCCCTTTACATAACCTACCCCCCAAACTCAAAATCTTTTAAAAGGTCTTTCCTGTTCTTTTATGCCTTTCCTTTGGATAAAATAAAAGTCGGTGGCGACTCTTGCTATCTGCAACATTTAACTAAAGTCAGTTCTCCCACCGTGTTACAATAAGAAGCTTTATTAGAGGTCCTAACATCCGTTGTGTACCCAATTGAGGGTCCTCCTTCAACCTCAAACTTTACCCATTTATGTCCTCTCCTCTTTCCTAACTCATCAGGCTTAAACCACTTGTCAGTGTGACTTCCCACTTGGCTTAAATGAGGGTTGTTTGGACTTGAGAGCCTGAGGCATGACCCTTTATTTATAGGGGTTAGCACGCCTTGGGTCGAAACGAGCATGCTTTTGGGAAGTTTTTTCCTTTTTCTCCTTATGCATCTTGTTCGACTGTTGAAGACTTCGAGCGGTCTTCTTGTCAAAGATGGAACTACACCTTGGCTAGAGCATCACTTCTGACTGCTTGTTTTGACATCTCTGCAAGAAATCAACAATAGTCTCATCCTCCTTGAGATAAGCCTTTGTATAGTGGTTCCTCTGGCTTGCAGAAAGATCCAACTTCAGTATCTGGTCGTTTGTCACTTCGACCATGTTAACATTAACTTCATCCTTGAGTTCCATATTGGAGAAGTCCAGATCTAGGCTATCAGCGGCCTCATCCATCTTTGTGAAACTTTCAACATCTTCTTTGGTAATGAGTGGGAGGCTTGACTCTTAAACCTCCTCATGGGGGACAATGGTAACCCCCACGTTGAACCTTTCAACCTCTGATGATGTCTTAAAGAATCCTTTCGCAACCTTGCATATCAGTTATTCCCATTGTTCACCGGTCAACTCCTTACTGGCCTTGAACACTGTGGCTTCAATGCTGGGTTTCTCAGTGACCTTAACCACCACAGGGTTAACTACAACCTCGACTGAATCAAGATTTACACTATCATCAACAGTTTGTTCAACGATATCCACCCAGTTTACAGCAGAAGGTTCATAGTAATTCGCGTCAGCCATCTGAAGAGGATCAATAATGATCTTCATCTTTGCTTTTGGCTTGTCGCCGAACTTGAGCCTTCCTTCTTGGATTGCATTTTGCCCCAAATCCTTGAAACGAAAACATTGAGAAGTTTTATGACCCAAATAAATATGGTATTTTCAAAAACCTCTTTTCTTTCTTTGATCTAAAGGTGGTGTTTTAGCACCAGGAGGGACTAATATTTGTCCATCCTTAACTAGTAAATCAAAAATCTCATCACACTCGGTGACGTCGAAATTATATGTTTTCTTTGGAAATCAATCATTCTTTTTGACTTTAGCAGGATTCTTTCCATTTAAAGGAACTAATAGTTTATAGGAATAAGGAGGACCCTGCTTAAGCTCAGCTTAAACTCGTGCCACATGTTCGACTGTAGATTCCGTTGTATCCCCTGAGAACTTGGTAAATTTGGGAACCTTCATCCTAGGGGGAAAATCTGAATGGAGTATATAGTCCACTATTGGTAAAGTAAAGTTTTGCCTAGCAAAACCAGTATTTATTCCACTTCGAGCCATTATTCGTTCGACAAGAACAAGTTATTCTCTGCTGCAAGATTATTTTGTCGAACTTGTTGGACTACATGATCTGCATCTTGATGTCTATTCACCAATATCACTCTTGGTTCCTCTTCTATTGGTATCTGTCTCTGACCTCTAATGGGTTCGACATCTAATTGTTCGACCAGAGGTGAATTTTCTTGATCCAATGGTTGCAGCTTCTCTTACTTCTGGTAAGTGATGGGGCTGTCGAACTGGTGCTGGTACCCACATGAACTCTACTATGCACACCATTTGAGACATCATCCATTGATTTATCTGAGTCGTATTCTGGATCAAAGGCTGGAAAATCTCTCCCATAGTTTGGGACAAAGTATGAACCATTTGCATGTTACTTTCATCCATCTGTTTCCTTATATAGGTCACATACTCATTTGTCAAAGCATGAATCTGAGCCGAATTCCCCACGCCACCAGTATGGTTATTCCTTCTCATATTTATTGCAGATCCAGACTCCAACAATGGTGAAGAAATAACATTTTCTGAATAAATTAGGGGAGCATTTCTCAATCCTACCATGGTAGTTGAAGTACCAAAAAGTCTAGGATAAGCCTGAGAAAGTGATGTAGATATTTAGGGTCTAAATGCAGCCGTACTTGGTTGTGGAGTTTGAGTATTTGGCTCAATGTACTTCAACACTGGCTGAGTATAATATCTGTTAACTATGTCTCCTAGTCTTGTCGAAGTGGCTTGCTCTGACGTCATAATTGGTGGGATCGCGACTCCCGTCGAAGGATTGGAGGTTGGGATGGCCTCACTCCTTGGTCCAC
Organism: Lathyrus aphaca; assembly: GCA_963966055.1. NCBI lineage: Eukaryota > Viridiplantae > Streptophyta > Magnoliopsida > Fabales > Fabaceae > Lathyrus > Lathyrus aphaca. Next base: position 507,492,559 of record OZ014520.1, read on the forward strand.
CTTATATGCTTGTAGTAAGAACATTCGAACTGCTCACATGAGGATTCGACCCACTCGTTGCGGGTATTGAATCACTTGGGTTTCCTTGGCCAGAAGCCATCCTTCTCGTGTTTCTTCTTTTAGGGATATAATGGTCGGTACTGGCTACTTTGCCACTTCTCAAATACATACAACAAAGGAAACCGTTCTTTTTACCAGACCATCCATATTAAGGAAGTTATAAAACACGAAAGTTAATAACATGTTACGAAAAGAGGAGAAGTTATTAACACTAAAAATGTTTTTAACTTTAGCACTGTCCCATTGGGCGTGCCAATTTGTTTACCCCCAAAATTGGTAAACAACCATTGTGTCGCTCCCCGGACTTACGTCCCGGTGCAAACGTGAACTGTCGTCGAAAGAGAAAGGGTTGAATAGATTCGCCAGGTAGGCATTTTTATCCCGAAGAAAAGGTAATGCTGCATAACCTGGAAAGAGATGGATAAGACGGTTGCGAACCAGAGAAACTGAGAAAGGGGGTTGGTTACGACATGGGAAGGTATTAGCACCCAGATCGTCCGTCGTACTTGACGAGATCCACGCTTATAAGATAGTGTTTAAAAGGGGTAGGTGTAAGTGTTATCTGTGTGCAAAAGCTAGGGAAAGAAAATACAGGTGTCAATGCAAAAGGTGTGAATTGCTCAGGAACTGAGGTTTAAAAAGAAAGCTGAAAGAGGGTGAAGACAAAGAGACTTTTGTTCGATAACTGTTAAGTTATGCCTACGTATCCTCTCATGCAATGAGGAAGTCAGAACACCGTAGTTCGACTCAAAGAGACTGAAAATAAATTGACTGTGAACTGCTTGCTAGTCTATGCTCAAGTATATGACTCGTCTGGCTCGAGTGCTAACTATCTTGCACTAGACGAAAGAAGCAAGTTCTCGTTTGTGAATGAATGTGATTAAAAGAGAATCCCGGAGGAGACGATTATTGTTTGTTTTTGATGTTTTCAGTTTTTTATTGTTTTTGGTGTTTTGCATAGGATTATGAGCTTAAGCCTAAATCAAGGGTTTGCAAACTCATTATCCTCCCTTATTAGGGATAATGAGCCTACTTAAGTGTGAAATAAGCATCTCAACTTAATTACCATGATGATGTAGGATTGAGATAATTAACCTATTTGTGATTATTAAGATGTTTTTGGGTTTTGTTTAGTGTTAAGTAATGAGTTTAATCTCTAATCACATATTAGTGAACTTATTACACACTCCTAATAGAAGGATGATAGATGAGAACACCTAAGCTGAGGAAGATACCTCTACTTAATCAATGGTTAGGGATTAAATTCATTATATAACAAGCCTTTATTAAATGGATTTTAATTAAAGGGTGAGATTAAGAAAGTGAATTTTAAGTTTGTAAGACAACTTGAGGGGGACTTGTCCATTAAACAATAGGGTTAGTCCCTCTTAACCATAAGGAAGAGATAGAACCCTAATGTAAGGCCCAAGTTACAAGATAAAGTCTTAGTGATTATTAATGTGTTTTGATTAAGAGATATAAACAAATTAAAGGTTTAACACTAAGGATTAAAGTTATACACTCCATCCTAAGATAAGGATGCAGGTATAACCCTAATTCAAAGTCCTAAAACTTTAAGTGTTTAGTCTCTGATTATGAGATGCGAAAAGAGAGACTCAAGGAGACTCAAAGATAAAAGACTAAGGGGACTATACACAACCCTAAAAATTATCATGCTTGGATATCCTATGGTTTATGAGGCTTAAGATGAAAGATCTTAAAGAAGGCCACCATGGAAGAAGCAGATGAGAAGAGAAGAAGAAAGAAGAATAAGTTACTTACTTCCTAAAGAAGATAAGTAACCTAAAAGAAAGAAAGTAAGAAGGAGGGAGCATAAGTGAAGCAAATTAACTTCAAATTAAAATAAGAATGAATATGAAGAGATGAGAAGAGGTGGGAGGTGAAGGAAAATCCACCTCCCAGATAACCTACCAAAAGTTCCTGAAATGTTAGTATGAATGCATAAGACATGAAATGAAAAGAAATAAGACAAATGAAGGTGCAAATACCAAAGTCAGAAGTTATTATGCAATGCCAATATGTTATGAGATGATGCAAAATCATACAAGATGCATATGAATGATCATACAAAGATGAGATGCAATGGAAGCATGTTTAGAAGCATGAAAATACATGGATGTTCATGAAATGTAATGGATGCAAAACATATATAAATGATGCAACAATGATCAAGAAATGTTTCAAACATGTCCTAAGATGTCTAAGATGACATACAAAAGAATGGAATGGCATGACAAGTTCACAAGTTCATGATATGCAAAGAAGAATGCAAATGAAGATGCAAAATTAGGGTTTTAAGGCAACATGAGATGCATATGACCAAAACAGAAGCATTCACCATGATAAAAAATTGAAATTGAGCTCAAACAAACCCTAAACCTATACAAGATCACATCCCAAAGGAGAAAGTTAGAAGCCAATCCTAGTGAGAGTTATGAAATTTCTAAGTCAACTAGGGTTTTTGGATATTTCTAAAGGGAAAATGTAAATCAAATTGAAAATGCAAGATAAAAATTTGAGATAAACAACAAAGAAACTATATGCAATATGTGAAACAATGCAAAAATAACCAAGTTCAAACTCATCATGGTTAGGCAGAAATGAATTTTTCAAGTTAGGGTTATAAAATATGAAATTTAAGAACCCTAATTCAAAGAAAATTGTGAAAATGTGATCAAACCTAAAAAGAAATTTGTATGGTCAGTTTGAAAATGTTTCTAAATATATTGAGATGCTTCGTGAATGTTTTGGTTATATTTAGAAACCTAAATGTATATTTAATTAATTAAAATCAATTAATTAATTAAATAAAACATTTAAATATTTTAAAAATACTTTTTTAATTCAAAAATTAAAATAAAAAATGTTTTTAGGTTAAGAAAAATATTTGAAATAGAAATGCAAATTTTGAGATTTTTTTGATGATTTTTGCTATTTTAAATAAATTGAACAAAAGAAATGCAATAAAAATGAAATAAAAATGAATTAAATGAGAAGTAATCCGATCCATTGGTTGAGATTCAAACCTAGGGGAAAGGGGTTGACTGCGCGCGTGATCTAAGGGTTCAGATCAAATCTGGCTAATTAATCTTAATTAATTTAATTAATTGGATTAGGGTTTAAGTGGATGCATCCTGGCCCTTCAAACACGCGGTAAACAGAATCCAATGGCCAATATTCAAATTGACTAATTAATTACAGATTAAGCCCTAATGACTCTCAGGTGGCCGGAGAAGACCTCCGATCATCTTCTCCGGCCAGCTCCCTCACCTGAATCCCTCAAAACGCCATAAAAACTCACCAAACTCTCCAGAATGGATCATCAAACAACATAGAACAAGAATCCATCATCAAAATTCATTTATCATGCACAAAAATGGAGAATTGAAGGAAAATATGTTTAGGTCAAGAAGTTTCAGAGCAAGCATACATCCTGGTTTCTCAACCATTTTCAAAAATAATCATATCCCCATGATCAGGGGAGCACATAGAATCATTTAAGAACTTAAAATGGAGTTTCTGGAAAAAAAGTTTTGAGATGGTTACCTGAGATGGAGCTTTCTGATTCTGAGCTTTTTGACCCTTCCTTTGATGCAAATCAACTCCAATGGACCCCCTGAGGATGCTGTGATTCTTATAACAAGTTTATGATGGCTGGTTTTGGAGATTCAATTCTGCTAAGGCAAAAATCGTGTTTTTGTTTTGTGAGGTTTCAGGCCATTTCAATGGTTGGTTTGTGTTCTATAGGTTATGTGGAGATGATTGGTGAAGAAAGTTTTGAGTTTTTGTGGCTGAGGATTGAGTTTCGAAGGAATGAAGATTTTGGGGATTTTTGAGCAATCTGAGTTGTGTGATGTTTCAGGCTTGTCTGTGTTATGAAATGAGTTGCATAAGGTTAGTATAGGCCAATGTGAGTGATCAGAAAGTGGGTGGTGGTATAGTGTGATTAGTATGGGCCAAGTTGCAAAATTGTCAACATTGTGTACTTGAGGTATGGGCATGGTTCAAAGCTGTTTCAAGGGGTTTCTTGGCCTCAGCTGAGTTCATGGATCGCCCTTGGATCAATAGAGTGCAACTGGATGGCCTTGATCAAGTGTTTGCAAGCTTTATGCATTTTGACAACTTTGAAATTTCTTGAGAAATTGGCCATGAAAACTTGTGATGCAAGGCATGATTCTGATCCAAATGTGTTGCACTATGTTAGTATGATGTTTAGAAGTTGATTAGAGGTCATGAAATGGCTTGGCAAGTGAATTTGCAAAATTCCGTCTTTGGTGCACACTTGAAAATTATAGGATTTTTGCCAACTTTGAAAGGCCATATCTTGAGTTCTAGGATGAATCAAGACATGTTCTTGTAATTTTTGAAAATGGAAAGACATAATCTACAACTTTCATGTCCAAGAATTTTTCATTTGAATCATTTTTGGTCATGAAAGAATAGGTTGAATATCTTTCCCAAAATGGAAAGTTTCCATTACAAGTCCTTTCCAAAAATAGCAAGTTTGCATCTGGCTCAAAATTCTTCAAATTTGTGAACTTCTAACCACTTATAAGATCAAATAAAGATCATAGAGACTCAAAATGATGATGATGACCCTTTTGGTACCCTTGATGGAGGCCCCAGATGCCCTGATTTTGACTTTACTTGCTCAAGAAGTTACCCAATGATCAGATGACTTCCAGAATGAATTTATTCATCATATTTGCTACACATGATCCTTATAACATATTAAGACCATTAAACACAAGAATGACCAAATTTTTTGGGATTAAGGCCTCTGAAACCAAAACCCTAATTTTAGGTCATCTGTGCAGGAAATCTTCAATCTGCCTCTATGCCTTTGCCATGCTTTGTGATCCCTTGACTTTTATGAACTTTGGGGAGCATATTATGATCATGGAACACACATGGATCCTCTTGGCAAGCTTCATGTCCAATGAGATGGCTCAGATCACTTCTTGGATTGCTAAGATCACAAACCCTATATACAGATGAAATGAACTATACAGTGGGATGGTATGCTTATGTAATGCAAAAATGAAAGATCACAAGCCATGGTGTGAAAACGCGAGAAAATTTGGGGTGTTTACAGCTGCCCCTATTCAAGCATGAGTTAGCTGTGCAGGGTGTAAGCGCCTAGCTTAACAGACAAACAAGATAACTTGTGGTTGAATACCAAAGACAGTCCGAAATTTTCACTCACTGGGGAGAAGAAGAAAATGGATATAAATTGTAAAAGATAGAATAGTATGAGTATGTAATGAAAGCAATGGAGGATGACCATCGAGCAGAGGACGACTGATGGGGGTAAAACGGTAAGCAAAGCAATGATGGGGACGACCATCATGCTGGGAAATAAAGAAACTGCGACGGGGACGACCATCGGGTAAAACTGATGAAGGACGATCATCAGGAAAAGGAAAAGGGACCACGACGGGGACGGCCATCGGGTTTAAATAATAAATGAAATATTTGATGAGGGACGGTCATCAAAGGTGAAGGACGATCACCTAGCAGGGGACGACCTGCTCTTTATCACTGTATAAGACGAATGCCGGATAGAAAAGATCAACGATGGGGACGGCCATCAGATAAGCATGATGAAGGACGATCATCAAGAGGTGAAGGATGATCACCTAGCAGGGTACGGCTGCTCTTTGGGATTATCGCGACATAGGACGAATGTCGGATAACAAGATCAATGATGGGGACGGCCATCAGATAAATGATGAGGGACGATCATCATAAGGTGAAGGACGATCACCTAGCAGGGGACGGCTGTTGAAAATATCACGACATAGGACGGATGTCGGATAGAAAGTTCAAACAATAGGGATTCCACTGGGGAAAGGATGAGGGACGATCATCCAAAGGTGAAGGACGATCACCTGGCAGGGGACGGCTGCTGATAGTATCACGACATAGGACAAATGTCGGATTGAAAAGTTGTTCTGTTAGTGACTTTCTGGGGAATGGTAAACACGGACGAATGCTTACGCTTTAAAATAAAAGGTATAAGTGTTTGAAAGTGTGTATAGACCAAAGATGCGGACGAGCATCCTTAGGACCACGATATAGACGAGTATCGGTAGAAACAAACGCTGACACATGCTTAAAGGATGATGATACGAACGAGTATCAATCGGCTGAGCAAAGAATACAAACAAGTGTTGAATCTGCTGAGGGGTGATATATACAAGATACAAACGATTATCGAAGATTTATGTATAAGTATGTACAAGTGTTGATCTGTTAGGGAAATATGTGCAAGACACGGACGAGTGTTTTGACTTGCTAGGGACGTATGACACGGGCGAGTGTCAACAAAGAATATGTACAAGTATGAACAAACATCTGTATTGAGAGTGAAGAAGGTATTCTGGCGACCTTACTGGGGAAAGATGACACGGACGGGTGTCGAAAAGAGCATGTATAAATATGAACATGCATCTGTGCTTGAGAGTGCAAAGGGGGATGTCTTGTCTATTATCTACAGGGGATATGGGTTTTATATATGGCTGGTGAAGTAATTATGGTATTTGCAGGTGATTGGCTCGAACCTGGCTTATGATCATGCAAATGTTTGATTTTTTCCGTAATGCTCCGTATTAGACGGATTTATACGCTTATTTTGGGGAAAATGATGTGAATGCTATGATTATGCAAATGGGAAACCTGATCCGAGATCCGGTTCCTGCGGGGATAAAGATCTCTGGTTTATCTGTCCAGAGGGAGAACTTCATTGGGGACGAGGAAGTTTCAGCAACTCTGCTGGGGAAGTATTTCAATGTATCTCCCTACTGGGGAGAGAATGGCAACTCTGTGGGGAAGCAAATTCACCGACTCTACTGAGGATGGGAGAATCCTGGCAACTCTGAAGGGGAATAGAAATTTCTTGACCACTTTGATGGGGAAAAGCCGTCAGGCATTGCTCGGGAGATCCTGCTTAGGGATTCGTTGAGTTTCTTGAAGGATCCTCGGAGGGATAAAAACTTTGCGAGGAACTACTTCTTGTCAATGAGTCCTGCTGATGATATGATTGTTGGCTTGTCTGGGGAACAATACTTGATATGCCCCATCTTGTGAAAGATTGTCTGCCTTGAGTACCTGCAACCTATTAAACAAAAGAAACACACAAATGTCCCGAGGTATCCTTAACTAGATTCCGCCATAGGAGTTAGATTTGTCTGAGAGCAACATATTTCCTGCAAGCATTTATTAAAATTGCTCATATGTTTTATGCAAGTGTTGTACCATGAACTTTGGACATTTTGCAAACGAAACAAAAATGTACAAAACAAAGTGTGACTGAATATTCCGATTTTATTAATTTGTGTGCCCTGAATAGGCAAGTACAGTCAAAGAAGCGAATCCCCTGAAAGGAGGAGATTTTGTTGTAAATTGAGAAAATAAAAGTGTTGGCAATGTTCGAAGTTGACTCTTCAGTGAGCTCCTTCTGCTATGACCCGTATGACCTTGACGCTCTTCTTATCTTGCTTTCTGAAGAAGGTTGATTCTGACCGACGCTTTATCCTTTCGAAGCTTTCCATGTTGTGAGTGATACAGACGAATTCAGAATGCAGTTGTTCGCTTATTCCCTGATTTTGCGTGGATCGCCCTTTCGGGTTTTTAATCCACCGGGATACCCATTTTTGCCTGAGCTGTCCGATGTGGCTTTTCAACTCAGCGGGTGTACATTTTTTCATTTTCCCCTTATTTTTGCCCGAGTCTTTTATTCTGTTTTTTGACTCGCCGGGATGCCCTATTTTTGCCTGGACTTACATTCTGTTTTTATGTCCAGCGGGTCATTTTATGCGAAGTATTTTTTAACTGCATCTAAATTCACAGGAGATAAGAAATCCTCGCCATTCATAGTAGTGAGCATCAGCGCCCCACCAGAGAAAAACTTTCTTTACTATGAATGGGCCTTCTAAGTTTGGCGTCCATTTGCCCCTGTGGTCTGTATGAGGAGGAAGAAGTCTTTTCATAACAAGCTCTCCCACTTGGTATTCCTGAGGTCTGACTTTCTGATCGAAGGATTTATTCATTCGCTTCTGATATAACTGCCCATGACAGACGGCTGCTAATCTTTTCTCTTCAATCAGATTCAGTTGATTGTATCGAGATCAGACCCATTCTGCTTCATCCAGCTTCACATCCATCATTACCCGTAAAGAGGGTAGTTCAACTTCAACAGGTAGGACATCTTCCATACCGTACACAAGCTGATAAGGTGTTTCCCCAGTAGATGTTCTGATAGAGGTTCGGTACCCATGCAAGGAAAATGGTAGCATCTCGTGCCAGTCTTTGTAGGTGACTACCATCTTCTGCACAATCTTCTTGATATTCTTGTTAGCGGCCTCAACAACGCCATTCATCTCCGGCCTGTAAGGAGAAGAGTTGTGATGTTGAATCTTGAAGTCCCGACAAAGTTCTGTCATCATCTTGTTGTTCAAATTGAAACCATTATCAGTAATGATTCGCTCGGGAACTCCATATCGACAGATGATATCCATTTTCAGAAATCGAGCTACCACCTTCCTGGTGACATTTACGTACGAAGCTGTTTCAACCCATTTGGTGAAGTAATAAATGGCCACCAGGATGAATCTGTGACCATTTGATGCAGTCGGTTCAATCTTTCCAATCATATTAATACCCACATGGCGAAAGGCCAAGGAAAAGACATCACATTCAAAGGATTCAGAGGTACATGCACTTTGTCCGTGTAGATCTGGAATTTGTGGCATTTTATGGCATAGGCACAACAGTCTACATCCATTGTGATCCAATAGTAACCCGATCTTAATAACTTATTTGTCATTGCATTTCTTCCGGCACGGGTACCGAAAGAACCTTCATGTACTTTGTGCATCAAGAGGTCTGCTTCCTTCTTGTCAACACATATGAGCAAGACCATGTAGAAGTTCCGCTTGTATAATGAACCAGCAACATTGAGGAAGAAATTGTCGGCTAGCCTTCTTAATGTCTTTTTATCATTTGACGATGCCCCAGGTGGGTATGTCTAAGTCTCCAAGAATCATTTGATGTCATGATACCAAGGCTTGTTATCAGTAACAGTATCCACAGAGAATACGTATGTCGGTCTGTCCAGTCTGGATACCAAAATCCGAGGTACATAACTGGTAGCCTGTACTTTGATCATGGATGAAATGGTAGCCAAAGCGTCTGCAAACTGATTCTTATCTCGAGGGATGTGTTCAAGCTTAACTGTTGTGAAGAAGGTCAACAATCTCCTCGTATAGTCGCAGTAGGGAATCAGGTGCTCCTGATGAGTGTACCACTTGCCGTTGGTCTGATTGATTACCAAAGTTGAATCTCCGAATACGTTCAAGGTTTTGATCCCGAGGTCAACGGCTTCCTCAAGACCCATGATACAAGCTTCGTATTCTACTTCATTGTTAGTGTAGGAAAAGGTGAGTTTTGCTGAGAAAGGCATATGAACTCCTTTGGGTGTAATGAGCACTGCACCAACTCCACGACCGTTGCAATTAACTGCCCCGTCAAACATCATAGTCCATGCTTCTTATGTGTCAGGCCCTTCAGTGTGAATAGGCTCTTCATAATCTTTTTCTTTTAAGAACATGATGTCTTCATCAGGGAAGTCAAATCTCATAGGATGGTAGTCATCAATGGGTTGCTAAGCCAGATAGTCAGACAATACACTGCCCTTGATGGCCTTTTGAGAGGTGTACTGAATGTCATACTCTGTTAGAATCATTTGCCATCTTGCAACCCTTCCAGTAAGTGTTGGCTTCTCAAATATGTACTTGACCGGATCCATCTTTGAGATCAATAGGGTAGTATGAGTCAACATATAATGTCTTAGTCGGCGAGCAGCCCACGCTAAAGCACATCAAGTTTTCTCGAGCAGTGAATAACATTGTTCACATTCGGTAAACTTTTTGCTTAGGTAGTATATTGCATACTCTTTTAGACCAGACACACACCCCATTGTCTCTTCTAATACTGTCAGGTACATGATTAGAGGTCTTCCTTCGATTGGAGGCATGATAATTGAAGGTTCTTGCAGATATTATTTGATCTTGTGAAAAGCTCTCTGACAGTAATTGTTCCACCTAACTGTTTGTTCTTTTCTTAACAGTTTGAACAAGGGTTAGCAGGTTGCAGTAAGATGAGATATGAACCTTGAGATGTAGTTCAATCTACCTAAGAACCCTCAAACTTCTTTCTTAGTCTTAGGTGCAGGCATTTCCTGAATGGATTTCACTTTGTCGGGATCAACCTCAATTCCCTTTTCACTTACAATAAAACCCAGCAGCTTACCAGAACGTACCCCGAATGTGCACTTGTTGGGGTTCAACTTCAACTGATACTTCCTCAGACGTTTAAACAATTTCAGCAGATTCACCAGATGATCTTCCTCTGTAAGGGACTTGGCAATCATGTCATCCACGTAGCACTCGATTTATTTATGGATCATATCATGGAATAATTTTACCATAGCCCGTTGATATGTTGCACTGACGTTCTTCAGACCAAACGGCATCACCTAGTAACAAAACGTGCCCCAAGGTGTGATGAAAGTTGTCTTCTCCATGTCTTTAGGTGACATCTTAATCTGATTATATCCCGAAAATCCGTCCATGAAGGAAAACTCCGAGAATTGAGTCGTGTTATCCACCAATACATCAATGTGAGGTAATGGAAAATCATCCTTCGGGCTTGCTCTGTTCAAATCCCGGTAATCCACACACATACACACCTTGCCATCCTTCTTAGGCATGGGTACAATGTTAGCAACCCATGGCAGGTAACTAGTTACAGCAAGAAAACCAGCGTCCCACTGCTTTTGTACTTCTTCTTTGATTTTCATGGCCATGTCTGGGCGAGTACGACCTAGCTTCTGTTTGACTGGCGGACAATATTCTTTCAATAGCAGCCTGTGCATGATGATGTCCGTATCCAAAACTGATATGTCTTGATAGGAACAAGAGAACACATCGACATATTCCCGAAGCATACTGATGAGTTGTTCTTTCACTAGAGCTTGTAGACTGGCCCCGGTCTTCACCTCTTTCACTTTTTCCTCGGTATCAAGATTGACAGTTTCAACTTCCTCCTAATGAGGAGCAATCACTTTTTCCTCTTGCCTCAACAACCTTGCCAACTCTTCAGGAAAATCATAGTCTTCATCAACCCCTTCATCTGCTTGATTAATCGGATTGTCGAAGTTATACAAGGTCATAAAAGTGTCGTTGTCGGTGCAATCTGGAGGATTATCACTGCAAGGGTTGAGATTTGTTCATTTTAGTGATTGATTTTATCTTGTTTAGAAAAAGTGAGAATGGAGTTATTATATTGAAAAACATTGCCATTTATTGTTTTGTGCGAAAATAACAAAAATGAAAGACAGTGAGCGACAAAAAAGATCGTTTGCAAAAGATGTCCATTTGTTCATTAATCATTCATTTGCACAAAATACAAATATGGCCCTATTACAAAATGAGTCCTGACACCTTGGGCCAGATGCAGGACTTGATGCATGCTTAAACAGGAAATAATAATGACTATGCAGAAGTAATCCTTATAATTTCCTAGGAAGACCAGTTGAGGACTTGCTGGTCTGGGACCCTTGGACGAATCCAGCTTTCCAGGTTGAAGTCACTTTCAGCCTCGTCTTCCACATTGTTGATTGCATCCGGGGTCAGTATACCCCTACTGATAAACTTGGGAGCTTCAGCAGCCTCCTCTTGGACTTGTTGGGATGGTTTGTAACCCAACCCGAACTTGTCTTCCTTGACCTGAACTTGCAGCAGCTTGCCCCAGCCCTGGGCATTCCCGTCTTCAACAACCTTCCGAGCTTGCTTATAAGAGGAGATCGAAGTACCAGATACTTCAGCTGTTGCTTCATTGATATTGAGGGCCTCAAACCCTTGGCTCATTGTCGCATGGATTTCTCCGTCCATCTCAATGTACTTGTAAGTAGCTAGATGACTGACAGAGATATCCTCCTCCCCACAGATTGTGATAACTTGGCCCCCATTCGTATTTTAACTTCTGGTGAAGGGTCGACGTTAGAGCGCCAGCGGCATGAATCCAAGGCCGTCCCAACAAACAGCTATAGGCAGGCGGAATGTCCATCACGTAGAAGATAGTTTTGAAGATCAGTGGGCCAATCACCACAGGCAGCTTAATTTCCCCAAGAACAGTTCTTTTAGAACCGTCGAAGGCTCTCACCACCAGGTTACTTGGACGCAGTGCAAGAACATCATATTCTATATTGACCAAGGCTTTCTTTGGAAGAACATTGAGAGAAGACCCAGTGTCAACCAAAACATGAGAGAGACAACACCTTTACACTCCAAGGTGATATGCAAAGACTTATTATGGTTACGGCCCTCTGTAGTTAGATCAGTATCGGTGAACCCTAGTCCATGACTAGTATTGACATTAGAAACCACCGTTTCTAGCTGATTAACTGTAATCTATTCTGGCACGTAAGCTGCGTGCAGGACTTTGAGAAGTGCATTCCTGTGGGCTTTGGAACACATTAGCAATGATAGAGTAGAGATTTTGGAGGGGGTATGATGGAGCTGGTCCACAACCTTATAGTCACTCTTCTTGATTATTCTCATGATATCGTCTACATCCTGGTCAAAGGATGTCCTCTGAACTTCCTTGGCAATAGGTTCTTCAGGCACCACACTTTTGCCCTTAGCCTTGGCAGCATCTTCTGCTTCAACATTAGTTCTTGGGAATTGTGAGGCAAAGAGACGTCCGCTTCGAGTGAAGCCTCCGCCTCTCCCCACATTATCAATCTGTGGTGTAGAAGGGTCAATTTCTTTCCGTCGCAATATAAATCTGAGCCATAGTGCCAAGGCACGACACTGCTGCTGTCATATGGAACTGGTCCTGGCACCGTGATAGTAACCGGGCTGATTGCTGCAGAAGAAGGAGTTGAGACAGTCTGAGGTTCATAATAAATTGTGATAGGAGGTCTGACCGGAGATGGTGCTAGTGATGAAGGTTGCTGATGTTGATGGAGATGTTGCTGTGAGTTGTTGAAAGAATCTGGAACGTGGATTGTTGCCGGATCATAGTAAATGGTAACTGTGGAAATGTCTTCATTGATGGTTGGTGTTGTTGTAGAAGGATGTGTTGAACTGATATCTGTTGAAGTTTAAGAAGGGATGGTTGTTGATGTTGTAGAAGAATCTGTTGGAATGATTATTGCTGAAGTTGTAGGAGGAATATCTGTTACATCTGATGGAATGACATGTGCTGGAGTTGTAGGAGGAATGGTTGTTGATGTTGTAGGAGTTGGGACTGTTGAAGTGATTTGTAAAGTGCCTTCTTTGATAAGATTGTTGATACTGGTCTTTAAATTTGCACAACCGTTGATGGAAGTCTTACAAGCTTCGTAGTGGGCCTCACAACCCGTGAACACTTGGCACTTCAAAAGTTGGGCTTTAACCTCGGCCAGAGGTGTTTGAATACTTGCGAAACTATCAATTTGGTTCACTGGTTGATCCTCCTCAATGGTATTTATCCTAGATCCACCATGGCTAGGCATAGTATTCTTGGTAACACTTGGAGGGGGTGCAAAGTTGATTGCCTTAGAATCAATCAAAACTTGAACCTTCATGTGTAAGGCTCTACACTTTTCTGTTGTATGGCCAGGTGCGTTGGAGTGGAAGGCACATCTGGCATTAATATCATAGTTTCTTGGAAGATTCTGGGGATCTGGTGGGGCCAGAGTCCTCAATTCAATCAGATTGAGCTTTAATAATTGTGGGAGTAAGGCAATATAGGGCATCAGAATGGGATCGATAAACCTATTGATTTGTGAAGTCCTTTGTTGAAACGGACGTTGTTGCTGATTGTTATTATTGTAAGATATCTGTTGAGGAAATTGTTGTTGCGGTGGGAAGTGTTGTGGTTGTGGAGGATACTGTTGTTGAGGTGCCAGAGCTGGAATGGTGAAAGCAGCTACTGTTCTTGGCATGTATTGAGGCCTACCTCTGCCCATGTGCACTGAGTTGGTCTATTCTGTCCTGCGAGGTCCTGAGAAAGCTTTTCTTGTATTGCTGGAACTAGCTCCATTATCTGAAATTTTGCCCATCTTCAAAAGACTCTCAATTCTCTCACCAGCTATAACTACATCCGCAAAGCTGGTGGACGAGAAAGAAGAAAGTCTGTCAATGTATCTTCCTTGCAATGTGTTCATAAACATGTCAGCCATTTCTCTCTCAGAAATCGGAGGCTGGACAGCAGTAGCAAGCTGTCTCCATCTTTGGGCATATTTACTGAAGCTTTCTCTTGAAGACTGAGACATGCCCATTAGGAGAGTCCTTTTGGGAGCCATGTCCAAGTTATATTGATATTGGCGTATGAAAGTTTCGGCCAAATCCTTCCAGTTTCTGACTGTTGCTCTGGACAGGTGAGAATATAATTCACGGGATGCCCCGGTCATACTGTCTTCGAAGTAGAACATCCAAAACTTTTCGTCCATGGTATAAGCTTTCAGTCTCCCCAGAAAGGACTACAGGTGAGTACGTGGACAAGAGGTACCATTATGTTTCTCAAAGCAAGGAGGCTTGAACTTGTGAGGAATCCTGACTCCCTCAACTAAACCCATGTCCATTACATCAAAGCAATTCAGTATGTCTATTTGTCTTCCAAGGGTATCCGGTATGGTTCTTTGGTTTTGACCTTCCAAACCTCTGGGAATGAAGATGTTTGAAGAGAAATGAAGCACAAGAGAAAATCCAAGTAATACATAAACCATATATTACAAATGCAAAAGGTACATAGTTTATGATTACAACAAGTTCCCATGGTGGGTCAAAATACAATTAAGTCGAGAAATACAACAAAATCAGCATGAGAGATAAAGTAGAACCAAAATAAAATACAAGTTCAAAGAAATCAAACATCCAATCCAAAGTCATCCTCCTTGACTTCCTTCAGGAGAGCATCAGTCACTGGTCCAACTGGATGCTCTGTGATGGTCCTGATAAGAAGGTTCCTAGTGGCAATGGTACTTGTTAACTTCTGGTACTTGTCTTGGTCTTTTGATCTCTTCAACCCCGCCCGGAGTTTTAACTTGGAGATTTCTTTCTGTGCTGCTAACAAGGCTTCCCGACTCTTCTTCTCATTAGCTTCCAGTTGCTCTATCTTAGCCTGGGTCTTCTGATCTTCTTGTAAACGAGCTTCAGTAAATCTGATCCACCTAGCCTGACTCTCTTCCAAGTAGTGCTCAGCTCTGGCTTTCTAAATCTTAGCTCCTTTGCAAGCATTCTTCAATACCAACTCCCCTGCTCTGGCTTTTCTGATGAAGTCCTCTGTCTTTTTTATCTTGGTCATATGCTCGACCCAGAGCTTCTCTAACCTCTCAGTATACAACCGACCATCATTCCTTTCCCAAAGGGTCTTCTTCAGAGCTTCAGAAAGCTGGGTATTCCTCTCTTTCAACTTCTCAAACTCCTCTAAATTGACTGTAGCTATAGGCTCTACTGCTGATGGCCCTAGCACATCCTCTAGGGTGAATGGCATGTGGGTGATCTGTCTTCGGATGCGAGACCAATCAATGTACTGAGCGGAAGCTATGTTATCCCAAGCCCAGGCTGCTTGTCGGATGATGGCATGATTATTCTGAACATCACAGTAAAGGGTCTCTGCTAAATCTTGCTCTCTTGGTGGATGTACTAAGGCATACCCTAGATGGCTATTGAAAAGCAAAGGATTGTAGTTGATGCAACCATCCACTCCAATAAGAGGTACATTGGGATACTGCCCACAGCTTGTAATTATGTCCTTACCCTTGGTGCCCTGAGTAAACCACCTGATGTCTTCTAAAGTGAGAGCAATCATTTTCCTAGCACAATTTCTTGACTGATGAGGATTCAGGAAAGCTTATGTCTTTGGCAGGTGTCTCAATAACCAACAGTAGAAGAGAGGTGCACAACATCTGACTAGTCTTCCCCTCTGCTTCTCATTTCTCTGATGCACTGAGTAGTAGAAATCCCCTAGCAAGGTAGGAACTGGATTCTTCAGCAGGAAGATGTGGAGAGCATTCTTTCTTACAAACTTAGGCTCGTCTGCAAACAAGATGATTCCATATACACTAAGAGCCAGGAGAGCACAAACAGATTCCCACTTCCATGCTGCATCATAACTGGTGGCCTGAGTAATCAAGAAGTCCAAATGGAGGCCTGTGATTCCAGCCTTGGTCGTCATATGCTGATCAATGATGGTGGCTTCCAAGTGAAGAGCCTTAGCTATGTCTTCATTCCTAGGAGCAGTCATCTCAGGGTTGAAAGGGATTCCTCTTCTGACGGGGACACCCAATAACATGGAAAACTCTTCCAACAAAGGACCCATCTGAAAGTCTGGGAAAGTGAAACATCTGAGAGGAGGGTCATAAAACTGAAGGAAAGTGTGAATCATGCTCCTCTGTGATTCATCCAAGTCTATGATCATATCCATAATACCATCATAATGTTCCCTGAATAAAGGGACATGATCAGGAGTGATAAGTACCTGAATCTGCCTGATGCCTGCTAGAGAGGGCTCAAAGAAATGATAAGTGATGTTTCTCTTCCTGGATGAGTCCATACTGACAATAGATGCTGATAAAGATAGCTGAAGAAAATAACTGATGAATACAACTTGGGAAGATATTAGCTGAAGAAGATCTCTGATGAAGATGGCTGAGCAGAAGAACAGTCAAAACCAAACTAAAGATGATGTGGATACCCTGTAAAACAAATAGACAAATGTTAAAATGATGAAAAATGATGTATGCAGAATGATATGAAAGGGTTTGTGATCAGGTTCTGGATTTGTCATTTTCTTTGATAAGGTCCATGAGTGTTCAGAAATCCGGATGAAGGCTAGAGAACCAGTAACCAGGTGAGGAACTCAAATAAAGAGTCACAAGTCCAGGGTTTCATAAGATCAGTTCAAAATAGTGTAACCTTAAAAACATATCAGTAACAGGGTATGTTGAGGCCAAGGGTTCCTGCAAACCTGTAAACATCCCAACCTAACTCACAGGTATTGTTCTAGAACAAGGATCCTCAGACTTAGATCTATCATGAGAAGTGTAAACACTTCTAACCCGGAGGTACAATGTTTACCCTAATCATAAAGAATCCTCCTCTAATTCACCTCAGATGCTGAAGGTCATCTAAAAAGGTCATCCAGACTTAGCAGGCTTCCCAGATAGCCCTATTACTACAAGAAATTCATAGCACAGAGTTCTCAAGAAGAAACTCATGTCTGAACCGTGTTTCATATTCCCGCACCATACCGAAATGGAATGGGAAAGAAATGAAGCCACTCTAATCTTATGTGTCACTCAGGCTCCCGACGTGGAAGCTTGATCACTGAGATACCCCTCCCACCAAGGCAAACCAACAAATCCAGCACATGATATGATGACAATAATATGAAATGCATAAAAACAGTAAATGAAAGCGATAAATAAAGCTGTACAAAAAGCAATAAATAAAGAAATAAACAAAAAACACACATAGCACATAACACCCCCATAATCACAAATCAAACAAGCGCTAGGAGAAACCCATAAAAAGAACCAGAAGCCCTGGTTGCAAAACTTAATCCGCAGTAGAGTCGCCAAGTTGTCGCTCCCCGGACTTACGTCCCGGTGCAAACGCGAACCGTCGGTGAAAGAGAAAGGGTTGAATAGAGTCGCCAACTATGTATTTTTATCCCGAAGGAAAGGTAATGCTGCATAAACCTGGAAAGAGATTGATAAGACGGTTGTGAAACAAAAAAACTGAGAAAGGGGGTTGGTTACAACCTGGGAAGGTATTAACACCAAGATCGTCCATCGTACTTGATGGGATCCACACATACAAGATAGTGTTTAAAAGGGGTAGGTGTATGTGCTATCTGTGTGCAAAATCTAGGGAAAGAAAATACAGGTGTCAGTGCAAAAGGTGTGAATTGTTCAGGAAATTAGGCTTAAAAAGAAAGCTGAAAGAGGGGGAAGACAAAGAGACTTTTGTTCGATAACTGTTAAGTTATGCCTATGTATCCTCTCGTGCAATGAAGAAGTCAGAACACCATAGCTCGACTCAAAGAGACTGAAAATAAATTGACTGTGAATTGCTTGCTAGTCTATGCTCAAGTGTATGACTCGTCTGGCTCGAGTGCTAACTATCTTGCATTAGACGGAAGAAGCAAGTTCTCGTTTGTGAATGAATGTGATGAGAAGAGAATCCCGGAGGAGACGATTATTGTTTTTTTTTGATGTTTTCAGTTTTTAATTGTTTTTGGTGTTTTGCATAAGATTATGAGCTTAAGCCTAAATCAATGGTTTGCAAACTCATCATATCCTCCCTGATTAGGGATAATGAGCCTACTTAAGTGTGAGATAAGCATCTCAACTTAATTACCATGATGATGTAGGATTGAGATCATTAACATATTTGTGATTATTAAGATGTTTTTGGGTTTTGTTTAGTGATAAGTAACAAGTTTAATCTCTAATCACAGATTAGTGAACTCATTACACCATCCTAATAGAAGGATGATAGATGAGAACACCTAAGCTGAGGAAGATACCTCAACTTAATCCATTGTTAGGGATTAAATTCATTATATAACAAGCCTTTATTAAATGGATTTTAATAAAAGGGTGAGATTAAGAAAGTGGATTTTAAGTTTGTAAGACAACTTGAGGGGGACTTGTCCATTAAACACTAGGTTTAGTCCCTCTTAACCATAAGGAAGAGATAGAACCCTAATGTAAGGCCCAAGTTACAAGATAAAGTCTTAGTGATTATTAATGTGTTTTGATTAAGAGATGTAAACAAATTAAAGGTTTAACACTAAGGATTAAAGTTATACACTCCATCATAAGATAAGGATGCAGGCATAACCCTAATTCAAAGTCCTAAAACTTTAAGTGTTTAGTCTCTGATTATGAGATGAGAAAAGAGAGACTCAAGGAGACTCAAAGGTAAAAGACTAAGGGGACTATACACAACCTTAAAAATTATCATGCTTGGATATCCTATGGTTTATGAGGCTTAAGAGGAAAGATCTTCAAGAAGGCCACCATGGAAGAAGCAGATGAGAAGAGAAGAAGAAAGAAGAATAAGTTACTTACTTCCTGAAGAAGATAAGTAACCTAAAAGTAAGAAAGTAAGAAGGAGGGAGCATAAGTGAAGCAAATTTACTTCAAAGACAAATAATAATGCATATGAAGAGATGAGAAGAGGTGGGAGGTGAAGGAAAATCCACCTCCCAGATAACTTACCAAAAGTTCCTGAAATGTTAGTATGAATGCATAAGACATGAAATGAAAAGAAATAAGACAAATGAAGGTGCAAAGACCAAAGTCAGAAGTTATTATGCAATGCCAATGTGTTATGAGATGATGCAAAATCATACAAGATGCATATGAATGATCATACAAAGATGAGATGCAATGGAAGCATGTTTAGAAGCATGAAAACACATGGATGTTCATGAAATGTAATGGATGCAAAGCATATCAAAATGATGCAACAATGATCAAGAAATGTTTCAAACATGTTCTAATATGTCTAATATGACATACAAAATAATGGAATGGCATGACAAGTTCACAAGTTCATGATATGCAAAGAAAAATGCAAATGAAGATGCTAAATTAGGGTTTTAAGGCAACATGAGATGCATATGACCAAACAGAAGCATTCACCATGATAAAATATTGAAATTGAGCTAAAACAAACCTAAGACCTATACAAGATCACATCCCAAAGTAGAAATTCAGAAGCCAATCCTAGTAAGAGTTATGAAATTTCTAAGTCAACTAGGGTTTTTGGATACTTCTAAAGGGAAAATTCAAATCAAATTGAAAATGCAAGATAAAAATATGAGATAAATAACCTAGAAACTA
Source organism: Lathyrus aphaca (assembly GCA_963966055.1). NCBI lineage: Eukaryota > Viridiplantae > Streptophyta > Magnoliopsida > Fabales > Fabaceae > Lathyrus > Lathyrus aphaca. Next base: position 507,512,546 of record OZ014520.1, read on the forward strand.
TATGCAATATGTGAAACAATGAAAAAAGAACCAAGTTCAAACTCATCATGGTTAGGCAGAAATGAATTTTTCAAGTTAGGGTTAGAAAATGTGAAATTTAAGAACCCTAATTCAAAGAAAAATGTGAAAATGTGATCAAACCTAAAAAGAAATTTGTATGGTGAGTTTGAAAATGTTTCTAAATGTATTGAGATGCTTCATGAATTTTTTGGTGATTTTTAGAAACCTAAATGCATATTTAATTAATTAAAATCAATTAATTAATTAAATAAAACATTTAAATATTTTAAAAATACTTTTTTAATGCAAACATTACAATAAAAAATGTTTTTAGGTTAATAAAAATATTTGAAATAGAAATGCAAAGTTTGAGATTTTTTTGATGATTTTTGCTATTTTAAATAAATTGAACAAAAGAAATGCAATAAAAATTAAATAAAAATGAATTAAATGAGAAGTAATCTAATCCAGTGGTTGAGATTCAAACCTAGGGGAAAGGGGTTGACTGCGCGCGTGATCTAAGGGTTTAGATCAAATCTGGCTAATTAATCTTAATTAATTTAATTAATTGGATTAGGGTTTAAGTGGATGCATCTCAGCCCTTCAAACACGCGGTAAATAGAATCTAATGGCCATTATTCAAACTGACTAATTAATTACAGATTAAGCCCTAATGACCCTCAGGTGGCCGGAGATGATCGGAGGTCATCTTCTTCGGCCAGTTCCCTCACCTGAATCCCTCAAAACGCCATAAAAACTCACCAAACTCTCCAGAATGGATCATCAAACAACATAGAACAAGAATCCATCATCAAAATTAATTTATCATGCACAAAAATGGAGAATCGAAGGAAAATATGTTTAGGTCAAAAAGTTTCAGAGCAAGCATACATCCTGGTTTCTCAACCATTTTCAAAAATAATCATATCCCCATGATCAGGGGAGCACATAGAATCATTTAAGAACTTAAAATGGAGTTTCTGGAAAAAAGTTTTGAGATGGTTACCTGAGATGGAGCTTTCTGATTCTGAGCGTTTTGACCCTTCCTTTGATGAAAATCAACTCCAATGGACCCCCTGAGGATGTTGTGATGTTTAGAACAAGTTTATGATGGCTGGTTTTGGAGATTCAATTCTGCTAAGGCAGAAATCATGTTTTTTTGTGTGTGAGGTTTTAGGCCATTTCAATGGTTGGTTTGTGTTCTATAGGTTATGTGGAGATGATTGGTGAAGAAAGTTTTGATTTTTTGTGGCTGAGGAGTGAGTTTTGAAGGAATGAAGATTTTGGGGATTTTTGAGCAATCTGAGTTGTGTGATGTTTCAAGCTTGTCTGTGTTATGAAATGAGTTGCATAAGGTTAGTATAGGCCAATGGGAGTGATCAGAAAGTGGGTGGTGGCATAGTGTGATTGGTATGGGCCAAGTTGCAAAAATGTCAACATTGTGTACTTGAGGTATGGGCATGGTTCATAGCTGTTTCAAGGGGTGTCTTGGCCTCATCTGAGTTCATGGATGGACCTTGGATCAATAGAGTGCAACTGGATGGCCTTGATCAAGTGTTTGCAAGCTTTATGCATTTTGACATCTTTGAAATTTCTTGAGAAATTGGCCATGAAAACTTGTGATGCAAGGCATGATTCTAATCCAAATGTGTTGCACTATGTTGGTATGATGTTTAGAAGTTGATTAGAGGTCATGAAAGGGCTTGGCAAGTGAATTTGCAAAATTCCCTCTTTGGTGCACACTTGAAAATTATAGGATTTTTGCCAACTTTGAAAGGCCATATCTGGAGTTCTAGGATGAATCAAGACATGTTCTTGTACTTTTTGAGAATGGAAGGACATAATCTACAACTTTCATGTCCAAGAATTTTTCATTTGAAGTATTTTTGGTCATGAAAGAATAGGTTGAATATCTTTCCCAAAATGGAAAGTTTCCATTACAAGTCCTTTCCAAAAATAGCAAGTTTGCATTTGGCTCAAAATTCTTCAACTTTGTGAACTTCTAACCAATTATAAGATCAAATAAATATCATAGAGACTCAAAATGATGATGATGACCCTTTTGGTACCCTTGATGGAGGCCTCAGATGCCCTGATTTTGACTTTACTTGCTCAAGAAGTTACCCAATGATCATATGACTTACACAGTGAATTTCTTCATCAAATTTGGTACATATGATCCTTATAACATATTAAAACCATTAGAAACAAGAATGACCAAAAAATTTGGGATTAAGGCCTCTGAAACCAAAACCCTAATTTTAGGACATCTGTGCATGAAATCTTCAGTCTGCCTCTATGCCTTTGCCATGCTTTGTGATCCCTTGACTTTTATGAACTTTGGGGAGAATATTATGATCATGGAATACACATGGACCATCTTGGCAAGATTTAAGACCAATGGGATGGCTCAGATCACTTCTTGGATTGCTCAGATCACAAACCCTAGATGCAGATGAAATGAACTATGCAGTGGGATGGTATGCTTATGTAATGCAAAAATGAAAGATCACAAGCCATGGTGTGAAAAAGTGAGGGAAAATTTGGGGTGTTTACACATTGGTCCTATGAAGATACCAAAAATACCCTCAGTTACTCGCATGATCGACCAGATTGATCCTAAGACATGTGCTAAGTTAAAAGGGATTGTGATTTTGATATATCACATTTTTGGAAAAAAGGGTATTGAATCTCTCAACGAGACTCAAATTTGGTTTTAAAGAGAATCAAAGTAAAGACAAGGCTTGGAATTTTAAAGGAAAATAAAGGCAAGGCTTGAAACTTAAATGAAATTTAAAGGCAAGGCGAGGAATGTTAAATGCTGGAAATGTAAAGAGGCTGGAATTGTAAAAGAAAACACAGTAAATTGCTGAAAAGATAAATGAATTTTAAAATATAAATTGCTTTAAAATAAAGGCTTTGTAAAGATAAATGGCTTCAAAAGTAAATAACTTGAAGATAAATTTGACATTAAAGATAAATTGGTGGTGGTGTTTCAATCATGTACATTCTCACTGCACTCGTTTCTCTACACGTGGATACTTTGATTTTACGGAGTTACTAGTACATATGCTTTCCACACACTTATTATAACACTAGACTAAACTATTTATATACATTACAAAGTAACCGCTTTTGATGGTTTCTCCTACAACTATCCTAAGATGGTGACACTTGTTCCATTACATGTTGAAGAAGCTTTATCTTGCGCCACATGTCTCTGTCTTTGAATTTAAAACTCCACATTTCCCTCCAAGATTGTACATGTAAGACCCTTGGTAACTGTCACCTTCGTCAAAGATATGCTTGGTCGAACCCCCAAACACTTAGAAAATGTTCCAAACTTAGAATTTCACTAAGTATGAAATTTGTAGGTAGTTCGCTTCGACTCTCATTCTTTAATTGGTTAAGTCGAAATCCTTACTTTTGGCTCATCACAATACAAGTCTTTTACTAAGCCAAGATAACCTCATTAATTTCTAGTGTCGAAATTTAGGGATAACAGCAAGTCACAAATCAGATTTTGAAATATTGGAAAATTTTGTCCAAACCAAGAGTGTAGACACACCATATACATCATATAGAAGTTGTCCAAACATTCACCACACTTATGTAACACCAAAATCATAAACCTCCATAGCCATCCTAGAGGTCATTTACAGTTGAGGTGCCACAAAGTGATCCAGACATTTTCAATCAAATCTAAGCTTTTACACACCTTACATAAGGTCCATTGAAGCTTTCCAAGTCATCAAATAACATATGTAATGTAACATCCAACTAAAACCCCACGATAATTCAAGATTAATTTTAAATAAATCAATTAAACATCAATTAAATATATGGATATCACATCTTCATAAGACATTATACATTCTACGGTCCTGCTCTGTCACACTGGTTACAATATGCCTTACACAAATAATAAATTTAACATCATAACTAAATCATTTACAATCTTGCAACGGATTCAAGTCTCAAACTTCTACATCAAATAAACTCAATTCCATGAAAGGTAATTCTCAGAAATCACGTAAATCAATACTAATTCGTGGTTTATAAACTCATAATCCAAAATCAAGTGAAAATTATAAAGCATAGCATAATCTCCAAAACAACAAAAACACATAAGATTCTTAATCAAACGACCCCAACCCCGATGTTACATATCAGAGCAATACTCCCTTTATTTCTACGGAAATAAATAGGCACACATCAAAGAAACTTTTAAGCTTCCTTCCTTAATCTTGATTACCTGCAAGTTACCCACATTTCGAGGTAACATTTCAAATAAGAAAGGGTGAGTAATCATAATTATTATAAAAGATATAAGAAATAGATATCGTGTTTACAACAATTAAATAACCACAACATATCATCATATACGTCACACCTAGAACAACAACTTCAAAATTTTCATATCGAACGTCATACTCCAAGGATTAATCAAATAATTAACTTAAAACAAATATAGTGCAATGCCACAAATAATGCAAATGCAACATCATTAGACACATGCATGCGGTACTGAAACGTCACTGATGACTTAGTCATCGTTAGCTCCAAAGATCCCCACCAATAGGATCGGTTCCCACTTGGAACCAAAGCACATCATAATTTGCAATTAATCCTCATAATGGGATTAAGACCATCACTGGACCTGAACGTCCTATAAATCTTCATTGGATTATCATCTTGCAAAACATCACTGTACTATTCATCCTAACAAATGCTATGAATGCATGATGCGCAACAACACATAAATATGACCACGACTAGTCAAAAAACATCACCATCCATCAAAACCATCAAGTTCTCTTCAAATAATCTCATACACATAGATCACACATAAACCATAGTTAACACATCATCAGTTATTATAGCAGACATCAAACAATTTGCTTCCAGATATCACATAATAATTCAATAATAATTCACACTGTAAAGCACCTATATACAATCACATTGGCACATAAACTTCTCACTTAATCCTTGATATAATTACTGCATAATTCTAATTATCTTACTACATTATATCATCATAATATCCATGAAATGTCTCAGACTGCGTATAAAACGGAGCTATATAATTGAAGTTGTGATCAAAAATAAAAAAGAATTAATCAGCTGACATGTCGAGTGCCACACCTCCCTAATACTGACGGTGGCACTTTCATCATCATAGTATATGGAAGTATCCAATTTTATCATCATAGTGGCTAACGCCACACCTCACCAAAAATGTGGCAACCACCACATGTTCTATTATAGAGGCCATCGCCATACATCATCCAAAATATGGTGGCAGGCACCACCTATTTATTCCTTGGGTGACAACCTTCACCCATCCTTTCCCATATGGTGGCCCTCGCCACCTTTTAAATATGAACAGGGTGGCACTTACCACCCTCCTGTAAGGGAATTCCGTTCTCAGTTCTCAAGTTCTACAATTTCTTATCAAAATATTCCAATACTCGATCATTAGTCTGTCGTATATCAGTCACTACCTATTTTAATCTATATGCATAATTGTTGTTTCAAAATATCTACATGTTCTCTATTCTCATCACATATTAATCATCTAAATACAATAACTCAAATCACCCACAACTATCGATTACTAAAATCAATTACAATAACAACAATTACACACTCCTTACCTGAGATTATCGTCTATTATTGAGTCCTCAATGAATGTGGTACCAATTTGATCCCTCTTTCATGATCACAGTTCCCGCCAGAACGTCTATTAGTCGCTCACACCCCACTTGGGCACACGACAATCGTGATTACTCACACCCCACATGGGTACAAAATCACCTTAACAACAACAACATTGATCCCATCAAGGAATCCAGATAGACGCTCACACCCCACATGGGCACACGTTATCCCACTACTTATGCAACATGTTATGCACTTCAACCAAAACATACAATGACTCTCATGAAATCAATGTATCATACAACTTTATACCACAACACAACATGTCATAACAATTCAACGACATCATCATACTACATCCTAACAACAACTAGTACATTTACAAATTATGCCACAACAACTTAACAACTACATCATAATTCACAACCACAATACACATTAGAACATACATAGAACACATATGGCGCGTCAAAAGTTATGAATTTTCATAGTATTTAAAATAAAACAACCATACTCAGCATTGTTGGGCCTTCTGCACCGCCCGACGCTACACGAGGTGTAAGCCCCCCTTATTCAGTCAAAAATCCAGTAGCGTGACACACTAAGGCTGCTCTCACAGTCCGACCGATTACCACTCAACCCCACTTCCTCCACCCGGCTGCACGAGCACGAGACAAATTTTCTGCATTTGGAATTTTTCCTACACTAACCCCAAAATTCCCCAAAAACCATTCTCATAGTGTACAATATTCACATACAATCCCAGTAACATTTATCAACAATAACATACATCACATTATAGGTAATATCATGAATAAATCCTAACATCCTAACTCATTAGAACTTACCCTTTTCTCATCAAACCCCATCAAAACCCCCAAACTAACCAACAACATATTGAACATTCACATGAATTAAACCTAATGATCTTTTACCCAATACACACATCGAATAACCCTTGAGAGATGAAAGAAATCCCACATTTACCTTATAATAACGAGCTTCTCTCTTCTTCCATGGGTTCTCTCTCCTCTTCATACCCTAGCCTCTTTTTCACCTCTTTCCCGTTCCTCTTTCTCCAAACACGATTGTTCACCAATAATCCCTTTTCTCTAATTTTCTTCTTTTCCTACTAAAACCCTTAGACCCATAATATGTTTTTCTCTTCTTACCCTCACTAAACCACATGAATAGTCCACTTTGCCCTCTTCTTCTTCTACTCATATTACCAAATTTTAATTAAATAAAATAATTAAAACTAATTATTTAAATCTAAATAATTCCATCTAAATTAGTTAAATTAAATAATTATTCAGTTACTATTACTAATATAATTTAATTAGTACTACTCTCCACACCACCAATCTCTACGTTTTGGTTACACACCTTTACTACCTTAAAGACACTTCTTAAGGCCATTACCCACCACCAAGGGTACTTCAAACTTAATGAATTCACATCAAACACATAGTCAATCATAACAATTCACAATTATTCATAAATAATAATTAAAAGGAAAACATGCATTATAACTCTCCCTCACTTAGGATATTTTTGTCCTCGAAAATTTACCGGATACAAACTACCCTGGATACGCTCTCGCATCCAAATAGTCAAATCCCATGCCATGAAAAGCAACATCACGAAAATCACAAAACAAAAATACAACTTATTATTGACAACTTATTATCCCAAGGTGCAGACGCGAATGGTCGGCGAAAAGAGAAAATGAGGTTGAATTGAATAGAGTCGCCAGCTAGGCATTTTTATCCCGAAGGAAAGGTAATGCTGCATAAACCTAGAAAGAGATGGATAAGACGGTTGCGAACCAGAGAAACTGAGAAAGGGGGTTGGTTATGACCTGGGAAGGTATTAGCACTCAGATCTTCCATCGTACTCGACGGGATCCACGCTTACTAGATTGTGTTAAAAAGGGTAGTGTATATGCTGACTGTGTATAAAATCTAGAGAGAAAAAAGTACAAAGTGTCAGTGCAAAAGGTGAATTTCTCAGGAACTGAGGCTTTAGAAAGGAATGCTGAAATAGGGGAATGAAAAAGAGACTTTTTTGTTAGATAACAGTTAAGTTATGCCTACGTATCCTCTCGTGCAATGAGGAAGTCAGAATACCGTAGTTCGACTCAAAGAGATTGGAAAAAAGATTGACTGTGAACTGCTTACTTGTTTATGCTCAAGTGTATGACTCGTCTGGCTCGAGTTCTAATTGTCTTACATTAGACGGAAGAAGCAAGTTCTCATTTGTGAATGAGTGTGATGAGAAAAGAATCTCGGAGGAGACGATTATTGTTTGTTTTTTGTGTTTTCAGCTTTTTATTGTTTTTGGTGTTTTGCATAGGATTATGAGCTTAAGCCTAAATAAAGGGATTGTAAACCCATTATATCCTCCATGATTAGGGATAATGAGCATACTTAAGTATGAGATAAGCATCTCAACTTAATTAGCATGATGATGTAGGATTAAAATCATTAACCTACTTGTAATTAATTAGATGTTTTGGGGTTTTTGTTTAGTGTTAAGTAATGAGTTTAATCTCTAATCACAGATTAGTGAACTCATTACACCATCCTAATAGAAGGATGATAGATGAGAACACTTAAGTTGAGGAAGATACATCATCTTAATCCATGGTTAGGGATTAAATTCATTATATAACAAGCCTTTATTAAGTGGATTTTAATTAAGGGATGAGATTAAGAAGTGAATTTTATAATTTGTAAGACAACTTGAGGGGGACTTGTCCATTGAACACTAGGGTTAGTCCCTCTTAACCATAAGGAAGAGATAGAACCCTAATGTAAGACCCAAGTTACAAGATAAAGTCTTAGTGATTATTAATGTGATTTGATTAAGAAGTGTAAACAAATTAAAGGTTTAACACTTAGGATTAAAGTTATACACCCCATTCTAAGATAAGGATGCAGGCATAACCCTAATTCAAAGTCCTAAAGCTTTAAGAGTTTAGCCTCTTATTATTGAGATGAGAAGAGAGACTCAAGGAGACTCAAAGGCAAAAGACTAGGGGGAATATATACAACCCTAAAAGTTATCATGCTTGGACATCCTATGGTTTGTGAGACTTAGGAGAAAAGATCTTCAAGGCCACCAAGAGAGAAGTAGAGGAAAAGAGAAAGAGAGAGAAGAATAAGTTACTTACTTCCTGAAGAAGATAAGTAACTTAAAAGAAAGAAAGTAAGAAGGAGGGAGCATAAGTGAATTATATTCACTTCAAAGACATGTAAATATGCATATGCAAAGGAAATAGGAAGTGGGAGGTGAAGGCAAATCCACCTCCCAGATAACTTACCAAAAGCTCCTGAAAGGTTAGTATGAATGCATAAGACATAAAACAAAAGGAAATGAAGTGAAATGAGATGCAAAGACAAAAGTCAGAAGTGAAAATGCAATGTAAAAGGCATATGAGGTGATGCAAAGTCATACAAGATGCATATGAATGATCATACAAAGATGAGATGCAATGGAAGCATGTTTAGAAGCATGAAAACACATGGATGTTCATGAAATGTAATGGATGCAAAGCATAGCAAATGAATTAAGAAAAGATCAAGCAATGTTCAACATGTCTTAAGATGTCTAAGATGTCATACAAATTCTTGAAATGTCCTGGAAAGTTCATATGATGATGATATGCAAAGATGAATGCAAATGAACATGAGGAATTAGGGTTTTAAGACAACATGAGATGCAATGACCAAACCCGAAGCATTTAACATGATAAAAAATTGAAATCAAACTCAAACCAACCCTAATCCTATATAAGATCACACCCCAAAGGAGAAGGTCAGAAGCTTAACCTAATGAAAGTTATAAAATTTCTAAGTTTGCTAGGGTTTTGGGTGCTTCTAAAGGGAAAATGTAAATCAATTTGAAAATGTAAGATAAAAACATGAGATAAATAACCTAGAAACTATATGCAATATGTGAAATAATGCAAAAAGAATCAAGTTCAAACTCATCATGGTTAGGCATAAATGAATTTTTCAAGTTAGGGTTAAAAAATGTGAAATTTAAGAACCCTAATTCAAAGAAAATTGTGAAAATGTAATCAAACCTAAAAAGAAATTTGTATGATGAGTTTGAAAATGTTTCTAAATGTATTGGAATGATTCATGACTTTTTTGGTGATTTTTAGAAACCTAAATTCATTTTTAATTAATTAAAATCCATTAATTAATTAAAAATAACATTTAAATATTTTAAAAATACTTTTTAAATGCAAAAAAAAAAAAAAATTTTAGGTTAAGAAAATTATTTGGATCAGAAATGCAAAATATGAGAATTTTTTGATGGGTTTTGATATTTTAAATAAAATGTACAAAAGAAAAGAATAAAAATGAAATAAAAAGGAAATTAAATGAAAGTCAAAGCATCTAGTGGTCAGGATTTGAATTAGGGAGGGGTCAGTTGACTGGCGCGCTATAGGACGGCTGGGATTGCTTCTGAGAAAATTAATTTAATTAACTTAATTAATTATGAATTAGGGTTAAGTAGATGCATCTGATCCGTCCAAACACGCGGCAAACAAAATCCAAGGGCCAATATTCAAACTGACGCGCTAACCCTAATTAACTAACCCTAATCACTCTCAGGTGACCGTAGCAAGCTCCGGTCATCTTCTCCGGCACACCCTCCCCTGAGTTCATTCAAATCACCATAAAAACTCACCAAAAGCTCCATAATCAAACTTTAAACATCATTAAACTCAAATCCAACAACAAAAACAACTTATCATGCACATACAAAGAGAATCGAACAAGAACAAATTTTAGGTCAAACTTTCAGAAGCACGATACATCCTGGTTTCTCAACCATTTTAAAAAATAAACATATCAACATGCTCAGGGGAACACATAGAATTATTCAAGAACTTAAAAGAGAGCTTCTGGAAAAAAATTTCTTGAAGGTTACCTGAGTTGAAGCTTTGAGATTCTGAGCTTTCTGGACTTTTCCTTGCTGCAAAATCACTCCAATGGATCCCCTTAAGCTTCTAGAATGCTTAAAACAAGCTTGTGAGGACTGGTTTTGGAGATTCAAACCTGCTGAGGCAGAAATCGTGATCTTGTTTGAGGGGCTTTTAGGTCATTGTGAGGGTTGCTTTGTGATCCCGAGGATGTGTATGATTGAATGGTGCAAAGAGTTTTGAGGTTTGTGGCTTATGTTGAAAGAATAAAAAAGATGAAGTTTTTGCAAGTTTTTGTGCAATCTGAGTTATGGGAGCATTCAGGCTTGTGTGTTGTGTGGAATGAGTTGCATAAGGTCTCTATGTGATGTCTTGATTGGCCAGAGGAGTTGTTTTGGCTCAGTGTGATTGGCATGGGCAATTTGCAAAAAGTCAAAAGTTTTTGTACCATAGGAATGGGCCATGGCAGAGCTGGCTTTTGGGGTGTCTTGGCCTCAACATGATTTTTGGATAGCTCTAGGATCAAAGTTATGCAGCTGGCACAAGTGGATGAAGAGTTTCCAAGGTTTTTGCAAAGTTATGCATTTTGGCCCTTTTGAGATTTCTTGAGAATCAAGCCATCAAAACCATGCAATCTTGGGCCAATTCTGATGTTTTGAAGTTACCTTGACATGTTATGGTGCATAGAAGTTGATTAGAGGTTATAAAAAGGCTTGGCAAGTGAAATTGCAAAATTCCCTATTTGGCATGAACTTGAGAATTATAGGATTTTTGCCAACTTTGAAAGGCCATATATTGAGTTCTAGAATGAATCAAGACATGTTCTTGTACTTTTTGAAAATGGGAAGAGATAATCTACAACTTTCATGCCCAATAATTTTTCATTTGAAGCATTTTTGGTCATGAAAGAATTGGTTGAATATCTTTCCCAAAATGGAAAGTTTCCATTACAAGTCATTTCCAAAAATAGCAAGTTTGCATTTGGCTCAAAATTATTCAATATTGTGAACTTATAACCACTTCAATGATCTAATAAATATCATAGAGACTCAAAATGATGATGATGATCCTTTGGTGCCCTTGATGGAGGCCTCAGATGCCCTGATTTTGTCTTTACTTGCTCAAGAAGTTACTCAATGATCAGATGACTTCCACTGTGAATTTCTTCATCAAATTTGGTACACATGATCCTTATAACATATTGAGACCATTAGAAACAGAATGACCAAAAAATTTGTGATTAAATCCTCTGAAACCAAAACCCTAATTTTAGGTCATCTGTGCAGGAAATCTTCAATCTGCCTCTATGCCTTTGCCATGCTTTGTGATCCCTTGACTTTTATGAACTTTGGGGAGCATATTATGATCATGGGACACATATGGACCCTCTTGATAAGCTTTAAGACCTTTGGTATGGCTCATATCACTTCTTGGTTTGCTCAGATCACAAACCCTAGATGCAGATGAAATGAAACTATGCAGTGAAACAAATATGCAATATGAGATGGTATGCTTATGATAATGAAAAAATGAAAGATCACAAGCCATAGTGTAAGAAAAGTGAGGGCAAATTTGGGGTGTTTACAGCTGCCCTTATTCAATCATGAGTTAGTTGTGCAGGGTGTAAGCGCCTGGCTTAACAGACAAATCAAATAACTTGTGGTTGAATACCAAAGACAGTCCGAAATTTGCACTCGCTGGGGAGAAGAAGAAAAGGGATATAAATTGTAAAAGATACTAAAGTATGAGTATCAAATGAAAGTGATGGAGGACGACCATCGAGCAGAGGACGACTGTTGGGGGTAAAATGGTAATGCAAAGCAATAACGGGGAGGACCATCATGCTGGGAAAAAAAGAAACCGCGACGGGGACGACCATCAGGTATAGAAAATAAAATTATCTGGGGATTGAAAAAAGCAATGATGGGGATGGCTATCAGGATAGGAAAGTAAAATAAACAACGATGGGGACGGCCATCGGGCTAAACCGATGAAGGACGATCATCAGGAAAAGGGACCACGACGGGGACGTCCATCGGGTTAAAGAATAAATGAAATATTTGATGAGGGACGGTCATCAAAGGTGAAGGACGACCTGCTCTTTATCACAACATATGACGAATGCCGGATAGAAAAGGTCAACGACAAGGATGGCCATAGGGTTAAAGCATGATGAAGGACGATCATCAAGAGGTGAAGGACGATCACCTAGCAGGGTACGACTGCTCTTGGGGATTATCGCGACATAGGACGAATGTCGGATAACAAGATCAACGATGGGGACGGCCATCAGATAAATGATGAGGGACGATCATCAAAAGGTGAAGGACGATCACCTAGCAGGGGACGGCTGCTCTTTATCACGACATAGGACGAATGCCGGATAAAAGGTTCCAATAATGGGGATTCCTGTAACACCCTTCTACCCCAAAACATAATATTTAAATAATATCAGAGTAATCATCTAAAAGGGTATTAAATATCATCATAAATCAACACAATAGTGTCCTATCCCGTAACACGGGTTAATCAACATCAAAAGTATCATAAATCATTTCACAGCGGAATTTAACTTCATAATTCAAAACTTTATAAACATCATTTTCACCATCCTGAATTTAACATCATAAAATGGAAAACATTATCCAGATAACAACATACTGAAAACAATTAACAAAAGAAACCCATCCCAGTGTTACATGACACAGAGCAGGACACATAAACCAGAACCATCCTAAGGAACACTAAAGCATGCTCCGAGACTCATGAATTACTCTTATTGCACTGCAGGACTATTCTTCGACATCTGCAAGTTACCCACGAAAGAGGAAACATTTCCAAGCAGGCAGGGTGAGTAATCATAATATATCATAAACGTACAAGAATATAGAATCATAAATAAATTAGTACACATAACATGACATCGTCAACTACAAAATTCAGCAACCACCACAACACTATCATGAAATCAATCAACACCAACACAGTCATGAAATTCATCCAGAATATGCAATCCTAACATCCTGATATGCAATATGCATGTGGTACCATTTTCATCGTGAGATGGATACATGACCATCAACCCTCCACAAAGGAGCACATCGTAAATCATCGAGACACTTCAATCCACACAATGGGATTGAAGCAAATAAATAGGCCGAAACCCCATCGTGAATGTTATGAAATGCAATGATGCGCTACATCAAAAAATTCATCAAAACAATTCGCATCATTCATTTCAACCAGCAGAACAACCATCAAATAATCATATATATCATCATGACATTACACCCTGAACACTGGTTCTCTAACCACTATGACACATCAAGAATTAACCCGTACCCGGTAATTTATAAGGTAATTATAAGGTTATTTCACAAATTCATTTATCAAAAACTATTGCATTTTTCTCGTTTCTATTCATCAAAATAAAGTTTAGTTTGTGCTCTTTCTGACGCTTCAAATGGAATGAGAATCAGACTTACGATTTGAAAGATATGAATTTTCAAAGAATTAAAATTTGTCATCCCAACAGTGTTAACCGGTTAACCCATAGCGTTAACCGGTTAACACCGACGAAATTCCAGAATTTTCCAAAAATTACAATGGTTAACCGGTTAACCCATAGCGTTAACCGGTTAACGCACGTTTTCCAGCAGTTCTCTGCTATACAATTGTAGATTGTCCCAACACCAAAAACCCCCCAAACCCCATTACGGGTTTCACATCATAACACTCATAAAACCATTCAAAAACATCAATTAAACCTCAACAACATCCAAACAAAAATTATACAAACAAATATACGATTATAACTCATTCTAATCGCTCTAATTCATCAATATTTCTCATAAAATTCAACCTAACTCAAAACCCCAAAAACTCATACCATCCTAATCCATTCATATTCCAATTCCTACACATTTATCATAGATTATAAAAACTCCCCATACCTTAGAGAATTTTGTCGCTTTACTCTCTTCTCTGGGGGTTCTCCACAGCCTCTTGACTCTGAGCTTCTCCTTTCTTCAGAGCACTTCTCCAAACACGGTAGAAAACAAAAAGTGAGAAAACTGATTGTATTCTCTTCTTTGGATATATTATCCCAGTTTAGCCTTTTCCCATCTTACCCTCATAATTTCACAAAAGGACCACCTTACCCTTTTCTCTAACATATTTTTAATAATAATAATAAAATAGCATCATAAAACACTATTTATTCTTATTATATGAAAATACTCATTTTCTCCAAATTTTTCAAAATAATCCAAACTCTCCAATTTTTCTAAATTAATTAAATAAATGATTAAATAATTAAATTTAGATTTTCGGGGCGTTACAATTCCACTGGTGAAAGGATGAGGGACGGTCATCCGAAGGTGAAGGACGATCACCTGGCAGGGGACGGCTACCGAAAAGTGACACGTGTTTGAAGGATGATGATACAGACGAGTATCAATCAGTTGAGCAAAGAACATGAACGAGTGTTGAATCTGCTGAGGTGTGATATATACAAGATACAGACGAGTATCAAAGACTTCTATATAAGTACGTATAAGCATGACATGCTGAGTACATATGTGCAAGACATGGACGAGTGCCAAAAGTTTAAGCAAGGGACACATACAAGTGTTTTGACTTGCTGGGGAAGGATGACACGGACGAGTGTCAAAAAGAGCATGTAAAAATATGAACAGGCATCTTTGTTTGAGAGTGCAAAGGGGGCGCTTTGGCTTTTATCTGCAGGGGATATGAGTTTTGTTGATGAGGTAAATATGGTATTTTGCAGGTTACTGGCTCGAACCTGGCTTATGATCGTGCAAATGTTTGATTTTTGCCGTAATGCTTCGTATTAGACGGAATGCTACGATTATTTTAGTGAAAAATGGTGCGAGTGCTATGATTATGCAAATGAGAAACCCGATCCGAAATCCGGATCCTGCGGGGATAAAGATCTATGGCTGATCTATTAGGAGGGAGAACTCAGCTAGAGACGGAGATCATTAGCTGATCCGTTCAGAGAGAGAACTTCGTTGGGGAGGAGGAAGTTTCAGCAACTCCGCTGGGGATGTGTTTCAGGCATTGCTCTACTGGGGGAGGCTGTAACGCCCGTTTATTTAATTAATTAATTTAATTAAATATAAGTGAATTACGTTGTGTTGATTTGTGATGCCTTGTGTATTTGAAGTTGGTTTTCAAAATATCGGAATAATTCGTGGATGTTTATAAGTTGATTCAAGTTGAATTTATTAAATAAGTTGATTTAAGTTGTAGATAATAATATTGAATATTTTGCGTTTATAGTTGACTATGTTGATTTGGTAGTTTGGGCGATTTATTTGATAGTCGGTGATTAGTCGGTTTAGTCGGGAGAAATGATATTCGAATTAATATTATGGAATTATGAGAATATTGATTTAAGTGGGTCTAGTTGTGGCGTGGATGGTAGAAGTCGTGGGGGTGCGAATTAGAAAACCCAATTAAGATTGATTTATAATTATTATTATTATAATAAAAAGAAAAATTAAGAGGAGAATTAGTCAAGAGGAGAAGTTGGAACCAGTAGAAGTTGAGAAAAGGGAATCGTTGAAATTAGGGAAAACAAGGAAAAATTCTTAGAGAAAAATAAGGGTTTTAGAGGAGAGAAAACAACTTGGGAGAAAAGAAGGAGAAAGAAGGATTCGTGTTCATATCTTAATTTTCGAACAATCGGTACAGCTTCCACTAAACAGGTGATAACTTTTTACTCGTAATTCTGATTAAAGCGATTCTTGAATTTCTGGAAAGCTTACGAAATTCCCTTCGATTTGATATATAATTTCGTGTCAATAAGTTCTGTATTGAAGGAGAAAAACGCATTTGAAATTTGGAAGTTCGTGCTGGAAATTGGTCAAATAGTAGTTACGGGATTGATGGTGATGAAGGCTGAATTTTGGTCAATGTAGGAACTCAATGGCAGCGTGTTCGTATTTCTAATCTCCATGGATGAAAGAGGAAAGGAAAAGGGTCACATATGCAAAGGGGTTGGAAATTCGATCGGAGATTCGAAACGGCCATCGATTAAGGTAAGGGTGGGGTTCGAACTCTATAATCGGGATTATGATGATTAATATGGGGGTTTGGGATCGTATAATTTTTGTGTTGTCCGTAGTTGAGTCGGTCGAATTGTGGTTGAGAAATTGATGGAATAATGTTGTTTGTGGAATTTGATTAATCGATGTTATTGAGTTTTATTGTTAAATTAATTTGATGCATGTTACTGTGAAATTGTCGATTCTAAAAAAATTAATTTGGGGACGGAACCCCTAAACAAAGGGTGGCGCAGGCCACCCATGTAAGAAGCATTAGGTGGCGCAGGCCACAACATTAGGTGGCGCAGGCCACTTTCCTTGTGGATGGCGCAGGCCACACTTTTTACGGTCCAGGCCGTGGTTTCATGGCAAGAGCCATGATTTAGTAGATAGTATTTTTTGTTATAACGTTGGAATAAATAAATATATATAATAAAGTCATACAAATTTTATATTAAGAAAATAAATAAAGGATTATTTACCTTTTTATTCTTAATAAAATTAACATAAATGTTTAGTATAATTAAATAATAATGTTAATTGGTTTTAAGATGTGGAGTATAGTAGTAGTATATGAGCGTATACCAGTATGTTGCAAAATGGTAATTAACTAGTCTTTTGATAAAAACAGAGTTTTGGAGTTGGACAGAAAAATGGTTCGTTGAATTCATGATAGAATAATTGAAGAGAAAAAGGATTTGTATCAGTAAGATGGAATTTAACAGATTCAGTGGGAATTATTGGTAGTAGTAATAGTAGTAAAAGCAGTACCGATTTAGTCGACTGGGTGAAATTACGCGATAAAATTAGTTGTTCGGAATTTAACGAAAATTGTCGAGTTAGTTCGGAATAATAAATATGTGATCTTAGTCGGTGTACTTTGTTAACTAGTGTTGAATGTGTGTATTTTCTATTATAGTTGCGTATGTTGTTTTGTCCCGGTTTGGGAGCATTTTTAAGTTAAAGCTCGAAGGACCCATGTTGATTATTTGAGTTGTAGGTCGTAAGACCAATGTTGATGTTCAAGTTGTAGGTCGTATAACCAATGTTGAAAGTTGTAGGCCTATGGCCAATGTTGAATCGGTGTTGAATTAAAGTTGTAATGTTATTTGCTGTATGTTGTTGGAGTTGATTGTTGTGATGTGTTGAGTCGTTGTATCATGGCATACACTGCATTTCTAAGTTGGAGCGGATGCTCACCACATTGGCCTGGATTGGCAAAATATTTAAGTTGAAGGCTTATGCCTTGCAGATACCTCGATAACCTGGTATATTTTAAGTTGGGAGTTTTACTCCAATGGTACCACATGCATATGCACAGTCGAGTCACATTACATGTCGCATTAATTATGTTGTTTGTGTTGTTTATGTTGCCAAGTTGATAAAGTTGTTCTTGTTGCTTACGTTGATAAAGTTGTGTACGTTGCTCAAGTTGAATAAGTTGGTTATGTATATTCAAATTGATTATGTTGCTAAGTTGATTATATTATTAGGTTGGACAAGTTGATTATGTTACTAAGTTGATTATATTATTATGTTGGACAAGTTGACTATGTTACTAAGTTGATTATATTATTATGTTGGACAAGTTGATTATGTTACTAAGTTGATTATATTATTATGTTGGACAAGTTGACTATGTTACTAAGTTGATTATATTATTATGTTGGATAAATTGATTATGTTGCTAAGTTGATTATATTATTATGTTGGACAAGTTGATTATGTTACTAAGTTGATTATATTATTATGTTGGATAAATTGATTATGTTGCTAAGTTGATTATATTATTATGTTGGACAAGTTGAATGTTACCTTGATTGGTAACGTGCATGTATTCCAATTTAGAGTTGCTTACTTTCGTAATCAAGTCGGTGTCGTCGCTCTGATACGTAACACTCGGGGGAATGAACGCTTAGTTGTTTTGTTATTATATTATGTTGTTGTTGAGTTAAGTTGTTTCAATGCGAAATGTGTTATTACAAAGTTGATCGGTTGAATAAGATGTTAACTGATGCAAAGTTGAATATTGTGAATCTGCTGCCTATTTGTAAAAGTTGTTTTATTTCAAGGAATTGAATAAGAGTTGACATTATAGTTTCATCCTATTTGAAAGTGTTATGTATCGATGTTCATAAAATTAAATGAACTTGTTAAGGTTGAAAAAATGTAGCATCCTGTTTTGTTGTTGAATTTTGAAACTCTGATTTATGATTTTTCCGCCGGGTAGATTTGAGGTGTTACATTAGTGGTATCAGAGCCTGGTTGGTCCGTCCGGCCAATATTGTCTAACGTTGTTAATTCCTTAGTACGCAACATGTGTGTGAAACACTGTCGATACTTGTTGTTAGTTTCTAGTCGTTGTCTGCAGGTGTTTGTTGGAATTAAGTGGGGGAGAAGCTTGACTCCCGGAATGTTGTTGGAAAGTCGAAGTTGGTTCAAAGTTGATGTTGATTGCAAGAGTGCAAGGTTGTTGAAAAGACGTTGTTGCAGACTGGCAAGAGCATGGATTCATGAATTCGTATCGGTCGGGTTGAGCAGTGCGTGGATTTTGGATGGAGATTAAGGAAGAAGGATTTATTCCAAATACAAAGAAAAGTTGATGGATCAAGTTGAGGAATCACGTCGGTAGATCACTATGCCTTTAATGTAGTTGGATTAAAGTCAAGTAATTTTCAAAGTTGGATGTAGAGCAAGATTTTTTGGTAGAACTTGGAAGTAAGATAGAGAGAGATGGAATTTATATTCATCAATCTCAAAATTCTGGTTTTTGCAACCTTGGAACAGCTGTCACGAGAAGTGGTACAACTCTTTAACTGTGAATCGGATTGAAGCGGTTCTGGACTATTTGGAAAGCTTACAGAATTACCTACAGTTTGCATATAAGACTTTAATTCGGGAGGTTTATGATGAGGGAGATAAGCACATTTTAATAGTTGGGTCTGCTACTGATTTTTGGAAAATTCTGCATACAAAAATTGTTGACCAGTCCCATTGCGATGGTGATAACTTTTTACTCGTAAGTCAGATTCGGGAGATTCTTGAAGTTCTGGAATCTGCACAAATTTCTCTTCATGTTAGAATATAATTTTGTGATTTGGAGGTCTGTATTGGAGAAGATAATTGCATTCAAAGTGGAGCGTCTATTGCTGAAAATTTGGAAGGATGAAATTGTTATTAAATAATAAAATATAGGTATCGGAGAATGCATAGATATACGATTTATGTCGAATAAGGACGATTAAAGTGCCGATGTTAGATGAGGGTAATATTGAGAAAAAGATGGATGTTTAATCAATGTTGTTAAGAATTTTAACTTGGTTGAAAGTTGTATATGGAGCAAACCGCTTTGGATGGTACTTGTTGTAGTGAATAAAGTGTTAGTGGGATATCGAGATCTGACTTGGTATTCCCGAGATCTGACTTTCTGATCGAAGGCTTTCTTCATTCGCTTCTGATATAACTGACCATGACAGATGGCTGCTAATCTCTTCTCTTCAATCAGATTCAGTTGATTGTATCGAGACCGGACCTATTCTGCTTCATCCAGTTTCACATCCATCATTACCCGTAAGAAGGGTAGCTCAACTTCAACAGACAAGACAACTTCCATACCATACACAAGTTGATAAGGTGTTGCCCCAGTAGACGTTCTGATGGTGGTTCGGTACCCATGCAAAGCAAATGGTAGCATTTCATTCCAGTCTTTGTAGGTGATTACCATCTTCTGCACAATCTTCTTGATATTCTTGTTAGGAGCTTCAACAACACCATTCATCTTTGGCCTGTAAGGGGAAGAGTTGTGATGTTAAATTTTGAAGTCCCGACAAAGTTCTGTCATCATCTTGTTGTTCAATTGGAACCATTATCAGTAATGATTCGCTCGGGAACTCCATATCGACAGATGATATCTCTTTTTAGAAATCGAGCTACCACTTGCCTGGTGACATTTGCATACGAAGCTGCTTCAACCCACTTGGTGAAGTAATCAATGGCTACCGGGATGAATCTGTGACCATTTGAAGCAATCGATTCAATCTTTCCAATCATATCAATGCCCCACATGGCGAAGGGCCAAGGCGAAGACATTACATTCAAAGGATTCAGAGGCACATGCACTTTATCCGCGTAGATCTGGCATTTGTGGCATTTTCTAGCATAAGCACAATAGTCTGCATCCATTGTGATCTAGTAGTAACCCGATCTTATCAACTTCTTTGCCATTGCATGTCCTCCGGCATGGGTACCAAAAGAACCTTCATGTACTTCGTGCATTAGGAGGTCTGCTTCCTTCTTGTCAACACATCTAAGCAAGACCATGTCGAAGTTTCGCTTGTACAAAGAGCCATCATTAATGAGGAAGAAACTGCCGGCTAGGCTTCTTAATGTCTTCTTATCATTTGATGATACCTCATGTGGGTATGTCTGAGTTTCCAAGAAGCATTTGATGTCATGGTACCAAGGCTTGTCGTCAGTGACAATGTCCACAGAGAATACATATGTTGGTCTGTCCAGTCTGGATACTAAAATCCGAGGTACATAATTAGCAGCTTGTATTTTGATAATGGATGAAATGGTAGCCAAAGCGTATGCAAATTGATTCTCATCTCGAGGGATGTATTCAAGCTTAACTGTTGTGAAGAAGGTCAACAATCTCCTCGTATAGTCACGGTAGGGAATCAGATGCTCCTGATGAGTGTACCACTTATCGTTGGTCTAGTTGATCACCAAAGCTGAATCTCCGAATACATTCAAGGTTTTGATCCCGAGGTCAATGGCCTCCTCAAGACCCATGATACAAGCTTCGTATTCTTCTTCGTTGTTAGTGCAGGTGTCGCTCCCGATACGTGGGACTAGCCCAAATAAAGGTACAGACGCGAACGGTCGGCGAGAGGGACAATGAGAACACACAGCCGTGAACTCACTGGAGATGAATAGATTCGCCAGCTAGGCATTTTTATCCCGGAGGAAAGGCAATGCTGCATAGACCTAGAAAGACATGGATAAGACGGTTGCGAACCAGAGAGACTGAGAAAGGGGGTTGGTTACAACCTGGGAAGGTATTAGCACCCAGATTGTCCGCCGTACTCGACGGGATCCACGCTTAAAAGATTTGTGTTTTAAAGGGGTAGTGTCAGTGCAATTTGTGTGCAAAAGGGCTGGAAAACAAAATGTACAGGTGTCAGTGTAGAGGAAGTGCAAAGTGTGATATATACAGTGTCAGTGTAAGAACAAGAGTGAAATGCTCAAGAGTATGAGGCTTAAAGAATAAAGCTGGAAAGAGGGGGAATATACAGAGACTTTTGTTCGATAACTGTTAAGTTATGCCTACGTATCCTCTCGTGCAATGAGGAAGTCAGAACACTGTAGTTCGACCCAAAGAGACTGAAAGGTGAATTGACTGGTGAACTGCTTACTTGCCTATGCTCAAGTGTATGATCTGTCTGGCACAGATGCAAACTGTCTTGCATTAGACGGAAGAAGCAAGTTCTCGTTTGTGAGTGAAGATGATGAGAAAAGAATCCCGAAGGAGACGATTATTGTTTGTTTTTGAGTTTTCAGTCTTTTATTGCTTTTTGAAGTTTGTCATAAGTTAATGAACTTAAGTCTAAACCAATAGGTTAGTAAACTCATCACATCTTCCCTCTGATTAGGGGTAATGAGAGTACCTTAAGTGTGAAGTCAGATTCTCATACTTAATCACCTTTGGTGTAGGATTAAGATCATTAACCTACTTGTGATTAATTATATGTTTTTGGTGTTTTTGTTTAGTGTTGAGTAATGAGGTTAAGCCATAATTAGGGATTTAACAGACTCATTACACCATCCTAATAGAAGGATAATAGATGAGAATGTTTAAGCTGAGGAAAGCTCCTCAACTTAATCCATGATTAGGGATTAAACTCATGACCAAACAAGCCTTTATTAGATGGATTTTATTTAATGATATGGTGATGAAGTGATTTTTAGGGTTTGTAAGACAACTTGAGGGGGACTTGTCCATTAACACTAGGGTTAGTCCTTCTTAACCAATTAAGGAAGAATTAGAACCCTAATGCAAGGCCCAAGTTACAAGTGTGATGTCTTGATAGTTATTAAGTGAATTGATTAAGAGATTTAAACACATTAAGGGTTTAACACTTAGGATTAAAGTTATACACTCCATCCTAAGAGAAGGATGCAGGCATAAGCTTAATCACAAAGCCTTAAAGCCTTTAGGGTTTAGTCCCTGATTATGAGATGAGAAGAGAAGACTCAAAAGAGACACAAAGGTAAAACTAAGAGGGGAGACTAATCAAAACCCTAATCATTGTCATGCTTGGTTGTTCCTAAGGTTTGTGAGGTTTACAAGAGAAGTCTTCAATGGAACCACCAGGAAGCAGATGAAAGGATCAAGAGAAGCAAAGCAGCTTGCTTCATTCAAGAAGTCAAGTCACTTGAAGAAAGAAAGTGGGAAGAAGAAGAATGAGCAAGCTCAAACTCAAACACATATAAAAATGCATCAAGGATGCATAAAAGAGATGAAGAGAAGTTATGAGAAGTGAAGGCAAATTCACTTCTCAAAATCACTTACCACCTGAAAGGTTAGAAAAGAAATGCAATGCAATGCAAAATGGGATGGAATGACATGATGCAAACCAAAACCAGAAGCATATTTATGATGATAATGATGCTATGAAGTGATACAAGCATGAGACAACAAATGGAGATGATCATACAAGCTTATGAGTGCAGATGAAGCAAGTTAAGATACATGAACATACATGAAAAGTTATGAAATGCATATGGCATACAACATGACAAATGCAAGGTTCAATGATCAAACATGCTTTAAATATGTCTTATGATGTTAAATGAATCAAATGGAGGCATTGAATGTCATGGCAAGTCATGTTATGCAAGGAAATGCAAGATGGATGCATATGGAAGCCCAAATTAGGGTTTATGGACAATGCAACAAACAAAAACCAAAACCAGAAGCAAACAACATTATAAAAAATTGAAAATGCACTCAAGAGGACCCCTAATCCTATACTAAATCACTGCCCAAAGGAGAGGTCTCAACTCTTAACCAAATTCAAGTTATGATTTTTCTAAGTTTCCTAGGGTTTTAGGGTTCCTAAACAAGAAAATTACCAAACAAATGGAAAATTAAAGATCAAATCATGGACATTTAATCTCACAAACTACATGCTAAACACAATGCAATGCAAAAAGAATCAAGGTCCAACTCTTCATGGATAGGCAGAAGTGATTTTTTGAAGTTTGGATCAAAATAATGCATCAAAATGATTTTAATTCAAAGAAAAATTCTCAAAATGCATCAAGATCAAAAAAGAAATTTGGTTTGAAGGTTGGACAATGTTTCTAAATGTCTTAAAACATTTCATGAATTTTTTGGTGATTTTTAAATACCTAAAAGTATTTTTAATAAATTAATTTTCCTTAATCAATTAAAAATAAACTTTTAAATATTTAAAAATACTTTTTAAATGCTAAAAATGAAAATAAAAATATTTTTGTGTTTTAAAAATTAATGAAACTCTTGACAAAAAGTTTCATAATTTTTAAAGCATTTTTGCTATTTTTAATAAATTGTATAAAACAAATGAAATATTATGAAAATAAAATGAATTTTTAAACTGAAAAAGCAAAGTAATCAGATCCAACGCGTGAGATTCAAACGGGCAAACGCGCGCATTGACTTGGCGCCAGATCCTACGGCCAGAATTCAAAATCAGCTAATCAATGCTTATGCCCTAATCCTGCCGTTAATCACCCTCAGGTGACCGGAACAGTGTTCCGGTCATCTTCTCCGTTCACCCCAAAAACCAATCTCACTCTAAACGCTTCTAAAATGAAATCTAAAAACACAGGAATGATCCCCACTCACTCACGAACCAAAACCCCCAATCAAAACAAATTTATCATTCCTAAAATGGCTGAATCGAATCAATCTATTTCTAGGGCAAAAAGTTTCAGAAGCATGTTAAACTCTCATCTCTCCACCATTTTCAAAACTAAAGACATATTCATGATCAAGAAGGCAAGTAGAACAACTTAAGAACTTTAAAAATCATTTCTGGAAAAAAAGTTCTTGAGCTACCTGAGTTTCGAAGCTTTCAGTTCACAGCTTTCTGGGTGCTTTCCTGCTTGCAATCAACTCCACTTGACCTCCTGAGAAGCTTTCAATGCTTGGAAAGAGTTTGTGATGGTTGGTTTTGAGGTTTGAACAAGTTCTGTTCAATGGAGGGCAGAAATCGTATTTGTGATTCTGGGGGTTTTAGGCTAAGGTGATGGATGCTTTGTGATCAGAGGAACATGTTGAGTTGATCTATGAAGTGGGTTTGTGTGTTTGTGTCTTGTTTTCTGAGTTTCGAAGGTTTTTGCTCCAAGGGTGGAAAATGGGAATGTGATGCTATGGCTTTCTTCAGGCTTGCTTGTTGTATGAAATGGCTGGCCTTTGATCCACATAAACAAGTCCTATTGGTCAGGTGATGTGACTTGGCCTGCTGTGATAGGTGAGCTAACTTTTGCAAAAAGTCCACTCTTGTGTAAGAGAAGCATGGGTTGTGTTCTAGGCTAGTACAAGGGTGTGGGCTGGCGCAGCATGGTGAGGGGAAAGGCTAGGGCTGGTTCAGCAGCCAAGGCAACAAGTGGATGGAAGTGTGATGATGGTTTTGCAACTTGCTCACTTTTGAAACTTCATGAAAATATCTTGCTCCAAAGGCCAAAACAAATGAGAAACCCTTGGCCCATTCTGATTTTTAGGTCACATGTGATGTTTGTGTAATGGTTAGACATGAATTAGAAGTCACAAATGCCTTGGTACAAAGTTTTTGCAAGTTTCTCATTTGGTGCATATCTTGAAAATTAGTGATTTTTGCCAACTTTGACACACCATAACTTTTGATACAAAATGAATTAGGTCATGTTCTTGTACTTTTTGAAAAGGGAAAGATCTAATCTACAACTTTCATGACCAAAGTTTTTCCATTTGAAGCATTTTTGGATCAAAAAGTAAGGGTTGAAAAAGTTGCATAAAATGACATTTCCTTAAAAGTCAACCATGCCCAAAAAAGTCAACTTTGCAAAAACTTGTAATTCTTGAATTTTGTGAACTTCAAACTTCTTCCATGATCAAATAAAGATCAAATACACTCAAAATGATGAAGATCACCCCTTGGTTGGGTCATTGGGGGCCTCAAATGCCCTGATTTTGCACTGACTTGTCCAAAAAGTCAACTCTTGATCAGATGACTTCCCCATGGATTTTCTTCATGAAAATTGATATGTATACTCCCTATACCATATAGATACCAATGGAAACAAGAATGACCAAAAAATTTGGAGTTATGGCCTCTGAAACCAAAACCCTAATTTTAGGTTATCTGTGCAGTCAAACCTGGCTCTGCATCCACACCATTTCCAGTTCTTGTGATTCTTTGGCATTCTTGACTTTGAGAAGATGTAATATGATGCTTGAACACATATAGACACCTTTGAAGTGATTGATGACCTTTGGAATGGCTCAAGAAGCTCTTGGATTGCTCAGATCACAAACCCTAGATGCAGATGACTTAGAACCAATGCAGTGAATCAAAAATGTGATATGGGATGCTATGATTGAGTTTATGAATATGAAATGATCACAAGCCATGGTGTGAATGGGTGAGGGCAAATTTGGGGTGTTTACAGCTGCCCCTATTCAAACATGAGTTAGCTGTGCAGGATGTAAGCGGCGGCTTAACAGGCAAACAAGATAACTTGTGGTTGAATACCAAAGACAGTCCAAAATTTGCACTCACAAAATGAAGAAGAAAAGGGATATAGATTGTAAAAGAAAATAAAGTATATTTTAAAGTGTGGGCGACGGAGGACGACCGTCGAGCAGAGGACGACTGCTGGGTAAAGAGCAATGACGGGGACGGCCGACATGCTGGGAAAAGTGCGGAAAATAAAGCAATGACAGGGACGGCCGACATGCTGGGGATAAAAGAATTATGATGGGGACGGCCATCAAGATAAAGCTGTAAAATTCTCTGGGGATTAATGAAACATGACGGGGACGGCCATCAAGTTCATAAAGTAAAGTAACCAACGATGGGGACGGCCATCGGGCTAAACTGATGAAGGACGATCATCCGGAAAAGGAAAAGGGACCACGACAGGGACGACCATCGGGTTAAAGAATAAATGAAATAAACAGATGATGGGGTACGGCCATCAAAGGTGAAAGACGATTTCCTAGCAGGGGACGGCTGCTCTGTTGGGTTAAGATGAGGGACGGTCATCTAAGGTGGAGGACGACCACCTGGCAGGGTACGGCTGCCGAAAATATCGCGACATAGGACGAATGCCGGATAAAAGGTCAACAATGGGGACGGCCATCGGATGAGCATGATGGAGGACGACCATCAAGAGGTGGAGGACGACCACCTAGCAGGGGACGGCTGCTCTCGAGGTTTATCATGACATAGGACGAATGCCAGATAACCAAAATCAACAATGGGGACGGCCATTGGATAAAATGATGAAGGGCGATCATCAAGAGGTGGAGGACGACCACCTAGCAGGGGACGGCTGCTAAAAATCAACGATGGGGACGGCCATCGGATGAGCATAATGGAGGACGACCATCAAGAGGTGGAGGACGACCACCTAGCAGGGTACGGCTGCTCTCAGGGTTTATCATGACACAGGACGAGTGTCAGATAAAAGAGAAAAATGCTTCGTTAGCGATCTACTGGGGAGTAGTAAACACGGACGAGTGTTTATATCCAAGAAACAAAAGGTATAAGTGTTTGGTATTGTGTATAGATTAAAGATGCGGACGAGCATCCTTAAGGCTACGATACGGACGAGTATCGGGTAGAAACAAATACTGACACGTGTTCAGAGATGATGATACGGACGAGTATCAACTGGTCAACCAGGAACACGGACGAGTGCTGAATCTGAAGGGACTCTTCTGGGGAATGGTAGACACAGGCGAGTATCTATATTCAAGAAGACAGAAGTGTTTGACACAGTGTATGGATTAAAGATGCGGACGAGCATCCTTAAGACTATGATACGGACGAGTATCATGTAGAAACAAACTCTCGACGCATGTTCTGAGATGATGGTACGGACGAGTACCAACGAGTTAACAAAGAACAAGGACTAGTGTTGAATCTGTGGGGATGTAAATGGTATATACAAGATACGGACGAGTATCTATATAAGAGTGAGTGGTGTATAGATGAGTATTTAACTGCTGGGGAGAGTGACACGGACGAGTGTCAAAAGGAGAAGAGTGTAATATAAACAAGTATCTGATGTACAAAGTGTAGACGACTGCGCTGGGGATATGTCACGGACGGGTGTCAAAGGATCTTCATATGTAAGTATATGTGAGTGCAAAGAGGACGTCTTTGGCTTTCTGCTGGGTTATGACACAGATGGGTGTCAACAAGTATCTGTAATACGAGTGGTTTTGTTTGTAAGGCGACTTTATTGGGGAGTGATGACACGGACGAGTGCCAAAGAGAGTATATATACTGGTGTTTGTGAATGTGAGGCAACTGATTTTGCTGGGGAATCTCCGCTGGGGATTTTGGGGAAGTGTTTTGTATATTGATGGATTGTCATTATTCACAAGTGTTGATTCAAAACATGGCTTATGATTATGCTATATGCTTGATTTTTGCCGTAATGCTCCGTATTAAACAGAATGCTACGCTTTGTGGGTGAATATGATGCGAATGCTATGATTATGCAAAGATACCAAACCGAGGCTCGGGTCCCGTTGCCACGAAGATCTTCGATCGATCTGCTCGGACTGAACATCCCAGCTGGGGGTGAGATCGTTGGAAAATCTGATGAGATGATATCTGCTTGGGGATATAGGTCATTGATTAACCCATCCTGATAATGAGGGACCCAGCTGGGGTTTGAAGAAGCTTTCTTCACTCTGTTGTGATCCTTCATGCGTTGCTCTTTTGGATAGAGGCTGGAGCTCTGTGGGGAGATAGCTCCTTGACTTTTGTACTCGGCTAAGGATGAAATGGCAACTCGGCTGGGGAGCAAGAGAGATCACTGAAAGACCTCCCTAGAAATTCTGTTGAGGTGGATTCTTGACTCAGCCGGGGATATGGGCGCCTTCTGTGATGCCTGGCAACTCTGATGGGGAGAAGTAGCAAGTGGCAACTCAGCTGGGGAGAAGGCATTTTGGGTGCTGAGTATTGAGTTGTCAGCTTGCTGGAGTGAAACTTTCATGCCCCAAGTTGCACTCTGGATTCCTGCAATCCTGAAAAGGTAAAGAAACGCACAAGTAATCCCGAGGTATCCTTTACTGGATTCCGTCATAGGAGTCTAGACACTTCTGAGAGTAAGTATATTTCCTGCAAGCACGCTTTTATTTGAAGATAAACATCTGTATTTTATGCAATCAGTTTTTTTCTTTTAGACATCAGACATTTTTTTGTAAATAAAAATGTACACGACGAGACATGACTGAAAATCTGATTTTTATTAATTCATATGCCCTGAATTGGCGAGATACAGTCAAAGAAACGAATCCCTTGAAATGAGGAGATCGTTACAAATTGAGAAACAAAATGCTGGCAATGTTGATGACGCTTTAAGGAGCTTCCTCTTTACTATGACTCGTATGACTTTTGACGTTCTTCTCATCTTGCTTTCTGAAGAATGTTGATTCTGATTGAAGCTTGATCCTTTCACAGCTTTCCAAGTTGTAAGCGATACAGACGAATTCAGAATGCAGTTGCTCGCTTATTCCCTTATTTTGCATGGATCGCCCTTTCGGGTTTTCAATCCATCGGGATACCCATTTTTGCCTGAGCTGTCCAATGCGGCTTTTCAACTCAGCGGGTGTACATTTTTTTGTGTATTTTCCCTTACTTTTGCCCGAGTCTTTTATTCTGTTTTTGACTCGCCGGGATGCCCTATTTTTGCATGGACTCACATTCTGTTTTTATGTCCAGCGGGTCATTTTTCATGCGAAGTATTTTTTAACTGCATCTGAATTCACAGGGGACGGGAAGTCTTCACCATCCATAGTGCTGAGCATCAGTGCTCCACCGGAAAAAACTTTCTTTACCACAAATGGTCCTTCATAATTCGGAGTCCACTTGCCCCTGTGGTCTGTATGAGGAGAGAGGATTCTTTTCAGCACAAGATCTCCTACTTGGTACTCTCGGTGCCTAACTTTCTGATCGAAGGCTTTCTTCATTCTTTTCTGATACAACTGCCCATGACAGATTGCAGCCAACCTTTTTTCTTCAATCAGACTCAGTTGTTCGTATCGGGCCCGAACCCATTCTGCTTCGTTCAGCTTAACATCCATTAATACCCGTAGGGAGGGTAATTCAACTTCAACAGGTAGGACCGCTTCCATACCATATACAAGCTGATACGGTGTTGCCCCAGTGGATGTTCTGATTGATGTGCGGTACCCATGCAAGGCAAACGGTAGCATTTCATGCCAGTCTTTATAAGTGACTACCATCTTCTGCACAATCTTCTTGATATTTTTATTTGCTGCCTCAACAGCGCCATTCATCTTTGGCCTGTAAGGAGAAGAATTGTGATGTTGAATTTTGAAGTCCCGGCATAGCTCTGCCATCATTTTGTTGTTTAGGTTGGAACCATTGTCAGTAATGATTCGCTCGGGAACTCCGTATCGACAGATGATATCTCTCTTCAGAAATCTGGCTACCACTTGTCTTGTAACATTGGCATAGGAAGCTGCTTCAACCCACTTGGTGAAATAGTCAATGGCAACCAGGATGAATCTGTGGCCATTCGAAGCGGTTGGCTCAATCTTACCAATCATGTCAATGCCCCACATAGCAAAGGGCCAAGGTGAAGACATCACATTTAGAGAATTAGGAGGCACATGCACCTTATCTGCATAAATCTGACAATTATGGCATTTTCTGGCGTAGGCACAACAATCAGCATCCATTGTGATCCAGTAGTAGCCTGATCTCAACAGTTTCTTAGCCATTTCATGTCCTCTGGCATGGGTACCAAAGGATCCTTCGTGCACTTCATGCATTAGCAGATCTGCTTCCGTCCTGTCGACGCATCTGAGGAGTACCATATCAAAGTTTCTCTTGTACAGGGAACCATCAGTGTTCAAGAAGAAACTACCAGCAAGCCTTCTCAAAGTATTCTTATCATTGGAAGATGCCCCAGGTGGGTATGTTTGGTCCTCCAAGAAGCACTTAATGTCATGGAACCAAGGCTTATTATCTTTAACAACATCTGCTGCGAACACATATGCTGGTCTGTCAAGTCTGGACACTGAAATCTGAGGTACAAAGTTGACAGCTTGAACTTTGATCATGGATGAAATGGTGGCAAGAGCATCTGCAAACTGATTCTCGTCCCGAGGGATATACTCAAGCTTGACTGTTGTAAAGAAATTCAATAACCTCCTTGTATAATCCCTGTAAGGTATCAGATGATCCTGGTGGGTATACCATTTGTCGTTGGTCTGATTGATTACCAGAGCTGAATCTCCGAATACGGTCAATGTCTTGATCCTGAGGTCAATGGCTTCCTCAAGGACCATAATGCAAGCTTCGTATTCAGCTTCGTTGTTAGTGCAATTGAAAGTGAGTTTTGCCGAGAAAGGCATGTGAACTCCTTTGGGCGTAATGAGCACTGCACCAACACCACGACCATTCATGTTAACAGCCCCATCAAACATCATAGTCCATTCTTCTTCCGGGTCAGGCCCTTCAGTGTGAACAGGCTCTTCATGATCTTTTGCTTTTATGAACATGATGTCTTCATCAGGGAAGTCAAATCTCATAGGCTGGTAATCATCAATAGGTTGCTCAGCAAGATATTCAGACAATACACTGCCCTTGATGGCTTTCTGAGATGTGTATTGGATGTCATATTCTGTGAGGATCATTTGCCATCTTGCAACCCGTCCGGTAAGAGCTGGCTTCTCAAATATGTACTTGACTGGGTCCATTTTTGAGATCAACAAAGTAGTGTGGGTCAACATATACTGCCTCAGTCGGCGAGCAGCCCACGCTAAAGCACAGAAAGTTTTCTCGAGCAGTGAATAACGTTGTTCACAGTCGGTAAACTTTTTGCTTAGGTAGTATATTGCATACTCTTTTCGACCAGACTCGTCATGCTGGCCCAGCACGCACCCCATCGACTCTTCTAATACTGTCAAGTACATTATCAGAGGTCTTCCTTCAACTGGAGGCATAAGGATTGGCGGTTCTTGTAAGTATTCTTTGATCTTGTCAAAAGCCCTTTGGCAGTCTTCATTCCACCTGACCGTTTGTTCTTTTCTTAGCAGCCTGAACAATGGCTCACAGGTTGCTGTAAGGTGAGATATGAACCTTGAAATGTAGTTCAATCTACCTAAGAACCCCCGAACTTCCTTCTCTGTCTTCGGTGCCGGCATCTCTTGAATAGCTTTGACTTTATCAGGGTCAACTTCAATCCCTTTCTCGCTTACAATAAATCCCAGCAGCTTACCGGATCGCACCCCGAATGTCCATTTGTTGGGGTTCAACTTCAGTTGGTACTTCCTTAGACACTTGAACAACTTGAGCAGATTTACCAGATGATCTTATTCATTAAGGGACTTGGCAATCATGTCATCCACATAACATTCGATTTCTTTATGGATCATATCGTGGAATAATGTCACCATAGCCCGTTGATATGTAGCACCAGCATTCTTCAATCTGAATGGCATCACCTTGTAACAGAACGTGCCCCAGGGTGTGATGAAGGTTGTCTTCTCCATGTCTTCAGGTGACATTTTAATCTGATTGTATCCTGAAAATCCGTCCATGAAGGAGAATACCGAGAACTGAGTCGTATTATCCACCAATACATCAATGTGAGGTAAAGGGAAATCATCTTTCGGGCTTGCTCTGTTCAGATCCCGGT
The DNA here is from genome assembly GCA_963966055.1 of Lathyrus aphaca. Lineage (NCBI taxonomy): Eukaryota > Viridiplantae > Streptophyta > Magnoliopsida > Fabales > Fabaceae > Lathyrus > Lathyrus aphaca. Next base: position 507,545,156 of record OZ014520.1, read on the forward strand.
AGTCAACACACATTCTTACTTTGCCGTCTTTCTTAGGCACAGGTACTATATTAGAAACCCACGGTGGATAGCCAGTCACGGCAAGGAACCCGGCGTCCCATTGCTTTTGTACCTCCTCCTTGATTTTCATTGCCATGTCTGGACGAGTACGGCGCAGCTTCTGTTTAACCGGCGGGCATTCTTCTCTCAAAGGCAGCTTGTGCACAACAATGTCGGTGTCCAACCCTGGCATATCTTGATAAGACCAAGCTAACACATCCACATACTCTTGAAGCAGGTCAATCAGTTGTCTTTTCACTGAGTCTTGCAAGCAGGCCCCGATTTTAACTTCTTTCACGTCTTCATCTGTACCAAGATTGATCGTCTCAACCTCCTCCTGGTGAGGAGTAATAACCTTTTCCTCTTGTCTTAACAACCTGGCTAGCTCTTCAGGAAGCTCATATTCTTCTTCAACCCCTTCATCAGCTTGATTGATTGGATTGTCAAAGTCATACGAAGTCATAGCCGTGCTGTTGTCGGTGCTGTCTGGAAGGCACACTCTGCAAGGGTTCAGTTTGTTCATTTTAGTGATTTGATTTTAATCTTGTTTAGAAAAAGTGAAATAAGGTTGTCATTTTGAAAACACTGCCATTTATTTTTTGTACAAAAAGAAAAAATGGAAAAACAGTGAGCGGAAAAGAAAAAGGATTCGTTTGCAAAAAGATGTCTGATATTTCATTGATTAATCTTGTTGCACAAAAAGTACAGATGGCCCGATTACAAAATGAGTCTTGTCATCTTGGGCAAGATGCAAGACTTTGATGCATGCTTATAAAATACAGGAAATAATAATTACTCTGCATGAGTAACTCTTATAATTTCCTGGGAAGACCAGTTTGAGATACTGCTCCCCGGGATCTTTGGACGAATCCAGCTTTCTAGGTTGCATTCTTCTTCCAGCTCGTCTTCCAGATTGTTGACAGCGTCAGGGGTGAGCATCCCCCCACTAACAAAGTTGGGCTCTTTTGCAGCCTCTGCTTGATCTTATTGAGTTGGTTTGTAACCCAACCCAAATCTATCCTCTTTCTTCTCCACTGGTAACAATTTGCCCCAGCCTTGGGCATTTCCTTCCTCAACAACCTTCCGGGCTTGTTGGTATGATGCCATTGAAGTTCCAGGTACAGTAGATGTTTCATTTATGTTCAAGGCTTCGAAACCTTGGCTCATTGTTTCATGGATCTCCCCATCCATCTCAATGTACTTATAGGTAGCCAGGTGGCTGACAAAAATATCCTCCTCTCCACAGATTGTAACAACTTGACCCTCCCACTCGAATTTTAACTTCTGGTGAAGGGTTGAGGTCACGGCTCCAGCGGCGTGAATCCATGGCCTACCCAATAGACAGCTGTAGGCGGGCTGTATATCCATCACGTAGAAGGTCGTTTTGAAAGTCTGCGGGCCAATCGTTATGGGCAACTCAATCTCTCCCAGAACCGATCTCTTTGAACCATCAAAGGCTCTCACCACTAGGTTGCTGGGACGCAACGCCAATCCATCATACTCTAGCTTCACAAGGGCCTTCTTAGGTAAGACATTAAGGGATGACCCCGTGTCTACCAGCACATGGGAAAGGACTGCGCCTTTACATTCCATGGTTATGTGCAAAGCCTTGTTATGGTTGCGGCCTTCCGTGGTCAAATCAGTGTTGGTGAACCCTAGTCCATGACTAGCATTAACATTTCCAACTACAGCTTCCAACTGATTGACGGTGATCTCTTCAGGCACATAAGCTGCGTGCAAGACTTTGAGTAGCGCGTTCCGATGAGCTTCGGAGCACATAAGCAATGATAGGATTGAGATCTTGGAAGGCGTCTGATGAAGCTGATCCACTATTTTGTAATCACTTTTCTTGATGATTCTCATGAACTCATCAACCTCTTGATCAAAGGGTGTTTTCAAAGCTTCTTTAGCAATCTGCTCCTCCTGCACCAAGCTTTTCCCTTTTGCCTTGGCAGCAGCTTCTGCTTCGGCAGTGGGTCTTTGAATTTGTGGAGCAAAGAGACGTCCGCTTCGAGTGAAGCCTCCGCCTCCTCCCACATTGTCTATCTGTGGTGCGGGGGTTGATGATTCAAAAGTGATTTTTTGTCCTTCGCAGTATAAATCAGAGCCGTAATGCCAGGGAATGGCATTACTGCTTTCATAAGGTACTGGCCCAGGCACTGTGATAGTGACTGGACTGATTGCAGCTGCGGAAGGAATTGTGATAGTCTGTGGATCGTAGTATATCGTGACTGGTGCTCTGATGGGAGAAGCACTTTGTGTGTTGTAAGCAGAGTTATTTTCTGGATCGTAATAGATTGTAACGGTTGAGACATCTTCAGTGTTTGTTGCTGATGGTGTAGGAGACATTGTTGGAAGGATGGGTGTTGTTGTTGTAGGAGTTTCAAAATGGAGTGGTGCTGGAGTTGTAGAAGGAACATTTGTTGATATCTGGTCAGTTGAAATGACAGATGAAGCACTTGTGGATGAAGCCGAAGAGTTGTCGGGAACAATGGTTGTTGCAGTTGTAGGAGATACTGGAATTGACGCTGATGAGATTGCTGGATTTGTAGGAAATGATGTGGTGATTTGAAGTTGGCCACTCTGAATGAGACCATCTATGCCATCCCTCAAGTTATCACACCCATTTACTGAGATGTTGCAGTAAGCACACCCTAACTCACACCCCGGGAACATTTGACATTCGAGGAGTTGAGCCTTGATCTCTACCAACGGTGTCCGGATCTGACCCACACTGGTTATTAAATAAGACGGCTTGTCTTCTTCAATAGCATTGATTCTGGGACCCCCGTGGTTTGGCATAGGGTTCTTATTAACATTGGGTGGTGGTGCGAAATTCAGGGCCTTAGAGTCTACCAGGTCTTGTACCTTCATGTGCAAGGCTCTGCACTTTTCTGTACTGTGGCCCGGTGCATTTGAATGAAAAGCACATCTGGCGTTGGAGTCATAATTCCTGGGTAGACTATTAGGATCTGGAGGTGCCAACGTCCTTAGCTCAACTAGGTTGAGTTTCAGGAGTTGTGGCAGTAGTGTTGCATATGGCATAGGGATCGAATCGATCACCCTATTGGCTTGAGATGGCCTCTGGTGAAATGGCCTTTGCTGGTTGTTGTTGTTGGTGTTGTTGTAGTTTCTTGGAGGATACTGAGCTTGTTGATGGTACTGAGGTTGTTGCTGATAGTTTTGCTGAGGAGGTTGATAAGCTGGTTGTGGATGAGCTGGAGCGGGAATGGTGACTGCTGCCACAGACCTATGAGCATATTGAGGTCTGCCCCTGTTGGTGTGGATGGCATTGGTCTCGCCAGTTCTTCTTGGGCCTGCAAAAGGCTTCCTTGTATTGCTGGACGAGCTGGCACCATTGTCAGAAATCTTGCCCATCTTCAACAGGCTCTCAATTCTCTCCCCAGCTATGACAACATCTGCAAAGCTAGTGGAAGAGAAAGCAGCTAGCCTGTCAATATATGTTCCCTGAAGGGTGTTCATAAACATATGTGCCATTTCCCTCTCAGACATAGGTGGCTGAACAGCAGCAGCCAATTGCCTCCATCTCTGGGCATATTCTCGGAAACTTTCCCTTGAGGACTGTGACATTCCCATTAGGAGGGTCCTGTTGGGTGCCATATCTAAGTTGTACTGATATTGTCTGATAAAGGCCTCTGCCAGGTCTTTCCAACACCTGATAGTTGCTCTTATCAGATGAGAGTACCATTCTCTTGACGCTCCAGTTAAGCTATCCTCGAAATAAAACATCCAGAGCTTCTCGTCCATGGTGTATGCCTTCAACCTCCCCAGAAATGATTGTAAATGGGTCCGGGGGCATGAAGTCCCGTTGTATTTTTCAAAACAAGGAGGCTTAAACTTATGGGGAATCCTGACCCCGTCTACCAAGCCCATGTCCATAACGTCAAAACCCAAAGAGTTTTGGGACTCTAAGGATCTTAACTTCTCAGCTATCTCATCCAACCTTCTGTCATAAGCTTCCTCCCCAGCACCCATTACTGTGAACTGATCCTCCTGGGGGTCTTCTTGCAGTACCCTGCCTGCAGTGGCAGTCCCTTGAACATTTGCAGGAATATTGACCTCTGGATGAAGGTGGGGGCCAAACACAGGGGGATTGACATGAGGTTGGACCCTCTCGTTGTTGCTTGTGCCAGCAGTCCCTATATGTGGATCTTCCTGATTTTGCCTTTCCACCATGGCTCTCAATCTTTCTTGGCTCTGAGCCATGTTGTTCATCACTTCCATAAACTGCGTCATCTGTGTTCTCATTTCTAATCATTCATTTGCCATTTGATTTCTGACCTCTGCAAGGTCCTGCTGTACCTGATCCATTTGTATGCCCGGAAGGTTGTTACGGGTTGGATAACGGTGCGGACGGTTGAGGGGAAATACCCGGCGTCGAGCAATAGTTCCTGAACATCACAACAGAGTTAGCGACAATAAAACAAAAACCTACAAAACAAACAGAGGGTTAGCATGCAATGCAGTATGCTTATTTGTTTTCAAGGTATCCGGCTTGGCATTCAGTTTTGACCCTTCCAGACCCTTGAAGATGCTGTTGATGTTGCTTTTGAAGTAAACTCGGATGGAACAAACTGGTACATATATTACAAAAGACAAACGGTACATAGTTTGATTACAAATACAAACCCTCTGAGGGGCCAAAATACATTACGAGAAAAATAAAAGTACATGGAATGAAAGCAACAACAAGCAAATGGTCAAACACCAAGACCAAACTCATCCTCCCGAACTTCCTTGAGAAGTGCTTCGGTCACAGGATCAGCTGGACGCTCCGTGAGATTCCTGATGAGGAGATTCCGGGTAGTGACAGCTGAAGTTAGCTTCTTGTGCTGACTTTGGTCCTTTGACCTCTTCACTCCAGCTCTGATCTTCAGCTCTGATATCTCCCTCTGGGCTGCTGCCAGGGCTTCCTGCTGCTCTTTGGCACTAGCTTCCAATTGCTCTATCTTGTCTTGGACTCTCTTATCCTCCAGAGTACGAGCCTCGGTGATCCTGACCCACCTAGCCTGACTCTCCTTCAGATACAAGTCTGTCCTGGCTTTCTGGAACTGGGCTTCCTTGCAAGCATTCTTCAGAATTTGTTCCCCAGCCCTAGACTTCTTGATGTAATCCTCAGACCTCTCAATTTTAGCCAGATGCTCCACTCTCAACTTCTCTAACCTCTCAATATCCATCCTACCATCACTCCTCTCCCGGAGGGTCTTCTGCAAAGCCTGAGTTAACTTCTCATTTCTCTCTTTCAAACCCTCAAACTCCTCCAAACTGACTGTGGCAGGGGGTGGTGCTGAGGATGGTCCAGGCATATCCTCCATGGTAAAGGGCATTCCAGAGAATTGAGCCCTGGCATGGGACCACTCATAATATTGTGCTGATGCCACATTGTTGCACTTCCCCAGAATGGTTACTCCCTTGGTTTGAACATTGTCCCAGGCCCAGGCTGCCTGCCTAACAATAGCCAGATTAGGCTTGTTCTCACAATAGAGAGTCTCAACCAAGTCTTGTGCCTTAGGAGTGTGGACCAGTGCATAGCCCAGTTGTCTTTTGAACAGCAGAGGATTGTAATTAATACTACCCTTAACTCCTATTAGGGGCACATTGGGAAAATGCCCACAACTGGTGATGATATCCCTGCCCTTGGTGCTTTGAGTGCACCATCTGATATCGGCTGAAGTCAGAGCAGTGAGTCTACTAGCCCAGTTTCTCTGCTGATGAGGATTCAAAAATGCATCTGTCTTGGGCAAATGCCTGAGAAGCCAAGTATGGAACAAAGGAGCACAACACCTCACTAATCTTCCCCTCTGCTTTTCATTCCTCTGATGCACTGAATAGTAGAAATCCCCCAACAAGGTTGGCACTGGGTTCCTTTGAATGAATAGATGGATTGCATTCTTGCTAATGAATCGAGGCTCATCTGCAAATAATACGATCCCATATATGCTCAGGGCCAATAAAGCACAGACTGCTTTCCACTCTCCTAAAGAAGCTTTCAGGGTAGCTTGAGAGATTAAGAAATCCAGATGCAGGCCAGGGATTCCAGCCTTAGTAGTCATATGCTGCCCAATCAGAACTGATTCCAGATGCAAAGCCTTTGCTACCTCTTCATTACCAGGAAAGACCATCTCAGGGTTGAAAGGGATTCCACCCCTGATAGGTATACCAACCAATGATGAGTATTCTTCCAACAAGGGTCCCAACTGAAAGTCCTGAAAAGTGAAACACCTCATTGGGGGATCATAAAACTGAAGGCAAGTATGAATCATGCTCCTTTGTGAAGGGTCCAAATCCATAACCACATCAAGTATATCTCCATAGTGTTCCCTGAACAGTGGTACATGGTCTGGAGTGATCAGGGTCTGAATCCTCCTGATGTCAGCTAGCTCAGGCTGGAAGAAGTAGTAGGTGATGTTGCTCTTTTTAGGTGCCATGATGTTGAGGAAGAGTAGAGACAGGTGCTGATGATAACACTGAAAATGGGCCACTGACTGGATGGTGCAGGTGACTGAAGTAGATAGCTGATAGCTGAAGCAGATGCTGATGAAGATGGGTCAATACTGATGATGGGGTCAAAACCAAAACCAAATGATGATGGATACCCTGAAAGACAAATAAACAAATGTCAAAATGATGCAATGATTATGTATGCAAATGATATGCAAGGGTTTGTGACTGAGCTGGATCTGAACAAATGTTCTGATATAAGTCCAAGGTATGTTCAAGAAATCCAGATGGAGGTCTATAAATCCAGTAACCAAGGTGGGGGGCTCAAATAAAGAGCCACATGTCCAGGGTTTAGAATCACAAGAACTGTTCCAACATGGAGTATTCTTAATCAAATCAAAGTGACAGGGTATGATGAGGCCAAGGGTACCTGCAAACCTGTAAACAGCCCAACCCCCTCACAGGTGGTGTTCTAAAACAAGGATCCTCAAACTTGGATCAGTTATGAGAAGTGTAAACACTTCCAACCCGGAGGTACAGTGTTTACAATAACCATAAAAGTTCCTCCTCTAATTCACCTCAGTTTCTGAAGGTCAATACTAATGGTCATCCAGACTTAGCAGGCTTCCCAGATAGCCCTAGCATTGCAGGAAATCTGCAACACAGAGTTCTCAAGAAGAAACCCATATCTGAACTGTGTTTCATATTCCCGCACCAGACCGAGATGGAATGGGAAAGAATATGAACCACTCTAGCCTAGGTGTCACTCAGGTCCCAGGTATAGGACCTTAACTCTCAATGGAACACCCACCCACCAAAGCAAACAACAGATCCAGCCAGACAGCAATGACAGTATGATATATGCACAAAGCTATAAACAAAGCTATAAACAAAACTGTACATAAGGCAAAAATAAATACAAGCACAAATAAGCACAGAACACCCCAGTAAACACAAATCAAACAAGCGCTAGGAGGAACCCACAAAAAGAACCAGAAGCCCTGGTTGCAGTATAAGGATCCCCAGCAGAGTCGCCAAGCTGTCGCTCCCGATACGTGGGACTGGCCCAAATAAAGGTACAGACGCGAACGGTCGGCGAGAGGGACAATGAGAACACACAGCTGTGAACTCACTGGAGATGAATAGAGTCGCCAGCTAGGCATTTTTATCCCGGAGGAAAGGCAATGCTGCATAGACCTAGAAAGACATGGATAAGACGGTTGCGAACCAGAGAGACTGAGAAAGGGGGTTGGTTACAACCTGGGAAGGTATTAGCACCCAGATTGTCCGCCGTACTCGACGGGATCCACGCTTAAAAGATTTGTGTTTTAAAGGGGTAGTGTCAATGCAATTTGTGTGCAAAAGGGATGGAAAACAAAATGTACAGGTGTCAGTGTAGAGGAAGTGCAAAGTGTGATATATAAAGTGTCAGTGTAAGAACAAGAGTGAAATGCTCAGGAGTATGAGGCTTAAAGAATAAAGCTGGAAAGAGGGGGAATATACAGAGACTTTTGTTCGATAACTGTTAAGTTATGCCTACGTATCCTCTCGTGCAATGAGGAAGTCAGAACACCGTAGTTCAACCCAAAGAGACTGAAAGGTGAATTGACTGGTGAACTGCTTACTTGCCTATGCTCAAGTGTATGATCTGTCTGGCACAGATGCAAACTGTCTTGCATTAGACGGAAGAAGCAAGTTCTCGTTTGTGAGTGAAGATGATGAGAAAAGAATCCCGAAGGAGACGATTATTGTTTGTTTTTGAGTTTTCAGTCTTTTATTGCTTTTTGAAGTTTGTCATAAGTTAATGAACTTAAGTCTAAACCAATAGGTTAGTAAACTCATCACATCTTCCCTCTGATTAGGGGTAATGAGAGTACCTTAAGTGTGAAGTCAGATTCTCACACTTAATCACCTTTGGTGTAGGATTAAGATCATTAACCTACTTGTGATTAATTATATGTTTTTGGTGTTTTTGTTTAGTGTTGAGTAATGAGATTAAGCCATAATCAGGGATTTAACAGACTCATTACACCATCCTAATAGAAGGATAATAGATGACAATGTTTAAGCTGAGGAAAGCTCCTCAACTTAATCCATGATTAGGGATTAAACTCATGACCAAACAAGCCTTTATTAGATGGATTTTATTTAATGATATGGTGATGAAGTGATTTTTAGGGTTTGTAAGACAACTTGAGGGGGACTTGTCCATTAACACTAGGGTTAGTCCTTCTTAACCAATTAAGGAAGAATTAGAACCCTAATGCAAGGCCCAAGTTACAAGTGTGATGTCTTGATAGTTATTAAGTGAATTGATTAAGAGATTTAAACACATTAAGGGTTTAACACTTAGGATTAAAGTTATACACTCCATCCTAAGAGAAGGATGCAGGCATAAGCTTAATCACAAAGCCTTAAAGCCTTTAGGGTTTAGTCCCTGATTATGAGATGAGAAGAGAAGACTCAAAAGAGACACAAAGGTAAAACTAAGAGGGGATACTAATCAAAACCCTAATCATTGTCATGCTTGGTTGTTCCTAAGGTTTGTGAGGTTTACAAGAGAAGTCTTCAATGGAACCACCAGGAAGCAGATGAAAGGATCAAGAGAAGCAAAGCAGCTTGCTTCATTCAAGAAGTCAAGTCACTTGAAGAAAGAAAGTGGGAAGAATAAGAATGAGCAAGCTCAAACTCAAACACATATAAAAATGCAGCAAGGATGCATAAAAGAGATGAAGAGAAGTTATGAGAAGTGAAGGCAAATTCACTTCTCAAAATCACTTACCACCTGAAAGGTTAGAAAAGAAATGCAATGCAATGCAAAATGGGATGGAATGACATGATGCAAACCAAAACCAGAAGCATATTTATGATGATAATGATGCTATGAAGTGATACAAGCATGAGACAACAAATGGAGATGATCGTACAAGCTTATGAGTGCAGATGAAGCAAGTTAAGATACATGAACATACATGAAAAGTTATGAAATGCATATGGCATACAACATGACAAATGCAAGGTGCAATGATCAAACATGCTTTAAATATGTCTTATGATGTTAAATGAATCAAATGGAGGCATGGAATGTCATGGCAAGTCATGTTATGCAAGGAAATGCAAGATGGATGCATATGGAAGCCCAAATTAGGGTTTATGGACAATGCAACAAACAAAAACCAAAACCAGAAGCAAACAACATTATAAAAAATTGAAAATGCACTCAAGAGGACCCCTAATCCTATACTAAATCTCTGCCCAAAGGAGAGGTCTCAACTCTTAACCAAATTCAAGTTATGATTTTTCTAAGTTTCCTAGGGTTTTAGGGTTCCTAAACAAGAAAATTACCAAACAAATGGAAAATGAAATATCAAATCATGGCCATTTAATCTCACAAACTACATGCTAAACACAATGCAATGCAAAAAGAATCAAGGTCCAACTCTTCATGGATAGGCAGAAGTGATTTTTTGAAGTTTGGATCAAAATAATGCATCAAAATGATTTTAATTCAAAGAAAAATTCTCAAAATGCATCAAGATCAAAAAAGAAATTTGGTTTGAAGGTTGGACATGTTTCTAAATGTCTTAAAACATTTCATGAATTTTTTGGTGATTTTTATATACCTAAAAGTATTTTTAATAAATTAATTTTCCTTAATCAATTAAAAATAAACTTTTAAATATTTAAAAATACTTTTTAAATGCTAAAAATGAAAACAAAAATATTTTTGTGTTTTAAAAATTAATGAAACTCTTGACAAAAAGTTTCATAATTTTTAAAGCATTTTTGCTATTTTTAATAAATTGTATAAAACAAATGAAATATTATGAAAATAAAATGAATTTTTAAACTGAAAAAGCAAAGTAATCAGATCCAACGCGTGAGATTCGAACGGGCAAACGCGCGCATTGACTTGGCGCCAGATCCTACGGCCAGAATTCAAAATCAGCTAATCAATGCTTATGCCCTAATCCTGCCGTTAATCACCCTCAGGTGACCGAAACAGTGTTCCGGTCATCTTCTCCGTTCACCCCAAAAACCAATCTCACTCTAAACGCTTCTAAAATGAAATCTAAAAACACAGGAATGATCCCCACTCACTCACGAACCAAAACCCCCAATCAAAACAAATTTATCATTCCTAAAATGGCTGAATCGAATCAATTTCTAGGGCAAAAAGTTTTAGAAACATGTTAAACTCTCATCTCTCCACCATTTTCAATACTAAAGACATATTCATGATCAGGAAGGCAAGTAGAACAACTTAAGAACTTTAAAAATCATTTCTGGAAAAAAAGTTCTTGAGCTACCTGAGTTTCGAAGCTTTCAGTTCACAGCTTTCTGGGTGCTTTCCTGCTTGCAATCAACTCCACTTGACCTCCTGAGAAGCTTTCAATGCTTGGAAAGAGTTTGTGATGGCTGGTTTTGAGGTTTGAACAAGTTCTGTTCAATGGAGGGCAGAAATCGTATTTGTGATTCTGGGGGTTTTAGGCTAAGGTGATGGATGCTTTGTGATCAGAGGAACATGTTGAGTTGATCTATGAAGTGGGTTTGTGTGTTTGTGTCTTGTTTTCTGAGTTTCGAAGGTTTTTGCTCCAAGGGTGGAAAATGGGAATGTGATGCTATGGCTTGCTTCAGGCTTGCTTGTTGTATGAAATGGCTGGCCTTTGATCCACATAAACAAGTCCTATTGGTCAGGTGATGTGACTTGGCCTGCTGTGATAGGTGAGCTAACTTTTGCAAAAAGTCCACTCTTGTGTAAGAGAAGCATGGGTTGTGTTCTAGGCTAGTACAAGGGTGTGGGCTGGCGCAGCATGGTGAGGGGAAAGGCTAGGGCTGGTTCAGCAGCCAAGGCAACAAGTGGATGGAAGTGTGATGATGGTTTTGCAACTTGCTCACTTTTGAAACTTCATGAAAATATCTTGCTCCAAAGGCCAAAACAAATGAGAAACCCTTGGCCCATTCTGATTTTTAGGTCACATGTGATGTTTGTGTAATGGTTAGACATGAATTAGAAGTCACAAATGCCTTGGTACAAAGTTTTTGCAAGTTTCTCATTTGGTGCATATCTTGAAAATTAGTGATTTTTGCCAACTTTGACACACCATAAATTTTGATCCAAAATGAATTAGGTCATGTTCTTGTACTTTTTGAAAAGGGAAAGATCTAATCTACAACTTTCATGACCAAAGTTTTTCCATTTGAAGCATTTTTGGATCAAAAAGTAAGGGTTGAAAAAGTTGCATAAAATGACATTTCCTTAAAAGTCAACCATGCCCAAAAAAGTCAACTTTGCAAAAACTTGTAATTCTTGAATTTTGTGAACTTCAACCTTCTTCCATGATCAAATAAATATCAAATACACTCAAAATGATGAAGATCACCCCTTGGTTGGGTCATTGGGGGCCTCAAATGCCCTGATTTTGCACTGACTTGTCCAGAAAGTCAACTCTTGATCAGATGACTTCCCCATGGATTTTCTTCATGAAAATTGATATGTATACTCCCTATACCATATAGAGACCAATGGAAATAAGAATGACCAAAAAATTTGGAGTTATGGCCTCTGAAACCAAAACCCTAATTTTAGGTTATTTGTGCAGTCAAACCTGGCTCTACATCCACACCATTTCCAGTTCTTGTGATTCTTTGGCCTTCTTGACTTTGAGAAGATGTAATATGATGCTTGAACACATATAGACCCCTTTTAAGTGATTGATGACCTTTGGAGTGGCTCAAGAAGCTCTTGGATTGCTCAGATCACAAACCCTAGATGCAGATGACTTAGAACCAATGCAGTGAATCAAAAATGTGATATGGGATGCTATGATTGAGTTTATGCATATGAAATGATCACAAGCCATGGTGTGAATGGGTGAGGGCAAATTTGGGGTGTTTACAGCAGGCAAAGGTGAGTTTTGCCGAGAAAGGCATATGAACTCCTTTAGGTGTGATAAGTACTGCACCAACTCCGCGACCGTTACAATTAACTGCCCCATCAAACATCATAGTCCATGCTTCTTCTGGGTTAGGCCATTCAGTGTGAATAGGCTCTTCACAATCTTTTGCTTTTAAGTACATGATGTCTTCATCAGGGAAGTCAAATCTCATTGGCTGGTAATCATCAATGGGTTGTTCAGCCAGATAATCAGACAATACACTTCCCTTGATGGCTTTTTGAGAAGTGTACTGAATGTCATACTCTGTTAGAATCATTTGCTACCTTGCAACCCTTCCGGTAAGTGCTGGCTTCTCAAATATGTACTTGACTGGATCCATCTTTGAGATCAATAAGGTAGTATGAGTCAACATATACTGTCTTAGTCGGCGAGAAACCCACACTAAAGCACAACATGTTTTCTCGAGCAGTGAATAATGTTGTTCACAGTCGGTAAACATTTTGCTTAGGTAGTATATTGAATACTCTTTTCGACCAAACTCATCATGCTGGCCCAATACACACCCCATTGACTCTTCTAATACTGTCAGGTACATGATTAGAGGTCTTCGTTCGATTAGAGGCATGAGAATTGGAGGTTCTTGCAGATATTCTTTGATCTTGTCAAAAGCTCTGACAATCATCATTCCACCTGACTATTTGCTCTTTTCTTAACTACTTGAACAAGGGTTCGCAGGTTGCAGTGAGATGAGATATGAACCTTGAGATATAGTTCAATCTACCTAAGAACCCTCGAACTTCTTTCTCAGTCTTAGGTTCAGGCATTTCCTAAATAGCTTTGACTTTGTCGGGATCAACCTAAATTCCCTTTTCACTTATAATAAAACCTAGCAGCTTACCAGAATGTACCCCGAATGTGTATTTGTTGGGGTTCAACTTCAACTGATACTTCCTCAGACGCTTGAACAGTTTCAGTAGATTTACCAGATGATCTTCCTCTGTAAGGGACTTGGCAATCATATCATCCACATAACACTCGATTTCTTTGTGAATCATATCGTGGAATAATGTTACCATAGCCCGTTGGTATGTTGCACCGGTGTTCTTCAGACCAAATGACATTACCTTGTAGAAGAACGTTCCCCAATGTGTGATGAAAGTTGTCTTCTCCATGTATTCAGGTGACATCTTAATCTGATTGTATCCAGAAAATCCATCCATAAAGGAAAATACCGAGAACTGAGCCGTGTTATCTACCAATACATCAATGTGAGGTAATGGGAAATCATCTTTCAGGCTAGCTCTGTTCAGATCCTGGTAATCCACACACATATGCACCTTGCCATCCTTCTTAGGTATGGGTACAATGTTAGCAACCCACGACAGGTAACTAGTTACAGCGTGGAAACCGGCGTCCCACTGCTTTTGTACTTCTTCTTTGATTTTCATGGCCATATCTGGGCGAGTACGGCGTAGCTTCTATTTGATTGGAGGACAATCTTCTCTCAATGGCAACCTGTGCATAACAATATCCGTATCTAGACCTAACATATCTTGATAGGACCAAGCAAAGACGTTGACGTATTCCCGAAGCATACTGATGAGCTGTTCTTTCACTGGAGCTTGTAGACTGGCCCCGATCTTCACCTTTTTCACATCTTCCTCGGTACCAAGATTGATAGTTTCAACTTCCTCCTGATGAGGAGCAATCACTTTTTCCTATTTCCTTAATAACCTAGCCAACTCTTCATGAAAATCATAGTCTTCATCAACCCCTTCATCTGCTTGATTAATTGGATTGTCGAAGTCATACAAGGTCATAGCAGTGCTGTTGTCGGTGCAATCTGGAGGATTATCTCTGAAAGGGTTTAGATTTGTTCATTTTAGTGATTGATTTTAATCTTGTTTAGAAAAAATGTGAATGGAGGACTTGATGTACATTTGTTCATTTCAGTGAGCGAAAAAGAAGATCATTTGCAAAAGATGTCCATTTGTTCATTAATCATTCATTTGCACAAAATACAAATATGGACCTATTACAAAATGAGTCCTGACACCTTGGGCAAGATGTAGGACTTGATGCATGCTTAAACAGGAAATAATAATTACTCTGCAGAAGTAATCCTTATAATTTCCTAGGAAGACCAGTTAAGGACTTGCTGGCCTGGGACCTTTAGACGAATCCAGCTTTCCAGGTTGAAGTCACTTTCAGCCTCGTCTTCCACATTGTTGATTGCATCCGGGGTTAGCATTCCCCCACTAATAAACTTGGCAGCTTCAACAACCTCCTCTTGGACCTGTCGGGATGGTTTGTAACCCAACCCGAACTTGTCTTCCTTGATCTGAACTTGCAGCAGCTCGCCCCAGCCTTGGGCATTCTCATCTTCAACAACCTTTCGAGCTTTCTTGTATGAAGAGATTGAAGTACCAGACACTTCAGTTGTTGCTTCATTGACATTGAGGGCCTCAAACCCTTGGCTCATTGTCTCATGGATCTCTCTGTCCATCTCAATATACTTGTAAGTAGCTAGATGACTGACAAAGATATCCTCTTCCCCACTGATTATGATGATTTGACCTTCCATTCGTATTTCAACTTCTGGTGAAGGGTCAACGTTATAGCGCCAGCGGCATGAATCCATGGCCGACCCAACAAACAACTATATGAAGGCTGAATGTCCATCACATAGAAGACAATTTTGAAGATCTGTGGGCCAATCATCACATGCAGCTCAATTTCCCCAAGAACCGATCTTTTAGAACCATCAAAGGCTCTCACTACCAGGTTACTTGGACGAAGTGTGAGACAATTGTATTCCATCTTGACCAAAGCTTTTTTCGGAAGAACATTGAGTGAGGACCCCGTGTCAACCAAGACGTGAGAGAGAACAACTCCTTTACACTCCAAGGTAATGTGCAGAGCCTTATTATGGTTGTGGCCCTCCGTAGTTAGATCAACATCAGTAAAACCTAGCCCGTGGCTAGTATTGACATTTGAAACCACTGTCTCTAGCTGATTAACCGTAATCTCTTCTGGCACGTAAGCTAAGTGCAGGACTTTGAGAAGTGCATTCCTGTGAGCTTTGGAACACATCAGCAGTGATAGAATAGAGATTTTGGAGGGGGTATGATGGAGCTGGTCCACAACCTTATAGTCACTCTTCTTAATTATTCTCATGAACTCGTCTACATCCTGCTCAAAGGATGTCTTCTGAGTTTCCTTGGCAATAGGTTCTTCAGGCACCAAACTCTTTCCTTTATCCTTGGCAGCAGCTTCTGCTTCAGCATTGGTTCCTTGGAATTGTGAGGCAAAGAGACGCCCGCTTCGAGTGAAGCCTCCCCCTCCCCCACATTATCGATATGTGGTGTATAAGTGTCAAGAATGACTTTCTTTCCGTCGCAATATAAATCTGAGCCATAGTGCCAAGGCACGACACTGCTGCTATCATATGGAACTGGTCCCGGTACCGTGATAGTAACTGGACTAATTGCTGCGGAAGAAGGAACTGAGACAGTCTTAGGTTCATAATAAATTGTGACAGGAGGTCTGACCAAAGATGGTGCTGGTGATGATGGTTGCTGCTGCTGATGGAGATGTTAATTGTTGAAAGAATCTGGAATGGGGAGTGTTGCAGGATCATAGTAAATAGTCATTGTGGAAATATCTTCATTTGTAGAAGGATGTGTTGGACTGATGCTTGTTGATGTTGAAGAAGGGATGACTGTTGATGTTGTAGCAGAATCCGTTGGAATGATTGTTGTTGAAGTTGTCGAAGGAATGATTGCTGATATTGTAGGAGTCAGGATTGTTGAAGTGATCTGTAAAGTGCCTTCCTTGATAAGATTGTTGATTCCATTCTTCAAATCTTCACAACCATTGATAGAGGTCTTACAAGCTTCACAATGGGCCTCACAACCCGGGAACACCTGGAACTTTAAAAGCTGGGCTTTAACCTCAGCCAGAGGTGTCTGAACACTTGCAACATTGTCAATTCGGTTTATCGGTTGATCTTCCTCAATAGCATTTATCCTAGGCCCACCATGGCTAGGCATAGGATTCTTGGTAACACTCGGAGGAGGTGCAAAGTTATCTGCCTTAGAATCAATCAGATCCTGAACCTTCATGTGCAAGGCTCTGCACTTCTCTGTAGTATGGCCAGGTGCATTTGAGTGGAAGGCACATCAAGCATTAACATCATAGTTTCTTGAGAGGTTATGAGGATCCGGGGGAGCCAGAGTCCTTAATTCAATCAAGTAGAGCTTTAACAATTGTGGAAGTAAGGCAGCATAAGGCATTGGAATGAGATCACTAATCCTATTGATTTGTGAGGTTCTCTGTTGAAATGGACGTTGTTGCTGATTGTTATTATTGAAAGATCTTTGTTGAGGAAATTGTTATGGTGGTGGGAAGTTTTGTGGTTGTGGAGTGTACTGTTGTTGAGGTGCCGGAGCTGGAATTGTGACAGCAACTATTGATCTTGGCATGTACTGAGGCCTACTTCTTCCCATATGTACTGAGTTGGTTTCACCTATCCTACGAGGTCCTGCAAAATATTTCCTTGTATTGCAGGAACTGGCACCATTATCTGAAATTTTGCCCATCTTCAGCAGACTCTCAATTCTCTCTACAGCTATAACTACATCCGCAAAGTTGGTGGACGAGAAAGCAACAAGTCTGTCAATGTATGTTCCTTGCAGGGTGTTCATAAACATGTTGGCCATCTCTCTTTCAGACATTAGAGGTTGGACAGCAGCAGCAAGTTGTCTCCACCTTTGGGTATACTCCCGGAAGCTTTCTCTTGAAGACTGTGACATACCCATTAGGAGATTCCTGTTGGGAGTCATGTCTAAGTTATATTGATACTAGCGTATGAAAGCTTCAGCCAAATCCTTCCAGTTTCTAACTATTGCCCTGGACAAATGAGAATACCATTCACGGGATGCCCCGGTCAGACTGTCCTCGAAGTAGAACATCCACAACTTTTCTACCATGGTATAATCCTTTAATCTTCCCAGAAAGGACTGCAGGTGATTACGTGGACAAGAGGTACCGTTATATCTCTCAAAGCAAGGGGGTTTGAATTTGTGAGGAATCCTGACTCCCTCAACCAAACCCATGTCCATAACATCAAATCCCAAAGAGTTTTGGGACTCTATAGATCTCAGCATCTCTTCTATTTCGTCCAGATGACGATCATAGGCTTCATCCCCAGCACCAACTACTGTAAACTGTTCCTCTTGGGGGTCTTCTTGCAAGGCACGACCTCCAGTGTTTCCTTGGGCATTTCCGATAGCATTGACTTCGGGATTGAGGTGAGGCCTAAACTCTGGCGCTTGGATGATTCTCTTCAGGAGTTTGCCGCTCAACCAACTCTCTTAATATTTCATGGCTTTGGGCCAACCCGGTCATTACTGACACGAACTGGTTCATCTGAGCGCTTATCTCAGTCCTTTCATTAGCCATCTGAGTTCTCACGTCAGTCAAATCTTGTTGAACTTGGTCCATCTGTAAGCTCAGAAGGTTGTTTCTTGTAGGATACCGGTGAACTCTGTTGATGGGGAAAACCCTCCTACGAGCAATGTTTCCTAAAACCACAACAATGTGAGAAAACAATAACAGAAATACCTATAAAACAAAGAATGAGGTTAGTATGCAATGCAATATGTCTATTTGTCTTTCGAGGGTATCTGGTTTGGTTATTTGGTTTTGACCTTCCGGACCTCTGGGAATGAAGATGTTGAAGGGAAATGAAGCCCAAAAGATAAACCCAAGTAATACATAAACCATATATTGCAAATGAAAAAAAGATACATAGTTTATGATTACAAACAAGTTCCAATGGTGGGTCAAAATACAACAAAATCAAGGAATACAACCAAATTATCATGAGAGATAAAGTACAACCAAAATGAAATGAAAATACACAGAAATCAAACATCCAGCCCAAAGTCATCCTCTCTGACTTCCTTCAGGAGAGCATCAGTCACTGGTCCAACTGGATGCTCTGTGATGGTCCTGATAAAAAGGTTCCTGGTGGCAATAGCACTTGTCAACTTCTTATACTTGTCTTGGTCTTTTGATATTTTCAAACCCGCCCGAAGTTTCAACTCGGAGATTTCCTTCTGTGCTGCTAACAAGGCTTCCTGACTCTTCTTCTCATTAGCCTCCAACTGCTCTATCCTAGTCTGGGTCTTCTGATCTTCCTGTGAACGAGCCTCAGTAATTCTGATCCATCTAGCCTGACTCTCTTCCAAGTAGTGCTCAGCTCTGGCTTTCTGAATCTTGGCTTCTTTGAAAGCATTCTTCAATACCAACTCCCCTGCCCGGGCTTTTCTGATGTAATCATCTGTCTTCTCAATATTGGTCATATGCTCGATCCGGAGCTTCTCTAAGCTATCATTGTCCATACGCCTATCATTCCTCTCCCATAGGGTCTTCTTCAGGGCTTAAGAGAGCTGAGCATTCCTTTCTTTCAACTTCTCAAACTCCTCTAAACTGACTGTAGCTACAGGCTCTACTGTTGATGGCCCTTGCACATCCTCCAGGGCAAATGGCATGCAGGTGATCTGTCCTCTGATGTCAGACCAATAAATGTACTAAGCTGAAGCTATGTTGTTGCACTTGCCAAGAATAGCAGTCCCTTTTATTTGAATGTTATCCCAAGCCCATGCTACTTGTCAGATGATGGCATGATTATTCTGAACATCACAATAAAGGGTCTCTGCTAAATCCTGCTCTCTTGGTTGATGTACCAAGGCATACCCTAGTTTCCTTTTGAAAAGCAAAGGATTGTAGTTGATGCAACCCTTCACTCCAATAAGAGGTACATTGGGATACTGCCCACAAATGGTAATTATATCTCTGCCCTTGGTGCTCTGAGTACACCACCTGATGTCTTCTGAAGTGAGAGCAATCATTCTCTTAGCCCAATTTCTTGACTGATGAGGATTCAAGAAAGCTTCTGTCTTCGGCAAGTGTCTCAATAACCAACAGTAGAAGAGAGGTGCACAACATCTGACTAATCTTCCCCTCTGCTTCTCATTTCTCTGATGCACTGAGTAGTAGAAGTCCCCTAGAAAGGTAGGAACTGGATTCCTCAGCCGGAAGACATGGATAGCATTCTTGCTTACAAACTTAGGCTCGTCTGTAAACAAGATGATTCCATATATACTAAGAGCCAGGAGAGCACAAACAGTTTCCCACTTCCCAACTGCAGCATGACTGGTGAACTGAGTGATCAAGAAGTCCAAATGGAGGCCTGGAATTCCATCCTTGGTGGTCATATGATGATCAATGATGGTGGGTTCAAAATACAGAGCCTTAGCTATGTCTTCATTCCTAGGAGCAGTCATCTCAGGGTTGAAAGGAATCCCTCTCCTGATGGGGACACCCAACAACATGGAAAACTCTTTTAACAAAGGGCCCAACTGAAAGTCTGGGAAAGTAAAGCATCTGAGAGGAGGGTCATAGAACTGAAGGCAAGTGTGGATCATACTCCTTTGTGATACATCCAAGTCCAAGATCATGGCCATGATACCACCATAGTGTTCCTTGAATAAAGGGACATGATCAGGAGTGATGAATGTCTGAATCTGCCTGATGCCTACTAAAGAGGGCTCAAAGAAATGATAAGTGATGTTGCTCTTCCTGGATGAATCCATACTGATAATGGATGCTGATGAAGATAACTGAGGAGAAGTACTTATGAAGACAACTGATGAAGGTGGTGAAGAAGATCTCTAATGAAGATAGCTGATGAATATATCTGATGAAGATGTATGAGCAGAAGAACGGTCAAAACCAAACCAAATAAGACGTGGATACCCTATAAAACAAATAGACAAATGTTAAAATGATGCAAAATGATGTATGCAGAATGATATGTAAGGTTTTGTGATTAGGTGTTGGATTTGTTATCTGCTTTGATAGGGTCCATGTGTGTTCATAAGTCCAGATGGAGGCTAGAGAACCAATAACAAGGTTGGGGACTCAAATAAAGAGTCACAAGTCCAGGGTTTCATATAATCAGTCCAACATAGTGTAACCTTAACAATATTAGTAACAGAGTATGATGAGGCCAAGGGTTCCTGCAAACCTGCAAACATCCCAACCCACTCATAGGTATTGTTCTAGAACAAGGATCCTCAGACTTGGATTTATTATGAGAATTGTAAACACTTCTAACCCGGAGGTACAATGTTTACCCTAATCATAAAGGGTCCTCCTCTAATTCACCTCAGATGCTGAATGTCATCTAAAAAGGTCATCCAGACTTAGCAGGCTTCCTAGATAGCCCTAGTACTACAGGAAATTCGTAGCACAGAGTTCTCAAGAAGAAACCCATGTCTGAACCGTGTTTCATATTCCCGCACCAGACCGAAATGGAATGGGAAAGAATATGAAGCCACTCTAATCCTATGTGTCACTCAGGCTCCCGGTGTGGAACCTTACTCACTGAGATACCCCTCCCACCAAGGTAAACAACAAATCCAACACAGGTGATATGATAACAATAATATGAAATGCATAAAACAATAAATGAAAGTGATAGAGTAAATGCAACAAATAAAGTTGTACAGAAAGCAATAAATAAAGCAAAAACAAAAGCACACATAACGCATAACACCCCCAGTAAATAAAATCAAACAAGCGCTAGGAGAAACCCACAAAAGAACCAAAAGCTCTGGTTGCAAAGATAAAGTCCCCAGCAGAGTCGCCAAGCTGTCGCTCCCCTGAAAAGACACCAGGGTCCCAAGGTGCAGACGCGAACAGTCGGCGAAAAGAGAAAATAAGGTTGAATTGAATAAAGTCGCCAGCTAGGCATTTTTATCCCGAAGGAAAGGTAATGCTGCATAAACCTAGAAAGAGACAGATAAGACGGTTGCGAACCAGAGAAACTGAGAAAGGGGGTTGGTTACGACCTGGGAAGGTATTAGAACCCAGATCGTCCATCATACTCGACGGGATCCACACTTACTAGATTGTGTTAAAAAGGGGTAGTGTATGTGCTGACTGTGTATAAAATCTAGGGAGAAAAAAGTACAAAGTGTCAGTGCAAAAGGTGAATTGCTCAGGAACTGAGGCTTTAGAAAGGAATGCTGAAAGAGGGGAATGACAAAGAGACTTTTTTGTTCGATAACAATTAAGTTATGCCTACGTATCCTCTCGTGAAATGAGGAAGTCATAACACCGTAGTTCGACTCAGAGACTGGAAAAAAGATTGACTGTGAACTGCTTACTTATCTATGCTCAAGTGTATGACTCGTTTGGCTTGAGTGCTAATTGTCTTGCATTATACGGAAGAAGCAAGTTCACGTTTGCGAATGAGTGTGATGAGAAAAGAATCCCGGAGGAGACGATTATTGTTTGTTTTTTATGTTTTTCAGCTTTTTATTGTTTTTGGTGTTTTGCATAGGATTATGAGCTTAAGCCTAAATCAAGGGCCTGTAAACTCATTATATCCTCCCTGATTAGGGATAATGAGCATACTTAAGTATGAGATAAGTATCTCAACTTAATTATCATGTTGATGTAGGATTAAGATCATTAACCTACTTGTGATTAATTAGATGTTTTGGGGTTTTTGTTTTGTGTTAAGTAATGAGCTTAATCTCTAATCACAGATTAGTGAACTCATTACACCATCCTAATAGAAGGATGATAGATGAGAACACTTAAGCTGAGGAAGATACCTCATCTTAATCCATGGTTAGTGATTAAATTCATTATATAACAAGCCTTTATTAAGTGGATTTTAATTAAGGGATGAGATTAAGAAATGGATTTTATAATTTGTAAGACAACTTGAGGGGGACTTATCCATTGAACACTAGGGTTAGTCCCACCTAACCATAAGGAAGAGATAGAACCCTAATGTAAGGCCCAAGTTACAAGATAAATTCTTAGTGATTATTAATGTGATTTGATTAAGAAGTGTAAACAAATTAAAGTTTTAACACTTAGGATTAAAGTTATACACTCCATCCTAAGATAAGGATGCAAGCATAACCCTAATTCAAAGTCCTAAAGCTTTAAGAGTTTAGCCTCTGATTATTGAGATGAGAAGAGAGACTCAAGGAGACTCAAAGGAAAAAGACTAGGGGGGACTATACACAACCCTAAAAGTTATCATGCATGGACATCCTATGTGTCATACCCCAAATTTTTCCTACCTTTATTTGTTGTTTATCAATATATTTCTAAAATCCAAAAAATATGTATTATTCTATTTTTCTGTCTGATATTCGAAAAAAATATAATAAAAATATGTCATTTTTCTTTTGTGCGAAAAAATCGAGTCAGTTTGGGTTTGCCGGTGTTTGTGCGTGTGGTGTCGTGTGGAGGTTATTTGTCCAATTCTCACTTTCATTTTCTATCTATCATTTTTCATTAAAAAAATTTAAATCCGAAAAAAAACAATGCATTTATTTCTCTTTAAAATTAAAAATTCAAATCTTCTTTTATTTCTATTATCTTCATAAGTATTTTATTTATTTTATTTTTATTGTTCAGCCATTATCAAAAAATTACAAAAAAAATCTATGTAAAATCATTTCACATAAGCCCATTCTTTTTTTTAAAGTCCATTTACTATTATTTAAATGAAATCATAAAAATTATCATTACTTATTATTTATCTTTTTATTTATTTTTTAGTACTATCTTTATCATCAATATTATTTCTTACTTTTTATTATTATTATGATTATTATCATTATTTTTATTATGATTGTTATTATTTATTCCTCCAATTATTTCTCACGTGTTTTTCTTTTCAAACAACCAACTTTTTTATGCCAGCAAGCTGATTTCATGCACAAATTTCATTCCTCAAACGCAATCCCAACAGAAAACACAACCATTCCACTCACACAACAAAATCCTTTAGCAATATGCTCGTACGTATTTTATTACAAGATTGTACATATCCACTGACATTAAAAAGGCAATATAACACCACAAACAAGAGGGGGAAGAAAAAGTTGAAACCTCTGCATATTTTTTTTCCGTTCAACCTCACAAAAACCAGTAAAAAATGCCCTTTCACCATTCACCTTCATCTTACCTCCATCAAACCCTTCACCATCATCTTCGGCAACCGCAAACCATCCCCTCAACCTTCGTCCATCTTCTTCAATCTATCACCTTCAAATACAACTTCAAAAATTTATCCAAAACAAAAAAAAATCAAAAAACACGGAAACAAAAAAAGTTGTAAGAACAACCGCGAAGCACATCCTTTATCCTTCGAATCCGAAAACCATAAAAACACCTCCGAAATCTGACCGCGAGTGAAACAACATCGAAATCGCAACTAACCGCGCCGGAATCCGAAGCACCGCAACTTTAACCGTGAGATCCAACCGAGAACCATTGCTGACGTAGAAAACCCAAAACCATTTGAGAATCTGAATCGTGAAATCCACCGAGACTCACCAAAACAGAGCGTGAAAGGTTGAGAGTGAGGAGACGGATCATAAATCAAAACCACCGTCGTGATTCCGTGATCTGAACCGAATCGCAAACTGTTGTGCGAAACCGATATCACCATCGCGAAACAACTGAAACCGGAATCGAAATACAACCGTAATTAAAGTCAAAGCCACCGTGAACGAAAGGGGACGCCGTTTCTGAATCGTGCTCTGTTTTGAACCAAAGGGTGGGTTTATTTTTTCTGATTTACAATCGTCAATAGCAATACGTGTTTTCTCTTATGCTGACTAAATCCTTCTTTTTAAATTTATTTAAAATCTGATAGATTTTTTTATTATTTAAAACCCTTTTTGTTTCATAGTGGATTTTGGGTATGGACTCATCCCACTCTTTCTATTTTGTTTGTTCTACCCACACACTCTGATCTGCACGCACGACACACCTGTTCTTTTTTTTTATAGTTTTGTTTCTTTGATATGAATTACTAATTGGGCTTCTGGTAGCCCATGCTCTATTTCTACACCCATACTGGAGTGGTGCACCCTCCATGTTTTTTCCTTTAATTTTATTTATTTATCATGTTTTAATTGTATTCTAAAAACTATGGTATTTTGTTTTATTTTCTGTTTTGATAAATAATTTTATAATTTCTTTTTCTTTTTATATTTTGGTTTCATCTTGATATTCATTTTTCGGGCCGATGATATAACAAAAGGCCGGATTTTTTTCGATATTGTTAAAACGGAAATCCGGTCAATATGAGGCCTATGTAGCATAGTCTTTTTAATCTATTTATTTTTATTATTCCGTTTTTATTAATCCAATTTATTTATTTATTTTGATATTTCATTTCAAATTTTATCGATTATTTTTATTTTCATGGTCGATGAACATCGAATTAATTTTGAGATTCGTCGCGAGCCGACTCGACATATCGATTAATGATGAGACCATCCGATTTAAATTCAATTCATTTATTTATTTCCGCATTTCAAAAATATTTTTCAACTCCCCATAGAACGATTTTAACATTAAATCGGTTCTAAGGCAGTTAACGAGCCATACCTAGACACGTCCGAAAAGGTTCAACGCCTCCGAACAATTGCATTTGAATAAAAAGGTCGAACGCCTCCGAACAGTTCAAAAACAATGCACACACGCTTCCTCTTGGGAAAACTACAACGATACCCTTTATTTCTCTCAATCCCCTGTAATTATTTTGTACCCCTCTCCCATTACTTTGTACGCATTTTATTTTCTGCATTTTATCGATTTTATTTCGTTCGCGAACCCTTGGTCCAACGCCAAGCGGTTGCACTTGCACACTTGCACTTTACTTTCTCAGTTATCGTTTCGTTTATTAGGATCCACCTAATCTTGTGAGCCGAATGCATTGTGCCTCGCTAACAAACCACAAAATAAACCTCCATTTGCATTCACCCATAAACCTCATAAAAACCAAAATGTTTCGATTAGATCCAAACCCTTGATCCAACGTCAAGTGGTCATTAGGAAATAAAACACTTTAATAAATACGAGAAGAATTGTACGCCACAAGCCTTAAGCAGTAGAAAGGAGGATAACGAGCTCTCGTTACTCGCTCCGATTATTTCGACGCAAGATGCTCGTCTTGTTGGACGGAATAAACTATCCATAGTCTTTAGTGCAATTCGACTCCTAAACCTTTCATCGAAGAAAAATAATAAAATCAACAACCATCAACCGTAGTAGGCCGAACTACGAGGCTCTGACTTTCCCATTGCATGCAGGAGTACGTCGGCACAAGGATCTCAATCCTTGCCGAGCACCTAGAATTAATCTAACTTATAATTTAAACTCATTTCCCTCTAGCAAGTAACTCATTAAGCATAGACATCCTTTCGCGCGTGACAACTTAGATGGTTCCCATAGAGTACGATGGATGTAGGGGGTGCTAATACCTTCCCCCTGCATAACCGATTTCTGAACCCAGGCAATGGTTGCGAGACCTTTGTCTTCATCCTCCTTTCGATGGGTTTTATCTATATCTTCCCTTTCCCTCTTCGGGAATAAATTAGAATTAGGTGGTGACTCTCATGTCTGCCCAGCGCGTGGCTCTTCTCTTTTAGATCGCGTAAGGTCGTATTTTTCGGGATACGACACTATGGTTTGTGAGGCTTGGGAGAAAAGATCTTCAAGGCCACCAAGAGAGAAGTAGAGGAAAAGAGAAAGAGAGAGAATAAGTTACTTACTTCCTGAAGAAAATAAGTAACTTAAAAGAAATAAAGTAAAAAGGAGGGAGCATAAGTGAATTAGATTCACTTCAAAGACATGTAATTATGCATATGCAAAGGAATGAGGAAGTGGGAGGTGAAGGAAAATCCACCTCCCAAATAACTTACCAAAAGCTCCTGAAAGGCTAGTATGAATGCATAAGACATAAAGCAAAAGCAAAAGGAAATGAAGTGAAATGAGATGCAAAGACCAAAGTCAAAAGTGAAAATGCAATGTAAAAGGCATATGAGGTGATGCAAATTCATACAAGATGCATATGAATGATCTTACAAAGATGAGATGCAATGGAAGAATGTTTAGAAGCATGAAAACACATGGATGTTCATGAAATGTAATGGATGCAAAGCATAGCAAATGAATGAAGATATGATCAAGCAATGTTCAAGCATGTCTTAAGATGTCTAATATGTCATACAAATTCTTGAAATGTCCTGGCAAGTTCATATGATGATGATATGCAAAGATGAATGCAAATGAACATGGGGAATTAGGGTTTTAAGACAACATGAGATGCAATGACCAAAACAGAAGCATTTAACATGATAAAATATTGAAATCAAACTCAAACAAACCCTAATCCTATATAAGATCACAACCCAAAGGAGAAGGTCAGAAGCTTAACCTAATGAAAGTTATGAAATTTCTAAGTTTGCTAGGGTTTTTGGGTGCTTCTAAGAGGAAAATTCAAATAAAATTGAAAATGCAAGATAAAAACATGAGATAAATAACCTAGAAACTATATGCAATATGTGAAATAATTCAAAAAGAATCAAGTTCAAAATCATCATGGTTAGGTAGAAATGAATTTTTCAAGTTAGGGTTAAAAAATGTGAAATTTAAGAATCCTAATTCAAAGAAAATTGTGAAAATGTAATCAAACCTAAAAAGAAATTTGTATGATGAGTTTGAAAATTTTTTAAATGTATTGGAATGATTCATGAATTTTTTGGTGATTTTTAGAAACCTAAATGCATTTTTAATTAATTAAAATCCATTAATTAATTAAATATAATATTAAAATATTTTAAAAATACTTTTTAAATGCAAAAAATAAAATAAAAATTATTTTTAGGTTAAGAAAATTATTAGGATCAAAAATGCAAAATATGAGAATTTTTTGATGGGTTTTGATATTTTAAATAAAATGTACAAAAGAAAAGAATAAAAATGAAATAAAAATGAAATAAAAATGAAATTAAATGAAAGTCAAAGCATCCAGTGGTCAGGATTTGAACTGGGGAGGGGTCAGTTGACTAGCGCGCTATTGGACGACTGGGATTGCTTATGAGAAAATTAATTTAATTAACTTAATTAATTATGAATTAGGGTTAAGTGGATGCATCTGATCCGTCCAACACGCGACAAACAAAATCCAAGGGCCAATATTCAAACTGACGTTCTAACCCTAATTAACTAACCCTAATTACTCTCAGGTGACCGGAGCAAGCTCCAGTCATCTTCTCCGGCACCCCCTCCCTTGAGTTCACTCAAATCACCATAAAAACTCACCAAAAGCTCCAGAATCAAACTTTAAACATCATTAAACTCAAATCCAGCAACAAAAACAACTTATCATGCACATACAAAGAGAATCGAACAATAACAAATTTTAGGTCAAACTTTCAGAAGCACGATACATCCTGGTTTCTAAACCATTTTTAAAAATTAACATATCAGCATGCTCAGGGGAACACATAGAATCATTCAAGAACTTAAAAGAGAGCTTCTGGAAAAAAGTTCTTGAAGGTTACCTGTGTTGAAGCTTTGAGATTCTGAGCTTTCTGGACCTTTCCTTGCTGCAAAATCACTCCAATGGATCCCCTTAGGCTTCTGGAATGCTTGAAACAAGCTTGTGATGGCTGGTTTTGGAGATTCAACTCTGCTGAGGCAGAAATCGTGTTCTTGTTTGAGGGGCTTTTAGGTCATTGTGAGAGTTGCTTTGTGATCCTGAGGATGTGTATGATTGAATGGTGCAAAGAGTTTTGAGTTTTGTGGCTTGTGGCTTGTGTTGAGAGAATCGAAGAGATGAAGTTTTTGCAAGTTTTTGTGCAATCTGAGTTATGGGAGCATTCAGGCTTGTGTGCTGTGTGGAATGAGTTGCATAAGGTCTCTATGTGATGTCTTGATTGGCCAGAGGAGTTGTTGTGGCTCAGTGTGATTGGCATGGGCAATTTACAAAAAGTCAAAAGTTTTTGTACCATAGGCATGGGCCATGGCAGAGATGGCTTTTGGGGTGTCTTGGCCTCAGCATGATTTGTGGATAGCCCTAGGATCAAAGTTATGCAGCTGGTACAAGTGGATGAAGAGTTTCCAAGGTTTTTGCAAAGTTATGCATTTTGGCCCTTTTGAGATTTCTTGAGAATCAAGCCATCAAAACCATGCAATCTTGGGCTAATTATGATGTTTTGAAGTTGCCTTGACATGTTATGGTGCATAGAAGTTGATTAAAGGTCATAAAAAGGCTTGGCAAGTGAAATTGCAAAATTCCCTCTTTGGCATGAACTTGAAAATTATAAGATTTTTGCCAACTTTGAAAGGCCATATCTTGAGTTCGAGAATGAATCAAGACATGTTCTTGTACTTTATGAAAATGGGAAGACATAATCTACAACTTTCATGCAAGAAATTTTCATTTGAAGCATTTTTTGTCATGAAAGAATTGGTTGAATATCTTTCCCAAAATGGAAAGTTTCCATTACAAGTCATTTCCAAAAATAGCAAGTTTGCATTTGGCTCAAAATTCTTCAATCTTGTGTAATTCTAAACACTACAATGATAAAATAAAGATCATAGAGACTCAAAATGATGATGATATCCTTTGGTGCCCTTGATGGAGGCCTCAGATGTCCTGATTTTGACTTTACTTGCTCAAGAAGTTACCCAATGATCAGATGACTTCCACAGTGAATTTCTTCATAAAATTTGGTACACATGCTCCTTATAACATATTGTGACCATTAGAAACAAGAATGACCAAAAAATTTGTGATTAAAGCCTCTGAAACCAAAACCCTAATTTTAGTTCATCCGTGCCGGAAATCTTCAGTCTGCCTCTATGCCTTTGCAATGCTTTGTGATCCCTTGACTTTTATGAACTTTGGGGAGCATATTATGATCATGGAAAACATATGTACCCTCTTGGTAAGCTTTAAGACATTTGGGATGGCTCAAATCACTTCTTGGTTTGCTCAGATCACAAACCCTAGATGCAGATGAAATGAAACTATGCAGTGAAACAAATATGCAATATGAGATGGTATGCTTATGCTAATGCAAAAATGAAATATCACAAGCCATGGTGTAATAAAAGTGAGGGAAAATTTGGGGTGTTTACAATATCTAACAATATAATCAAGAATATGATAAATAATATATTATATCGGATTATCTAAACCACCACTTCACAACTCATAAACAACTTAAACCACACATAATACAACACAACAATATACCATGCAACTTAGACAAATGCAATGCATGTGGTACCGTTGGAACATAACTCCCAACTTATAATCTTGTCAATTAATAGAGGCGTCAACAACAAGGCATAAGCCTTCAACTTTAGTTTGCCAATCCAGACCAACTTACCGAGCAGCAATTCCAACTTAAATAATGTTATGTAATGCGAATTAACATGAATGTCAAACAATAACAATTATAACTACCAAGAAACACAACAACATTCTACTTTAGCCGTAGGCCTGCAACTTATATTCTTGCCATTCATAAGGCACTGCAATATAAAACAACAACCATCAACTTTACAACTTACATAAAAACTCGTCTAATAAAACTAGTACTACTGCTACTATGATATACAATGCTTTCTCATACAATTAATCCTATAATCACGAGTTACTTACATCAGTTGAATTTTCAAGAACATAATTACTAAGTTCAGTTAATTGTTTTTCTAGAAAATTATTTGTAAGTTTTATTATGCCAGGTAGCAAACAGAAAACACAAAAACCACAACACATAACTAAAACTGCAGCATAACCCATGCGACCATCGTCACACTTGTGTGACCCTCGTCACACTTGTAACTGTGACGATCATCCTAGATAGGTGACAAGTGTCACACATCCCTGACGAACGTCAGGCAAATAGGACGATCGTCCCATAACCAAAACCTATAACTTTTCTGTTTCTCTCCTTCGTATTCTGTCTCTGTAATTCCTTCACAAATTCTTCTCCGACTGATTTACCAATCAACCAATACACAAATTTAACAACAACACGACAGATTCATACACAACCAACCATGAATAATCAATTCATGATTAATTCAATAACACAAATTAACTCTCTTATTTAACCAAAATAACTTATTCAACCAAAACAACTTATCCTACCAAAACACACAACAATTGACAGAAACAATCTATATACCCAATCCCACATATATTCATCATACAATCCATATTATAGAGTTAGAACCCCACCCTTACCTTGGATTGAAGGCGACACTAACACTTTGATTAGAACCCTATCTTTTCCTCTCTTAAGCACTTCACATAACCTCTTTCTCAACTTCTTGTTTTCCTTATTTCACTGATAACCTACATTCTATAATCCTAATGAACTTATGGTTTTACTTTAATCTTAATAATTTCCATTGGGCCTAAACCATGCACCTCACACAATTACTACTTCTTTTCACACCCAATCCCACTTATCAAGACTAGTATAAGTTTACTATTAAACCAACAAATTATTCAACTTAACTCAATCCAACTAATCACAACACAACTTAAATCAACTTAATCGACTTAATTCAAACCAACATAATACAATGATATTTAATTAAATAAATAATTACATAAACAGGGCGTTACAACATACATACGAACAAAATTCCCTATATCACGCTTTTGCTGCACACTCTGATTACTCGCAACCATCAAATCCTCCTAGTCCACATCCAATTCTGATGCTTCCAAATTACCAGAAAATCATTGTTCACTTTTAATCTACCCAACCTCACCCTAGACATAAGTCTCTGAACTGCTAACTCAATTCCAACCCTCTAACCATCATAGTAGACATATGAAAAGATTTTTGACTTAACTCATCAGGAATTCCAACCATCCTTGTCATCTCACACTTTATTCCTTTAGACCAAACATGTATTCTACACTCTTGTGATTACTAAACATAGGATATTTTCTTCCACAAAAATATTACCTTGATCAAACAACTCGGATAAGATTCCTGCATCTTGGTTTCCAACTCCCACATCATACTCTCTCCGGATGCTCCCAACCAGACTACCCAACGCAATCTCCTTGCCTCTTAGATTCTTCATTTCATGATCCACGATTCGTACATGCATCATCTCAATAGTAATATTATCCCGTACTTGCACATCACCCATACTAATCACATGAGATGGATCTAAAATGTACTTCCAAAGTTGCGACACGTGAAAAACATCATGCTAATTCGAAAGATTGGGCAGTAAAGCCACTCTATAAGCAACATTTCCCACTATGTCCGAAATCTGATAAGGACCAATGAAACGAGGAGTGAGCTTCTTAGAATTCAATGCACGCAAACACTGGTTACATGTGTAACTCTAAAAAAATACTTGATCAATAGCTTAAAATTCTAAATCCTTCCTTTGCTTGTCATGATAAATATTTTTCTTACTTTGGGAAGTCTTCATTTTTTCTCAAATTAACTTCACCTTCTCAGTAGTCTCTCGAACAATCTCTGGTCCAAGTACTACACTTTCTCCAGATTCATGCCAACACAAAGGAGCCCTACATCTCCGACCATACAATGCTTCGAAAGGTGCCATTCCATACTAGAATGGTAATTGTTTTTTTAAGTAAATTCTATCAACGGAAGATAAGTGTAAACACCCCAAATTTGCCCTCACCCATTCACACCATGGCTTGTGATCATCTCATATGCATAAACACAATCATATCATCTCACATCTCATTTTTGATTCACTGCATAGATTCTAAGTCATCTGCACCTAGGGTTTGTGATCTGAGCAATCTCAGGGCTTCTTGAGCCACTCCAAAGGCAACCAATCACTTCAAAGGGATCCATATGTGTTCAAGTATCATATTACATCCTCTCAAAGTCAAAAATGCAAAAGAATCACAAGAACTAGGGTTTAAGTGGATGCAGAGCCAGGATTGACTGCACAGTTGACCTAAAATTAGGGTTTTGGTTTCAGAGGCCATAACCCCAAATTTTTTGGTCATTCTTGTTTCCATTGGTCTCTATATGGTATAGGGAGTATGCATATCAATTTTCATGAAGAAATTCCATGGGGAAGTCATCTGATCAAGGGTTGACTTTCTAGACAAGACAGTGCAAAATCAGGGCATCTGAGGCCCCCAATGACCCAACCAATGGGCAATCTTCATCATTTTGAGTGTATATGATCTTTATTTGATCATGGAAGAAGTTTGAAGTTCATAAAAATCAAGAATTTAGGGTTTTTGCAAATGTTGACTTTTTGGGCATAGTTGACTTTTCAAGAATGCTTCATTTTAGGTCATTTTTCAAGCCTTGATTATTGATCCAAAAATGCTTCAAATGGAAAAACTTTGGTCATGAAAGTTGTAGATCTCATCTTTCCCTTTTCAAAAAGTACAAGAACATGATCAAATTCTTCTTGGATCAAAAGTTATGGTGTGGCAAAGTTAGCAAAAATCATTGATTTTCAAGGCATGCCTCAAATGGAAATTTTGCAAAATCATGAACCAATGCCTCTTGTGTCCTCTAGTTCACTTCAAACCAGTATGAAAACATTCTATATGTCCCAAAAATCAGAATTGGACCAAAGGTTACATGTTTATGGTTTGTGTAACAAGGCATTTTTCACAAAGTTTCAAAAAAGCCACAAGTTGCAAAACTCATGATCACATCTCACCAACTTGCAGCATTGGCCCTTGAACCAAGCTAGCCCTTTCCCCTCATTGTGCTGCGCATAGCCCATGCCATGTACTTTCCTAGATCATGAGCCATACTTGCCTTACACAAAACTTGACTTTTTGCAAAAGCAAACTCACCAATCACTATAGGCCAGGTCACATCATCTGACCTATAGGATTAAAATACATTATCATTTGGCAAGCCAAAGATATCAAGAAGCAAGGCTGAAACTCACTCATTCGACACATTCACAAAAACACTCCCTTTTGCATAAGCCTTCGAATCTGTCTCCACAGCATACAAACACAAAAACCATCTTCATCATTCATCTCACCACACTTCATAGACCTCAAACCACCAAAAGCCAGGCCTGAAACAAGCAAGAACACCCCACTGCCATTTCTCCCCTCAACTTGCAGTTCCATTCGAATCTCTCTCCCTAGCTCACAAACATCAAAACAAACACCACAGACCTTCTCCACACATCATCTGGACCACAAACAACCATTCACCATGACCTGAAACTGCCTGAAACTCCATTGCCATTTCTGACTGAGCTTGAGCAGAAGCTTGTCAAACTCCTCATCCAGCCAACATAAACTCCTCCAAAGCATTCAAACATCATCTGTGGACCAAGTGGAGTGGATTGCACAAGGAGAAGTGGCCAGAAAGTCATCAGAGTGAAAGCTTCGAATCTCAGGTAGCTCGAAAAATATTTTTCCAGAAATCATTTCTTTTGTTCTAAACTTATTCTACATGTCTTGCTGATCATGAGTATGCTTTTGGTTTTGCAAATGGTGGTGAATTGAGTATTTAATTAGCTTCTGAAACTTGCGTGCCCTAGTTCTTATTTTCTTCGATTCAGCTTTGTTAGGGAAAATAAATTTGTTTTGAGTGAGGGTTTTGGTTCGTGAGTGTGTAAGGATCATTTCCCAACTTTTAGATTTCATTTTAGTTAGTTTTTTAGGGTTTTGGGGATTTTTCAGGGGAGATGCTGCCGGAGAAGACGACCGGAAGTCTTCTCCGGCAGCCTGAAAGTGTTTAAGCCCTAATTGCGTGATTAATGACCATTTGAATTTGGACCGTGAGATGCCTTTGACCCGTTGACTTCGCGCGTGAGTGTGTGGCCTGGATCTTCCTGATTATGCCCTAATCCACGTGTTTATCTTAATTAATCCATAATTAATTTAATCTGATCAGAAGCCATCTGGACCCTTCATTTGCGCGCTGGTCAACAAATTTGAATCCAGACCCAATCCTGACCCTCCATCCTGATTACTTTCATTTTATTTATTTTTATTTCATTTTGTTTTCATTTAATTTGCATAATTATTTAAAAATAGTAAAAAATACATAAAAATTATGAAACTTTTTCTTCTGAGTTTTATTAATTTTTATGACCCAAAAATATTTTTATTTTATTTTTTTATCATTAAAAAAGTATTTTTAAATATTTAAAAGATTATTTTTAATTGATTAATGGAAATTAATTAATTAAAAATACTTTTAGGTATTTAAAAATCACCAAAAAATTCATGAAATGTCCTAAGACATTTAGAAACATTGTCCAACCTTCAAACCAAATTTCTTTTTTGATCTTGATGCATCTTAAGAATTTTTCATTGAATTAAATCATATTTTGTGCATTATTTTGATCATAAGTTCAAAAATTCATTTCTGCCTATCTAAGAAGAGTTGGACATTGATTCTTCTTGCATTGTTTTGTGTTTAGCATGTAGTTTCTAGGGTAAAATGGCCATGATTTGATCTTGCATTTTCAATTTGTTTGGCATTTCTTGTGTTTAGGAACCCTAAAAACCCTAATAACTTAGAAAAATCATAACTTGAGATTGGTTAAGAGTTGAGACCTCCCCTTTGGACCTTGGTTTAGTATAGGTTTAGGGTTTCTTAGGATGGCATTTTCCATTTTTTATCTTAGAGTTTGCTTCTGTTTTTGGTTTTGGTTTGTTGCTTGATCCATAAACCCTAATTTGGGCTTCCATTTGCATCCTTCTTGCATTCTCTTGCATAACATGACTTGCCATGCCATTCCATGCCTCCATTTGATTCATTTGACATCATAAGACATGTAGAAAGTATGTTTGATCATTGCATCTCATATTTGCCATGTCATTTGCCTTGTATGCTTCATAACTTTCCATGCTTGTTCATGCTCCTTAACTTGCATCATTTGCATCCATGATCTTGTATGAACATCTCCATGACTTGCCTCATGTTTGCAGCATCTCATAACATCATTTTCATCATCAACATGCTTCTGGTTTTGTTTAGCATCATACCATTTCACTTCATTTGGCATTGCATTGCATTTCCTTCTAACATTTCAGGTGGTAAGTGAGCTTGAGAAGTGAATTTGCTTTCACTTCTCATAACTTCTCTTCATCTCTTTCCCTTGCATCCATGCTGCATTTTTATATGTGTTTGAGTTTGAGCTTGCTCATTCTTCTTCTTCCCACTTTCTTTCTTCAAGTGACTTGACTTCTTGAATGAAGCAAGTCACTTTGCTTCTCTTGATCCTTTCATCTGCTTCCTGGTGGTTCCATTGAAGATTGTTCTTGTTTAAACCTCACAAACCTTAGGGACAACCAAGCATGACAATGATTAGGGTTTTGATTAGTCTCCCCTCTTAGTTTTACCTTTGTGTCTCTTTTGAGTCTTCTCTTCTCATCTCATAATCAGGGACTAAACCCCAAAGGTTTTAAGGCTTTGTGATTAAGCTTATGCCTGCATCCTTCTCTTAGGATGGAGTGTATAACTTTAATCCTAAGTGTTAAACCCTTAATGTGTTTAAATCTCTTAATCAATTCACTTAATAATCATCAAGACATCACACTTGTAACTTGGGCCTTGCATTAGGGTTCTAATTCTTCCTTAACTGGTTAAGAAGGACTAACCCTAGTGTTAATGGACAAGTCCCCCTCAAGTTGTCTTATAAACCCTAAAACTCACTTCATCATCATACCATTAAATAAAATCCACTTAATCAAATGCTTGTTTTGTCATGAGTTTAATCCCTAATCATGGATTAAGTTGAGGAGCTTTCCTCAGCTTAAACATTCTCATCTATTATCCTTCTATTAGGATGGTGTAATGAGTCTGTTTAATCCTTGATTATGGCTTAATCTCATTACTCAACACTAAACAAAAACACCAAAAACATCTAAATAATCACAAGTAGGTTAATGATCTTAATCCTACTCCATGGTGATTAAGTGTGAGAAGCTGACTTCACACTTAAGGTATTCTCATTACCCCTAATCAGAGGGAAGATGTGATGAGTTTACCAAATCCCTTGGTTTAGACTTAAGCTCATTAACTTATGACAAATTCTCAAAAGCAATAAAAGACTGAAAACACAAAAACAAATAATAATCGTCTCCTTCGGGATTCTTTTCTCATCATCTTCACTCACAAACGAGAACTCGTTTCTTCCGTCTAATGCAAGACAGTTTGCACCTGAGCCAGAAAGGTCATACACTTGAGCATTGACAAGTAAGCAGTTCACAAGTCAATTCATCTTTCAGTCTCTTTGGGTCGAACTACGGTGTTCTGACTTCCTCATTGCACGAGAGGATACGTAGGCATAACTTAACAGTTATCGAACAAAAGTCTCTGTATATTCCCCCTCTTTCCAGCATCATTCTCTTAGCCTCATGATCTTGAGCATCTCACTCTTGTCCTTACACTGACACTGTACATTTATACACTTCACACTTCTTTTACACTGACACCTGTACATCCTTTTCCAGCTTTTTTCATACACAAATTGCACTGACACTACCCCTTTAAAACACAAATCTTTTAAGCGTGGATCCCGTCGAGTACGACGGACAATCTGGGTGATAATACCTTCCCAGGTTGTAACCAACCCCCTTTCTCAGTCTCTCTGGTTCGCAACCGTCTTATCCATCTCTTTCTAGGTCTATGCAGCATTGCCTTTCCTCCGGGATAAAAATGCCTAGCTGGCGACTCTATTCATCTCCAGTGAGTTCACGGCTGTGTGTTCTCATTGTCCCTCTCGCCGATCGTTCGCGTCTGTACCCTATCTGACCCGGTTTCATTTAGTGGGAGCGACAGCTTGGCGACTCTGCTGGGGACCCTTATATTGCAACCAGGGCTTCTGGTTCTTTTTGTGGGTTCCTCCTAGCGCTTGATTTGATTTGTGTTTACTGGGGTGTTATGTGCTTATTTGTGCTTGTATTTATTTTGCTTTATGTACAGTTTGCTTTACTGCTTTCTTTATTGCACTTTGTATATATCATACTGTCATGTTGCTGGCTGGATCTGTTGTTTGCTTTGGTGGGTGGGGTTCTATTGAGAGTTAAGGTCCTACACCTGGGACCTGAGTGACACCTAGGCTAGAGTGAATCATATTCTTTCCCATTCCATTTCGGTCTGGTGCGGGAACATGAAACACGGTTCAGATATGGGTTTCTTCTTGAGAACTCTGTGTTGCAGATTTCCTGCAATGCTAGGGCTATCCGGGAAGCCTGCTAAGTCTGGATGACCTTTAGTATTGACCTTCAGAAACTGGGGTGAATTAGAGGAGGAATTGTTATGATTATTGTAAACACTGTACCTCCGGGTTAGAAGTGTTTACACTTCTCATAACTGATCCAAGTCTGAGGATCTTTGTTTTAGAACACCACCTGTGAGGGGGTTGGGCTGTTTACAGGTTTGCAGGTACCTTGACCTCAGAATACCCTGTTACTTTGCTTTGTTAAGAGTACTCCATGTTGGACAGTTCTTGTGATTCTAAACCCTGGACATGTGGCTCTTTATTTGAGTCCCCCACCCTGGTTACTGGATTTATAGACCTCCATCTGGAATTCTTGAATACACTTGGACCTATATCAGAGCAGTTTGATCAGATCCAGCTCAATCACAAACCCTTGCATTTCATTTGCATACATAATCATTGCATCATATTGACATTTGCTTATTTGTTTCAGGGTATCCATTTTCATCTGGTTTTGGTTTTGACCCCATCTTCAGCATTAACTTGTCTTCACCAGCTATCTGCTTCAGTTACCACCTGTACCAGCCAGTCAGTGGCCCACTTCTTCAGTATTATCATCAGCACCTGTCTCTATTCAGTCTCAGCATCATGGCTCCTAAAAAGAGCAATATCACCTATCACTTCTTCCAACCAGAGCTGTCATACATCAGGAGGATTCAAACCCTGATCACTCCAGATCACATATCCTTGTTCAGGGAGAACTATGGAGATATACTTGATTTGGTTATGGATCTGGACCCTTCACAGAGAAGCCTGATCCACACTTGCATTCAGTTTTATGATCCCCCATTGAGATGTTTCACTTTTCAAGACTTTCAGTTGGGCCCCTTATTGGAAGAATACTCCTCATTAGTTGGCATACCTATCAGGGGTGGAATCCCTTTCAACCCTGAGATGGTCTTTCCTGCTAATGGAGAAGTAGCAAAGGCTTTGCATCTGGAACCTGTCCTGATTGAGCAGCACATGACTTCTAAAGCTGGGATCCCTGGCTTTCATCTGGACTTCTTAATTTCTCAAGCTAGTCTGAAGGCTTCCCTGGGGGAGTGGAAAGCTGTTTGTGCTTTGTTGGCCCTAAGTGTATATGGAATTGTGTTGTTTGCAGATGAGCCTCGATTCATTAGCAAGAATGCAATCCATTTGTTCATCCTGAAGAACCCAGTGCCAACTTTATTGGGGGATCTTTACTATTCAGTGCATCAGAGGAATGAGAAGCAGAGGGGAAGGTTAATGAGGTGTTGTGCTCCATTGTTCCACACTTGGCTTTTCAGGCATCTACCCAGGACAGATGCATTTTTAAACCCTCATCAGCAAAGCAACTGGGCTAAGAGACTCACTGTTCTAACTTCAGCTGACATCAGATGGTGCACACAGAGCACCAAGGGCAGAGATATCATCACCAGCTGTGGGCATTTTCCTAATGTGCCTTTGATAGGAGTTAAGGGCAGTATTAATTACAATCCCCTGCTATTCAGAAGGCAACTGGGCTATGCACTGGTCCATACTCCTAAGGCACAGGACTTGGTTGAGACCCTCTATTGTGAGAACAAGATTAGTTTGGCTGTTGTTAGGAAGGCTGCCTGGGCCTGGGATAATGTTCAAACCAAGGGAGTCACCATTCTGGGGAAGTGTAATAATGTGGCATCAGCACAATATTATGAGTGGTCCTGTGCCAGGGCCCAATTCTCTGGGATGCCCTTTACCATAGAAGACATGCCTGAGTCATCTTCAGCACCACCCCCTGCCACCATCAGTTTGGAGGAGTTTGAGAGCTTGAAGGAAAGAAATGAGAAGCTAACCCAGGCTTTGCAGAAGACCCTCCGGGAGAGGAGTGAAGGTATGGGGGAGATTGAGAGATTGGAGAAGTTGAGAGTGGAGCATTTGACTAAGATTTAAAAGTCTGGGGATTATATCAAAAAGTCTAAAGCTGGAGAACAAATTCTGAAGAATGCTTGCAAGGAAGCCCAGTTCCAGAGAGCAAGGACAGACTTGTATTTGAAGGAGAGTCAAGCCCGGTGGGTCAGGATCACCGAGGCTCGTACCCTGGAAGACAAGAGAGTTCAAGACAAGATGGAGCAACTAGAAGCTAGTGCAAAAGAACAGCAAGAAGCCCTGGCAGCAGCCCAGAGGGAGATATCAGAGCTGAAGATCAAAGCAGGGGTGAAGAGGTCAAAAGACCAAACTCAGCACAAGAAGCTAGCAGCAGCTCTCACAACCCGAAATCTCCTCATCAGGAATCTCACGGAACGTCCGGCTGATCCTGTGACCGAAGCACTTCTCAAGGAAGTTCGTGAGGATGAGTTTGGTCTTGGTGTTTGACCATTTGTTTGTTGTTGCTTTCTTTCCGTTACTTTTATTTTCTTGTAATGTATTTTGACCCCTTAGAGGGCTTGTGTTGTAAAATGAACAAGTTGTATTATTTCACCTTCTGTAATATATTTGTGTCAGTTTGCTTCATCTGAGCTTTCATCAAGCAACAACAGCAGCATCTTCAAGGGTCTGGAAGGGTCAAAACTGAAGGCCAAACCGGATACCTTGAGAACAAATAAGCATAATTGCATTGCATGCTGACCCTTTGTTTGTTTTGCAGGTCTTTGTTTTGTTGTTGCTAACCTCTGTTGTGATGTTCAGGAACTATTGCTAGGCGCCGAGTTTTTCCCCTCAACCGTCCGCACCGTTATCCAACCCGAAACAACCTTCCGAGAATTCAGATGGATCAGATGCAGCAGGACCTCACTGAGGTCAGAAATCAAATGGCAAATGAAAGGTTAGAAATGAGGAACCAAATGACTCAGTTTATGGAAGTTATGAACAACATGGCTCAGAGCCAGGAAAGATTAAGGGCCATGGTGGAAAGACAGAATCAAGAGGATCCACATGTAGGGACTGCCGGTACCAGTAACAATGAAAGGGTACAACCTCATGTCAACCCTCCGGTATTTGGGCCACACCTCCATCCTGAGGTCAATATTCCAGCAAATGTTCAAGGGACTGCCACCGCAGCTAGGGTACTTCAAGAGGATCCCCAGGAGGACCAATTCACAGTAATGGGCGCTGGTGAAGAGGCTTATGATAGAAGATTGGATGAGATAGATGAGAAGTTGAGGTCCTTAGAATCTCAGAACTCTTTGGGCTTCGATGTCATGGATATGGGCTTGGTAGACGGGGTTAGGATTCCCCACAAGTTCAAGCCTCCATGTTTTGAAAAGTATAATGGGACTTCTTGTCCTCGAACCCATCTACAATCTTTCCTCGGGAGATTAAAAGCTTATACCATGGACGATAAATTGTGGATGTTCTATTTTGAAGATAGCTTGACTGGAGCTTCGAGGGAGTGGTATTCCCATCTGACAAGAGCAACTATTAGATGCTGGAAGGACCTGGCAGAGGCCTTCATCAGACAGTATCAGTATAATCTAGACATGGCACCCAACAGGACCCTCCTGATGGGAATGTCACAGTCTTCAAGAGAGAGTTTCCGAGAATATGCCCAGAGATGGAGGCAACTGGCTGCTGCTGTTCAACCACCTATGTCTGAACGGGAAATGGCAGATATGTTCATGAACACCCTTCAGGGAACATATATTGACAGGTTGGCTGCTTTCTCTTCCACTAGCTTTGCAGATGTTGTCATAGCCGGGGAGAGAATTGAAAGCTTGTTAAAAATGGGAAAGATCTCAGACAACGGTGCAAGCTCGTCCAGTAGTACAAGAAAGCCTTTTGCAGGCCCGAGAAGAACTGGCGAGACCAATGCCATCCATTCAAGCAGGGGCAGGCCCCAATATGTTCAAAGGTCAATAGCAGCAGTCACCATTCCTGCTCCAGCTCATCCTCAGCCAGTCTATCAACCTCCTCAGCAAAACTATCAACCACAACCTCAGTACCATCAACAAAATCAGTATCCTCCAAGAAATTACAACAACAGCAACACCAACAACAACAGTCAACAAAGGCCATTCCAACAGAGGCCATCTCAAGCTAACAGAGTGATCGACCCGATCCCCATGCCATATGCTACATTGCTGCCACAGCTTCTGAAACTCAACCTGGTTGAGCTAAGAACGTTGGCACCTCCGGATCCCAACAGTCTACCAAGGAACTATGACTCCAATGCTAGGTGTGCTTTTCATTCAAACGCACCTGGCCACAGTACGGAAAAATGCAGGGCTCTGCATATGAAGGTACAAGACCTGATGGACTCCAAGGCTCTGAATTTCGCACCACCACCCAATGTCAACAAATATCCCATGCCAAACCATGGTGGTCCCCAGATTAACGCTATTGAAGAAGACAAGCCGTCTTATTTAATAACCAGTGTGGGACAGATCAGGACACCATTGGTAGAAATCAAGGCTCAGCTCTTGGAATGTCAGATGTTCCCAGGGTGTGAATTGGGTTGTGCTTACTGCAATATCTCTGTAAATGGGTGCGATAATTTGAGGAATGGCATAGACAGCCTTATTCAGAGTGGCCGGCTTCAGATCACCACATCATTTCCAACAAATCCAGCAATATCATCAGCAACGGTTTCAGAACCTCCTACAACTGCAGCAACTATTGTTCCTGACAATTCTTCGGCTTCATCAACAAGTACTTCATCAATCATCTCAACTGATCAGTTTTCAGCAAATTTTTCTTCTACAACTTCAGCTTCACTCCATTTCGAACCTCCTACAACAACAACATCCATTCTTCCGCCAATATCTCCTACAACACCAGCAACAAATCATGAAGATGTCTCTACTGTCACGATATTTTATGATCCTGAAAACAACTCTGCCTACCATTCAGAAGGTGCTGCTCCCATCAGAGCACCAGTTACAATCTTTTATGATCCACAAACAGTTACAGTCCCTTCAGCAGCAGCAATCAGTCCAGTCACTGTCACGGTGCCTGGACCAGTACCATATGAAAGCAATAGGGCCATCCCTTGGCACTATGGCTCTGACGTGTACTGCGAAGGAAAAAGAATCACTCTTGAAACATCAACACCTGCACCACAAGTAGATAATGTGGGGGGAGGCGGAGGCTTCACTCGAAGCGGACGTCTCTTTGCTCCACCAATTCAAAGACCTACCGCCGAAGCAGAAGCTGCTGCCAAGGCAAAAGGAAAGAGCCCGGTGCAGGAAGATCAAGCTGTTAAAGAAGCCTTGAAGACACCGTTCGATCAAGAAGTTGATGAGTTTATGAGAATCATCAAAAAGAGTGATTACAAAATTGTGGATCAGCTTCACCAAACGCCATCCAAAATCTCTATCCTCTCACTGCTTATGTGCTCCGAAGCCCATCGGAATGCACTACTCAAAGTCTTGCACGCAGCTTACGTGCCTGAAGAGATTACTGTCAACCAGTTGGAAACCGTGGTTGGAAACGTTACTGCTAGCAATGGGCTAGGGTTCACCAATACTGACTTGACAGCGGATGGCCGCAACCACAACAAAGCCTTGCACATCACCATGGAATGCAAAGGTGCTGTCCTTTCCCATGTGCTGGTAGACACGGGGTCGTCCCTTAATGTCTTACCAAAGAAGGCTCTGGTGAAGTTAGAATACGATGGATTGGCATTGAGACCCAGCAACCTGGTATTAAGGGCCTTCGATGGTTCTAAAAGATCGGTTCTGGGAGAGATCGAGCTACCTGTGACAATTGGCCCACAGACCTTTAAAACTATCTTTTATGTGATGGACATTCAGCCCGCCTACA
Source organism: Lathyrus aphaca (assembly GCA_963966055.1). Taxonomy (NCBI): domain Eukaryota; kingdom Viridiplantae; phylum Streptophyta; class Magnoliopsida; order Fabales; family Fabaceae; genus Lathyrus; species Lathyrus aphaca. Next base: position 507,588,400 of record OZ014520.1, read on the forward strand.
GCTGTTTGTTGGGTAGACCCTGGATTCACGCCGCCGGCGCAATAACGTCTACCCTTCACCAAAAGTTAAAATTTGAGTGGGAAGGCCAAGTTGTCACAATCTGTGGAGAGGAGGACATTTTTGTCAGCCACCTGGCAACCTATAAGTACATTGAAATGGATGGGGAGATCCATGAAACAATGAGCCAGGGGTTTGAAGCTTTGAATGTGAATGAGGCATCTGCTGTATCTGGTACTCCAATGTCATCATACCAACAAGCCCGGAAGGTTGTTGAGGAAGGAACTGCCCAAGGCTGGGGCAAACTGCTATCGGTGGAGAAGAAAGAAGACAGATTTGGGTTGGGTTACAGACCAACTCAACAAGATCAAACAGCGGCTGCGAAAGAGCCCAATTTTGTGAGTGGGGGGATGCTTACCCCTGATGCTATCAACTGTCTGGAAGACGAGCTGGAAGAGGAACGCAACCTGGAAAGCTGGATTCGTCCAAAGATCCCGGGGAGCAGTATCTCGAACTGGTCTTCCCAGGAAATTATAAGAGTTACTCATACAGAGTAATTATTATTTCCTGTATTTTTATAAGCATGCATCAAAGTCTTGCATCTTGCCCAAGATGACAAGACTCATTTTGTAATCGGGCCATCTGTACTTTTTGTGCAAACAAGATCAATTAATGAAATATCAGACATCTTTTTGCAAACGAGTTTTTTTCTTTTTGTTCACTGTATTTCCATTTTTCTTTTTGTACAAAAAAAATAAGTGGCGGTGTTTTCAAAATGACAACTTCATTTCACTTTTCTAAATAAAGATTAAAATCAAATCACTAAAATGAACAAACTTAACCCTTGCAGAGAGTGCCTTCCAGACAGCACCGACAACAGCACGGCTATGACATCGTATGACTTTGACAATCCAATCAATCAAGCTGATGAAGGGGTTGATGAAGAGTATGAGCTTCCTGAAGATCTAGCCAGGTTGTTAAGACAAGAGGAAAAGGTTATTACGCCTCACCAGGAGGAGGTTGAAGTGATCAATCTTGGTACAGATGAAGACGTGAAAGAAGTTAGAATCGGGGCCTGCCTGCAAGACTCAGTGAAGAGACAACTGATTAACCTGCTTCAAGAGTATGTGGACGTGTTTGCCTGGTCTTACCAAGATATGCCAGGGTTGGACACCGATATTGTTGTGCACAAGCTGCCTTTGAGAGAAGAGTGCCCACCGGTTAAACAGAAGCTGCGCCGTACTCGTCCAGACATGGCTATGAAAATCAAAGAAGAGGTGCAAAAGCAATGGGACGCCGGATTCCTTGCTGTAACTAGCTATCCGCCGTGGGTTGCTAACATAGTACCTGTGCCTAAGAAAGACGGCAAAGTAAGGATGTGTGTTGACTACCGGGATCTGAACAGAGCCAGCCCGAAAGATGACTTCCCATTACCTCACATTGATGTATTGGTGGATAATACAGCTCAGTTCTCGGTATTCTCCTTCATGGATGGATTTTCAGGATACAACCAGATTAAGATGTCACCTGAAGACATGGAGAAGACAACATTCATCACACCTTGGGGCACGTTCTGTTACAAGGTAATGCCATTTGGGCTCAAGAATGCCGGTGCAACATATCAACGGGCTATGGTGACATTATTCCACGATATGATCCATAAAGAAATAGAATGTTATGTGGATGATATGATCGCCAAGTCCCTTACGGAAGAAGACCATCTAGTAAATCTGCTCAAATTGTTCAAACGCCTGAGGAAGTATCAACTGAAGTTGAACCCCAACAAATGCACATTCGGGGTGAGATCTGGTAAGCTGCTGGGATTTATTGTAAGCGAGAAAGGGATTGAAGTTGACCCTGATAAAGTCAAAGCTATTCAAGAGATGCCTGCACCGAAAACTGAAAAAGAAGTTCGAGGGTTTCTAGGTCGATTGAACTACATTTCACGGTTCATATCTCACCTTACAGCAACCTGTGAACCCTTGTTCAAGCTGTTAAGAAAAGAACAGACGGTCAGGTGGAACGAAGATTGCCAAAAGGCTTTTGACAAGATCAAGGAGTATCTGTAGGAACCTCCAATCCTTATGCCGCCAGTTGAAGGAAGACCTCTGATTATGTACTTAACAGTATTAGAAGAGTCAATGGGGTGTGTGCTGGGCCAGCATGACGAGTCTGGTCGAAAAGAGTATGCAATATACTACCTAAGCAAAAAGTTTACCGACTGTGAACAACGTTATTCACTGCTCGAGAAAACTTGCTGTGCTTTAGCGTGGGCTGCTCGCCGACTGAGACAGTATATGTTGACCCACACTACTTTGTTGATATCAAAAATGGACCCAGTTAAGTACATTTTCGAGAAGCCAGCTCTTACCGGACGGGTTGCAAGATGGCAAATGATCCTCACAGAATATGACATACAGTACACTTCTCAGAAAGCTATCAAGGGCAGTGTACTATCTGAATATCTTGCTGAGCAACCCATTGATGACTACCAGCCTATGAGATTTGACTTCCCTGATGAAGACATCATGTTCATAAAATCAAAAGATCATGAAGAGCCTATTCACACTGAAGGGCCTGACCCGGAAGAAGAATGGACTATGATGTTTGATGGGGCTGTTAACATGAATGGTCGTGGTGTTGGTGCAGTACTCATTACACCCAAAGGAGTCCACATGCCTTTCTCGGCAAAACTCACTTTTAACTGCACTAACAACGAAGCTGAATACGAAGCTTGCATTATGGGTCTTGAGGAAGCCATTGACCTCAGGATCAAGACATTGACCGTATTCGGAGATTCAGCTTTGGTAGTCAATCAAACCAACGGAAAATGGTACACCCACCAAGATCATCTGATACCTTACAGGGATTATACAAGAAGGTTATTGACTTTCTTCACAACAGTCAAGCTTGAGTATATCCCTCAGGACGAGAATCAGTTTGCAGATGCTCTTGCTACCATTTCATCCATGATCAAAGTTCAAGCTGCTAACTTTGTACCTCAGATTTCAGTGTCGAGACTTGATAGACCAGCATATGTATTTGCAGCAGATGTTGTCAAAAACGATAAGCCTTGGTTCCATGACATTAAGTGCTTCTTGGAGGATCAAACATACCCACCTGGGGCATCTTCCAATGATAAGAAGACTTTGAGAAGGCTTGCTGGAAGTTTCTTTCTGAACACTGATGGGTCTTTATACAAAAGGAACTTTGATATGGTACTCCTCAGATGTGTTGACAAGACAGAAGCAGATTTATTGATGCATGAAGTGCACGAAGGCTCCTTTGGTACCCATGCTGGAGGACATGCAATGGCCAAGAAGTTGTTAAGATCAGGTTATTACTGGATCACAATGGATACAGACTGTTGTGCTTATGCCAGGAAGTGCCATAAATGCCAGATCTATGCAGATAAGGTGCATGTGCCTCCCAACCCTTTGAACGTCATGTCTTCACCATGGCCCTTTGCTATGTGGGGCATTGATATGATTGGCAAGATTGAGCCGACTGCTTCGAATGGCCACCGATTCATCCTGGTCGCCATCGACTATTTTACCAAGTGGGTTGAAGCAGCCTCATATGCAAACGTCACAAGGCAAGTGGTAGCCCGATTCCTAAAGAGAGATATCATCTGTCGGTACGGAGTGCCCGAACGAATCATTACTGATAATGGTTCCAACTTAAACAACAAAATGATGGCTGAGTTATGCCGGGACTTCAAGATCCAACACCACAATTCTTCTCCTTACAGGCCAAAGATGAATGGCGCTGTTGAGGCAGCAAATAAAAATATCAAGAAGATTGTGCAGAAGATGGTAGTCACTTACAAAGACTGGCATGAAATGCTACCGTTTGCCTTGCATGGGTACCGCACGTCAATCAGAACATCCACTGGGGCAACACCGTATCAGCTTGTGTACGGTATGGAAGCAGTCCTACCTGTTGAAGTTGAATTACCCTCCTTGCGGGTATTGATGGATGTTAAGCTGAACGAAGCAGAATGGGTTAAGGCCCGATACGAGCAACTAAGTCTGATCGAAGAGAAAAGGTTGGCTGCAATCTGTCATGGGCAGTTGTATCAGAAAAGAATGAAGAAGGCTTTCGATCAGAAAGTCAGGCACCGAGAATACCAAGTGGGAGATCTTGTGCTGAAAAGAATCCTCCCTCCTCATACAGACCACAGGGGCAAATGGACTCCAAACTATGAAGGGCCATTTGTGGTAAAGAAAGTTTTCTCTGGTGGAGCACTGATGCTCAGTACTATGGATGGTGAAGATTTCCCATCCCCTGTGAATTCAGATGCAATTAAAAAATACTTCGCATAAAAATGACCCGCTGGACACAAAAACAGAATGTAAGTCCAGGCAAAAATAGGGCATCCCGGCGAGTCAAAAACAGAATAAAAGACTCGGGCAAAAATAAGGGAAATAAATAAAAAATGGGTATCCCGATGGATTGAAAACCCGAAAGGGCGATCCATGCAAAATAAGGGAATAAGCGAACAACTGCATTCTGAATTCGTCTGTATCACTTACAACTTGGAAAGCTCCAACAGAGTCAAGCTTCAATCAGAATCAGCCTTTTTTCAGAAAGCAAGACGAGAAGAATGTCATTGTCATACGAGTCATAGCAGGAGAGGAAGCTCCTCAAAGCGTCGTCAACACCGCCAGCATTTTGTTTCTCAATTTGTAACAATCTCCTCATTTCAGGAGATACGTTTCTTTGATTGTATCTCGCCAATTCAGGGCATATGAATTAATAAAACCGGATTTTCAGTCATGTTTCGTTCTTGTATATTTTTATTTGCAAAGGATGTCTGATGTCTCTAAAAAATCAATTGCATAAGTACAGATGCTTTTCTCCAAAAAAAAATGATGATAATAAAACACATGCTTGCAGGGAATATACTTACTCTTGAGAGTGCTTAACTCCTATGACGGGATCCAGTAAAGGATACCTCGGGACCTTTTGTGCGTCTCCTTATCTTTGCAGGATTGCAGGTATCCAGAACGCAACCTGGGGCATGCAAGTCACGTCTCGGCAAGCTGGCGAATCATTATCAACTCGGTCTATCTTCCACGTGGCACTGGAAGGTGCCCATTTCCCCAGCGAAGTTGCCAAATCAACACACACTCAATCTCAGCATCTGAAATGCTCTTTCCCCAGCTGAGTTGCCTCTCATAATTCCCCAGCCGAGTTGCCATTTCATCCTCAGCTGAGTACAGGAGTCAGGGAATCATCTCCCCACAGAATCTTCAGCCTCTATCCAGAAGAGCAGCGCCTAGAAGATCACAACAGAGTACAGAAGGTCTCTGCAAACCCCAGCTGGGTCCCGTATTACAAGGATATGCCAGTCAGTGACCTATATCGCCAAGCAAATATCGTCTTATTAGATCTACCAATGATCTCATCCCCAGCTGGGAGGTCCATTTCAAACAGATCGGCCAGAGATCTTCGCAGCGGCGGGATCCGAATCCCGGTTTGATATCTTTGCATAATCATGGCATTTGCATCATATTATCCCCTCAGAGCATAGCATTCCGTCTAAAACGGAGCATTACGGCAAAAATCAAACGCATAGCATAATCATAAGCCATGTTCTGAATTAACACTTGTGAATAATAACAATTCATCATCATTGTACAGAAATCCTCACCAGAGTCCCCAGCAAAAAAACAGTTGCCTCATACTCACAAACACCAGTATATATTTCCTTTTGATACCCATCCGTGTCATCACTCCCCAGTAAAGTTGCCTGAATACACTTTACAAACAAGATCACCCGTACTACAGATACTTCCTGACACCTCCTGACACCCGTCCGTGTCAAATCACCAGCAAAAAGCCAAAGACATCCTCTTTGCACTCACATATGCATATATACACACTTTCTTGACACTCGTCCGTGTCATATCCCCAGCGCAGTCGCCTAGACTTTGTATAGCAGATACTTGTTCATATTACACTCTTCTCCTTTTGACACTCGTCCGTGTCACTCTCCCCAGCAGATAACTATCCATCTATATACCATTCTCACCACTCATACTTATACAGATACTCGTCCGTATCTTATACACCATCTATCTCCCCACAGATTCGACAATAGTCCTTGTTCTTTGTTAACCAGTTGGTACTCGTCCGTATCATCATCTCTGAACATGTGTCAGTTTGTTTCTACCCGATACTCGTCCGTATCGTAATCTTAAGGATGCTCGTCCGCATCTTTAATCTATACACAACATCTAAACACCTATACCCTTTTGTTTCTTGGATGTAAGCACTCGTCCGTGGTTACTATTCCCCAGTAGATCACCAACAAAACAAAATTTTCCTTCTTATCTGACATTCGTCCTGTGTTATGATAAACCCTGAGAGCAGCCGTCCCCTGCTGAGTGGTCGTCCTCCACTTCTTGATGGTCGTCCTCCATCATGCTCATCCGATGGCCGTCCCCATCGTTGTTTTTGGCAGCCGTCCCCTGCTAGGTGGTCGTCCTCCACCTTTTGATGATCGTCCTTCATCATTTTATCCAATGGCCGTCCCCATTGTTGATTTTGGTTATCTGGCATTCGTCCTATGTCATGAGAAACCTCGAGAGCAGCCGTACCCTGCTGAGTGGTCGTCCTCCACTTCTTGATGGTCGTCCTCCATCATGCTCGTCCGATGGCCGTCCCCATCGTTGACCTTTTCTATCCGATGGCCGTCCCCATCGTTGATATTTTCGGCAGCCGTACCCTGCCAGGTGGTCGTCCTCCACCTTTGATGGCCGTCCCCATCATATTTCTCTTTTCCCCAACAGAGCAGCCGTTCCCTGCTAGGTGATCGTCCTTCACCTTTGATGGCCATACCCCATCATCTGTTTATTTCATTTATTCTTTAACCCGATGGCCGTCCCCGTCGTGGTCCCTTTTTTTCCTTTAGCCCGATGGCCGTCCCCATCGTCGGTCACCTTGCTTTATGAACTTGATGGCCGTCCCCGTCATGTTTCATTAACTGACCCAGAAAATCTTACAGCTTTATCTTGATGGCCGTCCCCATCACGATTTTATTTTCCCCAGCTAGTCGGCCGTCCCCGTCTTGGCTTTACCTTTCATCCCCAGCATGTCGGTCGTCCCCGTCATTGCTATTTACCCAGCAGTCGTCCTCTGCTCGACGGTCGTCCTCCGTCGCCCACACTTTACAATATACTTTATTTTTCTTTTACAATCTATATCCCTTTTCTTCTTCATTCTGTGAGTGCAAATTTTGGACTGTCTTTGGTATTCAACCACAAGTTATCTTGCTTGCCTGTTAAGCCGTTGCTTACATCCTGCGCAGCTAACTCATGTTTGAATAGGGGCAGCTGTAAACACCCCAAATTTGCCCTCACCCATTCACACCATGGCTTGTGATCATCTCATATGCATAAACACAATCATATCATCTCACATCTCATTTTTGATTCACTGCATAAATTCTAAGTCATCTGCACCTAGGGTTTGTGATCTGAGCAATCTCAGGGCTTCTTGAGCCACTACAAAGGCAACCAATCACTTAAAAGGGATCCATATGTGTTCAAGTATCATATTACATCCTCTCAAAGTCAAAAATGCAAAAGAATCACAAGAACTAGGGTTTGAGTGGATGCAGAGCCAGGATTGACTGCACAGTTGACCTAAAATTAGGGTTTTGGTTTCAGAGGCCATAACCCCAATTTTTTTGGTCATTCTTGTTTCCATTGGTCTCTATATGGTATAGGGAGTATGCATATCAATTTTCATGAAGAAATTCCATGGGGAAGTCATCTGATCAAGGGTTGACTTTCTAGACAAGACAGTGCAAAATCAGGGCATCTGAGGCCCCCAATGACCCAACCAATGGGAAATCTTCATCATTTTGAGTGTATATGATCTTTATTTGATCATGGAAGAAGTTTGAAGTTCATAAAAATCAAGAATTTAGGGTTTTTGCAAATGTTGACTTTTTGGGCATAGTTGACTTTTCAAGAATGCTTCATTTTAGGTCATTTTTCAAGCCTTGATTATTGATCCAAAAATGCTTCAAATGGAAAAACTTTGGTCATGAAAGTTGTAGATCTCATCTTTCCCTTTTCAAAAAGTACAAGAACATGATCAAACTCTTCTTGGATCAAAAGTTATGGTGTGGCAAAGTTAGCAAAAATCATTGATTTTCAAGGCATGCCTCAAATGGAAATTTTGCAAAATCATGAACCAATTCCTCTTGTGTCCTCTAGTTCACTTCAAACCAGTATGCAAACATTCTATATGTCCCAAAAATCAGAATTGGACCAAAGGTTACATGTTTATGGTTTGTGTAACAAGGCATTTTTCACAAAGTTTCAAAAAAGCCACAAGTTGCAAAACTCATGATCACATCTCACCAACTTGCAGCATTGGCCCTTGAACCAAGCTAGCCCTTTCCCCTCATTGTGCTGCGCATAGCCCATGCCATGTACTTGCCTAGATCATGAGCCATACTTGCCTTACACAAAACTTGACTTTTTGCAAAAGCAAACTCACCAATCACTATAGGCCAGGTCACATCATCTGACCTATAGGATTAAAATACATTATCATTTGGCAAGCCAAAGATATCAAGAAGCAAGGCTGAAACTCACTCATTCGACACATTCACAAAAACACTCCCTTTTGCATAAGCCTTCGAATCTGTCTCCACAGCATACAAACACAAAAACCATCTTCATCATTCATCTCACCACACTTCATAGACCTCAAACCACCAAAAGCCAGGCCTGAAACAAGCAAGAACACCCCACTGCCATTTCTCCCCTCAACTTGCAGTTCCATTCGAATCTCTCTCCCTAGCTCACAAACATCAAAACAAACACCACAGACCTTCTCCACACATCATCTGGACCACAAACAACCATTCACCATGACCTGAAACTGCCTGAAACTCCATTGCCATTTCTGACTGAGCTTGAGCAGAAGCTTGTCAAACTCCTCATCCAGCCAACATAAACTCCTCCAAAGCATTCAAACATCATCTGGGGACCAAGTGGAGTGGATTGCACAAGGAGAAGTGGCCAGAAAGTCATCAGAGTGAAAGCTTCGAATCTCAGGTAGCTCGAAAAATATTTTTCCAGAAATCATTTCTTTTGTTCTAAACTTATTCTACATGTCTTGCTGATCATGAGTATGCTTTTGGTTTTGCAAATGGTGGTGAATTGAGTATTTAATTAGCTTCTGAAACTTGCGTGCCCTAGTTCTTATTTTCTTCGATTCAGCTTTGTTAGGGAAAATAAATTTGTTTTGAGTGAGGGTTTTGGTTCGTGAGTGTGTAAGGATCATTTCCCAACTTTTAGATTTCATTTTAGTTAGCTTTTTAGGGTTTTGGGGATTTTTCAGGGGAGATGCTGCCGGAGAAGACGACCAGAAGTCTTCTCCGGCAGCCTGAAAGTGTTTAAGCCCTAATTGCGTGATTAATGACCATTTGAATTTGGACCGTGAGATGCCTTTGACCCGTTGACTTTGCGCGTGAGTGTGTGGCCTGGATCTTCCTGATTATGCCCTAATCCACGTGTTTATCTTAATTAATCCATAATTAATTTAATCTGATCAGAAGCCATCTGGACCCTTCATTTGCGCGCTGGTCAACAAATTTGAATCCAGACCCAATCCTGACCCTCCATCCTGATTACTTTCATTTTATTTCATTTTGTTTTCATTTAATTTGCATAATTATTTAAAAATAGTAAAAAATGCATAAAAATTATGAAACTTTTTCTTCTGAGTTTTATTAATTTTTATGACCCAAAAATATTTTTATTTTATTTTTTTATCATTAAAAAAGTATTTTTAAATATTTAAAAGATTATTTTTAATTGATTAATGGAAATTAATTAATTAAAAATACTTTTAGGTATTTAAAAATCACCAAAAAATTCATGAAATGTCCTAAGACATTTAGAAACATTGTCCAACCTTCAAACCAAATTTCTTTTTTGATCTTGATGCATCTTAAGAATTTTTCATTGAATTAAATCATATTTTGTGCATTATTTTGATCATAAGTTCAAAAATTCATTTCTGCCTATCTAAGAAGAGTTGGACATTGATTCTTCTTGCATTGTTTTGTGTTTAGCATGTAGTTTCTAGGGTAAAATGGCCATGATTTGATCTTGCATTTTCAATTTGTTTGGCATTTCTTGTGTTTAGGAACCCTAAAAACCCTAATAACTTAGAAAAATCATAACTTGAGATTGGTTAAGAGTTGAGACCTCCCCTTTGGACCTTGGTTTAGTATAGGTTTAGGGTTTCTTAGGATGGCATTTTCCATTTTTTATCTTAGAGTTTGCTTCTGTTTTTGGTTTTGGTTTGTTGCTTGATCCATAAACCCTAATTTGGGCTTCCATTTGCATCCTTCTTGCATTCTCTTGCATAACATGACTTGCCATGCCATTCCATGCCTCCATTTGATTCATTTGACATCATAAGACATGTAGAAAGTATGTTTGATCATTGCATCTCATATTTGCCATGTCATTTGCCTTGTATGCTTCATAACTTTCCATGCTTGTTCATGCTCCTTAACTTGCATCATTTGCATCCATGATCTTGTATGAACATCTCCATGACTTGCCTCATGTTTGCAGCATCTCATAACATCATTTTCATCATCAACATGCTTCTGGTTTTGTTTAGCATCATACCATTTCACTTCATTTGGCATTGCATTGCATTTCCTTCTAACATTTCAGGTGGTAAGTGAGCTTGAGAAGTGAATTTGCTTTCACTTCTCATAACTTCTCTTCATCTCTTTCCCTTGCATCCATGCTGCATTTTTATATGTGTTTGAGTTTGAGCTTGCTCATTCTTCTTCTTCCCACTTTCTTTCTTCAAGTGACTTGACTTCTTGAATGAAGCAAGTCACTTTGCTTCTCTTGATCCTTTCATCTGCTTCCTGGTGGTTCCATTGAAGATTGTTCTTGTTTAAACCTCACAAACCTTAGGGACAACCAAGCATGACAATGATTAGGGTTTTGATTAGTCTCCCCTCTTAGTTTACCTTTGTGTCTCTTTTGAGTCTTCTCTTCTCATCTCATAATCAGGGACTAAACCCCAAAGGTTTTAAGGCTTTGTGATTAAGCTTATGCCTGCATCCTTCTCTTAGGATGGAGTGTATAACTTTAATCCTAAGTGTTAAACCCTTAATGTGTTTAAATATCTTAATCAATTCACTTAATAATCATCAAGACATCACACTTGTAACTTGGGCCTTGCATTAGGGTTCTAATTCTTCCTTAACTGGTTAAGAAGGACTAACCCTAGTGTTAATGGACAAGTCCCCCTCAAGTTGTCTTATAAACCCTAAAACTCACTTCATCATCATACCATTAAATAAAATCCACTTAATCAAAGGCTTGTTTTGTCATGAGTTTAATCCCTAATCATGGATTAAGTTGAGGAGCTTTCCTCAGCTTAAACATTCTCATCTATTATCCTTCTATTAGGATGGTGTAATGAGTCTGTTTAATCCTTGATTATGGCTTAATCTCATTACTCAACACTAAACAAAAACACCAAAAACATCTAAATAATCACAAGTAGGTTAATGATCTTAATCCTACTCCATGGTGATTAAGTGTGAGAAGCTGACTTCACACTTAAGGTATTCTCATTACCCCTAATCAGAGGGAAGATGTGATGAGTTTACCAAATCCCTTGGTTTAGACTTAAGCTCATTAACTTATGACAAATTCTCAAAAGCAATAAAAGACTGAAAACACAAAAACAAATAATAATCGTCTCCTTCGGGATTCTTTTCTCATCATCTTCACTCACAAACAAGAACTCGTTTCTTCCGTCTAATGCAAGACAGTTTGCACCTGAGCCAGACAGGTCATACACTTGAGCATTGACAAGTAAGCAGTTCACAAGTCAATTCATCTTTCAGTCTCTTTGGGTCGAACTACGGTGTTCTGACTTCCTCATTGCACGAGAGGATACGTAGGCATAACTTAACAGTTATCGAACAAAAGTCTCTGTATATTCCCCCTCTTTCCAGCATCATTCTCTTAGCCTCATGATCTTGAGCATCTCACTCTTGTCCTTACACTGACACTGTACATTTATACACTTCACACTTCTTTTACACTGACACCTGTACATCCTTTTCCAGCTTTTTTCATACACAAATTGCACTGACACTACCCCTTTAAAACATAAATCTTTTAAGCGTGGATCCCATCGAGTACGACGGACAATCTGGGTGCTAATACCTTCCCAGGTTGTAACCAACCCCCTTTCTCAGTCTCTCTGGTTCGCAACCGTCTTATCCATCTCTTTCTAGGTCTATGCAGCATTGCCTTTCCTCCGGGATAAAAATGCCTAGCTGGCGACTCTATTCATCTCCAGTGAGTTCACGGCTGTGTGTTCTCATTGTCCCTCTCGCCGACCGTTCGCGTCTGTACCCTATCTGACCCGGTTTCATTTAGTGGGAGCGACAATAAGTATCCCATGAACCTCCCTTCTCAAGAACACACACTCTCAACAAATCCTCTAGTGATTGAATAGTTATCTCGGTCTGACCGTCTTTATGAGGATGATACGCCAAACTCAACCTCAACTTAGAACCCAACGAATATTGCAAAATCTTCTAAAATTCAGAAGTAAACCTCGTATCTTTATCTGACACAATACACAAGGGAACACCATGCAACTTTACAATCACACTAGTATAAATCTCGGCCAACTTAGATACTGGAAAACTGATGTTAATAGGAATAAAATGAGCCGACTTCATAAGCCTATCAACAATCACCCAAATTGAGTCATGTCCTCTTGAAGTATTAGGAGATCCCATCACAAAGTCCATTGGAATGCTATCCCATTTCCATTCTGGAACTTCTAACGGTTGCATCAACCCTGCAGGCTTCTGATGTTCAACTTTCGACTTCTGACAAGTTAAACATGCTTACACAAAATGCTCTACATTGTTCTTCATCCCACGCCACAAAAACAAATTCTTCAAATCATGATATATCATTTTAGCTCCTAGATGAATACTCAACTTTCTCCTCTGATTCTCTTCAAGAATCACTTTCTTCATCTCTACATCATTAGGAATACAAATTAGATCACAGAATCTCAACACACCTTGGGCATCTAACTTGAAATAATTATTCTCATACTAATCGATTCCTACCATTGAATCTACCAACTTCACATCTAACTTCTGAGCCTCTCTGATACTGTCTAGAAAATCATTGTTAATCTTCAACATTCCCAACATAGCACTCTTCGGTGTCACTTTGCAAACTAAACTTATATCCCTGGATTATTCAATTAGTTCAACTCTCTAACTATCATCGCCGACATATACAACGTTTTTTGACTTAGAGCATCATCTACAACATTAGCTTTACCTGGATGATAGTTCAAACTGGAATCATAGTCCTTTAATAACTCCAACCACCTTCGTGTTGGTGTAAGCCCAAGAGGCCAATACTTTTGGTACTTGTATCGAATTACTTATTAATAATAAAAGGAATTTCTTTATTATGTTTGTTTTTCTATAATGATAAAGTCCCTAGAATAGCTAGTGTAAATTCTGTACTTTTAGGATTGGCATGAATTTTGTAAAACAAATATAGCAACAATGTGTATGTACAAGATCTTTGCAAAATAAAGAATACATTAAGCAAGGATTCCTTTTGTGTGCCCAAACATGTTGTGTTGAAGTGTTTCAACATCTGGAACATCATGTCGAAGAAGATGTCAAGACAGTTCATTCAACATCATGAACTGCTGAAGATTGATTGAAGTTTCTGTTATGGTTTCAACAGAAACATAATATTTTGAAGATTTGAAGCAATCCAAGTGGTACTGTTTTAAAAGATCTTGAAGAATCAAATTTGCATTGAAGACAAATTTCAAATATTGAATAAATATAGAGTTTCTATATTTAGAGATATTTTAGGAAGTGGTTTATTTGAAGATCTTTTTATTTGTAGCAGTTTTTATGCATTATTGTAGCAGCTGTTTTGCTGTATTTTTTAGGCCCAAATCCAGTTGGGAATAGGTTATAAAAAGAAACCTTATAACCTAGGTTTAACAAACCAACCGAAGATGTAAAGATCATATTATTAGGGTTGTGTTCTTGTGGCAGCCGTGCGCAACAAGGTTTAATGTTGTGGCTATTTTGTTTGTAAACCTCGAAGCTGCTAAGTAAAAGGTGGATTGTTCTTGGAGGAAGCGTGTAAGAAACTCTAAGTTGTTGTCATGCAAGTGTGACTTATGTTTTGAATTGTTGTGTAGGTAAAGAGCTGTCAATATCAGCAACTGCTTTTTGGGACTGTGAGATATCACCGAGGTGATTGGAAGTTAGGATGAGTTTCTCATATTTAGGAGTTCCTAATTAGAAGTTGCACGAGTAGTGATTAAGTGAGAAGACTGTAAACTGTAGGTGTTTGCTGAGAAGTCTTTGAATTGATACTACATAGTGGATTTCCTTCCTGGCTTGGTAGGCCCCAAAGTAAATGAGTTAGCATCGAACTGGGTTAACAATTTGAATGTGCTCTTTACAGCTTTTTAGTTTATTTTATGCAGTATGTGTGCATAATGTCATATTAGATGTCTAAACATCCTGAAGAATGTTTGAAGCTGATATATCAGAATTTAAATTACTGTTGTTTGTGCCTTGCCATGTTTTTAAGAAACATATAAGATGTCTCAACATCATATTCGACATCTGAGTTTGTCATACCAGATTTTCAATTTGTATCAGAGCAGGCATCACTGTGCCAAACAAGACCTTAGACAGTGCTTTTTTGCCCTTAGACAGTGCTTTAAAGCACTGTCTAAACCTGCGCTGCTAAAGATTTAGAAAACACTTTGGTTAATGTCAAAAGCGCTGTCTAAAGGGGATTTATACAATGCTTTTATTGTCAAAAGCGCTTTCTAAACCCACTTTAGACATCACTTTTTGCCTTTTTTTAATATACCTTAGAAAACGCTTTTTATTTTAGTTTAATGGTATACCTTAGATAGCGCTTTCTAAACCCCACCTTAGACATCGCTTTTAATGAAAGCGCTTTCTAAACCCCACCTTAAATAGTGCTTTTTGTTGAAAGTGTTGTCTAAGGTATACGAAATTTTTAAAATAATTTCCTTTAAAAAGCGCTGTCTAAAGTTGCCAAATTATAGACACCTGTTTTGTATCCACATTTTCACCTGGTTTTTAAACCAGAATTTGTACCTGTTCATTCCAATCCAAAATTTGCACCAAATTATCCTATTTAAACCTACCAATTTAGGCACCGATTTATAGATACAAAACAATTGGATTTTCAAACCAATATCTACGAAACAATTCATATAATCATACCAATTTATGAACCATTTTAAATATACAATATATTTTTTACAAATCATTTCATCCAACTATACATTTTGTTTCAAATGAAATCTACATAAACAAAAATGTGATAACACTCCGAGCTATACATTTTCATCCAATTTCAACTATACTATAACCTGAAACAATACAAAAATATTGCAATTGATCAATTAAAATAAGTCATAATCAATATGTCTATAGTTACATACACATACTCAAAATTTTCATCAATTAAAGTAAGAGTATAATATACCTTATAACACTCCGAGCTCCATAATGAATTGCCACCATTCCTCTTTAATTTCTTCCAAATGATCTCTTGAATAATATGCACACTCGAATTCATCAAAGTACTACATAATAATATAACATAGTTTGATTTAGTTTCAACTATTTAATTATATGAGAAATATATGTTAAATATTAAAATAACTTATAAGTTAGAAATACATACATCGGATGGAATCTCTAATCGATCCAAAAAAAGAGTTTCTCTCATAAACCTCAACATGAAATGTCTGCAATCTATTTCATTACATTGTCAAGGACACTACAGATGAAAAGAAAATATGGATAAATCCTAAGTTTTATCAAGTATCATCACTATATAATAAAAAATATGATAATTAATAATATACTTCCACTTTTATCCATGTAATGTTGTTGGCACTCCTCTTTGATACTTGGATATCTCGTTGGGCTCGAAAATCTTGTATAATGCTAATAAAATATAAATGAATTTTTTAGAACAATTCACATAAATAAATAAATACACACATGAATATTTAGAACAATCTCACTTACGTGTCAATCATGTTCTTCATATCCGGGTATGTTGTCCAATCTTTTCTTAACAAGTCAAGATAATAAACAAATTCTATGATAGGAATAATTGCGACCAACAAACAATGTCCACTGTAAGATTAAACAAATGTTAGATGGAAACTTTCTACATGATGTCAAAATACAAAATAATTATAATATATGAATTTAGAATGAAAATCTAACCCGATATTAAACGGTAAAAAGAACAACTTTTCTGTATCTTTGTTGGCCATGAAGAGGTTGCGTACGTACACCATGACCTCATCTGGTTTACTTAAGATTAAACTTAAGTTGACGGACACGGGGATTAAGAATCCAAATCTTTCATCCAATCCACTTTGGTTCATCACTTTGTCATACAAAAACCTTAAATAAAACATATAACTATTGGTAGAAAATGTTCCATTATAACATGGAAATCATGTGTCTTAAAACTCTTCAACTTGAGGTCTTTCATAGACACAGGTCTTCTAATATCTGAAGAGTATCCTTCTGGAACCTTAACTTCACTCAGAAACTTACACAATTTTTTTTCTCTCCTTTCTAGATAGAGTAAAAGCAGCAGGTGGTAGATATGTTCGTCTTTCTTTCTTCACAGGTGCTAATTTAGTTTTCATTCTCATTTTTAACATGTCCTCCCTTGCTTTAAGGAGATCCTTATACTTTCCTTTTATATTGAGTAACGTACCGATAACACTTTCAAATACATTTTTTCAATATTCATAACATCGAGAAAATGTCTCACGTACAAAGACTTCCAATATGGAAATTCAAAAAATATCGACCTCTTCTTCCACCCACCTTTGAAAACCTTATGTGCAAAAGGCTTGCCAAACTCAGTACGCACATCTTTCACCTTTTCAAAAACTTGGTCACCTGACAATGCCGGTGGAGCTTTACGTTATTCAGTGTCTCCATTGAATTCTTTTCTCCACCCACGGTAGTGATGTTTAGAATGTAAGAATCTACAATGACCGAGAAACATATTCTTCTGACAAAGTTCCAATCAAATCGTATCGGTTCCATCTTCACAAACAAGACACACACATTAACCTTTAATGTTATACCCATATAGATTCTTGTATGCTGGAAAATCATTAATTGTTCCAAACAACATCACCCTCAAATTGAAACTTTCTTTCCTATATCCATCATAAACCTCCACACCGTTCTCCCACAAAATCTTTAAGTCTTTGATCAAAGGTGTCAAGTATATGTCTATGTCATTCCCTGGTTGTTTAGGCCCAGAGATTAACATAGATAATATCATGTACTTACGCTTCATACATAACCATGGATGTAGATTTTAAATCATAAGAATCACAAGCCATGTTGTATGTGAGATACTTTGAAGACCATGCGGGTTCATTCCATCAGCAGATAATGCCAAGCGAAGGTTTCTTGCTTCTTCTCCAAAGTCAGGATAATCATTATAAATTTTCGACCACTATGGTGAATCAGCCGGATGTCGATACTTTCCATCAATAATTATTTCATCTGCATGCCAAGTCAGGTGTCTTGCATCAATTTCACTATGAAACATGCGCCTAAATCTCAGAATTATAGGAAAATACCATAAGAATTTTACTGGAGAGAATCTTTTCTTATATCGAGACAAACCGCATTTAGGGCACTCAGTTAACGATGCATATTTGTTACGAAACAAAACACAATCGTTTGGACAAGCATGTATCTTATCATAGCTCATGCCAATAAAGAACAACATTTTTTTGCCTCATATGTTCGATTAGGAAGAACATTATCCTCCAATAGCATTTCTCTCATAAGGGCCAACAACTCTGTGAAACTTTTATCCGACCATCCATTGTCCGCCTTTAAGTTGTACAACTTTAATACCGCAGACAGTCTTGAGAATTTAATGCAACCTTTATACAACGATTTCTCTGCATCGCTTACCAACCTCTCAAACATTTACGGACAATCATGAAGATCTTCTTCAAGTGCTTTAGCAATATCTTCAACTTGATCACAACCGTATGTTTCTGCGTCTTTGTCGTCTGAAGCATAGGTCGTATTACTTTTCCCACTCGGTTCAACATTCTCGTTAATTTTCTCACTATAAAATTTCCAACACTAATAACTTCGATCAATTCCATGCCTCAGTAAATGCAATTTCAATCCATCTGCGTCAACCTTACCAATATAACAACAACCCAAGCAAGGACATTTCATTCGACTGGGGTCTTTAACGCGTTGAACAACAAACTTAACAAATTTTGCAACCACATTCTTGTACTCTTTGATCAATCGATCGACAAACATCCATTTTTTATCCATGTGTTTCCTACTTATTAAGGAAAACAAATAAAATACCTTAGAATGTCGTTAACAAATCATACCACCGATATGTTATTCTATTATCACATGCTATTCACAAATAAGCCACACAATATTTCTAAACACGAACTTTCCAAGCTATAACTAATAATCAGCACTTCTTTAATCTAAAACTAAACGTGTACTAACAAATCAAACTAAGCGAGATTAAAATAATAAAAACTTTCTCAATCTCAAAAAGAGATTAAAATAATAAGCTATTCCCATTAAAATAATAAGCACTTTCTCAATCTCAAAAAGAGATTAAAATAATAAGCACTTCTTCAAACAATGTCAACCATATACAAAAAGATATTAAACTAATAAGCACTTCTACAACAATGTCAAATAATAAGCACTTCTTCAACCAATGTCAACTATATTAAAAAAGAGATAAGCTATTTTGGTCTTTCTAATCTACTTATATCATCAATGTCATCTTTATAATCTACTTCTATCATCAATGTAAACTATTTTCGTGCTTGCCCTAAACAAAGAAGAATTGATTTCATGATTTCCCTAAACAGAGAAGAAACTTACCAAAAATGAGACGGTGTATGATGGAGGAAGGAGCACGACAACAACAGTAAACGTCACGGAGAAGCACGGTGGTGGACGACGATGGCAAATTAAGCTTCGTTAGGTCGAAAATGGCCGTTCGCACTGTTTGTTCGCAGAGAGAGGGAAATAAAGATATGAAAATAGAAACTGTGTATTCTAATTATTTCATATAATTAGACCTTAGACAGCGCTTTTATGGAAAGTACTGTCTAAGGGAGCCCTTAAACAACGCTTTTGAAAAGTGTTGTCTAAGGTTAACCTTAGACAACACTTTTGATTTTTTTTATTAAATTAAAAGACCTTAGACAACACTTTTCTCAAAAGCGCTGTCTAAGATATAACTTTAAAAGCGCTTTCTGAAATCGATGTCTAAGGTCTATCTTAGACAACGCTTTTCTAAAAGGGTTGTCTAAGGTATGACTTTTAACAGTGCTTTTATTATTTTTCTTGAACAATTTTTGTGTTTTATTTTAATTTTTACTTATAGCAGCGCTTTCTTAATAAAGCGTTGTCTAAGGTATGCTGTTAAATGTCCTTTTTGGAATAATGCATCCTAGTCTATTTCTGGATAAGATCCAAGGGGGATACTTTCTGGTTCATGGTCAAGGTAGAAGTGTTCTACTGAAAAGTTATTTGTTGTGTGAATGGTCCCTAGAAGTGGATGATGGACTATTTTGTTGTGGTAGCATGGTGGTGTGTTGCTGATGTGACAATTTTGATTTATTTTCAAAACTATGGCTGTTGGTGGCACCTGGAGAAAGTGGAAGGGCCAATTTGTGACACTTGAAGCTTCTGAGGAGTTTGTATCTGCTACTTATCTATCTGATAACTCCTTATGTTTGAGAAGGTTGCTCTTCTCTAGAGATATATCCTATGGTGTTGGGGATATATGTCTATCTGCTTCTGTCAATTGTGCTAATGATACTTGAATACTCTTTTTCAAGTCCCCTCAAGGCATTATGAAGAGAAGTGGTTGTTTAGAGATATAAAAGATTGTTTTAAACAAACTTATCTCTCGTCTGTAGATCTCTTTATATGATCCTTGGAATGATTTCCTATCCCATGATAGAACATCAAATCATAATTAGGTATGATTCTGTTGTCTAAGGACTGGTTATATAAATGCTTGGGTGCTAAACTATTATGGTCATATCACACATGTTTGGAACCTACTCATGATATAGAAGATGAGGCATATGTATGGTGTGTTTAAGAAGGTTCTGGCCTTGGAACTTCTCTTAGCTATGTGTGTTGATCAAGGAGTGATCAACATGTCTTGTTCTCCTGAGGATTGTTTATTTTTGGTCCTTGCTGCAGGAGTGAAGTACCTGAGCTTCAAAGATTATTATTAAGAGAGACTCCTTGTACATGAAGGTCAAGCTGTGTGAACTAATGGAGTTGACTGATGTATATATAGATAATCGGTTGCTATATTATGTGTGATGACATCTCAAATTAGACAGTCTAAATACCGAGTCTGAAGGAGAAGTCTGTTGAAGTCTCCCAACTGCTACATATGTCTGTGTTTTGATATGTTCAACTACTGTTGGTTGACTTCCATGTGTTCACCTGCATGTGTTTATGTAGAGGTGTATGTGACTGATACTGATTTTTGAAATAATGTTAGAACATCATCTCAGAAGGTGGCAGATGCCTGCAGAAGAAGAAGAAGTCACACTCATGTCCTACCTTGTATGAGAAGGTAATCTTATCTGACCAATAGTAAATTCCTTGATGAGATACTTGGTATTTGTCTATTGTTTAGAAGTTTCATAAAGGTGAATACTTTGAAAGGAGACTTAGTATTTATCTAAGAAGTATGCATATATGCAGTCTCAATCTTATGGTTCAGAAAGTGTACTGAGTAACTAATGCTCATCTTCAGAAAGAACTTTGGTTATTCATGAAAGGGGGAGTTAAGAAGTGTTATATGTGGTCTATGGATGCAAGAAATCAGATTGTTGTTTGGAAGGTGCAACTGGAGTTTTGTTCTTCCCATGACAAGGAAGGTGTGTATTATCATGAAGTTATAATTGATAAATCATTAGGACTTTGTGAAGATTGATTTACTCAATGAAAAGTGTCATCCTTGGTATAGCTACAACGTGTAGTTCTGAACTATTCCTTTTGAAGATTCCGACAGTGGTAGGTTTGAAAACTTTGGAGAAACAGTGGAAGTTTCTCATCAATATGTGATATTGGTAGGAATTTCTGCAGAATCAACATAATGTAGGTTGTCTACTCAAACTTGGTTGATGAATCAAGTCTATGAGAGCATGGAACTCTTGTTTTGTTAAGGGAGAAAGTTCTTTCAAGTGGTAGAAGAAGGAGCTGAGTTTAACAACTATATGTGGAATGATAATGTTCAAACATCTAGTTCAACATCAGGATCTCAGTTGGTGAAATGGCACATCAATTAAAGATATGATGATTTACAACAACAAGTAGATCATAATATTTTTATGAGAATTTTGACAAACATGAAGAAGACAAAGTTTGGCAGTTGGATTTTTCATATGATTCATATATGAGGTGATCAAACTGTGGCAATTGGTTGACCTCTATAGTGTATTCGAAGAATCAAGATAATTAGAGTGTGGCAGCTGGTTGGTCTTGAGGATTGTCTTGGAACAAGTTGCTCTTGGGAAGAAGATTGATGAGTTAAAGACTCAAGGAGATTTTTTCTTCTTGAAGGTGGATAAGAGTTTATCTCTCCTTCTGGATTTCTGATTCAAGCTGGTGGCACAGTGTTGGTGAATATTTTCACTTCTTGGATTACTATGCTATAGTAAGTCCTGTTGGTGGATCACATCAAGAGTCTTGATGATAAGTTCTTGGTGTTTGGAAGATGTTCTAACTGGTGTTAGGACATTATCTGGGGTGGTTGTCTACATGGTTTCTATTTTTAGCTTACCTAATCATATGGGAGAATGATGAAGTAGATGATCTGTCTGGAAGAAACATGTAGAGTAGACTGAAGTAGATCAGGTATTGATTGCTTGGAAGTTTGTTTGTGGTCATTCATTCTAATATCAGAATTAGTTTGGATGTATGTTATCTGGATTGTATGGCCTCTGCTATGTGAAGGCTTAGTGCAGAACCTATGTGCTAGAAGATGTTCAGCTTGTGTAGTTTGTGGTAACAACAAACCAAGATGGGATCAGGTGTGATTTGGTACAAGAAATGAATGTGTTCAATTGGGAATTGAACAAAGGGTGAGCTCTTGAAGACATGAAGATGCGTCTTATGTTTTCCTTTCATCAAGTGCAGAGAAGCATGTAATATCCTAGACAGGGGGAGTATGTTACAATTATGTGCAGCTGACTTTGTGAAGTTAAGGGGGGAGTAGTACCTTAACTAGGTTCTGTGATGTTACACATCATGTCGAGACATGTGCTACTAAGTATAAAGTTTTTTGGGCTGATATTTATTACTTTGTTGTGGTGTGTATGTCCTTATGATCCAGATGAGGAGTGTCCCTGTGTGTCCAAAAGATTATATGGTATAAGGTTGATATCTGCAGGTTATTTTGGATTCTTCAGGAGGTGTGGACAATGCTATAGTGGGTTTTCAGACCATGTTTCAGAACATGTGAGTTAAGGATGACCAGGTTTGTTGTATGGACGGTACATGTGTGAAACACGTGCTTATACAAAGTTTATTTTGGTCGGTTCACTTTATTGGGTGGATAAGCTTTTGTGCCTAAAATAACGAGTCTTAACTAAGAATGCATCTGCTTTTCAAGGCACCATTGTTACTTTCAAGGTTATCTTTGTCCTATTTATAGAGAGCATTCCTTCTCCTTCAGACATTGTGTGTTTTCATTCTTCTTCCTTCTGATGGGGTTCTTGTGTTTCTGGGAGAGTAATGCATTGTTTGGCATTGTGTGGGATATTTTTGCCAATTTTGGGCTAAAAAGGGGGAGAGAAAGCCTGGTGTTGGTGTTGTGTCTGGTGTTGTGATGAGGTTGAAGTGTGTGTTCGAATGTTTGTATTGGATGTGTTCAGTGTGTGTGTGGCATGTTTGGAGGCCAGGGTGCCAAGATGGAAGTTGTAGCTTAGTCCTTGTGACTTGTGCACTGAGTTTCCCACTACTGAGGAAGATGTCAAGCAACATGTTCTAACATGATCAAAATCTGGTTGCTATTTTTTGTTTTTGCTGCTGAAGGTTGTTATTATTTTATATTTGTTTTAGCCAATATTTACCAAAGGGGGAGGTTGTAAATTCTGTACTTTTAGGATTGACATGAATTTTGTAAACAAATATAGCAGCAATGTGTATGTACATGATCTTTTTAAAATAAAGAATACATTAAGAAAGGAGTCCTTTTGTGCGCCCAAACATGTTATGTTGAAGTGTTTCAACATCTGGAACAACATGTCGAAGAAGATGTCATGACAGTTCATTCGACATCATGAACTGCTGAAGATGGATTGAAGTTTCTGTTATGGTTTCAACAGAAACAGAATATTTTGTAGATTTGAAGCAATCCAAATGGCGTTGTTTTAAAAGATCTTGAAGAATCAAATTTTCATTGAAGACAAATTTCAAATATTGAATAAATATAGAGTTTTTATATTTAGAGATATTTTAGGAAGTGGTTTATTTTAAGATCTTTTTATTTGTAGCATATTTTTTTGCATTATTGTAGCAGCTGTTATGCTGTATTTTTTAGGCCCATACCAGTTGGGAATAGGTTATAAAAAGAAACCTTGTAACCTAGGTTTAACCAACCAACCGAAGATGTAAAGATCATATCATTATGGTTGTGTTCTTGTGGCAACCGTGCACAACAAGGTTTAATATTGTGGATGTTTTGTTTGTAAATCTCAAAGCTGCTAAGTAAGAGGTGGATTGTTCTTGGAGGAAGCTTGTAAGAAACTCTAAGTTGTTGTCATGGAAATGTGACTTCTGTTTTGAATTATTGTGTAGGTAAAGAGCTGTCAATATTAGTAACTGATTTTTTGGTCTGTGAGACATCACTGAGGTGATTGGAAGTGAGGATGAGTTTCGAATATTTAGGAGTTCCTAAATAGAAGTTGCACGGATAGTGATTAAGTGAGAATACTGTAAACTATAGGTGTTTGCTGAGAAGTCTTTGAATTGATACTACATAGTGGGTTTCCTTCCTGGCTTGGTAGGCCCCGGAGTAGATGAGTTAGCATCAAACAGAGTTAACAATTTGAATGTGTTCTTTACATCATTTCAGTTTATTTTATGCACAATGTGTGCAGAATGTCATATCAGATGTCTAAACATCATGAAGAATGTTTGAAGCTGATATATCAGAATTTAAATTACTGTTTGTGCCTTTCCATGTTTTTAAGAAACAGATAAAATGTCTCAACATCATATTCGACATCTGAGTCTGTCATATCAGAATTTCATCTAGTTCATTTAAGGAAATATTAAGTGTGACTTAATCATGATATTCCATTAAACATAAGGACACTATTCTTAAAGCATCCATAGTCGAGCTTTAATGTGAAATGGGATAGCCTTAAAGCATTAAGACTATTATGTAGATAGGTTGATGATCACATCTCATGGATAATGGATAAGGAGTTAGCAAATTCTTGACATAAGTATGAATATTAGGAGTAATATTTATACTGGATTGACCCACTATGAGATTACTACATAGAATGTTATGCAAAGTGTCATAAGTTACTCTCATGGTGATAATGGTGTATATCACCCTTCGACCTGAAACTACTATGGACCCTAGATGTAGAGTCAATTACTTTATTGTTGATCAAACATTATCCGTAACTGGATAATCATAAAGACAATTGATGGGTACTTCACAAAGCATGCTGAGAGACATGAGTAGCCTAGATGGAATTTGCCCATCATGCATAACAAGATAAATGTCGAAGGGACCAATATTGAACTGGACAAGGATGACACGGTATATGTCTTGTGTTCAATATAAACATAAGGGAAAAAGGGTAATTGTACACACAAATACTATCACAAAAGGTTTTGTCAGATCACATGACAATTTTGTGACTTGGGTAGCAGTGATGTGTTTCTAGATACCTCTCACTGTTAATTATGTTAAATACATGATTTAATATACTTGCCAACGTCGCAGAATCCTACAGGGTCACACACATAAGGACAATTAAAGAATGGGTAGAATAAATAAGGTACACCGTAAGGTACAGTGCACTAGAATGGAATACAGAATATGGTAAGGTACCATGTGCTTATTTAACATATGATATCATAATAGTTATTATTAATTTTATAATAGTTATAAAATATAATAATAATAATAATAATAATAATAAAATTATGTTTATTATAATAATATTTATTATAATAATATAATAATAATTATTGAGTTGGGCTTTTAGCTTGAAGCCCACACACGTAGTTCTATAAATAGAACCCTTGTGCAGAAGCTCAAATATTGTTGTTTTTGAAACCCTGGCCGTATTCTATTTCCTCCCCCTGTCTCTCCCAGGATTTTCATTGTAGTACAAACGTGAAAATGGTGCGGAAAAGGTAGAGTCTCCATCCAGGCATTTTTATCCCGAATGAATGGGAAAGGTAATCCTGCACAAACCAAAGATAGAAGTAAAGGACAAGGTGCTGCGAACCAAAGATCTGGGTTCAGGAGTCGATTACGACCTGGAAAGGTTTTAGCACCCTAGACCATCCTCCGTACCCGAAGGGATCCATGCTTGTTAGTCTGTTTCAAAGGGTGAGAAATAAGATGTTGTTGAACGAAATAATTGCTAACTGGAACAGGAACTGAGATGAGAAAGGGAACTGGAAAAGAAAATGGAATGAAAGGGGGAAATGTAGGGAAAATAAAGAATGTGCTCGAACGAGCCCTACCCTGCTGCCTACGTACCTCATCGGGAAAATGAGGATCAGAGTCGATGTAGTTCGCCTAACTAAGGCGGTAAATATTTATTTGTGTTTTTTATGAGTTGGAATTTCTTATGTCTATGCTCAGGTGTTGCAGACTCGCCTTGAATGAGTGCGTTTATCATCTTGCAAATGAGACAAGTCGTCGCAAGTTCGCGTTGAAAGTGAATGAGATGAGAAGAAAATTCCTGTAGGAAAAGACGTTTGTACTAGGATTTTAGTAAATTGTAATAGCTGATACTTCGTCCTCTTTCACGATCTTGTCAAATTGTATACTTCTTTCGTTCATCATTCTCTGTATTTTTGATCTCAGCCGATCACAACCATCATCAGAATTAACACAGTCGGAACAACCCTTTTCACAACCTGGAAATATGTTCTTCTTAGCCAGGCAAACCTTTATAGCCAACAATGAAGTTTTCAGGGCATTAACATCAGATACCAGGTTCAAACATTCGCCACTATCAACAGCTCCTACGGTTCTTCCAAGATCAGGCATGGGATTCTATAGCACATTCGGGGTTGGAGCGAAATTGATCGCCTTAGAGTCTATCAGATCTTGAACAACATGTTTTAGAGCCTGACAATTCTCGGTGCTATGGCCAGGAGCCCCGAAATGGAACTCACAACAGGCATTAGGATCATAACCTACTGGGAGCTGACCTAACTTTGGAGGCTGCATGGTTCTCATCTGGACCATCTAGAGTTGGAGGAGATTATGCAGTAGCAGGGAGTACAACATCGGAGGCGCCTCAAAATTCCTATCCTTTGATATAGGAGGATAGTATTACCGGGGATCCCTTTGTTGTTGATAATTCTGTTGGCATTGTTGTTGCGGTTGTTGAACCTGTTGCTGGTTAGCAGGAGCAGAAATAGTGATAGGAGCTGCCTGTTGATAAGCATTCCTATTTCCCCTATTCTTCTGAGTATATACGGTGCCAACTTCTCCTTCCATTCTCTTTACAAAAGGCTTCTTGATCCCGGAGGTTGACGCTCTGCTGCTCTGAATCTTACCTTGTTTCATCCAGCTCTTGATTCTTTCGCCTGTTAAGATGATATCTAAAAAACCACTAGAGGAACAACCTTCCAGTCTTTCCATGAAATTCTAGGGGAGCGTATCCATGAAGAGGTCAACCATCTCTCTTTCCAGCAACGGTGGTTGTACTCTAGCTACGACCTCGCGCCACCTCTGCGCATAGTCTTTAAAGCTCTCCGAATTTTTTTGAGACAAGCTTTGAAGTTGAGTCCGGATGGGAGCCATATCAATGTTATATTGGTACTACTTAAGGAAAGCCTCCCCAATCTCCTTCCAATTGCAGACAAAATTATTTTCCAAAGCGCGCACCTTCTCAACCAACATTTGGAAATCTTTCTTATTAGCTCCAGTACCAAATCCCATATCTTTGTTGACCAGGGTGAACTGATCTTCTTGTCGGTATTCCACATGAACAGGAGTTGGGCCACCACCTGCTGGAGTTGGAGGTCCATCCCCTCTATTGTTGATTGGATTGCCTTGAGCGTCCAAGGTAACCATCGGAGGATTTGTTTGTGGGGGATTAAGCCTTTGCATAGCAGCCCTCATCTCTTGATGTCCCAAGGCTATACCCTGCATCATTGTCATGGATTCCCCCATCCTGGTGTGGAGTTCGTTCAGCTCGGTTTGTATTGTATCCATGACGTGCCTTTGATTACGACGAGTCTTTGCGGCTCTCGCAATCTTTCCTGTAAATACAGATAAGTTAAGCGATCTGGATAACCTGCAAATAAAAATTGAAAATGGTATGAATGCATGCAATGCTGTGTTCTTCTCATTCTCAAGGTTTTTCTTACTATTTTTATATTCCCGTTCCGGTATTTGAGAATTCAGATAGCCTTTACAGATTTTAGGGAAGATGATAGTCGTGGAGAATTGGTTCTTAGTACCCCATGTCAGTACAAGAGATAACAACCAGAGATTTGAACCAAACCAAATGTATCATAAAATAAGATATGAAGATAACAACGTCCCTGAAGGGTGCCAATTCATACATCAAGATAATAGCAAGATAAAGTAAAGAGGAATCCCACAACAAGCCTGTGGGTAATCCAAGTACAAGAGTATGAGACTAAACCCTAGGAAGTTCCATTTCTTGCAGCCTCCAACTAAGACGCTTGACAGCTTGGAACATCTGGGCTATGTTTGGATGATTCGGCTCCTGGATGAGCTTCTAAATAAGAAGATCCCTTAGATCGAAGGCAGCATGCAATTCATTTATCTGTTGTAGGAACACCTCTTCTCTTTCTTTGCTAAGGCTCGACTCAGTCTTGACTTTCTTGACATTGTACCGAAGCTTAAGCTCTTCTACTTCCTTATGGATGTCTTCAGCTGCTTGTTGACTCTTTTCCATCTTCTGAATGTAATCTCTTTGATGCTCATGGGCTTTCAGTAGCTCTCCCTGCTCATCCAGAGTCTCTTGAAGACTTTTGATCTTTAGCTTATACCCAATCTCTATCTCTTTCTGCTTTCTCAGATGGTCCTCCCACTTCTCTTGCCAAAGGGTCACAACTTCTTTAACTTCGTCTAAGGCTTTCTTATCCTTCTGGCATTGACTCACCTTGTGGATCTCAGCTAAACCCCTTTTCTTGAAGTAGAGCTCTCTTTCTTCGAAGTCCTACTGTTTGAGCCTGACTGCCTCTTCATCTTGATGAGCTCTCTCTTCTAGCTTCTAGTTCTGAATCATCAGCTTCTGGCAGGAATTATTGGCCTCCTAATTTTTAGCTCTAAGTTGTTGGACCAAAGCCTCCAACTTCTGGTAATCTTCCAAAGGCACAGTAGAAAGAGGTGGAACTGGTGCAGAAAAGGGGATTAGGGACACTTGAGCTTTCTCCCTTATCCAGACTTCGAACTCGGGGAACATTTGATTGTTGCTTTTGCCCAAACGTTCTATACCCTTTCTTTTGACAAGTTTCCAGGCACTCGCAGCTTCTCAAACCAAAGGAAGGTTATCCTTCACAGGGAAATAGAAGGTCTGAACTAGCTCTGATTCTTTGGGAATAGTCTTGAGTGCATATCCCAATTGTCTTCTCAGGAGGATGGGGTTGTAATTGATGCCCCCGACTACTCCTAAGAGTGGAAACATTGGGATAACCCCCACATCTAGAGATGAGATCTTTCCCTTTTAACTTCAAAGTGAACCACGTGACGTCTTTGGCAGACAACCTGCTCAATTTCTGGGCCTAGATCACCTTAGGATTAGTGAAAGCTTCAGTAATGGGTAGGTGTCTCATAAACCATCTATAGAACAAAGGAGCACAACACCTAACCAAGCCACCCTGCTTCTTCTCGTTCTTGTAATGCACTGAATAATACAGATTGCCCAGGAGAGTGGGCACAAGATTCTTCAGTACAACCAAGTGAATGACATTGATATCCACAAACTTATCCATGTCAGGGAAGAGGATGATCCCATATATGGATAATGATAGGATAGAACAAACTGAAACCCATTGACCAACAACAGTAAGTTCTCCATCTCTTCTCACCAAGAACTCCAGAGGAAAGCCAAGCCCCCTAGCTTTGGTAGCAATCAGGTTATCAGATACCTCCGAGAAATGGCTCATAACCAAATCAGGGAATCGATTAAGCATTATGTACTACTCAAGGAGGTCTCAGCTGAGTCCAAGGGAACAAGCATCCCTCATACGTCCTCAGCTTCAAGCACTGAATCGAGAAACAATAGTACATTCAACACTTGGGATACAGTACTATCGTCATACAAACAGTTTTCTTTAACTGGATTCCTATGAGAGAACTAGGCAATCCTATGTAAGTTCCTAGTGGGCCCTCGGATGCGAGTGGGTTTGCCCACAATGATGGTCTATCACTGTCATCATTGGAGAGGGATGTTTCCACTAAGGTCCTCGAAGATCAGTCACCAGATGCACATAACTATTGAGGTCGTACCCTAAAGTGGAGTAATCCCTGTCGCTCCCGATAAATGAAGCAGGCCCAGATAAAGGTACAGACGCGAACGGTCGGTGAGAGGGACAGTGAGAACACACAGCCGTGAACTCACTGGAGATGAATAGAGTCGCCAGCTAGGCATTTTTATCCCGGAGGAAAGGCAATGCTGCATAAGCCTAGAAAGAAATGGATAAGACGGTTGCGAACCAGAGAGACTGAGAAAGGGGGTTGGTTACAACCTGGGAAGGTATTAGCACCCAGATTGTCCGCCGTACTCGACGGGATCCACGCTTGAAGGATTTGTGTTTTAAAGGGGTAGTGTCAGTGCAATCTGTGTAAAAGAGCTGGAAAAGAATGTACAGGTGTCAGTGTAAAGTGTATGAGTGATGTGAAGTATGGAAGTGTCAGTGTAAGGAAAAGAGTATGCTCAAGATCATGAGGCTTAAAAGAATGAGACTGAAAGGAGGGGGGGATATACAGAGACTTTTGTTCGATAACTGTTAAGTTATGCCTACGTATCCTCTCGTGCAATGAGGAAGTCAGAACGCCGTAGTTCGACCCAAAGAGACTAAGAGATGAATTGACTTGTGGACTGCTTACTTGCCTATGCTCAAGTGTATGACCTGTCTGGCTCAGGTGCTAACTGTCTTGCATTAGGCGGAAGAAGCGAGTTCTCGTTTGTGAGTGGATGAGATGAGAAAAGAATCCCGGAGTAGACGATTATTGTTTGTTTTTGTGTTTTCAGTCCTTTATTGCTTTTGAGAGTTTGTCATAAGTTAATGAGCTTAAGCCTAAACCAATGGATTTAGTAAACTCATCACATCTTCCCTCTGATTAGGGGTAATGAGAATACCTTAAGTGTGAAGTCAGCTTCTCACACT
Organism: Lathyrus aphaca; assembly: GCA_963966055.1. Classification (NCBI taxonomy): domain Eukaryota; kingdom Viridiplantae; phylum Streptophyta; class Magnoliopsida; order Fabales; family Fabaceae; genus Lathyrus; species Lathyrus aphaca. The sequence continues at coordinate 507,619,184 of OZ014520.1, forward strand.
TAATCACCATGGTGTAGGGTTAGGATCATTAACCTACTTGTGATTATTTAGATGTTTTTGTTGCTTTTGTTTAGTGTTGAGTAATGAGATTAAGCCATAATCAAGGATTAAACAGACTCATTACACCATCCTAATAGAAGGATAATAGATGAGAATGTTTAAGCTGAGGAAGACTCCTCAACTTAATCCATGATTAGGGATTAAACTCATGACAAAACAAGCCTTTGATTAAGTGGATTTTATTTAATGGTATGATGATGAAGTGAGTTTTAGGGTTTATAAGACAACTTGAGGGGGACTTGTCCATTAACACTAGGGTTAGTCCTTCTTAACCAGTTAAGGAAGAATTAGAACCCTAATGCAAGGCCCAAGTTACAAGTGTGAAGTCTTGATGATTATTATGTGAATTAATTAGAGGATTTAAACACATTAAGGGTTCAACACTTAGGATTAAAGTTATACACTCCATCCTAATAGAAGGATGCAGGCATAAGCTTAATCACAAAGCCTTAAATCCTTTAGGGTTTAGTCCCTGATTATGAGGTGAGAGGAGAAGACACAAAGAGACACAAAGGTAAAACTAAGAGGGGAAACTAATCAAAACCCTAATCATTGTCATGCTTGGTTGTTCCTAAGGTTTGTGAGGTTTTCAAGAAGAAGTCTTCAATGGAACCACCAGGAAGCAGATGAACAGGATCAAGAGAAGCAAAGTGACTTGCTTCATTCAAGAAGTCAAGTCACTTGAAGAAAGAAAGTGGGAAGAAGAAGAATGAGCAAGCTCAAACTCAAACACAAACAAAAATGCAGCAATGGATGCAAGAGAGATGAAAAGAAAAGTTATGAGAAGTGAAGGCAAATTCACTTCTCAAAGTTACTTACCACCTGAAAGGTTAGAAGAAAAATGCAATGCAATGCAAAATGGGATGAGATGACATGATGATAAACAAAACCAGAAGCATGTTGATGATGAAAATGATGCTATGAGATGCTACAAACATGAGGCAGCACATGAATATGATCACACAAGTTCATGGATGCAAATGATGCAAGCTAGGAAGCATGAACATACATGAAAAGTTATGAAGTTCACATGGCATACATCATGGCAAATATATGATGCAATGATCAAACATGCTTTCAATATGTCTTATGATGTCAAATGAATCAAATGGATGCTTGAAATGTGTAAACACCCCAAATTTGCCATCGCCCATTCACACCATGGCTTGTGATCATTCTCATATGCATAAACACAACATATCATCTCATATCTCATTTTTGATTCACTGCATAGCTTCTAAGGCATCTGCACCTAGGGTTGTGATCTGAGCAATCCCAAGGCATCTTGAGCCATTCCAAAGGCCACTAATCAACTCAAAGGGGTCCATGTGTTCTCTTATATCATATTACATCCTCACAAAGTCAAAAATGCAAAGGAATCACAAGAACTAGGGTTTGAGTGGATGCAGAGCCAGGATGAACTGCACAGTTGACTGAAAATTAGGGTTTTGGTTTCAGAGGCCATAACTTCAAATTTTTTGGTCATTCTTGTTTCCATTGGTCTCTATATGGTATAGGGAGTATGCATATCAATTTTCATGAAGAAATTCCATGGGGAAGTCATCTGATCAAGGGTTGACTTTTCAGACAAGTCAGTGCAAAATCAGGGCATCTGAGGCCCCCAATGACCCAACCAATGGGTGATCTTCATCATTTTGAGTGTATATGATCTTTATTTGATCATGGAAGAAGGTTGAAGTTCATAGAAATCAAGAATTTAGGGTTTTTGCAAATGTTGACTTTTTGGGCATAGTTGACTTTTCAAGAATGCATCATTTTAGGTCATTTTTCAAGCCTTGATTCTTGATCCAAAAATGCTTCAAATGGAAAAACTTTGGTCATGAAAGTTGTAGATCTCATCTTTCCCTTTTCAAAAAGTACAAGAACATGATCAAACTCTTCTTGGATCAAAAGTTATGGTGTGACAAAGTTGGCTAAAATCATTGATTTTTAAGGCATGCCTCAAATGGAAATTTTGCAAAGTCATGAACCAATGCATTATGTGACTTCTAATCCACTTCAAACCAGCACACAAACTTTCTCTAAGTATTAAAATTCAGAATGGACCAAGAATGCCCATGGTTTTATGGTTGGTTGGACAAGAAAATCACATGTGAACCAAAAAGCCACAAGTTGCAAAACTCATGATCATTCTTCTTACAACTTGCTGCCTTGGTTACTACACTTTGCTAGCCTCTCACCTCACCTTGCTGCACCAGAACCAGCCCATGTACTTGCCTAGATCATGAGCCATACTTCTCTTACACATTATTTGACTTTTTGCAAAAGTTAACTTACCAATCAATAAAGGGCATGTCTTGTCAACTGACCAATGAGAGAGAGTTATGTGGACAATTTGCAAGCAAGACATAACACAAGGCAAGGCTGAAACATCTCACACCATCACATACACAAAACACTCCATTTTTGCATAAGCCTTCGAATTTCTCTCCACAGCATACAAACACAAAAATCATCTTCACCAATCATCTCACCACACTTCATAGACTTGAAACCACCAAAGCTCAAGCCTGAAACAAGCCTGACCTGAGCTTCACCATTTCCCACCCTCAGAACCAGTTCTCTTCGAATCTCAATATCCAGCCATCAAACACCTCATCTTTCTTCACCAACAAGACAAGCATACCACAAGGAGTCAACACCACCCTTTACATTGACTTAAAACAGCCTGTGCACAAAGTCTATTTCCTGCTACACCAGAAACGGATTCCTCAAAGCAGCCTGCCTAAGTTCACTCCAGGCTTTCCATTGGCTTCAGGGGACTCAGGGAAGTTGTTCTGCATCAAAGCAAGGCCAAAAGAGCTCACATTCACAGTTCTTCACCTCAGGTAGTCTCAAACTTCAAACTTTTTAAAGCTTTGATTTTTTGTTATAAACTGAAAGTGCTTACTCTGAGGATCATTGTGATGTGTTTGGAATCTAAAATGGTGGAGAAATGAGCATTTTGTGAGTATCTGAAAGTTTGGCCCCATTTTTGTTTTGTTTCGATTCAGCTTGTTCTTGCTAGTAAAATGATGTTTGACTATTGATTTGAGTTGCTAGGAGTGTGGGGTTTGTTTCTGGGCGTTTAATTTGGCTTGGGGTGGTCTGAATCTTGTTTTAGGGTTTTGGGGTCGCCGGGGAAGACGACCGGAGCTCCCCTCCGGTCGCCTGAATCTGTTTTGCCCTAATTACAGTCATTAAGCCAGTTTGAATCTTGGGCGTTGGATGGGGTTGAATGTTTGACTTCGCGCGCGGATAGAGGGCCCAGATCACTTTGATTAGCCCTAATTCTTTTTTAGTTTTAATTAATTGCAATTAGCTCAGATGCATTCCTGGCCACAAGATCTGGCGCTGGTCAGCCAATTTGAATCTAGGACGCATCTCATCCCTCCATGCTGCATACTTTCACTTTTATTTAATTTTTATTCATTTTCTTTTCAATTAACTTGCATAATTATTTTAAGATAGCTAAAAATTCTTAAAAATTATGAAACTTTTTCCCTAAAGTTTTATTAATTTTTATGACCCAAAAATATTTTTATTTTATTTTTTATCATTAAAAAAGTATTTTTAAATATTTAAGAGATTATTTTTAATTGATTAATGGGAATTAATTAATTAAAAATACTTTTAGGTATTTAAAAATTACAAAAAAATTCATGAAATGTTCTAAGACATTTAGAAACATTGTCCAACCTTCAAACCAAATTTCTTTTTTGATCTTGATGCATTTTAAGAATTTTTCATTGAATTAAATCATTTTTTATGCATTATTTTGATCATGAGTTCAAAAATTCATTTCTGCCTATTGGAGAAGGTTGAGACATTGATTCTTCTTGCATTGTTTTATGTTTAGCATGTAGTTTCTAGGGTTAAATGGCCATGATTTGATCTTGCATTTTCCAATTGTTTGGCATTTCTTTTGTTAAGAACCCTAAAAAACCCTAATAACTTAGAAAATTCATATCTTGAGTTTGGTTGAGAGTTGAGAGCTCCCCTTTGGGCAGTGGTTTATTATAGGTTTAGGGTTTCCTTGGATGTCATTTTCCATTTTTTATCTTAAGGTTTGCTTCTGTTTTGGGTTTTTGTTTGATGTTTGATCCATGAACCCTAATGTGGGCTTTCATTTGCATACCTCTTGCATCCCCTTGCATAACATGACTTGTCTTTGCATTTTGTGCATTCTTATGATTCATTTGACATCTTAAGACATATAGAAAGCATATTTGATCATTGCATTACATATTTGCCATGCCATTTGTCTTGTATGCTTCATAACATTTCATGCTTGTTCATGCTCCTTAACTTGCATCATTTGCATCCATGATCTTGTATGAACATCCCCATTGTCTTGCCTCATGTTTGCAGCACCTCATAACATCATAATCATCATCAACATGCTTCTGGTTTTGCTTTGCATCATACCATTTCATCTCATCTTGCATTGCATTGCATTTCTTTCTAACATTTCAGGTGGTAAGTAAACTTGGGAAGTGAATTTGCCTTCACTTCTCATACCTTTTCTTTTCATCTCTCTTGCATCCATTGCTGCATTTCTATTTGTGTTTGAGATTGAGCTTGCTCATTCTTGTTCTTCCCACTTTCCTTCTTCAAGTGACTTGACTTCTTGAATGAAGCAAGTCACTTTGCTTCTCTTGATCTTGTTCATTTGCTTCCTGGTGGTTTCTCTGAGGATCTTCTCTTGTAAACCTCACAAACTTTAGGATCAACCAAGCATGATAATGAATTAGGGTTTTGATTAGTCTCCCCTCATAGTTTTTTACCTTTGTGTCTCTCTTTGAGTCTTCTCTTCTCATCTCATAATCAGGGACTAAACCCTAAAGGCTTTAAGACTTTGTGATTAAGCTTATGCCTGCATCCTTCTCTTAGGATGGAGTGTATAACTTTAATCCTAAGTGTTAAACCCTTAATGTGTTTAAATCTCTTAATCAATTCACTTAATAATCATCAAGACATCACACTTGTAACTTGGGCCTTGCATTAGGGTTCTAATTCTTCCTTAAGTGGTTAAGAAGGACTAACCCTAGTGTTAATGGACAAGTCCCCCTCAAGTTGTCTTACAAACAATAAAACTCACTTCATCATCATATCATTAACTAAAATCCACTTAATCAAAGGCTTGTTTTGTCATGATTTTAATCCCTAATCATGGATTAAGTTGAGGAGTTTTCCTCAGCTTAAACATTCTCATCTATTATCCTTCTATTAGGATGGTGTAATGAGTCTGTTTAATCCCTGATTATGGCTTAACCTCATTACTTAACACTAAACAAAAGCACCAAAAACATCTAAATAATCACAAATAGGTTAATGATTTTAATCCTATGCCAAAGGTGATTAAGTGTGAGAATCTGACTTCACACTTAAGGTATTCTCATTACCCCTAATCAGAGGGAAGATGTGATGAGTTTACTAACCCATTGGTTTAGGCTTAAGCTCATTAACTTATGACAAACTTTCAAGAGCAATAAAAGACTGAAAACTCAAAAACAAACAATAATCGTCTCCTTCGGGATTCTTTTCTCATCACCTTCACTCATAAACGAGAACTCGCTTCTTCCGTCTAATGCAAGACAGTTAGCACCTGTGCCAGACAGATCATACACTTGAGCATAGACAAGTAAGCAGTTCACCAGTCAATTTATCTTTCAGTCTCTTTGGGTCGAACTACGGTGTTCTGACTTCCTCATTGCACGAGAGGATACGTAGGCATAACTTAACGGTTATCGAACAAAAGTCTCTGTACATTCCCCCTCCTTCCAGCATTATTCTTTGAGCCTCATTATCATGAGCATCTTATTCTTGTTCTTACACTGACACTTTCATACTTCACATCACATTTCTTTACACTGACACCTGTACATCCTTTTCCAGCTCTTTTATACACAAATTGCACTGACACTACCCCTTTATAACACAAATCTTTTAAGCGTGGATCCCGTCGAGTACGACGGACAATCTGGGTGCTAATACCTTCCCAGGTTGTAACCAACCCCCTTTCTTAGTCTCTCTGGTTCGCAAACCGTCTTATCCATCTCTTTCTAGGTTTATGCAGCATTGCCTTTCCTCCGGGATAAAAATGCCTAGCTGGCGACTCTATTCATCTCCAGTGAGTTCACGGCTGTGTGTTCTCATTGTCCCTCTCGCCGACCGTTCGCGTCTGTACCCTCATCTGACCCTGGTGTCACTTATTGGGAGCGACAGCTTGGCGACTCTGCTGGGGACCCTTATACTGCAACCAGGGCTACTGGTTCTTTTTGTGGGTTCCTCCTAGCGCTTGTTTGATTTGTGTTTACTGGGGTGTTATGTGCTTGTTTGTGCTTGTATTTATTTTTGTTTATTGCTTTATGTACAGATACTTTTACTGCTTTCTTTATTGCATTTATATCATACTGTCATTATTGCTGGCTGGATCTGTTGTTTGCCTTGGTGGGTGGGTATTTCATTGAGAGTTAAGGTCCTATACCTGGGACCTGAGTGACACCTAGGCTAGAGTGAATCATATTCTTTCCCATTCCATTTCGGTCTGGTGCGGGAATATGAAACACGGTTCAGATATGGGTTTCTTCTTGAGAACTCTGTGTTGCGGATTTCCTGCAATGCTAGGGCTATCTGGGAAGCCTGCTAAGTCTGGATGACCTTTTAGTATTGACCTTCAGAAACTGAGGTGAATTAGAGGAGGAATTGTTATGGTTATTGTAAACACTGTACCTCCGGGTTAGAAGTGTTTACACTTCTCATAACTGATCCAAGTCTGAGGATCCTTGTTCTAGATCACCACCTGTGAGGGGGTTGGGCTGTTTACAGGTTTGCAGGTACCTTGACCTCAGAATACCCTGTTATTTTGACTTTGTTAAGCATACTCCATGTTGGACAGTTCTTGTGATTCTAAAACCCTGGACTTGTGGCTCTTTATTTGAGTCCCCCACCCTGGTTACTGGATTTTTAGACCTCCATCAGGAATTCTTGAACACACATGGATCTATATCAAGGCAGTTAATCAGATCCAGCTTAGTCACAAACCCTTTGCATTTCATTTGCATACATACCCATTGCATCATATTAACATGTGCTTATTTGTGTTTCAGGGTATCCACCTTCATCTGGTTTTGGTTTTGACCCCATCTGCAGTTTTGACCTGTCTCCACCAGCATTTGCTTCAGCTTGTCAGCCATATACTTCAGTTACTTGCACTAGCCAGCCAGTGGCTCACTCCTCAGCATCTTCATCAGCACTTATTCTACTCAGTCTTCAGCACTCATGGCTCCAAAGAAAAGCAACATCACCTATCATTTCTTCCAACCAGACTTATCAGACCTCAGGAGGATCCAAACCTTGATCACCCCAGATCACATACCTTTGTTCAGGGAACATTATGGGGATATACTTGACTTGGTCATGGATCTAGACCCATCTCAGAGGAGTTTGATCCACACCTGCATTCAATTCTATGACCCCCCATTGAGGTGTTTCACCTTTCAAGACTTTCAGTTGGGGCCTCTTTTAGAAGAATACTCATCATTGATTGGTTTGCCTATCAAGAGGGAAATCCCTTTCAACCCTGAAATGGTCTTTCCCAGCAATGGAGAGATAGCAAAAGCTTTGCACCTGGAACCTGCTTTGATTGAGCAGCACATGACCTCTAAAGCTGGGATCCCTGGTTTTCATCTGGACTTCCTAATTTCTCAAGCTAGTCTGAAGGCTTCCCTGGGGGATTGGAAAGCTGTTTGTGCTTTGTTGGCTTTAAGTGTATATGGAATTGTGTTGTTTGCAGATGAGCCTCGATTCATTAGCAAGAATGCCATCCATTTGTTCATCCTGAAGAACCCAGTGCCAACCTTGTTAGGAGATCTCTATTACTCAGTACATCAGAGGAATGAGAAGCAGAGGGGTAAGTTAGTGAGGTGTTGTGCTCCATTATTCCATGCTTGGCTTCTCAGGCATCTACTCAGGACAGATGCATTTCTAAATCCTCATCAGCAAAGCAACTGGGCTAAGAGACTCACTGTCCTAACTTCAGCAGATATCAGATGGTGCACTCAAAGCACCAAGGGCAGAGATATAATCACCAGCTGTGGGCACTTCCCCAATGTGCCTTTAGTAGGAGTTAAGGGAAGTATCAATTACAACCCTCTGCTGTTCAGAAGGCAATTGGGCTATGCACTAGTCCATACTCCTAGGGTACAGGACCTGGTTGAGACCCTTTACTGTGAGAACAAGATTAGTCTGGCAGCTGTTAGGCAGGCTGCCTGGGCCTGTGATCATGTTCAAACCAAGGGAATCACCATTTTGGGGAAGTGCAATAATGTGGCATCAGCCCAATATCATGAGTGGTCCCATGCCAGGGCCCAATTCTCTGGATTGCCCTTCACCATAGAAGACATGCCTGAGTCATCTTCAGCACCACCCCCTGCCACTATCAGTTTGGAGGAGTTTGAAAGCTTGAAGGAAAGAAATGAGAAGCTAACTCAAGCCTTGCAGAAGACCCTCCGGGAGAGGAGTGAAGGTGTGAGGGAGATTGAAAGATTGGAGAAGTTGAGAGTGGAACACTTGACTAAGATTGAAAAGTCTGGGGATTATATCAAAAATTCTAAAGCTGGTGAGCAAATTCTGAAGAATGCTTGTAAAGAAGCCCAGTTCCAAAGAGCAAGGACAGACTTGTACTTGAAGGAGAGTCAGGCCAGGTGGGTCCGGATCACTGAGGCCCGCACTCTGGAAGACAAGAGAGTTCAAGACAAGATGGCACAGATGGAAGAAGCCCTGGCAGCAGCCCAGAGGGAGGTATCAGAACTAAAGATCAAAGCTGGAGTGAAGAAGTCCAAAGATCAAAGTCAGAACAAGAAGTTGACTGCAGCTGTTGCAACAAGAAACCTTCTCATCAGGAACCTCACGGAGCATCTGGCTGATCCTGTGACCGAAGCACTTCTTAAGGAAGTTCGTGAGGATGAGTTTGGCCTTGGAGTTTGATCATTTGCTTTTTGTTATTCCTATTCCATGTACTTTTGTTTCTTGTGATGTATTTTGACCCCTTAGAGGGCTGGTGTTGTAAAATAAACAAGTTGTATTTTTTTCATCTTATGTAATATATTTGTTAGTTTTGTTCCATCCAAAGTTCACTTCACAAGCAACTTCAACAGCATCATCTTCAAGGGTCTGGAAGGGTCAAAACTGAAGGCCAAACCGGATACCTTGAGAGCAAATAAGCATAACTGCATTGCATGCTAACCTTTCTTTTGTTTTGTAGGTTTTTGTTTTGTTGTTACTAACCTCTGTTGTGATATTCAGGAATTATTGCTCGCCGCCGGCTATTTCCCCTCAACAGGCCACACAGGTACCCAACAAGAAACAACCTTCCGGGCATCCAAATGGACCAGATGCAACAAGACCTTACGGAGGTCAGAAACCAGATGGCAAACGAAAGATTGGAGATGAGAACCCAGATAACACAATTCATGGAAGTGATGAACAACTTAGCTCAAAGCCAGGAGAGGCTCAGGGCTTTGGTAGAAGCGAGGAATCAAGATGACCCCCATGTGGGGACTGCTGGCACAAGTAACAATGAAAGGGTGCAACCACATGCTAACCCTCCTGTGTTTGGCCCTCATCTCCATCCTGAGATTAATATTCCTGCAAACATTCAAGGAACAGCCACTGCAGCCAGGGTACTTCAAGAGGATCCTCAGGAGGACCAATTTACAGTAATGGGTGCTGGAGAGGAGACCTATGATAGGAGATTGGATGAAATGGCTGAGAAGTTGAGGTCTTTAGAATCTCAAAATTCTTTGGGGTTCGACGTCATGGACATGGGTTTGGTAGATGGGGTCAGGATCCCCCATAAGTTCAAGCCTCCTTGTTTCGAAAAGTATAACGGGACTTCATGCCCCCGGACTCATTTGCAATCATTTCTGGGAAGGCTGAAGGCCTATACAATGGATGAGAAGCTCTGGATGTTCTACTTCGAAGACAGCTTGACTGGAGCATCAAGGGAATGGTATTCCCATTTGACAAGGGCAACTGTGAGATGCTGGAAGGACCTGGCAGAGGCCTTCTTTAGACAGTATCAATACAACTTAGACATGGCACCCAACAGGACTCTCCTAATGGGAATGTCACAGTCGTCAAGGGAAAGTTTCCGAGAATATGCCCAGAGATGGAGGCAATTGGCTGCTGCTGTTCAACCACCAATGTCTGAGAGAGAAATGGCAGACATGTTTATGAACACTCTCCAGGGAACGTACATTGACAGGTTGGCTGCTTTCTCCTCCACTAGCTTCGCAGATGTTGTTATAGCTGGGGAGAGAATTGAAAGCCTGTTAAAAATGGGTAAGATCTCTGATAATGGTGCCAGCTCGTCCGGTAGTACAAGAAAGCCTTTTGCAGGCCCGAGAAGAACTGGCGAGACCAATGCCATTCACACCAACAGGGGTAGGCCCCAATATGTTCAAAGGTCAATAGCAGCAGTCACTATCCCTGCTCCAGCTCATCCTCAGCCCGTCTATCAACCTCCTCAACAAAACTTCCAACAACAACCTCAGTATCAGCAGAATCAGTATCCTCCAAGGAACTACAACAACAACAACAACAACAACAACAACAATCAACAAAGGCCATTCCAACAGAGGCCATCCCAAGCTAATCGAGTGATTGACCCGATCCCAATGCCGTATGCTGCCTTGCTGCCACAACTTCTGAAACTCAACCTGGTTGAGCTAAGAACGTTGGCACCTCCGGATCCCAACAGTCTACCAAGGAACTATGACTCCAATGCTAGGTGTGCTTTTCATTCAAACGCACCTGGTCACAGTACAGAAAAATACAGGGCTCTGCATATGAAGGTACAAGACTTGGTAGACTCCAAGGCTCTGAATTTTGCACCGCCGCCCAACGTCAATAAAAACCCTATGCCAAACCATGGTGGTCCCCGAATTAATGATATTGAAGAAGACCAACCGTCTTATTTGATAACTAGTGTGGATCAGATCAGGACACCGTTGGTGGAAATCAAAGCTCAACTCCGTGAAAACCAAATATTTCCGGGGTGTGAACTAGGGTGCCCCTACTGCAATATTTCATGGAATGGGTGCGAGGACCTGAGGAATGGCATTGACAGCCTTATTCAGAGTGGCCTACTACAGATCACTACATCATTTCCGGCAAATCCGACAACTTCATCAACAACGGTTTCAGAACCTCCTACAAATGCAACAACTATTGTTCCCGACAATTCATCAGCAACATCAACAAGTACTCCATCTGTCCTACCAAATGATCAGTTTTCAACAGTTTCTCCTGCTACGACTTCAGCTTCAGTCCATTTCGACTCTCCATCAACAACAACATCAGTCACTCCAACAGTACCTCCTACAACACCAGCAATCAATCATGAAGATGTCTCCACTGTTACCATATTCTACGATCCTGAAAATAACTCCGCCTACCATTCAGAAAGTGCTGCTCCCACTAGAGCACCAGTTACAATCTTTTATGATCCACAAACAATTACAGTCCCTTCCGCAGCAGCAATCAGTCCAGTCACTGTCACGGTGCCTGGACCAGTACCATATGAAAGCAATAGGGCCATCCCATGGCACTATGGCTCTGACGTGTACTGTGAAGGGAAAAGAATCACTCTTGAAACACCAGCACCTGCACCACAAGTAGATAATGTGGGGGGAGGCGGAGGCTTCACTCGAAGCGGACGTCTCTTTGCTTCACAAGTTCAAAGACCCACTGCCGAAGCAGAAGCTGCTGCCAAGGCAAAAGGAAAGAGCCCGGTGCAGGAAGATCCAGTTGCCAAAGAAACCCTGAAGACTTCATTTGATCAGGAAGTTGATGAGTTTATGCGGATCATTAAAAAGAGCGATTATAAAGTTGTGGATCAGCTTCACCAGACGCCATCCAAAATCTCCATCCTCTCACTGCTTATGTGCTCCGAAGCCCATCGGAATGCACTACCCAAAGTCTTGCACGCAGCTTACGTGCCTGAGGAGATTACTGTCAACCAATTGGAAACCGTGGTTGGGAACGTTACTGCTAGCAATGGGCTAGGGTTTACCAATTCTGACTTGACAGTGGATGGCCGCAATCACAACAAAGCCTTGCACATAACCATGGAATGCAAAGGAGCTGTCCTTCCTCATGTGCTGGTGGACACAGGTTCTTCCCTGAATGTCTTACCAAAGAAGGCTCTGGTGAAGTTAGAATATGATGGATTGGCATTGAGACCCAGCAACCTGGTGGTGCGAGCCTTTGATGGTTCGAAGAGATCGGTTCTGGGAGAGATTGAGCTGCCCGTGACAATTGGCCCGCAGACCTTTAAAACTATCTTTTATGTGATGGACATTCAGCCCGCCTACAGCTGTTTGTTGGGTAGACCCTGGATTCACGCCGCCGGCGCAATAACGTCTACCCTTCACCAAAAGTTAAAATTTGAGTGGGAAGGCCAAGTTGTCACAATCTGTGGGGAAGAGGATATTTTCGTTAGCCACCTGGCAACCTATAAGTACATTGAAATGGATGGGGAGATCCATGAAACAATGAGCCAGGGGTTTGAAGCTTTGAATGTGAATGAGGCATCTGCTGTATCTGGTACTCCAATGTCATCATACCAACAAGCCCGGAAGGTTGTTGAGGAAGGAACTGCCCAAGGCTGGGGCAAACTGCTATTGGTGGAGAAAAAAGAAGACAAGTTTGGGTTGGGTTACAAACCAACTCAACATCAAGCAAAGGCTGCTGCAGAGCCAGGTTTTGTCAGTGGGGGGATGCTTACCCCTGATGCTATCAACTGTCTGGAAGACGAGCTGGAAGAGGAGCGCAATCTGGAGAATTGGATTCGTCCAAAGATCCCGGGGAGCAGTGTCTCGAACTGGTCTTCCCAGGAAATTATAAGAGTTACTCATGCAGAGTAATTATTATTTCCTGTATATTTTTATAGCATGCATCAAAGTCTTGCATCTTGCCCAAGATGACAAGACTCATTTTGTAATCAGGGCCATCTGTACTTTTGTGCAAACAAGATTAAATTAATGAAATATCAGACAATCTTTTTGCAAACGAGTCTTTTTCTTTCCTGCTCACTGTTTTTCCATTTTTCTTTTGTACAAAAATAAATGGCGGTGTTTTCAAAATGATAACTTCATTTCACTTTTTCTAAAGCAAGATTAAAATCAATCACTAAAATGAACCAACTTAACCCTTGCAGAGAGTGCCTTCCAGACAGCACCGACAACAGCACGGCTATGACATCGTATGACTTTGACAATCCAATCAATCAAGCTGATGAAGGGGTTGATGAAGAATATGAGCTTCCTGAAGAGTTAGCCAGGTTGTTGAGGCAAGAGGAAAAGGTTATCACTCCTCACCAGGAGGAGGTTGAAGTGATTAATCTTGGTACAGATGAAGACGTGAAAGAAGTTAAAATCGGGGCCTGCCTACAAGACTCAGTGAAGAGACAACTGATAGATCTGCTTCAAGAGTATGTTGATGTGTTTGCTTGGTCGTATCAAGATATGCCAGGGTTGGATACCGACATTGTTGTGCACAAGCTGCCTCTAAGGGAAGAATGCCCACCAGTGAAACAGAAGCTGCGCCGAACTCGCCCAGACATGGCTATGAAAATCAAGGAAGAGGTACAAAAGCAATGGGACGCCGGGTTCCTTGCTGTAACTAGCTATCCACCGTGGGTTGCTAACATAGTACCTGTGCCTAAGAAAGATGGCAAAGTAAGGATGTGTGTTGACTACCGGGATCTGAACAGAGCCAGCCCGAAAGATGACTTCCCATTACCTCACATTGATGTATTGGTGGATAACACGGCTCAGTTCTCGGTATTCTCCTTCATGGACGGATTTTCAGGATATAATCAGATCAAGATGTCACCTGAAGACATGGAGAAGACAACATTCATCACACCTTGGGGCACATTCTGTTACAAAGTGATGCCATTCGGACTGAAGAATGCTGGTGCAACATATCAACGGGCTATGGTGACATTATTCCACGATATGATCCATAAGGAAATCGAGTGTTATGTGGATGATATGATCGCCAAGTCCCTTACAGAGGAAGAACACCTAGTAAATCTGCTGAAGTTGTTCAAGCGCCTGAGGAAGTACCAACTAAAGCTAAACCCCAACAAATGCACATTCGGGGTGCGATCTGGTAAGTTGCTGGGTTTTATCGTAAGCGAGAAAGGGATTGAAGTTGACCCTGATAAAGTCAAGGCTATTCGAGAGATGCCTGCACCGAGGACTGAGAAAGAAGTTCGAGGGTTCTTAGGTCGATTGAACTACATTTCAAGGTTCATATCTCACCTTACAGCAACCTGTGAACCCTTGTTCAAGCTATTAAGAAAAGAACAAACGGTCAGGTGGAACGAAGATTTCCAGAAAGCTTTTGACAAGATCAAGGAGTATTTGCAAGAACCTCCAATCCTTATGCCGCCAGTTGAAGGAAGACCTCTGATTATGTACTTAACAGTATTAGAAGAATCAATGGGGTGTGTGCTGGGCCAGCATGACGAGTCTGGTCGAAAAGAGTATGCAATATACTACCTAAGCAAAAAGTTTACCGACTGTGAACAACGTTATTCACTGCTCGAGAAAACTTGCTGTGCTTTAGCGTGGGCTTCTCGCCGACTGAGACAGTATATGCTGACCCACACTACTTTGTTGATCTCAAAGATGGATCCAGTTAAGTACATTTTCGAGAAGCCAGCTCTTACCGGAAGGGTTGCAAGATGGCAGATGATTCTCACGGAATACGACATACAATACACATCTCAGAAAGCCATCAAAGGCAGTGTACTATCTGAATATCTTGCTGAGCAACCCATTGATGACTACCAGCCTATGAGGTTTGACTTCCCTGATGAAGACATCATGTTCATTAAAGCAAAAGATCGTGAAGAGCCTATTCACACTGAAGGGCCTGACCCGGAAGAAGAATGGATTATGATGTTTGACGGGGCTGTTAACATGAATGGTCGTGGTGTTGGTGCAGTACTCATCACACCTAAAGGAGTTCACATGCCTTTCTCGGCAAAACTCACTTTCAAATGCACTAACAACGAAGCTGAATACGAAGCCTGCATTATGGGTCTTGAGGAAGCCATTGACCTCAGGATCAAGACATTGACCGTATTCGGAGATTCAGCTTTGGTAGTCAATCAAACCAACGGGAAATGGTACACCCACCAGGATCATCTGATACCTTACAGGGATTATACAAGAAGGTTATTGACTTTCTTCACAACAGTCAAGCTTGAGTATATCCCTCGGGACGAGAACCAGTTTGCAGATGCTCTTGCTACCATTTCGTCCATGATCAAAGTTCAAGCCGCCAACTTTGTACCTCAGATTTCAGTGTCTAGACTTGATAGACCAGCATATGTATTCGCAGCAGATGTTATCAAGGATGATAAGCCTTGGTTTCATGACATCAAGTGCTTCTTGGAGGATCAAACATACCCACCTGGGGCATCTTCCAATGATAAGAAGACTTTGAGAAGGCTTGCTGGCAGTTTCTTCCTAAACACTGATGGGTCTTTATATAAGCGGAACTTTGACATGGTACTCCTCAGATGTGTTGACAAGACGGAAGCAGATTTGTTGATGCATGAAGTGCACGAAGGATCTTTTGGTACCCATGCAGGAGGGCATGCCATGGCTAAGAAGTTGTTAAGATCAGGCTATTACTGGATCACAATGGATGCAGACTGTTGTGCCTATGCCAGAAAGTGTCACAAATGCCAGATTTACGCAGATAAGGTGCATGTGCCTCCCAATCCTTTGAACATCATGTCTTCACCTTGGCCCTTTTCCATGTGGGGCATTGATATGATTGGCAAGATTGAGCCAACTGCTTCCAATGGTCACAGATTCATCCTGGTCGCCATTGACTATTTCACCAAGTGGGTTGAAGCAGCCTCATATGCAAATGTTACAAGACAAGTGGTAGCCAGATTTCTGAAGAGAGATATCATCTGTCGGTATGGAGTGCCCGAGCGAATCATTACTGATAATGGTTCCAATCTAAACAACAAAATGATGGCAGAGTTATGCCGGGACTTCAAGATCCAACATCACAATTCTTCTCCTTACAGGCCAAAGATGAATGGCGCTGTTGAGGCAGCAAATAAGAATATCAAGAAGATTGTGCAGAAGATGGTAGTCACTTACAAAGACTGGCATGAAATGCTACCGTTTGCCTTGCATGGGTACCGTACGTCAATCAGAACATCCACTGGGGCAACGCCGTATCAGCTTGTGTATGGTATGGAAGCAGTCTTACCAGTTGAAGTTGAACTACCCTCTCTACGGGTACTAATGGATGTTAAACTGAGTGAAGCAGAATGGGTTCGGGCCCGATACGAACAACTGAGTCTGATCGAAGAGAAAAGATTGGCTGCAATCTGTCATGGGCAGTTATATCAGAAGAGAATGAAGAAGGCTTTCGATCAGAAAGTCAGGCACCGAGAGTACCAAGTAGGAGATCTCGTGCTGAAGAGAATCCCCCCTCCTCATACAGACCACAGGGGCAAGTGGACTCCAAATTATGAAGGACCATTTGTTGTAAAGAAGGTTTTCTCTGGTGGAGCACTGATGCTCAGCACCATGGATGGTGAAGATTTCCCGTCCCCTGTGAATTCAGATGCAGTTAAAAAATACTTCGCATAAAAATGACCCGCTGGACATAAAAACAGAATGTAAGTCCAGGCAAAAATAGGGCATCCCGGCGAGTCAAAAACAGAATAAAAGACTCGGGCAAAAATAAGGGAAATAAACAAAAATGTACACCCGCTGAGTTGAAGAGCCGCATTGGACAACTCAGGCAAAAATGGGTATCCCGATGGATTGAAAACCCGAAAGGGCGATCCATGCAAAATAAGGGAATAAGCGAACAACTGCATTCTGAATTCGTCTGTATCACTTACAACTTGGTAAGCTCCAAAGGATCAAGCTTCAATCAGAGTCAACTCTCTCCAGAAAGTAAGACGAGAAGAACGTCATTGTCATACGAGTCATAGCAGAAGAGGAAGCTCCTTGAAAGCGTCGTCAGCGCTGCCAGCACTTTATTTCTCAATTTGTAACAATCTCCTCATTTCAGGAGATATGTTTCTTTGACTGTATCTTGCCAATTCAGGGCACATGAATCAATAAAATCAGATCTTCAGTCATGTTTCGTTTTTTTACATTTATGTTTTGCAAAGAATTGTCTGATATCTCTAAAAAATACAATTGCATAAGTACAGATGCCTTTCTCTAAAAATAAAAGCACATGCTTACAGGGAATATACTTACTCTCGAAAGTACTTATCTCCTATGACGGAATCCGGTAAGGGATACCTCGGGACCATCTGCGCGTTTCCTTATCTTTGCAGGATTGCAGGTATCCAGAACGCAACTTGGGGCATATAAGCTACAGTCCAGCAGGCTGGCAAATCAACAAACAGGCGTAACACTCAAGATGTTTTCTCCCCAGCCGAGTTGCCTCTCATTACTCTCCCCAGCTGAGTTACCAACATCATTCCCCAGCTGTAGTACCAACCACTATTCCTCAGCAAGATGCAAGAATCAGGGAATCATCTCCCCACAGAGCTTCAAGCCTCTATTCAGAAGAGCAACGCACGAAGAAGTCACAACGGAGAGGGAGAAAGCTTCTACAAACCCCAGCTGGGTCCCGTATTATAAGGATATGTCAATCAGTGACCTATATCCCCAAACAGATACATCATTAGATCTACCAATGATCTCATCCCCAGCTGGGATGTTCACTTCAAGTAGATCAACCAGAGATCTTCGCAGCAACGGGATCCGAATCCCGGATCTGTGCCTTTTTGCATGATCATAGCATTCGCATCATATTATCCCCCCAAAGCGTAGCATTCCGTCTAATACGGAGCATTACGGCAAAAATCAAATACATAGCATAATCATAAGTCATGTTGTGAATTGAACACTTGTAAACAATGACAACCTGTCGGCATGCAGAATATATACAGAGAAAATCCCACCAGGGTCCCAGCAAAAACAGTTGCTTCACAAATTCACAAACACCAATATATACACCTTTGGACACCCGTCCGTGTCAAATCACCAGCAGAAAGCCAAAGACATCCTCTTTGCACTCACAAATACATATATATACACTTTCTTGGCACCCGTCCGTGTCATATCCCCAGCGCAGTCGCTTACAACCCATATACTTGTTGATAATGGTATACTTTTCTCCTTTTGATACTCGTCCGTGTCACTCTCCCCAGCAGATAAAACACTTATCTATATAATACTCACTACTCATAGGTACACTTATACAGATACTCGTCCGTATCTTGTATACATCATTTATATACCCACAGATTCAACAGTAGTCCTTGTTCTTTGTTAACCAGTTGATACTCGTTCGTATCATCATCTCAGAACATTGCGTCTAGTGTTTGTTTCTACATGATACTCGTCCGTATCATAGTCTTAGGGATGCTCGTCCGCGTCTTTAATCCATACACCGTGTCAAACACTTTTGTCTTCTTGAATATAGATACTTGTCTGTGTCTATTATTCCCCAGAAGAATCCTTTCAGATACAGCACTCGTCCGTGTTCTCTGTTAACCAGTTGATACTCGTCCGTATCATCATCTCTGAACATGTGTCAGTTTGTTTCTACATGATACTCGTCCGTATCATAGTCTTAAGGATGCTCGTCCGCATCTTTAATCCGCACACAATACCAAACACTTATACCTTTTGTTTCTTGGATGTAAACGCTCGTCCGTATTTACTATATCCCCAGTAGATCGCCAACAAATTTCTTTTTTATCTAACACTCGTCCTGTGTTATGATAACCCTGAGAGCAGCCGTACCCTGCTAAGTGGTCGTCCTCCACTTCCTGATGGTCGTCCTCCGTCATGCTCATCCGATGGCCGTCTCCATCGTTGATTTTTAGCAGCCGTCCCCTGCTAGGTGGTCGTCCTCCACCTTTTGATGATCGTCCTTCATCATTTTATCCAATGGCCGTCCCCATTGTTGATTTTGGTTATCTAACACTCGTCCTGTGTTATGATAAACCTTGAGAGCAGCCGTCCCCTGCTGAGTGGTCGTCCTCCACTTCTTGATGGTCGTCCTCCATCATGCTCGTCCGATGGCCGTCCCCATCGTTGACCTTTTCTATCCGGCATTCGTCCTATGTCGCGATATTTTCGGCAGCCGTACCCTGCCAGGTGGTCGTCCTCCACCTTTGATGGCCGTCCCCATCATATTTCCTTTATTCCCAACAGAGCAGCCGTCCCCTGCTAGATGATCGTCCTTCATCTTTGATGGCCGTACCCCATCATCTGTTTATTTCATTTATTCTTTAACCCGATGGCCGTCCCCGTCGTGGTCCCTTTTCCTTTTCAGCCCGATGGCCGTCCCCATCGTTGTTTACTTTTCTTTATGAACTTGATGGCCGTCCCCGTCATGATTCATCAATTTCCAGAGAACTTTACAACTTTATCTTGATGGCCGTCCCCATCATAATATCTTTCCCCAGCTAGTCGGCCGTCCCCGTCTTAGCTTTACTTTTTATCCCCAGCATGTCGGTCGTCCCCGTCATCGCTTGGCACACCTTTCCCAGCATGTCGGCCGTCCCCGTCATTACCCAGCAGTCGTCCTCTGCTCGACGGTCGTCCTCCGTCGCCCACAATATATTTTATTTTCTCTTACAATCTATATCCCTTTTCTTCTTCATTTTGTGAGTGCAAATTTTGGACTGTCTTTGGTATTCAACCACAAGTTATCTTGTTTGGCCTGTTAAGCCGTCGCTTACAACCTGCACAACTAACTCATGTTTGAATAGGGGCAGCTGTAAACACCCCAAATTTGCCCTCGCCCATTCACACCATGGCTTGTGATCATTCTCATATGCATAAACACAACATATCATCTCATATCTCATTTTTGATTCACTGCATAGCTTCTAAGGCATCTGCACCTAGGGTTGTGATCTGAGCAATCCCAAGGCATCTTGAGCCATTCCAAAGGCCACTAATCAACTCAAAGGGGTCCATGTGTTCTCTTATATCATATTACATCCTCACAAAGTCAAAAATGCAAAGGAATCACAAGAACTAGGGTTTGAGTGGATGCAGAGCCAGGATGAACTGCACAGTTGACTGAAAATTAGGGTTTTGGTTTCAGAGGCCATAACTTCAAATTTTTTGGTCATTCTTGTTTCCATTGGTCTCTATATGGTATAGGGAGTATGCATATCAATTTTCATGAAGAAATTCCATGGGGAAGTCATCTGATCAAGGGTTGACTTTTCAGACAAGTCAGTGCAAAATCAGGGCATCTGAGGCCCCCAATGACCCAACCAATGGGTGATCTTCATCATTTTGAGTGTATATGATCTTTATTTGATCATGGAAGAAGGTTGAAGTTCATAGAAATCAAGAATTTAGGGTTTTTGCAAATGTTGACTTTTTGGGCATAGTTGACTTTTCAAGAATGCATCATTTTAGGTCATTTTTCAAGCCTTGATTCTTGATCCAAAAATGCTTCAAATGGAAAAACTTTGGTCATGAAAGTTGTAGATCTCATCTTTCCCTTTTCAAAAAGTACAAGAACATGATCAAACTCTTCTTGGATCAAAAGTTATGGTGTGACAAAGTTGGCTAAAATCATTGATTTTTAAGGCATGCCTCAAATGGAAATTTTGCAAAGTCATGAACCAATGCATTATGTGACTTCTAATCCACTTCAAACCAGCACACAAACTTTCTCTAAGTATTAAAATTCAGAATGGACCAAGAATGCCCATGGTTTTATGGTTGGTTGGACAAGAAAATCACATGTGAACCAAAAAGCCACAAGTTGCAAAACTCATGATCATTCTTCTTACAACTTGCTGCCTTGGTTACTACACTTTGCTAGCCTCTCACCTCACCTTGATGCACCAGAACCAGCCCATGTACTTGCCTAGATCATGAGCCATACTTCTCTTACACATTATTTGACTTTTTGCAAAAGTTAACTTACCAATCAATAAAGGGCATGTCTTGTCAACTGACCAATGAGAGAGAGTTATGTGGACAATTTGCAAGCAAGACATAACACAAGGCAAGGCTGAAACATCTCACACCATCACATACACAAAACACTCCATTTTTGCATAAGCCTTCGAATTTCTCTCCACAGCATACAAACACAAAAATCATCTTCACCAATCATCTCACCACACTTCATAGACTTGAAACCACCAAAGCTCAAGCCTGAAACAAGCCTGACCTGAGCTTCACCATTTCCCACCCTCAGAACCAGTTCTCTTCGAATCTCAATATCCAGCCATCAAACACCTCATCTTTCTTCACCAACAAGACAAGCATACCACAAGGAGTCAACACCACCCTTTACATTGACTTAAAACAGCCTGTGCACAAAGTCCATTTCCTGCTACACCAGAAACGGATTCCTCAAAGCAGCCTGCCTAAGTTCACTCCAGGCTTTCCATTGGCTTCAGGGGACTCAGGGAAGTTGTTCTGCATCAAAGCAAGGCCAAAAGAGCTCACATTCACAGTTCTTCACCTCAGGTAGTCTCAAACTTCAAACTTTTTAAAGCTTTGATTTTTTGTTATAAACTGAAAGTGCTTACTCTGAGGATCATTGTGATGTGTTTGGAATCTAAAATGGTGGAGAAATGAGCATTTTGTGAGTATCTGAAAGTTTGGCCCCATTTTTGTTTTGTTTCGATTCAGCTTGTTCTTGCTAGTAAAATGATGTTTGACTATTGATTTGAGTTGCTAGGAGTGTGGGGTTTGTTTCTGGGCGTTTAATTTGGCTTGGGGTGGTCTGAATCTTGTTTTAGGGTTTTGGGGTCGCCGGGGAAGACGACCGGAGCTCCCCTCCGGTCGCCTGAATCTGTTTTGCCCTAATTACAGTCATTAAGCCAGTTTGAATCTTGGGCGTTGGATGGGGTTGAATGTTTGACTTCGCGCGCGGATAGAGGGCCCAGATCACTTTGATTAGCCCTAATTCTTTTTTAGTTTTAATTAATTGCAATTAGCTCAGATGCATTCCTGGCCACAAGATCTGGCGCTGGTCAGCCAATTTGAATCTAGGACGCATCTCATCCCTCCATGCTGCATACTTTCACTTTTATTTAATTTTTATTCATTTTCTTTTCAATTAACTTGCATAATTATTTTAAGATAGCTAAAAATTCTTAAAAATTATGAAACTTTTTCCCTAAAGTTTTATTAATTTTTATGACCCAAAA
The DNA here is from genome assembly GCA_963966055.1 of Lathyrus aphaca. Taxonomy (NCBI): domain Eukaryota; kingdom Viridiplantae; phylum Streptophyta; class Magnoliopsida; order Fabales; family Fabaceae; genus Lathyrus; species Lathyrus aphaca. The sequence continues at coordinate 507,641,520 of OZ014520.1, forward strand.
ATATTTTTATTTTATTTTTTATCATTAAAAAAGTATTTTTAAATATTTAAGAGATTAATTTTAATTGATTAATGGGAATTAATTAATTAAAAATACTTTTAGGTATTTAAAAATTACAAAAAAATTCATGAAATGTTCTAAGACATTTAGAAACATTGTCCAACCTTCAAACCAAATTTCTTTTTTGATCTTGATGCATTTTAAGAATTTTTCATTGAATTAAATCATTTTTTATGCATTATTTTGATCATGAGTTCAAAAATTCATTTCTGCCTATTGGAGAAGGTTGAGACATTGATTCTTCTTGCATTGTTTTATGTTTAGCATGTAGTTTCTAGGGTTAAATGGCCATGATTTGATCTTGCATTTTCCAATTGTTTGGCATTTCTTTTGTTAAGAACCCTAAAAAACCCTAATAACTTAGAAAATTCATATCTTGAGTTTGGTTGAGAGTTGAGAGCTCCCCTTTGGGCAGTGGTTTATTATAGGTTTAGGGTTTCCTTGGATGTCATTTTCCATTTTTTATCTTAAGGTTTGCTTCTGTTTTGGGTTTTTGTTTGATGTTTGATCCATGAACCCTAATGTGGGCTTTCATTTGCATACCTCTTGCATCCCCTTGCATAACATGACTTGTCTTTGCATTTTGTGCATTCTTATGATTCATTTGACATCTTAAGACATATAGAAAGCATATTTGATCATTGCATTACATATTTGCCATGCCATTTGTCTTGTATGCTTCATAACATTTCATGCTTGTTCATGCTCCTTAACTTGCATCATTTGCATCCATGATCTTGTATGAACATCCCCATTGTCTTGCCTCATGTTTGCAGCACCTCATAACATCATAATCATCATCAACATGCTTCTGGTTTTGCTTTGCATCATACCATTTCATCTCATCTTGCATTGCATTGCATTTCTTTCTAACATTTCAGGTGGTAAGTAAACTTGGGAAGTGAATTTGCCTTCACTTCTCATACCTTTTCTTTTCATCTCTCTTGCATCCATTGCTGCATTTCTATTTGTGTTTGAGATTGAGCTTGCTCATTCTTGTTCTTCCCACTTTCCTTCTTCAAGTGACTTGACTTCTTGAATGAAGCAAGTCACTTTGCTTCTCTTGATCTTGTTCATTTGCTTCCTGGTGGTTTCTCTGAGGATCTTCTCTTGTAAACCTCACAAACTTTAGGATCAACCAAGCATGATAATGAATTAGGGTTTTGATTAGTCTCCCCTCATAATTTTTTACCTTTGTGTCTCTCTTTGAGTCTTCTCTTCTCATCTCATAATCAGGGACTAAACCCTAAAGGCTTTAAGACTTTGTGATTAAGCTTATGCCTGCATCCTTCTCTTAGGATGGAGTGTATAACTTTAATCCTAAGTGTTAAACCCTTAATGTGTTTAAATCTCTTAATCAATTCACTTAATAATCATCAAGACATCACACTTGTAACTTGGGCCTTGCATTAGGGTTCTAATTCTTCCTTAAGTGGTTAAGAAGGACTAACCCTAGTGTTAATGGACAAGTCCCCCTCAAGTTGTCTTACAAACAATAAAACTCACTTCATCATCATATCATTAACTAAAATCCACTTAATCAAAGGCTTGTTTTGTCATGATTTTAATCCCTAATCATGGATTAAGTTGAGGAGTTTTCCTCAGCTTAAACATTCTCATCTATTATCCTTCTATTAGGATGGTGTAATGAGTCTGTTTAATCCCTGATTATGGCTTAACCTCATTACTTAACACTAAACAAAAGCACCAAAAACATCTAAATAATCACAAATAGGTTAATGATTTTAATCCTATGCCAAAGGTGATTAAGTGTGAGAATCTGACTTCACACTTAAGGTATTCTCATTACCCCTAATCAGAGGGAAGATGTGATGAGTTTACTAACCCATTGGTTTAGGCTTAAGCTCATTAACTTATGACAAACTTTCAAGAGCAATAAAAGACTGAAAACTCAAAAACAAACAATAATCGTCTCCTTCGGGATTCTTTTCTCATCACCTTCACTCATAAACGAGAACTCGCTTCTTCCGTCTAATGCAAGACAGTTAGCACCTGTGCCAGACAGATCATACACTTGAGCATAGACAAGTAAGCAGTTCACCAGTCAATTTATCTTTCAGTCTCTTTGGGTCGAACTACGGTGTTCTGACTTCCTCATTGCACGAGAGGATACGTAGGCATAACTTAACGGTTATCGAACAAAAGTCTCTGTACATTCCCCCTCCTTCCAGCATTATTCTTTGAGCCTCATTATCATGAGCATCTTATTCTTGTTCTTACACTGACACTTTCATACTTCACATCACATTTCTTTACACTGACACCTGTACATCCTTTTCCAGCTCTTTTATACACAAATTGCACTGACACTACCCCTTTATAACACAAATCTTTTAAGCGTGGATCCCGTCGAGTACGACGGACAATCTGGGTGCTAATACCTTCCCAGGTTGTAACCAACCCCCTTTCTCAGTCTCTCTGGTTCGCAAACCGTCTTATCCATCTCTTTCTAGGTTTATGCAGCATTGCCTTTCCTCCGGGATAAAAATGCCTAGCTGGCGACTCTATTCATCTCCAGTGAGTTCACGGCTGTGTGTTCTCATTGTCCCTCTCGCCGACCGTTCGCGTATGTACCCTCATCTGACCCTGGTGTCACTTATTGGGAGCGACAAAATGTCATGGTAAGTCATGTTATGCAAGAGAATGCAAGATGGATGCAAATGGAAGCCCAAATTAGGGTTTATGAACCAAACATCAAACAAAAACCAAAAACAGAAGCAAACCCTAAGATAAAAAATGGAAAATGCCACTCAAAAGACCCCTAATCTTATACTAAACCAATGTCAAAAGGGGAGGTCTCAACTCTTAACCAATCTCAAGTTATGATTTTTACAAGTTATTAGGGTTTTTAGGGTTCCTAAACAAAAGAAATACCAAACAAATTGAAAATGAGGAATCAAATCAAGGCCATTTAATCTCAAAAACTACATGCTAAACACAATGCAAGGCAAGAAGAATCAATGTCCAACTCTTCCTAGGTAGGCAGAAATGATTTTTTGAACTTAGGATCAAAATAATGCACAAAAATGATTTTAATTCAATGAGAAATTCTTAAAATGCATCAAGATCAAAAAATAAATTTGGTTTGAAGGTTGGACAATGCTTCTAAATGTCTTAGAACATTTCATGAATTTTTTGGTGATTTTTAAATACCTAAAAGTATTTTTAATAAATTAATTTCCATTAATCAATTAAAAATAATCCTTTAAATATTTAAAAATACTTTTTTAATGATAAAAATAAAAATGAAAATATTTTTGTGTCTTAAAAATTAATAAAACTCATGAGAAAAAGTTTCATAATTTTTAAACAAGTTTTACTATTTTAAATAAATTATGCAAATTAAATGGAAAAAAAATGAAATAAAAGCAAATAAAAGGAGAAGTAATCAGAAGGAGAGGCCAGGATTGAGTCTGGGGAAAGCCTTGTTGACTGCGCGCGCAGATCAAAGGCTGAGATTCAAACCTCTTAATTTCAATTAATTAAATAAATTAATCCTAATTAAGAACTAATGACATGATCCAGACCACACACACGCGCGCGGGAAGCCAGATCCAAGGGTCCACATTTGAAATTTGCCCTAACCCTAATTAAATGGCTAATGACTTTCAGGCTGCCGGAGAAGACTTCCGGCCGTCTTCTCCGGCCAGCACCTTCCCTGAGAAATGCCAAATCTCACCCTAGCTCACTAAAATGAAATCTAAAAGCATGGAAATGATTCCCACTCACTCACGAACCAAAACCCCCAATCAAAACAAATTTATCATTCATGAAAAGGCTGAATCGAAACAAACAAAAACTAGGGCAGGAAAGTTTCAGGAAGCAATTAAATCCTCATTTCATCACCATTTTCAAAACTAAAGGCATATTCATGATCAGGAAGACATATAGAACAAGTTTAGAACTTAAAAATCCATTTCTGGAAAAAAAGTTCTTGAGCTACCTGAGATTCGAAGCTTTCACTCCAGCAACTTTCTGACCTCCCCTCCTTGTGAAATCCACTCCACTTGACCCCCTGGTGATGCTTGAATGCCTAGGAGAAATTTATGTTGGCTGGATGCAGAGTTTGAACAGCTTCTGCTCAAGCTCAGTTGAAAATGGCAATGGTGATTCAGGCTGTTTCTGGCAAGGGTGAAGGGTTGTTTGTGGTCCAAATGATGAGTGGAGAAGGTTTGTGAAGTTTGTTTGGATGTTTGTAAGCTGTGGAAGGTGTTTCGAAGGAAACTGCAGCTTGGGGTGAAAATGGTGAAGTGATGTTATGGCTTGTTTCAGGCCTGGTTCTTTGTTGGTTTCTACTCAATGAGGCATGGTGAGTTGATGTGTGAAGTTTGCTTGAGTGTTTGTGAGCTAGGAAGAGAGTTTCGAAGAGTTTTGCAAAATGGAGTGAGTTTGAGTATGTGATGCTAGGGAGTGTTTCAGCCTTGCTTCTTGATGTGTTTGGCTTGCTAAAGGATAGTATAAAATAATCCTATAGGTCAGATGATTTGACATGGCCTTTATTGATTGGTAAGTTCACTTTTGCCAAAAGTCCACTCTTTGTGTAAGATAGGTATGGCTTGGTTCTAGGCTAGTACAAGCATGGGGCTGGCGCAGCAAGGGTGAGGGGAAGGGCTAGCAAAGCTCAGCATCCAATGTGGCAAGTGGTAGAAAGAATGATCATGAGTTTTGCAAGTTGGTGCAACTTTGGTTCACATGTGACTTTCTCATTCCACAAGCCATGAAACATGAGAATTCTTGGTTCAATCCTGACTTTTAGAGCTCATGGAATGTTTGTGTCATGGTTTGATGTCAACTAGAGGTTACAAACAGCCTTGGTTCATGATTTTGCAAAGTTTCCATTTGGTGCATGTCTTGAAAATCAATGATTTTTGCCAACTTTGTCACACCATAACTTTTGATCCAAGAAGAATTAGATCATGTTCTTGTACTTTTTGAAAAGGGAAAAATGTATTCTACAACTTTCATGACCAAAGTTTTCCCATTTGAAGCATTTTTGGATCAAGAATCAAGGCTTGAAAAGTGACCTAAAATGACACATTCTTGAAAAGTCAACCATGCCCAAAAAGTCAACATTTGCAAAAAACTCCAAATTCTTGATTTTCGTGAACTTCAACCTTCTTCCATGATCAAATAAAGATCATATACACTCAAAATGATGAAGATCACCCATTGGTTGGGTCATTGGGGGCCTCAGATGCCCTGATTTTGCACTGACTTGTCTGAAAAGTCAACTCTTGATCAGATGACTTCCCCATGGAATTTCTTCATGAAAATTGATATGCATACTCCCTATACCATATAGAGACCAATAGAAACAAGAATGACCAAAAAATTTGGAGTTATGGCCATTGGAACCAAAACCCTAATTTTAGGTCAACTGTGCAGTCTATCCTGGCTCTGCTTCCATACAAACCTCAGTTCTTGTGATTCTTTGGAATTTTTGACTTTGAGAAGATGTATTATGATGATTGAACACACATGGATCCCTTTGAAGGGATTGGTTGCCTTTGGAGTGGCTCAAGAGGCCTTGGGATAACTCAGATCACAAACCCTAGGTGCATGTGACTTTGAACCTATGCAGTGAATCAAAAATGTGATATGGGATGGTATGATTGTGTTTATGCATATGAAATGATCATAAGCCATGGTGTGAATGGGTGAGGGCAAATTTGGGGTGTTTACAGCTGCCCCTATTCAAACATGAGTTAGCTGTGCAGGATGTAAGCGGCGGCTTATCAGGCAAACAAGAAAACTTGTGGTTGAATACCAAAGACAGTCCAAAATTTGCACTCACAGAATGAAGAAGAAAAGGGATATAGATTGTAAAAGAAAATAAAGTATATTGTAAAGTGTGGGCGACGGAGGACGACCGTCGAGCAGAGGACGACTGCCGGGTAGAGTGCAATGACGGGGACGGCCGACACGCTGGGGATAAAAGGCAAAGCCAAGACGGGGACGGCCGACTAGCTGAGAAAAATAAAATTATGATGGGGACGGCCATCAAGATAAAGCTGTAAAATTCTCTGGGAACTAATGAAACATGACGGGGACGGCCATCAAGTTCATAAAGCAAAGTAACCGACGATGGGGACGGCCATCGGGCTAAAAAGGAAAAGGGACCACGACGGGGACGGCCATCGGGTTAAAGAATAAATGAAATAAACAGATGATGAGGTACGGTCATCAAAGGTGAAGGACGATCACCTAGCAGGGGACGGCTGCTCTGTTGGGTTAAGATGAGGGACGGTCATCTAAGGTGGAGGACGACCACCTGGCAGGGTACGTCTGCCGAAAATATCGCGACATAGGACGAATGCCGGATAAAAGGTCAACGATGGGGACGGCCATCGGATGAGCATGATGGAGGACGACCATCAAGAGGTGGAGGACGACCACCTAGCAGGGGACGGCTACTCTCAAGGTTTATCATGACATAGGACGAATGCCAGATAACCAAAATCAACAATGGGGACGGCCATTGGATAAAATGATGAAGGACGATCATCAAGGGTGGAGGACGACCACCTAGCAGGGGACGGCTGCTAAAATATCAACGATGGGGACGGCCATCGGATGAGCATGACGGAGGACGACCATCAAGAAGTGGAGGACGACCACTCAGCAGGGTACGGCTGCTCTCAGGGTTTATCATAACACAGGACGAGTGTCAGATAAAAAGAAAATGCTTACTTGGCGATCTACTGGGGATATAGTGAACACGGACGAGTGTTCACAACCAAGAAAGGAAAGTATAAGTGTTTAGATGTTGTGTATAGATTAAAGATGCGGACGAGCATCCTTAAGATTATGATACGGACGAGTATCTGATAGAAACAAATACTGACGCGTGTTCAAAGATGATGATACGGACGAGTATCATCTGGTTAACAGAGAACACGGACGAGTGTTGAATCTGGAGGGACTCTTCTGGGGAATAGTTAGACACAGACGAGTATCTATATTCAAGCAGACAAAAGTGTTTGACACGGTGTATGGATTAAAGATGCGGACGAACATCCTTAAGACTATGATACGGATGAGTATCATGTAGAAACAAACACTAGACGCAATGTTCTGAGATGATGGTACGGACGAGTACCAACTGGTTAACAAAGAACAAGGACCATTGTTGAATCTGTGGGGATATGAACAGTATATACAAGATACGGACGAGTATTTGTATAAGTGTATCATGAGTAGTGAGTATGAGTATTGTTTTGTGTAGATGAGTATTTATCTGCTGGGGAGAGTGACACGGACGAGTGTCAAGAGAGAGAAGTATAATAATAACAACTATATGGGTGATCAAGGTGTAAGCGACTGCGCTGGGGATATGACACGGACGGGTGTCAAGAAAAGGGGTATACAAGCATGGGTGAGTGCAAAGAGGATGTCTTTGGCTTTTTGCTGGTGATTTGACACGGGCGGGTGTCAGGATGTATCTGTAATATGGGTGATCTTGCTTGTAAAGGGTCTTCAGGAAACTTTACTAGGGAGTGATGACACGGACGGGTGTCCAAAAGGTGTATATACTGGTGTTTGTGATTTGTGAGGCAGCTGCTTTTGCTGAGGACCCTGGTGGGGATTTTCTGCATGTTGATGAACTGTAATTATTCACAAGTGTTGATTCATAACATGGCTCATGATTATGCTATGTGTTTGATTTTTGCCGCAATGCTCCGTGTTAAAACAGAATGCTACGCTTTGTGGGTAAATATGATGCAAATGCTATGATTGTGCAAAGATACCAAACCGGGACCCGGGTCCCGTTGCTGCGAAGATCTTCGATCGATCTGTTTGAAATGGGCATCCCAGCTGGGGATGAGATCATTGGCAGACCTGGTGAGATGCATCTGCTTGGGGATACAGGTCACTGATTGACATATCCTTGTAATGAGGGACCCAGCTGGGGGTTGTAGAAGTCTTCTGTACTCTGTTGTGACTCCTTCATGCGTTGCTCTTCTGAATAGAGGCTGAGGATTCTGTGGGGAGATGATTCCCTGACTTTTGTACTTGGCTGAAGGCGAGATGGCAACTCGGCTGGGGAGAAAGAGATCATTGACTCAGTCGGGGATATAGGTTCCTTCTGCGATGCCTGGCAACTCTGATGGGGATAAATAAAGGGCAACTCAACCGGGGAAGTCATGAGGGGCAACTCAGCTGGGGAGAGAGCACTTCGGGTGCCACAATTGAGTGTTGATTTGCCGGCTTGCTGGGATGAGGCTTACATGCCCCAAATTGCGTTCTGGATACCTGCAATCCTGCAAAGATAAGGAAACTCACAAATGATCCCGATGTATCCCTTACCGGATTCCGTCATAGGAGTTAAGCACCTTCGAGAGTAAGTATATTCCCTGCAAGCATGTGTTTTTATTTTTTCTTAGAGAGAAGCATCTGTACTCGTGCAATCAGTTTTTTTTTTAGAGACATCAGACATTCTTTACAAAATAAAAATGTACAAAACGAAACATGACTGAAAAATCTGATTTTATTAATTCGTGTGCCCTGAATTGGCAAGGTACAGTCAAAGAAACAAATCCCCTGAAATGAGGAGATTGTTACAAATTGAGAAATAAAGTGCTGGCAATGTTGATGACGCTTTAAGGAGCTTCCTCTTCACTACGACTCGTATGACTTTTGACGTTCTTCCCATCTTGCTTTCTGAAGAATGTTGATTCTGATTGAAGCTTGATCCTCTCGAAGCTTACCAAGTTGTAAGTGATACAGACGAATTCAGAATGCAGTTGTTCGCTCATTCCCTTATTTTGCATGGATCGCCCTTTCGGGTTTTCAATCCATCGGGATACCCATTTTTGCCTGAGTTGTCCAATGCGGCTTTTCAACTCAGCGGGTGTACATTCTTTTGTTTATTTTCCCTTATTTTTGCCCGAGTCTTTTATTCTGTTTTTGACTCGCCGGGATGCCCTATTTTTGCCTGGACTTACATTCTGTTTTTATGTCCAGCGGGTCATTTTATGCGAAGTATTTTTTAACTGCATCTGAATTCACAGGGGACGGGAAATCTTCACCATCCATGGTGCTGAGCATCAGTGCTCCACCAGAGAAAAATTTCTTTACTACGAATGGTCCTTCATAGTTTGGAGTCCATTTGCCCCTGTGGTCTGTATGAGGAGGGAGGATTCTTTTTAACACAAGATCTCCCACTTGGTACTCTCGGTGCCTGACTTTCTGATCGAAGGCCTTCTTCATTCTTTTCTGATACAACTGCCCATGACAAATTGCAGCCAATCTCTTCTCTTCGATCAGACTCAGTTGCTCGTATCGGGCCCGAACCCACTCTGCTTCACTCAGTTTAACATCCATCAGTACTCGTAGGGAGGGTAATTCAACCTCAACAGGTAGGACTGCTTCCATACCATACACAAGCTGATACGGTGTTGCCCCAGTGGATGTCCTGATTGATGTGCGGTACCCATGCAAGGCAAACGGTAGCATCTCATGCCAGTCTTTGTACGTGACTACCATCTTCTGCACAATCTTCTTGATATTCTTATTTGCTGCCTCAACAGCGCCGTTCATCTTTGGCCTGTAAGGAGAAGAATTGTGATGTTGAATCTTGAAGTCCCGGCATAGCTCTGCCATCATTTTGTTGTTTAGATTGGAACCATTATCGGTAATGATTCGCTCGGGCACTCCATATCGACAGATGATATCTCTCTTCAGAAATCTGGCTACCACTTGTCTTGTGACGTTTGCATATGAGGCTGCTTCGACCCACTTATTGAAATTGTCAATGGCGACCAGGATGAATCTGTGGCCATTCGAAGCAGTTGGCTCAATCTTGCCGATCATATCAATGCCCCACATGGCAAAGGGCCATGGTGAAGACATGATGTTCAAAGGATTGGGAGGCACATGCACCTTATCCGCATAGATCTGGCATTTGTGGCATTTTCTGGCATAGGCACAACAGTCGGCATCCATTGTGATCCAATAATAGCCTGATCTTAACAACTTCTTAGCTATTGCATGTCCTCCAGCATGGGTACCAAAGGATCCTTCATGCACTTCATGCATCAGCAAGTCTGCTTCTGTCTTATCAACACATCTGAGGAGTACCATATCAAAGTTCCTTTTGTATAAAGACCCATCAGTGTTCAAGAAGAAACTACCAGCAAGCCTTCTCAAAGTCTTCTTATCGTTGGAAGATGCCCCAGGTGGGTATGTCTGATCCTCCAAGAAGCACTCAATGTCATGGAACCAAGGCTTATTATCTTTAACAACATCTGCTGCGAACACATATGCTGGTCTGTCGAGTCTGGACACTGAAATCTGAGGTACAAAGTTGGCAGCTTGCACTTTGATCATGGATGAAATGGTAGCAAGAGCATCTGCAAACTGATTCTCGTCCCGAGGGATATACTCAAGCTTGACTGTTGTAAAGAAAGTCAATAACCTCCTTGTATAATCCCTGTAAGGTATCAGATGATCTTGGTGGGTGTACCATTTACCATTGGTTTGATTGATTACCAAAGCTGAATCTCCGAATACAGTCAACGTCTTGATCCTGAGGTCAATGGCTTCCTCAAGACCCATAATGCAAGCTTCGTATTCAGCTTCGTTGTTAGTGCAGTTGAAAGTGAGTTTTGCCGAGAATGGCATGTGAACTCCTTTAGGTGTAATGAGTACTGCGCCAACACCACGACCATTCATATTAACAGCCCCATCAAACATCATAGTCCATTCTTCTTCCGGGTCGGGCCCTTCAGTGTGAATAGGCTCTTCACGATCTTTTGCTTTTATGAACATGATGTCTTCATCAGGGAAGTCAAACCTCATAGGCTGGTAATCATCAATAGGTTGCTCAGCAAGATATTCAGACAATACACTGCCCTTGATGGCTTTCTGAGATGTGTATTGGATGTCATATTCTGTAAGAATCATTTGCCATCTTGCAACCCGTCCGGTAAGCGCTGGCTTCTCAAATATGTACTTGACTGGGTCCATCTTTGAGATCAATAAGGTAGTTTGGGTCAGCATATACTGTCTCAGTCGGCGAGCAGCCCACGCTAAAGCACAGCAAGTTTTCTCGAGCAGTGAATAACGTTGTTCACAGTCGGTAAACTTTTTGCTTAGGTAGTATATTGCATACTCTTTTCGACCAGACTCGTCATGCTGGCCCAGCACGCACCCCATTGACTCTTCTAATACTGTCAAGTACATTATCAGAGGTCTTCCCTCAACTGGAGGCATAAGGATTGGAGGCTCTTGCAGGTATTCTTTGATCTTGTCAAATGCCTTCTGGCAGTCTTCGTTCCACCTGACTGTCTGTTCCTTTCTCAACAGCTTGAACAAAGGTTCACAGGTCGCTGTAAGGTGAGATATGAACCGCGAAATGTAGTTCAATCGACCTAAGAACCCTCGAACTTCTTTCTCAGTTTTCGGTGCAGGCATCTCTTGAATAGCTTTGACTTTATCAGGGTCAACTTCAATCCCCTTCTCGCTTACAATAAAACCCAGCAGCTTACCAGATCGCACCCCGAATGTGCATTTGTTGGGGTTCAGCTTTAGTTGGTACTTCCTCAGACGCTTGAACAACTTCAGTAGATTCACCAGGTGATCTTCCTCTGTAAGGGACTTGGCAATCATGTCATCCACATAACACTCGATTTCCTTATGGATCATATCGTGGAATAATGTTACCATAGCCCGTTGATATGTTGCACCAGCGTTCTTCAGTCCGAATGGCATCACTTTGTAACAGAACGTGCCCCAAGGTGTAATGAATGTTGTCTTCTCCATGTCTTCAGGTGACATCTTGATCTGATTATATCCTGAAAATCCGTCCATGAAGGAGAATACCGAGAACTGAGCCGTATTATCCACCAATACATCAATGTGAGGTAAAGGGAAATCATCTTTTGGACTGGCTCTGTTCAGGTCTCGGTAGTCAACACACATTCTTACTTTACCGTCCTTCTTAGGCACAGGTACTATATTAGCAACCCATGGCGGATAGCTAGTTACGGCAAGGAACCCGGCGTCCCATTGCTTTTGTACCTCTTCCTTGATTTTCATAGCCAGTTCTGGGCGAGTACGGCGTAGCTTTTGTTTGACTGGTGGGCATTCTTCCCTCAACGGCAGCTTGTGCATGACAATATCGGTATCCAACCCCGACATATCTTGGTAAGACCAAGCAAACACGTCCACATATTCTTGAAGCAGATCAATCAATTGTCTCTTCACTGAGTCTTGCAGGAAGGCCCCGATTCTAACTTCCTTTACGTCTTCATCTGTACCAAGATTGATCACTTCAACCTCCTCCTGGTGAGGGGTAATAACCTTTTCCTCTTGTCTTAACAACCTGGCTAGCTCTTCAGGAAGCTCATATTCTTCTTCAACCCCTTCATCAGCTTGATTGATTGGATTGTCAAAGTCATACGAAGTCATAGCCGTGCTGTTGTCGGTGCTGTCTGGAAGGCACTCTCTGCAAGGGTTCAGTTTGTTCATTTTAGTGATTTGATTTTAATCTTGTTTTAGAAAAAATGAAATAAAGTTGTCATTTTGAAAACATCGCCATTTATTTTTTTGTACAAAAAGAAAAATGGAAAAACAGTGAGCGGAAAAGACTCGTTTGCAAAAAGATGTCTGATATTTCATTAATTAATCTTGTTTGCACAAAAAGTACAGATGGCCCGATTACAAAATGAGTCTTGTCATCTTGGGCAAGATGCAAGACTTTGATGCATGCTATAAAAATACAGGAAATAATAATTACTCTGCTCGAGTAACTCTTATAATTTCCTGGGAAGACCAGTTTGAGATATTGCTCCCCGGGATCTTTGGACGAATCCAATTCTCCAGATTGCGTTCTTCCTCCAGCTCGTCTTCCAAACAGTTGATAGCATCAGGGGTGAGCATCCCCCCACTGACAAAACCAGGCTTCTCAGCAGCCTTTGCTTGATGTTGTTGAGTTGGTCTGTAACCCAACCCAAATTTGTCCTTCTTCTCCTCCACAGCTAAAACCTTGCCCCAGCCTTGGGCAGTTCCTTCCTCAACAACCTTCCGGGCTTGTTGGTATGATGACATGGAGATTCCAGGTACAGCAGATGTTTCATTCACATTCAAGGCTTCGAATCCTTGGCTCATCGTTTCATGGATCTCCCCATCCATCTCAATATACTTATAGGTAGCCAGGTGGCTGACAAAAATATCCTCCTCTCCACAGATTGTAACGATTTGACCCTCCCACTCGTATTTTAACTTCTGGTGAAGGGTAGAGGTCACGGCGCCAGCGACGTGAATCCATGGCCTACCCAACAAACAGCTGTAGGCAAGCTGAATGTCCATCACATAGAAGATAGTTTTAAAGGTCTGCGGGCCAATCGTTATGGGCAACTCGATCTCTCCCAGAACCGATCTCTTTGAACCATCAAAGGCTCTCACCACCAGGTTGCTGGGTCTCAATGCCAATCCATCATATTCTAGCTTCACCAGGGCCTTTTTAGGTAGGACATTGAGGGATGACCCCGTGTCTACCAGCACATGGGAAAGGACAGCACCTTTGCATTCCATGGTTATGTACAAGGCTTTGTTGTGGTTGCGGCCTTCCGTTGTCAAATCAGTATTGGTGAACCCTAGTCCGTGACTAGCATTAACATTTCCAACTACAGCTTCCAGCTGATTGACAGTGATCTCTTCAGGCACGTAAGCTGCGTGCAAGACTTTGAGTAGTGCATTCCGATGGGCCTCGGAGCACATAAGCAATGATAGGATTGAGATCTTGGAAGGCGTCTGATGAAGCTGATCCACTATTTTATAATCACTCTTTTTGATGATTCGCATGAACTCATCAACCTCTTGGTCAAAGGGTGTCTTCAAAGCTTCCTTAACAGCTTGATCTTCCTGCACAGGGCTCTTCCCCTTTGCCTTGGCAGCGGCTTCTGCTTCGGCGGTGGGCCTCTGAATTTGTGGGGCGAAGAGACGTCCGCTTCGGGTGAAGCCTCCGCCTCCTCCCACATTGTCTACTTGTAGTGCAGGGGTTGATAATTCAAAAGTGATCTTTTGTCCTTCACAGTACAAGTCAGAGCCGTAATGCCAGGGGATGGCGTTACTGCTTTCATAAGGTACTGGTCCAGGCACCGTGATAGTGACTGGACTGACCGCAGCTGTTGAAGGAACTGTAATAGTCTGTGGATCATAATAAATTGTGACTGGTGCTCTGATGGGAGCAGCACCTTCTGAGTTGTAGGCAGAGTTGTTTTCAGGATCATAGAATATGGTGACAGTTGAGACATTTTCATGATTTGTTGCTGATGTTGCAGGAGACATGGTTGGAAGAATAGATGTTGTTGTTGTAGGAGCTTCATAATGGAGTGGGGCTGGAGTTGTAGAAGGAACATTTGTTGACATCTGGTTAGTTGAAATGACAGATGAAGTACTCGTTGATGAAACCGAAGAATTGTCAGGAACAATGGTTGTTGCGGTTGTAGGAGGTTCTGAAACCGTTGCTGATGAGATTGCTGGATTTGTTGGAAATGATGTGGTGATCTGAAGCTGGCCACTCTGAATAAGGCCATCTATGCCATTCCTCAAATTATCGCACCCATTTACCGAGATATTGCAGTAAGCACAACCCAACTCACACCCCGGGAACATTTGACTTTCCAGGAGTTGAGCCTTGATTTCTACCAACGGTGTCCGGATCTGACCCACACTGGTTATTAAATAAGACGGTTTGTCTTCTTCAATAGCGTTAATTCTGGGACCACCGTGGTTCGGCATTGGGTTCTTATTGACATTGGGTGGGGGTGCGAAATTCAAAGCCTTTGAGTCTACCAGGTCTTGTACCTTCATGTGCAGAGCTCTGCATTTTTCTGTACTGTGGCCAGGTGCGTTTGAATGGAAGGCACATCTGGCGTTGGAGTCATAGTTCCTGGGTAGACTGTTGGGATCTGGAGGTGCCAGCGTCCTTAGCTCAACTAGGTTGAGTTTCAGGAGTTGTGGCAGCAATGTAGCATATGGCATAGGGATCGGATCGATCACCCTATTAGCTTGAGATGGCCTCTGCTGAAATGGCCTTTGTTGACTGTTGTTGTTGTTGGTGTTGTTGTAATTTCTCGGAGGATACGGATTTTGTTGGTGGTACTGAGGTTGTTGCTGATAGTTTTGCTGCGGAGGTTGATAAACTGGTTGAGGATGAGCTGGTGCGGGGATGGTGACTGCTGCTACAGACCTGTGAACATACTGGGGTCTGCCCCTGTTGGTGTGGATGGCATTGGTCTCGCCAGTTCTTCTTGGGCCTGCAAAAGGCTTCCTTGTACTACCGGACGAGCTTGCACCGCTGTCTGAGATTTTACCCATCTTCAATAAGCTTTCAATTCTCTCCCCAGCTATGACAACATCCGCAAAGCTAGTGGAAGAGAAAGCAGCCAGCCTGTCAATGTAAGTCCCCTGAAGGGTGTTCATAAACATATCTGCCATCTCCCTTTCAGACATAGGTGGTTGAACAGCAGCAGCCAATTGCCTCCATCTCTGTGCATATTCTCGGAAACTCTCCCTTGACGACTGTGACATTCCCATTAGGAGAGTCCTGTTGGGTGCCATGTATAAGTTGTACTGATACTGTCTGATGAAGGCTTCTGCCAAGTCCTTCCAGCATCTAATAGTTGCCCTTGTCAAGTGAGAGTACCATTCTCTTGACGCTCCAGTCAAGCTGTCTTCGAAATAGAACATCCAGAGCTTCTCATCCATAGTATAGGCCTTTAGCCTCCCCAAAAATGATTGTAAATGAGTCCGGGGACATGAAGTCCCGTTGTATTTTTCAAAACAAGGAGGCTTGAACTTATGGGGAATCCTGACCCCGTCTACCAAGCCCATGTCCATGACGTCAAAGCCCAAAGAATTTTGAGACTCTAAGGATCTCAACTTCTCAGCTATCTCATCCAGTCTTCTATCATAAGCTTCTTCCCCAGCACCCATTACTGTGAATTGATCCTCTTGGGGGTCTTCTTGAAGTACCCTGGCTGCAGTGGCAGTCCCTTGAACATTTGCAGGGATGTTGACCTCAGGATGGAGGTGTGGTCCAAATACAGGGGGGTTAACATGGGGTTGGACCCTTTCATTGTTGCTGGTGTCGGCAGTCCCTATATGTGGATATTCTTGATTTTGCCTTTCCACCATGGCCCTCAATCTTTCCTGGCTCTGAGCCATGTTGTTCATCACTTCCATAAACTGAGTCATTTGATTCCTCATCTCTAGCCTTTCATTCGCCATTTGATTTCTGACCTCAGTAAGGTCCTGCTGCATCTGATCCATTTGAATGCCCGGAAGATTGTTACGGGTCGGATAACGGTGCGGACGGTTGAGGGGAAAAACCCGGCGCCGAGCAATAATTCCTGAACATCACAATAGAGTTTAGCAACAATAAAACAAAAACCTACAAAACAAACAAAGGGTTAGCATGCAATGCAGTTATGCTTATTTGTTCTCAAGGTATCCGGTTTGGCATTCAATTTTGACCCTTCCAGGCCCTTGAAGATGCTGTTGATGTTGCTTTCGAAGTGAAACTTGGGTGGAACAAACTAACACATATATTACAAAAGTAAAATGGTACATAGTTTGTTTACAAACACAAGCCCTCTGAGGGGTCAAAATACATCAAAAGAAAATAAAAGTACAATGAATGAAAGCAACAACAAGCAAATGGTCAAACACCAAGGCCAAACTCATCCTCACGAACTTCCTTGAGAAGTGCTTCGGTCACAGGATCAGCTGGACGCTCCGTGAGATTCCTGATGAGGAGATTCCGGGTTGTAACAGCTGTAGTGAGCTTCTTGTGCTGAGTTTGGTCCTTTGACCTCTTTACTCCAGCTTTGATCTTAAGCTCTGATATCTCCCTCTGGGCTGCTGCCAGGGCTTCTTGCTGTTCTTTTGCACTGGCTTCCAGTTGCTCCATCTTGTCTTGAACTCTTTTGTCATCCAGGGTACGAGCCTCGGTGATCCTGACCCACCGGGCCTGACTCTCCTTCAAATACAAGTCTGTCCTTGCTCTCTGGAACTGGGCTTCTTTGCAAGCATTCTTCAGAATTTGTTCTCCAGCTTTGGACTTTTTGATATAATCCCCAGACTTCTCAATCTTAACCAGATGCTCCACTCTCAACTTCTCCAATCTCTCAACCTCCCTCATACCCTCACTCCTCTCTCGGAGGGTCTTCTGCAAAGCTTGAGTTAACTTCTCATTTCTTTCTTTCAAACCCTCAAACTCCTCCAAACTGACAGTGGCAGGTGGTGCTGAAGATGATTCAGGCATATCTTCTATAGTAAAGGGCATCCCAGAGAATTGGGCCCTGGCACGGGACCATTCATAATATTGTGCTGATGCCACATTGCTGCACTTCCCCAAAATGGTTACTCCCTTGGTTTGAACATTGTCCCAGGCCCAGGCTGCTTGCCTAACAGTAGCCAGATTAATCTTGTTCTCACAATAGAGAGTCTCAACCAAGTCCTGTGCCTTAGGAGTATGGACCAGTGCATAGCCCAGTTGCCTTCTGAACAGCAGAGGGTTGTAATTAATACTACCCTTAACTCCTATTAGGGGCACATTGGGAAAATGCCCACAGCTGGTGATGATATCCCTGCCCTTGGTGCTTTGAGTGCACCATCTGATATCGGCTGAAGTTAGAGCAGTGAGTCTCTTAGCCCAGTTACTCTGCTGATGAGGGTTCAAAAATGCATCTGTCCTGGGTAGATGCCTGAGAAGCCAAGTATGGAACAATGGAGCACAACACCTCACTAATCTTCCCCTCTGCTTTTCATTCCTCTGATGCACTGAATAGTAGAGATCTCCCAATAAAGTGGGCACGGGGTTCTGCAAGATGAAAAGATGGACTGCATTCTTGCTAATAAATCGAGGCTCATCTGCAAACAATACAGCTCCATATATACTCAAAGCCAATAAAGCACAGACAGCTTTCCACTCTCCTAGAGAAGCTTTCAAGGTAGCTTGAGAGATCAAGAAGTCCAGATGAAAACCAGGAATTCCAGCTTTAGAGGTCATATGCTGCTCAATCAGGACAGGTTCCAGATGCAGAGCCTTTGCTACTTCTCCATTACTAGGAAAGACCATCTCAGGGTTGAAAGGGATTCCACCCCTGATAGGCATACCAATCAATGAAGAGTACTCTTCCAATAGAGGGCCCAACTGAAAGTCTTGAAAAGTAAAACATCTCAACGGGGGATCATAAAATTGAATGCAAGTGTGGATCAGGCTTCTCTGTGATGGGTCCAGATCCATAACCAAATCAAGTATATCTCCATAGTTTTCCCTGAACAAGGATATCTGATCTGGAGTGATCAGGGTCTGAATCCTCCTGATGTCAGATAGCTCTGGCTGGAAGAAGTGATAGGTGATGTTGCTCTTTTTAGGAGCCATGATGCTGAGACTGAGTAGAGACAGGTGCTGATGATAACACTGAAGAATGGGCCACTGATTGGCTGGTGCAGGTGATAGCTGAAGCAGATGCTGGTGAAGATGGGTCAATACTGAAGATGGGGTCAAAACCAAAACCAAATGAAGGTGGATACCCTGAAACACAAATAAGCAAATGTCAATATGATGCAATGATTATGTGTGCAAATGATATGCAAGGGTTTGTAACTGAGCTGGATCTGATCAAAACTCTGATATAGGTCCATGTCATATTCAAGAATACCAGATGGAGGTCTATAAATCCAGTAACCAAGGTAGGGGACTCAAATAAAGAGCCACATGTCCAGGGTTTTAGAATCACAAGAACTGTCCCAAAATGGAGTACTCTTAACAAACAAAGTAACAAGGTATTCTGAGGCCAAGGTACCTGCAAACCTGTAAACAACCCAACCCCCTCACAGGTAGTGTTCTAGAACAAGGATCCTCAGACTTGGATCAGTTATGAGAAGTGTAAACACTTCTAACCCGGAGGTGCAGCGTTTACAATAACCATAACAATTCCTCCTCTAATTCACCTCAGTTTCTGAAGGTCAATACTAAAGGGTCATCCAGACTTAGCAGGCTTCCCAGATAGCCCTAGCATTGCAGGAAATCTGCAACACAGAGTTCTCAAGAAGAAACCCATATCTGAACCGTGTTTCATATTCCCGCACCAGACCGAGATGGAATGGGAAAGAATATGATTCACTCTAGCCTAGGTGTCACTCAGGTCCCAGGTATAGGACCTTAACTCTCAATAGAACCCCACCCACCAAAGTAAAACCAGATCCAGCCAGACAGCATGACAGTATGATATATATAAAGCAGTAAAGAAAGCAAATAAACAGCTGTACATAAAGCAAAAATAAATACAAATATAAACACAAATAAACACATAACACCCCAATAAACACAAATCAATCAAACGCTAGGAGGAACCCACAAAAAGAACCAGAAGCCCTGGTTGCAGTATAAGGGTCCCCAGCAGAGTCGCCAAGCTGTCGCTCCCGATAAATGAAGCAGGCCCAGATAAAGGTACAGACGCAAACGGTCGGCGAGAGGGACAGTGAGAACACACAGCCGTGAACTCACTGGAGATGAATAGAGTCGCCAGCTAGGCATTTTTATCCCGGAGGAAAGGCAATGCTGCATAAGCCTAGAAAGAAATGGATAAGACGGTTGCGAACCAGAGAGACTGAGAAAGGGGGTTGGTTACAACCTGGGAAGGTATTAGCACCCAGATTGTCCGCCGTACTCGACGGGATCCACGCTTGAAGGATTTGTGTTTTAAAGGGGTAGTGTCAGTGCAATCTGTGTAAAAGAGCTGGAAAAGAATGTACAGGTGTCAGTGTAAAGTGTATGAGTGATGTGAAGTATGGAAGTGTCAGTGTAAGGAAAAGAGTATGCTCAAGATCATGAGGCTTAAAAGAATGAGACTGGAAGGAGGGGGGATATACAGAGACTTTTGTTCGATAACTGTTAAGTTATGCCTACGTATCCTCTCGTGCAATGAGGAAGTCAGAACGCCGTAGTTCGACCCAAAGAGACTAAGAGATGAATTGACTTGTGGACTGCTTACTTGCCTATGCTCAAGTGTATGACCTGTCTGGCTCAGGTGCTAACTATCTTGCATTAGGCGGAAGAAGCGAGTTCTCGTTTGTGAGTGGATGAGATGAGAAAAGAATCCCGGAGGAGATGATTATTGTTTGTTTTTGTGTTTTCAGTCCTTTATTGCTTTTGAGAGTTTGTCATAAGTTAATGAGCTTAAGCCTAAACCAATGGATTTAGTAAACTCATCACATCTTCCCTCTGATTAGGGGTAATGAGAATACCTTAAGTGTGAAGTCAGCTTCTCACACTTAATCACAATGGTGTAGGGTTAGGATCATTAACCTACTTGTGATTATTTAGATGTTTTTGTTGCTTTTGTTTAGTGTTGAGTAATGAGATTAAGCCATAATCAAGGATTAAACAGACTCATTACACCATCCTAATAGAAGGATAATAGATGAGAATGTTTAAGCTGAGGAAGACTCCTCAACTTAATCCATGATTAGGGATTAAACTCATGACAAAACAAGCCTTTGATTAAGTGAATTTTATTTAATGGTATGATGATGAAGTGAGTTTTAGGGTTTATAAGACAACTTGAGGGGGACTTGTCCATTAACACTAGGGTTAGTCCTTCTTAACCAGTTAAGGAAGAATTAGAACCCTAATGCAAGGCCCAAGTTACAAGTGTGAAGTCTTGATGATTATTATGTGAATTAATTAGAGGATTTAAACACATTAAGGGTTCAACACTTAGGATTAAAGTTATACACTCCATCCTAATAGAAGGATGCAGGCATAAGCTTAATCACAAAGCCTTAAAGCCTTTAGGGTTTAGTCCCTGATTATGAGGTGAGAGGAGAAGACACAAAGAGACACAAAGGTAAAACTAAGAGGGGAAACTAATCAAAACCCTAATCATTGTCATGCTTGGTTGTTCCTAAGGTTTGTGAGGTTTTCAAGAAGAAGTCTTCAATGGAACCACCAGGAAGCAGATGAACAGGATCAAGAGAAGCAAAGTGACTTGCTTCATTCAAGAAGTCAAGTCACTTGAAGAAAGAAAGTGGGAAGAAGAAGAATGAGCAAGCTCAAACTCAAACACAAACAAAAATGCAGCAATGGATGCAAGAGAGATGAAAAGAAAAGTTATGAGAAGTGAAGGCAAATTCACTTCTCAAAGTTACTTACCACCTGAAAGGTTAGAAGAAAAATGCAATGCAATGCAAAATGGGATGAGATGACATGATGATAAACAAAACCAGAAGCATGTTGATGATGAAAATGATGCTATGAGATGCTACAAACATGAGGCAGCACATGAATATGATCACACAAGTTCATGGATGCAAATGATGCAAGCTAGGAAGCATGAACATACATGAAAAGTTATGAAGTGCACATGGCATACATCATGGCAAATATATGATGCAATGATCAAACATGCTTTCAATATGTCTTATGATGTCAAATGAATCAAATGGATGCTTGAAATGTCATGGTAAGTCATGTTATGCAAGAGAATGCAAGATGGATGCAAATGGAAGCCCAAATTAGGGTTTATGAACCAAACATCAAACAAAAACCAAAAACAGAAGCAAACCCTAAGATAAAAAATGGAAAATGCCACTCAAAAGACCCCTAATCTTATACTAAACCAATGTCAAAAGGGGAGGTCTCAACTCTTAACCAATCTCAAGTTATGATTTTTACAAGTTATTAGGGTTTTTAGGGTTCCTAAACAAAAGAAATACCAAACAAATTGAAAATGAGGAATCAAATCAAGGCCATTTAATCTCAAAAACTACATGCTAAACACAATGCAAGGCAAGAAGAATCAATGTCCAACTCTTCCTAGGTAGGCAGAAATGATTTTTTGAACTTAGGATCAAAATAATGCACAAAAATGATTTTAATTCAATGAGAAATTCTTAAAATGCATCAAGATCAAAAAATAAATTTGGTTTGAAGGTTGGACAATGCTTCTAAATGTCTTAGAACATTTCATGAATTTTTTGGTGATTTTTAAATACCTAAAAGTATTTTTAATAAATTAATTTCCATTAATCAATTAAAAATAATCCTTTAAATATTTAAAAATACTTTTTTAATGATAAAAATAAAAATGAAAATATTTTTGTGTCTTAAAAATTAATAAAACTCATGAGAAAAAGTTTCATAATTTTTAAACAAGTTTTACTATTTTAAATAAATTATGCAAATTAAATGGAAAAAAAATGAAATAAAAGCAAATAAAAGGAGAAGTAATCAGAAGGAGAGGCCAGGATTGAGTCTGGGGAAAGCCTTGTTGACTGCGCGCGCAGATCAAAGGCTGAGATTCAAACCTCTTAATTTCAATTAATTAAATAAATTAATCCTAATTAAGAACTAATGACATGATCCAGACCACACACACGCGCGCGGGAAGCCAGATCCAAGGGTCCACATTTGAAATTTGCCCTAACCCTAATTAAATGGCTAATGACTTTCAGGCTGCCGGAGAAGACTTCCGGCCGTCTTCTCCGGCCAGCACCTTCCCTGAGAAATGCCAAATCTCACCCTAGCTCACTAAAATGAAATCTAAAAGCATGGAAATGATTCCCACTCACTCACGAACCAAAATCCCCAATCAAAACAAATTTATCATTCATGAAAAGGCTGAATCGAAACAAACAAAAACTAGGGCAGGAAAGTTTCAGGAAGCAATTAAATCCTCATTTCATCACCATTTTCAAAACTAAAGGCATATTCATGATCAGGAAGACATATAGAACAAGTTTAGAACTTAAAAATCCATTTCTGGAAAAAAAGTTCTTGAGCTACCTGAGATTCGAAGCTTTCACTCCAGCAACTTTCTGACCTCCCCTCCTTGTGAAATCCACTCCACTTGACCCCCTGGTGATGCTTGAATGCCTAGGAGAAATTTATGTTGGCTGGATGCAGAGTTTGAACAGCTTCTGCTCAAGCTCAGTTGAAAATGGCAATGGTGATTCAGGCTGTTTCTGGCAAGGGTGAAGGGTTGTTTGTGGTCCAAATGATGAGTGGAGAAGGTTTGTGAAGTTTGTTTGGATGTTTGTAAGCTGTGGAAGGTGTTTCGAAGGAAACTGCAGCTTGGGGTGAAAATGGTGAAGTGATGTTATGGCTTGTTTCAGGCCTGGTTCTTTGTTGGTTTCTACTCAATGAGGCATGGTGAGTTGATGTGTGAAGTTTTCTTGAGTGTTTGTGAGCTAGGAAGAGAGTTTCGAAGAGTTTTGCAAAATGGAGTGAGTTTGAGTATGTGATGCTAGGGAGTGTTTCATCCTTGCTTCTTGATGTGTTTGGCTTGCTAAAGGATAGTATAAAATAATCCTATAGGTCAGATGATTTGACATGGCCTTTATTGATTGGTAAGTTCACTTTTGCCAAAAGTCCACTCTTTGTGTAAGAGAGGTATGGCTTGGTTCTAGGCTAGTACAAGCATGGGGCTGGCGCAGAAAGGGTGAGGGGAAGGGCTAGCAAAGCTCAGCATCCAATGTGGCAAGTGGTAGAAAGAATGATCATGAGTTTTGCAAGTTGGTGCAACTTTGGTTCACATGTGACTTTCTCATTCCACAAGCCATGAAACATGAGAATTCTTGGTTCAATCCTGACTTTTAGAGCTCATGGAATGTTTGTGTCATGGTTTGATGTCAACTAGAGGTTACAAACAGCCTTGGTTCATGATTTTGCAAAGTTTCCATTTGGTGCATGTCTTGAAAATCAATGATTTTTGCCAACTTTGTCACACCATAACTTTTGATCCAAGAAGAATTAGATCATGTTCTTGTACTTTTTGAAAAGGGAAAAATGTATTCTACAACTTTCATGACCAAAGTTTTCCCATTTGAAGCATTTTTGGATCAAGAATCAAGGCTTGAAAAGTGACCTAAAATGACACATTCTTGAAAAGTCAACCATGCCCAAAAAGTCAACATTTGCAAAAAACTCCAAATTCTTGATTTTTGTGAACTTCAACCTTCTTCCATGATCAAATAAAGATCATATACACTCAAAATGATGAAGATCACCCATTGGTTGGGTCATTGGGGGCCTCAGATGCCCTGATTTTGCACTGACTTGTCTGAAAAGTCAACTCTTGATCAGATGACTTCCCCATGGAATTTCTTCATGAAAATTGATATGCATACTCCCTATACCATATAGAGACCAATAGAAACAAGAATGACCAAAAAATTTGGAGTTATGGCCATTGGAACCAAAACCCTAATTTTAGGTCAACTGTGCAGTCTATCCTGGCTCTGCTTCCATACAAACCTCAGTTCTTGTGATTCTTTGGAATTTTTGACTTTGAGAAGATGTATTATGATGATTGAACACACATGGATCCCTTTGAAGGGATTGGTTGCCTTTGGAGTGGCTCAAGAGGCCTTGGGATAGCTCAGATCACAAACCCTAGGTGCAGGTGACTTTGAACCTATGCAGTGAATCAAAAATGTGATATGGGATGGTATGATTGTGTTTATGCATATGAAATGATCATAAGCCATGGTGTGAATGGGTGAGGGCAAATTTGGGGTGTTTACAATCCCCACACAGAATAGTTCCAAGACGGTCGCAATCTGGGTGTGGAACACATCACCACTCATCATGGTGATATACTATGGGAGTACAATGTCTGTCCATGTTAATCCTATGGTTCACTCAAGATGGGTGTTAGGCTTATCTCACAGTATTTCCCAACCCACAGAAAAAATCCAAACCAGCACAGTCCAATATATATGATACATGGAGAATAAATAATGAAAGTGGTAAATAAATGTTGTAAAGTAAAGCTGTAAATGAAAACAGTAAAGCTAAACTAAAGCACAAAACAACAAACATCTAAACATCCAAATAAACAGAAACAAACAGGCGCTAGTATTGACTCTCAAAGGGGAAACCAAAGATTATGGGTTCGATCCCCAATAGAGTCACCAGCTGTCGCTTCCGGGATTTTCATCCTAGTACAAACATGAAAGTGGCGCGGAAAAGATAGAGTCGCCAGCCAGGCATTTTTATCCTAAATGAATAGGAAAGGTAATGCTGCATAAACCGAAGAGAGAAGTAAAGGACAAGGTCCTGCGAACCAAAGATCTGGGTTCGGGAGTCGGTTATGACCTAGGAAGGTATTAGCACCCCATACCGTCCGCCGTACCCGACAAGATCCACGCTTGTTTGTCTGTTTCAAAGGGTGAGAAATAAGATGTTGTTGAACGAAAGAATTGCTAACTGGAACTGGAACTGAAATGAGAAAGGTATCTGGAAAAGAAAATGGAAAGAAATGGGTAAATATAGGGAAAATAAAGAATGTGCTCGAATGGGCCCTACCTCGCTGCCTACGTACCTCATCGGAAAAATGAGGATCAAAGTCGACGTAGTTTGCCTAACTAAGGCGGGAACTATTTATTTGTGTTTTTTATGAGTTGGAACTGCTTATGTATATACTCAGGTGTTGCAGGCTTGCCTTGAATGAGTGCGTTTACCGTCTTGCAAATGAGACAAGTCGTCGCAAGTTCACGTTGAGAGTGAATGGAATGAGAAGAGAATTACCGCAGGAAAAGACATTTGTTGTTTGTTTACTATGTTTTAGAGAAGTGATTTGATTATTTTTGTTTGTGAAACATTCTCATACTAAGACTTGTTCATCGTGGTAGATGCCTTACACCTCTCCCCTGTCGTATGAGAACATTCAACCTTTATTCGGTGTTTTATTGTTTTTCTTTATGAGATGAGAAAGAAATACTCAAATTACAAAAGGAAAAACTAAAGGGACAAATGTCGCTCCCAGGATTTTCATCCAAGTACGAACGCGAAAGTGGCACGGAAAAGGTAGAGTCGCCAGCCATGCATTTTTATCCCGAAGGAACGGGAAAGGTAATGCTGCACAAACCTAAGGAAGAAGGAAAGGACAAGGTCTTGCGAACCAAAGATCTGGGTTCGGGATTCGGTTACGACCTGGGAAGGTATTAGCACCCCAGATCGCCCACCGTACCCAATGGGATCCACACTTGCTTGTTTGTTTCAAAGGGTGAGAAATAAAGTGTTGCTGAATAAAATTGCTACTGGAACTGAAATGAGAAATGGAACCGGAATGGAAAGAAAGAGGGAAATGTAGGGAAAATAAAGAATGTGCTCGAACGGGCCCTACCCCACTGCCTACGTACCTCATAAGGAAAATGAGGATCAGAGTCGACGTAGTTCGCCTAACTAAGGAAATAATTATTTGTTTGGGTCTTTTATACCTGGAACTACGTATGTCTATGCTCAGGTGTTGCAGGCTCGTCTGGTACGAGTGCGTTTACCGTCTTGCATGCGAGACAAGTGTCGCTCCCACCAAATGACACCTGGTCAGATAGGGTACAGACGCGAACGGTCGGCGAAAGAGAGAACATGAAGATGAACTGAAAAGAGTCTCCAGCTAGGAATTTTTATCCCGAAGGAAAGGTAATGCTGCATAAACCTAAGAAAAGATGGATAAGACGGTTGCGAACCAGAGAAACTGAGAAAGGGGGTTAGTTACAACCTGGGAAGGTATTAGCACCCAGATTGTCCGTCGTACTCAACGGGATCCACGCTTGAAAGTTTGTGTTTAAAGAGGTAGTGTAAGTGCTATTTTGTGTGCTAAAGCTGGATAAAGAATGCAAGTGTCAGTGTAAAAGAGATGTGAAGTGAAGTAAAAGAGTGTCAGTGTAGGAAAAGAGTGTGAAGCTCAAGACTATGAGGCTTAAAGAAAGATGCTAGAAGAAGGGGGATATACAGAGACTTTTGTTTGATAACTGTTAAGTTATGCCTACGTATCCTCTCATGCAATGAGGAAGTCAGAACACTGTAGTTCGACTCAAAGATACTGAAAGATAAATTGACTTGTGAACTGCTTACTTGTCTATGCTCAAGTGTATGACCTTTCTGGCTCAGGTGCAAACTGTCTTGCATTAGACGGAAGAAGCGAGTTCTCGTTTGTGAGTGAAGATGATGAGAAAAGAATCCCGAAGGAGACGATTATTGTTTGTTTTTGGTATTTTCAATCTTTTATTTCTTTTTGAATTTGTCATAAGAAAATGAGCTTAAGCCTAAACCAAGGATTAATAAACTCATCACATCTTCCCTCTGATTAGGGGTAATGAGAATACCTTAGGTATGAAGTAAGCACCTCACACTTAATCACCATGATGTAGGATTAAGATCATTAACCTACTTGCAATTATTTAGATGTTTTTGGAGTTTTTGTTTAGTGTTAAGTAATGAGTTTAAGCCATAATCAAAGATTTAATGGACCCATTACACCATCCTAATAGAAGGATAATAGATGAGAACATTTAAGCTGAGAAAGGCTCCTCAACTTAATCCATGATTAGGGATTAACCTCATGACAAAAAAAAGCCTTTATTATAGTGGATTTTAACTAATGGTAAGATTAAGAAGTGAGTTTTATAGTTTGTAAGACAACTTGAGGGGGACTTGTCCATTAACACTAGGGTTAGTCCTTCTTAACCAATTAAGGAAGAATTAAAACCCTAATGCAAGGCCCAAGTTACAAGCTTGATGTCTTAGTGATTATTAGATGGATTAATTAAAGGATTTAAACACATTAAGGGTTTAACACTTAGGATTAAAGTTATACACTCCACCCTAAGAGAAGGATGCAGGCATAACCTTAATCACAAAGCCTTAAAACCTTAAAGGTTTAATCCTTGATTATGAGGTGAGAAGAGAAGACACAAAGATGACACAAAGGTAAAACTAATGCGGGGACTAATCAAACCCTAATTGTGATAATGCTTGGATATTCCTAGGGTTCATGAGGCTTGCAAGAAATCTTCAAGAAGAGCCACCAAGGAAGAAGCAGATGAAAGGAGGAGGAGCAAAAAGAAGCAAGTCAACTTACTTCACTTAAGAAGATAAGTTGCTTGAAGAAAGAAAGAGAGAAGGGAACATGAATGAGTAAGCTCACTCTAATTCACAAGTAAAATGTCGCAATGAAGCATAAGAGAGATGAGGAGATACTATGAGAAGTGAAGGCAAATTCACTTCTCAGACACTTACCACCTGAAAAGTTAACAACAAGAAATGAAATGAAATGAAAAGGAGAAAGATACAATGATGCAAACCAAAACCAGAAGCATGATCAAAATGTAAATGATGCTGAGAGATGATGCAAATGGATGTCATGAGATGTGAATGATCATACAAGCAATGAAGATGCAAATGAAACATGAAAGGAGGCATGAAAGTTCATGAATGCATATGACATGAAATGAAATCAAAACATGGCAAATGGATGATGCAATGATTAAACATGATTCTAATGTGTCCTAAGATGTCTTATATGTCATATGGATGCACAAAATGTCATGGCAAGTTCATGTATGCAAGCATATGAAGAATGAATGCAAATGAAGGCAAAGATTAGGGTTTATGTACAAGATGTAATGCAAAATTCAAAATCAGAATCAAAACATGAAATAAAAAATTTAAAATGAAACCAAAGAGACCCTAAACCTATACAAATTCACTGCCCAAAGGGGAAGGTCAGAAGCTAAACCCTAAAGGACTTATGATTTTTCTAAGTTTCTAAGGTTTTAAGGATGATCCTAAAGGAAAAATTCCAAACAAATTGAAAATTCAAGACAAAAATGAAACAAAAATGTTTTTAGAAGCTTGAAAGTATGCATAACACAATGCAAAAAGAACCATTCACAAACTCAACTTGGATCAAAAGTTATGAATTTTTGAAGTTAGGGTTAAAAATATCCAAATTAAAGAACCCTAATTCAAATGAAAATGATCAAAGTATGATCAAAACCAAAAAGAAATTTGTCTTGTGAGTTTGTAAATGTTTGTAAATGTTTTAAAATACTCTATGAATTTTTTTGTGATTTTTGGAAACCTAAATGTTATTTTAATTCATTAATCTTCATTAATCAATTAAAATAAACATTTAAATTATTTTTAAAATGTTTTTAAAATGCAAAAAATAAAATAAAAATTGTTTTTATGTCAAGAAAATTAATTAAAGTCAACATGCAAAAAATAAATATTTTTGAGATTTTCTAGCTATTTAAAAATAAATATGCAAAACAAATAAGAAAAATATGAATAAAAATTGGATTTAATGGGAAGTCAACAGATCAAAGGGCCAGCATTTAAATGGAACGCGCGGGAGTTGACTGGCGCGTGTTTGGAGGGCTGGGATCAAACCTGGCAATTTGAATTCTTAAACATAATTAATTAAGTTAATGACTGGATTAGGGTTTTAATCAAAGAACCTGGGCCATTGGATGCGCGCGGGAAAAGGAAATCTAAGGCTCACATTCAAACTCAGCCTAAACCCTAACCCTAATTTAATCACTTTCAGATGGCCGGAGCAGTGGTTCCGGTCATCTTCTCCGGTGAGACGAAAACCAAACTTCCTCCCTAGGAAATTTCTGGAGCTCTAAAGCTCCAGATTTACTCCTCTCATCTCTCTGAATCTAACCCCAACCTCAAAGTGAATTTCTTTTCACTCAAAAGAAAGATACGAATCAAAGAAAAAAAATGGTGAAACTTTCAGACAAGCCATACATGCTCAATTCTTCATCATTTTCAAAAATAACAAGTTCAGTGTGTTCAGGGGAGCAAGCTTAAGCATTTAGAAACTTAAAACAAGAGTTTTGGAAAAATAAATTCCATGGCTACCTGAAGCGAAGCTTTCAACCCTAGAGCTTTCTGGCTGTCTTCCTGCCTCAAAACACCTCCAATGATCCCCCTCAAGAGTTTGTAAAGCTTGGTTGGAGTTTTTATGGCGTCTATGTGAAGTTTGCTGAAGTTCAGTTCAAGGAGGGGCCAGAATCGTGTTTTTGATTTGGAGTGTTTCAGGTTGTTTCAAGGGGTGGGAAATGATCAGTGGATCATGGTGAGTTGTTCTATGGAATTTGTTTTTATGTTTGTGGCTTGTGTGATCAGTTTCGAAGAAAAATGCAAAGAGGGGAGTTTTGGTGAATGTTTAGTTGTGGGAGGATCCATCTTGTGTTGTTGTGTGTGTTGATTTGCTTTAGGTCCACATAACATGTTCTGATTGGGCAGAGAGTTGTTATAGAGCAGTTTGATTGGTATGACTCAATTTGCATAAAGTCAACAAAGTTGTCCTTGGAGGTATGGGCTCATGGCAGGCCAAGGACAAGGGCATGTCCTGCACAGCTGGCTTTAGGGAGGTCCATGGAATTCAAATTTTGTAGCTAGCACAAGTGGATGTCAAGATTTGGGGCATTTTGCAATTTGTGAAGGTTTTGGCCCCTTTTAAAATACTTGATGATCAAGGCATGAAACTTGAGAATTCTTTGAGCCATTCTGAATTATAGGACATGTATGATGTTTGTGTAATGGTTAGAAGTCACTTTGAGGTCACAAATTGCCTTGGTATGAGTTTTTGCAAGTTTCCCTCTTTGGTACATAAGTGAAATTTAGTGATTTTTCCCAACTTTGCAAAGGCATAACTTGAATTATATGATGAATTAGATCAAGTTCTTATACTTTTTGAAAAGGGAATGATCCAATATACAACTTTCATGACCAAGAATTTTTCATTTGAAGCATTTTTGAATCAAAAAGAGGAGGTTGAAAAACTTTCCCAAAATGGCAAGTTTGCATTACAAGTCACTTTCCCAAAATGGCAACTTTGCAAATGGCTTGAAATTATTCAATTTTGTGAACTTCCAAACTCTTATAAGACCAAATAAATATCATATACACTCAAAATGATGGAGAAGACCCTTTGGTTGGATGATTGGGGACCTCAGATGCCCTGATTTTGCACTAACTTGCTCAAGAAGTCATCTATTGATCAGATGCCTTCTCCATTGAATTTCTTCATGAAAATTGGTATGTATGATCCTTATAACATATAGAGACCAATATATACAAGAATGACCAAAAAAAATTGTGGTTATGGCCTCTGAAACCAAAACCCTAATTTTAGGTCATCTGTGCAGTTAAACCTGGCTCTGCTTCCATACCTTTCTCAGTTCTTGTGATTTTCTGACTTCCTTGATCTTGGGAGGATATAATATGATGCTTAAACATACATGTACCCTATTGAGGTGATTGAAGACCTTTGGGGTGGCTCATATGGCTCATGGATTGCTCAGATCACAAACCCTAGATGCAGATGACTTTGAATCAATGTAGTGAAGCAAAAATGCAATATGATATGATATGATTGAACTTATGCAAATGAAAAGATCATAAGCCATGGTGTGAACTTAGTGAGGGAAAATTTGGGGTGTTTACAGCTGCCCCTATTCAAACATGAGTTAGCTGTGCAGGTTGTAAGCGACGAGCTTAACAGGCAAATAAGATAACTTGTGGTTGAATACCAAAGACAGTCCAAAATTTGCACTCACTGGTTGTGAAGAAGAAAAGGGATATATATTGTAAAAGGAAGTAAAGTATGATTATAAAGTGTGGACGACGGAGGACGACCGTCGAGCAGAGGACGACTACTGGGGATAAAGCAATGACGGGGACGACCGACATGCTGGGGAAATAAAGAGATTATGATGGGGATGGCCATCGAATACAGTAACATGGTTCTTTGGGGTTTTAAGGATAAAGGTAATAATGGGACGACCATCAGGTTAATGAAATAAATGATGAGGTACGATCATCAAAGGTGAAGGACGATCACCTAGCAGGGGATGACTTCTCTGTTGGGGAGAAGGATGAGGGACAGTCATCCAAGGTGAAGGACGATCACCTGGAAGGGTACGGCTGCCGAAAGTATCACGACATAGGACGAATGTCGGATAAAAAAGGTCGACGATGGGGACGGCCATCGAATAAGCATGATGAAGGGCGATTACCTAGCAGGGTATGGCTGCTCTCGGGGTTTGTTATGACATAAGACGAATGTCAGATAACAAGATCAATGATGGGGACGACTGTCGGATAAGAATGATGAAGGACGATCATCAAGAGGGTGAATGACGATAACCTAGCAGGAGACAACTGCTAAAATATCACGACGAATGTCGGATAGGAAAGGGTTCCAATAATGGAGACTCCGTTGGGGGAAGGATGAGGGACGATCATCCAAAGGTGAAGGACCATCACCTGGCAGGGTACGGCTGCCGAAAGTATCATGACATAGGACGAATGTCAGATAGAAAAGAAATTTTGCTTTTTAATAGGGATTTGCTGGGGACTCTTCTAGGGAATGGTAGACATAGACGGGTGTCTAAATTCAAGAAAGGAAAGGTATGAGTGTTTGACGCTGTGTATAGATTAAAGATGCAGACGAGCATCCTTAAGACTATGATTATGCAATATGTTTGATTTTTGCCATAATGCTCCGTATTAGACAGAATGCTACGCTCTGAGGAGAAATATGATGTAAATGCTATGATTATGCAAAGGATACCGATCCGGGATTCGGATCCTGCTACTGTGAAGATCTCTGGCCGATCTGCTTGAAGGAATATCCCAGTTGGAGATGCGATCATTGATGATTCTGCTTGGGGAAATAGGTCACTGATAGGCCTATCTTAATAATGAGGAGCCCAGCTGGGGCTGTGGAAGCTTCCGTCACTTCGTTGTGAGATCTTCAAGACATTGCTCTTCTGGATAGAGGCTGGAGCTCTGTGGGGGGATGGTTCCTTGTCTACCACTCAGATGGGGGAAAATGATCACTGAATGATCTTCCTAGAGATTTCTGCGGGGATCCTGCTGAGGATGATGAACTCAGTTGGGGAAATGAGCCCCTTCTGGTGCTGTCCTGGAGAAAGTGCCGGGGAATTGATGATTTGGCATCCTGCTGGGAAGAAGCTTTCATGCCTCGTGCTGCACTTTGAATACCTGCAATCCTGTTATGACAAAGAAACATACAAGTTCCCCGAGGTGTCTCTTACTGGATTCCATCATAGGAGTTTTAGACACTCCCGGGAGCAAATCTATTTCCTGTAAGCATGTAATTTAGAAAAGGCGCATCTGTATTTATGCAATCAATATATCAAGGATATCAGACATTTTTGCAAATGAAATAAAAATGTACAAGACGAAATGTGACTGAAAAATCTGATTTTATTAATTTGGGGCGCCCTGAATTGGCAAGTACAGTCAACGAAACAAATCCCCTGAAATGAGGAGATTGTTACAAATTTAGAAACAAAAAGTGCTGGCAATGTTGATGACGCTTCAATGAACTTCCCTTTTTCTATGACCCGTATGACTTTTGACGTTCTTCTCATCTTGCTTTATGAAGAAGGCTGATTCTGACCGAGGCTTTAACCTTTTGAAGTGATATAGACGAATTCAAGATGCAGTTATTCGCTTATTCCCTTATTTTGCGTGGATCGCCCTTTCGGGTTTTCAATCCACCGGGATAACCATTTTTGCCTGAGCTGTCCAATGTGGCTTTTCAACTCAGCGGGTGTACATTTTTTATTTATTTTTCCTTATTTTTGCCCGAGTCTTTTATTCTGTTTTCGACTCGCCGGGATGCCCTATTTTTGCCTTGACTTACATTCTGTTTTTATGTCCAGCGGGTCATTTTATGCGAAGTATTTTTTAACTGCATCTGAATTCACAGGGGATAAGAAATCTTCACCATCCATAGTACTGAGCATCAGCGCTCCACCGGAGAAAACTTTCTTTACTATGAACGGACCATCATAATTCGGAGTCCACTTGCCCCTATGGTCTGTATGAGGAGGAAGGAGTCTTTTCAGCACAAGATCTCCTACTTGGTATTCCTGAAGCCCGACTTTCTGATCGAAGGCTTTCTTCATTCTCTTCTGATACAGCTGCCCATGCCAGATTGCAGCTAATCTCTTCTCTTCGATCAGATTCAGTTGTTCGTATCGGGATCAGACCCATTCTGTTTCATTTAGTTTGACATCCATTAGTACCCGCAAGGAGGGTAATTCAACTTCAACATGTAGGACTGCCTCCATACCATACACAAGCTGATACAGTGTTGCCCCAGTGGATGTTCTGATTGATGTACGGTACCCATGTAAGGCAAATGGTAGCATTTCATGCCAGTCTTTGTAGGTGACCACCATCTTCTGCACAATCTTCTTGATATTCTTGTTAGCCGCCTCTACAGCACCATTCATCTTTGGCATGTAAGGAAAAGAGTTGTGATGTTGGATCTTGAAGTCCCGACACAGTTCTGCCATCATTTTATTGTTCAGATTGGAACCATTATCAATAATGATTCGCTCGGGCACTCCATACCGACAAATGATATCTCTCTTCAGGAATCGGGCTACCACTTGCCTGGTGACATTTGCATATGAAGCTGCTTCAACCCACTTGGTAAAATAGTCAATGGCTACCAGGATGAATCTGTGGCCATTTGAAGCAGTCGGCTCAATATTTCCAATCATATCTATGCCCACATGTCAAAGGGCCAAGGTGAAGACATCACATTCAGAGGATTTGGAGGCACATGCACTTTATCTGCATAAATATGGCATTTATGACATTTCCTGGCATAAGCACAACAGTCTTCATCCATTGTGATCCAGTAATAGCCTGATCTTAACAGCTTTTTAGCCATTGCATGCCCTCCGGCATGGGTACCAAAAGATCCTTCGTGCACCTCGTGCATCAACAAGCCTGCTTTTGTCTTATCAACACATCTGAGAAGTACCATATCAAAGTTTCTCTTGTACAAGGAACCATCAGCATTCAGGAAGAAACTACCAGCTAGCCTTCTTAATTTCTTCTTATCATTGGAAGATGCCCCAGGTGGGTATGTTTGATCCTCCAAGAAGCGTTTGATGTCATAGAACCAAGGCTTATCATCTTTAGCAATGTCTACTGAGAATACGTATGCTGGTCTGTCAAGTCTGGACACTAAAATCCGAGGCACAAAGTTGGCAGCTTGAATTTTGATCATGGATGATATGGTAGCCAGAGCATCTGCAAACTGGTTTTCATCTCGAGGGATATACTCAAGTTTGACTGTGGTGAAGAATGTGAGTAACCTCCTTGTATAATCCCGGTATGGAATCAGATGCTCCTGGTGAGTGTACCATTTGTCGTTGGTTTGATTTATTACCAGAGCTGAATCTCCGTATACGGTTAACGTCTTGATCCTGAGGTCAATGGATTCCTCAAGACCCATAATGCAAGCTTCGTATTCAGCTTCATTGTTAGTGCAGTTAAAGGTGAGTTTTGCCGAGAAAGGCATGTGAACTCCCTTAGGTGTAATGAGCACTGCACCAACACCACGACCATTCATATTAACAGCCCCATCAAACATCATAGTCCATTCTTCTTCTGGGTCAGGCCCTTCAGTATGAATAGGCTCTTCATGATCTTTTGTTTTTATGAACATGATGTCTTCATTAGGGAAGTCAAATCTCATAGGCTGGTAATCATCAATGGGCTGCTCAGCAAGATAATCAGACAATACACTGCCTTTGATGGCCTTTTGAGATGTGTACTGAATGTCATATTCTGTGAGAATCATTTGCCATCTTGCAACTCGTCCAGTAAGTGCTGGCTTCTCAAATATATACTTGACTGGGTCCATCTTTGAGATCAATAAGATTGTGTGGGTCAACATATACTGCCTTAGTCGGCGAGCAGCCCACGCTAAAGCACATCAAGTTTTCTCGAGCAGTGAATAACGTTGTTCACAGTCGGTAAACTTTTTGCTTAGGTAGTATATTGCATACTCTTTTCGACCAGACTCGTCATGCTGGCCCAACACACACCCCATTGACTCTTCCAATACTGTCAAGTACATGATTAGAGGTCTTCCTTCAATTGGAGGCATAAGGATTGGAGGCTCTTGTAAGTATTCCTTGATTTTGTCAAAATCCCTTTGGCAGTCTTCATTCCACCTGACCGTTTGTTCTTTTCTTAACAACTTGAACAGAGGCTCACAAGTTGCTGTAAGGTGAGATATGAACCTTGAAATGTAGTTCAGTCTACCTAGGAACCCTCAAACTTCTTTTTCAGTCCTCGGTGCAGGCATTTCTTGAATGGCTTTGACTTTGTCAGGGTCAATTTCAATTCCCTTCTCACTTACAATAAATCCCAGCAGCTTACCAGATCGCACCCCGAATGTGCATTTGTTGGGGTTTAACTTCAATTGGTACTTCCTCAGACGCTTGAATAGCTTCAACAGATTCACCAGGTGGCCTTCTTCTATGAGGGACTTGGCAATCATGTCATCCACATAACATTCAATTTCCTTACGGATCATGTCATGGAATAATCTTACCATAGCCCGTTGATAAGTGGCACCAGCATTCTTCAGTCCGAATGGCATAACCTTATAACAGAATGTGCCCCAGGGTGTGATGAAATTTGTCTTCTCCATGTCTTCAGGTGACATCTTGATCTGATTATATCCTGAAAATCCATCCATGAAGGAGAACACTGAGAACTGAGCCGTATTGTCAACGAATACATCAATGTGAGGTAAAGGGAAGTCATCTTTCGGGCTGGCTCTGTTCAGATCCCGGTAATCCACGCACATCCTTACTTTTCCATCTTTCTTATGCATAGGTACAATGTTAGCGACCCACGGCGGGTAACTAGTCACAGCAAGGAAACCGGCGTCCCACTGTTTTTGTACCTCTTCCTTTATCTTCATTGCCATATCTGGGCGAGTACGGCGCAACTTCTGTTTTACTGGTGGACAATCTTCCTTCAGAGGCAGCTTGTGCATAACAATGTCGGTGTCCAACCCTGGCATATCTTGATAAGACCAAGCAAAAACATCCACATACTCCCGAAGCATGTCAATAAGTTGCTCTTTTACTGAATCTTGCAAACGGGCCCCGATTTTCACTTCTTTCAAGTCTTCTTCTGTACCAAGATTAACCGTTTCAACCTCCTCCTGATGAGGAGTTATAACCTTCTCCTCTTGTCTTAACAACCTGGCTAGTTCTTCAGGTAGCTCATAATCTTCTTCAACCCCTTCATCAGTTTGATTAATCGGATTGTCAAAGTCATACGATGTCATAGCAGTGTTGTTGTCGGTGCAGTCTGGAGGGTACTCTCTACAAGGGTTTAGATTTGTTCATTTTAGTGATCAGTTTTATCTTGTTTAGAAAAAAGTGAAAATGAAGTTATTATTTTGAAAAAACATTGCCATTTTATTTTTGTACAAAAAATGAAAAATGAAAAACAGTGAGCGGGAAAGAAAAGACTTATTTGCAAAAGATGTCCTGATATTCATTAATTGATCGTTTGCACAAAATACAAGATGGCCCGATTACAAAATGAGCCCTGACATCTTGGGCAAGATGCAGGACTTGATGCATGCTTAAAGACAGGAAATAATAATTACTCTGCAGGAGTAACTCTTATAATTTCCTAGGAAGACTAGTTTGAGACCTAGTTCCCCGGGATCCTTGGACGTATCCAGTTTTCCAGGTTGCGCTCGTCTTCTGACTCATCTTCCAAACTATTCACAGCATTCGGGGTGAGCATCCCCCTGCTGATAAACTTGGGCTCCGTTGCAGCCTCTGGTTGATCTTGTCGAGTTGGTCTGTAACCCAACTCGAATCGGTCTTCTTTCTTTTCAACTGGCAGCAGCTTGCCCCAACCTTGAGCGGTACCTTCCTCAACAACCTTCCGGGCCTGTTGATATGATGTGATGGAAGTTCCAGATACAGAAGATGCTTCATTGATGTTAAGGGCCTCAAACCCTTGACTCATGGTCTCGTGGATCTCCCCATCCATTTCTATGTACTTATATGTAGCCAGTTGGCTAACAAAGATGTCCTCCTCCCCACAGATGGTGATGATTTGGCCTTCCCACTCGAATTTTAACTTCTGGTGAAGGGTAGACGTAACAGCGCCAGCAGCGTGGATCCAGGGTCTACCCAACAGACAGGTGTAAGCCGGCT
Source organism: Lathyrus aphaca (assembly GCA_963966055.1). Classification (NCBI taxonomy): domain Eukaryota; kingdom Viridiplantae; phylum Streptophyta; class Magnoliopsida; order Fabales; family Fabaceae; genus Lathyrus; species Lathyrus aphaca. Next base: position 507,679,446 of record OZ014520.1, read on the forward strand.
ATATATCCATCACAAAGAAGGTAGTTTTGAAGGTTTGCGGGCCAATAAACATGGGCAGATCAATCTCTCCAAGCACTGATCTTTTAGAGTCATCAAATGCCCATACCACCAAATTACTTGGGCGTAATGCCAATCCATCATACTCCAGCTTCACTAAGGCTTTCTTTGGTAGAACATTGAGTGATGATCCGGTGTCCACCAGTACATGAGACCGAACAACACCTTTGCATTCCAAGGTGATATGCAAAGCCATGTTGTGGTTGCGTCCCTCCGTTGTTAAGTCAGCATTGGTAAAGCCCAGTCCATGAATGGTGTTGACATTTGCAACCACAGTTTCTAGCTGATTAACAGTAATCTCCTCCGGCACGTATGCTACGTGTAGGACTTTCAATAATGCGTTCCTGTGAGCCTCGAAACACATCAACAGTGATAATATGGAGATTTTGGAGGGTGTCTGGTGAAGCTGGTCCACCACCTTATAATCACTCCTTTTTATGATTCTCATGAACTCGTCTACATCTTGTTCAAAAGATGTCTTCTAAGTTTCTTTGACAGATGGCTCTTCAGATAACACATTCTTTCCTTTTGCCTTAGCAGCAGCTTCTGCTTCAGCATTAGGTCTTTGTGTTTGCGAGGCAAAAAGGCGTCCGCTTCTGGTGAAGCCACCGCCTCCCCCAACATTATCAAATTGTGGTGAAGAGGTTGATTTCTCCCCGTTGCAGTAAAGATCAGAGCCATAATGCCAAGGTATGGCATTACTGCTTTCATAAGGAACATGCCCAGGTAAAGTAATAGTAATTGGGTTGATTGTTGCAGAAGAAGGTACTGTAATGGTGTGAGGATCATAGTAGATAGTGACTGGAGATCTGACAGGAGGTGCCATAGTTTGTTGGAAATTATTGTTGGGAGGAACGTTTGATGGGTCATAGTAGATTGTAACTGTTGAAACGTCTTCATTAAATTTTGTTGGCGTTGTAGAAGATTCCTTTGGTAAAATGGATGTTGATGTTGTAGAAGAAATAGTTGTTGAAATTTGACTTGTTGAAATGATGGACGGAGTAATTGCTGGTGATGTTGATGAATCTGTAGGAATGATTGTTGTTGCTGTTGTAGGAGAATTTGCTGCAGAAGGAATGATTGTTGATGTTGCAGGAGACTCTATTGTTGTGGAGACAAGAGTTGCTTCCGGAGCTGTTGAAGTAATTTGCAAGATTCCATCTTGGATAAGGCCATCTATGCCACTCCTTAGCTTCTCACAACCATTATCAGCTGTTTTACACAATTCACAGCAGGCCCCACAGCCCGGGAACACTTGGCATCTTAAAAGTTGAACTTTGACCTCAGCCAGTGGTGTTTGAATCTGTGCAACACTATCAATCAATGTAGATGGTTGGTCCTCCTCAATAATATTAATCCTAGGCCCACCATGATTAGGCATAGGATTTTTGTTGACGTTCGGAGGAGGTGCGAAGTTGAGAGCTTTAGAATCAACCAAATCTTGAACCTTCATCTGTAAGGCCCTACACTTCTCGGTATTGTGACCAGGTGCGTTGGAGTGGAAGGCACACCTGGTATTGACATCATAATTCTTTGGGAGATTGAGAGGATCTGATGGTGCCAACGTCCTTAACTCAACCAGGTTGAGCTTCAGGAGTTGTGGCAATAAAGCAGCATAAGGCATATGGATATGGTCAATTACCCTATTTGCCTGAGATGGCCTTTGTTGAAAGGGACGCTGTTGTTGGTTGCTATTGTTGTTGTTGTAAGTTCTCTGTTGCGGAAAATGAGATGATTGCTGATAATGATGTTGTTGTTGTTGTTGAGGATATAAAGGTTGTTGTGAAATTGGAGCTGGTATGGTAACAGCTGCAACTGACCTGTGAGAATATTGGGGTCTGCCCCTGCTCGTATGAATGGAATTTGTTTCACCTGCCCTTCGGGGTCCAGCAAAAGGTTTTCTGGGATTGCTGGACGAACTTGCACTACTGTCGGAGATTTTGCCCATCTTCAAGAGACTTTCAATCCTCTCACCAGGTATGACCACATCAGCAAAACTGGTAGAGGAGAAAGCAGCAAGCCTATCAATATAAGTCCCTTGCAATGTGTTCATGAACATGTCATCCATTTCCCTTTCTGACATGGGTGGTTGGACAGAAGCAACAAGCTGTCTCCATCTTTGAGCATAATCCCGGAAGCTCTCTCTAGAAGACTGAGACATGCCCATTAGAAGAGTTTTATTGGGAGCCATGTCCAGGTTGTACTGATATTGACGAATGAAAGCCTCGGCCAAGTCCTTCCAACATCTTATGGTGGCCCTAGACAAATGCGAATACCATTCTCTCGAAGCTCCAGTCAGACTGTCCTCAAAGTAAAACATCCATAACTTTTCATCCATGGTATAAGCCTTAAGCCTACCCAAGAAAGATTTCAGATGAGTGCGAGGACAGTAGGTACCATTGTACTTTTCAAAGCATGGGGGTTTAAATTTGTGGGGAATTCTCACCCCATCTACTAGTCCCATATCCATCACATCGAAGCCCAAAGAATTATGAGATTCCAAAGATCTTAACTTTTCAGTAGTCTCGTCTAATCTTCTGTCATATACCTCATCTCCCACCCCTATAATAGTAAATTGTTCTTCCTGGGGATCCTCTTGCAGGATTCTGCCCCCAGCAGTATTACCTTGCACATTCCTCGGGATGTTACCTTCTGGATTCATATGGGGTCCATATTCTGGTGGGTCAATACGAGGCTATCCCCGTTCATTGTTGTTGGTTCTCCCTGTTCCAAGATGAGGTTCCTCAGGAGTTTGTCTTTCCACCAGCTCTCTTAACCTTTCTTGACTCTGGGCTAAGCCAGTCATCACTGCCATAAACTGAGACATCTGATTTCTCATCTCTACTCTCTCATTGGCCATCTGATTTTTGACCTCAGTCAGCTCCTGCTGTACTTGCTCCATTTGAATGTCGGGAAGGTTGTTACGAGTCGGGTACCGGTGCGTGCGGTTGACAGGTAACACTCGGCGACGAGCAATGTTTCTTGAGATCACAACAAAGTTAGAAACAATAATAATAACAAAACCAACAAAACAAAAACAAAGTTAGTATGCAATGCAGTATGCTTATTTGTTTTGCAAGGTCCGGTTTGGTTCTTGGTTTTGACCTTTCCAGACCTCGAGGAAGATGCTTGATGTTGTTGAGAGAAAAACCCAAATGAAAACAAACTAAAATATATTACAAATGATGAACAATACATAGTTTGTTTTACAATACATGCCCATCGGGGGGTCAAAATACAACAAAAGGAAAAGTACATCAAACGGAAACAAACAACATGCAAAGAATCAGACATCAAGTCCAAACTCATCTTCTCTGACCTCCTTCAGGAGTGCCTCAGTCACTGGACCAGCTGGGTGCTCTGTAATGGTCCTAATGAGGAGGTTCCTGGTAGCAATGGCAGTGGTCAGCTTCTTATGCCTGTCCTGGTCCTTTGATCTCTTCAATCCTGCTCTGAGCTTCAACTCTGATATCTCTTTCTGTGCAGCCAACAGAGCTTCCTGCTGCTTCTTCTCTATGGCCTCTAGCTGTTCAATCTTGGCTTGAGTCTTCTGGTCTTCTTGTGTACGGGCTTCAGTGATCCTGACCCATCTAGCCTGGCTCTCTCGCAGATAGTGCTCAGCCCTAGCTTTCTGAATCTTGGCCTCTTTACAAGCATTCTTCAATATCTGTTCCCCAACCCTTTCTTTCCTTATGTAGTCTTCTGTCTTCTCAATTTTTGCAAGGTGCTCAACCCTGAGCTTTTCCAATCTCTCAATGTTCACACGACCATCACTTCTTTCCCAAAGGGTCTTCTTCAAGGCTTGAGATAGCTGCTCATTCCTTTCCTTCAACTTTTCAAAATCCTCCAGGCTAACTGTTGCTGCAGGCTGTACTGTAGATGGTCCAGGTATGTCTTCCAAGGTGAAAGGCATTCTGGTAATCTGAGCCCTGGTACGGGACCAGTCTGAGTACTGAGCAGAAGTCACATTATTACATCTTCCAAGAATAGCTACCCCTTTTGTCTGGATGTTGTCCCAAGCCTAGGACGCTTGTCTGACAACAGCTGAATTAGGTTGTACTTCACAATATAAGGTCTCAGCTAAATCTTGTCCTTTGGGAGGGTGGACTAAGGCATAACCCAATTGTATCTTAAACAGTAAGGGGTTGTATTTGATGCAACCCTTTACTCCTATCAAAGGTACATTTAGGTATTTTCCACAGCTGGTGATAATTTCCTTGCCCTTGGTGCTCTGGGTGCACCATCTGATATCATCTGACGTCAAGGCAATGAACCTCTTGGCCCAATTCTTCTGCTGGTGAGGGTTCAAGAAAACATCAGACTTAGGCAGGTGTCTGAGCAGCCAGGTATAAAACAAAGGAGCACAACATCTTACTAACTTCCCCCTTTGTTTCTCATTCCTCTGGTGAATGGAGTAGTAAAAATCTCCTAGCAGTGTAGGTACTGGGTTCTTCAGAAGAAACAGATGGATGGCATTCTTGCTGACAAATTTTGGCTCATCTGCAAACAGTATAGCCCCATATATGTTGAGGGCTAACAGTGCACAAACTTCCCTCCACTCTCCCAATGAAGCCTTCAGGATGGCCTGAGAAATCAAGAAGTCCAAATGCAAACCAGGAATCCCAACTTTTGTTATCATACTTTGCTCAATAAGGGCAGGCTCGAAGTACAGTGCCCTTGCTATCTCTTCATTTCTGGGAGCTGTCATCTCTGGGTTGAAGGGGATTCCACCTCTGATAGGTACTCCAATCAATAAAGAAAACTCTTCCAGCAGAGGCCCTAACTGAAAGTCTGGAAAGGTGAAACATCTAAATGGAGGGTTATAAAACTGCAAGCATGTGTGGATCATGCTCCTTTGAGAAGGATCAAGGTCCATAACCATATCCAAGATACCTTCATAGTGTTCCCTAAACAGTGGGATGTGGTCAGGTGTGATAAGTGACTGGACCTGCCTGATACCAGTCAAAACAGGCTCAAAAAAGTGGTATGATATGTTGCTTTTCCTGGGAGTAGCCATGAGTGCTGCTGAAAAAACAGAAGATAAGTGCTGATGAAGTTCACAGACTGAGATGTTGAAGGTGGACCACTGACAGACTGGTGTTGGTGAGGGTGGAGATAACTGAAGCAGATAACTGATGAGACAGCTGAAGCAAAGGTCTATGCAGAAAAAGGAGTCAAAACCAAAACCAAGATATAATGAGGTGGATACCCTGAAAAACAAATAAACAAATGTCAAATGATGCAATGATGATATATGCAAATGATTGTAGACACCCCAAATTTGCCCTTTGGTTTTCTATCTTTGTCAGCTTTTCGTTTTGCATTCATACGCATTTTTTCATACCATTTGCATAGGCTCCTGAGACATGGGATCGTTATTTTCTGAGGATTAGGGTTTTCATGTCCCTATTTGTGGATCATCAGAAGAATACAAGGTTTTAGCTATGCAGTAATCAATGTCATCATCTTCTTATGCTCTTGTCAAAATTAGGGTTTATTTCCCTAAATTAGTGATCTTCAGGGATTTCACGTCTGCAAGGACTATTCACTAAGCATCTGACCCATCATCGGGCTATTTTCTTCTTCATCAATTTATGAGGCTGTTCTTCTTTTCTCAATATCTCAGGAGATTTCTTCAAATTCAAGTTATTCGTTTCAGTGGTTGGCTTCTCGGGCAGTGTGTATCCAAGGTTGTGATGTGAGATTCTTCAGGTTATCAAAGCAGTGGTTTGTGCGAAGTTTTGGTTTAGGATATTAGACTGTCAGTTATTCTATGCTTCTTCTGTGAATTTATTTTTCAAGAGGTTAATTCAGATTATTCAAAGTGATCCAAGAATTATTTTGTCAGAAGATGATTAATTCAGAGAGTTATTCATTTCAGTTGCGAGTTGTCTGGTGATAATTGTGTTCATTTATTTAGTGGTTGGTGAAAAAGTGCAAGTTTGAGTTTAAGTATCTATCTCGTTCCACTTTCTAGCCAAATTCATGTCCGTGTTCATTGTGTTTATCTTTTAAATTCCATTAAATTAACCATTTCATTTTCCCAATTTTTTTCCGCCATATTCACTTAACATTCAAAGTCATCCAAATTTATTTCCCAAATAATAAATCCCATTAAATCAATCCATGTCCATTTTTATTACTATCCCTCATTCACAATCATTTTTCAATTGCACGTTCATTCCTTGCCATATACAAAAGTCCATACAAAAATCATGACCCACATTTCATAAAATCTAAAGGCAGACTCATATCCTTCTTTATACCCATGACAAGGCCCATTAAGTCACAAAGAAAAAGATGTTGACCTAGGTATAAAGAGATAAGTAAACAGATCCCTAGGTTAAAAAAAAGATGATAAACAATTTGGAGACAGCCAAGGCAATCAAGGCGGCGCTCTCTCTTTTCTAAAAAAAACTTGCATACAAACCTTTCTCTTCAACACCACTGTAAAACTCATTCAACCTTCATAAAATTCATCCTTATCACACAAACTTACTCTCCATCATCTAGACTCACCTTCTTCAATCCACCATTCTGCATTAAACTTTCAACAAAATCACTCACTCTCAACCATAACACCCATTACCATCTCAAACAACCCTGTTTTCAATTTCAATCACAAAAACCTTCCGCTGCTTTGCAATCACCACTCTTCATCTTTATTCAACACAACCTACAAACTCTACGAACTTTTTTCCACTGAGCCACAAACGCGACACACTCAACAACTTCTTCGCAAACCTTCAACACTCTTCCACAACCACCAAGCCTTTCTTTACTCACCGAACCAAACCTTCCTCTCACAATAACCTTCAACCTGCTAACCATCATTCACAAACATTCTTCATCTTTTCAACATTCGTCAGTAAAAACAGAACCAAAAGCAAAACAGAAAAAGAAGAGGAGGACGAGATCGATCCGAAGTCGAGATTGAATCGAACCTGAGCGCGATTTCAGAGCGAAGGGAGTATCGACCGGCGATTTCGTGGCTGACGTGTGGTTCGCGGAGCCCTTTTTTTTGTTGTATCGGCGATAAGAGGGTTGAGACGGTGTTGAAGCATTTTGAGAAGGAGATCACCACCACGAATTGCGTTGAGATTGAAGCCGAGTCAAGCGCAATGTTCTTGTTGTGTTGGGATCGCCGTGGCGTCGATTCGAAAAGGAGAAGCATCGGCGCCAACAGGTATTAACGAGAAGAGGTTTGGGGATGGAGGGGTCACCGTCGTTTGAGTCTTTCAATGAGGATGATGTTTGCGGTTCTAACTTTTCAGCAAGGATGATGTTGTTGTTTTATATAAACCTAATACCTCCCCTGTTTCACTTCATCAGATCTTCAGTCGGGTTTTTTAAAGCTTTAAGCCCATCAGATTCTGCTACACACACCCTTGTTAGCTAAAGGCATCCCCCAGACAGCGAAGAAGGATATTGGGCCTGGAGTTAAAGGAGGCCCATGCGCCGTTTTCATTGATCAGACCCCCTGGATCCAGCGACGAAACCCTTCCTCCTTTTTAATTGTTCTTTACTTCTTCTTTTTTCTTTTAATTATGTTATTTTTGTTTCTTTTGTGTTTTATTTCCTATTTTAATCCATTGGTCCTATGATTAATTTAGTTTATTAATTTTGTTTAAGAGTTAACTTTAGAATTTTATTATATTTTTATTTATTTAATTTTGTTTATTAATTCTAATTTAGCTTTTGATTTTAATTATGATTTGATTTAATTTGGTTTATTAGAATTTGTGTTTAACCTTGGTTCTAGTTTGCGCTTGATATTTTGTAGGTTCATTGTCCAATTTCAATGAGGGCGGATGTGGCTTGATCGATGACTTTACGATTAATTCTTTCTTGTGATCTTGTTGCATTTAGACCTTGACATTTCACGAACAAATTTTGGATGTTAATCCTTGTTTCTCTCTGATTGGTCAGTTCGGATGTTGGAAGTTTACATTTAACTTTGGTCTGATATTCCGATAATGGACACTTGTGCTTGACTATTGAGATCATTCTGGACTCGATATTTTGTTATTTCTTCTTGCGATTATTGAAGAGGCAACGGACCTTCTCCGTTAGGTACCACTGAGGCCTGATTTTCCTTATTGCATGCTGCTGCATCTGGAAGTCCTACTGGTGTAGGCTCTGTTTGTGCATTACTCCATATCGCACTCTCATCTCTTTATCTTATCTCCATTTTTGCATTCTCATCTTCTTATCTTATGTCTTCTTCATCTTAATTTTTTCTTCCTCATCTTCTTTATCTCTTGCCTTGCTTGAGGTGTGCATAGGCCACCATGGAGCTTCTCCTTTCATCTTTCTCTTCTTCTTTCTTTTTTCTTTAGGATAGTGAGCCTCACTAACCTAGGACCATTCGAGCATGTGAATATTGATTAGTTCCCCACTTAGTTTTTACCTTTGTGTCTCTTTGAGTCTTCTCTTCTCATCTCATAATCAGGGACTAAACCCTAAAGGCTTTAAGGCTTTGTGATTAAGTTTATGCCTGCATCCTTCTATTAGGATGGAGTGTATAACTTTAATCCTAAGTGTTAAACCCTTAATGTGTTTAACTCCTTTAATCAATCCACTTAATAATCCTCAAGACATCAAGCTTGTAACTTGGGCCTTGCATTAGGGTTCTAATTCTTCCTTAATTGGTTAAGAAGGACTAACCCTAGTGTTAATGGACAAGTCCCCCTCAAGTTGTCTTACAAACCCTAAAACCCACTTCATCATCTTATCATTAATTAAAATCCATTTAATAAAGGCTTTGTTTTGTCATGAAGTTAATCCCTAATCATGGATTAAGTTGAGGAGCTTTCCTCAACTTAAACATTCTCATCTATTATCCTTCTATTAGGATGGTGTAATGAGTCCGTTTAATCCCTGATTATGGCTTAATCTCATTACTCAACACTAAACAAAAACACCAAAAACATCTAAATAATCACAAGTAGGTTAATGATCTTAATCCTACATCAAAGGTGATTAAGTGTGAGAAGCTGACTTCACACTTAAGGTATTCTCATTACCCCTAATCAGAGGGAAGATGTGATGAGTTTACTAAATCCATTGGTTTAGGCTTAAGCTCATTATCTTATGACAAACTTCAAAAAGCAATAAAAGACTGAAAATACAAAAAACAAACAATAATCGTCTCCTTCGGGATTCTTTTCTCATCTCATTCACTCACCAACGAGAACTCGCTTCTTCCGTCTAATGCAAGACAGTTTGCACCTGAGCCAGACAGGTCATACACTTGAGCATAGGCAAGTAAGCAGTTCATCAGTCAATTTACCTTTCAGTCTCTTTGGGTCGAACTACGGTGTTCTGACTTCCTCATTGCACGAGAGGATACGTAGGCATAACTTAACAGTTATCGAACAAAAGTCTCTGTATATTCCCCCTCTTTCCAGCTTTATTCTTTTAGCCTCATATTCTTGAGCATTGCATTCTTGTTCCTGCACTGACACTGTATATATTACACTTTGCACTTCTTTTACACTGACACCTGTACACCTTTTCCAGCTCTCTTTATACATAAATTGCACTAACACTACCCCTTTAAACACAAATCTTTTAAGCGTGGATCCCGTCGAGTACGACGGACAATATGGGTGCTAATACCTTCCCAGGTTGTAACCAACCCCCTTTCTCAGTCTCTCTGGTTCGCAACCGTCTTATCCATATCTTTTCTTAGGTTTATGCAGCATTACCTTTCCTTCGGGATAAAAATGCCTAGCTGGCGACTCTTTTTATTTCCTGTGAGTTCACTCCTGTGTGTCCTCACACCCTCCTCTCGCCGACCGTTCGCGTCTGTACCTCATTTGAGCCCAGTCTCATCTTTTGGGAGCGACAATGATATGCAAGGGTTTGTGATCAAGCTGGATCTGATCATCTGTCCTGATATAAGGCCCATGTATGTTCAAAAGTCCAGATGGAGGCTTAGAAGTCCAGTAACCAGGGTGGGGGACTCAAATAAAGAGTCACATGTCCAGGGTTAATCATAAGAACTATCCAAAGTGGAGTACTCTTAAACAAAACAGTAACAGGGTATGATGTGGCCAAGGGTTCCTGCAAACCTGTAAATAGCCCAACCCCCTCACAGGTAGTGTTCTAGAACAAGGATCCTCAGACTTGGATCAGTTATGAGAAGTGTAAACACTTCTAACCTGGAGGTACAATGTTTACAATAACCATATATGATCCTTCTCTAATTCACCTCAGCTTCTGAAGGTCATAATAAAGGTCATCCAGACTTAGCAGGCTTCCCAGATAGCCCTAGCACTACAGGAAATCTGTACCACAGAGTTCTCAAGAAGAAACCCACATCTGAACCGTGTTTCATATTCCCGCACCAGACCGAAATGGAATGGGAAAGAACATGAACAACTCTAGCCTAGGTGTCACTCAGGTCCCAGGTATAGGACCTTAAACTCTCAATGGAACCCCACCCACCAAAACAGAAAACCAGATCCAGCAAATGATAGTATGAAGTATGCAAAACTGTAAAGAAAGCAATAAATAAAGTTGTACATAAAGCAGTAAATAAAGCAAAATAAATAAACACACATAGCACATAACACCCCAGTAAACACAAATCAAACAAGCGCTAGGAGGAACCCACAAAAAGAACCAGAAGCCCTGGTTGCAATATAAGGGTCCCCAGTAGAGTCGCCAAGTTGTCGCTCCCACCAAATGACACCTGGTCAGATAGGGTACAGTTGCGAACGGTCGGTGAAAGAGAGAACTGCTGAGAATTGCCCCTGTGTGTCGCTCCCGAATATTTGCATCCCGGTGCAGACGCGAACTGTCGGCGAAAAGAGGAAATGAAGATGAAGTGAATAGAGTCTCCAGCTAGGCATTTTTATCCCGAAGGAAAGGTAATGCTGCATAAACCTAAAAAGAGATGGATAAGACGGTTGCGAACCAGAGAAACTGAGAAAGGGGGTTGGTTACAACCTGGGAAGGTATTAGCACCCAGATTGTCCGTCGTACTCAACGGGATCCACGCTTGAAAGTGTGTGTTTAAAGGGGTAGTGTCAGTTCTATTTTGTGTGCTAAAGCTGGATAAAGAATGCAAGTGTCAGTGTAAAAGAGATGTGAAGTGAAGTAAAAGAGTGTCAGTGTAGGAAAAGAGTGTGAAGCTCAAGACTATGAGGCTTAAAGAAAGATGCTGGAAGAAGGGGGATATACAGAGACTTTTGTTCGATAACTGTTAAGTTATGCCTACGTATCCTCTCGTGCAATGAGGAAGTCAGAACACCGTAGTTCGACTCAAAAAGACTGAACGATAAATTGACTTGTGAACTGCTTACTTGTCTATGCTCAAGTGTATGACCTGTCTGGCTCAGGTGCAAACTGTCTTGCATTAGACGGAAGAAGCGAGTTCTCGTTTGTGAGTGAAGATGATGAGAAAAGAATCTTTTATTGCTTTTTGAATTTGTCATAAGAAAATGAGCTTAAGCCTAAACCAAGGATTAGTAAACTCATCACATCCTCCCTCTGATTAGGGGTAATGAGAATACCTTAGGTATGAAGTAAGCACCTCACACTTAATCACCATGATGTAGGATTAAGATCATTAACCTACTTGCAATTATTTAGATGTTTTTGGAGTTTTTGTTTAGTGTTAAGTAATGAGTTTAAGCCATAATCAAAGATTTAATGGACCCATTACATCATCTTAATAGAAGAATAATAGATGAGAACATTTAAGCTGAGAAAGGCTCCTCAACTTAATCCATGATTATGGATTAACCTCATGACAAAACAAAGCCTTTATTAGAGTGTATTTTAACTAATGGTAAGATTAAGAAGTGAGTTTTATAGTTTGTAAGACAACTTGAGGGGGACTTGTCCATTAACACTAGGGTTAGTCCTTCTTAACAAATTAAGGAAGAATTAGAACCCTAATGCAAGGCCCAAGTTACAAGCTTGATGTCTTAGTGATTATTAGATGGATTGATTAAAGGATTTAAACACATTAAGGGTTTAACACTTAGGATTAAAGTTATACACTCCACCCTAAGAGAAGGATGCAGGCATAACCTTAATCACAAAGCCTTAAAACCTTAAGGGTTTAATCCTTGATTATGAGGTGAGAAGAGAAGACACAAAGATGACACAAAGGTAAAACTAATGGGGGGACTAATCAAACCCTAATTGTGATCATGCTTGGGTATTCCTAGGGTTCATGAGGCTTGCAAGAAATGTTCAAGAAGAGCCACCAAGGAAGAAGAAGATGAAAGAAGGAGGAGCAAAAAGAAGTAAGTCAACTTACTTCACTTAAGAAGATAAGTTGCTTGAAGAAAGAAAGAGAGGAGGAACATGAATGAGAAAGCTCACTCTAATTCACAAGTAAAATGCAACAATGAAGCATAAGAGAGATGAGGAGAGATTATGAGAAGTGAAGGCAAATTCACTTCTCAGACACTTACCACCTGAAAAGTTAGCAACAAGAAATGAAATGAAATGAAAAGGAGAAAGATACAATGATGCAAACCAAAACCAGAAGCATGATCAAAATGTAAATGATGCTGAGAGATGATGCAAATGGATGTCATGAGATGTGGATGATCATACAAGCAATGAAGATGCAAATGAAACATGAAAGGAGGCATGAAAGTTCATGAATGCATATGACAAGAAATGAAAGCAAAACATGGCAAATGGATGATGCAATGATTAAACATGATTCTAATGTGTCCTAAGATGTCTTATATGTCATATGGATGCACAAAATGTCATGGCAAGTTCATGTATGCAAGCATATGAAGAATGAATGCAAATGAAGGCAAAGATTAGGGTTTATGTACAAGATGTAATGCAAAATTCAAAATCAGAAGCAAAACATGAAATAAAAAATTGAAAATGGAAACAAAGAGACCCTAAACCTATACAAATTCACTGCCCAAAGGGGAAGGTCAGAAGCTAAACCCTAAAGGACTTATGATTTTTCTAAGTTTCTAAGGTGTTAAGGATGATCCTAAAGGAAAAATGCCAAACAAATTGAAAATTCAAGAAAAAAATGAAACAAAAATGTTTTTAGAAGCTTGATAGTATGCATAACACAACGCAAAAAGAACCATTCACAAACTAAACTTGGATCAAAAGTTATGAATTTTTGAAGTTAGGGTTAAAAATATCCAAATTAAAGAACCCTAATTCAAATGAAAATTATCAAAGTATGATCAAAACCAAAAAGAATTTTGTCTTGTGAGTTTGTAAATGTTTGTAAATGTTTTAAAATACTCTCTGAATTTTTTTGTGATTTTTGGAAACCTAAATGTTATTTTAATTAATTAATCTTCATTAATCAATTAAAATAAACATTTAAATTATTTTTAAAATGTTTTTAAAATGCAAAAAATAAAATAAAAATTGTTTTTATGTCAAGAAAATTAATTAAAGTCAGCATGCAAAAAATAAATATTTTTGAGATTTTCTAGCTTTAATATGCAAAACAAATAAGAAAAATATGAATAAAAATTGGATTTAATGGGAAGTCAACAGATCAAAGGGCCAGCATTTAAATGGAACGCGCGGGAGTTGACTGGCGCGTGTTTGGAGGGCTGGGATCAAACCTGGAAATTTGAATTTTTAAACATAATTAATTAAGTTAATGACTGGATTAGGGTTTTAATCAAGGAACCTGGGCCATTGGATGCGCGCGGGAAAAGGAAATCTAAGGCTCACATTCAAACTCAGCCTAAAATCTAACCCTAATTTAATCACTTTCAGATGACCGGAACAGTGGTTCCGGTCATCTTCTCCGGTGAGACGAAAACCAAACTTCCTCCCTAGGCAATTTCTGGAGCTCTAAAGCTCCAGATTTACTCCTCTCATCTCTCTGAATCTAACCCCAACCTCAAAATGAATTTCTTTTCACTCAAAAGCAAGATACGAATCAAAGAAAAAAATGGTGAAACTTTCAGACAAGCCATACATGCTCAACACTTCATCATTTTCAAAAATAACAAGTTCAGTGTGTTCAGGGGAGCAAGCTTAAGCATTTAGAAACTTAAAACAAGAGTTCTGGAAAAATAAATTCCATGGCTACCTGAAGCGAAGCTTTCAACCCTAGAGCTTTCTGGCTGTCTTCCTGCCTCAAAACACCTCCAATGATCCCCCTCAAGAGTTTTCAAAGCTTGGTTGGAGTTTATATGGCGTCTATGTGAAGTTTTCTGAAGTTCAGTTCAAGGAGGGGCCAGAATCGTGTTTTTGATTTGGAGTGTTTCAGGTTGTTTCAAGGGGTGGGAAATGATCAGTGGATCATGGTGAGTTGTTCTATGGAATTTGTTTTGATGTTTGTGGCTTGTGTGATCAGTTTCGAAGAAAAATGCAAAGAGGGGAGTTTTGGTGAATGCTGAGTTGTGGGAGGATTCAGCTTGTGTTGTTGTGTGTGTTGAGTTGCTTTAGGTCCACATAACATGTTCTGATTGGGCAAAGAGTTGTTGTGGAGCAGTTTGATTGGTATGGCTCAATTTGCATAAAGTCAACAAAGTTGTCCTTGGAGGTATGGGCTCATGGCAGGCCAAGGACAAGGGTATGTCCTGCGTAGCTGGCTTTATGGAGGTCCATGGAATTCAGATTTTGTAGCTAGCACAAGTGGATGTCAAGATTTGGGGCATTTTGCAATTTGTGAAGGTTTTGGCCCCTTTTGAAATACTTGATGATCAAGGCATGAAAATTGAGAATTCTTTGGGCCATTTTGAATTATAGGTCATGTATGATGTTTGTGTCATGGTTAGAAGTCACTTTGAGGTCACAAATTGCCTTGGTATGAGTTTTTGCAAGTTTCCCTCTTTGGTACATAAGTGAAATTTAGTGATATTTCCCAACTTTGCAAAGCCATAACTTGAATTATATGATGAATTAGATCAAGTTCTTGTACTTTTTGAAAAGGGAATGATCCAACCTACAACTTTCATGACCAAGAAATTTTCACTTGAAGCATTTTTGAATCAAAAAGAGGAGGTTGAAAAACTTTCCCAAAATGGCAAGTTTGCATTACAAGTCACTTTCCCAAAATGGAAACTTTGCAAATGGCTTGAAATTCTTCAATTTTGTGAACTTACAAACTCTTCTAATACCAAATAAAGATCATATACACTCAAAATGATGGAGAAGACCCTTTGGTTGGATGATTGGGGGCCTCAGATGCCCTGATTTTGCACTGACATGCTCAAGAAGTCATTTATTGATCAGATGCCTTCCCCATTGAATTTCTTCATGAAAATTGGTATGTATGATCCTTATAACATATAGAGATCAATAGAAACAAGAATGACAATAAAAATTGTGGTTATGGCCTCTGAAACCAAAACCCTAATTTTAGGTAATTTGTGTAGTTAAACCTGGCTCTGCTTCCATACCTTTCTCAGTTCTTGTGATTTTCTGACTTCCTTGATTTTGGGAGGATATATATGATGCTTGAACATACATGGAACCTATTGTGGTGATTGAAGACCTTTAGGGTGGCTCATATGGCTCATGGATTGCTCAGATCACAAACCCTAGATGCGGATGACTTTGAATCAATGCAGTGAAGCAAAAATGCAATATGAGATGATATGATTGAACTTATGCAAATGAAAAGATCATAAGCCATGGTGTGAACTTAGTGAGGGAAAATTTGGGGTGTTTACAGCTGCCCCTATTCAAACATGAGTTAGCTGTGCAGGTTGTAAGCGACAGGCTTAACAGGCAAACAAGATAACTTGTGATTGAATACCAAAGACAGTCCAAAATTTGCACTCACTGGTTGTGAAGAAGAAAAGGGATATAGATTGTAAAAGGAAGTAAAGTATGATTATAAAGTGCAGGCGACGGAGGGCGACCGTCGAGCAGAGGACGACTGCTGGGGATAAAGCAATGACGGGGACGACCGACATGCTGGGGAAATAAAGAGATTATGATGGGGACGGCCATCGAATACAATAACAGGGTTCTCTGGGGTTTTAAGGATAAAGGTAATGATGGGACGACCATCAGGTTAATGAAATAAATGATGAGGTACGGTCATCAAAGGTGAAGGACAATCACTTAGCAGGGGACGGCTGCTCTGTTGGGGAGAAGGATGAGGGACGGTCATCCAAGGTGAAGGACGATCACCTGGATGGGTACGGCTGCCGAAAGTATCACGACATAGGACGAATGTCGGATAAAAAAGGTCGACGATGGGGACGGCCATCGAATAAGCATGATGAAGGACGATCACCTAGCAGGGTACGGCTGCTCTCGGGGTTTGTTATGACATAAGACGAATGTCAGATAACAAGATCAATGATGGGGACGACCATCGGATAAGCATGATGAAGGACGATCATCAAGAGGGTGAATGACGATCACCTAGCAGGAGACAGCTGCTAAAATATCACGACGAATGTCAGATAGGAAAGGGTTCCAATAATGGAGACTCCGTTGGGGGAAGGATGAGGGACGATCATCCAAAGGTGAAGGACGATCACCTGGCAGGGTACGGCTGCCGAAAGTATCATGACATATGACGAATGTTAGATAGAAAAGAAATTTTGCTTTTTAATAGGGATTTGCTGGGGACTCTTCTGGGGAATGGTAGACACAGACGGGTGTCTAAATTCAAGAAAGGAAAGGTATGAGTGTTTGACGTTGTGTATAGATTAAAGATGCGGACGAGCATCCTTAAGACTATGATACGGACGAGTATCGGTAGAAACAAACGCTGACGCATGTTTAGAGATGATGATACGGACGAGTACCAACTAGTTAACAAAGAACACGGACGAGTGTTGAATCTGAGGAGTGATGTATACAAGATACGGACGAGTATTTGTATGAGTGAAAAATAAGCATGAGTGAGACACAAATGAGTGTTCAATTAGCTAGGGAGAGTATGATACGGACGAGCATCATAAGGGAAAGTGTATAAGTTATAAACTTATGAGTGTGATAGATATTCTGAAGATCTGTGGGGATAAGATGACACGGACGGGTGTCAGAAAAAGTGTATTATAAACAAGTGTTTGGTTTACAATAAGTGTTTAGGCAATCATGCTGGGGAATGGTGACACAGACGGGTTTCAAAGGAGTGTATATAAATACATCTATTTGTGGTTCATATCTGCAGGGGAATGATATGACACGGACGACTGTCGGATGAGCATATATTAATATGTATTTGTCAGTGCAAAGGGGATGCTTTGGCTTTCTGCTGGGACTGTGAGTCTATATATACATTGATGGCGGCATGTTGGTATATACAAGCATCGATTCAAAACCTGGCTTATGATTATGCAATATGTTTGATTTTTTCCGTAATGCTCTGTATTAGACAGAATGCTACGCTCTGAGGGGAAATATGATGTAAATGCTATGATTATGCAAAGGATACCGATCCGGGATTCAGATCCTGCTACTATGAAGATCTCTGGCCGATCTGCTTGAAGGAATATCCCAGCTGGGGATGCGATCATTGATGATTCAGCTTGGGGAAATAGGTCACTGATAGGCCTATCTTAATAATGAGGAGCCCAGCTAGGGCTATGGAAGCTTTCGTCACTTCGTTGTGAGATCTTCAAGACATTTCTCTTATGGATAGAGGTTGGAGCTCTGTGGGGGGATGGTTCCATGTCTACCACTCAGCTGGGGGGAAATGATCACTGAATGATCTTCCTAGAGATTTCTGCGGGGATCCTGCTGAGGATGATAAACTCAGTTGGGGAAATGAGCCCCTTCTGGTGTTGTCCTAGAGAAAGTGCTGAGGAATTGATGATTTGGCATCCTGCTGGGGAGAAGCTTTCATGCCCCGTACTGCACTTTGAATACCTGCAATCCTGTTATGACAAAGAAACATACAAGTGCCCCGAGGTGTCCCTTACTGGATTCCAATAGGAGTTTTAGACACTCCCGGGAGCAAATCTAATTCCTGTAAGCATGTAATTTAGAAAAGGCGCATCTGTATTTATGCAATCAATATATCAAGGATATCAGACATTTTTGCAAATGAAATAAAAATGTACAAGACGAAATGTGACTGAAAAATCTGATTTTATTAATTTGGGGCGCCCTGAATTGGCAAGTACAGTCAAAGAAACAAATCCCCTGAAATGAGGAGATTGTTACAAATTGAGAAACAAAAAGTGCTGGCAATGTTATGACGCTTCAGTGAGCTTCCCTTTTGCTATGACCCGTATGACTTTTGACGTTCTTCTCATCTTGCTTTCTGAAGAAGGCTAATTCTGACCGATGCTTTAACCTTTCAAAGTGATACAGACGAATTCAAGATGCAGTTATTCGCTTATTTACTTATTTTGCGTGGATCGCCCTTTCGGGTTTTCAATCCACCGCGATACCCATTTTTGCCTGAGCTGTCCAATGTGGCTTTTCAACTCAGCAGGTGTACATTTTTTGTATTTATTTTCCCTTATTTTTGCCCGAGTCTTTTATTCTGTTTTCGACTCGCCGGGATGCCTTATTTTTGCCTGGACTTACATTCTGTTTTTATGTCCAGCAGGTCATTTTATGCGAAGTATTTTTTAACTGCATCTGAATTCACAGGGGATAAGAAATCTTCACCATACATTGTACTGAGCATCAGTGCTCCACCGGAGAAAACTTTCTTTACTATGAACGGACCATCATAATTCGGAGTCCACTTGCCCCTGTGGTCTATATGAGGAGGAAGGAGTCTTTTCAGCACAAGATCTCCTACTTGGTATTCCCGAAGCCTGACTTTCTGATCGAAGGCTTTCTTCATTCTCTTCTGATACAGCTGCCCATGACAGATTGCAGCTAATCGCTTCTCTTCGATCAGATTCAGTTGTTCGTATCGGGATCGGAACCATTCTGTTTCATTTAGTTTGACATCCATTAGTACCCGCAAGGAGGGTAATTCAACTTCAACATGTAGGACTGCCTCCATACCATACACAAGCTGATACGGTGTTGCCCCAGTGGATGTTCTGATTGATGTACGGTACCCATGTAAGGCAAATGGTAGCATTTCATGCCAGTCTTTGTAGGTGACCACCATCTTCAGCACAATCTTCTTGATATTCTTGTTAGCCGCCTCTACAGCGCCATTCATCTTTGGCATGTAAGGAGAAGAGTTGTGATGTTGGATCTTGAAGTCCCGACACAGTTCTGCCATCATTTTATTGTTCAGATTGGAACCATTATCAGTAATGATTCGCTCGGGCACTCCATACCGACAGATGATATCTCTCTTCAGGAATCGGGCTACCACTTGCCTGGTGACATTTGCATATGAAGCTGCTTCAACCCACTTGGTAAAATAGTCAATGGCTACCAGGATGAATCTGTGGCCATTTAAAGCAGTCGGCTCAATCTTTCCAATCATATCTATGCCCACATGGCAAAGGGCCAAGGTGAAGAGATCACATTCAGAGGATTTGGAGGCACATGCACTTTATCTGCATAAATCTGGCATTTATGACATTTCCTGGCATAAGCACAACAGTCTGCATCCATTGTGATCCAGTAATAGCCTGATCTTAACAGCTTTTTAGCCATTGCATGCCCTCCGGCATGGGTACCAAAAGATCCTTCGTGCACCTCGTGCATCAACAAGCCTGCTTCTATCTTATCAACACATCTGAGAAGTACCATATCAAAGTGTCTCTTGTACAAGGAACCATCAGCATTCAGGAAGAAACTACCAGCTAGCCTTCTTAATGTCTTCTTATCATTGGAAGATGCCCTAGGTGGGCATGTTTGATCCTCCAAGAAGCGTTTGATGTCATAGAACCAAGGCTTATCATCTTTAGCAATGTCTACTGATAATACGTATGCTGGTCTGTCAAGTCTGGACACTGAAATTCGAGGCACAAAGTTGGCAGCTTGAACTTTGATCATGGACGATATGGTAGCTAGAGCATCTGCAAACTGGTTTTCATCTCAAGGGATATACTCAAGTTTGATTGTGGTGAAGAATGTGAGTAACCTCCTTGTATAATCCCGGTATGGAATCAGATGCTCCTGGTGAGTGTACCATTTGTCGTTGGTTTGATTGATTACCAGAGCTGAATCTCCGTATACGGTTAACGTCTTGATCCTGAGGTCAATGGCTTCCTCAAGACCCATAATGCAAGCTTCGTATTCAGCTTCATTGTTAGTGCAGTTAAAGGTGAGTTTTGCCGAGAAAGGCATGTGAACTCCCTTAGGTGTAATGAGAACTGCACCAACACCACGACCATTCATATTAACAGCCCCATCAAACATCATAGTCCATTCTTCTTATGGGTCAGGCCCTTCAGTATGAATAGGCTCTTCATGATCTTTTGTTTTTATGAACATGATGTCTTCATCAGGGAAGTCAAATCTCATAGGTTGGTAATCATCAATGGGCTTCTCAGCAAGATAATCAGACAATACACTGCCTTTGATGGCCTTTTGAGATGTGTACTGAATGTCATATTCTGTGAGAATCATTTGCCATCTTGCAACCCGTCCAGTAAGTGTTGGCTTCTCAAATATATACTTGACTGGGTCCATCTTTGAGATTAATAAGGTTGTGTGGGTCAACATATACTGCCTTAGTCGGCGAGCAGCCCACGCTAAAGCACAACAAGTTTTCTTGAGCAGTGAATAACGTTGTTCACAGTCGGTAAACTTTTTGCTTAGGTAGTATAGTGCATACTCTTTTCGACCAGACTCGTCATGCTGGCCCAGCACACACCCCATTGACTCTTCCAATACTGTCAAGTACATGATTAGAGGTCTTCCTTCAACTGGAGGCATAAGGATTGGAGGCTCTTGTAAGTATTCCTTGATTTTGTGAAAAGCCCTTTGGCAGTCTTCATTCCACCTGACTGTTTGTTCTTTTCTTAACAACTTGAACAGAGGCTCACAGGTTGCTGTAAGGTGAGATATGAACCTTGAAATATAGTTCAATCTACCTAGGAACCCTCGAACTTCTTTTTCAGTCCTTAGTGCAGGCATTTCTTGAATGGCTTTGACTTTGTCAGGGTCAACTTCAATTCCCTTCTCACTTACAATAAATCCCAACAGCTTACCGGATCGCATCCCAAATGTGCATTTGTTGGGGTTTAACTTCAATTGGTACTTCCTCAGACGCTTGAATAGCTTCAATAGATTCACCAGGTGGCCTTCTTCTTTGAGGGATTTGGCAATCATGTCATCCACATAACATTCAATTTCCTTACGAATCATGTCATGGAATAATGTTACCATAGCCCGTTGATAAGTGGCACCATCATTCTTCAGTCCGAATGGCATTACCTTATAACAAAATGTGCCCCAGGGTGTGATGAAAGTTGTCTTCTCCATGTCTTCAGGTGACATCTTGATCTGATTATATCCTGAAAATCCATCCATGAAGGAGAACACCGAGAACTAAGCCGTATTGTCGACCAATACATCAATGTGAGGTAAAGGGAAGTCATCTTTCGGGCTGGCTCTGTTCAGATCCCGGTAATCCACGCACATCCTTACTTTTCCATCTTTCTTAGGCACATGTACAATGTTAGCGACCCACGACAGGTAACTAGTCACAGCAAGGAAACCAGCATCCCACTGTTTTTGTACCTCTTCCTTTATCTTCATTGCCATATCTGGGCGAGTACGGCGCAACTTCTGTTTTACTGGTGGATAATCTTCCTTCAGAGGCAGCTTGTGCATAACAATGTCGGTGTCCAACCCTGGCATATCTTGATAAGACCAAGCAAAAACATCCACATACTACCGAAGCATGTCAATAAGTTGCTCTTTTACTGAATCTTGCAAACGGGCCCCGATTTTCACTTCTTTCAAGTCTTCTTCTGTACCAAGATTAACCGTTTCAACCTCCTTCTGATGAGGAGTTATAAACTTCTCCTCTTGTCTTAACAACCTGGCTAGTTCTTCACGTAGCTCATAATCTTCTCCAACCCCTTCATCAGTTTGATTAATCGGATTGTCAAAGTCATACGAAGTCATAGCAGTGTTGTTGTCGGTGCAGTCTGGAGGGTACTCTCTGCAAGGGTTTAGATTTGTTCATTTTAGTGATCAGTTTTATCTTGTTTAGAAAAAAGTTAAAATGAAGTTATTATTTTTAAAAAACATTGCCATTTTATTTTTGTACAAAAAATGAAAAATGAAAAACAGTGAGCGGGAAAGAAAAGACTTATTTGCAAAAGATGTCCTGATATTCATTAATTGATCGTTTGCACAAAATACAAGATGGCCCGATTACAAAATGAGCCCTGACATCTTGGGCAAGATGCAGGACTTGATGCATGCTTAAAGACAGGAAATAATAATTACTCTGCAGGAGTAACTCTTATAATTTCCTGGGAAGACCAGTTTGAGACATGGTTCCCCGGGATCCTTGGACGTATCCAGTTTTCCAGGTTGCGCTCGTCTTCTGACTCATCTTCCAAACTATTCACAGCATCCGGGGTGAGCATCCCCCCGCTGAAAAACTTGGGCTCCGTTGCAGCCTATGGTTGATCTTGTCGAGTTGGTCTGTAACCCAACCCGAATCGGTCTTCTTTCTTTTCAACTGGCAGCAGCTTGCCCTGGCCTTGAGCGGTACCTTCCTCAACAACCTTCCGGGCCTGTTGATATGATGTGATGGAAGTGCCAGACACAACAGATGCTTCATTGATGTTAAGGGCCACAAACCCTTGACTCATGGTCTCATGGATCTCCCCATCCATTTCTATGTACTTATATGTAGCCAGTTGGCTAACAAAGATGTCCTCCTCCCCACAGATGGTGATGATTTGGCCTTCCCACTCGAATTTTAACTTCTGGTGAAGGGTAGACGTAACAGTGCCAGCGGCGTGGATCTAGGGTCTACCCAACAGACATCTGTAGGCCGGCTGTATGTCCATCACAAAGAAGGTAGTTTTGAAGGTTTGCGGGCCAATAAACACGGGCAGATCAATCTCTCCAAGAACTGATCTTTTAGAGTCATCAAATGCCCTTACCACCAAATTACTCGGGCGTAATGCCAATCCATCATACTCCAGCTTCACTAAGGCTTTCTTTGGTAGAACATTGAGTGATGATCTGGTGTCCACCAGTACATGAGACAGAACAGCACCATTGCATTCCAAGGTGATATGCAAAGCCTTGTTG
Organism: Lathyrus aphaca; assembly: GCA_963966055.1. Classification (NCBI taxonomy): domain Eukaryota; kingdom Viridiplantae; phylum Streptophyta; class Magnoliopsida; order Fabales; family Fabaceae; genus Lathyrus; species Lathyrus aphaca. The sequence goes on from OZ014520.1 coordinate 507,702,582, forward strand.
TGGTTGTGTCCCTCCGTTGTTAAGTCAGCATTGGTAAAGCCCAGTCCATGAATGGTGTTGACATTTGCAACCACAGTTTCTAGCTGATTAACAGTAATCTCCTCCGACACGTATGCTGCGTGCAGGACTTTCAACAATGCGTTCCTGTGAGCCTCGGAACACATCAACAGTGATAATATGGAGATTTTGGAGGGTGTCTGGTGAAGCTGGTCCACCACCTTGTAATCACTCCTTTTTATGATTCTCATGAACTTGTCTACATCTTGTTCAAAAGATGTCTTCTGAGTTTCTTTGACAGATGGCTCTTCAGATACCACATTCTTTCCTTTTGCCTTAGCAGCAGCTTCTGCTTCAGCATTAGGTCTTTGTGTTTGCGAGGCAAAAAGGCGTCCGCTTCTGGTGAAGCCACTGCCTCCCCCAACATTATCAATTTGTGGTGAAGAGGTTGATTTCTCCCTGTTGCAGTAAAGATCAGAGCCATAATGCCAAGGTATGGCATTACTGCTTTCATAAGGAACATGCCCAGGTACCGTAATAGTAATTGGGCTGATTGCTGCAGAAGATGGTACTGTAATGGTGTGAGGATCATAGTAGATAGTGACCGGAGATCTGGCAGGAGGTGCCATAGTTTGTTGGAAATTATTGTTGGGAGGAATGTTTGATGGGTCGTAGTAGATTGTAACTGTTGAAACGTCTTCATTAAATTTTGTTGGCGTTGTAGAAGATTCCTTTGGTAAAATGGATGCTGATGTTGTAGAAGAAATAGTTGTTGAAATTTGACTTGTTGAAATGATGGACGGAGTAATTGCTGGTGATTTTGATGAATCTGTAGGAATGATTGTTGTTGCTGTTGTAGGAGAATTTGCTGCAGAAGGAATGATTGTTGATGTTGCAGGAGACTCTATTGTTGTGGAGACAAGAGTTGCTTCCGGAGCTGTTGAAGTAATTTGCAAGATTCCATCTTGGATAAGGCCATCTATGCCACTCCTTAGCTTCTAACAACCATTATCAGCTGTTTTACACAATTCACAGCAGGCCCCACAGCCCGGGAACACTTGGCATCTTAAAAGTTGAACTTTGACCTTAGCCAGGGGTGTTTGAATCTGTGCAACACTATCAATCAATGTAGATGGTTGGTCCTCCTCAATAGCATTAATCCTAGGCCCACCATGATTAGGCATAGGATTTTTGTTGACGTTCGGAGGAGGTGCGAAGTTGAGAGCTTTAGAATCAACCAAATCTTGAACCTTCATCTGTGAGGCCCTACACTTCTCAGTATTGTGACCAGGTGCGTTGGAGTGGAAGGCACACTTGGTATTAACATCATAATTCTTTGGGAGATTGAGAGGATCTGGTGGTGCCAACGTCCTTAACTCAACCAGGTTGAGCTTCAGGAGTTGTGGCAATAAAGCAGCATAAGGCATAGGGATATGGTCAATTACCCTATTTGCCTGAGATGGCCTTTGTTGAAAGGAACGCTGTTATTGGTTGCTATTATTGTTGTTGTAAGTTCTCTGTTGCGGAAAATGAGATGATTGCTGATAGTGATGTTGTTGTTGTTGTTGTTGAGGATATAAAGGTTGTTGTGAAATTGGAGCTAGTATGGTAACAGCTGTTACTAACCTGTGAGAATACTGGGGCCTGCCCCTGCTCGTATGAATGGAATTTGTTTCACCTGCCCTTCGGGGTCCCGCAAAAGGTTTTCTGGGATTGCTGGACGAACTTGCACTACTGTCGAAGATTTTGCCCATCTTCAAGAGACTTTCAATCCTCTCACCAGCTATGACCACATCAGCAAAACTGGTAGAGGAGAAAGCATCCAATCTATCAATATAAGTCCCTTGCAATGTGTTCATGAACATGTCAGCCATTTCCCTTTCTGACATGGGTGGTTGGACAGCAGCAGAAAGCTGTCTCCATCTTTGAGCATAATCCCGGAAGCTCTCTCTAGAAGAGTGAGACATGCCCATTAGAAGAGTTCTATTGGGAGCCATGTCCAGGTTGTACTGATATTGACGGATGAAAGCCTCGGCCAAGTCCTTCCAACATCTTATGGTGGCCCTAGACAAATGCGAATACCATTCTCTCGAAGCTCCAGTCAGACCGTCCTCAAAGTAAAACATCCATAACTTTTCATCCATGGTATAAGCCTTGAGCCTACCCAAGAAAGATTGCAGATGAGTGCGAGGACAGGAGGTACCATTGTACTTTTCAAAGCATGGGGGTTTAAATTTGTGGGGAATTATCACCCCATCTACTAGTCCCATATCCATCACATCGAAGCCCAAACAATTATGAGATTCCAAAGATCTTAACTTTTCAGCAGTCTCGTCTAATCTTCTGTCATATACCTCATCTCCCGCCCCTATAACAGTAAATTGTTCTTCCTGGGGATCCTTTTGCAGGATTCTGCCCCCAGCAGTATTACCTTGCACATTCCTCGGGATGTTACCTTCTGGATTCAGATGGGGTCCATATTCTGGTGGGTCAATACGAGGCTGTCCCCGTTCATTGTTGTTGGTTCCCCCTGTTCCAAGATGAGGTTCCTTAGGAGTTTGTCTTTCCACCAGCTCTCTTAACCTTTCTTGACTCTAGGCTAAGCCAGTCATCACTGCCATAAACTGAGACATCTGATTTCTCATCTCTACTCTCTCATTGGCCATCTGATTTCTGACCTCAGTCAGGTCCTGCTGTACTTGCTCCATTTGAATGTCGGGAAGGTTGTTACGAGTCGGGTACCGGTGCGTGCAGTTGACAGGTAACACTCGGCGACAAGCAATGTTTCTTGAGATCACAACAAAGTTAGAAACAATAATAATAACAAAACCTACAAAACAAACACAAAGTTTGTATGCAATGCAGTATGCTTATTTGTTTTCCAAGGTATCCGGTTTGGTTCTTGGTTTTGACCTTTCCAGACCTCGAGGAAGATGCTTGATGTTGTTGAGAGAAAAACCCAAATGAAAACAAACTAAAATATATTACAAATGATGAACAATACATAGTTTGTTTTACAATACATGCCTATCGGGGGGTCAAAATACAACAAAAGGAAAAGTACATCAAACGAAAACAAACAACAAGCAAAGAATCAGACATCAAGTCCAAACTCATCTTCTCTGACCTCCTTCAGGAGTGCCTCAGTCACTGGACCAGCTGGGTGCTCTGTAATGGTCCTAATGAGGAGGTTCCTGGTAGCAATGGCAGTGGTCAGCTTCTTATGTCTGTCCTGGTCCTTTGATCTCTTCAATCCTGCTCTGAGCTTCAACTCTGATATCTCTTTCTATGCAGCTAGCAGAGCTTTCTGTTGCTTCTTCTCTATGGCCTCTAGCTGTTCAATCTTGGCTTGAGTCTTCTGGTCTTCTTGTGTACGGGCTTCAGTGATCCTGACCCATCTAGCCTGGCTCTCTCGCAGATAGTGCTCAGCCCTAGCTTTCTGAATCTTGGCCTCTTTACAGGCATTCTTCAATATATGTTCCCCAGCCCTTGCTTTCCTTATGTAGTCTTCTGTCTTCTCAATTTTGGCAAGGTGCTCAACCCTGAGCTTTTCCAATCTCTCAATGATCAGACGACCATCACTTCTTTCCCAAAGGTTCTTCTTCAAGGCTTGAGATAGCTGCTCATTCCTTTCCTTCAACTTTTCAAATTCCTCCATGCTAACTGTTGCTGCAGGCTGTACTGTAGATGGTCCAGGTATGTCTTCCAAGGTGAAAGGCATTTTGGTAATCTGAGCCCTAGTACGAGACCAGTCTGAGTACTGAGCAGAAGTAACATTATTACATCTTCCAAGAATAGCTACCCCTTTTGTCTGGATGTTGTCCCAAGCCCAGGACGCTTGTCTGACAACAGCTGAATTAGGTTGTACTTCACAATATAGGGTCTCAGCTAAATCTCGTCCTCTGGGAGGGTGGACTAAGGCATAACCCAGTTGTCTCTTAAACAGTAAGGGGTTGTAGTTGATGCAACCCTTTACTCCTATCAAAGGTACATTTGGGTATTGTCCACAGCTGGTGATAATGTCCTTGCCCTTGGTGCTCTGGGTGCACCATCTGATATCATCTGAAGTCAAGGCAATGAACCTCTTGGCCCAATTCTTCTGCTGGTGAGGGTTCAAGAAAACATCTGACTTAGGAAGGTGTCTGAGCAGCCAGGTATAAAACAAAGGAGCACAACATCTTACTAACTTCCCCTTTTGTTTCTCATTCCTCTGGTGAATGGAGTAGTAAAAATCTCCTAGCAGTGTAGGTACTGGGTTCTTCAGAAGAAACAGATGGATGGCATTTTTGCTGACAAATTTTGGCTCATCTATAAACAATATAGCCCCATATATGCTGAGGGCTAACAGTGCACAAACTGCCCTCCACTCTCCCAATGAAGCCTTCAGGATGGCCTGAGAAATCAAGAAGTCCAAATGCAAACAAGGAATCCCAACTTTTGTTATCATACTTTGCTCAATAAGGGCAGGCTCCAAGTACAGTGCCCTTGCTATCTCTTCATTTCTGGGAGCAGTCATCTCTGGGTTGAAGGGGATTCCACCTCTGATAGGTACTCCAATCAATAAAGAAAACTCTTTCAGCAGAGGCCCTAACTGAAAGTCTGGAAAGGTGAAACATCTCAATGGAGGGTCATAAAACTGCAAGCATGTGTGGATCATGCTCCTTTGAGAAGGATCAAGGTCCATAACCATATCCAAGATACCTCTATAGTGTTCCCTAAACAGTGGGATGTGGTCAGGTGTGATAAGTGACTGGACCTGCCTGATACCAGTCAAAACAGGCTCAAAAACGTGGTATGATATGTTGCTTTTCCTGGGAGTAGCCATGAGTGCTGCTGAAAAAACTGAAGATAAATGCTGATGAAGATCACAGACTGAGATGTTGAAGGTGGACCACTGACAGACTGGTGCTGGTGAGGGTGGAGATAACTGAAGCAGATAACTGATGAAGACAACTGAAGCAAAGGTCTATGCAGAAAAAGGGGTCAAAAACAAAACCAAGATATAATGAGGTGGATACCCTGAAAAACAAATAAACAAATGTCAAATGATGCAATGATGATATATGCAAATGATATGCAAGGGTTTGTGATCAAGCTGGATCTGATCATATGTCCTGATATAAGGCCCATGTATGTTCAAAAGTCCAGATGGAGGCTTAGAAGTCCATTAACCAGGGTGGGGGACTCAAATAAAGAGTCACATGTCCAGGGTTAATCATAAGAACTATCCAAAGTGGAGTACTCTTAAACAAAACAGTAACAGGGTATGATGTGGCCAATGGTTCCTGCAAACCTGTAAATAGCCCAACCCCCTCACAGGTAGTGTTCTAGAACAAGGATCCTCAGACTTTGATCAGTTATGAGAAGTGTAAACACTTCTAACCCGGAGGTACAGTGTTTACAATAACCATAAATGATCCTCCTCTAATTCACCTCGGCTTCTGAAGGTCATAATAAAGGTCATCCAGACTTAGCAGGCTTCCCAGATAGCCCTAGCACTACAGGAAATTTGTACCACAGAGTTCTCAAGAAGAAACCCTCATCTGAACCGTGTTTCATATTCCCGCACCAGACCGAAATGGAATGGGAAAGAACATGAACTACTCTAGCCTAGGTGTCACTCAGGTCCCAGGTATAGGACCTTAAACTCTCAATGGAACCCCACCCACCAAAACAGAAAACCAGATCCAACAAATGACAGTATGAAGTATGCAAAACTGTAAAGAAAGTAATAAATAAAGTTGTACATAAAGCAGTAAATAAAGCAAAATAAATAAACACACATAGCACATAACACCCCAGTAAACACAAATCAAACAAGCTCTAGGAGGAAACCACAAAAAGAACCAGAAGCCCTGGTTACAATATAAGGGTCCCCAGCAGAGTCGCCAAGCTGTCGCTCCCACCAAATGACACCTGGTCAGATAGGGTACAGACGCGAACGGTCGGCGAAAGAGAGAACATGAAGATGAAGTGAAAAGAGTCGTCAGCTAGGCATTTTTATCCTGAAGGAAAGGTAATGCTGCATAAACCTAAGAAAAGATGGATAAGACGGTTGCGAACAAAAGAAACTGAGAAAGGGGTTGGTTACAACCTGGGAAGGTATTAGCACCCAGATTGTCCATCGTACTCGACGGGATCCACGCTTGAAATTTTGTGTTTAAAGGGGTAGTGTCAGTGCTATTTTGTGTGCTAAAGTTGGATAAAGAATGCAAGTGTCAGTGTAAAAGAGATGTGAAGTGAAGTAAAAGAGTGTCAGTGTAGGAAAAGAGTGTGAAGCTCAAGACTATGAGGCTTAAAGAAAGATGCTGGAAGAGGGGGGATATAGAGAGACTTTTGTTCGATAACTGTTAAGTTATGCCTACGTATCCTCTCGTGCAATGAGGAAGTCAGAACACTGTAGTTCGACTCAAAGAGACTGAAAGATAAATTGACTCATGAACTGCTTACATGTCTATGCTCAAGTGCATGACCTGTCTGGCTCAGGTGCAAACTGTCTTGCATTAGACGGAAGAAGGGAGTTCTTGTTTGTGAGTGAAGATGATGAGAAAAGAATCCCGAAGGAGACGATTATTGTTTGTTTTTGGTATTTTCAATCTTTTATTGCTTTTTGAATTTGTCATAAGAAAATGATCTTAAGCCTAAACCAAGGATTAGTAAACTCATCACATCCTCCCTCTGATTAGGGGTAATGAGAATACCTTAGGTATGAAGTAAGCACCTCACACTTAATCACCATGATGTAGGATTAAGATCATTAACCTATTTGCAATTATTTATATGTTTTTGGAGTTTTTGTTTAGTGTTAAGTAATGAGTTTAAGCCATAATCAAAGATTTAATGGACCCATTACACCATCCTAATAGAAGGATAATAGATGAGAACATTTAAGCTGAGAAAGGCTCCTCAACTTAATCCATGATTAGGGATTAACCTCATGACAAAATAAAGCCTTTATTAGAGTGGATTTTAACTAATGGTAAGATTAAGAAGTGAGTTTTATAGTTTGTAAGACAACTTGAGGGGGACTTGTCCATTAACACTAGGGTTAGTCCTTCTTAACCAATTAAGGAAGAATTAGAACCCTAATGCAAGGCCCAAGTTACAAGCTTGATGTCTTAGTGATTATTAGATGGATTGATTAAAGGATTTAAACACATTAAGGGTTTAACACTTAGGATTAAAGTTATACACTCCACCCTAAGAGAAGGATGCATGCATAACCTTAATCACAAAGCCTTAAAACCTTAAGGGTTTAATCCTTGATTATGAGGTGAGAAGAGAAGACACAAAGATGACACAAAGGTAAAACTAATGGGGGGACTAATCAAACCCTAATTGTGATCATGCTTGGGTATTCCTAGGGTTCATGAGGCTTGCAAGAAATCTTCAAGAAGAGCCACCAAGGAAGAAGCAGAGAAAGGAGGAGGAGCAAAAAGAAGCAAGTCAACTTACTTCACTTAAGAAGATAAGTTGCTTGAAGAAAGAAAGAGAGGAGGGAACATGAATGAGCAAGCTCACTCTAATTCACAAGTAAAATGCAGCAATGAAGCATAAGAGAGATGAGGAGAGATTATGAGAAGTGAAGGCAAATTCACTTCTCAGACACTTACCACCTGAAAAGTTAGCAACAAGAAATGAAATGAAATGAAAAGGAGAAAGATACAATGATGCAAACCAAAACCAGAAGCATGATCAAAATGTAAATGATGCTGAGAGATGATGCAAATGGATGTCATGAGATGTGGATGATCATACAAGCAATGAAGATGCAAATGAAACATGAAAGGAGATATGAAAGTTCATGAATGCATATCACATGAAATGAAAGCAAAACATGGCAAATGGATGATGCAATGATTAAACATGATTCTAATGTGTCCTAAGATTTCTTATATGTCATATGGATGCACAAAATGTCATGGCAAGTTCATGTATGCAAGCATATGAAGAATGAATGCAATGAAGGCAAAGATTAGGGTTTATGTACAAGATGTAATGCAAAATTCAAAATCAGAAGCAAAACATGAAATAAAAAATTGAAAATGGAACCAAAGAGACCCTAAACCTATACAAATTCACTGCCCAAAGGGGAAGGTCATAAGCTAAACCCTAAAGGACTTATGATTTTCCTAAGTTTCTAAGGTTTTAAGGATGATCCTAAAGAAAAAATGCCAAACAAATTTAAAATGCAAGACAAAAATGAAACAAAAATGTTTTTAGAAGCTTGAAAGTATGCATAACACAATGCAAAAAGAACCATTCACAAACTCAACTTGGATCAAAAGTTATGAATTTTTGAAGTTAGGGTTAAAAATATCCAAATTAAAGAACCCAAATTCAAATGAAAATTATCAAAGTATGATCAAAACCAAAAAGAAATGTGTCTTGTGAGTTTGTAAATGTTTGTAAATGTTTTAAAATACTCTCTGAATTTTTTTGTGATTTTTGGAAACCTAAATGTTATTTTAATTAATTAATCTTTAATAATCAATTAAAATAAACATTTAAATTATTTTTAAAATGTTTTTAAAATGAAAAAAATAAATTATAAAATTGTTTTTATGTCAAGAAAATTAATTAAATTCAGCATGTAAAATATAAATATTTTTGAGATTTTCTAGCTATTTTAAAATAAATATGCAAAACAAATAAGAAAAATATGAATAAAAATTGGATTTAATGGGAAGTCAACAGATCAAAGGGCCATCATTTAAATGGAACGCGCTGGAGTTGACTGGCGCATGTTTGGAGGGCTGGGATCAAACCTGGCAATTTGAATTTTTAAACATAATTAATTAAGTTAATGACTGGATTAGGGTTTTAATCAAGGAACCTGTGCCATTGGATGCGCGCGGGAAAAGGAAATCTAAGGCTCACATTCAAACTCAGCCTAAACCCTAACCCTAATTTAATCACTTTCAGATGACCGGAACAGTGGTTCCGGTCATCTTCTCCGGTGAGACGAAAACCAAACTTCCTCCCTAGGCAATTTCTGGAGCTCTAAAGCTCCAGATTTACTCCTCTCATCTCTCTGAATCTAACCCCAACCTCAAAATGAATTTCTTTTCACTCAAAAGCAAGATACGAATCAAAGAAAAAAAATGGTGAAACTTTCAGACAAGCCATACATGCTCAATTCTTCATCATTTTCAAAAATAACAAGTTCAGTGTGTTCAGGGGAGCAAGCTTAAGCATTTAGAAACTTAAAACAAGAGTTCTGGAAAAATAAATTCCATGGCTACCTGAAGCGAAGCTTTCAACCCTAGAGCTTTCTGGCTGTCTTCCTGCCTCAAAACACCTCCAATGATCCCCCTCAAGAGTTTGCAAAGCTTGGTTGGAGTTTATATGGCCTCTATGTGAAGTTTGCTGAAGTTCAGTTCAAGGAGGGGCCAGAATCGTGTTTTTGATTTGGAGTGTTTCAGGTTGTTTCAAAGGGTGGGAAATGATCAGTGGATCATAGTGAGTTGTTCTATGGAATTTGTTTTGATGTTTGTGGCTTGTGTTATCAGTTTCGAAGAAAAATGCAAAGAGGGGGGTTTTGGTGAATGCTGAGTTGTGGGAGGATTCAGCTTGTGTTGTTGTGTGTGTTGAGTTGCTTTAGGTCCACATAACATGTTCTGATTGGGCAGAGCGTTGTTGTGGAGCAGTTTGATTGGTATGGTTCAATTTGCAAAAAGTCAACAAAGTTGTCCTTGGAGGTATGGGCTCATGGCAGGCCAAGGACAAGGGCATGTTCTGTGCAGCTGGCTTTAGGGAGGTCCATGGAATTCAAATTTTGTAGCTAGCACAAGTGGATGTCAAGATTTGGGGCATTTTGCAATTTGTGAAGGTTTTGGCCCCTTTTGAAATACTTGATGATCAAGGCATGAAACTTGAGAATTCTTTGGGCCATTCTGAATTATAGGTCATGTATGATGTTTGTGTAATGGTTAGAAGTCACTTTGAGGTCACAAATTTCCTTGGTATGAGTTTTTGCAAGTTTCCCTCTTTGGTACATAAGTGAAATTTAGTGATTTTTCCCAACTTTGCAAAGCCATAACTTGAATTATATGATGAATTAGATCAAGTTCTTGTACTTTTTGAAAAGGGAATGATCCAATCTACAACTTTCATGACCAAGAATTTTTTATTTGAAGCATTTTTGAATAAAAAAGAGGAGGTTGAAAAACTTTCCCAAAATGGCAAGTTTGCGTTACAAGTCACTTTCCCAAAATGGCAACTTTGCAAATGGCTTGAAATTCTTCAATTTTGTGAACTTCCAAACTCTTCTAAGACCAAATAAAGATCATATACACTCCAAATTATGGAGAAGACCCTTTGGTTGGATGATTGGGGGCCTCAGATGCCCTGATTTTGCACTGACTTGCTCAAGAAGTCATCTATTGATCAGATGCCTTCCCCATTGAATTTCTTCATGAAAATTGGTATGTATGATCCTTATAACATATAGAGACCAATAGAAACAAGAATTACCAAAAAAATTGTGGTTATGGCCTCTGAAACCAAAACCCTAATTTTAGGTCATCTGTGTAGTTAAACCTGGCTCTGCTTCCATACCTTTCTCAGTTCTTGTGATTTTCTGACTTCCTTGATCTTGGGAGGATATAATATGATGCTTGAACATACATAGACCCTCTTTAGGTGATTTAAGACCTTTGGGGTGGCTCATATGGCTCATGGATTGCTCAGATCACAAACCCTAGATGCATATGACTTTGAATCAATGCAGTGAAGCAAAAATGCAATATGAGATGATATGATTGAACTTATGCAAATGAAAAGATCATAAGCCATGGTGTGAACTTAGTGAGGGAAAATTTGGGGTGTTTACAACAATTCGTCGCAAGTTCACGTTATGAGTGAATGAGATGAGAAGAGAAGTTCCCGCAGGAGAGTCGCTTATTGTTTGTTATTTGCTTTTTTAAGAGTTTTATATGAATTTGGCACAAGGAAGTGAATGCAAACTCTTTTCCATGGAATGTGTACTTGCTACTACATTCCAAGATGGAATAATAGAACAAGTACACCAAGCAAGGAGAATTTATCCAAGACTTGTTTCCACAGATTAGGGTCTAAGTTCACTAGCTTGTTGAACTTAATTACATGTTTTTGTTGCTTTTGTAAAGAAAGTCTTTTATGTTTTTCTTTGTCAAACAACCCCTTGATAATACTTGTGAATCATGATAGACAAGCTTACACCATTCCAAGATGGAATGAATGCAAGTGCCCCATGGAATAAGGCTATACACAAGGGATCCTTTCATGCATTTATTAAGTCTTTTTTGGATTTGTTTGAAGATGAGGAGTGAAGACTCAAAAGGAAATGGTCAAAGCTAATAGGAGACTAAGACACAACCCTAAGTCATATTATTATGTGCAAGAGTGACCTTATGGTTAATGAGGTATTCTAACCTAAGGAGAAGAAAGAACAAGTTAGAATTCAACTTACTTCCTAAGGAAGTTAAGTTGAATCTAAAGAGAGGAAAAGGAACCTATGCACAAAGCACAAAGGTGCTAAGGCAAAACAAATAAATTCATAAGAGATAAATAATGAAGTAATTACCTCATCTTCCCCCTAAAAAACAAGAGTTAGCATGATGAATAAGTATGAAGAATTTTTACATGATAAACTTCACAAACAATTCACATTATCTAAGGAAAGATGTTAGTGAGCTTCTAAGGTCAATACCTAAGCATAAATAATCTTATAAGGAGACATACTTAAAAAGTAAGTAGCTAAACCAATTCAAAAGTTTCTGAAGGAATTAATTGAATTAAAGTCAAACTACGTCCTAAGGAACCACTAAAACCTAAGGATGAGGTTAAAAAGACAACCTAAGTGTTCACTATTGCTAAAATCTCTTAAACTCAAAGGTAAATGAAAAATCAGAACTCAACACTATATGGAAGTGAAGGAAATGGATATATCAAATGATAAGGAAGAGATCCAAGTTAAGGATATTCAAGTATGAGATTGAAAGGGGGAGGAAGCATATAGAAGCATGGTTATAAAGATGAAACAAAATGACTTACAAAAATATTCAAAAATAACCAAAGGGTCTTGACTTCCCCATACAAAAACCAGGGGCTTGACAACAAAATGAAATGGAGATTATACATGGAAAATTTTCACAAAGGGTGGGATAAGAAGCATCCTAAGGCTAGGTGTTCAAATTAGGGTTTCTAAGGACCTTTAAGTGACAAATGAAGTTCAAAAGGGAGAAAAATGGTTCTAAAATGATATGAACAAGTATGGATGATCACAAAACACTTATAAGACTCAAAACAATGACAAGATGAAATTAAATCATGTACAAAAGGATTTTGAAGTGCTTAAGATGGAAAGATAAGGAAGATTAGGTTAACATGAGACATGTGTGACTTAGGACTCAAGTAAGCTCTAAAAATTGAAGGTAAAGACCCAAAGGTGGTACTCAACATTTATGTACACTCTAAATGACCTAAGAGACTCAAGATTGTGACCTCAAAGTATGTGCATGAAGGCCTTAGACTAAAGGGATCAAAGGAAAGAAATGGAAAGACCAAAAACATGATTTGTGAACCAAGCAAATTAAAAAATAGCAAATGATCATGAAAAACTATGAAACTTGACACTTGAATACAAAATCCAGAGAGTAGCATGTGTACAAAAAAATCTCATGAAAATTTCTATTTTTGAGTGGTGAATATAAGGGTGGAATTCAATTAGGGTTTATGGACACACACATGAAAGGAAGGATTGAAAAATGATCAAAACATGACCTAAAAATCAAAACAAAAATATTTTTGGAAGGCTTAGGGAATCCTATGACTAATGCAAAAAGAATGAACCATTTATCTTTTGTGGTTTAGGAGAACAAAAATACACAAAATGATTGGTCAAAATATGAGAAGAATATAATTAATTCAAATGAGAAATTAATTCTGACTAAAATATTAGAGAAAAATGAAAAGAAAAATTATGGAAAATTATGGAAAAATATGAGAAATGTCCATGAATTAATTGGGAAATTTTGGAAGCTTTTTGGTATTTTTAATAATCAAAAATGAAATTGAAATAAATTGGGAATAAAAGAAAGAAAAAGAAATTAAAAGAAAAACTGGATTGGGCCTGGGGGGTTCAGAAAGCAACAAAAACCACACAACTGGGCTTGGTCATACACGCGTGGGGGTGTGGATAGGAACTGATTGACTTTGGTTTGAGTTTGTGCCATGTGTCAGGCACGAACTCATTAATGTGCTGGCAGCTTATGGCGCTTGGATCAGACTCATCCAATGGCTGAGACTTAAAGTTAGGGATGATTAGGGTTACTGTTCTGATGACCGGAGATGAATTCCGCTCATCTTCTCCGTTCACTACTCCGGTAGGGAAAACCCTAAACATCACTAAAATGAAAATCATGACCATCAATGGATTCGCCTCTCTTCACTGATCTTAAATATGGCTTCAAAAATCATTTAAGGTTCCTAAAACTTCTGAATCGAAAGCAAGAATCTAAGCCTGAAAATTGAATTTATGCATCTACCATGCCTATTAACTAGCCAGTTAATCCATAACCTCTATCAGGCCTCAATCAACATAAAACCAATTGAAAACAAGAAATTCGAGTAAGTTGAATTTCAGGACATACATGAGTTGCAGAGATGTCAAATTGTTGCTAAAAGGACAGAGATGAGGTTCCAGTGCTTGCTTGATCTTGATCTTGATCAATGGAAGTGAAATAAACACTCTAGGAGTTATGAATCCTGAGAAATTGAGGAAAGTGCAGTGAAGATCAATGCTATGCAGTGCTGATTCTTTGATGTTTCAAGCTATGCCTTCCATGGATCTTAAACTAGAGATGATGTTGATGATGAATTGAGGAAGATTGAAGCAGGATTGTGGCTCTTTGAGGAATTCAAATCCAAAATGCAGTGAAGCTTCAACAATGTGTCATGCTTGATCTTGAAAATTCAGGCTGTGAAATGCTTAGTGATTGAGCTTGAGATGATGAAGATGATCAATGGAGAAAGAATGGATCCAGATCAATGATGACAAAGCTTACTTGAATCAATTTGCAATGTGAAAATTTAGAGAGAAAGCTTTGCAATTTTTAGTGATTTTGTGATGAAAATGAAGCTGAACCTTGCACTGCAGTGATGACCTTGCTTTATAGAGCCCTTAACCATGGTTAATGATGACTTGGGTTAACTGAGTGAGTGAGGTTAAATGAGTGAGGCAGTTATGGCACTTATGCCAGCTGTAACATCTAGAAGCTACTCCAATAGAACTCAGTCTAATGTTGTAGGCTTTATGTTGCTTATGGTGTGACTCGAGTGCAACTTGGCTTTATGCATTTGGAAATGGAATGATGCAATCCATTCATGAACATGGTCCTTATAGTGAGGTTCCTTCTGGTGTAGGCTGAAGCAATTCATTGTGAATGACCAATGCTCAATGACTTGGATGCTTGATGAAGCATAGCAGCTAAGGTGGTGATGCAAGTAGATGATGATTTGATCCTTTCAAAGGAGACCTCATGGTCATAACATGATGAAAAACACAACAAGACTGAGACTGAATTCTTCACTTGATCACTTTCTTAGAATGCAAGAAACCAGGTTGCATACCATGATCTTCAATGGAAGATTTCTTCCATCTCAAGCAACCAACTCAAGTGGTTCTTGGACTCAAATTAAAGTGGAGGGATCATGGAACAAGTTTGGTGTTTGGATCATGATGAATGATGACCTCTAATCATCTTAAAATAGTCATTGAATAGCATGTCAACAAGCTGCATATTGGCCTGCACGAATTTGGCATGTCTTGTGCCCATGGGCCTATGGCTGGCCAGTTGCAACCTCTCCACTTTGACCCAAAAATAGACCAAGAAGACTTGCTCAAATGAAAAATCTTTGGACACCAATCTTGTAGGGATTACATCAAGGAACAAATTTGTAGTTCACCAAAAATTCATTTGAAGTCTTTTTGGCAAAGAAAAATGGCTTGATATTCTGACCACCACATGTTTGATGAATTGCCAGGCAGGGCACGCGTGCTGGCCAGCTTCCTGCCTCGCCCATGACCTAGTTTTGCCCTAGTTTACTTCAACTTTGCAAGATCATATCTCTCTCATTTTTTATGATATGGGTGATTTCCACCTATGGATTTGAAGCTCATGATGCCCTCTTTAATTGGCTCCAAGTAGAATTTTCATATCTGTCATATTTTGGGAGAAGGCCTCATTCAAAGTAGTTGCAAAAAATGACTAAAACTTGCCATTTTTGGAAACCCTAATTCTCCAAAAATGGTATGTTTTGGTTTTCTTTATTCCTCCATCATTTCTTGATCAAATTTGAAACATAGGATCCTTGTAACCCTAATTTCATGATTTTGATCTCAAAATGTCAGGAGTTGACTTTTTCTTCATCATGGTTGACTTTTCCCCAAATTCATGATTTTCAATCATCTGACCAATTGAACCTCTTCAAAAATGAATTTGTGGATGAAATTTGAACCTTATACACTTGTTCTCATATAGAACACAATGGAATCCAATTTTGCTCAAAAATTCATGCAGAAGCCCTTCACAATTGAAACCTAATTTGGATCATTTCCTCAGGAGATATTGCACTGCTTGCATTCCTTGGAGCCATTCACTTCTTTCCAAGACTTGAGGCTTCAAATGGATACTTATGGGATGTTGTAGACCCCTTGTACATGATTGAGGAGCTTTATAGCCCTTTGATTGTCTTTGTATAGCCTTCAATTTCTTTAGTCATTGACCACATACCTATGCCTTAACTATGCTACACATGATGCAATGTTTTTGGTTATTTTTATGAACTTATGTATTCTAAATGATATGCAAAATGTTGAGGATATGAGAGGGAAAATTTTGAGGTATTATAGCTGCCCCTATTCAATTATCTGCAAGCTTGAATGAATAATTGTGAAAGCTTTTAGACATTCAAGATATGAAGTAATTGAATACTCGAATAAAACCTGGAAAATTGAACTTGGTGGATAATAGAAATGCCATATGCTTTTTATATTATTATTATTATTTTTGTTTTGACCTCTGAATAGGTACCGGGAAAAGAATAAGGTGGAACGGGATCGTTGTACATAAACGAGAGCCCAGGAAAACAGGACCGTTGTATAAAATGATAACCTGCAACGTAACTGCTGAGTGAATCAAGACACGAAAAGGAAGGGTCTGTTGTACAAATAAGGGCTTTGAACGAGACCATTGTACAAAATGGAACTCGGAGATGTGACTGCTGAGCGAATCAAGCCACAAAGGGGGTCTGTTGTACAAAACAGTGCTTTGAACGAGACCATTGTACAAAACGGAACTCGGAAATGTGACTGCTGAGCGAATCAAGCCACAAAGGGGGGCCTTTGTTCAAAACAGGGCTTTGAAAGAGACCATTGTACAAAACGGAACTCGAAAATGTGACTGCTGAGCGAATCAAGACACAAAGGAGGCCTGTTGTACAAAATAGGGCTTTGAACGAGACCATTGTACAAAATGGAACTCGGAAATGTGACTACTGAGCGAATCAAGCCACAAAAGGGGCCTGTTGTACAAAACAGGGCTTTGAACGAGACCATTGTACAAAACGGAACTCGAAAATGTGTCTGTTGAGCGAATCAAGCCACAAAAGGGGGTCTGTTGTACAAAACAGGGCTTTGAACGAGACCATTGTACAAAACGGAACTCGAAAATGTGACTGCTGAGCGAATCAAGCCACAAAGGGGGCCTGTTGTACAAAATAGGGCTTTGAATGAGACCATTGTACAAAACGAAACTCGGAAATGTGACTGCTGAGCGAATCAAGCCACAAATAAAAATGACAAGATTGACTTGGAAAGACGAAGATGTCTGGCAGATGGTATAAGTATCTTATGTGGGGAGTACTTCAGGCTGAGAATGTGTTATAAGTTGTAGGCAATATAGCTCAAAACTAGCCCATGCTGGCATGCATATGTTTGAATTTATGGCGTAATGCTCCATAATGATGGAAATGCTACGCTTTGGAGGATGCGAAAGTAATGATGATCATGCATATTCAAATGCAAAGAGATCTCCTGATAAGGAGACTGCAAGTATCCCAGATGGCTTAACTGGGGGGAACTGATGATCACTGCATTTATCTGGTTGACCTCTGTGAGAGGAAACAAATCTACGGGGAACGTTGTTAATGATACACCGGCTATGAACAGCCGCCGTTGCCAAAAATAAATTGGACTTTAAGATTGGAGAGCCAAGACCCTGCTTGAGATGGACTCTTCTTGAACTCTGTTGGGGAAGTGGAGACCTCCTGACATGGCTGGGAACCAGAGGTATGACTCTACTGCTGAGGAGGCCTGCTGGGGAGGAAAGACACTCCTTGTACTGCTGAGAATTGCCCCTGTGTGTCGCTCCCGAAGATTTGCATCCCGGTGCAGCCGCGAACTGTCGGCGAAAAGAGGAAATGAAGATGAAGTGAATAGAGTCGCCAGCTAGGCATTTTTATCTCGAAGGAAAGGTAATGCTGCATAAACCTATAAAATATGGATAAGACGGTTGCGAACCAGAGAAACTGAGAAAGGGGGTTGGTTAAAACCTAGGAAGGTATTAGCACCCAGATTTTCTGTCGTACTCGACGGGATCCACGCTTACAAGATTGTGTTTAAAGGGGTAGGTGAATGTGTTATCTGTGTGCAAAAGCTAGGAATGAATGTACAAGTGTCAGTGCAAAAGGTGAATTGCTCAGGAACTGAGGCTTTTAGGAAGAGTGCTGAAAGAGGGGGAAAACAAAGAGACTTTTGTTCGATAACTGTTAAGTTATGCCTATGTATCCTCGCGTGCAATGAGGAAGTTAGAACACCGTAGTTCGACTCAAAGAGACTGAAAGATAAAATTGATTATGAACTGCTTACTTGCCTATGCTCAGGTGTATGACTCGTCTGGCTCGAGTGCTAACTATCTTGCATTATCGTTTGTTTTTGTGTTTTTCAGTCTTGTTATTGTTTTTGGTGTTTTGCATAAGTTAATAAGCTTAAGCCTAAATCAAGAGGCTTGTAAACTCATTATATCCTCCCTGATTAGGGATAATGAGCCTACTTAAGTATGAGATAAGCATCTCAACTTAATTTACCATGATGATGTAGGATTAAGATTATTAACCTATTTTTGATTAATTAGATGTTTTTGGGTTTTTATTTAGTGTTAAGTAATGAGTTTAATCTCTAATCACAAATTAGTGAACTCATTACACCATCCTAATAGAAGGATAATAGATGAGAACACTTAAGCTGAGGAAGTACCTCAAATTAATCCATGGTTAGGGATTAAATTCATTATATAACAAGCCTTTATTAAATGGATTTTAATTAAAGGGTGAGATTAAGAAGTGGATTTTAAGTTTGTAAGACAACTTGAGGGGGACTTGTCCATTAAACACTGGGGTTAGTCCCTCTTAACCATAAGGAAGAGATAGAACCCTAATGTAAGGCCCAAGTTACAAGATGAAGTCTTGGTGATTATTAATGTGTTTTGATGAAGAGGTTTAAACAAATTAAAGGTTTAACACTTAGGATTAAAGTTATACACTCCATCCTAAGAGAAGGATGCAGGCATAACCCTAACTCCAAAGTCCTAAAACTTTAAGAGTTTAGTCTCTAATTATTGAGATGAGAAGAGAGACTTAAGGAGACTCAAAGGTAAAAGACTAAGGGGGACTATACATAACCCTAAAAGTTATCATGCTTGGGCATCCTATGGTTTGTTAGGCTTAAGAGAAAGGATCTTCAAGGACACCAATGGAAGAAGCAAATGAAAAGAGAAGGAAGGAGAAGAATAAGTTACTTACTTCCTAAAGAAGATATGTAACTTAAAGAAAGAAAGTAAGAAGAGAGGAACACAAGTGAACAAGTTCACTTCAAGGACATGTTACAATACATATGAATGAGACAAGAAGAAGTGAGAGGTGAAGGCAAATCCACCTCTCAAAATAACTTACCAAATGTTCCTGAAAATGTTAGTATGAATGCATAAGATGTAAAGCACAAAGAAATTAATGGACATGAGATGCAAAGACCAAAGTCAGAAGTGATTATGCAATGCAAATGGCATATGAGATGATGCAATGTCATACAATGTGCATATGAGTGATCATACAAAGATGAGATGTCATGAAAGCATGCTTGGAAGCTTGAAAACACATCGATGTTTATGAAATGAAATGAATGCAAGACATGGCAAATGAATGAAGAAGTGATCAAGCAATGTTCTAACATGTCCTAAGATGTCTAAGATGACATATGAATTCTTGAAATGTCATGGCAAGTTCACATGATGATGAGTATGCAAGGTGAATGCAAATGAACATGAGAAATTAGGGTTTTAAGAAAGTATTAGATGCATATGATCAAAACAGAAGCAAAACACATGATAAAATATTGAAAACAAGCTCAATCAAACCCTAATCTGATATTAGGTCACACCCCAAAGGAGAAGGTCAGAAGCCAATCCTATTAAAAGTTATGATTTTCCTAAGTTTGCTAGGGTTTTTGGGTGATTCTCAAAGAAAAATGAAAATCATTTTGAAAATGCAAGATAAATTCATGAGGAAAATAACCTAGAAACTATATGCAATATGTGAAACAATGCAAAACGAATCAAGTTCAAACTCTTCTTGGTTAGGTAGAAATGATTTTTCAAAGTTAGGGTTAGAAAATGTAATTTTTAAAGAACCCTAATTCAAAGAAAATTGTGAAATTATGATCAAACCTAAAAAGAAATTTGAATGAAGAGTTTGGAAATGTTTCTAAATGTATTGGAATGGTTCATGATTTTTTTGGTGGTTTTTAGAAACCTAAATGTATTTTTAATTAATTAAAATCCTTAATTAATTAAAAATAACATTTAAATATTTTAAAAATACCTTTTTAATGCAAAAAATAAAATAAAAATCATTTTCGGGTTGAGAAAAATATTTAAAACAGAAATGCTAGAAATCATATTTTTTGAAAGTGTTTTGATATTTTTAATAAAATATGGAAAGAAAATGAGACAAAATGAAATTAAAATTGAATTAAAATGAAAGTAATCAGATCCAGTGGTCCAGATTCAAACCTAGGGGAAAGAGGTTGACTGCGCGCGTTAATTGATGGTCGGGATTCAATCTGAGGAAATTTATTAATTAATCCTAATTTAAACTAATTAAACTGAATTAAAGTTAATGGAGCAATCTGGGTCACTCATTTGCGCGCTAAACCTAAGATCTAAGGGCCTACATTCAAACTGGCTAATTAAACCCTAATTAAACCCTAAGCATTTTCAAGTGACCGGAGCTAGCTCCGATCATCTTCTCCGGCGAACCAAAATCCCAAAAACATAAACAAGCATCTAAACTCCTAATTTCTTGCCCAAAATCACTCCTCTAACATCATAGAACATGAATCCACAAACAAAATTCATTTATCATGCATAACAAGGCTGAATCGAAGCAATCAAGTTTTAGGTCAAAAATTTTAGAAGCTTCATGCATGGTTATTTCTCAATCATTTTCGAAACTAAACATATCAGTGTGATCAGGGGAACATGAAGCTTGATATTTTAACTTAGTAGCAAGTTCTGGAAAAAATGTTCTTGAGGTATACCTGAGTTGAAGCTTTTCAGTTTGGAGCTTTCTGGCCTTTTCTTTGATGCAAACCAACCCCAATGAGCTCCCTGATGATGTTGCAATGCTTAGAACAAGTTTGTGATGGCTATTTTGAAGTGTTTAGTTCTGGTTTTGCAGAAATCGTGTTTTTGATTTGGGAGGTTTCATGCCATTTTGAGGGTTGCTTTTATGTTTTATGAGTGATTTTGAGATTATTTGTGAAGTTTGTTTTGATGTTTTATGGTTGTGTTTTTAGATTCGAAGAAGGGAAGTTTTTAGGTGATTTTGTGAATTCTGAGTTCTCCAATGTTTCAGGCTTGAATGTGTTATGGAATGGAGTCCTTAGGGTTCACATAAATCATTGTGATTTGTTAGAGAGTGGGTGGTGGCTCAGTTTGATTGGTATGGGAGGAAATGCAAAAAGTAAAGATTATGAGTACTTGAGGTATGGGCTTGTGCAGCAAGGATTTTTGAGAATAGATTTCCTCAGCATGGTTCATGGGGAGCCCTTAGATCATTAGAATGCAGCTGGAAGGCTTGGATTAAGAGATGTCAATGTTTATGCAATTTTCCAACTTTGATGTTTCTTGTGAATTAAGTCACCAAAACCCTAGGTTCAAGGCATAATTCTGATCTTTGAAGGTTGCTTTGACATATTATGACATAATTGAGCACATTAGAGGCCACTTAGAAGCTTGAAATGCCAATATGCAAAAATCCCTCTTTGACATGAACTTAAAAATTATGTGATTTTTGCCAACTTTGAAAGGCCATATCTTGAGTTCTAAGGTGAATCAAGACACGTTCTTGTACTTTATGAAAAGGGAAAGACCAAATCTACAACTTTCATGTCCAAGAATTTTTCATTTGAAGCATTTTTGGTCATGAAAGAGGAGGTTGAAAATCTTTCCCAAAATGGAAAGTTTCCATTACAAGTCATTTCCAAAAATGGAAAGTTTGCAATTGGCTCAAAATTCTTCAATATTGTGAACTTCCCACCACTTATAAGATCAAATAAAGATCATAGAACTTCAATTTGATGAAAATGATCCTTTGGTTCCCTTGTTGGGGGCCTCAGATGCCCTGATTTTGACTTAACTTGCTCAAGAAGTTACCCAATGATCAGATGACTTCCACAATGAATTTCTTCATCAAAATTGGTACACATGATCCTTATAACATATTAAGAACATTAGAAACAAGAATGACCAAAAAATTTGGAGTTAAGGCCTCTGAAACCAAAACCCTAATTTTGGTCATCCGTGCAGGAAAACCCTAGCTCTGCTTCCATGCCTTTGCCAATTCTTGTGATCTCTTGACTTTCATGAACTTTGGGGAGCATAATATGATCATAGAACACACATGGACCCTATTGTAAAGCTTTAAGACCTTTGGAATGGCCCAAATTGATTCTTGGATTACTCAGATCACAAACCCTAGATGCAGATGAAATTTAACTATGCAGTGAAGCAAACATGCAATATGAGATGTAATGCTTATGTTAAAACAAAATGAAAGATCATAAGCCATGGTGTGATAAAAAGTAGGGGCAAATTTGGGGTGTTTACAGCTACCCTTATTCAAGCATTAGTTAGTTGTGCAGGATGTAAGTGTCTGGCTTAACAGACAAACAAGATAACTTGTGGTTGAATACCAAAGACAATAAGAAAAGGGATATAAATTTTAAAAGATAGTATAGTATGATTATCAAATGAAAGTGATAGAGGACGACCATCGAGCAGAGGACGACTGTTGGGGGATAAAAATGGTAGTTTTTTAGCAATGACAGGGGCGGCCGACAAGCTGGGGAAACAAAGAGACCACGATGGGGACGATCATTGGGTAAGGAAATAAAATTCTCTGGGGATTTAGATAAGCATAGATAGGGACGACCATCAGGCTCGGGAATTAAAGTAAACAATGATGGGGACGACCATCAGGCTAAAGAATAAATGAAATATTGATGAGGGACAGTCATCAAAGGTGAAGGACGATCACCTAGCAGGGGAAGGCTGCACTTTATCACGAAATAGGACGAATGTAGGATAGATAAGGTCAACGATGGGGACGGCCATCGGGTAAGCATGATGAAGGACGATCATCAAGAGGTGAAGGACGATCACCTAGCAGGGTACGACTGCTTTCGGGATTTATCACAACATATGACAAATTTCGGATAACAAGATCAACGATGGGGACGGCCATCAGATAAGCATGATGAAGGACGATCATCAAGAGGTAAAGGCCGATCACCTAGCAGGGGATGGCTGCTAAAAATATCACGACATAGGACAAATGCCGGATAAAAGGTTTCAATAATGGAGATTTCACTGGGGAAATGGATGAGAGACGGTCATCCAAAGGTGAAGGACGATCACCTGGCAGGGGACGGCTGCCGAAGATATCACGACATATGACGAATGTCGGATAGAAGAAAGTTGTTTTATTCACGACTTACTAGGGAACGGTAAACACGGACGAGTGCTTACGTTTTCAAGAATAAGAGATATAAGTGTTTGACAATGTGTAGAGATTAAAGATGTGGACGGGCATCTTCAGGACAATGATACAGACGAGTATCAACCGGGTAAGCAAGGAACACAGACGAGTGTCGAATCTGCTGAGGAGTGATACGTACAAGATATTTATGAGTATCAAAAGACTTATGTATAAGTATGTATAAGTATTGATCTGTTGGTGAAGTATGTGCAAGACACGGACGAGTGTTTGACTTGCTGGGGAAGTATGACACGGACGAGTGTCAGAAAAGAAAATGTGTGAGTTATGAACAAATATATGTATTTGAGAGTGCAAAGAGGATGCTTTGGCTTTTATCTGCACGGGATATGAGTTTCGTATATTGCTGATGAAATATTGATGGTATTTGCAGGTGATTGGCTCGAACCTGGCTCGTGATCATGCAAATGTTTGATTTTTTCGGTAATGCTCCATATTAGACGGAATACTACGCTTATTTCGGTGGATATGATGCAAATGCTATGATTATACAAATGAGAAGCTCGATGCGAGACTCGGATCCTACGGGGATAAAGATCTCTGGCTGATCTGCTTGGAGGATAACCTGACTGGGGGAAGAGATCATTGATGGATCTGTCCGGTGGGAGAACTCTGCTTGGGGAAATAGCTCATTGGTAGATCTATCTGGAGGGAGAATTCCTTAATGGGGATGAGGAAGTTCTAGTAACTCAGCTAGGGATGTGCTTCAGGTACTGCCCTACTGGGGATGCTACTATGTGAGGAATCAATTCCACCGACTCCGCAGAGGATGAGAGAAATATGGTATCTCTGTGGGGAATGGAAGGTTCTTTGATTACTTTGCTGTGAAATAGTTGTCAGGCACTGCTCGGGAGGTCCTGCTCGGGGAGGAGATAACTTCTGGGAAGTAGTATGCTGGGGATTCAATGCTTGATATGCCCGCTGTTGCGAAAGATTGTTTGTCTTGAGTACCTGCAACCTGTTAAGACAAAGGAAAACACACAAGTGTCCTGAGATATTCCTAACCGGATTCCGACATAGGAGTTAGATTTACCTGAAAGTAATATATTTCCTGCAAGCATTTATTAAAAATGTCTCATTTGTTTTATGCAAGTGTTGTATTATGAACAATGGACATTTTGCAAACGAAACAAAAATGTACAAAACAAAGTGTTGCGAAAAGTCTGATTTTATTAATTTGGGTGCCCTGAATTGGCAAGTACAGTCAAAGAAGCGAATCCCCTGGAATGAGGAGATTGCTGCAAATTTGAGAAAATAAAAGTGTTGGCAATGTTGAAGATGACACTTCAGTGAGCTTCCTTTACTATGACCTGTATGACCTTGACGCTCTTCTTATCTTGCTTTCTGAAGAAGGTTGATTCTGACCGACGCTTTGTCCTTTCGAAGCTTGTCATGTTGTGAATGATACAGTCGAATTCAGAATGCAGTTGTTTGCTTATTCCCTGATTTTGCGTGGATCGCCCTTTCGGGTTTTCAATCCACCGGGATACCCATTTTTCCTGAGCTGTCCAATGCAGCTTTTCAACTCAGCGGGTGTACATTGTTTTTTGATTTTTCCCTTATTTTTGCCTGAGTCTTTTATTCTGTTTTTGACTCGCCGGGATGCCCTGTTTTTGCCTGGACTTAAATTCTATTTTTATGTCTAGCGGGTCATTTTATGCGAAGAATTTTTTAACTGCATCTGAATTCACAGGAGACGAGAAGTCTTCACCATCATTACCCGTAAGGAGGGTAGCTCAACTTCAATAGGTAGGACAGCTTCCATACCGTACACAATTTGGTAAGGGGTTTCCCCAATAGACGTTCTGACTGAGGTTCGGTACCCATGTAAAGAAAATGGTAGCATTTCATGCCAGTTTTTGTAGGTGACTACCATCTTCTACACAATCTTCTTGATGTTCTTATTTGCTGCCTCAATAACGCCATTCATCTTTGGCTTGTAAGGAGAAGAGTTGTGATGTTGGATTTTGAAGTCCCGACAAAGTGCTACCATCATTTTGTTGTTCAAATTGGAACCATTATCAGTAATGATTCGTTCAGGAACTCCATATCGACAGATGATGTCTCTTTTCAGAAATCTGGCTACCACTTGTCTGGTGAAGTTTGCATACGAAGCTGCTTCAACCCACTTGGTTAAGTAATAATGGCTACCAGGATGAACCGGTGACCATTTGAAGCAGTCTGTTCAATCTTTCCAATCATGTCAATGCCCCACATGGCAAAGGGCCAAGGTGAAGACATTACATTCAAAGGATTTGGAGGCACATGCACTTTATCTGCGTAGATCTGACACTTGTGGCATTTTTTGGCATAGGCACAACAGTCTGCATCCATTGTGATCCAGTAGTAACCTGATCTTAATAACTTCTTAGCCATTGCATGTCCTCCGGCATGGGTACCAAAAGAACCTTTGTGCACCTCGTGCATCAGCAGGACTGCTTCTTTCTTGTCAACACATCTGAGCAGGACCATGTCGAAGTTTCGCTTGTATAATGAACCATCAGCATTGAAGATGAAACTACCGGCCAACCTTCTCAATGTCTTCTTATCATTAGATGATGCCCTGGGTGGGTATGTCTATTCCTCCAAGAAGCATTTGATGTCATGGAACCAAGGCTTGCCATCACTAGCAGTGTCCACTGAGATTACATATGCCGGTCTGTCCAGTCTGGATACCAAAATCCGAGGCACGTTATTGGCAGCTTGAACTTTGATCATAGAGGAAATGGTAGCCAAAGCTTCTGCAAACTGATTCTCATCTCGAGGGATGTATTCAAGCTTAACTGTTGTGAAGAAGGTAAACAATCTCCTCGAATAATCACGGTATGGAATCAGATGCTCCTGATGAGTGTACCATTTTCCGTTGGTCTGATTGATTACCAAAGATGAATCTCCGAATACATTCAAAGTTTTGATCCTGAGGTCAATGGCTTCCTCAAGTTCCATGATACATGCTTCGTATTCTGCTTCATTGTTAGTGTAGGCAAAGGTGAGTTTTACCGAGAAAGGCATATGAACTCCTTTAGGTGTAATGAGCACTGCACCAACTCCACGACCATTCATATTGGCAGCCCCGTCAAACATCATAGTCCATTCTTCTTCTGGGTCAGGGCCTTCAATGTGAACTGGCTCTTCACAATCTTTTGCTTTTAAGTACATGATGTCTTCATCAGGGAAGTCAAATCTCATGGGCTGGTAATCATCAATGGGTTGCTCATCCAGATAGTTAGACAATACACTGCCCTTGATGGCTTTTTGAAAGGTGTACTGAATTTCATACTCTGTTAGAATCATTTGCCATCTTGCAACCCTTCCGGTAAGTGCTGGCTTCTCAAATATGTACTTGACGGGGTCCATTTTTGAGATCAACAAGGTAGTGTGAGTCAGCATATACTGCCTTAGTCGGCAAGCAGCCCACGCTAAAGCACAACAAGTTTTCTCGAGCAGTGAATAACGTTGTTCACAGTCGATAAACTTTTTGCTTAGGTAGTATATTGCATACTCTTTTCGACCAGACTCGTCATGATGGCCCAACACACACCCCATTGACCCTTATAATACTGTCAGGTACATTATCAAAGGTCTTCCTTCAATTGGAGGCATGAGAATTGGAGGTTCTTGCAGGTACTCCTTGATCTTGTCAAAAGCTTTCTGACAATCTTTGTTCCACCTGACTGTTTGTTCTTTCCTTAACAGCTTGAACAAGGGTTCACAGGTTGCAGTGAGGTGAGATATGAACCTTGAGATGTAGTTCAATCTACCCAAGAACCCTCGAACTTCTTTTTCAGTCCTAGGTGCAGGCATTTTCTGAATGGCTTTGACTTTGTTGGGATCAACTTCAATTCCCTTTTCACTTACGATAAATCCCAACAGCTTACAAGAACGTACCCCAAATGTGCATTTGTTAGGGTTGTTAGGGTTCAACTTCAGCTGATATTTCCTCAGACGCTTGAACAACTTCAGCAGATTTATCAGATGATCTTCTTCAGTAAGGGACTTGGCAATCATATCATCCACATAGCATTCGATTTGTTTGTGGATCATATTGTGGAATAACGTTACCATAGCCCGTTGATAAGTGGCGCCAGAGTTATTTAGTCCAAACGACATTACCTTGTAACAAAATGTGCCCACGGTGTGATGAAAGTTGTTTTCTCCATATCTTCGGGTGACATCTTGATCTGATTATACCCAAAAAATCCATCCATGAAAGAAAATACCGAGAACTAAGTTGTGTTGTCAACCAATACATCAATGTGAGGTAATGGGAAATCATCCTTCGGGCTAGCTCTGTTCAGATCCCGGTAATCCACACACATACGCACCTTACCATCCTTCTTAGGCACGGGTACAATGTTAGCAACCCACGACGGGTAACTAGTCACAGTGAGAAAACCGACGTCCCACTATTTTTGTACTTCTTCCTTAATCTTCATGGCCATATCTGGGCAAGTACGGTGCAACTTCTGTTTAACTGGAGGGCAATCTTATTTCAAGGGTAGCATGTGCATGACAATATCTGTATCTAGACCTGGCATGTCTTGATAGGACCAAGAAAAGACGTCGACGTATTCTCGAAGCATACTGATAAGTTGTTCCTTTACTAGAGCTTGCAGGCTGTCCCCAATCTTCACTTCTCTCAAATCCTCATTGGTACCAAGATTAACAGTTTCAATCTCCTCCTGATGAGGAGTAATCACTTTCTCTTCTTGCCTCAACAACCTGGCTAATTCTTCAGGTAACTCGTAGTCTTCATCAACCCCTTCATC
This sequence comes from Lathyrus aphaca, assembly GCA_963966055.1. Taxonomy (NCBI): domain Eukaryota; kingdom Viridiplantae; phylum Streptophyta; class Magnoliopsida; order Fabales; family Fabaceae; genus Lathyrus; species Lathyrus aphaca. Next base: position 507,730,502 of record OZ014520.1, read on the forward strand.
AGCTTGATTAATTGGATTGTCGAAGTCATACAAGGTCATAGTAGTGCTGTTGTCGGTGCAATCTGGAGGATAATCTCTACAAGGGTTGAGATTTGTTCTTTTTAGTGATCAATTTTAATCTTGTTCAGAAAAAATGAAGTTTATTTATTTTGAAAAGATTGCCATTTTATTGGTTTGTGCGAAAAATAACAAAAATGAAAAGACAGTGAGCGAAAGAGAAAATTGTTTGCAAAAGAATGTCCATTGTTCGTTGATATTCCATTTGCACAAAATACAAATATGGCCCTATTACAAAATGAGTCATGACACCTTGGGCAAGATGCAGGACTTGATGCATGCTAAAAAGCAGGAAATAACAATTATTATGCAAGAGTAACTCTTATAATTTCCTGGGAAGACCAGTTAAGGACTTGTTGGCCCGGGATCCTTGGACGAATCCAGCTCTCCAGGTTGAGGTCACTTTCATCCTCGTCTTCCATGTTATTGATAGCATCTGGGGTCAGCATTCCCCCACTTACGAACTTGGGCTCCTTAGCAGCCTCTGCTTGATCTTGTCGGAATGGTTTGTAACCCAAACCGAATCTGTCCTCCTTCTTCTCCACCGGTAGCAGCTTTCCCCAGCCTTGGGCGTTTCCATCTTCATCAACCTTTCGAGCTTGTTGATAGGAGACAATTGAAGTACCCATCATATCCTCCTGGGATGCAGCAAATTCTTCAATTGTCGCCTCATTGATGTTCAGTGCTTCGAAACCTTAGCTCATGGTCTCGTGGATTTCACCATCCATCTCAATATATTTGTAGTTATCCAGATGGCTAACAAAAATATCCTCTTCACCACAGATTGTGATAATTTTCCCTTCCCACTCATATTTTTATTTCTGGTGAAGGGTCGACGTAACTGCGCCAGCGGCGTGAATCCATGGTCGACCCAACAAACAGCTGTAGGTCAGCTGAATGTCCGTCACATAGAAAGTAGTTTGAAAGACCTGCGGGAAAATTATCACAGGAAGCTCCACTTCTCCAAGAACATACCTCTTGGAACCATCAAAAGCTCGGACCACCAGATTGCTTGGTCGGAGAGCTATACCATCATATTCAAGCTTAACGAGGGCTTTCTTTGGCAAGACATTGAGTGAAGACCCAATGTCAACTAGAACATGTGAAAGCACAACCCATTTACACTCCAGAGTGATGTGTAAAGCCTTGTTATGATGACGACCTTCCATAGTCAAATCAGCGTTGGTGAAGCATAGCCCATGGCTAGTATTAACATTAGACACCGCCGTCTCTAGCTGATTTATTGTGATCTCCTCGAGCACGTAAGCTGCATGCAGGACTTTAAGTAATGCATCCCGATGAGCTTCGGAACACAATAGCAATGATAAAATGGAGATCTTGGAAGGAGTCTGGTGGAGCTGATCCACAACCTTGTAATCGCCTCTCTTGATTATCCTTATAAATTCATCCACATCTTGATCAAAGGATGTTTTATGAGCCTCTTTCAAAACTGGTTCTTCAGGAACCACATTTTTTCCTTTAGCTTTGGCAGCAGCCTCTGCCTCAGTGTTAACTCTTGGAACTTGTGACGCAAAGAGACGTCCGCTTCTAGTGAAGCCTCCGCCTCCCCCGACATTATCGATCTGTGGTGTGTAGTCTGAAGAATCAAGAGAGACTCTTTTCCCGTTGTAATAAAGGTCTGAACCATAGTGCCATGGTACATCATTATCTTTTTCATATGGGATGGGCCCAGGTACCGTGATGGTGACTGGACTGACTGCAGTGGAAGTAGGAACTGTGATTGTCTGTGGATCGTAATATATGGTAATAGGGACTTCTGACTGGTTGTGGTGATGAAAGGCTGAAGCTGGGTTGTTGCTGAGATTGTTGCTTCAAATTGTTGGAATCAGGGACCATTGCTGGGTCGTAGTATATGGTGACTGAGGAGACGTTGTTATTAATGGTTGCTATAGTTGTAGAAGCGGATGCGGTTGAACTAGTGTTTGTTGAAGTGGTGTAAGAGATAATTGTTGATTTTGTAGACGAGTCTGTCGGAATAATTGTCTTTGAAGTTGTAGGAGGAGTGTTTGTTGTTGCTGTAAGAGGAATTACTGATGTTGTAGAAACCGTTGATGTTATCTGTAGGATACCTTCTCTAATAAGGCCATTGATGCCACTTCTTAAGCTTGCACACCCATTGACGAAAACTTTGCAAGATTCACAGCAGGCCTCACAACCTGGGAACACCTGGCATCTTAAAAGTTGGGCTTTAACCTCTGCCAGAGGTGTTTGAATGCTTGCAGTATCTTTGATTAAATTCATAGGTTGATCCTCCTCAATTGCATTTATCCTTGGTCCACCGTGGCTAGGCATAGGATTCTTTGTGACGTTAGGAGGTGGTGTAAAATTTAAAGCCTTTGAATCAATAGATCCTGGACCTTCATGTGCAAAGCTCTGCACTTTTCCGTGGTATGGCTAGGTGCATTAGAATGAAAGGCACATCTGGCATTGACGTCGTAATTTCTTGGAAGGTTCTGAGGATATGGTGGAGCCAGAGTCCTTAATTCAACAAGATTAAGCTTCATAAGTTGTGGTAACAAAGTGGCATAAGGCATCGGTATAGGGTCAATTACCCTGTTGACTTGAGACGGCCTTTGCTGGAAAGGACGTTGTTGTTGGTTGTTGTTGTTGTAGGACCTTTGTTGAGGAAAATGTTGCTAAGGGAACTATTGTGGTTGCGGAGTGTATTGTTGTTGAGAAGGTGGAGTAGGAATTGTGACAGCGGCAATTGATCTTGTCATATACTGGGGCCTACCTCTGCCCATGTGTACTGAATTTGTTTCACCCAACCTGCGAGGCCCTGCAAATGGTTTCCTTGTGCTGCTTGAGCTGGCGCCGTTATCAGAAATTCTACCCATCTTTAACAAACTCTCAATCCTTTCTCCTGCTATGACCACATTTGCGAAGCTAGTGGAAGAGAAAGCAGCCAACCTATCAATGTATGTCCCCTGTAGGGTGTTCATAAACATATTTGCCATTTCTATTTCCGACATTGGAGGTTGAACAATAGCAAATAATTGTCTCCATCTCTGAGCATACTCTCTGAAGCTCTCCTTGTAGGATTGTGACATACCCATTAGAAGAGTTCTATTAGGAGCCATGTCTAGATTGTATTGGTATTGGCGTATGAAACCCTCGGCCAAATCTTTCCAATTTTTTATTGTTGCCCTAGTCAGATGAGAATACCACTCACGGGATGCCCCGGTCAAGCTATCCTCAAAATAAAACATCCATAGCTTTTCATCCATTGTGTAATCCTTCAATCTTCCCAAAAAGGATTGAAGATGGGTACGAGGGCAAGATGTCCCATTATATCTTTCAAAGCAGGGAGGTTTGAATTTGTGAGGAATTCTTACTCCCTCCACTAGCCCTATATCCATAACATCAAACCCTAAGGAGTTTTGAGACTCCAGAGATCTCAATTTTTCTGCTATCTCATCCAACCGACGATCATAGACTTCATCTCCTGCTCCAACTACAGTGAATTGTTCCTCCTGGGGGTCCTCTTGCAAGGCACGCCCTCTAGTATTACCCTGGGTATTCCTGATAGCATTAATGTCCGGGTTAAGATGAGGTCCAAACTCTGGGGGGGTCAGTAAGAGGCTGTACATGATCATTGTTGCTGGTACCCCATGTACCTGGGTGGTTTTCTTCAGGAGTTTTCCGCTCGACCAACTCTCTCAATCTTTCTTGGCTTTGGGCCAACCCAGTCATTACTGCCATAAACTGGTTCATATGTGCCCTCATTTCAGTTCTTTCATTAGCCATCTGGGTTCTCACTTCAGTCAAATCTTGCTGAACCTGGTCCATCTGTAAGCTTGGAAGGTTGTTTCTTGTCGGATACCGGTGAACTCTGTTGATCGGGAAGACTCTCCTACGAGCAATGTTTCATGAAACCACAACAAAGTGAGAAAACAACAAACAAAACAACCTATAAAACAAAGAATGAGGTTAGTATGCAATGCATTATGTCTATTTGTGTTCCAAGGGTATCCGGTTTTTTTTTTTTTTTTGGTTTTGACCTTCCAGACCTCAAGGAATGACGATGTTGAATAGAAATGAAGCCCACAGAATAACACACAAACCATATATTACAAAATGTGAAGATACATAGTTTTGTGATTATAAATAAGTCCCCATAGTGGGTCAAAATACAACAGAATCAACAAAAGTACAAACAAAATGAAGTACAAATACAAAGAAATCAAACATTCAGCCCATAATCATCCTCTATGACTTCCTTCAGGAGAGCATCAGTCACTGGTCCAACTGGATGCTATGTGATGGTCCTGATAAGGAGATTCCTGGTGGCAATAACATTTGTCAACTTCTTGTACTTGTCTTGGTCTTTGGATCTCTTCAACCCCGCCCGGAGTTTCAACTCAGAGATTTCCTTGTGTTCTGCTAACAAGGCTTCCTGACTCTTCTTCTCATTAGCTTCCAGTTGGTCTATCCTAGCCTGGGTCTTTTGATCTTCCTGGGAACGGGCTTCAGTAATTCTGATCCATCTAGCTTGACTCTCTTCCAAGTAGTGCTCAGCTCTGGCCTTCTGAATCTTGGCTTCCTTGCAAGCATTCTTCAATACCAACTCCCCTGCTCGGGCTCTTCTGATGTAATCATCTGTCTTCTCAATCTTGGTCATATGCTCGATCCGGAGCTTCTCTAACCTTTCATTATCCAGACAACAATCATTCGTCTCTTAGAGGGTCTTCTTCAGAGCTTCAGAAAGCTGGGTATACCTTTCCTTCAACTTCTCAAACTCCTCTAAACTGACTGTAGATACAGGCTCTACTGCTGATGGTCCAGGCACATCCTCCAGGGTGAATGGCATGCTGGTGATTTGTCCTCTGATATGAGACCAATCAATATAATGAGCTGAAGCTATGTTGTTGCACTTGCCAAGAATGGTAGTCCCTTTTTTCTGAATGTTATCCCAAGCCCAGGCTGCTTGTCGGGCAATGGCATGATTATGCTGAATGTCACAGTAAAGGGTTTCTGATAAGTCCTACTCTCTTGGTGGATGTACCAAAGCTAACCCTAGTTTTCTTTTGAACAACAAAGGATTGTAGTTGATGTAACCCTTTACTCCAATCAGAGGTACATTGGGAAACTACCCACAGCTGGTGATTATGTCTCTGCCCTTAGTGCTCTGAGTGCACCACTTGATGTCTTCTAATGTAAGGGCAATCATTCTCTTAGCCCAATTCCTTGGCTGATGAGGATTCAAGAAAGCTTCTAACTTTGGCAAGTGTCTCAATAACTAGCAGTAGAAGAGTGGTACACAACATTTGACTAATCTTCCCCTCTGCTTCTAATTCTTTTGATGCACTGAGTAGTAGAAATCCCCGAGCAAGGTAGGAACTGGATTCTTCAGCAAGAAAAGATGGATATCATTCTTGATTACAAACTTAGGCTCGTCTGCAAACAAGATGATACCATATATGCAAAGGGCCAAGAGAGCCCAAATAGTGTCCACTTCCTTGCTGCAGCATGAATGGTGGCCTGAGTAATCAAGAAGTCCAAATAGAGGCCTAGGATTCTAGCCTTAGTAGTCATATTCTGATCAATGATGGTGGTTTCCAAATACAGAGCCTTAGCTATATCCTCATTCCTAGGAGCAGTCATCTCCGGGTTGAAAGGAATCCCCCTCTTGATGGGGACACCCAACAACATGGAAAACTCCTCTAACAAAGGGCCTAACTGAAAGTCTGGAAAGGTAAAACATCTGAGAGGAGGGTCATAGAACTGAAGGCAAGTGTGGATCATGCTCCTTTGTGATGCATCCAAGTCCATGATCATGTCCATAATACCACCATAATGTTCCCTGAATAAAGGGACATGATCAGGAGTGATGAGTGTCTGAATCTGCCTGATGCCTGCCAGAGTGGGCTCAAAGAAATGGTATGTGATGTTGCTCTTCCTGGATGTGTCCATGCTAATAATGGATGTTGATGAAGATAACTGAGGAGAAATACTGATGAAGGCAACTGATGAAGGTGCTGAAGAGAATCTCTGATGAAGATGGCTGATGAATATATCTGATGAAGATGTCTGAGCAGAAGAACAGTCAAAACCATACCAAAGATAAGGTGTGGATACCCTGTATAACAAATAGACAAATGTTAAAATGATGCAAAATGATGTATGCAGAATGATATGCAAGGGTTTGTGATCAAGTGTTGGATCTGTTATCTTCCTTGATAAGGTCCATGTGTGTTCATAAGTCCAGATGAAGGCTTAGAGAACCAGTAACAAGGTGGGGGACTCAAATAAAGAGTCACAAGTCCATGGTTTCATAAGAACAGTCCAAAATAATGTAACCTTAACAATATCAGTAACAGTGTATGATGAGGCCAAGGGTTCCTGCAAACCTGTAAACATCCCAACCCCCTCACATGTATTGTTCTAGAATAAGGATCCTCAGACTTGGATTAGTTATGAGAAGTGTATAAAGGATCCTCCTATAATTCACCTCAGATGCTGAAGGTTATAAAAAGGTCATCCAGACTTAGCAGGCTTCCCAGATAGCCCTAGTACTATAGGAAATCTGTAACACAGAGTTCTTAAGAAGAAACCCATGTCTGAACTGTGTTTCATTTTCCCGCACCAGACCGAAATGGAATGGGAAAGAATATGAAGCCACTCTAGCCTATGTGTCAATTAGGTCCCCGGTATGGAACCTTAATCACTCAATATCCCTCCCACCAAGGTAAACAAAAGATCCAGCACATGACATGATGACAGTAATATGAAATGCCTAAAAACAGTAAAGGAAAGCAATAAATAAAGCTGTACAGAAAACCATAAATAAAGCAATAAACAAAAAGCACAAGTAGCACATAACACCCCCATAAACACAAATCAAACAAGCGCTAGGAGAAACCCACAACAAGAACCAGAAGCCCAGGTTGCAAGATAAGTAATTCCCAGCAGAGTCGCCAAGTTGCCGCTCCCGAAGATTTGCATCCCGGTGCAGACGCGAACTGTCGGCGAAAAGAGGAAATGAAGATAAAGTGAATAGAGTCGCCAGTTAGGCATTTTTATCTCGAAGGAAAGGTAATGCTGCATAAACCTAGAAAAGATGGATAAGACAGTTGCGAACCAGAGAAACTGAGAAAGGAGGTTGGTTATAACCTGGGAATGTATTAGCACCCAGATTGTCCGTCGTACTCGATGGGATCCACGCTTACAATATTGTGTTTAAAGGGGTAGGTGAATGTGCTATCTGTGTGCAAAAGCTAGGAATGAATGTACAAGTGTCAGTGCAAAAGGTGAATTGCTCAGGAACTGAGGCTTTTAGGAAGAGTGCTGAAAGAGGGGGAAGACAAAGAGACTTTTGTTTGATAACTATTAAGTTATACCTACGTATCCTCGCGTGCAATGAGGAAGTCAGAACACCGTAGTTAGACTCAAAGAGACTGAAAGATAAAATTGATTGTGAAATGCTTACATGCCTATGCTCAAGTGTATGACTCTTCTGACTCGAGTGCTAACTGTCTTACATTAGACGGAAGAAGCAAGTTCTCGTTTGTGAATGAGTGTGATGAGAAAAGAATCTCGAAGGAGACGATTATCGTTTGTTTTTGTGTTTTCAGTCTTGTTATTGTTTTTGGTGTTTTGCATAAGTTAATGAGCTTAAGCCTAAATCAAAAGGCTTGTTAACTCATTATATCCTCCCTGATTATGGATAATGAGCCTACTTAAGTATGAGATAAGCATCTCAACTTAATTTACCATGATGATGTAGGATTAAGATCATTAACCTACTTGTGATTAATTAGATGTTTTTGGGTTTTTGTTTAGTGTTAAGTAATGAGTTTAATCTCTAATCACAGATTAGTGAACTCATTACACCATCCTAATAGAAGGATAATAGATGAGAACACTTAAGCTGAGAAAGATACCTCAACTTAATCCATGGTTAGGGATTAAATTCATTATATAACAAGCCTTTATTAAATGGATTTTAATTAAAGGGTGAGATTAAGAAGTGGATTTTAAGTTTTTAAGACAACTTGAGGGGGACTTGTCCATTAAACACTAGGGTTAGTCCCTCTTAACCATGAGGAAGAGATAGAACCCTAATGTAAGGCCCAAGTTACAAGATGAAGTCTTGGTGATTATTAATGTGTTTTAATTAAGAGGTTTGAACAAATTAAAGGTTTAACACTTAGGATTAAAGTTATACACTCCATCCTAAGAGAAGGATGCAGGCATAACCCTAATTCCAAAGTCCTAAAACTTTAAGAATTTAGTCTCTGATTATTGAGATGAGAAGAGAGACTCAAGGAGACTCAAAGGTAAAAGACTAAGGGGGACTATACATAACCCTAAACGTTATCATGCTTGGGCATCCTATGGTTTGTTAGGCTTAAGAGAAAGGATCTTCAAGGCCACCAATGGAAGAAGAAGATGAAAAGAGAAGGAAGGAGAAGAATAAGTTACTTACTTCCTGAAGAAGATAAGTAACTTAAAGAAAGTAAGTAAGAAGAGAGGAACACAAGTGAACAATTTCACTTCAAGTACATGTTAAAATACATATGAACGAGATAAGAAGAAGTGAGAGGTGAAGGCAAATCCACCTCTCAAAATAACTTACCAAAAGTCCCTGAAAATGTTAGTATGAATGCATAAGATGTAAAGCACAAAGAAATGAATGGACATGAGATGCAAAGACCAAAGTCAGAAGTGATTACGCAATGTAAATGGCATATGAGATGATGCAATGTCATACAATATGCATATGAGAGATCATACAAAGATGAGATGTCATGAAAGCATGCTTGGAAGCTTGAAAACACATGGATGTTTATGAAATGAAATGAATGCAAGACATGGCAAATGAATGAATAAATGATCAAGCAATGTTCTAACATGTCCTAAGATGTCTAAGATGACATATGAATGCTTGAAATGTCATGGCAAGTTCACATGATGATGATTATGCAAGGTGAATGCAAATGAACATGAGAAATTAGGGTTTTAAGAAAGAATGAGATGCATATGATCAAAACAGAAGCAAAACACATGATAAAAAATTGAAACCAAGCTCAATCAAACCCTAATCCCATATTAGGTCACACCCCAAAGGAGAAGGTCATAAGTCAATCCTATTAAAAGTTATGATTTTCCTAAGTTTGCTAGGGTTTTTTGGTGATTCTCAAAGAAAAATGAAAATCAATTTTAAAATGCAACATAAATTCATGAGGAAAATAACCTAGAAACTACATGCAATATGCGAAACAATTCAAAAAGAATCAAGTTAAAACTCTTCTTGGTTAAGCAGAAATGATTTTTCAAAGTTAGGGTTAGAAAATGTGATTTTTAAAGAACCCTAATTCAAAGAAAATTGTGAAATTATGATCAAACCTAAAAAGAATTTTTATGAAGAGTTTGAAAATGTTTCTAAATGTATTGGAATGGTTCATGATTTTTTTGGTGGTTTTTAGAAACCTAAATGTATTTTTAATTAATTAAAATCCATTAATTAATTAAAAATAACATTTAAATATTTTAAAAATACTTTTTTAATGCAAAAAATAAAATAAAAATTATTTTCAGGTTGAGAAAAATATCTAAAATAGAAATGCAAGAAATCATACTTTTTGAAAGTGTTTTGATATTTTTAATAAAATATGGAAAGAAAATGAGATAAAATGAAATAAAAATTGAATTAAAATGGAAGTAATCAGATCCAGGGTCCAGATTCAAACCTAGGGGAAAGGGGTTGACTGTGCGCGTTAATTGATGGCCAGGATTCAATCTGAGGAAATTTATTAATTAATCCTAATTTAAACTAATTAAACTAAATTAAAGTTAATGGAGCAATCTGGGCCACTCATTTGTGCGCTAAACCTAAGATCTAAAGGCCTACATTCAAACTGGCTAATTAAACCCTAAGCATTTTCAAGTGACCGGAGCTAGCTCCGGTCATCTTCTCCGGCGAACAAAAATCCCAGAAACTTAAACAAGCATCTAAACTCCTAATTTCTTGCCCATAATCACTCCTCTAACATCATAGAACATGAATCCACAAACAAAATTCATTTATCATGCATAACAAGGCTGAATCGAAGCAATCAAGTTTTAGGTCAAAAATTTCAAAAGTTTTATGCATGGTCATTTCTCAATCATTTTCGAAACTAAACATATCAGTGTGATCAGGGGAACATGAAGCTTGATATTTTAACTTAGATAGCAAGTTCTGGAAAAAATGTTCTTGAGGTATACCTGAGTTGAAGCTTTTCAGTTTGGAGCTTTCTGGCCTTTTCTTTGATGCAAACCAACCCCAATGAGCTCCCTAATGATGTTGCAATGCTTAGAAGAAGTTTGTGATGGCTATTTTGAAGTGTTTGGTTCTGGTTTTGCAGAAATCGTGTTTTTGATTTGGGAGGTTTCAGGCCATTTTGAGGGTTGCTTTGTGTTCTATGAGTGATTTTGAGATGAATTGTCAAGTTTGTTTTGAAGTTTTATGGTTGTGTTTTTAGATTCGAAGAAGGGAAGTTTTTAGGTGATTTTTTGAATTTTGAGTTCTCCAATGTTTCAGGCTTGAATTTGTTATGGAATGGAGTCCTTAGGGTTCACATAAGTCATTGTGATTGGTCAGATAGTGGGTGGTGGCTCAGTTTGATTGGTATGGGAGGAAATGCAAAAAGTTAAGATTATGTGTACTTGAGGTATGGGCTTGTGCAGCAAGGATTTCTGAGAATAGATTGCCTCAACATGGTTCATGGGGAGCCCTTAGATCATTAGAATGCAACTGGAAGGCTTGGATGAAGAGATGTCAATGTTTATGCAATTTTTCAACTTTGATGTTTCTTGTGAATTAAGTCACCAAAACCCTATGTTCAAGGCATAATTCTGATCTTTGAAGGTTGCTTTGACATGTTATAACATAATTGAGCACATTAGAGGTCACTTAGAAGCTTGAAATGCCAATATGCAAAAATCCCTCTTTGACATGAACTTGAAAATTATGTGATTTTTGCCAACTTTGAAAGGCCATATCTTGAGTTCTAAGGTGAATCAAGACATGTTCTTGTACTTTTTGAAAAGGGAAAGACCTAATCTACAACTTTCATGTCCAAGAATTTTTCATTTGAAGCATTTTTTGTCATGAAAGAGGAGGTTGAAAATCTTTCCCGAAATGGAAAGTTTCCATTACAAGTCATTTCCAAAAATGGCAAGTTTGCAATTGGCTCAAAATTCTTCAATATTGTGAACTTCCCACCACTTCTAAGATCAAATAAAGATCATAGAACTTCAATTTGATGAAAATGATCCTTTGGTTCCCTTGTTGGGGGCCTCAGATGCCCTGATTTTGACTTAACTTGCTCAAGAAGTTACCCAATGATCATATGAATTCCACAATGAATTACTACATCAAAATTGGTACACATGATCCTTATAACATATTAAGAACATTAGAAACAAGAATGACCAAAATTTTTGGAGTTAAGGCCTCTAAAACCAAAACCCTAATTTTGGTCATCTTAGAGGAAAACCCTAGCTCTGCTTCCATGCCTTTGCCAATTTTTGTGATCTCTTGACTTTCATGAACTTTGGGGAGCATAATATGATCATAGAACACACATAGACACTTTTGGAAAGCTTTAAGACCTTTGGGATGGCCCAGATTGATTCTTGGATTGCTCAGATCACAAACCCTAGATGCAGATGAAATTGAACTATGTAGTGAAGCAAACATGCAATATGAAATGTAATGCTTATCTTAAAACAAAATGAAAGATCACAAGCCATGGTGTGATAAAGAGTGAGGGAAAATTTGGGGTGTTTATACTGTGATGAAGGGAAGTCTCTGCTTGGGGAGGACACCAACCTTCTGCTGCCTTGCTGGGGGAGATTTCAATTTCCACTTCTACTGGGGATGACTGGAGACACCCAGGAAAACACCTGTTCTTGTTCAAGTATAATGAAATGTTCTTCCTGGAAATCTGCTTTTAGCTCTGTCAGCAACACCTGTACCTGTACCTGCAAAAACACAATCAATAGTGCCTGCAACATGGAGAGTTAGTTTGGACCTGTATGCCCCAGGCTCATAGCATGAATCATTATCTGGGTATCTTGACACCTTTTTAGAGTTGTATTAAATGTTTAGGTCCTCCTGCATGAGTTAGAAAGCGTTCAAATGTTCGCAACACAATATACATCACAATTTACTAGACGTTTTCACAATCAATCAATGCTAGATGAAAAACAAAAATAAGAAGCAGATAGTCACAAGTTGACTGAAATTGAATTTTTATTGATTCGAAAAAAAAGGCCACGAATAGGCATTACAAAGGAAACAATTCCCTAGAAAGAGGAAATATCCAAAAAGGAAAACAAAATATCCTATTGGCAATGTGATAAGTGGATCTCATCAAGTTTCAACCCGGTTATGGCTCGTATATCTTCAAGACTATCCGCTCGCTCTGCCCCTTGAGAAAGGTGATTGAACTGGTCTTCAACCTTTAGAATAACCTCAATTGCAGATGAGTTACGAATCTCATGGATCGCAGTCTTTCATGTTAGTCCCTCTTTTGCGTGGATCGCCCTTTCGGGTTTTCAATCCACCGGGATACCCTTTTATGCCTGAGCTATCCGATGTGACTTTTCAACTCAGCGGGTGTACATTTTTTTTCAAGATTTCCCTATTTTTTTCCCGATCCTTTTATTCTATTTTTGGCTCGCCGGGATGCCTATTTTTACCTGGATCTTTATTCTGTTTTTATCCAGCAAGTCCTTTTTTACACAAAGTATTTTCTTACTGCGTCTACATTGACAGGGGACTGGAAGTCCTCTCCATCCATGGTTGTTAGCAACAAGGCTCCACCTGAGAAAACCTTTTTAACCACAAATGGCCCTTCATAATTAGGTGTCCACTTGCCCCTGTGATCGTTAAGAGGAGGAAGAATCCTTTTCAGCACCAGGTCCCCTGGTATGTACCTCTATGGTCGTACCTTCTTGTCAAAAGCCTGCTTCATCCGCCGTTGATACAACTGCCCATGGCGTACAACTGCTAGACGTTTTTCTTCAATGAGGATCAATTGATTATATTTGGATCGAAGCCACTCAGCTTCATCTAGCTTAATGTCCATCATTAACCTCAACAAGGGGATTTCCACTTCAATTGGTAGGACTTCCTCCGTACCATATACCAGTGAGAACGGGGTTGCCCCCATTGAGGTATGCACTGACGTTCTGTACCCATGCAATGCAAATGGTAGCATCTCATGCCAGTCTTTGTATGTAACAACCATCTTCTACACGATCTTCTTGATGTTCTTATTGGCCGCCTCGACGGCGCCATTCATCTTCGGGCGATATGGAGAAGAGCTGTGATGTTCTATTTTGAAATCCCGACACAAGTCAGCCATCATCTTGTTGTTGAGATTAGAACCATTATCAGTAATGATTCTTTCGGGAATTCCGTACTGGCAAATGATGTCTCTTTTAATAAATCGGGCTACCACTTGTTTAGTAACATTGGCATAAGATGCTGCTTCGACCCACTTCGTGAAGTAGTCTATAGCAACCAGGATGAAGCGGTGACCGTTGGAAGATGTCGGCTCGATCTTGCCAATCATATCAATGCCCCACATGGCGAACGACCATGGTGAAGACATGACACTCAATGGATTCGGAGGCACATGGACCTTATCGGCATAAATCTGACACTTGTGACATTTGCGGGAGTATTTACAGCAATCGGATTCCATGGTGATCCAATAATATCTCGATCTCAACAATTTCTTGGCCATAGCATGTCCTCCAGCATGGGTACCAAAGGAGCCTTCATGAACCTCTTGCATCAGCAGGTATGCTTCGTGTCTATCCACGCATCTGAGCAGAACCATGTTGAAGTTTCGCTTGTACAACACACCATCTTGATTCAAGAAGAAACCACCTGCCGGTCTTCTGAGGGTCTTCTTGTCTTTATTGGATGCCCCAGCCGGGTATTCTTGAGTCTTCAAGAATTGCTTGATATCATAATACCAAGGTTTGTTATCTTCACCACTGTCAACTGCAAAGATAAAGACAGGTCTTTTTAGGCGGGAGACCATGATTCGAGGCACGAAGTTCTCTTGGAAAACTTTAATCATAGATGACAAAGTTGCTAGAGCATCAGCAAACTAATTTTCGTCTCGGGGAATATAACTCAATTTGACCTTGGTGAAGAAAGTTAACAGCCTCCTGGTATAATTCATTTAAGGAACCAAGTGAGATTGATGAACTAACCATTTTCCATTGACTTGGTTCACTAGTGGAGCAAAATCTCCGAAGATCTTGAGGTTCTTGACTCGCAAGTTAATTGCTTCTTCAACCCCCATGATGCAAGCTTCGTATTCTGCTTCATTGTTAGTGCATTCGAAAGTCAACCGAGCAACTAAAGGTGTATGGACCCCTTATCTTGGATGGATTTTACTTTGGCTAGATCAACCTCAATTCCCCGCTCACTAACAATGAAACTAAGTAACTTGCCGGAACGGACCCCAAAGGTGCACTTGTTCGGATTCAACCTCAATCTGAACTTCCGGAGTCTGTCAAATAACTTTGCTAGATTGACTAAATGCTCTTCTTCTGTTTGGGATTTTTCTATCATATCATCAACATAAACCTCAATTCCATGATGAATCATGTCGTGAAAAAGTGTCACCATCGCCCGTTGGTAAGTGGCCCCAGCGTTCTTCAGACCAAACGGCATGACCTTGTAACAAAAAGTGCCCCAAGGCGTGATGAAGGTAGTCTTTTCCATATCATCGGGAGACATCTTAATCTGGTTATAACTTGAAAACCCGTCCATGAAAGAGAACACATAAAACTGAGCAGTATTATCAACAAGCATATCTATGTGAGGCAGAGGGAAATCATCTTTAGGGCTGGCCCTGTTTAGATCCATGTAGTCTACACACATCCTGACCTTACCGTCTTTTTTAGGGACCGACACAATGTTGGCAACCCACAGAGGTTAACTAGTCACGGCTAAGAATCCATCATCAAATTGCTTTTGTACTTCCTCCTTTATCTTGATTGCCATATCAGGGCGTGTGCGCCTCAACTTTTGCTTCACTAGCAGGCAGTCTTCTTTCAGAGGCAGCTTGTGCACCACAATGTCAGTGTCTAAACCAGGCATATCCAGGTAAGACCATGCAAAGACATCAAAATACTCTCGAAGCATGGCAATTAGACGAGTCTTGATGGATTCTTCTAACGCAACTCCGATCTTAACTTCTTTCTTGTCTTCTTCGGTACCCATATTTATCACTCCGACGGCCTCTTCATGCGGCTGAATCATCTTCTCCTCCTGTTTAAGAAATATAGCCAATTCTTCAGGTAGTTCGCAATCTTCTTCATCATCCTCATCGGCTTGATAAATTGGATTGTCAAAGTCATACTTAGCCATAACAGGGTCGTCATTTATAAGATCCGGTGATGAGCACCTGCATGAATAGTGATTCATGCAAGGCTTTAGAAAGAGTTTGAGAAAATGAGAAACATTGCCATCTTATAACTTTTCTTCCTTTTTGAAAAACAAAAGCAAAAAATGAAAGGCAAAGAAAAACATGGATGAATGTGAAACGTAAGCTTTATTTATGATTATGAATTGTGTTAGGAACAAAATAACCCTTACAAAAAGCTAATATGCCCTGGACAAGACATAATGCTTGAGTACCGAAAAGACAGAAACAAAGATTATTACTCTTCGAAGGAGGTGACTGAGATAAGCCTTTCAGACGACCAGTTGCTAAGCTGAGTCCCTGGAACAGCAGGCCTGATCCACTCATCTAAGTCACAGTCACTATCAACTACATCGTCCTGCACGACACTGATGCTTCCATAATCCACCACTCCCGCACTCGTAAAAGTAATTGGGCCCTGACAACCTCTAGCACTCGTTCTAGATGATGACTGCCCATGATGGTAACCAATCCCAAGCATATCTTTCTTTTCTGGCACTTCTACTGGACTGCCCCAGCCTTCTCGTATCCCAGATTCTACCACTTCAAGAGCTTGCTTATAAGAGGCTATGGAAACCCCCTTCTTTGGTTCTTCAAAAGAAGCTTCCAATGAAGATGCTTGTTCAGTTTTCAGGGGCTCAAAAGCCTGACATGGAGTTTCAACTATCTCGCCATCCATCTCCACATACTTGAATGAAGCCAGATGACTGACGAAAATGTCTTCTTCCCCACTGACTGTTACAATTTGGCCTTCCCAGACGAACTTTAGTTTTTGATGAAGTGTGGACGATACTGCTCCTGCTGAATGTATCCAAGGTCTTCCCAGTAAACAACTATATGCAGGCTGTATATCCATTACGTAGAATATGGTATTGAAGATTTGTGGACCTACTTTAATTGGTAAATCCACCTCCTCGAACACTGACCTTCTCGACCCATCAAATTCTCTAACCACCAGGTCGTTGGGCTTTAAAACCACTCCATCATAATCCAAATTCATCAATTCCTTCTTAGGAAGAACATTCAGCGAGGATCCAATATCTACCAACACGTGAGAAAGTACTGCACCCTTACATTCTAAAGAGATATGTAGTGCCCGATTATGAGCACGCCCTTCAGATGTTAGATCCATGTCCGTAAATCCCAATCCGTGACTGGCATTGACACTAGATACCACCGCTTCTAACTGATTTACTAAAATATCCTGAGGCACATAAGCCTTGTATAGAATATTCAAGAGAGCTTTCCTGTGGGAGTCGGAACACATTAGCAAAGACAAGATGGAAATCTTCGATGGGGTCTGCTGCAGATGGTCCACAATCTTGTAATCGCTCTTGAAATTCTGTGATCAGGTATGAGATGTCCTAAGAGATGTCCCAACACTTAATAGGACATTTGACAAATTTAACCAAAACTTAAACAGCAAGAAAAGTAAACAACACAGAAGTTTGTTAACCCAGTTCAGTGTATAACCACACCTACATCTGGAGGCTACCAAGCCAGGAGGAAATCCACTATTAGTAATATTAATTCTAGACTTAAACCACCCTGTTTAATCTATCACTTAATACTTACCCAATGCAATTTCTACCTAAGACTCACTTAGATAAGAGTACCCTACTCACTCCCCCTCAATCACCCAGTGATCAAGTTTACAAGTTTACTGAAATTGAAGACATCCTTCAAACAAAACAGCTTGATCTTACTTAACAGTTTCAATCAAGTCACAAATGCACTTTTGCTTAAAAGCTCATAAAGTGGTACATAAAAACAACCTGCTATTTAAAACACTAGACACCCTATTTGGTCTTCTGAAATTCGTACTCAATTCTATGAGTTTCTGTTGTTTAAATAGGTATCTGAATTTTGGGCTTTCTGTAGAATGATCCAGCCCTAATGTGCAGCAACTGTCACCTTGAATTTAGGGTTTGTTACCTCCTATATTCTAGGTGCATTAGGTCTTCTGTTTTAATCTGAATCTTCAATTTAAAACTCCCTACAGATGCGCCTTGTTCTGTTTTTTTTTATCCAGCATTAATTAATCCCAGATAGTTCTCCTTAAATATCTCTTATCTGTTAATCAATAATTAATTCTGGTAGCAGGTCTGAGATGTCTTAACATCTGTTGGGACATCATGAAAAACTGAACTTAATTTATTCACACAATGTCCCAACATCTGATGAGACATCCTGAAATAAATTCACATACTCTGTTTGATAATGTCCCAACATCTGATAGGACATTCTGAACTGAATTTAACATTTCTTGTTTGGTCAAAAATTCTGCCAATTCTTAAACATCTACAAACTCCCCCTTTGGCTAATTTTTGGCTAACATCTTTCCTGGTTTTCAGAGTGCAGCAGAAGTTCTTTTTATCAGAGTATATCATTACTTTTCTGTTGATTTTTATTTGAGATTACTCCCCCTCAAACAAATATGTGTCCAGTCTTGTTGCAACAGAAATACACACTGATTCAGTTCAGACAGAAACAAACAGATTTCATTCAAAAATTAAACAGCAGTACAAATTTGTTGTTGTTCTCCCCCTTGGTAGACACAAAATTAGGGGCCAAAGACACTATTACTGTCATTACATTGCTGTCACATACATTGATCACTCAGATTCATCACTCTCAGTTGCTTCCTCCACTTCAGTGTCTTCATTTTTAGCAGCTTCACTTTCTTCAGCAGCCTCACTGTCTTCACCAGCTTCACTGTCTTCATCAGTTGCAACATTCTGATCTTCTTCACTTTCCAATCTTTTAATTATTTCTTCAAGCTTCTGCTTTCTAGCTTCAAGTTCTTTGCAGGTGATTTTGAGATCAGCAATTAAGGCTTTCTTGGAGATTGGATTCTTAGCAGAGGATGGACCAGCAGATGTCCCAGCAGGTGTTTCAACATCTGCAGCATGGTGACTGAGAAATAATTTGTAGTGAAAAGCCAGGGGACTCTCTCTTTTGCATGCTGTATCCTTGTCAGTGAGAATGCCAGGGAATTGATTGAGCACTATCCCACACAGCAAAGATGGAAAGGCTATTGGAAGCTTTGTTGCTGAGGAGCTGGCATGCTTCATGGTTTGATCAAAGATAAAAGCTCCATAGTCCAGATTGGTTTGAGTTCCCACAGCATAGATGAATCTGGCTAGACCAGTTGAGATTGAGGAAGTGTGGTTGGTAGGCACCCAGTTAGCAGTTCCAATTCTGTTCAGCATGGCATACTTTCTGGTAAGCATGCTCACAGAGAGCTTTCCCTTCATAGGCCATGCCTTGACCTGGTTTGCAGTGATCACTTTACAGACTTGATTATCTGTCTTACCTAATTCATTGGGTTCATCTGTTTCTCTTCCTAGATACTCATTGATGATTTGAGGAGAAAACTGTACACATTTACCTCTAACAAAAACTTTTCTAAACTCAGAAGACTTACCATTTGAGCAATCCTCCTGAAGATTCACAATGAACTCTTTGACAAGTAGTTCATAGCATGGAGAGAGGTCTGAGACTGTTTTGAATAGTCCTGCAGCAGAGATGAGGTCTATCAGTTCTGTGCACTCAAGTGCATTGCTGCTTAGTTCTCTTTCCAAGGCAACCCTTCTTTGATACACATATTTCCATCTGTTGACACTGGAGACATGATGGAAGGATATGTTGTCCAAGGGAGCTTCTGGGACAGCAGTTGAAGCTCTAGCTGGTGCTGGTTTCTTCTTGGGAGGAGATGTTGGGACATTTGATCCAACATCTGAATCTGATGGTGTTGCAGCTTTTCTCTTCTGGGTTTGAACTTTGCTCCATGGTTTTGTTGGTCCAAAGGTAGCTCTAGCTTTGCCTTTCTTTGAACTAGCCTTCTTCTTCTCAGGGATGACAGGTTCAGCTTGCATCTTTCCTTTCCTGGACCTTAGTCTTTTAGCAATGCTGGGTTTCACAGATGCTATGATCTCTGCATTAGAGTCCTGCTCCAGATTGACCACTGGAGGAGATTGAGCAGCCTCCTCTTCAGCTGGTTGATCAGCAGGGATTTGATCTTCATTTGAGCCTTGAGCCTGTTCTTCAGAGACCTCTTCATCATTTTCATTTGAGACTTTGTCCTTAGATTGTTCCAGATCAACATCAGATGAGTTCTTTTTCTTATCTTCAGATGTTCCAACATCTGTTGGGACATCTTGTTCTGCAGCAGTGTCCTTTGTAGCTTGAGCTGGTTCTTCTTGAGGTGCAGGAATGGTGTTCAAAGGAACAGAGATCCCTTTCACCACTCTTTGTTCAGAAAAGACTTGGTTAACAATCTCCTTGATGGAATCATCAACATATTTGGAGTATCTTGTAGACATGTTAGCAGGAGAGGGAATGCCTTTAGCTTTGCTTCTGATTTGATCTTTACATCTCTTTGGTGTTCTTGCCTTTTTAGTGTGAGAGGCGCTTCCCCTGAGCTCGTCCAATGGTGTTGATGGCATTGGCACAACAGAGATTGGAGTGGCATGAACCACGTCTTCCTTGTTGAGAATTTCCTCAGCTGTTTTAGGGTTTTGAGACATTGTAGAGGAAGAAGGATGAACAGCTTTAGGGTTTATGATTTCTGAAGATTTGAGAGTTAATGTGATTCGCTTGTGATGATATGATGAGAATCTTGATAGCTTCTTATAAGTAGTTACTAAATAAGTAGCCGTTACAGTCCAAATGATTAAGAATGGAATTCCCAAGGATCTTGTCCAGACTAGCTTTGCCATCTGGAACTTATGCCATGCAATGTCATATGACATGTTGGCACATCTCATTAACTGCTAAATATCACATAAACATATTCCAAGTTTGCCCCTTAAGTTCTCAAATTGTGTAGCATCCAATGCTTTGGTAAAGATATCAGCTAATTGCAGATCTGTAGCAACATGCTCCAATGAAATCACCTTCTCTTCTACAAGATCTCTGATGAAATGATGTCTGATATCAATATGCTTTGTCCTGCTATGTTGAATAGGATTTTTAGATATGTTGATTGCACTTAAGTTGTCACAGTACAATGTCATGACATCCTGTGGGACATTGTACTCAGTGAGCATCTGCTTCATCCAAACCAACTGAGAACAACTGCTACCTGCTGCTATGTATTCAGCTTCAGCTGTAGATAAAGATACACAATTCTGTTTCTTACTGAACCAAGAAATCAGATTGTTTCCTAGAAAGAAGCATCCTCCTGAAGTGCTTTTTCTGTCATCAGCACTTCCTGCCCAATCAGCATCACAGAAGCCAGTGAGAATAGGTTTGCAACCATGAAAGTACATTATGCCATAGTCACAAGTACCATTAACATATTTAAGGATTCTCTTGACTTGATTGAGATGACTGACTTTTGGATCAGCTTGATATCTTGCACAAACTCCTACTGCAAATGCAATGTCTGGTCTGCTAGCAGTCAAGTATAACAAGCTTCCAATCATGCTTCTATATAAACTATGATCTACATTCTCACCCTTCTCATCTTTAGTCAGCTTTAAATGTGTAGGAGCAGGAGTTCTTTTATGAGAAGCATTTTCCATTCCAAATTTCTTCACTATGTTCTTGGAGTACTTGCTTTGTGAGATGAACATTGAGTCTTCCATTTGCTTAACTTGCAGACCAAGAAAATAGGTTAATTCACCTACTAGACTCATTTCAAATTCAGCTTCCATCTGCTTGACAAAATGTTTGACCATCTTATCAGACATCCCACCAAACACAATGTCATCAACATATATTTGTGCAATCATGACATTTCCTTCTTCATCTTTAACAAACAGGGTTTTATCAATCCCACCTTTTCTGTATCCTTGCTTGATAAGAAATGTGGTAAGTCTTTCATACCATGCCCTTGGAGCTTGCTTCAGGCCATAAAGTGCTTTCTTGAGTTTGTATACATGATTTGGACAGCTTGGATCAACAAATCCTTTAGGCTGTTCTACATATACCTCTTCATTAAGATAACCATTAAGAAAGGCACTTTTCACATCCATTTGAAATAGCTTGAACTTTAAGATACAAGCAATTCCCAACAGTAGTCTTATTGATTCAAGCCTTGCTACTGGTGCAAAGGTTTCATCAAAGTCTACCCCTTCAATTTGAGTGTATCCTTGAGCCACAAGTCGAGCTTTGTTCTTTGTAACAATTCCTTGTTCATTTGACTTGTTCTTGTACACCCATTTTGTACCAATCACATTTATGTCATTAGGTCTAGGAACAAGATTCCACACTTCATTCCTTGTGAATTGACCTAATTCCTCTTGCATAGCACAAATCCAGTATTCATCAGTGAGAGCCTCCTTGATGTTTTTAGGTTCTATTTTGGACACAAAACAAGAACCTGAAATCATTTCTCTTGATCTAGTGCTCACACCTCTGTTGGGATCACCAATTATTAAATCTTTGGGATGATCCTTCTGTATTCTGATGGAGGGAGGTTTACTGGATTCTTCTGTCCTTGTATCAGATTGAGTGCAGTTATATTGATCATCCTTTTCTTCAGCTTCAATCTTGATATCAGCAGATGTTCCAACATCTTCTGGGACATCTGTAGGAGCATCATCAATTATCACATTTATGGACTCCATGATAACCTTGGTTCTAGAATTAAATACTCTGTATGCTCTGCTGTTTGTAGAGTATCCAAGGAAAATCCCTTCATCACTTTTAGGATCCATTTTTCTCCTTTGCTCCCTGTCTGCCAGAATGTAGCAGTTACTTCCAAACACATGAAAGTACTTAACAGTGGGTTTTCTGCCCTTCCAGACTTCATATATTGTGGACAAAGTTCCTTTTCTCAAGGTAACTCTGTTATGGATATAGCAGGCAGTGTTCATGGCTTCAGCCCAGAAATACAGAGGTAGCTTTTTAGCATGTATCATAGCTCTTGCAGATTCTTGAATAGTTCTATTTTTTCTCTCAACAATCCCATTCTGTTGAGGAGTGATAGGAGAAGAGTATTCATGATTGATTCCTTCTGAAGAGCAGAAATCTAAGAATTTTTGATTCTCAAATTCCTTTCCATGATCACTTCTAATTCTGATCACACAGCTGGATTTTTCCCTTTGTAATCTTTGACATAATTCCTTGAATACATCAAAGACATCTGACTTTTCTTTAATGAAATTTATCCATGTATATCTTGAAAAGTCATCAACCACCACATATGCATACCTCTTACCACCAAGGCTTTCAACTTGCATAGGTCCCATGAGATCCATATGTAACAATTCCAAAACTTTGGAAGTTGTCAGATGTTGGAGCTTTGGATGGGACATCTTGGTTTGTTTGCCTATTTGACATTCACCACAGATTTTGCCATCATCAATCTTCAGTTTAGGGATACCTCTTACAGCATCCATAGATATGATCTTCTTTATGCCTCTGAAATGAAGATGACCTAGCCTTTGGTGCCATAGTTTTACTTTTTCTTCTATAGCTAGAGAACAAGTTGAAGTGAGACTGAAGTCTAGTGGCTCCCACATGTAACAGTTGTCTTTAGACCTTGCACCTTTCATGACAACTTCTTGCTCTTGGTTAGTCACTATGCATTCAGTTTTTGTAAAGTTTACACTGTATCCTTGATCACATAGTTGACTTATACTGATCAGGTTAGCAGTTAAACCTTTAACAAGCAGCACATCATCTAATCTTGGAACATCTTGACAATCCAAGGTTCCAACTCCCTTGATCTCTCCTTTAGCTCCATCTCCAAAGGTAACATACCTGGATGAATATGACTTTAAGTTTACTAGCAAATTCTTCAATCCAGTCATGTGTCTTGAGCATCCACTGTCAAAGTACCAGTCTTCTTTAGCTGATACTTTCAATGATGTATGTGCTATGTATGCAGTACTTTTCTTTGACCAGATGAGTTGAGATTTCTTTTGATGCCTCTGCTCTGAGTGTTGTTCAGCTGATCTCCAAGCTTGATTGTTGATCTTGTTCTTGGGTATGTGACTTTGATCAGTCTGAATGTCAGCTTTTGGTCTCCAAACTTTCTTGATTACTTCTGTCTTTTGCTTAGGAGATTGCTGATTTCTATGCAGCACTTTCTTGGTACCTTCTACTTTCTGCTTGGAAGGTTGCTGACACATCTGATTTGGATATCCATGTAGCTTATAACAGTGAGGTTTGATATGCCTAAATCTTCCACAGTGATGGCATCTCCATCTTTGATACTTCTTCTTCATTTTGTTCTTTCCAGAATGTTGAGACATCTGTTGGAACATTATGTTTGTCTTTGTGTTCTGATGTTGAAGCATCTGTTGGGACATCTTGTTTGACTGTGTAATTTTTGAAGTAGTTTTGCTAGAGCTGGCTTCATCTCTGTTATATCCCAGTCCACTTTTGTCCCCTGAATGTTTATTATTGCAGAGAATAGCATCCAGTGTATTTGAGCTGCTGTTCATCATTCTAACAGATTTGGACATATGTTCCAGCTTAGAATTGAGAAGAGTTACTTCACTTTTTAAGGTATCAATGATTACTTGATCACTTGCTTTTTCTTCTTCTAGTACTTCATTCTGCTTCTTTAGCTTTATGACCTCACTGCATACTTCAGTACTACTCTTGTACAGATCCTTGAAGGCTTGCTCAAGATCTGCATAAGTAAGCTCTCCACAGCTGGAATCACTATCATATTCACACAGTCCAGCTAAAGCAGTAATGTGCTTAGCTGATTCTTCTTCTGAATCTCCTGAGTCTTCATCAGACCAGGTCACAGAGAGTCCTTTCTTTTGCCTCTTTAAGTAGGTAGGACATTCAAACTTGATATGTCCATATCCTTCACATTCATGGCATTTGACTCCTTTATCTTGACTGGTCTTTTCAGCATACTTTACTCTTTTGTTAGCATCATAAGGTCTTCTGTTCTCAGAGTTTGTGTTTCTTCCACTAGGTTTGAATTTTCCTTCCATTCCTCTGAGAATCTGTTTGAATTGTCTTCCAATCAGTGCAAGGTTTTCTGATAAGCTTTTATCATTTGCTGATTCATCATCTTCTTCTTCATCTGTATTTGAAACCAAGGCTATGCTTTTGTTCTTTTTAGCATGTGTGTCATTCATTCCCATCTCAAAAGTTTGAAGGGAACCAATGAGTTCTTCAGTTTTCATAGAACATATGTCTTGAGCTTCTTCTATTGCTGTGACTTTCATGTCAAATCTTTTTGGCAAAGATCTGAGAATCTTCCTTACAAGTTTTTCATCAGTCATCTTTTCTCCCAAGGCTCCAGAAGTATTGGCTATATCCAAGATGTTCATGTAGAACTCATGAATTGATTCATCTTCCTTCATTCTCAAGTTTTCAAACTTGGTGGTGAGAAGTTGAAGTCTTGACATTTTTACTTTTGATGTTCCTTCATGAGTTGTCTTGAGGGTATCCCACACATCTTTGGCCAGCTCACAATGATGCACCAGTCTGAAAATATTTCTATCAATGCCATTGAATAAAGCATTTAGGGCTTTTGAGTTGCCTAGTTCTGAATCTTCTTCCTCTTTACTCCATTCTTCTTCAGGTTTCAGAACTATTGATCCATCTTTGGTGTCTTGAACAGGATGTTTCCATCCAACATTTACTGCTCTCCATGCCCTGTTGTCAAGTGACTTTAAGAATGCAATCATTCTTGGCTTCCAGTAGTCATAATTAGAACCATCCAGTATAGGTGGTCTATTTACTGACCCTATATCTCTGTCCATGTTACAGAATTTGTTTTCCCTAGATCTCACCCAGTATAAACAGGCAGGGTGCCTGCTCTGATGCCAATTGAAATTCTGTGATCAGGTATGAGATGTCCTAAGAGATGTCCCAACACTTAATAGGACATTTGACAAATTTAACCAAAACTTAAACAGCAAGAAAAGTAAACAACACAGAAGTTTGTTAACCCAGTTCAGTGTATAACCACACCTACATCTGGAGGCTACCAAGCCAGGAGGAAATCCACTATTAGTAATATTAATTCTAGACTTAAACCACCCTGTTTAATCTATCACTTAATACTTACCCAATGCAATTTCTACCTAAGACTCACTTAGATAAGAGTACCCTACTCACTCCCCCTCAATCACCCAGTGATCAAGTTTACAAGTTTACTGAAATTGAAGACATCCTTCAAACAAAACAGCTTGATCTTACTTAACAGTTTCAATCAAGTCACAAATGCACTTTTGCTTAAAAGCTCATAAAGTGGTACATAAAAACAACCTGCTATTTAAAACACTAGACACCCTATTTGGTCTTCTGAAATTCGTACTCAATTCTATGAGTTTCTGTTGTTTAAATAGGTATCTGAATTTTGGGCTTTCTGTAGAATGATCCAGCCCTAATGTGCAGCAACTGTCACCTTGAATTTAGGGTTTGTTACCTCCTATATTCTAGGTGCATTAGGTCTTCTGTTTTAATCTGAATCTTCAATTTAAAACTCCCTACAGATGCGCCTTGTTCTGTTTTTTTTTATCCAGCATTAATTAATCCCAGATAGTTCTCCTTAAATATCTCTTATCTGTTAATCAATAATTAATTCTGGTAGCAGGTCTGAGATGTCTCAACATCTGTTGGGACATCATGAAAAACTGAACTTAATTTATTCACACAATGTCCCAACATCTGATGAGACATCCTGAAATAAATTCACATACTCTGTTTGATAATGTCCCAACATCTGATAGGACATTCTGAACTGAATTTAACATTTCTTGTTTGGTCAAAAATTCTGCCAATTCTTAAACATCTACAGCTCTTTTTGATAATTCTAAAAAATTCTCCAGCTTCTTTATCAAATGTAATGTCTGGATCAGTCATTGGTACGGGCTCATTGACAACCACTGGATACTTCCCTCTTGCCTTAGCCTGGGCTTCTATGGTGTCTCTGGGTGGTATCACACTATTTCTTAGTGTTTCCGGCGCAAATAATCTTCCACTTCTAGTAAATCCCCATACTCCAACATTTTCTACTTGAGCTGGGATTGTGCTAGATGTGACCAAATCTTATTTTTGGTCGTTACAATATACTTCGCCACCATAATTCCAGGTAATGGCTTTATCACTCTGATACATTACTGGTCCTGCAGTGGTAATCGTTATCGGTGCCACTCTGGCCCGTGTAGGAACTTGAGATGGATCGTAGAAAATGGTTACTGTGGAGACTTCGCTTTCCTTTACAACTTTGTCAAACTGCAACACTCCTTCATTAATCATACTTTGGATCTCTGCTTTCAACTACTCACAACCACTTGGAATTTTAACACATCCTGGACAATCACTCCCACAACCTACAAACACACCCTTCAGGGCCAAACATGCTTTAACAACACTCAACGGAGTTTGCAGGTCGTCAATATCACACACCAAGTTTAGATTCTCCCCATCGTCAACTGCCCCAACTGTACCCCCGTGAGGAGGCAGTGGGTTCTGTATTACATTAGGAGTAGGAGTGAAATTAATCACTTTTGAATCCAGTAGGTCTTGAACAACATGCTTCAGAGCTTTGCAGTTTTCTGTGGTATGCCCGGAAGCTCCGGAATGAAACTCACATCGGGCGTTCGTATCATAACCCTCGGGGATTTGGCCTGGCTTCGGGGGTTGTAGAGTTCGGAGTTGAATCATTTGGAGCTGTAGGAGATTCTTCAAAAGCTGTGAATAAGACATCGGAAGAGTTTCAATATGTCTTTCTCTGGTCCTCTGGGGGTAATATGGATGAGGAGCTCTCTGCTGATACCCTTGTTGGCGTTGCGGCTGCGGTGGTTGGACTTGTTGTTGAACAGGCTGAGCTGATATAGTGACGGGGGCCACTTGCTGATAAAATCCACCATTACTTCCTCCCCTCTGTGCGTATACTGCCCCAGTCTATCCTTCTCTCCTCTTCAAGAAGGGCTTCTTGACACTAGAACTTGAAGTGCCCCCATTCTAAATCTTCCCTTGCTTGATCCAGCTTTCTACCCTCTCGCCAGTCAAGATGATATCTGAGAACCCACTTGAGGAACATCCAGCTAGCCTTTCCATGAAATGCCCAGGGAGGGTATCCAGGAACAGGTCTACCATTTATCTCTCCAACAAAGGTGGTTCACGCCACCTTTCTACATAATCTTTGAAGCTCTCGGAGTTCTTCTGAGTCAGACTTTGAAGTTGAGTGCGACTGGGCGCCATGTCGATATTATACTGATATTGCTTGAGGAACGCTTCTCCCAATTCCTTCCATCTTCTCACAGAGCTTCTCTCTAGCTTCATATACCATTCCAAGGACCCTCAGGAGAGACTATCCTGGAAGTAGTACATCCAGAGCTTTTCATCCCTAGTATGGGCAGCAATTTTCCGATAGAATGCCTACAAGTGAGTTTTAGGGCAGGAGCTACTGTTATACTTGTCAAAAGTAGGTGGCCTGAATTTGTGAGGAATAACCACCCCAGGGACTAGACTCATGTCTGACAAATCTATCCCTAAAGTGTCTCTACACTCTAGGGATTTGACTTTCTCATCAAGCATCAAAAAGTCTTGAAGATTTCCTTCTCCACCAAATCCCATATCATTGTTAAAAGAAGGGAATTGATCCTCCTGCCTGTCTTGTACTGGAATGAAAGTTGTTGCGCCATGTTCAGGAACTTGAAGTCCACCTGGGACATTGTTGGTGTTGGGAGAAGTCACTTGTACTTCAGGAGTGGTTACAGGAGGATTAGTCTGAGGAGGGTTGAGCCCCTGAATTGCATTTCTTAATTCTTGTTGTCCCTGAGCCATCCCTTTCATCATGACCATGGACTCTCCTATTCTGGTGCGAAACTCATTAAGCTCGGTTTGCATAGCATCCATGACTGTCCTCTGGTTGTTGCGAGTTGCGTAACGATGCGGGATATTCTGTCGAAGATGACGGGTCTTGGCGGCCCTCGCAATCTTTGCCTGAAATACAAATAAGTTAAGCAACCTGTAGAAAACCTGCAAAACAAAGAAGAAATGAAAATGATGTGTATGCAATGCAATGTGTTCCTTTTATTCCCAAGGCCTCAATTACTTTCCCATTCTGGTGTTGAGAAAATCCTGTGTGACATTTAAACTTGAAGTGGTGGCATTTATTTTGTGTCCGTGCAACAGATAACAACCAGAGACTTCAGGTAAATCAGAAGACAATTGAAATAACAAAGATCCTCACAAGGTACAAATTCATACGTCAAGAAAGAAAGAAGAACGTCAAGAGAGAGGGGATTCCCACAACAAGCCTGCAGGTAATCCAAGTCATATGCATACAAAACTAAAGCTTAGGAAGGTCTACATCCTGTAACCTCTAACTAAGGCACTTGACATTTTGCAACATCTGAGCTATATCCGGATGCGTAGGCTCCTGTACAAGATTCTGAATTAAGATATCCCTAAGGTCAAAGGAGGCATGAAATTCCTCAATTTGTTGTAGGAACTCCTTTTCACTTTCCTGGCTTGTAATAGAATCATTCTTGGCTCTTTTGACATCAGCTTTCAATTTCAAATCTTCTATTTCTTTCTGAGCTTCCTTCATTGCTTGTTGGCTTTCTGCTAAACTTTGGAGACGACCATTCTCTTGATGATAGGCCTTATGAAGGAGCTCTCTCTGTCCATCCAAAGAATCTTGAAGACTCCTGACTTCTAGCTTGTGCTTGATCTCCAACTCCTTCTGCTTCCTCAAATTGTCTTCCCACTTCTCTTGCCATAAGGTGACAGCTTCATTGGCTTCATTAAAATCTTTCTTCTCCTTCCGACATTGGGCCGCCTTGTGAGTTTCAGCTATACCCCTTTTCTTGAAGTAGAGCTCTCTCTCCTGAAATTCTTGCTGCTTAAGCCAAACCATCTCTTCAGCTTTGTGAGCTCTCTCCTCCAACTTTTGATTTTGCATCTTCAGTTCCTAGCATGAATTGTAAGTTTCTTGATTCTCCAACCTGAGTTGTTGAACCATGGCTTCCAACTTTTGATATTCTTGAAGAGGCACTGAAGTTGTGGGTGCTACCTCCTTAGGGTAGAGAGTTGTTTCTCTAGAAAATGGGAGTAACAGGGTCTTCACACGATCCTCCAACCAGCTGGCAAAAGGATCATAAATGTTGGGATCTACTCTCCTAAAGTCTTTTTTCCCTTTCATCACTCTAACTTCCCAAGCTTGGGATATCAGCATGTTCTTCTTGAGATTTCTTTCTGCTGGAAAGTATAAAGATTCATTTTCCTCTTCAATCAAAGGCACAACTCTTAATGGATAACCAAATTGCTTCCTAGACAATATAAGATTGTAATTGATCCCACTTTTCCTTCCTATCAGAGGCACACTTGGAAAGCTACCACAACTGACCAATATTTCTTTGCCCACAAGGCCTCTGTTGCATCCCCATGAAATGTCAGCTGAGGTTAAGCCCATTAATCTTTTGGACCACTTCCAAGATTGTTTCAAATCCTGAAAAGGCCCTGATTTAGGGAGTTTCCTTACAAACCAATCAGAAAATAGGGGAGCACAAAAATTCACATGTCCCTTCCTCTTTTCATTCCTGTGGTGAACTCCATAGTAAAAGTCACCTAGCAAAGTGGGTATTGGATTTCTTCTGGAAAATATAGTGATAGTTCCATGTTGATTAAACCCTTCTCTCTTGGAAACAAACTGGTCCCATACACTATCAAAGCAAGCAAGGTGCTGAACTTAGCCCATTTGTTTTCAGAGGCCAGGTCCTGAGCTTCCTTTATAAGAAAATCTAAGAAAAGTCCTTTACCTTTGGTGGCATCCACTTCTCTACTAACTTTGGACAAGTCTAAAAGAAAAGACTCAGCTATATCATTGGATGAAGGTATCTTCTCTAAGACATAGTAAGGAGCACCATTTCTGATGGGGATTCTGAGGATACTGGAGATCTCTTCTAATGTGGGAGCCAAGATGTAGTCAGGGAAAACAAAAACCCTCAGCTGTGGATCATAGAACTGCAATAGGGAATGCAAGTTATCCCTCTGGTCAGTGGTTGGCTTATTCACATAGTCTAGGATCTTTCCAAAATCTTTTCTGAAATCATCAAGCACTTTGTCACCCATCAAGCCAATTAACTTCTGAACACCATCTGTCTCTGGATGTGGGAAAGTATAATGGACATTTCTCTTTCTTGGAATCTCCATGTTGAAGCAACAAATATGACCAGGAATAGGAGGTAATGAACCCTGAGAATAAAAAGAACACAAAATGATTAATGATGTTATGATGTTATGCAACGTAAGGCATGTGATCAGTGATGTGTATGTGTAGTGAATCAGGTAATCAAGTGTCTGTGCAAGGCCACAACATCATCACAAGTATCTTTCTGATCAGGAGTTTATGATTTCATAATCCATAATTAGCAGAACAAGATCATATCACTGAAGTATGCTGGCATAAATGGGTATGTTGAAGTTTAGGGTTCTTGCAAACCTGTAAACCCCTCCCAATCTCACGGGTGTGCTACTCGGGTCAACATTACAGACTCTCAAAGCCGAATAGCAATAATACGTTCACCATTTCCGAGAAATGGCTCATGACCAAATCAGGGAATCAATTTGGCATTATGTACTAATCAGGGAGGTCTCAGCTGAGTCCAAGGAAACAAGCATCCCTCATAAGTCCTCAGCTTTAAGCACTGAATCAAG
Source organism: Lathyrus aphaca (assembly GCA_963966055.1). Classification (NCBI taxonomy): domain Eukaryota; kingdom Viridiplantae; phylum Streptophyta; class Magnoliopsida; order Fabales; family Fabaceae; genus Lathyrus; species Lathyrus aphaca. The sequence goes on from OZ014520.1 coordinate 507,761,614, forward strand.
AAACAGTAGTACATTCATCCCGAAGGGTACAATACTATCATCATACAAACAGTTTGCCTTAACTGGATTCCTATGAGAGAACCAGGCCATCCTATGCGAGTTCCCAGTGGGCCCTCAGATGCGAGTGGGTTTGCCAACAAATGTGGTCTACTACTGTCATCACTAGAGAGGGATGTTTCCACAAAGGTTCTCAATGATCGGTCCCCTGACTGCACATAACTATCAAGGTAGTGTATTTCCCCAGAAAGATTCCAGCGTCAATACATTTCCGAGAAGGTCGCAAGTCAAGGCGTGGAACTCACTAATACCAACATAGCAAGATGCCATGAAGCCAAAGTGGAACCACTCTAAATCCTTGGTGCACTAAAGCCGAGTATTTGGCTTATCTCACAGTAACAAATCCCATCCCACAGAAAAAAATGAAAACAGCACAGTCCAGTATGATGCATGTGAAAATAAATACTGAAAGCAGTAAATAAAGTAGTAAAGTAAATTGTAAATGAAAGCAGTAAATAAACATAACAGCACACAACACACATATAAACACCCAAAGAAACAAAAAAACAAACAGGCGCTAGGAGTCACTCTACAAGGGAAACCAGAGATTCTGGGTTCGATCCCCAGCAGAGTCGCCAGCTGTCGCTTCCGGGATTTTCATCCTAGTACAAACACGAAAGTGGCGCAGAAAAGGTAGAGTCTCCAGAATTGCATTTTTATCCCGAAGGAACGAGAAAGGTAATGCTGCACAAACCTAAGGAAGAAGGAAAAGACAAGTTCCTGTGAACCAAAGATCTGGGTATGGGAGTCGGTTATGACCTGGGAAGGTATTAACACCCCATATCGTCCGTGTAAAAACCCCAAATTTTCCCTCACTTTTTCTCACACCATGGCTTGTGATCTTTCATTTTTGCATAAGCATAGGCATTAAATCTCACTGCATAGTTTCATTTCATCTGCATCTAGGGTTTGTGATCTAAACAATCCAAGAAGTGATCTGAGTCATCCCAATGGTCTTGAAGCTTCCCAAGAGGGTCCATGTGTGTTCCATGATCATAATATTCTCCCAAAAGTTCACAAAAGTCAAGAGATCACAAAGAATGGCAAAGGCATAGAGGCATACTGAAGATTTCCTACACATATGACCTAAAATTAGGGTTTTGGTTTCAGAGGCCTTAATCCCAATTGTTTTGGTCATTATTGTTTCTAATGGTCTCAATATGTTATAAGGATCATGTGTACCAAATTTGATGAAGAAATTCACTGTGGAAGTCATCTGATCATTGGGTAACGTCTTGAGCAAGTAAAGTCAAAATCAGGGCATCTGAGGCCTCCACCAAGGGTACCAAAGGGTCCCATTCATCATTTTGAGTCTCTATGGTCTTTATTTGATCATTTAAGTGGTTTGAAGTTCACAAAGTTGAAGAATTTTGAGCCAAATGCAAACTTGCTATTTTTGGAAATGACTTGTAATGGAAACTTTCCATTTTGGGAAAGATTTTCAACCTATTCTTTCATGACCAAAAATGCTTCAAATGAAAAATTCTTGGGCATGAAAGTTGTAGATTATGTCTTCCCATTTTCAAAATGTATAAGAACATGTCTTGACTCATCCTAGAACTCAAGATATGGCCTTTCAAAGTTGGCAAAAATCCTATAATTTTCAAGTTTATGCCAAAGAGGGAATTTTGCAAATTCAAGTTTCAAGCCATTTCATGACCTCTAATTGATTTCTAAACATTACAAAAACATAGTGCAATGCATTTGGCCCAGAATTGTGCCTTAGATTGCAAGTTTCATCAAACCATTTTCACAAAATTCTCAAAGAGGGAAAATTGCAAAAACCTTAGAAACTCTTCATCCACTTGTTACAGCTCATGTAATCTGATCCTATGGCCATCCTTGATGCAAGCTGAGGCCAAGACACCCCTTGAAGCAGATCTGACTCGTGCCATACCTCAAAGTACACAAAATTGACTTTTTTGCAACTTTGTCCATACCAATCAAACTATACCACTGCCAACTTTCTGACCAATCAAGACATCACATACAAGCCTCATGGACCTCATTTCATATGATCTTGGAGCCTGAAACACAACACAACTCAGATTGCACAAAAACTTGCAAAAACTTCATCTCTTCGATTCTCTCAACACAAGCCACAAACCTCTTTGCACCATTCAATCATACACATCATAAGGATCACAAAGCACCCATTCCCATGGCCTGAAAACCCCCATAACCAAAACACGATTTCTGCCTCAGCAGAGTTGAATCTCCAAAACCAGCCATTACAAACTTGTTTCAAGCATTCCAGAAGTCTAAGGGGATCCATTGGAGTGATTTTGCATCAAGAAAAGGTCCAGAAAGCTCAGAATCTCAAAGCTTCAACTCAGGTAACCTTCAAGAACATTTTTCCATAAGCTATATTTTAAGTTCTTAAATGATTCTATGTGTTCCCCTGAGCATGCTGATGTAATTTGTTTTGAAAATGGTTGAGAAATGAGAATGTATGAAGCTTCTGAAAATTTGCCCGTAAAACTTGTTTGATTATATTCTCTTTGTATGTGAAAAATAAATTGTTTGTGTTGCTTGATTCTTCCTTATTGATGTTTGGGGAGTGATTCTGGAGTTTTTGGGAAGTTTTCATGGCTTGGGGAGAGAGTTAGGTTTTTGTTTCGCCGGAGAAGATGATCGAAGCTTGCTCTGGTCACCTGAATGTCATTAGGGTTCTGATTAGGGTTTAGGGATCAGTTTGAATGGTGGCCCTTGGATCTAAGCTTAGCGCGCGTTTGGAGGGCCAGGATGCATCCACTTAACTTTAATCCTTTAATTAAATTAATTAATTATGTTTAATTAGTAAAAATGCCAGAATGAATCTCATCCATTCAATAGCGCGCGCAGTCAATTCCCTCCACCCAAGTTTGAATCTGGAGCCTTGGATCAGCATACCTTTCATTTAAATCAATTTTTATTTCATTTTAATGCTTTTCTTTTGTACATTTTATTTAAAATATCAAAACCCATCAAAAAATTCTTATATTTTGCATTTCTGATCCAAATAATTTTCTTAACCTAAAAATATTTTTTATTTTATTTTTTGCATTTAAAAAGTATTTTTAAAATATTTCAATGTTATTTTTAATTAATTAATGGATTTTAATTAATTAAAAATTCATTTAGGTTTCTAAAAGTCACCAAAAAATTCATGAACCATTCCAATACATTTAGAAACATTTTCAAACTCATCATAAGAATTTCTTTTTAGGTTTGATCTTAATTTCACAATTTTCTTTGAATTAGGGTTCTTAAAAATCTAATTTTCTAACCCTAATTTGAAAAATTCACTTCTGCCTAACCATGATGAGTTTGAACTTGATTCTTTTTGCATTGTTTCAAATATTACATATAGCTTCTAGGTTAGTTATCTCATGGTTTTATCTTGTATTTTCAATTTGATTTGCATTTTCCCTTTAGAAGCACCCAAAAACCCTAGCAAACTTAGAAATCTCATAACTTCCACTAGGTTAAGCTTCTGACTTTATCCTTTGGGGTGTGATCTTATATGGGATTAGAGTTTGTTTGAGCTTGATTTCAATTTTTTATCATGAAGTATGCTTCTGTTTTGGTCATATGCATCTCATGTTGTCTTAAAACCCTAATTTTGCATCTTCATTTGCATTCTCCTTTGCATATCATCATCATATGAACTTGCCTTAACATTTCAAGAATTTGTATGACATATTAGACATCTTAAGACATGCTTGAACATTGCTTTACCATTTCTTCATTCATTTTCTATGCTTTGCATCCATTACATTTCATGAACATTCATGTGTTTTCATGCCTCTAAACATGCTTCCATAACATCTCATACTTGTATGACCATTCATATGAATCTTGTATGACTTTTCATCATCTCATATTCCTTTTACATTGCATTTTCACTTCTGACTTTGGTCTTTACATCTCATTTCCTTTTGCCTTATGTTTTATGCATCCATACTAACATTTCAGGTACTTTTGGTAAGTTATCTGAGAGGTGGACTTGCCTTCACCTCCCACCTCTTCTCATCATTCATATGCATTTTTACTTGTCTTTGAAATAAACTTGCTTCACTTATGTCTCTCTTGTTCCTTTATTTTCTCCTAAGTTACTTATCTTCTTCAGGAAGTAAGTAACTTATTATTTTCTATCTTTCTCTTTTCATCTGCTTCTCCCATTGGTGGCCTTGAAGATCTTTTCTCTTAAGCCTCACAAACCATAAGATATCCAAGCATGATAACTTTTAGGGTTGTATAGTCCCCCCTAGTTTTTACCTTTGAGTCTCCTTGAGTCCCTCTTCTCATCTCAATAATCAGAGGCTAAACTCTTAAAGCTTTAGGACTTTGGGATTAAGGTTATGCCTGCATCCTTATCTTAGGATGAAGTGTATAACTTTAACCCTTAGTGTTAAACCTTTAATTTGTTTTCACCTCTTAATAAAAACACATTAATAATCACTAAGACTTTATCTTGTAACTTGGGCCTTACATTAGGGTTCTATCTCTTCCATATGGTTAAGAGGGACTAACCCTAGTGTTTAATGGACAAGTCCCCCTCAAGTTGTCTTACAAACCATAAAATCCACTTCTTAATCCCACTCCTTAATTAAAATCCATTTAATAAAGGCTTGTTATATAATGAATTTAATCCCTAACCATGGATTAAGTTGAGGTATCTTCCTCAGCTTAAGTGTTCTCATCTATCATCCTTCTATTAGGATGGTGTAATGAGTTCACTAATCTGTGATTAGAGATTAAACTCATTACTTAACACTAAACAAAAACCTAAAAACATCTAAATAATCACAAGTAGGTTAATGATCTTAATCCTACATCATCATGGTAATTAAGTTGAGATGTTTATCTCACACTTGAGTAGGCTCATTATCCCTAATCAGGGAGGATATAATGAGTTCACAACCTATGATTTAGGCTTATGCTCATAAACTTATACAAAGCACCAAAAACAATAAAAGACTGAAAACACAAAAACAAACAATAATTGTCTCCTTCGGGATTCTTTTCTCATCACACTCATTCACAAACGAGAACTTTCTTCTTCCGTCTAATGTGAGACAGTTAGTATTCGAACCAGACGAGTCATACACTTGAGCATAGACAAGTAAGCAGTTCACAATCAATCCTCTTTCAGTCTCTTTGAGTCGAACTAAGATGTTCTGACTTTCCTCATTGCACGAGAGGATATGTAGGCATAACTTAACAGTTTTCGAACAAAAGTCTCTGTGACTTCCCCCTCTTCCAGCATTCCTTTTTTAAGCCTCAGTTCCTGAGCAATTCACCCTTTTGCACTGACACTTGTAATTTCTTTCCTAGCTTTTGCACATAGATATCACATACACTTACCTCTTTTAAACGCAATCTTGTAAGCGTGGATCCCGTCGAGTACGACGGACGATCTGGGTGCTAATACCTTCCCAGTTCGTAACCAACCCCCATTCTCAGTTTCTCTGGTTCGCAACCATCTTATCCATCTCTTTCCAGGTTTATGCAGCATTACCTTTCCTTCGGGATAAAAATGCCTAGTTGGCGACTCTATTCAATTCAACCTAACCCCCTTCTCTTCGCCGACGGTTCGCGTTTGCACCGGGATGAAAATCTGGGGAGCGACAACTTGGCGACTCTGCTGGGGAATTACTATCTTTGCAACCAGGGCTTCTGGTTCTTTTGTGGGTTTCTCCTAGCGCTTGTTTGATTTGTGTTTATGAGGGTGTTATGTGTTGTATGTGCTTTTTGTTTATTGCTTTATTTATTGCCTTTTGTACAACTTTATTTATTGCTTTCATTTACTGTTTATGCATTTCATATTATTATCATCATATCATGTGCTAGATTTGGTTGTTTTGCCTTGGTGGGAGGGGTATCTCAGTGGGCAAGGTTCCACACCGGGAGCCTGAGTGAGACATAGGATTAAAGTGGCTTCGTATTCTTTCCCATTCCATTTCGGTCTGGTGCGGGAATATGAAACACGGTTCAAACATGGGTTTCTTCGTGAGAACTCTATGCTACGGATTTCCTGTAGTACTAGGGCTATCTGGGAAGCCTTCTAAGTCTGAATGACCTTTTTAGATGACCTTCAGCATCTGAGGTGAATTAGATGAGGATTCTTTATGATTAGGGTAAACATTATACCTCCGGGTTAGAAGTGTTTAAACTGTACCTCCTTGTTCTAGAACAATACCTATGAGTGGGTTGGGATGTTTACAAGTTTGCAGGAACCCTTGGCCTCATCATACCCTGTTACTAATATTATTAAGGTTACACTATGTTGGACTGATTCTATGAAACCCTGGACTTGTGGCTCTTTATTTGAGTCCCCCACCTTATTACTGGTTCTCTAGCCTTCATCTGGACTTATGAACACACATGGACCCTATCAAAGCAGATAACAAATCCCGCACCTGATCACAAACCCTTGCATATCATTCTGCATACATCATTTTGCATCATTTTTAACATTTGTCTATTTGTTTTACAGGGTATCCACATCTTATTTGGTTTGGTTTTGACTGTTCTTCTGCTCAGACATCTTCATCAGATATATTCATCAGCTATCTTCATCAAAGATCTTCTTCACCATCTTCATTAGTTGTCTTCATCAGTACTTCTCCTCAGTTATTTTCATTAGCATCCATTATCATTATGGATTCATCCAGGAAGAGCAACATCACTTATCATTTCCTTGAGCCCTCTTTAGCAGGCATCAGGCAGATTCAAACACTTATCACTCCAGATCATGTCCCTTTATTTAGGGAACATTATGGTGGTATTATGGACATGATCATGGACTTGGATGCATCACAAAGGAGTATGATCCACACTTGCCTTTAGTTCTATGACCCTCCTCTCAGATGCTTTACTTTTCCAGACTTTTAGTTGGGCCCTTTATTAGAAGAGTTTTCCATGTTGTTGGGTGTCCCCATCAGGAGAGGGATTCCTTTCAACCCTGAGATGACTGCTCCTAGGAGTGAGGACATAGCTAAGGCTCTGTATTTGGAAACCACCATCATTGATCAGCATATGACTACCAAGGCTGGAATCCCAGGACTCCATTTGGACTTCTTGATCACTCAGGCCACCAGTCATGATGCAGTTAGGAAGTGGGAAATTGTCTGTGCTCTCTTGGATCTTAGTATATATGGAATCATCTTGTTTGCAAACAAGCCTAAGTTTGTAAGCAAGAATGCTATCCATCTCTTCCTGCTGAAGAATCCAGTTCCTACCTTGCTAGGGGATTTCTACTACTCGGTGCATCAGAGAAATGAGAAGCAGAGGGGAAGATTAGTCAGATGTTGTGCACCTCTCTTCTACTGTTGGTTATTGAGACACTTGACAAAGACAAAAGCTTTCTTGAATCCTCATCAGTAAAGAAATTGGGAAAAGAGAATGATTGCTCTCACTTCAGAAGACATCAGGTGGTGCACTCAGAGCACCAAGGGCAGAGATATAATTACAAGTTGTATGCAATATCCCAATGTACCTCTTATTGGAGTGAAGGGTTACATCAACTACAATCCTTTGCTTTTCAAAAGAAAACTAGGGTATGCCTTGGTACATCCACCAAGAGAGCAGGAATTATCAGAAACCCTTTATAGTGATGTTCAAAATAATCATGACATCATCCGACAAGCATCCTGGGCTTGGGATAACATTCAGACAAAAGGGATAGCTATTCTTGGCAAGTGCAACAACATAGCTTCAGCTCAGTACATTGATTGGTGTCGCATCAGAGGACAGATCACCTACATGCCATTCACCCTGGAAGATGTGTCGGGGCCATCAGCAGTAGAGCCTGTAGCTACAGTCAGTTTAGAGGAGTTTGAGAAGTTGAAAGAAAGGAATGCTCAGCTCTCTGAAGCCCTAAAGAAGACCCTCTGGGAGAGGAATGATAGTCGTCTAGACAATGAGGGGTTAGAGAAGCTCCGGATCGAGCATATGACCAAGATTGAGAAGACAAATGATTACATCAGAAAAGCCCGGGCAGGGGAGTTGGTATTGAAGAATGCTTGCAAAGAAGCCAAGATTCAGAAGGCCAGAGCTGAGCACTACTTGGAAGAGAGTCAGGCTAGATGGATCAGAATTACTGAGGCTCGTTCATAGGAAGATCAGAAGACTCAGGCTAGGATAGAGCAGCTGGAAGCTAATGAGAAGAAGAGTCAGGAAGCCTTGTTAGCAGCACAGAAGGAAATCTCTGAGTTAAAACTCCGGGCGGGTTTGAAGAGATCAAAAGACCAAGACAAGTATAAGAATTTGACAAGTGCTATTGCCACTAGGAACCTTCTTATCAGGACCATCACGGAGCATCCAGTTGGACCAATGACTGATGCTCTCCTGAAGGAAGTCAGAGAGGATGACTTTGGGCTGAATGTTTGATTTCTGTGTATTTGCATTTCATTTTGGTTGTACTTTATTGTCATACCCCAAATTTGTCCTACCTTTCTCGTTCCTCGTACTAAGTGGTTAGTTGTTTGGTAATTATGCTCTGAATGATCATCTGGCCTCTGACCATGATTTTCTGACTTGCAAAGCATAGAGGGGTTGTTTGTTTTTTTATTTGTAGGTTTTTATCAAGTGGGCAGAATTCAGATGAAAGGTAGAGAAATATGGATTCTCATTCTTAGGATTACGACTTGAACATTTGTTTTCAAGAGATTATTTGAAAGCCTACTTCAAATTGATTACAAATTTGGCTTCAATGATGTTGAATTATGTCCCAAGGTTATGGTAGAGTGGCGATTAGGGTGAATTTGTTTCAAGATAAGGATATGTTCAAGAAATGTTGGATTTGTTGATTAAAGAGTTCAAGAACAAGATTAAAAGCTAGGTCATAATGGATCTCCATTAGGATTGAGATATTATCATTTGGCTTTATGTTTGCAAATAGGATACAAAGGGATTTACTCCTAAGCTGAAGGATTTTTGTCACATGAACCTAAAATGATTGGTTCTCAAAAAATGACCAATCAAGATTCAAGGAAAGGGTATTTTATCCTTAAGACGGGTTTTGGGCTCATGATCTAGGTTTGAAGCATTTGTTAGATCAATGGAAGAGTTCGAGTCAAGAAACTCATGGAAGAACCAGTCTATGATCAAAGAGCATGTCCCAATTATAATATGAATGGAAGGTGTGGTAAATAATAAAGATGACACATGATAATATGTCTTGGTTATAATTCTAGTGTCATGACATGATCTCTAAGCATGTTATAATTCTAGTTATCTTGATTACAAAACGCAAGAATTTTTTCAAAGTCCCATGATATGATTTCCAATAAGACAAATAATTTGAAAAAAGAAGTTCAGGTGGTACAATTAACACCAAGCTCTCATGGTACCAGATTTCAACTAATGCTATTACTTGTACCCAAAGGTACAAAATTGTTCTTAAGGTTCAAATAAATCTCCAAGCATGCTGTGATGTTCGACTTGAATAAAGTTCATAAGTATAAGAAGTCTTTCATTTAAAAAAAAACACCAAAGTTACAAGGAAAGTATATGAAGTTCATATTACAGAATGCAAAAAGTGTTCAATTTCATTACAAAAAAATCAATCATAGGACATTACACAAACTGACTACAAATGTGGAAATTAAAAGTTCTGAATCCCGGAATCCCAGATTAACAAGCATGACAGCTCTTGGTGGCTCCATATCCTATTGGTAACACAAAGCCTCCACTTTCCATTTGACCGTTTCCTTTCACAACAAGGCCATGAGATCATCCTGCCAAGTATGATAACAAGTTATTATCCAACCAAAATGCAAACATCACATAGGCCATTATCAATAGAGAATTCAGAGAAATATATCACAGGGTAAGCAATAGAAGTGGTTCACCATTGCAAAGTTGCATCAGGTTACACAACCAAATAATGTACGGTTTTTATTTTCCTGGCAGTAAAAACAAATGATTCATAATTCATGCCAAAATCACAAACAGTTGTAACTAAAGTTCTACGACCGTGAAAATTAAGTACGCAGCAACGAAAAGCAATGTTACCGCTTTGCGTCACGATCTCGCTAAACCTCCACACTCCTAAGGCATTCAGCTATGCTACAGGTGACTGTAAAAAAAGCTCCATCCTCATGCTCCAAGATTCAGTGTTATGTCCTCGGAATTCTCGCTACAATGAATAACAAAGTCATCAATACTATTGACAATATGATTTCGCAAACATGTCATAATTGATGATGAAGTACATATCATTCTAGAAACATATGCGACGGGAAGAAATAAGCAATAAGAAGAAAAGAAGTCAGCAGTAACACAGGGTAAAACCGAAAGAACCATATATCACAAAAGGGATTACAAGCTGCGTATCTCAAGAAAGATTTCATCCAAACAGTACCGGATATCGACAGGTTTCGTACACAGAGTTACGTAATACACTTAACTTTATCTTCTAAAAGGAGGTGTCTTGATGTTTCAAACATTTTCTTACAATCCTGATTTGAAAAAAAAAACAAAGCACATGTTAGTAGAGGATTCTTACAAGATGGATAGAAAACTAGATACAAGCCGTTTGAGATAAGTGTCAGTTGAGCAATGTTCTACCTGCCAGATAACTTTGCAAAACCAAATAATCACCGGTCGTAACTGATATGTTTCTAATTCTTCAAATTCCCTGAATTCTCATCTGAAATGCAGAGAAAAGAAAAGAATGAGCAGCCTAGCATTAAAAGAAGATTGATGCCCGACTTAATCATATTCATCGGAAATTTAAAATAAAAGCTAAAGTGCAAATGCCAAGACAAGGCTTCAAATCTTACCTCTGAAACACTAAAATTCACCACCAAGTTTTCATGTTGCCTCGTGTTTTATTTGTTTCCTTCACATCAAGGTTGAGTTTTCGTTTTGCTCCCATTGTGCCAAGCTACAACTTGGTAACCGTCACCATTCCAAACTAGTTGCCATTTTCACAATAATAATCTGCAGAAAACCATAAAAGGGTTCAATTCATCATTAAAAGCATGAGCAATAAAAAGTAATGGAGCATCAAAGCAGCAATGTGAGTTCAGTTAGAAATCAGGAAATGATGTGATGCAGGGCAAGTCAGATTTTAAATGATTTGTATCGTATGAGTCCAGCAAGGGAAGAGCATTCAAGAGACGAGTACAAAACCACTTTGAAGGTTGAAAGAGGGCTCCAAGGAATATACGGACCATCAGTTAAATATCTTGGACCAATTCATAACCTTTCAAACCTGCAAGGCATTTGCAAACCGTTAGCAAAGTATGAGTACAAGTTGCAGCAAACAACCTCAAGACATCAAGAAAATCAAATTCGTATCAGTCCTGTGGGAATGTTTCCAAGCCTACTAAGTTTTGAAAGTACATGAGCAACAGGTGATGGAATGAGTGCAGTCAAATTAGACCTCCATTGATTGTTCAGCTGTGACATAGAACAAGAATACGAGGTTAAAATTCACAGCACGCATAATAACATGGAGTCAACTTAACTAGTTACCAAGGAATCGCTTATGAATTCAGAAGTTTCAAGCAATTTCAAAATTCATAAATCGTAAAAAGTAAAACTTACCACAGTTAAAGTTCATGGCGAAATCCCAGGGACCCCACAAGGCTTCTAGAAGTTGGCTACAAACAAAAATGAATAGCATGAGTCACCAGTGGTCCCCATAGGATCTTGCTGCGAATCCTCTCTAACGGATTGCAGTAGCCAGCTCACAAACCCACCCGAAAATCCTCTCAACGGATTGAAAAAACTCTCACAGCTCACGCGATTTTCGCACAAAAACTCACATACATCAGATCCTCCCAAACCTTCCTATAAAAGGGCCCAATCATTGGCAATGAAAAGGACCACCACCACCTGAAACGAAAACGAAAAGTTAGAATACACACCAAAAAACCCTAAACATCACCAACCCGAGAAGAAACCCTAACGGCTACACATTACTAACACTCAAAGAATCAACACAAAGAAAACCCTAACTATCCTAAGGTTTCGTTATAACTTGCTCAGAGCTCATTATTAGAGCTCTCGCAACCATAGCCACTGAGATAGTGACGAGCGGAAAGCAGAAAGACTCAGAAGAAGAAGAAGAAGTGGAAATCGGAAACAGAAGGTGAAGAAGAAGAGAGTTGCGGCTAAAAGAGAAGGAGATATACCTTGGCGCAAATTTGAAGTTGTTGTTCTTCGTCGGAGGTAGTCCTTTCTCACCGATTGATTGTTAATCGTTGTTTTTTTTTGTTTCATGAGAATCGCGTTGTTTCGTGTGTGGCCGATGATCTCGTGCGCACCTCTATAAATTTGTTTTGTAATGAGGGTGATGATACGATGAAGGCCTTGGTTGAGATTTTGAACTTCGCTTATTTTGTTTTGTTATTTGGTGGATTTGTTGTGGCTAGGCGGAGAACTCTATGTTCTGTGAGGAGATGGAAAGTTTTTCTTTTAATAAGTATAGAAGTTTTTTTTTGAACAATGTGTTCTGATCTTGAAAGTAGTCTTTCAAAGTGATAAGTGTCACGGGTTTTTTTAAGAAAAGCTGAAAGAAGTCTTAATTGTTGCTGGTTTTTGCACTGCCTGAGACGTTGTTGTTTGATTGGACCGAGCAAGCCATTTGCAGTTAGGGTTTTTGCCGTGAACCCCTCTATTCTTTCACAACCGGGTCGAACCCGTTATCCCCCTGGGTCATGGATTGTTTTTCTTTCTCTCCTCTAGGCCCATTAGAAATCTCTCAGTTTTTTTTCTTTTTAAAAAATTAAGATTATTTTTTTAAGTTAAACATTTAAGTTTATGCATATATATATATATATATATATATATATATATATATATATATATATATATATAATATTTTTACAAAGAAATAATTAGAATTCTAATATCTTAGTTAATTTTCTTGTTAAAATCAATTACAATTCCACTTTTAATTGTGTTTTAATTTTCGTATTCTTTGATAAAAAAAGTAATTACTCGCATACTTTTGTTTTCTATTAGGTCGTGTGTTAATTAATTATCTTGGTCGGATTTATGAAAATTATTCTTATCTTGTGATCTTAAATCGTTAAATAAATTTGAAACATGTACTAATACTAAACTTCAAAAATATATAATTGAATCTTTTGGTCCAACGCCAAATAAATATTCACATACACTTGACCTACACGTAAGTCGATCGTTCCCCGATCGCCGTCAACCTTACCCATACACTCGCACACAAAGCACGACTTCTCTTGGGCTTTCTTACAATGAGCGGTAGTTAATCGATTACATCTAATCGGTTTTCTATGAAGGCTAACATCTTCTGTTAGTACACTTAAAATCGAATTATTTAATTAATCATTTAATATTTTCATAGCAAATTAAACAATTCAAGCGTACTTGATCCACATATTAAACTTATTACGACTAAAAATCTCGAAATTCATTTCATCCAAAGCAAATACTCAAAAGTCATATTATGATAAAAAAAACGAAAGAATGGAATTCTGGAGTCTAGCATTCCTCGAATTCCTGAATGAACTCTCTTGAGGCTCGCTCCATAGGATGCAGTTCATTCGATCTTTCGCGATTAAAACACTTAATTCAACATATCAAAAAATGAAAGAATTGAATTCTGGAGTCCAGCATTCCTCGAATTCTCGTGTAAACTCTCCTGAGGCCCACCCCACAGGACGCCGTTTATTCACTCTTTCATTCTTAAAAAAACCTAATTAACTCAAACATTATTTTCGAAATCGGAATTGTTCCAATCCTTTCTATACTTGCGAAACAAGCTAGCGCTTCAGCCTCCAATAGCGAGCAGACAAGCCAACGCTTAGAAAATAGAATGCGATTAGAAAAATCGTTCGTAAACAACAATCAAACTTAGTACCACGAACTACGAGGCTCTGACTTTCCCATTGCACAAGAGAATACGTAGGCACACGGATCTCAATCCTTGCTGAGCACCCTAAGACTAAAATCACCCATTTTTCTTAACATACCGTTTACCATTAAGACGACATTAATATAAGTTAGTATTTGACCGCAGATTAGACTAAGAGGTTCCCGTTGAATACAACGGACGTGAGAGGTGCTAATACCTTCCTCTTGCGTAACCGACTCCCAAATTCAGAATCTGGTTTCAATGACCAAGTTCATTCTTTTATAGGGTTTATCTATATTTCCCTTTTCCTTTATTAGGAATAGATTAAAATTAGGTGGCGACTCTGTTTGTCTGTTTTTTCCGCGTCTTTCGCGAGGATCGTATTTTTCGAGGTACGACAGATGGCGACTCTGCTGGGGACTAGCCTTGTGCATAAGAGAGTCGAGCCTAACTTGGTCGTTCTTGTGTTTGTTTGCTAACTTGTTTTGCTTGTCCTCTTTATTTATTATTATTTATGCTTATTTATCGCTTTCTTCTTTATCATGTTGCTCATTATTATATTTGTTGGATCCGGGGTTGATATCACAAGTAAAGTTCTTTGACCGAACTTTGGAAAAAGAAAAGAGAACATCTAAGTTAGATTTGGTTGTTATTAGTGTTAGTCTTCAGGGACTCGCTCCTTGCAAGCCTAGCACGAAAGCTCCTCCAGAGAGTAGACCTATTCATAAATCTCGTCGTAACACAGCTAGCCTGTTGCACGACTTGATTCATGAAAGGGCTGTGACTCTGGGACCCACTTATAGAACCAGTTTCAATGTTGGCAGTTATGTAGTGTTAGTCTCCGAAGGCTCGCCCCTTCGTACACCTAACATGAAAACTCCACTTGAGGTAGACCTTATCATTAGTATCGTCATAATACAGCTAGCCTGTGGTAGGACGGTAATGTGATTAGTGTCCGTGACCTTGAGTATCCTGATGTTGTTACCATAGAGGTTATCCTGTGAGCGGGTTTATGGGTAAAAGAACTAATTATTGTGACCTACCACTTTAAGAGGGTCTGGAAGTTACTTGTGTCATCCTGGATCCAGTTGTTATGCATTCATAATCATTTGCATAAAAGCATCATGACTTACGGATAATTTTATTTTCAGGGAATTATTTATCAGCAATTTATTTTGCATTCAAAGTAACCATGAATTCAGAGAAAAGAAAATCGTTGCAACTGAAGACCTTTGTACCAAATACTACTGTTGTCAGAGCATGTCTAGAGGGAATGCCTACTACTTACAAAGGAATAATGAATGTGAGATTCGGCCAAATTGTTGACCTCCTTGCTGTTAAGGTACAAATGCCAGCTATCACTGCCTTGGCACAATTTTATGATCCACAAATGCGAAGTTTCTTATTCCAAGACTTTCAGTTGACTCCTACTTTGGAAGAGTTCGAAGGGTTCATGGGTCTCACTGCAAAGGGTAGGGCACCCTATACTATGATTGGAAGATGGCCTAAGGTGGAGGAATTAGCTGAAGCACTTGAGATTGATGTGCCAACAGCTAAGAATAATTGGAAGGAAAAGAAAGGTTTGTTTTGTTTCCGAAGACATTATTTGGAGAAAGAAGCTATGAATTTGTTTAAGGGTAAATACTGGGATGCTTTGGTAAATGTACTAGCTCTTCTTATATATGGGTTAGTGCTTTTTCCAACTTTTGATGACTTCATTGATGCAAGTGCTGTCAGTGTGTTTTGGGCTGTTTGGAAGCAAGGTCAGAGCCCTGTTGTTCCACTTTTGGCTGATGTTTTTTATAATCTTCATCTCCGGCATGAAAAGAAAGGTATCGTCTTGACTTTTTGCTTCCCTTTACTTTACAAGTGGCTTACGTCTCACATATTCAAGCGCAACTCACTTGTGCCGGATATGACGGACAAAGAATGGGCTCAGAAATTGGTGTCTCTTACTGATAGAAACATCACTTGGTATCCTAATAAGTTGAATGCTGAAGAGATAATCATGGATTGTGGGAGTTTTTGTAATGTGCCATTAATAGGTACCAAAGGTTGTATTAACTATAATCCTGTTTTAGTGATACGACAATTTGAGTACCCTATATTGGGAAAGCCAGATGATAGAGATTTGGAAGAGATGATACTGCATGACATGGGAACCAGGGACCCATCTTTGCTCCATAAGATTGTTAAGTCTTGGGAAAAGATCCATACCAAGGGTGCTGAGCTAAGAAAGAGAGATGGTGTGACCACAATGCCATACCGAGAGTGGGTCATAGAAAGGGTTAAAATTATCAAACTCCTTTTCTCCTTGGAGGCTCCTTCTAGGCCTCCTACTCCTGAGCCGATACCAGTGTCATATGAGGAAGTTGAAGAGCTTAGGGCAAAGATAGCAAGCCTTGGGAAAGAGAATGAGAAACTTACTTCACAGCTGCAGCGAGTGACATATGAGAAGAATGGTTTGAAATATGATCTTACTCGCACGACTGCTCAACTTGAAGCTGTTTAAGGAAAGGATGAGGATGAACAACGGAAGAAGTTTAATGTCAAAGGTTGTTTAGATCAAACCTATTATCAAGTGAGTCACCTGAAGAAGGATTTGAACAAATCTTGCAAGCGAAGTGCAGATAATGAAGAATGGTTCTTCCGCGCTCACCAAGAGGTAAAAAGGGTGAAAGATGAGCTTGGGGAAGAAATCAAGAGACTTACTGAGTCCCTCAATCAGGAAGTAGCAAGTTGCATGCGGGAATATGATCTTAAAGTTGAAGCAATGAATGTTTCTAGGCTTTCAGTGAAGGATTGGAATTCGAAATGCCAAGAAGATGACAACGCCATAAGAAGCGCTCAACACTGGAAGGACCAATATGAAAGTCTTCTCAAAGACCGCAAGATCTGGGAAGCCTCAAGGAAGAAAGTAAAGGGTTGCTTTGAAGGATATGAACGTGTTGTGAATGTTCGAACTGAAGAGAGAGATATGTACCATGGCAAGCTTAATAGGCTTATTGAATGGTGCAACCAGCAAGCTAAAGATCTACCCTTCAGGCTCTCAATGGCGATGGAAGAATTTGAAGACAACGACGGCCACTCTCCAGCTATGGGATACTTTCTTGAGATGTGTCAGACCATGTTGAAGGCATTCAAGGAGAAAGTAAAAGAGTGTGAAGCACGGAAACCAGCAGTTTAATTATTGTATTTGTTTTATGTTGTTTACATTTAAAAAAAAAAGAGCTTGGTGTAATGGTTGAACTTTGGTACTTTGTTGAATTAAATGAATGAGACCTTGAGTTTTCTTTATTTTGTCTTCATAATATTTTGAATGCTATAAATCATTTTATGCTTATGAGTAGTCCCCTGAAAATAAAAGCCATAAAACATATCATCTTAGCATATTCATACGTCCCATTTGCATAAAAACACAAACTCATACACTTTCACCTTCCCTCTTCAGAAAAGCTGACTTTCTGGATTTTCCGACGGAGGTACGAGACCAGAAATATTTACAAAATGACT
Organism: Lathyrus aphaca; assembly: GCA_963966055.1. NCBI lineage: Eukaryota > Viridiplantae > Streptophyta > Magnoliopsida > Fabales > Fabaceae > Lathyrus > Lathyrus aphaca. Next base: position 507,779,018 of record OZ014520.1, read on the forward strand.
TTGGAGCAAATCCAAGAGGAGCAGAACGCCATGAGATCTGATATTGATTCACTCAAGGGAAAGTTGGACCAAATTCTCGAAGTCATCACTATGGATAAGAGAGAAGAGGAAGCTGAGAAACTCGCTAGACAAACCGGTACTTCGGGGACTGCCAAAGAGAACTTCATTCTTGCTGGGGTGAATCCACCCAATGTACCATCTTTAGCAGTTCACCATGGGTCCTTTAAGGACATGGATGAGCAGTCTGACGTCTTTTATGCAGACCCACTGGTTCATCGCACCGAAACTCTTCTTGAACCAGTAGCAGAAAGGTTGCGCTCAATGGAGGAAAAACTTAAGGCAATGGATATCAACACTATTCCGGGTCTAGATGCTGAGGAAATGTGTCTGGTGCCAGGATTAGTAATCCCGCATAAATTCAAGGCTCCGGACTTTCCCGATAAATATAAAGGGAATAGTTGTCCTCACACTCATCTTCGGGCTTACTGAATATAGAGCCATCTTTCTGCAGTAAGCCCGAAGATGAGTGTGAGGACAAATATATGGACAGAATGATGGGAGCTAGTTTTCCTAGTTTCTATGAAATCGTGTCCGTAGGAGAAAGGATTGAGAGCCAGTTGAAAAAGGGCAAAGGAGCAGCCACTTTTGCAAATATTGGCAAGAAACCTTATTCTAATTTCCAAAAGAAAAGGGAAGGAGAGGCCAGTGCTATTATGAGAGGAAGAGCTAGTTTACCGTATAACATGTCTTATGGACATGTAGCTAATGTTGCGCCAGCTCCGTATCAACCGCAGGCTCCACAACACCAACAATATCAGCAGGCTCCTGCCCAACAGCCCAATCAACAGTACAGACGAAGTGGTCCGGTGCAAAGGCAGCCTAGACCAAGAAGGCACATTGATCCAGTCCCCATGCCTTACAGGGATATCTTTAATCAGCTGAACCAACGCGGTTAACTAATTCTGAGGGATCTAAGGCCAGCCACTTTCTCGTATCCTCCAAATTACGATGCTAATGCCACTTGCGAATTTCACAAAGGTGCGTCGGGACACACTATAGACTAATCATATGCATTTCAAAATCACGTACAAGATTTGGTGTAGTCGAAGGATCTAACATTTACTCCAAGAGGTACGAATGTCAAAAACAACCCATTGCCACCTCATGGGGGAGCGAATGTTAATGCTGTGGAGGAAGAGGACGATTGTGAGTTAATTCTAAAGGCAGAAGACGTTCAGACTCCATTGGCTTTGATTGGGGAACAGTTGGAGAAATCAGGTTTGATGCCGGCAAAAGATGAAGGGGTTGATCATTCCAAGGAAGATATCAGGGAGTGCTTGCAAAGACTCCTCAATCAAGGTTTGATACAGATCGAGAGACGTGGAAAGAAGAAAAGAATGGTGGCTGCAATAGAGATGTATTATGATGCACCTCAAACTCCAAACAATGTTACTCCTATAGTTATAGAGTACCCAGCTCCTTACACTGGGGAAAATAATCAAGTTGTACCGTGGAGTTATGAGCCAGCGAACTCTAGACAAGGCCGGAGAAGGCAACCTATCAATATTGAGTTTCCCGTTGTCACATCCATTGCTAGACCAAGTGGTATGACTCGCAGTGGACGATTGTTTACACCAAGACCAGTGGAGTCGTCATCCAATCAAAAGCAAAAGACAGCTGCTACACCGGTTGTCACTCCTATTCCTCAGGGGTCACCAGAAGAACTGTCATCACCCAAAGCTGCATTCACTCAGAAAGAAGCGGAAGAGTTCTTAAGGATTATCAAGAAAAGCGACTACAAGGTAGTCGATCAGCTGAATCAGACTCCCGCCAAAATATCTATGTTAGCTTTACTACTTAGTTCTGAAGCACATAGATCTTCTTTGCTGAAAGTGCTAAGTGCGGCCCACATTACCAAAGATATCACTGTAGCCCAATTCGATGACGTCATAGCCAGCGTTACTACTGGCAACTTCCTCGGCTTTAATGATGAAGAGCTCACTGCTGATAAGAAGAATCATAATAAGGCTTTACACATTTCCATAAGGTGTGAAGATACGTTGCTGTCGAGGGTGTTGGTGGATACTGGTTCCTCCTTAAATGTGATGCCGAAAACGACGTTGGAAAGAATGTCCGTACAAGGAGTAGTGATGAAGCCAAGTGCATTGATAGTAAAAGCTTTCGATGGTTCCAGGCGTGCGGTCATAGGAGAGGTGGATCTCCCGATTAAGATAGGACCTGCTTTGTTCACCATTACTTTCCAAGTAATGGATATCCATCCACGGTACAACTGTCTTCTGGGTAGACCATGGATTCATAACGCAGGGGCTGTTACATCCACTCTCCATCAGAAACTAAAATTCCCTATGCAGACCCGAATAATGGTGATTGGAGGGGAAGAAGATATCCTGGTGAGTCATTTGACCTCTTTCCGATATATTGATGTGGAAGGCGAGACTGTCGAGACACCGTTTCAATATTTTGAAATAGTAAGTATGATGGCAGTACAACGAGAATCTGAGCGCCCACAGCCATCAATGTCGATGACATCACTGAAGGAAGCTTTGGCTATCTTGGAGATTGGGAACACACAGGGCTGGGGCAAAGTTGTCAAGATGCAAGACAAAAGAGACATGTATGGAATTGGCTACCAGCCATCTTCCAGTACAACAACGATCTCGGCATATGAAGAACATGGTCAATTTCCTCGAATGAGTGATACATTTATAAGCGTTGTATGCATCTTTGAGGATCACGCTGCAATGATCTCAGACGAAGACTACCATGAAGTGACTTGTAATTGGGTTCGTCAAGCCAGTCCAGGGGAGGAATTAGAGAATTGGAGAACTGTCGAGATTCCTCAGTTTATTTACCCTAAAAAGTAATTCTACTTCTTTTTTTTCAAAACCATATGCTCTGCCCAAGGCATATTGGGATGTTGTCAGGCCAACGATGTTTTAAAACTTTGATTATCAATATAATAAACCAGCAGTTTGCATTCAATATTTGTTCTCTTTCTTTCATTTTTCTTTTCTTTTATAATAAAATGGCAATGTTTTAATGCACATCACTTTCTAAAATAAATGCATAAATCATAAACATGCAGAGACACCACCGAAGTCCTTGATGACGACGCTGCTATGGTCCCGTATAACTTCGATTTTCCGATCAACCAAGCAGAGGAAGAAGGCGAAGAAGATTGTGAACTTCCTGAAGAGTTAGCCAGACTACTCAAGCAAGAAAAGAAGGTCATCCAGCCTCACCAAGAGAACATTGAAGTCATCAACCTGGGATCAGAGGAAGATAAATGAAAAGTGAAGATTGGTGCTTCTTTGCAAGCCTAAGTGAAGGCAAAATTGATAGAGCTTCTCCACGAGTACGCCGACGTGTTCGCATGGTCATATCAGGATATGCCTGGGCTAAATACTGACATTTTTGTGCACAAGTTGCCACTCAAAGAAGAATGTCCAGCAGTCAAGCAGAAGTTGAGAAGGACTCGCCCAGACATGGCCCTCAAAATTCGGGAAGAAGTAAGAAAGCAATTTGACACTGGATTTCTAGCAGTAGATAAATACCCACAGTGGATCGCCAACATCGTACCCGTTCCAAAGAAAGATGGAAAGGTTCGCATGTGTGTCGACTACAGAGACTTGAACAGAGCTAGTCCCAAAGACGATTTCCCACTACCTCATATCGATGTATTGGTGGATAATACAGCTCAATTTTCAGTGTTCTCCTTTATGGACGGCTTCTCTAGATATAATCAAATCAAAATGGATCCAGAAGACATGGAGAAGACCACGTTCATTACGCCGTGGGGAACTTTTTGCTACAAAGTAATGCCATTCGGACTCAAAAATGTCGGAGCAACATATCAACGTGCTATGGTAACTCTCTTTCATGATATGATTCATAAAGAGATTGAAGTGTATGTCGATGATATGATTGCAAAATCCCAAACAGAGGAAGAACACATTGTTAATCTACAAAAATTGTTTGTACGATTAAGAGATTTCAAGCTCAGACTTAATCCGAATAAGTGCACATTTGGAGTTCGATTTGGAAAGTTGCTAGGATTCATTGTGAGTCAGAAGGGGATTGAGGTTGATCCTGACAAAGTCAGGGCCATTCAGAGCATGCCTGCGCCAAGAACTAAAAAGGAAGTCAGAGGTTTCCTTGGAAGGTTGAACTACATTGCCAGATTTATTTCGCATCTCACTGCTACCTGCAAACCCATCTTCAAGCTCTTAAGAAAGGATCAAGAAATTGAATGGGATAATGAATGTCAAACAGCCTTCGATAGAGTTAAGGAATATTTGCAGGAACCACCAATCTTGGTGCCTCCCGTTCTGGGAAGACCTCTCATCATGTATATGACAGTTCTTGACGAATCCATGGGCTGTGTGCTTGGGCAGCAAGATGAGACTGGAAAGAAGGAGCATGCCATTTACTACTTGAGCAAGAAGTTCAACGATTGTGAAACAAGGTATTCAACACTTGAGAAGACTTGTTGTGCTCTTGCATGGGCTTCCAAGCATCTCCGACAATACATGTTGACCCATACAACATATTTGATTTCTAAGATGGATCCTCTTAAATATATATTTGAGAAACTAGCTCTCACTGGTAGGATTGCCCGATGGCAAATGCTTTTGTCCGAGTACAATATTCAATATGTCACTCAAAAGGCTATCAAAGGCAACATACTAGAAGATCATCTTGCTCACCAGCCTGTGGAGGATTATCAACCCTTGAAGTTCGACTTTCCAGACAAGGACATCATGTTGATTAAAGACTATGAAGAGCCTGGACCTGACGAAGGGCCTGAACCAGAAGAGAGATGAACTCTCATGTTCGATGGTGCGGCCAATGATCGAGGTTATGGAATTGGGGCAGTACTGACATCTCCTAAGGACTTCCATGTACCTTTTACGGCTAAGCTTTGTTTTCTGTGCACGAACAATGTGGCTGAATATGAAGCATGTATTATAGGACTAGAGGAAGCCATTAATCTGAGGATTAAAACACTCGATGTATATGGTGACTCAGCTCTAGTGATATATCAAACTACAAGAGATTGGGAAGTAAGATGTGATCATCTGATTCCATATCGGGATTATGTGTTGAAGCTACTCCCAGGTTTGATGACATTACTTTCACTCACGTGCCTCATAGTGCAAACCAAATGGCTGAGGCTCTGGAAACTCTGGCGTCTATGTACCAGCTGATTTGGCCCAATCATCGGCCTTCCATTGATCTCAAGCGCTTTGAAGAACCTGCTCATTGTCTAAATGCCGAAGAAGAATCAAATGCCAAGCCTTGGTTCTATGATATCAAGCGCTACTTGGAGAAGAAAGAATACCCAGAAGGTGCTCTGAGTATGGATAAAAGAACACTAAGGAGATTGGCCTCAAATTTCTTTCTGAATGGGGAGGTGTTGTACAAGAGAAATCATGACATGATCCTACTCCGATGTGTAGATGAACAGGAGGCCGAGCGAATCATAAAAGAGATACATGAAGGACTGTTTGGTACCCATATGAGTGGGCACACAATGGCAAAGAAAATCCTTAGAGCAGGATACTATTGGCTAACGATGGAGGCTGATTGTTATTCTCATGTTCGAACGTGCCACAAATGCCAAATTTATGCTAACAGGGTACACGTACCTCCAACTCCGTTGAACGTCTTGACTTCGCCATGGCCTTTCTCCATGTGGGGAATAGACATGTTCGGGATGATTGAACCAAAAGCCTCAAATGGGCATAGGTTTATACTTGTCGCCATAGATTATTTCACAAAATGGGTCGAGGCTGCTTCTTACGCTAATGTTACCAAGCAAGTGGTTGCTCGCTTCCTGAAGAATAACATCATATGTAGATACGGAGTTCCTCACCGGATCATTACTGACAACGGGTCAAATCTCAATAACAAGACAATTGAAGAGTTATGTACCAGTTTCAAAATTGAGCACCATAACTCCACACCATATAGACCCAAGATGAATGGAGCTGTCGAAGCTGCAAACAAAAATATCAAGAAGATCATTCAGAAAATGGTGATCACGTATAAATATTGGCATGAGATGCTGCCTTTTGCGTTGCACGATTATCGTACTTCAGTACGTACTTCGACAGGGGAAACCCCTTTTTCTTTGGTATACGGCATGGAAGCTGTCCTCCCGATAGAAGTTGAGATTCCTTCGATGAGAGTTCTGATGGAAGCCAAATTAGATGAAGCTGAATGGGTCCGAACAAGGTTTGATGAGCTCAATCTTGTTGAAGAAAAGCGTATGACGACACTATGCCATGGACAACTTTACCAGAGACGTATGAAGAAAGCTTTTGACAAGAAAGTGTGTCCTCAGAATTACCAGAAAGGTGATTTGGTTCTCAAACGAATCACTGCCGTGCACAGAGAGCCCAGGGTCAAGTGGATGCCTAATTATGAAGGACCGTTTGTGGTGGTAAGAGCTTTCTTCGGAGGTGCCTTGGTTCTTGCAAGAATGGACGGTGAAGAACTTTCTACCCCCGTGAATGCGGATGCAGTTAAAAGATATTATGCCTAAAAGATTGGAATAAAAGCCGCTAAGTCGAAAACCTGAAAAGGCGAGTTAGGCAAAAACAAGCTATCCCGGTGGATTGAAAACCCGAAAGGGCGGTCCAGGCAAAAATTAGGGATAAAGATAAAAATTTAGCCCGCTGAGTTGAAAACCTGAAAGGACGGCTCAGGAAAAAAAGGGCGTCCCGGTGGATTGAAAACCCGAAAGGGCGATCCAGGCAAAAGTTAGGGACTAATTCCAAGGCAAAATATTATATTATGTACATTCATTTGATCCTGGGGAACTACGAAAGAAAAGGGATCAATCCAATCATCTTCCTACAAAGTTTAACTGATGAGATTTTCAGAGATATAGGGACCATAGCAATGTCGAAATTCAAAGGAGCTTTATTTATTGTCATTGTCATTGTACTTTTCTTGCACAACAATTACCTCATTAAGGAATTGCATCTGTATGTACATTTATACCCTTTTGCGGGTTTTTGCAATAAAAAGAGAAATTTCTCATCAAAATTGTGCTCAATTGTTTTTACTTTATCTGTTTGTTTGCAAAATGTTTTATTAATAATAAACTTTGTTTTAAAATTTTGGTAAAAAAATAAACAATGTTTGAAAAGTAGTACGATTATCTTTTTGGGATGATAAGAGGTAACGTGACAGTTCTCCCGTTTAGATAATATCATTGCCATTCACTGTGATTGTTTCTGCACAGACAATGTATCCCATTGACGAATGTTAAACTTCAGTCGAAACTTTGCCAAGAACACTCGTGTCTCTCCTTTTGATGCTTAAAACTTTATCAGGGTCTCGCGTCCCAAGTGTTGCAAAATTTAATACCCTCCACCACATCTTAAAGTCCAATACTCATTGGCAACCACCAAAAGACTTAAAGTCCACCACGTTGGCATCTCTCATAAAACCTAAAGTCCAATTTTATTGGCAACTACTAAAAAGCAAAGGCCTAATTTCTTTGGCACCCTCATGATTCCCAAAAGTCCACTATGGTGGCAACTACCAGAAAGCAAAATCCCAACCCTGTTTGGCATACCTCCCAAAGCCCGATACTCTTGGCAATTATCAAAACTTATCTTCAGCATATACAAGCGTTTTCATTGTCACAAGCATTGCATGCATAACGTTCTTGTCCGAAAACAAGGATGTCATTAGGCACAATCATATTAATCATTAGCATTTAACAAAGCATTTGCATTAGAATCATTTATCATTGCATTCTCATAAGAATCATTGTGTATTATGCAATGTACGAAGTCATATCAGAATAGCATAGCAGGATCCAAGACATGCATCCAGGTTTTTCCTTAAGTGATGGTTTTCCTCTGAGAGGAGCTGATATCCCGCATATGCTTACAGATTTATATTCCCCAGCGAATTATTCTTCAACTTTATAGTTGATAATGATGATGCCTTTCATCTTCATCTTTGTTGCTCTCTAAGCAGAGAGTATCTTGAAAGTTTGAACGAGATACTGCTTTGGCATTTTCCGAAGAATTTTAATCGAAAAGGTACTGCTTCGCAAGATCCGAAGAATCTCATGTTATGTTAGAGATACTGCTCTAAGTATCACCCAAAGAGCCTTCATTGGCAGGGTACTACTTTGATGAACTAGAGAATTGCATTTGATCGAGATACTGTCGCTCCCACCAAATGAGGCTAAGTCAAATGGGGTACAGACGCGAACGGTCGGCGAAAGAGAAGAAATGAAAAGAGTCGCCAGCTAGGCATTTTTATCCCGAAGGAAAGGCAATGCTGCATAAACCTGAGGAAAGAGGGATAAGACGGTCGCGAACTAGAGAAACTGAGAAAGGGGGTTGGCTACAACCTGGGAAGGTATTAGCACCCAGATTGTCCGTCATACTCGACAGGATCCACGCTTAACAGACTTGTGTTTTAAAGGGGGTAGTGTCAGTGCAATCTGTGTATCAAAGCTGGAAGAGAATGCAAGTGTCAGTGTAAAAGAAGTGAGAAGTGTATAAGGGAAGTGTCAGTGTAAGAACAGGAGTATGAAGCTCAAGACTATGATGCTTAAAGAATGATGCTGGAAGGAGGGGGAATATACAGAGACTTTTGTTCGATAACTGTTAAGTTATGCCTACGTATCCTCTCGTGCAATGAGGAAGTCAGAACACCGTAGTTCGACTCAACGAGACTGAAAGACAAATTGACTGATGAACTGCTTGCTTGTCTATGCTCAAGTGTGTGACCTGTCTGGCCCAGGTGCAAACTGTCTTGCATTAGACGGAAGAAGCAAGTTCTCGTTTATGAGTGAATGAGATGAGAAAAGAATCCCGGAGGAGACGATTATTGTTTGTTTTTGTATTTTCAATATTTTATTGCTTTTTGAAATTTGTCATAAGTTAATGAGCTTAAGCCTAAACCAAGGGTTAGTAAACTCATCACATCTTCCCTCTGATTAGGGGTAATGAGAATACCTTAAGTGTGAAGTAAGCACCTCACACTTAATCACCATGGTGTAGGATTAAGATCATTAACCTACTTGTAATTATTTAGATGTTTTTGTTGTTTTTGTTTGGTGTTAAGTAATGAGTTTAAGCCATAATCAAGAATTTAATGGACCCATTACACCATCCTAATAGAAGGATAATAGATGAGAACATTTAAGCTGAGGAAGATACCTCAACTTAATCCATGATTAGGGATTAACCTCATGACAAAACAAAGCCTTTATTAAAGTGGATTTTAGTTAATGGTAAGATTAAGAAATGAATTTTATGGTTTGTAAGACAACTTGAGGGGGACTTGTCCATTAACACTAGGGTTAGTCCTTCTTAACCAATTAAGGAAGAATTAGAACCCTAATGCAAGACCCAAGTTACAAGCTTGATGTCTTAATGATTATTATGTGGATTGATTAAAGGAATTAAACACATTAAGGGTTTAACACTTATGATTAAAGTTATACACTCCATCCTAATAGAAGGATACAGGCATAACCCTAATCACAAAGTCTTAAAACCTTTAAGGTTTAGTCCTTGATTATGAGGTGAGAAGAGAAGACTCAAAGATGACACATAGGTAAAAGCTAAATTGGGGACTAATCAATCCCTAATTATTATCATACTTGGAGATCCTAGGGTTAGTGAGGCTTAAGAGAGAAAGAATCTTCAAAGAGCCACCAAGGAGAGAAGCAGATGAAAGGAGAAAGAAACAGAGAGAAGCAAGACAACTTGCTTCACTTAAGAAGATAAGTTGCTTGAAGGAAGAAAGTGGGAGAGAGCATGAATGAGCAAGCTCACTCTAAGGCAAATACAAAATGCAGAAATGATGCAAGAGAGATAAGAAGAGATTGTGAGAAGTGAATGCAAATTCACTTCTCAAAACAACTTACCACCTGAAAAGTTAGCAAAAAGAAATGCAATGCAATGAAGATGAAATGAATGCAAAGATGCAAACCAAAATCAGAAGCACAACTATGATGTTAATGATGCTAAGATATGATGCAAACACATGTCAAGAGTTGTGGATGATCATACAAGGATGAGGATGCAAATGAAGCAGGTTTTGAACCATGAAAGTTCATGAAAGTTTATGTAATGCAAAGGATACAAAACATGGCAAAGGGATGATGCAATGATCAAACATGATTCTAATATGTCCTAAGATGTATTATATGTCATATGGATGCACAAAATGTCATGGCAAGTTCTTGAATGCAAGCATATAAGAGATGGATGCAAATGAAGGCAAGAATTAGGGTTTACATACAATATGCAATGCAAAATTCAAAATCAGAAGCAAATGACAAGATCAAAAAAATTGAAAATGGGATCAAAGGAACCCTAACCCTACACAAGTTCACTTCGCAAAGGAGGGGACCTAACTCTTCACCTAATGGGAGTTATGATTTTCTCAAGTCAACTAGGGTTTCAAGGTACCTCAAAAGAAAAAATGCACATTAAATTGAAAATGAAAGATAAATTCAAACCAATTTTACCCTAGAAACTACATGCTATGAAGGATGTAATGCAAGAAGAACCATTATCAAACTCTTCATGGTTAGGCAGAATGAATTTTTTCAAGTTAGGATCAAAATATTGCCTTTAAACAACTTTAATTCCAATGAAAATTGTCAAAATAGGTCAAGAACCAAAAAGAAATTTGTTTTGGGAGTTTGATAATGTTTCTAAATGTTTTAAAATGCAATGTGAATTTTTTTGTGATTTTTAAATACCTAAATGCATTTTTAATTAATTAATTTCCATTAACTAATTAAAGATAAACATTTAAATGATTTAAAAATGATTTTTAATGAAAAAAATGAAAATAAAAATATTTTGGGGTTCTGGAAAATTAACAAAAGGTTTGACAAAAAATTTCAGAATTTTTTAATATGTTTTGCTATTTTTAAAAAATTCGTACAAATTAAATACAAAACAAATAAAAATAAAATGAAATTAATGGGAAAATGAGAAAGTCAGCTAATCTAAAGGCCAGGATTTAAACCTAAGGGGGCGGGAATTGACTACGCGCGCTATCCAACGGCCAGAATTCAAACTCACTTAATTATGTCATTAACCCTAATCCTGAGCCCTAATGACTTTCAGATGACCGGAATAGTGTTCCGGTCATCTTCTCCGGCCAATCATTTTTCTATCTCACTCAATACGCATCAAAACTTCATCAAACTCTCCAGAATCAACCCTTGAACATCATTAAACATAAACCCCACAACAAAAACCATTTATTTTTCATGAATCAAGAGAAACAAACAAAATCATTTTTACGGGCAAAGTTTCAGACAATCAGTACATGCATATTTCTTGGCCATTTTCAAATCTAAAAACATCAGAGTGATCAGTGCAACTCATAGAATCATTCTATAACAAGAAATCAAAGTTCTGGAAAAAATGTTCTTGAGCTCACCTGAACTGGAGCTTTCACTTTTGGTACTTTCTGGCCAGGTCTTTGCTTCAAATCAGCTCCACTAATCCTCCTGAAGAGTTTGTGATGCTTGGTTGGAGTTTAAATGGCCTCTATGTGAAGTTTGCAGAAGCTCAGGTCAATGGGGGAGGGAAATCGTGTTTTTGATATGGGAGGTTTCAGGGCAAAGTGATGGTTGGGAAATGATCAGGGGGTTATGGTGAGTTGTTCTATGGAGTTTGTTTTGAGGTTTGAGGCTTGCGTGATGAGATTCGAAGAAAAATGCATAAGAGAGGATTTTGGTGAATGCTGAGTTATGAGAGGCTTCAGCGTTTGTTGTGTATTGTGTTGAGTTGCTTTTGGTCCATGTATCATGTTTGGATAGGTCAGAGAGTTGTTGGTGGCCTATGGTGATTGGTATGGGCAAGTTGCCAAAATGTCAAAAGTTGTGTACTTGAGGTATGGGCTAGTTTTGCAGCTGGCTCTTGGCTTGTCCTGGCTCAGCATGGATTAAGGATGTCCATAGAATTAGTCTTGAGGCAATGCAGCAAGTGGATTGAAGCTTATGGGTGGTTTTGCAAATTTGTCCAACTTTGGCCCTTTTGGAAATTCTTGAAGTTCAAGGCACCAAATTGCATAATTCTTGGGCCAATTATGATCTTTAGAGGTCACATGAGCATGTTGTGAAGTGTTTGTGCACATTTGAAGCCTTTAGAATGCCTTATCATACCATTTTGCAAAATGCCTCTTTGGTGTAAAACATGAAATTATGTGATTTTTGCCAACTTTGCCAAGCCATAACTTTTGATCTAAAATGAATTAGGATGAGTTCTTGTACTTTTTGAAAAGGGAATGATCCAACCTACAACTTTCATGACCAAAGTTTTTTCATTTGAAGCATTTTTGAATAAAAAAGAGGAGGTTGAAAAACTTTCCCAAAATGGCAAGTTTTCATTACAAGTCACTTTCCCAAAAAGGAAACTTTGCAAATGGCTTGAAATTCTTCAATTTTGTGAAATTATACCATATTCTATGATCAAATAAAGATCATACATAATCAAAATGATGGAGAACACCCTTTGGTTGTGTCATTGGGGGCCTCAGATGCCCTGATTTTGCACTGACTTGCTCAAGAAGTCATCTCCTGATCAGATGCCTTCCCCATTGAATTTCTTCATGAAAATTGATATTCATGATCCTCATATCATATAGAGACCAATAAAAACAATAATGACCAAAAAATTTGGAGTTATGTCCTCTGAAACCAAAACCCTAATTTTAGGTCATTTGTGCAGTTAAGCCTGGCTCTGCTTCCATGCCTTTCTCAGTTCTTGTGATTCTTTGACTTCCTTGACCTTGTGAGGATATAATATGATGCTTGAACACACATGTACCCCTTTGAAGTGATTGATGACCTTTGGAGTGGCTCAAATGGCTCAGGAAAGGCTCAGATCACAAACCCTAGATGCAGATGACTTTGAAACAATGTAGTGAAGCAAATGATGCAATATGAGATGCTATGGTTGAACTTATGCACATGAAAAGATCACAAGCCATGGTGAAATGAGTGAGGGCAAATTTGGGGTGTTTACAGCTGCCCCTATTCAAGCATGAGTTAGCTGTGCAGGATGTAAGCTACGGCTTAACAGGCAAACAAGATAACTTGTGATTGAATATCAAAGACAGTCCAAAATTTGCACTCACTAAATGAAGAAGAAAAGGGATATAGATTGTAAAAGAAAATAAAGTATGATTATAAAGTGCAGGCGACGGATGACGACCGTCGAGCAGAGGACGACTGATGGGGGTGAAGCGATGCCGGGGACGACCGACGTGCTGGGGAAATAAAGGGATCATGATGGGGACGGCCATCAAAATAAGGTAACAAAGATTCTCTGGGGATTTTTTAAAGGTAAATGATGGGGACGACCATCGGGTTGAAGAAACAGATGATGAGGGACTGTCATCTAAGGTGAAGGACGATCACCTAGCAGGGGACGGCTGCTCTGTTGGGGATAAGATGAGGGACGGTCATCTAAGGTGAAGGACAATCACCTGGCAAGGTACGGTTGCCAAAAAGTATCGCGTCATAGGACGAATGCCGGATAGAAAAGGTCGACGATGGGGACGGCCATCGGATAAGCATGATGAAGGACGATCATCAAGAGATGAAGGACGATCACCTAGCAGGGGACGGCTGCTCTCGGGTTTTATCATGACATAGGACGAATGTCAAATAACAAAATCAACGACGGGGACGGCCATCGGATAAAATGATGAAGGACGATCATCAAGAGGTGAAAGACGATCACCTAGCAGGGGACGGCTGCTAAAAATATCACGACATAGGACGAATGTCGGATAGGAAGGGGTTCTAGTGAATAGAGACTCCGCAGGGGATGATGAAGGACGATCATAAAAAAAGGTGAAGGACGATCACTTGGCAGGGGACGGCTGCCGAAAGGTATCATGACATAGGACGAATGTCAGATAGAAAGGAAATAATTCATCAGGATTTGCTGGGGACTCTTCAGGGGAATAGTAGACATAGACGAGTGTTTTAATTTCAAGAAAATATAAGTGCTTGACACGGTGTATAGATTAAAGATGCGGACGAGCATCCTTAAGACTATGATACGGACGAGTATCAGTAGAAACAAACGCTTGACGCATGTTCAGAGATGATGATATGGGCGAGTATCAACTGGTTGACAAAGAACACGGACGAGTGTTGAATCTAAGGGGATTTAAGTAGCGTATACAAGATACGGACGAGTATCTGTATGAGTAAAAAGTGATGAGTGAGACATAGACAAATGTTCAACTTGCTGGGGAGAGCATGACACAGACGAGTGTCGGAAAAAAGTGTATTATAAACAAGTATTTGATTTACAAAGTGTTTAGGTAACTATGCTGGGAAAGGCGACACGGACGGATGTCAGAGATGGGTATAGATATATGTAAACATGTGTTCATGAGTGCAAAGGGGGCGCTTTGACTTTCTGCTGGGGATATGACACAGACGAGTGTCAAGAAGCATCTGTAACGTATAGGCATCTGTTTGCTCGGGCAATTTTATTGGGAAATGATGACACGGACGAGTGCCAAAAGGAGCATGTAACTGTATTTGTGAGTGTAAAGGGAATGCTTTGACATTCTGTCGGGGAGTTTGGGAAACATTTTGTATATTATTGATGGAATATCAGTATTTACAAGTGTTTGGCTCGACACATGGCTTATGATTATGCAATATGTTTGATTTGCCGTAATGCCCCATATCGGACGGAATGCTATGCTCTGGGGGGAAATATGATGCGTATGCTATGATTATGCAAAGATACCGATCCGAGATCCGGATCCCGTTGCTGTGGAAATCTCTGGCTAATCTGCTTGAAGTGATATCCCAAATGGGGATGAGATCATTGGTAGATCTGACATATATGACTCTGCATGGGGAAGTAGGTCATCGATAAACCTATCTTGGTAATGAGGGACCCAGTTGGGGTCTGTAGAAGCTTTTGTCGCTCTGTCGTGAGATCTTCAAGCGTTGCTCTTCTGGATATAAGTTGAAACACTGCGGGGCTGGTTCCCTGTCTAGCACTCGGCTGGGGATAAAGAAAGATCACTGAAAGATCCTCCTAGAGATTTCTGCGGGGATCTTACTGAGGATGATACTTGACAACTCAGCTGGGGATATGAGCACCTTTTGGTACTGCTCTGAAGGAAATGTTGGAGAAGTAATGCCTGGCAACTCTGATGGGGTGAAAGCATCTCTGGTGCCGTTTGGAAGGTGTGCTGAGGAAATAATGATTTGGCAGCCTACCGGGGAGAAGCTTTCATGCCCCATGTTGTGCTTTGAACACCTGCAATCCTGTATGACAAAGAAACGTACAAGTTCCCCGAGGTATCCTTTACTGGATTCCGTCATAGGAGTTTAGACACTCCCGGGAGCAAATAAATTTCCTGTAAGCATGTATTTTTAGAAGGGAAGCATCTGTATTTATGCAATCAATATCTTAAGGACATCGGACATTTTACAAATGAAAAATAAAATGTACGAGACAAGATATGACTGAAAATCTGATTTTATTAATTTATGCGCCTTGAATTGGCAAGATACAGTCAAAGAAACGGATCCCCTGAAATGAGGAGATCGTTACAAATTGATCAACAAAAAAACAGTGGCAATGTTGATGACGCTTCAAGGAGCTTCCCTTTTGCTATGACTTGTATGACATTGACGTTCTTCTTATCATGCTTTCTGAAGAGAGCTGATTCTGACCGACGCTTTAACCTTTCGAAGCTTGCCATGTTGCACGTGATACAGATGAATTAAGAATGCATTTGTTCGCTTATTCCCTTATTTTGCGTGGATCGCCCTTTCGGGTTTTCAATCCACCGGGATACCCATTTTTGCCTGAGTTGTCCAATGCGGCTTTTCAACTCAGCAGGTGTACATTATTTATTTATCTTCCCTTATTTTTGCCTGAGTCTTTTATTCTGTTTTTTGACTCGCCGGGATGCCCTATTTTTGTCTGGACTTACATTCTGTTTTTATGTCCAGCGGGTCATTTTTACGCGAAGTATTTTTTAACTGCATCTGAATTCACAGGGGACAGGAAGTCTTCACCATCCATAGTACTGAGCATCAGAGCTCCACCTGAAAAAACTTTCTTTACTATGAATGGACCATCGTAATTCGGAGTCCACTTGCCCCTGTGGTCTGTATGAGGAGGGAGGAGTCTTTTCAGCACAAGATCTCCTACTTGGTACTCTCGAAGCCTGACTTTCTGATCGAAGGCTTTCTTCATTCTCTTCTGATATAACTGCCCATGACAGATTGCAGCTAATCTCTTTTCTTTGATCAAATTCAGTTGTTCGTATCGGGCTTGGACCCACTCTGCTTCATTTAGCTTAACATCCATTAGTACCCGCAAGGAGGGTAATTCAACTTCAACAGGTAGGACTGCCTCCATACCATACACAAGCTGATACGGTGTTGCCCCAATGGATGTTCTGATTGACGTACGGTACCCATGCAAGGTAAATGGTAGCATTTCATGCCAGTCTTTGTAGGTAACTACCATCTTCTGCACAATCTTCTTGATATTCTTATTAGCTGCCTCAACAGCGCCATTCATCTTTGGCCTGTAAGGAGAAGAATTGTGGTGTTGGATCTTGAAGTCCCGACACAGTTCTGCCATCATTTTGTTGTTCAAGTTGGAACCATTATCAATAATGATTCGCTTGGGCACTCCGTACCGACAGATGATATCTCTCTTCAGGAATCTGGCTACCACTTGCCTTGTAACATTTGCATAAGAAGCCGTTTCAACCCACTGGTAAAATAGTCAATAGCAACCAGGATGAATCTGTGGCCGTTTGAAGCAGTTGGTTCAATCTTGCCAATCATATCAATGCCCCACATGGAAAAGGGCCAGGGTGAAGACATCACATTCAGGGGATTCAGAGGCACATGCACTTTATCCGCATAAATCTAGCATTTATGACATTTTCTGGCATAAGCACAACAGTCTGCATCTATTGTGATCCAGTATTAGCCTGATCTTAACAACCTTTTATCCATTGCATGCCCTCCAGCATGGGTACCAAAAGATCCTTCGTGCACCTCGTGCATTAACAAGTCTGCTTCTGCCTTATCAACACATCTGAGAAGTACCATATCAAAGTTTCTCTTGTACAAGGAACCATCAGTATTCAGGAAGAAACTACCAGCTAGCCTTCTTAATGTCTTCTTATCATTGGATGATGCCCCAGGTGGGTATGTTTGATCCTCCAGGAAGCATTTGATGTCATGGAACCAAGGCTTATCATCTTTAACAACATCTGCTGAGAACACGTATGCTGGTCTGTCAAGTCTGGATACTGATATCCGAGGCACAAAGTTGGCAGCTTGAAATTTGATCATGGATGAAATGGTAGCCAGAGCATCTGCAAACTGATTTTCATCTCGAGGGATATACTCAAGCTTGACTGTTGTGAAGAAAGTCAACAACCTTCTCGTATAATCCTGGTGAGTGTACCATTTGCCGTTGGTTTGATTAATTACCATAGCTGAATCTCCGAACACAGTCAAAGTCTTGATCCTGAGGTCAATGGCTTCCTCAAGACCCATAATACAAGCTTCGTATTCAGCTTCATTGTTAGTGCAGTTAAAGGTGAGTTTTGCCGAGAAAGGCATGTGAACTCCTTTAGGTGTAATGAGTACTGCACCAACACCACGACCATTCATATTAACAGCCCCATCAAACATCATAGTCCATTCTTCTTCCGGGTCAGGCCCTTCAGTGTGAACAGGCTCTTCATGATCTTTTGCTTTTATGAACATGATGTCTTCATCAGGGAAGTCAAATCTCATAGGCTGGTAATCATCAATGGGTTGCTCAGCAAGGTAATTAGACAACACACTGCCCTTGATGGCTTTCTGAGAGGTGTACTGAATATCATACTCTATGAGGATCATTTTCCATCTTGCAACCCGTCCGGTAAGTGCTGGCTTCTCAAAAATGTACTTAACTGGATCCATCTTGGATATCAACAAAGTGGTGTGGGTCAACATATACTGCCTTAGTCGGCGAGCAGCCCACGCTAAAGCACAGCAAGTTTTCTCGAGCAGTGAATAACGTTGTTCATAGTCGGTAAACTTTTTGCTTAGGTAGTATATTGCATACTCTTTTCGACCAGACTCATCATGCTGGCCCAACACACACCCCATTGACTTTCTAATACTGTCAAGTACATGATTAGAGGTCTTCCTTCAACTGGAGGCATAAGGATTGGAGGCTCTTGTAAGTACTCCTTAATTTTGTCAAAAGCCTTCTGGCAGTCTTCGTTCCACCTGACCGTTTTTTCTTTTCTTAACAACCTGAACAAGGGTTCACAGGTTGCAGTAAGGTGAGATATGAACCGTGAAATGTAGTTCAATCTGCCTAAGAACCGCCGAACTTCATTTTCAGTCTTAGGTGCAGGCATTTCTTGAATGGATTTGACTTTATCATGGTCAACTTTAATCCCTTTTTCACTTACAATAAATCCCAACAGCTTGCCGGATCGCACCCCGAATGTGCATTTGTTGGGGTTTAACTTCAACTGGTACTTCCTCAGACGCTTGAATAACTTTAACAGATTCACCTGGTGGTCTTCTTCTGTGAGGGACTTGGCAATCATGTCATCCACATAACATTCAATTTCTTTGTGGATCATGTCATGGAACAATATTACCATAGCCCGTTGATAAGTGGCACCAGCATTCTTCAGTCCGAACGGCATTACTTTATAACAGAACGTGCCCCAGGGTGTGATAAAAGTTGTCTTCTCCATGTCTTCAGGTGACATCTTGATCTGATTATATCCTGAAAATCCATCCATGAAGGAGAACACCGAGAACCGAGCCGTATTATCGACCAATACATCAATGTGAGGTAATGGGAAGTCATCTTTCGGGCTGGCTCTGTTCAGATCCCGGTAATCCACGCACATCCTCACCTTGCCATCCTTCTTAGGCACAGGTACAATGTTAGAAACCCAGGGCGGGTATCTAGTTACAGCAAGGAAACCGGCGTCCCACTGCTTTTGTACCTCTTCTTTTATCTTCATTGCCATATCTGGGCGAGTACGGCGCAACTTCTGTTTTATTGGCGGGCAATCTTGTTTCAGCGGCAGCTTGTGCATGACAATATCGGTGTTCAACCCCGGCATATCCTGATAAGACCAAGCAAAGACATCCACATATTCTCGAAGCATGGCAATCAATTGCTCTTTCACTGAGTCTTGTAAGCAGGCCCCGATCTTGACTTCTTTCACTTCTTCTTCTATACCAAGATTAACCGTTTTGACCTCCTCCTGATGAGGAGTGATAACCTTCTCCTCTTGTCTCAACAACCTAGCTAGCTCTTCAGGTAGCTCATAATCTTCTTCATCCCCTTCATCAGCTTGATTGATTGGATTGTCAAAGTCATACGAAGTCATAGCAGTGTTGCTGTCGGTGCAGTCTGGAGGGCACTTTCTGCAAGGGTTTAGATTTGTTCATTTTAGTGATCAGTTTTATCTTATTTAGAAAAAGTGAGAATGAAGTTATTTTATTCTGAAAAACATTGCCATTTTATTTTTGTACAAAAAGAAAAATGAAAAACAGAGAGCGGAAAGAAAAGACTCATTTGCAAAAGATGTCCTGATATTCATTAATTTAATCTTTGCACAAAATACAAGATGGCCCGATTACAAAATGAGTCTTGACATCTTGGGCAAGATGCAAGACTTGATGCATGCTTTAAAATACAGGAAATAATAATTACTCTGCAGGAGTAACCCTTATAATTTCCTTGGAAGACCAGTTTGAGACATGGCTCCCCGGGGTCCTTGGACGTATCCAGCTCTCTAGGTTGCGGTCGCTTTCCTCCTCGTCTTCCAAGTTGTTCACAACATCCGGGGTGAGCATTCCCCCGTTGACAAACTTGGGCTCTTTTGCAGCCTCTGGTTGATCTTGTTGAGTTGGTTTGTAACCCAACCCAAATCGGTCTTCTTTCTTTTCCACGGGCAACAACTTGCCCCAGCCTTGGGTGGTACCTTCCTCAACAACCTTCCAGGCTTGCTGGTATGATGTTATGGAAGTTCCCATTACAGCAGATGCTTCATTAATGTTCAAGGACTCAAACCCTTGGCTCATGGTTTCATGGATCTCTCCGTCCATTTCAATGTACTTATACGTAGCCAGCTGGCTAACAAAGATGTCCTCCTCCCCACAGATGGTGATGATTTGGCCTTCCCACTCGAATTTCAACTTCTGGTGAAGGGTAGAAGTAACAGCGCCAGCGGCGTGGATCCAGGGTCTACCCAACAGACAGCTGTAGGCCGGCTGAATGTCCATCACAAAGAAGGTAGTTTTAAAAGTCTGCGGGCCAATCATCACAGGCAGATCAATCTCCCCAAGCACGGATCTTTTAGAGCCATCAAATGCTCTTACCACCAAATTACTCGGGCGTAGTGCCAAACCATCATACTCCAGCTTCACTAAGGCTTTCTTTGGTAGAACATTGAGTGATGACCCAGTGTCCACCAGTACATGAGATAAAACAACACCCTTGCATTCCAAGGTGATGTGCAAAGCCTTGTTATGGTTACGTCCCTCAGTTGTTAAATCAGCATTGGTAAAGCCCAGTCCATGACTGGTGTTGACATTTGCCACCATAG
Source organism: Lathyrus aphaca (assembly GCA_963966055.1). Lineage (NCBI taxonomy): Eukaryota > Viridiplantae > Streptophyta > Magnoliopsida > Fabales > Fabaceae > Lathyrus > Lathyrus aphaca. The sequence goes on from OZ014520.1 coordinate 507,799,688, forward strand.
TTTCTAGCTGATTAACAGTGATCTCCTCCGGCACGTATGCTGCGTGCAGGACTTTCAACAGTGCGTTCCTGTGAGCTTCAGAACACATCAACAGTGATAATATGGAGATTTTTGAGGGAGTTTGGTGAAGCTGATCCACCACCTTGTAAACACTTCTTTTTATGATTCTCATAAACTCGTCTACATCTTGTTCAAAAGATGTTTTCTGAGTTTCCTTGGCAATTGGCTCTTCAGATACCACACTCTTTCCTTTTGCTTTGGCAGCAGCTTCTGCTTCGACATTAGGTCTTTGCACTTGTGAGGCAAAAAGGCATCCGCTTCTGGTGAAGCCTCCGCCTCCCCCAACATTATCAATTTGTGGAGAAGAGGTTGATGAATCCAGAGTGATCTTCTCCCCGTTGCAATAAAGATCAGAGTCGTAATGCCAAGGTATGGCATTACTGCTTTCATAAGGAACAGGTCCAGGCACCGTAATAGTAACTGGACTGACTGTTGCAGAGGAGGGTACTGTAACGGTGTGCGGATCATAGTAAATTGTGACTGGTGATCTAGGAGGTGCCATGATTTGTTGTTGAAAATTGCTGCTGGGAGGAACATCTGATGGGTCATAATAGATTGTGACTATTGAAACATCTTCGTTGATTTTTGTTGGCGTTGTAGAAGATTCTGCTAATAACATTGATGATGTTGTTGTAGAAGAAATGGTTGTTGAATTTTGACTTGTTGAGGTGATGGACGGAGCCATTGCTGATGATATTGATGAATCGGTAGGAATGGTTGTTGCTGCTGTCGTAGAAGAATCAGGAATTGTTGTTAAAGGAATTGCTGGATTTGTAGGAACCGTTGTTGAAATCTGAAGGATACCATCCTTGATAAAACCGTCTATACCGTCTCTCAACCTTTCACACCCATTGATTGCAATGTTGCAATATCCACAACCGAGCTCACACACGGGGAACACTTGGCACTCTAGAAGCTGAGCTTTAATTTCGACCAAAGGTGTTCGAATTTGTGCAACACTGGTGATCAAGGTAGATGGTTTGCCTTCCTCAATGGCGTTAATCCTTGGCCCTCCATAATTAGGCATAGGATTCTTGTTGACATTCAGAGGAGGTGCGAAGTTGAGGGCTTTAGAATCCACCAGATCTTGTACTTTCATTTGTAAGGCCCTGCATTTTTCAGTGCTGTGACCAGGTGCATTGGAGTGGAAAGCACACCTGGCGTTGACATCATAATTCCTTGGGAGATTGAGGGGATCTGGTGGTGCTAACATCCTTAACTCAACCAAGTTAAGCTTCAGGAGTTGTGGCAATAAGGCAACATAAGGAATAGGGATAGGGTCAATCACCCTGTTTGCCTTTGATGGTCTTTGTTGGAATGGTCGCTGTTGCGGATTGTTATTGCTGTTGTTGTAGGTTCTCTGTTGCGGGTACTGAACTTGCTGTTGATAATGTGGTTGTTGTTGTTGTTGATATGCTGTTTGCTGAGGAATCGGAGCTGGAATGGTGACAGCTGCTACTGATATGTGGACATACTGAGGTCTTCTCCTGCTTGTATGGATGGAATTGGTTTCACCGGCTCTTCGGGGTCCCACAAAAGGTTTCCTGGGATTACTGGATGAACTTGCACTGCTATCAGAAATCTTGCCCATTTTTAATAGACTTTCAATCCTTTCACCGGCTATGACGACATCAGCAAAGCTGGTGGAAGAAAAGGCAGCCAGTCTATCAATATATGTTCCTTGCAAAGTATTCATGAACATGTCGGCCATTTCTCTTTCCGACATGGGTGGTTGGATAGTAGCAGCAAGCTGTCTCCACCTTTGGGCGTATTCCCTGAAGCTTTCTCTGGAAGACTGGGACATTCCCATCGGGAGGGTCCTGTTAGGGGCCATGTCTAGATTGTATTGATATTGCCTGATGAAGGCTTCAGCTAAGTCCTTCCAGCATCTAATGGTAGCCCTGGTCAAGTGCGAATACCACTCCCTTGAAGCCCCAGTCAGACTGTCTTCAAAGTAGAACATCCACAGCTTCTCATCCATAGTATATGCTTTAATTCTTCCCAGGAAAGACTGCAGGTGAGTTCGTGGACAAGAGGTTCCATTGTATTTCTCAAAGCACGGGGGTTTGAATTTGTGGGGAATTTTCACCCCGTCCATTAACCCCATGTCCATTACATCGAAGCCCAAGGAATTCTGAGACTCCAGAGATCTTAATTTCTCAGCAATTTCATCTAACCTCCTGTCATAGACTTCATCTCCTGCTCCCATAACAGTAAAGTGCTCTTCTTGAGGATCTTCTTGCAAGATCCTGCCTGCAGCAGTGTTACCATGTACATTTCTCGGGATATTGACTTCCAGATCTAGATGGGGTCCAAATACTGGTGGGTTAACATGAGGCTGACCCCTTTCATTGTTACTAGTTCCTCCAGTTCCAAGGTGAGGTTCCTCGGGAGTTTGTCTTTCCACTAGTTCCCTTAACCTTTCTTGACTTTGGGCCAAGCCAGTCATTATAGCCATGAATTGAGCCATTTGGTTCCTTATCTCCACTCTTTCATTAGCCATCTGAGTTCTAACCTCAGTCAGATCCTGCTGTACTTGATCCATTTGGATACCAGGAAGGTTGTTGCGAGTAGGGTACCGGTGCGTGCGGTTGACAGGGAACACTCGGCGACGAGCAATGTTTCCTGAGATCACAACAAAGTTAGAAACAAATAATAACAAAACCTACAAAACAAAACAAGGTTAGTATGCAATGCAGTATGCTTATTTGTTTTCCAAGGTATCCGGCTTGGTTCTTGGTTTTGACCTTTCCAGACCTCGAGGAAGATGCTTTGATGTTGTTGGGAAAACAAACCCAAAGAAATCAAACTAATATATTACAAATACTGAACAATACATAGTCTGTTTTACAACACATGCCCATGAAGGGTCAGAATACATCAAAAAGAAAAAAAGTACATCAAATGAAATCCACAACAAACAAAAAGTCAGACATCCAGTCCAAACTCATCCTCCTTGACCTCCTTCAGAAGTGCCTCAGTCACTGGACCAGCTGGGTGCTCTGTAATGGTCCTAATGAGGAGGTTCCTGGTGGCAATGGCAGTGGTCAGCATCTTGTGCCTGTCCTGATCCTTTGATCTTTTCAATCCAGCTCTGAGCATTAACTCTGAAATCTCCTTCTGGTCTACCAACAAAGCTTCCTGCTGCTTCTTCTCATTGGCCTCTAACTGTTCAATCTTGGCTTGAGTTTTCTGGTCTTCCTGTGTCCGGGCTTCAGTGATCTTGACCCACCTAGCCTAACTCTCTTGCAGATAAAGCTCAGTCCTAACCTTCTGAAGCTTGGCTTCCTTACAAGCATTCTTCAGTATTTGTTCCCCAGCTCTTGCTTTCCTGATGTAATCCTCTGTTTTCTCAATTTTGGCAAGATGCTCCACCCTAAGCTTTTCCAACCTCTCAATGTCCAGACAACCATCACTCCTTTCCCAAAGGGTCTTCTTTAGAGCTTGAGACAGATTCTCATTTATTTCCTTCAGTTTCTCAAATTCTTCCAGGCTGACAGTGGCTGCTGGTTGTACTGTTGATGGTCCAGGTATGTCCTCAATGGCGAAAGGCATTCCAGTAATCTGAGCTCTAGTACGGGACCAATCATAGTACTGAGCTGAAGCAACATTATTACACCTCCCTAGAATAGCCATCCCTTTTGTCTGGATGTTGTCCCAAGCCCAAGATGCTTGTCTGACAGCAGCTAGATTAGGTTTTATTTCACAATACAGGGTCTCAGCTAAATCTTGCACTCTGGGAGGGTGAACCAAAGCATATCCCAGTTGTCTCTTAAACAGCAAAGGATTGTAGTTGATGTAACCCTTTACTCCTATCAGAGGCACATTTGGGTATTGCCCACAGCTGGTGATAATGTCTTTGCCTTTGGTGCTCTGGGTGCACTACCTAATATCATCTGAAGTCAAAGCAATGAGCCTTTTAGCCCAATTCTTCTGCTGGTGAGGATTCAAGAAGGAATCTGTTTTAGGTAGATGTCTGAGCAGCCAGGTGTGAAACAACGGAGCACAACATCTCACTAACTTCCCCCTTTGTTTCTCATTCCTCTGATGGATGGAGTAATATAAATCTCCCAGCAATGTGGGTACTAGGTTCCTCAGAAGAAACAAATGAATGGCATTCTTGCTGACAAATTTGGGCTCATCTGCAAACAGTATAACCCCATATATGCTGAGGGCTAAAAGTGCACAAACTGCTCTCCACTCTCCCAAGGAGGCTTTCAGGATGGCCTGAGAAATCAAGAAATCCAAGTGAAGACCAGGGATTCCAGCTTTTGCTGTCATGCTTTGCTCAATCAAGGCAGGCTCCAGGTACAGTGCTTTTGCTACTTCTCCATTGTTGGGAAAGGTCATTTCTGGATTGAAAGGGAGTCCACCTCTGATAGGTACCCCAGTCAATGAGGAAAACTCTTCCAGTAGAGGCCCTAACTGAAATTCTGAGAATGTGAAGCATCTCAATGGAGGGTCATAAAACTGCAAGCAGGTGTGGATCATGCTCCTCTGAGAAGGGTCCAGGTCCGTAACCATATCCAGGATACCTCCATAGTGTTCCCTGAACAATGGGATGTGGTCAGGAGTGATAAGTGACTGGACCTGCCTGATGCCAGTCAGCACAGGCTCAAAGAAATGGTAGGATATGTTGCTCTTCCTAGGAGTAGTCATGAATACTGCTGAAGATGATGAAGATAGGTGCTGATGAAGATTAAGACTGATACTGGAGATGAACCATTGATAGGCTGATACTGGTGATGATGAGAATAGCTGAAGCAGATAACTGATGAAGCAAAGGTCTATGTAGAAGAAGAGGTCAAAACCAAACCAGATATAATGTGGATACCCTGAAAAACAAATAAACAAATGTTAAATGATGCAAATGATGATGTATGCAAATGGTATGCAAAGGTTTGTGATTAAGTTTGATCTGATTATCTGCCTTGATATAAGTCCATGTATGCTCAAAGAAGGTCCAGATGAAGGTTAAGAAATCCAGTAACCAGGGTAGGGGACTCAAATAAAGAGTCACATGTCCAGGGTTAAATCACAAGAACTGTCCAAAATGAGGTACTCTTAAACAAAACAAGTAACAGGGTATGATGTGGCCAATGGTACCTGCAAACCTGTAAACAGCCCAACCCCCTCACAGGTAATGTTCTAGAACAAGGATCCTCAGACTTGGACCAATTATGAGAAGTGTAAACACTTCTAACCCGGAGGTACAGTGTTTACAATAATCATAAGAGATCCTCCTCTAATTCACCTCAGATTCAGAAGGTCATAATAAAGGTCATCCAGACTTGGCAGGCTTCCCAGATAGCCCTAGCACTACAGGAAATATGTAGCACAGAGTTCTCAAGAAGAAACCCATATCTGAACCGTGTTTCATATTCCCGCACCAGACCGAAATGGAATGGGAAAGAACATGAACCACTCTAGCCTAGGTGTCACTCAGGTCCCAGGTATAGGACCTTAAACTCTCAATGGAACCCCACCCTCCAAAACAGCAAACCAGATCCAGCAATGATAATGACAGAATGAAATATGAAAGACTGTAAAGCAAGCAATAAATAAAGTTGTACATAAAGAAATAAATAAAGTAAAATAAATAGACACAACTTAGCACATAACACCCCAGTAAACACAAATCAAACAAGAACTAGGAGGAACCCACAAAAAGAACCAGAAGCCCCGATTGCAATATAAGGGTCCCCAGCAGAGTCGCCAAGCTGTCGCTCCCACCAAATGAGGCAAAGTCAAATGGGGTACAGACGCGAACGGTCGGCGAAAGAGAAGAAATGAAAAGAGTCGCCAGCTAGGCATTTTTATCCCGAAGGAAAGGTAATGCTGCATAAACCTGAGGAAAGAGGGATAAGACGGTCGCGAACCAGAGAAACTGAGAAAGGGGGTTGGTTACAACCTGGGAAGGTATTAGCACCCAGATTGTCCGTCATACTCGACGAGATCCACGCTTAAAAGACTTGTGTTTTAAAGGGGTAGTGTCAGTGCAATCTGTGTATCAAAGCTGGAAGAGAATGCAAGTGTCAGTGTAAAAGAAGTGAGAAGTTTATAAGGGAAGTGTCAGTGTAAGAACAGGAGTATGAAGCTCAAGACTATGAGGCTTAAAGAATGATGCTGGAAGGAGGGGGAATATACAAAGACTTTTGTTCGATAACTGTTAAGTTATGCCTACGTATCCTCTCGTGCAATGAGGAAGTCAGAACACCGTAGTTTGACTCAAGGAGACTGAAAGACAAATTGACTGATGAACTGCTTGCTTGTCTATGCTCAAGTGTGTGACCTGTCTGGCCCAGGTGCAAACTGTCTTGCATTAGACAGAAGAAGCAAGTTCTCGTTTATGAGTGAATGAGATGAGAAAAGAATCCCGGAGGAGATGATTATTGTTTGTTTTTGTGTTTTCAATCTTTTATTGCTTTTTGAAATTTGTCATAAGTTAATGAGCTTAAGCTTAAACCAAGGGTTAGTAAACTCATCACATCTTCCCTCTGATTAGGGGTAATGAGAATACCTTAAGTGTGAAGTAAGCACCTCACACTTAATCACTATGGTGTAGGATTAAGATCATTAACCTACTTGTAATTATTTAGATGTTTTTGTTATTTTTGTTTGGTGTTAAGTAATGAGTTTAAGCCATAATCAAGGATTTAATGGACCCATTACACCATCCTAATAGAAGGATAATAGATGAGAACATTTAAGCTGAGGAAGATACCTCAACTTAATCCATGATTAGGGATTAACCTCATGACAAAACAAAGCCTTTATTAAAGTGGATTTTAGTTAATGGTAAGATTAAGAAATGAATTTTATGGTTTGTAAGACAACTTGAGGGGGACTTGTCCATTAACACTAGGGTTAGTCCTTATTAACCAATTAAGGAAGAATTAGAACCCTAATGCAAGGCCCAAGTTACAAGCTTGATGTCTTAATGATTATTATGTGGATTGATTAAAGGAATTAAACACATTAGGGGTTTAACACTTAGGATTAAAGTTACACACTCCTTCCTGTAAACACCCCAAATTTGCCCTCACCCATTCACACCATGGCTTGTGATCCTTTCATATGCATAAGTTCAATCATGGCATCTCATACTGCATTTTTGCTTCACTGCATTGCTTCAAAGTCATCTGCATCTAGGGTTTGTGATCTGAGCAATCCAAGAGCCACTTGAACCATTCCAAAGGTCATCAATCATCTCAAAGGGGTCCATATGTGTTCAAGCATCATATTATATCCCCACAAAGTCAAGAAAGTCAAAGAATCACAAGAACTGAGGAAGGCATGGAAGCAGAGCCAGGTTTAACTGCACAGATGACCTAGAATTAGAGTTTTGGTTTCAGAGGCCATAACTCCAATTTTTTTGGTCATTCTTGTTTCTATTGGTCTCTATATGTCATAGGGATCATGCATATCAATTTTCATGAAGAAATTCCATGGGGAAGGCATCTGATCAAGAGTTGACTTCTTGAGCAAGTCAGTGTAAAATCAGGGCATCTGAGGCCCCCAATGACCCAACCAAAGGGTGTTCCTCACCATTTTGAATGTGTATGATATTTATTTGATCATAGAAGATGTTAGAAGTTCACAAAATTGAATAATTTCAAGCCATTTGCAAAGTTGCCATTTTGGGAAAACGACTTGTAATGGAAAATTGCCATTTTGGGAAAGTTTTTCAACCTCCTCAAATTGATTCAAAAATGCCTCAAATGAAAAAACTTTGGTCATGAAAGTTGTAGAATGGATCATTCCCTTTTCAAAAAGTACAAGAACTTGTCCTAATTCATTTTGGATCAAAAGTTATGACTTGTCAAAGTTGGGAAAATCACATAAATTCAAGTTTTGTACCAAAGAGGCATTTTGCAAAATGGTATGATCAAGTATTTTAAAGACTTCAAATGTGCACAAACTCTTCACAACATGCTCATGTGACTTCTAAAAATCAGAATTGGCCCAAAAATTATGCATTTTGATGCCTTGAACTTCATGAATTTCCAAAGGGGCCAAAGATGTACCAACTTGCAAAAAACTCATGAAGCCATGCCTCTACTTGTTACAGCTCACAAAATCTGGTCCACAAGAACTCCATGATCTCAGCTGAGCCAAACCATGCCCCTATCACAACCTCACACTTGCCCATACCTCAAGTACACCTAACTTGGACTTTATGCAAAAACACCCATACCAATCAGCCTGTGCCACACCAACTATTCTGACCAATCAGGACTTTACAAACACACTTCAAGCAAGCCATTTCAGATCATCTTAGAGCCTGAACACACACACAAGCCAACATACACAAAAATCCTCCATCTTGCATTTTCTATCGAATCCTTTGTCTCAGCCACCCATTCCTCAAATTTCTTCCACCATCCATCTCAAAACACTCCACTGATCATCCCTGACCCTTCACCTTGCCTTGAAACCCCCTGAAACCAAAACACAATTTCCTCCTTTCACTGAACAGAACTCCTTCAAACTCACAAACCAGCCAAAATAAACTCCAAACAAGCGTTGCAAACACTTGAGGGAGGTTAGTAGAGTTGATTGGAAGCAAGGAGGCAAGCTGAAAGCTCCAAACTGAAAGCTTCACCTCAGGTAGCTTCGAAATTTATTTTTTCCAAAAGCCCTATTTTAAGTTCTCAACTTGTTAAGTTTGATCCCCTGAGTCCATTGAACTTTTTATTTTTGAAAATGATGAAGAATTGAGAGTGTATTGTCTGTCTGAAATTTCTGCCATTTTTGTTCATAGCTTTGAATCTTGTTAATGGTGAGAAATAAATTCCATTTGAGGGCATGGATGAGCTTAGGGAGGTGAGAGAAAGTGATCTGGAGCTTTAGAGCTCCAGAAATAACCTAGGGAGTGAGTTTGGAATTTTCAGGGAGGGATGTCACCGGAGAAGACGACCGGAGCTCTTCTCTGGTGACCTGAAAGTCATTAGGTCATTAATTGTGTTTAGGGTTTAGTTTGAATGTGGACCGTAGATGTGTTTGACTAGGGTTGACTCCCGCGCGAATGAATGGCCTGGATCTCTCATTAAAACCCTAATCTTATTTAATTAGTTTAATTAATCCAGTTTAAATTAATTGACTCAGTTTGAATTCCAGCCACAGGATCTGGCGTGCAGTCAAACCCCCCTTCCCCAGAATCAATCATGGCCCTTCCCTCTGCATACTTCCATTTATTTTAATTTTTATTTCATTTAATTTGATTTATCTTTTACATTTTATTTAAAATAGCAAAAATCATTTAAAAATTATGAAAATTTTTGTCAAAGATTTCACTAATTTTTAAAAACCAAAAATATTTTTATTTTTATTTTTTGCACTGAAAATTATTTTTAAATCATTTAAATGTTTATTTTTAATTAGTTAATGAAAATTAATTAATTAAAAATGCATTTAGGTATTTAAAAATCACAAAAAAATTCACATTGCACTTAGAAACATTTAGAAACATTGTCCAACTCTCAAACCAAATTTCTTTTTGTTCTTGATGCCTTTTGATCCTTTTCATTGGAATTAATTTCATTTTAAGGAAATATTTTGGTTCAATCTTTAAAAATTTCATTCTGCCTAACCATTGAGAGTTGGATGATGATTCTTCTTGCATTGCATCCTTCAAGGCATGTAGTTTATAGGATAAATTTGGTTTGATTTGATCTTGCAATTTCAATTTGTTTTGCATTTTTCTTTACAAGGTACCTCAAAACCCTAGCAATCTTAGGAAATTCATAATTTTCACTAGGTTAAGAGTTGGATCCTCTCCTTTGGGCAGTGAGCTTGTGTAGGTTTAGGGTATCTTTGATTGCATTTTCAAATTTTTATCATGTCATTTGCTTCTGGTTTTGGATTTTTTGCTTTGCATGATGCATGTAACCCTAATTTATGCCTTCCTTTGCATCCCTTTCTCATTTGCTTGCATCAAATGACTTGCCATGAAATTTTGTGTATCCACATGATTCATAATACATCTTAGGACATATTAGAATCATGTTTGATCATTGCATCTTTCATTTTCCATGTTATATGTCCATTGCATTTCATAATTTTTCATGTACATTCATGGTTCAAAGCATGCTCCATCTGCATCCATTGCCTTGAATGATCATTCTCATGTCTTGCCTCATGTTTGTATCATCTCTTAGCATCATTAACATCATGTAAATGCTTCTGACTTTGGTTTGCATCATGACATTTCATCTCATTTGCATTGCATTTCATTTCTTTTGCTAACTTTTCAGGTGGTAAGTTGTTTTGAGAAGTGGATTTGCCTTCACTTCTCACAATCTCTTCTCATCTCTTTTGCATCTTTGCTGCATTTTGTATGTGTATTAGAGTGAGCTTGCTCATTCATGTTCATCTCTTACTTTCTTTCTTTAAAGCAACTTGTCTTCTTAAGTGAAGCAAGTTGTTCTGCTTCTCTTTGCTTCTTGCTCCTTTCATCTGCTTCCTTCCTGGTGATTTCTCTGAAGATCTTCTTTCAAACTTCATTAACCCTATGAATAATCAAGCATGACAATAATTAGGGTTTTTGATTAGACCCCTTTAGTTTTTACCTTTGTGTCTTCTTTGTGTCTCTTTTCTCATCTCATAATCAGGGACTAAACCCTAAAGGCTTCAAGGCTTTGTGATTAAGCTTATGCCTGCATCCTTCTATTAGGATGGAGTGTATAACTTTAATCCTAAGTGTTAAACCCTTAATGTGTTTAAATCCTTTAATCAATTCACCTAATAATCACTAAGACATCAAGCTTGTAACTTGGGCCTTGCATTAGGTTTCTAATTCTTCCTTAACTGGTTAAGAAGGACTAACCCTAGTGTTAATGGACAAGTCCCCCTCAAGTTGTCTTACAAACCATAAAACTCACTTCTTAATCTTATCATTAACTAAAATTCATTTAATAAAGGCTTTGTTTTGTCATGAGGTTAATCCCTAATCATGGATTAAGTTGAGGAGTCTTTCTCAGCTTAAATGTTCTCATCTATTATCCTTCTATTAGGATGGTGTAATAGGTCCATTAAATCCTTGATTATGGCTTAAACTCATTACTTAACACTAAACAAAAACATCTAAATAATCACAAGTAGGTTAATAATCTTAATCCTACACCATGGTTATTAAGTGTGAGGTGCTTACTTCACATTTAAGGTACTCTCATTACCCCTAATCAGAGGGAGGATGTGATGAGTTTACTAACCCCTTGGTTTAGGCTTAAGCTCATTAACTTATGACAAACTTTCAAAAGCAATAAAAGATTGAAAACATAAAGAACAAACAATAATCGTCTCCTCCAGGATTCTTTTCTCATCCCATTCACTCTTAACCGAGAACTTGCTTCTTCCGTCTAATGCAAGACAGTTTGCACCTGAGCCAGACAGGTCATACACTTGAGCATAGGCAAGAAAGCAATTCACAAGTCAATTTACCTTTCAGTCTCTTTGGGTCGAACTACGGTGTTCTGACTTCCTCATTGCACGAGAGGATACGTAGGCATAACTTAACAGTTATCGAACAAAAGTCTCTGTATATTCCCCCTCTTTCTAGCCTTATTCTTTAAGCCTCATAGTCACGAGCATTTCATTCTTGTTCTTACACTGACACTTCACTTATACACTTCACATTTCTCTTACACTGACACTTGCATTCTTTCCAGCTTTGATACACAAAATTGCACTGACACAACCCCTTTAAAACACAAATATTTTAAGCGTGGATCCCGTCGAGTACGGCGGACAATCTGGGTAATAATACCTTCCCAGGTTGTAACCAACCCCCTTTCTCAGTCTCCCTGGTTCGCAACCGTCTTATCCATATCTTTCTAGGTTTATGCAGCATTACCTTTCCTTCGGGATTAAAATGCTTAGCTGGCGACTCTATTCGTTCATTCTCCTTTCGCAGACCGTTCGCGTCTGTACCCTATCTGACCTTGTGTCATTTTGGTGGGAGCGACAGCTTGGCGACTCTGCTGGGGACCCTTATACTGTAACCAGGGCTTCTGGTTCTTTTTTGTGGGTTCCTCCTAGCGTTTGTTTGATTTGTGTTTACTGGGGTGTTATGTGCTATGTGTATTTATTTATTTTGCTTTATTTATTGCTTTATGTATAGTTTTATTTATTGCTTTCTTTACAGTTTACATATTTCATACTGTCATACTATCATTGATGGATCTGGTTTCTGTTTTGGTGGGTGGGGTTCCATTGAGAGTTTAAGGTCCTATACCTGGGACCTGAGTGACACCTAGGCTAGAGTGGTTCATGTTCTTTCCCATTCCATTTCGGTCTAGTGCGGGAATATGAAACACGGTTCAGATGTGGGTTTCTTCTTGAGAACTCTGTACTACAGATTTCCTGTAGTGCTGGGGCTATCTGGGAAGCCTGCTAAGTCTGGATGACCTTTATTATTGACCTTCAGAAACTGAGGTGAATTAGAGGAGGGTCTTTTATGATTATTGTAAACATTGTACCTCCGGGTTAGAAGTGTTTACACTTCTCATAACAAATCCAAGTCTGAGGATCCTTGTTCTAGAACATCACCTGTGAGGGGGTTGGGGTTGTTTACAGGTTTGCAGGTACCATTGGCCACATCATACCCTGTTACTTGTTGTGTGTAAGAATGCTCCACTTTGGACATTTCTTGTGATTTAACCCTGGACATGTGACTCTTTACTTGAGTCCCCCACCTTGGTTACTGGATTTCTGAGCCTTCGTCTGGACTTCTTGAACATACATGGGCTTTATATCAAGACAGATAATCAGATCCAGCTTGATCACAAACCCTTGCATATCATTTGCATACTCATCATTTGCATCATTTTAACATTGGTTTATTTGTTTTCAGGGTGTCCACATTATATCTGGCTTGGTTTTTACCCCTTCATCTGCTTAGACCTCTGTTTCATCAGTTATCTACTTCAGCTATCTTCATCCGTTGTTTGCTTCAGTTACCTCAAGCACCAGCCTATCAGTGGCCCATCTCCAGTACCAGTTTTGATCTTCATTAGCACTTGTCTTCAGTTCTTCATCAGCAGTCATGGCACCCAGGAAGAGCAACATTTCATACCATTTCTTTGAGCCTATGCTGACTGGTATCAGGCAGGTCCAGTCACTTATCACCCCTGGCCACATCCCATTATTCAGAGAGCATTATGGAGGTATCCTGGATATGGTTATGGACCTGGACCCTTCTCAGAGGAGCATGATCCACACATGCTTACAATTTTATGACCCTCCTTTGAGATGCTTCACATTTTCAGACTTCCATCTAGGACCTCTGTTGGAGGAATTCTCATCATTGATTGGAGTACCTGTCAGGGGTGGGATCCCCTTCAACCCAGAGATGACTTCTCCCAGCAATGGAGAAGTGGAAAAAGCACTATACCTGGAGCCTACTTTGATTGAGCAGAATATGACAACAAAGGCTGGGATCCCTGGTTTACACTTAGACTTCTTGATTTCTCAGGCCATCCTGAAGGCCTCTTTGGGAGAATGGAGGGCAGTTTGTGCATTGTTAGCCCTCAGTATATATGGGGTTATACTGTTTGCAGATGGGCCCAAGTTTATCAGCAAGAATGCCATTCATCTTTTCCTTCTGAGGAACCCAGTACCCACCTTGCTGGGAGATTTCTATTATTCCATTCATCAGAGGAATGAGAAGCAAAGAGGAAAGTTGGTGAGATGATGTGCTCCTCTATTCCATACCTGGCTGCTCAAACACTTACCCAGGACTGATGCCTTCCTGAATCCCCACCAACAGAAGAATTGGGCTAAGAGATTTATTGCTTTGACTTCAGATGACATCAGATGGTGCACCCAGAGCACCAAGGGCAAGGACATAATCACTAGCTGTGGGCAGTACCCTAATGTACCTTTAGTAGGAGTGAAGGGTTGCATCAACTACAATCCTTTGCTATTTAAGAGACAATTGGGCTATGCTTTGGTCCACCCTCCTAGAGTGCAAGATTTAGCTGAAACCCTGTATTGTGAGATAAAGCCTAATCTAGCTGTTGTCAGACAAGCATCCTGGGCTTGGGACAACATCCAGACAAAAGGGATGGCCATTCTTGGGAGATGCAATAATGTGGCCTCAGTTCAGTATTATGAATGGTCTCATGCTAGAGCTCAGATTTATGGGATGCCTTTCACCATTGAAGACATACCTGGACCATCCACAGCACAGCCACCAGCCACTGTCAGCCTGGAAGAATTTGAGAAACTGAAGGAAAGAAATGAGAATCTGTCTCAAGCTTTGAAGAAGACCCTCTGGGAGAGGAGTGATGGTCATCTAGACATTGAGAGGTTAGATAAGCTTAAGGTAGAACATCTGGCCAAGATTGAGAAAGTAGAGGACTACATCAAGAAATCAAAAGCTGGGGAGCAAATATTGAAGAATGCCTGTAAAGAGGCCCAGTTTCAGAAAGCTAGGACTGATCTCTATCTGCAAGAAAGTCAAGCTAGGTGGGTCAGGATCACTGAAGCTCGTACTCAAGAAGATCAGAAAACTCAGGCCAGGATTGAGCAATTGGAGGCCATTGAAAAGAAACAACAGGAAGCTTTGCTGGCAGCCCAGAAGGAGATTTCAGAGTTAAAGCTTAGGGCTGGATTGAAGAGGTCAAAGGACCAAGATAGGCATAAGAGGTTGACCACTGCTATTACCACCAGAAACCTCCTCATCAGAAACATCACAGAGCATCCGGCTGGTCCTGTAACTGAAGCACTTTTGAAGGAGGTTAAGGAGGATGAGTTTGGATTAGATGTTTGACTTCTTTGCTTGTTGTTATTTCCATTTGATGTACTTTTCTCTTTTATGTTGTATTTTGACCCTACAGGGGCATATGTGTTAAAAAACAGACTATGTATGATCCACCATTTGTAATGTATTTGTTAGTTTGTTTCAATGAGTTTCTTTTCTCAAGCAACATCAAAGCATCTTCCTCGGGGTCTGGAAAGGTCAAAACCAAGAGCCAGGCCGGATACCTTGGAAAGCAAATAAGCATACTGCATTGCATGCTAACTTTTGTTTTGTTTTGTAGGTTTTGTCTTTATTTGTTTCTAACTCTGTTGTGGTTCAGGAATTATTGCTCGCCGCCGGGTGTTCCCTCTCAACCGTCCGCACCGGTATCCTACTCGCAACAACCTTCCTGGTATCCAAATGGATCAAGTACAGCAGGACCTGACAGAGGTCAGAACTCAGATGTCTAACGAAAGAGTGGAGATGAGGAACCAAATGGCCCAGTTCATGACTGTAATGACTAACTTGGCCCAAAGTCAAGAGAGATTGAGGGCATTGGTAGAAAGACAAAACCCCGAGGAACCTCATCCTGGGACTGGAGGAACTAGTAATAATGAGGGAGGTCAGCCTCATGTTAACCCACCAGTGTTTGGACCTCATCTAGATCCGGAGGTCAACATCCCAAGGAATGTACCAGGCAACACTGCTGCAGGCAGGATCTTGCAAGAAGATCCTCAAGAGGAGCAGTTTACTGTAATGGGGGCTGGGGATGAAGTCTATGATAGAAGGTTTGATGAAATTGCTGAGAAGTTGAGATCTCTGTGTCACTCCCGACAAATGACACCCGGGTCATATGAAGGTACAGACGCGAACGGTCGGCGAAAGGGACAGTGAGAACACACAGCCGTGAACTCACTGGAGAATGAATAGAGTCGCCAGCTAGGCATTTTTATCCCGGAGGAAAGGCAATGCTGCATAAGCCTAGAAAGAGATGGATAAGACGGTCGCGAACCAGAGAGACTGAGAAAGGGGGTTGGTTACAACCTGGGAAGGTATTAGCACCCAGATTGTCCGTCGTACTCGACGGGATCCACGCTTAAAAGATTTGTGATTTAAAGGGGTAGTGTCAGTGCAATTTGTGCATGAAATAGCTGGAAAGAGATGTACAGGTGTCAGTGTAAAGAAGTGAAGTGTAATATGTATAAGTGATGTGTCAGTGTAGGAATGAGAATGAATTGCTCAAGATCATGAGGCTTAAAGAAATGAGCTGGAAGGAGGGGGAATATACAGAGACTTTTGTTCGATAACTGTTAAGTTATGCCTACGTATCCTCTCGTGCAATGAGGAAGTCAGAACACCGTAGTTCGACCCAAAGAGACTGAAAGATGAATTGACTTGTGAACTGCTTGCTTGCCTATGCTCAAGTGTATGACCTGTCTGGCTCAGGTGCTAACTGTCTTGCATTAGACGGAAGAAGCAAGTTCTCGATTGTGAGCGAAGATGATGAGAAAAGAATCCCGGAGGAGACGATTATTGTTCTTTTTTGAGTTTTCAATCTTTTATTGCTTTTGAAAGTTTGTCATAAGTTAATGAGCTTAAGCCTAAACCAATGGATTTAGTAAACTCATCACATCTTCCCTCTGATTAGGGGTAATGAGAATACTTTAAGTGTGAAGTCAGATTCTCACACTTAATCATCTTTGGGGTAGGATTAAGATCATTAACCTACTTGTGATTATTTAGATGTTTTTATGGTTTTTGTTTAGTGTTAAGTAATGAGGTTAAGCCATAATCAAGGATTAAACAGACTCATTACACCATCCTAATAGAAGGATAATAGATGAGAATGTTTAAGCTGAGGAATGCTCCCCAACTTAATCCATGATTAGGGATTAAACTCATGACAAAACAAGCCTTTGATTAAGTGGATTTTATTTAATGGTATGATGATGAAGTGAATTTTATTGTTTGTAAGACAACTTGAGGGGGACTTGTCCATTAACACTAGGGTTAGTCCTTCTTAACCACTTAAGGAAGAATTAGAACCCTAATGCAAGGCCCAAGTTACAAGTGTGATGTCTTGATGATTATTAGATGAATTGATTAAGAGATTTAAACACCTTAAGGGTTTAATACTTAGGATTAAAGTTATACACTCCATCCTAAGAGAAGGATGCAGGCATAACCCTAAGCACAAAGTCTTAAAGCCTTTAGGGTTTAGTCCCTGATTATGAGATGAGAAGAGAAGACTCAAAGAGAGACACAAAGGTAAAACTATGGGGGGGAACTAATCAAAACCCTAATTCATTGTCATGCTTGGTTGGTCCTAAGGTTTGTGAGGTTTGCAAGAGAAGTCTTCAAAGGAGCCACCAGGAAGCAGATGAACAAGATCAAGAGAAGCAAAGTGACTTGCTTCATTCAAGAAGTCAAGTCACTTGAAGAAAGAAAGTGGGAGGAAGAAGAATGAGCAAGCTCAATCTTAAACACAAATAGAAATGCAGCAATGGATGCAAGAGAGATGAAAAGAAAAGGTATGAGAAGTGAAGGCAAATCCACTTCTCAAGTTTACTTACCACCTGCAATGTTAGAAAGAAAATGCAATGCAATGCAAGATGAGATGAAATGATATGATGCAAAGCAAGACCAGAAGCATGTTGATGATGATTATGATGTTATGAGGTGCTGCAAACATGAGGCAAGGCAATGGGGATGTTCATACAAGATCATGAATGCAAATGATACAAGCTAAAGAACATGAACAAGCATGAAAAGTTATGAATCATACAAGACAAATGACATGGCAAATATGAGATGCAATGATCAAAGATGCTTCCTATATGTCTTAAGATGTCAAATGAATCATAAGTATGCACAAAATGCAAAGACAAGTCATGTTATGCAAGGAAATGCAAGAGGGATGCAAAAGAAAGCCCAAATTAGGGTTCATGGATCAAACATCAAACACAAACCAAAAACAGAAGCAAAACCCTAAAGTAAAAATGGAAAATGGCACCTAAAGAAGCCCTAGGCCTATGATGAACCACTGCCCAAAGGGGAGCTCTCAACTCTCAACCAATCTCAAGATATGAATTTTCTAAGTTATTAGGGTTTTTTGGGGTTCTTAACAAAACAAATGCCAAACAATTTGAAAATGCAAAAACAATTCATGGCCTTTTTATCCTTGAAAATACATGCTAAACAAAAGACAATGCAAGAAGAATCAATGTCTCAACCTTCACCAATTGGCAGAAATGAATTTTTGAATCCATGATCAAAATAATGCATAAAAAATGATTTAATTCAATGAAAAATTCTTAAAATGCATCAAGATCAAAAAAGAAATTTGGTTTGAAGGTTGGACAATGTTTCTAAATGTCTTAGAACATTTCATGAATTTTTTTGCAATTTTTAAATACCTAAAAGTATTTTTAATAAATTAATTTTCATTAATCAATTAAAAATAATCTTTTAAATATTTAAAAATACTTTTTTAATGATAAAAAATAAAATAAAAATATTTTTGGGTTTTAAAAATTAGTGAAACTCTTGACAAAAAGTTTCATAATTTTTAAAACATTTTTGCTATTTTAAATAAATTGTACAAAACAAATGAGAAAAAATGAAATAAAAATGTTTGAAAATGAGAAGTAATCACAAGGGATGGCCAGGATTTGATCTGGGCTTGGACTGGTTGACTGCGCGCCAGATCCAAGGGCCCAGATTCAAATCTGGCTAAACTTATTTATGACCTAATTAATCAGGTTTTTGAATTAATTAAACATGCTTAGGGTTTTAATGATGCATCCTGGCCACACGTTTGCGCGCAAGTCAACCAAAGTCTGCCTGATCTACGCTCCTCATTCAAACTTCAATTAATGACACAATTAGGGTTAAATGACTTTCAGGCCGCCGGAGAAGACTTCCGGTCGTCTTCTCCGGCCAGCCAAAACCCTAGATTCTTCTATAGGTCACCAAATCACAAATTTCTTCCACCAAACTGACTCTCTCATCAATCTAAACCTAAACCCTAAGCCTAAATTCATTTATTTTCGTCCAGGAGCATGAATCGAAACAAAAGATAAAACACGGGCAAATGTTCAGGAACTCCATACATGCTGGTTTCTACACTATTTTCAAAAGCAAGGATACATTCATGATCAGGGGAACACAAGGCATCATAAAAGAACTAAAAAACTAGTTTCTGGGAAAAAAGTTCATGTAGCTCACCTGAGATGAAGCTCCTCTGTTTGTGAGCTTTCAGGGCTTCTTTCTTGTGCAAGCTTGCTTCCTTGGACCCTCTGAATGCAAAATGAGGCTCAAAATGCTTTGAGAGTGGCTGGCTTGAAAGATCCAACTCTGGTGTAGCAGAAATGGGGATTTGTGTACAGGCAGTTTCAGATCAAAATGAAGGGTGGTTTTGACTCCTTGTGGTATGCTTGACTTGTTGGTGAAGAAAAATGAGGTGTTTGATGGCTGGATAGTGAGATTCGAAGAGAACTGGTTTGGAAAGTGAAGAATGGTGAAGCTCAGGTCAGGCTTGTTTCAGGCTTGAGCTTTGGTGGTTTGAGGTCTATGAAGTGTGTTGAGTTGGATGGTGAAGTTAGCTTGAGTGTTTTATGGCTGTGTGAGCAGATTCGATAGAAAATGCAATGTGAGATGATTTTGTGAATGCTGTGTTCTGGCCAGCTTCAATGCTCAATGCTTAGCTATATTGTCTCCAACTTGTGTGGATAGACTGTGAGGCAGGTTAGTAGGGTGGCTGTGTACTGTGCCAAGAGTATGGGAGCCTTTTGCAAAAAAGTCAATTTTGTGTCATTGAGAGTATGGGTCATGGCAGCAGCAGGTTCAAGTCTTGTCTTGCTCCAGCTAGGGTTGAGGAGAGCCCTTGGATTGCTTGTGGCTGACTGCAACATGTGGATGACAAGCTATGCTAGTTTTTGCAACTTGACAACTTTGTACTTTCTCATGATTTTGTGTCATACACATGAAACAATGCTTGCTGAATTTTGTGGCATGGCACTTCTTTTAGTCATGGCAATGTTGAGAAATCAGCTAGTGATCACATAATTCCTTGGAAAATGACTATGCCAAAAATCCAACTTTGCACTTGTAATGGAAAATGTCTTATGGATTTCTTGAAAATCAAGGCAAACAATGAAGAATCCCTTGGGCCAATTCTGTTTTTTAGGGCATATGTGATCATGTGATGAAGTTTTGAAGTCACTTTGAAGTCACTAGAATGCTTGATACATGAATTTGCAAGTTTTCCATTTAGTGCATGCCTTGAAAAACAATGATTTTTGCCAACTTTGCCTTGCCATAACTTTTGATCCAAGAAGAGTTTGATCATGTTCTTGTACTTTTTGAAAAGGGAAAGATGAGATCTTCAACTTTCATGACCAAAGTTTTTCCATTTGAAGCATTTTTGGATCAAGAATCAAGGCTTGAAAAATGACCTAAAATGAAGCATTCTTGAAAAGTCAACTATGCCCAAAAAGTCAACATTTGCAAAAACCCTAAATCCTTGATTTCCATGAACTTCAACCTTCTTCCATGATCAAAAAAAGATCATATACACTCAAAATGATGAAGATCACCCATTGGTTGGGTCATTGGGGGCCTCAGATGCCCTGATTTTACACTGACTTGTCTGAAAAGTCAACCCTTGATCAGATGAATTCCCCATGGAATTTCTTCATGAAAATTGATATGCATACTCCCTATACCATATAGAGATCAATGGAAACAAGAATGACCAAAAAATTTGGAGTTATGGCCTCTGAAACCAAAACCCTAATTTTCAGTCAACTGTGCAGTTCAACCTGGCTCTGCATCCACTCAAACCCTAGCTCTTGTGGTTCCTCTGCATTTTTGACTTTGAGGAGGTGAAATATGATATAAGAACACACATGGATCCCTTTGAGTTGATTGGTTGCCTTTGGAGTGGCTCAAGAGGCTTTGGGATTGCTCAGATCACAAACCCTAGGTGCAGATGCCTTAGAACCTATCCAGTGAATCAAAAAATGAGATGTGAGATGATATGATTGTGTTTATGCATATGAGATGATCACAAGCCATGGTGTGAATGGGTGAGGGCAAATTTGGGGTGTTTACAGCTGCCCCTATTCAAACATGAGTTAGCTGTGCAGGATGTAAGCGACGGCTTAACAGGCCAAACAAGATAACTTGTGGTTGAATACCAAAGACAGTCCAAAATTTGCACTCACGGAAATGAAGAAGAAAAGGGATATAGATTGTAAAGGAAAATAAGGTAGAGTATATTGTAAAGTATGGGCGACGGAGGACGACCGTCGAGCAGAGGACGACTGCTGGGTAAAGAACAATGACGGGGACGGCCGACATGCTGGTAAAGTGCAGGAAATAAAGCGATGACGGGGACGGCCGACATGCTGGGGATAAAAGGTAAAGCTAAGACGGGGACGGCCGACTAGCTGGGGAAAATAAAATCATGATGGGGACGGCCATCAAGTTCATAAAGGTCAAGTAACCAACGATAGGGACGGCCATCGGGCTAAAAGGGAAAAGGGACCACGACGGGGA
The DNA here is from genome assembly GCA_963966055.1 of Lathyrus aphaca. Taxonomy (NCBI): domain Eukaryota; kingdom Viridiplantae; phylum Streptophyta; class Magnoliopsida; order Fabales; family Fabaceae; genus Lathyrus; species Lathyrus aphaca. The sequence continues at coordinate 507,821,052 of OZ014520.1, forward strand.
CGGCCATCGGGTTAAAGAATAAATGAAATAAACAGATGATGGGGTACGACCATCAAAGGTGAAGGACGATCACCTAGCAGGGGACGGCTGCTCTGTTGGGAATAAAAGAAAAATGATGGGGACGGCCATCAAAGGTGGAGGACGACCACCTGGCAGGGTACGGCTGCCGAAAATATCAACGATGGGGACGGCCATCGGATAGAAAAGGTCAACGATGGGGACGGCCATCGGACGAGCATGATGGAGGACGACCATCAAGAAGTGGAGGACGACCACTCAGCAGGGGACGGCTGCTCTCGAGGTTTGTCATGACATAGGACGAATGTCAGATAACCAAAATCAACAATGGGGACGGCCATTGGATAAAGTGATGAAGGACGATCATCAAAAGGTGGAGGACGACCACCTAGCAGGGGACGGCTGCTAAAATCAACGATGGGGACAACCATCGGATGAGCATGATGGAGGACGACCATCAAGAAGTGGAGGACGACCACTCAGCAGGGTACGGCTGCTCTCAAAGGTATCATAACACAGGACGAGTGTTAGATAAAATTTGTTGGTGATCTACTGGGGATAATGTAAACACGGACGAGCGTTTACATCCAAGAAACAAAAAGGTATAAGTGTTTGGTATTGTGTATAGATTAAAGATGCGGACGAGCATCCTTAAGACTATGATACGGACGAGTATCATGTAGAAACAGACTGACACATGTTCAGAGATGATGATACGGACGAGTATCAACTGGTTAACAAGGAACACGGACGAGTGTTGCATCTGAAAGGACTCTTCTGGGGAATAGTAGACTCGGACGAGTATCTATATTCAAGAAGGCACAAGTGTTTGACACGGTGTATGGATTAAAGATGCGGACGAGCATCCTTAAGACTATGATACGGACAAGTATCATGTAGAAACAAACACCAGACGCAATGTTCTGAGATGATGGTACGGACGAGTACCAACTGGTTACTGTCGAATCTGTGGGGATATGAGTGATGATGTATACAAGATACGGACGGGTATCTGTATAAGCGTACCATGAGTAGTGAGTATTGTATTGTATAGATGAGTGTTTATCTGCTGGGGAGAGTGACACGGACGAGTGTCAAGAGAGAAAAGTATAATATTAACAAGTAAATGGGTGATGAAGGTGTAAGCGACTGCGCTGGGGATATGACACGGACGGGTGTCAAGAAAGTGTATGTATAGGTATATGTGAGTGCAAAGAGGACGTCTTCGGCTTTTGCTGGTGATTTGACACGGACGGGTGTCAGGATGTATCTGTAGTACGGGTGATCTTGTTTGTAAAGATGTTCAGGCGACCTGTTTGGGGAAGGATGACACGGACGGGTGCCAAAAGGTGTATATACTGGTGTTTGTGATTTGAAAGGGCAGCTGCTTTTGCTGGGACTCTGGTGGGGATTTCTGTGTATTGTATTCTGTATAACGACAGGTTGTCAATGTTTACAAGTGTTCGATTCACAACATGACTTATGATTATGCTATGCGTTTGATTTTTGCCGTAATGCTCCGTATTAGACGGAATGCTACGCTCTGAGGGTATAATATGATGCGAATGCTATGATTATGCAAAGAGGCACCGATCCGGAGTTCGGATCCCATGGCGAAGATCTCTGGATGATCTGCTTGAAGTGAACATCCCAGCTGGGGATGAGATCATTGGAAGATCTAATGATGCATCCGCTTGGGAATATAGGTCACTGATTGACATATCCTTATAAATGAGAAACCCAGCTGGGGTTTGTAGAAGCTTCCGTACTCTGTTGTGATCTCTTCATGCGTTGCTCTTCTGGATAGAGGCTGAAGATTCTGTGGGGATATGATCCCCTGACTTCTGTATTCCGTTGAGGAAGAAAGGCAACTCGGCTGGGGAATTGTGAGAGGCAACTCAGCTGGGGATAGAGCATTTCCGATGCTGAGATTGAGTGTATGTTGATTTGACAACTTTGCTGGGGAAGTGGGCACCTTCCAGTGCCACGTGGAAGATAGACCGAGTTGATAACGATTCGCCATCTTGCTAAGACGTAACTTGCATGCCCCAGGTTGCGTTCTGGATACCTGCAAACCTGCAAAGGTAAGGAAACGTACAAACGGTCCCGAGGTATCCCTTACCGGATTCCGTCATAGGAGTTAAGTACTTTCAAGAGTAATCACATTCCCTGTAAGCATGTGTTTTGTTTTTAGAGAAAGGCATCTGTACTTATGCAATTGTATTTTAGAGATATCAGACAACTCTTTGCAAAACATAAATGTAAAAACGAAACATGACCGAAAATCTGATTTTATTAATTCATGTGCCCTGAATTGGCAAGGTACAGTCAAGGAAACATATCTCCTGAAATGAAGAGATTGTTACAAATTGAGAAACAAAATGCTGGCGATGCTGACGACGCTTTCAAGGCGCTTCCTCTTCTGCTATGACTCGTATGACAATGACGTTCTTCTCGTCTTGCTTTCTGAAGAAAGTTGATTCTGATTGAAGCTTGATCCTTTGGAGCTTACCAAGTTGTAGGTGATACAGACGAATTCAGAATGCAGTTGTTCGCTTATTCCCTTATTTTGCATGGATCGCCCTTTCGGGTTTTCGATCCATCGGGATACCCATTTTTGCCTGAGTTGTCCAATGCGGCTTTTCAACTCAGCGGGTGTACATTTTTTGTTTATTTTCCCTTACTTTTGCCCGAGTCTTTTATTCTGTTTTTGACTCGCCGGGATGCCCTATTTTTGCCTGGACTTACATTCTGTTTTTATGTCCAGCGGGTCATTTTATGCGAAGTATTTTTTAACTGCATCTGAATTCACAGGGGATGGGAAATCTTCACCATCCATGGTGCTGAGCATCAGTGCTCCACCAGAGAAAACTTTCTTTACAACGAATGGTCCTTCATAATTTGGAGTCCATTTGCCCCTGTGGTCTGTATGAGGATGGAGGATTCTTTTCAACACAAAATCCCCTACTTGGTACTCTCGGTGCCTGACTTTCTGATCAAAGGCTCTCTTCATTCTCTTCTGATATAACTGCCCATGACAAATTGCAGCCAATCTTTTCTCTTCGATCAGACTCAGTTGTTCGTATCGGGACCGAACCCATTCTGCTTCACTCAGTTTAACATCCATCAATACCCGTAGAGAGGGTAATTCAACTTCAACAGGTAGGACTGCTTCCATACCATATACAAGTTGATACGGTGTTGCCCCAGTGGATGTTCTGATTGATGTGCGGTACCCATGCAAGGCAAACGGTAGCATTTCATGCCAGTCTTTGTAGGTGACTACCATCTTCTGCACAATCTTCTTGATATTCTTATTTGCCGCCTCAACAGCGCCATTCATCTTTGGCCTGTAAGGAGAAGAATTGTGATGTTGGATCTTGAAGTCCCGGCACAGCTCTGCCATCATTTTGTTGTTTAAATTGGAACCATTATCAGTAATGATTCGCTCGGGCACTCCATATCGACAGATGATATCTCTTTTCAGAAATCGGGCTACCACTTGTCTTGTAACATTTGCATATGAGGCTGCTTCAACCCACTTGGTGAAATAGTCGATGGCGACCAGGATGAATCTGTGGCCGTTTGAAGCAGTTGGCTCAATCTTGCCAATCATATCAATGCCCCACATAGCAAAGGGCCAGGGTGAAGACATGATGTTCAAAGGATTGGGAGGCACATGCACCTTATCTGCGTAGACCTGGCATTTATGGCATTTTCTGGCGTAGACACAACAGTCTGCATCCATTGTGATCCAGTAATAGCCTGATCTTAGCAATTTCTTAGCCATGGCATGCCCTCCTGCATGGGTACCAAAAGATCCTTCGTGCACTTCATGCATCAACAAATCTACTTCTGTCTTATCAACGCATCTGAGGAGTACCATGTCAAAGTTCCTCTTGTATAAAGACCCATCAGTGTTCAGAAAGAAACTACCAGCGAGCCTTCTCAAAGTCTTCTTATCATTGGAAGATGCCCCAGGTGGGTATGTTTGATCCTCCAAGAAGCTTTTAATGTCGTGGAACCAAGGCTTATCATCTTTTACAACATCCGCTGCAAATACATATGCTGGTCTATCGAGTCTAGACACTGAAATCTGAGGTATAAAGTTAGCGGCTTGAACTTTGATCATGGATGAAATGGTAGCAAGAGCATCTGCAAACTGATTCTCGTCTCGAGGGATATACTCAAGCTTGACTGTTGTGAAGAAAGTCAATAACCTTCTTGTATAATCCCTGTAAGGTATCAGATGATCTTGGTGGGTGTACCATTTTCCGTTGGTTTGATTGACTACCAAAGCTGAATCTCCGAATACGGTCAATGTCTTGATCCTGAGGTCAATGGCTTCCTCAAGACCCATAATGCAAGCTTCGTATTCAGCTTCGTTGTTAGTGCAGTTGAAAGTGAGTTTTGCCGAGAAAGGCATATGAACTCCTTTAGGTATAATGAGTACTGCACCAACACCACGGCCATTCATGTTAACAGCCCCATCAAACATCATAGTCCATTCTTCTTCCGGGTCAGGCCCTTCGGTGTGAATAGGCTCTTCGTGATCTTTTGCTTTAATGAACATGATGTCTTCATCAGGGAAGTCAAACCTCATAGGCTGGTAGTCATCAATGGGTTGCTCAGCAAGATATTCAGATAGTACACTGCCCTTGATGGCTTTCTGAGAGGTGTACTGTATGTCGTATTCCGTGAGAATCATCTGCCATCTTGCAACCCGTCCGGTAAGTGCTGGCTTCTCGAAAATGTACTTGACTGGATCCATTTTTGATATTAATAAGGTAGTGTGGGTCAACATATATTGTCTCAGTCGGCGAGCAGCCCACGCTAAAGCACAGCAAGTTTTCTCGAGCAGTGAATAACGCTGTTCACAGTCGGTAAACTTTTTGCTTAGGTAGTATATTGCATACTCTTTTCGACCAGACTCGTCATGCTGGCCCAGCACACACCCCATTGATTCTTCTAGCACTGTCAAGTACATAATCAGAGGTCTTCCTTCAACTGGCGGCATGAGGATTGGAGGTTCTTGTAAATACTCCTTGATCTTGTCAAAAGCCTTCTGGCAATCTTCGTTCCACCTGACCGTTTGTTCCTTCCTTAACAGCTTGAACAAGGGTTCACAGGTTGCTGTGAGGTGAGATATGAACCTTGAAATGTAGTTCAATCGACCTAAGAACCCTCGAACTTCTTTCTCAGTTTTCGGTGCAGGCATTTCTTGAATAGCTTTGACTTTATCTGGGTCAACCTCGATCCCTTTCTCGCTTACAATAAAGCCCAGCAGCTTACCGGATCGCACCCCGAATGTGCATTTGTTGGGGTTCAACTTTAGTTGGTACTTCCTCAGACGCTTGAACAACTTCAGCAGATTCACCAGGTGATCTTCCTCTGTAAGGGATTTGGCGATCATATCATCCACATAACATTCTATTTCCTTGTGGATCATATCGTGGAACAATGTCACCATAGCCCGTTGATATGTGGCACCAGCATTCTTCAGTCCGAATGGCATCACTTTGTAACAGAATGTGCCCCAAGGTGTAATGAATGTTGTCTTCTCCATGTCTTCAGGTGACATCTTGATCTGATTATATCCTGAAAATCCATCCATGAAGGAGAATACCGAGAACTGAGCCGTGTTATCCACCAATACATCAATGTGAGGTAATGGGAAATCATCCTTCGGGCTGGCTCTGTTCAGATCCCGGTAGTCGACACACATTCTTACTTTGCCATCCTTCTTAGGCACAGGTACTATGTTAGCAACCCACGGCGGATAGCTAGTCACAGCAAGGAACCCGGCGTCCCATTGCTTTTGTACCTCTTCCTTGATTTTCATAGCCATGTCTGGGCGAGTACGGCGCAACTTCTGTTTGACCGGTGGGCATTCTGCTCTTAAAGGCAGCTTGTGCACAACTATATCGGTATCCAACCCTGGCATATCTTGATACGACCAAGCAAACACATCAACATACTCTTGAAGCAGATCTATCAATTGTCTCTTCACTGAGTCTTGCAGGCAGGCCCCTATTTTAACCTCTTTCACGTCTTCCTCCGTACCAAGATTAATCACTTCAATCTCCTCCTGGTGAGGAGTAATAACCTTTTCCTCTTGCCTTAACAACCTGGCTAGCTCTTCAGGAAGCTCATATTCTTCATCAACCCCTTCATCAGCTTGATTGATTGGATTGTCAAAGTCATACGATGTCATAGCCGTGCTGTTGTCGGTGCTGTCAGGAAGGCACTCTCTGCAAGGGTTAAGTTCGTTCATTTTAGTGATTGATTTTAATCTTGCTTTAGAAAAAAGTGAAATGAAGTTATCATTTTGAAAACACCGCCATTTATTTTTTTGTACAAAAAGAAAAATGGAAAAACAGTGAGCAGAAAAGAAAAAGACTCGTTTGCAAAAAGATGTCTGATATTTCATTAATTTAATCTTGTTTGCACAAAAGTACAGATGGCCCTGGTTACAAAATGAGTCTTGTCATCTTGGGCAAGATGCAAGACTTTGATGCATGCTATAAAAAAAATACAGGAAATAATAATTACTCTGCATGAGTAACTCTTATAATTTCCTGGGAAGACCAGTTCGAGACATTGCTCCCCGGGATCTTTGGACGAATCCAATTCTCCAGATTGCGCTCCTCTTCCAGCTCGTCTTCCAAACAGTTGATAGCATCGGGGGTGAGCATCCCCCCACTGACAAAACCTGGCTCGGCAGTAGCCTTTGCTTGATGTTGAGTTGGTCTGTAACCCAACCCAAACTTGTCCTTCTTCTCCTCCACAGCTAAGACCTTGCCCCAGCCTAGGGCAGTTCCTTCCTCAACAACCTTCCGGGCTTGTTGGTATGATGACATTGGAGTACCAGATACAGCAGATGCTTCATTGACATTCAAGGCCTCAAAACCTTGGCTCATTGTTTCATGGATCTCTCCATCCATCTCAATGTATTTATAAGTAGCCAGATGGCTAACAAAAATGTCCTCCTCTCCACAAATTGTGACAACTTGACCTTCCCACTCAAATTTTAACTTTTGGTGAAGGGTAGACGTTATTGCGCCGGCGGAGTGAATCCAGGGTCTACCCAACAAACAGCTGTAGGCGGGCTGAATGTCCATCACATAAAAGATAGTTTTAAAGGTCTGTGGGCCAATTGTCACAGGCAGCTCAATCTCTCCCAGAACCGATCTCTTAGAACCATCAAAGGCTCTTACCACCAGGTTGCTGGGTCTCAATGCCAATCCATCATATTCTAACTTCACCAGAGCCTTCTTTGGTAAGACATTCAGGGAAGAACCTGTGTCCACCAGCACATGAGAAAGGACAGCTCCTTTGCATTCCAGGGTTATGTGCAAGGCTTTGTTGTGATTGCGGCCATCCGCTGTCAAGTCAGAATTGGTGAACCCTAGCCCATTGCTAGCAGTAACATTACCAACCAAGGTTTCCAATTGGTTGACAGTAATCTCCTCAGGCACGTAAGCTGCGTGCAGGACTTTAAGTAGTGCATTCCGATGGGCTTCGGAGCACATAAGCAGTGAGAGGATGGAGATTTTGGATGGCGTCTGGTGAAGCTGATCCACAATTTTATAATCACTCTTTTTGATGATTCGCATAAACTCATCAACTTCCTGATCGAATGGAGTCTTCAGGGTTTCTTTGGCAGCTGAATCTTCCTGCACCGGGCCTTTACCCTTTGCCTTGGCAGCAGCTTCTGCTTCGGCTGTAGGTCTTTGAACTTGTGAAGCAAAGAGACGTCCGCTTCGAGTGAAGCCTCCGCCTCCCCCCACATTATCTACTTGTGGTGCAGGTGTTGATGTTTCAAGAGTGATTCTTTTTCCTTCGCAGTATACATCAGAGCCATAGTGCCAAGGGATGGCCCTATTGCTTTCATATGGTACTGGTCCAGGCACCGTGACAGTGACTGGACTGATTGCTGCTGCTGAAGGGACTGTAATTGTTTGTGGATCATAAAAGATTGTAACTGGTGCTCTGGTGGGAGCAGCACCTTCTGAATGGTAGGCGGAATTATTTTCAGGATCGTAGAATATGGTAACAGTGGAGACATCTTCATGGTTGATTGCTGGTGTTGTAGGAGGTGTTGTTGGAGGGACTGATGTTGTTGTTGATGGAGATTCGAAATGGAATGAAGCTGAAGTTGTAGCAGGAGGAACTGTTGAAAACTGATCATTTGGAAGGATAGGTGAAGTATTTGTTGATGGTGTTGATGAATTGTCGGGAACAATAGTTGCTGCAGTTGCAGGAGGGTCCGAAACCGTTGTTGATGTAGTTGCTGGATTTGTCGGAAATGACGTAGTGACCTGGAGCAGGCCACTCTGAATAAGGCTGTTAATGCCATTCCTCAGGTCCTCGCACCCGTTCCATGAAATATTGCAATATGGGCACCCTAGTTCACACCCCGGAAATATATTGCTTTCACGGAGTTGAGCTTTGATTTCCACCAATGGTGTCCTGATCTGATCCACACTAGTTATCAAATAAGACGGTTGGTCTTCTTCGATAGCATTAATTCGAGGACCACCATGGTTTGGCATAGGGTTTTTATTGACATTGGGCGGAGGTGCAAAATTCAGAGCCTTGGAGTCTACCAAGTCTTGTACCTTCATATGCAGAGCCCTGCATTTTTCTGTACTGTGACCAGGTGCGTTGGAATGAAAAGCACACCTAGCATTGGAGTCATAGTTCCTTGGTAGACTGTTGGGATCCGGAGGTGCCAACGTTCTTAGCTCAACTAGGTTGAGTTTCAGAAGTTGTGGCAGCAAGGCAGTATATGGCATTGGGATCGGGTCAATCACTCTGTTAGCTTGAGATGGCCTTTGTTGGAATGGCCTCTGTTGATTGTTGTTGTTGGAGTTGTTGTTGAAGTTCCTTGGAGGATACTGATTCTGTTGTTGTTGGAAATTTTGTTGCGGAGGTTGATAGATTGGCTGAGGATGAGCTAGAGCAGGGATAGTGACTGCTGCTATTGACCTCTGAGCATATTGGGGCCTACCCCTGTTGGTGTGAATGGCATTGGTCTCGCCAGTTCTTCTCGGGCCTGCAAAAGGCTTTCTTGTACTACTGGACGAGCTTGCACCGTTATCAGAGATCTTACCCATCTTTAACAGGCTTTCAATTCTCTCCCCAGCTATGACAACATCTGCGAAGCTGGTGGAAGAGAAAGCAGCTAACCTGTCAATATACGTTCCCTGAAGAGTGTTCATAAACATGTCTGCCATTTCTCTCTCAGACATTGGTGGTTGAACGGCAGCAGCCAGTTGCCTCCATCTTTGTGCATATTCTCGGAAACTTTCCCTCGACGACTGTGACATTCCCATTAGGAGGGTCCTGTTGGGTGCCATATCTAGATTATACTGATACTGTCTGATGAAGGCCTCTGCCAGGTCCTTCCAGCATCTAATTGTTGCTCTTGTCAGATGGGAATACCACTCCCTCGAAGCTCCAGTCAAGCTATCTTCAAAATAGAACATCCACAATTTCTCATCCATTGTATAGGCCTTCAGCCTTCCCAGAAATGATTGCAAATGAGTTCGGGGGCATGAAGTCCCATTATACTTTTCGAAACAAGGAGGCTTGAACTTGTGGGGAATCCTGACCCCTTCTACCAAACCCATGTCCATAACGTCGAAACCCAAAGAATTTTGAGATTCTAAGGACCTCAATTTCTCAGCTATTTCTTCCAACCGTCTATCATAAGTTTCCTCTCCGGCACCCATTACTGTATACTGGTCCTCCTGAGGATCTTCTTGAAGTACTCTGGCTGCAGTGGCTGTTCCTTGAATGTTTGCAGGAATATTGATCTCAGGATGCAAATGTGGGCCAAACACAGGGGGATTAATATGGGGTTGCACCCTTTCATTGTTACTTGTGCCTGCAGTTCCTACATGAGGCTCCTCTTGATTTTGCCTCTCCACCATGGCCCTCAGTCTCTCCTGGCTCTGGGCCATGTTGTTCATAACTTCCATGAACTGCGTCATCTGCGTTCTCATCTCTAACCTTTCATTTGCCATCTGATTTCTGACCTCTGTAAGGTCTTGTTGCATCTGATCCATCTGAATTCCCGGAAGGTTGTTTCTAGTTGGGTATCTGTGAGGCCTGTTGAGAGGAAATACCCGGCGGCGAGCAATAATTCCTGAGTATCACAACAGAGGTTAGCAACAACAAAACAAAAACCTACAAAACAAACAAAAGGGTTAGCATGCAATGCAGTTATGCTTATTTGTTCTCAAGGTATCCGGTTTGGTCTTCAGTTTTGACCCTTCCAGACCCTTGAAGATGATGCTGTTGAAGTTGCTTTTGATGTGAACCCAGATAGAAACCAACACAGATATATTACAAAAGGTGAAATAATACAACTTGTTCATTTTACAACACAAACCCTCAAAGGGGCCAAAATACATCACAAAAAGCAAAAGTACATGGAAAAGGAACAACAACAAGCAAATGATTAAACTCCAAGGCCAAACTCATCCTCACGAACTTCCTTAAGAAGTGCTTCGGTCACAGGATCAGCCGACGCTCCGTGAGACCTCTGATGAGAAGGTTTCTTGTTGCAACAGCTGCAGTCAACTTCTTATTCTGGCTTTGGTCCTTAGACCTCTTCACTCCCGCTCTGATTTCTAGCTCTGATATTTCCTTCTGGGCTGCTGCCAGGGCTTTTTCCATCTGCTCCATCTTGTCTTGAGCTCTCTTGTCTTCTAGAGTACGGGCCTCAGTGATCCGGACCCACCTGGCCTGACTTTCCTTCAAATACAAGTCTGTTCTTGCTCTCTGAAACTGGGCTTCTTTACAAGCATTCTTCAGAATCTGTTCACCAGCTTTAGACTTGTTGATATAATCTCCAGACTTCTCAATCTTGGTCAAGTGTTCCACCCTCAACTTCTCCAATCTCTCAATCTCCCTCACACCTTCACTCCTCTCTCTGAGGGTCTTCTGCAAGGCTTGGGTTAACTTCTCATTTCTTTCCTTCAAGCTCTCAAACTCTTCCAAACTGATAGTGGCAGGGGGTGGTGCTGAAGATGACTCAGGCATGTCTTCTCTGGTAAAGGGCATTCCAGAGAATTGGGCCCTGGCACGGGACCACTCATAATATTGGACTGATGCCACATTATTGCACCTCCCCAGAATGGTGATTCCCTTAGTTTGAACATGATCCCAGGCCCAAGCAGCCTGCCCAACAACAGCCAAACTAACCTTATTCTCACAGTAGAGGGTCTCAACCAAATCTTGTTCCCTAGGAGTATGAACCAGTGCATAGCCTAATTGTCTCCTGAACAGCAGAGGGTTGTAATTGATACTTCCCTTAACCCCTATTAAAGGCACATTGGGAAAGTGTCCACAGCTTGTGATCATATCTCTGCCTTTGGTGCTCTGAGTGCACCATCTGATATCTGCTGAAGTTAGGGTAGTGAGCCTCTTAGCCCAGTTGCTTTGCTGATGAGGATTTAGAAATGCATCCGTCCTGGGTAGATGCCTGAGAAGCCAAGCATGGAATAATGGAGCACAAATCCTCACTAATCTTCCCCTCTGCTTCTCATTTCTCTGATGGACTGAGTAGTAGAGATCACCCAGTAAAGTTGGCACTGGGTTCTTCAGGATGAACAAATGGATTGCATTTTTGCTAATGAATCGAGGCTCATCTGCAAACAATACAATTCCATATACACTCAAGGCCAATAGAGCACAAACAGCTTTCCACTCCCCCGAGGAGGCCTTCAGACTAGCTTGAGAAATCAGGAAGTCAAGATGAAAACCAGGGATTCCAGCTTTAGAGGTCATATGCTGTTCAATCAAAACAGGCTCCAGATACAAAGCTTTTGCTACCTCTCCATTGCTAGGAAAGACCATTTCAGGGTTGAATGGGATTTCTCTTTTGATGGGCAGACCAATCAAAGATGAGTATTCTTCTAAAAGAGGCCCCAACTGAAAGTCTTGAAAGGTGAAACATCTCAAAGGGGGATCATAAAACTGAATGCAGGTGTGGATGAGGCTCCTCTGAGATGGGTCCAGATCCATAACCATGTCCAGTATATCTCCATAACTCTCCCTGAACAAGAGTATGTGATCTGGAGTGATCAGGGTTTGGATCCTCCTAATGTCTGACAAGTTTGGTTGGAAGAAATGATAGGTGATGTTGCTTTTCTTTGGAGCCATGATGCTGAGGACTGAGTAGGATAAGTGCTGATGAAGATGCTGAGGAGTGGGCCACTGGCTGGCTAGTGCAAGTAACTGAAGTATAGCTGACAAACTGAAGCAAGTGCTGGTGGAGATAGGTCAATGATGCAGATGGGGTCAAAACCAAAACCAGATGAAGGTGGATACCCTGAAACACAAATAAGCAAATGTTAATATGATGCAATGAGTATGTATGCAAATGAAATGCAAGGGTTTGTGACTGAGCTGGATCTGATTAACTGCCTTGGTATAGATCCATGTGTGTTCAAGAATTCCAGATGGAGGTCTATGAATCCAGTAACCAGGGTAGGGGACTCAAATAAAGAGCCACATGTCCAGGGTTTAGAATCACAAGAACTATCCAACATGGAGCATTCTTAACAAGGTCAAAGTAACAGGGTATTCTGAGGTCAAGGTACCTGCAAACCTGTAAACAGCCCAATCCCCTCACAGGTGATGATCTAGAACAAGGGTCCTCAGACTTGGATCAGTTATGAGAAGTGTAAACACTTCTAACCCGGAGGTACAGTGTTTACAATAACCATAACAATTCCTCCTCTAATTCACCTCAGTTTCTGAAGGTCAGTACTAAAAGGTCATTCAGACTTAGCAGGCTTCCCAGATAGCCCTAGCATTGCAGGAAATCTGCAACACAGAGTTCTCAAGAAGAAACCCATATCTGAACCGTGTTTCATATTCCCGCACCAGACCGAAATGGAATGGGAAAGAATATGATTCACTCTAGCCTAGGTGTCACTCAGGTCCCAGGTATAGGACCTTAACTCTCAATGGAACACCCACCCACCAAAGAAAACCAGATCCAGCCAGCACAGTATGACAGTATGAAAAATATAAAGCTGTAAAGAAAGCAATAAATCAACTGTACATAAAGCAATAAACAAAACAGATATACAAGCACAGATAGCACATAACACCCCAGTAAACACAAATCAATCAAGCGCTAGGAGGAACCCACAAAAAGAACCAGAAGCCCTGGTTGCCATATAAGGGTCCCCAGCAGAGTCGCCAAGCTGTCGCTCCCGACAAATGACACCCGGGTCATATGAAGGTACAGACGCGAACGGTCGGCGAAAGGGACAGTGAGAACACACAGCCGTGAACTCACTGGAGAATGAATAGAGTCGCCAGCTAGGCATTTTTATCCCGGAGGAAAGGCAATGATGCATAAGCCTAGAAAGAGATGGATAAGACGGTCGCGAACCAGAGAGACTGAGAAAGGGGGTTGGTTACAACCTGGGAAGGTATTAGCACCCAGATTGTCCGTCGTACTCGACGGGATCCACGCTTAAAAGATTTGTGATTTAAAGGGGTAGTGTCAGTGCAATTTGTGCATGAAATAGCTGGAAAGAGATGTACAGGTGTCAGTGTAAAGAAGTGAAGTGTAATATGTATAAGTGATGTGTCAGTGTAGGAATGAGAATGAATTGCTCAAGATCATGAGGCTTAAAGAAATGAGCTGGAAGGAGGGGGAATATACAGAGACTTTTGTTCGATAACTGTTAAGTTATGCCTACGTATCCTCTCGTGCAATGAGGAAGTCAGAACACCGTAGTTCGACCCAAAGAGACTGAAAGATGAATTGACTTGTGAACTGCTTGCTTGCCTATGCTCAAGTGTATGACCTGTCTGGCTCAGGTGCTAACTGTCTTGCATTAGACGGAAGAAGCAAGTTCTCGATTGTGAGCGAAGATGATGAGAAAAGAATCCCGGAGGAGACGATTATTGTTCTTTTTTGAGTTTTCAATCTTTTATTGCTTTTGAAAGTTTGTCATAAGTTAATGAGCTTAAGCCTAAACCAATGGATTTAGTAAACTCATGACATCTTCCTTCTGATTAGGGGTAATGAGAATACTTTAAGTGTGAAGTCAGATTCTCACACTTAATCATCTTTGGGGTAGGATTAAGATCATTAACCTACTTGTGATTATTTAGATGTTTTTATGGTTTTTGTTTAGTGTTAAGTAATGAGGTTAAGCCATAATCAAGGATTAAACAGACTCATTACACCATCCTAATAGAAGGATAATAGATGAGAATGTTTAAGCTGAGGAATGCTCCCCAACTTAATCCATGATTAGGGATTAAACTCATGACAAAACAAGCCTTTGATTAAGTGGATTTTATTTAATGGTATGATGATGAAGTGAATTTTATTGTTTGTAAGACAACTTGAGGGGGACTTGTCCATTAACACTAGGGTTAGTCCTTCTTAACCACTTAAGGAAGAATTAGAACCCTAATGCAAGGCCCAAGTTACAAGTGTGATGTCTTGATGATTATTAGATGAATTGATTAAGAGATTTAAACACCTTAAGGGTTTAATACTTAGGATTAAAGTTATACACTCCATCCTAAGAGAAGGATGCAGGCATAACCCTAAGCACAAAGTCTTAAAGCCTTTAGGGTTTAGTCCCTGATTATGAGATGAGAAGAGAAGACTCAAAGAGAGACACAAAGGTAAAACTATGGGGGGAACTAATCAAAACCCTAATTCATTGTCATGCTTGGTTGGTCCTAAGGTTTGTGAGGTTTGCAAGAGAAGTCTTCAAAGGAGCCACCAGGAAGCAGATGAACAAGATCAAGAGAAGCAAAGTGACTTGCTTCATTCAAGAAGTCAAGTCACTTGAAGAAAGAAAGTGGGAGGAAGAAGAATGAGCAAGCTCAATCTCAAACACAAATAGAAATGCAGCAATGGATGCAAGAGAGATGAAAAGAAAAGGTATGAGAAGTGAAGGCAAATCCACTTCTCAAGTTTACTTACCACCTGCAATGTTAGAAAGAAAATGCAATGCAATGCAAGATGAGATGAAATTATATGATGCAAAGCAAGACCAGAAGCATGTTGATGATGATTATGATGTTATGAGGTGCTGCAAACATGAGGCAAGGCAATGGGGATGTTCATACAAGATCATGAATGCAAATGATACAAGCTAAAGAACATGAACAAGCATGAAAAGTTATGAATCATACAAGACAAATGACATGGCAAATATGAGATGCAATGATCAAAGATGCTTCCTATATGTCTTAAGATGTTAAATGAATCATAAGTATGCACAAAATGCAAAGACAAGTCATGTTATGCAAGGAAATGCAAGAGGGATGCAAAAGAAAGCCCAAATTAGGGTTCATGGATCAAACATCAAACACAAACCAAAAACAGAAGCAAAACCCTAAAGTAAAAATGGAAAATGGCACCTAAAGAAGCCCTAGGCCTATGATGAACCACTGCCCAAAGGGGAGCTCTCAACTCTCAACCAATCTCAAGATATGAATTTTCTAAGTTATTAGGGTTTTTTGGGGTTCTTAACAAAACAAATGCCAAACAATTTGAAAATGCAAAAACAATTCATGGCCTTTTTATCCTTGAAAATACATGCTAAACAAAAGACAATGCAAGAAGAATCAATGTCTCAACCTTCACCAATTGGCAGAAATGAATTTTTGAATCCATGATCAAAATAATGCATAAAAAATGATTTAATTCAATGAAAAATTCTTAAAATGCATCAAGATCAAAAAAGAAATTTGGTTTGAAGGTTGGACAATGTTTCTAAATGTCTTAGAACATTTCATGAATTTTTTTGCAATTTTTAAATACCTAAAAGTATTTTTAATAAATTAATTTTCATTAATCAATTAAAAATAATCTTTTAAATATTTAAAAATACTTTTTTAATGATAAAAAATAAAATAAAAATATTTTTGGGTTTTAAAAATTAGTGAAACTCTTGACAAAAAGTTTCATAATTTTTAAAACATTTTTGCTATTTTAAATAAATTGTACAAAACAAATGAGAAAAAATGAAATAAAAATGTTTGAAAATGAGAAGTAATCACAAGGGATGGCCAGGATTTGATCTGGGCTTGGACTGGTTGACTGCGCGCCAGATCCAAGGGCCCAGATTCAAATCTGGCTAAACTTATTTATGACCTAATTAATCAGGTTTTTGAATTAATTAAACATGCTTAGGGTTTTAATGATGCATCCTGGCCACACGTTTGCGCGCAAGTCAACCAAAGTCTGCCTGATCTACGCTCCTCATTCAAACTTCAATTAATGACACAATTAGGGTTAAATGACTTTCAGGCCGCCGGAGAAGACTTCCGGTCGTCTTCTCCGGCCAGCCAAAACCCTAGATTCTTCTATAGGTCACCAAATCACAAATTTCTTCCACCAAACTGACTCTCTCATCAATCTAAACCTAAACCCTAAGCCTAAATTCATTTATTTTCGTCCAGGAGCATGAATCGAAACAAAAGATAAAACACGGGCAAATGTTCAGGAACTCCATACATGCTGGTTTCTACACTATTTTCAAAAGCAAGGATACATTCATGATCAGGGGAACACAAGGCATCATAAAAGAACTAAAAAACTAGTTTCTGGGAAAAAAGTTCATGTAGCTCACCTCAGATGAAGCTCCTCTGTTTGTGAGCTTTCAGGGCTTCTTTCTTGTGCAAGCTTGCTTCCTTAGACCCTCTGAATGCAAAATGAGGCTCAAAATGCTTTGAGAGTGGCTGGCTTGAAAGATCCAACTCTGGTGTAGCAGAAATGGGGATTTGTGTACAGGCAGTTTCAGATCAAAATGAAGGGTGGTTTTGACTCCTTGTGGTATGCTTGACTTGTTGGTGAAGAAAAATGAGGTGTTTGATGGCTGGATAGTGAGATTCGAAGAGAACTGGTTTGGAAAGTGAAGAATGGTGAAGCTCAGGTCAGGCTTGTTTCAGGCTTGAGCTTTGGTGGTTTAAGGTCTATGAAGTGTGTTGAGTTGGATGGTGAAGTTAGCTTGAGTGTTTTATGGCTGTGTGAGCAGATTCGATAGAAAATGCAATGTGAGATGATTTTGTGAATGTTGTGTTCTGGCCAGCTTCAATGCTCAATGCTTAGCTATATTGTCTCCAACTTGTGTGGATAGACTGTGAGGCAGGTTAGTAGGGTGGCTGTGTACTGTGCCAAGAGTATGGGAGCCTTTTGCAAAAAAGTCAATTTTGTGTCATTGAGAGTATGGGTCATGGCAGCAGCAGGTTCAAGTCTTGTCTTGCTCCAGCTAGGGTTGAGGAGAGCCCTTGGATTGCTTGTGGCTGACTGCAACATGTGGATGACAAGCTATGCTAGTTTTTGCAACTTGACAACTTTGTACTTTCTCATGATTTTGTGTCATACACATGAAACAATGCTTGCTGAATTTTGTGGCATGGCACTTCTTTTAGTCATGGCAATGTTGAGAAATCAGCTAGTGATCACATAATTCCTTGGAAAATGACTATGCCAAAAATCCAACTTTGCACTTGTAATGGAAAATGTCTTATGGATTTCTTGAAAATCAAGGCAAACAATGAAGAATCCCTTGGGCCAATTCTGTTTTTTAGGGCATATGTGATCATGTGATGAAGTTTTGAAGTCACTTTGAAGTCACTAGAATGCTTGATACATGAATTTGCAAGTTTTCCATTTAGTGCATGCCTTGAAAAACAATGATTTTTGCCAACTTTGCCTTGCCATAACTTTTGATCCAAGAAGAGTTTGATCATGTTCTTGTACTTTTTGAAAAGGGAAAGATGAGATCTTCAACTTTCATGACCAAAGTTTTTCCATTTGAAGCATTTTTGGATCAAGAATCAAGGCTTGAAAAATGACCTAAAATGAAGCATTCTTGAAAAGTCAACTATGCCCAAAAAGTCAACATTTGCAAAAACCCTAAATCCTTGATTTCCATGAACTTCAACCTTCTTCCATGATCAAATAAAGATCATATACACTCAAAATGATGAAGATCACCCATTGGTTGGGTCATTGGGGGCCTCAGATGCCCTGATTTTACACTGACTTGTCTGAAAAGTCAACCCTTGATCAGATGACTTCCCCATGGAATTTCTTCATGAAAATTGATATGCATACTCCCTATACCATATAGAGATCAATGGAAACAAGAATGACCAAAAAATTTGGAGTTATGGCCTCTGAAACCAAAACCCTAATTTTCAGTCAACTGTGCAGTTCAACCTGGCTCTGCATCCACTCAAACCCTAGCTCTTGTGGTTCCTCTGCATTTTTGACTTTGAGGAGGTGAAATATGATATAAGAACACACATGGATCCCTTTGAGTTGATTGGTTGCCTTTGGAGTGGCTCAAGAGGCTTTGGGATTGCTCAGATCACAAACCCTAGGTGCAGATGCCTTAGAACCTATCCAGTGAATCAAAAAATGAGATGTGAGATGATATGATTGTGTTTATGCATATGAGATGATCACAAGCCATGGTGTGAATGGGTGAGGGCAAATTTGGGGTGTTTACACTCTGGAGTCTCAAAATTCCTTAGGCTTCGATGTGATGGATATGGGCTTAGTGGATGGGGTAAGAATTCCCCACAAGTTTAAGCCCCCGTGCTTCGAGAAGTACAATGGAACTTCCGGTCCACGAACTCACTTACAATCCTTTCTGGGGAGACTTAAGGCATACACAATGGATGAGAAACTGTGGATGTTCTACTTTGAAGATAGCTTGACTGGGGCTTCAAGGGAGTGGTACTCACACTTAACCAGAGCTACTATCAGATATTGGAAGGACTTAGCTGAAGCTTTCATCAGGCAGTACCAATACAACCTGGACATGGCTCCTAACAGAACCCTCTTGATGGGAATGTCTCAATCCTCCAGGGAAAGCTTCAGGGAGTATGCCCAAAGGTGGAGACAGCTTGCTGTTGTTGTCCAACCACCCATGTCGGAAAGAGAAATGGCCGACATGTTCATGAATACTCTACAAGGAACATATATTGATAGGCTAGCTGCCTTTTCTTCCACCAGTTTCGCTGACGTAGTCATAGCTGGGGAAAGAATTGAAAGCCTTTTGAAGATGGGTAAGATTTCTGATAATGGTGCAAGTTCGTCCAGTAATCCCAGGAAGCCTTTTGTGGGACCTAGAAGAACCAGTGAGACAAATCCCATTCATGCCACCAGGGGCAGACCTCAGTATGTCCACAGATCAGTAGCAGCTATCACTATTCCAGCTCTGATTCCTCAGCAACCAGCATATCAACCACAACAACAACCACATTATCAACATCAAGTTCAGTATCCGCCACAAAGAACCTACAACAACAACAACAACAATCAACAACAAAGACCTTTTCAGTAAAGACTGTCACAGGCAAATAGGGTGATTGACCCTATCCCTATGCCTTATGCTGCCTTATTGCCACAACTCCTGAAACTCAACTTGGTTGAATTAAGGACATTGGCACCACCGGATCCCTCTAACCTTCCAAGAAATTATGATGCCAACGCCAGGTGTGCTTTCCACTCCAATGCACCTGGCCACAATAATGAGAAATGCAGGGCTTTACAAATGAAAGTACAAGACCTGGTGGATTCCAAAGCCCTCAACTTTGCACCTCCTCCAAGTGTCACCAAGAATCCCATGCCCAATCATGGAGGGCCAAGAATTAATGCCATTGAGGAAGACAAGCCATCTTTCTTGATAACCAGTGTTGGACAGATTCGGACACCTCTGGTCGAAATTAAAGCTCAGCTTCTAGAGTACCAGATGTTCCCCGGGTGTGAGCTCGATTGTGGGTATTGCAACATTGCAGTCAATGGGTGTGATAATTTAAGAAGCGGCATAGATGGTCTTATCAAAAGTGGTACACTTCAGATCACAACAACGACGCCTACAAATCCAGCAATTCCTTTAACAACGATTCCAGATTCTCCTACAACAGCAACAACAATCATTCCGACCGATTCATCCATATCATCGACAATGGCTCCACCCATCACTTCAACGAATCAAATGTCAACAACCCTTCCTTCTACAACGTCAGCATCCATTTATCCGGCCAAATCTTCTACAACATCAACAGAAATTAATGAAGATATCTCAGCAGTCACCATCTACTATGATCCGTCAAATATTCCTCCAAACAACAACTTTCAACAAAAAACAGTGGCATCTCCTGCCAGATCACCAGTCACCATTTACTACGATCCACACACCATTTCAGTACCCTCCTCTGCTGCAGTCAGTCCAGTTACTATCACGGTACCTGGACCAGTTCCATATGAAAGCAGTAATGCCATACCTTGGCATTATGGCTCTGACCTCTACTGCAACGGGGAGAAAATCACTTTGGATTCTTCAACCTCTTCTACACAAATTGATAATGTTGGGGGAGGAGGAGGCTTCACCAGAAGCGGACGCCTTTTTGCCACACAAGTACAAAGACCTAATGCCGAAGCAGAAGCTGCTGCCAAAGCAAAAGGAAAGAGTGTGGTATTTGAAGAGTTGGCTGTCAAAGAAACTCAGAAGACGTCTTTTGAACAAGATGTAGACGAGTTTATGAGAATCATAAAGAGAAGTGATTACAAGGTGGTGGATCAGCTTCACCAAACTCCCTCAAAGATCTCCATATTATCCCTGTTGATGTGTTCTGAAGCTCACAGGAATGCATTACTAAAAGACCTGCACGCAGCATACGTGCCAGAGGAGATCACTGTTAATCAGCTAGAAACTGTGGTCGAAAATGTCAATACCAATCATGGACTAGGTTTTACCAATGCTGACTTAACAACTGAGGGATGTAACCACAACAAGGCTTTACACATCACTCTGGAATGTAAGGCTGTTGTTATATCTCATGTGCTGGTGGACACTGGGTTGTCGCTCAATGTTCTACCAAAGAAAGCCTTAGTGAAGCTGGAGTATGATGGCTTGGCACTGCGTCCGAGTAATTTGGTGGTGAGAGCATTTGACGGCTCTATAAAAAAGAGTGCTTGGGGAGATTGATCTTCCTGTGATGATTGGCCCGCAGACTTTTAAGATTACCTTATATGTGATGGACATTCAGCCGGCCTACAGCTGTTTTTTGGGTAGACCCTGGATCCATGCCGCTGGCGCTGTTACGTCTACCCTTCACCAGAAGATGAAATTCGAGTGGGAGGGCCAGATCATCACCATCTGTGGGGAAGAAGACATCTTTGTTAGCCATCTGGCTACGTACAAGTACATAGAGATGGATGGAGAAATCCATGAAACTATGAGCCAGGGATTTGAGGCCCTGAACATTAATGAGGCATCTGCTATACTGGGAACCTCCATGATGTCTTATCAGCAATCCAGGAAGGTTGTTGAAGAGGGTACTGCCCAAGGCTGGGGCAAGCTGCTGCCCGTAGAAAAGAAGGACGACAGATTTGGGTTGGGTTACAAACCAACTCAACAAGATCAATCAGAGGCTGCCAAGAAGCCCAACTTTGTCAGCGGGGGGATGCTCACCCCGGATGCTGTGAACAACTTGGAAGATGAGTCGGAAGACGAGCGCAACCTGGAGAGCTGGATACGTCCAAGGACCCCGGGGAGCCATGTCTCAAATTGGTCTTCCCAGGAAATTATAAGGGTTACTCCTGCAGAGTAATTATTATTTCCTGTATTTTTAAGCATGAATCAGGTCTTGCATCTTGCCCAAGATGACAAGACTCATTTTGTAATCGGGCCATCTTGTAATTTTATGCAAACAGATCAATCAATGAATATCGAACATCTTTTGCAAATGAGTCTTTTTCTTTTCCGCTCACTGTTTTCCATTTTTATTTTTGTACAAAAATAAAATGGAAATGTTTTCCAAAATGATAACTTCATTTCACTTTTTTCTAAACAAGATTAAAATCGATCACTAAAATAAACCAATCTAAACCCTTGCAGAGAGTGCCTTTCAGACTGCACCGACAACAACACAGCTATGACTTCGTATGACTTTGACAATCCAATCAATCAAGCTGATGAAGGGGTTGAGGAAGACTACGAGCTACTTGAAGAGCTAGCCAGGTTGTTAAGGCAAGAGGAGAAGGTTATCACTCTTCATCAGGAGTAGGTCGAAGCGGTTAATCTTGGTACGGAAGAAGACGTAAAAGAAGTTAAGATCGGGGCCTGCTTACAAAATTCAGTAAAAGAGCGACTAATTGATATGCTTCGGGAGTACGTGGATGTCTTTGCTTGGTCTTATCAGGATATGCCGGGGTTGGACACCGATATTGTCATGCACAAGCTGCCTTTAAAAGAAGACTGCCCACCGGTAAAACAGAAGCTGCGCCGTACTCGCCCGGATATGGCAATGAAGATTAAAGAAGAGGTACAAAAGCAGTGGGACACCGGGTTCCTTGCTGTGACTAGCTATCCGCCGTGGGTTGCTAATATTGTACCTATGCCTAAGAAAGACGGCAAGGTGAGAATGTGTGTGGATTACCGGGACCTGAACAGAGCCAACCCAAAAGATGACTTCCCTTTACCTCACATTGATGTATTGGTTGATAATACGGCTCAGTTCTCGGTGTTCTCCTTCATGGATGGATTTTCAGGATACAACCAAATCAAGATGTCACCTGAAGACATGGAGAACACAACTTTCATCACACCCTGGGGCACGTTCTGCTGCGGCAATGGGCACAGGGTGACCCTCCTTCTTCAATAAAGCTTGTAAGGTTTCCAAGACCCACTCCATTTGTTTCTTCAAGGAAATAACCTCTTCTTTCAATGATTCTTGACTTCTTCTCAGTTCATCCACTGTTTCTTGAGACATGGTTCTTAATTCTGAACACGTGCCGGGAATCAAACTGCTGAACCAAGACAAAGGATAGAATAAGCTTACTCTGAGGGAAGAAAATGATATGCAATGTAGATGCAATGGTATGCGAATGGATGCAAAGCAAGGATGGCTTCAAGGAACTCAAAAAGCAAATGCAAACATCCAATTATAAAAACTTTTTCCAAAAGGGATCATAAGCTGAAGTTTGTCTATGGTTAAACTTGCGATGTTTGAAATAGACATCTCTTTGTTCCTTGAAGACCTTACTGAGATGATGCATATGATGCTGAGATGCAAAGACGCAGGGATGCAAGGATGCAGGGTGCAAGGTAAATTCGGAACCTTCTTAACAGGTAGGTTGTAAGAGAGTTGTTCTACGTTTTACTACCCATAAGTCCCACTCACGGGAAGGTTTCTATGGCGATGGCTTAAAGAAACTCAAGGTCACGGACGTTTATCGTATTCACGCCCCGCCGCAGGCTAGCTGCATTATGACGATAATAACGATAAGGTCTACCTTGAGTGGAGTTCTCATGCTAGGCGTGCAAGGAGCGAGTCCTTGGAGCCTAACACTACACAACTACCAATATTGAAACAGGTTCTAGGGGGTCCCAGAATCACAGCCCTTTCGTTAATCAGGTCACGCGACAGGCTAGCTGCGTTGCGACAAGATCTACGAAAAGTCTAACTATCTGGGGGAGCTTTCGTGTTAGGCGTGCAAGGAGCGAGTCCTTGGAGACTAACACTAATAACATCCAAATCTAAACTTAGGTGTTCCCTCTGCTTTTTCCACCACTCAAATTTACTTGCAATGTGACCCCGAGAACCCACAAACAAATATAATGAGCAATAAAGTAAAGCGGTAAAGGAACAGATAAACAAACATAAATAATAAACATAGAGAAGACAAGAAAAGACAAGATCAAACAAATAAACACACAATGCTAAGTTAGACTCGACTCTCTCTAGCATGGAGCTACGTCCCCAGTAGAGTCGCCAACTGTCGTACCTCAAAAAATATGATCCTAAAACAAAACAACAGAGCCGCCCCCTAATTCTATTTATTCTACAAGAGAAAAGGGATATATAGATACAACCTAAAGGATGGATAAGAAATGGTCAACGAAACCAAATTCTAAGTTCGGGAGTCGGTTACGTAAGGGGAAGGTATTAGCACCCCTCACGTCCGTTGTACTCAACGGGAACCTCTTAGCTAACAATGCGATTAAATGTTTAATCTTAATTTTTTGTCTTCTACATGGCTATTAATATGTTTGTTAAAAGGGAAATTAAAGTTTTAAATTATTATTATTAAGACGGAGAAAGATTAAAGTTTTTTATTATTGTGATTTAAATAGAGAAATAATTAAAAAAATTTATTAGGGTGCTCGCGAATGATTAAAATCCTTGTGCCTACGTATTCCCTTGTGCAATGGGAAAGTCAGAGCTTCGTAGTTCGTGCTACTACGATTTGTGGTTTTTTAATTGAACGATTGTTTGAAATGCATTCTACTATTAAGCGTTGGCTTATACTCGCGGTGGAGGATGAAGCGCTAGCTTGTTCGAGAGATAGAATGATTTAAACAATATTCGTTTTTTAGAAGAAAGTGTTTGACTTTGTTAAGATGTTTTAAACGAAAGGGCGATTGAACACATCGCGTGGGGCTAGCCCATGTTGCGGTCCAATCCAGAACGTGCGGAATGCTAGACTCCGGAATTCTGTCTTTCGATAATTAATTATAAAATGATTTAAATTTATTGGTATACGAATGATGATTGAACCATCGCGTGAGGCTAGCCCATTTGCGGTTCAATCCAGAACGTGCGGAATGCTAGACTCCGGAGTTCCTTTTTCGTAAATTTTTTATTAGTTGAATAATTGTTTTTTAGATGTTTTAGAATCGATGTGTAATTAATAACGAAGGATTGAACGAACAAAACGCGTGGGGCTAGCCCAGTTGCCGTTCGTTCTAGAACGTGCGGAATGCTAGACTCCGGAGCTCTATTCCTTGTTAAATTAGTTAAGGCGCAAAAGTCGTGCAGACGTCGATCACAAGACCGACTTACGTGTGTGCAGTGTAGGCGAGATTTGTTCGCTTGGCATTGGACCAAAAGGAATCATTTATGTAACGATTATTTTTGTGGTGATTATTCATTAAATTTTTTAATTAACAACTTGTGATCAAAACATGAAAATAAATTTATACAAGCCTAACATCGTCATTGTACGATTAAATAATGGGCGAGAAACAATACACATTAAATCGGTCAAAAGATAATAAATCAAATAACTAAATTAACTAGAATTATTCAATACAAATATTTAATAAATCAATAACTCAAAATAAATGAAATTAATAATTAATATAAAATATTTGGTATGTTTTTTTTTTGAAATTCTTTAACAAAACAAAAAAAAGTTAATAAAGATAATAATAAGAGAGAAAAAAACAAAATCATACTTAAGAGAAGTATAGTCTATAAATAAATAAAAGAAACAACACGAAATAAATATATGGGTCTGTTAATAAGAGTACAGAAGGGGTTATTATTAAAAAAAAAGGGGGGGGGGGTTGGGCCGGGCAAGGCCCAGGATGTGGTTTATAGGAAAACCGACCGGGTCATGGGTCGACCCGGTTCGGTTGTGTTGATGCTAAAAGAGGTAAAGAAAATTAGGGTTTTGTGATTGCGTTAGTAATGCGCTGTAAAAGGAAAAGAAAGAAATTTGGGAACGAGATCTCATTCACTCTCGTGATGTCCATCTCCCAAAATCAATCCTTCTCGACCTCACCCTCAACCTTGTTCGTAACCCTCTCTTAACACAATCTTTCTCAATTATCGCCCCTCTCAGTTTCTCTCCCTCTTGTTCGTAACCCTCTCTTCTAGCGGAGAAATCAATCGGGACCGACGCGAAGATACCTCGACCACAAGTCGAAATGCGACTCCTAAACCCCAATCAAACCCTCAAATCCCAAACATCACACAAGAAAAGTGAAGACATAATGATCGTGCTAATCGAGGAACAAATGCAAAACGAAAAAAAACATTCAAGTTGAAGTTCACGGCGAAAGAAACATACCTCCTCAAAGTGAATTCTGATGAAAGAAGAAAAATAATCAGGTAAACGTCACCTATGCTTCTCGTATTAGGCTTATTCCAATTATTTCGGTTGGTGTTTGCAGGTGAAAGGTGGCGAGAAGTATTATTGAAGAAGGTTGGGTGATGGATGGGTCTGCCCTTTTCCCTGTGATGTGGTCGCTGGCTTCTTGAGGCTTTTCTGGTGTTTGATGGCGGCAGTTCTGTGATGTTTTTGGCATTGTTTTTGCTATTGAAGTTTTTGGTTTGAAGTTTTTTGATGTTTGTGTGGCTGCCCTTCTACAGTTGTTAAACATGGTTTTTATAGGATAGCATTAGGGTTTGTAAGGATTTTGAAAACATGAAAACTTGTTGGCTAAGCTTGGCTGAGAACCTTGGGGGGGAAAACTGAGTTTGAGAGTGACATGTGAGGGCCTGGCAGTCTGAAAAAATACAGCAGGCTTGCTGTTGTTTGTTTGACTGAAAATTTTGTTTGTTTGTCAAAAAAGTGTGTGATCCCTACTGTCACTTGTGACTGTTTTTCTTAGTTCTCCTTTGTAAAATTTGTGTGACAAAACATGCTAATACATGATGCAAAACAAATATGCAAGAAAATGTAATGAGTATGGTTATGCTTAAATGATCAAAATGAAAATGTGAATGAAACTGATTATTTGTGGTTGATGACATTGAACAATAGTTCAAAATAAAATGAATGAGGAATAATTTTTTGAAAGTGAAGTATCTAAACGAAAATGTTATGAATGCGTGACATGATGGAATACTCAATGTAACATAATCTAAATTGAAGTTTGAATAATGCGATTTTGAATTGTTAAGATGCGAACTTATGAAGTTTTGAATGAATGAATATGACTAAATATGATTTAAATATGATTATGCTTAAATGAATATGCTTATATGGGATATGTATGAATGATTTATGTTATATGAACATGAGGATGATTACTAATCTTGCTCTATTGCCCTTTTTTGCATGGGAGCCTCATAAGGATGGAGGAATCAAAGAAAAAGGAAAGGTGGCCTAACAAGAATAATGAAGACCCTAGGCCTGCAACCTTATGTTGTAACAAAATGATGCATTTCTTTTTTTGATTTTTATATAGGTCACTATTTTGTAAATGGACATGATATGTCTTTATGCACAAACTTTGGAATTGAAATGAAAATATTAATGTAAAAAAAAATAGGCTTGCAATCTTGAATGATATTTGAACTTTGAATCAATAATGAAATGGAAAGGATTATGACACTTGTTATGGATTTGTAATGAATATTGGACATGAATGGAAAAGAGAACTTGAAAATGACTTTTGGAATAAATTTGGAATTTGAATGGAATTGGATTTTGAATTTGGTGGAATAGAAAATAAACATAGGACTTAGAAAATAAAATAAAAACTTGAATAATAAATAAAAAATTAAAATTATAAATTGAGATTGAATTTAGAAATAGAACTTAAAAAAATGAATTAAAAATAAAATTAGAAATTGAGATTGAATTTAGAAATAGAATTTTTTTTAAAAAATGAAATAGAAATTAAAAATTAAATTGAGATGGAAACTTGAAAAAATGAAATAGAAATTGAGATTGATTTTAGAAATAGAACTTTTTTTAAAAAAATGAATTAAAATAACATGCAATAGAAATTGAGATTGAATTTAGAAATAGAAACTTTTAAAAAAATGAAATAGAAATTAAGATTGAATTTTGAAATAGAAACTTAAAAGAAAAATGAAATAGAAATTAAAAATTAAATTGAGATGGAAACTTGAAAAAATGAAATAGAAATTGAGATTGATTTTAGAAATAGAACTTTTTTTAAAAAAAATGAATTAAAATAACATGCAATAGAAATTGAGATTGAATTTAGAAATAGAAACTTTAAAAAAAATGAAATAGAAATTAAGATTGAATTTTGAAATAGAAACTTAAAAGAAAAATGAAATAGAAATTAAAATTAAATTGAGATAGAAATTTTAAAAATAGGAATTGATATTGAACTTAGAAATAGAAACTAAAAATGAATTAAAAGCATGAAACTTAATCTGCAATTAGACTAAAAACCTAAAAAAAGGGAACCTTAATCGTATAAGACAAATAGACCAAACTTCCGAAAATTGCTGCAGAGCAAAAATGCTCTAAAATGCACCAAGTATGTAAATGATGAGATGAATAAATAATGCGAAAAGTTATGGGTAAAATTTGGGGTGTGATAGTTGCCCCTATTTAAATAACTTTACCAGATTGAATGAGTGATGTTTAATCCTCATAAAATCGGAGTTAAAGGTATTTAAATATAGAAAAAACCGAAAATTTTGCCCATAAATGTAATGGCATGCTATGAACTATGAGGGGCTCCTGTCGGGGATATGATATACGAGATGCAAGGAAACTTAACATGCTGATTTGATGATGAATATGCTGAACATGGTATGATGAATCAACGGTGACCCGCAACAACGCAAACTGAGGGTGAAGACTCACTGGGGATAACAATATGTCGGGGATGACAAGAGAGAAACAGGAAATATTCAAAGTGGTAAATCAATAGGTTCAAGTGTAACTGCTGGCACTAAGAATGACAGAAGACGGAAAACAAAGCGTAAGATTAAAGACAGACTAACTGAAGTGATGAGTTAGCAAGTTCAAAGTGGTTGCTGGGGATCTCAATACAGCGATTCGGTGATTGAGAAAGATAGAAATGATCTTGTCTTGGCAGCCAGTTGAACCAAATAGCAGACAATGACACAACGGTCAGGAATAAACAAACATCGATATGGTGATCGAGAAATAAAATAACAGACATCGACTCGGTGGTCGTGAAATAAAAGACAGGCAATGACACGGTGGTCTGGAAATAAAAGACAGGTATTGACGCGGTGGTCAGGAAAATAAAATAACAGACAGAGACACGGTGGTCAGGAAATAAAATAACAGATAATGACACGGTGGTCTGGAAATAAAATGTCAGGCATAGACACGGTGGTCTGGAAATAAAAATGACAGGTAGAGACGCGGTGGTCTGGAAATAGAATAACAGGTAGAGACGCGATGGTCTGGAAATAAAAGACAAGTAGTGACACGGTGGTCAAGAAATAAAATAACAGATATCGACGCGGTGGTCAGGAAATAAAATGTCAGGCATAGACACGGTGGTCTGGAAATAAAAATGACAGGTAGAGACGCGGTGGTCTGGAAATAGAATAACAGGTAGAGACGCGGTGGTCTGGAAATAAAAGACAGGTAGTGACACGGTGGTCAAGAAATAAAATAACAGATATCGACGCGGTGGTCAGGAAATAAAATAACAGGTAAAGACGCGGTGGTCTGGAAATAAAAATAACAGGTAAATAATCCAAAGTGGTAAATCAACAGGTTCAAGTGTAACTGTTGATACCGAGAATAAAGAAAACGAACACAACGTTTGGGCAGTGGCTCTGTGCAACCAACTGATACCAGGGGTAGAAGACAGCGTACTCAAATAGTCAACGGCTCCAAGAGACCGGCTGGTATTGAGAATAAAGATGAGAAGGTTGGATTTATCAGCAGGATATCCAACCTCTAGAAGTTCCTTAAACGAAGAGTCAAAGGAAGACCTTCAGGAACCAAAAGGAAATACATGTATGTGCCAAATTAAATGGACTTAGACTAATAAGCAAAGGGTTTTCCAACCAGCTTAACAGATTCATGCCAATGACAATTGGACTTCAGAGAGATTCTTGTAAAGTGACAATAGATTACATGTCAACAGAGGCCTGTTTTGCAAGGTATGACTCTTTTCTACTGTGGGCAGATGCTCGGTAAGTAAGACAGTAGCAGGGCTTAAAGCTAAGAGCGAAGCGACCTGACCAACACATGAGAAAGACACACCGACTCAAATGATTTCCAAATATGCCCCTGTAATGGGTATTGGATGAAATAGTTCTTGGAAGACGACTCTTCAGACAAAAAAAGACGACATGACTCCCGACACCCGTCTTGAACTCTAATTTAGTTGTTGCATAGGGCCTGCTTGAACATCTTGTAGGTATGGAGAGGACTTGCCCCTGTGTGATTCATCTTTCCCCTAATCAATGGTTTTGAAATTTTCCTCTTCTCAAAAAGTTTAGACCAGCCTGCCATGACATAGCTTTTGAAATGGTTGCCCCGATGTTCGAACATCAGAAATTTGCCCCTGGTTATCTGATCCCTGGGATGAGAGACTTCTGGTCTGGCTGGCCATTGAACTCTTGAATTCTTTCTGATAACTCGCTCAAGTATGAGTCTTGAGGAGAGCTCAACCTCTGAATTGTTGACTCCTGAATGGATTGATTCAGATTGACTGGTTCTTGAAGTATCTTGCCCCTGGTTACCCAACTCCTAGGATGGGAAACTTTTGATTTGACTGGCAATTGAACTCTTGAACCGTTTGATGATAGCTCACACTAGTCTAAGTCTTGAGAAAAGGTTCAACCTCTGAGTAGCTGACTCTTGAAGGGATTGATTCCGATCGACTTATTCTTGAAATGGTTGCCCCTGGCTGAGCTTCTCTTACTCAGTCGAATTCCCTAGCTGGTTGCGTTCGTCGGGATTCCATTGATGCTGAACTGACTTGCAAACAGACATTATTTATTTAAAATTGGCAATTTTAATGTAACATTTATGCAAGATTTGAAATCACAATTTATTAGTATGACAGTGATACAATGGAGTTGATTTAAAATAAAAGGTGGATCTAGCCATTTATGGGGTGGCTGATCAGGTGATCAATACAAATGATTAGCAAAGATCGTTAGGAGTCAGGTTAACACAACCTTGTTGTAGTATGCTCTCGAAATAAACCCTGCCTCAATTAGGTCTTTTAAGGGTTGTAACGTGGCTCGGTTCACGGTTTATGAAACAAAAGATAAAAGGCTCAAAATTTATTTGTACCCATCCCGTCTTCATGATAAACTCCAATCCTGTGTTCAGTTAAATTGATATACGCATTCATATCTCAAAACTCGTTTGACAATGTGTGATAAGGATCAGGATTTGAAAGTGATGGCAGCCACCTTGCTTTATCTTGCTTTGCTGGATTTGATGACTTCATTAACTTTCGCCTAAGCCGTCTTTTTCTGTTTTTGACTTAGTGGACTTTTCTTTGTATTTCTTTTTCCTTACGTCATTCCTTTGTTGAGTGGTTATGACTGCCATTTTATTGGATGATAGAGAATACGTACTACAAACTTTTGGCTCTTCACGACTTCTTTGGCGTGTGAATGAAAGTACGTTGCTGATCCTTCTTGAATGATGGATTGAATCTCTTGAAAATTGGATGCAAGAAGATTAACTGAACCGACTACCCTGCCCCAGGTTTGAAATTAAGGGTTTTTGCATTTTCGAAAAAGAAAACTCCTACTTCTAGGCTCGAAGGGGTTAGCGAGGGATTATCTTCCTTATTTCAACGGTGTTTGGGAATTTGAAACAATGTCTGTACATCATTGGCAATGTTTTAATTGAGAGCATACAAATGGAGAATTCAAGGTATCTGGTTTTCATCATCCTCCTTCCAATCTTTGCTAAAACAAAAGTTTGATAAACAAAGGATAGAAATATATTTTTGCTTTTTGTAACAATGAAAGAAAACGAGTGAATACGAATGGATTGATTCAAAATATGCATAAACATTTCATTAATCTTGCCAATTCAAAACAACCAATGCTAACAAGCAAATACAAAATCAACATGCAAAGAAAAATACAACAATGCTGAAACAAACAGGGGATTGCCAGCTTTAGGGAATTGAAAAAAAAGTCTTGATTCACTGTCTTCAAGAGATGTACCAAAAAGTCACCCAGGAGAAAGGTTGACATGCACCAACAGACTCCCTTATGAAAAGGATATGCACCTCTTGTCGATCAAATGTTGTACCTTGGCTTGAAAAGCTTTGCAATCTTCAGTTGAATGCCCCATTGATCCAGTATGATATCCCCATTGCTC
Organism: Lathyrus aphaca; assembly: GCA_963966055.1. Classification (NCBI taxonomy): domain Eukaryota; kingdom Viridiplantae; phylum Streptophyta; class Magnoliopsida; order Fabales; family Fabaceae; genus Lathyrus; species Lathyrus aphaca. The sequence continues at coordinate 507,852,928 of OZ014520.1, forward strand.
ATGTGGATTATACTCAGGCGGGTATGGCTCTGCCCATGGCTTGAGAGATTTGGGAACCACCAATGAGTGTTGAATCAAAGGTTGCAGAAGTTGAGTGTATGATAAAGGTATTGGGTGAAGAGGAGCATTCCTTCTTTCCAGGTTGTTGCGAGGCTTATGTGGACTCTGATGCTGATTCAGATATTCTTGGCTCTGGGCTTGCTGACTTGGACGAGAGTTGCCCCTGATAATCGGAGTAGTGCTTCAAATGAAAGAATGTCCTTCTCAATTAAATATTTCACAGCGCGTTTTAAGGCATAACAGCCTTCCAAATCGTGCCCTGAAGCACTATCATTGAATAGACAACGGACATTTGGATTATAGTTTGCTGGGAGTGGATCCGGTAAGGGACCAAAAGGCTTTGGAACAACCAATCCTTTCTTCAACAATGAAAGATATAATTATGTGTAGGTCATAGGGATTTGAGGGGTTGGAGGCCTTCTTCCTTGTCTTCTATTCTGATTTGAGGCACCTTCCGGGTAAGAATCCTGAGCTCTCAATCTCTGACAAGCTGGCACTACTGGCACACTAGGTATTGCTAGTCGCTTGTTGTGATGACTTTTAAGTTCCTCACACTCAATGCTGGATGTCATCTCCTTCGATTCACCCCCTACTTCTCCCTTGTATCCGCCAGCAGGAGTGGCGACATTGAAATTTCCAGATGGTGTCCTGATACTCTTGTGAGAAGGCAAATACGCTCCATCAGTTATGCGCACGACCTGTTCTTTATGGTACAAAATCTTAAGAACCTTCATAGGTCTCTTTCCCTTCTTATCACCTGGCTCAATAATCAAATTGTCTACAATCGGCTTTCCTTCTTGGGGGACTAGCGACTTAATCACACTTTGTAACTCAAAACTCTGGCATTCTTCGATAGGGTGCCCTAAGGCTCCAGTGCGGTATCTACATTCAACCTCTGGATGGTCCTCTTCAAGGATTAACCTTTTTCTATGGATCAACCTTTGTACCCAGACTTTCAATTCAGGGCAAGTATTCAAATCATGTCCTACCACCCCTTTATGGAATTCACACACTGTATTTGTATTAGGGTTATACCATGTATTTGGTGATGGCACAGGTGCGTAAGGAGTCATCAATGAATTCTGGATAAGTAACGGGTAGAGCTTGCTGAGTGGCACTAGAATAGGTTCATGGTGAACTTAACTCCCTTTGTTCCGACACTGCCCCTTGTTTCGCTTTCGCTTCTTTTTCTGACCTTGAGAAGAAGCTGCCGGTGGATATTGAGGCACCGATCTGAAAATCGGAGGTTGACTTTGGCCTAGTAGGGTAGAGCCATGAGTTGGTAGATGAGGAGTTGTCACAGGGAAACACTCTTGACTCGAGGTAGCATCGAATGGAGGTAGGACATTAGCTCTCTCTGCTGCGGCAATGGGCACAGGGTGACCCTCCTTCTTCAATAAAGCTTGTAAGGTTTCCAAGACCCACTCACTGTGTTTCTTCAAGGAAATAACCTCTTCTTTCAATGATTCTTGACTTCTTCTCAGTTCATCCACTGTTTCTTGAGACATGGTTCTTAATTCTGAACACGTGCCGGGAATCAAACTGCTGACCCAAGACAAAGGATAGAATGAGCTTACTCTGAGGGAAGAAAATGATATGCAATGTGTAAACACTCCAAATTTGCCATCACCCATTCACACCATGGCTTGTGATATCCTCATATACATAATTTCAATCATAGCATCCCATATTGCATATTTGCTTCACTGCATTGTTTCAAAGTCATCTGCATCTAGGGTTTGTGATCTGAGCAATCCAAGAGCCATTTGAGACACTCCAAAGGTCTTCAATCATTTCAAAGGGGTCCATGTATGTTCAAGCATCATATTGTATCTCCACAAAGTCAAGTAAGTCAAAAAATCACAAGAACTGAGAATGGCATGGAAGCAGAGCCAGGTTTGACTGCACAGATGACCTAGAATTAGGGTTTTGGTTTCAAAGGCCATAACTCCAAATTCTTTGGTCATTATTGTTTCTATTGGTCTCTATATGGTATAGGGATCATGCATATCAATTTTCATGAAGAAATTCAACGGGGAAGGCATCTGATCAAGAGTTGACTTTTTGAGCAAGTTAGTGCAAAATCAGGGCATCTGAGGCCCTCAATGACCCAACCAAAGGGTGTTCTTAATCATTTTGATTGTGTATGATCTTTATTTGATCATAGAAGATGTTGGAAGTTCACAAAATTGAAGAATTTCAAGCCATTTGCAAAGTTGACTTTTTGGGAAAATGACTTGTAATGGAAACTTGCCATTTTAGGAAACTTTTTCAACCCTTGCTTTTTGATTCAAAAATGCCTCAAATGAGAAAACTTTGGTCATGAAAGTTGTATAATGGATCATTCCCTTTTCAAAAAGTACAAGAACTCATTCTAATTCATTTTGGATCAAAAGTTATGGCTTGTCAAAGTTGGCCAAAATCACATAATTTCAAGTTATGCACCAAAGAGGCAAAGTTGCAAAACCACTTGCCAAGACAAATTGTGCTATCAAATGGACTTCTAATCTTCATACAAACATGAACCAATGTCTAAAAGTCAGATTTCATCAAGAGTTTGCTCATTTTTATGACTTGTGGATCAAGAAACTTCAAAAAGGCCAAAGTTGATTAAAGTTGCAAAAACTCACTCAAACCCTAATCCATGTGCTGGCTGACTTCAAAATTGATCCTATGGTCCTCCTCACTTCTTGCTGCACAGGACACCCCTCTTGTCCTTGGATAGCCATGAGCCCATACCTCTCTTACACAAAGCTTGACTTTTTTGCAAAAGACCCATACCAATCACAATAGGGCACACCAACTCCACAGACCTATCCATGAGTGATAAGTGGACAAAATGGAACTCAACACAACATATAACTGATGCTAAAACACACTCCAAGCCATAGTTACAAAAAATCCTCCAACTTGCAAAACCATTCGAAACACATAGCACAAGCATCAAGCACAAAAACAAACTTCATAAAACATCTCAGCACACTCTCCTGATCATTTCCCTGCCCTCACTCATCCCTGAAACCTCACATAAAAAAAATACAATTTCTTCCCCTCTTTGAACAGAACTCAAGCAATCTCTCAAACTAGCCCAAATAAACTCCAGATAAGCTTTGCAAACACTTGAGGGAGGTCAGTGGAGTTGATTGGAAGCAAGGAACTGGTCCAGAAGCTCTTGGGTTGAAAGCTTCGATTCAGGTAGCCATGGAAATTCATTTTTCCAGAACTCTTATTTCTTGTTTCTAAAATGATCTACATGCTTCCCTGAATGCACTGAACCTTTTATTTTTGAAAATGAGTGAGAAATGGCCATGTATGCTTGTTCTGAAACTTTGCCCGTGAAATGAGTTTTGCTTTGATTCTCATGATTCAGTGAAAATAAATGGTTTTTGGGGTGGGGTTTAGGTTTAATGATGTTTAAGGATGAAATCTGGAGATTTTAGTGAAGTTTTGATGCGTAGGGAGTGAGATAGCATGAACACCTTGCCGGAGAAGATGACCGGAACACTGTTCTGGTCATCTGAAAGTAATTAGGGCACAAGATTAGGGTTTAAGCGTAATTAGTGAGATTTGAATTCTGGCCGTCCAGATGCGCGCGCTGGTCAATTCCCGCGTCCTAGGTTTGAACCACAGCCCTCAAATCAATTGACTTTCCTATTTTTCATTTAAAATTCATTTTATTTTCATTTCTTTTGATTTATTTTTCACGAATTATTTAAAATAGCAAAAAATGTTTAAAAATTATGAAAATTTTTTTCAAGGTTTTCATTATTTTTCAGAACACAAAAATATTTTTATTTTTATTTTTTGCATTAAAATTTATTTTTAAATCATTTAAAAGTTTATTTTTAATTAATTAATGAAAATTAATTAATTAAAAATACTTTTAGGTATTTAAAAATCACAAAAAAAATTCACATAGCATTTAGATACATTTAGAAACATTGTCCAACTCTCAAACCAAATTTATTTTTTGTTCTTGATGCCTTTTGATTATTTTCTTTGGAATTAAATTCATTTTGCCTTTTGATTGTTCTTGATGCCTTTTGATGTCTTTTTGCACTCCATAACTTTTCATGAACATCCATGGTTCAAAACATGCTTCTTTTGCATCCATATGTTTGTATGATCATTCTAATGCCTTGCCTCATGTTTGCATCATCTCTTAGCATCATTAATATCATACTTATGCTTCTGGTTTTGGTTTGCATCATGGTATTGCATCTCATTTTGCATTGCATTTCATTTCTTTACTAACTTTTCAGGTGGTAAGTTGTATTGAGAAGTGAATTTGCCTTCACTTCTGACAACCTCTTTTCATCTCTCTTATGCATCATTGCTGCATTTTATCTTGTGTATTGGATTGAGCTTGCTCATTCTTGTTCATCTTATCTTCTTTCTTCAAGCAACTTGTCTTCTTAAGTGAAGCAAGTTGTTTTGCTTCTCTTTGCTCCTCTCATATGCTTCTCTCTTTGGTGGTTCCTTGAAGATTTCCTTATTAAGCCTCACAAACCCTAGGAACAACCAAGCATGATAACAATTAGGGTTTGAATAGTCCCCCTCTTAGCTTTTACCTTTGTGTCTCTTTGAGTTTTCTCTTCTCATCTCATAATCAGGGACTAAACCCTAAAGGCTTTAAGGCTTTGTGATTAAGCTTATGCCTGCATCCTTCTATTAGGATGGAGTGTATAACTTTAATCCTAAGTGTTAAACCCTTAATGTGTTTAAGTCCTTTAATCAATTCACTTAATAATCATCAAGACATCAAGCTTGTAACTTGGGCCTTGCATTAGGGTTCTAATTCTTCCTTAATTGGTTAAGAAGGACTAACCCTAGTGTTAATGGACAAGTCCCCCTCAAGTTGTCTTACAAACCATAAAACTCACTTCTTCATATTATCACTAATTAAAATCCATCTAATAAAGGCTTTGTTTTGTCATGAAGTTAATCCCTAATCATGGATTAAGTTGAGGAGTCTTCCTCAGCTTAAATATTCTCATCTATTATCCTTCTATTAGGATGGTGTAATGAGTCTGTTTAATCCCTGATTATGGCTTAAACTCATTACTTAACACTAAACAAAAACAACAAAAACATCTAAATAATCACAAGTAGGTTAATGATCTTAATCCTGCATCAGGGTGATTAAGTGTGAGATGCTGACTTCACACTTAAGGTATTCTCATTACCCCTAATCAGAGGGAGGATGTGATGAGTTTACTAACCCATTGGTCTAGGCTTAAGCTCATTAATTTATGACAAACTTCAAAAAGCAATAAAAGACTGAAAACACAAAAAAAAACAATAAATCGTCTCCTCTGGGATTCTTTTCTCATCTCATTCACTCACAAACGAGAACTCGCTTCTTCCGTCTAATGCAAGACAGTTTTCACCTGAGCCAGACAGGTCATACACTTGAGCATAGGCAAGTAAGCAGTTCACAACTCAATTTATCTTTCAGTCTCTTTGGGTCGAACTACGGTGTTCTGACTTCCTCATTGCACAAGAGGATACGTAGGGATAACTTAACAGTTATCGAACAAAAGTCTCTGTATATTCCCCCTCCTTCCAGCATTATTCTTTGAGCCTCATAGTCTTGAGCTTCATATTCTTGTTCTTGCACTGACACTTCTCTTATACACTATACTTCTTTTAACACTGACACTTGCATTCTTTCCAGCTTTGATACACAGATTGCACTGACACTACCCCTTTAAAACACAAATCTTTCAAGCGTGGATCCCGTCGACTACGGCGGACAATCTGGGTGCTAATACCTTCCTAGGTTGTAATCAACCCCCTTTCTTAGTCTCTCTGGTTCGCAACCGTCTTATATATATCCTTCTAGGTTTATGCAGCATTACCTTTCCCCCGGGATAAAAATGCCTAGCTGGCGACTCTTTGTCTTTTTGAGTTCACCCCTGTGGGTTCCTCCTAGCGCTTGCTTGATTTGTGTTTACTGGGGTGTTATGTGCTATTTGTGTTTGTATATTTATTTTGTTATTTGCTTTGTGTACAGTTATTTATTGCTTTCTTTACAGCTTTATATATCATACTGTCATACTGTTATCTGGCTGGATCTGGTTTATTGTTTTGGTGGGTGGGGTTCACTGAGAGTTTGAGGTCCTATACCTGGGACCTGAGTGACACCTAGGCTAGAGTGGTTCATGTTCTTTCCCATTCCATTTCGGTCTGGTGCGGGAATATGAAACACGGTTCAGATGTGGGTTTCTTCTTGAGAACTCTGTGCTACAGATTTCCTGTAGTGCTAGGGCTATCTGGGAAGCCTGCTAAGTCTGGATGACCTTTATTATGACCTTCAGAAACTGAGGTGAATTAAAGGAGGATCTTTTATGGTTATTGTAAACACTGTACCTCCGGGTTAGAAGTGTTTACACTTCTCATAACTGATCCAAGTCTGAGGATCCTTGTTTTAGAACATCACCTGTGAGGGGGTTGGGCTGTTTACAGGTTTGCAGGAACCCTTGGCCACATCATACCCTGGTGCTTGTTGTGTTTAAGAATGCCTCACTTTGGACAGTTCTTGTGATTTAACCCAGGACATGTGACTCTTTATTTGAGTCCCCCACCTTGGTTACTGGAATTCTGAACCTCCATCTGGACTTCTTGAACATACATGGACCTTTATATCAAGGCAGTAATCAGATCCAGCTTGATCACAAACCCTTGCATATCATTTGCATACTCATCATTTGCATCATTTAACATTTGTTTATTTGTTTTTCAGGGTATCCACATTGCATCTAGCTTGGTTTTGACCCCTTCATCTGCATAGACCCTTGTTCATCAGTTATCTGCTTCAGCTATCTTCATCAGTTGCCTGCTTCAGCTACCTCCATCATCATCCTCAGCCTATCAGTGGCTCATCTCCAGTATCAGTCTTCATCATCAGCATCTGTTTTCAGCTCTTCATCAGCAGTCATGGCACCCAAGAAGAGCAACATTTCATACCATTTCTTTGAGCCTGTGCTGACTGGCATCAGGCAGGTCCAGATACTTATCACTCCAGACCACATCCCATTATTCAGAGAGCATTATGGAAGCATCCTTGATATGGTTATGGACTTAGACCCTTCTCAGAGGAGTTTGATCCACACTTGCCTACAGTTTTATGACCCTCCTTTGAGATGCTTCACTTTCCAGAACTTTCAGTTAGGACCTCTGCTGGAGGAGTTCTCATCACTAATTGGAGTGCCTATTAGGGGTGGAATTCCCTTCAACCCTGAGATGACTTCTCCCAGCAATGTAGAAGTGGCAAAAGCACTGTATTTGGAGCCTATTCTGATTGAGCAAAACATGACCACAAAGGCTGGAATCCCTGGTTTGCACTTAGACTTTCTGACTTCTCAGGCCATCCTGAAGGCCTCTTTGGGGGAATGGAGGGCAGTCTGTGCATTGTTATCCCTCAGTATATATGGGGTTATACTATTTGCAGATGAGCCCAAGTTTATCAGCAAGAATGCCATTCATCTTTTCCTTTTGAGGAACCCAGTACCCACCTTGCTGGGAGATTTCTATTATTCCATTCATCAGAGGAATGAGAAGCAGAGAGGGAAGTTGGTGAGATGCTGTGCTCCTCTATTTCACACTTGGCTGCTTAAACACTTACCCAGGACTGATGCCTTCCTGAACCCTCACCAACAGAAAAATTGGGCTAAGAGACTCATTGCTCTGACTTCAGATGACATCAGATGGTGCACCCAGAGCACCAAGGGTAGGGACATAATCACTAGCTGTGGGCAGTACCCCAATGTACCTCTAGTGGGAGTAAAGGGTTGCATCAACTACAATCCTTTGTTGTTTAAGAGACAATTGGGCTATGCTTTGGTTCACCCTCCTAGAGTGCAAGACTTGGCTGAAACCCTGTATTGTGAGATAAAGCCTAATCTAGCTGTTGTCAGACAAGCATCCTGGGCTTGGGACAACATCCAGACCAAAGGGAAGTCCATTCTTGGGAGGTGCAATAATGTGGCTTCAGCTCAGTATTATGAATGGTCTCATGCTAGGGCTCAGATTTCTAGGATGCCTTTCACCATTGAGGATGCACCTGGACCATCCACAGTACCACCCCCAGCCACTGTCAGCTTGGAAGAATTTGAGAGGCTGAAGGAAAGGAATGAGAATCTATCACAAGCTCTGAAGAAGACCCTCTGGGAGAGGAGTGATGGTCGTATAGACATTGAGAGGTTGGAGAAGCTTAGAGTGGAACATCTAGCCAAGATTGAGAAAGCAGAGGACTACATCAAGAAATCAAGAGCTGGAGAGAAAATATTGAAGAATGCCTGCAAAGAGGCCCAGTTTCAGAAGGCTAGGACTGATCTCTATCTGAAAGAAAGTCAAGATAGGTGGGTCAGAATCACTGAAGCTCGCACTCAGGAGGATAAGAGGACTCAGGCCAGGATTGAGCAGTTAGAGGCCAATGAGAAGAAGCAACAGGAAGCTTTGTTAGCAGCCCGGAAGGAGATTTCAGAGTTGAAGCTTAGGGCTGGTTTGAAGAGGTCAAAGGACCAGGACAGACACAAGAAGTTGACCACTGCTATTGCCACCAGAAACCTTCTCATCAGAAACATTACAGAGCATCCGGCTGGTCCTGTCACTGAAGCGCTTTTGAAGGAGGTTAAGGAGGATGAGTTTGGCTTAGATGTTTGATTACTTTGCTTGTTGTTATTTCCATTTGATGTACTTTTCTTTTATGTTGTATTTTGACCCTTCAGGGGCATATGTTGTAAAATATCTGTTAGTTTGTTTTATTAAGTTCTCTTTCTCTCAAGCAACATCAAAGTACCTTCCTCAGGGTCTGGAAAGGTCAAAACCAAGAGCCAAGCCGGATACCTTGGAAAGCAAATAAGCATACTGCATTGCATGCTAACTTTTGTTTTGTTTTGTAGGTTTTTGTTTTGTTTGATTCTAACTCTGTTGTGGTTCAGGAATTATTGCTTGCCGCCGGGTGTTCCCTCTCAACCGTCCGCACCGGTATCCTACTCGCAACAATCTTCCTAGTATCCAGATGGATCAAGTACAGCAAGATCTGACAGAGGTCAGAACCCAGATGGCTAATGAAAGGCTGGAGATGAGAAACCAAATGACCCAATTCATGGAAGTAATGAATGGCTTGGCTCAAAGTCAAGAAAGATTGAGGGCATTGGTAGAAAGACAAACCCCAGAAGGATCTCCTCTAGGAACTGGAGGAACAAGTAACAATGAAAGGGGTCAGCCTCATGTTAATCCACCAGTATATGGGCCTCATCTGCATCCGGAAGTCAACATCCCGGGTATTGTGCAAGGAAATACTACTGGAGGAAGAGTCTTACAAGAAGACCCCCAAGAAGAGCAGTTTATTGTGATGGGAGTTGGGGATGAAGTTTATGATAGGAGATTTGATGAAATTGATGAGAAGTTGAGATCTCTGGAGTCTCAAAATTCCCTAGGTTTTGATGTTATGGATATGGGGTTAGTGGATGGGGTAAGGATTCCCCACAAGTTCAAACCCCCGTGCTTCGAGAAGTACAATGGAACTTCCTGTCCACGAACTCACTTGCAGTCTTTTCTGGGAAGACTTAAGGCATACACCATGGATGAGAAATTGTGGATGTTCTATTTTGAAGATAGTTTGACTGGGGCCTCAAGGGAGTGGTACTCTCACCTGACCAGAGCTACTATCAGGTGCTGGAAGGACCTAGCTGAAGCCTTCATCAGGCAGTACCAATACAACTTGGACATGGCTCCTAACAGAACCCTTCTGATGGGAATGTCTCAATCCTCCAGAGAAAGCTTCAGGGAATATGCCCAGAGGTGGAGACAGCTTGCTACTGCTGTTCAGCTACCCATGTCGGAAAGAGAAATGGCCGACATGTTTATGAATACCCTGCAGGGAACATACATTGATAGGCTAGCTGCCTTTTCTTCCACCAGCTTCGCTGACGTAGTCATAGCTGGAGAAAGAATTGAAAGCCTTCTGAAGATGGGTAAAATTTCTGATAATGGTGCAAGTTAGTCAAGCAATCCCAGGAAGCCTTTTGCGGGACCTAGAAGAACCGGTGAGACAAATGCCATTCATGCCACCAGGGGCAGGCCTCAGTACCTTCACAGATCAGTAGCAGCTGTCACTATTCCAACTCCGATTCCTCAGCAACCAGCATATCAACCACCACAACAACCACACTATCAACAACAAGTTCAGTATCCGCCACAGAGAAACTATAACAACAACAACAACAACAATCAACAGCAAAGACCTTTTCAGCAAAGACCATCACAGGCAAATAGGGTGATTGACCCTATCCCTATGCCTTATGCTGCTTTATTGCCACAACTCCTGAAACTCAACCTGGTTGAACTAAGGACATTGGCACCACCAGATCCTTCCAATCTTCCAAGAAATTACGATGTCAACGCCAGGTGTGCTTTTCATTCTAATGCACCTGGCCACAATACGAAAAAATGCAGGGCTTTGCAAATGAAGGTACAAGATCTGGTAGATTCTAAAGCCCTCAACTTTGCACCCCCGCCAAATGTCACTAAGAATCCCATGCCCAATCATGGAGGACCCAAAATCAATGCCATTGAGGAAGACAAGCCATCTTTCTTAATCACCAGTGTTGGGCAGATTCGGACACCTCTGGTAGAAATTAAAGCTCAGCTTCTAGAGTGCCAGATGTTCCCCGGGTGTGAGCTCGGTTGTGGTTATTGTAATATTTCGGTCAACGGGTGTGATAACTTGAGAAGCGGCATGGATAGTCTTATCAAAAGTGGTATCCTTCATATCACAACATCAGTGCCTGCAAATCCAGCAATCCCTTTGACAACAATTCCTGACTCTTCTACAACTGCAACAACAATCATAACGACCAATTCATCAATATCATCAACAATGGCTCCATCCATCACTTCAACAAATCAGATGTCAACAACCATTTCCTATACAACATCAGCCCCCCTTTATTCAGCAGAATCTTCTACAACGCCAACAGAAATTGATGAAGATATTTCAGCAGTCACCATTTACTATGATCCATCATATGTTCCTCCAAACAACAGCTTTCAACAACAAGCAGTGGCATCTCCTGCCAGGTCACCAGTCACCATCTACTACGATCCGCACACCATTTCAGTACCCTCTTCTGCAGCAGTCAGTCCAGTTACCATCACGGTACCTGGACCCGTTCCATATGAAAGCAGTAATGCCATCCCTTGGCATTATGGCTCTGACCTCTACTGCAACGGGGAGAAAATCACTTTGGATTCTTCAACTTCTTCTCCACAAATTGATAATGTTGGGGGAGGCGGAGGCTTCACCAGAAGCAGACGCCTTTTTACCTCACAATTACAAAGACCTAATGCCGAAGCAGAAGCTGCTGCCAAAGCAAAGGGGAAGAGTGTGGTATTTGAAGAGCCGGCTGTCAAAGAAACTCAGAAGACATCTTTCGAGCAAGATGTAGACGAGTTTATGAGAATTATAAAGAGAAGTGATTACAAGGTGGTGGATCAGCTTCACCAAACTCCCTCAAAGATCTCCATATTATCCCTGTTGATGTGTTCTGAAGCCCACAGGAATGCATTATTAAAAGTCTTGCACGCAGCATACGTGCCAGAGGAGATCACTGTTAATCAGCTAGAAACTGTGGTGGCAAATGTCAATACCAGTCATGGATTGGGCTTTACCAATGCTGACTTAACAACTGAGGGACGTAACCACAACAAGGCTTTACACATCACTCTAGAATGCAAGGGTGTTGTTCTATCTCATGTACTGGTGGACACTGGGTCTTCACTCAATGTTCTACCAAAGAAAGCCTTGGTGAAGCTGGAGTATGATGGCTTGGCATTACGTCCGAGTAATTTGGTGGTAAGAGCATTTGATGGCTCTAAGAGATCAGTGCTTGGGGAGATTGATCTGCCTGTGATGATTGGCCCGCAAACCTTCAAAATTACCTTCTATGTGATGGACATTCAGCCGGCCTACAGCTGTTTGTTGGGTAGACCTTGGATCAATGCCGCTGGCGCTGTTACGTCTACCTTTCACCAGAAGCTGAAATTCGAGTGGGAAGGCCAGATCATCACCATCTGTGGTGAAGAGGACATCTTTGTTAGCCATCTGGCTACATACAAGTATATTGAGATGGATGGAGAAATCCATGAAACTATGAGCCAAGGGTTTGAGGCCCTGAATTTTAATGAAGCATCTATTGTACTGGGAACCTCCATGACGTCTTATCAGCAAGCCAGGAAGGTTGTTGAAGAGGGGACTGCCCAAGGCTGGGGCAAGCTACTACCTGTGGAGAAGAAGGAGGACAGATTTGGGTTGGGTTACAAACCAACTCAACAAGATCAATCAGAGGCTGCCAAGAAGCCCAACTTTATCAGCGGGGGGATGCTCACCCCAGATGCAGTGAACAACTTGGAAGATGAGTCGGAAGATGAGCGCAACCTGGAGAGCTGGATACGTCCAAGGATCCCGGGGAGCCGTATCTCAAATTGGTCTTCCCAGGAAATTATAAGGGTTACTCCTGCAGAGTAATTATTATTTCCTGTATATTTTAAGCATGCATCAAGTCTTGCATCTTGCCCAAGATGTCAAGACTCATTTTGTAATCGGGCCATCTTGTAATTTTGTGCAAACAGATCAATCAATGAATATCGGACATCTTTTGCAAATGAGTATTTTTTCCTTTTCACTCACTGTTTTTCATTTTTTCTTTTTGTACAAAAATAAAATGGCAATGTTTTCCAAAATGATAACTTTACTTCACTTTTTCTAAACAAAGATTAAAATCGATCACTAAAATGAAAAATCTAAACCCTTGCAGAGAGTGCCTTTCAGACTGCACCGACAACAGCACAGGTATGGCTTCGTATGACTTTGACAATCCAATCAATCAAGATGGTGAAGGGGTTGAAGAAGATTATGAGCTTCCTGAAGAATTAGCCAGATTGTTAAGGCAAGAGGAGAAGGTTATCACTCCTCATCAGGAGGAGGTCGAAACGATTAATCTTGGTACGGATAAAGATGTGAAAGAGGTTAAGATCGGGGCTTGCTTACAAGACTCAGTGAAAGAACAACTGATTGATATGCTTCGGGAGTATGTGGATGTCTTTGCTTGGTCTTATCAAGATATGCCAGGGTTGGACACCGATATTGTCATGCACAAGTTGCCTTTGAAAGAAGACTGCCCGCCGGTTAAACAGAAACTGCGTCGTACTCGCCCAGATATGGCAATGAAGATTAAAGAAGAGGTACAAAAGCAGTGGGACGCCGGGTTCCTTGCTGTGACTAGCTATCCGCCTTGGGTTGCTAATATTGTACCTGTGCCTAAGAAAGACGGCAAAGTGAGAATGTGTGTGGACTACTGAGATCTGAACAGAGCCAGCCCGAAAGATGACTTCCCTTTACCTCACATTGATGTATTGATGGATAATACAGCTCAGTTCTCAGTGTTCTCCTTCATGGATGGATTTTCAGGATACAATCAGATCAAAATGTCACCTGAAGACATGGAGAAGACAACTTTCATCACACCCTGGGGCACGTTCTGTTACAAGGTGATGCCATTCGGACTGAAGAATGCTGGTGCTACTTATCAACGGGCTATGGTAACATTATTCCATGACATGATCCATAAAGAAATTGAATGTTATGTGGATGACATGATTTCCAAGTCCCTCACAGAATAAGACCGCCTGGTAAATCTGTTGAAGTTATTCAAGCGTCTGAGGAAGTACCAACTGAAGATGAACCCCAACAAGTGCACATTCGGGGTACGGTCTGGTAAGCTGCTGGGATTTATTGTAAGTGAGAAAGGGATTGAAGTTGACCCTGGTAAAGTCAAAGCCATTCAAGAAATGCCTGCACCAAAGACTGAGAAAGAAGTTCGAGGTTTCCTAGGTAGACTGAACTACATTTCAAGGTTCATATCTCACCTTACGGCAACCTGTGAGCCTTTGTTCAAATTGCTGAGAAAAGAACAAACAGTCAGGTGGAACGAAGATTGCCAGAGGGCCTTTGACAAAATCAAGGAATACTTGCAAGAGCCTCCAATCCTTATGCCTCCAGTTGAAGGAAGACCTCTAATCATGTACTTGACAGTATTAGAAGAGTCAATGGGGTGTGTGTTGGGCCAGCATGACGAGTCTGGTCGAAAAGAGTATGCAATATACTACCTGAGCAAAAAGTTTACCGACTGTGAACAACGTTATTCACTGCTCGAGAAAACTTGTTGTGCTTTAGCGTGGGTTGCTCGCCGACTAAGGCAGTATATGTTGACCCACACTACTTTATTGATCTCCAAGATGGACCCAGTTAAGTACATTTTTGAGAAGCCAGCACTTACCGGACGGGTTGCAAGATGGCAAATGATTCTCACAGAATATGACATTCAATACACATCTCAAAAAGCCATCAAGGGCAGTGTATTGTCTGATTATCTTGCTGAGCAACCCATCGACGATTACCAGCCTATGAGATTTGACTTCCCTGATGAAGACATCATGTTCATAAAAGCAAAAGATCATGAAGAGCCTGTTCATACTGAAGGGCCTGATCCAGAAGAAGAATGGACTATGATGTTCGACGGGGCTGTTAATATGAATGGTCGTGGTGTTGGTGCAGTACTCATTACACCTAAGGGAGTTCACATGCCTTTCTCGGCAAAACTCATCTTTAACTGCACTAACAACGAAGCTGAATACGAAGCTTGTATTATGGGTCTTGAGGAAGCCATTGACCTCAGGATCAAGACTTTGACTGTGTTCGGAGATTCAGCTCTGGTAATCAATCAAACCAACGGCAAGTGGTACACTCACCAGGATCATCTGATTCCTTACAGGGATTATACAAGGAGGTTATTGACTTTCTTTACAACGGATAAGCTCGAGTATATCCCTCGGGACGAGAATCAGTTTGCAGATGCTCTTGCCACCATTTCATCCATTATCAAAGTTCAAGCTGCCAACTTTGTACCTCGGATTTCAGTGTCCAGACTTGACAGACCAGCATATGTATTCTCAGCAGATGTTGTTAAGGATGATAAGCCTTGGTTCCATGACATTAAGTGCTTCTTGGAGGATCAGACATACCCACCTGGGGCATCTTCCAATGACAAGAAGACATTAAGAAGGCTTGCTGGTAGTTTCTTCCTGAATACTGATGGTTCCCTGTACAAGAGAAACTTTGATATGGTACTGCTCAAATGCGTCGATAGAACAGAAGCAGACTTGTTGATGCACGAGGTGCACGAAGGATCCTTTGGTACCCATTCTGGAGGGCATGCAATGGCAAAGAAGTTGCTAAGATCAGGTTACTACTGGATCACAATGGATGCCGATTGTTGTGCTTATGCCAGAAAATGTCATAAATGCCAGATTTATGCGGATAAAGTGTGTGTGCCTCCAAATCCTCTGAATGTGATGTCTTCACCCTGGCCCTTTGCCATGTGGGGCATTGATATGATTGGCAAGATTGAACTGACTGCTTCAAATGGCCACAGATTCATCCTGGTTGCCATTGACTATTTCACCAAGTGGGTCGAAGCAGCTTCATATGCAAATGTTACAAGGCAAGTGGTAGCCCGATTTCTGAAGAGAGATATCATCTGTCGATACGGAGTTCTCGAGCGAATCATTACTGATAATGGTTCCAACTTGAACAACAAAATGATGGCAGAGCTGTGCCGGGACTTCAAGATCCAACACCACAATTCTTCTCCTTACAGGCCAAAGATGAATGGCGCTGTTGAGGCAGCAAATAAGAATATCAAGAAGATTGTGCAGAAGATGGTAGTTACCTACAAATACTAGCATGAAATGCTACCATTTGCCTTGCATGGGTACCGTACGTCAATCAGGACATCCATTGGGGCAACTCCGTATCAACTTGTGTATGGTATGGAGGCAGTCCCACCTGTTGAAGTTGAGTTACCTTCCCTACGAGTATTAATGGATGTTAAGTTGAACGAAGCAGAATGGGTCCGATCCCGATACGAACAACTGAGTCTGATTGAAGAGAAGAGATTGGCTGCAATCTGTCATGGGCAGCTGTATCAGAAAAGAATGAAGAAAGCCTTCGATCAGAAAGTCAGGCTCCGAGAATACCAAGTAGGAGATCTTGTGCTGAAAAGACTCCTCCCTCCTCATACAGACCACAGGGGCAAGTGGACTCCGAACTATGAAGGACCATTCGTAGTAAAGAAAGTTTTCTCCGGTGGGGCACTCATGCTCAGTACTATGGATGGTGAAGACTTCCCGTCCCCTGTGAATTCAGATGCAGTTAAAAAATACTTCGCATGAAAATGACCCGCTGGACATAAAAACAGAATGTAAGTCCAGGCAAAAATAGGGCATCCCGGCGAGTCAAAAACAGAATAAAAGACTCGGGCAAAAATAAGGTAAAATAAATAAAAAATTTACACCCGCTGAGTTGAAGAGCCGCATCGGACAACTCAGGCAAAAATGGGTATCCCGATGGATTGAAAACCCGAAAGGGCGATCCATGCAAAAATAAGGGAATAAGCGAACAACTGTACTCTGGAATTCATCTGTATTACTTACAACTTGGTAAG
Organism: Lathyrus aphaca; assembly: GCA_963966055.1. NCBI lineage: Eukaryota > Viridiplantae > Streptophyta > Magnoliopsida > Fabales > Fabaceae > Lathyrus > Lathyrus aphaca. The sequence goes on from OZ014520.1 coordinate 507,869,559, forward strand.
CTTCAAAAGGATCAAGCTTCTTTCAGAATCAGCCTTCTTCAGAAAGCAAGACGAGAAGAGTGTCAAATGTCATACGAGTCATAGCAAAGGGAAGCTCCTTGAAGCGTCATCAACATTGCCAATACCTCTTATTTCCCAATTTGTAACAATCTCCTCATTTTAGGGGATTTGTTTCTTTGACTGTATCTTGCCGATTCAGGGCGCATGAATTAATAAAATCATATTTTCAGTCACATTTCGTCTCGTACATTTTATTTTCATTTGCAAGAATGTCCGATGTCTCTAAGATACTGATTGCATGAATACAAATGTTTCTCTTCTAAAAAATACGTGCTTACAGGAAATATACTTACTCCTGGGAGTTTCTAAATACCTATGATGGAATCCGGTAAGGGATACCTCGGGATTACTTGTGCATTTCTCTGTCTTTTCAGGATTGCAGGTGTTCAAAGCACAACATGGGGCATGAAAACTTCATCCCAGCAAGCTGGCAAATCATTACCTACTCTTGGCACCGGAGGTGCCTTCTCCCCAGCCGAGTTGCTATTTGTTATTTCCTCCTCAGCCGAGTGCAAAAGCCAACGGAACCACCTCCCCCACAGAGTTTCAGCCTCTATCCGGCAAAGCAATACCTGAAAGATCTCACAACAAGAGTGACGAAAGCTTCTACAAACCCTAGCTGGGTCCTTCATTACTGAGATAGGTCTATCAGTGACCTATATCCCCAAGCAGAGTCCCATATGTCAGATATACCAATGATCTCATCCCCAGCTGGGATGTCCACTCCGAGCAGATCAACCAGAGATCTCCGTAGCAACGGGACCCGGATCCCGGATCGGTATCTTTGCATAATCATGGCATTAGCATCATACTTTCCCCACAGAGCATAGCATCCCGTCTAATACGGAGCATTACGGCAAAAATCAAACATATTGCATAATCATAAGCCAGGTTCTGAATCAAACACTTGTAAGTACCGACAATCCGTCGAAGATATACAGAGAAACCCTCCAAATCCCCCACCAGAGAGCCAAAGCACTGGCCTTACACTCATAAATACAAATGCACACTCCTTTTGGCACCCGTCCGTATCATGATTCCCCAGTAAATTCGTCCGAGCATTCTTTGCAAACAGACACTTATATATTACAGATACTTCCTGGCACCCGTCTGTGTCATATCCCTAGTAGAAAGCCAAAGCATCCTCTGTGCACTCACAGACACATATATCCATACAGATTCCCTGACACCCGTCCGTGTCAACCTCCCCAACATAACTACCTGAATACTTTGTAAAGCACTTACTTGTCTATAATATACCTTTTGACACTCGTCTGTGTCACCCTCCCCAGCAAGTTAGACACTTGTCGGTGTTTCACTCATATTTACTATTCCTGCTTCACTCATACAGATACTCGTTCGTATCTTGTATACATTACTTATACATCCTCAGAATCAACACTCGTCCGTGTTCTTTGTTAACCAGTTGATACTCATCTGTATCATCATCTCAGAACATGCGTCAAGCGTTTGTTTCTAACTGATACTTGTCCGTATCACAGTCTTAGGGATGCTCGTCCGCATCTTTAATCCATACACGTGTCAAACACTCATGTCTTCTTGAATTTAGACACTCGTCTGTGTCTACTATTCCCCAGAAGAGTCCCCACAGAATCAACACTCGTCCGTGTTCTTTGTTAACCAGTTGATACTCGTCCGTATCATCATCTCTGAACATGTGTCAGCATTTGTTTCTACCTGATACCCGTCCGTATCATAGTCTTAAGGATGCTCGTCCGCATCTTTAATCTATACACCGTACACCAAACACTGATACCTCTCATTTTCTTGGATATAGACATTCGTCCGTGTTTACTTGTCCCAGCAAACCCCAATGAACTATTTCCTTTCTATCTGGCATTCGTCCTATGTCATGATACCCGTTCGGGAGCCGTACCCTGCCAGGTGATCGTCCTTCACCTTTGGATGACCGTCCCTCATCCTTTCCCCAGCGGAGTCTCCATTATTGGAACCCTTTTTCTATCTGACATTCGTCCTATGTCGCGATATTTTTAGCAGCCGTCCCCTGCTAGGTGATCGTCCTTCACCTTTTGATGATCGTCCTTCATCATGTTATCCGATGGCCGTCCCCGTTGTTGATCTTGTTATCTGACATTCGTCCTATGTCATGATAAACCCTGAGAGCAGCCGTACCCTGCTAGGTGATCGTCTTTCACCTCCTGATGATCGTCCTTCATCATGCTTATCCGATGGCCGTCCCCATCGTCGACCTTTTATCCGGCATTCGTCCTATGTCGCGATATTTTTGGCAACCGTACCTTGCTAGGTGATCGTCCTTCACCCTTAGATGACTGTCCCTCATCTTATACCCAACAGAGCAGCCGTCCCCTGCTAGGAGATCGTCCTTCACCTTTGATGATCATACCTCATCATTTATTTTTACCTATAATCCCCAGAAAATCTTTGTCACTTTATCTTGATGGCCGTCCCCATCATAATCTCTTATATCCCCAGCATGTCGGTCGTCCCCGTCATCACTTTTTCCCCAGCAGTCGTCCTCTGCTCGACGGTCGTCCTCCGTCGCTCGCACTTTATAATATACTTTATTTTCTTTTACAACCTATATCCCTTTTCTTCTTCATTCTGTGAGTGCAAATTTTGGACTGTCTTTGGTATTCAACCACAAGTTATCTTGTTTGCCTGTTAAGCCGTTGCTTACATCCTGCACAGCTAACTCATGTTTGAATAGGGGCAGCTGTAAACACTCCAAATTTGCCCTCACCCATTCACACCATGGCTTGTGATATCCTCATATACATAATTTCAATCATAGCATCCCATATTGCATATTTGCTTCACTGCATTGTTTCAAAGTCATCTGCATCTAGGGTTTGTGATCTGAGCAATCCAAGAGCCATTTGAGCCACTCCAAAGGTCTTCAATCATTTCAAAGGGGTCCATGTATGTTCAAGAATCATATTGTATCTCCACAAATTCAAGGAAGTCAAAAAATCACAAGAAATGAGAATGGCATGGAAGTAGAGCCAGGTTTGACTGCACAGATGACCTAGAATTATGGTTTTGGTTTCAAAGGCCATAACTCCAAATTCTTTGGTCATTCTTGTTTCTATTGGTCTCTATATGGTATAGTGATCATGCATATCAATTTTCATGAAGAAATTCAATGGGGAAGGCATCTGATCAAGAGTTGACTTTTTGAGCAAGTTAGTGCAAAATCAGGGCATCTGAGGGCCTCAATGACCCAACCAAAGGGTGTTCTTCATCATTTTGATTGTGTATGATCTTTATTTGATCATAGAAGATGTTGGAAGTTCACAAAATTGAAGAATTTCAAGCCATTTGCAAAGTTGACTTTTTGGGAAAATGACTTGTAATGGAAACTTGCCATTTTAGGAAACTTTTTCAAGCCTTGCTTTTTGATTCAAAAATGCCTCAAATGAGAAAACTTTGTTCATGAAAGTTGTAGAATGGATCATTCCCTTTTCAAAAAGTACAAGAACTCATTCTAATTCATTTTGGATCAAAAGTTATGGCTTGTCAAAGTTGGCCAAAATCACATAATTTCAAGTTATGCACCAAAGAGGCAAAGTTGCAAAACCACTTGCCAAGACAAATTGTGCTATCAAATGGACTTCTAATCTTCATACAAACATGAACCAATGTCTAAAAGTCAGATTGCATCAAGAGTTTGCTCATTTTTATGACTTGTGGATCAAGAAACTTCAAAAAGGCCAAAGTTGATTAAAGTTGCAAAACCTCACTCAAACCCTAATCCATGTGCTGGCTGACTTCAAAATTGATCCTATGGTCCTCCTCACTTCTTTCTGCGCAGGACACCCCTCTTGTCCTTGGCTAGCCATGAGCCCATACCTCTCTTACACAAAGCTTGACTTTTTTGCAAAAGACCCATACCAATCACAATAGGGCACACCAACTCCACAGACCTATCCATGAGTGATAAGTGGACAAAATGGAACTCAACACAACATATAACTGATGCTAAAACACACTCCAAGCCATAGTTACAAAAAATCCTCCAACTTGCAAAACCATTCGAAACACATAGCACAAGCATCAAGCACAAAAACAAACTTCATAAAACATCTCAGCACACTCTCCTGATCATTTCCCTGCCCTCACTCATCCCTGAAACCTCACATAAACAAAATACAATTTCTTCCCCTCTTTGAACAGAACTCAAGCAATCTCTCAAACTAGCCCAAATAAACTCCAGATAAGCTTTGCAAACACTTGAGGGAGGTCAGTGGAGTTGATTGGAAGCAAGGAACTGGTCCAGAAGCTCTTGGGTTGAAAGCTTCGATTCAGGTAGCCATGGAAATTCATTTTTCCAGAACTCTTATTTCTTGTTTCTAAAATGATCTACATGCTTCCCTGAATGCATTGAACCTTTTATTTTTGAAAATGAGTGAGAAATGGCCATGTATGCTTGTTCTGAAACTTTGCCCGTGAAATGAGTTTTGCTTTGATTCTCATGATTCAGTGAAAATAAATGGTTTTTGGGGTGGGGTTTAGGTTTAATGATGTTTAAGGATGAAATCTGGAGATTTTAGTGAAGTTTTGATGCGTATGGAGTGAGATAGCATGAACACCTTGCCGGAGAAGATGACCGGAACACTGTTCTGGTCATCTGAAAGTAATTAGGGCACAGGATTAGGGTTTAAGCGTAATTAGTGAGATTTGAATTCTGGCCGTCCAGATGCGCGCGCTGGTCAATTCCCGCGTCCTAGGTTTGAACCACAGCCCTCAGATCAAATGACTTTCCTATTTTTCATTTAAAATTCATTTTATTTTCATTTGTTTTGATTTATTTTGCACGAATTATTTAAAATAGCAAAAAATGTTTAAAAATTATGAAAAATTTTGTCAAGGTTTTCATTATTTTTCAGAACACAAAAATATTTTTATTTTTATTTTTTGCATTAAAATTTATTTTTAAATCATTTAAAAGTTTATTTTTAATTAATTAATGAAAATTAATTAATTAAAAATACTTTTAGGTATTTAAAAATCACAAAAAAAAATTCACATAGCATTTAGATACATTTAGAAACATTGTCCAACTCTCAAACCAAATTTATTTTTTGTTCTTGATGCCTTTTGATTATTTTCTTTGGAATTAAATTCATTTTGAGGTAATATTTTGGTTCAAACTTTGAAAATTCATTTCTGTCTAACCTTTGAGAGTTGGATTATGATTCTTTTTGCATTGCATCTTGCATAACATGTAGTTTATAGGATAAAATTGGCATGAATTGATCTTGTATTTTCAATTTGTTTTGCATTTTTTCTTGTCAAGGTACCTTAAAACCCTAACAATCTTAGAAAATTCATAACTCTCACTAGGTTAAGTGTTGGATCCCCTCCTTTGGGCAGTGAGTTTGTATAGGTTTAGGGTTCCTTTGATTGCATTTTCAAATTTTTATCATGTCATTTGCTTCTGGGTTTGGATTTTGCTTTGTGTGTTGATCATAAACCCTAATTTATGCCTTCCTTTGCATCCATCTTCCATTTATTTGCATACCATGACTTGCCATGACATTTTGTGCATCCATTTGATCCATGATACATATTAAGACATATTAGAATCATGTTTGATCATTGTATCTTTCATTTGCCATGTTATATGTCTTTTTGCATTCCATAACTTTTCATGAACATCCATGGTTCAAAACATGCTTCTTTTGCATCCATATGTTTGTATGATCATTCTAATGCCTTGCCTCATGTTTGCATCATCTCTTAGCATCATTAATATCATACTTATGCTTCTGGTTTTGGTTTGCATCATGGTATTGCATCTCATTTTGCATTGCATTTCATTTCTTTACTAACTTTTCAGGTGGTAAGTTGTATTGAGAAGTGAATTTGCCTTCACTTCTCACAACCTCTTTTCATCTCTCTTATGCATCATTGCTGAATTTTATCTTGTGTATTGGATTGATCTTGCTCATTCTTGTTCATCTTATCTTCTTTCTTCAAGCAACTTGTCTTCTTAAGTGAAGCAAGTTGTTTTTCTTCTCTTTGCTCCTCTCATCTGCTTCTCCCCTTGGTGGTTCCTTGAAGATTTCCTTCTTAAGCCTCACAAACCCTAGGAACAACCAAGCATGATAATAATTAGGGTTTGAATAGTCCCCCTCTTAGCTTTTACCTTTGTGTCTCTTTGAGTTTTCTCTTCTCATCTCATAATCAAGGACTAAACCCTAAAGGCTTTAAGGCTTTGTGATTAAGCTTATGCCTGCATCCTTCTATTAGGATGGAGTGTATAACTTTAATCCTAAGTGTTAAACCCTTAATGTGTTTAAGTCCTTTAATCAATTCACTTAATAATCATCAAGACATCAAGCTTGTAACTTGGGCCTTGCATTAGGGTTCTAATTCTTCCTTAATTGGTTAAGAAGGACTAACCCTAGTGTTAATGGACAAGTCCCCCTCAAGTTGTCTTACAAACCATAAAACTCACTTCTTCATATTATCACTAATTAAAATCCATCTAATAAAGGCTTTGTTTTGTCATGAAGTTAATCCCTAATCATGGATTAAGTTGAGGAGTCTTCCCCAGCTTAAATATTCTCATCTATTATCCTTCTATTAGGATGGTGTAATGAGTCTGTTTAATCCCTGATTATGGCTTAAACTCATTAATTAACACTAAACAAAAACAACAAAAACATCTAAATAATCACAAGTAGGTTAATGATCTTAATCCTGCATCAGGGTGATTAAGTGTGAGATGCTGACTTCACACTTAAGGTATTCTCATTACCCCTAATCAGAGGGAGGATGTGATGAGTTTACTAACCCATTGGTCTAGGCTTAAGCTCATTAATTTATGACAAACTTCAAAAAGCAATAAAAGACTGAAAACACAAAAAAAAACAATAAATCGTCTCCTCTGGGATTCTTTTCTCATCTCATTCACTCACAAACGAGAACTCGCTTCTTCCGTCTAATGCAAGACAGTTTTCACCTGAGCCAGACAGGTCATACACTTGAGCATAGGCAAGTAAGCAGTTCACAAGTCAATTTATCTTTCAGTCTCTTTGGGTCGAACTACGGTGTTCTGACTTCCTCATTGCACAAGAGAATACGTAGGCATAACTTAACAGTTATCGAACAAAAGTCTTTGTATATTCCCCCTCCTTCCAGCATTATTCTTTGAGCCTCATAGTCTTGAGCTTCATATTATTGTTCTTGCACTGACACTTCTCTTATACACTATACTTCTTTTAACACTGACACTTGCATTCTTTCCAGCTTTGATACACAGATGGCACTGACACTACCCCTTTAAAACACAAATCTTTCAAGCGTGGATCCCGTCGAGTAAGGCGGACAATCTGGGTGCTAATACCTTCCCAGGTTGTAACCAACCCCCTTTCTCAGTCTCTCTGGTTTGCAACCGTCTTATCCATATCCTTCTAGGTTTATGCAGCATTACCTTTCCCCCGGGATAAAAATGCCTAGCTGGCGACTCTTTGTCTTTCTGAGTTCACCCCTGTGTGTTCTCATCCCCTTTCGCCGACCGTTCTCGTCTATACCCCTCTTGACCTTAGGTGTCATTTGGTGGGAGCGACACAATGTAGATGCAATGGTATGCGAATGGATGCAAAGCAAGGATGGCTTCAAGGAACTCAAAAAGCAAATGCAAACATCCAATTATAAAAACTTTTTCCAAAAGGGATCATAAGCTGAAGTTTGTCTATGGTTAAACTTGCGATGTTTGCAATAGACATCTCTTTGTTCCTTGAAGACCTTACTGAGATGATGCATATGATGCTGAGATGCAAAGACGCAGGGATGCAAGGATGCAGGGTGCAAGGTAAATTCGGAACCTTCTTAACAGGTAGGTTGTAAGAGAGTTGTTCTACGTTTTACTACCCATAAGTCCCACTCACGGGAAGGTTTCTATGGCGATGGTTTAAAGAAACTCAAGGTCACGGACGTTTATCGTATTAACGCCCCGCCGCAGGCTAGCTGCATTGTGACGATAATAACGATAAGGTCTACCTTGAGTGGAGTTCTCATGCTAGGCGTGCAAGGAGAGAGTCCTTGGAGCCTAACACTACACAACTACCAATATTGAAATAGGTTCTAAGGGGTCCCAGAATCACAGCCCTTTCGTGAATCAAGTCACGCGACAGGCTAGCTGCGTTGCGACAAGATCTACGAAAAGTCTAACTATCTGGGGGAGCTTTCATGTTAGGCGTGCAAGGAGCGAGTCCTTGGAGACTAACACTAATAACATCCAAATCTAAACTTAGGTGTTCCCTCTGCTTTTTCCACCACTCAAATTTACTTGCAATTTGACCCCGAGAACCCATAAACAAATATAATGAGCAATAAAGTAAAGCGGTAAAGGAACAGATAAACAAACATAAATAATAAACATAGAGAAGACAAGAAAAGACAAGATCAAACAAATAAACACACAATGCTAAGTTAGGCTCGACTCTCTCTAGCATGGAGCTACGTCCTCAGCAGAGTCGCCAACTGTCGTACCTCGAAAAATACGATCCTAAAACAAAACAACAGAGCCGCCACCTAATTCTATTTATTCTACAAGAGAAAAGGGAGATATAGATACAACCTAAAGGATGGATAAGAAATGGTCAACGAAACCAAATTCTAAGTTCGGGAGTCGGTTACGTAAGGGGAAGGTATTAGCACCCCTCACGTCCGTTGTACTCAACGGGAACCTCTTAGCTAACTATGCGATTAAATGTTTGATATTAATTTTTTGTCTTCTACATGGCTATTAATATGTTTGTTAAAAGGGAAATTAAAGTTTTAAATTATTATTATTAAGACGGAGAAAGATTAAAGTTTTTTATTATTGTGATTTAAATAGAGAAATAATTAAATTTTTTTATTAGGGTGCTCGCGAAGGATTAAAATCCTTGTGCCTACGTATTCCCTTGTGCAATGGGAAAGTCAGAGCTTCGTAGTTCGTGCTACTACGATTTGTGGTTTTTTAATTGAACGATTGTTTGAAATGCATTCTACTGTTAAGCGTTGGCTTATACTCGCGGTGGAGGCTGAAGCGCTAGCTTGTTCGAGAGATAGAATGATTTAAACAATATTCGTTTTTTAGAAGAAAGTGTTTGACTTTGTTAAGATGTTTTAAACGAAAGGGCGATTGAACACATCGCGTGGGGCTAGCCCATGTTGCAGTCCAATCCAGAACGTGCGGAATGCTAGACTCCGGAATTCTGTCTTTCGATAATTAATTATAAAATGATTTAAATTTGTTGGTATACGAATGATAATTGAACCATCGCGTGAGGCTAGCCCATTTGCGGTTCAATCCAGAACGTGCGAAATGCTAGACTCCGGAGTTCCTTTTTCGTAAATTTTTTATTAGTTGAATAATTGTTTTTTAGATGTTTTAGAATCGATGTGTAATTAATAACGAAGGATTGAACGAACAAAACGCGTGGGGCTAGCCCAGTTTCCGTTCGTTCTAGAACGTGCGGAATGCTAGACTCCGGAGCTCTATTCCTTGTTAAATTAGTTAAGGCGCAAAATTCGTGCAGACGACGATCACAAGACCGACTTATGTGTGTGCAGTGTAGGCGATATTTGTTCACTTGGCATTGGACCAAAAGGAATCATTTATGTAACGATTATTTTTGTGGTGATTATTCATTAAATTTTTTAATTAACAACTTGTGATCAAAACATGAAAATAAATTTATACAAGCCTAACATCGTCATTGTACGATTAAATAATGGGCGAGAAACAATACATATGAAATCGGTCAAAAGATAATAAATCAAATAACTAAATTAACTAGAATTATTCAATACAAATATTTAATAAATCAATAACTCAAAATAAATGAAATTAATAATTAATATAAAATATTTGGTATGTATTTTTTTTGAAATTCTTTAACAAAACAAAAAAAGTTAATAAAGATAATAATAAGAGAGAAAAAAACAAAATCATACTTAAGAGAAGTAGAGTCTATAAATAAATAAAAGAAACAACACGAAATAAATATATGGGTCTGTTAATAAGAGTACAGAAGGGGTTATTATTAAAAAAAAAAGGGGGGGGGGGGGGGGTTGGGCCGGGCAAGGCCCAGGATGTGGTTTATAGGAAAACCGACCGGGTCATGGGTCGACCCGGTTCGGTTGTGTTGATGCTAAAAGAGGTAAAGAAAATTAGGGTTTTGTGATTGCGTTAGTAATGCGCTGTAAAAGGAAAAGAAAGAAATTTGGGAACGAGATCTCATTCACTCTCGTGATGTCCATCTCCCAAAATCAATCCTTCCCAACCTCACCCTCAACCTTGTTCGTAACCCTCTCTTAACAGTTAACCCTTATCTTCAACCCTCTCAAACACAATCTTTCTCAATTATCGCCCCTCTCAGTTTCTCTCCCTCTTGTTCGTAACCCTCTCTTCTAGCGGAGAAATCAATCGGGACCGACGCGAAGATACCTCGACCACAAGTCGAAATGCGACTCCTAAACCCCAATCAAACCCTCAAATCCCAAACATCACACAAGCGAAATGAAGACATAATGATCGTGCTAATCGAGGAACAAATGCAAAACGAAAAAAACATTCAAGTTGAAGTTCACGGCGAAAGAAACATACCTCCTCAAAGTGAATTCTAATTAAAGAAGAAAAATAATCAGGTAAACGTCACCTATGCTTCTCGTATTAGGCTTATTCCAATTATTTCGGTTGGTGTTTGCAGGTGAAAGGTGGCGAGAAGTATTATTGAAGAAGGTTGGGTGATGGATGGGTCTGCCCTTTTCCCTGTGATGTGGTCGTTGGCTTCTTGAGGTTTTTCTGGTGTTTGATGGCGGCAGTTCTGTGATGTTTTTGGCATTGTTTTTGCTATTGAAGTTTTTGGTTTGAAGTTTTTTGATGTTTGTGTGGCTGCCCTTCTACATTTGTTAAACATGGTTTTTATAGGATAGCATTAGGGTTTGTAAGGATTTTGAAAACATGAAAACTTGTTGGCTAAGCTTGGCTGAGAACCTTGGGGGGAAAAACTGAGTTTGAGAGTGACATGTGAGGGCCTGGCAGTCTGAAAAAATACAACATGCTTGCTGTTGTTTGTTTGACTGAAAATTTTGTTTGTTTGTCAAAAAAGTGTGTGATCCCTGCTGTCACTTGTGACTGTTTTTCTTAGTTCTCCTTTGTAAAATTTGTGTGACAAAACATGCTAATACATGATGCAAAACAAATATGCAAGAAAATGTAATGAGTATGGTTATGCTTAAATGATCAAAATGAAAATGTGAATGAAACTGATTATTTGTGGTTGATGACATTGAACAATAGTTCAAAATAAAATGAATGAGGAATAATTTTTTGAAAGTGAAGTATCTAAACGAAAATGTTATGAATGCGTGACATGATGGAATACTCAATGTAACATAATCTAAATTGAAGTTTGAATAATGCGATTTTGAATTGTTAAGATGCGAACTTATGAAGTTTTGAATGAATGAATATGACTAAATATGATTTAAATATGATTATGCTTAAATGAATATGCTTATATGAGATATGTATGAATGATTTATGTTATATGAACATGAGGATGATTGCTAATCTTGCTCTATTGCCCTTTTTTGCATGGGAGCCTCATAAGGATGGAGGAATCAAAGAAAAAGGAAAGGTGGCCTAACAAGAATAATGAAGACCCTAGGCCTGCAACCTTATTTTGTAACAAAAGGATGCATTTCTTTTTTTGATTTTTATATAGGTCACTATTTTGTAAATGGACATGATATGTCTTTATGCACAAACTTTGGAATTGAAATGAAAATATTAATGTAAAAAAAAAATAGGCTTGCAATCTTGAATGATATTTGAACTTTGAATCAATAATGAAATGGAAAGGATTATGAAACTTGTTATGGATTTGTAATGAATATTGGACATGAATGGAAAAGAGAACTTGAAAATGACTTTTGGAATAAATTTGGAATTTGAATGGAATTGGATTTTGAATTTGGTGGAATAGAAAATAAACATAAGACTTAGAAAATAAAATAAAAACTTGAATAATAAATAAAAAATTAAAATTATAAATTGAGATTGAATTTAGAAATAGAACTTAAAAAAATGAATTAAAAATAAAATTAGAAATTGAGATTGAATTTAGAAATAGAATTTTTTTTAAAAAAATGAAATAGAAATTAAAAATTAAATTGAGATGGAAACTTGAAAAAATGAAATAGAAATTGAGATTGATTTTAGAAATAGAACTTTTTTTAAAAAAAATGAATTAAAATAACATCCAATAGAAATTGAGATTGAATTTAGAAATAGAAACTTTAAAAAAAATGAAATAGAAATTAAGATTGAATTTTGAAATAGAAACTTAAAAGAAAAATGAAATAGTAATTAAAAATTAAATTGAGATGGAAACTTGAAAAAATGAAATAGAAATTGAGATTGATTTTAGAAATAGAACTTTTTTTTTTAAAAATGAATTAAAATAACATGCAATAGAAATTGAGATTGAATTTAGAAATAGAAACTTTAAAAAAAATGAAATAGAAATTAAGATTGAATTTTGAAATAGAAACTTAAAAGAAAAATGAAATAGAAATTAAAATTAAATTGAGATAGAAATTTTAAAAATAGGAATTGATATTGAACTTAGAAATAGAAACTAAAAATGAATTAAAAGCATGAAACTTAATCTGCAATTAGACTAAAAACCTAAAAAAAGGGAACCTTAATCGTATAAGACAAATAGACCAAACTTCCGAAAATTGCTGCAGAGCAAAAATGCTCTAAAATGCACCAAGTATGTAAATGATGAGATGAATAAATAATGCGAAAAGTTATGGGTAAAATTTGGGGTGTGACAATGTTTGATGGGGCTGTTAATATGAATGGTCGTGGTGTTGGTGCAGTACTCATTACACCTAAAGGAGTTCACATGCCTTTCTCGGCAAAACTCACCTTTAACTGCACCAACAACGAAGCTGAATACGAAGCTTGTATTATGGGTCTTGAGGAAGCCATCCACCTCAGGATCAAGACTTTGACTGTATTCGGAGATTCAGCTCTGGTAATTAATCAAACCAACGGCAAATGGTACACCCACCATGATCATCTGATACCTTACCGGGATTATACAAGGAGGTTATTGACTTTCTTCACAACGGTCAAGCTTGAGTATATCCCCCGAGACGAAAATCAGTTTGCAGATGCTCTGGCTACCATTTCATCCATGATCAAAGTTCAAGCTGCCAACTTTGTGCATCGGATGTCAGTATCCAGACTTGACAGACCAGCATACGTATTCTCGACAGATGTTGTTAAAGATGATAAGCCTTGGTTCCATGACATTAAGTGCTTCTTGGAGGATCAAACATACCCACCTGTGGCATCATCCAATGATAAGAAGACTTTAAGAAGGCTAGCTGGTAGTTTCTTCCTAAATACTGATGGTTCCTTGTACAAGAGAAACTTTGATATGGTACTTCTCAGATGTGTTGATAGGGCAGAAGCAGACTTGTTAATGCACGAGGTGCACGAAGGATCTTTTGGTACCCATGCGGGAGGGCATGCAATGGCTAAAAAGTTGTTAAGATCAGGCTACTACTGGATCACAATGGATGCAGACTGTTGTGCTTATGCCAGAAAATGCCATAAATGCCAGATTTATGCGGATAAAGTGCATGTGCCTCCCAATCGTTTGAATATAATGTCTTCACCCTGGCCCCTTTCCATGTGGGGCATTGATATGATTGGCAAAATTGAACCAACTGCTTCAAACGGCCACAGATTCATCCTGGTTGCTATTGATTATTTTACCAAGTGGGTTGAAGCGGCTTCTTATGCAAATGTTACAAGGCAGGTGGTAGCCCGATTTCTGAAAAGAGATATCATTTGTCAGTATGGAGTGCCCGAACGAATCATTACTGATAATGGTTCCAACTTGAATAACAAAATGATGGCAGAGCTATGTCGGGACATCAAGATCCAACACCAAAATTCTTCTCCTTACAGGCCAAAGATGAATGGCGCTGTTGAAGCATCTAACAAGAATATCAAGAAGATTGTGCAAAAGATGGTGGTTACCTATAAAGACTGGCATGAAATGCTACCGTTTGCCTTGCATGGGTACCGCACGTCAATCAGAACATCCACTGGGGCAACACCGTATCAGCTTGTTTATGGTATGGAGGCAGTCCTACCTGTTGAAGTTGAATTACCCTCACTGCGGGTACTGATGGATGTTAAGCTGAACGAAGCATAATGGGTCCGATCCCGATACGAGCAACTGAATCTGATTGAAGAAAAAAGGTTAGCTGCAATTTGTCATGGGCAGCTGTATCAGAAGAGAATGAAGAAAGCCTTCGATCAGAAAGTCAGGCTTCGAGAATACCAAGTAGGAGATCTTGTGCTGAAAAGACTCCTCCCTCCTCATACAGACCCCATGGGCAAGTGGACTCCGAACTATGAAGGACCATTCGTAGTAAAGAAAGTTTTCTCTGGTGGAGCACTGATGCTCAGTACTATGGATGGTGAAGACTTCTTGTCCCCTGTGAATTCAGATGCAGATAAAAAATACTTCGCATAAAAATGACCCGCTGGACATAAAAACAGAATGTAAGTCCAGGCAAAAATAGGGCATCCCGGCGAGTCAAAAACAGAATAAAAGACTCGGGCAAAAATAAGGGAAAATAAAATAAAGAATGTACACCCGCTGAGTCGAAAAGCCGCATTGGACGACTCAGGCAAAAAAAAGGGGTATCCCGATGGATTGAAAACCCGAAAGGGCAATCCATGCAAAATAAGGGAATAAGCGAACAACTGCCTTCTGAATTCATCTATATCACTTACAACCTGGCAAGCTCCGAAAGGTTTGAGCGTCGGTCAGAATCAGCCTTCTTCAGAAAGCAAGACGAGAAGAACGTCAAATGTCATACGAGTCATAGCAAAAGGGAAGCTCCCTGAAGCGTCATCAACATTGCCAGCATCTTTTGTTTCTCAATTTGTAACAATCTCCTCATTTTAGGGGATCTGTTTCTATGACTGTATTTGCCAATTTAGAGCACATGAATTAATAAAATCAGATTTTCAGTCATGTTTCATCTCATACATTTTTATTTCCATTTGCAAAATGTCCGATGTCCTTGAGATATTGATTGCATAAATACAGATGCTTCCTTCCTAAACTACATGCTTGCAGGAAATATATTTACTCCCGGGAGTGTCTAAACTCCTATGACGGAACCCAGTAAGGGATACCTCGGGGAACTTGTACGTTTCTTTGTCATGCAGAGTTACAGGTGTTCAGAGCGCAACATGGGGCATGGAAGCTTCTCCCCAGTAGGCTGCCAAATCATTGTCTCCTCAGCACACTTTCCAAACAGTACCAAGGATGTGTTCTCCCCGTCAGAGTTGCCAGGCATCACTTCTCCAACACTTCCTTCAGAGCAGCACCAGAAGGTATTCATATCCCCAGCTGAGTTGTCAAGTATCGTCCTCAGCAGGATCCCCGCAAAAATCTCTAAGAAGATCTTTCAGTGATCTTTCTTCTTCCCCAGCCAAACGCTAGACAGAGAACTACTTCCCCATAGAGTCTCAATCTCTATCCAGCAAAGCAATGCCTGAAGATCTCACAACAGAGTGACGAAAAGCTTCTACAAACCCCAGCTGGGTCTCTCATTACCAGGATAGGTCTATCAGTGACCTACTTCCCCATGAAGAGTCATACATGACAGATCTACCAATGATCTCATCCTCAGCTGGGATATCCTTCAAGTAGATCAGCCGGAGATCTCCACAACAACGGGATCCGAATCCCGGATCGGTATCTTCGCATAATCATAGCATTCGCATCATATTTTCCCCACAGAGCGTAGCATTCCGTCTAATACGGAGTATTACGGCAAAAATCAAACATATTGCATAATCATAAGCCATGATCTGAATCAAACACTTGTAAATACTGACAATCCATCAACGATATACAGAAGAATCCCCAGATTCCCTGGCAGAGAGCCAAGGCACTTTCCTTAAAGATACAGATACTTCTTGACACCCGTCCGTGTCATATCCCCAGTAGAAAGCCAAAGCACCCCATTTGCACTCACAAGATACTAATACACAACTTCCTTGGTACACATACACTTGTTCATATTACAATTTTCTCTTTTTTGACACTCGTCCGGGTCACTCTCCCCAGCAAGTTAAACACTCATCCGTACCAAACTCATACTTGTTACTCCTGTTTTACACGTACAGATACTCGTCCGTATCTTCTATATACCATTTAATTCCCCTCAGATTCGACACTCGTCCGTGTTCTTTGTTAACCAGTTGATACTCGTCCGTATCATCATCTCTGAACATGCGTCAAGCGTTTGTTTCTACCGATACTCGTTCGTATCATAGTCTTAAGGATGCTCGTCCGCATCTTTGATCCGTACACCGTGTCAAACACTTGTGTCTTCTTGAATTTAGACACTCGACTGTGTCTATTATTCCCCATAAGAGTCCCCGCAGAATCAATACTCGTCCGTGTTCTTTGCTAACTAGTTAATACTCGTCCGTATCATCATCTCTGAACATGTGTCAGCATTTGTTTCTACCTGATACTCGTCCGTATCATAGTCTCAAGGATGCTCGTTCGCATCTTTAGTCTATACACAGCACCCAAACACTTATACCTCTCATTTCTTGGATGTAGACACTCGTCCGTGTTTACTTTTCCCCAGCGAAGTCCCCAACAAAACTTGTTAACTATTTCCTTTCTGTCTGACATTCGTCCTATGTCATGATACCTTTTCGGAAGCTGTCCCCTGCCAGGTGATCGTCCTTCACCTTTTCGATGATCGTCCTTCATCAACCCCCATGGAGTCTCTACTCATTAGACCCCCTTCTTATCCGACATCCGTCCTATGTCGTGATTTAGAGCAGCCGTCCCCTGCTAGGTGATCGTCCTTCACCTCCTGATGATCGTCTTTCATCATTTTATCCGGTGGTCGTTCCCATCGTCGATTCTTTTATCTGACATTCGTCCTATGTCAGGATAAACCCCGAGAGTAGCCGTACCCTGCTAGGTGATCGTCCTTCACCTCTTGATGATCGTCCTTCATCATGCTTATCCGATGGTCGTCCCCATTGTCGACCTTTTCTATCCGACATTCGTCCTATGTCGTGATACTTTTCGGCAACCGTACCTTGCCGGGTGATCGTCCTTCACCTTAGATGACAGTCCCTCATCTTATCCCCAACAGAGCAGTCGTCCCCTGTTAGGTGATCGTCCTTCACCTCCGACGACCGTACCTCATCATTTATTTCATTTATGCCTTGTGCTTGATGGTCGTCCCCATCATCTACCTATAATCCCCAGAGAGTCTTATATCCTTATTTGATGGCCGTCCCCATCATGATCTCTTATATCCCCAGCTTATCGGCCGTCCCCGTCATTTCTTTACTTCCCGCATCATCCCCAGCGTGTCGGTCGTCCCCGCCGTTGTTTTATCCCCAGCAGTCGTCCTCTGCTCGGCGGTCGTCCTCCTTCGCCCGCACTTTATAATTATGCTTTATTTTCTTTTACAATCTATATCCCTTTTCTTCTTCATTCTGTGAGTGCAAATTTTGGACTGTCTTTGGTATTCAACCACAAGTTATCTTGTTTGCCTGTTAAGCCGTCGCTTACATCCTACACAGCTAACTCATGTTTGAATAGGGGCAGCTGTAAACACCCCAAATTTGCCCTCACCCATTCACACCATGGCTTGTGATCCTTTCATATGCATAAGTTCAATCATGGCATCTCATACTGCATTTTTGCTTCACTGCATTGCTTCAAAGTCATCTGCATCTAGGGTTTGTGATCTGAGAAATCCAAGAGCCACTTGAACCATTCCAAAGGTCATCAATCATCTCAAAGGGGTCCATGTGTGTTCAAGCATCATATTATATCCCCACAAAGTCAAGAAAGTCAAAGAATCACTAGAACTGAGGAAGGCATGGAAGCAGAGCCAGGTTTAACTGCACAGATGACCTAGAATTAGGGTTTTGGTTTCAGAGGCCATAACTCCAAATTTTTTGGTCATTCTTGTTTCTATTGGTCTATATATGTCATAGGGATCATGCATATCAATTTTCATGAAGAAATTCCATGGGGAAGGCATCTGATCATAGAAGATGTTATAAGTTCACAAAATTGAAGAATTTCAAGCCATTTGCAAAGTTGCCATTTTGGGAAAACGACTTGTAATGGAAAATTTCCATTTTGGGAAAGTTTTTCAACCTCCTCAAATTGATTCAAAAATGCCTCAAATGAGAAAACTTTGGTCATGAAAGTTGTAGAATGGATCATTCCCTTTCCAAAAAGTACAAGAACTTGTCCTAATTCATTTTGGATCAAAAGTTATGACTTGTAAAAGTTGGGAAAAATCACATAAATTCAAGTTTTGTACCAAAGAGGCATTTTGCAAAATGGTATGATCAAGCATTTTAAAGACTTCAAATGTGCACAAACTCTTCACAACATGCTCATGTGACTTCTAAAAATCAGCATTAGCCCAAAAATTATGCATTTTGATGCCTTGAACTTCATGAATTTCCAAAGGGGCCAAAGATGTACCAACTTGCAAAAAACTCATGAAGCCATGTCTCTACTTGTTACAGCTCACAAAATCTGGTCCACAAGAACTCCATGATCTCAGCTGAGCCAAACCATGCCCCTATCACAACCTCACACTTGCCCATACCTCAAGTACACCTAACTTGGACTTTATGCAAAAACACCCATACCAATCAGCCTGTGCCACACCAACTATTCTGACCAATCACGACTTTACAAACACACTTCAAGCAAGCCATTTCAGATCATCTTAGAGCCTGAACACACACACAAGCCAACATACACAAAAATCCTCCATCTTGCATTTTCTATCGAATCCTTTGACTCAGCCACCCATTCCTCAAATTTCTTCCACCATCCATCTCAAAACACTCCACTGATCATCCCTGACCCTTCACCTTGCCTTGAAACCCCCTGAAACCAAAACACGATTTCCTCCTCTCACTGAACAGAACTCCTTCAAACTCACAAACCAGCCAAAATAAACTCCAAACAAGCGTTGCAAACACTTGAGGGAGGTCAGTAGAGTTGATTGGAAGAAAGGAGGTAAGCTGAAAGCTCCAAACTGAAAGCTTCACCTCAGGTAGCTTCGAAATTTATTTTTTCCAAAAGCCCTATTTTAAGTTCTCAACTTGTTAAGTTTGATCCCCTGAGTCCATTGAACTTTTTATTTTTGAAAATGATGAAGAATTGAGAGTGTATTGTCTGTCTGAAATTTCTGCCATTTTTGTTCATAGCTTCGAATCTTGTTAATGGTGAGAAATAAATTCCATTTAAGGGCAGGGATGAGCTTAGGGAGGTGAGAGGAAGTGATCTGGAGCTTTAGAGCTCCAGAAATAACCTAGGGAGTGAGTTTGGAATTTTCAGGGAGGGATGTCATCGGAGAAGACGACCGGAGCTCTTCTCCGGTGACCTGAAAGTCATTAGGTCATTAATTGTGTTTAGGGTTTAGTTTGAATGTGGATCGTAGATGTGTTTGACTAGGGTTGACTCCCGCGCGAACGAATGGCCTGGATCTCTCATTAAAACCCTAATCTTATTTAATTAGTTTAATTAATCCAGTTTAAATTAATTGACTAAGTTTGAATTCCAGCCACAGGATCTGGCGCGCAGTCAAACCCCCCTTCCCCAGAATCAATCCTGGCCCTTCCCTCTGCATACTTCCATTTATTTTAATTTTTATTTCATTTAATTTGATTTATCTTTTACATTTTATTTAAAATAGAAAAAATCATTTAAAAATTATGAAAAATTTTGTCAAAGATTTCACTCATTTTTAAAACCCAAAAATATTTTTATTTTTATTTTTTGCACTGAAAATTATTTTTAAATCATTTAAATGTTTATTTTTAATTAGTTAATGAAAATTAATTAATTAAAAATGCATTTAGGTATTTAAAAATCACAAAAAAATTCACATTGCACTTAGAAACATTTAGAAACATTGTCCAACTCTCAAACCAAATTTCTTTTTTGTTCTTGATGCCTTTTGATCCTTTTCATTGGAATTAATTTCATTTTAAGGCAATATTTTGGTTCAATCTTTAAAAATTTCATTCTGCCTAACCATTGAGAGTTGGATGATGATTCTTCTTGCATTGAATCCTTCAAGGCATGTAGTTTATAGGATAAATTTGGTTTGATTTGATCTTGCATTTTCAATTTGTTTTGCATTTTTCTTGACAAGGTACCTCAAATCCCTAGCAATCTTAGGAAATTCATAATTTTTACTACGTTAAGAGTTGGATCCTCTCCTATGGGCAGTGAGCTTGTGTATGTTTAGGGTATCTTTGATTGCATTTTCAAATTTTTATCATGTCATTTGCTTCTGGTTTTGGATTTTTTGCTTTGCATGATGCATGTAACCCTAATTTATGCCTTCCTTTGCATCCCTTTCTCATTTGCTTGCATCCAATGACTTGCTGTAACACGGTGGGATAACTGACTTTAGTTATGTTGCAGATAGCAAGAGTCGCCACCGACTTTTATTTTATCCAAAGGAAAGGCATAAAAGAACAGGAAAGACCTTTTAAAAAAATTTTGGGTCCGAGGGGTAAGTTATGTAAAGGGAAGGTGTTAGCACTCTTTACATCCATGGTTATCCATGGGCTCTTAGTTACTTAGCTCACTTTAAAATGTTTTTTGAAATGTGAAGTGTGTGAATAAAAATTTTCTTAAGTATTTTATAATGATCCATGTACGGATATATATAAAACCTTTGATTTGAAAATTGTTTGAAATGTATGAAGTGTTTGAAATGTTTTGAAGAGTGAGCAAGTATCTAAGAGGAATCTACCCTAAATTAAGTCTTTTCTGTTCTTGAATCCTTTAAATGGTAAGACTATCCCTATTATTAAGGAATAGGTAGTCATTACCTTGGATGTATGGGACAAGTGAAGGGACAACTGTTATTTAGGCAACTGTGAGGTGTATAAGCAATTCGAAGGGACTTATCATCTTTATTCGAAAGGGACAAGATCATTACGAAGGTAACATTCGAAGGGACTTGATCTTTTTATCTGTTTAAGGGACTAAATGATGTGAGATGAGGGACTTTGCTTTATACACCCTACTTGACCTTTTGTTTAGGCAACTTGAGAGGTAACCCTTAAGAAGTGAGATGACGATCCAGGATCGACTTACGTGTGTGAGTGTACCAATTTAAATATTTATCTTTAAATTTAATGAGCTAAATTAATTTTTAAATACAAACATATTTCACTCCCTATTTTACTAACCATAGCATTTAAAATAAATAATAAAAAATTAATACTACAAATATTACATAAGGGATACAATTACATAATAATAATAATTAAAATAAATTAAATAAATAAGCAAAATAAATAATAATTGGGTTAGTAACAATAATAATAATAATAAAAATAATATATAAATAAATGGGGTTAGTAATAATAAAATAAAATAAATATCATATAAAAATAAATAGAATTAGTAATAAAATAAACAAGAATAAAGAGATTAGCATAATAAATTAAAAGTTCAATTTTGATAAACAATTTTTTTTTTTTAAGATTTTTAAGAAGAAAAATAAACAATTCATGCTATATACCAATTATTATAAAAATTTAAATTTATATACAAGTTATGAAAAATAATAGTTAATTATGATTAAATAAACATATTATGAAAATAAATTATATTTACAAAATTAAATTAAGAGTTTTAATTATTTTAATCATAATCCAAAAATTATTTACATGCAAGAATTATATTAAATAATAATTATAAACAAATTAAAAAAATATGCACATAATTATAGTTTATAAATAAATAAATTAAAAGTTATAATATAATTATATTTTTTATAAAAGAAAAAATTATGGTTTGATTATTTAAAGAAAAACATTAGGATTCATTACTTAATATAAACAAAAAGTTATAAACAAATAAATAAACAAATAGATTAATATTTACAATTAAGGTTTATAAAAATAAATAAGTTTTATAAAAATATTTTTAGGGTTTTATAAAATATTATTAGAATTAACAATGAATTTAGGGTTTACATGTTTAAAAAAATAAAAAAATAAAAAAATTAGGATTAATTATCTAATATAAATTAATTGTGCAAAATTATACAATAATATACAAAAATAAATATTAAATAATTTTTACTAATAAAGTTTAATTTTAAAAAGATGAATCTTAAATTATAGAAAAGAAAATAATGTTGTTAACATTTTATTTTATTATTTAAATTTATTTAACAATAATATAAACAAATAAAATAGAAAAAACAAAAAAAAATGAAAAAAAGACTTACCTGGACTGGGATTCGAACCCAGTCCCTGAGCTTTCACCCTCAAGACCAACACACCAACCACTGGGCCACGCACGCGCAGGTGAGAGTGAGAGAACTTCATATTGTTTTATTTTAAATCCTGTTGAAAATCATAACAAAACAAACAAAATCACAAAAAGGGCCTAGGGGGGATTCGAACCCAGGACCCTCACACAACACACAAGCATTCTTACCATCCAGCCAGAAGGGCGCATCTGATGTATAATCCATAACATGTTATAATATATTAAGTCCTATGATTAAATGGAAAAATAAGAAAAAAGATTGTTGCGCCCAAGGATCGAACCAAGGCCTTGAGCTATCACACATGCATCCCTCACCACTGGGCCAGACGCGTATCTGTGAAATAAGTTAACAACAACATAATAAAATATTAAGGCAATTATTTGAATTCCAGAACACGCGCCAAGGTCTTCATCTTCAACCTTGGGACCTGCAAATTTTCCTGCGTTTTTACATACACATTTACCTGCGAATTTCTTAACACAGGAAACCTACGAAATTGAAACACCATCAAAACAGTACAATTTCATTGAATTAAGAGTGCAAACAAGGTCCAGAGGTTGTTTAGAATTGATCCACGGTTTTAGAATTCATTTATATTCATTTAAACGCAAAACCCTAATTTGAAGGTCAAGAACCCTAAAATGGCATCACACGATTCGGCCATGGTTTCTTCAATTAAACCACCCAGAATCCATCACAAGCTTCAACTAATCATGAATCAATAAACAAAATTAGTTTGCAATGCATAAATAAGGAGAATCGAAAATTTCAAAACCAGGAACAAAACGGATTCGGTTTAGGTAATATGCAATGATTTGGATGCTGCAAATGGTTCGAACAGATTCAGTGATGTCCATAGAACATGTATCAACCTTCAAATTGCCTTGAAAGAGCCTGAATGATGGAATCCGAATTCAAGTTTTTTGGTGATTTTTTTGAAAGTGAAAACTTACTCTTGAGGCAGAAGATTCGTCCCCAATGCATTGTGATGGTTTGCATACTTATAGTTGAGTGAAGCTAGGTCAAAAAATTGGATCATTGTTTGGACTTTTTGATTTTTGGAGATTGAAAAAGATTATGACTTAAATTTCATATATTTTTGAATGAGACCTTTCTATTTCAAGACAATCATCATCAATTGTATATCAATTTAATCCAATTCATGTTAATGACCTTCTAGAACCAAAATATATTTTAAATTTTCATATTTGATATTTTATTTAAATTTAAAATGATTTTTAATTTAAAAAATCATAATAAATAAAATAAATAAAATAAAATTATGAAAATATCAAATAAATTTCGTGCATGATGTCATGGAACACCTTGGGTCACAAAAAGTTCAGCCCATTTAGAAGAATTTGGTTTTAAGACCCTATTTTCTTCATAAACCACCCAAAAATTTCCCAACTTTGCAAGGGCACATATCCTTCAATTTTAATGCTATGAGGGTGTTCTTGGACATTTTGGAAAGCTTGAAGAATCCTCTAACCAACCACATTGGTTTCATGTCCATATAATTTACCATTCTCAAGTTATGCCCTTTTGAAGTTGTTGACTTTTTGTTGACTTTTTAAAAGGACCTATAATGTCTTAGCTCATACCTTCCAAATGAAGCATTTTTGGGCTTGGCTTGTGAGACACAAAGTTGTAGAGAATTCAATTTCCTTCAAAATGAGCTTTGGATGGAAAATTCTTGATGAAGCATGTGAAAGTTATGGCTAGTCAAAGTTCAGTTGACTTTTCCTGAGGAAACCCTAATTTAGAAACTCCTGATTCTTGATGATCTGAAATCTCCTTGATGAATCATGATCAACCCTTGATCAAATGATGAATTTTACTTCATATACTTGATGTTGGCAAAAAATAATGAAGTTTGACTTTGATTTGACCACAGTTGACCTCAGTTTGACTTTTAAACTACTTTGACTAATTTTGACCTATCTGATCATCTGATTGAGCAAACCTTTGAGAAAAGTCTTGAAACTTGTCATGGGGATTCTTAAACACATATAAGATGTTATGAAGCTCACTTGAAGTCTTGGAAGTTCATTTAGCCTGATTAAAGTCAAAACCCTAGTTTTGGATCCACTACTTAGGAGGATGCATTGTCTGAGAGAATTGTCAAATCTTCTGACCAATTGTGAACTTTGTGAACCTTGTGAACCTCATAAGATGTCTTGTGAACCTTGTGAACCTCATAAGATGTCTTGTAAACTTCATGAACCTCATGAGAGGTCTTGTGAACCTTGTGAACCTCATAAGGTGTCTTGTGAATCTTGTGAACCTTGTGAACCTCTTAGCACACAAAGTCTTGTATTGTGAGGGCAAATTTTGGGGTGCAACAGCTGCCCCTGTTCAATTTTCTGAAACCTGAGGGGTTAGATTGGTATATTTTCCAGTCGTGACCTGGAAGGTTGAAGGGGATTGAACACAAAAGCCCAAAAATTTGCACTCACCGGTGTGTAGAGTGATACTAATGACTTGTTGTATATGTTTTGAGTGGGCTTAAAGATGCCACTTGGAGAAAAGTTCTTCAAATATGTCTCTTGGAGGATAAAGCAGTCCAAAATATGAAGATATAGCTTTTTGGGAAGATAAACAACGTCCCAACATAGTGAGATAACCTTTGGGAAGATAAACAACGGCCCAAGGTAAAGGTATAATCTTCAGGAGGATAAACAACGTCCTGAAGTATAAGTATAACTTTTGGGAGGATAAACAACGGCCCAAAGAAATGATAGCTTTCAGGAGGATAAACAACGTCCTGAGGTATAAGTATAACTTTTGGGAAGATAAACAACGGCCCAAAGTCATGATAGCTTTCAGGAGGATAAACAACGTCCTGAGGTATAATGATAGCTTTCAGGAGGATAAACAACGTCCTGAGGTATAAACATAACTTTTGGGAGGATAAACAACGGCCCAATAGTCATGATATGGCTTTTGAGAAGATAAACGACGTCTCAAAATAGCCTTCGGGAAGATAAACGACGTCCCATGATAATGAGGTAACCTTTGGGAAGATAAACAACGGCCCAAGGTCATGATAGTTTTCAGGAGGATAAACAACGTCCTGAGGTAACCTTTGGGAAGATAAACAACGGCCCAAGGTCACAAGTTGTTGATGAAGTTTGTCTGCTGGAGAATTAATCTGAAAAACAAGATTATAACATGATAATATTAGTTTATGCATTATGTATGCATGTATAGTATGATGCACTTAAGTAATATATTATGTGTTTATGGATATATATGTTATGGTATGATGTAAATGATGTATGTATGTATCATGCCACTTGAAGTGTCTGGATATCTTTGTATAACAACTGCTGGCCAGGGAAAATAAATCCCGATTCGTTGCTGAAGAATATGAGGAACTCATTCTCCTTTGATAATGTAGTACTCATAACCTCCCTTCTTCGTTTGATAGTAAGGTATCCATAACCTCCCATCTTCGTTCGATAATAAGGTATCCATAACCTCCCATCTTCGTTCGATAGTAGGGTATACATAATCTCCCGTCTTCGTTCGATAGTAGGGTATACATAATCTCCCGTCTTCGTTCGTCGTACTCCTATTGGAAAAATAAATTCCCGACTATCCGTGTGAGGATAAAAGAGATGGATATAAATTCCAGGGGAGATGTGACTTGAAGTACTTATGAAGATGGATTTGCCCTACCGGGGATTTGTCTTGTGGGAATGAACCAGCGAAGCTTCGTTGAAATCCTTCCCTCGTTCGTCCTTAGTAAATACTATTACTGCCTTTTCATGCATTTCTGGTAAACATCAATCATATTAAGCATCTTTGCATTTCTGGTAAACATCAATCATATTCAAAAGCATACATACATTCAAACACAACCAATGGACATTTCGCTTATGTAAATAGGGTAAAAGTAAATCTGGATTCAAAGATGGAATTTTATTTATATCAAAAAGTGACCTATACATAGGTAAGTTTGTACAAGGAGACAGAAATCCTAATAAGAGGAATTTGTCATAAAAATTTTACAAAACAAAGAAAATCAGCTATGTGGGAAATAATCCTATTGAGTTTCAATTCTACTATTGCCATTATCTTCAAGTATTTCATCTTCTGCTGTTGAGACGGAAACGATTGGATTGAGCTTTATCTGTTCAAACTTGAGTAAGTAGCACAACTGGTGATAGTTTCATGGGTGATCCAAACGAGACATAGTCATACGCTTTAATCCCTAACTTTTGCCTGGATTGCCTTTTCAGGTTTTCAATCCACCAGGATACCCTTTTTTGCCCAAGCCGCCTTTTCAGGTTTTCGACTTGCCGAGTGTACATTTTTTTTATATATCCCTAATTTTTGCCCGAACCCTTTTGGTTCGTCGGGATGCCCTTATTTTTGCCTAGGCCAGTCAAC
Organism: Lathyrus aphaca; assembly: GCA_963966055.1. NCBI lineage: Eukaryota > Viridiplantae > Streptophyta > Magnoliopsida > Fabales > Fabaceae > Lathyrus > Lathyrus aphaca. The sequence continues at coordinate 507,896,439 of OZ014520.1, forward strand.
CTAGCGGGTCTCTTTTTATGCGTAGTATTTTTTAATTATGTCTGCGTTTACAGGCTGTGGGAAGTCTTCACCATCCATAGTAGTAAGTATCATGGAACCTCCTGAGAATACTGTCTTGACTACAAATGGTCCTTCATATGTAGGAGTCCACTTGCCCCTAGGATCACCCTGTGGTAATATGATACGCTTGATTACCAAGTCACCAGCCTGATATACCTTTGGCTTAACCTTCTTGTTAAAAGCTTTGATCATTCGCTTCTGGTACATCTGGCCATGACAAACAGCTGCTAACCTCTTCTCGTCAATCAAATTTATCTGGTCAAGTCGAGTCTGAATCCATTCATCTTCATCCAAGCCTGCATCCTTCATAATTCTTAAGGAGGGAATCTGAACTTCAATGGGCAGAACTGCTTCCATACCATAGACTAAGGAGAATGGAGTTGCCCCTGTTGAAGTACGTATTGTAGTACGATAACCATGAAGAGAAAATGGTAACATCTCATGCCAATCCTTATCAGTGACAGTCATCTTATGTATAATCTTCTTAATGTTCTTATTAGCAGCTTCAACTTCCCCATTCATCTTTGGACGATACAGAGAAGAGTTGTGATGCTTAATCTTGAACTGCGTGCAGAGATTAGTAATCATAGTGTTGTTCGGATTAGAGCCATTGTTAGTAATAATCCTTTCAGGGATGCCATACCTACATATGAGATTATTCTTAATGAATCGAGCCACCACATTCTTAGTAACAGATGCAAATGAAGCTGCCTCTACCCACTTCGTGAAGTAATCAATAGCAACCAGGATGAAACGATGCCCATTAGAAGTAGTAGGTTTGATCTCACCAATCATATCAATGCCCCACATGGCAAAAGGCCAAGGAGCAGTCAACACATTCAATGGTGATGGAGGTATATGGACTTTATCAACATAGATTTGACACTTGTGACATGTTCTGGAGTGTTGATAGCAATCAGCTTCCATGGTAGACCAATAGTAACTTGCTCTCAATATCTTCTTTGCCATAGTATGACCACTAGAATGAGTGCCAAAGATCCCATCATGCATATCTTCCATAATCTCAGTTGCTTCCTTCTTATCCACACACCGAAGCAAAGCTGAATCATGATCGCGCTTGTACAAAATCCCATTACTCAAGAAGAACTTAGCAGAAAACCTTCTCAGAAACTTCCTATCTTTGACAGATGCCCCTTCAGGGAATTCCTGAGTTTCAAGATATCTTTTTACTTCATAGAACCAAGGCTTTTCCTCTGTTTCTTCAACGTCAATCTCATTGCAGTATGCAGGCTTTTCAAATCTATCAATAGTAATCTTGGGAGCCTCATCATCCCTGCTGATCTCAAACATGGATGCCATGGTGGCTAAAGCATCTGCCAACTGATTCTCTCTTCGTGGAATATGTCCAAAGGTAATCTCTTTGAAATGTGGGATCAAAGACAACACATGCTCTCTGTAAGGAATGAGATTATCATGCTTGGTATCCCAATATCCTTTAATCTGACTTACTACCAGGGCTGAATCTCCATACACGTCTAGGAACTGAATCTTCATATCAATGGCAGCTTTAATACCCATGATACATGCCTCATACTCAGCCATGTTATTGGTACAATAGAAACAAAGTCTGGCAGTAATCGGGGTATGACAACCTTCAGGGGAACTGATCACAACACCAACACCATTACCAAGTGCATTAGAAGCTCCATCAAAAACCATAGTCCATCGGGATCCTTGTTCAGGTCCGTCATATTGTCCAGGTTCTTTGGTAATAATCATAATGTCTTCATCAGGGAACTCAAAACTCATTGACTGGTAATCATCCACTTCTTGATGAGCCAAATGATCAGCTACAACACTTCCTTTAATGGCCTTCTGAGTAGTATACTGTATATCATATTCTGTTAAGATCATTTGCCATCTTGCAATTCTTCTGGAGAGAGCAGGTTTCTCGAATATGTACTTGATTGGATCCATCTTTGAAATCAATAAGGTAGTATGAGTCAACATATACTGTCTTAGTCGGCGAGCAGCCCATGCCAAAGCGCAGCAAGTTTTCTCGAGCAGTGAGTATCTTGTTTCACAGTCGGTAAACTTTTTGCTAAGGTAGTATATTGCCTACTCTTTTCGACCAGACTCGTCATGTTGCCCCAATACACACCCCATTGAGTTGTCTAACACTGTTAAATACATAATTAAGGGTCTTCCATCAACTGGTGGCATCAAAATGGGAGGTTCTAGGAGATATTTCTTGATTTCATCAAAGGCAGTCTGGCACTCATCATTCCATTCCTTCACCTGATCTTTCTTCAACAATTTGAAGATTGGCTCACAAATGGCAGTTAATTGGGAAATAAATCTTGCAATGTAATTCAGTCGTCCCAAGAAACCTCTAGCCTCCTTCTCAGTACGGGGAGCTGGCATCTCTCATATAGCTTTCACTTTTGCAGGATCTACTTCAATACCTTTTCCACTGACAATGAAACCCAGGTGTTTACCAGATCTAACTCCAAAAGTACACTTGTTTGGGTTCAATCTCAACTTGTATTTCTTCAACCTCCCAAACAACTTATGCAGATGATCAAGATGTTGTTCTTCATTCTGGGACCTGGCTATCATATCATCCACATATACCTCTATCTCATGATGAATCATATCATGAAACAAAGCCACCATAGCACGCTGATATGTTGCCCCTGCATTCTTCAAACCAAATGGCATCACCTTATAACAAAAGGTGCCCCACTGTGTAACAAATGTTGTCTTCTCCATATCTTCAGGTGCCATCTTGATCTAATTGTAACCAGAGAAACCATCCATAAAAGAGAATACCTTATGCTGAGCAGTGTTTTCTACCAGAACATCAATATGAGGAAGTGGAAAGTCATCTTTGGGGCTGGATTTGTTCAAATCTCTGTAGTCCACACACATACGTACTTTACCATCTTTCTTAGGCACTGGTACCACATTTGCAACCCACTGAGGATAAGAAGTCACAGCTAAGAACCCTGCATCAAACTGTTTCATTACCTCTGCTTTAATCTTCTCTGACATTTCAGGATGCATGCGACGCACCTTCTACTTCTTTGGACGACAACCTTCTTTTACTGGTAAACGGTGAACCACAATGTCTGTATCCAGCCCTGGCATATCTTCGTAGGACCAAGCAAAGATCTCCACATAGTCATGTAGCATCTGAATCAATCTGCTCTTGACACCATCCTCTAATCCAGCCCCTATCTTGACCTCTTTCATGTTTTCTTCAGTTCCTAGATTCACAACTTCGACTGGCTCTTCATGTAGCTATATAGCTTTCTCTTCTTGTTGTAACAACCTAGCAAGCTCTATAGGTACTTCACAATCGTCCTCATTTCCGTCTTCAGCTTGATAGATCGGATTCTCGAAATTATAATTGGCAATAGTAGAATTGTTATCAACAGGATCCAGAGTGGATAAGGATCTGCATTTTAGTGATGTGGGTGTGTGTAAGAACACATAGCTGATAAAATAAAAAGAAAAGAAAAGAAAGACAAGGAACACAATATTTACGAAAACGAAACGTCCACTGATTTTTATTAAATGAAGTATGCAAATGAAATGACATCCCGTAACAAGCACACCATTGTGCCTCGGGTAAGGCACAAGGCTTAAGAGTTTTAATTGTTCAAAAATTACAAACTTTAAAGGTAATAACACAGTAATAGTATTTACTCCTGACTAAAGGAGATAGGAATAACATCTTCAGACCTCCAGTTATTGAGCCCAGCACCCACAGTAGGGAAAATCCAAGCATCCAAGTTGTAGTCTTCATCATAGTCACCCACAGCATTAATCTGATCTTTCATAATCCCCTGATTGGTGATACGAACAGCACGAGCACGACGAACAGCCTTCTGGGACTCTGCAGTGAAACCCAAACCAAATTTGTCAGACTTGTAAGGAATGTCAGGAAGCTGACCCCAAATAGTACAACCACCTTCATCCACCACAACTCTAGCATCTTTAAGGGAGGCCATTGTAGGAGGTACTCTGGTGACCACAGGAACTTTCTTGACAACAGGAGGAGCTTCATAATCATTAACAATCCAAGGAACCACTTCAAATGTCTGACACGGAGTTTCAACATATTCACCTTCCACTTCAAGATATTTAAAGGTGTTCACATGGTTAATCATATACCCTTCCTCTCCGTAAACAGTAACAACCTTTCCCTCTACTGGATACCTCAGCTTTTGATGTAATGTAGAGGTTACAGCACCTGCCCCATGGATCCAGGGACGCCCAAGCAAACAAGAATACGACGGACGAATATCCATTACTTAAAAGGTAGCATTGAAAACCTGAGAACCAACTTTGATTGGGAGATCAATTTCTCCATGCACCACTCTTCTCGAGCCATCAAAAGCCTTCACCACTATATTACTGGGTTTCAACACAGCATCTTCAGGACTAAGTTTATTCATAACTTCTTTGGGCAACACATTCAGCGAGGAGCCATTGTCTATTATTACATGTGACAGGGTAGTGCCCCTACATTCAATAGAGATATGTAGAGCCCTGTTATGATCCCTCTTAGCAGGAGTCAAATCAGCATCGGAGAAACCTAACCCATTATCATAGGTCAAGTGTGCAACACAATTTTCAAACTGGTCTACAAAAATCTCATTTGGCACGTGAGCAGTCTTCAGAAATTTAATCAAGGCTTTGGCATGAGCCTCAGAACACAATAATAAGGACAACATAGAAATCTTGGAGGGATTATGCCCCAATTGATCAACAATGTCATAATCACTCTTGCGAATGATTTTCAATACTTCTTCCATCTGCTTAGAAAGATCATCAGCAGCTGGCACATCAGTTGGTATAGGTTCAATAACAGGACCTTTGTCCCGAGCATCAACAGTGGAGGTAGTAGCTGGAGTAACTATATTCTTGGAGATAACTGGAGGAGAGAAAACTCTTCCACTTCGTGTGATCTTACTAGATCCAGCAATATTATCAACATCAAGGTTCGTATCAACAACAAGCGTATCAGCTAAGGGTTCCTGCTTAACACCATGGATATAAACATCAGACCCATAATGCCAAGGCACAGCTTTATCAGAAGTATACGGAATAGGACCAGGAGTGGTAATGATCATAGGAGCCACCCTAGCTTCAGCAACAATCTTCACAGGGCCTTCAGCAGTAATCTTAATTGGACCCTTATGAGTGATTTTGACAGGTCCCTTGGAAGTAATCCTTACCGGCACTTTATCAACCATATCCACCTCTTCAACCTTCGCACTTTTAGTTATATGATCCACCATACTTTCCACAGAAGGTGGTGTCCTCTCAAACACTATGGTGTAATTATTCATGAGGCGTTGAATTCCATCCTTCAACCTCCAGCAACTATCCGGCTTATAAGCACAATAGACACAATCTTCACGACAACCTGGAAAGAACCCAGCTTGTACTAACTTCTTCTTGATAACAGACAATGGTGTAGTCAAATCTGCAACTGAGGAAATATGTGAATCTTCATCAATGGCATTGACAGTCTTCTCATGATTTGGCATGGGAGCAGTGATCACATTTGGAGTACCCGGAGGGTCAAACTCCATCTCTCCAGCATCAATCATATCTTGAATTTTGTTCTTCAATACCCAGCAACTATTGGTATCATGTCCCTGACAATTCGAATGATATGCACATCGTGCATTAGGATTATACCTGGGTGAGGTAACATTGGGATTCTGAGGAGGATCTTTCAGAGTGATAAGTTCAGCCTTCAACAAATGTTGCAAGGCTTGGGCCATTGACATGTTGATCTTAGTGAGCTGTCTTCTAGCCCTCTGTTGATTTCCCTGTGGCTGCTCTGGAGTTGTAGGAGTTGGATTGGAGATATGAACTGCACTCACAGACTGATGCCTTCTATTACGACCAGGTTGACCATAAACAGCATTTGACTCTTTCTTCCCACTAGGGGGCTTCTTTGTAGTACTGGATGAAGAAGCACCCACTTGGATCTTGCCACTCCTTATTCCACTTTCTACGCGCTCTCCTGTCATTATCAACTCAGTGAAGCCAGATGATGAGCTTCCAATGAGATGACTGTAAAAAGGACCATTCAACGTACACATAAACATATCAACTAACTCCCTGTCATTTAGAGGTGGTTGCACTCTTCCAGCTAAGTCTCTCCACTTCTGGGCATACTCCTTGAAATTTTCTTTAGCACCTATAGACATGCTTTGTAGCTGCATGCGAGTAGGGGCTAGATCAACATTGTATTGATATTGCTTATAGAAGGCTTCAGCAAGATCATTCCAATCACGAATGTTGACACTCTCCATCTGATAGTACGACTCCAATTGAGCTCCAGATAAGCTCTCCTGGAAGAAATGAATCCACAACTTCTTATCAGCGGTATGGGGTTGGATTCTCCGGACATAGGACCTCAGATGCAGCTTGGGACAAGAAACACCGTCATAAACTACGAAAGTAGGAACCTTGAAACCAATAGGTATAACCACCCTAGATATCAAACTCAGGTCTTCAAAATCCAACCCAGAAGACTTTTTCAATTCCATAGCATCCATTCTATCCACCAGCATTTTGAACTTATCTTCATTAGGCTCATGATAGTAGTTAGCTTCAGAATCAGAGTGCCCCATTGTATTGTGGAGACTGCCTCCCTCTTTCTCAGACTCTTCAGACTCATAATCTTCAACCTGTTCTTTGGTCTTGACAGGACCTCTGAACCTTCTTCCCATGTTGATCAAGCCTCCTGACCTTCTAGTCTTCTTAGTCTTCTTGGCTAGCAGTGTCTTCAATTCATCCTGCCCCTTGGACAAGTTTAGGATCAGCTCTTGGAACTGTGCATTTTGTGCCTGGAGATCCTTAACTGTTTGTTCAAGAGCCATTGTTGAAATAAACAGCGAGAAGATAAGAAACCTGTGCACAATAAACCTGTGATGCAATGATATGATATGTGAATGCGTATGCAATGTTTTCAAGGACCGCAGGATTTAAATTTGCTTAAACAAACAAGAAGGTAAACTTTTATTAGTAATAAATTTGTTTTGCCTCTTGGGCTTACAGAAAATGAAATGAAATAAATACAAGAGATGGGGTTTTAAGTCTCCCATGGACGTTTCCTCTTTGTGTTGAGGTATGAGTTGAGATTCCGTTCCTCGTGAAGTTGCTTTGTTAGTTCCAGGATTCTTTCTTGGCTTGCTTTGTAATGAGTCTCGAAGGTATCCCTTTGCTCCTTCAACTGGATCCAGGACCTCTGTAAATCTTCCATGTCAGTAGGCATGTTTGGGTGAAGGATGGTATAAGAAGTATCTCCTTCAGCAACAGGTTCCATGGTAACTGGCAGGATAACAGGATATGGCATCATGAGGGTCTGAGCACGAGATCGCACCCATCTGAGATAAGCTTCCATAGGAATAGTGTACTTAGTCTCCAGAGTCTTGCTGTCAACCTTGTTCACTTTTCCCCATGCTCGTATGAATCTCTGACGGTAACCTTGAAGATCGTTGTCGTAATCAAACACAATACCCTGAATCAACATGTCATGTGGACCATCGCTCCGAGCGTAACCAAACTGTCGTAAAGCTAAAGAAGGGTTGTAAGTAATGCCTCCTCTTATGCCTAGAAGTGGCACATTAGGAAACTCCCCACAACGGTCAATGATAATGACATTCTCCATAGATCTGGAGCACCAATGGATATCTGAATGAGAGAGTGACATGATCCTTTTAGACCACCTGAACCCTTGTTCATTCTTCATCACTGAGCGAGGAAGGTGAGAAATAAACCACCTAGATAGCAAAGGTATGCAACACATCAAAGTTCCTCTTGCTTTTGTAGTACGAGTATGAAGAGAATGCAAGATGTCTCCAAGTAATGTAGGCACTGGATTGTGACTCAGAAATATATTGATGGCATGAACATCTATGAACTGATCTGGATTGGGGAACAACACTAAGCCATAAATTAACAAGGCCAAGATTTCCTCAAAAGCATCATAGCTCATAGCCTTCAGGAACACTTGAGCTTTATCCATTAATACCTTAGCAAGAATACCCTTAACTCCGCTTCTCGTTTCTAGAACAATGTCAGACTTCTTCAGATGTAGAGCTGCAACAATAATCTCAGGTTTAGGCTCTTTTTCCAAGCCTGTGAATGGTTTCTGATCAATTATATGTATACCCAGAAGTTTAGAGAACTCTTCCATCGTAGGAACCAGCTGATAGTCGGGGAATGTGAAGCAATGGTGCTTAGGATCAAAGAACTGAAACAGAACACTCATCATGTCTTCATTGAATCCTGAGGTGACTAGATCCAATAGGTGACCATGTCTCTTGATGAACTGGGAGTGTTCAGACACTTGAGAAATCAACTCTTTAAGCTTAGCAGGTATCCCTACAAAGTTGATCCTGATAGTGTTTTTACGAGCAGAAGCCATGACCTGCAACAAAGAACAAAGATAAACCCTTTGGTCCTTGAAATGGTTAGTGAAAATGCTATGCTTATGATGCATGATGATGTCATGATGTTATGCTCAATCACAAACATGTGGCACACACAAACAAGTCACACCATAGCCCTAGGTTTAAAGGCTTGCATGAGGTTTAAAGGTAAGTATCCTCCCCTGAAGTTAGTTGGTTCATCCTGTCCTACAAAAGTAACCAGGTTCTAAGGGATCTCAATATCATTGATCCTTCACAAGGGTGGTTGTTCAGGAGGCAACTTACTTGCCAACCAAAACCCTCCAAGTTTAAGATCTCAATGAGTGTAGTATCGAGTATCAACCAACTTCAGTCTTCACCAAAGCCGGCTATCTCACTACTTTCTAAAGGCCAAGATGGGATGACTAGGGTTCTAAAAGTTAGTTAGTGCATTGACAACATATGGCAGCCTCATATTATCCTCAACTTGACTTAAGGAACATAAGCACCAACCAAGAAGTCACACTAACTATGGCCACCAGATCAACCATATCGGTATACGCCGTACAGTTTCCTTGGTCTATTGCCATTTACCTAAGGTACACTAGATCCGGGTTAGGATCTTTCACACATAAGAGCACCCCAACAGATAAGTATAAAGCAAACAAGGCAAACAATTTTAAAGTGATCTAATTCCTAAGGGTACCCCTATTTTATTAAATCCCCAGCAGAGTCGCCAGTTCTGTAACACGGTGGGAGAACTGACTTTAGTTATGTTGCGGATAGCAAGAGTCGCCACCGATTTTTATTTTATCCAAAGGAAAGGCATAAAAGAACAGGAAAGACCTTTTAAAAAAATTTTGGGTCCGGGGGGTAGGTTATGTAAAGGGAAGGTGTTAACACCCTTTACATCCATGGTTATCCATGGGCTCTTAGTTACTTAGCTCACTTTAAAATGTTTTTTGAAATGTGAAGTGTGTGAATAAAAATTTTCTTAAGTATTTTATAATGATCCATGTACGGATATATATAAAACCTTTGTTTTGAAAATTGTTTGAAATGTATGAAGTGTTTGAAATGTTTTGAAGAGTGAGAAAGTATCTAAGAGGAATCTACCCTAAATTAAGTCTTTTATGTTCTTGAATCCTTTAAATGGTAAGAATATCCCTATTATTAAGGAATAGGTAGTCATTACCTTGGATGTATGGGACAAGTGAAGGGACAACTGTTATTTAGGCAACTGTGAGGTGTATAAGCAATTCAAAGGGACTTATCATCTTTATTCGAAAGGGACAAGATCATTACGAAGGCAACATTCGAAGGGACTTGATCTTTTTATCTGTTTAAGGGACTAGATGATGTGAGATGAGGGACTTTGCTTTATACACCCTACTTGACCTTTTGTTTAGGCAACTTGAGAGGTAACCCTTAAGAAGTGAGATGGCGATCCAGGATCGACTTACGTGTGTGAGTGTACCAATTTAAATATTTATCTTAAAATTTAATGAGCTAAATTAATTTTTAAATACAAACATATTTCACTCCCTATTTTACTAACCATAGCATTTAAAATAAATAATAAAAAATTAATACTACAAATATTACATAAGGGATACAATTACATAATAATAATAATTAAAATAAATTAAATAAATAAGAAAAATAAATAATAATTGGGTTAGTAACAATAATAATAATAATAAAAATAATATATAAATAAATGGGGTTAGTAATAATAAAATAAAATAAATATCATATAAAAATAAATAGAATTAGTAATAAAATAAACAAGAATAAAGAGATTAGCATAATAAATTAAAAGTTCAATTTTGATAAACAATTATATATTTTTTTAAGATTTTTAAGAAGAAAAATAAACAATTCATGCTATATACCAATTATTATAAAAATTTAAATTTATATACAAGTTATGAAAAATAATAGTTAATTATGATTAAATAAACATATTATGAAAATAAATTATATTTACAAAATTAAATTAAGAGTTTTAATTATTTTAATCATAATCCAAAAATTATTTATATGCAAGAATTATATTAAATAATAATTATAAACAAATTAAAAAAATATGCACATAATTAAAGTTTATAAATAAATAAATTAAAAGTTATAATATAATTATATTTTTTATAAAAGAAAAAATTATGGTTTGATTATTTAAAGAAAAACATTAGGATTCATTACTTAATATAAACAAAAGTTATAAACAAATAAATAAACAAATAGATTAATATTTACAATTAAGGTTTATAAAAATAAATAAGTTTTATAAAAATATTTTTAGGGTTTTATAAAATATTATTAGAATTAACAATGAATTTAGGGTTTACATGTTTAAAAATAAATAAATAAATAAATTAGGATTAATTATCTAATATAAATTAATTGTGCAAAATTATACAATAATATACAAAAATAAATATTAAATAATTTTTACTAATAAAGTTTAATTTTAAAAAGATGAATCTTAAATTATAGAAAAGAAAATAATGTTGTTAACATTTTATTTTATTATTTAAATTTATTTAACAATAATATAAACAAATAAAATAGAAAAAATGAAAAAAATGAAAAAAAGACTTACCTGGACTGGGATTCGAACCCAGTCCCTGAGCTTTCACCCTCAAGACCAACACACCAACCACTGGGCCACGCACGCGCAGGTGAGAGTGAGAGAACTTCATATTGTTTTATTTTAAATCCTATTGAAAATCATAACAAAACAAACAAAATCACAAAAAGGGCATAGGGGGGATTCGAACCCGGGACCCTCACACAACACACAAGCATTCTTACCATCCAGCCAGAAGGGCGCATCTGATGTATAATCCATAACATGTTATAATATATTAAGTCCTATAATTAAATGGAAAAATAAGAAAAAAGATTGTTGCGCCCAAGGATCGAACCAAGGCCTTGAGCTATCACACATGCATCCCTCACCACTGGGCCAGACGCGTATCTGTGAAATAAGTTAACAAAAACATAATAAAATATTAAGGCAATTATTTGAATTCCATAACGCGCGCCAAGGTCTTCATCTTCAACCTTGGGACCTGCAAATTTTCCTGCGTTTTTACATACACATTTACCTGCGAATTTCTTAACACAGGAAACCTACGAAATTGAAACACCATCAAAACAGTACAATTTCATTAAATTAAGAGTGCAAACAAGGTCCAAAGGTTGTTTAGAATTGATCCACGGTTTTAGAATTCGTTTATATTCATTTAAACGCAAAATCCTAATTTGAAGGTCAAGAACCCTAAAATGGCATCACACGATTCGGCCATGGTTTCTTCAATTAAACCACCCAGAATCCATCACAAGCTTCAACTAATCATGAATCAATAAACAAAATTAGTTTGCAATGCATAAATAAGGAGAATCGAAAATTTCAAAACCAAGAACAAAACGGATTCGGTTTAGGTAATATGCAATGATTTGGATGCTGCAAATGGTTCAAATAGATTCAGTGATATCCATAGAACATGTATCAACCTTCAAATTTCCTTGAAAGAGCCTGAATGATGGAATCCGAATTCAAGTTTTTGGTGATTTTTTTGAAAGTGAAAACTTACTCTTGAGGCAGAAGATTCGTCCCCAATGCATTGTGATGGTTTGCATACTTATAGTTGAGTGAAGCTAGGTCAAAAAATTGGATCATTGTTTGGACTTTTTGATATTTGGAGATTGAAAAAGATTATGACTTAAATTTCATATATTTTTGAATGAGACCTTTCTATTTCAAGATAATCATCATCAATTGTATATCAATTTAATCCAATTCATGTTAATGACCTTCTAGAACCAAAATATATTTTAAATTTTCATATTTGATATTTTATTTAAATTTAAAATGATTTTTAATATAAAAAATCATAATAAATAAAATAAATAAAATAAAATTATGAAAATATCAAATAAATTTCGTGCATGATATCATGGAACACCTTGGGTCACAAAAAGTTCAGCCCATTTAGAAGAATTTGGTTTTAAGACCCTATTTTCTTCATAAACCACCCAAAAATTTCCCAACTTTGCAAGGGCACATATCCTTCAATTTTAATGCTATGAGGGCGTTCTTGGACATTTTGGAAAGCTTGAAGAGTCTTATAACAAACCCCATTGGTTTAATGTCCATATCATTTACCATTCTCAAGTTATGCCCTTTTGAAGTTGTTGACTTTTTGTTGACTTTTTAAAAGGACCTATAATGTCTTAGCTCATACCTTCCAAATGAAGCATTTTTGGGTTTGGCTTGTGAGACACAAAGTTGTAGAGAATTCAATTCATTCAAAATGAGCTTTGGATGGAAAATTCTTGATGAATCATGTGAAAGTTATGGCTGGTCAAAGTTCAGTTGACTTTTCCTGAGGAAACCCTAATTTAGAAACTCCTGATTCTTGATGATCTGAAATCTCCTTGATGAATCATGATCAACCCTTGATATACTTGATGTTGGCAAAAAATCATGAAGTTTGACTTTGATTTGACCACAGTTGACCTCAGTTTGACTTTTAAACTGCTTTGACTGATTTTGACCTATCTGATCATCTGACTGAGCAAACCTTTGAGAAAAGTCTTGAAACTTGTCATGGGGATTCTTAAACACATATAAGATGTTATGAAGCTCACTTTAAGTATTGGAAGTCCATTTAGCCTGATTAAAGTCAAAACCCTAGTTTTGGATGCACTACTTAGGAGGATGCATTGTCTGAGGGAATTGTCAAATCTTCTGACCAATTGTGAACTTTGTGAACCTTGTGAACCTCATAATATGTCTTGTGAACCTTGTGAACCTCATAAGATGTCTTGTAAACTTCATGAACCTCATGAGAGGTATTGTGAACCTTGTGAACCTCATAAGGTGTCTTGTGAATCTTGTGAACCTTGTGAACCTCTTAGCACAGAAAGTCTTGTATTGTGAGGGCAAATTTTGGGGTGCAACACTTGCCATGACATTTTGTGCATCCACATGATTCATAATACATCTTAGGACATATTAGAATCATGTTTGATCATTGCATCTTTCATTTGCCATGTTATAAGTCCATTGCATTTCATAACTTTTCATGTACATTCATGGTTCAAAGCATGCTCCATCTACATCCATTTCCTTGAATGATCATTCTCATGTATTGCCTCATGTTTGTATCATCTCTTAGCATCATTAACATCATGTAAATGTTTCTGACTTTGGTTTGCATCATTACATTTCATCTCATTTGCATTGCATTTCATTTCTTTTACTAACTTTTCAGGTGGTAAGTTGTTTTGAGAAGTGGATTTGCCTTCACTTCTCACAATCTCTTCTCATCTCTTTTGCATCTTTGCTGCATTTTGTATGTGTATTAGAGTGAGCTTGCTCATTCATGTTCATATCTTACTTTCTTTCTTTAAAGTAACTTTTCTTCTTAAGTGAAGCAAGTTGTTCTGCTTCTCTTTGCTTCTTGCACCTTTCATCTGCTTCCTTCCTGGTGATTTCTCTGAAGATCTTCTTTCAAACTTCATTAACCCTAGGAATAACCAAGCATGACAATAATTAGGGTTTTTGATTAGTCCCCCTTTAGTTTTTACCTTTGTGTCTTCTTTGTGTCTCTTTTCTCATCTCATAATCAGGGACTAAACCCTAAAGGCTTCAAGGCTTTGTGATTAAGCTTATGCCTGCATCCTTCTATTAGGATGGAGTGTATAACTTTAATCCTAAGTGTTAAACCCTTAATGTGTTTAAATCCTTTAATTAATTCACCTAATAATCACTAAGACATCAAGCTTGTAACTTGGGCCTTGCATTAGGGTTCTAATTCTTCCTTAACTGGTTAAGAAGGACTAACCCTAGTGTTAATGGACAAGTCCCCCTCAAGTTGTCTTACAAACCATAAAACTCACTTCTTAATCTTATCATTAACTAAAATTCATTTAATAAAGGCTTTGTTTTGTCATGAGGTTAATCCCTAATCATGGATTAAGTTGAGGAGTCTTTCTCAGCTTAAATGTTCTCATCTATTATCCTTCTATTAGGATGGTGTAATGGGTCCATTAAATCCTTGATTATGGCTTAAACTAATTACTTAACACTAAACAAAAACAACAAAAACATCTAAATAATCACAAGTAGGTTAATAATCTTAATCCTACACCATGGTTATTAAGTGTGAGGTGCTTACTTCACATTTAAGGTACTCTCATTACCCCTAATCAGAGGGAGGATGTGATGAGTTTACTAACCCCTTGGTTTAGGCTTAAGCTCATTAACTTATGACAAACTTTCAAAAGCAATAAAAGATTGAAAACACAAAAAACAAACAATAATCGTCTCCTCCAGGATTCTTTTCTCATCCCATTCACTCTTAACCGAGAACTTGCTTCTTCCGTCTAATGCAAGACAGTTTGCACCTGAGCCAGACAGGTCATACACTTGAGCATAGGCAAGCAAGCAATTCACAAGTCAATTTACCTTTCAGTCTCTTTGGGTCGAACTACGGTGTTCTGACTTCCTCATTGCACGAGAGGATACGTAGGCATAACTTAACAGTTATCGAACAAAAGTCTCTGTATATTCCCCCTCTTTCTAGCCTTATTCTTTAAGCCTCATAGTCATGAGCATTTCATTCTTGTTCTTACACTGACACTTCACTTATACACTTCACATTTCTCTTACACTGACACTTGCATTCTTTCCAGCTTTGATACACAAAATTGCACTGACACTACCCCTTTAAAACACAAATCTTTTAAGCGTGGATCTCATCGAGTACGGCGGATAATCTGGGTGCTAATACCTTCCCAGGTTGTAACCAACCCCCTTTCTTAGTCTCCCTGGTTCGCAACCGTCTTATCCATATCTTTCTAGGTTTATGCAGCATTACCTTTCCTTCGGGATAAAAATGCCTAGCTGGCGACTCTATTCGTTCCTTCTCCTTTCGCCGACCGTTCGCGTCTGTACCCTATCTGACCTTGTGTCATTTTGGTGGGAGCGACACTTCCTAATAGAAGGATACAGGCATAACCCTAATCACAAAGTCTTAAAACCTTTAAGGTTTAGTCCTTGATTATGAGGTGAGAAGAGAAGACTCAAAGATGACACAGAGGTAAAAGCTAAATGGGGGACTAATCAATCCCTAATTATTATCATACTTGGAGATCCTAGGGTTAGTGAGGCTTAAGAGAGAAAGAATCTTCAAAGAGCCACCAAGGAGAGAAGCAGATGAAAGGAGAAAGAAATAGAGAGAAGCAAGACAACTTGCTTCACTTAAGAAGACAAGTTGCTTGAAGGAAGAAAGTGGGAGAGAGCATGAATGAGCAAGCTCACTCTAAGGCAAATACAAAATGCAGAAATGATGCAAGAGAGATAAGAAGAGATTGTGAGAAGTGAAGGCAAATTCACTTCTCAAAACAACTTACCACCTGAAAAGTTAGCAAAAAGAAATGCAATGCAATGAAGATGAAATGAATGCAAAGATGCAAACCAAAATCAGAAGCACAACCATGATGTTAATGATGCTAAGAGATGATGCAAACACATGTCAAGAGTTGTGGATGATCATACAAGGATGAGGATGCAAATGAAGCAGGTTTTGAACCATGAAAGTTCATGAAAGTTTATGTAATGCAAAGGATAAAAAACATGGCAAAGGGATGATGCAATGATCAAACATGATTCTAATATGTCCTAAGATGTATTATATGTCATATGGATGCACATAATTTCAAGGAAAGTTCTTGAATGCAAGCATATAAGAGATGGATGCAAATGAAGGCAAGAATTAGGGTTTACATACAATATGCAATGCAAAATTCAAAATCAGAAGCAAATGACAAGATAAAAAAAAATTGAAAATGGGATCAAAGGAACCCTAACCCTACACAAGTTCACTGCCCAAAGGAGGGGACCTAACTCTTAACCTAATGGGAGTTATGATTTTCTCAAGTCAACTAGGGTTTCAAGGTACCTCAAAAGAAAAAATGCACATTAAATTGAAAATGAAAGATAAATTCAAACCAATTTTACCCTAGAAACTACATGCTATGAAGGATGTAATGCAAGAAGAACCACTATCAAACTCTTCATGGTTAGGCAGAATGAATTTTTTCAAGTTAGGATCAAAATATTGCCTTTAAACAACTTTAATTCCAATGAAAATTGTCAAAATAGGTCAAGAACCAAAAAGAAATTTGTTTTGAGAGTTTGATAATGTTTCTAAATGTTTTAAAATGCAATGTGATTTTTTTTTGTGATTTTTAAATACCTAAATGCATTTTTAATTAATTAATTTCCATTAACTAATTAAAAATAAACATTTAAATGATTTAAAAATGATTTTTAATGCAAAAAATGAAAATAAAAATAATTTGGGGTTCTGAAAATTAACAAAAGGTTTGACAAAAAATTTCAGAATTTTTTAATATGTTTTGCTATTTTTAAAAAATTCGTACAAATTAAATACAAAACAAATAAAAATAAAATGAAATTAATGGGAAAATGAGAAAGTCAGCTAATCTAAAGGCCGGGATTTAAACCTAAGGGGGCGGGAATTGACTACGCGCGCTATCCAACGGCCAGAATTCAAACTCACTTAATTATGTCATTAACCCTAATCCTGAGCCCTAATGACTTTCAGATGACCGGAACAGTGTTCCGGTCATCTTCTCCGGCCAATCATTTTTCTATCTCACTCAATACGCATCAAAACTTCATCAAACTCTCCAGAATCAACCCTTGAACATCATTAAACATAAACCCCACAACAAAAACCATTTATTTTTCATGAATCAAGAGAAACAAACAAAATCATTTTTACAGGCAAAGTTTCAGACAATCAGTACATGCTTATTTCTTATCCATTTTCAAATCTAAAAACATCAGAGTGATCAGTGCAAATCATAGAATCATTCTATAACAAGAAATCAAAGTTCTGGAAAAAATGTTCTTGAGCTCACCTGAACTGGAGCTTTCACTTTTGGTACTTTCTGGCCAGGTCTTTGCTTCAAATCAGCTCCACTAATCCTCCTGAAGAGTTTATGATGCTTGGTTGGAGTTTAAATGGCCTCTATGTGAAGTTTGCAGAAGCTCAGGTCAATGGGGGAGGGAAATCGTGTTTTTGATATGGGAGGTTTCAGGGCAAAGTGATGCTTGGGAAATGATCAGAGGGTTATGGTGAGTTATTCTATGGAGTTTGTTTTGAGGTTTGAGGCTTGTGTGATGAGATTCGAAGAAAAATGCATAAGAGAGGATTTTGGTGAATGCTGAGTTATGAGAGGCTTCAGCTTTTGTTGTGTATTGTGTTGAGTTGCTTTTGGTCCATGTATCATGTTTGGATAGGTCAAAGAGTTGTTGGTGGCCTATGGTGATTGGTATGGGCAAGTTGCCAAAATGTCAAAAGTTGTGTACTTGAGGTATGGGCTGGTTTTGCAGCTGGATCTTGGCTTGTCCTGGATCAGCATGGATTAAGGATTTCCATTGAATTAGTCTTGAGGCAATGCAGCAAGTGGATTGAAGCTTATGGGTGGTTTTGCAAATTTGTCCAACTTTGGCCCTTTTGGAAATTCTTGAAGTTCAAGGCACCAAAATGCATAATTCTTGGGCCAATTCTGATCTTTAGAGGTCACATGAGCATTTTGTGAAGTGTTTTGTGCACATTTGAAGCCTTTAGAATGCCTTATCATACCATTTTGCAAAATGCCTCTTTGGTGTAAAACATGAAATTATGTGATTTTTGCCAACTTTGCCAAGCCATAACTTTTGATCTAAAATGAATTAGGATGAGTTCTTGTACTTTTTGAAAAGGGAATGATCCAATCTACAACTTTCATGACCAAAGTTTTTTCATTTGAAGCATTTTTGAATCAAAAAGAGGAGGTTGAAAAACTTTCCCAAAATGGCAAGTTTTCATTACAAGTCACTTTCCCAAAAAGGCAACTTTGCAAATGGCTTGAAATTCTTCAATTTTGTGAACTTCTACCATCTTCTATGATCAAATAAAGATCATACAAAATCAAAATGATGGAGAACACCCTTTGGTTGTGTCATTGGGGGCCTCAGATGCCCTGATTTTGCACTGACTTGCTCAAGAAGTCATCTCCTAATCAGATGCCTTCCCCATTGAATTTCTTCATGAAAATTGATATTCATGATCCTCATATCATATAGAGACCAATAGAAACAAGAATGACCAAAAAATTTGGAGTTATGGCCTCTGAAACCAAAACCCTAATTTTAGGTCATTTGTGCAGTTAAGCCTGGCTTTGCTTCCATGCCTTTCTCAGTTCTTGTGATTCTTTGACTTCCTTGACCTTGTGAGGATATAATATGATGCTTGAACACACATGGACCCCTTTGAAGTGATTGATGACCTTTGGAGTGGCTCAAATGGCTCAGGAAAGGCTCAGATCACAAACCCTAGATGTAGATGACTTTGAAACAATGCAGTGAAGCAAAAGATGCAATATGAGATGCTATGGTTGAACTTATGAACATGAAAAGATCACAAGCCATGGTGAAATGAGTGAGGGAAAATTTGGGGTGTTTACAGATACTGCTTTGGCATTCTCCGAAGAACCTTAGTCGAAAAGGTACTGCTTCGCAAGACCCGAAGAATCTAATGTTGCGGTAAGGATACTGTTCTAGTATCACCGAAGATCCTTGATTATAAGGAATTGCTTCACATGACCTGGAAAATCTTGTACCATTTGTTCGAGATACTGCTTTGGCATTCTCCGAAGAACCTTAGTCGAAAAGGTACTGCTTCGCAAGACCCGAAGAATCTAATGTTGCGGTAAGGATACTGTTCTAGTATCACCGAAGAGCCTTGATTATAAGGAACTGCTTCGCATGACCTGGAAAATCTTGTACCATTTGTTCGAGATACTGCTTTGGCATTCTCCGAAGAACCTTAGTCGAAAAGGTAATGCTTCGCAAGACCCGAAGAATCTAATGTTGTGGTAAGGATATTGTTCTAGTATCACCGAAGAGCCTTGATTATAAGGAACTGCTTCGCATGACCTGGAAAATCTTGTACCATTTGTTCGAGATACTGCTTTGGCATTCTCCGAAGAACCTTAGTCGAAAAGGTACTGCTTCGCAAGACCCGAAGAATCTAATGTTGCGGTAAGGATACTGTTCTAGTATCACCGAAGAGCCTTGATTATAAGGAACTTCTTCGCATGACCTGGAAAATCTTGTACCATTTGTTCGAGATACCGATTTGGGCAATCCCCGAAGATCTTTTTATTTGTTAAAGAACTGCTTCACATGACCCAAGGAATTACACGTTTTGTTAGGATCTTGTCCCCAAAGAAGCTCTAATTCATAAGGGACTTCCTTGTATGACTTAGAGAAGTTTGTTCATCGATTTGAGATACTGCTTTGTTAATATGAAGAATCTCAGACATTCTGTGCAATATACCATCTCATCCTCTTATTTCATTATTGCATTGCATTTCACACCTTCTCAGACAAATTTTGGGGGACTGTTTGTATCTAATTAACCTTCAACCAGAAGTTTGAACACCATGCAGCATGTCAATTTCTTCGGTTTCAAGATAATTAGATAGGGGCATCTGTCATACCCCAAATTTGTCCTACCTTTCTCGTTCCTCGTACTAAGTGGTTAGTTGTTTGGTAATTATGCTCTGAATGATCATCTGGCCTCTGACCATGATTTTCTGACTTGCAAAGCATAGAGGGTTTTTTTTTTTATTTGTAGGTTTTTTGCAAGTGGGCAGAATTCAGATGAAAGGTAGAGAAATATGGATTCTCATTCTTAGGATTACGACTTGAACATTTGTTTTCAAGAGATTATTTGAAAGCCTACTTCAAATTGATTACAAATTTGGCTTCAATGATGTTGAATTATGTCCCAAGGTTATGGTAGAGTGGCGATTAGGGTGAATTTTTTTCAAGATAAGGATATGTTCAAGAAATGTTGGATTTGTTGATTAAAGAGTTCAAGAACAAGATTAAAAGCTAGGTCATAATGGATCTCCATTAGGATTGAGATATTATCATTTGGCTTTATGTTTGCAAATAGGATACAAGGATTTACTCCTAAGCTGAAGGATTTTTATCACATGAACCTAAAATGCTTGGTTCTCAAAAAATGACCAATCAAGATTCAAGGAAAGGGTATTTTATCCTTAAGACGGGTTTTGGGCTCATGATCTAGGTTTGAAGCATTTGTTAGATCAATGGAAGAGTTCGAGTCAAGAAACTCATGGAAGAACCAGTCTATGATCAAAGAGCATGTCCCAATTATAATATGAATGGAAGGTGTGGTAAATAATAAAGATGACACATGATAATATGTCTTGGTTATAAATCTAGTGTCATGATATGATCTCTAAGCATGTTATAATTCTAGTTATCTTGATTACAAAACGCAAGAATGTTTTCAAAGTCCCATGATATGATTTCCAATAAGACAAATAATTTGAAAAAAGAAGTTCAGGTGGTACAATTAACACCAAGCTCTCATGGTACCAGATTTCAACTAATGCTATTACTTGTACCCAAAGGTACAAAATTGTTCTTAAGGTTCAAATAAATCTCCAAGCATGCTGTGATGTTCGACTTGAATAAAGTTCATAAGTATAAGAAGTCTTTCATTTAAAAAAAAACACCAAATTTACAAGGAAAGTATATGAAGTTCATATTACAGAATGCAAAAAGTGTTCAATTTCATTACAAAAAAATCAATCATAGGACATTACACAAACTGACTACAAGTGTGGAAATTAAAAGTTCTGAATCCCGGAATCCCGGATTAACAAGCATGACAGCTCTTGGTGGCTCCATATCCTATTGGTAACACAAAGCCTCCACTTTCCATTTGACCGTTTCCTTTCACAACAAGGCCATGAGGTCATCCTGCCAAGTATGATAACAAGTTATTATCCAACCAAAATGCAAACATCACATAGGCCCTTATCAATACAGAATTCAGAGAAATATATCACAGGGCAAGCAATAGAAGTGGTTCACCATTGCAGAGTTGCATCAGGTTACACAGCCAAATAATGTACGGTTTTTATTTTCCTGGCAGTAAAGACAAATGATTCATAATTCATGCCAAAATCACAAACAGTTGTAACTAAAGTTCTACGGCCATGAAAATTAAGTACGCAGCAACGAAAAGCAATGTTACTGCTTTGCGTCACGATCTCGCTAAACCTCCACACTCCTAAGGCATTCAGCTATGCTACAGGTGACGGTAAAAAAAGCTCCATCCTCATGCTCCAAGATTCAGTGTTATGTCCTCGGAATTCTCGCTGCAATGAATAACAAAGTCATCAATACTATTGACAATATGATTTCGCAAACATGTCATAATTGATGATGAAGTACATATCATTCTAGAAACATATGCGACGGGAAGAAATAAGCAATAAGAAGAAAAGAAGTCAGCAGTAACACAGGGTAAAACCGAAAGAACCATATATCACAAAAGGGATTACAAGCTGCGTATCTCAAGAAAGATTTCATCCAAACAGCACCGGATATCGACAGGTTTCGTACACAGAGTTACGCAATACACTTAACTTTATCTGCTAAAAGGAGGTGTCTTGATGTTTCAAACATTTTCTTACAATCCTGATTTGAAAAAAAAAAAAAGCACATGTCAGTAGAGGATTCTTACAAGATGGATAGAAAACTAGCTACAAGCCGTTTGAGATAAGTGCCAGTTGAGCAATGTTCTACCTGCCAGATAACTTCGCAAAACCAAATAATCACCGGTCGTAACTGATATGTTTCTAAGTCTTCAAATTCCCTGAATTCT
The DNA here is from genome assembly GCA_963966055.1 of Lathyrus aphaca. Lineage (NCBI taxonomy): Eukaryota > Viridiplantae > Streptophyta > Magnoliopsida > Fabales > Fabaceae > Lathyrus > Lathyrus aphaca. The sequence goes on from OZ014520.1 coordinate 507,918,700, forward strand.
CATCTGAAATGCAGAGAAAAGAAAAGAATGAGCAGCTTAGCATTAAAAGAAGATTGATGCCCGACTTCATCATATTCATCGGAAATTTAAAATAAAAGCTAAAGTGAAGATGCCAAGACAAGGCTTCAAATCTTACCTCTAAAACACTAAAATTCACCACTAAGTTTTCATGTTGCCTCGTGTTTTATTTGTTTCCTTCGCATCAAGGTTGATTTTTCGGTTTGCTCCCCTTGTGCCAAGCTAAAACTTGGTAACCATCACCATTCCAAACTAGTTGCCATTTTCACAATAATAATATGCAGAAAACCATAAAAGGGATCAATTCATCATTAAAAGCATGAGCAATAAAAAGTAATGGAGCATCAAAGCAGCAATGTGAGTTCAGTTAGAAATCAGGAAATGATGTGATGTAGGGTAAGTTAGATTTTAAACGATTTGTATCGTATGAGTTCAGCAAGGGAAGAGCATTCAAGAGACGAGTACAAAACCACTTTGAAGGTTGAAAGAGGGCTCCAAGGAATATACGGACCATCAGTTAAATATCTTGGACCAATTCATAACCTTTCAAACCTGCAAGGCATTTGCAAACCGTTAGCAAAGTATGAGTACAAGTTGCATCAAACAACCTCAAGACATCAAGAAAATCGAATTCGTATCAGTCCTGTGGGAATGTTTCCAAGCCTACTAAGTTTTGAAAGTACATGAGCAACAGGTGATGGAATGAGTGCAGTCAAATTAGACCTCCATTGATTGTTCAACTGTGACATATAACAAGAATACAAGGTTAAAATTCACAGCACGCATAATAACATGGAGTCAACATAACTAGTTACCAAGGAATCGCTTATGAATTCAAAAGTTTCAAGCAATTTCAAAGTTCATAAATCGTAAAAAGTAAAACTTACCACAGTTAAAGTTCAGGGCGAAATCCCAGGGACCCCACAAGGCTTCTAGAAGTTGGCTACAAACAAAAATGAATAGCATGAGTCACCAGTGGTCCCCACAGGATCTTGCTGCGAATCCTCTCTAACGGATTGCAGTAGCCAGCTCACAAACCCACCCGAAAATCCTCTCAACAGATTGAAAAAACTCTCACAGCTCACGCGATTTTCGCACAAAAACTCACATACATCAGATCCTCCCAAACCTTCCTATAAAAGGGCCCAATCATTGGCAATGAAAAGGACCACCATCACCTGAAATGAAAATGAAAAGTTAGAATACACAGCAAAAACCCTAAACATCACCAACCCGAGAAGAAACCCTAACGGCTACACATTACTAACACTCAAAGAATCAACACAAAGAAAACCCTAACTATCCTAAGGTTTCATTATAACTTGCTCAGAGCTGATTATTAGAGCTCTCGCAACCATAGCCACAGAGATAGTGACGAGCGGAAAGCGGAAAGACTCAGAAGAAGAAGAAGAAGTGGAAATCGGAAACAGAAGGTGAAGAAGAAGAGGGTTGCGGCTAAAAGAGAAGGAGATATACCTTGGCGCAAATTTGAAGTTGTTGTTCTTCGTCAGAGGTAGTCCTTTCTCACCGATTGATTGTTAATCGTTGTTTTTTTTTGTTTCATGAGAATCGCGTTGGTTCGTGTGTGTCCGATGATCTCGTGCGCACCTCTATAAATTTGTTTTGTAATGAGGGTGATGATACGTTGAAGGCCATGGTTGAGATTTTGAACTTCGCTTATTTTGTTTTGTTATTTGGTGGATTTGTTGTGGCTAGGCGGAGAACTCTATGTTCTGTGCGGAGATGGAAAGTTTTTCTTTTAATAAGTATAGAAGTTTTTTTTTTGAACAATGTGTTCTGATCTTGAAAGTAGTCTTTCAAAGTGATAGGTGTCACGGTTTTTTTTAAGAAAAGCTGAAAGAAGTCTTAATTGTTGCTGGTTTTTGCACTGCCTGAGACGTTGTTGTTTGATTGGACCGAGCAAGCCATTTGCAGTTAGGGTTTTTGCCGTGAACCCCTCTATTCTTTCACAACCGGGTCGAACCCGTTATCCCCCTGGGTCATGGATTGTTTTTCTTTCTCTCCTCTAGGCCCATTAGAAATCTCTCAGTTTTTTTTCTTTTTAAAAAATTAAGATTATTTCTTTAAGTTAAACATTTAAGTTTATGCATATATATATATATATATATATATATATATATATATATATATATATATATATATATATATATATATATATATATATATATATATATATATATATAATATTTTTACAAAGAAATAATTAGAATTCTAATATCTTAGTTAATTTTCTTGTTAAAATCAATTACAATTCCACTTTTAATTGTGTTTTAATTTTCGTATTCTTTGATAAAAAAAGTAATTGCTCGCATACTTTTGTTTTCTATTAGGCCGTGTGTTAATTAATTATCTTGTTCGGATTTATGAAAATTATTCTTATCTTGTGATCTTAAATCGTTAAATAAATTTGAAACATGTACTAATACTAAACTTCAAAAATATATAATTGAATCTTTTGGTCCAACGCCAAATAAATATTCACATACACTTGACCTAGACGTAAGTCGATCGTTCCCCGATTTCCGTCAACCTTACCCATACACTCGCACACAAAGCACGACTTCTCTTGGGATTTCTTACAATGAGCGGTAGTTAATCGATTACATCTAATCGGTTTTCTATGAAGGCTAACATCTTCTGTTAGTACACTTAAAATCGAATTATTTAATTAATCATTCAATATTTTCATAGCAAATTAAACAATTCAAGCGTACTTGATCCACATATTAAACTTATTACGACTAAAAATCTCGAAATTCATTTCATCCAAAGCAAATACTCAAAAGTCATATTATGATAAAAAAAACGAAAGAATGGAATTCTGGAGTCTAGCATTCCTCGAATTCCTGAATGAACTCTCCTGAGGCTCGCTCCATAGGATTCAGTTCATTCGATCTTTCGCGATTAAAACACTTAATTCAACATATCAAAAAATGAAAGAATTGAATTCTGGAGTCCAACATTCCTCGAATTCTCGTGTAAACTCTCCTGAGGCCCGCCCCACAGGACGCAGTTTATTCACTCTTTCATTCTTAAAAAAACCTAATTAACTCAAACATTATTTTCGAAACCGGAACTGTTCCAATCCTTTCTATACTTGCAAAACAAGCTAGCGCTTCAGCCTCCAATAGCGAGCAGACAAGCCAACGCTTAGCAAATAGAACGCGATTAGAAAATCGTTCGTAAACAACAATCAAACTTAGTACCACGAACTACGAGGCTCTGACTTTCCCATTGCATAAGGGAATACGTAGGCACACGGATCTCAATCCTTGCCGAGCACCCTAAGACTAAAATCACCCATTTTTCTTAACATACCGTTTACCATTAAGAAGACATTAATATAAGTTAGTATTCGACTGCAGATTAGACTAAGAGATTCCCATTGAATACAACGGACATGAGAGGTGCTAATACCTTCCTCTTGCGTAACCGACTCCCAAATTCAGAATCTGGTTTCAATGAACAAGTTCATTCTTTTATAGGGTTTATATATATTTCCCTTTTCCTTTATTAGGAATAAATTAAAATTAGGTGGCGACTCTGTCTGTCTATTTTTTCCGCGTCTTTCGCGAGGATCGTATTTTTCGAGGTACGACATTTATCTCTCATGATAATTTGGTTGTATTCCTTGATTTTGTTGTATTTTGACCCACCATGGGAACTTGTTTGTAATCATAAACTATGTATCTTTTTATTTGTAATATATGGTTTATGTATTACTTGGGTTTATCTCTTGGGCTTCATTTCTCTCCAACATCCTCATTCCTAGAGGTCTAGAAGGTCAAAACCAAAGAACCAAACCGGATACCCTTGGAAGACAAATAGACATATTGCATTGCATACTAACCTTATTCTTTGTTTTGTAGGTATTTTTGTTGTTGTTTTCTCACTTTGCTGTTGTTTCAGGAAACATTGCTCGAAGGAGAGTTTTCCCCATCAACAGAGTTCACCGGTATCCTACAAGAAACAACCTTCCGAGCTTACAGATGGACCAAGTTCAGCAAGATTTGACTGACGTGAGAACTCAGATGGCTAATGATAGGAATGAGATGAGGGCTCAGATGAACCAGTTCATGGCAGTAATGACTGGGTTAGCCCAAAGCCAAGAAAGATTAAGAGAGTTGGTCGAGCGGCAAACTCCAGAAGATAACCATCCAGGCACAAGAGGTACTAGCAACAATGATCACGTGCAGCCACATACAGATCCTCCAGAGTTTGGACCTCATCTCAATCCGTAAGTCAATGCTATCAGGAATACCCAAGGAAATACTAGAGGTCGTGCCTTGCAAGAGAACCCTCAAGAGGAACAGTTTACAGTAATTAGTGTTGCGGATGAAGCCTATGATCGTCGTCTGGACGAAATAGCAGAGAAGCTGAGATCTTTGGAATCCCAAAACTCTTTGGGTTTTGATGTAATGGACATGGGTTTAGTTGAGGGAGTCAGGATTCCTCACAAATTCAAGCCTCCATGCTTTGAGCGATATAATGGTACCTTTTGTCCACGTACTCACCTGCAATCCTTTCTGGGGAGATTAAAGGCTTATACCATGGACGAAAAGTTGTGGATGTTCTACTTCGAAAACAGTCTGACCGGGGCATCCTGTGAATGGTATTCTCACTTATCCAGAGCAACAGTCAGAAACTGGAAGGATTTGGTTGAAGCTTTCATACGCCAGTATCAATATAACTTGGACATGGCTCCCAACAGGACTCTCCTAATGGGTATGTCACAGTCTTCAAGAGAAAGCTTCAGGGAATATGCCCAAAGATGGATACAACTTGCTGCTGCTGTCCAGCCTCCAATGTCTAAGAGAGAAATGGCCGACATGTTTATGAACACCCTACAGGGAACATACATTGACAAACTTGCTGCTTTCTCGTCCACCAGCTTTGCAGATGTAGTCATAGCTGGTGAGAGAATTGAGAGTCTGCTAAAGTTAGGCAAAATTTCAGATAACGGTGCTAGTTCCAGCAACGCAAGGAAACCTTTATCAGGACCTCGCAGGACAGGTGAGACCAACTCAGTGCATACAGGCAGAGGTAGACCTCAATACATGCTAAGATCAGTAGCTGATGTCACCATTCCAGCCCCAGTACCTCAACAACAGTATCCTCTACAACCATAACACTTTCCACCGTAACAACAGAGATCTTACAACAATAACAATCAACAACAACGTCTGTTTCAACAAAGGACTTCACAAATCAACAGGGTTATTGATCCCATTCCAATGCCCTATGATGCCTTACTTCCACAATTGTTAAAGCTCAACTTGATTGAATTGAGGACTCTGGCTCCACCAGACCCCCAGAACCTTCTAAGAAACTATGATGTTAATGCCCGGTGTGCCTTCCACTCAAATGCACCTGGCCATACTACAGAGAAGTGCAGAGCCTTGCACATGAAGGTTCATGATCTGATTGATTCTAAGGCAGTTAACTTTGCACCTACTCCAAGTGTTACCAAGAATCCTATGCCTAGCCATGGTGGGCCTAGGATAAATGCTATTGAGGATGATCAACCAATGAACCTAATTGACAATGTTGCAAGCATTCAGACACCTATGGCCGAGGTTAAAGCCCAGCTTTTAAAGTGCCAAGTGTTCCCGGGTTGTGAAGCCCATTGTGAAGTTTGCAAAACTTCTATCAACGGTTGTGCAAATTTGAAGACTGGTATCAATAATCTTATCAAGGAAGGCACTTTACAGATCACTTCAACAGTTCAAGCTCCTTCAACATCAACAACCATTCCTCCTACGACACCAGCACACATCATTCCATCAGATGCAACATATATCACTTCTACAACTTCAACAACAATCATTCCAACATATTCTTCTACAACATCAACAACCATCCTTTCTTCAACTTCAACAAACATCAGTTTAACATATCCTTCTACAACAACAACAACCATCAATGAAGATATTTCCATAGTTACCATTTACTATGATCTTGCAACGATCCACGTCCCAGATTCTTTCAACAACTCATATCAACATCAGCAACATTCATCACCAACACCATCTCCGGTCAGATCTACTGTCACAATTTATTATGAACCTCAGACTGTCTCAATTCCCTCTTCCGCAACAATCAGTTCGGTTACTATCACGGTACCAGGACCGGTTCCATATGACAGCAGCAGTGTCGTGCCTTGGCACTATGGCTCAGATTTGTATTGCGATGGAAAGAAAGTCACTTTCGACACTTCTACACCACAAATTGATAATGTGGGGGGAGGCGGAGGCTTCACCTGAAGCGGACGTCTCTTTGCCTCACAATTCCAAAGAACTAATGCTGAAGCAGAAGCTTCTGCCAAGGCTAAGGGCAAGAGTGTGGTTCCTGAAGAGCCTATTCCCAAGGAAACTTAGAAGACATCCTTTGACCAGGATGTAGACGGGTTCATGAGAATAATCAAGAAGAGTGACTATAAGGTTGTGGACCAGCTCCATCAGACCCCCTACAAAATCTCTATTCTATCACTGCTGATGTGTTCCAAATCTCATAGGAATGCACTTCTCAAAGTCTTGCACACAGCTTACGTGCCAGAAGAGATTACAGTTAATCAGCTAGAAATGGTGGTTTCTAATGTCAATACTAGCCATGGGCTAGGGTTCACCGATGTTGATCTAACTACGGAGGGCCGCAACCATAATAAGGCTATGCACATTACCTTGGAGTGTAAAGGAGATGTTCTCTCTCACGTCTTGGTTGACACTGGGTCAAGATGGAATACGATGGTCTCGCATTGCGTCCAAGTAACCTGGTAGTAAGAGCCTTTGACGGCTCTAAAAGATCGGTTCTTGGGGAAATTGAGCTACCTATGGTGATTGGCCCATAGATCATCAAAACTGTCTCCTACATGATGGACATTCAGCCTGCATATAGCTGTTTGTTGGGTCAGATATGGATTCATGCCGCTGGCGCTGTAACGTCGACCCTTCACCAGAAGCTGAAGTACGAATGCGAAGGTCAAATCATCACTATCTGTGAGGAAGAGGATGTCTTTGTCAGTCATCTAGCTACTTACAAATATATTGAGATGGACGGAGAGATCCATGAGACAATGAGCTAAGGGTTTAAGGCCCTCAATGTCAATGAAGTAACAACTGAAGTGTCTGGTACTTCAATCTCCTCTTATAAGCAAGCTCGGAAGGTTGTTGAAGACGGGAATGCCCAGGTTTGGGGCAAGCTGCTGCAAGTTCAGATCAAGGAAGACAAGTTTGGGTTGGGTTACAAACCATCCCGACAGGTCCAAGAGGAGGCTGCTGAAGCTCCCAAATTTGTCAGTGGGGGGATGCTAACCCCGGATGCAATCAACAATGTGGAAGACGAGGCTGAAAGTGACTTCAACCTGGAGAGTTGGATTCGACCAAAGGTCCCAGGCCAGCAAGTCCTTAACTGGTCTTCCCAGGAAATTATAAGGATTACTTCTGCAGAGTAATTATTATTTCATGTTTAAGCATGAATCAAGTCCTACATCTTTCCCAAGGTGTCAGGACTCATTTTGTAATAGGGCCATATTTGTATTTTGTGCAAATGAATGATTAATGAACAAATGGACATCTTTTGCAAACAATCTTATTTTGTCGCTCACTGTCTTTCATTTTTATTTTCGCACAAAGCAATAAATGGAAATGTTTTCAAAATAATAAATTCCATTCACATTTTATTCTAAACAAGATTAAAATCAATCACTAAAATGAACAAATATCAACCCTTGCAGAGATAATCCTCCAGATTGCACCGACAACAGCACTGTTATGACCTTGTATGACTTCGACAATCCAATTAATCAAGCAGATGAAGGGGTTGATGAAAACTATGATTTGCCTAAAGAGTTGGCTAGGTTGTTGAGGCAAGAGGAAAAAGTGATTGCTCCTCATCAGAAGGAGGTTGAAACTATCAATCTTGGTACCGAGGAAGAAGTGAAAGAGGTAAGGATCGGGGCCAGTCTGCAAGTTCCGGTATGCTTTGTTGACATCTTTGCTTGGTCCTATCAAGATATGCCGGGTCTAGATACAGACATTGTCATGCACAGATTTCCATTGAGAGAAGATTTTCCTCCAGTCAAACAGAAGCTACGCCGTACTCGCCCATATATGGCCATGAAGATTAAAGAGGAAGTACAAAAGCAGTAGGACGTCGGTTTCCTCGTTGTAACTAGTTACCCACCGTGGGTTGCTAATATTGTACCTGTGCCTAAGATGGATGGCAAGGTGCATATGTGTGTGGATTACCGGGATCTGAACAGAGCTAGCCCGAAAGATGATTTCCTATTACCTCACATTGATGTATTGGTGGATAACATGACTCAATTCTAGGTATTCTCTTTCATGGACGGATTTTCGGGATATAATCAGATTAAGATGTCACCTGAAGACATGGAGAAGACAACTTTCATCACACCTTGGGGCACGTTCTGCTACAAGGTAATGTCGTTTGGTCTGAAGAACGCCGATGCAACATATCAACGGGTTATGGTAACATTATTCCACGATATGATCCACAAAGAAATCGAGTGCTATGTGGATGATATGATTGCCAAGTCCCTTACAGAAGAAGATCATCTGGTGAATTTGCTGAAATTGTTTAAGCGTCTGAGGAAGTATCAGTTGAAGTTGAACCCCAACAAGTGCACATTCGGGGTGCGTTCCGATAAGCTGCTGGGTTTTATTGTAAGTGAAAAAGGAATTGAGGTTGATCCCGACAAAGTCAAAGCTATTCAGGAAATGCCCTCACCCAAGACTAAGAAAGAAGTTCGAGGGTTCTTAGGTAGATTGAACTACATCTCAAGGTTCATATCTCATCTTACTGCAACATGCGAACCCTTGTTCAAGCTGTTAAGGAAAGAACAAACAGTCAGGTGGAACGATGATTGTCAGAGCGCTTTTGACAAGACCAAAGAATACCTGCAAGAACCTCCAATTCTCATGCCTTCGATTGAAGGAAGACCTCTAATCATGTACCTGACAGTATTAGAAGAGTCAATGGGGTGTGTTATGGGCCAGCATGATGAGTCTGGTCGAAAAGAGTATGCAATATACTACCTAACCAAAATGTTTACCAACTGTGAACAACATTATTCACTGCTCGAGAAAACTTGTTGTGCTTTAGCATGGGCTGCTCGCTGACTAAGTCAATATATGTTGACTCATACTACCTTGTTGATCTCAAAGATGGATCCAGTCAAGTACATATTTGAGAAGCCAACACTTACCGAAAGGGTTGCAAGATGGAAAATGATTCTGACAGAGTATGACAATCAGTACACATCTCAGAAGGCCATCAAGGGCAGTGTATTGTCGGACTATTTGGCTGAGCAACCCATTGATGATTACCAGCCTATAAGATTTGATCTCCCTGATGAAGACATCATGTTCTTGAAAGCAAAATATTTTGAAAAGCATGTTCACACTGAAGGGCCTGATCCAGAAGAAATATGGACTATAATGTTTGATGGGGCAGTTAATTGCAATGGTCGTGGAGTTGGTGCAGTGTTTATTACACCCAAGGGAGTTCATATGCCTTTCTCAGCAAAACTCACCTTTGCCTGCACTAACAACAAAGCGGAATACAAAGCTTATATCATGGGTCTTGAGGAAGCCATTGACCTCAGGATCAAAACCTTGAATGTATTCGAAGATTCAGCTTTGGTAATCAATCAGACCAACGACAAATGGTACACTCATCAGGAGCATCTAATTCCCTACCATGACTATACGAGGAGATTATTTGCCTTCTTCAGCACAGTTAAGCTTGAATACATCCCTCGAGATGAGAATCAGTTTGCAGATGCTTTGGCTACCATTTCATCCTTGATTAACGTACAGACTGCCAATTATGTGCCTCAGATTTTTGTATCCAGACTGGACAGACTGGCATATGTGTTCTCTGCGGACACTGTCACTAACAACAAGCCTTGGTTCCATGACATGAAATGCTTCTTGGAAACTCAGACATACCCACCTAGGGCATCATCAAATGATAAGAAGACATTAAGAAGGCTAGCTGGCATTTTCTTCCTCAATATTGATGGCTCTTTTTACAAGCGAAACTTCGACATGGTATTGCTTAAATGTGTTGACAAGAAGGAAGCTGACCTCCTGTTGCACGAAGTACATGAAGGTTCTTTCGGTACCCATGCTGGAGGACATGCAATGGCAAAGAAATTGATAAGATCGGGTTACTACTGGATCACAATGGATGCAGACTGTTGTGCTTATGCCAGAAAATGCCACAAATTCCAGATCTACGCGGATAAAGTGCATGTGCCTCTGAATCCTTTGAATGTAATGTCTTCACCTTGGCCCTTCACCATGTGGGGCATTGATATGATTGGAAAGATTGAACCGACTACTTCAAATGGTCACAGATTCATCCTGGTAGCCATTGATTACTTCACCAAGTAGGTTGAAGCAGCTTCGTATGCAAATGTCACCAGGCAAGTGGTAGCTCGATTTCTGAAAAGGGATATCATCTGTTGATATGGAGTTCCCGAACGAATCATTACCGATAATGGTTCCAATTTGAATAACAAGATGATGGCAGAACTTTGCCGGGACTTCAAAATTCAACATCACAAATCTTCTCCTTACAGGCCAAAGATAAATGGTGCTGTTGAGGCCACTAACAAGAATATCAAGAAGATTGTGCAGAAGATGGTAATCACCTACAAAGACTGGCATGAAATGCTACCATTTTCTTTGCATGGGTACCGAACCTCCATCAGAACGTCTACTGGGGTAACACCTTATCAACTTGTGTATGGTATGGAAGTTATCCTGCCTGTTGAACTTGATCTACCCTCCTTACGGGTAATGATGCATGTGAAACTGGATGAAGCAGAATGGGTCCGGTCTCGGTACAATCAACTGAATCTGATTGAAGAGAAAAGATTAGCTGCCATTTGTCATGGGCAGTTATATCAGAAGCGAATGAAGAAAGCCTTCGATCAAAAAGTCAGATCTCGGGAATACCAAGTGGGAGAGCTTGTTCTGAAGATAATTCTTCCTCCTCATACAGACCACAGGGGCAAGTGGACACCAAACTATGAAGGTACCTACGTGATAACTAAAGTCTTCTCGGGTGGGGCACTGATGCTCGCAACCATGGATGGTGAAGACTTCCCGTCTCCTGTGAATTCAGATGCAGTTAAAAAATACTTCGCATAAAATGAGCCGTTGGACATAAAAATAGAATGTGAGTCCAGGCAAAAATAGGGCATCCCGGCGAGTCAAAAACAGAATAAAAGACTCGGAAAAAAATAAGGGAAAAGTTAAGAAAAATGTACATCCGCTGAGTTGAAAAGCCACATCGGACAGCTCAGGCAAAAATGGGTATCCCGGTGGATTGAAAACTCGAAAGGGAGATCCACGCAAAATCAGGGAATAAGCGAACAACTGCATTCTGAATTCGTCTGTATCACTCATGGCAAGCTTCGAAAGGGTAAAGCGTCAGTCAGAACCAACCTCCTTCAGAAAGAAAGATAAGAAGAACGTCAAGGTCATACAGGTCATAGCAAAGGAAGCTCACTGGAGCATCAAACTTCAACATTGCCAACACTTTTATTTTCTCAATTTACAGCAATCTCCCCCTTTCGGGGATTCGCTTCTCAACTGTACTTACCTATTCAGTGCACACAAATCAATAAAATCAGACGTTTTAGTCACACTTTGTTCTGTACATTTTTGTTTCGTTTGCAAAATGTCCAATGTTCATAATACAACACTTGCATAAAACATATGAGACATTTTAATAAATTCTTATAGGAAATATGTTGCTCTCAAGAAAATCTAGCTCATATGACGGAATCCAGTTAAGGATACCTCGGGACACTTGTGCGTTTTCTTTTGTCTTAACAGGTTGCAGGTACTCAAGATAGGCAATCATTCGCAACATCGGGCATATCAAGCATTAAATCCCCAGCATACTACTTCCCAGAAGTTACCTCCTCTCCAAGCGGGACCTCCCGAGCAATGACTGACAATGCCTCCACAGCAAAGTGGTCATAGAACTTTCTATTCCCCATCAGAATTGTCAGATTTCTCTCACCCTCAGCAGAGTTGGCGCAATTGATTCCCCACAGAGTTGCCTCCCCCAGTAGAGAAATGCCGGAAACACATCCCCAGCGGAGTTGTTGAAACTTCCTCCTCCCCGGCTGAGTTCTCCCTCTGGACAGATCAATCAATGATCTCTATCCCCAAGTTGAGTTCCCCTTCAAGACAAATCGCCCAAAGATCTTTCTCCCTGCAGGATCCGAATCTCGGATCGGGTTTCTCATTTGCATAACCATAGCATTCGCATCATATTCACCAAATAAGCGTAGCATTCCGTCTGGTACGGAGCATTACAGCAAAAATCAAACATTTGCATGATCACAAGACAGGTTCGAGCCAATCACTTGGAAATACCATCATCACCTCACCAGCAATATACAAAACTTATCCCCTGCAGATAAGAGACAAGACATCCCCTTTGCACTCTCAAACACAGATGCCTGTTCATATTTATATATGCTCTTTTCGACACTCGTCAGTGTCATCTTATCCCCCGCAGGTTGCCAGAATACCTTCTACATTCTAAATACAAATATTTGTTCATGTTCTTTTCGGCACTCGTCCATGTCGTACTTCCCCAGCAAGTCAAAAAAACACTCATCCGTGTCTTGCACATATGTCCTCAGCATATCACACTCGTACATACTTATACACAACCCTCTGATACTCGCCTGTATCTTGTATATATCACTTCCCCAGCAGATTCAACACTCGTCCGTGTTCCTTGCTTAACCGATTGATACTTGTTCATATCATCATCCTTAAACACGTGTCAGCGTTTGCTTCTATCGATACTTGTCCGTATCATAGTCCTAAGGATGCTCGTTTGCATCTTTAGTCTATACACCCTGTCAAACACTTATACCTTTTATTTCAAAGCGTAAACACTCGTTCGTGTTTACCATTCCCCAGTAACCCGCCAACAAAACAGATTTCCAATCCGGCATTCGTCCTATGTCGTGATATTTTTGGCAGCCGACCCCTTCCAGGTGATCGTCCTTCACCTTTGGATAACCATCCCTCATCCTTTCCCCAGTGGAATCCCCATTGTTGGAACTTTCTATCCGACATTCGTCCTATGTCGTGATATTTTTAGCAGCCGTCCCCTGCTAGGTGATCGTCCTTCACCTTATGATGACCGTCCCTCACCATTTATCTGATGGCCATCCCCATCGTTGATCTTGTTATCCGGAATTCGTCCTATGTCGCGATAATCCCCAAGAGCAGTCGTACCCTGCTAGTTGATCGTCCTTCACCTCTTGATGATCGTCCTTCATCATGCTTACCTGATGGCCGTCCCCCATCGTTGATCTTTTCTATCTGACATTCGTCCTATGTCGAGATAAAAAGCAGTCGTCCCTGCTAGGTGATCAACCTTCACCTTTGATGACCGTCGCTCATCAAAATTTTCATTTATTCTTTAAACTCGATGGTCGTCCCTATCGTGGTCCCTTTTCCTTTTCCTGGTGATCGTCCTTCATCATGCTTATCCGATGGCTGTCCCCATCATTGTTTACTTTACTTTCCAGCCTAATGGCCGTCCCCATCAGTGCTTTCCTCATCCTTTCCCCAGTGGAATCCCCATTGTTGGAACTTTCTATCCAACATTTGTCCTATGTCGTGATATTTTCAGCAGTCGTCCCCTACTAGGTGATCGTCCTTCACCTTATGATGACCGTCCCTCATCATTTATTTGATGGCCGTCCCCATCGTTGATCTTGTTATCCGACATTCGTCCTATGTCTTGATAATCCCCAAGAGCAGCCGTCCCCTGCTAGGTGATCGTCCTTCACCTCTTGATGATCGTCCTTCATCATGCTTACCTGATGGCCATCCCTTATCGTTGATCTTTTCTATCCGACATTCGTCCTATGTCGAGATAAAGAGCAGTCGTCCCCTGCTAGGTGATCGTCCTTCACCTTTGATGATCGTCGCTCATCAAATATTTCATTTATTCTTTAAACCCGATGGTCGTCCCTGTCGTGGTCCCTTTTCCTTTTCCTGATGATCGTCCATCATCATGCTTATCCGATGGTCGTCCCCATCGTTGCTTACTTTACTTTCCAGCCTAATGGCTGTCTCCATCAGTGCTTCCCTCATTCCTTTAATCCCCATAGAATTTTATTTCCTTACCCGATGGCCGTCCCTGTCGCGGTTTCTTTATTTCCCAGCATGATGGTCGTCCCCGTTATTGCTTTGCTTACCGTTTTACCCCTAGCAGTCGTCCTCTGCTCGATGGTCGCCCTCCATCTCTTTCATTTGAAATTCAATTTATACTACCTTTTACAATTTATATCCCTTTTCTTCTTCTCCCCAGTGAGTGCAAATTTCAGACTGTCTTTGGTATTCAACCACAAGTTATCTTGTTTATCTGTTAAGCCAGGTGCTTACACCCTTCACAACTAACTCATGCTTGAATAGGGGCAGCTGTAAACACGCCAAATTTTCCCTCACTTTTTCTCACACCATGGCTTGTGATCTTTCATTTTTGCATAAGCATAGGCATTACATCTCACTGCATAGTTTCATTTTATCTGCATCTAGGGTATGTGATCTGAACAATCCAAGAAGTGATCTGAGCCATCCCAATGGTCTTGAAGCTTCCCAAGAGGGTTCATGTGTGTTCCATGATCATAATATTCTCCCCAAAGTTCACAAAAGTCAAGAGATCACAAATAATGGCAAAGGCATAAAGGCATACTGAAGATTTCCTACACATATGACCTAAAATTAGGGTTTTGGTTTCAGAGGCCTTAATCCCAATTGTTTTGGTCATTATTGTTTCTAATGGTCTCAATATGTTATAAGGATCATGTGTACCAAATTTGATGAAGAAATTCACTGTGGAAGTCATCTGATCATTGGGTAACTTCTTGAGCAAGTAAAGTCAAAATCAGGGCATCTGAGGCCTCCACCAAGGGTACCAAAGGGTCCCATTCATCATTTTGAGTCTATATGGTCTTTATTTGATCATTTAAGTGGTTTTAAGTTCAAAAAGTTGAAGAATTTTGAGCTAAATGCAAACTTGCTATTTTTGGAAATGACTTGTAATGGAAACTTTCCATTTTGGGAAAGATTTTCAACCTATTCTTTCATGACCAAAAATGCTTCAAATGAAAAATTCCTTGGCATGAAAGTTGTAAATTATGTCTTCCCATTTTCAAAAAATACAAGAACATGTCTTGATTCATCCTAGAACTCAAGATATGGCCTTTCAAAGTTGGCAAAAATCCTATAATTTTCAAGTTCATGCCAAAGAGGGAATTTTGCAAATTCAAGTTTCAAGCCATTTCATGACCTGTAATTGATTTCTAAACATCACAGAAACATAGTGCAATACATTTAGACCAGAATTGTGCCTTGGATTGCAAATTTCATCAAACCATTTTCACAAAATTCTCAAAGAGGGAAAGTTGCAAAAACCTTGGAAACTCTTCATCCACTTGTTACAACTCATGTAATATGATCATATGGCCATCCTTGATGCAAGATGAGGCCAAGACAGCCCTTGAAGAAGCTCTGACTCGTGCCATACCTCCAAGTACACAAAATTGACTTTTTTTTGCAACTTTGCCCATACCAATCAAACTATGCCACTACCAACTTTCTAACCAAACAAGACATCACATACAAGCCTCATGGACCTCATTTCATATGATCTTGGAGCCTGAAACACAACACAACTCAGATTGTACAAAAACTTGCAAAAACTTCATCTCTTTGATTCTCTCAACACAAGCCACAAACCTCAAAACTCTTTGTACCATTCAATCATACACATCATAAGGATCACAAAGCACCCATTCCCATGACCTGAAAACCCCCATAACCAAAACATGATTTCTGCCTCAGCAGAGTTGAATCTCCAAAACCAGCCATTACAAACTTGTCTCAAGCATTCCAGAAGTCTAAGGGGATCCATTGGAGTGATTTTGCATCAAGGAAAGGTCCAGAAAGCTCAGAATCTCAAAGCTTCAACTCAGGTAACCTTCAAGAACATTTTTTCCAGAAGCTTTATTTTAAGTTCTTAAACGATTCTATGTGTTCCCCTGAGCATGCTGATGTAATTTGTTTTGAAAATGGTTGAGAATTGAGAATGTATGAAGCTTCTGAAAATTTTCCCGTAAAACTTGTTTGATTCGATTCTCTTTGTATGTGAAAAATAAATTGTTTTTGTTACTTGATTCTTGCTTATTGATGTTTAGGGAGTGATTCTGGAGTTTTTGGGAAGTTTTCATGGCCTGGGGAGAGAGTTAGGTTTTTGTTTCGCCGGAGAAGATGACCGGAGCTTGCTCTGGTCACCTGAATGTCATTAGGGTTCTGATTAGGGTTTAGGGATCAGTTTGATTGGTGGCCCTTGGATCTAAGCTTAGTGTGCATTTGGAGGGCCAGGATGCATCCACTTAACTTTAATCCTTTAATTAAATTAATTAATTAGGTTTAATTAGTAAAAATTCCAGAATGAATCTCATCCATCCAATAGCGCGCGCAGTCAATTCCCTCCACCCAAGTTTGAATCTTGAGCCTTGGATCAGCATACCTTTCATTTAAATCAATTTTATTTCATTTTAATGCTTTTCTTTTGTATATTTTATTTAAAATATCAAAACCCATCAAAAAATTCTCATATTTCGCATTTCTGATCCAAATAATTTTCTTAACCTAAATTTTTTTTTTTTTTTGCATTTAAAAAGTATTTTTAAAATATTTAAATGTTATTTTTAATTAATTAATGGATTTTAATTAATTAAAAATGCATTTAGGTTTCTAAAAAACACCAAAAAATTCATGAACCATTCCAATACATTTAGAAACATTTTCAAATCATCATACAAATTTCTTTTTAGGTTTGATCATAATTTCACAATTTTCTTTGAATTAGGGTTCTTAAAAATCACATTTTCTAACCCTAATTTGAAAAATTCACTTCTGCCTAACCATGTGTCGCTCCCAAAGATTTGCATCCCGGTACAAGCGCGAACGGTCGGCGAAAGGAGAAGGTGGAGTGAACTGAAATGAGTCGCCAGCTAGGCATTTTTATCCCGAAGGAAAGGTAATGCTGCATAAATCTAGAAAAAGATGGATAAGACGGTTGCGAACCAGAGAAACTGAGAAAGGGGGTTGGTTACAACCTGGGAAGGTATTAGCACCCAGATTGTCCGTCGTACTCGACGGGATCCACGCTTAAAAGATTGTGTTTAAAGGGGTAGTGTATGTGCTATCTGTGTGCAAAAGCTGGAAAAGAATATACAAGTGTCAGTGCAAGAAAGATGTGAATTGCTCATGAACTGAGGCTTAAAAGAGAATGCTGAAAGAGGGGGAAGACACAAAGACTTTTGTTCGATAATAGTTAAGTTATGCCTACGTATCCTTGAGTGCAATGAGGAAGTCAGAACACCGTAGTTCGACTCAAAGAGACTGGAAAATAAATTGACTGGGAACTGCTTGCTTGTCTATGCTCAAGTGTATGACTCGTCTGGCTCGAGTGCTAACTGTCTTGCATTAGACGGAAGAAGCTAGTTCTCGTTTGTGAATGAAGATGATGAGAAAAGAATCCCGAAGGAGACGATTATTGTTTGTTTTTGTGTTTTCAATCTTTTATTGTGTTTGGTGTTTGTCATAAGTTAATGAGCTTAAGCCTAAATCAAAGGTTAGTAAACTCATTATATCCTCCCTTCGATTAGGGATAATGAGAATACTTTAAGTATGAGATAAACATCTCAACTTAATTACCACGATGATGTAGGATTAAGATCATTAACCTACTTGTGATTATTTAGATGATTTTGAGTTTTTGTTTAGTGTTAAGTAATGAGTTTAAGCCATAATCAAGGATTAGTGAACTCATTACACCATCCTAATAGAAGGATAATAGATGAGCACACTTAAGCTGAGGAAGACACCTCAACTTAATCCATGATTAGGGATTAACCTCATGACAAAACAAACCTTTATTAAAGTGGATTTTAATTAAGGGTGAGATTAAGAAGTGAATTTTATGATTTGTAAGACAACTTGAGGGGGACTTGTCCATTAACACTAGGGTTAGTCCTTCTTAACCAATGAAGGAAGAATTAGAACCCTAATGCAAGGCCCAAGTTACAAGCTATTGTCTTAGTGATTATTAAGGTGGATTAATTAAGAGGTTTAAACAAATTAAGGGTTTAACACTTAGAATTAAAGTTATACACTCCATCCTAAGAGAAGGATGCAGGCATAATCCTAATTACAAAGTCTTAAAACCTTAAAGGTTTAGTCTCTAATGATGAGGTGAGAAGAGAGACACAAAGATAAAAGCTAAAAGGGGAACTAATTAGAACCCTAATTATTTTCATGCTTGGATGTTCCTATGGTTTGTGAGGCTTAAGAGAAATCTTCAGAGAAGCCACCAATGGAAGAAGCAGATGAAAGGAGGAGAAGCAGAAGAAACAAGTTACTTACTTCACTGAAGAAGATAAGTAACTTGGAGAAAGAAAGTGAATGATGAACATGAATGAGCAAGCTCACTCTAAGGAAAAGAAAAATGCAGCAATGATGCATATGAATAAGATGAAGAGAAATGAGAAGAGAAGGCAAATTCACTTCTCAAGTTACTTACCACCTGAAAAGGTTAGCATAAGGAAAGAAATGAAATGAAGCATATGCAAAGGTGAAAACCAAAACCAGAAGCAAACACATGATGCAAATGATTCCATGAGATGATACAAAGGCATACAAAGTGTTATGAATGTTCATATGAGAGATTGGATGCAAATTAAACATGCTTTGAAGTATGAAAACACATGCATGTTTATGAAATGAAATGGATGCAAAGCATAGAAAATGCATAAATAAATGATCAAGAAATGTTCAAGCAATGTCTTAAGATGTATAAGATGGCATACACGTTCTTAAAATGTCATGGCAAGTTCACATGTTCATGCAATGCAATGTAAGATGCAAGTATGGATGCAAGATTAGGGTTACATGAAAGGATGAGTATGCAAATGTCAAAAATAGAAGAAAATCACATGATAAAAAATTGCAAATGAACTCAAAGGAACCCTAACCCCATATGATATCACACCCCAAAGGAGAAGGTCTTACTCTTAACCTAAAGAAAGTTGTGAATTTTCTAAGTTAACTAGGGTTTTTTTTGGTACCTTAAGAGGGAAAATGCAAATCAAATGGAAAATGCAAGATAAATTCATGAAAAAATTATCCTAGGAACTACATGCTATATGGAAAACAATGCAAAAAGAACCATTGTCAAACCCTTCATGGTTAGGCAGAAAAGAATTTACAAAGTTAGGGTTCCAAAAAGGGAATTTTATGAACCCTAAATTCAAGGAAAATGTCAAAGTTGGATCAAAACCAAAAAGAAATTTGTATGAATGGTTTGACAATGTTTCTAAATGTCTTAAGATGCAGTGTGAATTATTGTGTGATTTTTGGAAACCTAAATGGTATTTTAATTAATTAATTTCCATTAATTAATTAAAATAAACATTTAAATATTCTTAAAATGATTTTTTAATGCAAAAAATAAAAATAAAAATGTTTTTGGGTGGAGAAAAATATTTGAAATTAAAATGCAGAAGAAAATATTTTTTGGACTTTTCTAAGTATTTTAAATATAATGCACAAAATAAATGCAATTTAAATGAAATAAAATGAATTTAAATAAAAGTAGGACAATCCAAGGGACCAGATTCAAACTGGGGGGTTGCTTTGACCAGCGCGCTATCTAAGGGTCCAGATTCAATCTGGCCTAATTTTAATTAATTAAATAAATTAAATGGATTAGGGTTAAGTGAAATGATCCTGGCCCTCCACGCACGCGCGAAATTCTAATCCTACGCTCCATATTCAAACTCAGCTAATCACCTGATATTAGCCCTAATTATTTTCAGACGGCCGGAACAGTGCTCCGGTCGTCTTCTCCGGCAGGGTAGTTTCTCAAACTCTCTTCCTAGGTCAAATTAACTCCTCTAAATCTCCAGAAATGATCTAACACCCTCCCCAAACAAGAATCCATCATCATATATCATTTATATTTCATCAAAAACAAGATTCGAATCAAACAAGTTTCACGGGCAAAATTTCAGAGCACACATACATGGCCATTTCTCACTCATTTTCAAAACAAATTAGATCATGATGATCAGCAAAGCATAAGGAACAATTTAGAAACTTAAAATCATGCTTCTGGAAAAAAGTTTGAAGATTGATACCTGAGCTGGAGCTTTTACCTCTGAAGCTTTTGGACCTCTTCCTTTGTGCAAATCCTTTTTACTTGACCCCCTGATGAAGTTGCAATGCTTGGAAGGAGCTTAGAATGACTGGATTGAAGGCTTGCAACTCAACTGGCCTGAAATCATGTTTTTGTTTGGCTGGCTTTCAGGCTAGTTTGATGGTTGGGAAATGCTCTAATGGTGATGGTGAGTTGAATGGTGATGTTTTTTTGAAGTTTGGGTGGCTGCACAAAGAGTTTCGAAAGCTTTTGCTTGAAGGTGATTTTTGTGAAACTTGGCTTATGGGAAGATCTGAGCTTGTGTGTGTTATGGATTGGCTTGCTTTTAGTCCACATAACATTGTTTGATAGGTCAGAAAGTGGGTGGTGGCCTGTGGTGATTGGTATGGGCAAGTTGCCAAAATGTCAACATTAGGTGTACTTGAGGTATGGGCTCATGTTGCAGCTGTTTTAGGGCATGTCCTGGCTCAGCAAAGATCAAGGAGAACCATGGAAAATGTTTTGGGGTGATGCAGCAAGTGTGTGAGAAGTTTCATCCCCTTTTGCAAATTTGAAAAGTTTTGGCCCCTTTTGAATTACTTGAATTTCAAGGCATGAAATGGAATGATTCTTTGGGAAATTTTGGTCACAATGCATTGTATTATGTTTGTATGATGCTTAGAGAGTGATTAGAGGTCACAAAATGACTTGGTATGTGAAATTGCACAAAATCCTCTTTGGTGTGAAAGTGAAAATTATAGGATTTTTGCCAACTTTGCCAAGCCATAACTTGCATTCCATAATGAATTAGGACTTGTTCTTGTACTTTTTGGAAAGGGAATGAACCAATCTACAACTTTCATGACCAACAATATTTCATTTGAAGCATTTTTGGTTGAGAAAGAGGAGGTTGAAAAACTTTCCCAAAATGGAAAGTTTCCATTACAAGTCATTTCCATTTTTGGCAACTTTTAGTTTAGCTCAATTTTCTTCAATTTTGTGAACTTCCAAGCACTTCAATGATCAAATAAAGATCATATAACTTCAATTTGATGAAAAATCCACTTTGGTTCCATTGTTGGGGGCCTCAGATGCCCTGATTTTGCTCTGACTTGCTCAAGAAGTTACCCAATGAACAGATGACTTCCACAATGAATTTCTTCATCAAACTTGGTACATGTGATATTTATAACATATTGAGACTATTAGAAACAATAATGAACAAAAAATTTGGAGTTATGGCCTCTGAAACCAAAACCCTAATTTCAGGTCATCTGTGCAGTGAAACCCTAATTCTGCTTCCATGCTTTGCCAACTCTTGTGATTATTTTGACTTCCTTGATCTTTGAGGGATATAATATGATGATAGAATATTCATGGACCCTCTTGAAATGATTTGAGACCTTTGGAGTGGCTCAGATAGGTCCTTGGATTGCTCAAATTACAGACCGTAGATGCAGATGAACCTAAATAATGCAGTGAAACAGAAATGCAATATGAGATGATATGCTTAAATATATGCAAAGATGAAAGATCATAAGCCAATGGTGTGAAATTAGTGAGGGAAAATTTGGGGTGTTACACCATGATGAGTTTGAAATTGATTCTTTTTGCATTGTTTCACATATTGCATATAGCTTCTAGGTTATTTATCTCATGATTTTATCTTGCATTTTCAATTTGATTTGCATTTTCCCTTTAGAAGCACCCAAAAACCCTAGCAAACTTAGAAATTTCATAACTTCCACTAGGTTAAGCTTCTGACTTTCTCCTTTGGGGTGTGATCTTATATGGGATTAGGGTTTGTTTGAGCTTGATTTCAATTTTTTATCATGAAGTATGCTTCTGTTTTGGTCATATGCATCTCATGTTGTCTTAAAACCCTAATTTTGCATCTTCTTTTGCATTCTCCTTTGCATATCATCATCATATGAACTTGCCTTAACATTTCAAGCATTTGTATGACATCTTAGACATATTAAGACATGCTTGAACATTGTTTGACCATTTCTTCATTCATTTGCTATGCTTTGCATCCATTACATTTCATGAACATTCATGTGTTTTCATGCTTCTAAACATGCTTCCATAGCATCTCATACTTGTATGACTATTCATATGCATCTTTTATGACTTTGCATCATCTCATATTCCTTTTACATTGCAT
This sequence comes from Lathyrus aphaca, assembly GCA_963966055.1. NCBI lineage: Eukaryota > Viridiplantae > Streptophyta > Magnoliopsida > Fabales > Fabaceae > Lathyrus > Lathyrus aphaca. The sequence continues at coordinate 507,941,183 of OZ014520.1, forward strand.
TTTCACTTCTGACTTTGGTCTTTACATCTCATTTCATCTCATTTCCTTTTGCCTTATGTTTTATTCATCCATACTAACATTTCAGATACTTTTGGTAAGTTATCTGAGAGGTGGATTTGCCTTCACCTCCCACCTCTTCTCATCATTCATATGAATTTTTACTTGTCTTTGAAGTGAACTTGCTTCACTTATGTTTCTCTTGTTCCTTTCTTTTCTCCTAAGTTACTTATCTTCTTCAGGAAGTAAGTAACTTATTATTTTCTCTCTTTCTCTTTTCATCTATTTCTCCCATTGGTGGCCTAGAAGATCTTTTCTCTTAAGCCTCAAAAACCATAGGATATCCAAGCATGATAACTTTTAGGGTTGTATAGTCCCCCCTAGTCTTTACCTTTGAGTCTCCTTGAGTCCCTCTTCTCATCTCAATAATCAGAGGCTAAACTTTTAAAGCTTTAGGACTTTGGGATTAGGGTTATGCATGCATCCTTATCTTAGGATGGAGTGTATAACTTTAACCCTTAGTGTTAAACCTTTAATTTGTTTTCACCTCTTAATCAAAACACATTAATAATCACTAAGACTTTATCTTGTAACTTGGGCCTTACATTAGGGTTTTATCTCTTCCATATGGTTAAGAGGGACTAACCCTAGTGTTTAATGGACAAGTCCCCCTCAAGTTGTCTTACAAACCATAAAATCCACTTCTTAATCCCACTCCTTAATTAAAATCCATTTAATAAAGTCTTGTTATATAATGAATTTAATCCCTAACCATGGATTAAGTTGAGGTATCTTCCTTAGATTAAGTGTTCTCATCTATCATCCTTCTATTAGGATGGTGTAATGAGTTCACTAATCTGTGATCAGAGATTAAACTCATTACTTAACACTAAACAAAAACCTAAAAACATATAAATAATCACAAGTAGGTTAATGATCTCAATCCTACATCATCATGGTAATTAAGTTGAGATGTTTATCTCACACTTGAGTAGGCTCATTATTCCTAATCAGGGAGGATATAATGAGTTCACAACCTATGATTTAGGCTTAAGCTCATAAACTTATGCAAAGCACCAAAAACAATAAAAGACTGAAAACACAAAAACAAACAATAATCGTCTCCTTCGGGATTCTTTTCTCATCACACTCATTCACAAATGAGAACTTGCTTCTTCCGTCTAATGCAAGATAGTTAGCACTCGAGCCAAACGAGTCATACACTTGAGCATAGACAAGCAAGCAGTTCACAGTCAATCCTCTTTCAATCTCTTTGAGTCAAAGATGTTCTGACTTCCTCATTGCACGAGAGGATACGTAGGCATAACTTAACAGTTATCGAACAAAAGTCTTTGTGTCTTCCCCCTCTTTCAGCATTCCTTTTTTAAGCCTCAGTTCCTGAGCAATTGACCATTTTGCACTGACACTTGTACTTTATTTCCTAGCTTTTGCACACAGATAACACATAAACTTACCCCTTTTAAATGCAATCTTGTAAGCGTGGATCCCGTCGAGTACGACGGACGATCTGGGTGCTAATACCTTCCCAGGTCGTAACCAACCCCCTTTCTCAGTTTCTCTGGTTCGCAACCGTCTTATCCATCTCTTTCCAGGTTTATGCAGCATTACCTTTCCTTCGGGATGAAAATGCCTATCTGGAGACTCTATTCAATTCAACCTAACCCCCTTCTCTTCGCCTACGGTTCGCGTTTGCACCGGGATGAAAATCAGGGGAGCGACAGTCCGCCGTACCCGACGGGATCCACGCTTGCTTGTTTGTTTCAAAGGGTGAGAAATAAAGTGTTGCTGAATAAAACTGCTACTAGAACTGAAATGAGAAATCGAACCGGAATGGAAAGAAAGAGGGAAATGTAGGGAAAATAAAGAATGTGCTCGAACGGGCCCTATCCCGCTGCCTACGTACCTCATCAGGAAAATGAGGATCAGAGTCGACGTAGTTCTCCTAACTAAGGAGGGAACTATTTGTTTGTGTCTTTTATAGCTGGAACTACGTATGTCTATGCTCAGGTGTTACAGGCTCGTCTGGTACAAGTGAGTTTACCATCTTTCATGTGAGACAAGTCGTCGCAAGTTCGCGTTATGAGTGAATGAGATGAGAAGAGAAGTTCCCGTAGGAAAGTTGCTTACTGTTTGTTATTTACATTTTTAAGAGTTTTATATGAATTTGGAACAAGGAAGTGAATTCAAACTCATTTCCATGGAATTTGTATTTTCTACTACATTCCAAGATGGAATAATAGAACAAGTACACCAAGCAAGGAGAATTTATCCAAGACTTGTTTCCATAGATTAGGGTCTAAGTTCACTAGCTTGTTGAACTTAATTACATGTTTTTGTTGCTTTTGTAAAGAAATTTCTATTATGTTTTTCTTTGTGAAACAACCCCTTGATAAGACTTGTGTATCATGCTAGACAAGCTTACACCATTCCAAGATGGAATGAATGCAAGTGCCCCCATGGAATAAGGCTATACACAAGGGATCCTTTCATGCATTTATTAAGTCTTTTTTGGATTTGTTTGAAGATGAGGAGAGAAGACTCAAAAGGAAAAGGTCAAAGCTAATGGGGGACTAAGACACAACCCTAAGTCATCTTATTATGTGCAAGATTGACCCTATGGTTAATGAGGTATTCTAACCTAAGGAGAAGAAATAACAAGTTAGAATTCAACTTACTTCCTAAGGAAGTTAAGTTGAATCTAAAGAGAGGAAAGGGAACCTATGCACAAAGCACAAAGGTTCTAAGGCAAAATAAATAAATGCATAAGAGATAAAGAATGAAGTAATTACCTCATATTCCCCCCTACAAAACAAGATTTAGCATGATGAAGAAGTATGAACAATTGTTACATGATAAACTTCACAAACAATTCACATTATCTAAGGAAAGATGTTAGTGAGCTTCTAAGGTCAATACCTAAGCCTAAAGCATCTTATAAGGTGACATACTTAAAAAGTCAGTAGCTAAACCAATTCAAAAGTTTCTGAAGGAATTAATTGAATTAAAGTCAAACTATGTCCTAAGGAACCACTAAAACCTAAGGATGAGGTTAAACAGACAACCTAAGTGTTCACTATTGCTAAAATCTCTTAAACTCAAAGGTAAATGAAAAATAAGAACTCAACACTATATGGAAGTGAAGGAAATGGATATATCAAATGAGAAGAAAGAGATCCAAGTTAATGATATTCAAGTATGAGATTGAAAGGGGGAAGAAGCATATAGAAGCATGGTTATAAAGATGAAACAGAATGACTTAGAAAAATATTCAAAAATAACTAAAGGGTCTTGACTTCCCCATACAAAAACCAGGGGCTTGAAAACAAAATGAAATGGAGATTATACTTGGAAAATGTTCACAAATGGTGGGTTAAGAAGCATTCTAAGGCTAGGTGTTCAAATTAGGGTTTCTAAGGTCCTTTAAGTGACAAATGAAGTTCAAAAGGGAGAAAAATGGTTCTAAATTGATATGAACAAGTATGGATGATCACAAAACACTTATAAGACTCAAAGAAATGACAAGATGAAATTAAATCATGTACAAAAGGATTTTGAAGTGCTTAAGATGGAAAGAGAAGGAAGATTAGGTTAACATGAGACATGTGTGACTTAGGACTCAACACTACGCCAAAAATGTTTTTTAACAGCGCATCTTAGACAGCGCTTTTAAAAGAAAGCGCTGTCTAAGGTTAAAATTAAAATAAAACACGGAAAATGTTCCAAAAAAATAATGAAAGCGCTGTCTAAGGGGGGGTCTTAGACAACGCTTTCTAAAAGCGCTGTCTAAGACCCCCCCCCCCCTTAGACAGCGCTTTTAGAAAGCGCTTTTAAATATAGACCTTAGTCAGCGCTTTTGATAAAGCGCTGTTTAAAGTCTTTAAATTAAAAAAAAAATTTAAAACCAAAAGCGCTGTCTAAGGGGGGGGGGGGTTTAGAAAGCGCTGTCTAAGGCATACCTTAGAAAGCGCTTTCCACAAAAGCGCTGTCTAAGGTCTAATTAAAATAAAATTTCAGACTTCTATTTTCGTTTTTGTTCTTTTGTTTTCCCTCCTGCGAAAGAAACCCTAACAGCGAAACACAGTAGAAGCGAACTTGAACGTATTTGAAGAATCAGTGAACGTGTTTGAAGAATCAGTGAACGTGTTTGAAGAATCAGTGAACGTGTTTGAAGAATCAGTGAACGTGTTTGACTTCGTTTTTCTTTCTACTGTTCTTCATTCTGCGGTATGTTCTACATTTCTTGATTTTTCGTTTCTACTGTTTAGTGTATTATTCTTGTTTAAGTTGTTTTGATTCATAAAAATTGAGTTTAGAAGGTACATTGTTGTTTTGATTCATAAAAACCGAGTTTAGTGTATTATCCTTTGTTTTAGTTGTTTTGATTCATAAAATCTGAGTTTAGTGTATTATTGTTGTTTAAGTTGTTTTGATTCATAAAAATTGAGTTTAGAAGGTACATTGTTGTTTTGATTCATAAAAACTGAGTTTAGTGTATTATCCTTTGTTTTAGTTGCTTTGATTCATAAGGTACATTGAGTTTAGAAGGTACATTGTTGTTTTGATTCATAAAAAGTGAGTTTAGTGTATTATCCTTTGTTTAAGTTGTTTTGATTCATAAGGTACATTGTTGTTGTTATGTTTGATAAGTAATAATGTTGATGATAGAAAAATGTTTATAATAGAATAATGTTTATAAGAGAAAAGTAATGGAAGAAAAAGTTTGATTCTTGTAATAGAAAAAATGAAAGTGATGAGGTAATTAAATTTGTTATGTTTGATAAGTAATAATGTTGTAATAGAAAAATGTTCTTCCTTGAAAAATGTTGTTACACAAAAATGTTTGTAATAGAAAATGTTTATAAGTATAGTTATAAGTATAGTTATAGGTATATTCTAATAGAAAATTAAAGTTAGTTATAGAAAAATTAACGTGTTATAGGTATAGTTATAGGTATATTGTAATAGAAAAAGTTTGATTCTTGTAATATAAAAAATGAAAGTGATGAGGTAATTAAAGTTGGTATATTGGCGTATCGGATACGTTATTGAAGTTTATATTAACATTGGTTATGTATACGTTATTGAAGTTTAAAATGAATTGAACTTTAAAATTGTTAGGATATTCAAAGATACTACCTTAGTTATGTATTTTCGTCTGGATTGATTGTTTACTTTAATAAGTAGGAAAACCATGGATAAAACATGGATCTGTGCCGATCGAATGACCAAAGAGTCCGAGAGTGGGGTTGCGGAATTCGTTAAGTATGTTGTTCAACACGCTGAAAACCCTAGACGAATGCATTGTCCTTGCTTGCGTTGTTGTTATATTGGTAAGGTTGACGCACATGGATTGAAATCGCATTTGCTGAGGCATGGAATTGATCAAAGTTATCAGTGTTGGATATTTCATGGTGAGAAAATTAACGAGAATGTTGAATCGAGTGGAAAAAGTAATACGACCTATGCTTCATACGAGAAAGACACGGAAACATACGATTGTGATCGAGTTGAAGAGATTGTAGAAGCACTGGAAGAAGATCTTCATGATTGTACTGAAATGTTTGAGAGGATGGTAAGCGATGCAGAGAAACCGTTGTACAAAGGTTGCACTAAATTCTCAAGACTTTCTGCGGTATTAAAGTTGTACAACTTAAAGGCGGGCAATGGATGGTCGGATAAAAGTTTCACAGAGTTGTTGGCCCTTATGAGAGAAATGCTACCGGATGATAATGTTCTTCCTAATCGAACCTATGAGGCAAAAAAAATGTTGTGCTCTATTGGCATGAGCTATGATAAGATACATGCTTGTCCTAACGATTGCATTTTGTTTCGTAACGAATATGCAACGTTAACTGAGTGCCCTAAATGCGGTTTGTCTCGATATAAGAAAAGATTATCTCCCGCAAAAGTCTTATGGTATTTTCCGATAATTCTGAGATTTAGGCGCATGTTTCATAGTGAAACCGATGCAAGACATCTTACTTGGCATGCAGATGAAAGAATTATTGATGGAAAGTATCGGCATCCGGCTGATTCACCACAGTGGTCGAAGATTGATAATGATTATCCTGAGTTTGGATCAGAAGCAAGAAACCTTGGATTGGCATTATCTACTGATGGAATGAACCCACATGGTCTTCAAAGTATCTCACATACCACATGGCCTGTGATTCTTATGATTTATAACCTACCTCTGTGGCTATGTATGAAGCGTAAGTACATGATGTTATCTATGTTAATCTCTGGGCCTAAACAACCAGGGAATGACATAGACGTATACTTGGCACCTCTGTTCGAAGATTTAAAGATTTTGTGGGAGAACGGTGTGGAGGTTTATGATGGATATAGGAAAGAAAGTTTCAATTTGAGGGCGATGTTGTTTGGCACAATTAATGATTTTCCAGCATACGGGAATCTATCTGGGTATAGCATTAAAGGTCAATGTGCGTGTCCTGTTTGTGAAGACGGAACCGATACAATTCGATTGGAACTTTGCCAGAAGAATGTGTTTCTCGGTCATCGTAGATTCTTACATTCTAAACATCACTACCGTGGGTGGAGAAAAGCATTCAATGGAGACACCGAACATCGTAGAGCTCCACCCGCATTGTCAGGTGAACAAGTTTTTGAAATGTTGAAAGATGTGCGTACTGAGTTTGGCAAGCCTTTTGCACATAAGATTGTGAAAGGTGGGTGGAAGAAAAGGTCGATATTTTTTGAATTGCCATATTGGAAGTCTTTGTACGTGAGACATTTTCTCGATGTTATGCATATTGAAAAAAAACGTATTTGAAAGTGTTATCGGTACATTACTCAATATAAAAGGAAAGTCTAAGGATGGCCTTAAAGCAAGGGAGGACATGTTAAAAATGGGAATGAGAACTGAATTAGCACCCGTGAAGAAAGGAAGACGAACATATCTACCACCTGCTGCTTTTACTTTATCTAGAAAGGAGAAAAAAAATTTGTGTAAGTCTCTGAGTGAAGTTAAGGTTCCAGAAGGATACTCATCAGATATCAGAAGACTTGTTTCTATGAAAGACCTCAAGTTGAAGAATTTGAAGACACATGATTGCCATGTTATAATGGAACATTTTCTACCGATAGATATACGTTCTATTTTGCCAGAAAAAGTAAGAAGTGCCATAACTAAATTGTGTTTTTTCTTTAGGTCAATCTGTAGTAAGGTGATCGATCCCGAGATCTTACCAACACTACAAAAAGAGATTGTAATTACCTAGTGTGAGCTTGAAATGTATTTTCCTCCGTCTTTTTTTGACATAATGGTTCATTTAGTTGTTCATCTTGTGAAAGAGACACAGTTGTGTGGACCAGCTTATATGAGATGGATGTGCCCTGCTGAACGGTATATGAAAATATTAAAAGGGTACGTGAAATCCCGAAGTCGACCAGAGGGTTGTATTGTTGAACGATACATTGTTGAAGAAGCTGTTGAGTTTTGTACTGAATATTTGTCTAACGTTCAATCGATTGGACTCCCCAGAGCTCGTATTTTCGAAAAAATGGAAGGTAAAAAATTAATTGGGAATAAAATTGTGACAATATCAAGGGATGAACGGGATCAAGTTCATTTGTATGTTCTGCATAATAATAATGAGGTTGAGCCATATGTTGAAATGCACAAGGATGTACTCCGAAGGTTAAATCCGAACAGAAATGAAAATTGGATAGTTATAGAGCACAATCAAAGTTTTATACAATGGTTGAAGGATCATATTTATTTGAAGCGCTCTTCAGATCCTTCTTCGGTAACAGAAAGGTTGAGATGTTTGGCATATGGTCCAAGTTTGCATGTGTTTTCTCATAGCGCATACTCAATTAATGGATACACATTTTATACCAAAGAACAAGATGATAAGAGTAATATGCAAAATAGTGGTGTCACCGTGCTAGCTAAAGCAATGCATATATCAAGTATGAAGGACTTAAACCCCAAATATGCAAATTTTTCATATTTTGGAGTTATTGAGCACATTTGGGTGTTTGATTACGAGAAGTTTCAGATTCCCATCTTTGGTTGCAAGTGGGTGAATAGTAGTGGCATACGAATGGATAAGTCTGGATTTTTGCAAGTTGATCTTACTAGGGTGGGGTACAAAGATGAACCTTTTATTCTAGCATCTCAAGCTAAACAAGTGTTCTATGTGAATGACCCAAAGAGTACAAAATGGTCTATAGTGCTTTTCTCTAACAAAGTGACTGATGATAGCGGTGTCGATCAATGTGATATTGGTGTTGAGAATGAGTCATGCATTAGACGGAATGAGTTGAATAGAAATGATGAAGTTGAGGATCTTATACCGGATGAGTCATATATAAGAAACGATCATAATGAGGGAATTTGGATCAATTCATCCATACGCATTGCTAAGAAACAAGTGATTAATATTCCAACAAAGAAAAGAAAGAGATGTTAGTGACTGAGGTAAATTATGCATGGTTTCTTTATTTTTTTGTTTTCAATTTCTTTGATTATAAGTTATATCTGATAATGCATGATTTCGTTATATTTTTGTTTTCAATTGCTTTGATTATAAGTTATATCTAATAATGCATGATTTCTTTATTTTTTTGTTTTCAATTGATTTGATTATAAGTTATATCTGATAATGCATGATTTCTTTATTTTTTTGTTTTCAATTGCTTTGATTATAAGTTATATTTGATATTTGATGGTTTCCTTGGTTTATTACAGGTTAGACATGGCTGATGACCAACATGAGGAAGTTAGTAAAAAAGTATCCGCGGAAGAAGAAATTCGAAGAGGCATCACAGTAATGAGAAGGGTGGTCCAAGGAAGATCTCGAGGCATCATACTAGATGTCTATTGGAGCAACCAGGGACAGCTTATAGAACCTAATGGGCATACCTTAACAAGTTTTATCGGTGCACTAGTAAGGAATGAAATTCCCATTACATGTGATGATTGGAGAAACAAAGAGCTGAATGACTCCAAAGAAAAAATTTGGAGTGAGATAAAGGTACAATCATTTGGCCCTTAATTATACGGTATCAATTATGTTTTTTCAATTACCGATACTAACTATCAATCTGTATATTTTTCTTAGCGATGTTTTAACATCGAAGAAGAAAGAAGAGGTTTTTGTATGAAATTAGCCAGAAAGCTTCTAAGAGGGTTTCGAACATTTTTATCATCCAAGTTCCTTAGGGATGCGGATGGTAATTATGTGGATGCGGAGCTTCCTAAAAAATATGAAAGTTTGATATCAACTGAAGAATGGGAAGCTTTCAAATCCAAAAGACAAGACCCGGTTTTTCAAAGAATAAGTGCCACAAATCGGGAAAGAGCATCAAGTCCCGCATATCCGTACCGAAAAGGACGTGTCGGATATGGACGCTTAGAACAATCCATGGTAAGTATTTATAAATTGCGATAACAAATTTGTTCATCATATATTAGTTTTATCTGATCAAATTGTATGACTTAATGTGTAGCTGCAGAAGGAGGAAAGTTCAGAAACATCTCTTCCTGCACATGTTTTGTGGAAGGAAGCCCGTGTGGGCAAATCTGGAGTTCCTCAAGAAGAAGTTTTACACGTATACCAGAAATGTGTAAGTATAACATTTTTTCATTAATTGAATAACATTTTTATACACAAATATTTGACAAGTATACGGTATTCATCTGATTTTTTAGGAGGAGCTATCTCAGTCTTTATCTCCCGATGATACTAGGAGCATACTTAGTCGGGCATTAGATGTCCCTGAGTATTCTGGTCGGGTGAGGGGTAAGGGATTTGGAGTCATTCCGACCTCCCTGATTATTAAAAAAGGAAAGGCTCCTAGTAATCGGGAGCTTCATGCAAGATTAGAAGCCATGCAAGCTGAGCTTGATGCATTGAGGAGAGAAAGAGAGGCTGGCGCCTCAACATGTTTCAGAGATGCTTCAGACAAAGATAGTATCAATTGTACCTTTAAGCCGAACATTCCAGAGGTAATTACATATAATTGTCTTAAATTGAACTATTTGCTTAAATTATGTATTTGACATATATAGACATTAACAATTTCTTGTTATTATTGGTTTTAGGGCATTTCCCATTGTCAGCTATATTTGTCGTCACCATACTATCGGATGGTTGGAAAGGGAAAAGTGCATAACGTTAGCGGAGTATTACTCCACACTAGAGAGCTCCCTGCTGGATGTTTGAAGGTATCGGTTGATATTGCAGTTGAGCCGAATGCATCATTACCATATCCTAGCGATGATTCGGATGCAACAACGGTGCACGAAGCAGTAGGTTCGTTTGTTGCATGGCCGACAAACCTCATATGCGTAGGATATGAGGTATGCTTAAAACTTATGTTAACTTTAATGTGTATATTCAAAGTTTTTACGCGCATTTTACGTACATATTTTCCTTTGTTATGTTAAATAGACTCCCACAAAATCCAAATCAAAAGATAATGCGATTCCGCGGCATACCGAGTCCGTGGTTTCAAGAAAAGAGGTAATATACAATTATATGACATATATTCATGGAAGTTGTTACATTCTTAATTTGATCTAACTATTTATATGACATGTAGCTTCAAGAAAATGAGGTTAGCAATGCCTCCGCACAAAAAAAAAGGAGGTTAGCAATGCCTCCGCACGGGTAAAAAGTTCTGGTGCTAAGAAGACCGTAGCTAGGAAAAAACCTACCACCAAGTATAGGTCGTGCCTCAGGACATTTCTATAGATGACCGATATACCGACCAGAGGTTTTCGGATTGTACATATGGAGGTAGGTATTTTCGGCTTTGATTACGGCCAAATGATTGGTAATGAAGACTTCATGCAAGTTTTTTGTCGTGAAGAAATCGGCGTCACCGTTGTCAATACATATATTAGGTAAATCCGGTCTACTTTGTTTTATTAATTGAACAACTTATGTTAATGATGTTTACTTTATGTTAATCCGGTTTACTTTATGTTTCAAAAGAGGTGTTAATGATGTTTTTATATTAGGTTTTTGTATGACAAATTGATGCGCCCCAATGGTTTGGACGTGTCATTCGGATTCTTAGCACCCGCGACCGTTAACTTAGGTTTAATCTTAAGTAGACCGGATACCGTGACGGAGTACGTTCTTCGGATCCTCATGGACAACTAAGATGCGGAGATGTTGTTTTTTATACCGTTTAATACCGGGTTAGAATTTCATTCTAAATTCATCTATTATAATTTTTTTCCAAGTTACCATCTAACATTTGCTTAATCATTACAGTGGACATTGGTTGTTTCTCACAATCAATCCTATCCGAGAAATTGTGTATTATCTTGACTCGTTAGGAAATGATTGGACAACATACCCGGATATGAAGGTCCTAATTTACACGTAAGTGAGAATGTTCAAAAATTTTCTTAGTTTATGTGAATTGTTCTAATTGCTTCATTTTTATTTTATTAGCATCCTACAAGCTTTTCGGGCCCAACGAGATATCCAAACCTCAAGGAGGGGCGCCAACTCCATTACATGGATTCAAGTGGCGGTATATTTTTAATTATCACATTTTTTATTATATTAGTGATGACACTTGATAAAACTTAGGAATTATAATCCATATTTTTTTTTCATATGTAGTGTCCTCAACAACGTAATCAAATAGATTGCGGGTATTTCATGTTGAGGTTTATGCGAGATACTCTTGTTTTGGGCCGATTAGAGATTCCCACCGATGTATGTATTTCTAACTTATGAGTTATTTTTATATTTACACATATCTCATATAATTAAATAGTTGAAATTAATTCAAACTATGTTATATTATTATGTAGTACTTTGATGAATTCAAGTGTGCATTTTATACAAAGGATCAAGTGGACGAAATCAAAGAGGAGTGGTGTCAATTCATGATAGAGCTCAATGTTTGTACATAAATTTGTGTAATTATATTGTACATTTGTAGTATATGTAATGACTTGTAAATGTGTACATAAATTTGTATATATTTTGATACATTTAAGGCAAAATTGGTTTGAATTGGTATATATATATATTTGTTAGCCAAAAATTGGTAGAAAAAAGGCCAAAATGGTTTGAAATGGCATATATAAAATGTGATATTTGTCTGCCAAAATTTGGTTGAAAACAGGTAGAAATTATGGTTTATAAACCTGGAAAAAATGTGGTTTAAAACAAAAGCTGTAAAAAATTTCATATACCTTAGACAGCGCTTTTGGCAAAAGCGCTGTCTAAGGGGGGGCTTAGAAAGCGCTTTTGGCAAAAGCGCTGTCTAAGGGGGGGGGGGCTTAGACAGCGCTTTTGAAAAGCATTGTCTAAGGTATACCTAAAAAAATTAAAATAGGAAGGGCTTAGAAAGCGCTTTTGGCCAAAGCGTTATCTAAGGGAGGGGGGGGGGCTTAGACAGCGCTTTTGAAAAGCGCTGTCTAAGGTATACCTAAAAAAATTAAAATAGGAGGGGCTTAGAAAGCGCTTTTGGCCAAAGCGCTGTCTAAGGGGGGGGGGAGCTTAGACAGCACTTTTAAGATTTAAAAAAGCGTTGTCTAAACCTTTACCAGCGGAGGTTTAGACAGCGCTTTAAAGCGCTGTCTAAGGCTAAAAAAAGCGCTGTCTAAGGTCTTGTTTGGCATAGTGCAAGTAAGCTCTAAAAATTGAAGTAAAGACCCAAAGGTGGTACTCAACATTTATATACACCCTAAATGACCTAAAAGACTCAAGATTGTGACCTCAAAGTATTGGCATGAAGGCCTTAGACTAAAGGGATCAAAGGAAAGAAATGGAAAGACCAAAAACATGACTTGTGAACCAAGCAAACTAAAAAATAGCAAATGATCATGAAAAATTATGAAACTTGACACTTGAATACAAAATCCAGAGAATAGCATGTGTACAAAAAATCTCATGAAAATTTCTATTTTTGAGTGGTGAATGGAAGGGTGGAATTCAATTAGGGTTTATGGACACACACATGAAATGAAGGATTCAAAAATGATCTAAACATGACCTAAAAATCAAAACAAAAAATAGTTTTGGAAGGCTTAGGGAATCCTTTAACTATTGCAAAAAGAATGAACCATTTATCTTTTGTGGTTTAGGAGAACAAAAATGCACAAAATGATTGGTCAAAATATGAGAAGAATAGAATTAATTCAAATGAGAAATTAATTCTGACTAAAATATTAAAGAAAAATGAAAACAAAAATTAGGGAAAATATGAGAAATATCCATGAATTAATTGGGACGTTTTGGAAGCTTTTTGGTATTTTTAATAATAAAAAACGAAATTGAAATAAAATGGGAATAAAAGAAAGAAAAAGAAATTAAAAGAAAAACTGGATTGGGCCTGGGGGGTTCAGAAAGCAACAAAAATCACACAACTGGGCTTGGTCATACACGCGTGGGGGTGTGGATAGGAACGGATTGAATTTGGTTTGACTTTGTGCCATGTGCCAGGCACAGACTCATTAATGTGCTGGAAGCTTATGGGCGCTTGGATCAGACTCATCCAATGGCTGGGACTTAAAGTTAGGGATAATTAGGGTTACTTTTCTGATGACCGGACATGAATTCCGGTCATCTTCTCCGTTCACTACTCCGGTAGGGAAAACCCTAAACATCACTAAAATGAAAATCATGACCATCGATGCATTCGCCTCTCTTCACTGATCTTAAATATGGCTTCAAAAATCATTTAAGGTTCCTAAAACTCCTGAATCGAAAGCAAGAATCTAAGATTGAAAATTGAATCTATGCATCTACCATGTCTATCAACTAGCCATTTAATCCATAACATCTATCAGGCCTCAATCAACATAAAACCAATTGAAAACAAGCAATTCGAGCAAGTTGAATTTCAGGACATATTTGAGTTGCAAAGATGTCAAATTGTTGCTAGAAGGCCAGAGATGAGGTTCCAGTGCTTGCTTGATCTTGATCTTGATCAATGGAAGTGAAATAAACACTCTGGGAGCTATGAATCCTGAGAAATTGAGGAAAGTGCAGTGAAGATCAATGTTATGCAGTGCTGATACTTTGATGTTTCAATTTATGCCTTCCATGGATCTTAAACTTGAGGGTATACTGATGATGAATTGAGGAAGATTGAAGCAGGATTGTGGCTCTTTAAGGAATTCAAATCCAAAATGCAGTGAAGCTTCAACAATGTGTCATGATTGATCTTGAAAATTCAGGCTGTGAAATGCTTAGTGATTGAGCTTGAGATGATGAAGATGATCATTGGAGGAAGAATGGATCCAGATCAATGATGAAAAAGCTTACTCGAATCAATTTGCAATGTGAAAATTCAGAGAGAAAGCTTTGCAATTTTTGGTGATTTTGTGATGAAAATGAAGCTGAACCTTGAACTGCAGTGATGACCTTGCTTTATAGAGCCCTTAACCATGGTTAATGATGCCTTGGGTTAACTGAGTGAGTGAGGTTAAGTGAGTGAGGCAGTTATGCCAGCTGTAACATCCAGAATCTTCTCCAATAGAACTCAATCCAATGTTGCAGGCTTCATGTTGCTTATGGTGTGACTCGAGTGCATCTTGGCTTTATACATTTGGAAATGGAATGATATAATGCAGTCATGAACATGGTCCTTATAGTGAGGTTCCTTATGGTGTAGGCTGAAGCAATTCGTTGTGAATAACCAATGCTCAATGACTTGGATGCTCTATGAAGCATAGCAGCTAAGGTGGTGATGCAAGTAGGTGATGATTTGATCCTTTCAAAGGAGACCTCATGGTCCTAACATGATGAAAAACACAACAAGACTGAGACTAAATTCTTCACTTGATCACTTTCTTAGAATGCAAGAAATCAGGCTGCATACCATGATATTCAATGGAAGATTTCTTCCATCTAAAGCAAACAACTTAAGTGGTTCTTGGACTCAAATTGAAGTGGAGGGATCATGGAACAAGTTTGGTGTTTGGATCATGATGAATGATAACCTCTAATCATCTTAAAATGGTTATTGAATAGCATGTCAACAAGCTGCATATTGGCCTGCACGAATTTGGCATGCCTTGTACCCATGGGCCTATTGTTGGATTTATTAATTCAGCGTCACCCTTAGGGATTCGATGGGCTTAACATCCCAACCCATGGCGCTTAATAGGCGCAACCCCTTGAAAGACTCTATACTATAAGGAAATAAAGTTGCGCCTTCACTAACAGCAATTGCTTTTAGTGCAGTGGTAAGCGCTTGATCTTACAAGTGGTATCAGAGCCAGGTCATGGGTTCGAATCCCCCCGGCTAACACTGGGGGGGAGATTGTTGGATTTATTAATTTAGCGTCACCCTTAGGGATTCGATGGGCTTAACATCCCAACCCATGGCGCTTAATAGGCGCAGCCCCTTGAAAGACTCCATACTATAAGGAAATAAAGTTGCGCCTTCACTAACAGCAATTGCTTTTAGTGCAGTGGTAAGCGCTTGATCCTACACCTATGGCTGGCCAGTTGCAACCTCTCCACTTTGACCCCCAAATAGACCAAGAAGACTTGCTCAAATGAAAAATCTTTGAACACCAATCTTGTAGGGATTACATCAAGGAACAACTTTGTAGTTCACCAAAAATTCATTTGAAGTCTTTTTAGCAAAGAAAAATGGCTTGACATTCTGACCACCACATGTATGATGAATTTCCAGGCAGAGCACGCGCGATGGCCTGCTTCCTGCCTCGCCCATGACCTAGTTTTTCCCTAGTTTGCTTCAACTTTGCAAGATCATATCTATCTCATTTTTTATGATATGGGTGAGTTCCACCTATGGATTTGAAGCTCATGATGCCCTATTTAATTGGCTCCAAGTAGAATTTTCATATCTTTCATATTTTGGGAGAAGGCCTCATTCAAAGTAGCTGCAAAAAATTACTAAAACTTGCCATTTTTGGAAACCCTAATTCTCCAAAAATGGTAAGTTTTGGTTTTCTTAATTTCTCTTGATTCCTCCATCATTTATTGATAAAATTTTGAAACATAGGATCCTTGTAACCCTAATTTCATGATTTTGATCTCAAAAAGTCAGGAGTTGACTTTTTCTTCAGCATGGTTGACTTTTCCCCAAATTCCTGATTTTCAATCATCTGACCAATTGAACCTCTTCAAAAATGAATTTGTGGATGAAATTTGAACCCTATACACTTGTTGTCATATAGAACACAATGGAATCCACTTTTGCTCAAAAATTCATGCAGAAGCCATTCACAATTGAAACCCTAATTTGGATCATTTCCTCAGGAGATGTTGCACTGCTTGGAGCCATTCACTTCTTTCCAAGACTTGAGGCTTCAAATGGAGACTTATGGGATGTTGTAGACCCCTTGTACATGATTGAGGAGCTTTATGGCCCTTTTATTGTCTTTGTATAGCCTTCAGTTGCTCCAGTCATTGACCACATACCTATGCCTCAGCTATGCTACACATGATGCAATGTTTTTGGTTATTTTTATGAACTTATGTATGCTAAATGATATGCAAAATGTTGAGGATATGAGAGTGCAAATTTTGAGGTATTACAACTAAGACACAACCTTAAATTGTTTATTGCATGGGAAAGAAGATCATAATGATTTGTGTGGTTTTCTAATCCTAACGAGAAAAGGAAGAGAAAGAAAGAGAATTAGAACTCAACTTACTTCCTAAGGAAGTTAAGTTGTTCTAAGAAAGGGGAAAGCCTAAAAAAACAAAGCACCAAGTGCTAAGGCATACACAAATTGAAAGCATAAAGAGATGAGGGAGAAGTATATAACCAAGGCTTACCTTAACCTCCCTACAAAACAAAGGTTAGCTTTACAAAGTATATTGAAAACATAAAACATGGCAAATGCTCAAACTAGCTCTCACTAGCCAAGGAAAGCACCAAGGGTACCCTAGGGTTGAGACCTAAAACTAAAGGATCCTATATGATAAGAGACTTATAAAGTCAGAAGCTAAACCCTATTAAAGCAATCTACGGTTACAAGATCAAATCCTCACAATCTATGTCCTAATGAGGTACTAAACCCTAATGGAAAACAAGGTGAAGTTAAATGAAAAAGTTGGATGAAAGTGCAAAGCAAACTTGAATGAGGTCAATGATGGATGTTAAAACCAGAACCTAACACTAAATTAAAGTTTTTTAAGATGTGAACCAAAGTGGGAAGAAAGATATTCAAGTGAGAGAGATTCAAACATAAGGAAGAATGGTGAAAGGATAAGAATTGAACATGCGATCTCTAAAGAAGGAAAAGACCTTAGGAAGAAAAATTCAAACTGGATCAATGAAATTTGAACCTACCATACAAAAACCAGGGGCTTAATTAAAAGTTAACATGGAGTTTACACTCAATAATTAATCACAAATGGACTATAATTAGTTGCATTAGGGTTAAGGAACAAACAAATTTGATTTTGAAGCTTTTATGTGTCAAAGTAAACCAAATGAAGCATAAATACTTATGACTTGAAATAAAGCCATGAAAATGGATGGGGGACACTTATAAGAGGTATGAAAATGATATAACATGAATACCATATTCACAAAGTTGATTTAGAAGTGTTAATATGGAAGAAGAATGAGAATTAGATCAAATGGAGCATATATGAACACAAATGAATCTT
Organism: Lathyrus aphaca; assembly: GCA_963966055.1. Taxonomy (NCBI): domain Eukaryota; kingdom Viridiplantae; phylum Streptophyta; class Magnoliopsida; order Fabales; family Fabaceae; genus Lathyrus; species Lathyrus aphaca. Next base: position 507,958,798 of record OZ014520.1, read on the forward strand.
AAGGAATAAGTAAACCAAAAGTTCAAAGTGTGAGGACCTAAAATGGATAAAAGTGGTTTAAAGACATCAAATGGGACCTTATGAACTCAAATCGAGGACCTCAAATGAATGGCATAAATGCCTTATAAAATGGAATGAGAAGGATGGAAAAATAAGGACCAAAAAGTGACTTGTAACACAAGGGACTTAAAAATATCCAATGACCTAAAAAAATTATTAGAATTGATATGAAAATTCATAAACCAGGTAATAACACATTTCTAAGAGATCTCACAAAAATTTGTTTTTTTACTCAATCAAACAAATGCACAAAGTGGATTAGGGTTTTGAAGGGACAATCTCAAGGAATAACCACACAAGGAGACTAAACATTGTAAACACCCCAAATTTGCCCTCACCCATTCACATCATGGCTTGTGATCATCCTCATATGCATAAACACAATCATATCATCTCACATCTCATTTTTGTTTCACTGGATAGTTTCTAAGGCATCTGCACCTAGGGTTTGTGATCTGAGCAATCCCAAAGCATCTTGAGCCATTCCAAAGGCAACCAATCAACTCAAAGGGGTCCATGTGTGTTCTTATATCATATTTCATCTCCTCAAAGTCAAAAATGCAGAGGAATCACAAGAACTAGGGTTTGAGTGGATGCAGGGCCAGCTTGAACTACACAGTTGACTGAAAATTAGGGTTTTGGTTTCAGAGGCCATAACCCCAAATTTTTTGGTCATTCTTGTTTCCATTGGTCTCTATATGGTATAGGGAGTATGCATATCAATTTTCATGAAGAAATTCCATGGGGAAGTCATCTGATCAAGGGTTGACTTTTCAGACAAGTCAGTGCAAAATCAGGGCATCTGAGGCCCCCAATGACCCAACCAATGGGTGATCTTCATCATTTTGAGTGTATATGGTCTTTATTTGATCATGGAAGAAGATTGAAGTTCATAGAAATCAAGAATTTAGGGTTTTTGCAAATGTTGACTTTTTGGGCATAGTTGACTTTTCAAGAATACATCATTTTATGTCATTTTTCAAGCCTTGATTCATGATCCAAAAATGCTTCAAATGGAAAAACTTTGGTCATGAAAGTTGTAGATCTCATCTTTCCCTTTTCAAAAAGTACAAGAACATGATCAAACTCTTCTTGGATCAAAAGTTATGGCAATGCAAAGTTGGCTAAAATCACTTATTTTCAAGGCATGCCCTAAGTGAGAATTTTGCAAAATCATAGATCAATGACTTTTGCAGCCTCAAATTCATTTCAAACCATTACACAAACTTTCTACAAGTCATAAAGTTCAGATTGGACTAGGTATTGCTCATGTTTTATGGTTCATACAACAAGATTTCTCACATGTGAGCAAAGGAGCAACAACTTGCAAAATCATCATTTCACCTCCTACCACTTGTTGCCTTGGGTGCTGAACCAAGCTAGCCTTTCCCCTCACCATGCTGCGCCAGCCCACACACTTGTACTAGCCTAGAACACAACCCATGCCTCTCTTACACAAAGGTTGACAATTTGCAAAAGTGGCCATACCAATCAATAAAGGGCAGGTCACATCAACTGACCAATGAGATTAGTTTATGTGGATCACATGCTGGCTAAACATAAGGAGAGGCAAGGCAGAAGCTCACCACAACACAGCATACACATTTTCACCCTCACTTGCAAAACCCTTCGAAACTGATCACACAGCTCACAAACACAAAAACAAACTTCATAGATCAACTCAACTCATCTTCCTGGTCACAAAGCATCCATCACCATAGCCTAAAACCTCCAGAATCCCAAATACGATTTCTCTCCCCCATTGAACAGAACCTGCTCAAACCTTCAAACCAGCTACCACAAATCCTTTCCAAGCATTGAAAGCTTCTCAGGAGGTCAAGTGGAGTAGATTGCAAGCAGGAAACTAGCCAGAAAGTGTCAGAGATCAAAGCTCCAGTTCAGGTGAGCTTCATGAACTTTTTTTCCAGAAATCCTTTTTTAAGTTCTTAAGTTGTTATTCATGCTTCCCTGATCATAAATATGTCATTGGTTTTGAAAATGGTGGAAAAATAAGGATGTAATCGTGTTCTGAAAGTCTTGCCCTAAAATTTTGTTTGTTTCGATTCATGAGTTTGAGGAAATATAAATGATGTTTGTGTTAGGGTTTTGATTCAGTGGGTTATGGGGATCATTTCTGTGTTCTTAGATTCCATTTCAGTTATGTTTTGAGAGTTTTAGAAATTTTCAGGTGGGGTTCCCACCGGAGAAGACGACCGGAGGTCTTCTCCGGCCACCTGAAAATAATTAGGGTTTTAATCCTGCAATTAAGAGAGTTTGAATCTGGTACGTTGGATCAGTGGACTTTGTTGACTTGCCGCGCGTGTGAATGGTCCAGATTCATCATTAAACCCTAACCACTAATTAATTAATTCATAATCCTGTATTAACCAAATTTGAATTTCAGCCCTTGATCTGCGCGCGCAGTCAACAAGGCTTTCCCCAAACTCAATCCTAGCCCCTCATTTGGTTGACTTCAGTTTATTTTCATTTTTATTTCATTTTCTTTCATTTGTTTTGCATCATTTATTAAAAATAGTAAAAAATGTCTAAAAATTATGAAACTTTTTCTCATGAGTTTCAATAATTTTTAAGACCCAAAAATATTTTTATTTTATTTTTTATCATTAAAAAAGCATTTTTAAATATTTAAAAGATTATTTTTAATTGATTAATGAGAATTAATTAATTAAAAATACTTTTAGGTATTTAAAAATCACCAAAAAATTCATGAAATGTTCTAAGACATTTAGAAACATTGTCCAACCTTCAAACCAAATTTCTTTTTTGATCTTGATGCATTTTAAGAATTTTTCATTGAATTAAATCATTTTTTATGCATTATTTTGATCATGGATTCAAAAATTCATTTCTGCCAATTGGTGAAGGTTGAGACATTGATTCTTTTTGCTTTGTCTTGTGTTTGGCATGTAGATTCTAGGATAAAAAGGCCATGATTTGTTCTTGCATTTTCAAATTGTTTGGCATTTGTTTTGTTAAGAACCCTAAAAAACCCTAATAACTTGCAAAAATCATAACTTGAGTTTGGTTGAGAGTTGAGAGCTCCCCTTTGGGCAGTGGTTCATCATAGGCCTAGGGTTTCTTTGAGTGCCATTTTCCATTTTTACTTTAGGGTTTTGCTTCTGTTTTTGGTTTGTGTTTGATGTTTGATCCATGAACCCTAATTTGGGCTTTCATTTGCATCCCTCTTGCATTTCCTTGCATAACATGACTTGTCTTTGTATTTTATGCATTCTTGTGATTCATTTGACATCTTAAGACATGTATAAAGCATCATTGATCATTGCATTACATATTTGCCATGTCATTTGTCTTGTATGATTCATAACATTTCATGCTTGTTCATGCTCCTTAGCTTGCATCATTTGCATTCATAACCTTGTATGAACATCCCCATTGCCTTGCCTCATGTTTGCAGCACCTCATACCATCATAATCATCATCAACATGCTTCTGGTTCTGCTTAGCATCATATCATTTCATCTCATCTTGCATTGCATTGCATTTTCTTTCTAACATTTCAGGTGGTAAGTAACTTGAGAAGTGGATTTGCCTTCACTTCTCATGCCTTTTCTTTTCATCTCTCTTGCATCCATTGCTGCATTTTATATGTGTTTGAGTTTGAGCTTGCTCATTCTTCTCCTTCCCACTTTCTTTCTTCAAGTGACTTGACTTCTTGGATGAAGCAAGTCACTTTGCTTCTCTTGATCCTGTTCATCTGCTTCCTGGTGGCTCCTCTGAAGATTGTTCTTGCAAACCTCACAAACCTTAGGACCAACCAAGCATGACAATGAATTAGGGTTTTGATTAGTCCCCCCATAGTTTTACTTTTGTGTCTCTCTTTGAGTCTTCTCTTCTCATCTCATAATCAGGGACTAAACCCTAAAGGCTTTAAGACTTTATGATTAAGTTTATGCCTGCATCCTTCTCTTAGGATGGAGTGTATAACTTTAATCCTAAGTCTTGAACCCTTAAGGTGTTTAAATCTCTTAATCAATCCATCTAATAATTATCAAGACATTACACTTGTAACTTGGGCCTTGCATTAGGGTTCTAATTCTTCCTTAAGTGGTTAAGAAGGACTAACCCTAGTGTTAATGGACAAGTCCCCCTCAAGTTGTCTTATAAATCATAAAAAACACTTCATCATCATATCATTAATCTAAAATCCACTTAATAAAGGCTTGTTTTGTCATGGGTTTAATCCCTAATCATGGATTAAGTTGAGGAGTCTTCCCCAGCTTAAACATTCTCATCTATTATCCTTCTTTTAGGATGGTGTAATGAGTCTGTTTAATCCTTGATTATGGCTTAACCTCATTACTCAACACTAAACAAAAACACCAAAAACATCTAAATAATCACAACTAGGTTAATGATCTTGATCCTACACCAAAGGTGATTAAGTGTGAGAATCTGACTTCACACTTAAGGTACTCTCATTACCCCTAATCAGAGGGAAGATGTGATGAGTTTACTAACCCATTGGTTTAGACTTAAGCTCATTATCCTATGACAAACTCCAAAAAGCAATAAAAGACTGAAAACTCAAAAACAAACAATAATCGTCTCCTCCGGGATTTTTTTCTCATCATCTTCACTCACAATCGAGAACTTGCTTCTTCCGTCTAATGCAAGACAGTCAGCATCTGTGCCAGACAGATCATACACTTGAGCATAGGCAAGTAAGCAGTTCATCAGTCAATTCATCTTTCAGTCTCTTTGGGTCGAACTACGGTGTTCTGACTTCCTCATTGCACGAGAGGATACGTAGGCATAACTTAACAGTTATCGAACAAAAGTCTCTGTACATTCCCCCTCTTTCAGTATCATTCTTTAGCCTCATTATCATGAGCATTTTACTCCTATCTTTACACTGACACTTTCATACTTCACATCACATTTCTTTACACTGACACCTGTACATTCTTTTCCAGCTATCTTTACACACAAATTGCACTGACACTACCCCTTTAAAACACGAATCTTTTAAGCGTGGATCCCGTCGAGTACGGCGGACAATCTGGGTGCTAATACCTTCCCAGGTTGTAACCAACCCCCTTTCTCAGTCTCTCTGGTTCGCAACCGTCTTATCCATCTTTTTCTAGGCCTATGCAGCATTTCCTTTCCTCCGGGATAAAAATGCCTAGCTGGCGACTCTTTTCATCTCCAGTGAGTTCACGGCTGTGTGTTCTCACTGTTCCCTTCGCCGACCGTTCGCGTCTGTACCTTCATCTGACCCGGTGTCACTTGTCGGGAGCGACAGCTTGGCGACTCTGCTGGGGAACCTTATATTGCAACCAGGGCTTCTGGTTCTTTTTGTGGGTTCCTCCTAGCGCTTGATTGATTTGTGTTTACTGGGGTGTTATGTGCTTATTTGTGTTTGTATTTTGTTTATTGCTTTATGTACAGTTGATTTATTGCTTTCTTTATAGCTTTATATTTTTCATACTGTCATACTGTGCTGGCTGGATCTGGTTTTTCTTTGGTGGGTGGGTGTTCCATTGAGAGTTAAGGTCCTATACCTGGGACCTGAGTGACACCTAGGCTAGAGTGAATCATATTCTTTCCCATTCCATTTCGGTCTGGTGCGGGAATATGAAACACGGTTCAGATATGGGTTTCTTCTTGAGAACTCTGTGTTGCAGATTTCCTGCAATGCTAGGGCTATCTGGGAAGCCTGCTAAGTCTGGATGACCTTTTAGTATTGACCTTCAGAAACTGAGGTGAATTAGAGGAGGAATTGTTATGGTTATTGTAAACACTGTACCTCCGGGTTAGAAGTGTTTACACTTCTCATAACTGATCCAAGTCTGAGGATCCTTGTTCTAGATCACCACCTGTGAGGGGGTTGGGCTGTTTACAGGTTTGCAGGTACCTTGACCTCAGAATACCCTGTTACTTTGACTTTGTTAAGAATGCTCCATGTTGGATAGTTCTTGTGATTCTAAACCCTGGACATGTGGCTCTTTATTTGAGTCCCCTACCCTGGTTACTGGATTTTTAGACCTCCACCTGGATTTCTTGAACACACATGGATCTATACCAAGGCAGTTAATCAGATCCAGCTCAGTCACAAACCCTTGCATTTCATTTGCATACATACTCATTGCATCATATTAACATGTGCTTATTTGTGTTTCAGGGTATCCATTTTTCATCTGGTTTTGGTTTTGACCCCATCTGCAGTTTTGACCTGTTTCCACCAGCACTTGCTTCAGCCTATCAGCCATATACTTCAGTTACTTGCACTAGCCAGCCAGTGGCCCACTCCTCAGCATCTTCATCAGCATTTACTCTACTCAGTCTTCAGCATCATGGCTCCAAAGAAAAGCAACATCACCTATCATTTCTTCCAACCAGACTTATCAGACATCAGGAGGATCCAAACCCTGATCACTCCAGATCACATACCCTTGTTCAGGGAGAGCTATGGAGATATACTGGACATGGTTATGGATCTGGACCCTTCACAGAGGAGCCTCATCCACACCTGCATTCAGTTCTATGATTCCCCATTGAGATGTTTCACCTTTCAAGACTTTCAGTTGGGTCCTCTTCTGGAAGAATACTCATCATTGACTGGTCTGCCCATCAAAAGAGAAATCCCATTCAACCCTGAAATGGTCTTTCCCAGCAATGGAGAGGTAGCCAAAGCTTTGTATCTGGAGCCTGTTTTGATTGAACAGCATATGACCTCTAAAGCTGGGATCCCTGGTTTTCATCTTGACTTCCTGATTTCTCAAGCTAGTCTGAAGGCCTCCTTGGGGGAGTGGAAAGCTGTTGGTGCTCTGTTGGCCTTAAGTGTATATGGAATTGTATTGTTTGCAGATGAGCCTCGATTCATTAGCAAAAATGCAATCCATTTGTTCATCCTGAAGAACCCAGTGCCAACTTTACTGGGTGATCTCTATTACTCAGTCCATCAGAGAAATGAGAAGCAGAGGGGAAGATTAGTGAGGATTTGTGCTCCATTATTTCATGCTTGGCTTCTCAGGCATCTACCCAGGACAGATGCATTTCTCAATCCTCATCAGCAAAGCAACTGGGCTAAGAGGCTCACTACTCTCACTTCAGCAGATATCAGATGGTGTACTCAGAGCACCAAGGGCAGAGATATGATCACCAGCTGTGGGCACTTTCCCAATGTGCCTTTGATAGGAGTTAAGGGAAGTATCAATTATAACCCTCTGCTGTTCAGAAGGCAATTAGGCTATGCACTGGTTCATACTCCTAGGGAACAAGATTTGGTGGAGACCCTCTACTGTGAGAACAAGATTAGTTTGGCTGTTGTTAGGCAGGCTGCCTGGGCCTGGGATAATGTTCAGACTAAGGGAATCACCATTCTGGGGAAGTGCAATAATGTGGCATCAGTCCAATATTATGAGTGGTCCCATGCTAGGGCCCAATTCTCTGGAATGCCCTTTACCATAGAAGATATGCCTGAGTCATCTTCAGCACCACCCCCTGCCACTATCAGTTTGGAGGAGTTTGAGAGCTTGAAGGAAAGAAATGAAAAGTTAACTCAAGCCTTGCAGAAGACCCTCCGGGAGAGGAGTGAAGGTGTGAGGGAGATTGAAAGATTGGAGAAATTGAGAGTGGAACACTTGACTAAGATTGAGAAGTCTGGGGAGTATATCAACAAGTCTAAAGCTGGTGAGCAGATTCTGAAGAATGCTTGTAAAGAAGCCCAGTTCCAGAGAGCAAGGACAGACTTGTACCTGAAAGAGAGTCAGGCCAGGTGGGTCCGGATCACTGAGGCCCGTACTCTAGAAGACAAGAGAGCTCAAGACAAGATGGAGCATATGGAAAAAGCCCTGGCAGCAGCCCAGGAAGAAATATCAGAGCTAAAAATCAAAGCAGGATTGAAGAGGTCTAAGGACCAAAGTCAGAGCAAGAAATTGGCTGCAGCTGTTGCAACAAGAAACCTTCTCATCAGAAGTCTCACGGAGCATCCGGCTGATCCTGTGACCGAAGCACTTCTCAAGGAAGTTCGTGAGGATGAGTTTGGCCTTGGAGTTTGATCATTTGCTTGTTGTTGTTCCTTTTCCATGTACTTTTGCTTTTGTGATGTATTTTGGCCCCTTTGAGGGTTTGTGTTGTAAAATGAACAAATTGTATTATTTCACCCTTTGTAATATATTTGTTGGTTTCTATCTGGGTTCACATCAAAAGCAACTTCAACAGCATCATCTTCAAGGGTCTGGAAGGGTCAAAACCGAAGGCCAAACCGGATACCTTGAGAGCAAATAAGCATAACTGCATTGCATGCTAACCCTTTTGTTTGTTTTGTAGGTTTTTGTTTTGTTGTTGCTAACCTCTGTTGTGATGTTCAGGAATTTTTGCTCGCCGCCGGGTATTTCCTCTCAACAGGCCACACAGGTATCCAACTAGAAACAACCTTCCGGGAATTCAGATGGATCAGATGCAGCAAGACCTTACAGAGGTCAGAAACCAGATGGAAAACGAAAGGTTAGAGATGAGAACGCAGATGACGCAGTTCATGGAAGTTATGAACAACATGGCTCAGAGCCAGGAGAGACTGAGGGCCATGGTGGAGAGGCAAAATCAAGAGGAGCCTCATGTAGGAACTGCAGGCACCAGTAATAATGAAAGGGTGCAACCACATGTTAACCCCCCTGTGTTTGGCCCACATCTCCATCCAGAGGCTAACATCCCAGTCAACATTCAAGGGACAGCCACAGCAGCCAGAGTACTTCAGGAAGACCCTCAGGAGGACCAGTATACAGTAATGGGTGCTGGAGAGGAAACTTATGATAGACGATTGGAAGAAATAGCTGAGAAGTTGAGATCACTGGAGTCTCAAAACTCTTTGGGGTTCGACGTCATGGACATGGGTTTGGTAGAAGGGGTTAGGATTCCCCACAAGTTCAAGCCTCCATGTTTCGAAAAGTATAATGGGACTTCATGCCCCCGAACTCATTTGCAATCATTTCTGGGAAGGCTGAAGGCCTATACAATGGATGAGAAACTTTGGATGTTCTACTTCGAAGATAGCTTGACTGGAGCATCGAGGGAATGGTATTCCCATCTGACAAGAGCAACTATAAGATGCTGGAAGGACCTGGCAGAAGCCTTCATCAGACAGTATCAGTATAATCTAGATATGGCACCCAACAGGACCCTCCTAATGGGAATGTCACAGTCTTCGAGGGAGAGCTTCAGAGAATATGCCCAGAGATGGAGGCAATTGGCTGCTGCCGTTCAACCCCCTATGTCTGAAAGGGAAATGGCAGACATGTTTATGAACACTCTCCAGGGAACGTATATTGACAGGTTGGCTGCTTTCTCTTCCACCAGCTTCGCAGATGTTGTCATAGCTGGGGAGAGAATTGAAAGCCTGTTAAAAATGGGTAAGATCTCTGACAGCGGTGCAAGCTCGTCCAGTAGTACAAGAAAGCCTTTTGCAGGCCCGAGAAGAACTGGCGAGACCAATGCCATTCACACCAACAGGGGTAGGCCCCAATATGCTCAGAGGTCAATAGCAGCAGTCACTATCCCTGCTCCAGCTCACCCACAGCCAGTCTATCAACTTCCTCAACAGAACTTCCAACAACAACCTCAGTATCAGCAGAATCAGTATCCTCCAAGGAACTACAACAACAACAACTCCAACAACAACAATCAACAGAGGCCATTCCAACAAAGGCCATCCCAAGCTAACAGAGTGATCGACCCGATCCCAATACCGTATGCTGCCTTGCTGCCACAACTTCTGAAACTCAACCTAGTTGAGCTAAGAACGTTGGCACCTCCGGATCCCAACAGTCTACCAAGGAACTATGACTCCAATGCTAGGTGTGCTTTTCACTCGAACGCACCTGGTCACAGTACAGAAAAGTGCAGGGCTCTGCATATGAAGGTACAAGACTTGGTAGACTCCAAGGCTCTGAATTTCGCACCTCCGCCCAATGTCAATAAAAACCCAATGTCAAACCATGGTGGTCCTCGAATTAACGCTATTGAAGAAGACCAACCGTCTTATTTGATAACTAGTGTGGATCAGATCCGGACACCATTGGTGGAAATCAAAGCTCAACTCCGTGAAAACCAGATATTTCCGGGGTGTGAACTAGGGTGCCCATACTACAATATTTCATGGAATGGGTGTGAAGATTTAAGGAATGGCATTGACAGCCTTATTCAGAGTGGCCTGCTACAGATCACTACATCATTTCCGGCAAATCAAGCAACTTCATCAACAACGGTTTCAGACCCTCCTACAACTGCAGCAACTATTGTTCCCGACAATTCATCAGCACCATCAACAAGTACTTCACCTGTCCTTCCAAATGATCAGTTTACAACAGTTTCTCCTGCTACAACTTCAGCTTCATTCCGTTTCGACTCTCCATCAGCAACAACAACAGTCCTTCCAACAGAACCTCCTACAACACCAGTAATCAATCATGAAGATGTCTCTACTGTTACCATATTCTACGATCCTGAAAATAATTCCGCTTACCATTCAGAAGGTGCTGCTCCCACCAGAGCACCAGTTACAATCTTTTATGATCCACAAACAATAACAGTCCCTTCAGCAGCAGCAATCAGTCCAGTCACTGTCACGGTGCCTGGACCAATACCATATGAAAGCAATAGGGCCATCCCTTGGCACTATGGCTCTGACGTATACTGTGAAGGAAAGAGAATCACTCTGGAAACATCAACACCTGCACCACAAGTAGATAATGTGGGGGGAGGCGGAGGCTTCACTCGAAGCGGACGTCTCTTTGCTTCACAAGTTCAAAGACCCACAGCCGAAGCAGAAGCTGCTGCCAAGGCAAAGGGAAAAGGCCCGGTGCAGGAAGATCTAGCTGCCAAAGAAGCCCTGAAGACTCCATTTGATCAGGAAGTTGATGAGTTTATGCGAATCATCAAAAAGAGTGATTACAAAATTGTGGATCAGCTTCACCAGACGCCATCCAAAATCTCCATCCTCTCACTGCTTATGTGCTCCGAAGCCCATCGGAATGCACTACTTAAAGTCCTGCACGCAGCTTACGTGCCTGAGGAGATTACTGTCAACCAATTGGAAACCGTGGTTGGTAATGTTACTGCTAGCAATGGGCTAGGGTTTACCAATTCTGACTTGACAGCGGATGGCCGCAACCACAACAAAGCCTTGCACATAACCCTGGAATGCAAAGGAGCTGTCCTTTCTCATGTGCTGGTGGACACAGGTTCTTCCCTGAATGTCTTACCAAAGAAGGCTCTGGTGAAGCTTGAATATGATGGATTGGCATTGAGACCCAGCAACCTGGTAGTAAGAGCCTTTGATGGTTCTAAGAGATCGGTTCTGGGAGAGATTGAGCTGCCTGTGACAATTGGCCCACAGACTTTTAAAACTATCTTTTATGTGATGGACATTCAGCCCGCCTACAGCTGTTTGTTGGGTTGACCCTGGATTCACGCCGCCGGCGCAATAACGTCTACCCTTCACCAAAAGTTAAAATTTGAGTGGGAAGGTCAAGTTGTCACAATCTGTGGAGAGGAGGACATTTTTGTCAGCCACCTGGCAACCTATAAGTACATTGAAATGGATGGAGAGATCCATGAAACAATGAGCCAAGGTTTTGAGGCCTTGAATGTCAATGAAGCATCTGCTGTATCTGGTATCTCCATGTCATCTTACCAACAAGCCCGGAAGGTTGTTGAAGAAGGAACTGCCCAAGGCTGGGGCAAGGTCTTAGCTGTGGAAGAGAAGAAGGACAAATTTGGGTTGGGTTACAGACCAACTCAACATCAAGCAAAGGCTGCTGCAGAGCCTGGTTTCGTCAGTGGGGGGATGCTCACCCCCGATGCTATCAACTGTCTGGAAGACGAGCTGGAAGAGGAGCGCAATCTGGAGAATTGGATTCGTCCGAAGATCCCGGGGAGCAGTGTCTCGAACTGGTCTTCCCAGGAAATTATAAGAGTTACTCATGCAGAGTAATTATTATTTCCTGTATTTTTTATAGCATGCATCAAAGTCTTGCATCTTGCCCAAGATGACAAGACTCATTTTGTAACCAGGGCCATCTGTACTTTTGTGCAAACAAGATCAAATTAATATCAGACATCTTTTTGCAAACAAGTCTTTTTCTTTTCTGCTCACTGTTTTTCCATCTTTCTTTTTGTACAAAAATAAATGGCGGTGTTTTCAAAATGATAACTTCATTTCACTCTTTTTTCTAAAGCAAGATTAAAATCAATCACTAAAATGAACAAACTTAACCCTTGCAGAGAGTGCCTTCCTGACAGCACCGACAACAGCACGGCTATGACATCGTATGACTTTGACAATCCAATCAATCAAGCTGATGAAGGGGTTGATGAAGAATATGAGCTTCCTGAAGAGCTAGCCAGGTTGCTGAGACAAGAGGAAAAGGTTATTACTCCTCACCAGGAGGAGATTGAAGTGATTAATCTTGGTACTGACGAAGACGTGAAAGAAGTTAAAATCGGGGCCTGCCTGCAAGACTCAGTGAAGAGACAACTGATAGATCTGCTTCAAGAGTATGTTGATGTGTTTGCTTGGTCGTATCAAGATATGCCAGGGTTGGATATCGACATTGTTGTGCACAAGCTGCCTCTGAGGGAAGAATGCCCGCCAGTTAAACAGAAGTTGCGCCGAACTCGCCCAGACATGGCTATGAAAATCAAAGAAGAGGTACAAAAGCAATGGGACGCCGGGTTCCTTGCTGTGACTAGCTATCCACCGTGGGTTGCTAACATAGTACCTGTGCCTAAGAAGGATGGCAAAGTAAGAATGTGTGTTGACTACCGGGACCTGAACAGAGCTAGCCCGAAAGATGACTTCCCATTACCTCACATTGATGTATTGGTGGATAACACGGCTCAGTTCTCGGTATTCTCCTTCATGGATGGATTTTCAGGATATAATCAGATCAAGATGTCACCTGAAGACATGGAGAAGACAACATTCATTACACCTTGGGGCACGTTCTGTTACAAAGTGATGCCATTCGGACTGAAGAATGCTGGTGCCACATATCAACGGGCTATGGTGACATTATTCCACGATATGATCCACAAAGAAATAGAATGTTACGTGGATGATATGATCGCCAAGTCCCTTACAGAGGAAGATCACCTGGTGAATCTGCTAAAGCTGTTCAAGCGTCTGAGGAAATACCAATTGAAGCTGAACCCCAACAAATGCACATTCGGGGTGTGATCCGGTAAGCTGCTGGGCTTTATTGTAAGCGAGAAAGGGATTGAAGTTGACCCTGATAAAGTCAAGGCTATTCAAGAAATGCCTGCACCTAAAACTGAAAAAGAAGTTCGAGGGTTCTTAGGTCGATTGAACTACATCTCGCGGTTCATATCTCACCTTACAGCAACCTGTGAACCCTTGTTCAAGCTGTTAAGGAAGGAACAAACGGTCAGGTGGAACGAAGACTGCCAGAAGGCTTTTGACAAGATCAAGGAATATCTACAAGAACCTCCAATCCTTATGCCGCCAGTTGAAGGAAGACCTCTGATAATGTACTTGACAGTATTAGAAGAGTCGATGGGGTGTGTGCTGGGCCAGCATGACGAGTCTGGTCGAAAAGAGTATGCAATATACTACCTAAGCAAAAAGTTTACCGACTGTGAACAGCGTTATTCACTGCTCGAGAAAACTTGCTGTGCTTTAGCGTGGGCTGCTCGCCGACTGAGACAGTATATGTTGACCCACACTACCTTATTAATCTCAAAAATGGATCCAGTTAAGTACATTTTCGAGAAGCCAGCTCTTACCGGACGGGTTGCAAGATGGCAGATGATTCTCACAGAATACGACATACAGTACACCTCTCAGAAAGCCATCAAGGGCAGTGTACTATCTGAATATCTTGCTGAGCAACCCATTGATGACTACCAGCCAATGAGGTTTGACTTCCCTGATGAAGACATCATGTTCATTAAAGCGAAAGATCACGAAGAGCCTATTCACACTGAAGGGCCTGACCCGGAGGAAGAATGGACTATGATGTTTGATGGGGCTGTTAACATGAATGGCCGTGGTGTTGGTGCAGTACTCATTACACCAAAAGGAGTTCACATGCCTTTCTCGGCAAAACTCACTTTCAACTGCACTAACAACGAAGCTGAATACGAAGCTTGCATTATGGGTCTTGAGGAAGCCATTAACCTCAGGATCAAGACATTGACCGTGTTCGGAGATTCAGCTTTGGTAGTCAATCAAACCAACGGGAAATGGTACACCCACCAAGATCATCTGATACCTTACAGGGATTATACAAGAAGGTTATTGACTTTCTTTACAACAGTCAAGCTTGAGTATATCCCTCGCGACGAGAATCAGTTTGCAGATGCTCTTGCTACCATTTCATCCATGATCAAAGTTCAAACGGCCAACTTTGTACCTCAGATTTCAGTGTCTAGACTTGATAGACCAGCATATGTATTTGCAGCGGATATTGTAAAAGATGATAAGCCTTGGTTTCATGACATTAAAAGCTTCTTGGAGGATCAGACATACCCACCTGGGGCATCTTCCAATGATAAGAAGACTTTAAGAAGGCTGGCTGGTAGTTTCTTTCTGAACACTGATGGGTCTTTATACAAGAGGAACTTTGACATGGTACTCCTCAGATGTGTTGACAAGGCGGAAGCAGATTTACTGATGCATGAAGTGCACGAAGGCTCCTTTGGTACCCATGCTGGAGGGCATGCCATGGCTAAAAAGTTGTTAAGATCAGGCTATTACTGGATCACAATGGATGCAGACTGTTGTGCCTATGCCAGGAAATGTCACAAATGCCAGATCTATGCAGATAAGGTGCATGTGCCTCCTAACCCTTTGAACATCATGTCTTCACCATGGCCCTTTGCCATGTGGGGCATTGATATGATTGGCAAGATTGAGCCGACTGCTTCAAACGGCCACAGATTCATCCTGGTCGCCATTGACTATTTCACCAAGTGGGTTGAAGCAGCCTCATATGCAAATGTTACAAGACAAGTGGTAGCCCGATTTCTGAAGAGAAATATCATCTGTCGGTATGGAGTGCCCGAGCGAATCATTACTGATAATGGTTCCAATTTAAACAACAAAATGATGGCGGAGCTGTGCCGGGACTTCAAGATCCAACATCACAATTCTTCTCCTTACAGGCCAAAGATGAATGGCGCTGTTGAGGCAGCAAATAAGAATATCAAGAAGATTGTGCAGAAGATGGTAGTCACCTACAAAGACTGGCATGAAATGCTACCGTTTGCCTTGCATGGGTACCGCACGTCAATCAAAACATCCACTGGGGCAACACCGTATCAGCTTGTGTATGGTATGGAAGCGGTCCTGCCTGTTGAAGTTGAATTACCCTCTCTACGGGTATTAATGGATGTTAAACTGAGTGAAGCAGAATGGGTACGGTCCCGATTCGAGCAACTGAGTCTGATCGAAGAGAAAAGATTGGCTGCAATCTGCCATGGGCAGTTATATCAGAAGAGAATGAAGAAGGCCTTCGATCAGAAAGTCAGGCACCGAGAGTACCAAGTAGGAGATCTTGTGCTGAAAAGAATCCTCCCTCCTCATACAGACCACAGGGGCAAATAGACTCCAAATTATGAAGGACCATTCGTTGTAAAGAAAGTTTTCTCTGGTGGAGCACTGATGCTCAGCACCATGGATGGTGAAGATTTCCCATCCCCTGTGAATTCAGATGCAGTTAAAAAATACTTCGCATAAAATGACCCGCTGGACATAAAAACAGAATGTGAGTCCAGGCAAAAATAGGGCATCCCGGCGAGTCAAAAACAGAATAAAAGACTCGAGCAAAAATAAGGGAAATAAATGAAAAAATGTACACCCGCTGAGTTGAAAAGCCGCATTGGACAGCTCAGGCAAAAATGGGTATCCCGATGGATTGAAAACCCGAAAGGGCGATCCATGCAAAACAAGGGAATAAGCGAACAACCGCATTCTGAATTCGTCTATATCACATACAACTTGGTAAGCTTCCAAAGGATCAAGCTTCAATCAGAATCAACTCTCTCCAGAAAGCAAGACGAGAAGAACGTCATTGTCATACGAGTCATAGCGGGAGAGGAAGCTCCTCAAAGCGTCGTCAACACCGCCAGCACTTTATTTCTCAATTTGTAACAATTTCCTCATTTCAGGAGATTTGTTTCCTTGACTGTATCTTGCCAATTCAGGGCACATGGATTAATAAAATCAGATTTTCAGTCATGTCTCGTTTTTACATTTATGTTTTGCAAAGAGTCGTCTGATATCTCTAAAAATACAATCGCATAAGTACAGATGCCTTTCTCTAAAAATAAAAGCACATGCTTACAGGGAATATACTTACTCTCGAAAGTACTTATCTCCTATGACGGAATCCAGTAAGGGATACCTCGGGACCTTTTGTACGTTTCCTTACCATTGCAGGATTGTAGGTATCTAGAACGCAACCTGGGGCATGCAAGTTACGTCTCAGCAAACTGGCGAATCATTATCAACTCACATGGCATTGGAAGGTGCCCATTTCCCCAGCGGAGCTGCCAAAATCAGCATACACTCAATCTCAGCATCCGAAATGCTCTATCCCCAGATGAGTTGCTCCCCATTGCTTCCCCCAGCAAAGTTGCCAAATCAACCAGCTGAGTTGCCTCTCACAATTCCCCAGCCGAGTTGCCATTCTTCCTCGGCAAAATGTAGATATCAGGGAATCATCTCCCCACAGAATCCCCGGCCTCTATTCAGAAGGGCGATGCACGGAGAAGTCACAACAGAGTGAAGAAAGCTTCTACAAACCCCAGCTGGGTTTCTCATTTATAAGGATATGTCAATCGGTGGCATATATCCCCAAGCAGATACCTCATTAGATCTACCGATGATCTCATCCCCAGCTGGGATGTTCACTTCAAGCAGATCAACCCGAGATTTTCTCAGCAACGGGATCCGAATCCCGGATCCGCGCCCCTTTGCATAATCATAGCATTCGCATCATATTATACCCTCAGAGCGTAGCATCCCGTCTAATACGGAGCATTACGGCAAAAAATCAAATGCATAGCATAATCATAAGTCATGTTGTGAATTGAACGCTTGTGACTAGCAACCATTCATCAGAATACAGATTACTTTCCCCCGGAATCCCCATCAGAGTCCCAGCAAAAGCAGTTGCTCCACAATCACAAACACCCGTATATACACCTTTTGGCACCCGTCCATGTCATCTTTCCCCAGTAAAGTCGCCTGAACACCCTTTACAAATAAATCACCCTCATTACAGATACGTCCTGACACCCGTCCGTGTCATACCCCCAGCAGAAAGCCAAAGACATCCTCTTTGCACTCACATATACTCATATATACATTCCCTCGACACCCGTCCGTGTCATATCCCCAGCGCAGTCGCTTACACCCTTATCACTCATGTACATGTTAATATTATATTCTTCTCTTTTGACACTCGTCCGTGTCGCTCTCCCCAGCAGATAAACACTCATCTATACATTACTCATACTTACTACTCATGATACAGATACTCGTCCGTATCTTGTATATACCAGTTATAACCCCACAGATTCGACAGTAGTCCTTGTTCTTTGTTAACCAGTTGGTACTCGTCCGTACCATCATCTCAGAATATGCGTCAATTGTTTGTTTCTACATGATACTCGTCCGTATCATAGTCTTAGGGATGCTCGTCCGCATCTTTAATCCATACACCGTGTCAAACACTTATGTCTTCTTGAATATAGATACTCGTCCGTGTCTATTATTCCCCAGAAGAATCCTTTCAGATGCAACACTCGTCCGTGTTCTTTGTTAACCAGTTGATACTCGTCCGTATCATCATCTCTGAACATGTGTCAGTTTGTTTCTACGTGATACTCGTCCGTATCATAGTCTTAAGGATGCTCGTCCGCATCTTTAATCTATACACAATACCAAACACTTATACTTTCTTTTCTTGGTTGTGAACGCTCGTCCGTGTTTACATTATCCCCAGTAGATCACCAACAAATTTTCTTTTTATCTAACACTCGTCCTGTGTTATGATACCTTTGAGAGCAGCCGTACCCTGCTGAGTGGTCGTCCTCCACTTCTTGATGGTCGTCCTCCATCATGCTCATCCGATGGCCGTCCCCATCGTTGATTTTAGCAGCCGTCCCCTGCTAGGTGGTCGTCCTCCACCTTTTGATGATCGTCCTTCATCAACTTTATCCAATGGCCGTCCCCATTGTTGATTTTGGTTATCTGGCATTCGTCCTGTGTCATGACAAACCTCGAGAGCAGCCGTCCCCTGCTGAGTGGTCGTCCTCCACTTCTTAATGGTCGTCCTCCATCTTGCTCGTCCGATGGCCGTCCCCATCGTTGATACTTTCGGCAGCCGTACCCTGCCAGGTGGTCGTCCTCCACCTTTGATGGCCGTCCCCATCATTTTTCTTTTATACCCAACAGAGCAGCCGTCCCCTGCTAGGTGATCGTCCTTCACCTTTGATGGCCGTACCCCATCATCTGTTTATTTCATTCATTCTTTAACCCGATGGCCGTCCCCGTCGTGGTCCCTTTTCCTTTTTTAGCCCGATGGCCGTCCCCATCGTTGGTTACTTTACCTTTATGAACTTGATGGCCGTCCCCGTCATGTTTCATTAATCCTCAGAATTTTGCAGCTTTATCTTGATGGCCGTCCCCATCATGATATTTTATTTTCCCCAGCTAGTCGGCCGTCCCCGTCTTAGCTTTACCTTTTATCCCCAGCATGTCGGCCATCCCCGTCATTGCTTTATGCACTTTACCAGCATGTCGGCCGTCCCCGTCATCGCTTTGCTTCACATACCACCTTACCCAGCAGTCGTCCTCTGCTCGACGGTCGTCCTCCGTCGCCCACACTTTACAATATACTTTATTTTGCTTTTACAATCTATATCCCTTTTCTTCTTCATTCTGTGAGTGCAAATTTTGGACAGTCTTTGGTATTCAACCACAAGTTATCTTGTTTGGCCTGTTAAGCCGTCGCTTACATCCTGCACAGCTAACTCATGTTTGAATAGGGGCAGCTGTAAACACCCCAAATTTGCCCTCACCCATTCACATCATGGCTTGTGATCATCCTCATATGCATAAACACAATCATATCATCTCACATCTCATTTTTGTTTCACTGGATAGTTTCTAAGGCATCTGCACCTAGGGTTTGTGATCTGAGCAATCCCAAAGCATCTTGAGCCATTCCAAAGGCAACCAATCAACTCAAAGGGGTCCATGTGTGTTCTTATATCATATTTCATCTCCTCAAAGTCAAAAATGCAGAGGAATCACAAGAACTAGGGTTTGAGTGGATGCAGGGCCAGCTTGAACTACACAGTTGACTGAAAATTAGGGTTTTGGTTTCAGAGGCCATAACCCCAAATTTTTTGGTCATTCTTGTTTCCATTGGTCTCTATATGGTATAGGGAGTATGCATATCAATTTTCATGAAGAAATTCCATGGGGAAGTCATCTGATCAAGGGTTGACTTTTCAGACAAGTCAGTGCAAAATCAGGGCATCTGAGGCCCCCAATGACCCAACCAATGGGTGATCTTCATCATTTTGAGTGTATATGGTCTTTATTTGATCATGGAAGAAGATTGAAGTTCATAGAAATCAATAATTTAGGGTTTTTGCAAATGTTGACTTTTTGGGCATAGTTGACTTTTCAAGAATACATCATTTTATGTCATTTTTCAAGCCTTGATTCATGATCCAAAAATGCTTCAAATGGAAAAACTTTGGTCATGAAAGTTGTATATCTCATCTTTCCCTTTTCAAAAAGTACAAGAACATGATCAAACTCTTCTTGGATCAAAAGTTATGGCAATGCAAAGTTGGCTAAAATCACTTATTTTCAAGGCATGCCCTAAGTGAGAATTTTGCAAAATCATAGATCAATGACTTTTGCAGCCTCAAATTCATTTCAAACCATTACACAAACTTTCTACAAGTCATAAAGTTCAGATTGGACTAGGTATTGCTCATGTTTTATGGTTCATACAACAAGATTTCTCACATGTGAGCAAAGGAGCAACAACTTGCAAAATCATCATTTCACCTCCTACCACTTGTTGCCTTGGGTGCTGAACCAAGCTAGCCTTTCCCCTCACCATGCTGCGCCAGCCCACACACTTGTACTAGCCTAGAACACAACCCATGCCTCTCTTACACAAAGGTTGACAATTTGCAAAAGTGGCCATACCAATCAATAAAGGGCAGGTCACATCAACTGACCAATGAGATTAGTTTATGTGGATCACATGCTGGCTAAACATAAGGAGAGGCAAGGCAGAAGCTCACCACAACACAGCATACACATTTTCACCCTCACTTGCAAAACCCTTCGAAACTGATCACACAGCTCACAAACACAAAAACAAACTTCATAGATCAACTCAACTCATCTTCCTGGTCACAAAGCATCCATCACCATAGCCTAAAACCTCCAGAATCCCAAATACGATTTCTCTCCCCCATTGAACAGAACCTGCTCAAACCTTCAAACCAGCTACCACAAATCCTTTCCAAGCATTGAAAGCTTCTCAGGAGGTCAAGTGGAGTAGATTGCAAGCAGGAAACTAGCCAGAAAGTGTCAGAGATCAAAGCTCCAGTTCAGGTGAGCTTCATGAACTTTTTTTCCAGAAATCCTTTTTTAAGTTCTTAAGTTGTTATTCATGCTTCCCTGATCATAAATATGTCATTGGTTTTGAAAATGGTGGAAAAATAAGGATGTAATCGTGTTCTGAAAGTCTTGCCCTAAAATTTTGTTTGTTTCGATTCATGAGTTTGAGGAAATATAAATGATGTTTGTGTTAGGGTTTTGATTCAGTGGGTTATGGGGATCATTTCTGTGTTCTTAGATTCCATTTCAGTTATGTTTTGAGAGTTTTAGAAATTTTCAGGTGGGGTTCCCACCGGAGAAGACGACCGGAGGTCTTCTCCGGCCACCTGAAAATAATTAGGGTTTTAATCCTGCAATTAAGAGAGTTTGAATCTGGTACGTTGGATCAGTGGACTTTGTTGACTTGCCGCGCGTGTGAATGGTCCAGATTCATCATTAAACCCTAACCACTAATTAATTAATTCATAATCCTGTATTAACCAAATTTGAATTTCAGCCCTTGATCTGCGCGCGCAGTCAACAAGGCTTTCCCCAGACTCAATCCTAGCCCCTCATTTGGTTGACTTCAGTTTATTTTCATTTTTATTTCATTTTCTTTCATTTGTTTTGCATCATTTATTAAAAATAGTAAAAAATGTCTAAAAATTATGAAACTTTTTCTCATGAGTTTCAATAATTTTTAAGACCCAAAAATATTTTTATTTTATTTTTTATCATTAAAAAAGCATTTTTAAATATTTAAAAGATTATTTTTAATTGATTAATGAGAATTAATTAATTAAAAATACTTTTAGGTATTTAAAAATCACCAAAAAATTCATGAAATGTTCTAAGACATTTAGAAACATTGTCCAACCTTCAAACCAAATTTCTTTTTTGATCTTGATGCATTTTAAGAATTTTTCATTGAATTAAATCATTTTTTATGCATTATTTTGATCATGGATTCAAAAATTCATTTCTGCCAATTGGTGAAGGTTGAGACATTGATTCTTTTTGCTTTGTCTTGTGTTTGGCATGTAGATTCTAGGATAAAAAGGCCATGATTTGTTCTTGCATTTTCAAATTGTTTGGCATTTGTTTTGTTAAGAACCCTAAAAAACCCTAATAACTTGCAAAAATCATAACTTGAGTTTGGTTGAGAGTTGAGAGCTCCCCTTTGGGAAGTGGTTCATCATAGGCCTAGGGTTTCTTTGAGTGCCATTTTCCATTTTTACTTTAGGGTTTTGCTTCTGTTTTTGGTTTGTGTTTGATGTTTGATCCATGAACCCTAATTTGGGCTTTCATTTGCATCCCTCTTGCATTTCCTTGCATAACATGACTTGTCTTTGTATTTTGTGCATTCTTGTGATTCATTTGACATCTTAAGACATGTATAAAGCATCATTGATCATTGCATTACATATTTGCCATGTCATTTGTCTTGTATGATTCATAACATTTCATGCTTGTTCATGCTCCTTAGCTTGCATCATTTGCATTCATAACCTTGTATGAACATCCCCATTGCCTTGCCTCATGTTTGCAGCACCTCATACCATCATAATCATCATCAACATGCTTCTGGTTCTGCTTAGCATCATATCATTTCATCTCATCTTGCATTGCATTGCATTTTCTTTCTAACATTTCAGGTGGTAAGTAACTTGAGAAGTGGATTTGCCTTCACTTCTCATGCCTTTTCTTTTCATCTCTCTTGCATCCATTGCTGCATTTTATATGTGTTTGAGTTTGAGCTTGCTCATTCTTCTCCTTCCCACTTTCTTTCTTCAAGTGACTTGACTTCTTGGATGAAGCAAGTCACTTTGCTTCTCTTGATCCTGTTCATCTGCTTCCTGGTGGCTCCTCTGAAGATTGTTCTTGCAAACCTCACAAACCTTAGGACCAACCAAGCATGACAATGAATTAGGGTTTTGATTAGTCCCCCCATAGTTTTACTTTTGTGTCTCTCTTTGAGTCTTCTCTTCTCATCTCATAATCAGGGACTAAACCCTAAAGGCTTTAAGACTTTATGATTAAGTTTATGCCTGCATCCTTCTCTTAGGATGGAGTGTATAACTTTAATCCTAAGTCTTGAACCCTTAAGGTGTTTAAATCTCTTAATCAATCCATCTAATAATTATCAAGACATTACACTTGTAACTTGGGCCTTGCATTAGGGTTCTAATTCTTCCTTAAGTGGTTAAGAAGGACTAACCCTAGTGTTAATGGACAAGTCCCCCTCAAGTTGTCTTATAAATCATAAAAAACACTTCATCATCATATCATTAATCTAAAATCCACTTAATAAAGGCTTGTTTTGTCATGGGTTTAATCCCTAATCATGGATTAAGTTGAGGAGTCTTCCCCAGCTTAAACATTCTCATCTATTATCCTTCTTTTAGGATGGTGTAATGAGTCTGTTTAATCCTTGATTATGGCTTAACCTCATTACTCAACACTAAACAAAAACACCAAAAACATCTAAATAATCACAACTAGGTTAATGATCTTGATCCTACACCAAAGGTGATTAAGTGTGAGAATCTGACTTCACACTTAAGGTACTCTCATTACCCCTAATCAGAGGGAAGATGTGATGAGTTTACTAACCCATTGGTTTAGACTTAAGCTCATTATCCTATGACAAACTCCAAAAAGCAATAAAAGACTGAAAACTCAAAAACAAACAATAATCGTCTCCTCCGGGATTTTTTTCTCATCATCTTCACTCACAATCGAGAACTTGCTTCTTCCGTCTAATGCAAGACAGTCAGCATCTGTGCCAGACAGATCATACACTTGAGCATAGGCAAGTAAGCAGTTCATCAGTCAATTCATCTTTCAGTCTCTTTGGGTCGAACTACGGTGTTCTGACTTCCTCATTGCACGAGAGGATACGTAGGCATAACTTAACAGTTATCGAACAAAAGTCTCTGTACATTCCCCCTCTTTCAGTATCATTCTTTAGCCTCATTATCATGAGCATTTTACTCCTATCTTTACACTGACACTTTCATACTTCACATCACATTTCTTTACACTGACACCTGTACATTCTTTTCCAGCTATCTTTACACACAAATTGCACTGACACTACCCCTTTAAAACACGAATCTTTTAAGCGTGGATCCCGTCGAGTACGGCGGACAATCTGGGTGCTAATACCTTCCCAGGTTGTAACCAACCCCCTTTCTCAGTCTCTCTGGTTCGCAACCGTCTTATCCATCTTTTTCTAGGCCTATGCAGCATTGCCTTTCCTCCGGGATAAAAATGCCTAGCTGGCGACTCTTTTCATCTCCAGTGAGTTCACGGCTGTGTGTTCTCACTGTTCCCTTCGCCGACCGTTCGCGTCTGTACCTTCATCTGACCCGGTGTCACTTGTCGGGAGCGACAAACATGACCTAAAAAATATGCAAAAAATATTTTTAAGGACCTAAAGATGTCCTCTGGATAAGGCAAAAAGAATAGCATCAAAACTATTTTTGGTTGGGAGAAATAAAACGGAGAAGGATCATTGGTCAGAAATGAAGAAATTCTAAAAGAAAATAAAAAAAATTAATTATGGTCAAAGAAATGATGAAAAATGAAATTAACAAATATGTCAAATTTGGGAATATTGTGAAAATGGTCCATGAATTATTTGAGAATTTTTCATGGTGATTTGGTATTTTTATAAAATCAAAATTGAAAAGGAAAAGAAATGAAAAATAAAATGAAAAGAAAATAGGATGAGGGTGCATTCAGAAACAATTTGAAGCAAGTGATCATTAATGCGTTGGCTATTTGGTAAGCGTTGGATTGAGATGACCGTGTGGCTGTGTTATAAAGTTGAGATTAAATGCTAGGGCACTATTGCAGTCACCAGAGAAGATTCTGGTCATCTTCTCCAGTGAAGCTTCGGTTAGGGCTTGGTCAAATCCTAATAAAAATGAAATCTAAAGCCATCAATGTGTTCCTCTCACTGAATAGGTTACGAATCCATGCTTTGTTTTCATTTTTCATCCATAATTAAGCCAAATCGAAGCAATCAATTTCCACCTACAAAACTGCATCTAAGTATCTAAGATGCATATCAACTAGCCAGATGATTCATAGCTTCTATTAGGCTCAAAGTAACATAAAACACATAAGAAAATCATGAAACCAAGCCATGAGTATTGAGATGAAACAAACCTTCACAATGCTTGAATCTTTTTTGAATTGAAGAAAATGCAGAGATAATGCAGAAGTAAGTTCTTGGAGATTCAAGCGAATGCATCCATGAAAATTTCTCACGAGCTGATGATGATGATGAATAATGGAAGAATGGAGAGTGTTGATGAAGAACCAGAAGAGTAGAGAGCAAAATGCAGAGGAAACTCTTCAATATGCAGAGAGAAATTTCAGAGCATTTGAAGTGTGATCTTCAGTGTGATTCGAGCAAATGATGATGGATAGTTATAATTCAGTTAGAAGAGCCTCTTATAGGTGTGGTTAGAAGTTAACTAACTCAGTTGATTGTTAGAACTAAGGTTAAAGTTAACTTGAGGGTGGATGAGGCAAGTGAGGGTGTGATGTGCAATGGAGTGAAGCTGAGTTTGATTTGCTCGAATCTAATCATATGTTATGAGGAACGTAACTGTTATGGTGAGGTTGATAAGATGTAAGGTGAAACTGGACAATGCAAATCATGTACAATGCCTCTCATGTTTGGATTTTTCATGATGTGCATAGCATCTAATATACATATGCATATAGGTGATGAATTGCACCCTTTATGTGATGAAGCCTTGTGATCAACATGCTAACTAACGCATTCAAGCTTGGCTGAGTTGAATTGAACACTTATATCATTGCCTTAGATAACAAGTAACCAGATTCAAAGTTGTGATCTTCCATGGAGTGAATCTTCAAGAATAAAGCATCAAACCATGAAGTTCTTGTGCTTAATTTAAAGAGGCCACTTCATACAACATATTTAATGTTCACACAAAGATGAGAGGATGTTTGGAACTCACTCAAAATGACCATTGAACATTATATCACCTTGCCGCATTTTTGGCCTGCATTAGATAAGCTTACCTAGCAAGATACCCAAGGCAATTTCAGTTTTCACAACCCTTAATTTGACCCATCCTATGACCATGATAAATTTATCAAATAAAAAAATGTCCAACATCAATCTTGAAGATAACATGGATATGAACAACTTTCATGTTGGAAGATTTTTCATTTGAGGTCATATTGATGGAGAAAAATGACCATACTTGTGACACACCACCTGTTTGATAAAGGCCTTGCCTGGCGCGCGCAGAATGCAAGGCATGACTTGGTTTTTGCCCTAGTTTGCTCAAACTTTGATTGATCATAACTTCTTCAATTTTAATGCTATGAACATGTTCCACCTATGGATTTGAAGCTTAGGATGCCCTATTTCAAACATCCCAAGTGGAATTTTC
This sequence comes from Lathyrus aphaca, assembly GCA_963966055.1. Lineage (NCBI taxonomy): Eukaryota > Viridiplantae > Streptophyta > Magnoliopsida > Fabales > Fabaceae > Lathyrus > Lathyrus aphaca. The sequence continues at coordinate 507,984,937 of OZ014520.1, forward strand.
ATTTGACTTTTATTTTGGGAGTAGGCCTCTCTTGAACTTGGCTGCAAAATGGCCAAAACTTGCCATTTTTGGAAACCCTAATTTTCCAAAAATGGTAAGTCTTGATTTTCTTGATTTTCTTGATTTCTAAGGATCCCTCCATCATTTCTTGATAAAATTTGATCCACGGATTCCTTGTAACCTAAATTTCATGAATTTGACCTCAAAAAGTCAGGAGTTGACTTTTTCCTCAGCATGGTTGACTTTTCCCCAATTCCTTTATTTTCAAGTAACTGATCAATTGAAGACCCTCTAAAATGATTCCATGGATGAAACTTCAACCCTATACACTTAATATCATGTGGAAAAACATGAGATCAAGTTTGAACCAACATTTCACTGAGAATCTCCTTTAATCAGAAACCCAAATTTAATCCCCTTTTGTTAGGAGGTGTTGCACTGCTTGAATTGCTTGATCAATCCATTTATTTATGAGACTTGGGGAATCAAATGAGATCTTGTGGGATGTTGTGAACCCTTTGCACAATGTTGAGAATCCATGAGACCCTTTATTTCCTTTTGGATGATCCTCAATGTCTTCATTCATTGATCACAAGCCCTATTCCTCATCTATGATTGTTATGATGCAATGCTTTGTGCCATGATATGGAATTGATATGCAATGTGATATGCTAAATGCCATGAAAATGAGAGGGAAAATTTTGGGGTGTTACAGCTGCCCCTATTCAATCATCTGCATACCTGAATGGATGATAGCAATAGCTTTCAGATCTCCAAGGTATGGATTGATTGGATACCCGAATAAACCAGACAATTTGTACTATGTGGGGAATGAAATGTGTTGGGAAGAATTCCATTCATGGATGACGAAGCAAACAAAACACACCGTGAGTGGGTCAGAAAAGAAACCATCATAACTTGGATAACAACTCAAGGACACGAAACCGAACTTGGTGAAATAAAAAAGTATTTATCCCACGTGGGAGATAAAACCTGAAAAGCGATTATCATAGCATGGATGATAACTCGAACAAACGAAACTGGACTTGGCGGAATCGATAAGTATTTATCCCACGTGGGAGATAAAACCTGAAAAAGAGACTATCAAAACATGGATGATAGCTCGAATAAACGAGACCAAACATGGCGGAATCGACAAGAATTTATCCCACGTGGGAGATAAAACCTGAAAAGAAACTATCATAACATGGATGATAGCTTGAACAAACGATACCGAACATGGCGGAATCGACTAGAATTTACCCTACGTGGGAGATAAAACCTGAGAAGAGATTATCATAACATGGATGATAGCTCGAACAAATGATAACGAACGTGGAAGAATTGACAAGAATTTATCCCACGTGGGATATAAAACCTGAAAAGAGACTATCACCACGTGGATGATAGCTTGTACAAATGAGACCGAACGTGGCAGAATCAACAAGAATTTATCCCACGTGGGAGATAAAACCTGAAAAGAAACTATCATAACGTGGTTGATAGCTCGAACAAACGAGACCTAACGTGGTGAAATTGACAAGAATTTATCCCACGTGGGAGATAAAACCTGAAAAGAGATTGTCATAACGTGGATGACAGTTCGAACAAACGAGACCGAACATGGCAGAATCGACAAGAATTTATTCCACGTGGGAGATAAAACCTGAAAAAGAGACTATTATAACATGGATGATAGCTCGAACAAACGTGACCGAATATGGCAGAATCGACAAGAATTTATCCCACGTGGGAGATAAAACCTGAAAAGAGACTATCATAATGTGGATGATAGCTCGAACAAACGAGACCAAACGTGGTAGAATCGACAAGAATTTATCCCAAGTAGGAGATAAAACCTGAAAAGAGACTATCATAACATGGATGATAGCTCGAACAAACGAGACCGAACGTGGCGGAATCGACAAGAATTTATCCCACGTGGGAGATAAAACCTTAAAAGAGACTATCATAACATGGATGATAGCTCGAACAAACGAGACCGAACATGGCTGCATCGACAAGAATTTATCCCACATGGGAGATAAAACCTGAAAAGAGACTATCATAACATGGATGATAGCTCGAACAAACGAGACCGAACATGGCGAAATCGACCAGAATTTATCCTACGTGGGAGATAAAACCTGAAAAGAGACTATCATAATGTGGATGATAGCTTGAACTGGGTTAAATAGGCATTGAATTGTAAAGGTAATAGTAATGAATAATGAACTTGGCACTCTCTATGGGGAATATCTTAGATTGAAAATATGTTACGGGTTTTTGTGCAAGGTACCCAAACATGGCCTATGCTGGTATGCATATATTTGAATTTTCCATGGCGTAATGCTCCATAATGATGGAAATGCTACACTTTTGATGATGCAAATGTAATGATTATTACTATATGGAAATGTAGGGGGTCCCCTGATGAGGGGATACCAAATATCCTTTCCAACTTCGTTGGGGAAGAAAATATTATTACGTTGATTATGATGAATCCCTATGGGGAAAAGCAACTCTGCGAGGGATAGTGTTAGTGATACACCAAGTCTGAGCTGTCACCATTGCCAAAAATAAATTGGAATTTGAGATTGGAGAGCCAATACCCTGTTGGAAATGAACTTGATTTGAGAGGTACGCTACCCGCTGAACTTCGTTGGGGAAGTGATATCCTTCTGACATGACTGGGGAATCAGATGTGTTGGTACTCTGCTGAGGACAAAATTTTCTCGGGAATCCCTCCAATACACAATCTTCTTCTTGGGGAAGAGGTGCCAATGAGGGTTGGACTTTGGTTAACAACTTTACTGGGGAAAGCTGTGAACATTGTCGTACGTGAAGGAAAACCATCAAGCTTCTTACTATCTCCCCCTCTGCCAGGGGACGAGGAATATCCTTGTAATGCTGGGGATAAGAAGACTCTGAGGGGATACTCCTTATTGAAGGAAAACTCCCTGCTTGGGGATGGAATTAGTCTTCTATTACCTGATGGGGAAGACATAAAGGAGAATGTTCCTGAGGAATCTTGCTCAATAATCTGCTAAGGAAGGCTTCCTGAAGTTCTATGCTGGAAATGGCTTTGCTAGCAACACGTGTACTTTCATGAACACGATTGATAGTGCCTGCAAAATGAAGAGTTAGTTTGGCCTGCATGCCCCGGGTTCATGGTCTAAATCACCATCCCCAGTCACACAACACATCAAATACGTGTTAAATGTTTTTACTCTCCTGCATGTGTTATAAGGCATTCATGTATTCACAATGCAATATTTATCATAATTTGTCGGACGTTTTCACACTCACTTAATGGTAGACGAAAAAAACATATGGCAGCAAATTTGAATCAAATTGCACTTTTATTGATTGAAGAAAAGGCTATGAATAGGCATTACATCGGGAAGCAATCCCTAGTAAAAGGAAATTGCGCAAAAGGAAAAAAATAAACTATCCTAATGGCAACGTACGAACAAATATCATAAAGCTTAGACCCGGATATGACTTGTATGTCCTCAAGACTCTTCGCATGCTTCACCTTTGAGGAAATCGATTGAATTGATTCTTACCCTTAGATCACCTTTGATTGCAAATGACGAATCACATATCTCACAGATCACAGTTGTTCGTTTTAATCCCTCTTTTGTGTATATTTCCCTTTCGGGTTTTCAATCCACTGAGATACCCTTTTTGGCTTGAGTTGTCCAATGTGGCTTTTCAACTCAGTGGGTGTACATTTTTTCAAATATTTCCCTAATTTTTGCACGAGCTTTTTATTTTGTTTTTGGCTCGCCGGGATGCCCATTTTGGCATGAACTCTTATTCTGTTTTTGTCCAGCGGGTCTTTTTACACGAAGTATTTTCTAACTACATATGCGTTAACAGGAGATTGGAAGTCCTCGCCATCCATGGTTGTTAACATTAAGGCTCGCCCGAGACAACCTTTTTAACCATAAATGGACCTTCATAGTTGGGTGTCCACTTTCCCGTGTAATCTGTTAGAGGATGAAGAATTATTTTAAGTACTAAGTCGCCGGGTATGTAGCGTTGAGGTCATACTTTCTGATTGAAAGCCTGTTTCATTCACCGCTGATACAACTGTCCATGGCATACAACTGCTAGGAATTTCTCTTCAAAGAGGCTCAACTGATTTTACCTGGATTGGAGCCACTCAGCTTAATCCATCTTGACATCCATCATTATTCTCAGCGAAGGGATCTCGACTTCCACTGGTAGGACTGCCTTCATACCATAGACGAGCGAGAAAGGGGTTTCCTCAATTGAAGTGTGCACAGATGTCTGGTACCCATGTAGTGCAAATGGTAGAATCTTGTGCCAATTCTTGTACGTCACAACCATCTTCTGAACGATATTCTTGATGTTCTTGTTGGCTGCCTCGATGGTGCCATTCATCTTTGGGAGATACGGCAAAGAGTTGTGATGCTCAATCTTGAAGTCCCGACACAAGTCTGCCATCATCTTGTTGTTGAGATTATAATCATTATCTGTAATGATTCTTTCGGGAATTCCATACCGGTAGATGATATCCCTTTTGATGAACCGGGCTACCACTTGTTTCGTGACGTTGGCATAGGACGCCACTTCATCCCACTTTGTGAAGTAGTCTATGGAAACCAAGATGAAGAGGTGACCGTTGGAAGAAATTAGTTCAATCTTGCCAATCATATCAATACCCCACATGGTGAAGGGTCAAGGTGAAGGCATGACACTCAATGGATTTGGAGGAACATGAACCTTGTCAGCATAGATTTGGCACTTGTGGAATTTGTGGGAGTATCTACAACAATCGGATTCCACTGTGATCTAATAATACCCCGACCTTAACAGTTTCCTTGCCATAGCATGCCCACCATCTTGGGTACCGAAGGAGCCTTCGTGAACTTCTTGCATCAACAGGTCTGCTTCGTGTCTATCCACGCATCTGATCAAAACCATGTCGAAGTTCCGTTTGTAGAGCATATCATCTTGATTTAAGAAGAAGTCGTCTGCCAACCTCCTGAGGGTCTTCTTATCTTTGCTTGATGCCCCTACCGGGTATTCTTGAGGCATTAGAAATTTCTTGATATCATAGTACCAAGGTTTGTTATCATCAACACTGTCAACTGTGAACACATATGCAGGTCTTTCGATACGAGAGACATCGATTCGAGGCACGTAATTCTCTTGATGAGCCTTGATAATGGAAGATAAGGTTGCCAGTGCATCCACAAATTGATTCTTATCTCATGGTATATAGTGCAGCTTGACCTTTGTGAAGAAAGTTAACAACCTCCTGGTATAGTCCCTGTAAGGATTCAAATGAGGTTGATGAACCAGCCATTTTCTGTTAACTTGGTTGATAACCAAAGCTGAATCACCGAAGATCTCAAGGTTCTTGATTCTCAAGTTGATTGCTTCCTCGATCCCATTATGCAGGCTTCGTACTCTGCTTCATTGTTAGTACACTCGAATGTCAGCCGAGCAGTGAAGGGCATATGGATCCCTTTCGGAGAGATAATGATAGTACCAACTCCACTTCCGTTCATGTTAACGGTTCCGTCAAACATCAGACTCCATTTGGATTCGGGGTCTGGCCCCTCCTCCGGGAGTGGTTCTTCACAATCTTTCGACTTGAGGAATATGATGTCTTCATCTGGAAATTCGAACCTCATTGGCTGGTAATCAACAATTGGCAACTGGGCCAGATAATCCGACAACACACTTCCCTTGATGGCTTTTTGTGAAGTGTATTGGATATTGTATTCCGTCAGAATCATTTGCCGCCGAGCTACTCTTTCGGTTAGAGTTGGATTTTCGAAGAAGTACTTAACGGGGTCCATCTTGGAAATCAATAGGGTGGTGTGATTCAGCATGTACTATCTTAGTCGGCGAGCCACCCATGCCAAAGCGCAACAAGTTTTCTCGAGCAGTGAGTAGCGTGTCTCACATTCGGTAAACTCTTTGCTAAGGTAATAGATTACATGCTCTTTTCGACCAGACACGTCCTGCTAACCCAATACGCATCCCATTGATCCTCGAGCACTGTGAGGTACATGATTAGGGGACTCCCTGGAACTGGAGGCATGATAAAAGGAGGTTCTTGCAAGTACTCCTTGATTCGGTCGAAAACTTGTTGGCAATCATCATTCCATATGATGGCATGATTCTTCCACATAAGTTTGAAAATAGGCCCATACGTGGTTGTTAGGTGAGAGATGAACCGTGCAATGTAGTTCAATCTCCCTAAGAAGCCTCGTACCTCTTTCTCAGTTTTTGGTTCAAGCATCTCCTGGATTGCTTTCACTTTTGCAGGGTCGACCTCGACCCCCCTTTCACTGACGATAAAGCCCGTCAGCTTTCCGGAATGCACCCAGAATATGCATTTGTTCGGGTTCAATCTCAATCTGAACTTCCAAAGCCTGTCAAACAGCTTGGCCAGGTTGACTAGATGTTCTTCTTCTGTTTGTGACTTCGCAATCATGTCATCAACGTAGACCTCAATCTCGTGATGAATCATGTCATGGAATAAAGTCACCATTGCACGTTGGTATGTTGCCCCAACATTATTCAAACCAAACAACATGACTTTGTAACAGAAGGTGCCCCATGGGGTAATAAATGTAGTCTTCTCCATGTCTTCTGGCGACATTTTGATTTGATTGTTGCCTTAGAAGCCGTCCATGAAGGAAAACACAAAGAATTGGGCACTGTTGTCAACTAGCACGTCAATATGCGGCAACAGGAAATCATCTTTGGGACTGGCCCGATTCAAGTCCCGATAGTCCACGCATATTTTGACTTTACCATCCTTTTTTAGGGACTGGCACAATATTCGCGACCCATGGAGGATAACTTGTCACATCCAAGAATCCGACATCAAATTGCTTTTGAACCTCTTCTTTGATTTTGATAGCCATATCAGGACGCGTGCGTTTCATTTTCTACTTTATTGGTGGGAAATCTTCCCGGAGAGGTAGCTTGTGCACTACAATATCAGTATCCAGCCCTGGCATGTCCTGGTAAGACCAGGCGAATACATCAACATACTCTTGAAGCATGGCAATCAGACGGCTCTTGACTGTTTCTTCCAATACGGTCCTGATCTTGACTTCTTTCTTGTCTTCTCTAGTACCCATGTTTATCACCTTAATGGCTTCCTCATGTGGCTGAATCATCTTTTCCTCTTGCTTGAGCAATCTGGCTAACTCTTCGGGTAATTCACAATCTTCTTCACCTTCCTCGTCGGCTAGGTAAATCGGATTGTCGAAGTCATACTGAGTCATAGCAAGATCATCATTGATGAGACCCGATGAGGAGCATCTTCATGAATGATGATTCATGCTAGATTTTAGAAAAGGTGGAAGACGTGAAAAACATTTCCATTTATATATTTTTCTTTTCAAAACAAAAAGGTAAAAATGAAAGACAAGGAGAAACATGAATGAATGCAAAAACGTCCACTTTATTAATCATTATGATATTATATCATGAACAACAAACCCTTATAATGAGATACTACGCCCCGGGAAAGGCAAAGAGCTTGCATACAAAAGAATAGAAACATAAAACTATTACTCTTCTAGTTGAGTGACGGAGATGAACGCTTCATCCGACCAATTGTTAATTTGCATCCTTGGGATACAAGGTCGTATCCACTCATCCAGCTCACAATCACTATCAACCATTTCTTCCTGCACCGCACAAATGTTGCCATGATCAAACCATCCTGCACTGGTGAATGTAATTGAGCCTTTATGACCTCTAGCCCTTTACCCTGGTGTTGACTGACCAGGCTGGTAGCCAACCCCGAACATATCCTTCTTCTCTGGGACTTTGATCATTTTTCCCCAGCCCTCTTTTTCACCCGATTCCACGACCTTTAGGGCTTGTTTATAGGATGATATGGATGCTCCTTTCTTCATATCCTCTGATAAGGCAGCTGAAGATGATGCATTTACAGTCCTTATGGGCTCAAAGGCTTGACAAGGGGTTTCGACAATCTCTCCATCCATCTCCACGTACTTGAACGAGGCCAAATGGTTGATGAAGATATCTTCTTCCCCACACACCATCACAATCTGTCCTTCCCAAAAAAATTTAAGATTTTGGTGAAGGGTAGAAGATACTGCGCCTGCTGCGTGTATCCAAGGCCGTCCTAACAAACAGTTGTAGGCCGGTTGGATATCCATGACGTAAAAAGTAGTATTGAAAACATGTGGTCCTACCTTGATTGGCAGTTCCACCTCTCCAAATACTGACTTCCTCAAGCCATCGAACGCTCAGACGACCAAATAACTTGGCCTAAGCACAACCCCATCATAATCCAGCTTCATCACTGCTTTCTTAGGAAGTACATTCAAGGAAGACCCTGTTTCCACAAGAACATGAGAGAGCACAACTCCTTTACATTCCATGGAAATGTGTAGAGTGCGGTTATGGCTGCGTCCCTCGTTTGTTAGGTCCATATCCATAAATCCAAAACCATGGCTGGCATTTACACTTGACACTATTGTCTCTAGCTGATTTACGAATATGTCTTGCGGCACGTATGCATTGTTCAAGATCTTCAATAGAGCCTTCCTATGCGAGTCTGAACACATCAACAGGGATAAGATTGAAATCTTAGAAGGAGTTTGCTGTAAGTGATCAATAATTTTGTAATCACTCTTCTTGATTATTCTCATAAATTCTTCCGCCTCCTTGTCAAAGGTGATATCAGGCTCTGGAGTAGACGTTGGAGCATCACTTGTCATAGGCTGTTTGCCCCTGGCCCTAGCTTGAGCTCTGCATTGTCCTTCGGTGGTAACACATTATTTCTCAATGTCTCTGGAGCGAATAATCTACCACTTATAGTGAATCCTTCGACCCCAACGATCTCAACTTGGTGCGGAGATGAACTAGATGCAGCCATGTTTTGCCTCTGACAATTGTTATAAACCTCTCCTCCATAATTCCAAGGGATAACTTTATCACTCTGGTACGGAACTGGTCCAAAAGTAGTAATGGTTACCGGTGCCACCTTAGCTAGTGCAGGAACTTGTGCCGGATTGTAGTAAATCATAACAGTTGATACTTTGTCCTCTTTCACGATCTTGTCAAACTGTATACTTCTTTCGTCCATCATTCTCTGTATTTTTGATCTCAGCCAATCACAACTATCGTCAGAATTAACACATTCGGAACAACCCTTTTCACAACCTGGAAATATGTTCTTCTTAGCCTGAAAAACCTTTACCGCCAATAATGAAGTTTTCAGGGCATTAACATCAGATACCAGGTTCAAACATTCACCACTATCAACAGCTCCTACGGTCCTTCCATGATCAGACATGTGATTCTGTAGCACATTCAGGGATGGAGCGAAGTTGATCGCCTTAGAGTCTATTAGATCTTGAACAACATGTTTTAGAGCCTGACAATTCTCAGTGCTATGGCCAGGAGCCCCGAAATGGAACTCACAATGGGCATTAGCATCGTAACCTACTGGGAGCTGACTTGACTTCGGAGGCTGCATGGTTATCAACTGGACCATATGGAGTTGGAGGAGATTCTATAGTAGTAGGGAGTACGACATTGAAGGCGCCTCAAAAGGCCTATCCTTTGATCTAGGAAAATACTATTGTCGGGGAACCCTTTGCTATTGGTAATTCTATTGGCGATGTTGTTACGATTGTTAAACCTGTTGCTAGTTAGCAGGAGCAGATATAGTGACGGGAGCTGCCTGATGATAAGCATTCCTATTTCCCCTATTCTTCTGAGTATATACGGACCCAACTTTTCCTTCCCTTCTCTTTACGAAAGGCTTCTTGACCCCGGAAGTTGACGCTCCACTACTCTGAATCTTGCCTTGTTTCATCTAGCTCTTGATTCTTTTGCATGTTAAGATAATATCTAAAAAACCATTAGAGGAACAACCTGCCAGTCTTTCCATGAAATGTCTGGGAGCGTATCCATGAAGAGGTCAACCATCTCTCTTTTCAGCAATGGTAGTTGTACTCTGGCTGCGAACTCGCGCCACCTCTACGCATAGTCTTTGAAGCTCTCCGAATTCTTTTGAGACAGGCTTTGAAGTTGAGTCCGGCTGGGAGTCATATCGATGTTATATTGGTACTGCTTGAGGAAAGCCTCCCCAAGCTCCTTCCAATTGCGGACAAAATTCTTTTCCAATTTCATGTACCACTCCAGCGAGCCCCCAGACAGGCTGTCTTGGAAGTAGTACATCCAAAGCTTCTCGTCTTTGGTATGTGCAGCGATTTTGCAATAGAAGGCTTGCAAGTGAGTCTTAGGGAAAGAGTTACCATTATACTTGTCAAAACCTGGTGGTCTAAACTTTGGAGGGATGACCACCCCTGAAACCAGCCCCATATTAGAAACGTCGATACCAAGAGTATCTTTGCATTCCAAAGCGCGCACCTTCTCAACCAGCATTTGGAAATCTTGATTATTAGCTCCAGTACCAAATCCCATATCTTTGTTGACCAGGGTGAACTGATTTTCCTGTCGGTATTCCACATGAACAGGAGTTGGGCCACCACCTGATGGAGTTGGAGGTCCATCCCCTCTGTTGTTGATTGGATTGCCTTGAGCATCCAAGGTAACCACCAGAGGATCTGTTTGTGGGGGATTAAGCCTTTGCATAAAATCCCTAATCTCGTGATGTCCCAGGGCTATACCCTACATCATTGTCATGAATTCTCCCATCCTGGTACAGAGTTCGTTCAGCTTGGTTTATACTGTATCCATGACGTGCCTTTGATTACGGTGAGTAGCATACCGGTGTGAAAGGATATTGTGCCTGAGAAGACGAGTCTTTGAGGCTCTCGCAATCTTTCCTGTAAATGCAGATAAGTTAAGCAATCTGGATAACCTGCAAAAGAAAAAATGCAAATGGTATGAATGCATGCAACGCTGTGTTCTTCTCATTCTCAAGGTTTTTCTTATTATTTTTATATTCCTGTTCCAGTATTTGAGAATTCAGATAGCGTTTACAGATTTTAGGGAAGATGATAGTCATGGAGAATTGGTTCTTAGTACCCTGTGTCAGTGCAAGAGATAACAACCAGAGATTCGAACTAAACCAAATGTATCATAAACTGAGATCTGAAGATAACAATGTCCCCGAAGGGTGCCAATTCATACATCAAGAGAATAGCATGGTAAAGTAAAGAGGAATCCCACAACAAGCCTGTGGATAATCCAGGTACAAGAGTATGAGACTAAACCCTAGGAAGCTCCATGTCTTGCAGCCTCCAACTAAGACGCTTGATGGCTTAGATCAAAGGCAACATGCAGTTCGTTGATTTGTTGTAGGAACACCTCTTATCTTTCTTTGCTAAGGCTCGACTCAGTCTTGACTTTCTTGACATTGGCCCGAAGCTTCAGCTCCTTTACCTCCTTCTGGATGTCTTCAGCTACTTTTTGACTCTTTGCCATCTTCTGAATGTAATCTCTTCATTGCTCATGGGCTTTCTGGAGTAGCTCTCCCTGCTCATCCAGAGTCTCTTGAAGACTTTTGATCTTCAACTTATACCCAATCTCTATCTCTTTCTGCTTTCTCAGATGGTCCTCCCACTTCTCTTGCCAAAGGGTCACAACATCGTTAACTTCATCTAAGGCTTTCTTATCCTTCCGGCGCTGACTCGCCTTGTGGATCTCAGCTAAAACCTTTTTCTTGAAGTATAGCTCTTGTTCTTCGAAGCCCAACTGCTTGAGTCTGACTGCCTTTTCAGCCTGATGAGCTCTTTCTTCTACCTTCTAGTTCTAAATAATCATCTTCTGGTAGGAATTGTTGGCCTCCTAATTTTCAGCTCTAAGTTGTTGGACCAAAGCCTCCAGCTTCTGGTAATCTTCCAAAGGCACAGTAGCAGGAGGTGGAACTGGTGCAAAAAAAGGGATTAGGGACACTTGAGATTTCTCCCTTATCCAGGCTTCGAACTCGGGGAACATTTGATTATTTATTTTGCCCAAACGTTCTATACCCTTTCTTTTGACAAGTTTCCAGGCACCCACAGCTTCTCAAACCAAAGGAAGGTTATCCTTCACAGGGAAATAAAAGGTCTGAACTAGCTTTGATTCTTTGGGAACAGTCTTGAGTGCATATCCCAATTGTCTTCTCAAGTGGATGGGGTTGTAATTGATGCCCCAACTACTCCTAAGAGTGGAACATTGGGATAACCCCCACAGTTATAGATGAGATATTTCCCTTTTAACTTCAAAGTGAACCACCTGACAGCTTTGGCAGACAACCTGCTCAATTTTTGGGCCCAGATCACCTTGGGATTAGTGAAAGCTTCAATAATGGGAAGGTGTCTCATAAACCATCTATAGAAAAAAGGAGCACAACACCTAACCAAGCCACCCCGCTTCTTCTTGTTCTTGTAATACACTGAATAATACAGATCGCCCAGGAGAGTGGGCACATGATTCTTCAGTACAAACAAGTGAATGGCATTGATATCCACAAACTTATCCATGTTAGCAAAGAGGATGATCCCATATATGAATAATGATAGGATAGCACAAACTAAGACCCATTGACCAACAACAACAAGTTCTCCAGCTCTTCTCACCAAGAACTCCAAAGGAAAGCCAAGCACCCCAACTTTGGTAGCAATCAGGTTATCAGATACCTCTGATAGGCTCAAATAAAGTGCTTTGGCGATGTCAAGATGAGTTGGTCTAGTCATCTCTGAATTAAAAGGAATCTGATCTTTAAGAGGCACCCCCAAAATCTTAGCATACTCTTCAAGCAGAGGACCTAACTGGAAGTCAGGAAATGTGAAGCACTTGAGTCTGGGATCATAGTACTGCAACATAGTATGAATGTCAATCCTTTGGGAACTATCCAGGTTAATGACCAGATCTAGAATGTCACCTTAGCTCTCTTTAAAGTATCCAAGATGACCCGAGGTAATAAGCGACACAATCTGATTGAGCAAATCCACTTTGGCATCAAAGAACTAGTAATACACATTCCTCTTTCTGGAATCTTCCATTTCTGAAGCAGGAGTATGACCGGGAACCGGGAATATTATTAACCCTAAGAATGAAAAAGAACACAAATGATTAATGGTGTTATGATGCATATGCAAGGCAAGGAATGTGATCAATGACGTGTTTGTGAGGTGTCAATCATATAATCATGTGTCAGTGCAGGGTCACAACATCACAATAATAGTTCCTCTGAACAGGAATCCCAGATCTCAGAACCAAAGAAACAGAAGAACCAGATTACAGTACTGAACAATACTGGAAAAATGGGTATGTTGGAAGTCTTAGGGTTCTTGCAAACCTGTTAACCCCTCCCATCTCACGGGTGTGCTACTCGGGTCAACATCACGGACTCTTAAAGCCGATTAACAATAATACGTTCACCATCTCCAAGAAATGGCTCATAACCAAATCAGGGAATCGGTTAGGCAGTATGTACTACTCATAGAGGTCTCAGCTGAGTCCAAGGAAACAAGTATCCCTCATAAGTCCTCAGCTTCAAGCACTAAATCGAGATACAATAGTACATTTAGCCCTTGGGATACAGTACTATCGTCATACGAACAATTTGCTTTAACTGGATTCCTATAAGAGAACTAGGCCATCCTATGCGAGTTCCCAGTGGACCCTCGGATGCGATAGGGTTTCCAACAATTGTGGTCTTTCACTATCATCAATGGAGAGGGATATTTCCACTAAGGTCCTCGAAGATCGGACACTAGATGCACATAACTATCGAGGTCGTACCCTAAAGTGGAGTAATCCCCACATAGAATAGTTCCAAGATGGTCGCAATCTGGGCGTGGAACACATCGCCACTCATCATGGTGAGATACCATGGGAGTATAATGTATGTCCATGATACTCCTATGGTGCACTCAAGTCGTGTGTTAGGCTTATCTCACAGTAATTCACAACCCATAGAAAAAATCAAAACCAACACAGTCCATTATATATGATGCATGGAGAATAAATATTGAAAACGGTAAATAAATGTTGTAAAGTAAAGCTGTAAATGAAAACAGTAAAGCTAAACTAAAGCACACAACAAAAATCATCTAAACATCCAAAGAAACAGAAACAAACAGGCGCTAGGATTGACTCTCAAAGGGGAAACTACAAATTCTGGGTTTGATCCCCAACAGAGTCGCCAACTATCGCTTCCAGGATTTTCATCCTAGTACAAATGCGAAAGTGGCGCAGAAAAGGTAGAGTTGCCAGCCAAGAATTTTTATCCTGAATGAATGGTAAATGTAATGTTGCACAAACTGAAGAGAGAAGTAAAGGAAAAGGTCCTGCGAAACAAAGATCTTGGTTCGGGAGTTGGTTATGACCTAGGAAGGCATTAGCACCCCAGATCGTCTGTCGTACCCGACGAGATCCATGCTTGTTAGTCTGTTTCAAAGGGTGAGAAAAAGATGTTGTTGAACGAAATAATTGCTAACTGGAATTGGAACTGAAATGAGAAAGGGAACTAGAAAATAAAATGGAAAGAAAGGGGGAAATGTAGGGAAAATAAAGAATGTGCTTGAACGGGTTCTACCCCGATGCCTACGTACCTTATCGGGAAAATGAGGGTCAGAATCGACGTAGTTCTCCTAACTAAGGAGGGAACTATTTATTTATGTTTTTTTTATGAGTTGGAACTGCTTATGTCTATGCTCAGATGTTGCAGGCTCGCCTTGAACGAGTGCGTTTACCGTCTTGCAAATGAGACATGTCGTCGCAAGTTCGCGTTGAGAGTGAATAAGATGAGAAGAGAATTCCCGCAGGAAAAGACATTTGTTGTTTGTTTACTATCTTTTAGAGAAGTGATTTGATTATTTTTGTTTGTGAAACATTCACATACTAAGACTTGTTCATCGTGGTAGATGCCTTACACCTCTCCCCGAAACAGGAAGTGTGTAAGTAACCCACAGCAAAGTCCTCTGTCATATGAGAACATTCAACCTTTATTAGGTGTTTTATTGTTTTTATTTATGAGATGAGAAAGAAAGACTCAAATTGAAAAAGGACAAACTAAGGGGACTAAGATACAACCCTAAATTGTTTATTGCATGGGAAAGGAGATCCTAATGGTTTGTGTGGTTTTCTAATCCTAGTGAGAAAAGGAAGAGAAAGAAAGAGAATTAGAACTCAACTTACTTCCTAAGGAAGTTAAGTTGTTCTAAGAAAGAGGACAGCCTAAACAAACAAAGTACCAAGTGTTAAGGCATACACAACTTGAAAGCATAAAGAAATGAGGGAGAAGTATATAACCAAGGATTACCTTAACTTCCCTACAAAACAAAGGTTAGCTTTACAAAGTATATTGAAAACATAAAACATGGAAAATGCTCAAACTAGCTCTCACTAGCCAAGGAAAGCACCAATGGTCCCCTAGGGTTGAAACCTAAAACTAAAGGATCCTATATGATAAGAGACTTATAAAGTCAGAAGCTAAACCTTATTAAATAAATCTAAGGTTACAAGATCAAATCCTCACAATCTATGTCCTAATGAGGTACTAAACCCTAATGGAAAACAAGGTGAAGTTAAATGAAAAAGTTGGATGAAAGTGCAAAGCAAACTTGAATAAGGTCAATGATGGATGTTAAAACCATAACCTAACACTAAGTTAAAGTGTTTTAAGATTTGAACCAAAGTGGGAAGAAATATATTCAAGTGAGAGAGATTCAAACATAAGGTAGAATGGTGAAAGGATAAGAATTGAACATGTGATCTCTAAAGAAGGAAAATACCTTAGGAAGAAAAAGTCAAACATGATCAATGAAATTTGAACTTCCCATACAAAAACCATGGGCTTAATTAAAAGTTAATATGGAGTTTAAACTCAAAAATTAATCAAAAATGAACTATAATGAGTTTCATTAGGGTTAAGGAACAAAAAAATTTGATTTTGAAGCATTTATGTGTCAAAGTAAACCAAATGAAGCATAAAGACTTATGACTTGAAATGAAGCCATAAAAATGGGTGGGGCACTTATAAGAGGTATGAAAATGATATAACATGAATACCATACTCACAAAGTTGATTTAGAAGTGTTAATATGGAAGAAGAATGAGAATTAGATCAAATGGAGCATATATGAACACAAATGAATCTTAAGGAATAAGTAAACCAAAAGTTCAAAGTGTGAGGACCTAAAATGGATAAAAGTGGTTTAAAGACATCAAATGGGACCTTATGAACTCAAATTGAGGACCTCAAATGAATGGCATAAATTCCTTATAAAAATGGAATGAGAAGGATGGAAAAATAAGGACCAAAAAGTGACTTGTAACACAAGGTACTTAAAAATATCCAATGACCTAAAAAAATTATTAAAATTGATATGCAAAGTCATATACCAGGTACTAACACGTTTCCAAGAGATCTCACAAAAATTTGTATTTTTACTCAGTCAAACAAATGCACAAAGTGGATTAGTGTTTTGAAGGGACAAGCTCAAGGATGGGCACACAAGGAGACTAAATATGACCTAAAAAATATGGAAAATATATTTTTAAGGACCTAAAGATGTCCTCTGGATAAGGATAAAAGAATGACATCAAAACTATTTTTTGTTTGGGAGAAATAAAATGGAGAAGGATCATTGGTCAGAAATGAAGAAATTCTAAAAGAAAATAAAAAGAAAATTAATTATGGTTAAAGAAATGATGAAAAATGGAATTAACAAATATGAAAAATTTGGGAATATTGTGAAAATGGTCCATGAATTATTTGAGAATTTCTCATGGTGATTTGGTATTTTTATAAAATCAAAATTGAAAAGGAAAAGAAATGAAAAAAAAATAGGATGAGGGTGCATTCAGAAACAATTTGAAGTACAAATTCGTTGGGCTTTGAAACTGAGGGGGTGTGAATATGAATTTTAGCCCAAGTCCATAAGCTGGATGACACACGCATAATATTGTGGACTTTAGTTAAAGAATTGACCTTATCTGGACCACTGAATGGATCTAACGCATAACAATTAATCAGAGAATGACATCAAATGGATAAAATGTGAGGACACATGGAAAGGACCTGTATGACACGCACTATAAAACTCAGGTTTTATAACATAGCACGTGAGAAACAAGTGATCATTAATGCGTTGGCTTTTTGGTAAGAGTTGGATTGAGATGATCGTGTGGCTGTGTTATAAAGTTGAAATTAAATGCTAGGGCACTGTTGCAGTCACCAAAGAAGATTCCGACCATCTTCTCCGGTGAAGATCCGGTTAGGGCTTGGTCAAATCCTAATAAAAAATTAAATCTAAAGCCATCAATGTGTTCCTCTCACTGAATAGGTTACGAATTCATGCTTTGTTTTCATTTTTCCTCCATAATTAAGCCAAATCGAAGCAATCAATTTCCACCTACAAAACTGCATCTAAGCATCCCATATGCATATCAACTAGCCAGATGATTCATAGGTTCTATTAGGCTCAAAGAAACATAAAACACATAAGAAAATCATGAAACCAAGCCATGAGTATTGAGATGAAACCTGTTGTGCAGTGCTTGATTTTGTTGAAGAAAACCAGAGAGTAAGATCCTCTTGTGTTCTATCCTTGATCTTGATCCTTGATTGAGTGAAATAAACCCTCACAATGCTTGAATCTTTGCTGAATTGAAGAAAATGCAGAGATAATGCAGAAGTGAGTTCTTGGAGATTCAAGCCAATACATCCATGGAAATTGCTCACAAGCTGATGATGATGATGAATAATGCAAGAATGGTGAGTGTTGATGAAGAACCAAAAGAGTAGAGAGCAAAATGCAAAGGAAACTCTTCAATATGCAGAGAGAAATTTTAGAGCATTTGAAGTGTGATCTTCAGTGTGATTCGAGCAAATGATGATGGATAGTTACAATTCAGTTAGAAGAGCCTCTTATAGGTGTGGTTAGAAGTTAACTAACTAAGTTGATTGTTAGAACAAGGGTTAAAGTTAACTTGAGGGTGGATGAGGCAAGTGAGGGTGTGATGTGCAATGGAGTGAAGTTGAGTTTGTTTTGCTCGAATCTAATCATATGCTATGAGGAACATAACTGTTATGGTGAGGTTGATGAGATGTGAGGTGACACTGGCCAATGCAGATCATGTACTATACCTCTCATGTTTGGATTTTTCATGATGTGCATGACATCTAATGTACACATGCATATAGGTGATGAATTGCACCCTTTAGGTGATGAAGCCTTGTGATCAACATGCTAACTGATGCATTCAAGCTTGGCTGAGTTGAATTGAACACTTATATCATTTCCTTAGATAACAAGTAACCATATGCAAAGTTGTGATCTTCCATGGAGTGAATCTTCAAGAACAAAGCATCAAACCATGAAGTTCTTGTACTTAATTTAAAGAGGCCACTTCATACAACATATTTAATGTTCACACCAATATGAGAGGATGTTTGGAACTCACTTAAAATGACCATTGAACATTATATCACCTTGTTGCATTCTTGGCCTGCATGAGATAAGCTTGCCTAGCAAGATGTCCAAGGCAATTTCAGTTTTCACAACCATTACTTTGACCCATCCCATGACCATGATAAATTGATCAAATAAAAAAAGTCCAACATCAATCTTGAAGAAAACATGGAGATAAACAACTTTCATGTTGGAAGATTTTTCATTTGAGGTCATCTTGATGGAGACAAATGACCATACTTATGACACACTACCTGTTTGATAAAAGTCCTTGGTTGGCGCGCGCAAGATGCAAGGCATGACTTGGTTTTTACCCTAGTTTGCTCAAACTTTGACTGATCATAATTTCTTTAATTTTAATGCTATGGATATGTTCCACCCATGGATTTGAAGCTTAGGATGCCCTCTTTCAAACATCCCAAGTGGAATTTTCAATTGAATTTTATTTTGGGAGTAAGCCTCTCTTGAACTTGGCTGTAAAATGGCCAAAACTTTCCATTTTTGGAAACCCTAATTTTCCAAAAATGGTAAGTCTTGATTTTCTTGATTTCTAAGGACCCCTCCTCCATTTATTGATAAAATTTGGTCCATGGACTCCTTGTAACCTCAATTTCATGAATTTGACCTCAAAAAGTCAGGAGTTGACTTTTTCCTCAGCATGGTTGACTTTTCCCCAATTCCTTGATTTTCAAGTAACTGATCAATTGAAGACCCTCTAAAATGATTAAATGAATGAAACTTCAACCCTAGACACTTAATATCATGTGGAAAACAATAATATCAAGTTTGAACCAAAATTTCACTGAGAAGCTCCTTTAATCAGAAACCCTAATTTCATCCCCTTTTGTTAGAAGGTGTTGCACTGCTTGAATTACTTGATCAATCCATTTCTTTCTGAGCCTTGGGGAATCAAATGAGATATTGTGGTATGTTGTGAACTCTTTTAATAATGTTGAGAAGCCATGAGACCCTTTTATTTCCTTTGGGATGATCCTCAATTTCTTCAGTCATTGATCACAAGCCCTATGCCTCAACTATGATTGTTATGATGCAATGCTTTGTGCCATGACATGGAATTCAATATGCAATGTGATATGATAAATGCCATGAAAATGAGAGGGAAAATTTTGGGGTGTTACACCACCTCACTCTAAACCTTCAATCTAATCAGCTAGCACTGTGACTGAAGGAAGTTGTTCGTGTGGACTGAGTAGAGGCGTTGTTCATCGTACAACGTTTGTGATCATCCATCGATTCAGATTCAAAGGTTCATCACAACAAGAGGTAAATTTTCTATCATGGATCATGACCTTTCGTAAGGATCTCTAAAGGGAAATTTTTTTTCTGCTGCATTTATATCGCTAATTTCCCTTCAGTTGTATCAGAGCCACTTATGAAACCATGAGTATAGTAATTGTTTATTTTCTATTATTTTGTTTTAATTAGATTAAAACACGTAAACAAAAATTAAATAAAATCTGGATATTGAATTTTTTGGCATCAGATTGTGTACAGTTTCGATGGTTGATATTGACTATGCTTCGGAATCCGACAATAGTATGGTGAAGCAATGATATGTCAATTTTCCATAAGTTACACATATATGATCGATCTAATTCATATGTGATATGATTAACTTTGATGCAAAGATGGTATATTGGATATACTATTTATTTCATCAGTTTGAATCACGTAATGACTATTATTCGTTTGAGCGGTCTGTGGTCATCTTCTTTGGAATCTGACTCTAGTATGGTGAAGCTATGTCATACGTATCGCTCCCGGGATTTTCATCCTAGTACAGATGCGAAAGTGGCGCGGAAAAGGTAGAGTCGCCAGCCAGGCATTTTTATCCCGAAGGAATGGGAAAGGTAATGCTGCAAAAACCTAAGGAAGAAGGAAAGGACGAGGCCTTGCAAACCAAAGATATGGGCCCGGAAGTCGGTTACGAACTGGGAAGGTATTAACACCCCAATCTGTCCTCCGTACCCGACGGGATCCACGCTTGTTAGTCTGTTTCAAAGGGTGAGAAATAAGATGTTGAAGCCTTTACTCAGGTAAGCCGTCGTTTTCGTTCTCTTCTTTTATGTGAGAGTTGTTGTTGTCACTGTGTTGAACCTTACTTTATGGATCTACAGAGTTCTCGAAGTGGCTTATGTCGGACACTATTTTATTATTTTTTGCATATGCGAGTTTGCTTTGCAACTGAAGGATTGATGCAATGATGATCGAAGAAGAAGGTATCTGAAGGTGATGATGAAGTTTTGTTACGGTTTATGTTAAGCCCTCCCTGTGTATTGAAACTTCTCTTCTTCTTTTTTTCAAATCCGAAGTTTTTGTAGTTGTGATATGTGTGCGTGTTGTTTTTGCAGGTCAATGATGAAGACTATGGTGATGACCTTGAAAGATTGGAGATCAAGATGAAGAGTATTAATGATGTTGAATTAGAGATGCCGATGTAGGTTTTTCGATACAGTGATGATTGATGATTCGGTTTAGAGAAGTTTTGTGTCGAAGATGATGATTGAAGATTGATGTATGAAGGTTCGATTGAAGGTGAAGATGAAATTGGAGAGATTGAGGAATGAGGATTAAGATCCAGAGATTGAGGAATGAGGATTAAGATCCAAAGATTGAGGAATGAGAAGGTTTTTATAACCGATTCTGAATTTTTCTGATAAATTCCATATGCATAATTTTTCCCTCCCTTTTGTCATTGATTCTTCCTCTGTTATGTAACTCCTCTTTATGTTATTTCTGTTGTAAGATCGTAACCGACTTGTAACTGAATCATAACCACGTCTATTATATAAATCCTTTCTAACTGTATTTTTGTTAACTGATATGTCCTTCAATTTCTAATCTGGTTTTAGTTAATTTCTACTTAGAGATTTCCCACTAATTTTTCTGTGTTGGTGAATTTATCTATAACTGCTTTATTAAAATCAAGGCCTATTGCGTCCACATGTTCAGATTTGGGGCATCGCTCTTCACCTTGAGTGCAGCAGCTCCTCACGTAATCGGCAGCTTAATATTACTTTTGATACAATATGTAGTTCATGAAGTAATTTCTTACTATCAGACTGTATTGTAAGCTGGTCCTAGAGTTTGCCACCATCATGGAGCATTACCTCATCATCTGTTCCAAAAAATCCATGGAATACATTATCTTGAAGCTAATATTAGATGTAGGTTAATGTAATTTTATTTTACATAGAAATTAGAGAGATGATTGATTTAAAATACAGACGCCGAGTAATGCTTTTAAATGGCTTAATGACTAAGAAAAATGGATTAGTGAGGGAAACTAAGGTTTGGGAAATTGATGTTGGTTGGAATTAAAGAAATATTTGATTAGCAAAGTGTGATGAATATTGGCAACCGGATAAAAACTGGTTTAACGGACTTTTGGAATTTGGATATGGAATGATGAGATGAAATAAAAATGTGATTTAGACTAAAAAAGAGTGAATGAATTTTGAACCTCAACTTGCATGTCTTGAACCCATGGTATTAAGTAATCTTGGATGAATATTTCTTAAAAGAATCCAAATCAACGTGCACCAATACTTTGCAACTTCACCTTTTGTACCCTAATTCATACTTGCACCTCGATCCACAAAATATTTCGACTTGACATCCCACAATCTTTGATATGAAACCTTAATTGGTCTTCTATATGCCATAATCTTCAATAACATGATGATCTTCAATACCACGTGATTAGGGAAATAAACCATGACTAATGATCTAAATGACAAATATGACTCAAGGCAATAAGAATCGACAACCCCACAGTTCATATCAAAATTCAGTCATAACCCTCTGAATAGGAACAATCAGATCTCAAGAAGATGCTTCGATCCCGTGCCTTATGGGCCAATGAAATGTCTGATTATGATGTTAATGACCTAGTGAGAAATGCAGATGAATGCGAAGCAAAAAAGCCAGTTAGATGGTAATAAATATGAGGACAAATTTTAGGGTGTTACAATACGGATCAATCATATTGAATTATTAATCATGGTGTTTTGATGGTATGAAATAGTTGCATTAGGGTTCATGACAGAACAAGGGTTGCACTGTAAATGAGGTCTGCCGTAAAACTCACATATTCTGTAAGTGAGACGGTCTCAATGAGGGAAGCGTGACGGCGTGACTGTCTTCGTAGACTTAAGTATGGAGTTCTTCACAAACTTAAATGGCACGATCGTCATGGAAAATGGGCGACGGTTGTCACATGTTCTTGAAGTGTGACGATCGTCATAGGCACTGTGACAATGCAAGGGTTGCGTCAGTGTAATATGTGCTTTAGGTTATGCATTTGTCGAAAATGTAATTTGATTTATTTAATTAACAGGATTTAAATTAATAATAATAATATTTTTTTATTATTTTTCTTGTGGTGATCAATTATGGCCTTAGTTTATATTCTTTGTTTTGAATTTTATAAATATGACCTGCGTGGAGTGCCTCTCTCTTATTCTCATCATGTAACTTCTTTCCTCATCTTATTCTCTCGTATGTAAAACGATTTTCCTTTATGTAATATATTATTATGAAGAAAGAGAAGACTATGAAACAAAGAAGGACAACCTTGGAGATCTTTCTTGGAGAAGTGAAGATTGTTATTAGGTTTAGCTTAAGTTCTCTCATTGGCTTGGGAGAACAATTGCTCTAGGGGCCATAACTGTTTCATTTGTATGTATGTTGATATATATTATATGTATGTCGATGTTTGTATGAGCAATAATTTATATGATAAATAAGCCGTGAGATCAGACTAATTAAAATTCCCTCAAAACTAATATTAAGTTTTTTGCTTTCCAAGTTTTAGAACTCATCAAGACTAGTATCGAATATTTTAGGTTTTTCCTAACGCGAGGTGCATGTTCTATATTAGTAAGGTGTGATGGGATAAACGTAATATCCAATTTCTAAAACAATGGGTCAAACTTAACTGAACAAAATATAATAAGATTATATACATTTAGGAGAAAGAGTTGGGAATGATCCATATGATGGATTGGAATAAGGAGTTATTCACCCAACTGAAATATTCGAGAATTGTATTGGATGCAATTGGAAGGAGTCCCTACCTAAATAGCCTAGTTTTGTGTAATTAGTATAACATTGACTTAAAACAAAGTGAAATATGGATCTCGATCCACTAGAAAATCTTCCAACGGGGTTTTTCGAATCAAATCACGAGGGTCATTTGTTTTGAGTAAAATAGTGGGAGCATATTTAATTAAAGGCCTAATTGAATATGTTTAATGATAGTAATATCTTCACCATCTTTTAATATAGATTACCATGACAATGAACACCTCTAATAACATTTTGCAATCAATCATTGATAAGGAAAAATTGTCTAGGACAAATTTTCTAGATTGACACCGAAATCTGAGGATTTTCCTCAAACATGACATAAAGTTGTATGTCTTAGAGATACATGTTCCTGATGAGGAACCTCATATTTCTACTCCCAAGGCTGAAAGATATGCTTATAAGAAGCATGTCGATGATGCCAATTCCATTCTGATGGTCAGTAATGAAAAGAAACAGAACAAAAGGCCCACCAAGCAAGGTGGTAAATGGAAAAGCAAGGATGTTTTCAAACCCAAACATATTGCACCTGCTTTGAAGCCTAGTGGAGGCATATCTAAGGAGGGAACTTGCTTCTATTGCGGTAAGACCAGAAACTGGAAGAGAAACTGCACAAAGTACCTAGAAGATAAGAGGAATGGAATGGAGACTTCAACTTCAGGTATTTTTGTTATAGAAATAAATTTATCTACTTCAGCATCGTGGGTATTAGATATTGGATGTGGTTCTCACATTTGTACCAATGTGCAGGAACTAAAAAGGAGTAAAGATTTGGAAAAAGGTGAAGTTGACCTATGAGTTGAAAATGGAGCAAAGGTTGCTGCTTTAGCCGTAGGAATTTATGATTTGACTTTACCTAGTGGTTTAGTAATTCAGTTAGAGAATTGTTATTATGTACATGCAATTAGCATGAATATTATTTATGTTTCTTGTTTGGACAAGTTTGGTTTTTCATTTATAATAAAGAACAATTGTTGCTCTATTTATTCAAATGATATATTCTATGCTACTGCACAAATGAACAATGGATTGTATATCGTTGATCTTGAAATGCCAATTTATAACATTAATAATAAAAGGATGAATCAAATGAGGTAAATCCAAGTTACCTTTGTCCATTGTCTCTTAGGCCATATAAATGAGAGGCGCATCTCCAAACTCCATAAAGATGGACTCTTGAATTCTTTTGATTATGAATCATATGATACATGTAGATCTTGTTTAATTGGAAAAATGACAAAGACCCCATTCACAGGAAAATGTGAAAGGGAAAATGATCTTTTGGCCTTCATACATACTGATGTATGTGGAGCACTGAACATACCAGCCAAAGGAGGTTTTCAATACTTCATTACATTTATTGATGATTTCAGTAGATATAGTTATGTGTATTTAATGAAACACAAATCTAAATCCTTTGAAAAGTTCAAGGAATGCAAGAATGAAGTACAAAACCAATTAGGTAAGAATATTAAAACTCTTTGATCAGATCGAGGCGGTAAATATTTAAGCCTAGAGTTTGATGAGCATCTAAAAGAGTGTGGGATTCTATCCCAGCTCATTCTTTCTGGAACACCACAGTGGAATGGTGTGTCTGAGAGAAGAAATCGAAATTTGTTAGACATAGTCCGATCCATGATGATTCACGTTGATCTTCCTAACTCCGTTTGGGGACATGCACTACTAACAACAGCTTACACACTTAATCGTGTTCCATCCAAAAAGGTAGAAACAAAACCATATGAGATATGGAGTGGTAAGAAACCACATATGTATTACATGAAGATTTGGGGTTATGAAATTGATGTGAAATGACAAGTTTCAAATAAGCTTGAGCCCAAATATGACAAATGCTTATTTGCGGGGTATCCTAAAGAAACAAGAGGATATTACTTCTACAATCCTTCTGAAGGCAAAGTGCTTGTCGCTCGAACTGGAGTCTTATTGGAAAAGGGACTTTATTTCCAAAGGAATCAGTGGGAGGAATGTAGAGGTTGAAGAAATTCAAGAATCACAAAGCATTGATACACATTTGGAGGAAATAGAGCAGGAATCACAAAGAGTTATGGAAGAGCAATATGCTCAAGTAGAACAAACCAGCGTAGGTTGAGCAGGATACATCACCAATTAGAGAGATATGGATATCTGAAATGGAGTGGCTAGAAGCCATGAAATATGAAATGGATTCCATGTACACAAACCAAGTTTGGACCTTGGTAGAACCTCTTGTAGGAGTTAATCCTATAGGATGCAAGTGGGTCTTCAAGAAGAAGACTGACATGGATGGTAAGGTACATACCTATAAGGCAAGATTGGTTGCTAAAGGTTATAAGCAAATTCATGGGGGTAGACTATGATGAAACCTTTTCACCAGTTGCAATGCTTAAATCTGTTCGGATTTTACTTGCTATCGCTACATATCATGATTATGAAATATAGAAAATGGATGTTAAGACTGCTTTCTTAATGGGAATCTTCTTGAGGACGTGTACATGACACAACCTAAGGGATTTGACATACCTGAAGAAGCCCAAAAGATATGCAAGTTACAACGATCAATCTACAGATTGAAGCAAGATTCTAGAAGCTGGAATCTTCGTTTTGATGAAACTGTAAAACAATATGGATTCATAAAGATTGACGATGAGCCTTGTGTCTACAAGAAGGTTAGTGGGAGCATGATCATTTTCCTGGTTTTATATATAGATGACATATTAATCATTGGAAACGATATCCTTACCTTGCAACAAGTAAAAAATTGGCTGGGGAAATGCTTTTTTATGAAGGACCATGGTGAAGCGGCCTATATATTAGGAATCAGGATCTATAGAGATAGATCACAAAAAATGCCTGGCCTAAGTCAGAGTACATACATAGAGAAAGTGTTTAGACACTTTAATTGCATGATGTAAACACCCCAAATTTTCCCTCTCTCTTTCTCACACTTTGACTTATGATCCCTCATGTTGCATTGCATAAGCATACCATCTCACTACATATTTATTTCACTGCATAAGTTGCATAACTAGGGTTTGTGATCTGGTGAATCTTAGAAGTGGTTTGAGATACCTCAGAAGCCATGAAGCATGCCAAGAGGGTCCATGAGTGTTATATGATCATATTATGCCTCCAAGGGTTCTTGAAAGTCAAAAGATCACAAGAGATTGCAGAGCCACCCAGGCAGGCTTAGGGTTTCCTACACAGATGACCAGAAATTAGGGTTTTGGGTTTAAGGCCCTTACACTCGAATTTTTTGGCCATTATTGATTCTATTGGTCTATATATGTTATAAGGAGCATGTGTATCAAATTTGAAGCAAAAACTCCTTATGGAAGTCGTCTGATCAAATGGTAACTTGTTGTGCAAGAAAAGTCAGAATCAGGGCATCTGAGGCCACCAACAAGGGTTCCAAAGGGTCATCATCATCAATTTGAGGTCCTATGATCTTTATTTGATCTTAGGAATTCTTGTAAGTTCACAAGATTGAAGAATTTTGAGCCATTTGAAAAGTTTCTATTTTTGGGCATGACTTGTAATGAAAAATTTCCATTTTGGGAAAGATCTTCAACCTCCTCTTTCTTGATCAAAAAGGTTTCAAATGAATTTTCTTCAAACATAAAAGTTGTAGATTTGATCTTCCCATTTTCAAAAAGTACAAGAACTCCTCTTAATTCATCCTAGAACTCAAGATATGACAAGTCAAAGTTGGGAAAATTCTTGTAATTTTCAATTTCATGTCAAAGAGGGAAATGTACAAAATGGTATTTCAGGCCTTCATGTGACCTCTAATCCACCCAAATACATCATGCCATGATCAAACAACTTCTAAAGATTAGAATTGAGCCTTGAACCAAAGGATTCCATGACTTCCTTCTCAAGAAATGTCAAAGTTGTGAAATTGCAAAAACCATACAAACTTTTGATCCAAGCCATACATATCACAACTTTCAATCCAAAGGCCCTCATTGAAGCCAGCTGAGGCAGCTCAAGACCTCAAATCACTTCTGCCATGGCACATGCTTCAAGTACACAAACTTTTGACTTTTTGCATTTCAAACCATACCAATCCCACAGTACCACAACAACTCCTTTGACCAATGGCAATTGTTTATAGAAGCCCTAAGGATCATAAAACAACACACAACAAGCCTTGAAAGAAGCCAAGCTTCAGATTGCACAAAATCCCCCAAAAACCTCCTCTCTTCGATTCTCACTACTCAGCCATCAAACATCCAAAATTCTTTCACCATTCAATCACACATAACACAAGGAACACATCCCACCCCTCGCCATTGCCTGAAACACCACATACAAGAACTTCATTTTCTGCCATATCAGAACTGCAACTTCAAAAATAGCCCAAATAAACTTCATCCAAGCATTCCATTAGCACAATGAGGACCAAAGGAGTCATTTTGCACCAAGGAAAAACTTTGAAAGCTCCAGTTTGAAGAACTTCAGTTCAAGTATTCATCAAGAACAATTTTTCTAGAACCTCTTTTTCTTGTTATAAAATGAACCTATATGCTTTGCTGATCATTCTGATGTGTTTAGAATTGAAAATGGTTGAGAAATGAGTATGTATTGATGTTCTTAAATTTTTCCCGTGAAATATGTTTGCTTCGATTTGCTTGATTCATGAAGTTTAAATGATGTTTGATGATTGATTTTGATTGAATGATGCATGGTGAGTGTTTCTGGGCAGTTATTTTGGCTTGGGGTGACCTGTAGAAGAAACTAGGGTTGGAGCTCGCCGGAGAAGATGACCGGAGCTTATCTCCGGTCACCTGAAAGTGTTTAGGGTTAATTATGGTTTAGGTTGCCAGATTGAATACCTGCCCTTGGATAATGTTTAGGTTAAGAAGCGAATGGACCAGATTTATCATTAAAACCTAATTTTAATTAATTAAGTTAAATATAATTAATTAACTCAGGATGAACCTCAGCCCTTAGATCACGCGGGAATCTCATTTTTAAACCTAGGCCCTTAGATCAGCCTAACCCAAGTCAAGTTGACCTCTCATCATGGCCTTTGATCCATCTCCTGCATAATCCTGGCCCCCCATTCTAATTACTTTGCATTTTTATTTTCTTTATTTCATTTTATTTTCTTTCATTTATTTAAAATAGTAAAACATTTTCTAAAAATCTGATTTTTTGCATTCTTACTTTAAATAATTTTTAGAAACCAAAAACATTTTTATTTTTAATTTTTGCATTAAAAATCTATTTTTAAATCATTTAATTGTATTAATTAATTAATTAATTAATTAATTTTAATTAATTAATTAATTAATTTTAATTAATTAAAAATACTTTTAGGTACTTAAAAATCACCAAAAAAAATCATGAAGCATTCTTGAACATTTAGAACAATTTACAAACTCATTTTACAAATTTCCTTTAGGTTTTGATCATGTTTTGATAATTAACCATGAATTAGGGTTTCCAAATTTCTTATTTTTCTAACCCTAACTTCAAAAATTCATTTCTGATCAACCAAGATGAGTTTTTGCATGGTTCTTTATGCATTCTTTCATACTTTACATGTAGTATCTAGTGTATTTAACTCATATTTTTGCATTGCAATTTCCATTTGTTTGGAATTTTTCATGAAGAAGTACCCAAAACCCTAGCCTAACTTAGAAAAACCATAACTTGAATTTGATATAGCTTCTGACCTCCATCTTTGGGGAGTGGTTCTTATGTGTGTTTAGGGTTCATTTGGTTGCAATTTAAATTTTTTATCATGTGTTTTGCTTCTGTTTAGATCATATGCATCTCATAATTTCTTAAAACCTTAATTTGCCATGTTCATTTGCATTCATCTTTGCATACCTTCATCATGTGAACTTTTCATGACACCTCGTGCATTTGTATGGCATCTTAGATACCTTAGGACATGTATGAACATTGGTTGATCATTGTTACATCCATTTGGTATGTTTTGCATTCATTACTTCTTATGTGTATTCATGTGATTTCAAGCTTCTAACTTGCTTTCCTTTGCATCACATCTCTTGTATGATCATACATAAAAAATTGTACATGTCTTTGCATCATCTCATAACACATTTACATTATGTTTACACTTCTGGTCTTGATCATTGCATCTTCATTTGCTTTATTTCCTTTTGTTTCATGTCTTATGCATTCACACTAACCATTTCAGGGGCTTCAGGTAAGTTGTTTAGGATGTGGATTTTCCTCCACATCCCACCTATTCTTATCTTTTCATTTGCATTTTTATTTGTCTTTGAAGTGAGTTTGACTCACTTGTGCTCTCTCTTGCTCCTTTCTTTCTCTTAGGTTACTTAACTTCTTCAGGAAGTAAGTAATCTATTCTCCTTTCTCTTCTCTTTTCATTTGCTTCTTCTTCCTTGGTGGCCATCTGAAGACTTTCTGAAGATATTTATTAAGCCTCACAAACCATAGGAATATCCAAGCATGATAACTTTAGGGTTGTACATAGTATCCCTTAGTTTTTTACCTTTTGAGTCTCCTTGAGTCTTTGCTTCTCATCTCATGATCAAGGCTAAACAGTTAAAGCTTTAAGACTCTGAATTAGGGTTATGTCTGTATCCTTATCTTAGGATACAGTGTATAACTTTAATACTTAGTGTTAAACCTTTAAGATGTTTTCACCTTCTAATCAAAACACATAATAATCATTAAGACTTAAGCTTGTAACTTGGGCCATATATTAGGGTTACATCTCTGCCTGTTGGTTCAGATGGACTAACTCTGGTGTTTAATGGACAAGTCCCCCTCAGGTTTAGTCTTACAAACATAAAATCCATTTCTTAATCCCACCTTTAATTAAATTCCACCTTAATAAAGGCTTGTTATATAATGATTTTAATCCCTAACTATGGATTAAGTTGAGGTATCTTCCTCATCTTAAATGTCCTCATCTATCATCCTTCTCTTAGGATGGTGTAATGAGTTCACTAATCCCTGATAAGAGATTAAAATCATTACTTAACACAAAACAAAATCAAAAAACACTTGATAATCACAAGTAGGTTAATGATCTTAATCCTGCATCATTAGGGTATTTAAGTTGAGATTTCCATCTCATACTTAAGTAGACTCATCCCTAATCAGGGGTGATATAATGAGTTTACGACCCTTGATTAAGGCTTAAGCTCATTGTCTTATGCAAAACACCAAAAACAATAAAAAAACTGAAAACACAAAAACAAACAATAAACATCTCCTCCGGGATTCTTTTCTCATCATACTCACTCTGAAAACGAGAACTCGCTTCTTCCGTCTAAAGCAGGATAGTTAGCACTCGAGTCAGATGAGTCATACACTTGAGCATAGACAAGTAAGCAGTTCACATCAAAATCATCTCAGTCTCTTTGAGTCGAACTACGGTGTTCTGACTTCCTCATTGCACGAGAGGATACGTAGGCATAACTTAACAATTATCGAACAAAAGTATCTTTGTCTTCCCCCCCCCCCCTCTCTTCCCAATTTCTCTTTCCTTAGCCTCATTTTTTAGCACTCACTTTCTTTTTTGCACTGACACTCTGTACATCCTTTTCCCCTAGATTTTCATGCACAGTTTAGCACATAAACTATCCCCTTTTAAACACTATCGAGTAAGCGTGGATCCTGTCGAGTACGACGAACGATCTGGGTGCTAATACCTTCCAAGGTTGTAACCTACCCCCTTACTCAGTTTCTTTGGTTCGCAACCATCTTATACATACCTTTCTAGGTTTATGCAGCATTACCTTTCCTTCGGGATACAAATGCATAGCTGGCAACTCTATTCAACCTCCAACATCGCTGACGGTTCGTATTTGCACCGGGATGAAAATCCGGGGAGCGACAGCTTGGAGACTCTGCTGGGGATCTTTGCAACCAGGGCTTCTGGTTCTCTTGTGGGTTTCTCCTAGCGCTTGTTTGTTTGTGTTTATTGGGGTGTTATGTGCTATTTGTGCTTATGTTTTTGCTTTATTTACTGCTTCCTGTGAGAAAGGCTCAACACAAAGGCCTGAGTGACACATAGGATTAGAGTGGTTTTGTATTCTTTCCCATTACATTTTGGTCCGGTGCGGGAATATGAAAACACAGTTCAAACATGGGTTTCCTTTTGAGAACTCTGTGCTACGGATTTCCTGTAGTGCTAGGGCTATCTAGGAAGCCTGCTAAATTTGGATGACCTTTTTAGATGACCTTCAGCATCTGAGGTGAATTAGAGGAGGAACCTTTATGATTAGGGTAAACATTGTACCTCCGGGTTAGAAGTGTTTACACTTCTCATAATAGATTCGAACCTGAGGATCCTTGTTCTAGAACAATACCTGTGAATGGGTTGGGTTGTTTACAGGTTTGCAGGAACCCTTGACTTCAACATACCTGGCTATTGGAATTTGTTCTTAAGGTTGTATTATTTTGGACTAGTTCTTTGAAACCCTGGATTATTGACTCTTTATTTGAGTCCCCCACCTGGTTACTGGTTCTCAGACCTCCATCTGAAACTCCGAACACTCATGGACCCTACCAAGAGCAACATATAATCCAGCACTTGATCAGAACCCTTGCATATCATAAGCAACATCATATTGCATCATTTAACATTTGTTTATTTGTTTTACAGGGTATCCATCTTCATTTGGTTTGGTTTTGACCGTTCTTCTGCTCAGCTTACCTACTTCAACACTCCTTCAACACTTCTTCAGTTGTCTTCTTCAGCCATCTCTTCACTTATCCTCTCCAGTTATCTCCTTCGGCATACATATTCAACATGGATTCAACCAGGAAGAGCAACATCACCTACCACTTCTTTGAGTATCCTCTAGCAGGCATCAGGAAGATACAGGCCCTTGTCATCCCTGATCTTGTTCCCTTATTCAGAGAACATTATGGTGGAATCCTGGACATGATCAAGGACCTGGATGCATCACAGAGGAGCATGATTCACACCTGTCTTCAGTTTTATGACCCTCCTCTCTGTTGTTTCACTTTCCCAGATTTTCATATAGGTCCTTTGCTGGAAGAATACTATACGCTATTGGGTGTCCCTATCAGAAGAGGAATTCCTTTCAACCCTGAAATGACCCCTCCAAAGAATGAAGACATAGCCAAAGCACTACATCTGGAGGAAATTATAATTGATGAGCACATGACTTCCAAGGCTGGAATCCCAGGCCTTCATCTGGATTTCTTGATCACTCAGGCTACAAAGCAAGCTGCAGTAGGAAATTGGGAAACTGTGTGTGCTCTCCTGGCTCTCAGCATTTATGGTATCATCCTGTTTGCAGACGAGCCTAAGTTTGTAAGCAAGAATGCTATCCACATCTTCATGCTAAAGAACTCGGTTCCTACCTTGTTAGGAGACTTATACTACTTAGTTCATCAAAGGAATGAGAAATAGAGAGGAAGACTGGTAAGGTGTTGTGCACCTCTTTTCTACAGTTGGTTGATGAAGCATATGCCGAAGACGAAAGCTTTCTTGAACTCACATCAGACAAGGAATTGGGCTAAGAGGATGATTTCCCTTACTTTAGAAGATATCATATGGTGTACTCAGAGCACCAAGGGCCGAGACATAATAACAAATTGTGGGCAATACCCAAATGTGCCACTTATTGGAGTAAAGGGTTGCATCAATTACAATCCTTTACTTTTCAAGAGACAGTTGGGGTATGCCTTGATACATCCACCTATGGAGCAGGACTTAGCAGAGTCTCGTTATTGTGTTGTTCAGAACAATCATGTCGTCCGACAAGCAGCCTGGGCTTGGGACAATATACAGACTAAAGGAACCACCATCCTTGGAAAGTGTAATAACATAGCTTCTGCTCAGTACACCGAATGGTCACGCATTAGAGGACAGATTACTCGCATGTCATTCACCCTAGAAGATGTACTAGGGCCATCAGCAGTTGAGCCCACAGTTACAGTAAGCCTCGAAGAGTTTGAAAAATTAAAGGAAAGAAACACCCAGTTGGCTGAAGCTTTGAAGAAGACCCTTTGGGAAAGGAATGATGGTCGACTAGACATTGAGAGGTTAGAGAAGTTGCGCATTGAGCATGTAACCAAAATTGAGAAGACTGAAGACTTCATCAGGAAAGCCCGAGTAGGGGAACTTATGTAGAAGAATGCGTGTAAAGAAGAAAAGATTCAAAGGCAAGAGCTGAGAATTATCTGGAAGAGAGTCAGGATAGATGGGTCAGGATAACTGAGGCTCGTCTGAAAGAAGACCAGAAGATGCAAGCCAAGATAGAGCAGTTAGAGTCTAATGAGGAAAGGAGTCAAGAGGCACTGCTAGTAGCACAGAAGGAGATCTCAGATTTGAAACTCCGGGAGGGGTTAAAGAGATCCAAAGAACAAGACAAGTATCAGAATATGACAAATGCCATTGCAACCAAAAACCTTCTCATCAGGACCATTACAGAGCACCCAGTTGGACCAGTGACTGATGCTCTCTTGAAAGAAGTCAAGTAGGATGCTTTTGGACTAGATGTCTGATTTTCTTTACTTATATCTATTTGATTGTACTTTAGCTCACCATGGTGATTTTGTTTGTTGTATTCTTGAATTTGATTGTATTTTGATTCACCATGGGAGTTTGTTTGGTTGTAATTCATGAAATATTTGTACTTTGGCATTGCCACTTGTATTTTTATGGTTATATATTGTATTTTCATATGGATTTCGTTTGCTTCAGCGTCTTCATCAAGGGGTCTGGAAGGTCAAAACCAAAGAAACAAATCGGATACCCTCTGAAGACAAATAGACATATTGCATTGAATGCTAACTTCATATCCCTTGTTTTGCAGGTAATTTTGTTGTTGTCTTCTCACTTTGTTGATTATTTCAGGAAATATTGCTCGCAGGAGGGTCTTTCCCGTCAATCGCATCCACATATAACCAACTCGACACAACCTTCCGAGTCTACAAATGGATCAGCTACAGCAGGAACTGACAGATGTGAGGACTCAAATGACTGATGTAAGGACAGAGGTGACGACTCAGATGAATCAATTCATGGTTGTGATGACTGGACTGGCACAGACCCAGGAAATATTGAGGGAATTTGTCGACCGGCAAACTCCAGAAGATAACCATGTTGGTACTGGGGGTACAAGTGACAATGAGCGCGAGCAGTTGCGAACGACTCCAGTAGTGTTTGGACCTCACAATAATCCTGAAGCTAATATCCTTGGACATGGCCAAAGGAACACTGGAGATCGTATTCTGCAGGAAGATCCTCAAGATGAGCAGTTTACAGTACTGGGTGCTGGGGCAGATGAAGCTTATGATCGTCGTCTGGACGAGATATCTGAAAAGCTGAGATCCCTGGAATCCCAGAACTCCTTGGGATTTGATGTGATGGATATGGGCCTAGTCGAGGGAGTAAGGATTCCTCACAAGTTCAAGCCTCCATGCTTTGTAAAGTATAATGGTACCTCCTGTCCTCGTACCCATTTGCAATCTTTTCTGGGAAGATTGAAAGCATATACCATGGATGAGAAACTGTGGATGTTTTACTTTGAAGACAGTTTAACCGGGGAATCCAGGAAATGGTACTCACACTTGTCAAGGGCCACTATCAGGAACTAGAAAGATTTAGTTGAGGCCTTTATACGCCAATATCAGTACAACCTGGATATGGCACCTAATAGGACTCTCTTGATGGGTATGTCTCAGTCCTCGAGAGAAAGTTTCCGTGAGTACGCTCAAAGGTGGAGATAGCTGGCTACTACTGTCCAACCTCCAATGTCAGAAAGAGAAATGGCTGATATGTTTATGAATACTTTGTAAGGGACCTACATTGATAGACTTGATGCTTTCTCTTCCACCAGTTTTGCTGACGTGGTAATAGCGGGAGAGAGAATTGAAAGTTTGTTGAAAATGGGCAAGATTTCTGACAATGGTGCTAGCTCCAGCAATGCAAAGAAACCCTTCTCAGGACCTCGAAGGACAAGGGAAACCAATGCAGTACATGTTAATAGAGGTAGACCCCAGTACTTGCAAAGATCAGTAGCTGCAGTCACCATCCCCACTCCAGCACCTCAACAACAACAATATCCACAACAGCAACACAAATCTTACAACAACAACAAGCAACAACAACATCCTTTCCAGCAAAGGCCTTCTCAGATTAATAGGGTGATTGATCCCATCCCGATGCCCTATGCCCTATGCAGTCTTACTCCCGCAGCTATTGAAGCTTAACCTGACTGAACTGAGAACTTTGGCTCCACCAGATCCTTTGAATCTTCCAAGGAATTATGATGTCAGCGCCAGATGTACTTTTCACTCCAATGCACCTGGCCATTCAACAAAGAAGTGTAGGGCCCTGCACATGAAAGTCCAAGATTTGATCGACTCCAGAGCTTTGAATTTCGAACCTCCACCAAATGTCACAAAGAATCCAATACCAAACCACGGTGGGCCGAGGATTAATGCCATTGAGGAGGACCAACCGGCAATTCTGATTAATGACATTTCAAGTATTCAAACACCACTGGCCGAAGTAAAAGCTCAACTATTGAAGTGCCAAGTGTTTCCGAGTTGTGAGGCCCATTGTGAATCTTGCAAAATTTCTACCAATGGTTGTGCAAACCTGAAGAATGGTATCAACAGTCTTATTAGAGAAGGAATCCTGCAAATCACATCAACAGTTCCATCTTCTACAAAGGCAACAAAAATCTCTTCTACAACACCAGCAAACATTATCCCAACAGAATCGGCTACAACAACAGCAAACACCAGTGACGACATCTCAATGGTTACCATCTATTATGATCCAGCAACCATCCATGTTCCGGAATCTCTCAACAACAACTTTCAGCAACACCCTTATCAACAACTTCCTGCACCTGCACCATCTCTAATCAGACCTCCTGTCACCATCTACTATGATCCACAGACTATCACAACTCCTTCTTCTACTGCAATTAGTCTGGTGACCATCACGGTGCCTGGGCCAATTCCCTATGATAACAACAATGTCGTGACTTGGCATTATGGTTCAGATCTTTACTGTCACGGAAGGAAGATCACTCTTGACTCCTCAATACCTGCACCATAAGTCGATAATGTCGGGGGAGGCGGAGGCTTCACTCGAAGCGGACGTCTCTTTGCTTCACAGTTCCCCAGAGTTAATGCTGAAGCAGAAGCTGATTCCAAAGCAAAAGGCAAAAGTGTGGTGCCAGAAGAACCTTCTGCAAAAGAAACTCAGAAGACACCCTTTGATCAGGATGTAGACGAGTTTATGAGGATTATCAAAAGAAGTGAGTACAAAGTGGTAGATCAGCTCCATCAAACACCCTCCAAGATTTCCATACGATCTCTGCTCATGTGTTCCGAGGCTCACCGGAATGCACTACTCAAGGTCTTGCACGCAGCTTATGTGCCTGAAGAGATCACGGTCAACCAGTTGGAAACGGTGGTTGCAAATGTCAATACTAGTCATGGACTAGGTTTCATCAATGCTGAATTGACTACATATGGGCGTAATCACAACAAGGCTTTGCATATCACTTTGGAATGTAAAGATGTTGTACTTTCTCATGTCCTTGTCGATACCGGATCATCACTCAATGTGTTACCAAAGAAGGCTTTAGTCAAGCTGGAATATGATGGTCTTGCACTCCGTCCGTGCAACCTAGTTGTTAGAGCTTTTGATGGTTCTAAGAGATCGGTTCTCAGAGAGATTGAGCTGCATGTGGTAATTGGCCCGCAAGTTTTCAAAACTATCTTCTACGTGATGGACATATAGCCTGCCTACAGCTGTTTATTGGGTCGACCCTGGATCCATGCCGCCGACGCGGTAGCATCAACCCTTCATCAAAAGTTAAAATATGAGTGGGAAGGCCAAATTATCACCATCTGTGGGGAAGAATACATCTTCGTCAATCACCTGGCTACATACAATTACATAGAGATGGATGGGGATATCCATGAAACCACGAGACAAGGTTTTGAAGCCTTGAACATCAACGAAGCTACAACTGAGGTGTTTGCTGCATCCCAAGAGGAAAGGATGGGCACCTCAATTGCTTCCTACAAGCAGGCTCGGGAGGTTGTGGAAGAAGGGAATGCCCAAGGTTGGGGCAAGCTGCTAAAGGTGGAGATGAAAGAAGACAAATTCGGTTTGGGTTATAGACCATCCCGACAAGGTCCAGAGGAGGCTGCTGAAGCTCCCAAGTTCATAAGTGGGGGAATGCTGACCTCGGATGCTGTCAACACTTTGGAAGACGAGGCTGAGAGCGACTACAACCTGGAAAGTTGGATCCGTCCAAGAATCTCGGGCCAACAAGTCCTCAACTAGTCTTCCCAGGAAATTATAAGGGTTACTACTGCAGAGTAATTATTATTTCCTGTTTTAAGCATGCATCAAAGTCCTGCATCTTACCCAAGATGTTGGGACTCATTTTGTAATAGGGCCATATGTATTTTGTGCAAATTGAATATTAATGAACAATGGGCATCTTTTTGCAAACAATCCTCTTTTTCGCTCATTGTCTTTTCATTTTTTTTATTTTTCGTATAAAACAATAAATGGCAATGTTTTTCTCAATAATAACTTCATTCACTTTTTCTAAATAAGATAAAATCAATCACTAAAATGAACCAAATCTCAACCCTTGCAGAGATAGCCCTCCAAATTGCACCGACAACGACACTGCTATGACCTTGTATGACTTCAACAATCCGATTAATCAAGCAGATGAAGGGGTTGAAGAAGATTACGATTTACCTGAAGAGCTAGCCAGGTTATTAAGACAAGAGGAAAAGGTGATTGCTCCGCATCAGAAGGACGTTGAGACTATCAATCTTGGTACCGAGGAAGATGTGAAAGAGGTGAAGATTGGGGCCAGTCTGCAAGCTCCGGTAAAAGAACAACTTATCAGTATGCTGCGAGAATATGTTGATGTGTTTGCTTAGTCCTATCAAGATATGCCGGGTTTGGATACAGATATTGTCATGCACAAGCTGCCATTGAAAGAGGATTGTCCGCCAGTTAAACAGAAGTTGTGTCGTACTCGCCCAGACATGGCCATGAAAATCAAAGAAGAAGTACAAAAGCAATGGGACGTCGGTTTTCTCGCTGTAACTAGTTACCCTCCTTGGGTTGCTAACATTATACCCGTACCTAAAAAGGATGGCAAGGTGCGTATGTGTGTCGATTACCGGGATCTGAACAGAGCAAGCCCAAAAGATGACTTCCCATTACCTCACATTGATGTATTGGTAGACAACACGGCTCAATTCTCAGTATTTTCCTTCATGGACGGATTTTCTGGATACAATCAGATTAAGATGTCACCCGAAGACATGGAAAAGACGACCTTCATTACACCGTGGGGCACGTTCTGCTACAAAGTAATGTCGTTTGGTTTGATGAATGTCGGTGCAACATATCAACGGGCTATGGTAACATTATTCCACGACATGATCCATAAAGAAATTGAGTGCTACGTGGATGATATGATTTCCAAGTCCCAAACAGAGGAAGAGCATTTGGTAAATATATTAAAACTGTTCAAGCGTATGAGAAAGTATCAGTTAAGGTTAAACCCCAACAAATGCACATTCAAGGTACGTTCTGGCAAGCTGCTGGGTTTTATTGTAAGCGGAAAAGGAATTGAGGTCGATCCCGACAAAGTCAAAGAAATTCAGGAAATGGCTGCACCTAAGACTGAGAAAGAAGTTTGAGGGTTCTTAGGTAGATTGAACTACATTTCAAGGTTCATATCTCATCTCACTACAACCTGCGAACCCTTGTTCAAACTGCTAAGAAAGGAACAAACAGTCAGGTGGAACGATGATTGTCAAAAAGCTTTTGATAAGATCAAGGAGTATCTGCAAGAACCTACAATTCTCATGCCTCTAGTTGAAGGAAGACCTCTAATAATGTACCTGACAGTATTAGATGAATCAATGGGGTGTGTGTTGGGCCAGCATGACGAGTATGGTTGAAAAGAGTATGCAATATACTACTTAAGCAAAACGTTTACCGACTGTGAACAACGTTATTCACTACTCGAGAAAACTTGTTGTGCTTTAGCGTGGGCTGCTCGCCGACTGAGACAGTGTATGTTGACTCATACTACCTTGTTGATCTCAAAGATGGACCCCGTCAAGTACATATTTGAGAAGCCATCACTTACCGGAAGGGTTGCAAGATGGCAAATGATTCTAACAGAATATGATATTCAATACACCTCTCAGAAAGCCATCAAGGGCAGTGTATTGTCTGACTATCTGGCTGAGCAACCCATTGATGACTACCAGCCTATGAGATTTGATTTCCCCGATGAAGACATCATATTCTTAAAATCAAAAGATTGTGAAGAGCCTATTCACACTGAAGGGCCTGATCCAGAAGAAGCATGGACTATGATGTTTGATGGGGAAGTTAATTGTAACGGACGGGGGGTTGGTGCAGTGCTTATCACATCCAAAGGAGTTCATATGCCTTTCTCAGCAAGGCTTAACTTTGCCTGCACTAACAACGAAGCGGAGTATGAAGTTTGTATCATGGGTTTTGAAGAAGCCATTGACCTCAGGATCAAAACCTTGAATGTATTCGGAGATTCAACTTTGGTGATCAACCAAACTAATGGCAAGTTGTATACTCATCAAGAACATCCAGTTCCCTACTGTGACTATACGAGGAGATTGTTGACTTTCTTCACAATAGTCAAGCTTGAATACATCCCTCGAGACGAGAATCAGTTTGCAGACGCCTTGGCCATTATTTCATCTATGATCAAAGTACAGACTGCTAGCTATGTGCCTCGGATTTTGGTATCCAGACTGGACCGACCGGCGTATGTATTCTCTGTGGACACTGTTACTAACAACAAACCTTGGTTCCACGACATCAAATGCTTCTTAGAGACTCAGACATACCCACCCGGGGCATCGTCTAATGATAAGAATACATTGAGAAGGCTAGCCGACAATTTCTTCCTCAACACTGATGGCTCCCTATACAAGCGAAACTTCGACATGCTCTTGCTCAGATGTGTTGACAAGAAGGAAGCAGACCTGATGATGCGCGAAGTACATGAAGGTTCTTTCGGTACCCATGCCGGAGGACATGCAATGGCAAAGAAATTATTGAGATCAGGTTACTATTGGATCACAATGGATGCACACTGTTGTGCCTATGCGAGAAAGTGCCATAAATGCCAGATCTACGCAGACAAAGTGCATGTGCCTCCAAATCCTTTGAATGTATTGTCTTCACCCTGGCCTTTCGCCATGTGGGGCATTGATATGATTGGAAAGATCGAGCCAACTGCTTCAAATGGTCACAGATTCATCCTGGTAGCCATTGATTACTTCACCAAATGGGTTGAAGCAGCTTCGTATGCAAATGTCACCAGGCAAGTGGTATCCCGATTTCTGAAAAGGGATAGTATTTGTCGATATGGAGTTCCCGAGCGAATCATTACTGATAATGGTTCAAACCTTAACAACAAGATGATGGAAGAACTGTGTCGAGACTTCAAAATTCAACATCACAATTCTTCGCCTTACAGGCCAAAGATGAATGGCGCTGTTGAGGCGGCTAATAAGAACATTAAGAAGATTGTGCAAAAGATGGTAGTAACATACAAAGACTGGAATGAAATGTTACCATTCGCCTTACATGGGTACCGAACTTCCATCAGAACATCTACCGGGGAAACACCTTATCAGCTTGTGTATGGTATGGAGGCAGTCCTACCTGTTGAAGTTGAATTACCCTCCTTGCGGGTAATGATAGATGTAAAACTGGACGAAGCAGAATGGGTTCGATCTCGTTATAACCAACTGAGCCTGATTGAAGAAAAGAGATTAGCAGCTATCTATCATGGTCAGTTATATCAGAAACGGGTGAAGAAAGCCTTAGATCAAAAGGTCAGACCTCGGGAATATCAAGTGGGAGAGCTTGTACTGAAAATGATCCTTCCTCCTGATACAGACCACATGGGCAAGTGGACACCAAACTATGAAGGTCCCTATGTGATAACTAAAGTCTTCTCGGGCGGAGCACTGATGCCCGCAACCATGGATGGTGAAGACTTCCCGTCTCCTGTGAATTTAGATGTAGTTAAAAAATACTTTGCATAAATGACCCGCTGGACATAAAAACAGAATGTAAGTCCAGGCAAAAATAGGGCATCCCGGCGAGTCAAAAACAGAATAAAAGACTCGGGCAAAAATAAGGGAAAATTGAAAAAAATGTACACCCGCTGAGTTGAAAAGCCACATCGGACAGCTCAGGCAAAAAAGGGTATCCCGGTGGATTG
Organism: Lathyrus aphaca; assembly: GCA_963966055.1. Taxonomy (NCBI): domain Eukaryota; kingdom Viridiplantae; phylum Streptophyta; class Magnoliopsida; order Fabales; family Fabaceae; genus Lathyrus; species Lathyrus aphaca. The sequence goes on from OZ014520.1 coordinate 508,026,734, forward strand.
AAAACCCGAAAGGGCGATCCACGCAAAATCAGGGAAAAAGCGAACAACTACATTCTGAATTCGTTTGTATCACTCACATAATATGGCAAGCTTCGAAAGGACAAAGCGTCGGTCAGAATCAACTTTCTTCAGAAAGCAAGATAAGAATAGCGTTCAGGTAGTACATGTCATAGCAAAGGAAGCTCATTGGAGCATCAACTTCAGGATTGCCAAATAAGACTTTTATTTTCTCAATTTTGTAGCAATCTCCTCATTTCAGGGATTAGCTTCCTCACTGTACTTGCCTATTCAAGGCACACAAATCAATAAAGTCAAATATTCATTCGCACTTTGTTTTGTACCTTTTTGTTTTGTTTGCAAAATTTCCGAAGTTCGTAATACAACATTTGCATGAAAACATATAAGCCATTTTCAATAAATGCTTGCAGGAAATACGTGCTCTTAAGCGAACTTAACTCCTATGATGGAATCCGGTAGAGGATACCTCAGGGCACTTGTGTGTTTCCTTTGTTTGACAGGTTTCATGTACTCAAGGCGAACAACCTTTCACAGCATGAGGCATATCAGGCATTATATCCCCAGCCAAGACAGCAGTCACATCATTAGAAGGACTACTCGACAAAAGTATTCCCCCATGGAGCTCTCTATCCCCTCAGAGTATCCCCTGCAAAGCTGATCCTCCGGCAGATTACTTCTCAGAAGTTCTCTCCTCCCCAAGTGGGATCTCTAAAGCAATGCCTGAATCACTTTTCCCTAGCGAGCTGCCAGATCTTCTCATCTCCAGCATCGGATCCCCACAGAGCTTTCCCCCCAGAGTTCTCCAAAAAGATCGTACAGTGATCTGCTCTCCCAGCAGATTTCAGATCTCGGATCTCGCTTCTCTCATTTGCATAATCATATCATTCACATCATTTCCCACCAAATAGAGCGTAGCATTCCGTCTAATACGGAGCATTACGGAAAAAATCAAACATTTGCATGATCATAAGCCAGGTTCGAGCCAGTCGCCTACAAATACCAAAATCACTCCTCCAGCAATACGTTAAAACTTATCTCCTGCAGATAAAAGCCAAAACATACTTTTGCACTCTCAATACAAATCCTTGTACAAACTTATACACAACCCTTCTGATACTCGTTCGTATCCTACTTATACATGATCCCTTGATACTCATCTGTATCTTATGCATCTCCCCAGCAGATCAACACTCATTCGTGTTCCTTGTTCAAACAGTTGATACTCGTCTGTATCATCACTCCGACTTAAACACTCGTCCGTGTTTATCTATCCCTGGAAGTCGCCAAAAAAACAACTTCCTATCCGACATTTGTCTTATGTCGCGATAATCCAGAGCAGCCGTACCCTACTAGGTGATCGTCCTTCACCTTTTGATGACAGTCCCTCATCATTTATTTTGATGATTGTCCCTCATCATTTATTTTGATGACTGTACCTCATCATTCATCCGATGGTCGTCCCCATCGTCAATCTTTTTTATCTAGCATTCGTTCTATGTCGCGATAATCCTCAGCAGTCGTACCTTGCTAGGTGATCGTCCTTCACCTTTTGATGACCGTCCCTCATCCTTTATTTTGATGACCGTCCCTCATCATTTTATCTGGTGGCCTTCCCCATCGTTGACCTTTCTATCCAACATTCGTCCTATGTCGTGATATCTTTTAGCAGCCGTCCCCTGCTAGGTGATCGTCCTTCACCTTTTGATGATTGTCCCTCATCATTGGTTTATTTATTCTTCACCCGATGGCCGTCCCCATCGCGATTTCTTTATTCTTCAGCTTGACGGTCGTCCCTGTTAATGCTTTTAAATCCCTAGTAAAGTCGCTTTTCTTTACCCGATGACCGTCCCCGTCGCGGATTCTTTATTCCCCAGCATGATGGTCGTCCCCGTCAGTGCGTTTCTCACTGTTTGTATCCCCAGCAGTCGTCCTCTGCTCAATGGTCGTCCACCGTTGCTATCATTTGATATTCAATCTATACTGTCTATTACAATTTATATCCATTTTCATCTTATAATAAAGAGTGCAAATTTTGGACTGTCTTGGTATTCAACCACAAGTTATCTTGTTTGTCTGTTAATCCAGGCGCTTACATCCTACACAGCTAACTCATGCTTGAATAGGGGCAGCTGTAAACACCCCAAATTTTCCCCCTCTCTTTCTCACACCTTGACTTATGATCCCTCATGTTGCGTTGCATAAGCATACCATCTCACTACATATTTATTTCACTGCATAAGTTGCATAACTAGGGTTTGTGATCTGGTGAATCTTAGAAGTGGTTTGAGATACCTCAGAAGCCATGAAGCATTCCAAGAGGGTCCATGAGTGTTATATGATCATATTATGCCTCCAAGGGTTCTTGAAAGTCAAAAGATCACAAGGAATTGCAGAGCCACCCAGGCAGGCTTAGGGTTTCCTCCATAGATGACCATAAATTAGGGTTTTGGGTTTGAGGCCCTTACACTCGAATTTTTTGGCCATTCTTGATTCTATTGGTCTATATATGTTATAAGGAGCATGTGTATCAAATTTGAAGCAAAAACTCCTTATGGAAGTCATCTTATCAAATGGTAACTTGTTGTGCAAGAAAAGTCAGAATCAGGGCATCTGAGGCCACCAACAAGGGTTCCAAAGGGTCATCATCATCAATTTGAGGTCCTATGATCTTTATTTGATCTTAGGAATGCTTTGTAGTTCACAATATTGAAGAATTTTGAGCCATTTGAAAAGTTTCTATTTTTGGGCATGACTTGTAATGAAAACTTTCCATTTTAGGAAAGATCTTCAACCTCCTCTTTCTTGATCAAAAGGTTTCAAATGAATTTTCTTCAAACATTAAAGTTATAGATTTGATCTTCTCATGTTCAAAAAGTACAAGAACTCCTCTTGATTCATCCTAGAACTCAAGATATGACAAGTCAAAGTTGGGAAAAATCTTTTAATTTTCAAGTTCATGTCAAAGAGGGAAATGTGCAAAATGGTATTTCAGGCCTTCATGTGACCTCTAATCCACTCAAATACATTATGCCATGATCAAACAACTTCTAAAGATCAGAATTGAGCCTTGAACCAAAGGATTTCATGACTTGCTTCTCAAGAAATGTCAAGGTTATGAAATTGCAAAAACCATACAAACTTGTGATCCAAGCCATACAGCTCATAACTTTCAATCCAAAGGCCCTCCTTAAAGCCAGCTGAGGCAACCCAAGACCTCAAATCACTTATACCATGGCCCATGCTTCAAGTACACAAACTTTTGACTTTTTGCATTTCAAACCATACCAATCCCACAGTTCCACAACAACTCCTATGACCAATGACAATTGTTTATAGAAGCCATAAGGATCATAAAACAACACACAACAAGCCTTGAAAGAAGCCAAATATCAGATTACACAAAATCCCCCAAAAATTTCCTCTCTTTGATTCTCACTACTTAGCCATCAAACATCCAAAATTCTTTCACCATTCAATCACACATAACACAAGGAACACATCCCACCCCTCACCATGGCCTGAAACACCACATACAAGAACTTCATTTTCTGCCATATCAGAACTGCAACTTTAAAAATAGCCCAAATAAACTTTATCCAAGCATTCCATTAGCACAAGGGGGACCAGAGGAGTCATTTTGCACCAAGGAAAAGCTCTGAAAGCTCCCGTTTGAAGAACTTCAGTTCAGGTATTCATCAAGAACAATTTTTCTAGAACCTCTTTTTCTTGTTATAAAATGAACCTATATGCTTTACTGATCATTCTGATGTGTTTAGAATTGAAAATGGTTGAGAAATGAGTGTGTATTGATGTTCTGAAATTTTGCCCGTGAAATATGTTTGCTTCGATTTGCTTGATTCATGAAGTTTAAATGATATTTGATGATTATTTTGATTGTATGATGCATGGGGAGTGTTTCTGGGAAGTTATTTTGGCTTGGGGTGACCTGTAGAAGAAACTAGGGTTGGAGCTCGTCGGAGAAGATGACCGGAGCTTATCTCCGGTCACCTGAAAGTGTTTAGGGTTAATTAGGGTTTAGGTTGCCAGATTGAATACCAGCCCTTGGATCATGTTTAGGTTAAGCAGTGAATGGTCCAGATTTATCATTAAAACCTAATTTTAATTAATTAAGTTAAATATAATTAATTAACTCAGGATGAACCTCAACCCTTAGATCACGCGCGAATCTCATTTTTAAACCTAGGCCCTTATATCAGCCTACCCCAAGTCAAGATGACCTCTCATCCTGGCCTTTGATACATCTCCTGCGCAATCCTGGCCCCCCATTCTGATTACTTTGCATTTTTATTTTCTTTATTTCATTTTAATTTCTTTCATTTATTTAAAATAGTAAAACATTTTCTAAAAATCTGATTTTTTGCATTCTTACTTTAAATAATTTTCAGAAACCAAAAACATTTTTATTTTTAATTTTTGCATTAAAAATCTATTTTTAAATCATTTAATTGTATTATTTAATTAATTAATTCATTTTAATTAATTAAAAATGCTTTTAGGTATTTAAAAATCACCAAAAAAATCATGAAGCATTCTTGAAAATTTAGAACAATTTACAAACTCATTTTACAAATTTATTTTAGTGTTTGATCATTTTTGACAATTAACCATGAATTAGGGTTTCCAAATTTCTTATTTTTCTAACCCTAACTTCAAAAATTCATTTCTGATCAACCAAGATGATTTTGTGCATAGTTATTTTAGCATTCTTTCATAATTTGCATTTAGTATCTAGGGTATTTAACTCATATTTTTGCATTTCATTTTCCATTTGTTTGGCTTTTTTCATGAAGAAGTACCCAAAACCCTAGCCTAACTTAGAAAAACCATAACTTGACTTTGGTATAGATTCTGACCTCCATCTTTGGGGAGTTATATTATGTGTGTTTAGGGTTCATTTGGTTGCAATTTCAATTTTTTATCATGTGTTTTGCTTCTGTTTTGATCATATGCATCTCATACTTTCTTAAAACCTTAATTTGCCATCTTCATTTGCATTCATCTTTGCATACCTTCGTCATGTGAACTTGTCATGACACATCATGCATATGTATGTCATATTAGATACCTTAGGACATGTATGAACATTGGTTGATCATTGTTGCATCCATTTGGTATGTTTTGCATTCATTACTTCTTATGTGTATTCATGTGATTTCAAGCTTCTAACTTGCTTTCCTTTGCGTCTCATCTCTTGTATGATCATACACAAAACATTGTACATGTCTTTGCATCATATCATAACACATTTGAATTATGTTTACACTTCTGGTCTTGATCATTGCATCTTCATTTGCTTTATTTCCTTTTGTTTCATGTCTTATGCATTCACACTAACCATTTCAGGGGCTTCAGGTAAGTTGTTTAGGATGTGGATTTGCCTCCACATCCCACCTCTTCTTATCTTTTCATTTGCATTTTTATTTGTCTTTGAAGTGAGTTTGACTCACTTGTGCTCTCTCTTGCTCCTTTCTTTCTCTTAGGTTACTTAACTTCTTCAGGAAGTAAGTAACCTATTCTCATTTCTCTTCTCTTTTCATCTGCTTCTTCTTCCTTGGTGGCCATCTGAAGACTTTCTGAAGATATTTCTTAAGCCTCACAAACCATAGGAATATCCAAGCATGATAACTTTAGGGTTGTACATAGTCTCCCTTAGTTTTTTACCTTTTGAGTCTCCTTGAGTCTCTGCTTCTTATCTCATGATCAAGGCTAAACAGTTAAAGCTTTAAGACTCTGAATTAGGGTTATGCATGTATCCTTATCTTAGGATAAAGTGTAAAACTTTAATACTTAGTGTTAAACCATTAAGATGTTTCACCTTCTAATCAAAACACCTAATAATCATTAAGAGTTAAGCTTGTAACTTGGGCCTTATATTAGGGTTACATCTCTGCCTGTTGGTTCAGAGGGACTAACCCTAGTGTTTAATGGACAAGTCCCCCTCTGGTTTAGTCTTACAAACATAAAATCCATTTCTTAATCCCACCTTTAATTAAAATCCACCTTAATAAAGGCTTGTTATATAATGATTTTAATCCCTAACCATGGATTAAGTTGAGGTATCTTCCTCATCTTAAGTGTCCTCATCTATCATCCTTCTCTTAGGATGGTGTAATGAGTTCACTAATCCCTGATTAGATATTAAACTCATTACTTAATACGAAACAAAATCAAAAAACACTTGATAATCACAGGTAGGTTAATGATCTTAATCCTGCATCATTAGGGTATTTAAGTTGGGATTTCCATATCATACTTAAGTAGACTCATTATCCCTAATCAGGGGTGATATAATGAGTTTACGACCCTTGATTAAGGCTTAAGCTCATTATCTTATGCAAAACACCAAAAACAATAAAAAAACTGAAAACACAAAAACAAACAATAAACGTCTCCTCCGAGATTCTTTTCTCATCATACTCACTCTGAAAACGAGAACTCGCTTCTTCCGTCTAAAGCAAGACAGTTAGCACTCGAGCCAGACGAGTCATACACTTAACATATACAAGTAAGCAGTTCACATCAAAATCATCTCAGTCTCTTTGAGTCGAACTGCAGTGTTCTGACTTCCTCATTGCACGAGAGGATACGTAGGCATAACTTAACAGTTATCGAACAAAAGTCTCTTTGTCTTCCCCCCCCCCCCCTCTCCTCTTCCCAGTTTCTCTTTCATTAGCCTCAGTTTTGAGCACTCACTTTCTTCTTTGCACTGACACTCTGTACATCCTTTTCCCTAGCTTTTCATGCATGATAACACTAAATTTCACCGTATTTCTGACTCCGATTTCGCATGCATTCTTAGTTTTTATTGCTATTTTGTTATGTTATTACTTTGTTTTTCCTTATTTTCAGGTTTTTTATGTAATCGGGGCCAAAATCAAGAAAAGGAGCGAAAAAGGATTTGAAACGGACAAAAATCTAGAAATTCATCTTTTTACACTTACGGCATCCACCATGGCTGGCGCCATGGGGTCAGCCATGACGTGGCCACGTCTCAAGATTACTCCACAACTGCCAAAGCCCATGATACCCACTTTCTCCACCATTTTGTACCTATGGCGGGCGCCATGGCCTTGTGGCGGGCGCCATAAGGCAAAACTGTTTCCCTCCACTTTTTAGTGGTGGGGGGCATCTTGGTCTTTTCTTGCTATTTGTTTTCCTATAAATAGGGCCTTAGATTTTAGTTTCCAATCATCCAAACTTAGAATCTCTTAGGCATATATCAGTTTTAAAGTAGTAAGCACTTCAAATCGGGGTGTTACTACAATCGAGTGATCGAGTTTGTATACGTCTGAGTGATTGAGTTTTGGAGCACTCTGGGAGGAAGTTAATCCTGCCGCTGTTTTAATTCCAGTTCGTATTTTATTTTTCCGCATTCGCTTTATTTTATTTACTTTCCGCATTGCTTTACTTTATTTATTTCCCGCACTCTCTTTACTTTATTTATTTCTCGCACTCGCACTATTTTCGTTTATTTTCCTCACTCGCTTTAAATACCTTTATTTCTCGCACTCGCACTACTTTTATTTACTTTACGCACTCACACTACTTTTATTTACTTTCCGCACTCGCATTAATTACTTTTATCAAAAATAATAAAAAGAACTTTTACTTTACCATGTCTAACTAAATCCATAAAGGTTAAAATGTAAGGATCGTAATTGAACCAGTAATCCGTACAATTGTTCGTAGAAACGCTTAAGGGCTATTTTAACTTTCAATTTAAGTTTAATTGTTTTTAACTATTTCAAAAACAGCCAAAAGCGCTTTGTCTAGTTCATTAGGAGTTTTTAGATTAAAAAGAAAAGGGATTTTAAAACGATTTTCGGACGCGTTAAGAAGTTTAGAGTCTGGTTCGTGAGAACCTCTTTTTGCTAAGAAATCCAGGTTAAAGTAATTTTCAACTTAGTTAAGATACTATATTTCTTAAAAATAGGTTTACTACTCTAATGCAATACACACCTTTTTATCCGTGACAATAGGAAGGGCTGATTAGAGAGTACAACTCGGTTCTGAATATGCGAAAGCGACAGTTCCTGTTAAATTAGTTATTTTCAAAGTAGAAAACATTGCCCCTAAGTAGTTCTATTAACAAGTATTGGACTATCAATTGATTATGTGAATTAAATTCGAGCCTGTCTTTATTAATTGTTTAAAATTACTATTTTATTTACCATTGTGCACTCCTTAAAACCATTATATTCAATTGCCTTAGATACACACCATAACAACAGGTACGATAGATTGACACTTGGTCTCTGTGGATTCGACAATCTTTTATATTACTCTGACGTGTTCGTACACTTGCGAAATACACACATCAAGTTTTTGGCACCGTTGCTAGGGACCAATTTTTGTCAAATTTCATACCCTGTAATTATACTGTTTAGACTAAGGTTGTTACCTGTCGTTCAATGCGAAAGACTCGCAGTGCCGGAAGATTAGTAGACCCTCTAGCTGAACCTGAATGTTACGCTCGTGCACGTTTATTTTTCCATAGGAATAGGAGAGCTATGGCCGAAGATCAAAACCAAAGACCTCTTAAGGACTTCGCCCAACCATCAAACGAGGAACCTAGTTCCAGTATAGTAAACCCTGCTATCCCAGCCAATAATTTTGAACTTAAACAATCCCTGCTGCAATTAGTGCAACAGAGACAATTTGCAGGTCTTGCTACCGAGAACCCAAACCAACATTTAAAAAACTTTCTCCAGTTAACAGGCACCTTTAAAACCAATGGAGCTCCTCCTGAGGCAATCCGTTTAAGATTATTTCCTTTTTCCCTCAGAGATAAAGCTCTATCATGGTTAGATTCCCTTCCACCCAATTCCATAACAACTTGGGAAGACCTTAGAAAATTATTCCTTGCTAGATATTTTCCCCCAAGTAAGACTGCTCTTCTTCGAAACTTAATAACCAGATTTACCCAACACCAAGGAGAATCGTTGTTCGAAGCCTGGGAGAGATATAAAGAGCTATTAAGAGCATGCCCACATCATGACTTAGAGAACTGGCTAATCATTCAAACCTTCTATAATGGACTTCATTATAACACTAAGATGACCATCGACGTTGCCGCTGGTGGCGCACTGATGAACAAACCTTACCCTGAAGCTAGTGCCCTTATCAAAGATATGGCCCAAAACCATCAATCATAGGGAGTAGAACGAGCAACAGTGGAAAAGAAGGAAGCCTAAGGAGGAATACATGAGCTAAGCTCTATGGACATGATGCAAGCTAAAATGGGCGCGTTGTCCCTTAGAGTCGAACATATGTGTACAACCCCGAATACTGTAGCTGCAGTTTCGCCAAATTGTGAGATATGTTGGACGCAAGGACACCAATCCGCCGAATGCAATTTTTTAAATGAGACAAACCCTGAGCAAGTGAACTACACCCAATGGAACCCATTTTCAAACACATACAACCCTGGATGGAGGAATCACCCAAACTTCTCCTATAAAAATAATAACCCTATCCAAAATACCGCACCTCCGAGACAACAAGGTTACCAAGCCCCGAGAACAAATCAACCTATGCAACCTGTACCACCAAATTCGAGCCTTGAGAAAATTGTGGAAAGTTTTATCACCGCTCAAACACAAAAGAACAAATAGTTCATGAACCAAAATGTCCATGTTAACGAACTAATTACCCAGTTAAGAACCAAGGTTGACCAAATTATTACTCATAATAAGATGCTTGAAACCCAGATCTCTCAGGTAGCTTTAAACCAAGCCCCTCAGACTACACTTGGAGGACAGTTCCCTGGACAACCTCAACAAAACCTGAAAGAGAAAGCAAATGCCATTACTTTACGAAGTGGAACCGCTTATAAGGAACCTTCAAACCCTAGATTAAGTGATCCCGGAACTTCTGAGAGAAATGAAGAGAAGGAACCAGAGGAATCTAAAAACCCGGAAAGTCAAGAAAAAGGAGAAGAACCTAAAAACAAAACCTATGTACCACCACCGCCATACAAACCACTGTAAACACCCCAAATTTGCCCTCACCCATTCACACCATGGCTTGTGATCATTCTCATATGCATAAACTCAATCATACCATCTCATATTCCATTTTTGATTCACTGCATAGATTCTAAGTCATCTGCATCTAGGGTTTGTGACCTGAGCAATCCAAGAGCTTCTTGAGCCACTCTAAAGGTCATCAATCACTTCAAAGGGATCCATATGTGTTCAAGCATCATATTATATCCTCTCAAAGTCAAGAATGTCAAAGAATCACAAGAACTGGGATTGGTATGGAGGCAGAGCCAAGTTTGACTGCACAGATGACCTAAAATTAGGGTTTTGGTTTCAGAGGCCATAACTTCAAATTTTTTGGTCATTCTTGTTTCTATTGGTCTCTATATGGTATAGGTAGTATGCATATCAATTTTCATGAAGAAATTCCATGGGGAAGTCATCTGATCAAGAGTTGACTTTTCAGACAAGTCAGTGCAAAATCAGGGCATCTGAGGCCCCCAATGACCCAACCAAGGGGTGATCTTCATCATTTTGAGTGTATATGACCTTTATTTGATCATAGAAGAAGTTGGAAGTTCACAAAATTGAAGAATTTCAAGTTTTTGCAAAGTTGACTTTTTAGGGCAAGGTTGACTTTTCATGAAAATGTCATTTTATGCAACTTTTTCAACCCTTACTTTTTGATCCAAAAATGCTTCAAATGGAAAAACTTTGGTCATGAAAGTTGTAGAATAGGTCTTTCCCTTTTCAAAAAGTACAAGAACATGACCTAATTCATTTTGGATCAAAAGTTATGGTGCATCAAAGTTGGCTAAAATCACTAAATTTTAAGTTATGCACCAAATGAGAAATTTGCAAAATCTTGTACCAAGGCAATTTGTGACTTATAATTGATATCAAACCATTACACAAGCATCATACAAGTCCTAAAGTTCAGATTGAACCAAATAGATCACATGTTTTATGGTGTTTGGAACAAGATCTTTTCATGAGGACCAAAGGGAACCAAGTTGCAAAAACCATCATAACACTTCATCCACTTGCTGCCTTGGATGCTGAACCACACTAGCCCTTTCCCCTCACCATGCTACACAAGACAAGCCCTTGTACCAAGCTAGAAAAGTAGCCCATGCCCTTCTTACACAAAGTTGACATTTTGGCAAAAGCAACCATACCTATCACAAAAGGACATGTCATGTCATCTGACCAATAGGATTAGTTTATACAAACAAAATGCAAGCTGAACATCACAACAAGCAAGCCTGAAACCAGCAAGAAATCAACTCTCTCATTTTTCACCCTTGAAGCAAAAGCATTCGAAACTCTTCATACAAGCCACAAACACTTAAACAAACTTCACAGACCTTCTCAACTCATCATCCTGATCACAAAGAACCCCTCACCATTGCCTGAAACTGCCTGAATCCAAAACACGATTCCCACCTGAGCTTGAACAGAACTTGTTCAAACTCTCAAACCAGCCAACATAAACTCTTTCTAAGCATTCAGACATCATCAAGGAACCAAGGGGAGTGGATTGCATCAAGAGGAGAGGTCAAAAAGTTGCAAAGTTGAAAGCTTCAAAACTCAGGTAGCTCAAGAACTTTTTTTCCAGAAATGATTTTTAAAGTTCCTAAGATGTTCTTTGTAGTTCACTGATCACTCTGATGTCTTTGGTTTTGAAAATGATGGAGAGATGAGAGTTTAATCAGTTTCTGAAACTTTTTGCCCTAGGTTTTGTTTGATTCGATTCAGCCAGTTTAGGAATGATAAATGTTGTTTGAATGGGGGTTTTAATTCGTTTTTGGATGGGGATCATTTCTGTTTAATTAGAATTCGTTTTAGATGCGTGTAGAAGGAGTTTGGATTTTTGGGTGATCGGAGAAGATGACCGGAACACTGTTCCGGTCACCTGAGGGTCATTAACGGCTGGATTAGGGCTTAATCATTAATTAGCTGAATTTGAATTTTGGCCGTTGGATGTGGCGCCAGGTCAATGCGCGCGTGTTTCAGTTTGAATGAGGGCCATCAGATTGGATTACTTTTCCTTTTTCAGTTTAAAATTCATTTTATTTTTATATTAATTCATTTGATTTCTCCAATTTATTTAAAATAGCAAAAAATGTCTAAAAATTATGGAAATTTTTGTCAAAGTTTGCATTATTTTTCAGAACACAAAAATATTTTTATTTTTATTTTTAGCATTAAAAAAAGTATTTTTAAATATTTAAAAGTTTCTTTTTAATTAATTAATGAGAATTAATTAATTAAAAATACTTTTAGGTATTTAAAAATCACCAAAAAATTCATGAAACCTTTAAAAACATTTAGGAACATTGTCCAACCCTCAAACCAAATTTATTTTTTGATCTTGATGCATTTTGAGAATTTTTCATGGAATTAAAATCATTTTGATGCATTATTTTGATCCAAACTTCCAAAAATCATTTTTGCCTAACCCTAAAGAGTTGGACCTTGATTCTTTTTGCATTGCATTGTGTTTAGCAAAAAGTTTGTGAGATTAAATGGCCATGATTTGATCTTTCATTTTCAATTTGTTTGGTAATTTTCTTGTTAAGGAACCCTAAAACCCTAGGAAACTTAGAAAAATCATAACTTGAACTAGGTTAAGAGTTGAGACTTCTCCTTTGGGCAGTGAGTTAGTATAGGATTAGGGGTCCTTTCAGTGCATTTTCAATTTTTTGTAATGTTGTTTGCTTCTGATTTTGGTTTTTGTTTGATGCTTTGATCATAAACCCTAATTTGGGCTTCCATATGCATCCATCTTGCATTTGCATTCATACCTTGGCTTGCCATGACATTTTATGCATTCTTTTGATTCATTGAACATCTTAAGACATATTGAAAGCATGTTTGATCATTGCATCTTGCATTTCCCATGTTGTATGCCATTTGCATTTCATAACTTTTCATGTGTGTTTATGCTCCTTAACTTGCTTCATTTGCATTCATAAGCTTGTATGATCATCCCCATGTGTTGTTTCATGTTTGTGGCATCTCATAGCATCATTAGCATCATGTATGTGCTTCTGGTTTTGTTTCTCATCATGCCATTTCATTCCATTTGGCATTGCATTGCATTCCTTTTCTAACTTTTCAGGTGGTAAGTAACTTTGAGAAGTGGATTTGCCTTCACTTCTCATACTCTCTTCTCATCTCTCTCTGGCATCCATGCTTCATTTTTATGTGTGTTTGAGTTTGAGCTTGCTCATTCTTTTGCTCCTTACTTTCTTTCTTCAAGTGACTTGACTTCTTGGTTGAAGCAAGTTACTTTGCTTCTCCTGATCCTTTCATCTGCTTCCTGGTGGTTCCTTTGAAGATTGCTCCTATAAACCTCACAGACCTTAGGAACAACCAAGCATGACAATGATTAGGGTTTTGATTAGTCTCCCCACTTAGTTTTACCTTTGTGTCTCTTTGAATCTTCTCTTCTCACCTCATAATCAGGGACTAAACCCTAAAGGCTTTAAGGCTTTGCGATTAAGCTTATGCCTGCATCCTTCTATTAGGATGGAGTGTATAACTTTAATCCTAAGTGTTAAACCCTTAAGGTGTTTAAATCCTTTAATCAATTCACTTAATAATCATCAAGACATCACACTTGTAACTTGGGCCTTGCATTAGGGTTCTAATTCTTCCTTAATTGGTTAAGAAGGACTAACCCTAGTGTTAATGGACAAGTCCCCCTCAAGTTGTCTTACAAACCCTAAAAATCACTTCATCATCATACCATTAAATAAAATCCACTTAATCAAAGGCTTGTTTTGTCATGAGTTTAATCCCTAATCATGGATTAAGTTGAGGAGCTTTCCTCAGCTTAAACATTCTCATCTATTATCCTTCTATTAGGATGGTGTAATGAGTCTGTTTAATCCTTGATTATGGCTTAATCTCATTACTTAACACTAAACAAAAACAACAAAAACATTTAATTAATCACAAGTAGGTTAATGATCTTAATCCTACACCAAAGGTGTTTAAGTGTGAGAAGCTGACTTCACACTTAAGGTATTCTCATTACCCCTAATCAGAGGGAAGATGTGATGAGTTTACTAAATCCATTGGTTTAGACTTAAGCTCATTAATTTATGACAAAATCCAAAAACAATAAAAGACTGAAAACACAAAAACAAACAATAATCGTATCCTCCGGGATTCTTTTCTCATCTCATTCACTCACAAACGAGAATTTGCTTCTTCCGTCTAATGCAAGACAGTTAGCACCTGAGCCAGACAGGTCGTACACTTGAGCATTGACAAGTAAGCAGTTCACAAGTCAATTCATCTTTCAGTCTCTTTGGGTCGAACTACGGTGTTCTGACTTCCTCATTGCACGAGAGGATACGTAGGCATAACTTAACGGTTATCGAACAAAAGTCTCTGTATATTCCCCCTCTTTCCAGCTTTATTCTTTAAGCCTCATACTCCTGAGCATTTCACTCCTGTCCTTACACTGACACTGTATATATCACACTTTACACTTCTTTTACACTGACACTTGTACATCCTTTTCCAGCTTTGATACACAAATTGCACTGACACTACCCCTTTAAAACACAAATCTTCTAAGCGTGGATCCCGTCGAGTACGGCGGACAATCTGGGTGCTAATACCTTCCCAGGTTGTAACCAACCCCCTTTCTCAGTCTCTCTGGTTCGCAAGCCGTCTTATCCATATCTTTCTAGGTCTATGCAGCATTTCCTTTCCTCCGGGATAAAAATGCCTAGCTGGCGACTCTATTCATCTCCAGTGAGTTCACGGTTGTGTGTTCACATTGTCCCTCTCGCCGACCGTTCGTGTCTGTACCTTTACTTGGGCCATTTCCCATTTATCGGGAGCGACAACCACCAATACCATACCCTCAAAGACAAAATAAAACCCAGATCGATAATCAGTATCAAAAATTCGTTAAGGTTATAGAAAAACTTCACGTAGAAATCCCCTTTACGGAAGCCATCACCCAAATACCTTCTTACGCTAAGTTTCTCAAAGACATACTTACAAATAAACGTAGACTTGAAGATCCGAAACCCGTGGAATGTGATTCTATTTCCGAAAATAGGTTAGCAAAGAAAGATAAAGATCCCGAAAATTTTTCCATTCCTTGTATTTTGGGGAATCATGTCATCGAAAAAGCTTTTCTAGACTTAGGAGCTAGTGTGAACTTAATGCCTTTAGCAGTTTGTGAGAGGTTAAACTTAGGAGAATTACAACCTACTAAGATGTCACTTCAATTAGCCGATAGATCCGTTAAATACCCTATAGTCATACTTTAAGACGTCCCTGTTAGGATAGGTCATATGTTTATACCTACTGATTTTGTTGTCATGGACATTAAAGAAGATGACGACATACCAATCCTCCTAGGTAGACCGTTCTTATCAACCGCTGGAGCCATAATAGATGTTAAAAAAGGGAAACTAACCTTTGAGGTAGGTGACGAGAAGATATAATTTATACTCTCGAAATTTCTTATGGCACCTGTAATAGGAGATGTTTGTTATGCCTTAGATATCATTGATGAATGCATTAGGGAATTAGAACAAGAAGAAGAAACTGAATCTATAAAATTTCCATCAACCCTTATTTGGGAAGATGACAGTTATAAGAAACCATACATTGATGATAACCTTCACGGATGTTTATCTCTTACCCTAGATCCTATGCCTTTCCCTATGAAACCAACCGTAAAACTTAAGGAACTGCCTAAGAACCTGAGATATGAATTTCTTGATGAAGAAATGGACCGTCCAGTTATAGTCAGTGCTACCTTGGACCAAGAGGAAACAAACCAATTGTTAGATGTTTTACGAAGGTACCCCTCAGCCGTAGGATATAAGATCTCAGATCTAAAAGGAATAAGCCCATCCGTATGCATGCATCGGATTTTTCTTGAAGAAGATTCAAAACCCTCCCGAGAATACCAACGAAGAATAAATCCTATGATGAGTGAAGTAGTTGAGACTGAAGTTCTTAAGTTACTAGAGGAAGGTATAATATATCAGATCTCGGACAGTAAATGGGTGATTCATGTGCATGTAGTACCTAAAAAGGGAGGCATCACAATCGTGCAAAAAGAGAAGGGTGAACCTATAGCAAAAAGAACTAATGGAGGTTGGCGTATGTGCATAGACTATAGAAAATTAAATAAAGCAACTAGGAAGGACCATTTCCCCTTACCATTCATAGACCAAATGTTGGAGCGCCTAGCCAGACACTCTTACTTTTGTTACCTGGATGGATATTCAGGATTCTTCCAAATACCTATTCACCCCGAAGATCAAGAAAAAACTACCTTTACATGCCCTGTTGGAACTTTTGCTTACAGAAGAATGCCTTTTGGACTCTGTAATTCCCCTACCACTTTCCAACGCTGCAAGATGTCTATCTTTGCAGACTATTTAGATGGAATCATGGAAGTATTTATGGACGATTTCTCAGTTTATGGATCTGATTTCAAAAATTGTCTTGTCAACCTTGAGAAAATCCTGGAAAGATGTGTGGAGGTAAACCTTGTGCTAAATTGGGAAAAATGTCATGTCATGGTCACCGAAGGGATTGTTGTAGGACATATAGTTTCCGAAAAAGGTATAGAGATAGACAAAGCTAAAATAGAAGTCATAAAGAATCTAAATCGGCCGAAGACTATCAGGGAGATAAGAAGTTTTCTTGGACATGCCGGATTTTACCGACGTTTTATCAAGGACTTCTCCAAAATAACAAAGCCCTTAACTAGTCTTTTAATGAAGGATGTTGAATTCATCTTCGAGGAAAAATGTACTGAAGCATTTAATCTATTGAAGCAAGCTCTGATTTCAGCACCTATAATGAAACCCCCTGATTGTTCAGAACCGTTTGAGATAATGTGTGACGCTGTGACTATGTTGTTGGAGTCGTTCTAGGTCTGAGAAAAGATAAAAAGTTACACGTAATTTATTATGCCAGTAGAACCCTAGACGCTGCACAACTCAAATACGCAACAACCGAAAAAGAGCTCCTAGCTATAGTTTTCGCCATAGACAAATTTAGATCTAATCTAGTAGGAGCCAAAATTATAGTTTACACCGACCATGCTGCCATTCGTTACTTACTAAGTAAAAAGGATGTCAAACCTAGGTTACTTTGATGGATTCTATTACTACAAGAGTTTGATTTAGATATCCGTGATAAGAAAGGCACATATAATGTAGTAGCTGATTACCTTTCTAGGCTAGAATACCTGAAACCTGACTCAGTACCCATAAATAACGATTTTGCCTATGATAGACTGATAGCCCAACTAGAAACTTTTGAAGATGATAACCCAGACCCACATGAGAATTCTCATAAATCTTTAGCTATAAGTAATGTACCTTGGTATGCAGACTTTTTTAATTACCTAGCCGCTGACATCATACCCCCCGATCTAAATTACCACTGGAAGAAGAAGTTCTATAGTGATGTGATAAACTTCTATTGGGACGAACCATTTCTTTTCAAGAGAGGTAAAGATGGCATTTTCCGCCGTTGCGTTCCGGAAGAGGAGGTACATAATATAATTGAGCATTGTCACTCTGCACCCTATGGTGGACATGCAAGCACATCTAAAACCTACGCCAAGATTCTTCAAGCAGGCTTATTCTGGCCTACCATGTGGCGTGATGTCCATGCTTTCATTGTCAAATGTGACAGATGCCAACGTACAGGAAATATTTCAAGACGTAATGAAATGCCTCTAAGAAATATCCAAGAAGTATAACTCTTCGACGTATGGGGTGTAGACTTTATGGGACCGTTCCCACAATCTTTAGGAAATCAGTATATCTTAGTAGCTGTTGACTACGTGTCTAAATGGATTGAAGCTATCGCCACACCCAGGAATGACACTAGAGTAGTCATCAAATTTTTTAAAAAATATATATTTCCCAGGTTTGGAACCCCCCGTTTAGTCATAAGTGATGGAGGATCACACTTCATATCGAGAATATTTGATAAACTTTTAAGCAAATATGGAGTTAAGCATAGAGTAGCAACACCATACCACCCACAAACTAATGGACAAGTGGAAGTATCTAATAGGGAGATCAATCAAATTCTTGAGAAGACTGTCTTTATATCTAGAAAAGATTGGTCGCAGAAACTTCAAGAAGCGTTATGGGCCTATAGAACCGCTTTCAAAATCCCTATAGGAACAACCCCTTATCAACTGGTCTATGGAAAATCATGTCACTTACCTTTTAAGTTGGAGCATAAGGCCTATTGGGCCATCAAAACATTGAATTTGGATTACCTAACTACTGGTGAAAAACGTATCCTTGATATCCACAAATTAGAAGAGCTCAGACGATCTGCCTACGAAAATGCCATCATATACAAAGAAATAACAAAAGCTTGGCATGACAAAAGAATCATAAGAAAAGACTTCAAAATAGACGATCCTGTTCTCCTGTTCGATTCTAGGTTACGACTTTTTCCAGGGAAGTTTCGTTCGAGATGGACTGGCCCTTTCGAAGTATCTAAGATTCTAAAATCTGGTGCTATTGAAATCAAGAACCAAACATGTAAACCGTTCATCGTCAATGGACAGAGGCTGAAGACCTACGAAGGAGGTGACATCCCAACAACATACTCCTTCCATACTCTGAGTGATCCACCAAATCCTTTGAATGATGTGTAAAATCCGGTCATCGAGCTGATGACGTTAAACAAGCGCTGCATGGGAGGCAACCCATGGTTTTCTTATCTTACTTACTTTTTATTTATTTTTACTTTATTTTAAATTGTTTACTTTATTATTCTGCCAGGACTAACAATTGAATGTTTTATGTGATTTCAGGACCCTTGTTTGCTAACCTTGTGCAGAATGCAGAACCCCGATGACATGCACATGGCCTTCAGAGACGACGCACAGAGAGAACGTTACTATGTCCACATGAGATGCCCTATGGCACCTACCAGGTACCCAGACCAAGATTGCATAGATGCCTTGGGGATAGAGACAAGCGCCAGATTCTTATGACACCAACTCCAGTGGGACCAGTTCGACGCTATGAACAACACTTACAGGAACTTGACTCTAGAGTTCCTCAGCTCGTTCAATTATGATCCTTGGGCTGGACCCGATGGACATGCTGTTTTCAGGTTGTTCGAGACTGATTACTCATTCTCTCACAAAGATTTTGGTGATTTACTAGGTTTTCAGACTACTCCTGATGTTATTCCAGAGACACCGATGGGGTATTTTATGAGCAGAGAAGTGGAGAAGTTTTGGACTAACATCTCAGGTGGAGGGAGCCAAGATCCTTCCACTCAGTTTTCTCAGGTAATCCACAATCCTGCGTTAAGGTACTTCCAGATGATTCTAGCACACTCTTTCCTCCCAGATACAAAGACTCTGCTGAGTGAGGAGGAGATTTTCCTACTGTTTTGTGCGACTCAGTCACGCCCACTTGCTTGTGGCAACTTCCTGTTGAAGGGCCTTGCCAGTTTCGCCATGTCATCTGTAGGCATTATACATGTCGGTGGGATTGTTACACAGATTGCTACTGCATTGGGTTTGTCTCGCAAATTATTGCATCTCATGACCTTCTGCTGCTACACCACCCTGGATGTTGACTTTTGTCTTGACAAAGGATTGATGAGGAGGGCCTCTTTTAAGCCCAACATGTTTAGATTACTGATCGACGGCGAAGTGATACATTACTTTACATTACCAGACCCGCTGATGACCAGTGTCCACGACCTTGCTAATTGGAGTTATGCTTTAGATGGTTATGGAGAGACCGTCGAAGAGCCAAAATCACCTATCGCCGGTGAGTACACTCCTACACCTCTTTCCCCCTGAATCACTGTTATGTCTAACAATATGTCTTTGCTGCCGCCTGATCTACAGACCCAGATTTATGAGCTCTGTAAGGAGACTGCCCTGCTCAAGTAGGAAGTAGCGGACTTGGCATTACAGATCGAGATATCTGATCTTACTCATGCCTCAGAGGCCGATGCTCTATATCAGGAGATTGGAGAGATTCGGAGGGAGATAGCTGAGATTCATGGATTGAAACAGAAAGAGAGGCCTACCACATGATTGTTTTACACTGACATTACTACTCTAGTATTTAATTTTTTCATGCTTAATTTTATTTCTCGCATCTCCAGACATATTTTATATTATCGCATATATTACATTTTCCATGTACTTTGATCTTATATATTATTTCATGCACTAATCTCATTTTTCTTTTTCTTTCATTTTATTTTATTTTATTTTATGTCGAATAATGAAAAAAAAGGACAAAAATATTTTCATTTTTGTCTTCATAAAAAAATATGCAAGCTTCATGTCTTAGAAGAAAGAAGAAAACGCTATTCGGACCCCCCGAAGACCAAAGGTACGCAAAGCCCAAAAGGGGAATTGAAGATTTTAGGCCCAAAGGCAAAATGGCCTTGTGGCGCACGCCATGGCCCTATGGCGCCCGCCACACCGTCCTTCCTTATTTCGGGGTAGATTCATCTCCCCCACCATTTTCACACCTTCAAACTTCCAAAACCCATTTTTCCAACTTCCAAAAACCCCATTGAACCCCATTAAAGCTCCCACCTTTCCAAAACATTCACCATCTATAAAACCCATCCAAAATCCATTTTTATTTTCATCCACCACAAACCATAAAAATTCAACCTTTACCATTTCTCACATAAACAATTCTTCACCATTTTTCACTTCTCAAGGAGCAACAACAATGGAGTTCAACGGATATCTTCTTCGCAATGGAAGATCGGGAGATAGGCAAAGGAAAATTATTCAAAGGCTTCAGAGTCGAGAATCTTTCTCGACTAGGTACGTCGATGATAACTGTCTTTACTCTTTGAGTCTGTATCATAGTGTTTTTCATTTATTAGATTTTCTAGGCTTGCATAATATTTTTGTTAATCAGGAACCTACCTATGAGAGGCTGACAGTTGAATTTTTAAGTTCATTGATATACACTGTCAGTCCTAACACTGCTAACACAATCGGTACTGTTAATTTTAGACTGTTTGGAATTGAATACGAATACAGTACCGGTGAACTAACAGGCTTGTTAGGAATCCCTCATAGGAAAGGTGCTTTATGTGAGGTACCTTTGGATTCGGAATGGTCGGCCGAAGTATTTTCCTTCTGGAAGAGGCTGTCAAGTACTTCAATAAATTCTTTTGAAGGAATACTTGCGTCGACCATCCATAACCCGTCCATAAGAGTTTTCAGATATCTTTTGGCATGTACTATTTTTGGCCGGGAGAGTCCAAATAAGGTAAACGCTAAAGAGCTCCTATTTTTGCAAGGATGCCTCACTAATACTCATATCAATCTGGTCCCGTTTATGCTTGCACACATGGCTTTAACTATTAATAAAACAAGACCGGTTATTATTGGAGGACTTGTTACGTCTATTGCTAGGGATCTTGACCTGAACAATGAGATAGCTACACTTGAACCACTACCTCCTCGCACAATTAATTTAAAATTTCTAAAAGACATGAAATTGTGTCGAACGAGGAGAGCAGGTGGTTATGAGTTGATGGTTCATGGGGTTTATGGGGTAGTTATCCCATCTGTTGCTTTACCTTGTAGTAGATGTACCGATGTACTTAATGAAACGAACTGGACCTATGATCTGAATGCTCCACCTGTTTTGGGTCCACTTCCTCCTAATATTCCAGATGGGGAGGCACATGACACTGATGAAGAATATGATCGGAGATAACATTCTCCCGTACCTCATGTGTCCCCCCATCATCCTTCACAGTCACACACCGCACCATCTTCCTCTAACCCTGTTGCAGGTGCTACTCCTGGATTCTATGTCACTGAGGAGATGTGGCGTGATATGACGGCTAGAGAGGAAAGGCGAGACAACATACTCTCTACTATTTCACAACAACTAACGGACAACATGAGCTTCATGCAACAATCACAATTGGTTTCGGATCGTGCGTACAGTAATGTTTGCCGCGCCTTGACCAACATCACATCAGAGCAGGCCCATCAGCGAGAAGTCAACCGCCGACACCACCAGCTTATGGAGGCCACTCAGGGTTCCATCCTAGGTAACCTTCGAGAGGTCCGGGGTGCCCAGGCTGCCTTATCAGCACGACTTGACCGGAAGGACTAGTAGCGCAGTAGATCCCGTCGTTCCAGACCATCACAGCAGGACGGCGAGGGCACTTGTGCTCCTCCGCAGTAGTTTTCCAGGTTACTCTCCTTATCTTATTTCAAAACATTGGGGACAATGTTCGATTTAAGTGTGGGAGGGGATTTTATTGCTTTCTGTCATTTCCCTTTTTAGTTGTTTATTTGATTTCTGTTATTTTCCTTTTTAGTTAGTTATTTAGTTTATGTTTTCTTAGATAATGCATGAGTCTGACGAGTCACCAGTGTAGTGTATCTTTAGTACATCCTCATTTTTCCCATTTCCTTAGCCTTACCAAAAAAAATTTTTTTAAAAGAAAACAATGTTGTTTCACATGTTTTTTGGGCTTTGAGACTGGTTTGGATTAGGATGTGGTGACTTAGGTCAACTTTTTGAAACATCAGTATCATTTTAGCACCATAGACCTCTAGAATATAGGAATCACTCCTAAACCCCGCACACCGTGGCCTTTATTATCATTCAAAAAATTGGCCTAAGTAGTTTATTCTAGCAGTCAGCTCCGGCCTAAAAATGCTCTACGTAGGGGGCAATGAACATAAGTGAATGATCCAATGATAATAAAAAAAAAGAGAAAAAGGCAAACTCTGGGATAGGTGACCCTCACAAAGTCATTTAAACCGAAAAAAAAAGAGAAGAAAAAAAATTTTTGCCACAAAAAAAGAAAAAATTGCAGTCACCTATTGTTAGTTGGTTCAGAGGTATCGGTCACTGAACTTGGTAGGGCAGATTATGATCCGATCCCCCGCAGCTACATTTAGGTCAAATAAAACGGGTTTACACATGCTTATGTGCCAGAAACCCTATGTTTTGGATCAGAATCACTAACCGGTCAATCTACTATGAAGCATGTACGGATAACGGGCTTAATGTGATTGCGCCTGAATGAAAAGGACCCAAAAAGAGATGAGAAGATAGGCCTAAGTATTATGGGATGACATGGGGTGGTTAATATAGGATTGAAGTCTGTGTCTGTGTTATTATGGTACCCTTGGTTCACTTAGTTAGTACCTGTCACTGCATCCTGACCTGAACTTAGAAGCCCTATTAGCCCAAATCACGTGTTGACACTAGTTTTCTTCATTTTGAGCTTTAAATGTTTACTTGAGGACAAGCAAGGGTCTAAGTGTGGAAGGATTTGATAACACTAAATTTCACCGTATTTCTGACTTTGATTTCGCATGCATTCTTAGTTTTTATTGCTATTTTGTTATGTTATTACTTTGTTTTTCCTTATTTTCAGGTTTTTTATGTAATCGGGGCCTAAATCAAGAAAAGGAGCGAAAAAGGAGTTGAAACGGACAAAAATCAAGAAATTCAGCTTTTTACACTTACAGCATCCACCATGGCTGGCGCAATGGGGTCAGCCATGACGTGGCCACGTCTCAAGATCACTCCACCACTGCCAAACCCCACGATCCCCACTTTCTCCACCATTTTGTACCTATGGCGGGCACCACAAGGCAAAAGTGTTTCCCTCCACGTTTTAGTGGAGGGGGGCATCTTGGTATTTTCTTGCTATTTGTTTTCCTATAAATAGGGCCTTAGATTTTCGTTTTCAATCACCCAAACTTAGAATCTCTTAGGCATATATCAGTTTTAAAGTAGTAATCACTTCACATCGGGGTGTTACTACAATCGAGTGATCGAGTTTGTATACGTCTGTGTGATCGAGTTTTGGAGCACTCTAGGAGGAAGTTAATCATGCCTCCATTTTAATTCCAGTTCGTATTTTATTTTTCCACATTCGCTTTATTTTATTTAATTTCCGCATTGCTTTACTTTATTTATTTCCCGCACTCGCTTTACTTTATTTATTTCTCGCACTCGCACTATTTTCGTTTATTTTCCGCACTCGCTTTAAATACCTTTATTTCTTGCACTCGCACTACTTTTATTTACTTTCCGCACTCGCACTACTTTTATTTACTTTCCGCACTCTGTCGCTCCCACTAAGTGACACCAGGTCAGATAGGGTACAGACGCGAACGGTCGACGAAAGGAGAAGATGAAATGAAGATGAATAGAGTCGCCAGCTAGGCATTTTTATCCCGAAGGAAAGGTAATGCTGCATAAACCTGGGAAAAGATGGATAAGACGGTTGCGAACCAGAGAAACTGAGAAAGGGGGTTGGTTACAACCTAGGAAGGTATTAGCACCCAGATTGTCCGTCGTACTCGACGGGATCCACGCTTAAAAGATTGTGTTTAAAAGGGGTAGTGTATGTGTTATCTGTGTGAAAAAGCTGGAAAAGAATATACAAGTTTCTGTGCAAAAGGAAGTGAAATGCTTAGGAATGAGGCTTAAAAGAGAATGTTGAAAGAGGGGGAAGACACAAAGACTTTTGTTCGATAACAGTTAAGTTATGCCTACGTATCCTCTCGTGCAATGAGGAAGTCAGAACACCGTAGTTCGACTCAAAGAGACTGAAAGATAAATTGACTGATGAACTGCTTGCTTGTCTATGCTCAAGTGTTTGACTCGTCTGGCTCGAGTGCAAACTATCTTGCATTAGACGGAAGAAGCAAGTTCTCGCTTGTGAGTGAAGATGGTGAGAAAGGAATCCCGGAGGAGACGATTATTGTTTTTTTTTTGGTATTTTCAATCTTTTATTGCTTTTTGTATTTGTCATAAGTTAATGAGCTTAAGCCTAAATCAAGGGGTTAGTAAACTCATCATATCCTCCCTTTGATTAGGGATAATGAGAATACCTTAAGTATGAGATAAACACCTCAAACTTAATTACCGTGATGATTTAGGATTAAGATCATTAACCTACTTGTGATTATTTAGATGTTTTTGTGTTTTTTGTTTAGTGTTAAGTAATGAGTTTAAGCCATAATCAAGAATTAGTGAACCCATTACACCATCCTAATAGAAGGATAATAGATGAGCACACTTAAGCCGAGGAAGATACCTCAACTTAATCCATGATTAGGGATTAACCTCATTACAGAACAAGCCTTTATTAAAGTGGATTTTATTTAATGATAAGATTAAGAAGTGAATTTTATGGTTTTAAGACAACTTGAGGGGGACTTGTCCATTAACACTAGGGTTAGTCCTTCTTAACCAATAAAGGAAGAATTAGAACCCTAATGCAAGGCCCAAGTTACAAGCTATTGTCTTAGTGATTATTAAGATGGATTGATTAAGAGGTTTAAACAAATTAAAGGTTTAACACTTAGGATTAAATTTATACACTCCATCCTAAGAGAAGGATGCAGGCATAACCGTAATCACAAAGTCTTAAAACCTTAAAGGTTTAGTCTCTAATGATGAGATGA
The DNA here is from genome assembly GCA_963966055.1 of Lathyrus aphaca. NCBI lineage: Eukaryota > Viridiplantae > Streptophyta > Magnoliopsida > Fabales > Fabaceae > Lathyrus > Lathyrus aphaca. The sequence goes on from OZ014520.1 coordinate 508,052,234, forward strand.
GATGAGAGACGCAAAGGTAAAAAATAAAGGGGACTAATCAAAACCCTAATTATTGTCATGCTTGGATGTTCCTATGGTTTGTGAGGCTTAAAAGAGATCTTCAGAGAAGCCACCAATGGAAGAAGCAAATGAAAGGAGGAGAAGCAGAAGAAACAAGTTGCTTACTTCACTAAAGAAGATAAGTAACTTGGAGAAAGAAAGTGAATGAACATGAATGAGCAAGCTCAATCTAAAGCAAATAAAAATGTAGAAATTATGCATAAGAATAATGAGAAGAGAAGTGAGAAGTGAAGGCAAATTCACTTCTCAAGTTACTTACCACCTGAAAAGGTTAGCATAAGGAAATGAATGAAATGAAAATGAAATGTATGCAAAGATGAGAACCAAAACCAGAAGCATATATATGATGCAAATGATGCTATGAGATGATGCAAAGACATGTCAAGTGTTATGAATGTTCATACAAGAGATGGAATGCAAAGGATGCATGCTTTGAAGTTTGAAAGCACATGAAAGTTCATGGAATGAAATGAATGCACATCATGGCAAATGAATGAAGAAAATAATCAAGCATGATTCTAATATGTCCTAAGATGTCTTATATGTCATATGAATGCAAGAAATGTCATGGAAAATTCATGTATGGATGCATATGCAAGATGTATGCAAATGAACATGAGAAATTAGGGTTTTAAGGCAACATGAGATGCATAAAGTCAAAACAGAAGCAAATCACAAGATAAAAAAATTTCAAATGAAATCAAAGGAACCCTAACCCCATATGATATCATACCCCAAAGAAGAAGGTCTAACTCTTAACCTAAAGAAATTTGTGAATTTTCTAAGTTTGCTAGGGTTTTAGGGTACCTCAAGAGGAAAAATGCAAATCAAATGGAAAATGCAAGATACATTTGTGACAAAAATATGCTAGACACTACATGCTATATGAAGATCAATGCAAAAAGAACCAATGTCAAACCCTTCATGGCTAGGCAGAAAAGAATTCTTGAAGTTAGGGTTCAAAAATGGGATTTTTATGAACCCTAAATTCAAGAAAAATGTCAAAGTTGAATCAAAACCAAAAAGAAATTTGTATGAATGGTTTGAAAATGTTTCTAAATGTCCTAAGATGCAATGTGAATTTTTTTGGAATTTTTAGAAACCTAAATGATATTTTAATTAATTATTTCCATTAATTAATTAAATTAAACATTTAAATATTTTTAAAATGGTTTTTTAATGCAAAAAATAAAAATAAAAATGTTTTTGGGTGGAGAAAAATATTTGAAATCAAAATGCAGAAGAAAAATATTTTTGGAATTTTTTAAGTATTTTAAATAAATTAGACAAAACAAATGGATTTTAAATGAATAAAAATATGAATTAAAGGCTGGTCAACTGATCCAATGGATCAGATTTAAACCTGGGGTTGGAGGGAAGACCATGCGCACATCTCAATCGTCATAATTCAAACTGAATAAATCCTAATTAATTAATTAATTAATCCTAATTTAAACTTAATGAGCTAATCTGAGCCATCCACTACCTAACCCTAATCACCATCCAACGGCCCAAATTCAAACTTAGCCCTAAACACGTCATTAACCCTAATTACTTTCAGGTGGCCGGAGAAGACTTCCGGTCGTCTTCTCCGGCGAGACCTTCAACCCAACTTCTTCCCTAGGCCCTTTCTGGAGCTCTAAAGCTCCAGATCAACTCCTCTCCTCTCCCTAAACATGAATCCACCCTCAAAACTAATTTCTCATGGCTGAAACTCAAGATTCGAAGAAGAACACAAAAATGGTGAAACTTTCAGACAATCAGTACATGCTCATTTCGCAACCATTTTCAAAAATAAATATATCATGGTGATCAGCAAAGCATAAAGAACAGTCTAAGAACTTAAAATTGCATTTCTGGAAAATTTATTCTTGAGGTTACCTGAGCTTCAGCTTTCTCAGTTTGAAGCTTGTGGACCTCTTCTCTTGTGAAAACTCACTCTCCTTGACCTCCTGATGAAGCTGTAATGCTTGGAAGGAGCTTAGAATGGATGGATTATGTGGTTGCACTTCAAATGGCCAGAAATCGTGTTTTATGTAGGGGTGCTTTTAGGCTGTAATGAAGGGTGGGAAATGTTCCTTTTGTGAAGATGAGTTGATTGATGAAAAGAGTTTGAAGTTTGAGTGTGTGTGTTGTGAGTTTCGAAAGCTTTTGCTCTTGGGGTGTTTTTTGGGAACTTAGTGATTCTGAAGTGTTAGGCTGGCTTGTGTTGTGTTATGAGTTGCATTTGGTCCACATAACAATGTTTGATAGGTCAGAGGAGTTGTTGTGGACTGTGGTGATTGGTATGGGCAAGTTGCCAAAATGTCAACATAACTTGTACTTGAGGTATGGGCTCATGTTGCAGCTGGATTTTGGCTTGTCCTGGCTCTGCAAGGATCAAGGAGGACCATGGAACATGTTTTGTGGTGATTCAGCAAGTGTATGAGAGGTTTGGTATGATGCTTAGAAGTGTATTAGAAGTCACAAAATGGCTTGGTATATGAATTTGCAAAAAATCCTCTTTGGCATGAAAGTGAAAATTATGGTATTTTTGCCAACTTTGAAAGATCATAACTTGAGTTCCATGATGAATTAGAACTTGTTCTTGTACTTTTTGAAAAGGGAATGATCCAATCTACAACTTTCATGACCAAAATTTTTTCATTTGAAGCATTTTTGGTTGAGAAAGAGGAGGTTGAAAAACTTTCCCAAAATGGAAAGTTTCCATTACAAGTCATTTCCATTTTTGGCAACTTTTGGTTTAGCTCAATTTCCTTCAATTTTGTGAACTTCCAAGAACTTCAATGATCAAATAAAGATCATATAACTTCAATTTGATGAAAAATCAACTTTGGTTCCATTGTTGGGGGCCTCAGATGCCCTGATTTTTCTCTGACTTGCTTAAGAAGTTACCTAGTGAACAGATGACTTCCACAATGAATTTCTTCATCAAACTTGGTACACATGATCCTTATAACATATTGAGACTATTAGAAACAAGAATGACCAAAAAAATTGGAGTTATGGCCTCTGAAACCAAAACCCTAATTTTAGGTCATCTGTGTAGTGAAACCCTAGCTCTGCTTCCATGCTTTGCAAGTTCTTGTGATTTCTTGACTTCCTTGATCTTTGAGGGACATAAAATGATGATAGAACACACATGGACCCTCTTGGAAAGATTGGAGACCTTTGGAGTGGCTCAGATGAATCCTTGGATTGCTCAGATCACAAACCCTAGATGCATATGAACTTGAACTTATGCAGTGAAACAAAAATGCAATATTAGATGGTATGCTTAAACTAATGTGAATATGAAAGATCAAAAGCCATGGTTTGAAATGAGTGAGGGCAAATTTGGGGTGTTTACACACTCGCACTAATTACTTTTATGAAAAATAATAAAAAGAACTTTTACTTTACCATGTCTAACTAAATCCATAAAGGTTAGAATGTAAGGATCGTAATTGAACCAGTAATCCGTACAATTGTTCGTAGAAACGCTTAAGGGCTATTTTAACTTTCAATTTAAGTTTAATTGTTTTTAACTATTTCAAAAACAGCCAAAAGCGCTTTGTCTAGTTCATTAGGAGTTTTTAAATTAAAAAGAAAAGGGATTTTAAAACGGTTTTCGGACGCGTTAAGAAGTTTAGAGTCTGGTTCGTGAGAACCTCTTTTTGCTAAGAAATCCAGGTTAAAGTACTTTTCAACTTAGTTAAGATACTATATTTCTTAAAAATAGGTTTACTACTCTAACGCAGTACGCACCTTTTTATCTATGACAATAGGAGGGGTTTATTAGAGAGTACAACTCGGTTCTGAATACAAGAAAGCGACAGTTCCTGTTAAATTAGTTCTTTTCAAAGTAGAAAAAATTGCCCCTAAGTAGTTCTATTAACAAGTACTGGACTATCAATTGATTATGTGAATTACATTCGAGCCTGTCTTTATTAATTGTTTAAAATTATTATTTTATTTCCCATTGCGCACTCCTTAAAACCATTATATTCAATTGCCTTAGATACACACCATAACAACAGGTACGATAGATTGACACTTGGTCTCTGTGGATTCGACAATCTTTTATATTACTCTGACGTATTCGTACACTTGCGAAAAACATGCATCAATGCATAGTTTAGCACATATATTATCCCCTTTTAAACATAAAAAAGTAAGCGTGGATCCCGTCGAGTACGACGGATGATTTGGGTGCTAATACCTTTCCAGGTCGTAACCTACCCCCTTACTCAGTTTCTTTGGTTCGCAACCGTCTTATCTATACCTTTCCAGGTTTATGCAGCATTACCTTTCCTTAGGGATAAAAATGCCTATCTGGTGACTCTATTCAACCTTCAACCTCCAACATCACCGACGGTTCGCGTTTGCACCGGGATGAAAATCCGGGGAGCGACACATGATTCCAAGAAAGGGTTCATACTTATTCAACATGGCATGTGTCTATCAAAAACACAATCCCCTTCAACTAAGGAAGAAAGGGATCGCATGAATAAGATTCAAAATAAATTTGCAATATGATCTATCATGTATGCCATGTTATGTACTCGACCAGATGTCTCGTACGATTTAAGTGCAACGAATAAGTACTAATTTGATCCTGGTGATGCTCATTGGGTAGCTGTCAAGAATATCCTTAAGTACTTGAGAAGGACTAAGGATACATTCTTGATATATGGAGGTCAGGAAGAGCTCGCGGTAATTGGTTACACTGATGCTAGCTTCCAGAAAGATAAGGATGGCTTTAGGTCGCAATCTGGTTATGTGTTCTGCCTAAATGGTGGCGCTGTGAGCTGGAAAAGTTTAAAGCAAGAGACATTTGTTGATTATACAACCGAGGAAGAGTATATTGATGCCTTAAATGCAGTAAAGGAAGTTGTTTGAATCAAGAAGTTCATTAGTGAACTTGGCATAATCCCTAGCATAATGGATCCCATTGATCTCTATTGTGATAAAAATGGTGCCATCGCATAAGCTAAGGAGCCTAAATCTCACCAATGATCCAAACACACACGTAGGTGTTATCATCTCATTCGAGAGATAATAGATCGTGGAGATGTAAAGATATGCAGAGTACCCACACTTGGCAATATTGCTGACCCACTACTTGGTGCAGTACTCATTACGCCTAAGGGAGTTCACATGCCTTTCTCGGCAAAACTCACTTTCAACTGCACTAACAACGAAGTTGAATACGAAGCTTGCATTATGGGTCTTGAGGAAGCCATTGACCTCAGGATCAAGACATTGACCGTGTTCGGAGATTCAGCTCTGGTAATCAATCAAACCAATGGCAAATGGTACACCCACCAGGATCATCTGATACCTTACAGGGATTATACAAGGAGGTTATTGACTTTCTTTACAACAGTCAAGCTTGAGTATATCCCTCGGGACGAGAATCAGTTTGCAGATGCTCTGGCTACCATTTCATCAATGATCAAAGTTCAAGCGGCCAACTTTTTACCACAAATCTCAGTGTCCAGACTTGACAGACCAGCATATGTATTCGCAGCAGACATTGTGAAAGATGATAAGCCTTGGTTCCATGACATTAAGTGCTTCTTGGAGGATCAAACATACCAACCTAGGGCATCTTCCAATGATAAGAAGACTTTGAGAAGGCTTGCTGGTAGTTTCTTTCTGAACACTGACGGTTCCCTGTACAAGAGAAACTTTGATATGGTACTCCTCAGATGCGTCGACAGGACAAAAGCAGATTTGTTAATGCATGAAGTGCACGAAGGATCTTTTGGTACCCATGCGGGAGGGCATGCCATGGCTAAGAAGTTGCTGAGATCAGGTTATTATTGGATCACAATGGATGTCGACTGTTGTGCCTACGCCAGAAAATGCCGTAAATGCCAGATTTATGCAGATAAGGTGCATGTGCCTCCCAATCCTTTGAATGTGATATCTTCACCCTGTCCCTTCTCTATGTGGGGCATTGACATGATTGGCAAGATTGAGCCAACTGCTTCGAATGGCCACAGATTCATCTTGGTCGCCATTGATTATTTCACCAAGTGGGTCGAAGCAGCTTCATATGCAAATGTTACAAGACAAGTGGTAGCCAGATTTCTGAAGAGAGATATCATCTGTCGATACGGAGTTCCCGAGCGAATCATTACTGATAATGGTTCCAATTTGAACAACAAAGTGATGGCAGAGCTGTGCCGGGACTTCAAAATTCAACATCACAATTCTTCTCCTTACAGGCCAAAGATGAATGGCGCAGTTGAGGCAGCAAATAAAAATATCAAGAAGATTGTGCAGAAGATGGTAGTCACCTACAAAGACTGGCATGAAATGCTACCATTTGCCTTGCATGGGTACCGCACATCAATCAGGACATCCACTGGGGCAACACCGTATCAGCTTGTGTATGGTATGGAAGCAGTCCTACCTGTCGAAGTTGAATTACCCTCTCTACGAGTATTGATGGATGTTAAGCTGAACGAAGCAGAATGGGTTCGGTCCCGATATGAGCAACTGAGTCTGATTGAAGAGAAAAGATTGGCTGCAATCTGTCATGGGCAGTTATATCAGAAGAGAATGAAGAAAGCCTTCGATCAGAAAGTCAGGCACCGAGAGTACCAAGTAGGAGATCTTGTGCTGAAAAGAATCCTCCCTCCTCATACAGACCACAGGGGCAAATGGACTCCAAATTATGAAGGACCATTCATAATAAATAAAGTTTTCTCTGGTGGAGCACTGATGCTCAGCACTATGGATGGTGAAGACTTCCCATCCCCTGTGAATTCAGATGCAGTTAAAAAATACTTCGCATAAAAATGACCCGCTGGACATAAAAAAGAATGTAAGTCCAGGCAAAAATAGGGCATCCCGGTGAGTCAAAAACAGAATAAAAGACTCGGGCAAAAATAAGGGAAAATAAACAAAAGATGTGTACACCGCTGAGTTGAAAAGCCGCATTGGACAACTCAGGCAAAAATGGGTATCCCGATGGATTGAAAACCCGAAAGGGCGATCCATGCAAAACAAGGGAATAAGCGAACAACTGCACTCTGAATTCGTCTGTATCGCTTACAACTTGGTAAGCTTCGAAAGGATCAAGCTTCTTTCAGAATCAGCCTTCTTCAGAAAGCAAGACGAGAAGAACGTCAAAAGTCATACGAATCATAGTAAAAGAGGAAGCTCCTTAAAGCGTCGTCAACATTGCCAGCATTTTTGTTTCTCAATTTGTAACGATCTCCTCATTTCAGGGGATTTGTTTCTTTGACTGTATCTTGCCAATTCAGGGCACATGAATTAATAAAATCAGATTTTCAGTCATGTTTCGTTTTGTACATTTTATTTGCAAAAAATGTCTGATGTCTTAAGAAAAAGCTGATTGCATAAGTACAGATGCCCATCTTCAAAAGATATAATAAAATCACATGCTTGCAGGAAATATACTTACTCTCAGAAGTGTCTAAACTCCTATGACGGAATCCAGTAAAGGATACCTCGGGATTACTTGTGCGTTTCCCTATCTTTGCAGGATTGCAGGCATCCAGAATGCAACTTGGGGCATGAAAGCTTCACTCCAGCAAGCTGACAAATCAACACTCAACCTTAGCACCCAAAGTGCCTGGTCCCCAGCTGATTTGCCACCTATTACTTCTCCCCAGCCGAGTTGCCATTTCATCCTCAGCCGAGTGCAAAAGTCAGGGAACCATCTCCCCACAAAGCTTCAGCCTCTATCCAGAAGAGCAACGCATGAGAGATCACAACAGAGTAGGGAAAGCTCCTTCAAACCCCAGCTGGGTCCCTCAATACAAGGATATGTCTACCATTGACCCATATCCCCGAGCGGATATCATCTCATCAGATCTACCAACGATCTCATCCCCAGCTGGGATGTCCATTTCAAGCAGATCGTCCGAAGATCTTCGTGGCAACGGGATCCGAATCCTGGGTTGATATCTTTGCATAATCATAGCATCCGCATCATATTCACCCACAAAACGTAGCATTCCGTCTAATACGGAGCATTACGGCAAAAATCAAACATGTAGCATAATCATAAGCCATGTTTTGAATCAAGCACTTGTGAATAATGACATTTCAACAGTATACAGAATACTTCCCCCAATATCCCCAGTAGAGTTTCCCCAGCAAAAGCAGTTGCCCCACATTCACGAACACCAGTATATACTCTCTTTGGCACCCGTCCGTGTTATACCCTCAGCAGAAAGCCAAAGACGTCCTCTTTGCACTCACACATACTTACATACATTTCCTTGACACCCGTCCATAAACACTTTGTACTCCAGATACTTGTCTATACTATACTTTTCTCCTTTCGACACTCGTCCGTGTCACTCTCCCCAACAGTTAAACACTCATCTATACACCAATCACACTTATACAGGTACTCGTCCGTATCTTGTATACACCACTTATGTATCCCCGCAGATTCAACACTCGTCCGTGTTCTTTGTTAACCAGTTGATACTCGTCCGTACCATCATCTCAGAACATGTGTCAAGCGTTTGTTTCTACCTGATACTCGTCCGTATCATAGTCTTAAGGATGCTCGTCCGCATCTTTAATCCATACACGTGTCAAACACTTTTGCCTTCTTGAATATAGACACTCGTCTGTGTCTACTATTCCCCAGAAGAGTCCCCTCATATTCAACACTCATCTGTGTTCTCTGTTAACCCGTTGATACTCGTCTGTATCATCATCTCTGAACACGTGTCAGTATTTGTTTCTACCCGATACTCGTCTGTATCGTAGTCTTAAGGATGCTCGTCCGCATCTTTAATCTGTACATAAACATCTAAACACTTATACCTTTTTGGATGTAAACGCTCGTCCGTGTTTACTATTCCCCGTTAGATCGCCAACAAAGCAAATTTTCTTTTATCTGACATTCGTCCTATGTCACGATAAACCCTGAGAGCAGCCGTACCCTGCTAGGTGGTCGTCCTCCACCTCTTGATGGTCGTCCTCCATCATGCTCATCCGATGGCCGTCCCCATCGTTGATTTTCTATCCGACATTCGTCCTATGTCGTGATATCTTGCAGCCGTCCCCTGCTAGGTGGTCGTCCTCTACCTTTTGATGATCGTCCTTCATCATTTTATCCAATGGCCGTCCCCATTGTTGATTTTGGTTATCTGACATTCGTCCTATGTCAAGACAAACCTTGAGAGCAGCCGTCCCCTTCTAGGTGGTCGTCCTCCACCTCTTGATGATCGTCCTTCATCATGCTCGTCCGATGGCCGTCCCCATCGTTGACCTTTTATCCGGCATTCGTCCTATGTCGCGATATTTTCGGCAGCCGTACCCTGCCAGGTGATCGTCCTTCACCTTAGATGACCGTCCTTCATCTTGTACCCAACAGAGCAGCCGTCCCCTGCTAGGTGATCGTCCTTCACCTTTGATGACCGTACCTCATCATCTGTTTATTTCATTTATTCTTTAACCCGATGGCCGTCCCCGTCGTGGTCCCTTTTCCTTTCAGTTTAGCCCGATGGCCGTCCCCATCGTTGGTTACTTTACTTTGTGAACTTGATGGCCGTCCCCGTCATGTTTCATTGATCCCCAGAGAATTTTACAGCTTTACTTGATGGCCGTCCCCATCATAACTTCTTTTATCCCCAGCATGTCGGCCGTCCCCGTCATTGCCTTATTTTCCGCACTTTTCTAGCATGTCGGCCGTCCCCGTCATTGCTCTTTACCCAGCAGTCGTCCTCTGCTCGGCGGTCGTCCTCCGTCGCCCCACTTTACAATATACTTTATTTTCTTTTACAATCTATATCCCTTTTCTTCTTCATTTTTTGTGAGTGCAAATTTTGGAATGTCTTTAGGTATTCAACCACAAGTTATCTTGTTTGCCTGATAAGCTGTCGCTTACATCCTGCACAGCTAAATCATGTTTGAATAGGGGCAGCTGTAAACACCCCAAATTTGCCCTCACCCATTCACACCATGGCTTGTGATCATTTCATATGCATAAACACAATCATACCATCTCATATCTCAATTTTGAGTCATTGCATTGTTTCTAAGTCATCTGCACCTAGGGTTTGTGATCTGAGCAATCCTAGAGCTTCTTGAGCCACTCCAAAGGTCATCAATCACTTCAAAGGGGTCTATGTGTGTTCAAGTATCATATTATATCCTCTCAAAGTCAAGAGTGTCATAAAATCACAAGAACTGGGATTGGTATGGAGGCAGAGCCAGGCTTGACTGCACAATTGACCTAAAATTAGGGTTTTGGTTTCAAAGGCCATAACTCCAATTTTTTTGGTCATTATTGTTTCTATTGGTCTCTATATGGTATAGGGAGTATGCATATCAATTTTCATGAAGAAATTCCATGGGGAAGTCATCTGATCAAAGGTTGACTTTCTAGACAAGTCAGTACAAAATCAGGGCATCTGAGGCCCCCAATGACCCAACCAAGGGGTGATCTTCATCATTTTGAGTGTATATGATCTTTATTTGATCATGGAAGGAGTTGGAAGTTCACAAAATTCAAGAATCTCAAGTTTTTGCAAAGTTGACTTTTTGGGCAAGTTTGACTTTTAATGAAAGTGTCATTTTATGCAACTTTTTCAACCCTTACTTTTTGATTCAAAAATGCTTCAAATGGAAAAACTTTGGTCATGAAAGTTGTAGAATAGATCTTTCCCTTTTCAAAAAGTACAAGAACATGACCTAATTCATTTTGGATCAAAAGTTATGGTTCATCAAAGTTGGCTAAAATCACTAAATTTCAAGTTATGCACCAAATGGAAAACTTGCAAATTCTTGTACCAAGGCAATTTGTGACTTCAAAATGGTCTCTAATCTTTACACAAACATCACACAAGTCCTAAAAATCAGAATGGGCCAAAGGGATCACATGTTTTATGGCTTGTGAGGCAAGACTTTTCATGAAGAACCAAAGGCAAACCAAGTTGCAAAAACTCATGATCACATTTCATCCACTTGCTAGCTACTTTGCTGATCAACCCTAGCCTTTCCCCTCACCATGCTGTGCAGCCCACACCCCTTGTACTTGGCTAGAACATGACCCATGCTTTCTCTTACACAAAGTTGACAATTTGCAAAAGTAGCCACACCTATCACAAAAGGGCATGTCACATCTTCTGACCAATCAGCATTGTTTATACAAACTAATTGCAAGCCAAAGCATATAGCCAGCCAGCCTGAAACAAGCCCAAGGATCACATTCTCATTTTCACTCTCAAAAGAAAAAGCTTTCGAAACTCAGAAAACAAGCCACAAACACTTAAACAAACTTCATAGATCAACTCAACTCATCATCCTGGTCAGAAAGCACCCCTCATCCTTGCCTTAAACTGCTTGAATCAAGAACAAGATTCTCACCTGAGCTTGAACAGAACCTGTTCAAACTTCCAAACTAGCCACCACAAACTCCTTCTAAGCATCCAGGCATCATCAAGGGACCAAAAGGAGTGGATTACACAAAGGAAAGAAGTCAGAAAGCTGCAAACTGAAAGCTTCAAAACTCAGGTAGCTCAAGAACTTTTTTTTCCATAAATGGATTTTTAAGTTCTTAATAGTTTCTACATGCTTCCCTGGTCATGAATATGTTGTTGGTTTTGAAAATGGTGAAGAGATGAGAGTTTAATCGTGTTCTGAAAGTCTTGCCCTAAAATTTGTTTTGTTTCGATTCATGTGATTGAGGAAATATAAATGATGTTTGTGTTAGGGTTTTGATTCAGTGAGGTGTGGGAAGGATTTCTGTTTGCTTAGATTTCATTTTAGTTACGTTTTGAAGGTTTTAGGAATTTTCAGGTGGGGTTCCCACCGGAGAAGACAACCGGAAGTCTTCTCCGGCCACCTGAAAATAATTAGGGCTTAATCATGTCATTAAGTGTAGTTTGAATCTGATGCGTTGGATCTGTTGACTTGGTTGACCTGGCGCGTGTTTGTGTGGCCCAGATGCACTCATTAAGCCCTAATCTCAATTAATTAATTCATAATTCAGTTTACTCAAGTTTGAATATGGACCATTGATCTGCACGCGTAGTCAACAGGCTTCTCCCCAGAACCCATCCTGGCCCTCCATTGCGTTTACTTTTCCTTTTTCTTTATTTTTATTCCATTTATTTTATATTTCTTTCCCCATTTATTTTAAAATAGTAAAACTAATTTAAAAATTCTGAAATTTTTTATACAAGTTATTATTTAATTTAAGAACACAAAAATATTTTTATTTTCATTTTTTGCATTTAAAAAGTATTTTTAAATATTTAAAAGTTTATTTTTAATTAATTAATGAGAATTAATTAATTAAAAATGCTTTTAAGTATTTAAAAATCACCAAAAAATTCATGAAACATTTAAAAACATTTAGAAACATTGTCCAACCCTCAAACCAAATTTATTTTTTGATCTTGATGCATTTTAAGAATTTTCCATGGATTTAAAATCATTTTGATGCATTATTTTGATCCAAACTTCCAAATATCACTTCTGCCTAACCATGATGAGTTGGACTTTGATTCTTTTTGCATTGTGTTTAGCATATCATGTAGTTTATGAGATTAAATGGACATGATTTGATCTTTCATTTTCCATTTGTTTGGCATTTTTCTTGTTAAGGAACCCTAAAACCCTAGATAACTTAGGAAAATCATAACTTGAACTAGGTTAAGAGTTGGAACTTCTGCTTTGGGCAGTGAGTTAGTATAGGTTTAGGGATCCTTTGAGTGCATTTTCAATTTTTTGTATTGATGTTTGCTTCTGATTTTGGCTTGTGTTTGATGTTTTGATCATAAACCCTAATTTGGGCTTCCATATGCATCCATCTTGCATTTGCTTGCATAACATGACTTGCCATAGCATTTTATGAATTATTTTGATTCATTGAACATCTTAAGACATGTGAGAAGCATGTTTGATCATTGCATCTTGCATTTGCCATGTTGTATGCCATTTGCATTTCATAACTTTTCATTTGTGTTCATGCTTCTTAACTTGTTTCATTTGCATCCATAAGCTTGTATGATCATCCCCATGTGTTGTTTCATGTTTGTAGCATCTCATAGCATCATTGACATCATGTATGTGCTTCTGGTTTTGTTTCTCATCATGCCATTTCATCCAATTTTGCATGGCATTGCATTTCTTTTCTAACATTTCAGGTGGTAAGTGACTTTGGGAAGTGGATTTGCCTTCACTTCCCACATTTTCTTTTCATCTCCTTCATGCACCCTTGCTGCATTTTATCATGTGTTTGAGTATGAGTTTGTTCATTCTTCTTCTTCTCACTTTCTTTCTTCAAGTGACTTGACTTCTTGAATGAAGCAAGTTACTTTGCTTCTCCTGATCCTTTCATCTGCTTCCTGGTGGTTCCATTGAAGACTTCTCTTGTAAACCTCTCAAACCTTAGGAACAACCATGTATGACAATGATTAGGGTTTTGTTTAGTCTCCCCTCTTAGTTTTACCTTTGTGTCTCTTTTGAGTCTTCTCTTCTCATCTCATAATCAGGGACTAAACCCTAAAGGCTTTAAGGCTTTGTGATTAAGCTTATGCCTGCATCCTTCTATTAGGATGGAGTGTATAACTTTAATCCTAAGTGTTAAACCCTTAATGTGTTTAACTCCTTTAATCAAATCACTTAATAATCATCAAGGCATCACACTTGTAACTTGGGCCTTGCATTAGGGTTCTAATTCTTCCTTAATTGGTTAAGAAGGACTAACCCTAGTGTTAATGGACAAGTCCCCCTCAAGTTGTCTTACAAACCCTAAAAAATCACTTCATCATCATATCATTAAATAAAATCCACTTAATAAAGGCCTTGTTTTGTCATGAGTTTAATCCCTAATCATGGATTAAGTTGAGGAGCTTTCCTCAGCTTAAACATTCTCATCTATTATCCTTCTATTAGGATGGTGTAATGAGTCTGTTTAATCCTTGATTATGGCTTAACCTCATTACTTAACACTAAACAAAAATCACAAAAACATCTAAATAATCACAAGTAGGTTAATGATCTTAACCCTACACCAAAGGTGATTAAGTGTGAGAAGCTGACTTCACACTTAAGGTATTCTCATTACCCCTAATCAGAGGGAAGATGTGATGAGTTTACTAAATCCATTGGTTTAGGCTTAAACTCATCAACTTATGACAAATTCTCAAAAGCAATAAAAGACTAAAAACACAAAAACAAACAATAATCGTCTCCTTCGGGATTCTTTTCTCATCACCCTCACTCATGAACGAGAACTTGCTTCTTCCGTCTAATGCAAGACAGTTTGCATTTGTGCCAGACAGATCATACACTTGAGCATAGGCTAGTAAGCAGTTCACAAGTCAATTCATTTTTTCAGTCTCTTTGGGTCGAACTACAGTGTTCTGACTTCCTCATTGCACGAGAGGATACGTAGGCATAACTTAACAGTTATCGAACAAAAGTCTCTGTATATTCCCCCTCTTTCTAGCCTCATTCTTTTAGACTCATGATCTTGAGCATTTCACTCCTGTTCTTACACTGACACTTCACTTATATACTTCACTTTTCTCTTACACTGACACCTGTACATTTTGTTTTCCAGCTCTTTTACACACAAATTGCACTGACACTACCCCTTTAAAACACAAATCTTTCAAGCGTGGATCCCGTCGAGTACGGCGGACAATCTGGGTGCTAATACCTTCCCAGGTTGTAACCAACCCCCTTTCTCAGTCTCTCTGGTTCGCAACCGTCTTATCCATCTCTTTCTAGGTCTATGCAGCATTTCCTTTCCTCCGGGATAAAAATGCCTAGCTGGCGACTCTTTTCATCTCCAGTGAGCTCACTGCTGTGTGTTCTCATTGTCCCTTTCGCCGACCGTTCGCGTCTGTACCTTTATTTGGGCCATTTCCCATTTATCGGGAGCGACAACGGGCCTTACCCTACTTCCTACGTACCTCATCTGGACATGAGGATCAAAGACGCCGTAGTTCCCCTAACTAGGGAAGAAAACTTGTTGTGTTTTTTATAGCTTGAAAACTTGTTGTGTCAATGCTCAGGTGTTGCAGGCTCGTCTAGCACGAGTGCGTTACCGTCTTGCAAAGAGACAAGTAGGAGCAAGTGTCGCTCCCACTAAATGAAGCCGGGTCAAATAGGGTACAGACACGAACGGTCGGCGAGAGGAGGGTGTGAGAACACACAGGAAGGAACTCACAGGAGATGAAAAGAGTTTCCAGCTAGGCATTTTTATCCCGGAGGAAAGGTAATGCTGCATAAACCTAGAAAGATAAGGATAAGACGGTTGCGGACCAGAGAGACTGAGAAAGGGGGTTGGTTACAACCTGGGAAGGTATTAGCACCCAGATTGTCCGCCGTACTCGACGGGATCCACGCTTAAAAGATTTGTGTTTTAAAGGGGTAGGGTCAGTGCAATCTGTGTATAAAGAGCCGGAAGAGGATATACAGGTGTCAATGTCAAAGAAGTGTGAAGTGTATAAATGATGTGTCAGTGTGAGAACAAGAATGAAATGCTCATGATAATGAGGCTTAAAGAATAAAGCTGGAAAGAGGGGGAATATACAGAGACTTTTGTTCGATAACTGTTAAGTTATGCCTACGTATCCTCTCGTGCAATGAGGAAGTCAGAACACCGTAGTTCGACCCAAAGAGACTGGAAGATGAATTGACTTGTGAACTGCTTGCTTGTCAATGCTCAAGTGTATGACCTGTCTGGCTCAGGTGCAAACTGTCTTGCATTAGACGGAAGAAGCGAGTTCTCGTTTGTGAGTGAAGATGATGAGAAAAGAATCCCGGAGGAGACGATTATTGTTTGTTTTTTTGAGTTTTCAATCTTTTATTGCTTTTTGAAGGTTTGTCATAAGTTAATGAGCTTAAACCTAAACCAATGGGTTAGTAAACTCATCACATCTTCCCTCTGATTAGGGGTAATGAGAATACCTTAAGTGTGAAGTCAGCTTCTCACACTTAAACACCTTTGATGTAGGATTAAGATCATTAACCTACTTGTGATTAATTAGATGTTTTTGTTGTTTTTGTTTAGTGTTGAGTAATGAGATTAAGCCATAATCAAGGACTAAACAGACTCATTACACCATCCTAATAGAAGGATAATATATGAGAATGTTTAAGCTGAGGAAAGCTCCTCAACTTAATCCGTGATTAGGGATTAAACTCCTGACAAAACAAAGCCTTTATTAGATGGATTTTAGTTAATGATAAGATGAAGAAGTGAGTTTTATGGTTTGTAAGACAACTTGAGGGGGACTTGTCCATTAACACTAGGGTTAGTCCTTCTTAACCAGTTAAGGAAGAATTAGAACCCTAATGCAAGGCCCAGGTTACAAGCTTGATGTCTTGATGATTATTAAGTGGATTGATTAAAGGATTTAAACACATTAAGGCTTTAACACTTAGGATTAAAGTTATACACTCCATCCTAATAGAAGGATGCAGGCATAAGCTTAATCACCAAGCCTTAAAACCTTTAGGGTTTAGTCCCTGATTGTGAGATGAGAAGAGAGGACTCAAGGAGACACAAAGGTAAAACTAAATGGGGGACTAATCAAAACCCTAATCATTGTCATGCTTGGTTGTTCCTAAGGTTTGTGAGGTTTTCAAGAGAAAACTTCAATGGAACCACCAGGAAGCAGATGAAAGGAGCAAAGAGAAGCAAAGTAACTTGCTTCATTTAAGAAGACAAGTCACTTGAGGAAATAAAGTAAGATGAAGAAGAAAGAGCAAGCTCAATCTCAAACACAAAACAAAATTCAGCAAGGATGCATAAGAGAGATGAAAAGAAGTTGTGAGAAGTGAAGGCAAATTCACATCTCAAAATGACTTACCACCTGAAAAGTTAGTGAAAGGAATGCAATGCAATGCAAAATGAGGTGAAATGGCATGATGCAAATCAAAACCAGAAGCACATATGAGATGATGATGATGCTATGAGATGATGCAAACATGAAACAAAGCATGAGGATGATCACATGAACAAATGAATGCAAGAGAAGCATGCTTAGAACCATAAACATACATGAAAAGTTATGGAATGCAAATGACATACAACATGGCAAATGAAAGATGCAATGATCAAACATGCTTCTAATATGTCTTAAGATGTCTAATGAATCAAATGGATGCACAAAATGTCATGGCAAGTCATGGTATGCAAGCAAATGCAAGATGAATGCAAAAGGAAGCCCAAATTAGGGTTTATGATCAATGCACAAAACAAAAACCAAAACCAGAAGCAAACATCATGATAAAAAATTGAAAATACATTCAAAGGAACCCTAAACCTACACAAACTCACTGCCCAAAGGAGGGGTTCTAACTCTTAACCTAATGAGGGTTATGAATTTCCTAAGATTTCTAGGGTTTTAAGGTACCTTGACAAGAAAAAATGTCAAACAAATGGAAAATGCAAGATCAATTCATGCCAATTTAATCCTACAAACTACATGATATGCAAGACACAATGCAAAAAGAATCAAAGTCCAACTCTCAAAGACAGGGAGAAATGAATTTTTGAACATTTGATCACAATAATGCATTGAAATAGAATTAATTCCATGAAAAATTGTCAAAATGCATTAAGATCAAAAAATATATTTGGTTTGAGGGTTGGACAATGTTTCTAAATGATTTTAAAGGTTTCATGAATTTTTTGGTGATTTTTAAATACCTAAAAGTATTTTTAATTAATTAATTCCCATTAATTAATTAAAAATAAACTTTTAAATGATTTAAAAATATTTTTTAATGCAAAAAATAAAAATAAAAATGTTTTTGGTTTCTGAAAATTAATAAAAGTTTGTACAAAAATTTTCAGAATTTTTAAAATTGTTTTACTATTTTTAATAAAATGCACAAATTAAATGAATTAAAATGCAAATAAAATTGGATTTAAATGAAAGTCAGCGCATCCAATGGCCAGGGTTTAAACTCAGGAAGGAGGGAAAGACTTCGCGCGTGATCCTAGGGCTGAGATTCAAACTGACTAAAATGAATTAATTAAATTAATTAATTGAGATTAGGGTTAAGTGGATGATCTGGGCCATTGAACACACGCGGGAATTGACCAAGTCAACCTATCCTACGCTCCAGATTCAAATTGCAATTAATTACAGGGATTAGCCCTAACTACTTTCAGGTGGCCGGAGAAGACTTCCGGTCGTCTTCTCCGGCAAGACCCTCACCTGAAAGTTGCCAAAATCCTTAAAACTTCATGAAAATGAAAACTAAAAGCCCAGAAATCATCCCCATTCGAAACTAAACCAAAACCCCCAAACAAAAACCATTTTTCATTCATCAATCAGCCAAATCGAATCAAAACATTTTTAGGGCAAAAGGTTTTAGAGCATTCATACATCCTGGTTTCTCAACCGTTTTCAAAAGTAAACACATATTCATGATCAGGGGAGTGCATAGAAGCTTTTAAGAACTTAAAATGAAGTTTCTGGAAAAAAAGTTTGAGATGGCTACCTGAACTGAAGCTTTAGTTTCTGGTACTTTCTGGCTGGTTCCTTGCCTGCAACCAACTCCCCTTGACCTCCTGAGAAGCTTTCAATGCTTGTTTGGAGTTTATAATGGATGGTTTGAGAGATGGCAGCAGTTCTGTTCAATGGCAGGTGGTGATCGTGTTTTTGATTCTTTGAGTTTCAGGCTATGGTGAGGGGTGGTTTGTGATCAGGGAAGTGTGTTGAGTTGATTTATGAAGTTAGTTTTTGTGTTTGAGGCCTGTGTGATGAGTTTCGAATGGTTTTGCACAAGAGGTGGAAAATGAGCAAGCTGTGTTGGAGAGTGTTTCAGGCTTGTGTCTTGTATGCTTTGGCTTTCCTTTTGTTTGCATAAACTATTGTGATAGGTCAGATGAAGTGATGTGTGCTTTTGTGATAGGTATGGCTCAAGTTGCCAAAATGTCAAAGTTGTGTAAGAGAAGCATGGGCTACTTGCTAGCCAAGGACAAAAGGTGTGTCCTGCGCAGCATGATGTGGGGAGAACCCTAGGATGGTTTGTAAAGTCAGCAAGCAAGTGGATTCACACTTGAGTGAGTTTTTGCAACTTGCCTTGCTTTTGCTTCCTTTGAAATTTCTTGCTCCATAAGCCATACAAATGAATGATATCTTTGCCCATTCTGATTTTTAGGTATTTTATGATCATGTTGTGAAGTTTAGAAGTCCATTTGATAACTCAATTTGCCTTGACAAGTGAATTTGCAACTTTGCCTCTTTGGTAGAAACTTTGAAATTTTGTGATTTTTGCCAACTTTGACAAGCCATAACTTTTGATCCAAAATGAATTAGGTCATGTTCTTGTACTTTTTGAAAAGGGAATGATCCATTCTACAACTTTCATGACCAAAGTTTTCCCATTTGAAGCATTTTTGAATCAAAAAGCAAGGGTTGAAAAAGTTTCCCAAAATGGCAATTTCATTAAAAAGTCAACTTTCCCAAAAAGTCAACTTTGCAAAAGACTTGAAATTCTTCAATTTTGTGAACTTCCAACTTCTTCTATGATCAAATAAAGATCATATACAATCAAAATGATGAAGCACACCCTTTGGTTGGGTCATTGGGGGCCTCAGATGCCCTGATTTTGCACTGACTTGCTTGAAAAGTCAACTCTTGATCAGATGGCTTCCCCATGGAATTTCTTCATGAAAATTGATATGCATGATCCCTATACCATATAGAGACCAATAGAAACAAGAATGACCAAAAAAATTGGAGTTATGGCCTTTGAAACCAAAACCCTAATTCTAGGTCATCTGTGTAGTCAAACCTGGCTCTGCTTCCCTGCCATTCTCAGTTCTTGTGATTTTTTGACATTCTTGACTTTGAGAGGATATAATATGATGCTTGCACATACATGGACCTCTTTGAAGTGGTTGATGACCTTTGGAGTGGCTCAAGAGGCTCTTGGATTGCTCAGATCACAAACCCTAGATGCAGATGACTTTGAATCTATGCAGTGAATCAAAAATGTGATATGGGATGGTATGATTGAGTTTATGCATATGAGGAGATCATAAGTCATGGTGTGAATGGGTGAGGGCAAATTTGGGGTGCCTACAGCTGCCCCTATTCAAACATGAGTTAGCTGTGCAGGATGTAAGCAACGGCTTAACAGGCAAACAAGATAACTTGTGGTTGAATACCAAAGACAGTCCAAAATTTGCACTCACAGAATGAAGAAGAAAAGGGATATAGATTGTAAAAGAAAAATAAAGTATATTATACAGTGTGGGCGACGGAGGACGATCGTCGAGCAGAGGACGACTGCTGGGGAAGGAGCAATAACGGGGACGACCGACATGCTGGAAAAGTGCGGAAAATAAAGGAATGACGGGGTCGGCCGACATGCTGGGGATAAAAGGGATCATGATGGGGACGGCCATCAAGTAAAGCTATAAGATTCTCTGGGGATCAATGAAAAATGATGGGGACGGCCATCAAATTCATAAAGTAAGGTAACCAATGATGAGGACGGCCATCAAATTCATAAAGTAAGGTAACCAACGATGGGGACGGCCATCGGGCTACACTGATGAAGGACGATCATCAGGAAAAGGAAAAGGGACCACGACGGGGACGACCATCGGGTTAAAGAATAAATGAAATAATGATGAGGGACGGTCATCAAAGGTGAAGGACGATCACCTGGCAGGGTACGGCTGCCGAAAATATCGCGACATAGGACGAATGTCGGATAAAAGGTCAACGATGGGGACGGCCATCGGACGAGCATGATGAAGGATGATCATCAAGAGGTGAAGGACGATCACCTAGCAGGGGACGGCTGCTCTCAAGGTTTATCATGACATAGGACGAATGTCAGATAACAAAATCAACGATGGGGACGGCCATCGGATAAAATGATGAAGGACGATCATCAAAAAGGTGAAGGACGATCACCTAGCAGGGGACGGCTGCTAAATATCACGACATAGGACGAATGTCGGATAGAAAAGGTCAACGATGGGGACGGCCATCGGATGAGCATGATGAAGGACGATCATCAAGAGGTGAAGGACGATCACCTAGCAGGGGACGGCTGCTCTCAAGGTTTATCATGACATAAGACGAATGTCAGATAACAGTGGAAATTACTCTACTGGGGAATAGTAAACACGGATGAGTGTTTATATCCAAGAACAAAAGGTATAAGTGTTTAGATGTTTGTGTATAGATTAAAGATGCGGACGAGCATCCTTAAGACTACGATACGGACGAGTATCGAGCAGAAACAACTACTGAGACGTGTTCAGAGATGATTATACGGACGAGTATCAACTGGTTAACAAGGAACACGGACGAGTGTTGATTCTGAGGGGACTCTTCTGGGGAATAGTAGACACAGACGAGTGTCTAAATTCCATAATACGTAAGTGTTTGACACGGTGTATGGATTAAAGATGCGGACGAGCATCCTTAAGACTATGATACGGACGAGTATCAGGTAGAAACAAACGCTTGACGCATGCTCTGAGATGATGGTACGGACGAGTACCAACTGGTTAACAAAGAACACGGACTAGTGTTGAATCTGCGGGGATATAGATGATGCATATAAGATACAGACGGGTATCTGTATGAGAGTATAGGTGAGTGTTTATCTGCTGGGGAGAGTGACACGGACGAGTGTCAAAAGGTGAAGAGTATGGTATAAACAAGTATCTGATATACAAAGTGTATGTATCTGTGAGTGCAAAGAGGATGCTTTGGTCTTTTATTGGGGATATGACACGGACGGGTGCCACAAGGAGTATATACTGGTGTTTGTGAATGTAAGGCAACTGCTTTAGCTCTAGCTCTCTGTTGGGGAATTTGGTGAACATCTTGTATGTTGTTGATGGATTGTCACTATTCACAAGTGTTTGATTCAAAACATGGCTTATGATTATGCAATATGTTTGATTTTTGTCGTAATGCTCCGTGTTAGACGGAATGCTACGCTTTGTGGGGTGAGTATGATGCGAATTCCATGATTATGTAAAGATACCAATCCGGGATTCAGATCCCGTCGCTATGAAGATCTCTGGTCGATCTGTTTGAAGTGGACATCCCAGCCGGGGATGAGATCATTGGCAGATCTGGTGAGATGTATTTGCTTGGGGGGATAAGTCACTGGTAGACCCATTCCAATAAATGAGAGACCCAGCTGGGGTTTGTAGAAGCTCTCGTCACTCTGTTGTGATTCCTTCATGCGCTGATCTTTTGGATAAAGGTTGAAGCTCTGTGGGGATAGTTCCCTGTCTAGCACTTGGCTGGGGAGGAAGAATGGTTGGCAACCCGGCTGGGGAGAAATAACAAATGGTAACTCAGTTGGGGAGAAAGCACCTGGGGTGCTAGGACTGAGTGAGTGTTGATTTGCCAGCTTGCTGGGATGAAGCTTACATGCCCCATGTTGCGCTTTGAATACCTGCAATTCCTGCAAAGACTAGAGACGCACAAGTAATCCCGAGGTATCCCTTACTGGATTTCGTCATAGGAGTTAGACACTCTCTAGCGTAAGTATATTCCCTGCAAGCATGTATTTTTAAAAAAAACATTTGTATTTATGCAATCAGTATTTTAAGGACGCCAGACATTTTTGCAAATGAAAATGAAGTGTACGGGGCGAAACATGACTGAAAATCTGATTTTATTAATTCATGTGCCCTGAATTGGCAAGATACAGTCAAAGAAACATATCCCCTGAAATGAGGAGATTGTTATAAATTGAGAAACAAAATGCTGGCAATGTTGACGACGCTTCAAGGAGCTTCCCCTATGCTATGACTCGTATGACATTAGACGTTCTTCTCGTCTTGCTTTCTGAAGAAGGCTGATTATGATAGAAGCTTGATCCTTTCGAGGTTTACCAAGTTGTAGGTGATACAGACGAATTCAGAATGCAGTTGTTCGCTTATTCCCTTATTTTGCATGGATCGCCCTTTCGGGTTTTCAATCCATCGGGATACCCATTTTTGCCTGAGTTGTCCAATGCGGCTTTTCAACTCAGCGGGTGTACACATTTTTTGTTTATTTTCCCTTACTTTTGCCCGAGTCTCTTATTTTGTTTTTGACTCGCCGGGATGCCCTATTTTTGCCTGGACTTACATTCTGTTTTTTGTGCCCAGCGGGTCTTTTTATGCGAAGTATTTTTTAACTGCATCTGAATTCACAGGGGACGGGAAATCTTCACCATCCATAGTGTTGAGCATCAGTGCTCCACCCGAGAAAACTTTCTTTACTACAAATGGTCCTTCATAATTCGGAGTCCATTTGCCCCTGTGGTCTGTATGAGGAGGGAGGATTCTCTTTAGCACAAGATCTCCTACTTGGTACTCTCGGTGTCTGACTTTCTGATCGAAGGCTTTCTTCATTCTTTTCTGATACAACTACCCATGACAGATTGCAGCCAATCTTTTCTCTTCAATCAGACTCAGTTGTTCGTATCGGGACCGGACCCACTCTGCTTCGTTTAGATTAACATCCATCAGTACCCGTAGGGAGGGTAATTCAACTTCAACAGGTATGACTGCCTCCATACCATATACAAGCTGATACGGTGTTGCCCCAGTGGATGTTCTGATTGACGTGCGGTACCCATGCAAGGCAAATGGTAGCATTTCATGCCAGTCCTTATAGGTGACCACCATCTTCTGCACAATCTTCTTGATATTCTTATTAGCTGCCTCAACAGCGCCATTCATCTTTGGCCTATAAGGAGAAGAATTGTGGTGTTGGATCTTGAAGTCCCGACACAGTTCTGCCATCATTTTATTGTTTAAATTGGAACCATTATCAGTAATGATTCGCTCGGGAACTCCGTATCGACAGATGATATCTCTCTTCAGAAATCTGGCTACCACTTGCCTTGTAACATTTGCATACGAAGTTGCTTCAACCCACTTGGTGAAATAGTCAATGGCAACCAGGATGAATCTATGGCCATTCGAAGCGGTTGGCTCAATCTTGCCAATCATGTCAATGCCCCACATCGCAAAGGGCCAGGGTGAAGACATCACATTCAAAGGATTGGGAGGCACATGCACCTTATCCGCATAAATCTGGCATTTATGGCATTTTCTGGCATAAGCACAACAGTCGGCATCCATTGTGATCCAGTAATAACCTGATCTTAGCAATTTCTTAGCCATCGCATGTCCTCCAGCATGGGTACCAAAGGATCCTTCGTGCACCTCGTGCATTAACAAGTCTGATTCTGTTCTGTCAACGCATTTGAGGAGTACCATATCAAAGTTTCTCTTGTACAGGGAACCATCAGTGTTTAGAAAGAAACTACCAGCAAGCCTTCTTAATGTGTTCTTATCATTGGAAGATGCCCCAGGTGGGTATGTTTGATCCTCTAAGAAGCACTTAATGTCATGGAACCAAGGCTTATCATCTTTGACAACATCCGCTGCGAACACATATGTTGGTTTGTCAAGTTTGGATACTGAAATCCGAGGCACAAAGTTGGCAGCTTGAACTTTGATCATGGACGAAATGGTGGCAAGAGCATCTGCAAATTGATTCTCGTCTCGAGGGATATACTCAAGCTTGACTGTTGTAAAGAAAGTCAATAACCTCCTTGTATAATCCATGTAAGGTATCAGATGATTCTGGTGGGTGTACCATTTGTCGTTGGTCTGATTAACTACCAGAGCTGAATCTCCGAATATAGTCAATGTCTTGATCCTGAGGTCAATAGCTTCCTCAAGACCCATAATACAAGCTACGTATTCAGCTTCGTTGTTAGTGTAGTTAAAGGTGAGTTTTGCCGAGAAAGGCATGTGAACTCCTTTAGGTGTAATGAGTACTGCACCAACACCACGTCCATTCATGTTAACAGCCCCATCAAACATCATAGTCCATTCTTCTTCCGGGTCAGGCCCTTCAGTGTGAACAGGCTCTTCATGATCTTTTGCTTTTATGAACATGATGTCTTCATCAGGGAAGTCAAATCTCATTGGCTGGTAATCATCAATAGGCTGCTCAGCAAGATATTCAGACAATACACTGCCCTTGATGGCTTTCTGAGAGGTGTAATGGATATCATACTCTGTGAGGATCATTTGCCATCTTGCAACCCGTCCGGTAAGTGCTGGCTTCTCAAAAATGTACTTAACTGGATCCATCTTTGAGATCAATAAAGTAGTGTGGGTCAACATATACTGTCTCAGTCGGCGAGCAGCCCACGCTAAAGCACAGCAAGTTTTCTCGAGCAGTGAATAACGCTGTTCACAGTCGGTAAACTTTTTGCTTAGGTAGTATATTGCATACTCTTTTCGACCAGACTTGTCATGCTGGCCCAGCACACACCCCATTGACTCTTCTAATACTGTCAAGTACATGATTAGAGGTCTTCCTTCAACTGGAGGCATAAGGATTGGAGGTTCTTGCAAGTACTCCTTGATCTTGTCAAAAGCCTTCTGGCAGTCTTCGTTCCACCCGACCGTTTGTTCTTTTCTCAGCAGTTTGAACAAGGGTTCGCAGGTTGCTGTAAGGTGAGATATGAACCGTGAAATGTAATTCAATCGACCTAAGAACCCTCGAACTTCCTTTTCTGTCTTCGGTGTAGGCATTTCTTGAATAGCCTTGACTTTATCAGGGTCAACTTCAATCCCTTTCTCACTTACAATAAAACCCAGTAGTTTACCGGATCGCACCCCGAATGTGCACTTGTTGGGGTTCAGCTTCAATTGGTACTTCCTCAGACGTTTGAATAGTTTCAGCAGATTCACCAGGTGATCTTCTTCAGTAAGGGACTTGGCAATCATGTCATCCACATAACATTCTATTTCTTTATGGATCATATCGTGGAATAATGTCACCATAGCCCGTTGATATGTTGCACCAGCGTTCTTCAGTCCGAATGGCATCACCTTGTAACAGAACGTGCCCTAGGGTGTGATGAAAGTTGTTTTCTCCATGTCTTCAGGTGACATCTTGATCTGATTATATCCTGAAAATCCGTCCATGAAGGAGAATACCGAGAACTGATTCGTATTATCTACCAATACATCAATGTGAGGTAATGGGAAATCATCTTTCGGGCTTGCTCTGTTCAGATCCCGGTAGTCAACACACATCCTCACCTTGCCATCCTTCTTAGGCACAGGCACAATATTAGCAACCCACGGTGGATAGCTAGTTACAGCAAGGAACCCGGCGTCCCACTGCTTTTGCACCTCTTCTTTGATCTTCATTGCCATGTCTGGGCGAGTACGGCGCAGTTTCTGTTTAACCGGCGGGCAATCTTCTCTTAAAGGCAGCTTGTGCATAACAATATCGGTGTCCAGACCTGGCATATCTTGATAAGACCAAGCAAACACATCCACATATTCTTGAAGCAGGTCAATCAGTTGTCTCTTCACTGAGTCTTGTAAGCAGGCCCCGATTTTAACCTCTTTCACGTCCTCATCCGTACCAAGATTTATTGTTTCGACCTCCTCCTGATGAGGAGTGATAACCTTCTCCTCTTGTCTCAACAACCTGGCTAGCTCTTCAGGAAGCTCATACTCTTCTTCAACCCCTTCATCAGCTTGATTGATTGGATTGTCAAAGTCATACGAAGTCATAGCCGTGCTGTTGTCGGTGCGGTCTGGAAGGCATTCTCTGCAAGGGTTCAGTTTGTTCATTTTAGTGATTAATTTTAATCTTGTTTAGAAAAGTAAAATAAAGTTGTCATTTTGAAAACATTGCCATTTATTTTTTTGTACAAAAAGAAAAAATGGAAAAAAATAGTGAGCGGAAAAGAAAAAGACTCATTTGCAAAAGATGTTTGATATTTCATTGATTAATCTTGTTGCACAAAATTACAGATGGCCCGATTACAAAATGAGTCTTGTCATCTTGGGCAAGATGCAAGACTTGATGCATGCTTAAAAATACAGGAAATAATAATTACTCTGCAGGAGTAACTCTTATAATTTCCTGGGAAGACCAGTTTGAGATACTGCTCCCCGGGATCTTTGGACGGATCCAACTCTCCAGGTTGCGGTCGCTTTCATCCTCGTCTTCCAGGTTGTTCACTGCATCGGGGGTGAGCATCCC
Organism: Lathyrus aphaca; assembly: GCA_963966055.1. Lineage (NCBI taxonomy): Eukaryota > Viridiplantae > Streptophyta > Magnoliopsida > Fabales > Fabaceae > Lathyrus > Lathyrus aphaca. The sequence goes on from OZ014520.1 coordinate 508,079,311, forward strand.
CCCACTGACAAAATTGGGCTTTTTAGCAGCCTCTGCTTGATCTTGTTGAGTTGGTTTGTAACCCAACCCAAATCTATCCTCCTTCTTCTCTACGGGAAGCAACTTGCCCCAGCCTTGGGCAGTCCCTTCTTCAACAACCTTCCGGGCTTGTTGATAAGATGTCATTGAGGTTCCAGGTACAGCGGATGCTTCATTTATGTTCAAGGCCTCAAACCCTTGGCTCATAGTTTCGTGGATCTCCCCATCCATCTCAATGTATTTGTATGTAGCCAGATGGCTAACAAAGATATCTTCCTCTCCACAAATAGTAACGACTTGGCCCTCCCACTCGAATTTTAACTTCTGGTGAAGGGTAGACGTAACTGCGCCAGCGGCATGAATCCAAGGTCTACCCAACAAACAGTTGTAGGCCGGCTGAATGTCCATCACGTAGAAGGTCGTTTTGAAAGTTTGTGGGCCAATCGTTATAGGCAACTCAATTTCTCCCAGAACTGATCTCTTAGAACCGTCAAAGGCTCTCACTACCAAGTTGCTGGGACGTAATGCCAATCCTTCATACTCCAGCTTCACAAGAGCTTTTTTAGGTAAGACATTGAGGGATGACCCTGTGTCTACCAGTACATGGGAAAGAACTGCACCCTTACACTCCATGGTAATGTGCAAAGCCTTGTTGTGATTGCGGCCTTCCGTAGTAAAATAAGTGTTGGTAAATCCTAGTCCATGACTAGCGTTGACGTTCCCGACCACTGCCTCTAACTGATTGACTGTAATCTCCTCTGGCACATAAGCTGCGTGCAAGACTTTTAATAGTGCGTTCCGCTGAGCCTCGGAGCACATTAGCAATGATAAAATGGAGATCTTGGAAGGTGTCTGGTGAAGCTGGTCCACTATCTTGTAATCACTTTTCTTGATGATTCTCATGAACTCATCAACCTCTTGATCAAAAGGGGTTTTCAAAGATTCTTTAGCAACTTGTTCTTCTTGCACCATGCTTTTCCCTTTTGCCTTGGCAGCAGCTTCTGCTTCGGTACTGGGTCTTGGAATTTGCGGGGCAAAGAGACGTCCGCTTCGAGTGAAGCCTCCGCCTCCCCCCACATTGTCTATTTGTGGTGAAGAAGTTGATGATTCCAAAGTGATTTTCTGTCCTTCGCAGTATAGATCGGAGCCGTAATGCCAAGGGATGGCATTACTGCTTTCATAAGGTACTGGCCCAGGCACTGTGATAGTGACTGGACTGACAGCAGCTGCAGAAGGAACTATGATAGTATGTGGATCATAGTATATTGTAACCGGTGCTCTGATAGGAGTGGCACTTTGTGAATTGTAGGCAGAATCATTTGCGGGATCATAATAAATTGTAACCGTTGAGACACTTTCGTTGTTTGCTGTTGATGTTGTAGGAGACAATGTTGACTGGATGGGTGTTGCTGTTGTAGGAGATTCTGAATGAAGGGGTGGTGAAGTTGTAGAAGGGATGTTTGTTGATATTTGGTTCGTTGAAGTGACAGATGAAGCATTTGTTGACGAGATTGAAGAGTTGTTTGGAACAATTGTTGTTGCAGTTGTAGAAGACTCGGGAATGGTTGTTAAGGAGATTGCTGGATTTGTCGGTATTGCTGTTGTGATTTGAAGCAGGCCACTCTGGATGAGACCATCTATGCCATTTCTCAAGTTATCACACTCATTTACTGAAATGTTGCAATAAGCACATCCTAGCTCACATCCGGGGAACATTTGACATTAGAGGAGTTGAGCTTTAATCTCTACCAAGGGTGTTCGAATCTGCCCCACACTAGTTATCGAGTAAGACGGCTTATCTTCCTCAATAGCATTGATTCTGGGTCCTCCGTGGTTGGGCATAGGGTTCTTACTGACATTTGGTGGGGGTGCAAAGTTTAGAGCTTTGGAATCCACTAAATCCTGCACTTTCATGTGCAAAGCTCTGCACTTCTCTGTACTGTGGCCAGGTGCGTTTGAGTGAAAAGCACATCTGGCGCTGGCGTCATAATTTCTGGGCAGACTGGAAGGATCTGGAGGTGCCAATGTCCTTAGCTCAACCAGGTTGAGTTTCAGGAGTTGTGGCAATAATGTGGCATAAGGCATAGGGATTGGATCGATCACCCTATTGGCCTGAGATGGTCTCTGGTGAAATGGTCTTTGCTGATTGTTGTTGCTGGTGTTGTTGTTGTTTTTAATTTCTCTGAGGTGGATACTGAGCTTGTTGCTGGTAGTGGGGTTGTTGTTGTGGTTGGTATGCTGGTTGTGGATGAATTGGAGCGGGAATGGTGACAGTTGCCACTGACCTATCAACATACTGGGGTCTTCCCCTACTGGTATGGATAGCATTAGTCTCACCAGTTCTTCTTGGGCCTACAAAAGGCTTTCTTTGGTTGCTGGATGAGCTTGCACCGTTGTCGGAAATTTTGCCCATCTTTAATAGGCTCTCAATTCTTTCTCCAGCTATAACCACATCAGCGAAGCTGGTAGAAGAAAAGGCAGCTAGCCTGTCAATGTATGTCCCTTGGAGGGTGTTCATAAACATGTCGGCCATCTCCCTCTCCGACATGGGTGGCTGGACAGCAGCAGCAAGTTGTCTCCACCTCTGGGCGTACTCCCGGAAGCTTTCTCTGGATGATTGTGACATTCCCATCAGGAGGGTCCTGTTGGGAGCCATATCCAGGTTGTACTGGTATTGTCTAATGAAGGCCTCAGCCAAGTCCTTCCAACATCGAATGGTTGCTCTGGTCAAATGAGAGTACCATTCCCTTGAAGCTCATGTTAAGCTATCTTCGAAATAAAACATCCATAGCTTTTCATCCATGGTGTATGCCTTCAGCCTCCCCAGAAAGGATTGCAAGTGGGTTCGCCGGCAGGAAGTTCCGTTGTACTTCTCAAAGCACGGAGGTTTAAATTTGTGGGGAATCCTGACCCCGTCCACTAATCCCATGTCCATAACATCAAAACCCAGGGAGTTTTGAGACTCCAGGGATCTTAATTTTTCAGCAATTTCATCTAGCCTTCTGTCATAGGCTTCCTCCCCAACTCCCATCACTGTGAACTGATCTTCATGGGGGTCTTCTTGGAGTACTCTGCCTGTAGTAGCATTCCCTTGTACATTAGCAGGGATGTTGATCTCTGGATGAAGGTGGGGCCCAAATACTGGTGGGTTGATATGAGGCTGAACCCTCTCATTATTGCTTGTTCCACCAGTCCCCAGATGGGGGTCTTCCTGAGTCTGCCTCTCTACCAAAGCTCTTAATCTCTCTTGGCTCTGAGCTAAGCCATTCATCACCTCCATAAATTGTGTCATCTGATTCCTCATTTCCAGTCTCTCATTGGCCATTTGGTTCCTGACCTCTGTAAGGTCTTGCTGTACCTGGTCCATCTGTATACCCGGAAGGTTATTGCGGGTAGGATATCTGTGTGGACGGTTGAGTGGGAACACCCGTCGGCGAGCAATAGTTCCTGAACCACAACAGAGTTAGTAACAAACAAAATAAAAACCTGCAAAATAAAACAAAAGGTTAGTATGCAATGCAGTATGCTTATTTGTTTCCAAGGTATCCGGCTTGGCACTTGGTTTTGACCTTTCCAGACCCCTGAGAAAGATGCTTTTGATGTTGCTTGAAGAACTCAGATAAAACAAACCAACACATACATTACAAAAAGTAAATGATACATAGTTTGTTTTTTTACAATACATGCCCTCTGAGGGGTCAAAATACAACATAAAAAGGAAAAGTACAATGAAATGAAAGCAACAACAAGCAAAAGTCAGACACCAAGACCAAACTCATCCTCCTGAACTTCCCTTAGAAGTGCTTCAGTCACAGGATCAGCTGGACGCTCTGTGAGGTTCCTGATAAGAAGATTCCTGGTAGCAACAGCTGCAGTTAGCTTCTTGTGTCGACTCTGGTCCTTTGACCTCTTCACACCAGCTCTAATCTTCAACTCTGAGATCTTTCTCTGGGCTGCTAGCAGGGCTTCCTGTTGCTCCTTTGCATTAGCCTCCAACTGCTCAATCTTATCCTGAGTCCTTTTATCTTCCTGAGTACGAGCTTCGGTGATCCTGACCCACCTAGCTTGACTCTCTTTCAGGTATAAATCAGTCCTGGCCTTTTGGAATTGAGCCTCCTTGCAGGCATTCTTCAAGATCTGCTCTCCAGCCCTTGACTTCTTAATGTAATCTTCTGACTTCTCAATCCTGGCTAGATTCTCCACCTTTAGCTTCTCTAACCTTTCGATGTCCAAACGACCATCACTCCTCTCCCAGAGGGTATTCTGTAGAGCCTGAGTCAAATTCTCATTCCTCTCTTTTAGTTTCTCAAACTCTTCCAGGCTGACAGTAGCTGGAGGTGGTGTTGTAGATGGCCCAGGTGCATCCTCAATGGTGAAGGGCATCCCAGAAATTTGAGCCCTGGCATGAGACCACTCATAGTACTGAGCTGAGGCCACATTGTTGCATCTCCCTAGAATAGCCATTCCCTTGGTCTGGACATTGTCCCAAGCCCAGGATGCTTGCCTGACAACAGCTAGATTAGGCTTAATCTCACAATAAAGGGTTTCAGCCAAGTCTTGTGCTCTAGGAGGGTGGACCAATGCATAGCCCAATTGTCTTTTGAACAGCAGAGGGTTGTAGTTAATGCAACCCTTCACTCCTATCAGAGGTACATTGGGGAACTGCCCACAACTAGTAATGATGTCCTTGCCCTTGGTGCTCTGAGTGCACCACCTGATGTCAGCTGAGGTCAAAGCAATGAGTCTTCTAGCCCAATTCTTTGGCTGGTGAGGATTCAAGAATGCATCAGTCTTGGGCAAGTGTTTGAGCAGCTAGGTATGGAACAGGGGAGCACAGCACCTCACCAATCTTCCTCTTTGCTTTTCATTCCTTTGATGAACAGAGTAATAAAAATCTCCCAGTAAGGTGGGCACTGGGTTCCTCAGAATGAAAAGGTGAATGGCATTCTTGATAATAAACTTAGGCTCATCTGCAAATAATATGACCCCATATATGCTAAGGGCCAATAATGCACAGACTGCCTTCCATTCTCCCAAGGAGGCCTTCAGGATGTCCTGAGAAGTCAAGAAATCCAAATGTAGACCAGAGATTCCAGCCTTGGTAGTCATGTTTTGCCCAATCAGAGAGGGTTCCAGATACAATGCTCTTGCCAACTCTTCATTACTAGGAAAAGCCATCTCAGGGTTGAAGGGGACTCCACCCCTGATAGGTACACCAACCAATGATGAATACTCCTCTAATAAAGGCCCCAGCTGAAAATCCTGAAAGGTGAAGCACCTCATAGGGGGATCATAGAACTGCAGGCAAGTATGAATCAAACTCCTCTGGGAAGGGTCCAAATCCATAACCACATCAAGGATGCCTCCATAATGTTCTCTGAATAGTGGTATATGGTCTGGAGTAATCAGGGCCTGGATCTTCCTGATGTCAGCTAGCTCAGGCTGAAAGAAATGATAGGAGATATTGCTCTTCTTGGGTGCCATGTTGCTAAAGAAAAGCTGAGACAGATGCTGATGATGGAGAATAATACTGCAGATGGGCCACTGACAGGCAGATGCTGGTGATAACAGGTGACTGAAGCAGGTAGCTGATGAGGACAGCTGAAGCAGATAGGTCTATGCAGATGAAGGGGTCAAAACCAAGCCAAAATATAGTATGGATACCCTGAAAAAACAAATAAGCAAATGTTAAATGATGCAATGATGATGTATGCAAATGATATGCAAGGGTTTGTGATCAAGCTAGATCTGATTGCTGTTTTGATATAAGTCCATGTATGGTTCAAGAAATCCAGATGGAGGTTCATAAGTCCAGTAACCAAGGTGGGGGGCTCAAATAAAGAGCCACATGTCCAGGGTTAAAAATCACAAGAACTGTTCCAAGATGGAGTACTCTTAATCAAAACAAAGTAACAGGGTATGCTGAGGTCAAGGGTACCTGCAAACCTGTAAACATCCCAACCCCCTCACAGGTGGTGTTCTAAAATAAGGGTCCTCAGACTTGGATCAGTTATGAGAAGTGTAAACACTTCCAACCCGGAGGTACAGTGTTTACAATAACCATAAAAGATCCTCCTCTAATTCACCTCAGTTTCTGAAGGTCATAATAAAGGTCATCCAGACTTAGCAGGCTTCCCAGATAGCCCTAGCACTACAGGAAATCTGTAGCACAGAGTTCTCAAGAAGAAACCCATATCTGAACCGTGTTTCATATTCCCGCACCAGACCGAAATGGAATGGGAAAGAACATGAACCACTCTAGCCTAGGTGTCACTCAGGTCCCAGGTATAGGACCTTAACTCTCAATAGAACCCCACCCACCAAAGCAAAACCAGATCCAGCCAGAACAGTATGACAGTATGATATATGTAAAAATAAAACAACTGTACATAAAGCAAAAACAAAATAAATATACAAGAACAAATAGCACATAACACCCCAGTAAACACAAATCAAACAAGCGCTAGGAGGAACCCACAAAAAGAACCAGAAGCCCTGGTTACAGTATAAGGGTCCCCAGCAGAGTCGCCAAGCTGTCGCTCCCACTAAATGAAGCCGGGTCAAATAGGGTACAGACGCGAACGGTCGGAGAGAGGAGGGTGTGAGAACACACAGGAGGGAACTCACAGGAGATGAAAAGAGTCGCCAGCTAGGCATTTTTATCCCGGAGGAAAGGTAATGCTGCATAAACCTAGAAAGATAAGGATAAGACGGTTGCGGACCAGAGAGACTGATAAAGGGGGTTGGTTACAACCTGGGAAGGTATTAGAACCCAGATTGTCCGCCGTACTCGACGGGATCCACGCTTAAAATATTTGTGTTTTAAAGGGGTAGGGTCAGTGCAATCTGTGTATAAAGAGCCGGAAGAGGATATACAGGTGTCAATGTAAAAGAAGTGTGAAGTGTATAAATGATGTGTCAGTGTGAGAACAAGAATGAAATGCTCATGATAATGAGGCTTAAAGAATAAAGATGGAAAGAGGGGGAATATACAGAGACTTTTGTTCGATAACTGTTAAGTTATGCCTACGTATCCTCTCGTGCAATGAGGAAGTCAGAACACCGTAGTTCGACCCAAAGAGACTGGAAGATGAATTGACTTGTGAACTGCTTGCTTGTCAATGCTCAAGTGTATGACCTGTCTGGCTCAGGTGCAAACTGTCTTGCATTAGACGGAAGAAGCGAGTTCTCGTTTGTGAGTGAAGATGATGAGAAAAGAATCCCGGAGGAGACGATTATTGTTTGTTTTTTTGAGTTTTCAATCTTTTATTGCTTTTTGAAGGTTTGTCATAAGTTAATGAGCTTAAACCTAAACCAATGGGTTAGTAAACTCATCACATCTTCCCTCTGATTAGGGGTAATGAGAATACCTTAAGTGTGAAGTCAGCTTCTCACACCTAAACACCTTTGATGTAGGATTAAGATCATTAACCTACTTGTGATTAATTAGATGTTTTTGTTGTTTTTGTTTAGTGTTGAGTAATGATATTAAGCCATAATCAAGGACTAAACAGACTCATTACACCTTCCTAATAGAAGGATAATAGATGAGAATGTTTAAGCTGAGGAAAGCTCCTCAACTTAATCCATGATTAGGGATTAAACTCCTGACAAAACAAAGCCTTTATTAGATGGATTTTAGTTAATGATAAGATGAAGAAGTGAGTTTTATGGTTTGTAAGACAACTGGAGGGGGACTTGTCCATTAACACTAGGGTTAGTCCTTCTTAACCAGTTAAGGAAGAATTAGAACCCTAATGCAAGGCCCAGGTTACAAGCTTGATGTCTTGATGATTATTAAGTGGATTAATTAAAGGATTTAAACACATTAAGGTTTTAACACTTAGGATTAAAGTTATACACTCCATCCTAATAGAAGGATGCAGGCATAAGCTTAATCACCAAGCCTTAAAACCTTTAGGGTTTAGTCCCTGATTGTGAGATGAGAAGAGAGGACTCAAGGAGACACAAAGGTAAAACTAAATGGGGGACTAATCAAAACCCTAATCATTGTCATGCTTGGTTGTTCCTAAGGTTTGTGAGGTTTTCAAGAGAAATCTTCAATGGAACCACCAGGAAGCAGATGAAAGGAGCAAAGAGAAGCAAAGTAACTTGCTTCATTTAAGAAGACAAGTCACTTGAGGAAAGAAAGTAAGATGAAGAAGAAAGAGCAAGATCAATCTCAAACACAAAACAAAATGCAGCAAGGATGCATAAGAGAGATGAAAAGAAGTTGTGAGAAGTGAAGGCAAATTCACTTCTCAAAATGACTTACCACCTGAAAAGTTAGTGAAAGGAATGCAATGCAATGCAAAATGAGGTGAAATGGCATGATGCAAATCAAAACCAGAAGCACATATGAGATGATGATGATTCTATGAGATGATGCAAACATGAAACAAAGCATGAGGATGATCACATGAACAAATGAATGCAAGAGAAGCATGCTTAGAACCATAAACATACATGAAAAGTTATGGAATGCAAATGACATACAACATGGAAAATGAAAGATGCAATGATCAAACATGCTTCTAATATGTCTTAAGATGTCTAATGAATCAAATGGATGCACAAAATGTCATGGCAAGTCATGGTATGCAAGAAAATGCAAGATGAATGCAAAAGGAAGCCCAAATTAGGGTTTATGATCAATGCACAAAACAAAAACCAAAACCAGAAGCAAACATCATGATAAAAAATTGAAAATACATTCAAAGGAACCCTAAACCTACACAAACTCACTGCCCAAAGGAGGGGTTCTAACTCTTAACCTAATGAGGGTTATGAATTTCCTAAGATTTCTAGGGTTTTAAGGTACCTTGACAAGAAAAAATGTCAAACAAATGGAAAATTCAAGATCAATTCATGCCAATTTAATCCTACAAACTACATGATATGCAAGACACAATGCAAAAAGAATCAAAGTCCAACTCTCAAAGACTATGCAGAAATGAATTTTTGAACATTTGATCACAATAATGCATTGAAATAGAATTAATTCCATGAAAAATTGTCAAAATGCATTAAGGTCAAAAAGGAAATTTGGTTTGAGGGTTGGACAATGTTTCTAAATGATTTTAAAGGTTTCATGAATTTTTTGGTGATTTTTAAATACCTAAAAGTATTTTTAATTAATTAATTCCCATTAATTAATTAAAAATAAACTTTTAAATGATTTAAAAATATTTTTTAATGCAAAAAATAAAAATAAAAATGTTTTTGGTTTCTGAAAATTAATAAAAGTTTGTACAAAAATTTTCAGAATTTTTAAAATTGTTTTACTATTTTTAATAAAATGCACAAATTAAATGAATTAAAATGCAAATAAAATTGGATTTAAATGAAAGTCAGCGCATCCAATGGCCAGGGTTTAAACTCAGGAAGGAGGGAAAGACTTCGCGCGTGATCCTAGGGCTGAGATTCAAACTGACTAAAATGAATTAATTAAATTAATTAATTGAGATTAGGGTTAAGTGGATGATCTGGGCCATTGAACACACGCGGGAATTGACCAAGTCAACCTATCCTACGCTCCAGATTCAAACTGCAATTAATTACAGGGATTAGCCCTAATTACTTTCAGGTGGCCGGAGAAGACTTCCGGTCGTCTTCTCCGGCAAGACCCTCACCTGAAAGTTGCCAAAATCCTTAAAACTTCATGAAAATGAAAACTAAAAGCCCAGAAATCATCCCCATTCGAAACTAAACCAAAACCCCCAAACAAAAACCATTTTTCATTCATCAATCAGCCAAATCGAATCAAAACATTTTTAGGGCAAAAGGTTTCAGAGCATTCATACATCCTGGTTTCTCAACCGTTTTCAAAAGTAAACACATATTCATGATCAGGGGAGTGCATAGAAGCTTTTAAGAACTTAAAATGAAGTTTCTGGGGAAAAAAAGTTTGAGATGGCTACCTGAACTGAAGCTTTAGTTTCTGGTACTTTCTGGTTGGTTCCTTGCCTGCAACCAACTCCCCTTGACCTCCTGAGAAGCTTTCAATGCTTGTTTGGAGTTTATAATGGATGGTTTGAGAGATGGCAGAAGTTCTGTTCAATGGCAGGTGGTGATCGTGTTTTTGATTCTTTGAGTTTCAGGCTATGGTGAGGGGTGGTTTGTGATCAGGGAAGTGTGTTGAGTTGATTTGTGAAGTTAGTTTTTGTGTTTGAGGCCTGTGTGATGAGTTTCGAATGGTTTTGCACAAGAGGTGGAAAATGAGCAAGCTGTGTTGGAGAGTGTTTCAGGCTTATGTCTTGTATGCTTTGGCTTTCCTTTTGTTTGCATAAACTATTGTGATAGGTCAGATGAAGTGATGTGTGCTTTTGTGATAGGTATGGCTCAAGTTGCCAAAATGTCAAAGTTGTGTAAGAGAAGCATGGGCTACTTGCTAGCCAAGGACAAAAGGTGTGTCTTGCGCAGCATGATGTGGGGAGAACCCTATGATGGTTTGTAAAGTCAGCAAGCAAGTGGATTCACACTTGAGTGAGTTTTTGCAACTTTCCTTGCTTTTGCTTCCTTTGAAATTTCTTGCTCCATAAGCCATACAAATGAATGATCTCTTGGCCCATTCTGATTTTTAGGTGTTGTATGATCATGTTGTGAAGTTTAGAAGTCCATTTGATAACTCAATTTGCCTTGACAAGTGAATTTGCAACTTTTCCTCTTTGGTAGAAACTTTGAAATTTTGTGATTTTTGCCAACTTTGACAAGCCATAACTTTTGATCCAAAATGAATTAGGTCATGTTCTTGTACTTTTTGAAAATTGAATGATCCATTCTACAACTTTCATGACAAAAGTTTTCCCATTTGAAGCATTTTTGAATAAAAAAGCAAGGGTTGAAAAAGTTTCCCAAAATGGCAATTTCATTAAAAAGTCAACTTTCCCAAAAAGTCAACTTTGCAAAAGACTTGAAATTCTTCAATTTTGTGAACTTCCAACTTCTTCTATGATCAAATAAAGATCATATACAATCAAAATGATGAAGAACACCCTTTGTTTGGGTCATTGGGGGCCTCAGATGCCCTGATTTTGCACTAACTTGCTTGAAAAGTCAACTCTTGATCAGATGGCTTCCCCATGGAATTTCTTCATGAAAATTGATATGCATGATCCCTATACCATATAGAGACCAATAGAAACAATAATGACCAAAAAAATTGGAGTTATGGCCTTTGAAACCAAAACCCTAATTCTAGGTCATCTGTGCAGTCAAACCTGGCTCTGCTTCCCTGCCATTCTCAGTTCTTGTGATTTTTTGACATTCTTGACTTTGAGAGGATATAATATGATGCTTGCACATACATGGACCTCTTTGAATTGGTTGATGACCTTTGGAGTGGCTCAAGAGGCTCTTGGATTGCTCAGATCACAAACCCTAGATGCAGATGACTTTGAATCTATGCAGTGAATCAAAAATGTGATATGGGATGGTATGATTGAGTTTATGCATATGAGGAGATCATAAGCCATGGTGTGAATGGGTGAGGGCAAATTTGGGGTGCCTACAGCAAGTTTATACGTTATGAGTGAAGGTGATGATAAAAGAAGTCCCGAAGGAGAGACATTTATTTTTTTGTTTGTGGCTTTTAGAAGCTTTTATTTGTGCTTGGCACAAGAAAGTGAATTCAAGTCCTTTTCCATGGAATGTGTACCTATTACTACATCCCAAGATGGAATGAGGAACAAGCACACCCAAGTAAGGAGAATACCTCCAATAATTGGTTCCAGAGATTAGGGCCTAAGCTCACTTACTTGTTAATTTTATTAAGTGTTTTTGTGATTTTGAGATAATGAAGTGTTTTTTTATGATTTTCTGTGTGAGGATGATCTCATGATTAGACTTGTACATCATGCTAGACAAGCTTATACTATCCTAATATGGGATGAATACAAGTGCCCCATGGAATAAGTCCATACACAAAAGACTACCTCAACCATTATTTAGTGTTTTTTAGGTTTTTTGTTTGAAGATGAGAAAGAGAGAGCACCAAAAGGATCTCAAAGGTAAAATACTAAAAAGGGGGAGGGGACTAATAATCCTAAATGTTATCATGCATGTGAGTCCTAAGTTAGTGTGGTTTGAGTTCTATCCTAATGAAGAAGAAGGAAAGAAGAAAATAAAGAAGAAGATCAAAATGATTCAACTTACTTCTTAAGAGAAGTTAAGTTGATCCTAAAGGGGAATGAAGAAGAATTTAGACATCGATGGCCTAAGCACATCATAATCACAAGTCAAGAAAGCATAAAAGAAGTTAAGGAGGAGTGTTGAGATGTGGAAACTATAACCACACCTCTAGACTTACCATAGCCCCTGAAAAGGTTAGAAGCATTCACACAAAGCAACAGAAGTTCAAACAAGCTCAAGTTATGGAAGAACAAAGTTCTAAACATCAAAGCACACATAATTAAGATACTAATGGTCATAGAGGACCTCTAATGTTAATCATGCAAGCTCACACCAAAAAGAATGGGAGAAGTCCCACAAACAACAAGTAAAGCATTAAGGAGGAAGTAAGATGAAAGTAAGTGATTAAGTGAAGCATACAAGTCAAAATTCAACAAGTAAAAATAAAATTCAGAACCTATACATCTTAATCATGTTCGTGAAGAGATGATTCAATCATCAAAGAAAGCATATAAGCACATAATAACGCAAACAGAAAAGATATGAAGAAATGTGATGTGAAGTGAAACATGATTCATGCTTGTGGAAAGATGGGACTTGGTGCACAAGGTAAGCATAGGACAAGCAAAAATGAGGTTCACATACCACAACCAGATATCATATAACATGTTATCAAGCCTCAAACAAATCCTTATATGGTGGCACAAGTGCCTCTCTAAACAAACAAGCAAATCATGGCTCAAAACATCTTCAAATAAATCAATTCAAGTTCAATCCTCAAAAAAATAATAAACATGCTTTAACAATTATGGCATTAAGCATCAAATATCCTCAAACATGAATATACATCAAGGCAAACTCATAAGTCAAGAGTTAGAACCAAAGTCAATCAATAATTGGACAAATCAAGGCTAGGGTTTCATTTACTTAAGCATAAAGCAACAAATCAAAAGTCAGTCAAACAAAGCCTAAAAATCAACACAAAATTAACTTAACATGTTATGGACACATAGCAAAAAGAACCAGGACCAAAACTATTTTAGAACTCCAGATATAAAATCAACAAACTCAAGGATTCATGGTATAAGACAAAACAAAATTAATTAAATGGAAAAATTAATTCAGGACATTAAAATGAAAAAAAATGGAAATTTTTTATAAAATGTCAAGGAACATTCATGATTTTGTTTTGGTATTTTTTAGAGTAAGGAAACTATTTTAAAAAAAATTTAGAATAAGAATTAAAATAAAATAAAAGGCTAGGAGGTGAGATCAGCAATCCAAACATGTTTCTTATGAGAAACTGGGCTTAAGGGGGTGCCAAAAGGAGTTAGGCCCAATGCGCTTATAAGACTCAGTCAACAAAGAGGTCAAAGTAATCCATATCCACGGTCCAGATTCAGTTTCAAAAAGTATGACAATCCTAGGGTTATGCGCACAGGTCAACTAAGTACTAGGTCAGTGCAATCAATGAACGTGGTTGAGTCAAGTGGAAACAATCAACAAATCCAATGGTTCATAATAGTCAGGAAAAGGTAAAACAAATCAACGCATCATAACAAGTTTCAACAAGCCAGGTCAAACAATCAAATGGTCCAGATCTGAGAGTTCACGCAATTAATATGATCAAGCATACAAAAATCAATTAATGGAAATTAAAAGACACATGCACGACACATGGTTCATTAAATAAGGTGCCAAGTGCACAACCATCAGATCAGAGCATCTTAACGGTCCAAGTTTAAACTGGCAATGGAATAGTGTTGTCGGTCGGAGAAGAATCTGGTTGTCTTCTCCAGCCAAGCTCAGGTGAAGGTTAACAATTTTTTTTAGAAATACGCAAACCATACATCAAAAGAAAGCTGACACTATGAGGATCACAAATATTCCAACAAAATTCACAAATACACCTTATCCAGAGAGATTCAGAGACTTGAAATTTGGATCACAAAAACTAAAAATCAAAATCAAAGCATCTTAAAGCTTCTAAACACTTCATACATCTTAGGTCAAGCATTAGCAACACAAAACAAGCAGAATTAGGACCAATCCGAAGAAAAATGGTTGAGATGTTCAAACTTGGATGAAGCTTTTCGTGATGAATTTGAGAAAACCAGGGATCCTTGGAGGTTCTTTGAGCTTCCTTTGAGCCAAATAAAGTCTTAAGTCTTGACGGTGAGTGGAGAAATGTAGAAACCGTGTGTGTTGTTGATCTTCAGATGCTCACAAAAAAATGCTCCACCAAACTCAGAGAGATGATGATGATGTGAGTGAAAGGATTCAAAGGATGATTCAAAAGAGCTTGTGGATTGTGAGCAAGGAGAAACTAAGATTTGAGCTTCTATTGAGAGTGAGAAAAAACTCAGAGAGAATGAAGAAAATGATGAGTGATTTGTGTCTATGGAAATGTGATTCTATCCCCTTGAAATCGTGACCTAGCTCTTTATGTATCAAGGGTGTCAGGTTCACAAATTGTGGTGAGAAGGCCAAGTTTGTTATCACCAAAATGAAGAGTCCCCTTGTGAACTTCTTTTTTTGTTTGAATTCAATCACATGTAGGTGGATGTATGTTTGTTAGGGTGTGACTAATGTGTTATCTTCATGGATGTTGGATGATGAGAAAAGATGATGATCTGATGGTTGATGATTGGTTGTTGTTATGAGGTGCATGGGGTCCTTGTTTCACGTGACCTCCTTCTTTTTTCTTGTGCAAGAAGTGTGATTGTGGTAGTTTATTGTGAGTGGAAGGAATTAAGAGAAAAATACGTGTGATGGTGTGTGATTTACTGACTCTCATCACATGCTTCTACCACCTTCCTTTTGTACTATTTTTCACAAAAAATGCACTAAAAAAAGAACAAATAATATGGTCATGCATTATTTTCTTGGCCACGTGAATATGTGGTGGTCCCGTTAAAATAGTTGTGAAAATGAATATCAGAATGTGACACTCATAAAAATATATAAAAAATAAAGAACCAATGAGGAATTGACAAGTGTGCACCAAAAACCTTAAAAATACCTTAAATTTCAAAAAATCGTAACTTGAGTTCTAGGAAGGATATGAAGGTGTTCTTGTACTTTTTGAAAACAGAAAATCAAGATCTACAACCTTCATGTTCATAGAAAAATCATTTGGAGCTTTTTTAAACATGAAATAATGGGTTAAAGAATTAGGGCAAAGATTTCTAAAAATAGAAACTTCTCACATGTGAAATTCTAATTTTAGCAACTTCTTGCAAACCCCTGATTCCTGACAAATGAGATCATTCATGTTATTCCTTGACCAAAGAAAGGTCTATGAAGTTGATTATCATGATTAAGACCCTAGAAATCTCATGTTTGACTTTTCTTCTACACAATTGACTTCTTTCTTCAACTACAAGAAACTGAGTCATTGACAAACTTCCGCAATGAATTTTTGTACCAAATTTCATCCCTAGGCCTTGTATACCATATAAAAGCCTTTGACCACAAGAATTGGTCAAATCTATGAGGATAGACTCTACTGAAGCAAAACCCTAATTAGGGTTTCCTTGTGTATGAGGATATTGCACTGATGAACTTCTGATGAACCAAACCCCTTCTAGGGCTTTGAGGATAAGTTTGAGCTTGTATACGATATAAGGATCCCTTTTAGGCTTCTTGTAAGACCACTTGGATCTTATCTTGAATTTGAAGAATCACAACTTGATAGATGACTGATCACATGCCCTATGCTTCTAACTATGAATGTTATGCCTTATCTTTATATGCAAAGATAATGGGGTATGTATGTTATATGCTATGCTATATGATATGAAAATGTGAGAGAAAATTTAGGAGTGTTACAGCTGCCCCTATTCAAGAAATTTTTAATCTGAAAAGGACGAGAGCATCGGTTGCTGGCCGTTCGAGATGATCTGTGATTGAATACCAAAATAACCATAAAATTTGCACTCTGATGGAGAAGAGAAGGGATATGAACCCAACCAAAGAAAAGCCTGCTTGAAAACCTTGGTGTTGTGAATAGTGACATGAAATACAATGGAAATGTCTTTTGAACGACACCAGGAGACTACTGGCTTGCCACAACGATGGTGGACTTTAATGGCATTGTAACATCGAGCGATTTACAACTCAACCAAGATCATGCGATCTGATATTGAAATGGTATCGAGCGATCCATAACCAAGAGATATGCATATTAGTTTGTGGGATAGACATGCATAGGATCCTGCATCTAGAAATGTGATGGGAGACCCTCTTCAAGTACCCAGATATAAACTGGATAGATGGTGAAAAATGTCATAATCCTGCATCTGGAAATGCGCTGGAAGATTCTTTTCATGTCTTTTGTAACAAAATAAGTGACAACATTGTAATGATTAGAATCCAATGTCTTAACATGCGCTGGAAGATTCTCTTCACATGCTCAAAGTTGAGTGATGTGGTAAACTGTACGCTTGAATCCTACGTATAAACACGCGTTGGAAGATTCCTCGTACCATTTTGATGACTAAATCCCACCGTCATGATCTTGCGTCTAGAAACGCGCTGAAATACCCTCTTCACATACCCAATGCTGAGTACTATGGAGACAATATGTTGATTAGAATCATGCGTCTGTATATGCGCTAGAAGACCCTTCTCAAATAAAGTACTGCTTGGAACCCTGCGTCTAAAACGCGCTTGAAGGTTCTCCAAAGATATCATATCTCCAAAGGATAAGCAATCCAAGATTGGTCTATTGACACTGGACGACGCGATCAATTCAAAGTTAGTTCATTGACACGGGACAAAAGCGATCAAACTGAGAATAGTCCGTTGACACGGGACAAAAGCGATTAAACCAGGAATAATTCATTGACACGGGACAAAAGCGATCAAACCAAGATTAGTCTGTTGACACGGGACAAAAGAAATCAAACCAAGATTAGTCCGTTGACACGGGACAAAAGCGATCAAACTAAGAATAAATTGTTGACAAGGGACAAAAGCGATGAAACCAAAAATAGTCCATTGACACGGGACAAAAGCGATGAAACCAAGAATACTTGATTTGAGAGGAGAGTAAAACCTCTATAGGGAGAATACCATCTGTAACTCCGTTAGGGATGAGAATGCTTTGATCAACATTCTATTGAGGAAATGACATCAAGATATTCTGACAATACTTGATCTGGATGAGAAATGTGAGCAACTGTTTGCATCAGCTATCACATTGGCCAAAAAGTAAATTGGCGACCTCGCTTGAGAATAATTTAATGATGGAAAAAATTCCAAACATGAAGCTCTGTGGGGAAAATGACCATCTTCAAACTTGGCTGGGGAGATTCTTGGTCAAATTCCTGCTGAAGAGAGAATTCTGACAATTCTGACTCTGTGGGGAAATAAGCATCAGCTACCTGCTGGGGAAATTTTATGGGAGATGATGACTCCGTTTGGGGATGAGAACTGTTCAACTGACCTTGAAGTCCTGCGGGGGATCACCAACCTACTCTGACTCAGCTGGGGAAGGTTCTTTCTTGAACTCTACTAGGGATGTTGGGGATCACCCTCTGCTGGAGAAAAGAGTTGTAAGGCATCTTTTGCTTGTGAGAAAACTCTACTTAGGGAATGTCATCCGGTGACATCTTTCTCTTCATGCCTGTAAAGCCTGCAATAACAAAGTTTCTACATGTATGTCCCGGGGAATTATATGGTATGAGTCAACCATCCGGTATTACATAACATTCAAACTGATTTTAAATGTTTTCCTCTTATTGCATGTTATTCATAAAGCCACCTCGTTTAGATGCAATGTTCTTTTATAAAAAATTTAGGACATTTTTGCAAATAAAACATGTAAAAATAAAAAACAAGGATAAATTTTTTTACTGAATATTCTTTTATTGATGAGCCTGTGAATAGGCAAAGATACATCAGGAAGAAACCACCTGGAAAGAGGTGATCACTGTAAATTGAGAAAAGAAACTATCCTAATGACAATGTGAACGACATTCCACTGAGTTTCAATTCTGCTATGACTAGTATGTCTTTAAGATTTCTCCATTTCTGATTTTGCCTTCTAAAGAGGATGATTGGACTGATTCTTTTCCTTCTGATATTTCCAGGTTGAGTGAGATGATGACGTAGTACGGATAACTCAGATCGCAATCATTCGCTTATTCCCTCTTTTGCGTGTACTGCCCTTTCGAGTTTTTAATCCACCGGGATACCCAATTTTGCCTGAGCTGTCCAATGTGGATTTTCAACTCACCAGGTGTACATTTTTATTTATATCCCTAACTTTTTCCCGAGCCTTTTATTCTATTTTTGGTCGCTAGGATGCCCTTTTGTTTCCTGGAATTTTATTTTGTTTTTGTCCAGCGGGTCTCTTTATACAAAGTATTTTTTAACTGAATCTGAGTTAACAAGGGATTGGAAGTCTTCACCATCCATGGTTGTAAGCATTAGAGCTCCGCATGAGAAAACTTTCTTAACCACGAATGGACCTTCATAATTCAGAGTCCACTTGCCCCTGTGATCTGTACCTGGAGGAAGGATTCTCTTAAGCACAAGTTCACCAACTTGGTACTCCCGAGGACGTACTCTCTGATCAAATGTCTTCTTCATTCGTCTCTGGTATAATTGACCATGGCAGATAACTACAAGCCTTTTCTCTTCGAACAGACATAACCAATTGTACCAGGAACGTACCCACCCAACCTCATCAAGCTTGATGTCCATCATTACCCTCAATGAAGGGATCTCAAATTCAACAGGTAGGACAACTTCCATACCATACACAAGTGAGAACGATGTTGCCCCAGTAGACGTCCTAACTGACGTTCGATACCCATGCAAGGCAAATGGTAACATCTCATGCCAATCTTTATAGGTGACAACCATTTTCTGCACAATCTTCTTGATGTTCTTGTTAGCTACCTCGACCGAGCCATTCATCTTTGGCCAGTAAGGAGAGGAGTTGGGATGGTGTATTTTGAAGTCCCGACACAACTCAGCCATCATCTTGTTATTCAGATTAGAACCATTGTCAGTAATGATTCTTTCGGCCACTCTGTATCTGCAAATAATGTCTCTTTTCAGAATTTCGGCCACCACTTGCTTGGTGACATTGGCATAAGATGTTGCTTTGACCCATTTGGTGAAGTAATCAATTGCAACCAGTATGAAATGGTGGCCATTCGAAGCGGTAGGCTCAATCTTTCCGATCATGTCAATGCCCCACATAGAAAAGGGCTAGGGAGATGACATGATGTTCAGCGGGATTGGAGGTACATGCACTTTTTCTGCATAAATCTGGCACTTGTGACACTTCCGGGCGTATGCACAACAATTTGCATCCATTGTTAACTAGTAATACCCCG
Organism: Lathyrus aphaca; assembly: GCA_963966055.1. Taxonomy (NCBI): domain Eukaryota; kingdom Viridiplantae; phylum Streptophyta; class Magnoliopsida; order Fabales; family Fabaceae; genus Lathyrus; species Lathyrus aphaca. The sequence goes on from OZ014520.1 coordinate 508,098,810, forward strand.
ATCTCAATAATTTTTTTCCCTTGCATGTCCTCCAGCATAGGTACCAAATGATCCCTCATGAACTTCATGCATCAACATGTCTTCTTTGTGTCTATCCACGCATCTGAGCAAGACCATGTCGAAGTTTCTCTTATACAACACATTGTCTGCATTTAAGAAGAAACTTGCAGCAAGTCGCCTCAAAGTCTTATTATCGTTGGAAGATGCCCCGGCTAGGTATTCTTTATCCTTCAGGACACATTAGATATCATGATACCATGTCTTATCATCAGTTACTGCATAAGTAGCAAACACATATACTGGTATATCAAGCCGTGATATGTCAATCTTGGAGACATAGTTCCAACACAACACTTTGATAGTTGAAGAGAGTGTGGCCAACGCATCGATGAACTGATTCTCGGCACGTGGTACATATTATAGTTTTACTATTGTGAAGAACGTAAACAGTCTTCTCGCATAATCCCGGTATGAAATTAAGTGAGGTTGATGTGTAAGCCACTTGTCGGTAATCTGGTTAATTATGAGAGCTGAATCTCCAAATATATCGAGGGTCTTAATCCTAAGATTAATAGCCTCCTTTATTCCCATGATACAAGCTTCATATTCCGCTTCATTGTTGGTGCAACCAAAATTTATTCTGGAAGCGAAGGGAAAATGGACACCTTCAGGAGTAATAAGTACAACACCAACTCCGCTCCCATTCATGTTGACGGCCCCATCAAACATCATACTCCATTTGGATTCAGGGTTTGGCCCCTCCTCTGGGAGTGGTTCCTCGCAGTCCTTAGCTTTAAGGTACATGGTGTCCTCATCAGGGAAATCAAAACGCATGGGTTGATAATCCTCAAGAGGTTGTTATGCAAGATAATATGATAAGACACTTCCTTTGATGACTTTCTGTGAAGTATATTGAATGTCGTACTCGGTCAATACCATTTGCCAACGTGCAACCCTTCCGGTCAATGCTGGTTTCTCAAAGATATACTTGACATGCTCCATCTTTGAAATGAGAAGAGTTGCATGGGTCAACATATACTGTCTTAGCCGGCGAGCAACCCATTCCAAAGCGCAACAAGTTTTCTCGAGCAGTGAGTACCTTGTCTCACAGTCAGTAAACCTTTTTCTAAGGTAGTATATTTCATGCTCTTTTCGACAAGACTCGTCATGTTGGCCTAGAACACACCCCATAGATCCTTTAAGCACTGTTAAGTACATGATGAGTGGCCTCCCCGGAACCGGAGGCATTAAGATAGGAGGTGCCTGCAGATATTCTTTAATTTTCTCGAAAGCACTCTGGCAATCATCATTCCACCTGATCGCCTATTCTTTTCTTAGAAGCTTGAAAATTGGTTCACATGTGATTGTGAGGTGAGGTATGAACCGTGTAATGTAGTTCAATCTACCCAAGAAGCCACGTACTTCTTTTTTTGTTCGCTGTGCAGGCATCTCCTGTATAGCTTTTACTTTAGCATTGTCAACCTTTATTCCTCTTTGGCTCACAACGAAACCCTGCAGTTTCCTAGAACACACTCCAAAAGTGCACTTGTTCGAATTTAACCTCATACAAAACTTCCTCAGTCTCTCAAACAACTTTTTAAGGTTAACCAGATGTTCCTCCTCAGTTCGGGACTTGGCAATCATGTCATCAACGTAACACTATATCTCTCATTGAATCATATTGTGGAATAATGTTACCATAGCCTGTTGATACGTTGCCCTTACGTTCTTCAATTCAAAGGGCATTACCTTGCAGCAGAAAGTTTCCCATAGGGTAATGAACGTTGTTTTCTCCATGTCTTTTGGTGCCATCTTTATTTTATTATACCCGGAGAAGCCATCCATGAAAGAAAATACCGAGAACTGAGTCGTGTTGTCAACCAAGACATCAATGTGAGGTGATGGAAAGTCATCTTTCAGGCTTGCTATGTTTAAGTCTCGGTAGTCAATGCACACCCGGACCTTGCCGTCCTTCTTAGGCACTGGTTTAATGTTAGCTACCCAAGGAGGGTAACTAGTCATGACAAGGAACCCGGCATCCCACTGCATCTGAACTTCCTCTTTGAATTTCATTTCCATGTTAGGACGAGTTCTTAGAAGCTTCTGCTTAACTAGAGGGAAGTCCTCTTTCAATGGTAGCCTATACATCACAATGCTAGTATCTAAACCTGGAATATCCTGATATGACCAAGCAAAGATGTTCACATATTCTCGTAATATACCAATCAACTCTTCTTTAACACTGGATTACAGCCTATCCCCAATCTTGATCTCTTTTTTCACGTCCTCGGACCCAATGTTGATAACTTCAATCTCCTCTTGAAGAGGCTGAATAACCCTTTCCTCTTATCTCAATAACCTGGCTAATTCTTCGGGGAGTTCACAATCTTCCCCAACCCCTTCATAAGCTTGGTAGATAGAATTATTGAAATCAAACTTAGTCATAGCTAAATTGTTATCAAAGGAATCCAGGTGATTAATTCTGGACATTTGATGTGCTTATTTCAGAGTTCAGTTTTATGAAAAAGAAAAAGAAAATAAAACATTGCCATTTTATTGTTTTCATGAAAAAGTTTTAAAAGAAAGAACATGAACACAATTTTGAATGAAAAATGTCCTTTATTCATGGTAAAATAACTTTGCAAACAATGCAAGGTGGCCCTACAAATGGATCCGTGCACCTTGGGCAGAGTACAAGACTTGACATGCATATGACATGAAGAAAACAAAGAAAATTACTCTGGCTTGGAAGTAACTTGAACGATGTCTTTCGCAAACTAGTTCTCCAGCTCTTCACCAGGGACACACGGACGCACCTAGTTATCCACATCACAGTCGCAGTCAGCGTATTCTTCGGTGGTAGCACAAATTTGATTCAGATCAATAACACCCCCACGTGAGAAGCTTATCGATTCTTTTCTCTTCAATACCTCTGGTTGGCTTGGTAGATAACCTATTCTAAACTTATCTTCCTTCCTGTCGACTTCAACAACCTTTCCCCAGCCATGGGCATTTCCAGCTTGTACCACTTCTAACGCTTGTTTGTATGAAGCTATGGAAGTACCAACTTGTTCAACGCTCTTACTCCTTGGGCTAGAAGAAGCTTCATGAATATTGACAGTCTCAAACTCCTGACACAGGGTCTCATGTATCTCCCCGTCCATCTCAAAATATTTGAAGGTTGACAAGTGACTTACAAAGATGTCTTCCTCCCCACACACGGTAACAACCTGTCCATCAATGACATACTTCAGCTTCTGGTGAAGCGTGGATGTCACAGCGCCAGCTGCGTGAATCCAAGGCCTACCAAGTAGACAACTGTAGGTAGGTTGTATGTCCATGACATAAAAAGTACTTTTGAAGACCTGGGACCCAATCTTTATGGGTAGCTCCACCTCTCCGAGCACTGACCTCTTAGAGCCATCAAATGCTTTTACCAATAAGTCACTTGGTCATAATACAATCCTATCCACATCAAGTTTCATCAGAGCCTTCTTAGGCAACACATTCAGGGAAGATCCAGTGTGCACCAACACATGTGATAGTAAGACCCCCTTACATTTCATGGTGATATGTAAGGCTTTGTTGTGGTTCCGTCCTTTGGAGGTCAAATCTCTGTCAATGAAACCCAGCCCATGACTGGTGTTCACATTAGCAACCACTGCCTCTAATTAGTTCACTATAATCTCTTGAGGGACGTAAACCATTTGCAGGACTTTCAGGAGTGCCTCCCTATGTGCCTAGGAACACATCAACAATGATAAGACCGAGATCTTTGAAGGCATCTAGTTTAAATGTTCTACCACCTTGTAGTTACTTTTCTTTATAATACGCATGAACTCTTCCACTTCCTTCTCAAAAATGCTCTATTCTGTGGAGGGAGTCACCACCTCCTCGGTTGGAACTTGCTTGCCCTTTGCACGGGCTGCAGCTTCAGCCTCTATGTTAGTTCTCAATGCCTGGGGAGAAAAGAGCCTCACACTTCTAGTAAATCCACCAAGACCTCCTACATTGTCAATAATAGAATCCACCTCCATCTCTTATTTCTCCTCTACTTTCTGCCCTTATACATACACATATGCACATCTGTAGTGCCATGGAACAACCTTCTTAGTCTCGTAAAGAACATGGATAGGAATGGTGATCGTCACCGGACTCACCTCTTGAGGGATATAAATAGTAACAGGTTCCAGGATGGGTGGCACCGGAATATCAATTGGATTGTAATAAATGGTGACCATAGAAACAGTTTTGATTTTGTTGTTTATTTTGTCAAACTGTAAGGAGCTTCGTTAATCAAACTCTGAATAGCCACCTTCAATTTGTTGCAACCATTCACACAACTTGAGCAATCTTCGCAATTACTATCACAGCCTAGGAACACATGTCCCTTCAGTAAACGACTCTTCACAATCTTCAATGGCGTCTGGACTTCATTCACGTCTGTTACCAAATTCAACTCTCTACCATCCTCTAATGTATTCACCCTTGCACCACCAGTGTGATTCGGCATAAGGTTGTTAGTAACATTAGGAGGTGGTGAGAAATTGATAGATTTAGAATCAATCAAATTTCGCACTTTCATATGTAGAGCCATGCAATTTTCTAATGAATGTCCCGGTGCACCTGAGTGAAATGCGCAACATGCATTCGCATCATATTCCGGAGGAGTATTGCTTGTGAGTGGTGCCAAAGTTTTGAGTTGCACCATATTCAGATCTAGTAGCCTCTGTATTAGAGCAATGTAAGTCATTGGAATAGGTTCAATCACCCGGTCAGCCGGTCTGGGGCGATGGAATTATCTCTGTTGGTTGCCATGCTAAGGACGTTGTTGTTGTGGTTGAGGAGCTGGCTCTGTAGGTATGGTAACAATCGATACTAGAGCATAATTATTTGGACTGCCATGACCTCTACCTCTTCCTTACACAGCGTTTGTCTCCCCCTCTCTTCTCCTTTGGGGACCTGCAAATGGCTTTCTAGCTCTAGACGAGCTGCTTGCACTGACATCTTGAATCTTTCCAAGCTTTAACAAATTCTCCACCCTCTCCCCAACAATCACCAAGTTTGTGAACTTGGTATCAAAACAGGAGGCCAAACTATCAATGAAGACACCTTGAAGCGTTCCCATGAACATGGCAGCCATGTCGTAGTTCAATAATGGTGGTTGGACCCTAGCAGCAAGCTGACGCCAACGTTGGACGTACTCTTTAAAACTTTCCTTTGACATTTGAGACATGCTCTACAGTTGAGTGCGGTTTGGAGCCATGTCCATGTTGTATTAATACTGCTTGACAAACGCCTCAGCCAACTCCTTCTAATTTCTCATAGACACACGACTAAGCTTCATGTACCATTCCTGAGATGTCCCAGTAAGGTTGTCTTGGAAATAATACATCCACAACTTCTCATCATCCGTATAAGCTGCAATTCTCCCGACATAGGCTTGAAGATGAGTCTTTGGGCAGGAAGAGCCCTTATACTTGTCGAAAGTGGGAGGTTTGAACTTGTGAGGAATTCTAACCCTAGGAACAAGGCACAAATCAGATACGTCGAAACCCAAAGTATTCTGAGACTGTATTGAACGAATATGTTCTGCCATTTCTGTGAAACGACAGTTCACTTCAACACCTTGACCTTCCACCTCTTCCAGCACAGTAAATTGGTCCTCCTGACTATCCATAAGAATATTGCAAGCATGTTCTGGACTACCACCATTATTAGCATTAAAACCAGGAAGAGGTTGCGGACCACCATTGTTACCGCGAGTACCTATACCATCACCCAGTCTATTTCCTTGTTCAACCATCTCTCTCAGTCGTTCTTGATCCTGATTGATGCCAGTCATGAGAACCATGAACTGGTCCATTCTTGTTCTCAATTCAACTAGACCTGCTTGCATCTGGTCCATGGTTATTTCCCTGTTTTCTTTGGTCAGATACCGGTGGATCCTCTTTGCAGCTATAGTGCTTGAAATAATGAGACGTTAGAAATATAGGAATTGTACCTACAAAACAGATAAAAAGGGTGATATGAATACGATGCATATGCTTTGTGTTTCACTCTCTAGGCCTTTTATGCCCCCAGTTCCGGTATTCAATAAAGAAATCCAGATGGCTTAGGACTCTGACTTGAGAAGAAACCTCTACACAGAACTCAGATACAACTAGCCATACAATGAAACAATAAGCATAAAAGGACTACATTAACATAAAAGAGCCTGCAAGGCATCAATAAGCGAAAGATTCCCCGAAGGGTTACAGGTCTTACAACGTGTCATAGAAATAACAGAGAAAATAAGTAGGGATCCCTACCACAAGCCTGTAGGTAATCCAAATACAACAAGAAAGAAACTAAGGCCTAGGGAACTGGATATCCTTCAGATACTAGTTGAGATGTCGGACAACTTCAAACAATCTAGCTATGTCTGGGTGCGTAGGGTATTCAATCAGCTTCTTGATCAATAGATCCCTGTGCTCGAAGGATGTATGTAGATCACTGATTTGTTGTATAAAAACCTTTGAGATCCCTTCACTAGGCCCCGACTCTGACTTAGCCTTCTTCATTTCTGCCAATACCTTGAGACTTGCTATCTCCTCTTGGGCTTCTTCTAATTCCTTCAAGCTTCTCTCTACCTATTGAGTCTTCTCTCTATTCCTCTTGTGGGTCAACTCTAGCTCTTCTTTCTGAGAATCTATCTGGAATTGCATGTGCTCTTCTGTTTCCTCATGCTTTTTCTGAGCTTTATCCCACTTGTCCTGCCAATGGGTAATAGTCTGGTTAGCTTCTCTTAAAGACTTCCTAGTCTTCTTGTGTTCAGCTTCCCTTCAAATCTCTATAGTACCCCTTCTCCTAAAGTAAGCCTCTATATCAGCAAATTATTTTTCTTTGACTTCTCTTTCTTGCTGCATCTTTTGCATCTTCTCTTCCAGGTCTCTGTTAGCATGTACCATATGATAATATAACCTATTGTGCTCTAAGCTCTCCAATATAACTACTTGAAGTTGAGCCTCCAGTTTCTGATATTCCTCCAAAGAGACAGTGGTTTGTGGTATAACCTCCTTTGGGTACAAAGGAAGTTCCACTAAGAATGGAAGGAGTGTAACTTCTAAATGATTCTTCAACTACATGGCATAGGGATCATACGTCTTCGGGTCTACTCTTCCAAACTCTTTCTTTCCCTTCTTCACCTTTTATGCCCAAGCCTGAGATGCTTGGATAGTCAGCTCTTAATTCCCTTCCACTGGGAAATACAAAGATCCAAACACTTCTTCAGCAGATGGGGGGGTCCTTCAGGGGATATCCAAACTGTCTTCTTGCTAACACATGATTGTAATTAATCACTCAATTTCTACCCAGCAAAGGCATATTAGGAAAGTTACCACAACTGATAAGCATCTCTTTTACCAACACATCCCTGTTGCAACCCCATGTTATGTCATAAGCATTCAATCTCATCAATCTTCTTGACCATTTCCACTCTACCCTTAAATCCTTGAAAGGCCCAAACTTCGGAAGTTGCTTAGCAAACCAATCAGCAAATAGAGGAGCACAAAAATTTACATATCCCTTTCTCCTCTTCTCATTCCTGTAATGCACATTATAGAAGAAACCCCCTAACAAGGTAGGCATAGGGTTTCCCTTGACAAATATGGAGATAGCTTCTACACTTACAAGTCCTTTCTCCCCAGGAAACAAACTGATCCCATACACCATCAGGGTTAGCAATGCACTGAAATCCACCCATTTATTCCCTAGAGCACATATGTGAGCTTCTGTGATGAGAGAATCCAAGTCAATCCCTTTACCCTTGCTGTCTTCTAGACCCATCATGACTCTAGTCATACTCAGATGACAGGCACTGGCTATGTCATCCTTTGGAGGAACCCTTTCTGATGCATAATAAGGAAGGCCATCTCTGATAGGGACTTTCAAAATGCTAGCAATCTCTTCTAAAGTTGGTACCAAAGACATAATCAGGGAACACAAAGCAACGTAGCGGAGGGTCATAGAACTGTAACAAAGTATGAAGGCTATTGCTCTTATCCATAGTAGGCTTGTCCACATCAATCAGGATTTTCCCATACTTCTTCCTAAAATTATCTAAGACATTGTCATTCATTAGACTAATCAGCTTCTGAATACCTGTGACCTCTGGCTGTGGAAAAGTGTAGTGTAGATTCTTCTTTCTGGGAACTTCTGCCATATGGATAAAACTAATACAAAGAGCTACCGAAACTGGGTGCGAGGGCAGATGATAAGCTAAGAAAATGAAAACACAAAATGTTAATGTTGGTATGATGCAATACAATGTAAGGCATATGATCAGTGTCTGAAACTGTCTGGATACGGAACAACGAAGCCAAGAACCAAGTGATCAGAAACCCACAAGTCCTCAGAATGATAACCCAAATAAGTATCTCAGAACCAAAGATCAAGAACTCCAGAACCAAAATAACCGGATGAAAACATAAGATCATACTGATAACAAGGGGTATGATGAGGTCATGAGTTCCTGCAAACTTGTAAACCCCTCCCAATCTCACGGGTGTGTTTCGGGTCAAACATCACGGAATCTCAAAGCCGAATAGCAATAATACGTTCACCATCTCTGAGAAATGGATCATGACCAAATCAGGGAATCAATTAAGCATTATATACTACTCAGTGAGGTCTCAACATGAGTCTGGGAAAAACAAGCATCCCTTATAATTCCCCAGCTTCAAGCGCTGAAATCGAGAAACAATAGTACAACCCTTGGGATACAACACTATTTTCATACGACCAGATGCTTTGACTGAGTTCCTATAAGAGAACCAGACCATCCTATAGGAATTGCCAGTGGGCCCTCGGGTGCGAATGGGTTTGCCAAAAAATATGGTCTGCCACTGTCACCACTAGAGAGGGATGTTTCCACAAAGGTCCTCAATGATAGGTCCCCAGATTCACATAACTATCGGGGTTGTGTAATGAAGTAGGGAAGACCCCTATATCAAAACATTTCCAAGACGGTCGCAGTCTGGGTGTGGAACTCACTACTACCTTCCTGGCAAGATGTCATGAAGCCAAAGTGATTGTTCATGCTAAGTCCTAGGGTGAACTCGAGCCCCGGTTATGAGCTCATCTCATAGTAAGAAACCCCCAACCCACCAAAAGAAAACCAGTATTATCCAGACAATCCAGTATATACATATGATGCATGAAAATAACCACTGAAAGCAGTAAATAAAGTTGTAAATAAAACTGTAAATAAACAACAGTAAAATAAACACACAACAACAAACAATCAAACACCTAATGAAACAAAAACAAGCAAGCTCTAGGAGAGACTCTCAAAGGCGAAACTAGATATTTTGTGTTCGATCCCCAATAGAGTCGCCAAGATGTCGCTCCCTGGATTTCTATCCTGGTACAAATGCGAAAGTGGTGCAAAAAAGGGTAGAGTCTCCATCCAGACATTATTATCCCAAGGAATAGGAAAGGTTATTTTGCACCAAAAAAACTGGGTTTGGGAGTCGGTTACGACCTGGGAAGGTATTATCACCCCAGATCGTTCGCCGTACCCGACGGGATCCACGCTTGCAAAGAAAATGTTTCAAAGGGTGAATAAATGAAAGCTGATGCAAAAAGAAAGACTAAAATTGGATAAGAAAAGAAAAGAAAAGGGGAAATGTAGGGAAAATAAAAGAGTTCTTGAACGGGCCCTACCTTGCTGCCTACGTACCTCATCTGGACATGAGGATCAGAGACGTCGTAGTTCCCCTAACTATGAAAGAAAACTTTTTGTGTTTTTTATGGCTTGAACTACTTATGTCAATGCTCAGGTGTTTCAGGCTCGTCTGGCACGAGTGCGTTACCTTCTTGTAAAGAGTCAAGTAAGATCAAGTTCATACGTTATGAGTGAATGTGATGAGAAAAGAAGTCCTGAAGGAGAGACATTTATTTTTTGTTTGTGGCTTTTAGAAGCTTTTATTTGTGTTTGGTACAAGAAACTGAATCCAAGTCCTTTTCTATGGAATGTGTACCTATTAGTACATCCCAAGATGGAATGAGGAACAAGCACACCCAAGTAAGGATAAGAACTCCAAGACTTGGTTCCAGATATTAGGGCCTAAGCTCACTAACTCGTTGAATTTATTAAGTGTTTTTGTGATTTTGAGATGAAGACGTTTTTTTTATGATTTTATGTGTGAGGATGATCTCATAATTAGACTTATACATCATGCTAGACAAGCTTATATTATCCTAAGATGGGATGAATACAAATTCCCCATGGAATAAGTCCATACACAAAAGACTACCTCAACCATTATTTAGTGTTCTTTAGGTTTTTTGTTTGAAGATGAGAAAGAGAGAGCACCAAAAGGATCTCAAAGGTAAAAGACTAAAAAGGGGGACTAACAATCCTGAATGTTATCATGCATGGGAGTCCTAGGTTATTATGGTTTGAGTTCTATCCTAATGAATAAGAAGGAAAGAAGAAAAGAAAGAAGAAGAAGAAAGGAAACAAGATCAAAAGGATTCAACTTACTTCTTAAGTGAAGTTAAGTTTATCCTAAATGGGAATGAAGAAGAAGTTAGACATTGATGGCCTAAGCACATCACAATCACAAGTCAAGAAAACATAAAAGAAGTTAAGGAGGAATGTTGAGATGTGGAAACTATAACCACACCTCTAGACTTGCCATAGCCCCTGAAAAGGTTAAAAGTATTCACAAAAAGCAACAGAAGTTCAAACAAGCTCAAGTTATGGAAGAACAAAGTTCTAAAAATCAAAGCACACATAATTCAGATCCTAATGGTCATATATGACCTCTTATGTTAATCATGCATGCTCACACCAAAAAGAATGGGAGAAGTCCCACAAACAACAAGCAAAGCATTAAGGAGGAAGTAAGATGAAAGTAAGTGATTAAGTGAAGCATACAAGTCAAAATTCAACAAGTAAAAGTTAAATTCAAAAACTATACATCTTAATCATATGCCTAAAGAGAAGATTCAATCATCAAAGAAAGCATATAGGCACATACTAAGGCAAATGGAAAAGATATGAAGAAATGTGAAGTGAAGTTAAACATGATTCATGCTTGTAGAAAGATGGGACTTGGTGCAAAAGATAAGCATAGGACAAGCAAAGATGAGGTTCACATACCACAACAAGAAATCATATAACATGTTATTAAGCCTCAAACAAATCCTTATATGGTGGCAAAAGTGCCTCTCTAAACAAACAAGCAAATCATGGCTCAAAACATCTTCAAATAAAGAAATTCAAGTTCAATCCTCAAAGAAATAATAAACATGCTTCAATAATTATGGAATTAAGCATCAATGGTCCTCAAACCTGTATAAACATCAAGGCAAAGTCACAAGTCAAGAGTCAGAACCAAAGTCAATCAACAATTGGACAAAGCAAGGCTAGGGTTTCATTTACTTAAGCATAAAGGAACAAATCAAAAGTTAGTCAAACAAAGCCTAAAAATCAACACTAATATACCTAAAATACCTTAACATGTTATGGACATATAACAAAAAGAACCAGGACCAAAACTATTTTGAAACTCCAGATATAAAATCAACAAACTCAAGGGTTCATGGTATAAGAAAAAACGAAAGAAATTAAATGAAAAAACTAATTTAGGACATTAAAATAAAATAAAAATGAAAAACTAAAAAATGGAAATTTTTTATAAAACGTCAAGGAACATTTCATGATTTTTTTTGGTATTTTTTAGAATAAGGAAACTATTTTTAAGAATTAAATTTGAAATGGAAAGAAATAAAAGAAAATAAAAGGCCAGGGGGTGAGATCAACAATCCAAACATGTTTATTATGAGAAACTGGGCTTAAGGGTGTGCCAAAAGGAGTTAGGCCTAATGCGCTTATAAGACTCAGTCAACAAAGAGGTCAAAGTAATCCACATCCACGGTCCAGATTCAGTTTCAAAAAGTATGACAATCCTAGGGTTATGCGTGCAGGTAAACAAGTACTAGGTCAGTGCAATCAATGAACGTGGTTGAGTCAAGTGGAAACAGTCAAAAAATCCAATGGTTCATAATAGTCAGCAAAAGGTAAAACAAATCAACGCATCATAACAAGTTTCAGCAAGCCAGGTCAAACAATCAAATGGTCCATTTCTGAGAGTTCACGCAATTAATATGATCAAGCACACAAAAATCAATTAATGGATATTATAAGACACATGCACGACACATGGTTCATTAAATGAGGTGTCAAGTGCACAACCATCAAATTAGAGCATCTCAACAGTCCAAGTTTAAATTGGCAATGGAATAGTGTTGCCGGCCGGAGAAGAATCTGGTTGTCTTTTCCGGTGAAGGTTAGCATTTTTTTCCAGAAATACGCAAACCATACATCAAAAGAAAGCTGACACTACGAGGATCACAAATATGCAAACAATATTCACAAATACACCTTATCCAGAGAGATTCGAAGACTTGAAATTTGGATCACAAACTGAAAAATCAAAATCAAAGCATCTCAAAGCTTCTAAACACTTCATACATCTTAGATCAAGCATTAGCAACACAAAACAAGCAGAATTAGGACCAATCTGAAGAAAAATGGTTGAGATGTTCAACCCTGAATGAAGCTCTTCTTGATGAATTTGAGAAAACCGGAGATCCTTGGAGGTTCTTTGAGCTTCCTTTGAGCCAAATAAAGGCTTAAGTCTTGAGGATGAGTGGAGAAATAAAGAAACAGTGCGTGTTGTTGATCTTCAGATGTTCACAAAAAAAAGCTCCACCAAACTCAGAGAGATGATGATGATGTGAGTGAAAGGATTCAAAGGATGATTCAAAAGAGCTTGTGGATTGTGAGCAAGGAGAAACTCAGATTTGAGCTTCTATTGAGGGCGAGAAAAAACTCAGAGAGAATGAAGAAAATGATGAGTGATTTGTGTCTATGGAAATGTGATTCTATCCCCTTGAAATCATGACCTAGCTCTTTATGTATCAAGGGCGTGAGGTTCAAAAATTGTGGTGTGAAGGCCAAGTTTGTTATCACCAAAATGCAGAGTCCCCTCGTACACTTCTTTCTTTTCTTTTCTTTTTTGAATTCAATCACATTTAGGTGGGTGTATGTGTTTTAGGGTGTGACTCATGTGTTGTCTTCATGGATGTTGGAAGATGAGAAAAGATGGTGATCCGATGGTTGATAATTGGTTGTTATTATGAGGTGCATGGGGTCCTTGTTTTTGTGCAAAAAGTGCGATTGTGGTAGTGTATTGTGAGTGGAAGGAATTAATAGAAAAGGATGTGTGATGGTGTGTGGTTTGCGTACTGTCATCACATGCTTCTACCACCTTCCTTTTGTTCTATTTTTCACAAAAAATGCACTAAAAAAAAGAACAAATAATATGGTCATTCATTATTTTCTTGGCCATGTGAATATTTGGTGGTCCCATTAAAATAAGTGTGAAAATGAATATCAGAATGTGACACTCATAAAAAGATAGAAAAAATAAATAACCAATGAGGAATTGACAAGTGTGCACCAAAAACCCTAAAAGTGCCTTAAACTTCCAAAAATCATAACTTGAGTTCTAGGAAGGCTATGAAGGTGTTCTTGTACTTTTTGGAAAGGTAAAATCAATATCTACAACCGTCATGTTAATGGAAAAATCATTTGGAGCTTTTTTGAACATGAAATAATGGGTTGAAGAATTAGGGCAAAGATTTCTAAAAATAGAAACTTCACACATGTGAAATTCCAATTTTAGCAACTTCTTGTATATCCCTGATTCCTGACAAATGAGATCATTCATGTTATTCCTTGACCAAATAAAGGTCTATCAAGTTGATGATCATGATTAAAATCCTAGAAATCTCTTGTTTGACTTTTCTTCTGCACAATTGACTTCTTTCTTCAAATACAAGCAACTGAGTCCTTGACTGACTCCCTCAATGAATTTTTGCACCAAATTTCATCCCTAGGCCTTGTATACCATATGAAAGCCTTTGACCACAAGAATTGGTCAAATATATGAGGATAGACTCTTCTGAAGCAAAACCCTAATTAGGGTTTCCTTGTGTAGGAGGATATTGCACTGATCAACTTCTGATGAACCAAACCTCTTCTAGGGCCTTGAGGACAAGTTTGAGATTTTATAAGATATAAGGATCCCTTGTAGGCTTCTTGCAAGACCACTTGGCTCTTATCTTGACTTTGAAGAATCACAACTTGATAAATGACTGATCACATGCCCTATGCTTCTAACTATGAATGTTATGCCTCATCTTTCTATGCAAAGATGTTAGGGTATGTATGTTATATGCTATACTATATGATATGAAAATGAGATGTAAAATTTTGGGGTGTTACAGACCGTACCGGATTTTGCAGAAAGTTGGTATTGTTGCTTATAGAGTGGCGTTACCGCCAGAGCTTTCAAACTTACATGATGTGTTTCATGTGTCACAACTTTGTAAGTATGTGGCTGACCCTTCTCAAGTTATTTCGAGGGACGAGGTGCAGGTCAGAGATAACCTTACGGTAGAAGCGATTCCGATAAGGATTGAAGATCGCAAGATGAAGCAACTCAGAGGTAAATAAATTCCTCTAGTGAGAGTAGCTTAGGGAGGAGTTGCTGGGGGAGTGTAACCTGTGAGTTGGAAAGCAGGATGCGAGTGTCGTATCCAGAACATTTCTCATCAGGTACATTTTCGAGGAGGAAAATATTTTAAGTGGGGGAGAGTTGTAACAGCCCATTTTTAATAATTGATTGTCGGGTATTTTTGGTGCGTTGTTGGCCTTGTTTAAGGTGTGTATTTTGTTATTTCAGTGTAGTATCCTAGTGGGATGGGTATAATTATGGTGCGATTAGTAATAGTGGGTGTGAGAATAATAGTAAGACCAATTAATCACTATTTTTACTTTTATTATTATTATGTAAATAATATTAGTAAATATTAGGATTTTTATTATTCAGTTTTAATTAAAAATAAGGTTGAATTAGTAAAGACCGTTATTATGAGAATGTAAAGTCTGTGTGGAAACCCTTCTTAGGACTGCTATAAAGTGTAGGAACAAGAATCGTAGGAATCAGATGCATAGTGAATGAGAAACCATGAAATTTTAATGGTCGCTGTCATTACGCGTAACACATACCCTTACATGTATGAATGGGCGTGAAAATAGGGTATTACACATAATAGCGTGACAATACGCATATGAACATTGATTTTACAGGGGCCTCTGCCCATTCTAGTAGAATACGCGTGAGAAATCATGGAAATATGTGTATGCAATGGTGATATGCGTAATGAGCGACGTAGGGTGATGAAATACGCGTATGGTAGGCATAGGAGATTCGTAGAAGTCGGCCCATATGCGTATTGCCTAGGGAAATATGCGTATAACCAGGCTGTTTCGCAATTTCTGTCCCGATTTCACATCTGTTGTCGATTTTCTTAATATGAGGCATTGATATAGACCTTAAGACATATTTAATCGAGTATTGGTCTGGAGATTTTAACTAATGATGAAACTTAGGTGGATTTAACTAGACGATAAATTGTTTAAGTCACGTGAGGATTATATTGGTGATTGTGTGGAATTATTGTTGCATATGTGATTGGAAGGATCGTGTAGATGTATAATATAGTGGTTATACATGTTGTATGCATATTCATGGTAATACATACATTAAAGTATTATTGTTGGGATGAATCATTGTTAGATGGGCGTATGTGATTCATCTGTACTCCATTATGGAGAATAGTGGGATAATCATTGTCATATGGGTGTATGGGATTTATCTAAATTCGATTGAATGAACAAAACTGGTACCACATGCATTGTGTTGTTGTTGAGTCACGTTTCATAATTATTGTTGTTTCGTTGTTGCATAATTATTGGTGTGATGTTGTTGTATATGTTGATTTGTGTGATTGATGTGTTTTATGCACCGTTAATATTTGAATTTATTTCTCACCCCTTTGTTGTTGTTGTCGTGTATGTGCTTCTTTGGAAGTATAGATAATCCAGGTACCTGAGTGTACGTGGAAGTTGTGTTGCTTGTTCGAGTCATAGGACAACTCTGATACGTAATACGGGATGGGGAATTTTGATGTTTTGGTTATTTTAGCTTTGGCTACGTATCTTATTATGTTGTTGGAAACTTTACAAACCAAAGTTATTGAGGATTATCGTTGATGTTGGCATGTTGCCTTAAGTTGAACAAATTATATTTTCTGCTATTTTAATAAAGGAGTTTTGTTGATAATTCTGTTAATGTGGCATTTCACTTATTTAAACTCAAAATGTTTGGATTAAACTATTATTTTCTAAATTGGGAAAAGTGGGGTGTTACAGTTCCTTCTTGGAACCAGAGCACGTCAAAGTTTGCACTTAATACACACAATGGGATTAAGGCCATGGACCAAATACATCCTTACACATCTTCGTCGAATTCATCTTCCAGCAAACTTCACTGGACTGTTCGTCCTAAATGTCATGAATGCATGATTTGTATTAATTCACAAAAACACGACCACTGGTAGTCAAACGCATCATCATTCATCTAATGCATCACATATTGTCATATATCAACAAACTCACGTTTACATATGGCATAACACATATTGTCATATAAAAACTTACTACACAATTTGGCATAATATAATTTATTCCAAAATATCCTTGCACTATCAAAACATACTGCCAATGCGATAATTAAGCAAAAGAACACAAATTATCACACATAGACATCAGAAAAACTAGGAAATGAATGATGCAATAGTTGCATGACGGTCTTCCTAAAAACCATGACCACCGTCTCATTTTTTGTTTGTGACGACCGTCCCAAAGGTCATGACGATCGTCTTAAGGGCGTGACGCCCGTCCCACCGGTCCTTACGACTGTCACACACAACATTCCTCGTCTTCTCTAATGCATAATTTATATTTGTTCTAATTTATTCACTACCAAATATATACCCATTCTATTACATACTCATATTCATCAAATTATCCCCATAACCCTCATCCATCATAATTTGATTCCCACTGACATCATTTTTCTAGAGTTCTATTATAATAATAAAGATTACAAACCCCTTACCTCTTGATAATATTTTCTGATAAATGTTCTTCTTGATTCCTCCAATTCTCCTCCAATCCTCGTTCTAGGTTTGCCTCTCGATTTTCGCTGTTTTCTCTAACACGAATCCTCATAATGATTTCCTAACTTCTCCCACTCACATGTAACCCCTTATACCTTAATTTATGTTTTCCCTATAATGTCCTCACTTGCTTCTCATCTTACCATAATGCTTATTAGTCCTATAAATTATATTATCTTATTTTCTCTAATTGATTTAATTATAACTAATTTTTATTTCCTCCAAATAAAAATCAGTAAGTCCACCAAACATAACATTCATCAAATATAATCCTCTGACATGTGTAAACACCCCAAATTTGCCCTCACCCATTCACACCATGGCTTGTGATCATTCTCATATGCATAAACACAATCATATCATCTCCCATCTCATTTTTGATTCACTGCATAGCTTTCAAGGCATCTGCACCTAGGGTTTGTGATCTGAGCAATCCCAAAGCATCTTGAGCCATTCCAAAGGCTACCAATCAACTCAAAGTGGTCCATGTGTGTTCTTATATCATATTTCATCTCCTCAAAGTCAAAAATGCAGAGGAATCACAAGAACTAGGGTTTGAGTGGATGCAGAGCCAGGATGAACTGCACAGTTGACCTAAAATTAGGGTTTTGGTTTCAGAGGCCATAACTCCAAATTTTTTGGTCATTCTTGTTTCCATTTATCTCTATATGGTATAGGGAGTATGCATATCAATTTTCATGAAGAAATTCCATGGGGAAGTCATCTGATCAAGAGTTGACTTTTCAGACAAGTCAGTGCAAAATCAGGGCATCTGAGGCCCCCAATGACCCAACCAATGGGTGATCTTCATCATTTTGAGTGTATATGATCTTTATTTGATCATGGAAGAAGATGGAAGTTCATAAAAATCAAGAATTTAGGGTTTTTGCAAATGTTGACTTTTTGGGCATAGTTGACTTTTCAAGAATGCATCATTTTAGGTCATTTTTCAAGCCTTGATTCTTGATCCAAAAAGGCTTCAAATGGAAAAACTTTGGTCATGAAAGTTGTAGATCTCATCTTTCCCTTTTCAAAAAGTACAAGAACATGATCAAATTCTTTTTGAATCAAAAGTTATGGTGTGGCAAAGTTAGCAAAAATCATTGATTTTCAAGTTATGCACCAAAGGCAAAAATTGCAAATTCTCCTTCCAAGGCCAATTCAGTCATCATATGGGCTTCTAATGCACTTAACATGATCATGTAACTTCTAAAAGTCAGATTTGAACCAAGGTGCCTCATGTTTCATGGCTTATGCAACAAGATTTTTCCATGTGAACCATAAAGCAAGCAACTTGCAAAAAACTATCATCACATCTCACCCACTTGATTTCTTGGATGCTGAACCAGCCCTAGCTTCTCTCCATGCCATGCTGCGCCAGTCCATGTACTTATGCTAGCCTAGAACCAAGCCCATGCCTCTCTTACAACCAAGTTGACATTTTGCAAAAGTAAACATCCCAATCAATAAAGGGCATGTCAAATCAACTGACCAATGAGAGAGAGTCATGTGGACAATTTGCAAGCAAAACATAAGAAGAAGCAAGGCTGAAACCAACTCATTACACACATACACAAAAACCTACCAAGTTGCAAGTTCCTTCGATTCTCTCTGTCCAGCATACAAACACTCAAGCCAACTTCACCAATCATCTCACCTCACTCCATAGACCACCCAGCAACCAAGAACCAAGCCTGAAACAGCAAGAATCCCCCATTGCCATTCTTCACCTCAGCCTGCATTTTCTATCGAATCTCTCTCCACAAGCCATGAACACTTAAACAAACTCCACCAACAATCTCCACTCACCTCACTGACCAGAAGCCACCCTTTGTTTTGGCCTGAAACACCCTATATCTCAAATACGATTTTCATCCTCCCTTGGTCAGAGCTGCTGCAAACTCACTCAGGAGGTTGTTTAAACTCCAGCTAAGCATCCAAAGCTTCAAAGGTGGACCATTGGGACCAGACTGAGCCAAAGAATCATCCAAAGAGCTCCTGAATCAAGAGCTCCATCTCAGGTGACACCATGAACTTTTTTCCCAGAACTCATTTCTCTTGTTAAAATCTTGTTGTGTGTGTTACACTGATCATTGGGATCTCTTTACTTTTGAAAATGAGCCAGAAATGAGTGTGTAATGCTGTTCTGAAAGTTTGACCTAAAAATTTCATTGCTTCGATTCTTGTTTGTGTGTGAGTTTAAATGTGATTTGATGCTGGATTCGTGCTTAGGGTAGTTAGTAGATGATTTCTGGAGAGTTAGAGCTTCTAAAATGGCCTAGGGAGAGAGATTGATTCTGGGGATGGCCGGAGAAGACGACCGGAACACTGTTCCGGTCGCCTGATTGTAATTAACGGCAAGGTTAGGGTTTTAAGCATTAATTAGCAAGTTTGAATTTGGACCGTGAGATGTGGCGGGGAGTCAATTCGCGCGCAGGCAGTTTCAAATCTGGACCCTAGGATTTGAATACTTTTCATTAAATCAGATTTAATTCATTTATTTTCTTTTATTTTTCAATTGTCTTGCATATTTAATTTAAAATAGTTAAAAATTCTTAAAAAATTATGAAACTTTTTCTTTAAGGTTTTATTAATTTTTAAGACCCAAAAATATTTTTATTTTATTTTTTATCATTAAAAAAGTATTTTTAAATATTTAAAAGATTATTTTTAATTGATTAATGAGAATTAATTAATTAAAAATACTTTTAGGTATTTAAAAATTACAAAAAAATTCATGACATGTTCTAAGACATTTAGAAACATTGTCCAACCTTCAAACCAAATTTCTTTTTTGATCTTGATGCATTTTAAGAATTTTTCATTGAATTAAATCATATTTTGTGCATTATTTTGATCATAAGTTCAAAAATTCATTTCTGCCTATTGGTGAAGGTTGAGACATTGATTCTTTTTGCTTTGTCTTGTGTTTGGCATGTAGTTTCTAGGGTAAAAAGGCCATGAATTTTTCTTGCATTTTCAAATTGTTTGGCATTTGTTTTGTTAAGAACCCTAAAAAACCCTAATAACTTGCAAAATTCATATCTTGAGTTTGGTTGAGAGTTGAGAGTTCCCCTTTGGGCAGTGGTTCATTATAGGTTTAGGGTTTCTTTGGATGTCATTTTCCATTTTTTATCTTAGGGTTTTGTTTCTGTTTTGGATTTTTGTTTGATGTTTGATCCATGAACCCTAATTTGGGCTTTCTCTTGCATCCTTCTTGCATTCTCTTGCATAACATGACTTGTCTTTGCATTTTGTACATGTTTATGATTCATTTGACATATTAAGACATATAGGAAACATGTTTGATCATTGCATTGCATATTTGCCATGTCATTTGTCTTGTATGCTTCATAACTTTTCATGCTTGTTCATGCTCCTTAACTTGTATCATTTGCATTCATGATCTTGTATGAACATCCCCATGCCTTGCCTCATGTTTGCAGCACCTCATAACATCATAATCATCATCAACATGCTTCTGGTTTTGCTTAGCATCACATCATTTCATCTCATCTTGCATTGCATTGCATTTTCTTTCTAACATTGCAGGTGGTAAGTAAACTTGAGAAGTGGATTTGCCTTCACTTCTCATACCTTTTCTTTTCATCTCTCTTGCATCCATTACTGCATTTCTATTTGTGTTTGAGTTTGAGCTTGCTCATTCTTGCTTCTCCCACTTTCTTTCTTCAAGTGACTTGACTTCTTGAATGAAGCAAGTCACTTTGCTTCTCTTGATCCTGTTCATCTGCTTCCTGGTGTTTCCTCTGAAGATTGTTCTTGCAAACCTCACAAACCTTAGGATCATCCAAGCATGATAATGAATTAGGGTTTTGATTAGTCTCCCCATTAGTTCTACCTTTGTGTCCCTCTTTGAGTCTTCTCTTCTCACCTCATAATCAGAGACTAAACCCTAAAGGCTTTAAGACTTTGTGATTAAGCTTATGCCTGCATCCTTCTCTTAGGATGGAGTGTATAACTTTAATCCTAAGTATTAAACCCTTAAGGTGTTTAAATCTCTTAATTAATCCATCTAATAATCATCAAGACATCACACTTGTAACTTGGGCCTTGCATCAGGGTTCTAATTCTTCCTTAAGTGGTTAAGAAGGACTAACCCTAGTGTTAATGGACAAGTCCCCCTCAAGTTGTCTTACAAATCATAAAAATTCACTTCATCATCATATCATTAACTAAAATCCACTCAATAAAGGCTTGTTTTGTCATGGGTTTAATCCCTAATCATGGATTAAGTTGAGGAGTCTTCCTCAGCTTAAACATTCTCATCTATTATCCTTCTTTTAGGATAGTGTAATGGGTCTGTTTAATCCTTGATTATGGCTTAACCTCATTACTCAACACTAAACAAAATCACAAAAACATCTAAATAATCACAAGTAGGTTAATGATCTTAATCCTGCATCAAAGGTGATTAAGTGTGAGAATCTGACTTCACACTTAAGGTATTCTCATTACCCCTAATCAGAGGGAAGATGTGATGAGTTTACTAACCCATTGGTTTAGACTTAAGCTCATTATCCTATGACAAACTCCAAAAAGAAATAAAAGACTGAAAACTCAAAAAACAAACAATAATCGTCTCCTTCGGGATTCTTTTCTCATCACCTTCACTCACAATCGAGAACTTGCTTCTTCCGTCTAATGCAAGACAGTTCGCATCTGTGCCAGACAGGTCATACACTTGAGCATAGACAAGCAAGCAGTTCACCAGTCAATTCACCTTTCAGTCCCTTTGGGTCGAACTACGGTGTTCTGACTTCCTCATTGCACGAGAGGATACGTAGGCATAACTTAACAGTTATCGAACAAAAGTCTCTGTACATTCCCCCTCTTTCCAGCTTCATTCTTTAGCCTCATTATCATGAGCATCTCACCTTTGTTCCTACACTGACACTGTATAAATCACATTTCACACTTCTTTTACACTGACACCTGTACATTCTTTTCCAGCTATTTTATACACATATTGCACTGACACTACCCCTTTAAAGCACAAATCTTCTAAGCGTGGATCCCGTCGAGTACGACGGACAATCTGGGTGCTAATACCTTCCCAGGTTGTAACCAACCCCCTTTCTCAGTCTCTCTGGTTCGCAACCGTCTTATCCGTATCTTTTTCTAGGCCTATGCAGCATTGCCTTTCCTCCGGGATAAAAATGCCTAGCTGGCGACTCTTTTCATCTCCAGTGAGTTCACGGCTGTGTGTTCTCACTGTTCCCTTCGCCGACCGTTCGCGTCTGTACCTTCATCTGAACCATTTTCATTTGTCGGGAGCGACAGCTTGGCGACTCTGCTGGGGAGCCTTATACTGCAACCAGGGCTTCTGGTTCTTTTTGTGGGTTCCTCCTAGCGCTTGTTTGATTTGTGTTTATTGGGGTGTTATGTGCTTGTTTGTGCTTGTATTTATTTGTTTTTATTTTTTATGTACAGTTACTTTACTGCTTTCTTTACTGCATTTATATATCATACTGTCATTGTTGCTGGCTGGATCTGGTTTCTTGTTTTGGTGGGTGGGTGTTCCATTGAGAGTTAAGGTCCTATACCTGGGACCTGAGTGACACCTAGGCTAGAGTGAATCATATTCTTTCCCATTCCATTTCGGTCTGGTGCGGGAATATGAAACACGGTTCAGATATGGGTTTCTTCTTGAGAACTCTGTGTTGCGGATTTCCTGCAATGCTAGGGCTATCTGGGAAGCCTGCTAAGTCTGGATGACCTTTTAGTATTGACCTTCAGAAACTGAGGTGAATTAGAGGAGGAATTGTTATGGTTATTGTAAACACTGTACCTCCGGGTTAGAAGTGTTTACACTTCTCATAACTGATCCAAGTCTGAGGATCCTTGTTCTAGATCATCACCTGTGAGGGGGTTGGGCTGTTTACAGGTTTGCAGGTACCTTGACCTCAGAATACCCTGTTACTTTGACTTTGTTAAGAATACTCCATGTTGGACAGTTCTTGTGATTCTAAAACCCTGGATTTGTGGCTCTTTATTTGAGTCCCCCACCTTGGTTACTGGATTTATAGACCTCCATCTGGAATTCTTGAACACACATGGATCTATACCAAGGCAGTGAATCAGATCCAGCTCAGTCACAAACCCCTGCATATCATTTGCATACATACTCATTGCATCATATTAACATGTGCTTATTTGTGTTTCAGGGTATCCATATTCATCTTTGGTTTTGGTTTTGACCCCATCTGCATCATTGACCTATCTCCACCAGCACTTGCTCCAGCCTGTCAGCCATACTTCAGTTACTTGCACTAGCCAGACAGTGGCCCACTCCTCAGCATCTTCATCAGCACTTATCCTACTCAGTCTCAACATCATGGCTCCAAAGAAAAGCAACATCACTTATCATTTCTTCCAACCAGACTTATCAGACATCAGGAGGATCCAAACCCTGATCACCCCAGATCACATTCCTTTGTTCAGAGAGCATTATGGGGATATACTTGACTTGGTCATGGATCTGGACCCTTCACAGAGGAGCCTCATCCACACCTGCATTCAGTTCTATGACCCCCCATTGAGATGTTTCACCTTTCAAGACTTTCAGTTGGGTCCTCTTTTGGAAGAATACTCATCTTTGATTGGGTTGCCTATCAAGAGAGAAATCCCTTTCAACCCTGAAATGGTCTTTCCCAGCAATGGAGAGATAGCAAAAGCTTTGCACCTGGAACCTGCTTTGATTGAGCAGCATATGACCTCCAAAGCTGGGATCCCTGGTTTTCATCTGGACTTCTTAATTTCTCAAGCTAGTCTGAAAGCCTCTCTAGGAGAGTGGAAAGCTGTTTGTGCTCTGTTGGCCTTAAGTGTATATGGAATTGTATTGTTTGCAGATGAGCCTCGATTCATTAGCAAAAATGCAATCCATTTGTTCATCCTGAAGAACCCAGTGCCAACTTTACTGGGTGATCTCTATTACTCAGTCCATCAGAGAAATGAGAAGCAGAGGGGAAGATTAGTGAGGATTTGTGCTCCATTATTCCATGCTTGGCTTCTCAGGCATCTACCCAGGACAGATGCATTTCTAAATCCTCATCAGCAAAGCAACTGGGCTAAGAGGCTCACTACTCTCACTTCAGCAGATATCAGATGGTGTACTCAGAGCACCAAGGGCAGAGATATGATCACCAGCTGTGGGAACTTTCCCAATGTTCCCTTAATAGGAGTTAAAGGAAGTATCAATTACAACCCTCTGCTGTTCAGGAGGCAATTAGGCTATGCACTGGTCCATACTCCCAGGGAACAAGACTTGGTTGAGACCCTCTACTGTGAGAACAAGATTAGTCTGGCAACTGTTAGGCAGGCTGTTTGGGCCTGGGATCATGTTCAAACCAAGGGAATCACCATTCTGGGGAAGTGCAATAATGTGGCATCAGTCCAATATTATGAGTGGTCCCATGCTAGGGCCCAATTCTCTGGAATGCCCTTTACCATAGAAGACATGCCTGAGTCATCTTCAGCACCACCCCCTGCCACTATCAGTTTGGAAGAGTTTGAAAGCTTGAAGGAAAGAAATGAGAAGTTAACCCAAGCCTTGCAGAAGACCCTCAGAGAGAGGAGTGAAGGTGTGAGGGAGATTGAGAGATTGGAGAAGTTGAGGGTGGAACACTTGACCAAGATTGAGAAGTCTGGAGAATACATCAACAAGTCCAAAGCTGGTGAGCAGATTCTGAAGAATGCTTGTAAGGAAGCCCAGTTTCAGAGAGCAAGGACAGACTTGTATTTGAAAGAGAGTCAGGCCAGGTGGGTCCGGATCACTGAGGCCCGTACTCTAGAAGACAAGAGAGTTCAGGACAAGATGGAGCAGATGGAAAAAGCCTTGGCAGCAGCCCAGGAGGAAATATCAGAACTAAAGATCAAAGCTGGGGTGAAGAAGTCCAAAGACCAAAGTCAGAACAAGAAGTTGACTGCAGCTGTTGCAACAAGAAACCTTCTCATCAGGAACCTCATGGAGCATCCGGCTGATCCTGTGACCGAAGCACTTCTTAAGGAAGTTCGTGAGGATGAGTTTGGCCTTGGAGTTTGATCATTTGCTTGTTGTTATTCCTATTCCATGTACTTTTGTTTTTTGTGATGTATTTTGACCCCTTAGAGGGCTGATGTTGTAAAATGAACAAGATGTATTATTTCACCTTCTGTAATATATCTGTGTTGGTTTCCATCTGAGTTCACTTCAAAAGCAACTTCAACAGCATCATCTTCAAGGGTCTGGAAGGGTCAAAACTGAAGACCAAACCGGATACCTTGAGAACAAATAAGCATAACTGCATTGCATGCTAACCCTTTTGTTTGTTTTGTAGGTTTTTGTTTTGTTGTTGCTAACCTCTGTTGTGATATTCAGGAATTATTGCTCGCCGCCGGGTATTTCCTCTCAACAGGCCTCACAGGTACCCAACTAGAAACAACCTTCCGGGAATCCAGATGGATCAGATGCAGCAGGACCTTACGGAGGTCAGAAACCAGATGGCCAACGAAAGGTTGGAGATGAGAACTCAGATAACACAATTCATGGAAGTGATGAACAATTTAGCTCAAAGCCAGGAGAGGCTCAGAACTTTGGTAGAAGGGAGGAATCAAGAGGAGCCCCATGTGGGAACTGCTGGCACAAGTAACAATGAAAGGGTGCAACCACATGTTAACCCCCCTGTGTTTGGCCCACATCTACATCCTGAGATTAACATTCCTGCAAATGTTCAAGGAACAGCCACTGCAGCCAGAGTACTTCAAGAAGATCCTCAGGAGGACCAGTATACAGTAATGGGTGCCGGAGAGGAAACATATGATAGACGATTGGAAGAGATAGCTGAGAAGTTGAGGTCCTTAGAATCTCAAAATTCTTTGGGTTTCGACGTCATGGACATGGGCTTGGTAGAAGGGGTCAGGATCCCCCATAAGTTCAAGCCTCCTTGCTTCGAAAAGTATAATGGGACTTCATGCCCCCGGACTCATTTGCAATCATTTCTGGGAAGGCTGAAGGCCTATACAATGGATGAGAAACTTTGGATGTTTTACTTCGAAGATAGCTTGACTGGAGCTTCTAGGGAATGGTATTCCCATTTGACAAGAGCAACTATAAGATGCTGGAAGGACCTGGCAGAAGCCTTCATCAGACAGTATCAGTATAATCTAGATATGGCACCCAACAGGACCCTCCTAATGGGAATGTCACAGTCTTCGAGGGAGAGTTTCCGAGAGTATGCCCAAAGGTGGAGGCAACTGGCTGCTGCTGTTCAACCACCAATGTCTGAGAGAGAAATGGCAGACATGTTTATGAACACTCTTCAGGGAACGTATATTGACAGGTTGGCTGCTTTCTCTTCCACCAGCTTCGCAGATGTTGTCATAGCTGGGGAGAGAATTGAAAGCCTGTTAAAAATGGGAAAGATCTCAGACAACGGTGCAAGCTCGTCCAGTGGTACAAGAAAGCCTTTTGCAGGCCCGAGAAGAACTGGCGAGACCAATGCCATTCACACCAACAGGGGTAGGCCCCAATATGCTCAGAGGTCAATAGCAGCAGTCACTATCCCTGCTCCAGCTCATCCTCAGCCAGTCTATCAACCTCCTCAACAAAACTTCCAACAACAACCTCAGTATCAGCAGAATCAGTATCCTCCAAGAAACTTCAACAACAACAACTCCAACAACAACAATCAACAGAGGCCATTCCAACAGAGGCCATCTCAAGCTAACAGAGTGATCGACCCGATCCCAATGCCGTATGCTGCCTTGCTGCCACAACTTCTGAAACTCAACCTAGTTGAGCTAAGAACATTGGCGCCTCCGGATCCCAACAGTCTACCAAGGAACTATGACTCCAATGCTAGGTGTGCTTTCCATTCAAACGCACCTGGTCACAGTACAGAAAAATGCAGGGCTCTGCATATGAAGGTACAAGACTTGGTAGATTCCAAGGCTCTGAATTTTGCACCTCCGCCCAATGTCAATAAAAACCCTATGCCAAACCATGGTGGTCCCCGAATTAATGCTATTGAAGAAGACCAACCGTCTTATTTGATAACTAGTGTGGGTCAGATCAGGACACCATTGGTGGAAATCAAAGCTCAACTCCGTGAAAACCAAATATTTCCGGGGTGTGAACTAGGGTGTCCCTACTGCAATATCTCATGGAATGGGTGTGAGGACTTGAGGAATGGCATTGACAGCCTTATTCAGAGTGGCCTACTACAGATCACTACATCATTCCCGACAAATCCGACAACTTCATCAACAACGATTTCAGATCCTCCTACAACTGCAGCAACTATTGTTCCCGACAATTCATCAGCAACATCAACAAGTACTTCACCTGTCCTCCCAAATGATCAGTTTTCAACAGTTCCTCCTGCTACGACTTCAGCTTCATTCCATTTCGACTCTCCATCAGCAACAACAACAGTCCTTCCAACAGAACCTCCTACAACACCAGCAATCAATCATGAAGATGTCTCTACTGTTACCATATTCTATGATCCTGAAAATAATTCCGCCTACCATTCAGAAGGTGCTGCTCCCACTAGAGCACCAGTTACAATCTTTTATGATCCACAAACGATAACAGTCCCTTCAGCAGCAGCAATCAGTCCAGTCACTGTCACGGTGCCTGGACCAGTACCATATGAAAGCAATAGGGTCATCCCTTGGCACTATGGCTCTGACGTGTACTGTGAAGGGAAAAGAATCACTCTTGAAACAATAGCACCTACACCACAAATAGATAATGTGGGGGGAGGCGGAGGCTTCACTCGAAGCGGACGTCTCTTTGCTTCACAAGTTCAAAGACCTACAGCCGAAGCGGAAGCTGCTGCCAAGGCAAAAGGAAAAGGCCCGGTGCAGGAAGATCCAGCTGCCAAAGAAGCCCTGAAGACTCCATTTGATCAGGAAGTTGATGAGTTTATGCGGATCATCAAAAAGAGTGATTATAAAGTTGTGGATCAGCTTCACCAGACGCCATCCAAAATCTCCATCCTCTCACTGCTTATGTGCTCCGAAGCCCATCGGAATGCACTACTTAAGGTCCTGCACGCAGCTTACGTGCCTGAGGAGATTACTGTCAACCAATTGGAAACCGTGGTTGGAAATGTTACTGTTAGCAATGGGCTAGGGTTTACCAATTCTGACTTGACAGCGGATGGCCGCAACCACAACAAAGCCTTGCACATAACCCTGGAATGCAAAGGAGCTGTCCTTTCTCATGTGCTGGTAGACACAGGTTCTTCCCTGAATGTCTTACCAAAGAAGGCTCTGGTGAAGCTTGAATATGATGGATTGGCATTGAGACCCAGCAACCTGGTAGTAAGAGCCTTTGATGGTTCTAAGAGATCGGTTCTGGGAGAGATTGAGCTGCCTGTGACAATTGGCCCGCAGACCTTTAAAACTATCTTTTATGTGATGGACATTCAGCCCGCCTACAGCTGTTTGTTGGGTAGACCCTGGATTCACGCCGCCGGCGCAATAACGTCTACCCTTCACCAAAAGTTAAAATTTGAGTGGGAAGGCCAAGTTGTCACAATCTGTGGAGAGGAGGACATTTTTGTCAGCCACCTGGCAACCTACAAATACATTGAGATGGATGGAGAGATCCATGAAACAATGAGCCAAGGTTTTGAAGCCTTGAACGTCAATGAAGCATCTGCTGTGTCAGGTATCTCCATGTCATCTTACCAACAAGCCCGGAAGGTTGTTGAAGAAGGAACTGCCCTAGGCTGGGGCAAGGTATTAGCTGTGGAGGAGAAGAAGGACAGGTTTGGGTTGGGTTACAAACCAACTCAACATCAAGCAAAGGCTGCTGCAGAGCCTGGTTTTGTCAGTGGGGGGATGCTTACCCCCGATGCTATCAACTGTCTGGAAGACGAGCTGGAAGAGGAGCGCAATCTGGAGATTTGGATCCGTCCAAAGATCCCGGGGAGCAGTATCTCGAACTGGTCTTCCCAGGA
Source organism: Lathyrus aphaca (assembly GCA_963966055.1). Taxonomy (NCBI): domain Eukaryota; kingdom Viridiplantae; phylum Streptophyta; class Magnoliopsida; order Fabales; family Fabaceae; genus Lathyrus; species Lathyrus aphaca. Next base: position 508,127,921 of record OZ014520.1, read on the forward strand.
AATTATAAGAGTTACTCAATCAGAGTAATTATTATTTCCTGTATTTTTTATAAGCATGCATCAAAGTCTTGCATCTTGCCCAAGATGACAAGACTCATTTTGTAATCAGGGCCATCTGTACTTTTGTGCAAACAAGATCAAATTAATGAAGTATCAGACAATCTTTTGCAAACAAGTCTTTTTCTTTTATGCTCACTGTTTTTCCATTTTTCTTTTTGTACAAAAATAAATGGCGGTGTTTTCAAAATGATAACTTCATTTCACTTTTTCTAAAGCAAGATTAAAATCAATCACTAAAATGAACGAACTTAACCCTTGCAGAGAGTGCCTTCCTGACAGCACCGACAACAGCACGGCTATGACATCGTATGACTTTGACAATCCAATCAATCAAGCTGATGAAGGGGTTGATGAAGAATATGAGCTTCCTGAAGAGCTAGCCAGGTTGTTAAGACAGGAGGAAAAGGTTATTACTCCTCACCAGGAGGAGATTGAAGTGATTAATCTTGGTACAGACGAAGGCGTGAAAGAGGTTAAAATCGGGGCCTGCCTGCAAGACTCAGTGAAGAGACAACTGATAGATCTGCTTCAAGAGTATGTTGATGTGTTTGCTTGGTCGTACCAAGACATGCCAGGGTTGGCTACCGACATTGTGGTGCACAAGCTGCCTTTGAGAGAAGAATGCCCGCCAGTCAAACAGAAGTTGCGCCGAACTCGCCCAGACATGGCTATGAAAATCAAGGAAGAGGTACAAAAGCAATGGGACGCCGGGTTCCTTGCTGTGACTAGCTACCCACCGTTGGTTGCTAATATAGTACCTGTGCCTAAGAAGGATGGCAAAGTAAGAATGTGTGTTGACTACCGGGATCTGAACAGAGCCAGCCCGAAAGATGACTTCCCATTACCTCACATTGACGTATTGGTGGATAACACGGCTCAGTTCTCGGTATTCTCCTTCATGGATGGATTTTCAGGATATAATCAGATCAAGATGTCACCTGAAGACATGGAGAAGACAACATTCATTACACCTTGGGGCACGTTCTGTTACAAAGTGATGCCATTCGGACTGAAGAATGCTGGTGCCACATATCAACGGGCTATGGTGACATTATTCCACGATATGATCCACAAAGAAATAGAATGTTATGTGGATGATATGATCGCCAAGTCCCTTACAGAGGAAGATCACCTGGTAAATCTGCTCAAGTTATTCAAGCGTCTGAGGAAATACCAATTGAAGCTGAACCCCAACAAATGCACATTCGGGGTGAGATCTGGTAAGCTGCTGGGCTTTATTGTAAGCGAGAAAGGGATTGAAGTTGACCCTGATAAAGTCAAAGCCATCCAAGAGATGCCTGCACCTAAAACTGAGAAAGAAGTTCGAGGGTTCTTAGGTCGATTGAACTACATCTCACGGTTCATATCTCACCTTACAGCAACCTGTGAACCTTTGTTTAAGCTGCTAAGAAAGGAACAAACGGTCAGGTGGAACGAAGATTGCCAGAAGGCTTTTGACAAGATCAAGGAGTATTTACAAGAACCTCCAATCCTTATGCCTCCAGTTGAAGGAAGACCTCTGATAATGTACTTGACAGTTTTAGAAGAGTCAATGGGGTGTGTACTAGGTCAGCATGACGAGTCTGGTCGAAAAGAGTATGCAATATACTACCTAAGCAAAAAGTTTACCGACTGTGAACAGCGTTATTCACTGCTCGAGAAAACTTGCTGTGCTTTAGCGTGGGCTGCTCGCCGACTGAGACAGTATATGTTGACCCACACTACCTTATTAATCTCAAAAATGGATCCAGTCAAGTACATATTTGAGAAGCCAGCTCTTACCGGACGGGTTGCAAGATGGCAGATGATTCTCACAGAATACGACATACAGTACACATCTCAGAAAGCCATCAAGGGCAGTGTACTATCTGAATATCTTGCTGAGCAACCCATTGATGACTACCAGCCTATGAGATTTGACTTCCCTGATGAAGACATCATGTTCATTAAATCAAAAGATCACGAGGAGCCTATTCACACCGAAGGGCCTGACCCGGAGGAAGAATGGACTATGATGTTTGATGGGGCTGTTAACATGAATGGTCGTGGTGTTGGTGCAGTACTCATTACACCTAAAGGAGTTCACATGCCTTTTTCGGCAAAACTCACTTTCAACTGCACTAACAACGAAGCTGAATACGAAGCTTGCATTATGGGTCTTGAGGAAGCCATTGACCTCAGGATCAAGACATTGACTGTATTCGGAGATTCAGCTTTGGTAGTCAATCAAACCAACGGGAAATGGTACACCCACCAGGATCATCTGATACCTTACAGGGATTATACAAGAAGGTTATTGACTTTCTTCACAACAGTCAAGCTTGAGTATATCCCTCGGGACGAGAATCAGTTTGCAGATGCTCTTGCCACCATTTCATCCATGATCAAAGTTCAAACGGCTAACTTTGTACCTCGGATTTCAGTGTCAAGACTTGATAGACCGGCATATGTATTTGCAGCAGATGTTGTCAAGGACGATAAGCCTTGGTTCCATGACATTAAGTGCTTCTTGGAGGATCAGACATACCCACCTGGGGCATCTTCCAATGATAAGAAGACTTTGAGAAGGCTTGCTGGTAGTTTCTTCCTGAATGCTGATGGGTCTTTATACAAGAGGAACTTTGACATGGTACTCCTCAGATGTGTTGACAAGACGGAAGCAGATTTGTTGATGCATGAAGTGCACGAAGGATCTTTTGGTACCCATGCCGGAGGGCATGCCATGGCTAAGAAGTTGTTGAGATCAGGCTATTACTGGATCACAATGGATGCAGACTGTTGTGCTTACGCCAGAAAATGCCACAAATGCCAAATCTATGCAGATAAAGTGCATGTATCTCCCAATCCTTTGAACATCATGTCTTCACCCTGGCCCTTTGCTATGTGGGGCATTGATATGATTGGCAAGATTGAGCCAACTGCTTCCAATGGTCACAGATTCATCCTGGTCGCCATTGACTATTTCACCAAGTGGGTTGAAGCAGCCTCATATGCAAATGTTACAAGACAAGTGGTAGCCAGATTTCTGAAGAGAGATATCATCTGTCGATACGGAGTTCCCGAGCGAATCATTACTGATAATGGTTCCAATCTAAATAACAAGATGATGGCAGAACTGTGCCGGGACTTCAAGATCCAACATCACAATTCTTCTCCTTACAGGCCAAAGATGAATGGTGCTGTTGAGGCGGCAAATAAGAATATCAAGAAGATTGTGCAGAAGATGGTAATCACATGCAAAGACTGGCATGAAATGCTACCGTTTGCCTTGCATGGGTACCGCACATCAATCAGAACGTCCACTGGGGCAACACCGTATCAACTTGTGTATGGTATGGAGGCAGTCCTACCTGTTGAAGTTGAATTACCCTCTCTACGGGTATTAATGGATGTTAAACTGAGTGAAGCAGAATGGGTTCGGTCCCGATACGAACAACTGAGTCTGATCGAAGAAAAAAGATTGGCTGCAATTTGTCATGGGCAGCTATATCAGAAGAGAATGAAGAAAGCCTTCGATCAGAAAGTCAGGCACCGAGAATACCAAGTGGGAGATCTTGTGCTGAAAAGAATCCTCCCTCCTCATACAGACTACAGGGGCAAATGGACTCCAAATTATGAAGGACCATTCGTTGTAAAGAAAGTTTTCTCTGGTGGAGCACTGATGCTCAGTACCATGGATGGTGAAGATTTCCCGTCCCCTGTGAATTCAGATGCAGTTAAAAAATACTTCGCATAAAATGACCCGCTGGACATAAAAACAGAATGTAAGTCCAGGCAAAAATAGGGCATCCCGGCGAGTCAAAAACAGAATAAAAGACTCGGGCAAAAATAAGGGAAATAAATAAATAAATAAAAATGTACACCCGCTGAGTTGAAAAGCCGCATTGGACAGCTCAGGCAAAAATGGGTATCCCGATGGATTGAAAACCCGAAAGGGCGATCCATGCAAAATAAGGGAATAAGCGAACAACTGCATTTTGAATTCGTCTGTATCACCTACAACTTGGTAAGCTTCCAAAGGATCAAGCCTCAATCAGAATCAACTCTCTCCAGAAAGCGAGACGAGAAGAACGTCATTGTCATACGAGTCATAGCAGAAGAGGAAGCTCCTTAAAGCGTCGTCAACACCGCCAGTGCTTTATTTCTCAATTTGTAGCAATCTCCTCATTTCAGGAGATATGTTTCTTTGACTGTATCGTGCCAATTCAGGGCACATGAATTAATAAAATCAGATTTTCAGTCATGTTTCGTCTTTTACATTTATGTTTTGCAAAGAGTTGTCTGATATCTCTACAAATACAATTGCATAAGTACAGATGCCTTTCTCTAAAAATAAAAACACATGCTTACAGGGAATGCGATTATTCTCGAAAGTACTTAACTCCTATGACGGAATCCAGTAAGGGATACCTCGGGACCTTTTGTACGTTTCCTTATCTTTGCAGGATTGCAGGTATCCAGAACGTAACTTGGGGCATGCAAGGTACCTCCCAGCAAGCTGGCAAATCAACAAAAGATATCAGCATCCGAGATGCTCTATCCCCAGCTGAGTAGCTCCCCATCGCCTTCCCCAGCAAAGTTGCCGAACCAACTAACAGGCTTAACACTCCGGATGCTTTCTCCCCAGCCGAGTTGCCTCTCATTACTCTCCCCAGCTGAGTTATCAACAGCATTCCCCAGCTGTAGTGCCAACCATTCTTCCTCAGCAGATGCAGAAATCAGGGAATCATCTCCCCACACCTTCCCCAGCCTCTATTCAGAAGAGCAACGCATGAAGAGATCACAACAGAGTGAAGAAAGCTTCTGCAAACCCCAGCTGGGTCCCGTATTATCAAGGTTATGTCAACCAGTGACATATATCCCCGAGCAGATACATCATTAGATCTACCAGTGATCTCATCCCCAGCTGGGACGTCCATTTCAAGCAGATCGACCAGAGATATTCGCAGCAATGGGATCCGAATCCCGGATCTGCGCCTCTTTGCATAATCATAGCATTCACATCATATTCACCCTCAGAGCGTAGCATTCCGTCTAATACGGAGCATTACGGCAAAAAATCAAATACATAGCATAATCATGAGTCATGTTGTGAATTAACACTTGTGAATAATAACCGTTCACCATCATTGTACAGAAAAACTCCCACCAGAGTCCCAGCAAAAAACGGTTGCCTCATATTCACAAACACCAGTATATACACCCTTTGGCACCCGTCCGTGTCATTTTTCCCCAGTAAGGTCGCCTGAACCTTCTCTACAAACAAATCACCCTCATTACAGATACGTCCTGACACCCGTGTCAAATCACCAGCAGAAAGCCAAAGACATCCCCTTTGCACTCTCATATACTTGTATATACACCCTTTTTGACACCCGTCCGTGTCATATCCCCAGCGCAGTCGCCTAGACTTTGTATAGCAGATACTTGTTCATATTATACTTTTCTCTCTTGACACTCGTCCGTGTCACTCTCCCCAGCAGTTAAAACACTCATCTATACAATACAACACTTACTACTCATGGTACACTTACACAGATACTCGTCCGTATCTCGTATACATCATCACTCATATCCCCACAGATTCGGCAGTAGTCCTTGTTCTTTGTTAACCAGTTGGTACTCGTCCGTACCATCATCTCAGAACATTGCGTCTAGTGTTTGTTTCTACTTGATACTCGTCTGTATCATAGTCTTAGGGATGCTCGTCCGCATCTTTAATCCGTACACCATGTCAAACACTTGTGCCTTCCTGAATATAGATACTCGCCTGTGTCTGTTATTCCCCAGAAGAATTCTTTCAGATGCAACACTCGTCCGTGTTCTTTGTTAACCAGTTGATACTCGTCCGTATCATCATCTCTGAACGTGTGTCAGTTTGTTTCTACATGATACTCGTCCGTATCATAGTCTTAAGGATGCTCGTCCGCATCTTTAATCTATACACAATACCAAACACTTATACCTTTTGTTTCTTGGATGTAAACGCTCGTCCGTGTTTACATTATCCCCAGTAGATCACCAACAAATTTTCTTTTTATCTAACACTCGTCCTGTGTTATGATACCTTTGAGAGCAGCCGTACCCTGCTGAGTGGTCGTCCTCCACTTCTTGATGGTCGTCCTCCATCATGCTCACCCGATGGCCGTCCCCATCGTTGATTTTAGCAGCCGTCCCCTGCTAGGTGGTCGTCCTCCACCTTTTGATGATCGTCCTTCATCAACTTTATCCAATGGCCGTCCCCATTGTTGATTTTTGGTTATCTGACATTCGTCCTATGTCATGATAAACCCTGAGAGCAGCCGTCCCCTGCTGAGTGGTCGTCCTCCACTTCTTGATGGTCGTCCTCCATCATGCTCGTCCGATGGCCGTCCCCATCGTTGACCTTTTCTATCCGATGGCCGTCCCCATCGTTGATATTTTCGGCAGCCGTACCCTGCCAGGTGGTCGTCCTCCACCTTTGATGGCCGTCCCCATCATATTTCTTTTATTCCCAACAGAGCAGCCGTCCCCTGCTAGGTGATCGTCCTTCACCTTTGATGGCCGTACCCCATCATCTGTTTATTTCATTTATTCTTTAACCCGATGGCCGTCCCCGTCGTGGTCCCTTTTCCTTTTTAGCCCGATGGCCGTCCCCATCGTTGGTTACTTTACCTTTATGAACTTGATGGCCGTCCCCGTCATGTTTCATTAACCCCCAGAGAACTTGGCAGTTCTATCTTGATGGCCGTCCCCATCATAATATCCTATTTTCCCCAGCTAGGCGGCCGTCCCCGTCTTAGCTTTACCTTTTATCCCCAGCATGCCGGCCGTCCCCGTCATTGCTTTATTTCCTGCACTTTACCAGCATGTCGGCCGTCCCCGTCATTGCTCTTTACCCAGCAGTCGTCCTCTGCTCGACGGTCGTCCTCCGTCGCCCATACTTTACAATATACTTTATTTTGCCTTTACAATCTATATCCCTTTTCTTCTTCATTCCGTGAGTGCAAATTTTGGACTGTCTTTGGTATTCAACCACAAGTTACCTTGTTTGCCTGTTAAGCCGTCGCTTACATCCTGCACAGCTAACTCATGTTTGAATAGGGGCAGCTGTAAACACCCCAAATTTGCCCTCACCCATTCACACCATGGCTTGTGATCATTCTCATATGCATAAACACAATCATATCATCTCCCATCTCATTTTTGATTCATTGCATAGCTTTCAAGGCATCTGCACCTAGGGTTTGTGATCTGAGCAATCCCAAAGCATCTTGAGCCATTCCAAAGGCTACCAATCAACTCAAAGTGGTCCATGTGTGTTCTTATATCATATTTCATCTCCTCAAAGTCAAAAATGCAGAGGAATCACAAGAACTAGGGTTTGAGTGGATGCAGAGCCAGGATGAACTGCACAGTTGACCTAAAATTAGGGTTTTGGTTTCAGAGGCCATAACTCCAAATTTTTTGGTCATTCTTGTTTCCATTGATCTCTATATGGTATAGGTAGTATGCATATCAATTATTATGAAGAAATTCCATGGGGAAGTCATCTGATCAAGAGTTGACTTTTCAGACAAGTCAGTGCAAAATCAGGGCATCTGAGGCCCCCAATGACCCAACCAATGGGTGATCTTCATCATTTTGAGTGTATATGATCTTTATTTGATCATGGAAGAAGATGGAAGTTCATAAAAATCAAGAATTTAGGGTTTTTGCAAATGTTGACTTTTTGGGCATAGTTGACTTTTCAAGAATGCATCATTTTAGGTCATTTTTCAAGCCTTGATTCTTGATCCAAAAAGGCTTCAAATGGAAAAACTTTGGTCATGAAAGTTGTAGATCTCATCTTTCCCTTTTCAAAAAGTACAAGAACATGATCAAATTCTTTTTGAATCAAAAGTTATGGTGTGGCAAAGTTAGCAAAAATCATTGATTTTCAAGTTATGCACCAAAGGCAAAAATTGCAAATTCTCCTTCCAAGGCCAATTCAGTCATCATATGGGCTTCTAATGCACTTAACATGATCATGTAACTTCTAAAAGTCAGATTTGAACCAAGGTGCCTCATGTTTCATGGCTTATGCAACAAGATTTTTCCATGTGAACCATAAAGCAAGCAACTTGCAAAAAACTATCATCACATCTCACCCACTTGATTTCTTGGATGCTGAACCAGCCCTAGCTTCTCTCCATGCCATGCTGCGCCAGTCCATGTACTTATGCTAGCCTAGAACCAAGCCCATGCCTCTCTTACAACCAAGTTGACATTTTGCAAAAGTAAACATCCCAATCAATAAAGGGCATGTCAAATCAACTGACCAATGAGAGAGAGTCATGTGGACAATTTGCAAGCAAAACATAAGAAGAAGCAAGGCTGAAACCAACTCATTACACACATACACAAAAACCTACCAAGTTGCAAGTTCCTTCGATTCTCTCTGTCCAGCATACAAACACTCAAGCCAACTTCACCAATCATCTCACCTCACTCCATAGACCACCCAGCAACCAAGAACCAAGCCTGAAACAGCAAGAATCCCCCATTGCCATTCTTCACCTCAGCCTGCATTTTCTATCGAATCTCTCTCCACAAGCCATGAACACTTAAACAAACTCCACCAACAATCTCCACTCACCTCACTGACCAGAAGCCACCCTTTGTTTTGGCCTGAAACACCCTATATCTCAAATACGATTTTCATCCTCCCTTGGTCAGAGCTGCTGCAAACTCACTCAGGAGGTTGTTTAAACTCCAGCTAAGCATCCAAAGCTTCAAAGGTGGACCATTGGGACCAGACTGAGCCAAAGAATCATCCAAAGAGCTCCTGAATCAAGAGCTCCATCTCAGGTGACACCATGAACTTTTTTCCCAGAACTCATTTCTCTTGTTAAAATCTTGTTGTGTGTGTTACACTGATCATTGGGATCTCTTTACTTTTGAAAATGAGCCAGAAATGAGTGTGTAATGCTGTTCTGAAAGTTTGACCTAAAAATTTCATTGCTTCGATTCTTGTTTGTGTGTGAGTTTAAATGTGATTTGATGCTGGATTCGTGCTTAGGGTAGTTAGTAGATGATTTCTGGAGAGTTAGAGCTTCTAAAATGGCCTAGGGAGAGAGATTGATTCTGGGGATGGCCGGAGAAGACGACCGGAACACTGTTCCGGTCGCCTGATTGTAATTAACGGCAAGGTTAGGGTTTTAAGCATTAATTAGCAAGTTTGAATTTGGACCGTGAGATGTGGCGGGGAGTCAATTCGCGCGCAGGCAGTTTCAAATCTGGACCCTAGGATTTGAATACTTTTCATTAAATCAGATTTAATTCATTTATTTTCTTTTATTTTTCAATTGTCTTGCATATTTAATTTAAAATAGTTAAAAATTCTTAAAAAATTATGAAACTTTTTCTTTAAGGTTTTATTAATTTTTAAGACCCAAAAATATTTTTATTTTATTTTTTATCATTAAAAAAGTATTTTTAAATATTTAAAAGATTATTTTTAATTGATTAATGAGAATTAATTAATTAAAAATACTTTTAGGTATTTAAAAATTACAAAAAAATTCATGACATGTTCTAAGACATTTAGAAACATTGTCCAACCTTCAAACCAAATTTCTTTTTTGATCTTGATGCATTTTAAGAATTTTTCATTGAATTAAATCATATTTTGTGCATTATTTTGATCATAAGTTCAAAAATTCATTTCTGCCTATTGGTGAAGGTTGAGACATTGATTCTTTTTGCTTTGTCTTGTGTTTGGCATGTAGTTTCTAGGGTAAAAAGGCCATGAATTGTTCTTGCATTTTCAAATTGTTTGGCATTTGTTTTGTTAAGAACCCTAAAAAACCCTAATAACTTGCAAAATTCATATCTTGAGTTTGGTTGAGAGTTGAGAGTTCCCCTTTGGGCAGTGGTTCATTATAGGTTTAGGGTTTCTTTGGATGTCATTTTCCATTTTTTATCTTAGGGTTTTGTTTCTGTTTTGGATTTTTGTTTGATGTTTGATCCATGAACCCTAATTTGGGCTTTCTCTTGCATCCTTCTTGCATTCTCTTGCATAACATGACTTGTCTTTGCATTTTGTACATGTTTATGATTCATTTGACATATTAAGACATATAGGAAACATGTTTGATCATTGCATTGCATATTTGCCATGTCATTTGTCTTGTATGCTTCATAACTTTTCATGCTTGTTCATGCTCCTTAACTTGTATCATTTGCATTCATGATCTTGTATGAACATCCCCATGCCTTGCCTCATGTTTGCAGCACCTCATAACATCATAATCATCATCAACATGCTTCTGGTTTTGCTTAGCATCACATCATTTCATCTCATCTTGCATTGCATTGCATTTTCTTTCTAACATTGCAGGTGGTAAGTAAACTTGAGAAGTGGATTTGCCTTCACTTCTCATACCTTTTCTTTTCATCTCTCTTGCATCCATTACTGAATTTCTATTTGTGTTTGAGTTTGAGCTTGCTCATTCTTGCTTCTCCCACTTTCTTTCTTCAAGTGACTTGACTTCTTGAATGAAGCAAGTCACTTTGCTTCTCTTGATCCTGTTCATCTGCTTCCTGGTGTTTCCTCTGAAGATTGTTCTTGCAAACCTCACAAACCTTAGGATCATCCAAGCATGATAATGAATTAGGGTTTTGATTAGTCTCCCCATTAGTTCTACCTTTGTGTCCCTCTTTGAGTCTTCTCTTCTCACCTCATAATCAGAGACTAAACCCTAAAGGCTTTAAGACTTTGTGATTAAGCTTATGCCTGCATCCTTCTCTTAGGATGGAGTGTATAACTTTAATCCTAAGTATTAAACCCTTAAGGTGTTTAAATCTCTTAATTAATCCATCTAATAATCATCAAGACATCACACTTGTAACTTGGGCCTTGCATCAGGGTTCTAATTCTTCCTTAAGTGGTTAAGAAGGACTAACCCTAGTGTTAATGGACAAGTCCCCCTCAAGTTGTCTTACAAATCATAAAAATTCACTTCATCATCATATCATTAACTAAAATCCACTCAATAAAGGCTTGTTTTGTCATGGGTTTAATCCCTAATCATGGATTAAGTTGAGGAGTCTTCCTCAGCTTAAACATTCTCATCTATTATCCTTCTTTTAGGATAGTGTAATGGGTCTGTTTAATCCTTGATTATGGCTTAACCTCATTACTCAACACTAAACAAAATCACAAAAACATCTAAATAATCACAAGTAGGTTAATGATCTTAATCCTGCATCAAAGGTGATTAAGTGTGAGAATCTGACTTCACACTTAAGGTATTCTCATTACCCCTAATCAGAGGGAAGATGTGATGAGTTTACTAACCCATTGGTTTAGACTTAAGCTCATTATCCTATGACAAACTCCAAAAAGAAATAAAAGACTGAAAACTCAAAAAACAAACAATAATCGTCTCCTTCGGGATTCTTTTCTCATCACCTTCACTCACAATCGAGAACTTGCTTCTTCCGTCTAATGCAAGACAGTTCGCATCTGTGCCAGACAGGTCATACACTTGAGCATAGACAAGCAAGCAGTTCACCAGTCAATTCACCTTTCAGTCCCTTTGGGTCGAACTACGGTGTTCTGACTTCCTCATTGCACGAGAGGATACGTAGGCATAACTTAACAGTTATCGAACAAAAGTCTCTGTACATTCCCCCTCTTTCCAGCTTCATTCTTTAGCCTCATTATCATGAGCATCTCACCTTTGTTCCTACACTGACACTGTATAAATCACATTTCACACTTCTTTTACACTGACACCTGTACATTCTTTTCCAGCTATTTTATACACAGATTGCACTGACACTACCCCTTTAAAGCACAAATCTTCTAAGCGTGGATCCCGTCGAGTACGACGGACAATCTGGGTGCTAATACCTTCCCAGGTTGTAACCAACCCCCTTTCTCAGTCTCTCTGGTTCGCAACCGTCTTATCCGTATCTTTTTCTAGGCCTATGCAGCATTGCCTTTCCTCCGGGATAAAAATGCCTAGCTGGCGACTCTTTTCATCTCCAGTGAGTTCACGGCTGTGTGTTCTCACTGTTCCCTTCGCCGACCGTTCGCATCTGTACCTTCATCTGAACCATTTTCATTTGTCGGGAGCGACAACATGTCATCGAACTTAATTGTTTTCATCAAAGTTTCAATTTAAAATCTATAATCGACTCAATTAATCAAATAAATAATTATTTACGAAATAGGGCGTTACATAGTGCATAACATCTTGCCTTCCTGAATAGTTAAATTTCGGTGTCTCTTAGGTTCTTGTGAGGATTTAATTTTTCTGTGCATGTGCCTCTAAAATGTGTATTGGGACAGTTTATGATTGCTTGGATAAGTCCTTAAGGAACAAGGTTGTCTGCTGACTGGGAGAATTTATTTTTCTCTCTGCAGTAGGATGTGGTCTTCAGGAAGAAAGAGCTTGTGTTTGGCTTTTCTACTTTATGATGTCAGACAAGATATCTTGACATTATGTTTTACAGTTCAGCTGCACTATGCTAAATTCATATGCTATGTAATTCAGGTGACGTTTTATGGACTCCATGCTTTAATTCCTCTTTATGAGTACCTCTGATTGGTTATATGGGTGATTCTTCCTTTGAAACAATATTATGTTTTGGGTCAACAAGATTAAAAGGTGTTTTTTTGGATGTGTATGATGTTGAGGAAGTTGGCGCACCAACTTGAGAAGGTCGATAGAAGTATACAATGTCAACCAGGATGTCAGGACATTGTATCAAGTTTTTCCAATCAGAATTATTAAGTGATTCTCTATGGTCAGCATGACAAGGACAATTTTAGTAGTCATCAGTGTTTTAAAAGAAGGATTTTAAAACATGTTTTTTTTTTTGTGCATGCGTGTTTAAGGAAAACAATTTCAATTACATGGGAATTGTCATGGTCAAAGCTTGGAAAGAGAAAAAGAGAAGAAAAAAAATTTCTCTCTCTCTCTCTCTCTATTATGTGGACGATGGACTATTATCAAGGATGATTTCACTTCTTCCAATATTCCTCTCCATGATCAGGTGATACAAGCAAGAAATTATTCCTTTTAAATTCTGAAACTTACTTGCTTTCACCTAGTACCAAGTTGTACTTAAAACATGAGCCAGTCCTCCAAAATTTTTGATACCAAGAAGAGTCATTTAAGGGAAACTGTGAAGGAGAAGAAGGATGAGCTTAATGTTGTAGCATCTTCTAAATCATTAACTAGAGCATCATTGACAAGGAATAAGTTTGTGACAAAGATGAATTCCCTCAAGAAAAGTCATGCTCAGGTACATGACTTTGATGCAGATGGGGATGAAGACTGGGTTAATTTCATTAACTAAGGTGGCAGGAATGGATAGTTGGCTCCAAAGACAAAGGGTTATTTTGGGTTTTGTTGTCTGTTTGATTATGTGTTGGTTGGGCTTGTAATAATTCCCTAACATCATGTGCTTCCTTTTGTTGTTTGTGTTGTTTCCATTGGGGTGTTTTCATTAGAACTATTTTGGTTCCATTGCTACTTTGTGTTTTCATTTTATGTTTACATTTACTCTAATATTTGTAATCTTTTAACTAAAAAGAGGGAGTAAAATGTTTAGGATAAGGAGGTTGTTTGTTGTTTTTTCTGTTGTATTGATGTTATGTCACATGTCTTGACATGATGACCATCATTGTGATAGGACTTTTCTACTACTAAAGGGAAAAGTAGTTTTTTTTTTTTTGTGTGTTGTATGCAACTATTTAGGGGGGTATGATTGTCTGTCATGCCTGCTACTCCTGTTGTACTGTTGCTGCTAATGTGTGTGCATTGATGAATGCAATGATGTGAGACCATATGTTCTGACTTCCTGCCTGATATGGTTAGGAGGAACTTTGGTATTTTATTACTCTAGTGCTCTGAGTAATACATGTAGCTTCTGTTGTATGAGTTTCTAATGTAAGTGGATTTTTCCATATATGTTTCTGATGTGTGAACTTGGAAGGTTCTTGCTTTTGTACCGTGTGCTTTAGGTTTTCCACTTGAGGGGGAGAACTGATATTTTGGGGCAGGGGGCGTTTTGACCTATTTGATTTGTGGTTGCAATGATCTCTGATGTATTTTATGGTTACAGGTTGTACAAACTTTACCTATTTACATGTGCCACATGTTGTATTTGTGGTTTTATTCCACTCTCCAGGTTTATTGCGTAAAAGGTGTTTTAGCCAAAATTTTCCAAAGGGGAGATTGTTGGATCCATGGTTTTAGGATTGGAAACAATTTTTCTAAAACATGGTTCTCAGCGGGATGTTGTGTGTGATGTTGAACATGCCGATAAGTTCACCAGGTGAACAAAAGTCCTAACAGATGTTGCAACATGTTGTACCAGAACATAAGTTATGACTGTTTTAATTCTTGACATATTTGTTTTGATTTTGTGAGATTCCTTTTGGAATCATCTCACTTACTTTCATAGGTCAAGAAGATTTAGTCTGAAACATTTGATTTTATCTCCAACTGTTCATAAGTTCCTTAAATTGGATGTTAAGACAATTTAGGAAAGTTGATGATATGTTCCAAGATTTAAGGAGATTTTTCTGCATGATTGATGCAACCCTTAGTGTGTGGATCAAGAAATATTCGGATGAAGATTTCGAATCCCATAGACTGCTGAGGAGTATTTAAAGAGCTTCTTAGACCTAATGTACTTGTAACTTCCACTTTTGTAAAATAATGGGAAGGTTTTAGAAACTTGGGTTTTAAGAGTCTCTTGTGTGTGACTTTGTAAGTTACCCTTTGTATCTTTTGATACATTGTGGTAGATAGATTATTCTCACTCTAATGATTTTAAGCAATGAGTTGAGTATTATTCTTGATTGAAGCTTTTAAGCAAAACCTAGTATTGTAGTTGGAAGAATGTTCTTCTTTCTTTTTGGTTTCTTGAGGCATAATCACAAGGATCAATGTTTTAAGAACCAGACTGGACTCGTCGGTCGAACCGGGAACCATCCAAGTAACCGGTCTGGTTCAAATGTTAGTTTGCTTATGTCATTGAACCGATACGAACCGGTGTAAACCGGGAAAACCGGAAAACCCGGCGGTTTAATTGCATTTTTTTTAAATTAATTATTTTATTATTTTAATTTTAAAAAAATGATATAAATGAATTAAAATGAAATAAAAAATAAAAAATAAAATAAAGTAATGATATCATTGACAAGTAAACTATTGCGGATGAGGTTGATTTCACTGCAGATTATTTTAATATTAAATAATGAGATCCCAACATTGAAACAATTTTTCCTTCTTTGAACTAAATTTGATACACATTGGAGTTATTTTTTTATAAACTATTTAATTAAATTATGTTACAATTAGACTTTGTAATTTTATACTATTTTGTTATATGTGATACCTTTGTTTAAAATTTGAATTTAGATTATGAACTTGTGAATTTATGATATGATATTTTAAAAAAAAATTTAAGTATTAGTTATATTTGGTAGAGATTGAATCATCTGGTTCGAGCAGTTTTATATTTATATAGTTTTATTATAAAGACCGATCTATTCAACTGAGTTATCCGGTTTAATCCAGTTTGATCATGTCGTTCAATCAGTGACTTGGTGGTTCAACCAATAAACCAATGACTCAGTACCCTCACTGGTTTGATGACCGTTCCGGTTTTTAAAACACTGACTGGGATTGTGACTCTGTTAGGAAGTGAGAGGGGGATCTCATATCTAGATGGTTTCGAGGTAGAATTTGCACAAGATATGGATTAGGCGAGAAATTGTAAACGGGGGAGCTTATCTTTGAACTAATACTACCATAGTGATTTTCCTTCCTGACTTGGATGCCCCCAAATGTAGGTGAGGTTGCACCGAACTGGGTTAACAATTAATTGTGTTATTTATCTTTCTGCATTTAAATTCTCCATAATTTTACAGTTGGATAAAGTATTCTGTCAGTCTGAAGATGTCAAAACATCTGGCATCACTTTGTGTTCTGATGTTGGGATATCAGTATTATCATCATGTGTTGTATGTGCCAAAAAATTTCAAAATCTGGTTTCTTCTAGCCACCTTACCAATGATGAAGTCTCATATATTATGTGCAACATTGCTTATCATGCAAGTAATCTTTCTCATACATGGATTTTTTATTCTGGTGCAAATGATCATGTATGTTCCTCATTACATATATTTGAGCCAATTTTTGTCTTTTCCAACCTCCACTCACTTTAAAGATTACTGTAGAGTTTTGAAATATCTCAAATCATGTCCGACTCGAGGCTTCCTCCTACCTAGAGATTGTTCATTGCAACTACATGGTTATTCTGATGCTGACTGGGCTGGCTGTATTGACACACGCAAAACCATATAAGGTCAATGCTTCTTTCTCTTATCATGACGCATCAAGAAGTAACTAAATGTGTCTCGGTCCTCACCTGAATCCGAGTATCGAGCACTTGTAGTTGTCACATGTGAACTACAATGGCTACTCTACATCATGAAAGATTTGCACATCACCTGCACCAAGACACCACTCATCTATTGTGACAACCAAAGTACCTTTCATATTGCCTCAAATCCTGTTTTTCATGAATGTACAAAATACTTGGAAATCGATTGCCACATCGTTAGAGAAAAGCAACTTCAAGGAGTGCTCAAGCTTCTCCCTGTCAAGTCAAAAGACCAACTTGTAGACATATTCACTAAGTTTCTTCATCCTAACCGTTTCATGATCTATTTGTCAAAATTAAGTTGATCAACATATATCAACCTTCATCTTATGAGGGGATATTGAATCACGCAACACATGCACACGTGGATAATGATAAAGAGACAATCACACACACCAATAACTAGCATGAAATAAGTTAGTCAGTTGTTAGAAGTTAATTACACAATCATGGATACACTTTAGTGTGCTAGGGTGTAGGTTACTTATGGTGCAAGGAACCAATATTTTTGTATAAATAACATGGCTTGTAACTTCTTCTTCCTTTAATAAGAATTCATCTGATCTCTTAACACCCTCCTCTATGTTTTTGAACTTGATGACGGTCTTCATTTCCACTGGTTCAAGTATGTTACCGATTTAGATGACATGTGAATGGTGATGAAGCGTGAGAAAGTTAGAGAGAGTTAGAATTTATAATATTTTTCCTAAATATTGTTTTCGGATGCTCCATTGCATGTATTTCATCATTCTAAATGTATTTAAGATAGTTACTAGTTAGTATTGTCTTAGATTATATAATGATTTGAGCATCATGTAACTTTCTAAAAAGTAGTTATTTTGTTTGGAAAAAAATTCAAATTATTTACAAAATTATTTTTCAATAATGATATGGAAAATATTAAAAGTTAAAAAAATAATAATAAATAGTAAAAAAAAAAAATAACAGATATGAAGATTTTATTGAAACTATAAAATAATTTATAAAGTTTAAAATTGTAGAATAGGCAATATCATTAATTCATTACCTCAACAAAAAAAAAAAGAAAAAAAAATTGGTGTGGTTATATTAACACGCCATACTTAATAATAATAATAATAATAATAATAATAATAATATTAATAATAATAATAAAACGAAAACTTTGACCTTCACGTATTTTACTATAAAATAAATGACATATCTAGTTTTGTATTTTATAGATATACCCAAAGAATTTCTAGTTACACTTCAAATTGACCAAAATACTTTTAATATCTTTTCAATTAAATACTTTTAAATTCTTTCAAATCTTCAATTACAAATGGTTTGTCTTCCTCTTCTCTTTCTCTTCCTTTGCCGCTCTCTCCTTTCATTTTCCTTCCATAGTCTCCCCTCTCTCATTTTAAAACATAAAACCTTAAATAGTTAGTTAAATCTTGTTATTAAGTTTGTTAAAATATGTTATTAAGTAGTTAGTTAAAAATTGTTAATAACTAGTTAGTTAAATTAGTTGAAATTTGATACCAAGTAGTTAGTTGAAATTTGTTATTAAATAGTTAGTTAGGTTAGTTAGTTAGTTAGTTAAAATTTGTTATTAAGTAGTTAGCTAGGTTAGTTAGTTAGTTAGTTAAAAATTGTTAAGTAGTTAGTTTATTAATTACTGACTAACTCTCTAATAACATTTCAATAATAACTAACTAAGCTAAAATTTATGTGGGCAGAGTCTACAAAAATCATTGCATTACACAGAAATACTTGTGTTTGGATTATAAAGCTAAACTAAAACCAAACAAGAAAAAGAAAAGAAGAACAATTCATGGAGTCTTCATGTATGTAATAAAAGTATCTTTCTGGCCATCCACTCCCTTAATGAAGTGTAAACCAGGAGAAGGAGAATCAGTCTTGACTCTTTTCTTTCTATCTTCATCTTTCTTGCATACTTCTACTTCTACTTCTTCTTCTTCTTCTTTATTGCGTACTCTTCTCCTTCAAGTCTTGTTCGAACCCGAAGCCCCACCTTTGATTATTGATTCTATTTGAATGTATTCATCCGGCCCAATCGGTAAAAACCAGTAAGAAACTGCTCCATTTCGTAGTGCATTCACATTTCTTAACTCATGGCCTTTCACAGTAGCATCACACAGTACTACACATAAGAAAATTAACAATTATAATCTAAATATTAAAGAACAAGAATATGTATATATAAATACCTACCAACAACAGGTAGCTTTGCCTCTTTGGTGACAGACTTTACAAATTCATATCTATCAGATTCTGCCATGAATCCATCCATTATAATAAACTGAAATCCCAAGAATTCCTTGTGATTTTGTGGAATACTGGAATGAAAGCTTACTGAAAGATTAAAACAAAATGCAAGTAAGGAACATGTTGACAGAAATGAAAAATATTGATATAGGAAAAAAGATCACCTTCATGATTGAATCCTTTGGCCAAATTCCCAATACTCGTGATAACTCCTATATCAGTCGTGAATACTGCCACATGAATCTTAGATTTCTTGATTTCATTGATAGCTGCCATTGAAGTTATGGAAGTGAGATTAATATCAAGCAATGGTGCTTTTGTGTAAAAACTAGAGAACGTTTGAGTATGAATATAAGGCAGTAGAAGCACTGATATATTTATATACTATCCTAACTTAATTGACTTCAATAATAAACTAAGGGACCAAATATTCACTACGCTACATAGAAACTCTAAAATATCCTTCATCTATTTGGGATTTTAAAATTCACATGCGTTTATACCACAATAAATCACTTCATAACCGAGATCAAAAATTGATTTAGATTTTATTTTCTAGATATACTACGGATTTCAATCTACAAAATTTCAAGCATGAAAACGAATTTGATTGCATGTATGCCTCTTTTCTTCATGTTTTTCATGATCAAAACACCTTATTTTCAAATATCCTACAAAAATCTCTTTCCATTGTCAGTCAAGATTTTTACTTCAAAACAACATTTTTATGTATTTTAGTATCAAAGGGAGTAAAAGAAGCTGAAATTTCAGATATTGTACATGTATTTCATTGCTTGTTGTTTTAGATCATTTGGTTTTGTGAGTTAAGAAATGAATGTTCCATTCGGATTTCAAAACCCGGATTATGCTCATACTATGTCCGGAAAGTAAAATCTGGATTGTTCTGTTATGAAATTTGAATTAGTTTTTGTTATGATTGATTGCAGTTATGGTGCACCATGATGTTGTCTCCGACACTACTCTATTTGTGGATATTAAAGCGGATGATGTATGTAGATGTTGGAAAAACAATTTATAAATAAACAATAGTTTTCTATACGTGAACATATGTTTCGCATGAAGGCTACAAAATTGGGGTTTTGCATTGTAATCGGGAGGTCAAATTATGATTTTGATAGAAGACTAGTATTTGTGACTATGAGATATGAAAAAAGTGACAATTATAAAGCACCTATCCAGAAGTTGAAACACGGTGACACCTAAACGAGGAAATGTAAGTGTCCTTTAAAGTTGCGCTAGTACCTCAAGGTGAATAATGCACGGACATTTAATGTGATTTGTGATATACATAATCATGATTTGTGTTACAAGTTAATTGATCATTCCTTTGTATGTCTTCTAAATTCTGAAGAAAAGAAACTTGTCTCTAACATAACATTAAACATGGTTCAGCCAAAAAACATAATGTCAACTTTGAAAAGGAAAAGCCCCAAAAGTATCACAAATATTAGACAAATGTACAATGTTCGCACCCGAAATAACACGACGAAAAAATGTCCAAAATTTAAGAGAAATAATTGTTGAAGCTATTGGATAATGATCATTATATATGTATAGAGTTTGTGAGGATGAAAAATTCATTTGAGATATATTTTGGACTCATGATTCCATCAAGTTGCTCAACATTTTTCGCATTATTCTCATAATTGATTCAACATATAAGACTAACAAGTGCATGCTACCACTTCACGAAATTGTTAGTGTTACTTCTACAGATATGAATTTTTCATTTGGATTCGCATTTTTTAAAAGTGAAAAAGTGGAAAATTTTAGAAGAATTGGTTGGGAAAGAGTAAAGAGTCTGGTGGGACAACAGTCGCCAAAGGTTAGAAGCTGTAGGTACTGCTGTTACTTGGGTTGTGTTTCGTGGTGAGTTTCTGGAGAAGAATTTTCCAGAAGATGTTCGCAGTGCTAAAGAGGTCGAGTTCCTAGAACTGAAGTAGGGTACTATGACCGTGGCTGAGTATGCCGTGAAATTTGAATAGTTGGTACAATATTATACTCATTATAATACTGAAGAGGCTATGACTTCGAAGTGTTTGAAATTTAAGAATGGGTTACATCCTGAAATCAAACAAGGCATTGCTTGTCAGAAGATCAGGAGTTATCCAGAACTGGTGAGTAGGAGCAGAATCTACGATAATGATAACAGGGCTCGTATTGCTCACTATAAAGCAGTGAATGATAAAAAAGAGTAAGTTGAGGTTTGGGGGTACTCCTTATAGTGCTCCGACTGATAAAGGTAAACAGAAAGGTGTTGCTGACTAGAAGCCAAGTGGGGGGGAACCCCAATCCTGTGAAGTGTTTTAGGTGTGGAAGTACAGGTCATCGTGCTAATACTTGTCAGAATGAAGTCAAGAAGTGCTTCAAGTGTGGGAGGACAGGCCATGTGGTAGCTGACTGTTGAGCGACTATGCCTACTTGTTTCAATTATGGTGAACAGGGTCATATTAGTATAACTTTTCAGAAACCGAAGAAGACCCAAGCAACCAGTGGTAAAGTGTTTGCATTAGTAGGAGCTCAGTCCGCTAATGAGGAGCACTCTGTTAAAGGTATTTTCCTTATTAATAATACTCTTTTGGTTTCCATTATTGATACGGGTGCAACACACTCATTTATTTATGTTGATTGTGTGAAGAGATTAGGAATTGTTCCGTCTACTCTAGAGCGTAGAATGACTATTGAAACTCTTTCTATTGGTCCTATGGTTACATCGTTAGTATGTCTGAAGTGTCCGGTCAATATGTTTGATAGGGATTTTTATGTGGATTTAATTTGTTTTCCGCTTGGTAGTATAGATGTTATTCAGGGGATGAACTAGTTGGAATTCAATCGGGTCTATATTGACTGCTATAGGAAGAAGTTGTTGTTCCTTACTCCTGAAGAGGAAGTGTTGTCTAATTCGTTATCTACGAAAGAGTTGAGGACCTTGTTGGAAGACGAGGTGATGATGTTTTCATTATTTGCATCGTTGTCTGTTGAAAGTAAAGTATCGATTATGGAGTTGCCAGTTGTGAATGAGTTTCCGGAAGTATTTCCTAATGATATTACGAAATTACCTCCGACGAGAGAATTTGAGTTTACAATTGATCTTATTCCTGGTACAAGGCCTATTTCTATGGCGCCGTACAGGATGTCTGCATCAGAGTTAGCTGAGTTGAAGACTCAAATTGGTGAATTGCTTGATAAGAAGTTTATTAGACCAAGTGTGTCGTCGTGGGGAGCTCCAATGTTGTTGGTGAAGAAGAAAGATGGTAGTATGCGTCTATGCATCGATTATCGTCAGTTATACAAGGCGACCATTAAGAATAAGTATCTGCTTCTGAGGATTGATGATTTAATGGATTAACTAGTTGGTGCTCGTGTTTTCAATAAGATTGATCTGAGGTCAGGTTACCATCAGATTCAAGTAAAAGAAGGTGATATTCATAAGATTGCGTTTAGGACTCATTATGGACATTATGAATATGTTGTGATGCCGTTTGGAGTGTCTAATGCGCCAGGTGTGTTTATGGAATATATGAATCGTATTTTCCATTCTTATTTAGATCAATTTATTGTGGTGTTTATCGATGATATACTTATTTATTCTAAGAGTGAAGAGGATCATAAGGAAAACTTGAGAGTTGCTTTACAGGTGCTGAAAGACAACAAGTTGTTTGCTAAGTTATCAAAGTGTGAATTTTAGCTTGATCATGTAAGTTTCTTAGGTCATGTTATTTCTGGTGATGATATATCAGTGGATCCTTTTAAGGTGAGTGTTGTGTTGCAATGGGAACCTCCGAAGACTTTAACGCAGATTCGAAGTTTTCTTGGTTTAGCAAGTTATTATAGAATATTTATTCCTGGATTTTCTAATTTGGTGTTACCATTGACTCAGTTGACTAGGAAGAGTCAAACGTTTATTTAGGATGCAGCTTGTGAGGAAAGTTTTGAGGAATTAAAGAAGAAATTGACTACGGCACCAATTTTAATTTTACCAAGTCCTGGTGAACCTTTTGTTGTTTATTGTGATGCATCCAAGATGGGATTAGGTGGTGTATTAATGCAAGATGGTAAGGTAGTAGCTTATGCTTCAAGATAATTAAGAGTGCATGAAAAGAATTACCCTACTCATGATCTTGAATTAGCTGTAGTGGTTTTTGTGTTGAAAATTTGGAGGCATTACTTGTACGGGTCAAGATTTGAAGTGTTTAGTGACCATAAAAGTTTAAAGTATTTGTTTGATCAGAAAGAGCTAAATATGAGGCAAAGAATATGGTTAGAATTTCTGAAGGATTATGATTTTAATCTGAGTTATCATCCGGGTAAGGCTAATGTTGTAGCAGATGCTTTAATTCGCAAGACAATTCATATGTCAGCATTGATGGTGA
Source organism: Lathyrus aphaca (assembly GCA_963966055.1). Classification (NCBI taxonomy): domain Eukaryota; kingdom Viridiplantae; phylum Streptophyta; class Magnoliopsida; order Fabales; family Fabaceae; genus Lathyrus; species Lathyrus aphaca. Next base: position 508,151,059 of record OZ014520.1, read on the forward strand.
AGGAATTGGAATTAATTTAACAGTTTAGAGATTTGAGTATGGTTTGCAAGATGACACCCGAGAGTGTTAGACTTGGAATGTTAAAAGTGAATAATGATTTCTTATATATTATTAAAGAATCAAAGACTTGATGTGAAGTTAGTTGACTTGATGCCTTCGGGAGACAATGATCCTGGAAGTGATTTCTAGGTGGATAATGCTGGTGTATTGAGGTTCCGGGGGAAAATTTGTGTGTCAGACAATGTTGATCTAAAGAAAGCAATTTTAGAAGAAAGTCATCGTAGTAGTTTGAGTATTCATCCAGGATCTACGAATATGTATCAGGACTTAAAGAAGTTATTTTGGTGGTTTGGTATGAAGAGAGATATTGCACAATTTGTGTATGCTTGTTTGGTGTGTCAGAAATCGAAGGTGGAGCATCAGAAACCTTCGGCATTGATGCAACCGTTGAAAATTCTAGAATGGAAGTGGGATAGTATTGCGATGGATTTTGTTAATAGTTTTCCAAATACGGCGAGAGGATTTGATGTTTTTTGGGTGGTTATGGAGAGACTTACAAAATTTGCACACTTTATTCCTATAAATATGAGTTTTCCGTTGACGAAGTTGACTGAGATATACATCGGGATAATTCTGAAACTACATAGTGTTCCATCTAGTATAGTGTCAGATAGAGATCCAAGATTTACGTCTGAATTTTGGAAAAGTTTACAAGAGGCTTTGTGTTCAAAGTTGAAATTGAGTTCGGCTTATCATCCGCAGATGGACGGTCAGTCGGAAAGGACTATTCAGACTTTGGAAGATTTGTTGAGAACTTGTGTGTTGGAACAAGGTGGTACGTGGGATACTCATTTGCCACTGATTGAGTTCACGTACAATAATATTTACCATTCTAGTATTGAAATGGTTCTGTTTGAAGCTTTGTATGGTAGAAGGTGTATAACGCTTTTATGTTGGTATGAAACTGGTGAAAATGTGGTGCTTGGACCTGAAATTGTACAGCAGACTACTGAGGTAATTCAGATGATCCGTGAAAAGATGAAAGCGTCTCAGAGTAGACAGAAAAATTATCATGATAATATGAGAAAATAATTAGAATTTGCTGAAGGTGATCATGTATTTTTGAGGGATAATCCAATGACAGGTGTTGGTAGTGCTTTGAAATCGAAGAAGTTGGATCCTAAGTTCATTGGACCATATCAGATTTTGCAGAGAGTTGGTACTGTTGTGTACAGAGTGGCATTGCCTCCAGAGCTTTCTAATTTGCATGATGTGTTTCATGTGTCGCAACTTCGAAAGTATGTATCTGACCCATCTCATGTTATTCAGAGAGATGAGGTGTAGGTTAGAGAGAATCTTACCGTGGAAGTGATGCCGATAAGAACTGAGGATCACAAGATGAAGCAACTCAGAGGTAAAGAGATTCCTCTAGTGAGAGTAGCTTGGGATGGAGTTGCTGGTGGGAGTGTAACCTGGGAGCTAGAAATCAGGATGCGAGAGTCGTATCTAGAACATTTCTCATCAGGTACATTTTCGAGGACAAAAATATTCTAAGTGGGGGAGAATTGTAACACCCCGTTTTTAATATTTAATCGTCGAGTATTTTTGTTATCTGTTTTGGCCTTAGTTAAGGCGTGTGTCTTATCATTTTAGTGTTGTGTCCTAGTGGGACGGGTATAATCGAGTGCGGTTAGTAATAGAGAGGGTGTAAATGTTAATAAGACTAATCATTTACTATTTTATTATTAATTATTTTATAAAGCCAATATTAGTAAATATTAGAATTAAAATTGATATTATTATTAACTGGATTATGACGCACTTTAGTAATTATTAAGAGATGGTTATTAGTGAATTAGTAAAAACAAAAAAAAATGAGGAGAACGATTAATCGTGAAAATTGGTGAGAAGAGCAAAGGGGCTAGGAAGGAAGAACTTCATCTAGGGCATTCAACCTTAAGGAAATTCGCGGGATTTTTCACCCAATTCAAGGTAAGGGGGAGAACGGTTTAAATTCATGTGGTCTAACATGATGGGTAGTTGGGGGCATCCTTCCCTCTTAGGGATTTTTGTTATTCATGATGTTTATGATGAATCTGTGAATTATATGATGTTTGTATGAATTTGTGTTTATAATGATGGTTCTGATGATGATTCGTTGATATACCGATGTTGTTGTTCTGATGAATCCATGAAATCTGATGAATATTGTTGTTGTTGATGAACAGAATAAGGTTTAGATCTAGAACGGAAATTATTCGGAATATAGTAACATAGATGAAAGATGGATGAAAACCGGAGAGTAAAACTGGTGTAGAAACGATTTTAAGACAGGTATGAACAATGGAATCGATTGGAATGAGGTATAGATCTGAAATTATGCAGAAAACTCAGAAAACACATTTTTTTCTGCCCATACGCGTATGGACTAGGCCAATACGCGTATGGAGGGCTTGAGATTGGGCCAATACGCGTATGAGGGCATAGATACGCGTATTGAGGGCGTATGGAGGGCTTGAGATTGGGCCAATACGCGTTTGAGGGCATATATATGCGTATTGGGGCGTATAGGCCCAGGCCAATACCCGTATGGCCAGTGTGTGGTGCAAAAACACGCAGTTTTGCGATTTCTCTCATGATTTCGCATGCATAGCCGATTCTTTTGGTGTGAGGTATTGAAATGAGTCTTAGGACATGTTTAATTAAGATTTAACCTTGAGAATGAAACAATGTTTGGATTTAGGTGGATTAATTTAGTCGGGAATCGAATAAATCGCGTGAGGTTAATATTGGTGAATTTTGGTGAAAATGACGTTGTGCTTTGATCGGATGGATCATGCAGATGTATAATATGGTGAATTATACATGATGTATGCTTTTTCATTGTCATGCATACATTTGTCATTTATTGTTGGGATGATCGGCCAGATGGGTGAATACGATCATCTGTACTCCGTTATGGAGATTTTTGGGATAATCATTGTCGGATGGGTGTATGTGATAGTCCATGTTTGATTGAATGAACAAAACCTGGAACCACATGCATTGTGTCGTGTTGAGTCATATTGCATACTTAGTGTTGTCTGTTGTGCATAATTATTGTTGTAATTGTCATTGTGGATTATTGGTGAAAGTTGTGATAATTGTTGTTGTTGATTGTGTGAGAAACTACCCTGTATATGTTATATGTGTCGTTTATATTTGAATTTGTTTCTCACCCCTTTGTTGTTTATTGTTGCGTTTGTGCTTCTTTGGAAGTACAGATAATCCAGGTACTTAAAGTGTGTGGAGTCATGTTGCTGTGTTCGAGTCTTAGGATGCTCTAATACATAACACGGGATGGGGGTCTTTCTGTTGTTATTTTATTTCCGTTACGTATCTGTTTTTACGGAATTAGACATATTAAGGATATTTTGTTGAAACTGGCTTATTTCCTTGGTTTTTTTAAAACGATTATTATTTCATTGTTTTTAATGAGAGAACATTTTGTTGGTTATTATTGTCGAAAGCGTGACATTCCATTTAAACTCTGATTTTCGTTATATAAATGTTAAAATTATTTATTTGGGAAAGTGGGGTGTTACACATACGACTCATGGAAGAACCATCTGCATTAAACCATGAAACGTTCTTCCCTTTGCAAGGAATGTCAATGAAGTCCCCATTAGAAATAAAATCTGAAAACTCTGTCATCTCGGTTGAAAGGCTACCCGAAGACCTACTCTTTCTTTCTGAAACCCTGGCAATAACATTGAAATTCTCTCCTAAACACCACTCACCATCTGAGAATCTACTCTTAAGAGCCAACAACTTTCCCCAAAGAATTTTCTTCAATCTAATGTCGCAAGAAGAGTATATGTTAACAACATATAAAAAACAATACCTCCAACAAACTTTAATTCCAACATAACCCTTACCTTTGAAACTACTAACAACTTCGACACTAATATTTTTCAATAAAATGAGCATTCCTCCTAATAAACCCACAAATCTAGATAAAGTCCAACCAATATCCTCATTGGCCCAAAAACTCTCCGCAACCACCTCGTTCATAGAAGACAGCCTAGTTTCTTGAATTAAGAATATGTTTGCATTACTGTAACACCCTAATTTTTGCCCATAAGATTTTCCATATTTTCATCTGCAACTTGCATACAAACAAGATCATGCGTTGGTTCTTCAATCTTTCGGTTGCAGGTTTATGCCTCACAGGGGATCACCATTGCTTTACCTGCCTTTATCTGTTTATATTTACTAATCTCTAACCAAAATACAAAAATATGTCGCAATTCTCTTCTTCTCTCTGTGTGTTCAGGTTTTGCAGGGTTTTCAAAGACAAGACAGTGTTTTCAAATTAAATGTGGTTGTTCAGTTATGATCCGACTTAGATGGAAGTTTGACCTAATCTTGGTCAAACTATCAAATATTGTTTCAACTGCAAGTTATTTGTGCCATTGGCTTTTTCTCAGACAATGCGTATTCAAAGTTCAAGTTGTCGTATGCTAAAATTCATCAGTTTGTCAAGTAGTGTTTCGTGTGAAGTTTGGTTTGAATCTTCAAGTTTATCAAGTGCAAGTTTGGTTTTGAGTTAAAAAATCAAGATTTTCATGATTGTGTGCGTGTTGATGATAGTCGGGTCATTTATCCATTTTCCATCATTTTTCTCTAATCCATTTTCGATTCATAACCATTTCTTTATTCATTTTATTCCAAATCCATATTTCATAAAATTCATTAATTACTTTTGACTTTCCATTTTTTCCCTTTCTAATATCCACTTCTATTTCCAATTTTTCATTTTTTATATCCAATTACCATTTATAATTTTTCATATTTTTCTTTTTTATCCATTCTATCCAATTTATTTTCCAATTCCTAAATCACATTATTCAATATTATCCATTTATCCATTTTTTTAATTTATCACAAAAATAATAATAATAATACAGTTCATTACTCAATTTCCATTTAAGTCCAACATTTTTTATTACTCATTCATAATCATCAAAAACAACCATAATACACCACTTGAAACAATACCTAATTGCCAAATATATGACCCAATAAGTCTTCCTATCCATTATGCATTCCCATCAATTTTCAATCCAATGGAAATAAAAATCAACACAATTGGAAAGAAAATCTACAGTGTACAAAGGCACAAGCTTCAATGCAAGTTTAAAACAAATATGCCAAGCTTTTCTCAATCGCATTATAAGCCAGCTCAGCTCCAACATGCACAACAACTTGCAACAAGCTTCAGCTACATTACTCATCCAAGCTCACAACACCTTACTACTAACTCACACTTTCAGTAATCCATATTCCAACGTGCTACAACAATTTAAAAGCAGCATGCAATTCTCCGAAACAACATAAAACGCATTACTTCACATCACACAACGCATACAAACACGAGCATTCCGTGAACACAAAAACACAAAGCTCCTCAATGTAAAACCAACATCAACTCTCATCAATTCCTCTATAAATAAACTCCATATTTCATTCAATAATGAAGCTTTGAGAGCCTTCAAACCCCTTTCAAAATCAAAACAAAGCTTCAATTCATTTTTATCCATACCCTGTTCAATCTTCAACCTTCAGTGCAAAAAATTTCAAACAACAATAACTCAACCATTCAATAACCTACAAATTCATTACAAGAATCCACTCACTATCATCATTTCTACAACATACCTTCAATAACAACATTTCCAGATTTACAGAAATGCATCATGTAACACCCCTTTTCTATACCCCAAATAATCAATTAAATCATTTAGGCACATGATAAAATTTCATCAGAGTATAATTGAACATGGTATAAAAGAGGCATGTCACATTATGCTTGAAATTAAAAACATACAACACCTGCTCATTTAAAGATATGCAACGATGGGGTAGTTTTCAACATAGAAAATTTAATCCTTACACCCATCTTCAAAGATATAATTACACAGCGGAACTAAATCAACAGCATCAAACATATATATTTCCATTCATATATATATATATATATATATATATATATATATATATATATATATATATATCAACAAGTTTGATGCCAACAACAATATTCATGTTTATACAAAACATCCATCCAACAGATACATGTACACAATGCATCACAAAAATGGCACTAAGCCAACCTAACTACCCGGTGCTACATATCAGAGCCGACCAACCAAAAGATGAAGACGAGCTTCACAAAATTTTGTCATCCAGCAACCTACTCTGCAATGCCTCATAGAGCATCATAAAACAGCAGAAGGGTGAGAAACATTATCATAATAACATTGCATATAATTATATATCTCAACATATAAAAATGCACATAAAACATATTCTCACCACAATTCATACCTCATCACCTATACACATCGCAACGTGTACATACACAAATCAAGCATGTTCATCATGCACCAATTCACTAATTCACATAAACTTACATTATTTATGTTTATTCCTCAATTCAATTTGTTCCGCATAAACATACATCTAGCTATATTTAATCACACCTATACATTACAAATGTATAAATCACATACATATACATAGATCAAACACACATATATACCAACAAGTATGTTTCATCACACATATTATCATCTCCATAATACTCCAAATAAACATATGCACATTCATGTTTATTTCTGCATATCATAATTAAAATGATAAAATGCAACTCATAGAGACCGACACACAACTCTATGCAGATGCAAATGCGGTACCGACTCAACATTTCAGCAGGTTCACTTAGGAACCAAATGGAATCATCGCTTGTTACCTAAAGTAACTCCCCGTCGGGCACACGATGTTCCCCATTGCTCACACCCCACATGGGCACACAATGTTTATGGATTGCTCACACCACACACGGGCACACAATCTGATTGCTCACACCCCACACGGGCACACAATCAATGTGAATAAATCACCCATCGCTCACACCCCACACGGGCACACGATGTTCCTGGATTGCTCACACCCCACACGTGCACACAATCCGATCGCTCACACCCCACATGGGCACACGATCTTGTTGTAGTCATCGCTCACACTCCACATGAGCACGCGATGCTACAACAGATTCACAAAGAATCCCACAGCACAAGAATGCATACATTATGCTTACATGCAAAATGACACACAACATTCTTGAAAATGCATACATATTCACAATATAGTTATGCATTTCATCTCATACAATTAGCATACATTCACATTTAATTCAAGTAATTTATCTACTTGCCAAACGGCCACAACACAACAATCAAACCCACAATTCCATAATTAACGTAATTACGTTTTATCGGAAAAGTCGGGTAAAATCGGCTAAAAATTACTTTTCTTAGCATCATTAGTATCTACGCGTTTCTAGGTTCGAATCGATATAAGGATCACTAAAAACGGATACCCGAAACTAAAGCTACGGATTAAAACACATAACCCCTCAAAACCTACAGGCTCGCTGAGCAAGAATCACCCTGGAACTTTCGCTGAGCGAGGGGTAGCTCGCTGAGCGACCACTATGATTTCTAGAATTTCAAGTTGCGCAACAGACCATCAAAATGATCCCAAAACTCCTCTAAGCTCACACAAACATGATCAATAACATATTCTAGCTATCATACTTCGGCTATAACGATTTCCAACCGATTAATCCATCAATTTCTCACATTTTCTCTCAAACCCTAACTATTCATCTTCTCTAACTTCTACCAAATCAAAAACCCACAAAATTTAACACATACATAATCATATACAAGATTAAGATAACAATGTTTATCACCCTTACCCGATTATACCGATTCCTATGAGAAATCTTGAAGCTTTTCCAACTTTCCCTCTTTTCTCTTCTCTCCCTTTTCTTTCTTTTCTTTTTCTTTCTCTTCTTTACTAACTTTCTATTTTACTCTTTCTCCATCTCTTATATTCTTTTCTCTCTATTTCTATTCTTACTAACTACTCTTATTCTTTCATTCCTATTTCTACACTTATCTCTATTCTTTCTATTTCTTTCCAACCAAATATCATTCTCTCACAAAAATACCAATTCTACTAATTTCTAACTTATCATTAATTAACAAATATCTAAAATACCCTCTAATCCAATTTTACCCGAAAATTCACAAAACGGTAAAATCACACAACATATCATGTCATCACATTAATTCCTCAACATCAAATATCATTATGATAATTTCACAAATAGAACAATTATCATACAAATAAAATAAAAGACTCCACAAAATTTGGGAAAATCGAATCGGGGCGTTACACATCACATCTCGCATCGACTCAACAACACTTCACAATTCTATCAACTGAAGCATTCCGCGACATCAAATCAATTACAGACATACAGTAACATCGGCAAGAATCTGAGTGAAAGAAGCACGATGATGACAGCACAATTATGATATAAAGGTTGTCCGCGAACGCGGAATAGCTTCAAGGAAGAGAGAATTCAGTTCGTTGGCCAGCAATTCGTGATTGACGGTGAGAACATGAGTAGCTGCGCCGTTTTTGTGTGTGTTTGGCATGAACAGTGTTGCGACTTTTCATAGATGGAGAAGAAGGATTTTCACGATTCTCATTTTTTTTCTTTCATTTAACCTTTTTTTTCTAAAGGACTTCAGCTTGCAAGTCCTTTTGATTCATGGATCCAATTTACTACACCATACACCATTCCCTGCGCAACACCCCTTATGACTCTTTATTTTATTTTTTATTTTTTTCTTATAAGATTTAATTACTATTTTTTTCTGGTTCTATTTTGGAGAGAATTGTTTTCCTAATCTTCTTGTTTTTATTTTATTCAATTTCTTTCAGAAGATCTTTTGAAAAATCATTATAAAACTTTGTTAATTTTTTAGTGGTTGATCTTATTTTCTTATGGCTTTAGTCCATTTTTCCTTGTGATTTTATTTTGGTCGATGAGATCTCCGATTCGACGATTATTGATTTTCAAAGATGCTTAATCTTCATTATTTCAAATCTATGGATGAATGATCATTTGGATCATTCTTCATACTTTGGAATCGTGATAGGTTGCCTTTGATAAATTAATGTGAAATCTCGATTAAGATTAGACCATTACCACTTTTTCTTTTCGTGTGACATGTTTTCAGAGGATGATCCATTATTACACAATATTGTTTACCTTAATTGGTATTGGCAGACCTCATTTGTAGGGTAATTACTTCGTAAATTACTTGGTGAATGCTTAACATAGACCTAAATGTGTCCCTACTTCGGAATAAAAACCAATTGGATACTTGCACTTCTGTGGACCGGATCTCATGTTGGTCGCGTAATCCCAAGGTGGTTATTCATGTGCATTAGATCCACGACTTATGAAGTTTGATGCGTAGTTGCTTTGGGTATCTCAATCTTCTTTCAAGTTTCATTGAATTTGGATCTAATCGCCTCGATTAATCACTATAGTGTAAGATACCAAGCGAAATCAGTTACTTTCTTGGTTGTGGATGATTAAGTTCACCATACCATTATTATGTACATATTATCACTACTATTACTATACTAACACTTTAATTCCTTCTTGCACCTTATCCTCTTTATTTTTATCGCTTGCTTCCTTATCTCTTTTATTATGCTTTTATTATGCTTTATCATTCATCATATTGTTTATGTTTATGTTTATATATCTTTGTGCTTCAATTTTTCCTTTGTCCATTTGGACACCAAAATATTAATAAAGGATTAAACCACACAAAAAACTTGTGATCTTGATCTTGGACTATGGCTACTATCCTTTGCATTGGACTTGGAGATTTTGGACTTAGATTCTAGGATCATTCCCTTTGCTTGATTTATCATGGACTTGAGGCCTTAGCCTTTATTTGGCTCACTTTTTTATGGGATGGAGTTCTATTTTCGCTTATGCTTTGAATAATGTTTGTCGTATAGTTAGATTGTTCTTACTTTAGCTTTTACTTTAAGCCTTAGGATAGCCTCTTCATCTCCTCCCACTTCCTTAATTTTCAAAACTTCATCCTCTTTCCAAAACTTCTTTGTTTTCAAATTATCACCATTTTTATAATCAAGCCTTGACTTAGGTCAAGCAATTTTACCTTTTCTTTTATTTCTTATTAAGTGCTAAATCACATAAGCATATTGAAATCTTTTTCATAAGACTTTAAAAAATGCAAAACTCATTCAATCCTTTTTGTGCCCTCGTGTACTTTTCCTTTTAATCATTTTCATATGTTTAGACATGATTCATTCTTTCTAGAGAAATTATTCACTAAAGAATGACGACTTGTCTTTTCATTTTAAAATCAATTCAACACATCAATTATTCACTATTTGTACCACGGACTATGGGGTTTTGATCTTAAATTGAACATTGTGGATACGTAGGCATGAGACAAATGTCTCGTCAAACACAAAAATCTTAAAAAAACATTTCTCTTCTCATCTCTTCAATCTCTTTTAACAAACCCTTTTCAAATCAAAAGCAATACATTTTTCAAAGGGCTCCCATGGAGTACCACAGACATTTTAGGTGCTTAAAACCTTCCCATTTTGTAACCAACCCCCTTACATATTCTCTGCTTGATTCTTTTAGCTTTTCGCTTTTAGATTTATTAGGATTTATTCGCTCTTTTTTCCTTTTCCTCTTGGAATAAAATAAAAGCGCGGTGGAAACTCTATTTACTTTGTGTTAAGTTAACCAATAGCTTACACTCATGATTTTACCGCTACAATTACCCTTTGAAATAATTTGGCTAATTCTCTTTCTCTTAACCAATTTTCCTCCATTCTAATATTGAAGGAACCAATTATCATTTCCACTATAATAAGTTTTCCTTCCCTCCCTCCTTTCTATTTCTATCCACCCTCTCTAAATCATCGATTTTACTCTTGTAATTAATCTTCATATCAGCTGCCACGACACCAAGCTTAGAAGTATTCTTCCATAATTTATCCCCAACATCAGTTCCCAAATTTTCCCACTGTCTAAAGTTACTCTGGATAATATTAGATTCCTCATAGTTCTCCCCGTAGCAAACCCCTTTATGCATCAAACCCTGCCTAAAACTGACTTCCCTGGCCAACACAAAACTATCATTCTTCGATAGTCCACCTACATTCGATAACAATTCAATTGGATCCGAAGATAATGGAGTATGCTTAAGATTTATGCCGTTTCTATTATTTTTCCCACACATGTTTTTGTACATACTCATTAATTTATACTTCACCTTTTTTTGCTTTTATAGTCTTGGGAAAATGGTCCCCGCCCACGTTACCATCCCCTACTATGACCTCTTCAATGTCTGCTGCAAAATTATACTTCACAGATTTGGCCTTCACTAAAAGTGACAAGTGGTCCCTTCTAGATGACCCTTCTCCTGCTGTACAAACCATTTCCTCTGTAAAACCGCCTTTATGAAGTAAGGAGCAAGGCACCTTATCAGTTACATTACCTGAGACAAAAGAGGACTTCTCAAGAACCTCGTTCGCCACATTTCCTACAAAACAAGAAAGGGCATTTGTTCTTTTTATAGCCTTATCAAAAGAAATATTTGTGGCCTGCACTCTTGCTCTGACTAAATGGGGATCAATCAAGGACTCCCTCAAGTCAACATAATGGGTAAAAAATGTTGGTCCATCCACTTTACCCTCTTCATTTCTCCCATCTCCCTTCACCTTGGTGGGCACCGTCTCTGCACCACTGTTACCGGTATCTTCATTTACAAAATTTTCACCTTCACTCAAAACGTCCACTGCATCTCCAGAACCAAATTCAATCATCCTAAAACCTTCATCGTCAGAAACTGGAGTTATGAAAGTACATGAGTTTGAGACACAATCTACTCTTAAAGGACGAAAACAACCAGAAAAATCCTCCCTTAAAAACAACGTAAACCTTATACCATCTACTTCCACCTCCATTGAATCCTTCAAAACAAAACCAAATTGAGCCCCCCACTAGTACTCTAGCCACCTCCATATTGGACCCCTCTATGGTCTTTTTGTCAGCACAAATGAATTCCCCAATAGAGTTTTCCAAACTAGAAAATAAATCTTGATTCCATGCATGACATGACACTCCAAACACTCTCACCCATAACATTCTTCCATCTTTTATATCCTCCTCCCTCCATCTATGAATGTCAACTAGCCAAGACTTCCCCCAAAATACGTCTTCAGACATCAAATCCTCCAAGATACCCTCTTCCATCTCTTCAAGCAAGCATTTGTTTGCGCCAAGAGGCACCCCCATAACAGTGAAGATACCTTCTATATCAAATTTCTTTTGTAAGTTATATGTCATGCCTATTTCAGCAGTGACACCCACGAATTCTTTTAACAACCTCTCTCTATCTTCCTATGTGGATATATATTTAATCACAGGTTTCACCTTGTTGTTACTCACCATCTCAATGAAGGTTTTGTATCCATTAAACATCATTATTGAGCCCCTACCTTGCGAAATCTTCATCAGTTTCGCTCCACTCACGCCTTCGTTACTGACTGAATACGACTTCCTATAACCACTGTCGCGATCGACTTAAAATTCTAGAGTCGTCATCCTATTTTTTAAGGAAAAAATGAATTAACCTAAATGCTAAGGTAGACACCTATGGTCCGGGAGTCAGTTAAGTGGGAGAAAGGTGTTAGGCACCACTCACTTCTATTGTAATCAATAGGATCCCTCCTAAATTTCTAGGGTATGTCTTGTTTGTGTAAAAATTCCAAAATTAAATCCAACTTTCCTTATTATCACAAAACCCTAATTTTCCATAAGTTTACTCGTCAGGGTCTTTGTTCAAAAACCATATGCCGACGTACCCTCAAAAGAGGGATCAGAGCATCGTAGTTCCATTGCCCTAACCCATAATCCCTAGTCCTAATGTTTCTAATTACCCCTTACTAAATTATTAAAACCTTTATTTTAAACCTCATTTTTAGTTATTCATAAACCTTGATTTTATTATAAAAATTCTCACATTTGAAACCCTTTATTTCCTTTGTAAAACTCCATTTAATATACCTTATTATTTAAATTACTTATTATAAAAGTAATTTTGTTATAAATATCATATTCCTTATTAACTCTTATTACTCCTTATTCCAAATTAAATACTAAACCCAAACATTATAAATAAACCCAAAAAGAAAGAAAGAAAAAGTAAATAAATCTTCATTTATAGATAAATAAGTAAACCCATATTTTGATAAAAAAAAATTGAATAAGTTGAATAACCCAAATTTATTAATAATTAGAAAGAATCCCAAAATATAAAGTAATCTCAAATAAACCCTAACTTATATCAATAACCCCAAGATATAGATTAATCCAACTTTATATATTATTAAATTAATTAAATTATGATAAATCCCATGATTATGGATTAAACCCCAGGATTATGAATTTAACCCCAAAAATAATATCAATAAGTGAACCCAAATTTATTAATTAAATTAAATAAATAACCCAAATTTATATTACTAAATTAAACTCAAAAATTTAATTTGAACCCTTTTAAATAAGTCTAATGATTTCTAAAAAGACGTAGTTAAGTATAAAAATAATCCTTTATTAATATTAAGCACACAATAATTAAGCTTTTTGATTTTAATTATAAGAATAGTAAAAAACCTTTCATTATTTAATAAAAAAAAACCCTAAATTTGTTTAAGTTAACTAACTAGTCCAGTAAAACCCTAATTATTCTAATTGATTAAAATTTACTCATTGACATTATTTTAGTTTTCAAAATTAAAATAATATTATATAACTCTCACTTATTTTAAAATTTAATTTAAAATAAAACATAGTTGGGACACATGCCCCCTCCCCTTCTTAAAAATAAAAGTTTTAATAAAAACTAATAATAATATTAGTAATAACATTATTATTAAACTCAAATACACCATTTATTTAAAAGTAAAATAAAACTTCTTTATTAATAATTCCCCATAATAGTATTTACTATTAATATAATAATAATAATTAACTTTTAACCCCCTAATTATATATAAAATTATATACTAAATTATAATAAAAAATTTATTATAATACCCCGTAATTTATTTAATGCTCTGAATAATATTATTTGATATTAATAAGGTTTCAGATTTCTCTAAGAGATTTTAACAAAAATAATTAGAGCAATCAGCGAGACTTATTTTTATTAACTTATATTAGCTGACTTAAAGGTTTTATAAATTTGTGGATTAAGAGACATTTTTGGATACTCTCTATTTGGACCCGTTGTGGGAGAAACTAGTTTTTTCTCTTATAACCAAAGTTTTCTTTTTCCTTGTTTCATAATAATAGAAACATAGTAAGAAGAAAAGAGAAAGGAAGAGAAAGAAGAAAAAGATGAGGTATTGAAGAAGAAGAAAAATAAATTTCTTGATCATTAAAGTTTCCATCATCCATTTGATATCTTTATCTTCTCCAATCATCTTGCTAGAGGTGGGTTCATAGTTAGAACTTTTGTTTTAGATTTTGATTGAGTTTTAGGGTTTTTATGGAAAAATCTTAGAATCAATAGTTTAAACGGTTAGAAATCAATAAAAATGCTTGAACATGCTGACATTAGGTATAAGAACATGGTTGTGTTTTGTTTTGATGTTTGGTGATGTCTTGATTTGAGTTTGAGGAATTCTTATATGTCAAAAACGTGTTTTCAGCTTCTGGTTAACCGGTTAACCCAGGGTGTTAAGCGGTTAATGCAGCTGTTTGTGCGCTACTGTGTTTTTGTTTCTGGTTTGGTTAACCGGTTAACCCCAGGTGTTAACCGGTTAACGCTGTAGCTATTGGGAAAAATTATTTTGTTCCAAACTTTGAAAATTTATAAATTTTTCCTCAGTTATCTGATTTAAGTGTTCTTTATACCGATTTGATGCTAAAAATATGTATTATCACATGATGCCGAAAAATAATATTTTTACCCGACTTTTCTGATAAACCGTAATTATGTTAAGTTAGGGAATTTTTGAACTAAAGGAAATAAAAAGTGTAACTTGTGAGGTAGCTAGGTTTACCCTAGGTTGATAAGGAACCATTTTAGAGACATGACAATGCTTAAACATCGATAACCGAATTAGTATCCTTGTGTTAAGTAGTTGTGAGCGGATGGAGGTTGTGTTCCCATTGCGTTATAATCCTAATTAATTTATCTTTAGCTTGTGTCGAGATCTCTTTGTATGGGGCGGCCGGGGAGACATAATTAATCTGTGGATTTGAATCCCTTAATGGATTAATTGTGACTCGTGCTTGCTTGCCATAAGAGATGGTTGGATAGGGAAAGTTACCCATTAGGATAAGTAATCGTGACTCGTGCTTGCTTGCCAAAAGAGATGGTTGGGCGGGGAAAGTTACTTTGTGGTAAGGTGTCGTGACCCGTGCTTGCTTTCCATAAGAGATGGCTGGGCGAGGAAAGTACCTTTGATAGATGATGAAGACCTGTGCTTTCTTGCAACTGGTGTGGTTGGGCGGGGAAAGTTATCTACACGTTAAGGATCGAGAGACCCGTACTTGCTTACCATAAGAGATGGGTGGGCGGGGAAATATGCCTTAAATCACCTTGTGTGTGCTCCGTTTTATTTTACCTGGATGTCTCTAGTTATTTTGTGAACTCGGAGTCTAGGTTTTCCCCTGACTTGAGTAGTGTTTAGATTTGAACCCTTTAGAGCCGAGAGAACTCTAAGATAGGGAACTCACTGAGATGTTTTATCTCACCTCATGTTGATGTTTTTATTTCAGGTACTTCAGGTTCTACAAAGGGTAAAGATAAGGCAAATTGATTATCTTTTCTTGTTTGATGGCTTTCTTCCGCTGTGGACTTTTGTGATCTTCGGATCTAGTTCTTAGACTTTTTATTTTGAACATATTGTGTTATTTATAGCCTTTTTGTATTAGTACCTTATGTTGTAGTGGCTATATTTATGCAATGTGTTACTAATAACTTATTTTATTTCAGTAACAAACTTGAATTTATATATGAAAAATATGCTTTGATGTATGTCTTTTATATATGGGTATTACAGTTGGTATCAAAGTAGGTCGTATCCTCGACCTAGCTTTGGAATATTACAAGTGTTTCTTTCCGTTCATCTACCAAATCTCGATGTAGAACTAAATGTTATGTTAATGGTATTGAGCCTGGTCAACTTAATCTTGTTTTGATGACATTTAGGGATATGGCTAGTAGGCATGGAACTCGTGGTCGGCCTAGTGCCACTCCTCCTGTTAATGATTAGCTGGGTGGTGAAGGGAATGCTCCTCTGTTTCAGTTCATGTAGCAGATGTAGCAGCAGTAGAATCAGTTTATACAGGAGATGATGCACCAGATGAATGGGGATCTCATCCTCAGGTGGTCGTTCCTGAAACTGAAGGTGGAACTTTCCGTGATTTCTTCCGCGTGAATCCTCAAGAATTTCATGGTGCTTTGGATCCGGTTAAAGCTCATGAATGGATAGCTGGAATGGAGAGAATATTTCATATCGTGTTGTGTATTGAAGAGAATAAGGTGACTTTTGCGTCATATTTGTTGAAAGGTCTTGCAGCTAGGTGGTGGGAGAGTGCTTCTAATCTCATGATCGTGCAAGGAATTCCGAAAGTGTGGGAACAATTTAAGACAACTTTCATGGAGAAGTATTTTCCAATTTCTTTGAGGACCCAGAAGGAATTTGAGTTTCAGCAGCTTAGGCATGGAAGCATGATTGTGGCCAGTTATGCAGGAAAGTTTGAAGACATGGCGGCTTATGCTAGGCAAGCTATGTATGCTCCGAATGAAAAATGGAAGATTGATCAATTTTTGTTTGGACTAAGGGCCGAGATTTCACATAGTGTCTCTCAGAGGGAGTTTAGACTAAGTGGAAGATTGAAAAGTTTGAGTAAGCTCTGCGATTTCCAGAAAAAGGGCTTACGGGAAACACTATCTTCCAAGCCAAACCCATCCAAAAACATCATCCAACAGAGGAATCAAACACTAAACATGATTATAGTCATCTATTAAGCATCATACTTAAGTTTAATCGAGTTTTAACCGTTTATTCTTTCGATTTCTAAGATTTTCTACAAAACCCTAAAACCATACTCTCAACCAAAACTCAAAGAAAAGGTTTCTAACTATGAACCCACCTTACAATCTATGAGGAGGTTGGTGAAGATGAAGATTTGATGAAGAAATGATGATGATTCCAAGCTTTCCCTCTTCTTAGGTTTTCTTCCTCTTCTTCTCTTCTCCTTTCTTTCTTTTCTTTTTTTTCCTTTTTATAACACATAACTTATTTCTTTCTCTTATAACCAAACAATGTATATTATACTGATATACAATAGATAGTATTCTAACGGGTCCAATTTGAGAGTATCAAAAATATCTCCGAGTCGAATATTTAATAAGGTCTCTAAGTCAGATAATACTTAATTAATTAATTTAAGTTCGTTGGTTGCTCTAATTATTTTAACTGAAAACTCTCAGAGTACACCAAAACCCTATTAAACTTAATCAATATTATCCATATCACTTAATTAAATATGGGGTATTACATCCTCCCCTCCTTAAATTGAAATTCGTCCTCGAATTTCTTTTACTCAACAACAACGTCAGTTTACAACACTGTCTCAGATCCGTACTTATCCTTACATCCGATACATATCCTGACATAATCAAATTCCAATTTGACTTCGCGACTCAAAGTTCTCGTTTCATAACAAATCAAACTTTACGTCCTTACTCATACGTTTGTTTCCAACATTGGGTTAACTTCCAACTTACTATTTTCGTGATTCATCTGTTGCTTCATACCGAAACACCTAGTTTCATTCCTCCCTCGGAGAAAACATACCACTCCAATTCCTTTCATTGAATCACAACACAAAGAATAACACTCCGGCTTGATTTTGGAACATTCAACACTCGACAAATTTCCACAAGGTATCTTGGCGAAATCTTAACCACATATAATTTTCCAACGAAACTCTTATTACAATCCTTCAATAACTAAAGTTATTTCAAAAGTTTTTAAACGACTTCATTACCAATTACACTTGATCTTATATCAAAACTATAACCATTTACATCAGACACTTCATTCTTTCAGTATCTTACCATAGACAACACACTTAGAACAAAAGTTCTCTTATCTCAACACTTATAAATAATTCTCTCCTGATTCTCAACAATCTGATTGGACTTTTTCATCTGTTTCCTTCCACTACGCTTCCAAAGTATAACAACGGAGGTACTACGTATTCTCCAGCGATACCAAGTTGTTGATATTATGCGGAGAAAACACTTACCAATTGGAACTCTCACCAACCAATAAAATAAGAAATTGCAACCATGCAGCGATGGAACAATTCACCTGTCAACTACATAATAATAACAACGGGTCAAAGCTCTCCAACGACAAAGATACAAGGTTGTACTGCTGCAATCATAACTAATACAATTCCAATCCCATTCTAAACTCGAAACAATTTATCCAGTTAAGCTTAACTAATATGACCATGGTTACTATACTCCATATTAATTCTCTTTACAAAAATTCCCTTCACTCAAGGTTTATGTTGACAGAAGGTCTCCATCAATAATAACGTAACGACGTCACATAGCTTACAATAATTAGTGAGTCTTCTGTACCAAACTTAAATCATCCTTAGTATACTCACAAATATCCATAACACTTGCCTAATGCATACGATATTATACATACTCACCTTTTAGGATCACACAAAACTTATCATTCAAATTCACCTTTCTCAAGGGTCTTGTTCCTTAAACAATCCAATTTACATGCTTAACTTTGGAACATTCACCTTTCACTCTTACCTGAAAGGTAACTTAAGGATCCATATCCTTGAGTACGACTCAGCTGTACACATTTGGTATTACTCTCATGGAGTCTATAACTGATGTCAACGATACTAAAACTGACCAATTGTTCATCTCTTTTCCACACAAAATTCAGATACCAAAATTTTTCCTGGAAGATCGACACTTCATGATCCTCGTATAACTTTGCAACTTTATTCCTCAATATTAGCAACGACGACACTCCAATTATTCAGATCATTTATTGTCTACCAAACATGATCAAAAGGAGGTCCAACACTTTATCCTCTGACACTTCGAATGGAAGCCAAAACGAACTTACAATTCAGAAAGTACGATTCTCTAAAGTCCTCCACAAAAGGCATGCGTCAATCGATTACCTATCTGAGGCTAAACGATTGAACATGACTAAACTTGTTCCTCTTCTTAACAAACAATCCAACTCAAAATATCAATCCAGTCTATACTAACTTGCAAACTGATTCTCACTCGCGGTTTCTAAACATATGTAACAATCGTTCACCATCCACAACTCAAGATAACACATAATGGGGCACAACATGTAGATTATAAACTCCAACAAGTGACAAAGTGGAACTACCATTCTGTTATGGTAATGCCATGATTTCTCAATGAAAAAGTTCGATTCCACTCATACACGACGTTAGTAGGAAAACGACAATGATGACACCAAAAAGGGTTTTAGCTGCAAGCTAACACTTGGTTCATTCGTAAACAAAATCCAACACACAATCCTTATCGGGTAAAACAAAACAATGGACATCTCGTGTCTAGTTTACAACTCTGTCCTCTCTCTCTCTAATTAATTGGATAGAATTAAAACAATGACACCCTTAATCCCACTCGAGGTATGTTCCAAATGCTTCGATTAATCACAAACACATGAGTTTTCCCTTACGCTTGAAAATTGAGGTAATGCACTCCTTCGAAGAGCCTTGCTGACTCTGCTTAGGTATTATTAGGGTTTCCCTTACCCTCTACTAATCATCGCATAGAAGGTCTCCATAA
Organism: Lathyrus aphaca; assembly: GCA_963966055.1. NCBI lineage: Eukaryota > Viridiplantae > Streptophyta > Magnoliopsida > Fabales > Fabaceae > Lathyrus > Lathyrus aphaca. The sequence continues at coordinate 508,170,921 of OZ014520.1, forward strand.
CTTTCTATCGGTACCAAGAACGCTTCAATCGGGAACTCAAGTCAAAACTAGGAATCTTAGAAAAACAAGCTTTCAAAACTTAACAGTGATAACTGGTTACTACCAGGAGAGTAACCGATTACTCAGTGCAAATCTGAACTTCCAATAGCTAAAAGAGATTTAGAAACACAATTATGTAATCGGGTACTACACAGAGGGTAATCCGATTACTAGATGGCAACGGGGTGGATCGAGGGCGGGTTTAAGCACACCCAGACCCACACTCGCTTTCGAGACCCAGACCCGCACCCGCCCCCAAACCCGTTTGGGGCTAAAAATTGTCCCCCGACCCCACCCCGAATAAGAAACGGGTTCACCCGCACCCGCCCCGCCCCCACCCGCATAAATTATATTTTTTTGTAAAATGTATTTTTTTCAATAACAATAAAAATTATAATTATAATTAAATAATTATTATGCTTTATAATTTTTATTTAAATTATATTTTCAAAAAATAAATAATAATTCTAATAAACATGATATTGTAATATTAAAAAGTATAAATGTGTACTAAAATTATTTTTAAAAAATGAAATAAATTAAATTTAGTTGGCGGGTGCGGGGCGGGTACTAGCATCCCCTGCCCCCGCACCCTCCCCCGTAAATAAAAACCGGGTTTTCCCCGCACCCGCACCCGCCCCTATTTAAATCGTTTTTTCCCCGTTAATTTCGGGGCGGGCGAGGCCTGGTTTATTTGCCATGCCTACCGATTACTTCAGCATAGAAGCACAATTCAGGTTTTCATTGTTACCTAAACCTCCCAACTCATTCCAATCACGTCCAAAAGTTACAATCATACCAACAGACAATTCCACACATATAGTAATCACACCACCAGAGTCCTAATGGGCAAACCATCATTGCTTACACTTACTTAACTTTAGTTTCAATGAAAAATTAACAACTTCGTCTTACATACGTCCAAAATACCTTTCGTTGTCACTTTCTCACATTGTATTGTTAATACCGTTCCCATATTGTGTTCACTTCACACTCTGTGTTGATCCTTTCATACCGCACATAATTCATCTTACTAGAATTCTCCCGAATCCAAGGTGCTTAATCTAACATTTAACACAACTGCATCCGGTCCATACCAAATGCTCCTCATGTTGCTAAATGAAGCTCGTTCTCTCTCTCCGACACTATTCCTTATGCCATTCCTTGGGTAGTTCAACATTTTCGAAATGATCCCTTACTAAATATAACATCTTGATGTATTACTCTAAACTTGTCCCCTCGGTCATAACCGAATACACAACCACAAACTTCTACTCTTCGTTTGGGGTATACTTGTCTCACTTGAAACGTGTACTCACATCCTTGTGTTTCTCTCCATGCTTCACCACAACTTTAGGTTCTCAAAAGAAAATGAACATTCTCAACTTATAACTTCTATCCATCTGCAAGGTATTATCCGAAAACATCCCTTGAAGTACTCTCGCTCATCCAAGATGCCATCGCGACCTTAGAACTGAAACACTTAACAATTTACTCATTTCTGAACCCTACGTCAAACTTTCCACGAAGCATCCTCTCTTTCGTGGAATGAGATTTCTCAACACTCTTGTCCATATCAGTGACCAATACTGATCCACGAGTGACTTTACTTATTCCTTGGTACACTGACCACCCATCCTGTAGATATTTGTACCTTTCAGACTCTATCAATTCCAAAGGATTTCTCGAACAATACACTACTCTGCAATTCCATGCTACATGAATTAAAATTCTTAAGAAGACTCCAACTAAGATGACCAAAGTTCCCTCCGCTAACTCTTGGCTTGAGCCTACTCTCACAGCACAAGTTACGACAACACTTCGGAGTCCTCATGGTCGCACAACCATGATTCTACCTATCACATACATAGCGTTAGGTTTATCAGACCCAATACAACATACTATGATATTAAGAATCACGCCGGCAAGACACACTTAAGAGGCAGGAAAGATTTACTTATGATGTTTCAAGACTAGGTCGAGGATACGACCTGCTCTGATACCAATTGTAACACCCATATAATATATATCTAGAATAATATCATACGAGTGTTAATTTTTTGGTACTGACACCATCATAAGATGCCTAATAGCATAATTCACATTCTTGACCAATTCTAACACAATACAAAAATATGGTACAAGACATGGAAATTATACTAAAACAAAAATACTATGCTTCACTTGAAACATCCCTAGCATAGCTCCACTTGTAAATCAAACCTGCAAAAAGGAACCTGAAAAGCAACAACAATAGTGGGGTGAGATAACAACATCTCAGTGGGTTCCCTATCTTAGAGTTCTCTTGGTTCTACAAGGTTCTATCAAAGTTAGCTCAAGTCTTAGGTTACTTCTCAAAAGGATCCGATACAAGATGGAACAAACAATCCATACAAAGCTCACACCACTAAACAAGTGAAACATCTACCTCAAACCTTTATGGATACTTCCCGTGGGACTAAAGATAAACCACCTCAAGACTTACTCAAGACCTTACGGAGGACTCGATATCACGCTCACCCAAGTATTTATGGATGCTTCCCGTGGGACTCAAAACAACCCACCTCAAGACTTACTCAAGACTTCCCGCGTAAACCAGTGTAGTAATCACCTCAAGCCTTTACGGATGCTTCCCGTGGGACTCAAAGCAACCCACCTCAAGACTTACTCAAGACCTTACGAAGGATCTAGTAACACACGCACCTCAAGTCTTTACAGATTCTTCCTGTGGGACTAAAGGTAACCCACCTCAAGACTTCACTGAAGATCAAGTGCAATACATAACTCAAACCACTAACCACGCCTCACCAACGGTACCTCAAGCCTTTACGGATTCTTCCCGTGGGACTAAAGGTAATCCACCTCAAGACTTACTCAAGACTCTACGGAGGACACCATGTAATACACACCTCAAGTCTTTACGGATGCTTCCCGTGGGACTCAGAATCACCCACCTCAAGTCTTACTCAAGACTTTACGAAGAATCTAGTGTATTATGCGTCAACGATTTCGCATTACCTTAGGGTAGTACTAAGCATCTCACAAGTCCTACCATCTAACAATTTCTAGTTAAATTACTAGGCCACACTATTGGTTTATGGTAAGATTTTCTCACTCTTTCTCCATTCTTGGTGCCTTTAATTATATAATTCTCAATCATATAGTCTAACGTTTTAATTTAATTATCATAATTAAACTAATCCTACATTATTCTCATTGTCTATACTCCCACTCAATCTTCATGATTCAACATGTATCACAATTCGATTAACACCACAATTCCCTAACTAACATAATTATGGTTAATCAAAAAAGTCGGGTAAAAGTCGACTCAAAATAATATTTCTCGGTATCAAAAGATAGAACAAATTATTAGCTTCAAAACTATATGTGGAATACTAAAAATGGATACCCGAATCACAAGTTATGAATTAAATCATAAGTATATGGGCGTTACAATTGGTATCAGAGGGATGGAGGATGAAGGTGTTACAATTGTAATGAATTGGGTCATTTGTCAAGAGATTGTACCAAGCCAAGGAATCAAGTTCAAGGAAGAGTGTATACAATAGATGCTAGAAAGACTAATTCTGACAACTCTCTTATTGCGGGTACATGTCTTGTTAATGAACATCCTTGTCTTGTTTTATTTGATTATGGAGCAACACATTCTTTTGTGTCTACTAGTTGTGTGAAGTGACTTGGGTTACAATTTTTTCCCTTGTCTCCTCCGATGGTGGTTACTACCACTATGGATGAAACTGTTGAGACACCCCTTATGTGTGAGAGTTGTACTTTGTCCTTGGATGGTAGAGTTTTCCAGATTCATATTATTTTTCTGCCCCTTAAGAAAGTTGATGTTATCCTGGGAATGGATTGGTTGTATGCTAATTATGTATTTATCGGGTGTGAAGAAAAGTTGATCCTCATTCTATCGGTGGAAGCGCCTCCGAAAGATGTGTTGACAACAATCTTAGAAGGTACGGTTGGAATGGTAAACTTCTTGTTTGAGAAAGAGAAATATGTTTTGCTTGTCCTTACTAAAGAGGAGAGTAATTGTCAGCAAGTTCTGAATATTCCAATAGTTTGTGAATTTCCTGAAGAGGATGTCACTTCCTTACCTCCGGTGAGGGAAGTTGAATTCTCAGTTGACCTGATACCGGGGACGGCTCCTATATCAGTTTCCACTTATCGGATGGCACCGCTTGAGTTAAGAGAACTAAAGGATCAGTTAGAGGATTTGATGGCGAAGCATTTTGTTAGACCAAGTTTTTCACCATGGGGAGCTCCTATTTTGTTAGTAAAGAAGAAGGATGGTGGTATGCGTTTGTGAATTGACTACCGTAAGTTGAACAAGATTACTATCAAGAACAAGTATCCTTTATTGAGGATAGACGACCTTTTAGATCAATTGAAATGAGCCTGTGTGTTCTCGAAGATTGATCTGAGGTCGGGCTATCATCATATTTGTGTGAAAAATTCTGATGTTCCGGAGACTGCATTCAGAACTTGTTATGGTCATTATGAATTCCTAGTGATGCCTTTCGGTGTGACGAATGCTCCAATTGTTTTTATGGATTACATGAATTAGATATTTGAAGTTATTTGGATCAGTTTGTTGTAATATTTATTGATGACATTCTTATTTATTCTCGTACTCCACAAGAGTATGGAGAACATCTAAGGATTGTTCTATCGATACTGCAAGAGAAGCAATTTTTCGCCAAGTTTAGCAAGTGTCAGTTTTGGATGTCGGAAGTCAAGTTTCTTGGACATGTTATATCTCAGGGAGGTGTAGCAGTGGATCCGTCAAAGATTGAAGCCATGATCAATTTGGAAAGACCGAATAGTGTTTCAGAAGTAAGAAGTTTCTTAGGTTTGGCAGGTTACTACAGAAGGTTCATTAAAGGTTTTTCTCAGTTGGCGTTACCATTGAGTAAGCTTACTAGAAAGGACTTTGCTTATGAATGGGATTCTAGTTGTGAGCAAAGTTTTGTGTGTTTGAAGGAGAGATTAAGAATTGCTTCAGTTTTGATCATTCTTTATCCTAACAAATCTTATGAAGTGTTTTGTGATGCTTCAAAGATGGGATTAAGAGGTGTTCTTATGCAAGAAATTCAAGTTGTAGCTTATGATTCTAGACAGTTGAAGGTTCATAAAAATAATTATCCAACTCATGATTTGGAATTAGCGGTCGTGGTGTTTACTTTGAAAGTGTGGCGGCATTATCTCTATGGTGTGCATTTTGATATGTTTAGTGACCATAAGAGTTTGAAGTATCTCTTTGATCAGAAGGAATTGAATATTAGACAAAGAAGGTGGATGGAATATTTGAAGGATTATGACATTGAATTGAAGTATCATCCGGGAAAAGCAAACAAAGTGGCAGATACTTTAAGTAGGAAAGTGATTCATGGTGCCAAATTGATGATGTTGGAATATGCGTTGTTGGAGAAGTTTCGAGATATTAATCTTCAGTTTGTATGGACTCCGAATGGTGTGATTATGGGAAATTTGAATATCAATTCTACCTTGAGGAATGAAATTCAACAAGCACAAGTTCTAAATGAGAAGTTGCAAGAGATGTTACTCCAACCGGGTTTTGTAAGAGCGTTGGATGGGATTATCCTATTTAACCAAAGAATTTGCATTCCGAATGATGATGCGTTAAAGAGAAAGATTTTGGAGGAAGCCCATAAAGGTTCTTTTACGATACATCCGAGTTCTTCGAAGATGTATCAAGACTTGAAGAAAGAGTATTGGTGGTCCGGTATGAAAAAGGATATTGCGGTATTTGTATATGAATGTGCGGTGTGCCAACAAGTGAAGACTGAGCACTAAAGACCAGGTGGTTTGTTACAACCTTTGGACATCCTAATTCGGATATGGGATAGTATTTCTATGGATTTTGCAGTGGGTTTACCAAGTACTCAAGGTGGTTATGATTTTGTTTGGGTGATTGTGGATCGACTAACAAAATTGGCGCATTTCTTAGCCATTAAGACTACGTACAAGGCAAGTCATCTTGCGAGGTTGTTTATTGTTGAGATTGTAAGGTTGCATGGTGTTCCATCTAGCATTGTGTTGGATAGTGATCCAAAGTTTACTTATAGGTTTTGGAAAGTGTTCCAACAAGCTATGGGTACGGATTTATGTTTGAGAACTTCTAATCATCCCCAAACGGATGGTCAGACGGAATGTACAATTCAAACAATGGAAGATATGTTAAGGGCTTGTGTGTTGGAAAGTAAAGGAAATTGGAAGGAACTTTTGCCTTTGATCGAGTTCTCTTACAAAAACAGTTACCATGTGAGCATCAGAATGACTCTGTATGAAGCTTTATATGAAAGGAAGTGTAGAACGCCTTTATGTTGGTCGGAAGTGGGTGAAGATAGGATTTTAGGACCCGAAGTTATCCAAGAGACTACGGAAAAGATTCAGATGATTCAAGAAAAGATTAAGCAAGCCCAAGACCGTCAGAAGAGTTTTGAGGACAATCGAAGGAGACCTTTGGAATTTGATGAAGGTGATCATGTGTACTTGAAAGTCACTCTGAGATTGAGATTGAAAGGACCGTTTAAGTCGCGCAAGTTAAGTCCGAGATACGTAGGACCGTATAATATCTTAGAAAGGATTGGTTAAGTTGCTTACAGATTAGCCTTACCACCCTCTCTATCTGAAATGCATGATGTTTTCCATGTATCTCAACTTCGTAGGTTTGTTCCTGATCCTCTTCATCCTATTCTGCTGGATTCTATCGAGATAGAAGCGGATTTAACTTTTGAACCCCAACCGAGTTGTATTGTTGGAAGAGAAACCAAGGTGTTAAGAAACAAAGAGATCCCACTTGTTAAGGTACAATAGGATGTGACGCATCCAGGAGATGCTACGTGAGAGCTGGAATCAGAAATGAGGGAATCATATCCTCACCTGTTCAAGTAATCTTTAAATTCGAGGAAGAATTTCTATTTAAGGGGGGAGGATGTAATACCCCGTAATTTATTTAATACTCTGAATAATATTATTATTATTAATAAGGTTTCGGATTTCTCTAAGATATTTTAACAGAAATAATTAGAGGAATCAGCGTGACTTATTTTTATTAACTAATATTAGCTGACTCAGAGGTTTTAAAAAATTGTGGATTAAGAGACATTTTGGATACTCTCTATTTGTACCCGTTGTGGGAGAAAATAGGTTTTTCTCTTATAACCTAAGTTTTATTTTTCCTTGTTTCATAATAATAGAAACATAGTAAGAAGAAAAGAGAAAGGAGGAGAAAGAAGAAAAAGAGAAGGTCTTGAAGAAGAAGAAGAAGAAGAAGAAGAAGAAGAAGAAGAAGAAGAAAGCTCTTGATCATTGAAGTTTCCATCATCCATTTTATCTTTCAATCTTCTCCAATCATATTACTAGAGGTGGGTTCATAGTTAGAACTTTTGTTTTAGATTTTTATTGAGTTTTAGAGTTTATGAGTTTTAGGGTTTTTATGGAAAAATATTAGAATCGATAGTTTAAATGGTTAGAAATCGATAAAAATGCTTGAACATGCCGACATTAGGTATAGGAACATGGTTGTGTTTCATTTTGATGTTTGGTGATGTCTTGATTTGAGTTTAAGGAATTCTGATATATCAAAAACATGTTTTTCTACTACTAGTTTTTGGTTAACCGGTTAACCTAGGGTGTTAACCGGTTAACGCAGTTATTTGTGCGCTAATGTGTTTTTGTTTCTGGTTTGGTTAACCAGTTAACCTCAGGCGTTAACCGGTTAAATCTGTAGCTATTGGGAAAAATTATTTTGTTCCAAAATTTGAAAATTTATAACTTTTTCCTCGGTTATCTCATTTAAGTGTTCTTTATACCGATTTGAAGCTAAAAATATGTACTATCACATGATACTGAAAAATATTATTTTTACCAGACTTTTACGATAAACCGTAATTATTTTAAGTTAGGGAATTTGTGAACTAAAGGAAATAAAATGTATAACTTGTGAGGTAGCTAGGTTTACCCTAGGTTGATACGGAACCATTTTAGAGACATGACAATGCTTAGACACCGATACCTGAATTAGTATCCATGTGTTAAGTAGTTGTGAGAGGATGGAGGTTGTGTTCCCATTGCGTTATAATCCTAATTAATTTATGTTTAGCTCGTGTCGAGATCTCCTTGTGTGGGACGGCCGGGGAAACATAATTAATCTGTGTATTCGAATCCCTTAATGGAGTAACCGTGACTCGTGCTTGCTTGCTGTAAACACCCCAAATTTGCCCTCACTAAGTTCACACCATGGCTTGTGATCTTTCATATTTGCATTAGTTCAATCATACCACATCATATTGCATTTTTGCTTCACTGCATTAGGTCAAGTTCATCTGCATCTAGGGTTTGTGATCTGAGCAATCCAGGATCCATCTGAGCCACCCCAAAGGTCTTCAATCATCTCAAGAGGGTCCATGTATGTTCAATCATCATATTATATCCTCCAAAGATCAAGGAAGTCAGAGAATCATAAGAACTTGCAAAGCATGGAAGCAGAGCCAGGGTTTAACTGCACAGATGACCTGAAATTAGGGTTTTGGTTTCAAAGGCCATAACTCCAAATTTTTTGGTAATTATTGTTTCTATTGGTCTCAATATGATATAAGGATCATGCATACCAAGTTTGATGAAGAAATTCATTGTGGAAGTCATCTGATCACTGGGTAACTTCTTGAGTAAGTCAGAGCAAAATCAGGGCATCTGAGGCCCCCCAACATGGAACCAAAGTGGATTTTTCATCAAATTGAAGTTATATGGTCTTTATTTGATCATTGAAGTGCTTAGAAGTTCACAAAATTGAAGAAAAGTGAGCTAAACCAAAAGTTGCCAAAAATGGAAATAACTTGTAATGTAAACTTTCCATTTTAGGAAAGTTTTTCAACCTCCTCTTTCTCAACCAAAAATGCTTCAAATGAAAAATTGTTGGTCATGAAAGTTGTAGATTGGATCATTACCTTTTCAAAAAGTACAAGAACAAGATCTAATTCATTTTGGAACTCAAGTTATGGCTTGTCAAAGTTGGCAAAATCACATAATTTCAAGTTTCATGCCAAAGGGGGATTTTTGCAAATGCACTTACCAAGCTTCTAAGTGACCTCTAATTGACTTCTAAACACCATAAAAACATCACATGACTCATTTTGCTGAAAATTGCCCAAGGAATCACAACATTTCATGCCTTGCCCATGAAGAAATCTCAAAGGGGTCAAAGTTTCATGAAATTGCAAAATGACCAAGAACCTTTCACAAACATGCTCAATTGCCTCAAAGTGAATTCCATGGACATCCTTGATCCTTGCTGCACCAGACACCCCATTGTACCAAGCCTGCCACTTGCTCATACCTCAAGTACAAGAAATGTTGACTTTGTGCATTACACACCATACCAATCACACTATGCCACAACAACTCTCTGAACCAATTACATTTGTTTATACTAACCTAAAGCAAGCCATAACACACAAGAACTCAGCCAAGAAACCTCAGCATTCTCAAGTTCACAAAAATCATCCCTCTTGCATTTTCCTTCGAAACACACAACACACTTGCTCAATCTTCAAACAAACACCACCATTCATTTCTAAATCACTCACTGACCCAAAACCACCCATCAAAACAGCCAAGAACACACCACAAACAAAACACGATTTTCTGACCAGTGGAGCACAAACACACAAACCAGCCACTCTCAAGGTCTTCCAAGCTTCAAAGCTTCTTCAGAGAGGTCATAGGAGTCATCTTGCACAGAAGAAGCAGTCAGAAAGCTCCAAAGTAAGAAGCTCCATCTCAGGTAGCCATTCAAATTAATTTTTCCAGAACCTTTATTTTATGTTACTAAATGGTTAAGCATGCTCCCCTGAGTACACCAAACTTGTTATTTTTGAAAATGATGAAGAAATGAGAATGTATTGCTTCTCTGAAATTTTTGACATATTTATGTTCTTCTTCGAATCTTGATTTTGGGTGAAAAGAAATTGTTTTTGAGGGTGGATTTGATCTTAGGAGGGTGAGAAGAGTCAATCTGGAGCTTTAGAGCTCCAGAAATGACCTAGGGAGTGAGTTGAAAGTTTTCAGGGGAGGGTGTCACCGGAGAATACGACCGGAGCTCTTCTCCAGTGACCTGAAAGTAATTAGGGCAAAACCTCATTAATTAGGGTTAGTTTAAATTATGGTCGTAGGATTCAGCTTCCCCGCGTGATTGAATTGTCCAGATGATATCATTAAACCCTAATTGTTTTAATTAATTTAATTAACTGAAATTAGCTGGGTTTGAATTTTGTCCCTTGGATTTGGCGCGTGGTCAACAGATCCTTCCCCAGTTTCAATCCAGGCCATCCATTCTACATACTTCTCATTTATTTCTTTTTTAATTCATTTTTCTTATTTGTTTTGCATATTTTATTTAAAATACATAGAAAATCCAAAAAAATATTTTCTTTCAGCATTTTAATTCCAAATAATTTTCCCAACCCAAAAATATTTTTATTTTTATTTTTTTCATTTCAAAATTATTTTTTAGACATTTAATTGTTTATTTTAATTAATTAATGAAAATTAATTAATTAAAATATCATTTAGGTTTCTAAGAAATCCCAAAAAATTCATGTTGCATCTTTAAACATTTAGAGACATTTTCATACCATCCACACAAATTTCTTTTTGGTTTTGAATCATTTTGACATTTTTTCTTTGAATTTAGGGTTCATAAAATATCATTTTTGAACCCTAACTTCAAGAATTATTTTCTGACTAACCAAGAATGGTATGACCATGGTTTTTTTTGCATTGATCTTCATTTGAAATGTAGTTTCTAACATATTTTTGCCATAAATTTCTTCTACATTTTTGAATTGATTGGCCTTTTTTCCCTTTAGGTATCTTAAAACCCTAGAAAACTTAGAAAAATCATAAGTCCCTTAGGGTTAAGAGTTAGGTCTTCTCCTTTGGGGTGTGATATCATATGGGGTTAGGGTTCTTTTGATTGCATTTTCAATTTTTTATCTTGTCATTTGCTTCTGTTTTTCGTTTTTTACATCTCATGTTGCATGAAAACCTTAATTTCTCATCTTCTCTTGCATACATCTTGAATATGCTTTCATTCATGAACTTGCCATGACATCTCTTGCATCCACATGACTTCTAAGACATCCTAGGACACATTAGAATCATGTTTGATCATTGCATCATCCATTTTCCATTTTATGCATTCATTTCATTTCATGTGCATTCATGAACTTTCATGCTTCTTTCATACTTCATTTGCATCATCATTACTTGTATGATCATTCACATCTCTTGACATGCATTTGAATCATCCCTTAGCATCATTTGCATCATGAATATGCTTCATGTTTTGGTTTGCATCCTTGCATTCATGTCATTTTCATTTCATTTCATTTCCTTTTACTAACTTTTCAGGTGGTAAGTTACTTTGAGAAGTGAATTTGCCTTCACTTCTCATAATCTCTTCTCATCTCTCTTATGCATTCATTGCTGCATTTTGTATTTGTATTAGAGTGGGCTTGCTCATTCATGTTCCCTCCTCACGTTCTTTCTTCAAGCAGCTTATCTTCTTAAGTGAAGTAAGTTGACTTGTTTCTTCTGTTTCTCCTCCTTTCATCTGCTTCTTCCTTGGTGGTTCTTCTTGAAGGTCTCTTGCAAGCCTCATAAACCCTAGGAATACCCAAGAATGTTAACAATTAGGGTTTGGTTAGTTCCCCATTAGTTTTACCTTTGTGTCATCCTTTGTGTCTTCTCTTCTCATCTCATAATCAGGGACTAAACCTTAAAGGATTTAAGGCTTTGTGATTAAGGTTATGCCTGCATCCTTCTCTTGGGATGGAGTGTATAACTTTAATTCTAAGTGTTAAACCCTTAATGTGTTTAAATCCTTTAATCAATCCATCTAATAATCACTAAGACATCAAGCTTGTAACTTGGGCCTTGCATTAGGGTTCTAATTCTTCCTTAATTGGTTAAGAAGGACTAACCCTAGTTTTAATGTACAAGTCCTCCTCAAGTTGTCTTACAAACCATAAAATCCATTTCTTAATTTTACCATTAACTAAAATCCACTTTAATAAAGGCTTTGTTTTGTCATGAGGTTAATCCCTAATCATGGATTAAGTTGAGGAGTCTTCCTCCGCTTAAATGTTCTCATCTATTATCCTTCTATTAGGATGGTGTAATGGGTCCATTAAATCCTTGATTATGGCTTAAACTCATTACTTAACACTAAACAAAAACTCCAAAAAACATCTAAATAATTGCAAGTAAGTTAATGATCTTAATCCTACATCATGGTGATTAAGTGTGGGTGCTTACTTCATACTTAGGGTATTCTCATTACCCCTAATCAGAGGGAAGATGTGATGAGTTTACTAACCCTTGGTTTAGGCTTAAGCTCATTATCTTATGACAAATACCAAAAAGCAATAAAAGATTGAAAACCCAAAAACAAACAATAATCGTCTCCTCCGGGATTCTTTTCTCACCATACTCATTCACAAACGAGAACTTGCTTCTTCCGTCTAATGCAAGGCAGTTAGCACTCGATCCAGACGAGTCATACACTTGAGCATAGACAAGTAAGCAGTTTGCAGTCAATTCATTTTCAGTCTCTTTGAGTCGAACTACGGTGTTCTGACTTCCTCATTGCACGAGAGGATACATAAGCATAACTTAACAGTTATCGAACAAAAGTCTCTGTATATTCCCCCTCTTCCAGCATTATTCTTTTAAGCCTCATTATCTTGAGCATTGCACTCTTTCCTTACACTGACACTCCTTTTATCCATTTCACATCTCTTTTGCACTGACAATTGTACATTCTCTTCCAGTTTGTACACACAGATAGCACTGACACTACCCCTACCCCTTTAAACACAAACTTTCAAGCGTGGATCTCGTCGAGTACGACGGACAATCTGGGTGCTAATACCTTCCCAGGTTGTAACCAATCCCCTTTCTCAGTTTCTATGGTTCGCGGTCGTCTTATCCATCTCTTCCTAGGTTTATGCAGCATTATCGTTCCTTCGGGATAAATATGCCTAGTTGGCGACTCTTTTAAGTTCATCTTCATGTTCTCTCCTTCGTCGACCGTTCACGTCTGTACCCCTCTCTGCCCCGGTGTCATTTGGCGGGAGCGACAACTTGGCGACTTCACTGGGGATGCTTATACTGCAACCAGGGCTTCTGGTTCTTTTTGTGGGTTCCTCCTAGCGCTTGTTTGATTTGTGTTTACTGGGGTGTTATGCATATTTCATACTGTCATTATCACTGTGCTGGATCTGGTTTTCTTTGGTGGGTGGGGTTCCACTGAGTGATTAAGGTCCTATACCTGGGACCTGAGTGACACCTAGGCTAGAGTGGTTCATGTTCTTTCCCATTCCATTTCGGTCTGGTGCGGGAATATGAAACACGGTTCAGATGTGGGTTTCTTCTTGAGAACTCTGTGCTACAGATTTTCTGTAGTGCTAGGGCTATCTGGGAAGCCTGCTAAGTCTGGATGACCTTTATTTTAACCTTCGGAATCTGGGGTGAACTAGAGGAGGATCTTTTATGGTTATTGTAAACACTGTGCCTCCGGGTTAGAAGTGTTTACACTTCTCATAACTGATCCAAGTCTGAGGATCCTTGTTCTAGAACATTACATGTGAGGGGGGTTAGGTTGTTTACAGGTTTGCAGGAACCCTTTGCCACATCATACCCTGTTACTGTTTTGTTTAAGAATACTTCACTTTGGACAGTTCTTGTGATTAACCCTGGACATGTGACTCTTTATTTGAGTCCCCCACCCTGGTTACTGGATTTCTAAGCCTCCATCCGGACCTTTGAACATACATGGACCTTATACCAAGACAGATAATCAGATCCAGCTCTTGATCACAAACCCTTGCATATCATTTGCATATATCATCATTGCATCATTTAACATTTGTTTATTTTCTTTTCAGGGTATCCATCACATCATACTTTGTTTGGTTTTGACCCCTCCTATTGCTTAGACCTCTGCTTCAGTCATCTTCTTTAGCATCTGCTTCAGCTATCTCCTTCAGCACCTCCTTCAGTCTATCAGAGACTCACCTGCATCAGTCTGTCAGAGACTTATCTCCAGTATTTCAGTCTTTGATCTTCATCAGCATTTGACTTCAGCTTCTTCAGCACTCATGGATATTCCAAGGAAAAGCAACATATCTTATCACTTCTTTGAGCCTTCTTTGACTGGTATCAAGCAGGTTCAGTCTCTTATCACACCTGACCACATCCCACTGTTCAGAGAGCACTATGGGGGTATTTTAGACATGGTCATGGATCTTGATTCTTCTCAGAGAAGCATGATCCACACATGCTTGTAGTTCTATGACCCTCTACTCAGGTGTTTCACCTTTACTGACTTTCAGATAGGGCCTTTATTGGAGGAGTTTTCTTTGTTGATTGGAGTGCCTATCAGAGGAGGGATCCCCTTTAACCCAGAGATGACTGCTCCCAGAAGTGAAGAGATAGCAAGGGCATTACACTTGGAGTCCGCCCTTATTGAGCAAAACATGACAACAAAAGCTGGGATTCTTGGTTTACATATGGACTTCTTGATTTCTCAGACCATCCTGAAGGTTACATTGGAAGAATGGAGGGAAGTCTGTGCACTTTTAGCCCTCAGCATATATGGGGCTATATTGTTTGCAGGTGAGCCTAAATTTGTCAGTAAGAATGCCATCCACTTGTTTCTGCTGAGGAATCCAGTGCCTACATTGCTAGGGGATTTTTACTATTCTATCCATCAGAGAAATGAAAAACAAAGGGGGAAGTTGGTCATATGTTATGCTCCCTTGTTCTACTCTTGGATACTCAGACACTTCCCTAAATCAGATGCTTTCTTGAATCCACACCAGCAGAAGAATTGGGCCAAGAGGTTCATTGCCTTAACATCAGATGATATCAGATGGTGCACCCAGAGCACCAAAGGCAAGGATATTATTACCAGATGTGGGCAATACCCTAATGTGCCTCTGATAGGAGTAAAAGATTGCATCAATTACAACCCTTTACTGTTTAAGAGACAATTGGGATACGCCTTAGTTCACCTTCCTAGAGAACAGGATTTAGCTGAGACCCTATACTGTGAAGTTCAACCTAATTCAGCTGTTGTTAGGCAAGCTGTCTGGGCTTGGGAAAACATCCAGACCAAAGGGACAGCCATCCTTGGAAGGTGTAACAATGTTGCTTCAACATAGTACT
Organism: Lathyrus aphaca; assembly: GCA_963966055.1. NCBI lineage: Eukaryota > Viridiplantae > Streptophyta > Magnoliopsida > Fabales > Fabaceae > Lathyrus > Lathyrus aphaca. The sequence continues at coordinate 508,186,239 of OZ014520.1, forward strand.
CTGACTGGTCCCGTACTAGACCTCAGATCACCAGGATGCCCTTCACCTTGGAAGACACACCTGGACCTTCTACAGTACAGCCTACAGCAACTGTTAGCCTGGAGGAATTTGAAAAGCTGAAAGAGAGGAATAATCAGCTATCTGAGGCCCTGAAGAAGACTATTTGGGAAAGAAATGACGGTCGCCTGGACATTGAGAGATTGGAAAAACTCAAGACTGAGCATCTGACCAAGATTGAGAGGACAGATGACTACATAGGGAAAGCAAGAGTCGGGTGTTGCACCCCAAAATTTGCCCTCACAATACAAGACTTTGTGTGCTAAGAGGTTCACAAGACCTTTCATGAGGTTCATGAAGTCTACAAGTCACTTTATGAGGTTCACAAGGTTCACAAGATTCACAATACTTACAAGACCTTTCATGAGGTTCATGAAGTCTACAAGACACTTTATGAGGTTCACAAGGTTCACAAGACCTCCCATGAGGTTCATAAGGTTCACAAGACATCTTATGAAGGTTCACAAAGTTCACAATGGGTCAGAAGAGTTGACAATTCCCTCAGACAATGTACCTCCTAAGCAGTGCATCTAAAACTAGGGTTTTGATTTTAATCAGGCTAAATGAACTTCCAAGACTTCAAGTGAGCTTCATAACATCTTATATGTGTCTAAGAACCCCCATGACAAGTTTCAAGACTTTTCTCAAAGGTTTGCTCAGTCAGATGATCAGATAAGTCAAAACCAGTCAAAGCAGTTAAAAAGTCAAACTAAGGTCAACTGTGGTCAAACCAAAGTCAAACTTCATGATTTTTTTCCAACATCAAGTATATGAAGTAAAATTCATCATTTTATCAATGGTTGATCATGATTCATCAAGGAGATTTCAGATCATCAAGAATCAGGAGTTTCTAAATTAGGGTTTCCTTAGTAAAAGTCAACTGAACTTTGACCAGCCATAACTTTCACATGCTTCATCACCAATTCTCCATCCAAAGATCATTTTGAAGGAAATTGAATTCTCTACAACTTTGTGTCTCACAAGCCAAGCCCAAAAATGCTTCATTTGGAAGGTAGGAGCTAAGACATTATAGGTCCTTTTGAAAGTCAACAAAAAGTCAACAACTTCAAAAGAGCATAACTTGAGAATGGTAAATGATATGGACATGAAACCAGTGGAGTTGGTTAGAGGACTCTTCAAGCTTTCCAAAATGTCCAAGAACACCCTCATAGCATTAAAATTGAAGGATGTGTGCCCTTGCAAAGTTGGGAAATTTTTGGTTGGTTTATGAAGAAAATGGAGGTCTAAAACCAATTTTTTCTAAATGGGTTTGCCATATGATGACCCAATCCATACTATGACCTCATGCACGACCCAAGACCTCAAAAATCAGATTTTTTATCATTTTATTTTTATTTATTTTGATTTAATTCATTAAAAATCATTTTAAATTAAAATAAAATATAAAAGTCAAAGATTTAAAAAGGATTAAGCTTCTAGAAATTCATAAATATGATTGGAATCAAAGTGGTAAGAGGATCATGATGATTGGCCTAAAATAGCAAGTGTTTATGCAAAAATATTTGATTTTCAAAGCTTATCTTTTTGAATCTTTTTGGATCAAACTTTTCACACAAGCATTGATCTTTTCTGACCTAATCCATCACTCTATAAGTACATGACTTAACCCTAATGATTGCACACGAATTTCCAGCCCAAGTGTAAGTTTCATATTTTCAAAAAAACCTCACAAAAGTCAAATTCGGTTTCAACTCCACAAGGCATTTGAAGGTATTTTAAGAACATGAGAGTGATCCCTGGACTTCCCTGATCATGTACCAATGTTCATATGCATCCATAACACCTTAAATCATTCAAACCGAATCATTGTTCATCCAATTTTTGATTTTTTCGATTCCCATAATATTGACATTATTATCTGAATTTGATCTTATATTTGTGTTTGTGATGAAGTTTGAAGACTTTCTGGATAAATTAATTCGATTTTAGGTGCAGGATGGAGGAACCACCATAGTTAGGTTTTTTCGGCCGTTTTGGGGTTCTTTGATTCATCAACTATAAATGAATTCTGGAAACATGGTTGTGTTGTATAGACTTCATAGAACGTAATGCACTCATCAATTTCATAAAATATTGTCGTTTGCTTGATGTTTGATTAAACGCAGGAAATCCTAGGAAACGAAATTCGCAGCAAAAACCCTAGCAAAATTCGTAGGAAATTTTGCAGGTCTGGAGGTAGGAGAAGGAGTTTCGCGCGCAGCCTGGAATTCAAATTTGTTTTTATATTATATAGTTTTATTTGTATTTAAATTACTGAATGATGTTGATGGTGTAGTGGTAAGCTTGTGCGCGTGTGAGGGCAACGACGTGGGTTCGAAACCAGCCTCAACGCATTTTTTTTGCAATTTGTTTTGTTTTACAGGATGAGCATAAAACCAAATGAAGGTGGTTTGTCATCAGCTAGCAGCGCGCAGCCCAGTGGCAAGGCTCTTCTGTATCCAGGTAAAGGACCTGGGTTCAAATCCCAGGTCCTGTTTTTTTTTGGTTTCTTGTTTTATTTCTTTTGTTATTTCTTCCTTTTATTTTCTAAATTAATTTAAAATAATTTCTAAATTATATGTAAATCATTTTCTTTTGTTTAAAAAACTTATATTATTTTCTTAAAACCTAAATTGATATATTTATTTCTTTATATGTTTTTATTTATATGTATGTGGTATTTAATAATTAAATTGATATTGTAAATAAAAAAAAACCTAATTTATTTTTAAAACCCTAAAAAATATATTCTTTTCAAACCCTAATTTTCTTCTTTTATTATTTATATTCATAAACTTCATTAAAATTCTTGAGTTAATTTTTGTTAATATATAAATTGTTTATAATTTAAATTTTTGTATGTAAGTATAATTAAAAATTAAAATGCTTAATTTATTTTTTATAATATGTAAATATTCTCTAATTGTTTATAATTTAATTTTTGCATGTAAATAATTTTATTATATGTCTAAAAATATGTTTAAAATTGCTAATTTAATTTTTGTAATCATAATTTATTTTCATAATATGTTTATAACTAACTAATTTAATTTTTAATTGTTCATATTTTCTTATTCACTTTAAATAATTATTTATATCCAAATTTAATCTGTTAATTGTTATATTATTTTTGCTTATTTCATTATTATTAATTCTTATGATATTTATTTATTACTAACCCCATTAATTTGTTATTATTATTTTCACTAACCCAATTTTTATTATTATTATTTATTATTTTGTTTATTTATATAAATTGCTTTTATTATTATTATTGTAATTGCTCCTGGATGTAATATTTTATAATGTTTAAATTATTTATTTTATGCCATGGTTAGTAAATAGGGAGTGTAACATGTATGTTTATTTAAAATTAATTTAGATCACTTAATTCAAAAGATAAATATTAAATTGAACACTCACACACGTAAGTCGATCTTTGATCGCCATCTCACTTCCTTAGGGGTACCTCTCATTGTTGCCTAATCAAAAGGTCAAGTAGGGTGTATAAAGCAAAAGTCCCTCAAAATAAAGTCATCTAGTCCCTTAACAAATAAAAGATCAAGTCCCTTTCGAATGTTGCCTTCGTAATGATCTTGTCCCTTCCGAATAAAGATGACAGTCCCTCCAAAATTGCTTAATACACCCCACAGTTGCCTAAATAACAGATGACCCTTCACATGTCCCTCACATCCAAGGTAATGACTACCTATTCCTTAATAATAGGGATAGTCTTACCATTTAAAGGATTCAAGAACAGAAAAGACTTAAACTTAGGGTAGGTTCCTCATAGTTACTTGCTCATTCTTCAAAACTTTTCAAACACTTCACACTTTCAAACAAATTTTTCAAACAAAGGTTTTTTACGCATCCGTACATGGATCATTATCAAACTCTTATGAAAATTTCTATTCACACACTTCACATTTCAAAAACAATTCAAAGTGAGCTAAGTAACTAAGAGCCCATGGATAACCATGGATGTAAAGGGTGCTAACACCTTCCCTTTATATAACCTACCCCCCGGACCCAAAAATCTTTTAAAAGGTCTTTCCTGTTCTTTTATGCCTTTCCTTTGGATAAAATAAAAGTAGGTGGCGACTCTTGCTATCCGCAACACATAACTAAAGTCAGTTCTCCCACCGTGTTACAGAACTGGCGACTCTGCTGGGGACTAATAAAAGAGGGGTACCCTTAGGAATTAGATCACTCTTAAATTGTTTGCCTTGTTTGCTTTATATTACTTGTTGGGCTCTTATGTGTGAAAGATCCTAACCCGGATCTAGTGTACCTTAGGTAAATGGCAATAGACCAAGGAAACTGTACGGCGTATACCGATATGGTTGATCTGGTGGCCATAGTTAGTGTGACTTCTTGGTTGGTGCTTATGTTCCTTAAGTCAAGTTGAGGATAATATGAGGCTGCCATATGTTGTCAATGCACTAACTAACTTTTAGAACCCTAGTTATCCCATCTTGGCCTTTAGAAAAGTAGTGAGATAGCCGGCTTTGGTGTAGACTGAAGTTGGTTGATACTCGATACTACGCTCATTGAGATTCTAAACTTGGAGGGTTTTGGTTGGCAAGTAAGTTGCCTACTGAACAACCACCCTTGTGAAGGATCAATGATATTGAGATCCCTTAGAACATGGTTACTTTTATAGGACAGGATGAACCATCTTAACTTCAGGGGAGGGTACTTACCTTTAAAACTCATGCAAGCCTTTAAACCTAGGGCTATTGTGTGACTTGTTTGTGTGTGCCACATGTTTGTGATTGAGCATAACATCATGACATCATCATGCATCATAAGCATAGCATTTTCACTAACCATTTCAAGGACCAAAGGATTTATCTTTGTTCTTTGTTGCAGGTCATGGCTTCTGCTCGTAGAAACACCATCAGGATCAACTTTGTGGGCATACCTGCTAAACTTAAAGAGTTGGTTTCTCAAGTGTCTGATCATTCCCAGTTCATCAAGAGACATGGTCACCTATTGGATCTAGTCACTTCAGGGTTCAATGAAGACATGATGAGTGTTCTGTTTCAGTTCTTTGACCCTAAGCACCATTGCTTTACATTCCCTGACTATTAGTTGGTTCCTACAATGGAAGAGTTCTCTAAACTTCTAGGTATACCTGTTCTTGATCAAAGACCCTTCACAGGCTTGGAGAAAGAGCCTAAACCTGAGGTTATTGCTGCAGCCCTACATCTGAAGAAATCTGACATTGTTCTGGAAACGAGAAGCGAAGTTAAGGGTATTCTTGCCAAGGTATTAATGGATAAAGCTCAAGTGTTCTTGAAGGCCATGAGCTATGATGCTTTTGAGGAGATCTTAGCCTTGCTGATTTATGGCTTAGTATTGTTCCCCAATCCAGATCAGTTCATAGACGTTCATGCCATCAACATATTCCTGAGTCACAATCCAGTGCCTACATTGCTTGGAGACATACTACATTCTCTTCATACCCGTACTACAAGGGCAAGAGGAACTTTGATGTGTTGCATACCTTTGCTATCTAGGTGGTTTATTTCTCATCTTCCTCGCTCAGTAATAAAGAATGAGCAAGGGTTCAGGTGGTCCAAAAGGATCATGTCACTCTCGCATTCAGATATCCATTGGTGCTCCAGATCTATGGAGAATGTCACTATCATTGACCGTTGTGGGGAGTTTCCTAATGTGCCACTTCTAGGCATAAGAGGAGGCATCACCTACAACCCCTCTCTAGCTTTACGACAGTTTGGCTACGCTCGGAGTGATGGCCCACATGACATGTTGATTCAGGGCATTGTGTTTGACTACGACAACGATCTTCAAGGTTACCGTCAGAGATTCATACGAGCATGGGGAAAAGTAAACAGGGTTGACAGCAAGACTCTGGAGCCTAAGTACACTATTCCTATGGAGGCTTATCTCAGATGGGTGTGATCTCGTGCTCAGACTCTCATGATGCCATATCCTGCTATCCTGCCAGTTACCATGGAACCTGTTGCTGAAGGAGATACTGCTTATACCATCCTTCACCCAGACATGCCTACTGACATGGAAGATTTACAGAGATCCTGGATCCAATTGAAGGAGCAAAGGGATACTTTCGAGGCTCATTACAAAGCAAGCCAAGAAAGAATCCTAGAACTAACAAAGCAACTTCACGAGGAACGGAATCTCAATTCATACCTCAACACAAAGAGGAAACGTCCATGGGAGACTTAAAACCCCATCTCTTGTATTTATTTCATTTCATTTTTTGTAAGCCCAAGAGGCCAAACAAATATGTTACTAATAAAAGTTTGCCTTCTTGTTTGTTTAAGCAAATTTAAATCCTGCGGTCCTTGAAAACATTGCATATGCATCCACATATCATTTCATTGCATCACAGGTTTATAATTGTGCACAGGTTTCTCATCTTCTCGCTGTTTATTTCAGCAATGGCTCTTGAACAAATAGTTAAGGATCTCCAGGCACAAAATGCACAGTTCCAAGAGCTAATCCTGAACCTGACCAAGGGGCAGGATGAATTGAAGACACGGCTGGCCAAGAAGACTAAGAAGACTAGAAGGTCAGGTGGCCTGATCAACATGGGAAGAAGGTTCAAAGGTCTTGCCAAGACCAAAGAACCAGTTGAAGATTATGAATCTGAAGAGTCTGAAAAAGAGGGAGGCAGTCTCCACAACACTATGGGGGACTCTGATTCTGAGGCTAATTACTACCATGAGCCTAATGAAGACAAATTCAAGATGTTGGTTGATAGAATGGATGCTATGGAGTTGCAGAAGTCTTCCGGGCTGGACTTTGAAGATTTGAGTCTGATATTTGGGGTAGTCATACCCATTGGTTTCAAGGTTCCTACCTTTGTTGTTTATGATGGGGTCTCTTGTCCCAAGCTGCATCTGAGGTCTTATGTCAGAAGAATCCAACCTCACACTGCTGATAAGAAGTTGTGGATCCATTTCTTCCAAGAGAGTTTATCTGGAGCTCAGTTGGAGTGGTATTATCAATTGGAAAGTGTCAACATCAGGGATTGGAATGATCTTGCTGAAGCTTTCTATAAGCAGTATCAATACAATGCTGACTTAGCTCCCACTCGCATGCAGCTACAAAGCATGTCTATGGGTGCCAAAGAAAGTTTCAAGGAGTATGCTCAGAAGTGGAGAGATTTAGCTGGAAGAGTTCAACCCCCTTTAACTGACAGGGAATTGGTTGATATGTTCATGTGTACGCTGAATGGTCCTTTTTACAGTCATCTCATTGGAAGCTCATCATCTGGCTTCACTGAGTTGATAATGACAGGAGAGCGAGTGGAAAATGGTATAAAGAGTGGTAAAATTCAAGTGGGTACTTCTTCATCAGGTGCTGCAAAGAAGCCTCCCACTGGGAAGAAAGAGTCCAATGTTGTTTATGGTCAACCTGATCATAATAGAAGGCATCAGTCTGTGAGTGCAGTTCATATTTCAAATCCAACACCTACAACACCAGAGCAACCACAGGGTAACCAACAGAGGGCTAGAAGGCAGTTCACAAAGATCAACATGTCAATGGCTCAGGCATTGCAACACTTGTTGAAGGCTGAACTTATCACTCTGAAAGAGGCTCCTCAGAATCCCAATGTTACCTCTCCCAGGTACAATCCCAATGCACGATGTGCATATCATTCGAACTGTCAGGGACATGATACTAATAGCTGCTAGGTCTTGAAGAACAAAATTCAAGATATGATTGAGGCTGGAGAGATTAAGTTTGACCCTCCGGGTACTCCAAATGTGATTACTGCTCCCATGCCAAATCATGAGAAGATTGTCAATGCCATTGATGAAGATTTACATATCTATTCAGTTGCAGAGTTGACCACACCATTGTCTGTTATCAAGAAGAAGTTAGTACAAGCTGGGTTCTTTCCAGGTTGTCGTGAAGATTGTTTGTATTGTACCTATAAGCCGGATAGTTGTTGGAGATTGAGAGATGGAATTCAACGTCTCATGGATAAGTATACCATAGTGTTTGAGAGGACTCCATCGTCTGTAGAGAGTATGGTGGATCATATTAATCAAGGAAGAAAGACTGAAGAAGTTGACATGGTTGACAAAGTGCCGGTAAGGATCACTTCCAAGGGACCTGTTAAAATCACTCATAAGGGTCCAATTAAGATTACTGCTGAAGGCCCTGTGAAGATTGTTGCTGAAGCCAGAGTGGCTCCTATGGTCATTACCACTCCTGGTCCTATTCCGTATACGTCTGATAAAGCTGTGCCTTGGCATTATGGGTCTGATGTTTATATCCATGGTGTTAAGCAGGAACCCTTAGCTGATATGCCTGTTGATGTTGATAATATTGTTGGGTCTAGTAAGATCACACGAAGTGGAAAAGTCTTCTCTCCTCCAGTCACTTCCAAGAATGCAGTTACTCCTGTTGCTACCACCACCACTGATGCTCGGGGAAAAGGTCCTGTTCTTGAACCTATACCTACTGATGTGCCAGCTGCTGATGATCTTGCTAAGCAGATGGAAGAAGTATTGAAAATCATTCGCAAGAGTGATTACGACATTGTTGATCAGTTGGGGCATACTCCCTCCAAGATTTCCATGTTGTCTTTGTTGTTATGTTCTGAAGCTCATGCCAAAGCTTTGATTAAGTTTCTGAAGACTGCTTATGTACCCAATGCAATTTCTGTTGACCAGTTTGAGAATTGTGTTGCCCACCTGACCTATGATAATGGGTTAGGGTTTTCTGATGCTGATTTGACCCCTGCCAAGAGGGATCATAACAGGGCTCTGCATATCTCAATTGAATGCAGGGGCACTACCCTGTCACATGTATTGATAGACAATGGTTCCTCTCTGAATGTGTTGCCCAAGGAAGTCCTGAATAAGCTGAGTCCCGAAGATGCTGTGCTGAAACCCAGTAGTATAGTGGTAAAGGCTTTTGATGGTTCGAGAAGAGTGGTGCATGGAGAAATTGATCTCCCAATCAAATTTGGTTCTCAGGTTTTTAATGCTACATTTTATGTGATGGATATTCGTCCTTCGTACTCTTGTCTGCTTGGTCGTCCCTGGATCCATGGGGCAGGTGCTGTAACCTCTACTTTACACCAGAAGCTAAGATATCCGGTGGAAGGAAAAGTTGTTATTGTCTATGGAGAGGAAGAGTATTTTGTTAGCCATGTGAACACCTTCAAGTATCTGGAAGTGGAAGGTGAATACGTTGAAACTCCGTGTCAGACATTTGAAGTGGTTCCTTGGATTGTTAATGATTATGTAGCTCCTTCGGTTGTCAAGAAAGTTCCTGTGGTCACCAGAATACCTCCAACAATGGTCTCCCTCAAAGATGCTAGAGCTGTATTGGATGAAGGTGGTTGTACTATTTGGGGTCAGCTTCCTGATATCCCATACAAGTCTGACAAATTTGGTTTGGGTTTCACTGCAGAGTCCCAGAAGGCTGTTCGTCGTGCTCGTGCTGTTCGTATCACCAATCAAGGGGTTATGAAAGATCAGATCAATGCTGTGGGAGACTATGATGAAGACTACAATTTGGATGCTTGGATCTTTCCTACTGTGGGTGCTGGACTCAATAATTGGAAAGCTGAAGATGTTATCCCTATCTCCTTTAGTCAGGAGTAAATACTATTACTGTGTTATTGCTTTTAAGTTTGTAATTTCTTGAACAATTGAACTCTTAAGCCTTGTGCCTTGCCCGGGGCACAATGGTGTGCTTGTTACGGGATGTCATTTCATTTGCATACTTCATTCAATAAAAATCAGTGGACGTTTCGTTTTCGTAAATATTGTGTTCCTTGTCTTTCTTTTCTTTTATTTTTGTTTTATCAGCTATGTGTTCTTACACACACCCACATCACTAAAATGCAGATCCTCATCCACTCTGGATCCTGTTGATAACAGTTCTACTATTGCCAATTATAATTTCGAGAATCCGATCTATCAAACTGAAGACGGAAATGAGGACGATTGTGAAGTACCTGTAGAGCTTGCTAGGTTGTTACAACAAAAAGAGAAAGCTATACAGCCACATGAAGAGCCAGTCGAAGTTGTGAATCTGGGAACTGAAGAGAACAGGAAGGAAGTCAAGATAGGGGCTGATTTAGAGGATAGTGTCAAGAGCAGGTTGATTCAGATGTTACGTGACTATGTGGAGATCTTTGCTTGGTCTTATGAAGATATGCCAGGGTTGGATACAAACATTGTAGTTCACCGTTTACCAGTAAAAGAAGATTGTCGTCCAAAGAAGCAGAAGGTTCGTCGTATGCGTCCTGAGATGTCAGAAAAGATCAAAGCAGAGGTAATGAAACAGTTTGATGCAGGGTTCTTAGCTGTGACTTCTTATCCTCAGTGGGTTGCAAATGTGGTAACAGTTCCTAAGAAAGATGGTAAGGTACGTATGTGTGTAGACTACAGGGATTTGAACAAGGCCAGCCCCAAAGATGACTTTCCTCTTCCTCATATTGATGTTCTGGTAGACAACACTGCTCAGCATAAGGTATTCTCTTTTATGGATGGTTTCTCTGGTTACAATCAAATCAAGATGGCTCCTGAAGACATGGAGAAGACAACATTTGTTACACAGTGGGGCACTTTTTGTTATAAAGTGATGCCATTTGGTTTGAAGAATGCAGGGGCAACATATCAGCGTGCTATGGTGGCTTTGTTTCATGATATGATTCATCATGAGATAGAGGTGTATGTGGATGATATGATAGCCAGGTCTCAGAATGAAGAACAACATCTTGATCATTTGCATAAATTATTTGAAAGGTTGAAGAAATACAAGTTGAGGTTGAACCCAAACAAGTGTACTTTTGGAGTTAGATCTGGTAAGCTCCTGGGTTTCATTGTCAGTGGAAAAGGTATTGAAGTGGATCCTACAAAAGTGAAAGCTATACGAGAGATGCCAGCTCCCCGTACTGAGAAGGAGGTTAGAGGTTTCTTGGGACGATTGAATTACATTGCAAGATTTATTTCCCAATTAACTGCCATCTGTGAGCCAATCTTCAAGTTGTTGAAGAAAGACCAGGTGATGGAATGGAATGATGAGTGCCAAACTGCCTTTGATGAAATCAAGAGATATCTACTGGAACCACCAATTTTGATGCCACCAGTTGATGGAAGACCCTTGATTATGTATTTAACAGTGTTAGACAATTCAATGGGGTGTGTATTGGGGCAACATGACGAGTCTGGTCGAAAAGAGCAGGCAATATACTACCTTAGCAAAAAGTTTACCGACTATGAAACAAGATATTCATTGCTCGAGAAAACTTGCTGCGCTTTGGCATGGGCTTCTCGCTGACTAAGATAGTATATGTTGACCCATACGACCTTGTTGATTTCAAAGATGGATCCAATCAAGTACATATTTGAGAAACCTGCTCTCTCTGGAAGAATTTCAAGATGGCAAATGATCTTGACAGAATATGATATACAGTATACTACTCAGAAGGCCATTAAAGGAAGTGTTGTGGCAGATCATTTGGCTCATCAAGCAGTGGATGATTATCAGACAATGAGTTTCGAGTTCCCTGATGAAGACATTATGATTATTACCAAAGAATTTGGACAATATGACGGACCTGAACAAGGATCCCGATGGACTATGGTTTTTGATGGTGCTTCCAATGCACTTGGTAATGGTGTTGGTGTGGTGATTAGTTCCCCTGAAGGTTTTCATACCCCGATTACTGCCAGACTATGTTTCTATTGTACCAATAACATGGCTGAGTATGAGGCATGTATCCTGGGTATTAAAGCTGCTATTGATAAGAAGATTCAGTTCCTTGACGTGTATGGAGATTCAGCCCTGGTAGTTAGTCAGATCAAAGGAGATTGGGATACCAAGCATGATAATCTCATTCCTTATAGAGAGCATGTATTGTCTTTGATCCCACATTTCAAAGAGATTACCTTTGGACATATTCCACGGAGAGAAAATCAGTTGGCAGATGCATTAGCCACCATGGCATCTATGTTTGAGATCAGTTGGGATGATGAAGCTCCCAAGATTACTATTGATAGATTTGAAAAGCCTGCATACTGCAATGAGATTGACACTGAGGGGGCAGAGGAGAAGCCTTGGTTCTACGAAGTGAAAAGATATCTTGAAGCTCAAGAGTTCCCTGAAGGGGCATCTGTCAAAGATAGGAAGTTTCTGAGGAGGTTCTCTGCTAAGTTCTTTTTGAGTAATGGGATTTTATACAAGCGCAATCATGATTCAACTATGCTTCGTTGTGTGGATAAGAAAGAAGCAACATAGATTATGGAAGATATGCATGATGGGATTTTTGGCACTCATTCTAGTGGTCATACTATGGCAAAGAAGATATTGAGAGCAGGTTACTATTGGTCTACCATGGAAGTTGATTGCTATCAACACTCCAGAACTTGTCACAAGTGTCAAATCTATGCTGATAAAGTCCATATACCTCCATCACCATTGAATGTGTTGACTGCTCCTTGGCCCTTTGCCATGTGGGGCATTGATATGATTGGTGAGATCAAACCTACTGCTTCTAATGGGCATCGTTTCATTATGGTTGCTATTGATTACTTCACTAAGTGGGTGGAGGCAGCTTCATTTGCATCTGTTACTAAGAATGTTGTGGCTCGATTCATTAAGAATAATATCATATGTAGGTATGGCATCCCTGAAAGGATTATTACTGACAATGGCTCTAATCTGAACAAAATATGATTACTGATCTCTGCACGCAGTTCAAGATTAGGCATCACAACTCTTCTCCGTATCGTCCAAAGATGAATGGGGCAGTTGAAGCTGCTAATAAGAACATTAAGAAGATTGTACAGAAGATGACTGTTACTTACAAGGATTGTCATGAGATGTTACCGTTTGCTCTTCATGGTTATCGTACCACAATACGTACTTCTACAGGGGCAACCCCATTCTCCTTGGTCTATGGTATGGAAGCAGTTCTGCCCATTGAAGTTCTGATTCCCTCCTTAAGAATTATGAAGGATGCAGGCTTGGATGAAGATGAATGGATTCAGACTCGACTTGACCAGATAAATTTGATTGATGAGAAGAGGTTAGCAGCAGTTTGTCATGGCCAGATGTACCAGAAACGAATGATCAAAGCTTTTAACAAGAAGGTTAAGCCAAAGGTATATCAGGATGGTGACTTGGTAATCAAGCGTATCATATTACCACAGGGTGATCCTAGGGGCAAATGGACTCCTACATATGAAGGACCATTTGTAGTCAAAACAGTATTCTCAGGAGGTGCCATGATACTTACTACTATGGATGGTGAAGACTTCTCGCAGCCTGTAAACGCAGACATAGTTAAAAAATACTACGCATGAAAAGAGACCCGCTAGGTTGACAGGCCTAGGCAAAAATAAGGGCATCCCGGCAAACCAAAAGGGTTTGGGCAAAAATTAGGGATATATATAAAAAGATGTACACCCGGCAAGTCGAAAACCTGAAAAGGCGGCTTGGGCAAAAAAGGGTATCCCGGTGGATTGAAAACCTGAAAGGGCAATCCAGGCAAAAGTTAGGGATTAAAGCGTATGACTATGTCTCGTTTGGATCACCCATGAAACTGCAACCAGTTGTGTTACTTACTCAAGCTCAAACAGATAAAGCTCAATCCAATCGTTTCCGTCACAACAACAGAAGATGAGATACTTGAAGATAAATGGCAATAGTAGAATTGAAACTCAATAGGATTATTTTCCACATAGCTGATTCTCCTTGTTTTGTAAAATCTTTATGACAAAATCCTCTTACTAGGGTTTATGTCTCCTTGTACAAACTTACCTATGTATAGGTCACTCTTTGATATAAATAAAATTCCATTTTTGAATCCTGATTTACTTTTACCCTATTTACATAAGCGAAACGTCCATTGGTTGTGTTTGAATGTATGTATGCTTTTGAATATGATTGATGTTTACCAGAAATGCATGTATGCTTAATATGATTGATGTTTACCAGAAATGCATAAAAATGCAGTAATAGTATTTACTAAGGACGAACGAGGGAAGGATTTCAACGAAGCTTCGCTGGTTCATCTCTACAAGACAGTTATAAACCCTCAGTAGGACAAATCCATCTTCATAAAGTCACATCTCCCCTGGAATTTATATCCATCTCTTTTATCCTCATACGGATATTCGGGAATTTACTTTCCAATAAGAGTACGACGAACGAAGACGGGAGGTTATATATACTCTACTATCGAACGAAGACGGGAGGTTATGTATACCTTGCTATCCCCAGCAGACGGGAAGTTATGTATAATATATTATCAAACAAGACGGGAATGAGTTCCTCATATTCTTCGACAACGAATCGGGATTTATTTTCCCTGGCCAGCAGTTGTTATACGAAGATATCCAGATGCTTCGGGCAGCAACATGTCATACATACATCATTTACATCATACCATAACATACATATCCATGGATGCATAATACATTACTTAAGTGCGTCATATTATACATGCATACATAATGCATAAACTAATACTACCATATAGAATGCTACCTTGTTTTCAGGTTAATTCTCCAGCAGACAAACTTCATCAACAACTTGTGACTATCAGGACTGCTTTATCCTCCTGAAAGTTATCATTCCCTCAGGACTACTTTATCCTCCTGAAAGCTTCATATACCTCAGGACGTTGTTATCCTCCTGAAAGTTATCAATCCCTCAGGACTGCTTTATCCTCCTGAAAGCTTCTTATACCTCAGGACGTTGTTATCCTCCTGAAAGCATATTATCTCCTTGGGCCGTTGTTATCTTCCCAAAGATCATCACTTCCTCAGGATGTTGTTTATACTCCTGAAGGCATATTATTACCTTGGGCCGTTGTTATCTTCCCAAAGGTTACCACTTCCTCAGGACGTTGTTATCCTCCTGAAAGCATATTATCTCCTCGGGACGTTGTTTATCTTCCTGAAAGCTATCACCCCTACCTCAGGATGTTGTTATCTTCCTGAAAGCATATTATTACCTCAGGACTGCTTTATCCTCCTGAAAGCTATCATTTTACCTTCATATTTTGGACTGCTTTATCCTCCAAGAAATGTACCTGAAGAATTTCTCTCCAAGTGGCATCTTTAAGCCCACTCAAGTATATTCAAGTAGTCATCTGTATTACTCTACGCACTGGTGAGTGCAAATTTTTGGGCTTTTCTGTTCAATCCCCTTCAACCTTCTAGGTCACGACTGGCAAATATACCAATCTAACCCCTCAGGTTTCAGAAAATTGAACAGGGGCAGCTGTTGCACCCCAAAATTTGCCCTCACAATACAAGACTTTGTGTGCTAAGAGGTTCACAAGGTTCACAAGACCTTTCATGAGGTTCATGAAGTCTACAAGTCACTTTATGAGGTTCACAAGGTTCACAAGATTCACAATACTTACAAGACCTTTCATGAGGTTCATGAAGTCTAAAAGACACTTTATGAGGTTCATAAGGTTCACAAGACCTCCCATGAGGTTCACAAGGTTCACAAGACATCTTATGAAGGTTCACAAAGTTCACAATGAGTCAGAAGAGTTGACAATTCCCTCAGACAATGTACCTCCTAAGCAGTGCATCTAAAACTAGGGTTTTGATTTTAATCAGGCTAAATGAACTTCCAAGACTTCAATTGAGCTTCATAATATCTTATATGTGTCTAAGAACCCCCATGACAAGTTTCAAGACTTTTCTCAAAGGTTTGCTCAGTCAGATGATCAGATAAGTCAAAACCAGTCAAAGCAGTTAAAAAGTCAAACTAAGGTCAACTGTGGTCAAACCAAAGTCAAACTTCATGATTTTTTGCCAACATCAATTATATGAAGTAAAATTCATCATTTGATCAAGGGTTGATCATGATTCATCAAGGAGATTTCAGATCATCAAGAATCAGGAGTTTCTAAATTAGGGTTTCCTTAGTAAAAGTCAACTGAACTTTGACCAGCCATAACTTTCACATGCTTCATCACCAAGTCTCCATCCAAAGCTCATTTTGAAGGAAATTTAATTCTCTACAACTTTGTGTCTCACAAGCCAAGCCCAAAAATGCTTCATTTGGAAGGTAGGAGCTAAGACATTATAGGTCCTTTTGAAAGTCAACAAAAAGTCAACAACTTCAAAAGAGCATAACTTGAGAATGGTAAATGATATGGACATGAAACTAGTGGGGTTGGTTAGAGGACTCTTCAAGCTTTCTAAAATGTCCAAGAACACCCTCATAGCATTAAAATTGAAGGATGTGTGCCCTTGCAAAGTTGGGAAATTTTTGGTTGGTTTATGAAGAAAATGGAGGTCTAAAACCAATTTTTTCTAAATGGGCTTGCCATATGATGACCCAATCCATACTATGACCTCATGCACGACCCAAGACCTCAAAAATCAGATTTTTTATCATTTTATTTTTATTTATTTTGATTTAATTCATTAAAAATCATTTTAAATTAAAATAAAATATAAAAGTCAAAGATTTAAAAAGGATTAAGCTTCTAGAAATTCATAAATATGATTGGAATCAAAGTGGTAAGAGGATCATGATGATTGGCCTAAAATAGCAAGTGTTTATGCAAAAATATTTGATTTTCAAAGCTTATCTTTTTGAATCTTTTTGGATCAAACTTTTCACACAAGCATTGATCTTTTCTGACCTAATCCATCACTCTATAAGTACATGACTTAACCCTAATGATTGCACACGAATTTCCAGCCCAAGTGTAAGTTTCATATTTTCAAAAAAACCTCACAAAATTCAAATTCGGTTTCAACTCCACAAGGCATTTGAATGTATTTTAAGAACATGAGAGTGATCCCTGGACTTCCCTGATCATGTACCAATGTTCATATGCATCCATAACACCTTAAATCATTCAAACCGAATCATTGTTCATCCAATTTTTGATTTTTTTGATTCCCATAATATTGACATTATTATCTGAATTTGATCTTATATTTGTGTTTGTGATGAAGTTTGAAGACTTTCTGGATAAATTAATTCGATTTTAGGTGCAGGATGGAGGAACCACCATAGTTAGGTTTTTTCGGCCGTTTTGGGGTTCTTTGATTCATCAACTATAAATGAATTCTGGAAACATGGTTGTGTTGTATAGACTTCATAGAACGTAATGCACTCATCAATTTCATAAAATATTGTCGTTTGCTTGATGTTTGATTAAACGCAGGAAATCCTAGGAAACGAAATTCGCAGCAAAAACCCTAGCAAAATTTGTAGGAAATTTTGCAGGTCTGGAGGTAGGAGAAGGAGTTTCGCGCGCAGCCTGGAATTCAAATTTGTTTTTATATTATATAGTTTTATTTGTATTTAAATTACTGAATGATGTTGATGGTGTAGTGGTAAGCTTGTGTGCGTGTGAGGGAAACGGCGTGGGTTCGAAACCAGCCTCAACGCATTTTTTTTGCAATTTGTTTTGTTTTACAGGATGAGCATAAAACCAAATGAAGGTGGTTTGTCATCAGCTAGCAGCGCGCAGCCCAGTGGCAAGGCTCTTCTGTATCCAGGTAAAGGACCTGGGTTCAAATCCCAGGTCCTGTTTTTTTTTTGGTTTCTTGTTTTATTTCTTTTGTTATTTCTTCCTTTTATTTTCTAAATTAATTTAAAATAATTTCTAAATTATATGTAAATCATTTTCTTTTGTTTAAAAAACTTATATTATTTTCTTAAAACCTAAATTGATATATTTATTTCTTTATATGTTTTTATTTATATGTATGTGGTATTTAATAATTAAATTGATATTGTAAATAAATAAATAAAACCTAATTTATTTTTAAAACCCTAAAAAATATATTCTTTTCAAACCCTAATTTTCTTCTTTTATTATTTATATTCATAAACTTCATTAAAATTCTTGAGTTAATTTTTGTTAATATATAAATTGTTTATAATTTAAATTTTTGTATGTAAGTATAATTAAAAATTAAAATGCTTAATTTATTTTTTATAATATGTAAATATTCTCTAATTGTTTATAATTTAATTTTTGCATGTAAATAATTTTATTATATGTTTAAAAATATGTTTAAAATTGCTAATTTAATTTTTGTAATCATAATTTATTTTCATAATATGTTTATAACTAACTAATTTAATTTTTAATTGTTCATATTTTCTTATTCACTTTAAATAATTATTTATATCCAAATTTAATCTGTTAATTGTTATATTATTTTTGCTTATTTCATTATTATTAATTCTTATGATATTTATTTATTACTAACCCCATTAATTTGTTATTATTATTTTCACTAACCCAATTTTTATTATTATTATTTATTATTTTGTTTATTTATTTAAATTGCTTTTATTATTATTATTGTAATTGCTCCTGGATGTAATATTTTATAATGTTTAAATTATTTATTTTATGTCATGGTTAGTAAATAGGGAGTGTAACATGTATGTTTATTTAAAATTAATTTAGATCACTTAATTCAAAAGATAAATATTAAATTGAACACTCACACACGTAAGTCGATCTTTGATCGCCATCTCACTTCCTTAGGGGTACCTCTCATTGTTGCCTAATCAAAAGGTCAAGTAGGGTGTATAAAGCAAAAGTCCCTCAAAATAAAGTCATCTAGTCCCTTAACAAATAAAAGATCAAGTCCCTTTCGAATGTTGCCTTCGTAATGATCTTGTCCCTTCCGAATAAAGATGACAGTCCCTCCAAAATTGCTTAATACACCCCACAGTTGCCTAAATAACAGATGACCCTTCACATGTCCCTCACATCCAAGGTAATGACTACCTATTCCTTAATAATAGGGATAGTATTACCATTTAAAGGATTCAAGAACAGAAAAGACTTAAACTTAGGGTAGGTTCCTCATAGTTACTTGCTCATTCTTCAAAACTTTTCAAACACTTCACACTTTCAAACAAATTTTTCAAACAAAGGTTTTTTACGCATCCGTACATGGATCATTATCAAACTCTTATGAAAATTTCTATTCACACACTTCACATTTCAAAAACAATTCAAAGTGAGCTAAGTAACTAAGAGCCCATGGATAACCATGGATGTAAAGGGTGCTAACACCTTCCCTTCACATAACCTACCCCCCGGACCCAAAAATCTTTTAAAAGGTCTTTCCTGTTCTTTTATGCCTTTCCTTTGGATAAAATAAAAGTCGGTGGCGACTCTTGCTATCCGCAACACATAACTAAAGTCAGTTCTCCCACCGTGTTACACCGGGGAACAGATATTGAAGAATGCCTGCAAGGAGGCCAAGATTCAAAAAGTTAGGGCTGAATATTACCTGGAAGAGAGCCATGCTAGGTGGATCAGGATCACCGAAGCCCGTGCACAAGAAGACCAGAGGACTCAGGCCAAGATTGAGCAGCTGAAAGCCAATGAGAAGAAGCAGCAGGAAGCTTTGTTGGCAGCTCAGAAGGAGATATCAGAATTGAAGCTCCGAGCGGGGTTAAAGAGATCAAAGGATCAGGACAGGCATAAGAAGCTGACTAATTCCATTGCTACCAGGAACCTCCTCATTAGGACCATTACAGAGCGCCCAGCTGGTCCGGTGACTGAGGCACTCCTGAAGGAAGTCAGGGAGGATGACTTTGGATTGGATGTCTGATTCTTTTTGCTTGTACTTTTCCTTTTTGTTGTATTTTTGACCCACCACGGGCATGTATTGTAAAACAGACTATGTATTTTCATTATTTGTAATATATCAGTTTGTTGTATTTTGGTGGGCTTTCTCTCAACATCATCAAGCATCTCCTCGAGGTCTGGAAAGGTCAAAACCAAGAACCAAATCGGATACCTTGGAAAACAAATAAGCATACTACATTGCATACTAACATTTTCTTTGTTTTGTAGGTTTTTGTTTGTTATTTGTTTCTCACTTTGTTGTGCTTTCAGCAAACATTGCTCGTCGCCGAGTGTTCCCTGTCAACCGCACACACCGGTACCTAATGCGTAAAAACCTTCCAGGCATTTAGATGGAGCAGGTACAGCAGGACCTGAATGAAGTGAGAAATCAGATGGTAAATGAAAGGGTCGAAATGAGAAACCAAATGTCTCAGTTTATGGCTGTGATGACCGGCTTAACCCAGAGCCAAGAGAGGCTGAGAGAGCTGGTAGAAAGGCAGACACCTGAAGAGCCCCACCTTGGAACAGGAGGAACTAGCAATAATGAACGGGGACAGCCTCGTATCGACCCACCAGAATATGGGCCCTATTTGAATCCAGATGTTAATGGCACAAGGAATGTTCAAGGTAATACTGCTGGGGGCAGAATCCTGCAAGAGGATCCCCAAGAAGAACAATTCACTGTTATTGGGGCTGAGATGAGATGTATGACAGGAGGTTGGATGAGATTGCTGAAAAGTTAAGATCTTTGGAATCCCATAATTCTTTAGACTTCGACGTGATGGATATGGGGCTGGTAGATGGGGTGAGGATTCCCCACAAATTCAAACCCCCATGCTTTGAGAAATATAATGGTACCTCCTGCCCGCGTACTCATCTGCAATCCTTCTTAGGGAGACTCAAGGCTTATACCATGGATGAGAAGTTATGGATGTTCTATTTTGAGGACAGCCTGACTGGGGCGTCAAGAGAATGGTATTCGCATCTGACAAGGGCCACTATAAGATGTTAGACTTGGCCGAAGCCTTCATCCGGCAATACCAGTACAACCTAGACATGGCTCCCAATAGAACTCTTCTAATAGGCATGTCTCAGTCTTCAAGGGAAAGCTTTCGGGATTATGCTCAGAGGTGGAGAAAGCTTGATGTTGTTGTCCAGCCACCCATGTCAGAAAGAGAGATGGTTGACATGTTTATGAACACCTTGCAGGGAACTTATATTGATAGACTTGTTGCTTTCTCTTCCACCAGTTTTTCCGATGTAGTTATAGTTGGTGAGAGAATTGAAAGTCTTTTGAAAATGGGCAAAATCTCTGACAATGGTGCCATCTCCTCCAACAACCCCAGAAAACCTTTTGCAGGACCCCGAAGGGCAGGTGAAACAAATGGTATCCATACAGGCAGGGGCAGACCCCAATATTCTCACAAATCAGTAGCAGCTGTTACCATCCCGGCTCCAGTTCCACAGCAACCACTGTTTCCTCAACAACAACAACAACAACATCACTATCAGCAACAATCTCATTTTCCGCAACAAAGAACGTACAACAACAACAATAAGCAGCAGTGCCCCTTTCAACAGAGGCCATCTCAAGCAAATAGGGTGATTAACCCCATTCCCATGCCTTATGCTGCTTTACTGCCACAACTCCTGAAGCTTAACCTGGTTGAGTTAAGGACGTTGGCTCCACCAGATCCTCTCAATCTCCCGAAGAATTATGATGCTAATGCTAGGTGTGCCTTTCACTTCAACGCGCCTGGTCACAATATTGAGAAGTGTAGAGCCTTGCAAATGAAGGTTCAAGATCTAGTCGATTCCAAAGCTCTCAATTTCGCACCTCCTCCAAATGTTAACAGAAATCCTATGCCTAATCACGGTGGGCCCAGGATTAATGCCATAGAAGAGGATCAACCATCTGCACTGATTGATAATGTTGCACAGATTCAAACACCACTGGCTGAAGTCAAGGCTCAACTCTTAAGATGCCAAGTGTTCCCGGGCTGTGGGGCCTGCTAAGAATCATGCAGAACTGCTATTAATGGTTGTGAGAAGCTAAGGTTTGGCATAGATGGCCTCATCAGAGATGGAATTTTGAAGATTACTATAACGGCTCCTTCAACAACTCTTTCTTCAGCAACAATGGATTCTCCTACAACATCAACAATCCTATCTTCAGCAACAATAGATCCTCCTACAACAACAACAACAATCATTCCCACTGATTCATCCACAGCACCAGCAATCACTCCATCCATTGTTTCAACAGATCAGAGTTCAGTAACATTTACTTCTACAACATCAGCACCCATCTTATCAATGGAAACGCCTACAACACCAGCAAACACTAATGAAGATGTCTCAACGGTAACGATCTATTATGATCCAGCAAATGTTCATCCCAACAACAATTTCCAACAACAAACTGCAACACCTCCTGTCAGATCTCCAGTCACGATCTACTACGACCCGCATACCATCACAGTTCCTTCCGCTGCAGCAATCAGTCCGGTTACCATTACGGTGCCTGGACCTGTTCCTTATGAAAGCAGTAATGACATACCTTGGCATTACAGCTCTGATCTCTAATGCGACGGGAAGAAAATCACTCTAGATTCATCAACCTCTTCACCACAAGTAGATAATGTTGGGGGAGGCGGAGGCTTCACCAGAAGCGGACGCCTTTTTGCCTCACAAACACCGAGACCCAATGCTGAAGCAGAGGTTGCTGCTAAGGCGAAGGGGAAGAATGTGGTACTGGAAGAGCCAACTGATAAAGAAACTTCGAAGACGTCTTTTGAACAAGAAGTGGACGAGTTCATGAGAATAATCAAAAAGAGTGATTACAAAGTGGTGGACCAGCTTCATCAGACACCCTCCAAAATCTCTATATTATCACTGTTAATGTGTTCCGAAGCCCATAGGAATGCATTGTTGAAGGTCCTGCACGCAGCATACGTGCCGGAAGAGATTACGGTTAATCAGCTGGAAACGGTGGTTGCAAATGTTAACACCAGTCATGGACTGGGCTTCACATATGTTGATTTAACAATGGAGGGACGCAATCATAATAAGGCTTTACATATCACCTTAGAATGCAAATGTGATGTTCTTTCTCATGTGTTGGTGGACATTAGGTCTTCGCTCAATGTCCTCCCAAAGAAAGCCTTGGTGAAGCTAGAGTATGATGGTTTAGCATTGCGTCCAAGTAACTTGGTGGTGAGAGCATTTGATGGCTCTAAGAGATCAGTGCTTGGAGAGATTGATCTACCTTTGTTGATTGGCCCACAGACCTTTAAAACTACCTTCTTCGTGATGGACATACAGCCGGCCTACAGTTGTCTGTTGGGTAGACCCTGGATTCACGTCGCTGGCGCTGTTACATCTACCCTTCACCAGAAGTTAAAATTTGAGTGGGAAGGCCAGATCATCACAATCTGCGGAGAGGAAGACATTTTTGTTAGCCAGCTGGCTACTTACAAGTACATAGAAATGGATGGGGAGATCCATGAGACTATGAGTCAAGGATTTGAGACCCTTAACATCAATGAAGCAACTACTCTGTCTGGAACTTCCATCACTTCATATCAATAAGCCCAAAAGGTTGTTGAAGAGGGTACCGCTCAAGGCTGGGGCAAGCTGCTGCCAGTAGAAAAGAAAGAAGACAAATTCGGGTTGGGTTACAGACCAACTCGACAAGATCAACCAGAGGATACAACAGAGCCCAAATTTGTCAGCGGGGGAATGCTAACCCCGGATGTTGTGAACAGTCTGGAAGACGAGGAAGAAGACGAACGCAACCTGGAAAACTGGATACGTCCAAGGATCCCGGGGAACCAAGTCTCAAACTGGTCTTCCCAGGAAATTATAAGAGTTACTCCTGCAGAGTAATTATTATTTCCTGTCTTTAAGCATGCATCAAGTCCTGCATCTTGCCCAAGATGTCAGGATTCATTTTGTAATCGGGCCATCTTGTATTTTGTGCAAACGATCAATTAATGAATATCAGGACATCTTTTGCAAATGAGTCTCTTCTTTTTTCCCGCTCACTGTTTTTCATTTTTCATTTTTTGTACAAAAATAAAATAGCAATGTTTTTCAAAATAATAACTTCATTTTCACTTTTTCTAAGCAAGATAAAATTGATCACTAAAATGAACCAATCTAAACCCTTGCAGAGAGTGCCCTCCAGACTGCACCGACAACGACACTGCTATGACTTCATATGACTTCGACAATCCGATTAATCAAGCTGATGAAGAGGTTGAAGAAGATTATGAATTACCTGAAGAACTAGCCAGACTGCTAAGGCAAGAGGAGAAGGTTATCACTCCTCATCAGGAGGAAGTTGAGACAGTTAATCTTGGTACCGAAGAAGACTTGAAAGAAGTGAAGATCGGGGCCCATCTGCAAGATTCAGTGAAGGAACAACTTATTGACATGCTTAGAGAGTATATTGATGTCTTTACTTGGTCCTACCAAGACATGCCAGGTCTGGACACCGACATTGTTATGCACAAGCTGCCTCTAAAGGAAGATTGTCCTCCAGTAAAACAGAAGTTGCGTCGTACTCGCCCGAATATGGCCATGAAGATTAAAGAAGAGGTACAAAAACAGTGGGACGTCGGTTTCCTTGCTGTAACTAGTTACCTGCCGTGGGTCGCTAACATTGTACCAGTACCTAAGAAGGACGACAAAGTACGGATGTGTGTGGATTACTGGGATCTGAATAGAGCTAGCCCGAAGGATGACTTCCCATTACCTCACATTGATGTATTGGTCGACAATACGGCTCAGTTCTCGGTGTTCTCCTTCATGGATGGATTTTCAGGATATAATCAGATCAAGATGTCACCTGAAGACATGGAGAAGACAACTTTCATCACACCTTGGGGCATATTCTGTTATAAGGTAATGTCATTCAGACTGAAGAATGCGGGTGCCACTTATCAACGGGCTATGATAACATTATTCCACGACATGATCCACAAAGAAATTGAATGTTATGTGGATGACATGATTGCCAAGTCCCTCACAGAAGAAGACCACCTGGTAAATCTGTTGAAGTTGTTCAAGCGTCTGAGGAAATATCAGCTGAAGCTAAACCCCAACAAATGCATATTTGGGGTACGGTCCGGTAAGCTGCTGGGATTTATTGTAAGTGAAAAGGGAATTGAAGTCGACCCTGACAAAGTCAAAGCCATTCAGGAGATGCCTGCACCAAAGACTGAAAAGGAAGTTCGGGGGTTCTTAGGTAGATTGAACTACATTTCACGGTTCATATCTCACTTTACTGCAACCTGTGAGCCCTTGTTCAAGTTGTTAAGGAAAGAACAGACGGTCAGGTGGAATGAAGACTGCCAAAGGGCTTTTGACAAAATCAAGGAATACTTACAAGAACCTCCAATCCTTATGCCTCCAGTTGAAGGAAGACCTCTAATAATGTACTTGACAGTATTAGAAGAGTCAATGGGGTGTGTGCTGGGCCCGCATGACGAGTCTGGTCGAAAAGAGTATGCAATATACTACATAAGCAAAACGTTTACCGACTGTGAACAACGTTATTCACTGCTCGAGAAAACTTGATATGCTTTAGCGTGGGCTGCTCGCCGACTAAGGCAGTATATATTGACCCACAATACCTTGTTGATCTCAAAGATGGATCCAATCAAGTACATATTTGAGAAGCCAGCACTTACCGGACGGGTTGCAAGATGGAAAATGATTCTCACAGAATATTACATTTAGTACACATCTCAGAAAGCCATCAAAGGCAGTGTATTGTCTGACTATCTAGCTGAGCAACCCATTGATGATTACCAGCCTATGAAATTTGACTTCCCTGATGAAGACATCATGTTCCTGAAAGCAAAATATCATGAAGAGCCTATTCACACTGAAGGGCCTGACCCATAAGAAGAATGGACAATGATGTTTGATGGGGCTATTAATATGAATGGTCGGGGAGTTGGTGCAGTACTCATTACACCTAAAGGAGTTCACATGCCTTTCTCGGCAAAGCTCACCTTTAACTGAACTAACAAAGAAGCTGAATACGAAGCCTGTATCATGGGTCTTGAGGAAGCCATTGACCTCAGGATCAATATTTTAACTGTATTCGGAGATTCAGCCCTGGTAATCAATCAAACCAACGGCAAATGGTACACTCACCAAGAGCATCTAATCCCATACCGGGATTATACGAGGAGATTATTGACATTCTTCACCACAGTCAAACTTGAGTATATCCCTCAAGATGAAAATTAGTTTGCAGATGCTCTGGCTACCATTTCCTCCCTGATCAAAGTTCAAGCTGCCAACTTTGTGCCTCAGATTTCAGTGTCCAGACTTGACAGACCAGCATATGTATTCTCTGTGGACATGGCTAAAGATGACAAGCCTTGGTTCCATGACATCAAATGCTTCTTGGAGGATCAAACATACCCATCTGGGCATCATCTAATGATAAGAAGACACTGAGAAGGCTGACTGGTAGTTTCTTCCTGAATACTGATGGTTCCTTGTACAAAAGGAACTTTGACATGGTGCTTCTCAGATGTGTTGATAAGATATAAGCAGACCTGTTGATGCACGAGGTGCATGAAGGATCTTTTGGTACCCATGCTGGAGGACATGCAATGGCTAAGAAATTACTACGGTCAGGTTATTACTAGATCACAATGGATGCAGACTGTTGTGCCTATGCCAAAAAGTGCCACAAATGCCAGATTTATGCAGACAAAGTGCATGTGCCTCCAAATCCTTTGAATGTGATGTCTTCACCCTGGCCCTTCTCCATGTGGGGCATTGATATGATTGGAAAAATCGAACCGACTGCTTCAAATGGCCACAGATTCATCCTGGTAGCTATTGACTATTTTACCAAGTGGGTTGAAGCAGCTTCGTATGCAAATGTCACCAGGCAAGTGGTAACCCGATTCCTAAAGAGAGACATCATCTATTGATATGGAGTGCCTGAGCGAATCATTACTGATAATGGTTCCAATTTGAACAACAAGATGATGGCAGAACTGTGTCGGGACTTCAAAATCCAACACCACAATTCTTCTCCTTACAGGCCAAAGATGAATGGCGTTGTTGAAGCATCTAACAAGAATATCAAGAAGATTGTGCAAAAGATGGTGGTCACCTACAAAGACTGGCATGAGATGCTACCATTTGCCTTGCATGGGTATCGTACCTCAATCAGAACGTCTACTGGGGCAACACTGTATCAGCTTGTGTATGGTATGGAGGCAGTCCTACCTGTTGAAGTTGAATTACCCTCGTTGCGGGTACTGATGGATGTCAAGTTGAATGAAGCAGAATGGGTCCGATCTCGGTACAATCAACTGAATCTGATCGAAGAGAAGAGATTAGCTGCAATCTGTCATGGGCAGTTATATCAGAAAAGAATGAAGAAAGCCTTCGATCAGAAAGTCAGGCTTCGGGAATACCAAGTAGGAGATCTTGTGCTGAAAAGACTCCTTCCTCCTCATACAGACCACAGGGGCAAGTGGACTCCAAATTATGATGGTCCGTTCATAGTAAAGAAAGTCTTCTCTGGTGGAGCACTGATGCTCACTACTATGGATGGTGAAGATTTCTTATCCCCTGTAAATTCGGATGTAGTTAAAAAATACTTCACATAAAATGACCCGCTGGACATAAAAACAGAATGTAAGTCGAGGCAAAAATAGGGCATCCCGGCGAGTCAGAAACAGAATAAAAGACTCGGGCAAAAATAAGGGAAAATAAAGAAAAATGTACACCCGCTGAGTTGAAAAGTCGTATTGGACAGCTCAGGCAAAAATGGGTATCCCGGTGGATTGAAAACCCAAAAGGGAGATCCACGCAAAAATAAGGGAATAAGCGAACAACTGTATGCTGAATTCGTTTGTATCACTTACGACTTGGCAAGTTTCGAAAGGTTAAAGCATCGGTCAGAAGCAGCCTTCTTCAAAAAGCAAGATGAGAAGAACGTCAAGGTCATACGGGTCATAGCAAAAGGGAATCTCACTAAAGCGTCACCAACATTGCCAGCACCTTTACTTTTCTCAATTTTGTAACAATCTCCTCATTTCAGGGGATCTGTTTCTTTGACTGTATTTGCCAATTCAGGGCGCCCAAATTAATAAAATCTGAATTTTCAGTCACACTTCATCTTGTACATTTTTGTGTCATTTGCAAAATGTCCAATATTCATGATATGATACTTGCATAAAAAGGATGTGCCTTTCTAATAAATGCTTGCAGGAAATGTATTTTACTCCCAGGAGTATCTAAACTCCTATGATGGAATCCGGTAAGGGATACCTCGGGGCACTTGTGTATTTCTTTGTCTTAACAGGATTGCAGGTATTCTATTCGCGACATGGGGCATGCCCAACATACTTCCTCCCCCAACAGTATCTGGATTGTTCCTCCCCAGCGGAGTTGCAAGCACCACTTCCCCAGCACATCTTCAAGAAGCATCAGAAAATGCTCATTTCCCCAGCCGAGTTGTCAAGTCTCCTCATCCTCAGCAGGATCCTCACAGAAATCTCTAGAAAGATTGTTCAGTGATCTTTCCTCCCCCAGAGTGCCGAATCTCTCATCTCCAGCAAAAACAGGGAACCATCTCCCCCACAGAGCTCCAGACTCTCCCAAAAGAGCAATGTCTGAAGTTTTCACACAAAAAAGTGACGGAAGCTTTCTCGTCCCCAGCTGGGTTACCAGATAGGTCTATCTGTGATCAGGTTCCCCAAGAAAAACCATACATCTTATCAGATCTACTAATGATCTCATCCCCAGTTGGGATTCTCCTTCCCAACAGATCAGTCAGAGATCTCCACAAGCAGCGGGATCCGAATCCCGGATTGGTATCTTTTGCATAATCATAGAATTTACATCATGTTTCCCCTCAGAGCATAGTATTTCGTCTAATACGGAGCATTACGGCAAAAATCAAACATATTGCATAAATTACAAGTCAGGTTTTGAATCAGCCACCTGTAAATACCAACAATACCACATCAGCAATATACAAAATACATCTCAATTTCCCCGGCAGAAAGCCAAAGCATCCCTTTGCACTCCTAAAATACAGATACATGCTCCTTATGACACTCGTTTGTGCCACCATTCCCCAGTAAAGTTTCCAGAACACTTTCTACAAACAGATACCTATACGCTCTTCTGACACCCGTCTGTGTCATCTCTCCCCAACATGGTTGCCAAACACTTGTTTATAATACACTCTTGTCGACACCCGTCTGTGTCATCTTATTCCCACAAATCACTGGATTACCTTTTACACTCAAGATCATGATTTATACACTTTCTCCTTTGACACTCGTCCGTGTCACTCTCCCCAGCAAGTTGAACACTCGTATGTGTCTCACTCATGTTTATTTTTACTCATACAGATACTCGTCTGTATCTTGTATACATCACTTATTTCCCCTCAAATTCGACTCTCGTCCGTGTTCTTTGTTAACCAGTTGATACTTGTCCGTATCATCATCTCTGAACATGCGTCAGCGTTGTTTCTACCGATGCTCGTCCGTATCGTAGTCTTGAGGATGCTCGTCCGCATCTTTGATCTATACTATACACAGTGTCAAACACTTGTACCTTTCATTTCTTGGATGTAAACACTCGTCCGTGTTTACTATTCCCCAGCGAAGTCCCCAGCAAAACTTCTTTGCTATCCGGCATTCGTCCTATGTCGTGATACTTTAGGCAACCGTATGTCGCTCCCGGGATTTTCATCCTAGTACAAACGCGAAAGTGGCGCGAAAAAGAATAGAGTCGCCAGCCAGGCATTTTTATCCCGAAGAAAGGGAATGGTAATGCTGCACAAACCAGAAGAAAAGAAAAGGAAGGACACGGGTCCTGCGAACCAAAGATCTGAGTTCGGGAGTCGGTTACGACCTGGGAAGGTATTAGCACCCAGATCGTCCGCCGTACCCGACGGGATCCACGCTTGCAAAAGAAACTGCTTCAAAGGGTGAGAGTATGAAAACTGCAGCAAAAGAAATGAGAATGGACTGGAAAATAATCTGAGAAAAGAAATGGAATAAGAATCAAAGAGAAAAATGTAGGGAAAATAAAGATTGTGCTCGAACGGGCCCTACCCCGCTGCCTACGTACCTCATCGGGATAACGAGGATCAGAGACGCCGTAGTTCCCCTAACTAGGGGTGGGAAAGATTGCTTGTGTCTTAAGGCTTGAACTGCCTATGTCAATGCTCAGGTGTTGCAGGCTCGGACGACGAGTGCGTAACCGTCTTGCAAAGTGACAAGTAGGAGCAAGTTCGCGTACGGAGCGAAGGAGATGAGAAAAGAATTCCCGAAGGAAAGACGCTTATTGTTTGTTTGGTGTTTTTTAGAAGCTTTTATGAGTGAATGTTTGCATAGGTCAGTGTACCTAGGTCTTACTCAATGGGATGTGTACATCTCACATCATCCCGAAATGGAATGCGCAAGAGGCACACCTATCTATGGAGGAAATCCCCAAAGCTAGTCCCACAAGTGAAGGCTCAAGCACACTGGCCTATTACCCTTATTAAGTGTTTTTGTGGTTTTTTGGTTAAGAAGTGTTTTTTTAGCTTTTCTTTGTGAGGTACTCATGCTAAGACCTATCCACCACGAGTGATGACTCACACCTCGCCCCGAAATGGAACGCATGTGAGCATCTCATAGCAAAGTCTCATGTCACATGAAAGTACTCAACCTTTATTAAATGAATTAGAATTATGTTTGAAGATGAGAAGAGAGAGCACCAAAGGATCTCAAAGGAAAAATTCTAAAGGGGGACTAGAATAATCCTAAGTATTCACATGCATGGGTATCCTAAAGGTTAGTGAGGTCTCTATCCTAATGAAGAAGGAAGAAGAAGATAGAAGAAGGGATGAGAAAGGCCTAGGCCCAACAAAAGAAGGTTAGTCCACATAAACATAAAAGGAAGAGATAAGAATTAGAGATGTGGAACTCAATTCCCACACCTCACACTTACCATAGCCCCTGCAAGGTTAGCATACACAAATGAATACAAGCACAAAGTTCAAAACCAGAATCAAAATGGTATAAAGAATGGCCTAAGAGGCCTACAAGATGAAGAGAGAAATCTCACAATACCAAACAATGTCAAAATAAAAGCAATGGAACCAAAAAATGGAATTTAAACACTTAAAGAAACACATGATTTGAATATGAAGCAAACTCACAAATTTAGAAGAACCAAAACCTAAATTAGGACCAGGAAGGTATCCATACCCTAGAGGAACCCCAAACAAGAAGAAAAAAGTTGGCACAAGTGCCCTTCTAAGCTTATAAGAGATCTAACAAACCAAAAGAAGCAAAATGGGACAAGGTGAGAATAAAAATCCACAAATAATCAACCAGCCATCTAAAAATTCTATAACTGAACCCAAATGATCTTAAAACACATTATATCAATTTGCCAAAAGGACTTGCAAAAATTCAGAAAGGAACTAGGTCAAATGGATGTGCAAACACCAGCTAGGACAGAAAACTTACACCACAAGATATCAGATCAAAACCCAAGAAATAAATTTCTAAAAATTCTGAGAAAAATCACATGAAAACTAGAAGATCTTAGGAACACAATGCAAAAAGAATGGGATCAAAAATCCAAATATTGAAGTCTATGGAAAATCAACAAGACAGGCTGGTCAAGAAATGAAGCAAATGAAGCTATGAACATTGATGAATTAATTCTGGCACGCTAATTAAATGAAAAAAATAAAATAAAAATATGACAAAATTTTAGAGACACAAAGGAACATCTATGATTTATCTGGGAATTTTTAGCTGAATATTTCTATTTTATTTGAATTAAAATGAAACTGAATAAAGAGAAATTAAAATGAAGAAAAAGAATTAAAGGAAATGAGACAGGGGTGCAATTGGCAAAGATTTTAAGCTGAATTGCCATGGGCTGAAAATTGGAGGGTGCGAATAGCATCTGGCCTAAGCCCAAACACAAAACCATTCATTAAACTCTTTTTATTCTCTAAACAATATCACTATTCTAATTACATCTTTAAATTTTCTAAACCAATATTTTGAACATGATATTTCTAAAAGAAGATGTTAACTAATCAACACTACATTAGATTTCTAAACAAATATTATCCTAAAACTATATTATACTTCCTAAACTATTATCTACACATTATTCAATTAATTAATCTATTTCTATTTCCTAACAACTACTAACTAAACATTTTAATAGTCTCTAAATAAATCTATTAACTAATTAACCTATTTCTAAACAAATTCTAAAACAGTTATATCTAAATCTAACAATTATTTCTAAACAAAAATTAATCCTAAAACTATATTATACTTCCTAAACTATTATCTACACATTATTCAATTAATTAATCTATTTCTATTTCCTAACAACTACTAACTAAACATTTTAATAGTCTCTAAATAAATCTATTAACTAATTAACCTATTTCTAAACAAATTCTAAAACAGTTATATCTAAATCTAACAATTATTTCTAAACAAAAATTAATCCTAAAACTATATGTTTTCTAAACTATTATTCTATACAAATATTGCTTAAATTCTATTATATGTCCTAATAGTTTCTAAACAATTCTAACAAATTATTTCTAAACAAATCTAACCATTTCTAAACAAATCTAACCAATTATTTCTAAACAATTCTAACAATTATAACAGCCTCTCTTTTTTAATTACTATCTTTTAATATTTTCTAACAGCTTTTTTTTTTATTACTATATTTTATTACTTTCTAACAGCTTTTTTTTTATTACTATATTATATTACTTTCTAACAGCTTTTTTTTTATTACTATATTATATTACTTTCTAACATCTTTTTTTTTATTACTATATTATATTACTTTCTAACAGCTTTTTTTTTATTGCTACTTTATATTTTATTAAAATGAAAAAAAAGAACAAAGGCCATGTGAACATAATATCAATTGGTGCACTTATAACTTAAGTGAAGAAACACATTAAAATAATAACAATAAACCTCATGCACCTGCGGACCAACCAGGAGGAGACACGTCATCGTCTCCTCCCCCATGCATGAAGAAAAACGCAGGAACCAGCAACAACATCAAGAAAACGCAGCAACACCATGAATTTCACTCAACTTCATGCTAGCACAACTTTCTCAAAACTCAACGAAACTCGAAAATGTAAACATCAAAATTCATCTACTAAATGAGATCTACACGACCGGCACAAAAAGTAATTGAAACCGCGGCTTAAACATGGAGAAATATGGCGATGAAGCAACACCACCACGCGCGGTTTCGGTCGTCGCCGCGAACAAAATTTCAGAAACTAATAAAACACCTATCCACATGAAGCAGAGATCATAAGGATCACAAATCTACTAACAAAACTCAAAGAAACGCACTGCACAATTCAGACCGATCAAAGCAAACTTGAACATCAAAACTTTAAATCTACAATTAATACTTCACAAAACTTTTTATCATCTCATACGGATTATGCCAAATATCATCAACATGAAGCAAGCAAGAAGCAATCGAAACTGAAGCTAAAAAGATTGAATACAAACCTGTAATGAAGCTTTTCTTCAAAATCCTAAAAGAAAACCGAGATTTACGACGATCCGATTGTATATGCCTTGGCCAAATAAAGGCTTGCTGATGAATCTAGTGTAAGATCAGAGAGAGTAGTTGAAACCTTGCTTTGCCCAAAGCTCCAAGAACTACCATGGACGTGATGTGAGGTTCAATGTGAGAACTCAGAATTCTTGAGGATGAAGAATGAGATGAGAATTCTTGATCTGGAAGCTTCTAAATACTGTTATTCAGTTGTGCTTCAATGAGAGAAGAGAGAGAAATTCAAGAATGTGTTGTTGTGTGAAACTGAATGCTGAGAGAAAAATTTTCGAAAAAAAGGAGAGAGAGAGAGAAATCAATAATAAATGTGTACTTTTATATGGGAGTTACATGTGGGTGAGGAGAAAAAAAAAATAATAAAATGTGAAGATGTGATGAAAGTGAGTGTGACGTGAGAAAAAAAATGTGAGATGTGTGTGTTGTTCCCAATGTGAGGGCTAAGAAAAAAGAGAAAAAATGTGAAGTGAGTGGAAAGTGTGAAGTGAAAAAAAAATCTGAGAGTGAGAGGAGGGGTATGTGGCGCATGAGAGAGAGAAAGAGAGAAAAAACAGTGTGAAGAAAGTGGAAAGAGGAAAAGTATGAGGGTGTGGGGATAAGGGCCAAAGATTTTGTTTTATTTTTTTCAAAAAAAATGCTTTATAAATGGAAAATAAATGGATTTAATGATAAATATATGGACTCTAGAATTTATATTTATTTTGTGATGAGGAATGGAAAAAGAAAAAATAAATGGACATAAGAAAAAAGAATTAGATTATTGATGATAATTGGGAAATGGTTATTAAAAATAAAAAATAAAAAAATGGATAATAGAGAAATAAATTGGAATATGAGAAAAAAAAATGTTTATTTGGATAATGGATTGATAGATTTTTTAAACGTATTTTTGGTAATGGTAATGGTCAAAAGAAAATAATGGTGTTAATGATAAATGGTATTGTGAAATAACTTTGAAAAAATGAATAGAAACCGAAAATAATGGATTATGGATCGAGTATTAAAAATGGATAGAAATGGATAATCGGAAAGTGGATAATGGATGGAGTTTTTTTTTTTTTTTTTTTAAGTTCACGATCAGCTCTCGATTTTCCTTCACAAGCCACTGATGAGAAACAGCCTCTAATGAACCAACTACACAACTTGCCACTTATACCATAATCATTTGAAATCTGTCTGACCATTATCCTGATAACTTGAATTCCTACTGAAAAAAATAAATTCTCAGATGAATCACTGATGAACTGATGAATCCTTAATCAAGACGAACTGAACCAACCTTCTCACAATCCACTGTTCGATAACCAGAGAATTTTCACACACAACAACCCGAACTCTGGACCTGCCATTCTTGGGACATAGTCCACTGAGACAGATAATTTGCAACTGAAGGAACATTTGGTAGTTTGACCAAGATTAGGTCAACCGTCTGTTTGCCTCAGATTACCGCACTGAAATCACTGCCAGCATATGCTATGCTTCCACAATGAATGTTATGCTTCATTTTTCTATGCAGAGGATGCGGTGATGAAGTATGAAAATGATATGTTAAATGTTATGAAATGCTATGAAACCAAGAGGGCAAATTTGGGGTGTTACACCGTACCCTACCAGGTGATCGTCTTTTACCTTTGGATGACCGTCCCTCATCTTTCTCCCAGTGCAGTCTCCATTATTGGAACCCCTTTGTTATTCGGCATTCGTCCTATGTCGTGATATTTAGCAGTCGTCCCCTGCTAGGTGATCGTCCTTCACCCTTTTGATGATCGGCCTTCATCATTTTATCCGATGGCCGTCCCCATCGTTGATCTTGTTATCTGACATTTGTCCTATGTCATGATAAACCCCGAGAGCAGTCGTACCCTGCTAGGTGATCGTCCTTCACCTCTTGATGATCGTCCTTCATCATGCTTATCTGATGGCCGTCCCCATCGTTGACCTTTGCTATCCGGCATTCGTCCTATGTCGTGATACTTTCGGCAGCCATACCCTTCCAGGTGATCGTCCTTCACCTTGGATGACCATCCCTCATCCTTACCCCCAACAGAGCAGTCGTCCCCTGCTAGGTGATCGTCCTTCGCCTTTGATGACTGTCCCTCATCATTACTTCATTTATTCTCTGAACCTGATGGTCATCCCCATCATTGACTTTACCTTTAATCCCCAGAGAACCTTGTTACTTTGCTTGATGGTCGTCCCCATCATGATATCTTTATTTCCCCAGCATGTCGGTCGTACCCGTCACCGCTTTATCCCCAGCAAGTCGTCCTCTGCCCGATGGTCGTCCTCCATCGCCCGCACTTTATAATCATGTTTTACCTTCCTTTTACAATCTACATCCCTTTTCTTCTTCTCCCCAATGAGTGCAAATTTTGGACTGTCTTTGGTATTCAACCACAAGTTATCTTGTTTGTCTATTAAGCTTGTCGCTTACATCCTACACAGCTAACTCATGCTTGAATAGGGGCAGCTGTAAACACCCCAAATTTTCCCTCACTAAGTTCACACCATGGCTTGTGATCTTTCATATTTGCATTAGTTCAATCATACCACATCATATTGCATTTTTGCTTCACTGCATTAGGTCAAGTTCATCTGCATCTAGGGTTTGTGATCTGAGCAATCCAGGATCCATCTGAGCCACCCCAAAGGTCTTCAATCATCTCAAGAGGTTCCATGTATGTTCAATCATCATATTATATCCTCCAAAGATCAAGGAAGTCAAAGAATCACAAGAACTTGCAAAGCATGGAAGTAGAGCCAGGGTTTAACTGCACAGATGACCTGAAATTAGGGTTTTGGTTTCAAAGGCCATAACTCCAAAAAATTTGGTCATTCTTGTTTCTATTGGTCTCAATATGATATAAGGATCATGCATACCATGTTTGATGAAGAAATTCATTGTGGAAGTCATCTGATCACTGGGTAACTTCTTGAGCAAGTCAGAGCAAAATCAGGGCATCTGAGGCCCCCCAACATGGAACCAAAGTGGATTTTTCATCAAATTGAAGTTATATGGTCTTTATTTGATCATTGAAGTGCTTATAAGTTCACAAAATTTAATAAAAATGAGCTAAACCAAAAGTTGCCAAAAATGGAAATAACTTGTAATGTAAACTTTTCATTTTGGGAAAGTTTTTCAACCTCCTCTTTCTCAACCAAAAATGCTTCAAATGAAAACTTGTTGGTCATTAAAGTTGTAGATTGGATCATTCCCTTTTCAAAAAGTACAAGAACAAGATCTAATTCATTTTGGAACTCAAGTTATGGCTTGTCAAAGTTGGCAAAAATCACATAATTTCAAGTTTCATGCTGTAACACGGTGGGAGAACTGACTTTCTATAAATGTTGCGGATAGCAAGAGTCGCCACCGACTTTTATTTTATCCAAAAGGAAATGACATAAAAGAACAGGAAAGACCTTAAAAAGATTTTGAGTTCGGGGGGTAGGTTATACAAAGGGAAGGTGTTAGCACCCTTTATATCCATGGTTATCCATGGGCTCTTAGTTACTTAGCTCACTTTGAATTGTTTTGAGAAAGGTGTAGTGTGTGATTAGAAAATTTCTAATTACTTTGTAATGATCCTCATATGGATGTATACAAAGACTTGTTTTTGAAAATTTGTTTGAAAAGTGATGTGTAAAAAAGTATTTTGAAATGTGTGAGCAAGTAATTAAGAGGAACCTACCCTATATTAAGTCTTTACTGTTCTTATGTTCTTTCAATGGTAAGACTATCCCTATTATTAAGGAATAGGTAGTCATTACCTTGGATGTAAAAGGGACATGTGTAGGGACATCTGAATATAGGCGACTGCAAGGTGTCTTTAGCAATTCGTAGGGACTTATCATCTTTTATTCGAAGGGACAAGATCATTTATCATAGGCAACCTCGAAGGGACTTGATCTTATAAACTGAAGGGACTTGATGATATTTGTGAAGAGACTTTGCTTAAGACACCTTACTTGACCTTTTGAAATAGGCAACATGAGAGGTAACCCTAGAAAGTGCAAGATGGCGATCAAAGATCGACTTACGTGTGTGAGTGTTTATTTTCAAGTATTTATCTTATTTATATTAATTTTCTAAATTATTTTTAATCACATTTAGGTTATACACACCCTAAGATTACTAACCATACAATACAATATTTACGAAATAAAATAAAGGCGGAAACTAAACCTAATTATTACATGGCTTTAACAGATACATAATAATCAAATAAAAATAATAATAATAAAATGTAATAAGAATAATAAATAATAAATAATAAAATATTAGCAATAATAAAATAATAGCAATAATAATAATGATAATAATAATAAATAAATAAATCAAGATTTAAATTTAAAAGAGAAATTGTTTTAAGGTTAAATAAATATTTTTTAGAGATTAATTAAGAAAATATAACAAGTTAATAATATTATTAAGAAAAACATTAAATTATTTACATATTAATAAAAATAAAGGTTAGCATATTAATTAGGGTTTAGAAAAATAAATTAAGTTTTTTAGAATTAATAAAAAAATTAGGGTTAATTAATCATAATTAAAAGATACATTATTTTTATTTATAAAATATACATATTAATTATATACAAATATATTATAAAAAGAAATAATTAATAAACATTAAGAAAAATAATTATGAGTTTTAGAAAATAATTAGATTTTTTTATAATAAAAAAAATGTACAAATAATAATATTGAAAATTATGAGTTTAATAGAAAATATAAGGTTTATTGGTTAATTAATTGATTAAGAAAATAATTAGTTATAATATAATAATAAAATAAAACAAAACAAAAAGAAAGAAAAGAAAATAAAACCAGGATTTTGAGGCAAAATGTTGGAGGCGGGTGTTGAACCCGTGCCCTCAACAACAACAACCTCCAGCTTTCCCACTGGGACAAGCGTCTGCTTGTGTCAATCCAATAGCATCAATATTTTATATGTTAATCCTGTAAAACAAAACAAAATATTAACAAAAAAATAAGACATGGGATTCGAACCTAGGTCATTGACCTTCCAGGCGTGTTACCAAAACCAACTGAGCTACACGCTCTTTTTGATATTAATACGCAAATATTTCATAATAAAATAAGATGAAATTTAAAAGTCAGATTTCGTGCCCTTCTTCATTTTCTTCACTCATCCGTCTGGTTAACATATAGCTACGGTTTTGCCCGTAGCAAAAGGCTTTAGTGACGACTTGTTCGTCACTATAGGACCTGCGTTTT
Organism: Lathyrus aphaca; assembly: GCA_963966055.1. Classification (NCBI taxonomy): domain Eukaryota; kingdom Viridiplantae; phylum Streptophyta; class Magnoliopsida; order Fabales; family Fabaceae; genus Lathyrus; species Lathyrus aphaca. The sequence continues at coordinate 508,224,785 of OZ014520.1, forward strand.
GCCAAAATATTATTCAAGCAATATAAATTTATTCTATCAATGCAAATCAGTTAAAGAATGATCCAGGAGTCTTGTTAAGCTATCAATTGGTCATGAAATTATGTCTAACCAAAGTTCCCAATTTTGAAGCTTATGAACCCTAACCATGGCAGTTATGCGATCTGGCCCCGAAGCTTCAATGTAAACATCCAGAATTCATCTTTGAGTTCATACAAACATCAAAACAAGATCAAATTGCATTATAAACACGTAAATAAATGAAATCGAAAAAAATAAATTCAAGGAGAAGTGTGATTCGGTTCAGGCATGTAATGATGTTTTGGATGATGATGATGATTGGGAAACGTTCAGTGATCGTCCAAGAAGAGATTGCAACCTTAAAATCGCTTGCAAGAAGCCTCAAAACTAAAATCCGAATTTCACTTTTTTGGAGAATTTTGCAACTTTGAAGATGAGGTTTTTTCCTCTGAATTTCGTCCTTTGTGTTTGTGTTATATCCCTCTTCATATAGTGAACCAAATTAGGTTAAAAAACAGGTGACTTTGTCGGCTTTTGGATGTCTTGAATGTGAAGAAATTTTCTTGCCAAATTAGTCAAAAAAATCAAATATTTTCATGCCATAATGCCTTAGCACGAATTTGGATAGCATCAAATCAATTTAAATGGTCTTTAAGAGTTTCTAGAAGAAGAATCACATTTAAATATTGAGTTTTCATATTTTATTTTGATTTAAAATGATATTTAATGAATAAAATCAAAATAAATATAAAATAAATTAATAAAAATCTGAATAAATGATATTTTATTCGTGCATGATGTCATGGTAGAGATTGGGTCATAAAAATACAAGCCCATTTGAAGAAATTTGGTTTTAAGGCACTATTTGCTTCATAAACCTCCCAAACATTTCCCAACTTTGCAAAGGCACAAATACCTCAATTTTAAGACTATGAAGGTGTTCTTGGACATTTTGGAAAGCTTATAGAGTCCTCTAACCAACCTCATTGGTCTCATGTTCATATTCTTTACCATTTTCAAATTATGCCCTTTGGAAGATGTTGACTTTTTGTTGACTTTTAAAATGACCTGTAATGTTTTGGCTCATACCTTTCAAATGAAGCATTTTTAAGCTTGGCTTGTGAGACACAAAGTTGTAGAGAATTCAATTTCATTTAAAATGAGATTTGGATGGGAAATGTTTGATGAAGCATGTGAAAGTTATGGCTGGTCAAAGTTCAGTTGACTTTTCTTGTGAAAACCCTAATTTAGAAACTCCTGATTCTTGATGATCTGAAATCTCCTTGATGAATCATGATCAAACCTTGATCAAATGATGAATTTTACTTCATATAATTGATGTTGGAAAAAAATCATGAATTTTGACTTTGGTTTGACCACAGTTGACCTCAGTTTGGCTTTTTGACTACTTTGATTGATTTTAGCCTATCTGATCATTTGATTGAGCAAACCTTTTGGGAAAGCCTTGAAACTTGACATAGGGATTCTTGAAGACATGTAGGATGTTATGAAGCTCACTTGAGGCCTTGAAAGTCCATTTAGCCTGATGAAATCCAAAACCCTAGTTTAAGGTGCATTGCTTAGGAGGATGCTTTGTCTGAGGGAATTGTCAAACTTTCTGACTAACTGTGAACCTTGTGAACCTTGTGAACCTCGTGAACCTCTTGGGACACCTTGGTACACAATGCCTTGAATAGGGGAGGGAAAATTTTGGGGTGCAACAGCTGCCCCTGTTCAATTTTCTGAAACCTGAGGAGTTAGATTGACCTGTGTGCCATTCGTGACTTGGAAGGTTGAAGGGGATTGAACACAAAAGCCCAAAAATTTGCACTCGCCGGTGCGCAAAGTAACACTGCTGATTGGTTATATGCTGGAGTGGGATTAAATATGCCACTTAGTGGAACTGGAGATGGGCTTATAGATGACATCCATAATATCAGGAGGTGATAGTATCGAAAGGTTGTTACTGAATATCGGTACTAGGTCTTCGTATAGGCTGTCTCTAAATCATTCTTGTAACATGGTTTGAGCTGAATGTCAGCACTAGATATTCGTATAGATCGTCTCTGCATTATCTTTGGGGAAAAATAATATCCTTCATTAAGTGTCAGTGCTTAGATCTTCGTATAGATCGGCTATGAACCATCTTTAGGAACATGCTTTAATTTAAGCATCAGAATCAAATCTTCGTGGCGATCTTTTCTGAATTGCTTTTGGTAATATCTTGGGCTAAGTACAAAATCTTAGTATCAATCATTTACGTACCATCCCACAGATAAACTGTTATATAGACCATTAGAAATAAATCTTCGTATCAATTATCTCTTTTGGAAGTATCCCGGATTAGGTAATAGATCTTCGTATAGACCATTTATATATCGTCCCAAGGATAGAAAGAATATTAGGATTAAATCTTCGTGGCCATTATCCCTAAACTTCTTCTGAAAAATCTCTTGGACGAAGTGCTAGATCTTTGTATAGATCATTTACACATTATCCCAAAGATAAATGGTTGAATTAACCATTAGAAATAAATCTTCGTAGCAATTATCTCTTCTGGAAGTATCCCGGATTAGGCACTAGATCTTCGTATAGATCATTTACGTACCATCCTAAGGACAATAAGAATATCAGGATTAAATCTTCGTGGCGATTATCCCTGAACTTCTTCTGAAATAATCTCTTGAATTAAGTGCTAGATCTTTGTATAGATCATTTACACACTATCCCAAAGATAGTTAACCATCAGAAATAAATCTTCGTTAACGATTATCTCCTCTGGACATATCTTGGATTAAGCACTAGATCTTCGTATAGATCATTTATGTACCCTTCCACAGATAAAATGCTGCATAGACCATTAGAAATAAATCTTCGTGGCGATCATCTCTTCTAGAAATATCCCGGATTAGTAAATAGATCTTTGTATAGACCATTTACATACCTTCCCAAGGACAAAAAAGAATATCAGGATTAAATCTTTGTGGTGATTATCCCTGAACTTCTTCTGAAAGAATCTCTTGAATTAAGTGCTAGATCTTCGTATAGATCATTTACACACTATCCCAAAGATAGTTAACCATCAGAAATAAATCTTCGTTAACGATTATCTCCTCTAGAAATATCTTGGATTAAGCACTAGATCTTTGTATAGATCATTTACGTACCCTTTCACAGATAAACTGCTGCATAGACCATTAGAAATAAATCTTCGTGGCAATTATCTCTTCTGGAAATATCCCAGATTAGGTAATAGATCTTCGTATAGACCATTTACATACCTTCCCAAGGAAAAATAAGAATATCAGGATTAAATCTTCGTGGCGATTATCCCTGAACTTCTTCTGAAAGAATCTCTTGAATTAAGTGCTAGATCTTTGTATAGATCATTTACACACTATCCCAAAGATAGTTAACCATAAGAAATAAATCTTCGTTAACGATTATACCCTCTGGAAATATCCTGGATTAAGCACTAGATCTTCGTATAGATCATTTACGTACCCTTCCAAGGACAACTTGAGTATTGATCATCAGAAATGAACCTTCGTAGCGATTATCTCTGAATTAAGTATCAGTACTAGATCTTCATATAGATCGTCTCTGAACTGTTTTGAGTAGTTGATAGTGTTTATCTGCCTGCAACTATCCTGAAAAGAAAAAGTTAGTTTATGCAATATGTATGCATGTATGGCATGATGTACTTAAGTAAATGTTTTATGCATTATGGATGTGTATGCTATGATATGATGTAAATGACGTATGTATGAATCATGCAGCCTGCGGTATCTGAATATCTATGTATAACAACTGCTGGCTAGGGAAAATAAATCCCGGTTCGTTGCTGAAGAATATGAGGACTTCGTTCCCGTCTTGTTTGATAGTATGGTATTTATAACCTCCCATCTTCATTCTTCGTACTTATAATGAAGGAATAAGTTCCTGAATACCTTGACTAAGGATAAAAGAGATGGACATAAATCCGAGGGGAGATGTTACTTCTTCGGAGGATATGAAACTGCTTGAAGACTTCGTCGGGTGGGAAGTATAAGATATTACTTGAAGAGTTCTGTACGGATATCTGTAAAGATTACTCCGTGGGGATGAACTGGCGAAGCTTCGTTGAATTCCTACCTCCGTTCGCCCTTAGTAAATGCTTTTATTGTATTTTATGCATTTCTGGTAAACATCAATCATATCCAAAAGCATATATACATTCAAACATAACCAACAAACGTTTTTCGCTTTAGTAAAAGGGGAAAAGTAATCCTGAATAAAGAGGGAAAAGTAAAGTTGAACTCGAAAACAGAATCGTTTTAACTTTGAGAGTGTATAACCAATTGGATTTAGAGCACCTGAGATTCTTAACTTTCCTGAATATCTTCCCAGAACCCCTCATAGCTGGATCTGAAGACATGATACTGACACCATCTGATACTACTGGCATAGACAATTAATTTCCACAATGGCTTCTACTGAGAATCCAATATCAAGCTGATATAATGAAAGGAACGTGTCTTCAAATTGTGATGGACCATATATGCTCCGGGTATTAGATTTTGAAAAGAGAGCATTGCCCCTTGATTGAGGATGAATTGTCCCATAATGGAAGTATCTGAAGGTAGTTACCTCAAGAAAAATAAGCAAAATGCCCCACAATAATATTCCCCTGACATCATGAACTTTGTAATGTTACCCTTGGTAATTTAAATATATGAGGAGAGCTGCCCCTGGTTATTTAAACATAGTTGAATCCTGTCCTGATTGCCCCAAATGAGTTAGGCAATATCATGGAATTCCCCCTTGATTAGGAGATAATGATTATGTCCCTTTGTATACATGGACTTTGATCTAGGAAGCAACTTTGTTTATCGGAAGGACTTTGGTTTATTGAGCATTCATCCTGTAAGTTTCTCTGTTTATCAAACACTCAGGTATATGCAAACAAATATATTCAAAAATGCAATGCTTATGTCTGTCTTGAAGTTTTGAAAAAAAGTTATTTTAGAAAAACAATTTTTATGAAAACTGTGATATTAACTCAAGTTTTATAATAAGCCCTAAAGGAGTCAGGATACCTTTTTGTGGCAATATGCTTTCAAACTAACCATGCTTCGGTTAGGACTTTTAAAGGGTTATAACGTGGCCTGGTTCATGGTTTAAGAAATAAAGGATAAAGGCTCAAATTTATTTGTACCCAACCCATTCTTCGTGATGTTCTTCAGCCCTATGCTCAGTTAACTTATGCATTGAGGCTCAAAGGAGTTTGGAATTGTAACACTGACATTTGTGATGGTTCAGAAACCCAAAATTTATTTGAACATTCAGTCATCTTTCTTTGTTGAGGATTCATAGTGACCTCTTTTTCCTTTTGCTTTTTTTTTGCTTTATTATCCCTTCCTTTTTCCTGAACTGTTTGTTTCAAGATTACAGTCAGCGGGATTTCTCAATTTTTTACTAAGTCTCCTTCATAGGTTTTGACTTAGTGGGTTTTTCTTTTGCTGGATATTGACTGTCAGGTTTAGTGATTACAGGGAAACATCATTAGTTGTGTACAACACAAACAAATGGCATAGTTGAGTTAACCGAGTAACTACCCTGTCCCAGGTTATGAATAAGGGTTTTAATTTGCATGAGAATGAAAACTCCTACTTCATAGGCTCAAAAGGGTTGACTAGGGATTAACTTCCTTATATCTCCACTGTTTAGGAATTGAAACAATGCTTGTACATCGTCAACATAGTCTGTTCAAAAGCATACTGCATAAGATTATGATATTGTTTTCGTCATTCTCCCTCTACAGGCTCATAGCTTTATCAGGAGTTAAATATCGCAAGATAGAAATAAGAAGCATAGTTCAAAATATAGTGAAACAAATGGATTAATTCAAGACAAACATATGCAATGCATTAATGAAAACAAAAGTTTAACATAATAGTAAGTGCTTAAACAAAATAAAAGAAATTACAAATGAAAATTCAAATGTTCTCAAAGCCTCTTCCTCTAAACTCGTCACTCTAGTTATTTGGAAACTTTGATGCTTGATGGACGATAGAAGAACTCAACCTGGCCTTCTGGCGTAACCTCGAGTATTCCTTCATCAATTAGGTCTTGAATCTTATTCTTCAATGCCCAACAGTTATTAGTGTCATGTCTAGGACAATTAGAGTGATACATACACCTTGCCTTGGGATTATAGCGAGGAGAGGAGGTATTAGGATTTTTAGGAGAATTTTCCAAGGAAATCAACTTCATCTCCAACAGGCATTGCAAAACTTGTGACATTGGTGTGCTGAACCGGATGAACTGTCTTCTACATTCCTTGTATAGAAGTGGATTAACCTTACAAGGCCTTCTTTCTTCCATTGAAGGATGATCAGTAGTAGCCTGTCTCTTTCCTTCTCTTATCCTTACTTTCCTTTCAGTCAAGTCAGCTTGTTTCAATAGAGGTTGACTGATGATTAGATTCACAACTCTGTTATGTCGAAGCTTATTGACAAAGCTTCTCAGCTCTTCTTTCCCCTGGGCCAAACTCTGGATAAGAGTCATTTGGCCATTCATCTAGATCCTCATCTCTGCCATCTCAGCTTGTAGTTGTTTCAGCTGATCATCCTTGTTGTCCTCGGGATTCTTCTTCTTCATGTCCTTAGAGAGGAGTATTTTCAACTCTTCTTGCCCCTTGGACAAATTCAGAATCACTTCTTGAAACTGAGCATTCTGAGCTTGAAGATCTTTGACAGATTGTTCGAGAGCCATTTCTGCTGAAATAAACAGCGAGAAGATGAGAAACCTGTTGTGAAACCTGTGATGCAATGATATGGTATGTATATGCTTATGCAATGTTTTCAAGGACCGCAGGATTTAAATTTGTTTAAAAGAGCCAGAAATGAAACTTTTATTAGTAATCAATAAACTTGTTTGCCTCTTAGGCTTACAACAAAAATGAAATGAATACAAAGATGGAGTTTTTAGTCTCCCATGGACGTTTCCTCTTTGTGTTGAGGTATTGTAACACCCCAAAATTTGCCCTTTTATTTATTACCATCTGACCGGCCGGTGGTTCACATTCAGCTGCATTTTCCGCTAGGTTAAGACAATCATCATCTTGCATTTTATGGAATTCCTAAAGAATGGGATCAAAGAGTTTCCTTGTGATCAGGATTTTCCTAGTCATATGTGATTCATCTGGCTATTGCCTTTGAGATTAGTAAAAAGGCCGAGTTCCCAACATCATGGGTATGTTCTTATCGAAGCATTAGGTTTGATCTTCGAAATTTCTCAAAGGGGAATCAATCGGCCTGAATTTCAATGGAGAGGGCTTTGGGCTAAGGTAAAAAAAAATCGGCGGAGAACACAATTTGATATAAATTGAACGTGTCAAGGTATGGTCAAGAGGAGTATTTGAAATTTGGCATACAAGTTCATCGGGACCATTTATTTCATTTCGAACTTAATTATCCATTAATCGAAGTCACCTTTTCAAATTTATATCCATTATTATATCTATTTTTCAAGCTCCTACTTGTGTGTTTATCTTTAACCTTCCTTTGGTCCGATATTCATGCCCATGTCTTTTTTTTAAATAAAAAATTTAATTAATCTCTACTTCCAACCATTTAAATTTAAGACCAAATAAAGTTTAAGTCCAAAGCATTCTCTAGATCCACACAACATTTATCACCAAAGTGATCAATTACTAAGCCTTTGAACCATTCTCATCACTCACCATTTTCAAACCAAATAGCACATCATTAGACTTCATTTTAATTAGTTGGCATTGATACTCTTGGAAGATCCTACGGGTCATGTGAATCATTGGTTTCCTTCGGACGACATCGGCTAAGAGGAACATGTTTGTTTTTTTGGTTTTACCTCTTTATGATAACAAGGAGGTATTTGCACCTAGCTTAAAGTGTTAGTCATGATCATAAGGGCCGCATACAAGGCAAAGGGCAAAATATATAACAGTATGGAGGGAACGGAATTCAGGAAAAAATATGAATACGCAGAAGCAAATCGTTCGAAATAAACAGTCCCTTTGATAAGAATGATTTTTAACAGGACGATATGCCATTTTGAACACTTCAAGGTGATAGAAAATAAAAGCACTCTTCATTATTGAACTTGCAAGGTTTCTTCATATCAGAATAATTCGGAATTTTACACACAAAAGAAAAGAAGAAGAAGTCCATAATATTAAAAAAAAATATAGAAATTACAAGGAGGAGATAATCTCAATTCTCAAAGAAAAAAGCTCAGCAAAAAATTATAGTTACAACTGACAACAAAATCAATGAAATTTCCTTTTCTCCAAGGTTGGCCCTATCAACCACCGATCTCCTTCTTTATCTCCAAGCCATCCTCAATCATCAAACACACATCCTGCAATGAAAAGCAAAGCAAAAATTGAAAAGGAGGGAAAAACTTCAAGAATGAATTGAGTTTGCAAATAACTTAACAGAATTTTCCAACCAATTCTAATTGTTTTCTAACAGAATTCCTAACAGAATTTCTAACTGAAATTCAACCAAAATCCAAAGGAAAACATTACCATCATTATCTATAAAAATATTGAGTTATCGCTTTGCATTCTTCTTCCGGATTCCTCCACTTTTCATCTTCATAATTTTCTCTTCCTCTCTTTTTGATACCTTCACTCTACATCTCTTCACTCTTCATCCACCTTCACCTTCACTCTGCATCCCTTCACTCTTCAACCACCCACCATCTTCAACATTCTTCTTCAATCTTCCATAGCCCTTGAACCTCCAACATCCTTCATTATCATCACCAATCTGAACAATCAGCAAGATCATAACAAAAAAATATCTCAAAGAAAAAACTCTCTCCGAATCTTCTTCGATCATCACAGTCACCTTCAATTTTTCCCTTTCTTCATCTTCCAATTTTACCTCATGTAACCTTCAAAAGCCTCTGCAACAGAATCACTTCGTCTTCATCGGTTCAACCTGCAACTCAAAATCATGAACATTCCGAACACAGACTACACTGCAACAACAGAATCGCAAGTCTCAACAAAGATTCAAAAGCATCTCAGAATGCAAGAAGAAGCAATAACAGAATTAAGAAGAAGAGAAATTCAGTTGCAAAGAAAGGAAACTAACTGAAATCAAGATAATTGGAAGGAGAAGATATAATACAGTTACAGGGGAGAGAGATAGATATACCAAAAAGAGGGGGAGGTTGAATTCGGATCAAGAAAAGTTCGCACGACTCTTCTTCACTGCATTCTCCAATCTTTCTTCAACCGGATATCGTAACCGAGTTCTATCTTCATCCTCATTTTCATCACACGAAACCAAGGACCTTTAATTACCGATCTTCATCAATAACAGAGTTCTCGGATCTTCTTGATGGTAATCGAAGATCTCCATCCCCTTTGATAATTGGTCTCCGTCGCTCTTCATCAAAGCAGGATAGCCTTCGTCGGAAATCCGTCGTGCTTCATCAACCGGAACAATCATCCTCATCCCTCTGCATCGATCGTGAACTCATCATTCGTCATCAGGATCAAACTCTATCAAACTTCGCCATTGAACAGGATCAGGGCGTCTATCACTCTTCGTCAAACGGAGGCTTTAATCCCCATAATCTTCATTAACCGATTTACATCTCTTCATCTTCATCGCAACATTTTCATCGATTTACAGGTACGCCAAATCCGAAGCGAATCTTAGAAATCTGTTGTGGTTTGCTTTGATTTTGGCGGATCGGCTTTTGTTGTTTTGAATCCGGTTTCGTTAAAAGGATAGGATTTAAGGTAGGGTTCATGTTAGATAGGTGGAGTTTTGGGGTGGTTGACCGGAGAAGGACGGCGGCGGCCACAACCTTCTCCGGCAACGGTAACGATGGCGGTTCATCAAAGAAGAAGCAGAAACACATAGAGAGAAAAGGAGAGGAGCTCATTCAAATTTGTTTTCGATTTGAGAGGATGTTCGAAGAAGATGCGCCGCCGGTAGGAGCTAGGGTTTTCTTTTGTTGTTGGAGAAGGTGAACAGTGTGAGGAGAAAACACGTGAGAGAGAAGGTTTGAGGGTCTGAGTTTTTTTGTTATTTGATTTTAGGTTATTAACTTAATTTATGAAATTGGAAATAGAAACTCATTAAGTGCATCGATTAGAATCTAATGCTGATAAAAATCAATTAATCTCTCCACCGCTTAATCCTTTGTTGATAAGATTTTGGTGGGTGGTCCACTCCGGCGGTGACACTTGTCACCGTCCGGTTGGACCACCAGATTTCAATCCCATGCACTTCTCCCCATTGCAGTTACCATACTCCCTCAAACTTCCTGCACTAATGGGCCCTGATAAACTTCTATTCGAACCCCCATATAGGCCCAGTTTGGCATTGTAGCTTAAGAATATCTTCTATTCACACTTCCCTCTATTTTCTTCTATTTTTAAGTTTCTATTTTATATAGCTTTAATTTAATTCCATAAAAAATACTAAAATGGATAATAAAAATCCCAAAAAATTATATTAGAATATTAACTCAATTTAGAACATTCCTAATTTTTACTTTCTAAATTTTTGTATTTTTCAATTTAATTTCGATTTTTCATTTTAATTGATTTTAGATTGAATTCCTTCATAAACACATAAATTTGTACATTTTATTTCTGCCACTTCCCATAACATTTTTTGCCCATTCTTTTTTCTGTGATTAGAGGACAAATTAAAGTACCAATAATATTTTTGGTGTATTTTTTAGAACTTTTTTTCTACTGTTTTGGTAGTGTGATATGTAAAAGTTTGTGATTAAACCTTAGATAGATTTAGGTGACCATTTACCATAGTTAGGATTAGAATTTTTAAGAGATTTTTTAATATAATGTTATAATCAGGTTAGAGACCCTAGGGAATTAATTTCACATTTTTTCCATGACTTTTGATATTTTTGTCATTTTAATTCATTTCATCATATTATGCATATTCATGATTCATGTCATTCACTAACTATTCTCTTTTTTGTGCAAGGTATCTTCCGAGGACTTTTCTTATGGACTTGGATATTTTTATGCCTCAATTATATTTGTATGCTTTGTGATGTAATAGCTTAGAACTTGTATGCTTTTATAATTTCCATAATTAGGATAGAAAAGATAAAATGAATCGATAGAAAACCAAATTTCAAAAATAAAATAAATAAGATACTCGATCCAACGTCGAGTAAGTTTTCAAATAAATAAATAAAGTTGCATGTGACTTTAGGATTCCTCGATTACCATCGTTCCACTCCATTCAACCAAAAGCAAGCCTTGTATGTTGCACACCATAAGTCGTGCGTCTCAGCACCACGCAATCGACCCACCTGATCCATTGTTTCATCCCATTTACATTTCATACACGTTTTTACCCACCATGACTTAGGAGGACCATATTGTTCACCATTAACTTTTTGTACTTGTATCTTTAGTTTAATATCTTTAGGTAGAGTTCAATCTTTCAAACCTCACTAACCATAGGTTATCCGTGAATTCAACTAACTTAGGGTAAGTCTAGTTTCCCTTAGAATTTTTCCTTTTATAACTTGAGTCTCTCTTCTCATCTTTAAGAAAAATCAAAACACTTAATAAAGGAAAAGGTGTACAATGTGTCACGGGCCTTAAGCTATACGGGAAATGATTAGTGGAGGTCTCCTTCACTCTTCTAGGATGCTTTACAAACGTTCCATTGGGGGCGATCGTGGAAAGTATTCGCTCCTGTGTCATAGTCTTTAGTGTTGTACATACGGAAAACACAAACTCAAAACACTTCTTCTAAAAGACAACAAACCAAGAAGTCACGTCTTCTAATCTCATCTCATACTCTTTGCGGACGAACATGACTTGTCTCGACAGTTCAAACAGCGATACGGTAAACACCCTCGAGTCAGAGTCGGTAACACCTGAGCTAGAGCTATGGCAATGTCATCCTAAAAATCACAAACAAGTTTAATCCTTAGTTAGACGAACTACGGCGTCTCTGATCCTCATTTATCCCGATGAGGTACGTAGGCAGTGGGGTAGGGCCCATTTGAGCACAATCTTTCTTTTTCCCTACATTTTTCCCCTTTATTCCCATTTGTTAATTCCATTTCTTTTCTCATTTCCATTTCATTCCAGATAGCCATTATTTTAGTCAAACAGCATATTATTTCTCACCCTTTGAAAACAGACTAATAAGCGTGGATCCCATCGGGTACGGCGGACGGATTGAGGTGTTAATACCTTCTCAAATCGTAACCGACTTCCGGACCCAGATCTTTGGTTCGCAAGGCCTAGTCCTTTTCCTTCTTCCTTAGGTTTGTGCAACATTACCTTTCCCATTCCTTCGGGATAAAAATGTCTGGCTGGCGACTCTAACTTTTCCGCGCCACTTTCGCGTTTGTACTAGGATGAAAATCCCGGGAGCGACAGTTATGAGTTGAGATTCCGCTCCTCGTGAAGTTGTTTTGTCAGCTCTAGGATTCTCTCTTGACTAGATTGAAATGAGTCTCAAAAGTATCCCTTTGCTCCTTCAACTGGATCCAGGACCTCTGTAACTCTTCCATGTCAGTGGGCATGTCTGGATGAAGGATGATATAAGGAGTATCTCCTTCAGCAACAGGCTCCATAGTAACTGGCAGGATAGAAGGATATGACATCATAAGAGTCTAAGCACGTGCTTGTATCCATCTGAGGTAAGGTTCCATAGGAATGGAGTACTTTGGTTCCAGAGTCTTGCTGTCAACCTTGTTCACTTTGCCCCAAGCTCGTATGAACCTTTGATGGTAACCTTGCAGATTGTTGTCGTAGTCGAACACAATACCTTGAATAAGCATGTCATGAGGACCATTGCTCCGAGCATAACCAAACTGACGTAGAGCTAAAGAAGGGTTGTAAGTAATGCCCCCTCTTATGCTAAGGAGTGGAACATTGGGGAATTCCCCACAACAGTCAATGATGGTAACATTCTCCATAGATCTAGAGCACCAATGAATATTTGGATGAGAAAGTGACATGATTCTCTTAGACCACCTTAACCTTTGTTCATTCTTCATCACTGATCGAGGAAGGTGAGAAATAAACCACCTAGACAATAGAGGTATACAACACATCAGAGTTCCTCGTGCCTTCATAGTACGGGTATGAAGAGAGTGTAAGATGTCTCTAAGTAATGTAGGCACTGGATTATGAGCCAGAAATATGTTGATCGCGTGTACGTCTATGAACTGGTATGGATTAGGGAAAAACACTAAGCCATAGATTAATAAGGCTAAGATCTCCCCAAAAGCATCATAGATCATAGCATCCAAGAATATATGAGCTTTCTCCATCAATACCTTAGCAAGAATACCCTTAACTCCACTTCTTGTTTCTAGAACAATGTCTGATTTCTTCAAATGTAGGGCTGCAACAATGACTTCAGGTTTAGGCTCTTTCTCTAAGCCTGTGAAAGGTCTCTGATTGAGGATAGGTATACCCAACAGTTTGGAGAACTCCTCCATTATAGGAACCAACTGATAGTCGGGGGATGTGAAACAGTGATGTTAAGGGTCAAAGAACTGAAACAGGTCACTCATCATGTCTTCATTGAACCCTGAAGTGACTAGATCCAATAGGTAACCATGCCTCTTGATGAATTGGGAGTTTTTAGAAACTTGAGAGACCAATTCCTTAAGCTTAGGAGGTATTCCTACAAAGTGGATCCGAATAATGTTCCTACGAGCAGAAGCCATGGCCTGCAACAAAGAACAAAGATAAATCCTTTGGTCCTTGAAATGGTTAATGAAAATTCTATGCTTATGATGCATGATGATGTTATGATGTTATGCTCAATAAAAAACATGTGGCATACACAAACAAGTCACACCATAGCCCCAGGTTTAAAGGCTTGCATGAGGTTTAAAGGTAAGTACCCTCCCCTGAAGTTTAGTTGGTTCATCTTGTCCTATGAAAGTAACCAGGTTCTAAGGAATCTCAATATCGCTGATCCTTCCCAAGGGTGTTTGTTCAGTAGGAAACTTACTTGCCAACCAAAGCCCTCCAAGTTTAGGATCTCAATGAGCGTAGCATCGAGTATCAACCAACTTCAGTCTTCACCAAATCCGGTTATCTCACTACTTTCTAAAGGCCAGGATGGGATGACTAAGGTTCTAAAAGTCAGTTAGTGTATTGACAACATATGGTAGCCTCATATTATCCTCAACTTACTTAAGGAACATAAGCACCAACCAAGAAGTCACACTAACTATGGCCACCAGATCAACCATGTCGGTATACGCCATACAGTTTCCTTGGTCTATTGCCATTTACCTAAGGTACACTAGATCCGGGTTAGGATCTTTCATACATAAGAGCCCAACAAGTAATATAAAGCAAACAAGGCAAACAATTTAAGTGATCTAATTCCTAAGGGTACCCCTCTTTTATTAAGTCCCCAGAAGAGTCGCCAGTTCTGTAACACGGTGGGAGAAATGACTTTCTATAAATGTTGAGGATAGCAAGAGTCGCCACCGACTTTTATTTTATCCAAAAGGAAAGGACATAAAAGAACAGGAAAGACCTTAAAAAGATTGAGTTCGGGGGGTAGGTTATATAAAGGGAAGGTGTTAGCACCCTTTATATCCATGGTTATCCATGGGCTCTTAGTTACTTAGCTCACTTTGAATTGTTTTGAGAAAGGTGTAGTGTATGATTAGAAACTTTCTAAGTACTTTGTAATGATCCTCGTATGGATGTATACAAAGACTTGTTTTTGAAATTTTTTTTGAAAAATGATGTGTAAAAAAGTATTTTGAAATGTGTGAGCAAGTAATTAAGAGGAACCTACCCTATATTAAGTCTTTACTATTCTTATGTTCTTTCAATGGTAAGACTATCCCTATTATTAAGGAATAGGTAGTCATTACCTTGGATGTAATAAGGGACGTGTGTAGGGACATCTGAATATAGGCGACTGCAAGGTGTCTTTAGCAATTCGTAGGGACTTATCATCTTTTATTCGAAGGGACAAGATCATTTATCGTAGGCAACCTCGAAGGGATAAATTGAAGGGACTTGACGATATTTGTGAAGAGACTTTGCTTAAGACACCTTACTTGACCTTTTGAAATAGGCAACATGAGAGGTAACCCTAGAAAGTGCAAGATGGCGATCAAAGATCGACTTACGTGTGTGAGTGTTTATTTTCAAGTATTTATCTTATTTAAATTAATTTTCTAAATTATTTTTAATCACATTTAGGTCATACACACCCTAAGATTACTAACCATACAATACAATATTTACGAAATAAAATAAAGGCGGAAAATAAACCTAATTATTACATGGCTTTAACAGATACATAATAATCAAATAAAAATAATAATAATAAAATGTAATAAGAATAATAAATAAACAATAATAAAATATTAGCAATAATAAAATAATAGCAATAATAATAATGATAATAATAATAAATAAAGAAATCAAGATTTAAATTTAAAAGAGAAATTGTTTTTAGGTTAAATAAATATTTTTTAGAGATTAATTAAGAAAATATAACAAGTTAATAATATTATTAAGAAAAACATTAAATTATTTACATATTAATAAAAATAAAGGTTAGCAATTAGGGTTTAGAAAAATAAATTAAGTTTTTTAGAATTAATAAAAAAAATTAGGGTTAATTAATCATAATTAAAAGATACATTATTTTTATTTATAAAATATACATATTAATTATATACAAATATATTATAAAAAGAAATAATTAATAAACATTAAGAAAAATAATTATGAGTTTTAGAAAATAATTAGGTTTTTTTTATAATAAAAAAATGTACAAATAATAATATTGAAAATTACGAGTTTAATAGAAAATATAAGGTTTATTGGTTAATTAATTGATTAAGAAAATAATTAGTTATAATATAATAATAAAATAAAACAAAACAAAAAGAAAGAAAAGAAAATAAAACCAGGATTTTGAGGCAAAATGTTGGAGGCGGGTGTTGAGCCCGTGCCCTCAACAACAACAACCTCCAGCTTTCCCACTGGGACAAGCGTCTGCTTGTGTCAATCCAATAGCATCAATATTTTATATGCTAATCCTGTAAAAACAAAACAAAATATTAACAAAAAAATAAGACTTGGGATTCGAACCCAGGTCATTGACCTTCCAGGCGCGTTACCAAAACCAACTGAGCTACACGCTCTTTCTGATATTAATACGCAAATATTTCATAATAAAATAAGATGAAATTTAAAAGTAAGATTCCGCGCCCTTCTTCATCTTCTTCACTCATTCGTCTGGTTAACATATAGCTACAGTTTTGCCCGTAGCAAAAGGCTTTAGTGACGACTTGTCCGTCACTATAGGACCTGCGTTTTGCCAAAACATTATTCAAGCAATATAAATTTATTCTATCAATGCAAATCAGTTAAAGAATGATCTAGGAGTCTTGTTAAGCTATCAATTGGTCGTGAAATTATATCTAACCAAAGTTCCCAATTTTGAAGCTTATGAACCCTAACCATGACAGTTATGCGATCTGGCCCCGAAGCTTCAATGTAAACATCCAGAATTCATCTATGAGTTCATACAAACATCAAAACAAGATCAAATTGCATTATAAACACGTAAATAAATGAAATCGAAAAAAAAATAAATTCAAGGAGAAATGTGATTCGGTTCAGGCATGTAATGATGTTTTGGATGATGATGATTGGGAAACGTTCAGTGATCGTCCAAGAAGAGATTGCAACCTTAAAATCGCTTGCAAGAAGCCTCAAAACTAAAATCAGAATTTCACTTTTTTGGAGAATTTTGCAACTTTGAAGATGAGCTTTTTTCCTCTGAATTTCGTCCTTTGTGTTTGTGTTATATCCCTCTTCATATAGTGAACCAAATTAGGTCAAAAAACAGGTGACTTTGTGGGCTTTTGGATGTCTTGAATGTGAAAAAATTTTCTTGCCAAATTAGTCAAAAAATCAAATATTTTCATGCCATAATGCCTTAGCACGAATTTGGATAGCATCAAATCAATTTAAATGGTCTTTAAGAGTTTCTAAAAGAAGAATCACATTTAAATATTGAGTTTTCATATTTTATTTTGATTTAAAATGATTTTTAATGAATAAAATCAAAATAAATTAATAAAAATCTGAATAAATGATATTTGATTCGTGCATGATGTCATGGTAGAGATTGAGTCATAAAAATGCAAGCCCATTTGAAGAAATTTGGTTTTAAGGCCCTATTTGTTTCATAAACCTCCCAAACATTTCCCAACTTTGCAAAGGCACAAATACCTCAATTTTAAGGATATGAAGGTGTTCTTGGACATTTTGGAAATCTTAGAGAGTCCTCTAACCAACCTCGTTTGTCTCATGTTCATATCCTTTACCATTTTCAAATTATGCCCTTTGGAAGATGTTGACTTTTTGTTGACTTTTAAAATGACCTGTAATGTTTTGGCTCATACCTTTCAAATGAAGCATTTTTAGGCTTGGCTTGTGAGACAAAAAGTTGTATAATTTCCTTTAAAATGAGCTTTGGATGGGAAATTTTTGATGAAGCATGTGAAAGTTATGGCTGGTCAAAGTTCAGTTGAGTTTTCCTGTGAAAACCCTAATTTAGAAACTCCTGATTCTTGATGATCTGAAATCTCCTTGATGAATCATGATCAACCCTTGATCAAATGATGAATTTTACTTAATATACTTGATGTTGGCAAAAAATCATGAAGTTTGACTTTAGTTTGACCACAATTGACCTCAGTTTGACTTTTTGACTACTTTGACTGATTTTAGCCTATCTGATCATTTGATTGAGCAAACCTTTTGGGAAAGCCTTGAAACTTAACATAGGGATTCTTGAAGACATGAAGGATGTTATGAAGCTCACTTGAGGCCTTGAAAGTCCATTTAGCCTGATGAAATCCAAAACCCTAGTTTAAGGTGCATTGCTTAGGAGGATGCTTTGTCTGAGGGAATTGTCAAACTTTCTGACTAATTGTGAACCTTGTGAACCACTTGGGACACCTTGGTACACAATGCCTTGACTAGGTGAGGGAAAATTTTGGGGTGCAACACATGCCAAAGGGGGATTTTTGCAAATGCACTTACCAAGCTTCTAAGTGACCTTTAATTGACTTATAAACACCATAACAACATCACATGACTCATTTTGCTGAAAATTGCCCAATGAATCACAACATTTCATGCCTTACCCATGAAGAAATCTCAAAGGGGCCAAAGTTTCATGAAATTGAAAAATTACCAAGAACCTTTCACAAACATGCTGAATTGCCTCAAAGTGAATTCCATGGATATCCTTGATCCTTGCTGCACCAAACACCCCATTGTACCAAGCCTGCCACTTGCCCATACCTCAAGTACAAGAAATGTTGACTTTTTGCATTACACACCATACCAATCACACTATGCCACAACAACTCTCTGAACCAATTTCATTTGTTTATACTAACCTAAAGCAAGCCATAACACACAAGAACTCAGCTAAGAAACCTCAGCATTCTCAAGTTCACAAAAATCATCCCTCTTGCATTTTCCTTCGAAACACACATCACACTTGCTCAATCTTCAAACAAACACCACTATTCATTTCTAAATCACTCACTAACCCAAAACCACCCATTAAAACAGCCAAGAACACACCACAAACAAAACACGATTTTCTGACGAGTGGAGCACAAACTCATAAACCAGCCACTCTCAAGGTCTTCCAAGCTTCAAATCTTCTTCAGAGAGGTCATAGGAGTCATCTTGCATAGAAGAAGCAGTCAGAAAGCTCCAAAGTAAGAAGCTTCATCTCAGGTAGCCATTCAAATTAATTTTTTCAGAACCTTTATTTTATGTTACTAAATGGTTAAGCATGCTCCCCTGAGTACACTGAACTTGTTATTTTTGAAAATGATGAAGAAATGAGAATGTATTGCTTGTCTGAAATTTTTGACATATTTATGTTCTTCTTCAAATCTTGATTTTGGGTGAAAAGAAATTGTTTTTGAGGGTGGATTTGATCTTAGGAGGGTGAGAAGAGTCAATCTCGAGCTTTAGAGCTCCAGAAATGACCTAGGGAGTGAGTTGAAAGTTTTCAGGGGAGGGTGTCACCGGAGAAGACAACCGGAGCTCTTCTCCGGTGACCTGAAAGTAATTAGGGCAAAACCTCATTAATTAGGGTTAGTTTAAATTATGGTTGTAGGATTCAGCTTCCCCGCGTGTTTGAAAGGTCTAGATGATATCATTAAATCCTAATTGTTTTAATTAATTTAATTAACTGAAATTAGCTGGGTTTGAATTTTGTCCCTTGGATTTGGCGCATGGTCAACAGATCCTTCCCCAGTTTCAATCCAGGCCATCCATTCTGCATACTTCTCATTTATTTCTTTTTTAATTCATTTTTCTTATTTGTTTTGCATATTTTATTTAAAATACATAGAAAATCCAAAAAAATATTTTCTTTCAGCATTTTAATTCCAAATAATTATCCCAACCCAAAAATATTTTTATTTTTATTTTTTGCATTTCAAAATTATTTTTTATACATTTAATTGTTTATTTTAATTAATTAATGAAAATTAATTAATTAAAATATCATTTAGGTTTCTAAAAAATCCCAAAAAATGCATGTTGCATCTTTAAACATTTAGAGACATTGTCATACCATCCACACAAATTTCTTTTTGGTTTTGAATCATTTTGACATTTTTTCTTTGAATTTAGGGTTCATAAAATCCCATTTTTGAACCCTAACTTCAAGAATTATTTTCTGCCTAACCAAGAATGGTATGACCATGGTTCTTTTTGCATTGATCTTCATTTGAAATGTACTTTCTAAAATATTTTTGCCATAAATTTCTTCTGCCTTTTTGAATTGATTGGCATTTTTTCCCTTTTGGTATCTTAAAACCCAAGATAACTTAGAAAAATCATAAGTCCCTTAGGGTTAAGAATTAGGTCTTCTCCTTTGGGGTGTGATATCATATGGGGTTAGGGTTCTTTTGATTCCATTTTCAATTTTTTATCTTGTCATTTGCTTCTACTTTTGGTTTTTTACATCTCATGTTGCATGAAAACCCTAATTTCTCATCTTCTCTTGCATACATCTTGCATATGCTTGCATTCATGAACTTTCCATGACATCTCTTACATCCACATGACTTCTAAGACATCTTAGGACACATTAGAATCATGTTTGATCATTGCATCATCCATTTGCCATGTTATGCATTCATTTCATTTCATGTGCATTCATGAACTTTCATGCTTCTTTCATACTTCATTTGCATCATCATTACTTGTATGATCATTCACATCTCTTGACATGCATTTGCATCATCTGTTAGCATAATTTGCATCATGAATATGCTTCTGGTTTTGGTTTGCATCCTTGCATTTATGTCATTTTCATTTCATTTCATTTCCTTTTACTAACTTTTCAGGTGGTAAGTTACTTTGAGAAGTGAATTTGCCTTTACTTCTCATAATCTCTTCTTATCTCTCTTATGCATTCATTGCTGCATTTTGTATTTTTATTAGAGTGGGCTTGCTCATTCATGTTCCCTCCTCACGTTCTTTCTTCAAGCAGCTTGTCTTCTTAAGTAGAGTAAGTTGACTTGTTTCTTCTGCTTCTCCTCCTTTCATCTGCTTCTTCCTTGGTGGTTCTTCTTGAAGGTCTCTTGCAAGCCTCATAAACCCTAGGAATACCCAAGCATGTTAACAGTTAGGGTTTGATTAGTTCCCCATTAGGTTTACCTTTGTGTCATCCTTTTTGTCTTCTTTCTCATCTCATAATCAGGGACTAAACCTTAAAGGTTTTAAGGCTTTGTGATTAAGGTTATGCCTGCATCCTTCTCTTAGGAAGGAGTGTAAAACTTTAATCCTAAGTGTTAAACCCTTAATGTGTTTAAATACTTTAATCAATCCATCTAATAATCACTAAGACATCTAGCTTGTAACTTGGGCCTTGCATTAGGGTTCTAATTCTTCCTTAATTGGTTAAGAAGGACTAACCCTAGTGTTAATGGACAAGTCCTCCTCAAGTTGTCTTACAAACAATAAAATCCATTTCTTAATTTTACCATTAACTAAAATCCACTTTAATAAAGGCTTTGTTTTGTCATGAGGTTAATCCCTAATCATGGATTAAGTTGAGGAGTCATCCTCAACTTAAATGTTCTCATCTATTATCCTTCTATTAGGATGGTGTAATGGGTCCATTAAATCCTTGATTATGGCTTAAACTCATTACTTAACACTAAACAAAAACTCCAAAAAACATCTAAATAATTGCAAGTAGGTTAATGATCTTAATCCTACATCATGGTGATTAAGTGTGAGGTGCTTACTTCATACTTAAGGTATTCTCATTACCCCTAATCAGAGGGAAGATGTGATGAGTTTACTAACCCTTGGTTTAGGCTTAAGCTCATTATCTTATGACAAATACCAAAAAGCAATAAAAGATTGAAAACCCAAAAACAAACAATAATCGTCTCCTCCGGGATTCTTTTCGTCTAATGCAAGACAGTTAGCACTCGATCCAGACGAGTCATACACTTGAGCATAGACAAGTAAGCAGTTCGCAGTCAATTCATTTTCAGTCTCTTTGAGTCGAACTACGGTGTTCTGACTTCCTCATTGCACGAGAGGATACGTAGGCATAACTTAACAGTTATCGAACAAAAGTCTCTGTATATTCCCCCTCTTCCAGCATTATTCTTTTAAGCCTCATTGTCTTGAGCATTGCACTCTTTCCTTACACTGACAATCCTTTTATCCATTTCACATCTCTTTTGCACTGACACCTGTACATTCTCTTCCAGTTTTTGCACACAGATAGCACTGACACTACCCCTACCCCTTTAAACACAAACTTTCAATCCTGGATCCCGTCGAGTACGACGGACAATCTGGGTGCTAATACCTTCCCAGGTTGTAACAAACCCCCTTTCTCAGTTTCTCTGGTTCGTGATCGTCTTATCCATCTCTTCCTAAGTTTATGCAGCATTATCGTTCCTTCGGGATAAATATGCCTAGCTGGCGACTCTTTTCAGTTCATCTTCATGTTCTCTCCTTCGCCGACCGTTCGCGTCTGTACCCCTCTTGGCCCCGGTGTCATTTGGCGGGAGCGACAGCTTGGCGACTTCATTGGGGATGCTTATACTGCAACCAGGGCTCCTGGTTCTTTTTGTGGGTTCCTCCTAGCGCTTGTTTGATTTGTGTTTACTGGGGTGTTATGTGCTAATTGTGTTTATTTATTTTGCTTTATTTATTGCTTTATGTACAACTTTATTTATTGCTTTCTTTTACAGTCTTATGCATATTTCATACTGTCATTATCACTGTGCTGGATCTGGTTTTCTTTGGTGGGTGGGGTTCCACTGAGTGATTAAGGTCTTATACCTGGGACCTGAGTCACACCTAGGCTAGAGTGGTTCATGTTCTTTCCCATTCCATTTCGGTCTGGTGCGGGAATATGAAACACTGTTCAGATGTGGGTTTCTTCTTGAGAACTCTGTGCTACAGATTGATGATGTTGACGAGCATTCCTCCATCTGAGGAGGAGACGATTAAATATAAGAGGACCCGAAATTTTGATGAAAACAAACCCATGGCTCTGAAGTGGATCAAACCCCGGTGCTCTAGTCACTCTCATATTCCTGTAGAATTCTTGTAAACCCAAATTTAACTTAGATTAATAAAACCGATAGAACCCCATATAACAATTCCAATTTGGACTATTATGATAAATCCTGATAAACCCCTTTATGACCAATATTCATCGAATTATCGGATGAAGACCCCGATGGAACCCCTTGATGTCAACTTTTGACTAAATAACCCTGATGGAACCCTTATCAATCCCTGGTAGATCCCCTTATTAATCCCTTTTAACCATTCTGAGTGAACATTGCCTATGATTCCTATGATCCTCCGATCATGCTGCTAGAATAAGATAAGACTTTTAGTGACATATTAATCACTCTGGACACGAACCCCTGAATAGAACCCTTTCAATCCTAATTAGAACCCCATGTATAACCCTTTTGATAAATATTAGATAGAACCCCTTCTTGTAGAACCTCTATAAATCCCTTTCATGTAACCCCTTTGGATGAACATCCGGTAGAACCCATATAACCCCTAACTGATGAATTCTTCCTAAATCCTTGATACAATCCCTGACGTAACCCCTTTTGAGTAATATTATGGTAGAAATCTTTTTGACGAGAAATACCTTAGTATAAACACTTTAGTATAATTCTTTAGATATATCCCTTTTATAAATTCCGTTGGAATACAGTGCAGTGCCTTGAGAAAATTCCAATAGAACCCTTATTGATGAAAATCCTTTTAAATTCTTTGAAGAAACTTGAGAAACCCTGAATGAGTCTTTGATAAAACCCTTCATGAAATACCTTTTGGTAAATCCATTGTTGAATACCTTATAAAATTATTTTGAAAGATTTCGTTGGTGGAATCCGGTGTAACCCCTAAATAACACCCTTAGATGATAAACCCTTGATATAATTCTGGTAAAATCTCCCTGATAAAATCTAATAGAACTCCTTTTGGATAAAAATCCCTTGATAGAACCCCTTTGATATAAATCCGACAGAACCCTCTTGACAAAATTTCGGTCGAACTTTTTGGATAAACATACGTTGATAGGACCCCTTGAGCAGATTCCTTGGAAGAACCACTTTTGACAAATCCTTTAGCGACACCTCTTTTGAAAAATCCTTTGGTATAACCTCTTTTAATAAGAATCTGGTAGAATCCCTTTGAAAAAATTCTGATAAACCCCTTTCGCTGAAAAATCCTTTTTATAAGATCCCTTAAAACTCTTTGAGAACTCGTGATGGACCTTTGATAAGACCCCTAATGAAACCCCTTTGGGTAATTCCCTTGGTAAAACCCCTGATGAAATCATGTTTTGATAAATCCTGAATCGAACCTTAAAAAATCCTGATGCAATCCTTTAGATAAATCCCTTAATGAAATCCTTTTTTATTGAACCCCATTGATAAACTTCCTTTGATAAAATTCCTCTATAAAATCCCTTGATGGAATCTCTGATGAAAATCCCTTAGTATAATTTTGGTAGAACCCTTTGATGGAACCCTTTAGATTTGACTTCAGATAAAAACCCTTTCGACAAAATCCCTTCATAGAAAACCTCTTGATAAGACCCCGGTGAGACATTTTGATAAAACTCTTTGATAAAACCCTGATGAATCCCCCATGATAAGACATTGGTGAAGCCCCTTAATAACATTCAAGTAGAACCCCTAAAAGAAATAATATGGTAAAACCCCTTAAAATTTCTGATTAAAACCCCGTGATAAATTCCTTGGATAAGAATCCGGTAGAACCCCTCGATACAATTTTGATGAAATCCCATTGGTGAAAATCCTTTAATAGAACCCATTATTTGGATAAAAATTTGGTCAAACCCCTAGATAACTTTTCTTTGTATAGAATCCCTTAATGACTCCCTTGATCAGTGTTGTACCCCAAAATTTTCCCTCCCACAATCAAAGCAATGTGTTTCAAGAGTTCTCAATAGTCACAAGGTTCACGATTGGTCAAAAGCATTGAAAGTTTCATCAGACAAAGCCTCCTCCTGAACAATGGATCTGAAACTATGGTTTTGAATTTCTCCAAGCTAAATGGACTTCCAAGGCCTCAAGTTAGCTCCATAACATCCCACATACCTTAAATAATCCTCATGTCAAGTTTCAAAGCTTTCCCAACAAGTTTGACCAGTCAGAGGCTCAGATATCCCAAAAATCAGTTAACTTGGCAAAAAAGTCAACTGAGGTCAACTGTAGTCAACTTAAATTCAAACTTCAAGATTTTTGTCAAAATCAAGATTATGAGTTGAAATTCATCATTTGATCAAGGTTTGATCATGATTCATCGAGGAAATCTCAGATCATCAAGAATCAAGAAGTTTCCAAATTAGGTTTTTTCATAGTAAAAGTCAACTGAACTTTGACCAGCACTAACTTTCACATACTTCATCATTAATTTTCCATCCAAATCCCATTTTGAAGGAAATTTAATTCTCTACAACTTTGTGTCTCACAAGTCAAGCCTTAAAATGTTTCATTTCGAAGGTATGAGCTAAAACATTATAGGTCCTTTTGAAAGTCAATAAAAAGTTAACTTTTTCCAAAGCTCATAATTTGAAAATGGTAAATAATATGGACATAGGTTCAAAACGGTTGGTTATAGGACACTCTAAGCTTTCTAAAAAGTACAAGAGATATTTCATAGCCTTATAATTGAGGGAGTTATGCATTGGCAAAGTTGGAAAATTTTCTAGGGGTGTATGAAGCAAAAAAGGCCTTAACTTCAAATTTTTCCAAATGGGCCCATAAAATTGCAACCCAATATTGAAGATAAACTCATGCACGACCCAATGACCATTTATTCTGATTTTATAATTTTATTTTATATTATTTTGGATTTTATTTGTTAAAATTCAATTTTAATGAAAATAAAATATGAAAAATCAAATAATGGATCAAATCTTTGTTCTAAAATGATTTATATCACATTTAAAGATGATTGAAGCCATACAATTTCGTGCAAGCTTGTTATGGTAATGATATATTTGATTTTTTGACAAAAATAGAAGTGGGATTTCTTCATGATCAAGTAACATCAAATTGCACCCAAAAGCCCAATTTTGTATACCTAATCATTCAACTATATGTATACAACAATACCAAATACAAGGGGACGAAATTTGAGACCTGGAGGCATTGTTCAAAACTTCAAAGATTTCACAAAAAAATCAAAATCGGATTCATTGATTCAAGCTCTTTCCACGCGCTTTGAAGGTCCTATTTGATCTCTTGAGACATTTTGAACATGTCCCAATCATTAGCAACATCAAAATCACTCCAAAATGCATAATCTGAACCTTCTTTTTCTTTGTTTTGTGACTTTTTCGATTTTGTATTTTTACACGTTAATAACCAATTTTGATCATTGATTTGTGTTTAGCTTGAAGCATAGATGTTTTTTGGACAATTTGCATGAAGCTCCATAGCCAGGATCGTGTGATACCATTATTAGGGTTCTTAGTTTGAAAATAGGGCTTTCTGATTGGAGCGATTTCATAAGCTTTGGACCATATATTTGAACTCTATGACCTTTGGGAAACCAATTGGTACTATTATTATGGATTGAGTGTGCTTAAATTAATGTGAACAAGAAAACGCAAGTTTGCTACGAAAAAATTCGCAGGAAAAAGCATGGCAAGATTCCCAGGAAAATTGGCAGGTTTGGAGGTTGAAGAAGGGTACGTGGACGCGTGCGATTGGGCAGAGCTGGAGATTGAGAAAGATATGAAACAAAAGGATTGAGCTTCAGGTCTTTATCACAAGCGCGCGGCTTGTCCCAGTGGTAGAATGTGATGTTTGAGAGGTACTTGGGGGTGGGTTCGATCTTGGCTGACCCCCTTTTTTTTAAGCGCCTCTCTTTCTTTTCTTTATTATTTTTTATTTCTAATTATTGTTTCATATTAAGTTAATTAAATAGTCAATCACCATTAATTTAAAAATTAATAAAAATAATTACCATCAATGTTTTTAAATAAAACTCATCAATTAATTCTCAACTTTTTTTTATATATAAAAATAAATAAGAATCATGTAAATAATTAATTTTTATGTTGATTAATATGTAAATTAATTAATAATTAAGTTAATATTTTTCTAATGAATCCTAATTTTCAAAAAAAAAACCTAATTAATTAATAACCTTATTTTTTTTTTAATCACTAACAAATTCTTAATCATCTTACAATAATAATAGTAATTTGTAAATAATTAGTTTTTCTATTTTGTAAATTAATAATTAGGTTAATAATTTTCATAAAAAACTTTAATTTTTTTTAATGAACTTTAATATTTTAATACTAACCCTATTTTTTTTATTAAACCCAATTTCTTCTTTTCCAAACCCTGATTTCCATAATTTAATTTATTGTTATTTATTTTGCCTTATTTAAATTGTTTAGAAAAAATTGTATATGTTATTATTATTATGTAATTTATTTTTCTGCTCGATTATTATGTAACTGCCCCGAAGCCGTGTAATAGCGTAGGATTTATTTTCTAGCATTTTATTTATTTTATTTACTTCTCGTGGTTAGTAATAATAGAGAGTGCAAAACATAATTGAAATTAATACGGACTTAGATAATTAAAAAAATAAGATAAATACTTGAATATAATCACTCACAAACGTAAGTCGATCGTTCTACGATCACCATCTGCACCTCCTAGGGTTCTCGTCTCAGTTGCCTTATAAATGGTCAAGTCCCTCGAAAGTGGGGGTGTCTCAAGCAAAGTCCCTACAACTTAAAGTCATCATAGTCCCTTCAGTTCTAAAAAGATCATAAGTCCCTTCGAGGTTGCCTACGATAATAATCTTGTCCCTTCGGTAAATAAATGATGATAGTCCCTCCAAATTTCTAAAGACGCCCCTTAAGTTGCCTTCATTGACCATACGATGACCCTAAGCCCTTCCCTAAAATAAATCCAAAGTAATGACTACCTACTCCTTAATAATAGGGACAGTCTTACTCTTGAAATAAAATAAAAGAACATGAAAGACTAGTATAGGGTAGGTACCTCTTAGTTACTTGCTCACATTTCAAAAAATACTTTTCACGCCTCACTTTTTTCAAATATCTTCAAAAACGAGGCTTTGTATACATCCATACGAGGATCATTAGAAATTACTTAGACAAATTTCTAAACACACACTACATGTCCTTTTTCAAACAAGTAAGTGATCTAAGTAACTAAGAGCCCGTGGATAACCATGGATATAAAGGGTGCTTATACCTTCCCTTTATATAACCTACCCCCCGAACTCAAGTCTTTAAAAATAGGTCTTTCCTGCTCTTTTATGCCCTTTCCATATGGATAAAATAAAATTCGGTGGTGACTCTTGCGATTCGCAACATTTATTGAAAGTCAGTTCTCCCACCGTGTTATAGAACTGACGACTCTGCTGGGGAGTACTTAAAGAGGGGTTACCTTGGGAATTAGGATCACTTAATGTTTGACTTGCTTGCTTTATATTTATCTGTTGGGCTTATGTGTGAAAGATCCTAACCCGGATCTAGAGTACCCTAGGTAAATGGCAATAGAACAAAGAAATTGTACGGTGTATACCGATATGGTTGATCTGGTGGCCATAGTTAGTGTGACTTCTTGGTTGGTGCTTATGTTCCTTAAGTAAGTTGAGGATAATATGGGGATGCCATACGTTGTCATTAACACTAACTACCCTTTAGAACCTTAATTGACCCATCTTGGCCTTTAGAAAGTAGTGAGATAGCCGACTTTGGAGAAGTCTAAAGTTGGTTGATACTCAATGCTACGCTCATTGAGGTCTTAATCTAGGGGGGTTTGGTTGGAAAGTAAGTTGCCTACTAAACAACAACCCTTGAGAAGGATCAGTGATATTGAGATCCATTAGAACCTGGTTACTATTTCTAGGACATGATGAACCATCTAAACTTCAGGGGAGGGTATTTTCCTTTAAAACTCATGCAAGCCTGTAAACCTAAGACTATTGTGTAACTTGCTTGTGTGTGCCACATGTTTGTGATTGAACATAACAGCATAACAACATAACATCATAAGCATAGCATTTTCACTAACCATTTCAAGGACCAAAGAATTTATCTTTGTTCTTTGTTGCAGGTTATGGCTTTCACTCGTAGGAACACTATCCGGATCAATTTTGTAGGGATACCTCTCAAGCTTAAGGATTTGGTCTCAAAACTTCCTGGAAGCTCCCAGTTCATCAAGAAGCATGGTTATCTACTTGACTTGGTTACCTCAGGGTTTGATGAAGATATGATGAGTGTCCAATTCCAGTTCTTTGATCCTAAACATCATTGTTTCACGTTCCCGATTATCAGCTAGTACCCACAATGAAAGAATTCTCCAAGTTACTTGGGGTACCTATCCTTGATCAGAAATCCTTCACAGGCTTAGAGAAATAGCCTAAACCCAAAGTCATTGTTGCAGCCCTACATTTGAAGAAATCAGACATTGTCCTAGAAACAAGAAGTGGAGTTAAGGGTATTCTTGCTAAAGTATTGATAGAGAAAGCTCAGGTGTTCTTGGATGCTATGAGTTACGATGCTTTTGCAGAAATCTTGGCCTCGCTGATTTATGGTTTGGTACTATTCCCTAATCCATACCAGTTCCTACATTACTTGGAGATATCTTACACTCTCTTCACACTCGTACTACGAAGGCGCGAGAAAATTTGATGTGTTGCATACCTCTACTATCTAGGTGGTTTATTTCTCACCTTCCTCGATCTGTGATGAAGAATGAACAAGGTTTGAGGTGGTCTAAAAGGATGATGTCACTTTCTCATTTAGATATTCACTAGTGTTCCCGATCTATGGAAAATGTCACCATCATTGACTGTTGTGGAGAGTTCCCTAATGTGCCACTCCTTGGCATAAGAG
This sequence comes from Lathyrus aphaca, assembly GCA_963966055.1. Taxonomy (NCBI): domain Eukaryota; kingdom Viridiplantae; phylum Streptophyta; class Magnoliopsida; order Fabales; family Fabaceae; genus Lathyrus; species Lathyrus aphaca. The sequence goes on from OZ014520.1 coordinate 508,254,313, forward strand.
AGGGCATTACTTACAACCCTTCTTTAGCTCTACGTCAGTTTGGTTACTCTCAAAGTAATAGTCCTCATGACATGCTTATTCAAGGTATTATGTTTGACTACGAAGACGATCTTCAAGGTTACCGTCAAAGTTTATACGAGCTTGGAGTAAGGTAAACAAGATCGATAGTAAGACTCTGGAACCAAAGTACTCCATTCCTATGGAACCTTATCTCCGATGGGTGCGGTCTCATGCTCAGACTCTTATGATGCCATATCTTGTTGTTCTACCGGTTACCATGGAGCCTGTTGCTGAAGGAGATATTCCTTATACCATCCTTCATCCAGAAATGCCCACTGATTTAGAAGAGCTGCAGAAATCCTGGATCCAACTGATAGAGCAAAGAGATGCCTTTGAAGCCCAATTCAGGATTAGCCAAGAAAGAGTATTGGAGCTGACAAAGCAACTTCACGAGGAGCGGAATCTCAACACCTACCTTAACACAAAGAGAAAGCGTCCATGGGAAACTTAATTCCCAAATGTTTTATTTTCTTTATAAATTTTGTTTATTTTAATTTGTAAGCCCAAAGGGAAATATTATTTCAAGCCTACTAATAAGAGTTTTGTTTTTGTTTGTTTTAACAAATTTAAATTATGCGGTCCTTGAAAACATTGCATATGCATCTACATAACATATCATTGCATGACAGGTTTTCACATCAGGTTTCTCATCTTCTCGCTATTTATTTCAGCAGAAATGGCTCTCGAACAATCTGTCAAAGATCTCCAAGCTCAGAATGCTCAGTTTCAAGAAGTGATCCTGAATTTGTCCAAGGGGAAAGAAGAGTTGAAAGCACTCCTCTCTAAGGACATGAAAAAGAAGAATCCTGAAGAAAATGAGGATGATCAGTTGGAACAACTGCAATCTGAGATGGCAGAGATGAGAATCCAGATGAATGGCCAGGTGGCTCTTATCCAAAGCTTAGCCCATGGCAAGAAGAGCTGGGAATCTTTGTCAATAAACTTCAAGACAACAGATTCGGGAATCAAATCATCAGTCAACCTCCAATGAAACAAGTTGACTTTGTTGAAAGGAAGATAAGGATTAGAGAAGGAAAGAGACATGTTACTACTGATAGTTCTTCAATTGAAGAAAGAAGGTCTTGTAAGGTTAAACCACCTAGACACAAGGAATGTAGAAGAAAATTCATCCAATTCAGCACGCCAATGTCACAAATTTTGCAATGCTTGTTGGAGATGGAGCTAATTTCCTTGGAAAATTCTCCTCGAAAACCCAATAATTCCTCCCCTCTCTATAACCCCAATGCAAGATGTATGTATCACTCCAACTGTCCTGGACATGACACTGATAAATGTTGGGCATTGAGGAATAAGATTCAAGACCTGATTGACGAAGGAATCCTCGAGGTTACACCAAAAGATCAAATTGAATTCTTCTATCGTCCATCAAACATCGAAGCTACAAGCCAAATCACCCGAGGGAGCCATAAAGAAAGCTCATCAACCCCTGCTGAAGTTTGGGACACCTTGGTACAGCCCAGTGGCATGTTTGACATCATGGTGAAATATATTGCTCCTGAAAGTTCACAGATTGCAATCGAAGACATTCATCCAAATCGATGGGACATTATTTTATTTATTTAGTTGTAATTTCTTTTGTTTGCTCAAGCACTTACTATTATGTTGAACCTTGTTTTCACATTAATGCATTGCATATGTTTGTCTTGAATTAATCCATTCGTTTCACTAAATTTAAAATATGCTTCTTATTTCTCTTTTGTGATACTTAACTCTTGTTAAAATTGTAAGCCTTTAGAGGGAGGATGACGAAAACAATACCATAATCTTATGCAGTATGCTTTTGAACAGACTATGCTGACGATATACAGGCATTGTTTCAATTCCTAAACAGTGGAGATATAAGGAAGTTAATCCCTAGTCAACCCTTTTGAGCCTGTGAAGTAGGAGTTTTCCTTCTCACTCAAATTAAAACCCTTAATTATAACCTGGGGCAGGGTAATTCCTTGGGTAACTCAATTATGCCAGTTGTCCTTTTGTACACAACTAATGATAGTTCCCTGTAATCATTAAGTCTGACAGTCAATATCTAGCAAAAGAAAAGTTAACCAAGTCAAAACCTATGAAGGAGACTTAGTAAAAATTGAGAAATTCCGCTGACTGTGTAAACACCCCAAATTTGTCCTCACTCTTTCTCACACCATGGCTTGTGATCTTTCATTTTCGTTTTAACATAAGCATACTATCTCATATTGCATACTTGTTTCACTGCATAGTTCAAGTTCATCTGCATCTATGGTTTGTGATCTGAGAAATACAAAAATCCATCTGAGCCATCCCAATGGCCTTGAAGTTTTCCAAGAGGGTCCATGTGTGTTCCATCACCATATCATACTCCCCAAAGTTCATGGAAGTCAAGAAATCACAAGGGTTGGCAAAGGCATGGAAGTAGAGCTAGGGTTTTCACTACACAGATGACCAAAATTAGGGTTTTGGTTTCAGAGGCCCCAACTCCAAATTTTTGGGTCATTCTTGTTTCTAATGTTTTAATATGTTATAAGGATCATGTGTACCAAATTTTATGAATAAATTCATTGTGGAAGTCATTTGTTCACCGGGTAACTTCTTGATCAAGTTAAGTCAAAATCAGGGCATCTGAGGCCCCCAACAATGGAACCAAAGGGGTATTTTCATCAAATCGAAGTTCAATGATCTTTATTTGATCTTATAAGTGGTTGGAAGTTCACAAGATTGAAGAATTTTGAGCCAATTGCAAACTTGCCATTTTTGGAAAAGACTTGAAATGCAAACTTTCCATTTTGGGAAAGTTTTTCAACCTCCTCTTTCATGACCAAAAATGCTTCAAATGGAAAATTCTTGGGCATGAAAGTTGTAGATTGGGTCTTTCCCTTTTAAAACAGTACAACAACATGTCTTGATTCATCCTAGAACTCAAGATATGGCCTTTCAAAGTTGGCAAAAATCACATAATTTTCAAGTTCATGCCAAAGAGGGAATTTTGCAATTTCACTTGCCAAGCATTCTAATGACCTCCAATGTGCACAAATGCATCATAATATGTCAAAGCATACTCAAAGGATCGGAATTGGCCTAAGATTGGAAGCATTTCATGGCTTGTGATCCAAGAAACACCAAAGAGGGAAAAGTTGCAAGATGCTTGGAAAGGCTTGATCCACTTGTGTCAGTTGCATAATCTTGATTCTATGGCTCTCCATGAATCTTGTTGAGGCCAGACACCCCATTGCACAGCTCCTGCCATGGCCCATACCTCCAAGTACACAATGTTGACTTTTTTGCAAAACACACCATACCAATCAAGCTGAGCCACAACAACTCTCTGAACCAATCACATTTGTTTATACTAGCCTCAAGCATTCCAAAGCACATAACACACAAGCTGAGAACCTCCCACAAGTGAGCAATCACAAAATCACCTCATACCTTCATCTCTTTGAATTTCATAGCACAACCACTCAAACTTCAAACTTTATTCACCATTCAACTCAGCATCACCTAAGAAACAAATCCCAACCATTAGAATGACCTGAAACACATCACACAACAAACACGATTTCTGCGTTGACATAACTGAAACACTCAAACTAGCCACTCTAAACTCCATTCAAGCATCACAATAGCACAAGGGGGACCATAGGAGATGTATTGCACAAAGGAGAAGCTCAGAAAACTCCATTTTGAAGAACTCCATCTCAGGTATCCTCCATGAACATTTTTTCCATAAGTTTGTTTTCTTGTTAAAATATGATTCTATGTGTTGCACTGATCATGGGGATGTGTTTAGTTTTGAAAATGAGCAAGAAATGAGTATGATATGATGTTCTGAAAGTTTGACCTAAAATTTGTTTTGATTCGATTCAGCCTTACTGTGCAATATAAATGTTGTTTGTTTGTTGATTCATGATGTATGGTGTTTGGGGATTAATTATGGGCAGTTTTTATGGAGTTTAGTGGCCTAGGGAAGAAGATGGGCATTTTGAGTGGCCGGAGAAGACGACCGGAGCTTATCTCCGGTCGCCTGAGTTTGATTAGGGCTTAAACGTGTTTTAATTCCCAGTTTGAATCTGAGCCATTCGATCATCTTTAGGGTTAGTGCATGGACGAACCATATTATGTCATTAATCCTAATTTCACTTAATCAACTTAATTATAATTAAATTATTCAAATTAAATCCTAGCCATCAGATCATGCGCGCATTTTCAATTTGAATCTAGGCCTTAGGATCTGAATACCTCAAGTCTTGGTATGTCATGATTAGATTCTGGAGTGTAGTAACATGATTAATGCATGAAGATGATTTGAATGTCTCCATAAGTGCCCCAGATAAACCATTTTTTTGAAGCGATTTCTTTTGATCAAGCCTTGCAGCAGTCTGTCCCAGATTAATTGTGCTTCAGAGGGTATTGCCCTTGATTGATTGAGTTTTGCACGACTAGACCTGAAAAGGAACTTAGATCCCACCATGCCTTGATATGACCATGAGATGAACTGCCTCATTATTTGAGTATTGGAAAAGTATACCCCGAATTATTAGGATCTGGAAGAGTATCTTGAGAAAGAACTTGGATTTCACCATGTTATGACCTTGATAAGGACTGCCCCTGATCTGCGTGTCGCGCACAAATAAAAAATGAGTAATTTTCTTTAAAATGTAGTATAATGACAATGACTCGAATCGTCTCACAAGGATTATTGATCTTATTAACTAACAATAGTAAATATTAATGGGGGTTGATTTTAAGGTCGAATTATAAAAACAGATTAAAATAAGTGATTAACAAATAAGCTGAAATGACAATTCTACTGATTCGGGTACCAACTTATCACTGGTTCAATAAACTTCAATACCTTAAACGGTTTCTATTCCCCTACCGATTACAACACCAATTAACAAGCGGAATTGGAATTATAAGATTGCATTCCTATTTACCGAATAAAGCAAACAGATAAGCATAATCACGAATTAAGCAAATGTGATTCTAACATACGCGGTCTAACGATTAAGCAGCGATAAACTACGCTAAAACTCAAGGAACATCAATCAATCGATATAAATCAATAGTATTCTATATAACTAGAATTAAACAAACAATGCTTATAGACTAATATTGAAAAGGGAAAAGAAATTGGATTAAAGATTAAAAAACCTCAAAGTATGGAATCCGTAACAGCAAAAAATTTCCTTCGGAATCAGTTCACCATTTGACTGTATAGCAAAATAAAATCCATGAAGAGAAAAGTGAAAAAAAGGTATAAAAGGGTTCCGGTACAGAAGACAAGGCTGCCAGGTATAGGAAAGTACCATAAATTCCCTTTCTAACCCAACTGGGTCAAAACATAACAAACCGACTCAAAATTAATTATTTTTAAAACTCAAAATTCAAATTCTGACTTCCACGACTAATTTGAGAATCATGCATTTCGAATCAGATTTTTCATAAAACATGAAAGTTGTAGAACTCTGTCTTATCTTTCCATCGACTGGTAGAATTTCTCAAGCCGATTCTCGTAGCTCCAGTTATGATCATTTTAGTGCAGATTGTTAATGCTGAAAATAAAGTGCGAAAATCAAATAAGTACAAAAATAAACTAATTTATAAAAACACATTAAAATAGAAAAATAACCAAAGTAAAGTATGAAAAAGCATAAGTGAAGACATAGAGGAATGTGCACCAAAATTCACTGATCAACCCCCAATATTTGGATCTTGACAAGTGTGCATCAATGTTTGAATCCTTTGAAAGGTATGCCCCTGATTAGATTGACTCTTGGAATGATTTGTTCATTATGCTCTCGCGGTGACCTACCCCAGTACGAGCCTCTTGAAAAGATCTACCCCTTATCATTAGAGTCATGAAGGTATAAGTGTGTCAAATCTTGGACTATTTTGTCCTTAATCAATAGGATCTTCATATGATGTGTCCCTGAGATCATAAGGATTTGCGTCTTAATTAGAATGATTTCTTTATAATTTGCCCCTAGTCAAAATCGTCTTGAATCGATATGCCCTTTATTAAACCCTTATTTATATTCCTTCAATGCTAAGTATTGATTTGCATGTAAAATTATTCCTTTTGAAAAGTAATTATAACGCCATGTTCATGCAAGTTTTAAAATCGAGAATTTATAAGAGGTGTATGATAGATGATATCCAGCCTTGAGGTTGACGCAAATGAAGATGGGAGAATGATGATTTAACAAACCTTCATATTTTGAGTTAGTTTAACAAAGACTTTGCCGAATATGCTTTTATAGTGCCCCTAGCTTCAATTAGGACTTTTGTATGTTATAACGTGGCCTGGCTCAAAGTTTATGAAACAAAGGATATAAGGCTCAAAATTTGAAATGCAACCCTCCCCATTCTCCTTAATGTTTTCCATTCCCAAATCCAATTAACCCAACAAATGTGTTCATTCTGCAAGAGAATTTCTTTAGTCACGGTGACAATGGTTTAAACCCTTGATGAGATATTTGAGATGACAATCACCCACTTTCATTTATAAGATTGTCCCATTTTTTCCTCTTTTTTTAATCGCTTATTTCTGTATGGACCAATTCTTTTGAGTTTGTGGTCCATCAAGATACCCTAATTTTTGTCTAAGTCAAAGTCAACATTTTTTTCAGCATTTTTTTTCTTTGACTTAACGTGCTTTTTTTTTAACAATCCTTGAGTGATTTTTCCTTTGATTCTGAAAGGGTGTGACTCCCCTATTTGATATTATGATTTTTTTTCTCTTTTGCTTCCTTAATGTTAAATAGTGTGAGGAAGAAGACATTGTGAGCTTTATTTCTTCATTTTTTCATCGACCTTTAATGATGTACGCGAGGAAGAAGATGAGCTTAAGTCATTATCCGTGCGATTGATATCGACTCCCTTGCATTAGGACGCACTGTTGAATTAATTGAAATCTACCCTGCCCCTGGTTAAGATTAAGTTTTTTTTATAGAAAGAACACCGACTTCTGGCTCGAGGGGTTGACTACAGATTGTCTCCTTATTTCTCCCGTGTTTAGGGAGTGAAACAATGCCTTACATCATCAGCCAAGTCTTACCATTAAAGCATACATCAACAAGTTTGTTTGTTTTATATACATCATTTTCCTCCTAAGTTTGTCAATAGGTGAGAAGTGAAAAGAAAGGGTGATTTATTTTTATTTCCATTTTCATGATGGCATAAGAATTAGTGAAAACGAAAGGATGAATTCCAAAAATATGCATGCTCATTTTATTAAAATTATTTTTCAAAAAGTACAATCTTTAATACAACCAACACTTAGCAGAAAAGAAAATACAACTAGAAATGATAAAGGCCTAATGATCCTAGAAGTGAGCTTCCTTGTTAATCCATTATCTTTAAGGGATGTTCCTTAATATTCTTCCACCTCAAGGGATGTTCCTTAATGTTCTTCCACTTATGATGGTAAGGGATGACTGTTCACCAGTAGGACTCCTCCTTTGAAAGTCAAATGCTTGTTGTCGATTAGGTTTTGGACTTTGTATTCATCACTTGTAGGATCTGAATAGGATCATGTAATTCCTTACTTTATTAGGAGACTTTTGTGTGAGTCATGAGACATTGGCGTAGGATCCAGTTCCCTTCCAAGCTTTCTTTGTTATGATTGATGATGCTCATAGGGTTGTTGTTGAAGTAGATATTGTTACAGACTCTGTTGTGGATGTATCATCTAAGATTGTTGTATTTAAGGCATTAGGCAGGTCTATGGCTAATATGGTGAAGGATTACCTTCTCTTTTTCAATGGTACTTCCCCCTCTTGAGTCCTTTCATGGATTATTGAGATATCTTTTGAGTTCACTTGTGAGTATCGGGAAATCTCTTAACTCTTGGCAATTGGATAAGGGAAAAACTGGAAAGGATATGCAAGTGTATGGGTATGTATGTAAATGCATGAAAATGCACGGGTATGCAAAAATATTTATTCTGTTATTTTTAAGGTATACTAAATTTTTTTTTAGGTATGCTAAAAAATTTCTTGGGATGCAACGCAAGTGTCATATTAGGATAATGACAGATAGGAGGAAACCCTTACAGATTTAGGATATTTATGAATATAAAACCTACATATTGGTTAAGGATAATGTCGAATATAAGGACACATTGTTCCAGAGGTCTCCTTATATATAGGGATAATGACTTACATGGGAAACCCAAACGAGTTTATGGTATATGCAAGCATGACCTAGCTTGGGTGGATCCTATATTAGGATAGTTATAGAGTTTCACTACCCAATCCCCTCACATGTAGGACATACGGTTTAGAGAAGCCATCAAGTTTAGGACTATACCATCGTATTACCATGAGAATGAGCAAGCCTTCCTACGGTAATCCTTCGGGATAATTCCAACTTAGGCAGGAACTTGGTAATGACCCCTTTGGGGGTAGGTACATAAGGTTTCCACGAGTTGGTGGGGGTTTTAAAGGTCACTGGAGTCATGGATCAAAGTCAAAGTCCTTACCATGAAGTGGTGCTAGCCCACTCATGATTGACTATTTGAATTGATCTACTCTAGTCGGAAATCGTCGTCAAAGACCCCACGAGATGGAAATCCAAGTTGGCCAAGACAGGACGACCCCCTACTTAATACTTATTGTGTTTCCTCAAGCCTGAGTTTTGACTTTCTCTTAAAGATATCCCTTCAAAAATGCATGAGAAAAATAATAATAATAATATTCCAATAAATAAACAATTTAAATAATCCAAGCAAATAATAAGAAATAATACAATAAATAATCAATTAAAATAAAAACCATAAAAATCCAAAAATAAAAACATAAAAATCCCAAAAGACCCCTCATAAACAAAACCCTACAAATCCTAGAAGTATGATTGACTACCCAATCCCCAGCAGAGTCGTCAGTTGTCGCGGTCGGCTTAAAATTCTAGAGTCGTCATCCTATTTTTTAAGGGAAATAAGGATAAACCTAAATCATAAGATAGAGACCTATGGTCCGGGTGTCAGTTAAGTAGGAGGAAGGTGTTAGGAACCCCTTACTTCTATTGTAATCAATAAGACCCCTCCTAAATTTCTAGGGTATGTCTTGTTTGTGTACAAATTCCATAATTAAATCCAATTTTCCTTATTATCACAAAACTATAATTTTCCCTAAGTTTACTCGCTAGGGTCTTTGTTCAAAAACCATATGCCTACGTACCCTCAAAAGAGGGATCAGAGCATCGTAGTTCCATTGCCCTAACCCCTAATCCTTAGTCCTAATGTTTCTAACTACCCCTTACTAAATTATTAAAACCCTTATTTTAAACCCTATTTTTAGTTATTCATAAACCATGATTTTATTATAAAAATCCCCACATTTGAAACCCCTTATTTCCTTTGTAAAACCCCATTTAATATCCCTTATTATTTATATTACTTATTATAATAATAATTTTGTTATAAATATCATATTCCTTATTAACACTTATTATCCCTTATTCCAAATTAAATATTAAACCCAAACATTATAAATAAACCCAAAAAAAAAGTAAATAAATCCTCATTTATAGATAAATAAGTAAACCCATATTTTGATAAAAATAAATTGAATAAGTTGAATAACCCAAATTTATTAATAATTAGAAAGAATCCCAAAATATAAGGTAATCCAAAATAAACCCTAACTTATATTAATAACCCCAAGATATAGACTAATTCAACTTTATATATTATTAATAACCCCGAGATATTATTAAATTAATTAAATTAATTCAACTTTATATATTTTTAAAATAATATTATATAACTCTCACTCATTTTAAAATTTAATTTAAAATAAAACATAGTTGGGACACATGCCCCCTCCCATTCTTAAAAATAAAAGTTTTAATAAAAACTAATAATAATATTAGTAATAACATTATTATTAAACTCAAATACACCCTTTTATTTAAAAGTAAAATAAAACCCCTTTATTAATAATTCCCCATAATAGTATTTACTATTAATATAATAATAATAATAATTAACTTTTAAACCCCTAATTATATATAAAATTATATATGAAATTATAATAAAAAGTTTATAATGTGGTACCCCTTAACCCCTAAAATAAATAATGATTAGATTTTAAAAGACAAACCCAATAAAAATGCTAAAATCAGACTAAAAGGTCAAAAGAGTCAAACTTTGACTTTTTAGACAGAAAAAAGAACTCGGGTCAAAATTTAGGGTACGACAACCACCATGATAAACCCTTGTTATTCCCCTTTTAAATCTAGGAGCGTAAACGTGGATATATATATATATATATATATATATATATATATATATATGTATATATACATATATATATATATATATATATATATATATATATATATATATATATATGTATATATATATATATATATATATATATATGTATATGTATATAGATATATATATATATATATATATATATATGTATATATATATATATATATATATATATATATATATATATATATATATATATATATATATATATATATCTTCTTCAATCTCTAACTTGCAGTATCTTCATAGCTTGTTTGCATTTATGTGATGTTTCACACTTAAATTCTTATTCAGCATATTGCAACAACTTTCATGGTATTTCATACCATTTCGTGAATCAACATTTTATCTATTTGATTTGCATCTGCGTGTTTGCTGAATCAGACAACATAATCATCTTGACTTTGTTGTTGTTCATCTTATCATGAACATACCAATATGCTCACCAACATCATTATTCTTTAAGCTTCTTAGTCTCCAATTTGCAAAGCTTAGTGAAATATATTCGTTAAAGGGTATTCCTGAAAACATATTCCAATAGTAACATCCCAATGGTCATGTGAAGGAATGATCAACATCATAGTACTGAAAAGTTGTCTTTGCGCCACCTTATCAAGGTATAGGTCACAAAGTCTTAGTACTTTTATATTCAACATAATACCATTATGATCTTCAGTTTTCTGGCATCTTAAGAGACTTCAGATATGTATTCGATGAAGCTTGTTGCAGAAGATTTTTTCTTTCAATCTTCAGAACCTAAGTCTTTAGAGTCTTAGATCTTCGTTCAGCAGAACCTTGTCATAAAAATATTTAGCACTTGGTATTCAAGAAGTATTATCTTCGAAGTCTTAAGAACTAGTTCAATCAGAACCTTGTCTTCAGAATCTTCAGATTTCATTGAGCGCATACTTTGTCTTTAGAGTTTTCAGAACTTGTTCACGAGAACCTTGTCTTCAGAATATTCAGAACTTGAAATTCAGAGATAATGTCTTCAGAATCTTTAGAACTTGTTCGCTAGAAACTTGTCTTCAGAATCTTCAGAGTTGTAACATTAGAAGTGCATTTATTGTAAAGCCTAATTGGCTTACTTATAAAGTCTTAATCAGAAACCTTGTTACTAATATTCCTTAAAATTGTTGTATTATGTGTACAACATATGTTTTCTTCCAGAGTGTTGAGATCAGAATCCAATGACGTCACACACCCTCTTATCAGAGTCAGAAACTTAATAGCAAAATCTTCACATGATATAAACCATAACGTACAAAGTTATTCTCATAGATATTATATGCAGTTATCATCAAAACTAAATTCAAGATGTAGAACTCAACCTTGTTCTTACAAAAACCAAAACACCAAATGATTCTTAACCATCTTGCACAATGGTTGCATTACCATTATTCGTTCCAACATGATTATTCAGGCGATTAGGGCATACTTTTCTTGTATGACCCTCCTTCTTACAATGATAACACTTAATTATATGAGCATTACCACCATAAGAATTATGTAGAACTTTACCATTCTTCTTCTCAAACTTACCATCTTTCTTCAAGAATTTCCATTTAACTGACAAACCTTCACAAATAGAAGATGACTTATGCTCAATTCATTTGCTAAATCCTTAGAGTACAATGGAGATTGAATATATTCAAAGGTCAATGACTTTCTTCCATACATGAGAGTTTCTTTGAAGTGAGCATGAAACTTAGGTAAAAAGCATAATAATAACATTTGATCTTCATCATCAATCTTGACCTCAATGTTTTCAAAATCAAGAATTATCTTGTTGAACATACACAGTCGCTCAACCATGGCTTTGTCTTCGGTAATCTTGAATGAATACAAAGTTTGCTTCATGTAGATACGATTTACCAATGATTTCGTCATATATAAACCTTTAAGTTTCATCCACACACTTACTGTTGTTTTCTCATTTCCTGTTAAAGCAATATCCATCTTTTTCGATCCTTCCAACGCTTCTAACTGTTGCACCCCAAAATTTTCCCTCCCCTAGTCAAGACAAAATGTTCCAAGGTGTCCCAAGAGGTTCACAAGGTTCACAAGAGATTCACAAGGTTCACAAGGTTCACAGTTAGTCAGAAAGTTTGACAATTCCCTCAGACAAAGCATCCTCCTAAGCAATGCATCCTAAACTAGGGTTTTGAGTTTCATCAGGCTAAATGGACTTCCAAGGCTTCAATTTAGCTTCATAGCATCCTATATGTCTTCAATAATCCCTATGTCAAGTTTCAAGGCTTTCCCAAAAGGTTTGCTCAGTCAAATGATCAAATATGCAAAAATCAGTCAAAAAGTCAAACAGAGGTCAACTGTGGTCAAACCAAAGTCAAACTTCATGATTTTTTCCCAACATCAAGTATATGAAGTAAAATTCATCATTTGATAAAGGTTTTATCATGATTCATCAAGGAGATTTCAAATCATCAAGAATCAGGAGTTTCTAAATTAGGGTTTTCATAGGAAAAGTCAACTGAACTTTGACCAGCCATAACTTTCACATGCTTCATCAAGAATTTTCCATCCAAAGCTCATTTTGAAGGAAATTAAATTCTCTACAACTTTGTGTCTAACAAGCCAAGCCCAAAAATGCTTCATTTAGAAGATATGTGCTAAGACATTATAGGTCATTTCAAAAGTCAACAAAAAGTCAACATCTTCCAAAGGGCATAACTTGAGAATGGTAAAGGATATGGACATGAAACCAAAGAGGTTTGTTAGAGGACTCTTTAAGCTTTCCAAAATGTCTAAGAACACATCCATAGCCTTAAAATTGATGGAGTTGTGTCATTGCAAAGTTGGGAAATTTTTGAGGGGTTTATTGAGCAAATGGGATCTTAGAACCAATTCTTTCTTCATGGGCTTGCATTTTTATGACCCAATCACTACCATGACATCATGCACGAACCAAAAATAATTTATTCAGATTTTTATTATTTTTATTTTATTTATTTTTATTTTATTCATTTTAAATCATTTTAAATCAAAATAAAATATGAAAATTCAATATTTGAATGAGATTCTTCTTCTAGAAAATCTTAAAAGTCATTTAAAGATGATTGGAATCAAGCAAATTCGTGCTAGCCTAAAATAGAAAGGTTTGGTGAGATTTTTTTCAATATTTGAATTATATCTTTCTTCAATCTCAAGCTATCCAAAAGCCCGAAGAATAGACAAGTTTTATGACCTAATTTCATTCACTATAAGACTATGAACATGATACAATGCTAAGGGACGAAATTTGCAGCCTCCAAGAGTAAGAACAAAGTTTCAATTTTCACAAAAAAAAATGGCATTCGGTTTTGAACTTAGAGGCACTTTCAAGGCAAAGTAAAGGTTGTTTTAGCTTCCTTGAGACTCTCTGATCGTATCCCCATCATCACCTTCATCCATAGCATCACAAAATGCATAAACCGAATCAATGTTATTGCACTTTTATGATTTTTTCGTTTTCTATTGTTTGTGCATTATAAATTGTGTTTGATGATTGTTTTGTGTTTGTGATAAGCTCAGGAACGTTTCTGGACAATTTAATTAGAGTTTCATGGCCAAACTGTAAGGACACCATTGTTAGGGTTCCAAGCTTCGAATTAGGGTTTCACGATTAAATAAATATAAATGGATTCAAAGAACATAAATAGACTATGAATCATGAGGAATTCATTGGCATAGTTAATTTGATGAAATTGTACTGTTTGGTTGATGTTTGAATTTCGCAGGTCATGAACATGAAAGAATTCGTAAGAAAAATCGTAGCTGAATTCGTATGAATTTTCGCAGGAAAATTTGAGAAGATGAAGTAGCTTGGCGCTGAAAACCAAATTCAAAATTTGGTTTTAAAATAAAATGTTTTGTTGTTGATTCTATGTTGTACGCGCCCCATGTGGCTCAGCTGGTTTGTGTGTTTGCTTGTGAATGTAATGGTCCTGGGTTCGAATCCCCCCAGGCCATTTTGTTTTGCTGCGTTTTATTTATTTTTTTCAGTGTTATAACAAAAGGAATACTACCTGTATCATGACACAAGGACGCGTTTGGCCTAGTGGTTGTGGTTGTGGGACTGGAAGATTGAAGCCTAGGGCCTGGGTTCGAATCCCAGCCCCAGGTATGTTTATTTTCTCATTTTTTCCCATTATTTTTATTATATTTGTCTAATTTAATTAATTTCTTAAATATTAATTCTTAGAATAAAATGTTCATATTATTTTTTAAAAAACTTATTCTTTTTATTTCACAATTTAATTTTTATCAAAAAAATCAAATTATTTATATTTTATTTCATTATATATATTTATATTATTATTGATGTATATATTTTTATAAATTAATTAATTTTTTGTAAATTAATAATTAAAACCCTAATTTTTTCTAACCCTAACCCTAACCCTAATTTTTTCTAACCCTAACCCTAACCCTAACCCTAATTATTCTTAACTTTAGAATTTAACTTAATATTTTTATAAATAATAATTAATCTTTAATAATTTATTAAATATGTATATAATTTAGTATTTATTTATTATTAAAATCTATTTTCTTTATTAAATATTTAAAATCTTTTCTAATATTGAATTATTTTACTAATTTATTATTTTCTCTTATTTTTTATTTTCTAACCATTTATCTTCACTCTTATTATTATTATTTATTATTGCTTATTATTATTTATCGTTATCGTATTTCTCGATTATATTGTAATTGTCCCGAAGCTTTGTAATAGTTTAGGTTTATATTTTTGCTTTTTATTTTTATTGTAAATATATTAACTGCGTGGTTAGTAATTATAGGGTGTGTATAACATGCTTGTGATTAAAATTGACTTAGAATAATTAATTTAAAAAGATAAATATTTGAATATGAACACTCACACACGTAAGTCGATCCTAGGTCGCCATCTTGCACTTTCTAGGGTTACCTCTCATGTTGCCTATTTCAAAAGTTCAAGTAAGGTGTCTTAAGCAAAGTCCCTTCACAAATATCATCAAGTCCCTTCAGTCTATATGATTAAGTCCCTTCGAGGTTGCCTACGATAAATGATCTTGTCCCTTCGAATAAACGATGATAAGTCCCTAAGAATTGCTAAAGACACCTTGCAGTTGCCTATATTCAGATGTCCCTACACATGTCCCTTTACATCCAAGGTAATGACTACCTATTCCTTAATAATAGGGATAGTCTTACCATTGAAAGAACATAAGAACAGTAAAGACCTAATATAGGGTAGGTTCCTCTCAATTACTTGCTCACACATTTCAAAATACATTTTACACTTCACATTTCAAACAAATTTTCAAAACCAAGTCTTTGTATACATCCATACGAGGATCATTACAAAGTACTTAGAAAGTTTCTAATCACACACTACACCTTTTCAAATTCAAAGTGAGCTAAGTAACTAAGAGCCCATGGATAACCATGGATATAAAGGATGCTAACACCTTCCTTTTATATAACCTACCCCCCGAACTCAAAATCTTTTAAGGTCTTTCCTGTTCTTTTATGTCCTTTCCTTTTGGATAAAATAAAAATCAGTGGCGACTCTTGCTATCCGCAACATTTATAGAAAGTCAGTTCTCCCACCGTGTTACAGAACTGGTGACTCTGCTGGGGAAAATAAATGATAAAAGATGGGTACCCTTAGAAATTAGATCACTTTAAATTTGTTTGCTTTGTTTGCTTTACTTTACTTGTTGGGGCTCTCATGTGTGAAAGATCCTAACCCAGATCTAGTGTACCCTAGGTAAATGGTAATAGACCAAGGAAATTGTATGATGTATACCGATATGGTTGATCTGGTGGCCATAGTTAGTGTGACTTCTTGGTTGGTGCTTATGTTCCTTAAGTAAGTTAAGGATAATATGGGGCTGCCATATGTTGTCAATACACTAACTAACTTTTAGAACCTTAGTCATCCCATCTTGGCCTTTAGAAAGTAGTGAGATAACCGGCTTTGGCGAAGACTAAAGTTGGTTAATACTCGACACTACGCTCATTGAGATCCTAAACTTGGAGGGTTTTGGTTGGCAAGTAAGTTGCCTACTGAAAAACCACCCTTGTGAAGGATCAATGATATTGAGATCCCTTAGAACCTGGTTACTTTTGTAGGACAGGATGAACCAACTAACTTCAGGGGAGGGTACTTACCTTTAAACCTCATGCAAGCCTTCAAACCTAAGGGTTATTGTGTGAATTTTTTGTGTGTGCCACATGTTTGTGATTGAGCATAACATCATAACATCATCATGCATCATAAGCATAGCATTTTCACTAATCATTTCAAGGACCAAAGGATTCATCTTTGTTCTTTGTTGCAGGTCATGGCTTCTGCTCGTAGGAACACTATCCGGATCAACTTTGTAAGAATACCTCCTAAGCTTAAAGAATTGGTCTCTTAAGTTTCTGAAAACTCCCAGTTCATCAAGAGGCATGGTCACCTACTGGACCTAGTCACTTCAGGGTTCAATGAAGACATGATGAGTGTCCTATTTCAGTTCTTTGATCCTAAACATCATTGTTTCACATTCCCCGACTATCAGCTGGTTCCTACAATGGAGGAGTTCTCCAAACTACTGGGTATACCTATCCTTGATCAGAGACCCTTCACAGGCTTAGAGAAAGAGCCTAAACCTGAAGTCATTGTTACAGCCCTACATTTGAAGAAATCAGACATTGTCCTAGAAACAAGGAGTGGAGTTAAGGGTATTCTAGCTAAGGTATTGATGGAGAAAGCTCAAGTGTTCCTGAAGGCTAGGAGTTATGATGCTTTTGAGGAGATCTTAGCCCTATTGATTTATGTCTTAGTATTGTTCCCCAATCCAGACCAGTTCATAGACGTACACGCCATCAACATATTTCTGACTCACAACCCAGTGCCTACATTACTTGGAGACATCTTACACTCTCTTCATACCCGAACTATGAAGGCACGAAGAACTCTGATGTGTTGTATACCTCTATTATCTAGGTGGTTTATTTCCAACCTTCCTCGATCAGTGATGAAGAATGAACAAGGGTTAGGGTGGTCTAAAAGGATCATGTCACTTTCTCATTCAGACATTCACTGGTGTTCTAGATCTATGGAGAATGTTACTATCATTGACCGTTGTAGGGAATTCCCCAATGTTCCACTCCTTGGCATAACAGGGGGCATCACCTACAATCCTTCTTTAGCTCTACGTCAGTTTGGTTACGCTCGGAGTGATGGTCCTCATGACATGCTTATTCAGGGTATTGTGTTCGACTACGACAACGATCTGCAATGTTACCGTCAAAGGTTCATACGAGCTTGGAACAAGGTGAATATGATTGACAACAACACTTTGGAGCCAAATTATTATATTCTTATGGAGCCTTATCTCAGATGGGTTCGATCTCGGGCTCAGACTCTTATGATGTCATATCCTGTTATCCTGCCAGTTACTATGGAGCCTGTTGCTGAAGGAGATACTTCTTATATCATTCTTCATCCAGACATGCTCACTGACATGGAGGAGTTACAAAGGTATTGGATCCAGTTGAAGGAGCAAAGGGATACTTTTGAGACTCATTTCAAAGTTAGTCAAGAAAGAATATTGGAGCTAATTTTGAGAAAGAGGGAGGTAGTCTCCATGATACTGTGGGAGATTCTAATTCTGAGGCAAATTATTATCATGATCCTGCTAGCGAGGAGAAGTACAAGATGTTGGTAGACAGAATGAATGCCATGGAATTGCAAAAATCTTCTGGGCTTGATTTTGAAGATCTGAGTTTAGTGTCTGGAGTGGTTATACCTATTGGCTTCAAAGTTCCTGTTTTTGTAGTGTATGATGGTGTCTCATGTCCCAAGCTGCATTTAAGATCCTATGTTCGGAGGATTCAACCACATACTGCTGATAAGAAGTTATGGATTCACTTCTTCCAAGAGAGTTTGTCTGGAGCTCAATTGGAATGGTACTATCAACTGGAAAGTGTCAATATTCGTGATTGGAATGATCTTGCTGAAGCCTTCTACAGGCAATACCAATATAATGTTGATTTAGCACCTACTCGCATGCAGCTCCAAAGCATATCAATGGGTGCTAAGGAGAGTTTCAAAGAGTATGCCCAGAAATGGAGAGACCTGGCTGGCAAAGTCCAACCTCCTCTGACTGACAGGG
Organism: Lathyrus aphaca; assembly: GCA_963966055.1. NCBI lineage: Eukaryota > Viridiplantae > Streptophyta > Magnoliopsida > Fabales > Fabaceae > Lathyrus > Lathyrus aphaca. The sequence goes on from OZ014520.1 coordinate 508,272,796, forward strand.
AGCTGGTGGATATGTTTATGAGTACGAGTGAATGGTCCTTTCTATAGTCACCTCATTGGAAGCTCATCATCCGGTTTCACTGAGCTGATAATGACTGGAGAACGTGTGGAAAGCGGTATAAGAAGTGGTAAGATACAGGTGGGTGCCTCTTCATCAAGCACTGCTAAGAAGCCCCCTAGTGGAAAGAAGGAGTCTAATGCTGTGTATGGTCAACACAGTCGTAACAGGAGCCACCAATCTGTATGAGCAGTTCACATCTCCAATCCTACTCCTGCAGCACCAGAGCCACAATAAAACACATCAACAGAAGCCTAGTGTAAACACCCCAAATTTGCCCTCACCCATTCACACCATGGCTTGTGATCATTCTCATATGCATAAGCACAATCATATCATCTCATAGTACATTTTTTATCCACTGCATAGCTTTCAAGGCATCTGCACCTAGGGTTTGTGATCTGAGCAATCCCAAAGCATCTTGAGCCATTCCAAAGGCAACCAATCAACTCAAAGGGGTCCATGTGTGTTCTTATATCATATTCCATCTCCTCAAAGTCAAAATTGCAGAGGAATCACAAGAACTAGGGTTTGAGGTGATGCAGAGCCAGTTTGAACTGCACAGTTGACTGAAAGTTAGGGTTTTGGTTTCAGAGGCCATAACTCCAAATTTTTTGGTCATTCTTGTTTCCATTGATCTCTATATGGTATAAGGAGTATGCATATCAATTTTCATGAAGAAATTCCATGGGGAAGTCATCTGATCAAGAGTTGACTTTTCAGACAAGTCAGTACAAAATCAGGGCATCTGAGGCCCCCAATGACCCAACCAATGGGTGATCTTCATCATTTTGAGTGTATATGATCTTTATTTGATCATGGAAGAAGGTTGAAGTTCATAGAAATCAAGAATTTAGGGTTTTTGCAAATGTTGACTTTTTGGGCATAGTTGACTTTTCAAGAATGCATCATTTTAGGTCAATTTTCAAGCTTTGATTCTTGGTCCAAAAAGGCTTCAAATGGAAAAACTTTGGTCATGAAAGTTGTAGATCTCATCTTTCCCTTTTCAAAAAGTACAAGAACATGATCAAACTCTTCTTGGATCAAAAGCTATAGCAATGCAAAGTTGGCAAAAATCATTAATTTCTAAGGCATGCTTCAAATGGAAATTTTGCAAAAACCTTGAACCAATGCATCATGTGACCTCTAATTCATTTCAAACCATTACACAAACATTCTCTAAGTCCTAAAAATCAGAATTGGATCAAGTTTGCTTATGGCTTGGTTTGTGTAACAAGACTTTATCACATGTGAACCAAAGTTGCCACAAGTTGCAAAACACTCATTTCACTCCCTACCACTTGCAGCCTTGGATGCTGAACCAAGCTAGGCTCATACACACATCATGCTGCGCAGCCCCATGCTTTGTACTTGGCTAGAAGTTGCCCATGCCCTATCTTACAAGAAGTTGACATTTTTGCAAAAGTGGCTACACCTATCCATAAAGCACATGTCAAATCAACTGGCCAATGAGAGAGAGTCATATGGACAATTTGCAAGCTAGCCATAACAAGAAGCAAGGTTGAAACCAACTCATTCAACACATTCAAAAAAACACTCCCATTTGCAAGTTCCTTCGAATCTGCTTGCACAGCCACCAAACACTCAAACTATCTTCATCAATCATCTCACCACACTTCATAGATCATCCAGCACCAAGAACCAAAGCCTGTAATAGCAAGAACACTCCATAACCATTTCACACCCCAAGCTGCATTTCTCTTCGAAACTCTTACCACAGCTTGCAAACACACAAACAAACACTCCAGACCTTCTCCATTCATCCTCAGGACCTCAAACAATCACTCACCATGGCCTGAAACCTCCAGAAACACCATTGCCATTTTTGAGCAAGCTTGAGCAGAAGCTGTCGAATCTCACTATCCAGCCAACTTAAACTCCATTTGAGCATTCAAACATCATCTGGGGATCAGGTGGAGTGGATTGCACAAGGAGAGGTGGCCAGAAAGTTCCTAAACTGAAAGCTTCGAATCTCAGGTAGCCTGAAATTTATTTTTCCAGAAGTTGTTTTTCTTGTTACAAACTTGTTCTATTTGTTCCACTGATCATCCTGGTACCATTGGTTTTGAAAATGGTTGTGATTTGAGCATTTAATTTGTCTCTGAAACTGGTTTGCCCTAAAAATGTTTGCTTTCGATTCATGCGATTGATGAAGAATAAATTTGTTTGGGGTTAGGGTTTTGAGTCAGGAGATCATGGGGATCATTTGGGTGTGCTTAGTTTTCATTTTGGATACGTTTTGAGGGAGTTGGGGAATTTTCAGGTGAGGTGTTGGCCGGAGAAGACGACCGGAAGTCTTCTCCGGCCACCTGAGAGTGTTTAAACCCTAATCACGTAATTAATGCTAGTTTGAATTTGAGCCATTGATGAGCGTTGACTTGCTGACTTCCCTCTCTTTTGGATGGCCCAGATGCGTTTGATTAGCCCTAATCTTTTTCATTTAGTTAATTAATTCATAATTAAACTAATTATCTCAGAGTCAATCCCAACCACAGGATCACGCGCCAGTCAACACTTTCAAATCCTGGGCGCATCTTGGCCCTCCATCCCTCTGACTTTTCTTTTTATTTGATTTTTATTCATTTTTCTTTCAATTAATTTGCATAATTAATTTAAAATAGCAAAAAATCCTTAAAAATTATGAAACTTTTTCTTTAAAGTTTTATTAATTTTTATGACACAAAAACATTTTTTTATTTTATTTTTATCTTTAAAAAAGTATTTTTAAATATTTAAAAGATTATTTTTAATTGATTAATGGGAATTAATTAATTAAAAATACTTTTAGGTATTTAAAAATTACAAAAAAATTCATGAAATGTTCTAAGACATTTAGAAACATTGTCCAACCTTCAAACCAAATTTCTTTTTTGATCTTGATGCATTTTAAGAATTTTTCATTGAATTAAATCATTTTTTATGCATTATTTTGATCATGGATTCAAAAATTCATTTCTGCCAATTGGTGAAGGTTGAGATATTGATTCTTCTTGCATTGTCTTTTGTTTTGCATGTAGTTCCTAGGATAAAAAGGCCATAAATTGTTCTTGCATTTTCAAATTGTTTGGCATTTGTTTTGTTAAGAACCCTAAAAAACCCTAATATCTTGCAAAAATCATATCTTGAGTTTGATTGAGAGTTGAGAGCTCCCCTTTGGGCAGTGGTTCATTATAGGTCTAGGGTTTCTTTGAGTGTCATTTTCCATTTTTATCTTAGGGTTTTGCTTCTGTTTTGGGTTTTTGTTTGATGTTTGATCCATGAACCCTAATTTGGGCTTTCTCTTGCATCCTTCTTGCATTCTCTTGCATAACATGACTTGTCTTTGCATTTTGTACATGTTTATGATTCATTTGACATCTTAAGACATATAGGAAACATGTTTGATCATTGCATTGCATATTTGCCATGTCATTTGCCTTGTATGCTTCATAACATTCCATGTTTGTTCATGCTCCTTAACTTGCATCATTTGCATTCATAATCTTGTATGAACATCCCTATGCCTTGCCTCATGTTTGCAGCACCTCATAACATCATTTTCATCATCACCATGCTTCTGGTTTGGTCTAGCATCATACCATTTCATCTCATTTAGCATTGCATTGCATTTCTTTCTAACATTTCAGGTGGTAAGTAACTTGGGAAGTGAATTTGCCTTCACTTCTCATAACTTTTCTTTTCATCTCTCTTGCATCCATTGCTGCATTTTTATGTGTGTTTGAGTTTGAGCTTGCTCATTCTTCTTCCTCCCACTTTCTTTCTTCAAGTGACTTGACTTCTTGATTGAAGCAAGTCACTTTGCTTCTCTTGATCCTGTTCATCTGCTTCCTGGTGGTTCTTCTGAAGATTGTTCTTGAAAACCTCACAAACCTTAGGATCATCCAAGCATGACAATGATTAGGGTTTTGATTAGTCTCCCCTCATAGTTTTTACCTTTGTGTCTCCTTGAGTCTTCTCTTCTCATCTCATAATCAGGGACTAAACCCTAAAGGCTTTAAGACTTTGTGATTAGGGTTATGCCTGCATCCTTCTCTTAGGATGGAGTGTATAACTTTAATCCTAAGTATTAAACCCTTTATGTGTTTAAATCTCTTAATCAATTCACTTAATAAATATCAAGACATCACACTTGTAACTTGGGCCTTGCATTAGGGTTCTAATTCTTCCTTAAGTGGTTAAGAAGGACTAACCCTAGTGTTAATGGACAAGTCCTCCTCAAGTTGTCTTACAAATCATAAAAAAACACTTCATCATCATCATTAAGTAAAATCCACTTAATCAAAGGCTTGTTTTGTCATGGGTTTAATCCCTAATCATGGATTAAGTTGAGGAGCATTCCTCAGCTTAAACATTCTCATCTATCATCCTTCTTTTAGGATGGTGTAATGGGTCTGTTTAATCCTTGATTATGGCTTAACCTCATTACTCAACACTAAACAAAATCACAAAAACATATAAATAATCACAAGTAGGTTAATGATCTTAATCCTACACCAAAGGTGATTAAGTGTGAGAATCTGACTTCACACTTAAGGTACTCTCATTACCCCTAATCAGAGGGAAGATGTGATGAGTTTACTAAATCCATTGGTTTAGGCTTAAGCTCATTAACTTATGACGAAATCCAAAAACAATAAAAGACTGAAAACACAAAAACAAACAATAATCGTCTCCTCCGGGATTCTTTTCTCATCATCTTCACTCACAATCGAGAACTTGCTTCTTCCGTCTAATGCAAGACAGTTAGCACCTGAGCCAGACAGGTCATACACTTGAGCATAGGCAAGTAAGCAGTTCACAAGTCAATTCACCTTTCAGTCTCTTTGGGTCGAACTACGGTGTTCTGACTTCCTCATTGCACGAGAGGATACGTAGGCATAACTTAACAGTTATCGAACAAAAGTCTCTGTATATCCCCCCTATTTCAGCTTTATTCTCTTAGCCTCATATTCTTGAGCACTTCATTCTTGTTCTCACACTGACACTGTATATATCACACTTCACACTCTTCTACACTGACACCTGTACATTCTTTTCCAGCTCTTTTACACACAGATTGCACTGACACTACCCCTTTAAAACACAAATCTTTTAAGCGTGGATCCCGTCGAGTACGACGGACAATCTGGGTGCTAATACCTTCCCAGGTTGTAACCAACCCCCTTTCTCAGTCTCTCTGGTTCGCAAACCGTCTTATCCATCTCTTTCTAGGCTTATGCAGCATTGCCTTTCCTCCGGGATAAAAATGCCTAGCTGGCGACTCTTTTCATCTCCAGTGAGTTCACGGCTGTGTGCTCTCACTGTTCCCTTTCGCCGACCGTTCGCGCTTGTACCGGGATGCAAATCTTCGGGAGCGACAGCTTGGCGACTCTGCTGGGGACCCTTATACTGCAACCAGGGCTTCTGTTTCTTTTTGTGGGTTCCTCCTAGCGCTTGATTGATTTGTGTTTATTGGGGGTGTTATGTGCTATTTGTATGTGTATATTTGCTTTATTTACTGCTTTCTGTACAGCTTTATTTATTGCTTTCTTTACTGTTTTTTTTCATTTATCATATTGTCATACTGTGCTGCTGGCTGGATCTGGTTTTTCTTTGGTGGGTGGGTGTTTCATTGAGAGTTAAGGTCCTATACCTGGGACCTGAGTGACACCTAGGCTAGAGTGAATCATATTCTTTCCCATTCCATTTCGGTCTGGTGCGGGAATATGAAACACGGTTCAGATATGGGTTTCTTCTTGAGAACTCTGTGTTGCAGATTTCCTGCAACGCTAGGGCTATCTGGGAAGCCTGCTAAGTCTGGATGACCTTTTAGTATTGACCTTCAGAAACTGAGGTGAATTAGAGGAGGAATTGTTATGGTTATTGTAAACATTGTACCTCCGGGTTAGAAGTGTTTACACTTCTCATAGCTGATCCAAGTCTGAGGATCCTTGTTCTAGATCACCACCTGTGAGGGGGTTGGGCTGTTTACAGGTTTGCAGGTGCCTTGACCTCAGAATACCCTGTTACTTTGACTTTGTTAAGAATGCTCCATGTTGGACAGTTCTTGTGATTCTAAAACCTTGGACTTGTGGCTCTTTATTTGAGTCCCCCACCCTGGTTACTGGATTTTTTAGACCTCCATCTGGAATTCTTGAACACACTTGGATCTATACCAAGGCATTTTGATCAGATCCAGCTCAGTCACAAACCCCTGCATATCATTTGCATACATACTCATTGCATCATATTAACATTTGCTTATTTGTGTTTCAGGGTATCCATTTTCATCTGGTTTTGGTTTTGACCCCATCTTTAGTTCTGACCTATTTCCACCAGCACTTGCTTCAGTTTGTCAGCCATATACTTCAGATACTTGCACTAGCCAGCCAGTGGCCCACTCCTCAGCATCTTCATCAGCACTCTACTCAGTCTTCAGCATCATGGCTCCAAAGAAAAGCAACATCACCTATCATTTCTTCCAACCAGACTTATCAGACATCAGGAGGATCCAAACCCTGATCACTCCAGAGCACATACCTTTGTTCAGGGAGCATTATGGGGATATACTGGACTTGGTCATGGATCTGGACCCTTCACAGAGGAGCCTCATCCACACTTGCATCCAGTTTTATGACCCCCCATTGAGATGTTTCACCTTTCAAGATTTTCAGTTGGGGCCTCTTTTAGAAGAATACTCATCTTTGATTGGTTTGCCTATCAAGAAGGAAATCCCTTTCAACCCTGAAATGGTCTTTCCCAGCAATGGAGAGGTAGCAAAAGCTCTGCACCTGGAACCTGTTTTGATTGAACAGCATATGACCTCTAAAGCTGGGATCCCTGGATTTCATCTGGACTTCCTGATTTCTCAAGCTAGTCTGAAGGCCTCCTTGGGGGAGTGGAAAGCTGTTTGTGCTCTGTTGGCCTTAAGTGTGTATGGGATTGTGCTGTTTGCAGATGAGCCTCGATTCATCAGCAAGAATGCAATCCACTTGTTCATCCTGAAGAACCCTGTGCCAACTTTACTGGGTGATCTCTATTACTCAGTCCATCAGAGAAATGAGAAGCAGAGGGGAAGATTAGTGAGGATTTGTGCTCCATTATTCCATGCTTGGCTTCTCAGGCATCTACCCAGGACAGATGCATTCCTAAATCCTCATCAGCAAAGCAACTGGGCTAAGAGGCTCACTACTCTCACTTCAGCAGACATCAGATGGTGTACTCAAAGCACCAAGGGCAGAGATATCATCACCAGCTGTGGGCACTTTCCCAATGTGCCCTTAATAGGAGTTAAGGGAAGTATCAACTACAACCCTCTGCTGTTCAGGAGACAATTGGGCTATGCACTAGTTCATACTCCTAGGGTACAGGACCTGATTGAGACCCTCTACTGTGAAAACAAGGTTAGTCTGGCAACTGTTAGGCAGGCTGCTTGGGCCTGGGATCATGTTCAAACCAAGGGAATCACCATTCTGGGAAAGTGCAATAATGTGGCATCAGTCCAATATTATGAGTGGACCCATGCTAGGGCCCAATTCTCTGGAATGCCCTTTACCATAGAAGACGTGCCTGAGTCATCTTCAGCACCACCCCCTGCCACTATCAGTTCGGAAGAGTTTGAGAGTTTGAAGGAAAGAAATGAGAAGCTAACCCAGGCTTTGCAGAAGACCCTCCGGGAGAGGAGTGAAGGTGTGAGGGAGATTGAGAGATTGGAGAAGTTGAGGGTGGAACACTTGACTAAGATCGAGAAGTCTGGAGATTATATCAACAAGTCTAAGGCTGGTGAACAGATTCTGAAGAATGCTTGTAAAGAAGCCCAGTTCCAGAGAGCAAGAACAGACTTGTATTTGAAAGAGAGTCAGGCCAGGTGGGTCCGGATCACTGAGGCCCGTACTCTAGAAGACAAAAGAGTTCAAGACAAGATGGAACAGATGGAAAAAGCCCTGGCAGCAGCCCAGGAGGAAATATCAGAACTAAAGATCAAAGCTGGAGTGAAGAGGTCTAAAGACCAAAGTCAAAACAAGAAATTGGCTGCAGCTGTTGCTACAAGAAACCTTCTCATCAGGAATCTTACGGAGCATCCGGCTGATCCTGTGACCGAAGCACTTCTCAAGGAAGTTCGTGAGGATGAGTTTGGCCTTGGAGTTTGATCATTTGCTTGTTGTTGTTTCTATTCCATGTACTTTTGCCTTTTTGTGATGTATTTTGACCCCTTTAAGGGCTTGTGTTGTAACTCGAACAAATTGTATTATTTCACTTTTGTAATATATCTGTGTTGGCCTCTATCTGGGTTCACATCAAAAGCAACATCAACAGCATCATCTTCAAGGGTCTGGAAGGGTCAAAACTGAATGCCAAACCGGATACCTTGAGAACAAATAAGCATAACTGCATTGCATGCTAACCCTTTTGTTTGTTTTGTAGGTTTTTGTTTTGTTGTTGCTAACCTCTGTTGTGAATCTCAGGAATTATTGCTCGCCGCCGGGTATTTCCTCTCAACAGGCCACACAGGTACCCAACTAGAAACAACCTTCCGGGAATTCAGATGGATCAGATGCAGCAGGACCTTACGGAGGTCAGAAACCAGATGGCCAACGAAAGGTTGGAGATGAGAACTCAGATAACACAATTCATGGAAGTGATGAATGACTTAGCTCAAAGCCAGGAGAGGCTCAGGGCTTTGGTAGAAGGGAGGAATCAAGAGGAGCCCCATGTGGGAACTGCTGGCACAAGTAACAATGAAAGGGTGCAACCCCATGTTACCCCCCCTGTGTTTGGTCCACATCTACATCCTGAGATTAACATTCCTGCAAATGTTCAAGGAACAGCCACTGCAGCCAGAGTACTTCAAGAAGATCCTCAGGAGGACCAGTATACAGTAATGGGTGCCGGAGAGGAAACTTATGATAGACGATTGGAAGAGATAGCTGAGAAGTTGAGGTCCTTAGAATCTCAAAATTCTTTGGGTTTCGACGTCATGGACATGGGGCTGGTAGAAGGGGTCAGGATCCCCCATAAGTTCAAGCCTCCTTGTTTCGAAAAGTATAATGGGACTTCATGCCCCCGGACTCATCTGCAATCATTTCTGGGAAGGCTGAAAGCCTATACAATGGATGAGAAACTTTGGATGTTCTACTTCGAAGACAGCTTGACTGGAGCATCAAGGGAATGGTATTCCCATTTGACAAGGGCAACTGTTAGATGCTGGAAGGACCTGGCAGAGGCCTTCATTAGACAGTATCAGTATAATCTAGATATGGCACCCAACAGGACCCTCCTAATGGGAATGTCACAGTCGTCCAGGGAGAGCTTCAGAGAATATGCTCAGAGATGGAGGCAATTGGCTGCTGCCGTTCAACCACCAATGTCTGAGAGAGAAATGGCAGACATGTTTATGAACACTCTCCAGGGAACGTATATTGACAGGTTAGCTGCTTTCTCTTCCACTAGCTTTGCGGATGTTGTTATAGCTGGGGAGAGAATTGAAAGCCTGTTAAAAATGGGAAAGATCTCAGACAACGGTGCAAGCTCGTCCAGTGGTACAAGAAAGCCTTTTGCAGGCCCGAGAAGAACTGGCGAGACCAATGCCATCCACACCAACAGGGGTAGGCCCCAATATGTTCAGAGGTCAATAGCAGCAGTCACTATCCCTGCTCCAGCTCATCCTCAGCCAGTCTATCAACCTCCGCAACAAAACTTCCAACAACAACCTCAGTATCATCAGAATCAATATCCTCCAAGAAACTTCAACAACAACACCAACAACAGCAATCAACAGAGGCCATTCCAACAAAGGCCATCCCAAGCCAACAGAGTGATCGACCCGATCCCAATGCCGTATGCTGCCTTGCTGCCACAACTTCTGAAACTCAACCTAGTTGAGCTAAGAACGTTGGCACCTCCGGATCCCAACAGTTTACCAAGAAACTATGACTCTAATGCTAGGTGTGCTTTTCATTCAAACGCACCTGGTCACAGTACAGAAAAATGCAGGGCTCTGCATATGAAGGTACAAGACTTGGTAGATTCCAAGGCTCTGAATTTTGCACCTCCGCCCAATGTCAATAAAAACCCTATGCCAAACCATGGTGGTCCCCGAATTAATGCTATTGAAGAAGACCAACCGTCTTATTTGATAACTAGTGTGGATCAGATCAGGACACCATTGGTGGAAATCAAAGCTCAACTCCGTGAAAACCAAATATTTCCGGGGTGTGAACTAGGATGCCCCTATTGCAATATTTCATGGAATGGGTGTGAGGACCTGAGAAATGGCATTGACAGCCTTATTCAGAGTGGCTTGCTACAGATCACTACATCATTCCCGACAAATCCGGCAACTTCATCAACAACGGTTTCAGACCCTCCTACAACTGCAGCAACTATTGTTCCCGACAATTCATCAGCAACATCAACAAGTACTCCACCTGTCTTCTCAAATGATCAGTTTCCAACAGTTTCTCATGCTACAACTTCAGCTTCATTCCATTTCGACTCTCCATCAACAACAACAACAACAGTCCTTCCAACAGTACCTCCTACAACGCCAGCAATCAATCATGAAGATGTCTCTACCGTCACCATATTCTACGATCCTGAAAATAATTCCGCCTACCATTCAGAAGGTGCTGCTCCCACCAGAACACCAGTTACAATCTTTTATGATCCACAAACAATTACAGTCCCTTCAGCAGCAGCAATCAGTCCAGTCACTGTCACGGTGCCTGGACCAGTACCATATGAAAGCAATAGGGCCATCCCTTGGCACTATGGCTCTGACGTATACTGCGAAGGAAAAAGAATCACTCTTGAAACATCAGCACCTGCACCACAAGTAGATAATGTGGGGGGAGGCGGAGGCTTCACTCGAAGCAGACGTCTCTTTGCTTCACAAGTTCAAAGACCCACTGCCGAAGCAGAAGCTGCTGCCAAGGCAAAAGGAAAAGGCCCGGTGCAGGAAGATCCAGCTGCCAAAGAAGCCTTGAAGACTCCATTTGATCAGGAAGTTGATGAGTTTATGAGAATCATCAAAAAGAGTGATTACAAAGTTGTGGATCAGCTTCACCAGACGCCATCCAAAATCTCTATCCTCTCACTGCTTATGTGCTCCGAAGCCCATCGGAATGCACTACTTAAAGTCCTGCACGCAGCTTACGTGCCTGAGGAGATTACCGTCAACCAGTTGGAAACCGTGGTTGGAAATGTTACTGCTAGCAATGGGCTAGGGTTTACCAATTCTGACTTGACAGCGGATGGCCGCAACCACAACAAAGCCTTGCACATAACCATGGAATGCAAAGGAGCTGTCCTTTCTCATGTGCTGGTGGACACAGGTTCTTCCCTGAATGTCTTACCAAAGAAGGCTCTGGTGAAGCTTGAATATGATGGACTGGCATTGAGACCCAGCAACCTGGTGGTGAGAGCCTTTGATGGTTCGAAGAGATCGGTTCTGGGAGAGATCGAGCTGCCTGTGACAATTGGCCCACAGACCTTTAAAACTATCTTTTATGTGATGGACATTCAGCCCGCCTACAGCTGTTTGTTGGGTAGACCCTGGATTCACGCCGCTGGCGCAATAACGTCTACCCTTCACCAAAAGTTAAAATTTGAGTGGGAAGGTCAAGTTGTCACAATCTGTGGAGAGGAGGACATTTTTGTCAGCCACCTGGCAACCTATAAGTACATTGAAATGGATGGAGAGATCCATGAAACAATGAGCCAGGGGTTTGAAGCTTTGAATGTGAATGAAGCATCTGCTGTATCTGGTACTCCAATGTCGTCTTACCAACAAGCCCGGAAGGTTGTTGAAGAAGGAACTGCCCTAGGCTGGGGCAAAGTTTTAGCTGTGGAGGAGAAGAAGGACAAATTTGGGTTGGGTTACAGACCAACTCAACATCAAGCAAAGGCTGCTGCAGAGCCTGGTTTTGTCAGTGGGGGGATGCTTACCCCCGATGCTATCAACTGTCTGGAAGACGAGCTGGAAGAGGAGCGCAATCTGGAGAATTGGATTCGTCCGAAGATCCCGGGGAGCAGTGTCTCGAACTGGTCTTCCCAGGAAATTATAAGGGTTACTCATGCAGAGTAATTATTATTTCCTGTATTTTTATAGCATGCATCAAAGTCTTGCATCTTGCCCAAGATGACAAGACTCATTTTGTAACCAGGGCCATCTGTACTTTTGTGCAAACAAGATTAAATTAATGAAATATCAGACATCTTTTTGCAAACAAGTCTTTTTCTTTTCTGCTCACTGTTTTTCCATTTCTCTTTTTGTACAAAAAAATAAATGGCGGTGTTTTCAAAATGATAACTTCATTTCACTTTTTTCTAAAGCAAGATTAAAATCAATCACTAAAATGAACCAACTTAACCCTTGCAGAGAGTGCCTTCCAGACAGCACCGACAACAGCACGGCTATGACATCGTATGACTTTGACAATCCAATCAATCAAGCTGATGAAGGGGTTGATGAAGAATATGAGCTTCCTGAAGAGCTAGCCAGGTTGTTGAGACAGGAGGAAAAGGTTATTACTCCTCACCAGGAGGAGATTGAAGTGATTAATCTTGGTACAGATGAAGACGTGAAAGAAGTTAAAATCGGGGCCTGCCTGCAAGACTCAGTGAAGAGACAACTGATAGATCTGCTTCAAGAGTATGTTGATGTGTTTGCTTGGTCGTACCAAGATATGCCAGGGTTGGATACCGACATTGTTGTGCACAAGCTGCCTCTGAGGGAAGAATGCCCGCCAGTCAAACAGAAGTTGCGCCGAACTCGCCCAGACATGGCTATGAAAATCAAGGAAGAGGTACAAAAGCAATGGGACGCCGGGTTCCTTGTTGTAACTAGCTACCCACCGTGGGTTGCTAACATAGTACCTGTGCCTAAGAAGGACGGTAAAGTAAGAATGTGTGTTGACTACCGGGATCTGAACAGAGCCAGCCCGAAGGATGACTTCCCATTACCTCACATTGATGTATTGGTGGATAACACGGCTCAGTTCTCGGTATTCTCCTTCATGGATGGATTTTCAGGATATAATCAGATCAAGATGTCACCTGAAGACATGGAGAAGACAACATTCATTACACCTTGGGGCACGTTCTGTTACAAAGTGATGCCATTCGGACTGAAGAATGCTGGTGCCACATATCAACGGGCTATGGTGACATTATTCCATGATATGATCCACAAGGAAATAGAATGTTACGTGGATGATATGATCGCCAAGTCCCTTACAGAGGAAGATCACCTGGTGAATCTGCTGAAGTTGTTCAAGCGTCTGAGGAAGTACCAACTAAAGTTGAACCCCAACAAATGCACATTCGGGGTGCGATCCGGTAAGCTGCTGGGTTTTATTGTAAGCGAGAAAGGGATTGAGGTTGACCCTGATAAAGTCAAAGCCATTCAAGAGATGCCTGCACCGAAAACTGAAAAAGAAGTTCGAGGGTTCTTAGGTCGATTGAACTACATTTCACGGTTCATATCTCACCTTACAGCAACTTGTGAACCTTTGTTTAAGTTGTTAAGAAAAGAACAGACGGTCAGGTGGAACGAAGACTGCCAGAAGGCTTTTGACAAGATCAAGGAATATCTGCAAGAACCTCCAATCCTCATGCCTCCAGTCGAAGGAAGACCTCTGATCATGTACTTGACAGTATTAGAAGAGTCAATGGGGTGTGTGCTGGGCCAGCATGACGAGTCTGGTCGAAAAGAGTACGCAATATACTACCTAAGCAAAAAGTTTACCGACTGTGAACAGCGTTATTCACTGCTCGAGAAAACTTGCTGTGCTTTAGCGTGGGCTGCTCGCCGACTGAGGCAGTATATGTTGACCCACACTACCTTATTAATCTCAAAAATGGATCCAGTTAAGTACATTTTCGAGAAGCCAGCTCTTACCGGACGGGTTGCAAGATGGCAGATGATTCTCACAGAATACGACATACAGTACACATCTCAGAAAGCCATCAAGGGCAGTGTACTATCTGAATATCTTGCTGAGCAACCCATTGATGACTACCAGCCTATGAGGTTTGACTTCCCTGATGAAGACATCATGTTCATTAAAGCAAAAGATCATGAAGAGCCTATTCACACTAAAGGGCCTGACCCGGAGGAAGAATGGACTATGATGTTTGATGGGGCTGTCAACATGAATGGCCGTGGTGTTGGTGCGGTACTCATTACACCCAAAGGAGTTCACATGCCTTTCTCGGCAAAACTCACTTTCAACTGCACTAACAACGAAGCTGAATACGAAGCTTGCATTATGGGTCTTGAGGAAGCCATTGACCTCAGGATCAAAACATTGACTGTATTCGGAGATTCAGCTTTGGTAGTCAATCAAACCAACGGAAAATGGTACACCCACCAAGATCATCTGATACCTTACAGGGATTATACAAGGAGGTTATTGACTTTCTTCACAACAGTCAAGCTTGAATATATCCCTCGGGACGAGAATCAGTTTGCAGATGCTCTTGCTACCATTTCATCCATGATCAAAGTTCAAACGGCTAACTTTGTACCCCAGATTTCAGTGTCTAGACTTGATAGACCAGCATATGTATTTGCAGCGGATGTTGTCAAAGATAATAAACCTTGGTTCCATGACATTAAGTGCTTCTTGGAGGATCAGACATACCCACCTGGGGCATCTTCCAATGATAAGAAGACTTTAAGAAGGCTTGCTGGTAGTTTCTTCCTGAACACTGATGGGTCTTTATACAAGAGGAACTTTGACATGGTACTCCTCAGATGTGTTGATAAGACGGAAGCAGATTTGCTGATGCATGAAGTGCATGAAGGCTCTTTTGGTACCCATGCTGGAGGGCATGCCATGGCTAAGAAGTTGTTAAGATCAGGCTATTACTGGATCACGATGGATGCAGACTGTTGTGCTTATGCCAGAAAATGCCATAAATGCCAGATCTACGCAGATAAGGTGCATGTGCCTCCCAATCCTTTGAACATCATGTCTTCACCTTGGCCCTTTGCTATGTGGGGCATTGATATGATTGGCAAGATTGAGCCAACTGCTTCGAACGGCCACCGATTCATCCTGGTCGCCATTGACTATTTTACCAAGTGGGTTGAAGCAGCCTCATATGCAAACGTCACAAGGCAAGTGGTAGCCAGATTTCTGAAAAGAGATATCATCTGTCGATATGGAGTTCCCGAGCGAATCATTACTGATAATGGTTCCAACTTGAACAACAAAATGATGGCAGAACTATGCCGGGACTTCAAGATTCAACATCACAATTCTTCTCCTTACAGGCCAAAGATGAACGGCGCTGTTGAGGCGGCAAATAAGAATATCAAGAAGATTGTGCAGAAGATGGTAGTCACCTACAAAGATTGGCATGAAATGCTACCGTTTGCCTTGCATGGGTATCGCACATCAATCAGAACGTCCACTGGGGCAACACCGTATCAGCTTGTGTATGGTATGGAAGCAGTCCTACCTGTTGAAGTTGAACTACCCTCGTTACGGGTGTTAATGGATGTTAAATTGAGTGAAGCAGAATGGGTTCGGGCCCGATACGAACAACTGAGTCTGATTGAAGAGAAAAGATTGGCTGCAATCTGTCATGGACAGCTATATCAGAAGAGAATGAAGAGAGCCTTCGATCAGAAAGTCAGGCATCGAGAGTACCAAGTGGGAGATCTTGTGCTAAAGAGAATCCTCCCTCCTCATACAGACCACAGGGGCAAATGGACTCCAAATTACGAAGGACCATTCGTGGTAAAGAAAGTTTTCTCTGGTGGAGCACTGATGCTCAGCACCATGGATGGTGAAGATTTCCCGTCCCCTGTGAATTCAGATGCAGTTAAAAAATACTTCGCATAAAATGACCCGCTGGACATAAAAACAGAATGTAAGTCCAGGCAAAAATAGGGCATCCCGGCGAGTCAAAAACAGAATAAAAGACTCGGGCAAAAGTAAGGGAAAATGAATAAAAAATGTACACCCGCTGAGTTGAAGAGCCGCATTGGACAGCTCAGGCAAAAATGGGTATCCCGATGGATTGAAAACCCGAAAGGGCGATCCATGCAAAATAAGGGAATAAGCGAACAACTGCACTCTGAATTCGTCTGTATCACCTACAACTTGGTAAGCTTCAAAGGATCAAGCTTCAATCAGAATCAACTCTCTCCAGAAAGCAAGACGAGAAGAACGTCATTGTCATACGAGTCATAGCAGGAGAGGAAGCTCCTCAAAGCGTCGTCAACATCGCCAGCATTTTGTTTCTCAATTTGTAACAATCTCTTCATTTCAGGAGATATGTTTCCTTGACTGTATCTTGCCAATTCAGGGCACATGAATTAATAAAATCAGATTTTCGGTCATGTTTCGTTTTTACATTTATGTTTTGCAAAGAGTTGTCTGATATCTCTAAAAATACAATTGCATAAGTACAGATGCCTTTCTCTAAAAAATAAAAAGAAAAAACACATGCTTACAGGGAATGTGATTATTCTCGAAAGTACTTGACTCCTATGACGGAATCCAGTGAGGGATACCTCGGGACCTTTTGTACGTTTCCTTGCCTTTGCAGGATTGCAGGTATCCAGAATGCAACCTGGGGCATGCAAGTTACGTCTTAGCAAGCTGGCAAATCATTATCAACTCGGTCTATCTTCCACATGGCACTGAAGGGGCCCATTTCCCCAGCAAAGTTGCCAAATCAACATACACTCAATCTCGGCATCTGAATTGCTCTATCCTCAGCTGAGTTGCTCCCCATTGCTTCCCCCAGCAAAGTTGCCAAATCAACTAACAGGTTTAACACTCAGGATGTTTTCTCGCCAGCCGAGTTGCATCTCATTACTCTCCCCAGCTGAGTTATCAACAGCATTCCCCAGCTGTAGTGCCAACCATTCTTCCTCAGCAGAATGCAGAATCAGGGAATCATCTCCCCACAGAATCCCCAGCTTCTATTCAGAAGAGCAACGCACGGAGAAATCACAACAGAGTACAGAAAGCTTCTGCAAACCCCAGCTGGGTTTCCCATATTATAAGGATATGTCAATCAGTGACCTATATCCCCAAACAGATACGTCACTAGATCTACCAATGATCTCATCCCCAGCTGGGATGTTCACTTCAAGCAGGTCGACCAGAGATCTTCGCGACAACGGGATCCGAATTCCGGATCGGTGCCTCTTTGCATGATCATAGCATCCGCATCATATTCACCCCTCAGAGCGTAGCATTCCGTCTAATACGGAGCATTACGGCAAAAATCAAATACATAGCATAATCATAAGTCATGTTGTGAATTGAACGCTTGTGATTAGTAACCATTCATCAGAATACAGATTACTTTCCCCCAGAGTCCCCACCAGAGTCCCAGCAAAAAGCAGCTGCCTCACAAATCACAAACACCAGTATATACACCTTTTGGCACCCGTCCGTGTCATCTTTCCCCAGTAAAGTCGCCTGAATACACTCAACAAAATCACCCGTATTACAGATACTTCCTGACACCCGTCCGTGTCATACCCCAGCAGAAAGCCGAAGACATCCTCTTTGCACTCACATATACTTGTATATACACTTTCTTGACACCCGTCCGTGTCATATCCCCAGCGCAGTCGCTTACACCTTTATCACTCATATACTTGTTAATATCATACTTTTCTCTCTTGACACCCGTCCGTGTCACTCTCCCCAGCAGATAAACACTCATCTATACAATACGATACTCATTACTCATGGTACACTTATACAGATACTCGTCCGCATCTTGTATACATCATCACTCATATCCCCACAGATTCGGCAGTAGTCCATGTTCTTTGTTAACCAGTTGGTACTCATCCGTACCATCATCTCAGAACATTGCGTCTAGAGTTTGTTTCTACATGATACTCGTCCGTATCGTAGTCTTAAGGATGCTCGTCCGCATCTTTAATCCATACACCGTGTCAAACACTTATGTCTTCTTGAGTATAGATACTCGTCCGTGTCTACTATTCCCCAGAAGGTTTCTTTCAGATGCAACACTCGTCCGTGTTCTTTGTTAACCAGTTGATACTCGTCCGTATCATCATCTCTGAACATGTGTCAGTTTGTTTCTACATGATACTCGTCCGCATCTTTAATCTATACACAATACCAAACACTTATACCTTTTGTTTCTTGGATGTAAACGCTCGTCCGTGTTTACTTTATCCCCAGTAGATCGCCAACAAAGCATCTTTCTTTTATCTGACACTCGTCCTGTGTTATGATAAATCCTGAGAGCAGCCGTACCCTGCTGAGTGGTCGTCCTCCACTTCTTGATGGTCGTCCTCCATCATGCTCGTCCGATGGCCGTCCCCATCGTTGATTTTAGCAGCCGTCCCCTGCTAGGTGGTCGTCCTCCACCTCTTGATGATCGTCCTTCATCAACTTTATCCAATGGCCGTCCCCATTGTTGATTTTGGTTATCTGACATTCGTCCTATGTCATGATAAACCTTGAGAGCAGCCGTCCCCTGCTGAGTGGTCGTCCTCCACTTCTTGATGGTCGTCCTCCATCTTGCTCGTCCGATGGCCGTCCCCATCGTTGACCTTATCTATCCGATGGCCGTCCCCATCGTTGATATTTTCGGCAGCCGTACCCTGCCAGGTGGTCGTCCTCCACCTTTGATGGCCGTCCCCATCATATTTCTTTTATACCCAACAGAGCAGCCGTCCCCTGCTAGGTGATCGTCCTTCACCTTTGATGGCCGTACCCCATCATCTGTTTATTTCATTTATTCTTTAACCCGATGGCCGTCCCCGTCGTGGTCCCTTTTCCTTTTTAGCCCGATGGCCGTCCCCATCGTTGGTTACTTGACCTTTAGGAACTTGATGGCCGTCCCCGTCATGTTTCATTAATCCCTAGAGAACTTTGCAGCTTTATCTTGATGGCCGTCCCCATCATAATATCCTATTTTTCCCAGCTAGTCGGCCGTCCCCGTCTTAGCTTTACTTGTTTTTCCCCAGCTAGTCGGCCGTCCCCGTCTTAGCTTTACTTTTTATCCCCAGCATGTCGGCCGTCCCCGTCATCGCTTTATTTCCTGCACTTTACCAGCATGTCGGCCGTCCCCGTCATCGCTTTGCTTCACATACCACTTTACCCAGCAGTCTTTCTCTGCTCGGCGGTCGTCCTCCGTCGCCCACACTTTACAATATACTTTATTTTGCCTTTACAATCTATATCCCTTTCCTTCTTCATTCTGTGAGTGCAAATTTTGGACTGTCTTTGGTATTCAACCACAAGTTATCTTGTTTGGCCTGTTAAGCCGTCGCTTACATCCTGCACAGCTAACTCATGTTTGAATAGGGGCAGCTGTAAACACCCCAAATTTGCCCTCACCCATTCACACCATGGCTTGTGATCATTCTCATATGCATAAGCACAATCATATCATCTCATAGTACATTTTTTATCCACTGCATAGCTTTCAAGGCATCTGCACCTAGGGTTTGTGATCTGAGCAATCCCAAAGCATCTTGAGCCATTCCAAAGGCAACCAATCAACTCAAAGGGGTCCATGTGTGTTCTTATATCATATTCCATCTCCTCAAAGTCAAAATTGCAGAGGAATCACAAGAACTAGGGTTTGAGGTGATGCAGAGCCAGTTTGAACTGCACAGTTGACTGAAAGTTAGGGTTTTGGTTTCAGAGGCCATAACTCCAAATTTTTTGGTCATTCTTGTTTCCATTGATCTCTATATGGTATAAGGAGTATGCATATCAATTTTCATGAAGAAATTCCATGGGGAAGTCATCTGATCAAGAGTTGACTTTTCAGACAAGTCAGTGCAAAATCAGGGCATCTGAGGCCCCCAATGACCCAACCAATGGGTGATCTTCATCATTTTGAGTGTATATGATCTTTATTTGATCATGGAAGAAGGTTGAAGTTCATAGAAATCAAGAATTTAGGGTTTTTGCAAATGTTGACTTTTTGGGCATAGTTGACTTTTCAAGAATGCATCATTTTAGGTCAATTTTCAAGCTTTGATTCTTGGTCCAAAAAGGCTTCAAATGGAAAAACTTTGGTCATGAAAGTTGTAGATCTCATCTTTCCCTTTTCAAAAAGTACAAGAACATGATCAAACTCTTCTTGGATCAAAAGCTATAGCAATGCAAAGTTGGCAAAAATCATTAATTTCTAAGGCATGCTTCAAATGGAAATTTTGCAAAAACCTTGAACCAATGCATCATGTGACCTCTAATTCATTTCAAACCATTACACAAACATTCTCTAAGTCCTAAAAATCAGAATTGGATCAAGTTTGCTCATGGCTTGGTTTGTGTAACAAGACTTTATCACATGTGAACCAAAGTTGCCACAAGTTGCAAAACACTCATTTCACTCCCTACCACTTGCAGCCTTGGATGCTGAACCAAGCTAGGCTCATACACACATCATGCTGCGCAGCCCCATGCTTTGTACTTGGCTAGAAGTTGCCCATGCCCTATCTTACAAGAAGTTGACATTTTTGCAAAAGTGGCTACACCTATCCATAAAGCACATGTCAAATCAACTGGCCAATGAGAGAGAGTCATATGGACAATTTGCAAGCTAGCCATAACAAGAAGCAAGGCTGAAACCAACTCATTCAACACATTCAAAAAAACACTCCCATTTGCAAGTTCCTTCGAATCTGCTTGCACAGCCACCAAACACTCAAACTATCTTCATCAATCATCTCACCACACTTCATAGATCATCCAGCACCAAGAACCAAAGCCTGTAATAGCAAGAACACTCCATAACCATTTCACACCCCAAGCTGCATTTCTCTTCGAAACTCTTACCACAGCTTGCAAACACACAAACAAACACTCCAGACCTTCTCCATTCATCCTCAGGACCTCAAACAATCACTCACCATGGCCTGAAACCTCCAGAAACACCATTGCCATTTTTGAGCAAGCTTGAGCAGAAGCTGTCGAATCTCACTATCCAGCCAACTTAAACTCCATTTGAGCATTCAAACATCATCTGGGGATCAGGTGGAGTGGATTGCACAAGGAGAGGTGGCCAGAAAGTTCCTAAACTGAAAGCTTCGAATCTCAGGTAGCCTGAAATTTATTTTTCCAGAAGTTGTTTTTCTTGTTACAAACTTGTTCTATTTGTTCCACTGATCATCCTGGTACCATTGGTTTTGAAAATGGTTGTGATTTGAGCATTTAATTTGTCTCTGAAACTGGTTTGCCCTAAAAATGTTTGCTTTCGATTCATGCGATTGATGAAGAATAAATTTGTTTGGGGTTAGGGTTTTGAGTCAGGAGATCATGGGGATCATTTGGGTGTGCTTAGTTTTCATTTTGGATACGTTTTGAGGGAGTTGGGGAATTTTCAGGTGAGGTGCTGGCCGGAGAAGACGACCGGAAGTCTTCTCCGGCCACCTGAGAGTGTTTAAACCCTAATCACGTAATTAATGCTAGTTTGAATTTGAGCCATTGATGAGCGTTGACTTGCTGACTTCCCTCTCTTTTGGATGGCCCAGATGCGTTTGATTAGCCCTAATCTTTTTCATTTAGTTAATTAATTCATAATTAAACTAATTATCTCAGAGTCAATCCCAACCACAGGATCACGCGCCAGTCAACACTTTCAAATCCTGGGCGCATCTTGGCCCTCCATCCCTCTGACTTTTCTTTTTATTTGATTTTTATTCATTTTTCTTTCAATTAATTTGCATAATTAATTTAAAATAGCAAAAAATCCTTAAAAATTATGAAACTTTTTCTTTAAAGTTTTATTAATTTTTATGACACAAAAACATTTTTTTATTTTATTTTTATCTTTAAAAAAGTATTTTTAAATATTTAAAAGATTATTTTTAATTGATTAATGGGAATTAATTAATTAAAAATACTTTTAGGTATTTAAAAATTACAAAAAAATTCATGAAATGTTCTAAGACATTTAGAAACATTGTCCAACCTTCAAACCAAATTTCTTTTTTGATCTTGATGCATTTTAAGAATTTTTCATTGAATTAAATCATTTTTTATGCATTATTTTGATCATGGATTCAAAAATTCATTTCTGCCAATTGGTGAAGGTTGAGATATTGATTCTTCTTGCATTGTCTTTTGTTTTGCATGTAGTTCCTAGGATAAAAAGGCCATAAATTGTTCTTGCATTTTCAAATTGTTTGGCATTTGTTTTGTTAAGAACCCTAAAAAACCCTAATATCTTGCAAAAATCATATCTTGAGTTTGATTGAGAGTTGAGAGCTCCCCTTTGGGCAGTGGTTCATTATAGGTCTAGGGTTTCTTTGAGTGTCATTTTCCATTTTTATCTTAGGGTTTTGCTTCTGTTTTGGGTTTTTGTTTGATGTTTGATCCATGAACCCTAATTTGGGCTTTCTCTTGCATCCTTCTTGCATTCTCTTGCATAACATGACTTGTCTTTGCATTTTGTACATGTTTATGATTCATTTGACATCTTAAGACATATAGGAAACATGTTTGATCATTGCATTGCATATTTGCCATGTCATTTGCCTTGTATGCTTCATAACATTCCATGTTTGTTCATGCTCCTTAACTTGCATCATTTGCATTCATAATCTTGTATGAACATCCCTATGCCTTGCCTCATGTTTGCAGCACCTCATAACATCATTTTCATCATCACCATGCTTCTGGTTTGGTCTAGCATCATACCATTTCATCTCATTTAGCATTGCATTGCATTTCTTTCTAACATTTCAGGTGGTAAGTAACTTGGGAAGTGAATTTGCCTTCACTTCTCATAACTTTTCTTTTCATCTCTCTTGCATCCATTGCTGCATTTTTATGTGTGTTTGAGTTTGAGCTTGCTCATTCTTCTTCCTCCCACTTTCTTTCTTCAAGTGACTTGACTTCTTGATTGAAGCAAGTCACTTTGCTTCTCTTGATCCTGTTCATCTGCTTCCTGGTGGTTCTTCTGAAGATTGTTCTTGAAAACCTCACAAACCTTAGGATCATCCAAGCATGACAATGATTAGGGTTTTGATTAGTCTCCCCTCATAGTTTTTACCTTTGTGTCTCCTTGAGTCTTCTCTTCTCATCTCATAATCAGGGACTAAACCCTAAAGGCTTTAAGACTTTGTGATTAGGGTTATGCCTGCATCCTTCTCTTAGGATGGAGTGTATAACTTTAATCCTAAGTATTAAACCCTTTATGTGTTTAAATCTCTTAATCAATTCACTTAATAAATATCAAGACATCACACTTGTAACTTGGGCCTTGCATTAGGGTTCTAATTCTTCCTTAAGTGGTTAAGAAGGACTAACCCTAGTGTTAATGGACAAGTCCTCCTCAAGTTGTCTTACAAATCATAAAAAAACACTTCATCATCATCATTAAGTAAAATCCACTTAATCAAAGGCTTGTTTTGTCATGGGTTTAATCCCTAATCATGGATTAAGTTGAGGAGCATTCCTCAGCTTAAACATTCTCATCTATCATCCTTCTTTTAGGATGGTGTAATGGGTCTGTTTAATCCTTGATTATGGCTTAACCTCATTACTCAACACTAAACAAAATCACAAAAACATCTAAATAATCACAAGTAGGTTAATGATCTTAATCCTACACCAAAGGTGATTAAGTGTGAGAATCTGACTTCACACTTAAGGTACTCTCATTACCCCTAATCAGAGGGAAGATGTGATGAGTTTACTAAATCCATTGGTTTAGGCTTAAGCTCATTAACTTATGACGAAATCCAAAAACAATAAAAGACTGAAAACACAAAAACAAACAATAATCGTCTCCTCCGGGATTCTTTTCTCATCATCTTCACTCACAATCGAGAACTTGCTTCTTCCGTCTAATGCAAGACAGTTAGCACCTGATCCAGACAGGTCATACACTTGAGCATAGGCAAGTAAGCAGTTCACAAGTCAATTCACCTTTCAGTCTCTTTGGGTCGAACTACGGTGTTCTGACTTCCTCATTGCACGAGAGGATACGTAGGCATAACTTAACAGTTATCGAACAAAAGTCTCTGTATATCCCCCCTATTTCAGCTTTATTCTCTTAGCCTCATATTCTTGAGCACTTCATTCTTGTTCTCACACTGACACTGTATATATCACACTTCACACTCTTCTACACTGACACCTGTACATTCTTTTCCAGCTCTTTTACACACAGATTGCACTGACACTACCCCTTTAAAACACAAATCTTTTAAGCGTGGATCCCGTCGAGTACGACGGACAATCTGGGTGCTAATACCTTCCCAGGTTGTAACCAACCCCCTTTCTCAGTCTCTCTGGTTCGCAAACCGTCTTATCCATCTCTTTCTAGGCTTATGCAGCATTGCCTTTCCTCCGGGATAAAAATGCCTAGCTGGCGACTCTTTTCATCTCCAGTGAGTTCACGGCTGTGTGCTCTCACTGTTCCCTTTCGCCGACCGTTCGCGCTTGTACCGGGATGCAAATCTTCGGGAGCGACAGCTTGGCGACTCTGCTGGGGACCCTTATACTGCAACCAGGGCTTCTGTTTCTTTTTGTGGGTTCCTCCTAGCGCTTGATTGATTTGTGTTTATTGGGGGTGTTATGTGCTATTTGTATGTGTATATTTGCTTTATTTACTGCTTTCTGTACAGCTTTATTTATTGCTTTCTTTACTGTTTTTTTTCATTTATCATATTGTCATACTGTGCTGCTGGCTGGATCTGGTTTTTCTTTGGTGGGTGGGTGTTTCATTGAGAGTTAAGGTCCTATACCTGGGACCTGAGTGACACCTAGGCTAGAGTGAATCATATTCTTTCCCATTCCATTTCGGTCTGGTGCGGGAATATGAAACACGGTTCAGATATGGGTTTCTTCTTGAGAACTCTGTGTTGCAGATTTCCTGCAACGCTAGGGCTATCTGGGAAGCCTGCTAAGTCTGGATGACCTTTTAGTATTGACCTTCAGAAACTGAGGTGAATTAGAGGAGGAATTGTTATGGTTATTGTAAACATTGTACCTCCGGGTTAGAAGTGTTTACACTTCTCATAGCTGATCCAAGTCTGAGGATCCTTGTTCTAGATCACCACCTGTGAGGGGGTTGGGCTGTTTACAGGTTTGCAGGTGCCTTGACCTCAGAATACCCTGTTACTTTGACTTTGTTAAGAATGCTCCATGTTGGACAGTTCTTGTGATTCTAAAACCTTGGACTTGTGGCTCTTTATTTGAGTCCCCCACCCTGGTTACTGGATTTTTTAGACCTCCATCTGGAATTCTTGAACACACTTGGATCTATACCAAGGCATTTTGATCAGATCCAGCTCAGTCACAAACCCCTGCATATCATTTGCATACATACTCATTGCATCATATTAACATTTGCTTATTTGTGTTTCAGGGTATCCATTTTCATCTGGTTTTGGTTTTGACCCCATCTTTAGTTCTGACCTATTTCCACCAGCACTTGCTTCAGTTTGTCAGCCATATACTTCAGATACTTGCACTAGCCAGCCAGTGGCCCACTCCTCAGCATCTTCATCAGCACTCTACTCAGTCTTCAGCATCATGGCTCCAAAGAAAAGCAACATCACCTATCATTTCTTCCAACCAGACTTATCAGACATCAGGAGGATCCAAACCCTGATCACTCCAGAGCACATACCTTTGTTCAGGGAGCATTATGGGGATATACTGGACTTGGTCATGGATCTGGACCCTTCACAGAGGAGCCTCATCCACACTTGCATCCAGTTTTATGACCCCCCATTGAGATGTTTCACCTTTCAAGATTTTCAGTTGGGGCCTCTTTTAGAAGAATACTCATCTTTGATTGGTTTGCCTATCAAGAAGGAAATCCCTTTCAACCCTGAAATGGTCTTTCCCAGCAATGGAGAGGTAGCAAAAGCTCTGCACCTGGAACCTGTTTTGATTGAACAGCATATGACCTCTAAAGCTGGGATCCCTGGATTTCATCTGGACTTCCTGATTTCTCAAGCTAGTCTGAAGGCCTCCTTGGGGGAGTGGAAAGCTGTTTGTGCTCTGTTGGCCTTAAGTGTGTATGGGATTGTGCTGTTTGCAGATGAGCCTCGATTCATCAGCAAGAATGCAATCCACTTGTTCATCCTGAAGAACCCTGTGCCAACTTTACTGGGTGATCTCTATTACTCAGTCCATCAGAGAAATGAGAAGCAGAGGGGAAGATTAGTGAGGATTTGTGCTCCATTATTCCATGCTTGGCTTCTCAGGCATCTACCCAGGACAGATGCATTCCTAAATCCTCATCAGCAAAGCAACTGGGCTAAGAGGCTCACTACTCTCACTTCAGCAGACATCAGATGGTGTACTCAAAGCACCAAGGGCAGAGATATCATCACCAGCTGTGGGCACTTTCCCAATGTGCCCTTAATAGGAGTTAAGGGAAGTATCAACTACAACCCTCTGCTGTTCAGGAGACAATTGGGCTATGCACTAGTTCATACTCCTAGGGTACAGGACCTGATTGAGACCCTCTACTGTGAAAACAAGGTTAGTCTGGCAACTGTTAGGCAGGCTGCTTGGGCCTGGGATCATGTTCAAACCAAGGGAATCACCATTCTGGGAAAGTGCAATAATGTGGCATCAGTCCAATATTATGAGTGGACCCATGCTAGGGCCCAATTCTCTGGAATGCCCTTTACCATAGAAGACGTGCCTGAGTCATCTTCAGCACCACCCCCTGCCACTATCAGTTCGGAAGAGTTTGAGAGTTTGAAGGAAAGAAATGAGAAGCTAACCCAGGCTTTGCAGAAGACCCTCCGGGAGAGGAGTGAAGGTGTGAGGGAGATTGAGAGATTGGAGAAGTTGAGGGTGGAACACTTGACTAAGATCGAGAAGTCTGGAGATTATATCAACAAGTCTAAGGCTGGTGAACAGATTCTGAAGAATGCTTGTAAAGAAGCCCAGTTCCAGAGAGCAAGAACAGACTTGTATTTGAAAGAGAGTCAGGCCAGGTGGGTCCGGATCACTGAGGCCCGTACTCTAGAAGACAAAAGAGTTCAAGACAAGATGGAACAGATGGAAAAAGCCCTGGCAGCAGCCCAGGAGGAAATATCAGAACTAAAGATCAAAGCTGGAGTGAAGAGGTCTAAAGACCAAAGTCAAAACAAGAAATTGGCTGCAGCTGTTGCTACAAGAAACCTTCTCATCAGGAATCTTACGGAGCATCCGGCTGATCCTGTGACCGAAGCACTTCTCAAGGAAGTTCGTGAGGATGAGTTTGGCCTTGGAGTTTGATCATTTGCTTGTTGTTGTTTCTATTCCATGTACTTTTGCCTTTTTGTGATGTATTTTGACCCCTTTAAGGGCTTGTGTTGTAACTCGAACAAATTGTATTATTTCACTTTTGTAATATATCTGTGTTGGCCTCTATCTGGGTTCACATCAAAAGCAACATCAACAACATCATCTTCAAGGGTCTGGAAGGGTCAAAACTGAATGCCAAACCGGATACCTTGAGAACAAATAAGCATAACTGCATTGCATGCTAACCCTTTTGTTTGTTTTGTAGGTTTTTGTTTTGTTGTTGCTAACCTCTGTTGTGAATCTCAGGAATTATTGCTCGCCGCCGGGTATTTCCTCTCAACAGGCCACACAGGTACCCAACTAGAAACAACCTTCCGGGAATTCAGATGGATCAGATGCAGCAGGACCTTACGGAGGTCAGAAACCAGATGGCCAACGAAAGGTTGGAGATGAGAACTCAGATAACACAATTCATGGAAGTGATGAATGACTTAGCTCAAAGCCAGGAGAGGCTCAGGGCTTTGGTAGAAGGGAGGAATCAAGAGGAGCCCCATGTGGGAACTGCTGGCACAAGTAACAATGAAAGGGTGCAACCCCATGTTACCCCCCCTGTGTTTGGTCCACATCTACATCCTGAGATTAACATTCCTGCAAATGTTCAAGGAACAGCCACTGCAGCCAGAGTACTTCAAGAAGATCCTCAGGAGGACCAGTATACAGTAATGGGTGCCGGAGAGGAAACTTATGATAGACGATTGGAAGAGATAGCTGAGAAGTTGAGGTCCTTAGAATCTCAAAATTCTTTGGGTTTCGACGTCATGGACATGGGGCTGGTAGAAGGGGTCAGGATCCCCCATAAGTTCAAGCCTCCTTGTTTCGAAAAGTATAATGGGACTTCATGCCCCCGGACTCATCTGCAATCATTTCTGGGAAGGCTGAAAGCCTATACAATGGATGAGAAACTTTGGATGTTCTACTTCGAAGACAGCTTGACTGGAGCATCAAGGGAATGGTATTCCCATTTGACAAGGGCAACTGTTAGATGCTGGAAGGACCTGGCAGAGGCCTTCATTAGACAGTATCAGTATAATCTAGATATGGCACCCAACAGGACCCTCCTAATGGGAATGTCACAGTCGTCCAGGGAGAGCTTCAGAGAATATGCTCAGAGATGGAGGCAATTGGCTGCTGCCGTTCAACCACCAATGTCTGAGAGAGAAATGGCAGACATGTTTATGAACACTCTCCAGGGAACGTATATTGACAGGTTAGCTGCTTTCTCTTCCACTAGCTTTGCGGATGTTGTTATAGCTGGGGAGAGAATTGAAAGCCTGTTAAAAATGGGAAAGATCTCAGACAACGGTGCAAGCTCGTCCAGTGGTACAAGAAAGCCTTTTGCAGGCCCGAGAAGAACTGGCGAGACCAATGCCATCCACACCAACAGGGGTAGGCCCCAATATGTTCAGAGGTCAATAGCAGCAGTCACTATCCCTGCTCCAGCTCATCCTCAGCCAGTCTATCAACCTCCGCAACAAAACTTCCAACAACAACCTCAGTATCATCAGAATCAATATCCTCCAAGAAACTTCAACAACAACACCAACAACAGCAATCAACAGAGGCCATTCCAACAAAGGCCATCCCAAGCCAACAGAGTGATCGACCCGATCCCAATGCCGTATGCTGCCTTGCTGCCACAACTTCTGAAACTCAACCTAGTTGAGCTAAGAACGTTGGCACCTCCGGATCCCAACAGTTTACCAAGAAACTATGACTCTAATGCTAGGTGTGCTTTTCATTCAAACGCACCTGGTCACAGTACAGAAAAATGCAGGGCTCTGCATATGAAGGTACAAGACTTGGTAGATTCCAAGGCTCTGAATTTTGCACCTCCGCCCAATGTCAATAAAAACCCTATGCCAAACCATGGTGGTCCCCGAATTAATGCTATTGAAGAAGACCAACCGTCTTATTTGATAACTAGTGTGGATCAGATCAGGACACCATTGGTGGAAATCAAAGCTCAACTCCGTGAAAACCAAATATTTCCGGGGTGTGAACTAGGATGCCCCTATTGCAATATTTCATGGAATGGGTGTGAGGACCTGAGAAATGGCATTGACAGCCTTATTCAGAGTGGCTTGCTACAGATCACTACATCATTCCCGACAAATCCGGCAACTTCATCAACAACGGTTTCAGACCCTCCTACAACTGCAGCAACTATTGTTCCCGACAATTCATCAGCAACATCAACAAGTACTCCACCTGTCTTCTCAAATGATCAGTTTCCAACAGTTTCTCATGCTACAACTTCAGCTTCATTCCATTTCGACTCTCCATCAACAACAACAACAACAGTCCTTCCAACAGTACCTCCTACAACGCCAGCAATCAATCATGAAGATGTCTCTACCGTCACCATATTCTACGATCCTGAAAATAATTCCGCCTACCATTCAGAAGGTGCTGCTCCCACCAGAACACCAGTTACAATCTTTTATGATCCACAAACAATTACAGTCCCTTCAGCAGCAGCAATCAGTCCAGTCACTGTCACGGTGCCTGGACCAGTACCATATGAAAGCAATAGGGCCATCCCTTGGCACTATGGCTCTGACGTATACTGCGAAGGAAAAAGAATCACTCTTGAAACATCAGCACCTGCACCACAAGTAGATAATGTGGGGGGAGGCGGAGGCTTCACTCGAAGCGGACGTCTCTTTGCTTCACAAGTTCAAAGACCCACTGCCGAAGCAGAAGCTGCTGCCAAGGCAAAAGGAAAAGGCCCGATGCAGGAAGATCCAGCTGCCAAAGAAGCCTTGAAGACTCCATTTGATCAGGAAGTTGATGAGTTTATGAGAATCATCAAAAAGAGTGATTACAAAGTTGTGGATCAGCTTCACCAGACGCCATCCAAAATCTCTATCCTCTCACTGCTTATGTGCTCCGAAGCCCATCGGAATGCACTACTTAAAGTCCTGCACGCAGCTTACGTGCCTGAGGAGATTACCGTCAACCAGTTGGAAACCGTGGTTGGAAATGTTACTGCTAGCAATGGGCTAGGGTTTACCAATTCTGACTTGACAGCGGATGGCCGCAACCACAACAAAGCCTTGCACATAACCATGGAATGCAAAGGAGCTGTCCTTTCTCATGTGCTGGTGGACACAGGTTCTTCCCTGAATGTCTTACCAAAGAAGGCTCTGGTGAAGCTTGAATATGATGGACTGGCATTGAGACCCAGCAACCTGGTGGTGAGAGCCTTTGATGGTTCGAAGAGATCGGTTCTGGGAGAGATCGAGCTGCCTGTGACAATTGGCCCACAGACCTTTAAAACTATCTTTTATGTGATGGACATTCAGCCCGCCTACAGCTGTTTGTTGGGTAGACCCTGGATTCACGCCGCTGGCGCAATAACGTCTACCCTTCACCAAAAGTTAAAATTTGAGTGGGAAGGTCAAGTTGTCACAATCTGTGGAGAGGAGGACATTTTTGTCAGCCACCTGGCAACCTATAAGTACATTGAAATGGATGGAGAGATCCATGAAACAATGAGCCAGGGGTTTGAAGCTTTGAATGTGAATGAAGCATCTGCTGTATCTGGTACTCCAATGTCGTCTTACCAACAAGCCCGGAAGGTTGTTGAAGAAGGAACTGCCCTAGGCTGGGGCAAAGTTTTAGCTGTGGAGGAGAAGAAGGACAAATTTGGGTTGGGTTACAGACCAACTCAACATCAAGCAAAGGCTGCTGCAGAGCCTGGTTTTGTCAGTGGGGGGATGCTTACCCCCGATGCTATCAACTGTCTGGAAGACGAGCTGGAAGAGGAGCGCAATCTGGAGAATTGGATTCGTCCGAAGATCCCGGGGAGCAGTGTCTCGAACTGGTCTTCCCAGGAAATTATAAGGGTTACTCATGCAGAGTAATTATTATTTCCTGTATTTTTATAGCATGCATCAAAGTCTTGCATCTTGCCCAAGATGACAAGACTCATTTTGTAACCAGGGCCATCTGTACTTTTGTGCAAACAAGATTAAATTAATGAAATATCAGACATCTTTTTGCAAACAAGTCTTTTTCTTTTCTGCTCACTGTTTTTCCATTTCTCTTTTTGTACAAAAAAATAAATGGCGGTGTTTTCAAAATGATAACTTCATTTCACTTTTTTCTAAAGCAAGATTAAAATCAATCACTAAAATGAACCAACTTAACCCTTGCAGAGAGTGCCTTCCAGACAGCACCGACAACAGCACGGCTATGACATCGTATGACTTTGACAATCCAATCAATCAAGCTGATGAAGGGGTTGATGAAGAATATGAGCTTCCTGAAGAGCTAGCCAGGTTGTTGAGACAGGAGGAAAAGGTTATTACTCCTCACCAGGAGGAGATTGAAGTGATTAATCTTGGTACAGATGAAGACGTGAAAGAAGTTAAAATCGGGGCCTGCCTGCAAGACTCAGTGAAGAGACAACTGATAGATCTGCTTCAAGAGTATGTTGATGTGTTTGCTTGGTCGTACCAAGATATGCCAGGGTTGGATACCGACATTGTTGTGCACAAGCTGCCTCTGAGGGAAGAATGCCCGCCAGTCAAACAGAAGTTGCGCCGAACTCGCCCAGACATGGCTATGAAAATCAAGGAAGAGGTACAAAAGCAATGGGACGCCGGGTTCCTTGTTGTAACTAGCTACCCACCGTGGGTTGCTAACATAGTACCTGTGCCTAAGAAGGACGGTAAAGTAAGAATGTGTGTTGACTACCGGGATCTGAACAGAGCCAGCCCGAAGGATGACTTCCCATTACCTCACATTGATGTATTGGTGGATAACACGGCTCAGTTCTCGGTATTCTCCTTCATGGATGGATTTTCAGGATATAATCAGATCAAGATGTCACCTGAAGACATGGAGAAGACAACATTCATTACACCTTGGGGCACGTTCTGTTACAAAGTGATGCCATTCGGACTGAAGAATGCTGGTGCCACATATCAACGGGCTATGGTGACATTATTCCATGATATGATCCACAAGGAAATAGAATGTTACGTGGATGATATGATCGCCAAGTCCCTTACAGAGGAAGATCACCTGGTGAATCTGCTGAAGTTGTTCAAGCGTCTGAGGAAGTACCAACTAAAGCTGAACCCCAACAAATGCACATTCGGGGTGCGATCCGGTAAGCTGCTGGGTTTTATTGTAAGCGAGAAAGGGATTGAGGTTGACCCTGATAAAGTCAAAGCCATTCAAGAGATGCCTGCACCGAAAACTGAAAAAGAAGTTCGAGGGTTCTTAGGTCGATTGAACTACATTTCACGGTTCATATCTCACCTTACAGCAACTTGTGAACCTTTGTTTAAGTTGTTAAGAAAAGAACAGACGGTCAGGTGGAACGAAGACTGCCAGAAGGCTTTTGACAAGATCAAGGAATATCTGCAAGAACCTCCAATCCTCATGCCTCCAGTCGAAGGAAGACCTCTGATCATGTACTTGACAGTATTAGAAGAGTCAATGGGGTGTGTGCTGGGCCAGCATGACGAGTCTGGTCGAAAAGAGTACGCAATATACTACCTAAGCAAAAAGTTTACCGACTGTGAACAGCGTTATTCACTGCTCGAGAAAACTTGCTGTGCTTTAGCGTGGGCTGCTCGCCGACTGAGGCAGTATATGTTGACCCACACTACCTTATTAATCTCAAAAATGGATCCAGTTAAGTACATTTTCGAGAAGCCAGCTCTTACCGGACGGGTTGCAAGATGGCAGATGATTCTCACAGAATACGACATACAGTACACATCTCAGAAAGCCATCAAGGGCAGTGTACTATCTGAATATCTTGCTGAGCAACCCATTGATGACTACCAGCCTATGAGGTTTGACTTCCCTGATGAAGACATCATGTTCATTAAAGCAAAAGATCATGAAGAGCCTATTCACACTAAAGGGCCTGACCCGGAGGAAGAATGGACTATGATGTTTGATGGGGCTGTCAACATGAATGGCCGTGGTGTTGGTGCGGTACTCATTACACCCAAAGGAGTTCACATGCCTTTCTCGGCAAAACTCACTTTCAACTGCACTAACAACGAAGCTGAATACGAAGCTTGCATTATGGGTCTTGAGGAAGCCATTGACCTCAGGATCAAAACATTGACTGTATTCGGAGATTCAGCTTTGGTAGTCAATCAAACCAACGGAAAATGGTACACCCACCAAGATCATCTGATACCTTACAGGGATTATACAAGGAGGTTATTGACTTTCTTCACAACAGTCAAGCTTGAATATATCCCTCGGGACGAGAATCAGTTTGCAGATGCTCTTGCTACCATTTCATCCATGATCAAAGTTCAAACGGCTAACTTTGTACCCCAGATTTCAGTGTCTAGACTTGATAGACCAGCATATGTATTTGCAGCGGATGTTGTCAAAGATAATAAACCTTGGTTCCATGACATTAAGTGCTTCTTGGAGGATCAGACATACCCACCTGGGGCATCTTCCAATGATAAGAAGACTTTAAGAAGGCTTGCTGGTAGTTTCTTCCTGAACACTGATGGGTCTTTATACAAGAGGAACTTTGACATGGTACTCCTCAGATGTGTTGATAAGACGGAAGCAGATTTGCTGATGCATGAAGTGCATGAAGGCTCTTTTGGTACCCATGCTGGAGGGCATGCCATGGCTAAGAAGTTGTTAAGATCAGGCTATTACTGGATCACGATGGATGCAGACTGTTGTGCTTATGCCAGAAAATGCCATAAATGCCAGATCTACGCAGATAAGGTGCATGTGCCTCCCAATCCTTTGAACATCATGTCTTCACCTTGGCCCTTTGCTATGTGGGGCATTGATATGATTGGCAAGATTGAGCCAACTGCTTCGAACGGCCACCGATTCATCCTGGTCGCCATTGACTATTTTACCAAGTGGGTTGAAGCAGCCTCATATGCAAACGTCACAAGGCAAGTGGTAGCCAGATTTCTGAAAAGAGATATCATCTGTCGATATGGAGTTCCCGAGCGAATCATTACTGATAATGGTTCCAACTTGAACAACAAAATGATGGCAGAACTATGCCGGGACTTCAAGATTCAACATCACAATTATTCTCCTTACAGGCCAAAGATGAACGGCGCTGTTGAGGCGGCAAATAAGAATATCAAGAAGATTGTGCAGAAGATGGTAGTCACCTACAAAGATTGGCATGAAATGCTACCGTTTGCCTTGCATGGGTATCGCACATCAATCAGAACGTCCACTGGGGCAACACCGTATCAGCTTGTGTATGGTATGGAAGCAGTCCTACCTGTTGAAGTTGAACTACCCTCGTTACGGGTGTTAATGGATGTTAAATTGAGTGAAGCAGAATGGGTTCGGGCCCGATACGAACAACTGAGTCTGATTGAAGAGAAAAGATTGGCTGCAATCTGTCATGGACAGCTATATCAGAAGAGAATGAAGAGAGCCTTCGATCAGAAAGTCAGGCATCGAGAGTACCAAGTGGGAGATCTTGTGCTAAAGAGAATCCTCCCTCCTCATACAGACCACAGGGGCAAATGGACTCCAAATTACGAAGGACCATTCGTGGTAAAGAAAGTTTTCTCTGGTGGAGCACTGATGCTCAGCACCATGGATGGTGAAGATTTCCCGTCCCCTGTGAATTCAGATGCAGTTAAAAAATACTTCGCATAAAATGACCCGCTGGACATAAAAACAGAATGTAAGTCCAGGCAAAAATAGGGCATCCCGGCGAGTCAAAAACAGAATAAAAGACTCGGGCAAAAGTAAGGGAAAATGAATAAAAAATGTACACCCGCTGAGTTGAAGAGCCGCATTGGACAGCTCAGGCAAAAATGGGTATCCCGATGGATTGAAAACCCGAAAGGGCGATCCATGCAAAATAAGGGAATAAGCGAACAACTGCACTCTGAATTCGTCTGTATCACCTACAACTTGGTAAGCTTCAAAGGATCAAGCTTCAATCAGAATCAACTCTCTCCAGAAAGCAAGACGAGAAGAACGTCATTGTCATACGAGTCATAGCAGGAGAGGAAGCTCCTCAAAGCGTCGTCAACATCGCCAGCATTTTGTTTCTCAATTTGTAACAATCTCTTCATTTCAGGAGATATGTTTCCTTGACTGTATCTTGCCAATTCAGGGCACATGAATTAATAAAATCAGATTTTCGGTCATGTTTCGTTTTTACATTTATGTTTTGCAAAGAGTTGTCTGATATCTCTAAAAATACAATTGCATAAGTACAGATGCCTTTCTCTAAAAAATAAAAAGAAAAAACACATGCTTACAGGGAATGTGATTATTCTCGAAAGTACTTGACTCCTATGACGGAATCCAGTGAGGGATACCTCGGGACCTTTTGTACGTTTCCTTGCCTTTGCAGGATTGCAGGTATCCAGAATGCAACCTGGGGCATGCAAGTTACGTCTTAGCAAGCTGGCAAATCATTATCAACTCGGTCTATCTTCCACATGGCACTGAAGGGGCCCATTTCCCCAGCAAAGTTGCCAAATCAACATACACTCAATCTCGGCATCTGAATTGCTCTATCCTCAGCTGAGTTGCTCCCCATTGCTTCCCCCAGCAAAGTTGCCAAATCAACTAACAGGTTTAACACTCAGGATGTTTTCTCGCCAGCCGAGTTGCATCTCATTACTCTCCCCAGCTGAGTTATCAACAGCATTCCCCAGCTGTAGTGCCAACCATTCTTCCTCAGCAGAATGCAGAATCAGGGAATCATCTCCCCACAGAATCCCCAGCTTCTATTCAGAAGAGCAACGCACGGAGAAATCACAACAGAGTACAGAAAGCTTCTGCAAACCCCAGCTGGGTTTCCCATATTATAAGGATATGTCAATCAGTGACCTATATCCCCAAACAGATACGTCACTAGATCTACCAATGATCTCATCCCCAGCTGGGATGTTCACTTCAAGCAGGTCGACCAGAGATCTTCGCGACAACGGGATCCGAATTCCGGATCGGTGCCTCTTTGCATGATCATAGCATCCGCATCATATTCACCCCTCAGAGCGTAGCATTCCGTCTAATACGGAGCATTACGGCAAAAATCAAATACATAGCATAATCATAAGTCATGTTGTGAATTGAACGCTTGTGATTAGTAACCATTCATCAGAATACAGATTACTTTCCCCCAGAGTCCCCACCAGAGTCCCAGCAAAAAGCAGCTGCCTCACAAATCACAAACACCAGTATATACACCTTTTGGCACCCGTCCGTGTCATCTTTCCCCAGTAAAGTCGCCTGAATACACTCAACAAAATCACCCGTATTACAGATACTTCCTGACACCCGTCCGTGTCATACCCCAGCAGAAAGCCGAAGACATCCTCTTTGCACTCACATATACTTGTATATACACTTTCTTGACACCCGTCCGTGTCATATCCCCAGCGCAGTCGCTTACACCTTTATCACTCATATACTTGTTAATATCATACTTTTCTCTCTTGACACCCGTCCGTGTCACTCTCCCCAGCAGATAAACACTCATCTATACAATACGATACTCATTACTCATGGTACACTTATACAGATACTCGTCCGCATCTTGTATACATCATCACTCATATCCCCACAGATTCGGCAGTAGTCCATGTTCTTTGTTAACCAGTTGGTACTCATCCGTACCATCATCTCAGAACATTGCGTCTAGAGTTTGTTTCTACATGATACTCGTCCGTATCGTAGTCTTAAGGATGCTCGTCCGCATCTTTAATCCATACACCGTGTCAAACACTTATGTCTTCTTGAGTATAGATACTCGTCCGTGTCTACTATTCCCCAGAAGGTTTCTTTCAGATGCAACACTCGTCCGTGTTCTTTGTTAACCAGTTGATACTTGTCCGTATCATCATCTCTGAACATGTGTCAGTTTGTTTCTACATGATACTCGTCCGCATCTTTAATCTATACACAATACCAAACACTTATACCTTTTGTTTCTTGGATGTAAACGCTCGTCCGTGTTTACTTTATCCCCAGTAGATCGCCAACAAAGCATCTTTCTTTTATCTGACACTCGTCCTGTGTTATGATAAATCCTGAGAGCAGCCGTACCCTGCTGAGTGGTCGTCCTCCACTTCTTGATGGTCGTCCTCCATCATGCTCGTCCGATGGCCGTCCCCATCGTTGATTTTAG
The DNA here is from genome assembly GCA_963966055.1 of Lathyrus aphaca. Taxonomy (NCBI): domain Eukaryota; kingdom Viridiplantae; phylum Streptophyta; class Magnoliopsida; order Fabales; family Fabaceae; genus Lathyrus; species Lathyrus aphaca. The sequence goes on from OZ014520.1 coordinate 508,310,266, forward strand.
CAGCCGTCCCCTGCTAGGTGGTCGTCCTCCACCTCTTGATGATCGTCCTTCATCAACTTTATCCAATGGCCGTCCCCATTGTTGATTTTGGTTATCTGACATTCGTCCTATGTCATGATAAACCTTGAGAGCAGCCGTCCCCTGCTGAGTGGTCGTCCTCCACTTCTTGATGGTCGTCCTCCATCTTGCTCGTCCGATGGCCGTCCCCATCGTTGACCTTATCTATCCGATGGCCGTCCCCATCGTTGATATTTTCGGCAGCCGTACCCTGCCAGGTGGTCGTCCTCCACCTTTGATGGCCGTCCCCATCATATTTCTTTTATACCCAACAGAGCAGCCGTCCCCTGCTAGGTGATCGTCCTTCACCTTTGATGGCCGTACCCCATCATCTGTTTATTTCATTTATTCTTTAACCCGATGGCCGTCCCCGTCGTGGTCCCTTTTCCTTTTTAGCCCGATGGCCGTCCCCATCGTTGGTTACTTGACCTTTAGGAACTTGATGGCCGTCCCCGTCATGTTTCATTAATCCCTAGAGAACTTTGCAGCTTTATCTTGATGGTCGTCCCCATCATAATATCCTATTTTTCCCAGCTAGTCGGCCGTCCCCGTCTTAGCTTTACTTGTTTTTCCCCAGCTAGTCGGCCGTCCCCGTCTTAGCTTTACTTTTTATCCCCAGCATGTCGGCCGTCCCCGTCATCGCTTTATTTCCTGCACTTTACCAGCATGTCGGCCGTCCCCGTCATCGCTTTGCTTCACATACCACTTTACCCAGCAGTCTTTCTCTGCTCGGCGGTCGTCCTCCGTCGCCCACACTTTACAATATACTTTATTTTGCCTTTACAATCTATATCCCTTTCCTTCTTCATTCTGTGAGTGCAAATTTTGGACTGTCTTTGGTATTCAACCACAAGTTATCTTGTTTGGCCTGTTAAGCCGTCGCTTACATCCTGCACAGCTAACTCATGTTTGAATAGGGGCAGCTGTAAACACCCCAAATTTGCCCTCACCCATTCACACCATGGCTTGTGATCATTCTCATATGCATAAGCACAATCATATCATCTCATAGTACATTTTTTATCCACTGCATAGCTTTCAAGGCATCTGCACCTAGGGTTTGTGATCTGAGCAATCCCAAAGCATCTTGAGCCATTCCAAAGGCAACCAATCAACTCAAAGGGGTCCATGTGTGTTCTTATATCATATTCCATCTCCTCAAAGTCAAAATTGCAGAGGAATCACAAGAACTAGGGTTTGAGGTGATGCAGAGCCAGTTTGAACTGCACAGTTGACTGAAAGTTAGGGTTTTGGTTTCAGAGGCCATAACTCCAAATTTTTTGGTCATTCTTGTTTCCATTGATCTCTATATGGTATAAGGAGTATGCATATCAATTTTCATGAAGAAATTCCATGGGGAAGTCATCTGATCAAGAGTTGACTTTTCAGACAAGTCAGTGCAAAATCAGGGCATCTGAGGCCCCCAATGACCCAACCAATGGGTGATCTTCATCATTTTGAGTGTATATGATCTTTATTTGATCATGGAAGAAGGTTGAAGTTCATAGAAATCAAGAATTTAGGGTTTTTGCAAATGTTGACTTTTTGGGCATAGTTGACTTTTCAAGAATGCATCATTTTAGGTCAATTTTCAAGCTTTGATTCTTGGTCCAAAAAGGCTTCAAATGGAAAAACTTTGGTCATGAAAGTTGTAGATCTCATCTTTCCCTTTTCAAAAAGTACAAGAACATGATCAAACTCTTCTTGGATCAAAAGCTATAGCAATGCAAAGTTGGCAAAAATCATTAATTTCTAAGGCATGCTTCAAATGGAAATTTTGCAAAAACCTTGAACCAATGCATCATGTGACCTCTAATTCATTTCAAACCATTACACAAACATTCTCTAAGTCCTAAAAATCAGAATTGGATCAAGTTTGCTCATGGCTTGGTTTGTGTAACAAGACTTTATCACATGTGAACCAAAGTTGCCACAAGTTGCAAAACACTCATTTCACTCCCTACCACTTGCAGCCTTGGATGCTGAACCAAGCTAGGCTCATACACACATCATGCTGCGCAGCCCCATGCTTTGTACTTGGCTAGAAGTTGCCCATGCCCTATCTTACAAGAAGTTGACATTTTTGCAAAAGTGGCTACACCTATCCATAAAGCACATGTCAAATCAACTGGCCAATGAGAGAGAGTCATATGGACAATTTGCAAGCTAGCCATAACAAGAAGCAAGGCTGAAACCAACTCATTCAACACATTCAAAAAAACACTCCCATTTGCAAGTTCCTTCGAATCTGCTTGCACAGCCACCAAACACTCAAACTATCTTCATCAATCATCTCACCACACTTCATAGATCATCCAGCACCAAGAACCAAAGCCTGTAATAGCAAGAACACTCCATAACCATTTCACACCCCAAGCTGCATTTCTCTTCGAAACTCTTACCACAGCTTGCAAACACACAAACAAACACTCCAGACCTTCTCCATTCATCCTCAGGACCTCAAACAATCACTCACCATGGCCTGAAACCTCCAGAAACACCATTGCCATTTTTGAGCAAGCTTGAGCAGAAGCTGTCGAATCTCACTATCCAGCCAACTTAAACTCCATTTGAGCATTCAAACATCATCTGGGGATCAGGTGGAGTGGATTGCACAAGGAGAGGTGGCCAGAAAGTTCCTAAACTGAAAGCTTCGAATCTCAGGTAGCCTGAAATTTATTTTTCCAGAAGTTGTTTTTCTTGTTACAAACTTGTTCTATTTGTTCCACTGATCATCCTGGTACCATTGGTTTTGAAAATGGTTGTGATTTGAGCATTTAATTTGTCTCTGAAACTGGTTTGCCCTAAAAATGTTTGCTTTCGATTCATGCGATTGATGAAGAATAAATTTGTTTGGGGTTAGGGTTTTGAGTCAGGAGATCATGGGGATCATTTGGGTGTGCTTAGTTTTCATTTTGGATACGTTTTGAGGGAGTTGGGGAATTTTCAGGTGAGGTGCTGGCCGGAGAAGACGACCGGAAGTCTTCTCCGGCCACCTGAGAGTGTTTAAACCCTAATCACGTAATTAATGCTAGTTTGAATTTGAGCCATTGATGAGCGTTGACTTGCTGACTTCCCTCTCTTTTGGATGGCCCAGATGCGTTTGATTAGCCCTAATCTTTTTCATTTAGTTAATTAATTCATAATTAAACTAATTATCTCAGAGTCAATCCCAACCACAGGATCACGCGCCAGTCAACACTTTCAAATCCTGGGCGCATCTTGGCCCTCCATCCCTCTGACTTTTCTTTTTATTTGATTTTTATTCATTTTTCTTTCAATTAATTTGCATAATTAATTTAAAATAGCAAAAAATCCTTAAAAATTATGAAACTTTTTCTTTAAAGTTTTATTAATTTTTATGACACAAAAACATTTTTTTATTTTATTTTTATCTTTAAAAAAGTATTTTTAAATATTTAAAAGATTATTTTTAATTGATTAATGGGAATTAATTAATTAAAAATACTTTTAGGTATTTAAAAATTACAAAAAAATTCATGAAATGTTCTAAGACATTTAGAAACATTGTCCAACCTTCAAACCAAATTTCTTTTTTGATCTTGATGCATTTTAAGAATTTTTCATTGAATTAAATCATTTTTTATGCATTATTTTGAACATGGATTCAAAAATTCATTTCTGCCAATTGGTGAAGGTTGAGATATTGATTCTTCTTGCATTGTCTTTTGTTTTGCATGTAGTTCCTAGGATAAAAAGGCCATAAATTGTTCTTGCATTTTCAAATTGTTTGGCATTTGTTTTGTTAAGAACCCTAAAAAACCCTAATATCTTGCAAAAATCATATCTTGAGTTTGATTGAGAGTTGAGAGCTCCCCTTTGGGCAGTGGTTCATTATAGATCTAGGGTTTCTTTGAGTGTCATTTTCCATTTTTATCTTAGGGTTTTGCTTCTGTTTTGGGTTTTTGTTTGATGTTTGATCCATGAACCCTAATTTGGGCTTTCTCTTGCATCCTTCTTGCATTCTCTTGCATAACATGACTTGTCTTTGCATTTTGTACATGTTTATGATTCATTTGACATCTTAAGACATATAGGAAACATGTTTGATCATTGCATTGCATATTTGCCATGTCATTTGCCTTGTATGCTTCATAACATTCCATGTTTGTTCATGCTCCTTAACTTGCATCATTTGCATTCATAATCTTGTATGAACATCCCTATGCCTTGCCTCATGTTTGCAGCACCTCATAACATCATTTTCATCATCACCATGCTTCTGGTTTGGTCTAGCATCATACCATTTCATCTCATTTAGCATTGCATTGCATTTCTTTCTAACATTTCAGGTGGTAAGTAACTTGGGAAGTGAATTTGCCTTCACTTCTCATAACTTTTCTTTTCATCTCTCTTGCATCCACTGCTGCATTTTTATGTGTGTTTGAGTTTGAGCTTGCTCATTCTTCTTCCTCCCACTTTCTTTCTTCAAGTGACTTGACTTCTTGATTGAAGCAAGTCACTTTGCTTCTCTTGATCCTGTTCATCTGCTTCCTGGTGGTTCTTCTGAAGATTGTTCTTGAAAACCTCACAAACCTTAGGATCATCCAAGCATGACAATGATTAGGGTTTTGATTAGTCTCCCCTCATAGTTTTTACCTTTGTGTCTCCTTGAGTCTTCTCTTCTCATCTCATAATCAGGGACTAAACCCTAAAGGCTTTAAGACTTTGTGATTAGGGTTATGCCTGCATCCTTCTCTTAGGATGGAGTGTATAACTTTAATCCTAAGTATTAAACCCTTTATGTGTTTAAATCTCTTAATCAATTCACTTAATAAATATCAAGACATCACACTTGTAACTTGGGCCTTGCATTAGGGTTCTAATTCTTCCTTAAGTGGTTAAGAAGGACTAACCCTAGTGTTAATGGACAAGTCCTCCTCAAGTTGTCTTACAAATCATAAAAAAACACTTCATCATCATCATTAAGTAAAATCCACTTAATCAAAGGCTTGTTTTGTCATGGGTTTAATCCCTAATCATGGATTAAGTTGAGGAGCATTCCTCAGCTTAAACATTCTCATCTATCATCCTTCTTTTAGGATGGTGTAATGGGTCTGTTTAATCCTTGATTATGGCTTAACCTCATTACTCAACACTAAACAAAATCACAAAAACATCTAAATAATCACAAGTAGGTTAATGATCTTAATCCTACACCAAAGGTGATTAAGTGTGAGAATCTGACTTCACACTTAAGGTACTCTCATTACCCCTAATCAGAGGGAAGATGTGATGAGTTTACTAAATCCATTGGTTTAGGCTTAAGCTCATTAACTTATGACGAAATCCAAAAACAATAAAAGACTGAAAACACAAAAACAAACAATAATCGTCTCCTCCGGGATTCTTTTCTCATCATCTTCACTCACAATCGAGAACTTGCTTCTTCCGTCTAATGCAAGACAGTTAGCACCTGAGCCAGACAGGTCATACACTTGAGCATAGGCAAGTAAGCAGTTCACAAGTCAATTCACCTTTCAGTCTCTTTGGGTCGAACTACGGTGTTCTGACTTCCTCATTGCACGAGAGGATACGTAGGCATAACTTAACAGTTATCGAACAAAAGTCTCTGTATATCCCCCCTCTTTCAGCTTTATTCTCTTAGCCTCATATTCTTGAGCACTTCATTCTTGTTCTCACACTAACACTGTATATATCACACTTCACACTCTTCTACACTGACACCTGTACATTCTTTTCCAGCTCTTTTACACACAGATTGCACTGACACTACCCCTTTAAAACACAAATCTTTTAAGCGTGGATCCCGTCGAGTACGACGGACAATCTGGGTGCTAATACCTTCCCAGGTTGTAACCAACCCCCTTTCTCAGTCTCTCTGGTTCGCAAACCGTCTTATCCATCTCTTTCTAGGCTTATGCAGCATTGCCTTTCCTCCGGGATAAAAATGCCTAGCTGGCGACTCTTTTCATCTCCAGTGAGTTCACGGCTGTGTGCTCTCACTGTTCCCTTTCGCCGACCGTTCGCGCTTGTATCGGGATGCAAATCTTCGGGAGCGACACCTAGAAGACAGTTCACCAAGATCAACATGTCACTGGCCCAAGCCTTGCAACACATGTTGAAAGGGGAACTCATTACTTTGAGGGATCCTCCTCAGAACCCTAATACATCCTCTCCTCGGTATAATCCTAATGCCAGATGCGCCTATCATTCAAATAGTCTGGGACATGACACCAACAATTACTGGGTGTTGAAAAACAAGATTCAAGACATGATTGAAGCTGGGGAGATTGAATTTGACCCTCCTGGGACCCCAAATGTGATCACTGCTCCTATGCCCAATCATGAGAAGACTGTTAATGATGTGGATGAGGTTTCCTATGTTTCCTCAGTAGAAGATGTGACTACTCCATTATCCATTATCAAGAAGAAGCTGATGCAGGCTGGGTTCTTTCCAGGTTGCAATGAAGATTGTTTTTATTGTGCCTATAAACCCGATAGTTGCTGGAAGCTGAAGGATGGCATTCAACGCCTCATGGACAATTACACTATATTGTTTGAGAAGACACCTTCCGTTGAAAGTATGTGTGAGCATCTGACTCAAAGCACGAAGCTTGAAGATGTAGCTATGGTTGATAAAATACCAGTGAAGATTACCTCCAAAGGTCCTGTCAGGATCACCTCTAAGGGTCCTGTCAGGATTACTACTAAAGGCCTTGTGAAGACTGTTGCTGAAGCTAGAGTGGTTCCCATGATCATTACCACTCATGGTCCTGTTCCTTATACTTCTGATAAAGATATACCCTGGAATTACGGTTCTGATGTTTATATCCATGGTGTCAAGCAAGAACCTGTGACTGATGCACCTACTATTAATGTTAATCTTGATGTTGATAATATTGCTGGATCTAGTAAGATCACTAGAAGTGGAAGAATATTCTCTCCTCAAGCTACCTCCAAAAGGGCAGTTACTCCAACTACTACCTCTAATTCTGAGCCAAGTACTGAGGCTAGGGGCAAAGGTCCTGTAATTGAACCTGTGCAAGCTGAGGCACCGATTGCTGAAAGTCTTTCTAAACAGATGGAAGAAGTGCTGAAGATCATTTGCAAGAGTGATTATGATATTGTTGACCAGTTGGGGCATACTCCCTCCAAAATCTCCATGTTATCTTTGCTACTGTGTTCTGAGGCTCATGCTAAAGCCTTAATTAAGTTCCTGAAGACTGCTCATGTGCCAAATGAGATCCTTGTGGATCAATTTGAGAATTGTGTAGCACATCTGACTTGTGATAATGGGTTGGATTTTTCTGATGCTGATTTGACTCTTGCAAAGAGAAACCATAACAGAGCCCTGCATATTTCCATTGAATGTAAAGGCACTACCTTGTCTCATGTGCTGCTGGACAATGGTTCTTCGTTAAATGTGCTCCCTAAAGAGGTTCTGGACAAGCTCAGTCTTGAAGATGTTGTGTTAAGACCAAGTGACGTAGTGGTGAGGGCCTTTGATGGCTCAAGAAGAGTGGTACATGGAGAAGTAGACCTCCCGATCAAAGTAGGCTCTCAAGTCTTCAACTCTACTTTCTATGTGATGGATATTCGTCATGCGTATTCTTGTTTGCTCGGGCGCCCCTGGATCCATGGGGCAGGTGTCGTGGCTTCCACCTTGCATCAGAAGTTGAAATATCCGGTGAAAAACAAAATTGTCACTGTCTATGGTGAAGAAGAGTACATGGTCATCCACGTGAATACTTTCAAATATGTAGAAATGGAGGGTGAAATGGTTGAAACTCCGTGTCAAACATTTGAAGTTGTTCCCTACTCTGATCTTGTTCCTCAATTTGTTCCTGCTTCTGAAAGAGTTCCTAATATACCTCCTGCAATGGTCTCCCTCAAGGATGCTAAGGTTGTGGTTGCAAAAGGTGGTTCGGCTATTTGGGGTCAGCTTCCCAACATCCCTTACAAATCTGACAAGTTTGGATTGGGTTTCACTGCAGAATCTCAGAAGGTTGTTCGTCGTGCTCGTGTTGTTCGTATCACTAATCAAGGGGTCATAAGAGATCAAGTCAATGTTATGGGTGACTGTAATGAAGATTACAACTTGGAGGATTGGATCTTTCCTACCATGGGTGATGGGCTCAACAATTGGAAGACTGAAGACGTTATTCCTATCTCCTTTGGTCAGGAGTAAATACTATTACTATGTTTTTATTTTAAGTTTGTAATTTCGAACAATTCAACTTTCAAGCCTTGTGTCTTACCCGGGGCACAATGGTATGCTTGTTTCGGGATGTCATTTCATTTGCATACTTCATTCAATAAAAATCAATGGACGTTTCGTTTTCGTAAATATTATGCTCCTTGTCTTTCTTTTACTTTTTATTTTTTATTTTTGTTTTACCAGCTATGTGTTCTTACACACACCCACATCACTAAAATGCAGATCCTCATCCACTCTGGATCCGATCTATCAAGCTGAAGATGGAAAGGAGGAAGATTGTGAAGTACCTGTAGAGCTTGCTAGGTTGTTACAACAAGAAGAGAAAGTTATACAGCCACATGAAGAGCCAATCAAAGTTGTGAATCTGGGAACTGAAGAAAACAGGAAAGAGGTCAAGATAGGGGCTGAACTAGAAGATGATGTTAAGAGCAGACTAATTCAGATGTTACGTGACTAGAAGATATGCCAGGGTTGGATACTGACATTGTGGTTCACCATTTACCGGTAAAAGAAGATTGTCGTCCAAAGAAACAGAAGGTTCGTCGCATGCGTCCCGAAATGTCAGAAAAGATTAAAGCATAGGTGATGAAACAGTTTGATGCAGGGTTCTTAGTTGTGACTTCTTATCCTCAATGGGTTGCAAATGTGGTACCGGTACCTAAGAAGGATGGTAAGGTACGCATGTGTGTGGATTACAGGGATTTGAACAAAGCCAGCCCTAAAGATGACTTTCCACTTCCTCATATTTATGTTCTGGTAGACAACACTGCTCAGCATAAAATATTCTCTTTCATGGATGGTTTCTCTGGTTACAATCAGATTAATATGGCACCTGAAGATATGGAGAAGACTACATTTGTTACACAATGGGGCACTTTTTGTTATAAGGTGATGCCATTTGGTTTGAAGAACGCCAGAGCAACATATCAGCGTGTTATGGTGGCTTTGTTTCACGATATGATTCATCATGAGATAGAAGTATATGTGGATGATATGATAGCCAGGTCCCAGAATGAAGAGCAATACCTTGATCATCTGCATAAGCTGTTTGAAAGATTGAAGAAATACAAGCTCAGACTGAATCCAAATAAGTGCATTTTTGGAGTTAGGTCCGGCAAACTCCTGGGTTTCATTGTCAGTGGAAAAGGTATTGAAGTGGATCCTGCAAAAGTAAAAGCTATAAAATAGATGCCTGCTCCCCATACTGAGAAGGAAGTTAGAGGTTTCTTGGGACGACTGAATTACATTGCAAGATTTATTTCCCAGTTAACTGCTACCTGTGAGCCAATCTTCAAGTTATTGAAGAAAGATCAGGTGATGGAATGGAATGCGAGTGCCAAACAACCTTTGATGAAATCAAGAGATATCTTCTAGAACCCCCAATATTGATGCCACCAGTTGATGGGAGACCCTTGATTATGTACTTAACAGTATTAGACAACTCAATGGGGTGTGTGTTGGGGCAACATGACGAGTCTGGTCGAAAAGAGCAGGCAATATACTACCTTAGCAAAAAGTTTACCGACTGTGAAACAAGATACTCACTGCTCGAGAAAACTTGTTGCGCTTTGGCATGGGCTGCTCGCCGACTAAGACAGTATATGTTGACTCATACTACCTTGTTGATTTCAAAGATGGATCCAATCAAGTACATATTCGAGAAACCTGCTCTCTCTGGACGAATAGCGAGATGGCAAATGATCTTAACAAAATATGATATACAGTATACTACTTAGAAGGCCATTAAAGGAAGTGTTGTAGCTGATCATTTGGCTCATCAGGCAGTGGATGATTATCAGTCAATGAGTTTTGAGTTCCTTGATGAAGATATTATGATCATTACCAAAGAACCTGGACAATATGATGGACCTGAACAAGGATCCCGATGGACTATGGTTTTTGATGGAGCTTCTAATGCGCTTGGCAATGGTGTTGGTGTTGTGATTATTTCCCCTGAAGGTTGCCATACCCCAATTACTGCAAGACTTTGTTTCTATTGTACTAACAATATGGCTGAGTATGAGGCATGTATCATGGGTATCAAAGCTGCAATTGAGATGAAGATTCAGTTCCTAGACGTATATGGGGATTCAGCCCTGGTAGTTAGTTAGATTAAAGGAGATTGGGATACCAAACATGAAAATCTCATTCCTTACAGAGAGCATGTGTTGTCTTTGATCCCATATTTTGAAGAGATTACCTTTGGACATATTCCACGAGGAGAGAATCAGTTGGCAGATGCACTAGCCACCATGGCATCTATGTTTGAGATTAGCTGGGATGATGAAGCTCCCAAGATTACTATTGACAGATTTGAGAAGCCTGCATACTGCAATGAGATTGACACTGAAAGAGGAGAGGAAAAGCCTTGGTTCTATGAGGTGAAAAGATATCTTGAAACTCAGGAGTTCCCTGAAGGGGCATCTGTCAAAGATAAGAAGTTTCTGAGGAGGTTTTCTGCTAAGTTCTTTTTGAGTAATGGAATTTTGTACAAGCGCAATCATAATTCAACTTTGCTTCGTTGTGTGGATAAGAAGGAAGCAACGGAGATTATGGAAGACATGCATGATGGGATCTTTGGCACTATTTCTAGTGGTCATACCATGGCAAAGAAGATATTGAGAGTTGGTTACTATTGGTCTACCATGGAAGCTGACTGCTATCAACATTCCAAAACATGTCACATGTGTCAGATTTATGCTGATAAAGTGCATATACCTCCAGCTCCATTGAATGTGTTGACTGCTCCTTGGCCTTTTGCCATGTGGGGCATTGATATGATTGGTGAGATCAAGCCTACTGCTTCTAATGGGCATCGTTTCATCCTGGTCGCTATTGATTACTTTACAAAGTGGGTAGAGGCAGCTTCATTTGCATCTGTTACTAAGAATGTTGTGGCTCGATTCATCAAGAATAATCTCATATGTAGGTATGGCATCCCTGAAAGGATTATCACAGACAATGACTCTAATCTGAACAACACCATGATTACTGATCTTTGCACGCAGTTCAAGATTAAGCATCATAACTCTTCTCTGTATCGTCCGAAAATGAATGGGGCAGTAGAAGTTGCTAACAAGAACATTAAGAAGATTCTACAGAAGATGATTGTTACTTACAAGGATTGGCATGAAATGTTACCATTTGCTCTTCATGGTTATCGTACTACGATACGTACCTCAACAGGGGCAACCCCGTTCTCTTTAGTTTATGGTATGGAAGCAGTTCTACCCATTGAAGTTCAGATCCCTTCTTTAAGAATCATGAGGGATGCAGGCTTGGATGAAGATGAGTGGATTCAGACTTGACTTGACCAGATAAATTTGATTGATGAGAAAAGTCTGGCAGCTGTTTGTCACGGTCAGATGTACCAGAAACGGATGATCAAAGCTTTTAATAAGAAGGTTAAGCAAAAGGTATATCAGACTGGAGACTTGGTAATCAAGCGTATCATATTACCACAGGGTGATCCTAAGGGCAGGTGGACTTCTACATACGAAGTCCCATTTGTAGTTAAAAGAGTATTTTCAAGAGGTGCCATGATGCTTACTACTATGGAGGGTGAAGACTTCCCACAGCCCGTGAACGCAGACATAGTTAAAAAATACTACGCATAAAAAGAGACCTGCTAGGTTGACTGGCCTAGGCAAAAATAAGGGCATCCCGGCGAGCCAAAAAGGTTCGGGCAAAAATTAGGGATATATATAAAAAATATACACCCGGCAAGTCGAAAACCTGAAAGGGCGGCTTGGGCAAAAAAGGGTATCCCGGTGGATTGAAAACCTGAAAGGGCAATCCAGGAAAAAGTTAGGGATTAAAGCGTATGACTATGGCTCGTTGGAATACTCATGTAACTTCAACTGGTGGTACTACCTAAATCAAGTGCAAGCAGATAAAGATTAATCCAATTATTTCCATCTCAATAACAGAAGATGAGATACTTGAAGATAATGGCAATAGTAGAATTGAAACTCAATAGGACTATTTCTCACATAGCTATCTTTGTTTTGTAAAATGTTTTTACGACGAATTCCTCTTACTAGGATTTCTGTCTCCTTGTACAAATTTGCCTGTGTATAGGCCACTTTATAATATAAATAAAATCTTGTCTTTGAATCCAGATTTACTTTTACCCTGTTTACCTAAACGAAAACGTCCATTGGTTGTATTTTAATGTATGTATGCTTTTGAATATGATTGATGTTTACCAGAAATGCATAAAATGCAGTAATAGTATTTACTAAGGACGAACGACGGTAGGAATTCAACGAAGCTTCGCTAGTTCATCCCCACAGAACAACTACAAATCCCCAGCAGAGCAAATCTATCTCTATAGATACTTCGAGTTACATCTCCCCTTGGACTTATGTCCATCTCTTTTATCCTCAGTTGGGATACTCAGGAATTCATTCCTTCAATAAGAAGCACGAAGAACGAAGACGGGAGGTTATAAGTACTATATTATCAAATGAGACAGGAACGAAGTCCTCATATTCCTCAGCAACAAGCCGGGATTTATTTTCCCTAGCCAGCAGTTGTTATACAAAGATACCCAGACGCTTCAGGCTGCATGATTCATACATACATCATCATATCACAGTATACACATACATAATACATAATACATTTACTTAGGTACATCATGCCATACATGCATACATGTTGCATTAACTAACCTTTTCTTTTCAGGATAGTTACAGGCAGATAAACACTATTAACAACTCAAAACAGTTCAGAGACGATCTATACGAAGGTCTAGTGCTGATACTTAATTCAGAGATGATCGCTACGAAGATTCATTTCTTATAATCAATACTCAAGTTGTCCTTGGAAGGGTAAATGGTCTATACGAAGATCTATTACCTAATCCAGGATATTTCCAGAAGAGATAATCGCTACGAAGATTTATTTCTAATGGTCTATTCAGTAGTTTATCTATGAAATGGTACATGAAGGATCTATACGAAGATCTTGTACTTGGCCCAAGATATTACTACAAGCAATTCAGAAAAAATATCACCATGAAGATTTGATTATGATGCTTAAATTAAAGTATGTTCCTTAATATGGTTAAGAGCCGATCTATACGAAGATCTAAATACTGACACCTAATGAAGGATATTCTTTCCCCCAGAGATAATGCAGGGACGATCTATACGAAGATCTAGTGATGACATTTATCTCAAACCATGTTGCATAAATGATTCAGAGACGGCCTATACGAAGACCTAGTACTGATATCTAGTGTCAACATAAAGATATTATCACCTCCTGATATTATGGATGGCATCTATAAGCCCATCTTCAGTTCCTCCAAGTGGCATCTTCAAGCCCACTCACGCATATACAACTAATCATCAGTGTTACTTTACGCACCGGCGAGTGCAAATATTTGGGCTTTTGTGTTCAATCCCCTTCAACCTTCCAGGTCACGAATGACACATATGCCAATCTAACCCCTCAGGTTTCAGAAAATTGAACAGGGGCAGCTGTTGCACCCCAAACTTTGCCCTCCCCTAGTCAAGACAAAATGTTCCAAGGTGTCCCAAGAGGTTCACAAGGTTCACAAGAGATTCACAAGGTTCACAAGGTTCACAATTAGTCAGAAAGTTTGACAATTCCCACAAACAAAGCATCCTCCTTAGTAATGCATCCTAAACTAGGGTTTTGAGTTTCATCAGGATAAATGGACTTCAAAGGCTTAAAGTGAGCTTCATAGCATCCTATATGTCTTCAAGAATCCCTATGTCAAGTTTCAAGGTTTTCCCAAAAGGTTTGCTCAGTCAAATGATCAGATATGCAAAAATCAGTCAAAGTAGTCAAAAAGTCAAACTGAGGTCAACTGTGGTCAAACCAAAGTCAAACTTCATGATTTTTTTCCAACATCAAGTATATGAAGTAAAATTCATCATTTGATCAAGGGTTTATCATGATTCATCAAGGATATTTCAGATCATCAAGAATCAGGAGTTTCTAAATTAGGGTTTTCACAGGAAAAGTCAACTGAACTTTGACCAGCCATAACTTTCACATGCTTCATCAAGAATTTTCCATCCAAATCTTATTTTGAAGGAAATTGAATTCTCTACAACTTTGTGTCTCACAAGCCAAGCCCAACAATGCTTCATTTAGAAGATATGAGCTAAGACATTATAGGTCATTTCAAAAGTCAACAAAAAGTCAACATCTTCCAAAGGGCATAACTTGAGAATGGTAAAGGATATGGACATGAAACCAAAGAGGTTTGTTATAGGACTCTTTAAGCTTTCCAAAATGTCCAATAACACCTTCATAGCCTTAAAATTGAGGGAGTTGTGTCATTGCAAAGTTGAGAAATTTTTTAGGGGTTTATTGAGCAAATGAGATCTTAGTGGTTGGCCTAGTGGTTGTGGTTGTGGGACTGGAAGATTGAAGCCTAGGGCCTGGGTTCGAATCCCAGCCCTAGGTATGTTTATTTTCTCATTGTTTTCCATTATTTTTATTATATTTGTTTAATTTAATTAATTTCTTAAATATTAATTCTTAGAAAAAAATGTTCATATTATTTTTTTAAAAACTTATTCTTTTTATTTCACAATTTAATTTTTTCTCAAAAAAATCAAATTATTTATATTTTATTTCATTATATATATTTATATTATTATTGTTGTATATATTTTTATAAATAAATTAACTTTTTGTAAATTAATAATTAAAACCCTAATTTTTTCTAACCCTAACCCTAACCCTAATTTTTTCTAACCCTAACCCTAACCCTAACCCTAATTTTTCTTAACTTTAGAATTTAACTTAATATTTTTATAAATTATAATTAATCTTTAATCATTTATTAAATATGTATATAATTTAGTATTTATTTATTATTAAAATCTATTTTCTTTATTAAATATTTAAAATCTTTTCTAATATTGAATTATTTTACAAATTTATTATTTTCTCTTATTTTTTATTTTCTAACCATTTATCTTCACTCTTATTATAATTATTTATTATTGCTTATTATTATTTATCGTTATCGTATTTCTCGATTATATTGTAATTGTCCCGAAGCTTTGTAATAGTTTAGGTTTATATTTTTGCTTTTTATTTTTATTGTAAATATATTAACTGCGTGGTTAGTAATTATAGGGTGTGTATAACATGCTTGTGATTAAAATTGACTTAGAATAATTAATTTAAAAAGATAAATATTTGAATATGAACACTCACACACGTAAGTCGATCCTGGGTCGCCATCTTGCACTTTTTAGGGTTACCTCTCATGTTGCCTATTTCAAAAGGTCAAGTAAGGTGTCTTAAGCAAAGTCCCTTCACAAATATCATCAAGTCCCTTCAGTCTATAAGATCAAGTCCCTTCGAGGTTGCCTACGATAAATGATCTTGTCCCTTCGAATAAACGATGATAAGTCCCTACGTATTGCTAAAGACACCTTGCAGTTGCCTATATTCAGATGTCCCTACACATGTCCCTTTACATCCAAGGTAATGATTACCTATTCCTTAATAATAGGGATAGTCTTACCATTGAAAGAACATAAGAACAGTAAAGACCTAATATAGGGTAGGTTCCTCTTAATTACTTGCTCACACATTTCAAAATACATTTTACACTTCACATTTCAAACAAATTTTCAAAACCAAGTCTTTGTATACATCCATAAGAGGATCATTACAAAGTACTTAGAAAGTTTCTAATCACACACTACACCTTTTCAAAACAATTCAAAGTGAGCTAAGTAACTAAGAGCCCATGGATAACCATGGATATAAAGGGTGCTAACACCTTCCTTTTATATAACCTACCCCCGAACTCAAAATCTTTTAAGGTTTTTCCTGTTCTTTTATGTCCTTTCCTTTTAGATAAAATAAAAGTCGGTGGCGACTCTTGCTATTCGCAACATTTATAGAAAGTCAGTTCTCCCACCGTGTTACACTAACAAACCTTGTTGAATAGAAAGGGCTTGCATGTTCAAGCACCACAAACCAAAATCATTCACACTAATGAATTCCTCAATCTCATACCTTGTTGACAACATCTTCTCCTCCACACTCACCGCACCGGTTTATTATGAATTGATGTCATTAAGAACAAACCAAAATATGAGAAAAAGATTGGGTTTTTGAACAAATACAGAAAACCCTATTAGGTTTTACAAAAAAATAGATAAAAGCAAAGACAAATAATAAGAATTGGTTAAATCTATTTTAATATCCCCTTCCTTAATAAGGGTTCAAAAATTATAATGGAATACTGATCTTACCTGATCAGGAGGGCCTTCCAAGGACTTGAAGACTGGGCCAGAGAATGAGATGAGAGAGGGGGTGTACCTGCAAAGTACTCCGATGCTTAAGTCAGAAAAGGTACAGAGTTAAGGTTATTTTAGAGTGAGTGAGAATACCTGACCCTTTGCCATGAAAGGGTATTTATATTGAGCCCCTAGCGCTGGGCCAAGGCTCCTAATGGGCTTGATCTAGCTAGGCCCAAGGAGGAGCTGCCAAGGAACGCGTAAGAAGCGTGAAGACCTAGACCAAAGGTCTGCTCCCTGGTCCAACTGCCCCTATCCCTCAGGAGATAATGCAGGGCAGTTGGGTGACGTGGCAGATGAGCTGGCAGACATGGTTTTTGCCCGACATCGCGCGTATGCCCGTAGTATGGGCAGGTGACGTATGAAGGAAGGTTGGCTGGTGGTATGTGTGTGTCTCTGCTCAACACGTAGTGGGATGTCGAGGTGGAGTGTCATCGACTCGGATGTCTGGGCTTTTGCCCGACACGTTCATCAGCCCAGACGTATGGGCCTATGCTCGACGCCTATTGGGCCGTGCCGTGCATGCCGTCATGGCCCAGTCCAGAACAGGAGCCCCCTAAGTCGAGTCTCTGAGTTAGAGTGATGACTTGTATTATAACCAGGGTCCCTGTGTCGAGGAAAAGCGTGGACGTATGGCATGGAAGATTCCAATAGACTTGCTCGCAACGTCCCTCTTTCTATGGGGCTCGATGCCCTGGTAGTGTCGGGGATGAAAAGTCATCGACGGGTGCGTACCTTTCTCGTGGCGGTCGAGGGTTTAAGGCGGGGACAGGACGTTCTGATGAGTCGGGGAGATGGATAGATGCCCGGTGTCGCTTCAGTTTCTTTTTGGGTAGACGTGTTTCAATCTTAATGACGTCGCTTCGTTTTGTGTGCA
Source organism: Lathyrus aphaca (assembly GCA_963966055.1). Classification (NCBI taxonomy): domain Eukaryota; kingdom Viridiplantae; phylum Streptophyta; class Magnoliopsida; order Fabales; family Fabaceae; genus Lathyrus; species Lathyrus aphaca. The sequence continues at coordinate 508,327,709 of OZ014520.1, forward strand.
AACGTGGCGTAGGCAGTAGGCAATGATGACCTAGTGCGTTGCCCCACGCGCTTGGGACTATAAAATGAAGTTGAGTGACTTCATTTTCACTTTTTCACTCCTACGTTCGCCGGAAGCTCTGAAGAATCCTCCTGCGTCCGCCCGTCTCGCTGCCTGAACCGCCGCCGCTGCTCGTGCGCCACCGTCTCTTTCTCAATTCCAAATATGTCAGGTGCCATTTTGTTTCCTTAATCCCTTATTTTTCTCTCTTTTTGTGTCAAATGCCTGCGAATGTATGTCATACCTATAGTAGGTTAGTTAGATTTGACTTAGGAATAGTAAAAATGAACTATAGATGGTAAAATAGGGTTAGGGTTAGACTGTCCCGGGCAGAAATTACATACGCCGGGCAAGGTTTGCATAAGCATATATGAGCTTTCTGCCCGGTCTCGTAAGAACACATGTATTCTTGCGTCGAACACGTTGTTAGTGTCCGTTGCTGCTATGCCCTTTCACTTGACCTGCGGTGGAAGGGTGGATTTGATATGATGTCGAATTCACTCTTTCTGTCTGCGTTTCAGGTGCTACCGGGCGTTTACGACCGAGGAGAGAAGACTCTGGGTCCTCGTCTGAAGATGCGGCCATCGCTCGTCTACCCGTCAGGGATGGGAGTGCCAGGGATGGTACTAAGCACACCTCGTCCTCCGGGCAGATTGATCTCTCTTGGGTTGCAGATGAACCTTTGGAGGAGGAGTCCTATTTTTGTGACGAGGCTATCCCCGCTTACGCCGTGGTCGAGGACAGAAGCCGGGAAGATCCGGAGAATTGGCATTGCCATGCTCCCAAGGAGGCGGATCGTATATGTCATTATTTCCCGGGGAAGCAGTTCACGATGTACAAGTTCGCTTTCCGGGAGGCGGGGATCAGGCTGCCCTTTAATTCGTTCCAAATGTCCATCTTCAAATGGCTTCGGCTGGCGCCGTCTCAACTGCATCCCAACGCCCCCGCTTTTATACGGGCGTTCGAGTTGGTCTGCCGTTTCCTCGGCATTGGGTGCACTCGAGCCCTTTTCTTCCATGTCTTCCACCTCCAGCGGTCTGGTCTCCGTGGGCGCCACAGTTGGGTTTCTTTTAAGCAGCCTGTGCATTTGTTCAAGACGTACGTGGACTCTGCCCGTCACTTCAAGGGTCGGTGGTATGTGGTGAGACCGATCACCCGTGTCGCCCTACATTCCCTTTACTACTATCAACGGGCAGCAAACGGGGAGGAGAAATTGATGTCGAAGATACCGTTGAGGTGGCAGCGTGATCATTTCAACCTCACTACTGCTCATTATAGGGTCAAATTTGCGATGCTCGGCGTCGAGGATAGGCTCGCATATAATAAGTTGGTTGATTATGTGCAGAGTTTCAATCTGGGGGTCTGGACGGATCGACAGGGTGTGCCTTATCTCGACGAGACTGGAGTGTCGATCACTGAGACCCGCATTATTAATACGAAAGCCTTGCTCGAGTGCAGGACCGAGGATAAGGCTTTGGAATTATTGAGTAGGCAGATTTTTCTTGGTCTTTATTTTTGTCTATGTGTTCGCTCGCTAATGTTTATGTGTAATGTTTTGCAGGTGCTATGCCCACCGCGCGTGACCGGGTCCTTAAGCTGGCCAACCAGGTTGGTGCGCCGGACAGGGTTCCTAAAAAGAAGAAGAAGACTATGGCTCGTGTTCAGGTGGCCGCTGAGGACGTTGGGGTCGGGACCTCGAACACAGCAAGTCCGGTGCCCTCCTCTCCTCCTCGGGCGTCGACGATAAATATACCTGACAGCCCGCCTCAATCAGCCTCTCCTCTCCACAAGCGGAAGCGTCCGGCGGGGACTCTCTCGAGGTCGTCACTGGGAAGTGGCAGTTCGGGCGGACCTGGCAGCTACTTATTTCCCCCTTGCTATGTGGAACGGTCTTTCTTCAAAGCCGAGGATGCGATCGTGGTGCCGGCGCCTGAGGAAAGGGCTATTCTGGATCAAGATGCCGGTGTCCGACGCAAGGAGCTGGCGAGAGACCTGGCAGCTGTCATCCGGGTGATGGAGACGGCCATGGTCTTAACTGATACCTCAGTCTCTACTGCCTCTCTGGAAGATGCTCTAGTGCAGGTTCGGTCTGAGAAGGACAAGCTGTCCAAGGACCTGTCGGACTATAAGGAGGAGCATCAGCTGCAGGAGGGACTGAAGGAAAAACTGGAAGAGGTTGAAAAGGAGCGGGATCAGCTGAAGGCGGCCAAGGTGAATTTGGAGGAGCAGGTGGCCGGGCACCAGAAGTTGATTGAAGATAATGCTGGACTGCGGACTCAGCTCGCATCTCTCGAGGCGAAGGTCCGTCCTTTGGCTGATGAAAACGAGGAGGAGCTCGCACTCGGTTCCCGTGGTGAGCTGCTAGGGCATATACGTTCCCTTAACCAGGACCTCGTAGATGTGTTCAAGGAGGGTTTCGACAATGTCGTCGAACAACTGAGGCTTCTGAATCCTGAGTTGGTGACGGAGGGGTCGACCCACAACTACTGTGTCCGGGAGGGGGAGATTGTGTGCCCTTTCGAAGCCGAGGAGGAGTTGGGGGATGATGAAGATGAGGTGGAGAATGTTGAAGAAGAGCTCCGATCGGAGTCTTGATTATTTTTTGATTTGTATTTCATATGGCCTGCGTGCCTTGTTGATGTATTTTGGCCTTCGGGCATATGTAATTTGGCCTTCGGGCATACTTGGTCTCGGCCGTTGCTTTTAAATATATGAATGTTGTTTTTTATTCATTCTTTTTGTTCGGTTATGTACCATATTTTCTTATGTTTATGAACTGTTATATTCTGCTCGACCTGGCTAGTCTCCTCGGTTTAGGGAACCGATGAAGTGTCGGGCATCGTGCCCGTTTGGATCGAAGACCGAGTCCGTTGTTCGGAACTCCGGCTTCGAGGCTTGGTCTTTCCCATCGCGAGCTGGGCGCCCTGCCTGTCGTGGTACTTCGACATTGGTGCTCGATCGAGATCCCAATCATCGGGGAGGGTTGTGTTCGCTGGAGGGGTCGGTTGTCCCCGGGTCTTGCGGTTCCTCTCTGTCGTTTTGGGGACGAAGAGTGTGGTCGTACCTCCCACGTCTCCCCGTGATATATTTAGCTGTAATATTGTCTAAGTTTCCCTGCGTTCCATGGTCGAGCGAGTTCTTCCCCTTGTAGGTTTTCTAGGTAATAGGCCCCGTTGCTCGTCTTGTCGCGGACGCGGTAAGGACCTTCCCAGTTGGCGGCCAGTTTACCCTCTTTTGGGTTCTTCTGGTTTCTTCTGAGGACCAGGGTGCCCACCTGGAACTCTCTTCTTATGACCTTCGCGTCGTGGCGTAATGCTATTTTTTGTTTGAGGGATATTTCCCTGAGGGCTGCTTCGGAACGGATCTCGTCGACGAGGTCTAGCTCGGCTCTAAGTGCTTCGTCGTTCATTTCCTCGTCTAGGGGTTCCTCCACGCGTCTCGTCGGTTCCCGTATTTCCACCGGGATGACTGCTTCGGTACCGTAAGTCAGTCGGAATGGGGTCTCCCCGGTGGTGGAGTGTGGTGTTGTGCGGTAAGCCCATAGGACGCTATGTAGCTCCTCGACCCATGCCCTCTTCGCTTCGCCGAGTCTGCGTTTAAGGCCACGTAGGATTACCCTGTTGGCCGCATCCGCTTGCCCGTTCGTCTGCGGATGTTCGACGGATGTGAAATGCTGCTTAGTACCTAGGCTGGCGATGAAGTCTTGGAATCCCCCGTCCGTGAATTGTGTTTCGTTGTCCGTGATGAGGGCCTGGGGCACGCCGAACCGAGCGAGGATATTGCGTTTAAAGAATCGGAGAATGTTCTGTGCGGTTATTTTAGCCAATGCCTCTGCTTCAATCCATTTCGTAAAATAATCCACCCCTACGATGAGGTATTTATTCTGGTATGATCCGGTCACAAAAGGTCCGAGGATGTCCATGCCCCACCACGCGAAGGGCCATGGAGAGGAGAGTGTTTTTAGATCGTTCGGGGGTGCGAGGTGCATGTCGGCGTGTCGCTGGCATTTATCGCATTTTTTTACGTGCTCCTTTGAATCATGTTGCATGGTCGGCCAGTAGTAGCCTGCTCGAAGGGCTTTTCGTGCGAGTGATCGCCCGTCGAGGTGCTGGGTGTTAATCCCCTGGTGTATTTCTCCAAGTATGTCGGGGACTTTCCCTTCCTCGACACACTTGAGTAATGGGATGGAGAACCCCCTACGGTAGAGTTTCCCTTCGAGGAGTACGTACGAGCATGCCCGTCGTTTGGTGGTGGCCGCCTCTTTTGGGTCGACGGGGAGTTCGTCCTTTGTTAGGTAATTGTAGATAGGTGTCATCCAACAATGAGCATCCCCGACCGCGTTGACCTCGAATGGAGGAGGAATTTTTTCGATGTTAGGCCGAGGAAGGATCTCTTGGATTACAGATTTGTTTCCGCCCTTCTTCCTCGTGCTGTCTAGTTTTGAGAGGATATCGGCCCGCGTGTTGTGCTTGCGAGGTACGTGTTGTACTTCCCACTTCTCGAATTTTTCGAGTTTTTCTTTGACAAGGGACAAGTATTCGACAAGGTTGTCGTTCTTTGTTTGGTACTCTCCTCGTACCTGTGAGGCCATGAGCTGGGAGTCTGTTGATATTTTTACTTCCTTTGCTCCTAGGTCCTCGGCTAATCTCAGACCGGCGATAAAATCCTCGTATTCGGCTTGGTTGTTCGACGTCGGGAAGGCTAGTGCTAACGAGACCTCGATCAGGATCCCTTCCTCATTCTCGAGGATGATCCCGGCTCCGCTACCTGATGTGCTGGAGGCGCCGTCGACGAAAATCGTCCACTTATAGGCGCCGTCTGCCGGTGTTGAGCAGTGGGTCATTTCCGCGACGAAGTCGGCCAGTGCTTGGGCTTTCAAAGCCTTTCTATTTTCGTATTGTATGTCGAATTCGGAGAGTTCCAGTGACCATTTGAGCATTCTGCCGGCCATATCTGGTCGGCCAAGCAACTGTTTGATCGGCTGATCGGTTCTCACTTTTATCGTGTGTGCGAGGAAGTAATGACGTAGTCTCCTCGCCGCATTTATGAGGGCCAGGGCGACCTTTTCAATTTGCTGATACCTGAGCTCGGGGCCTTGGAGTGCCTTGCTCGTAAAATAGATGGGTTTTTGTCCCTCGTCGGTTTCCCTTATTAGGACGGCGCTGACGGCCTCGGTTGCTACGGACAGATATAGGTATAGGGTTTCCTTTTCTAATGGTCGTGATAAGACCGGGGGTTCGGAGAGAACCTTCTTTAAATGGAGTAATGCCTGTTCGCATTCGTCGGTCCAGTCGAAGCTGGCCTCTTTACGAAGGAGTCTGAAGAATGGCAGCGCATGCTGGGCGGATTTGGCGATGAAACGGGAGAGTGAGGTGAGCACCCCGTTAAGGGACTGGATTGATTTTTTGGTTATCGGGGTTGGAAATTCCGAGAACGCCCGACATTTGTCGGGGTTGGAAATTCCGAGAACGCCCGACATTTGTCGGGGTTGGCTTCGATCCCCCTTTCGGTGAGGTAGAAACCCAGGAATTTTCCTGCCCGTACTCCGAACGTGCATTTTTCAGGGTTGAACCTCATTTTGCACTGCCTCGCCTGTTCGAAAACTTTGGATAGGTGTCGAGCATGGTTAACCTCCTCGTGTGACTTAACGATCATGTCGTCCATGTATACCTCGAGCATGTCCCCTATTTCTTCCTTGAAGACTTTGTTCATCATGCGTTGGTATGTGGCACCGGCGTTCTTGAGCCCGAACGGCATCACGTTGTAATAGTAATTGCCCGTCGGGGTCATGAATGCCGTGTGTCTCTTGTCCGTGGTCGACATAGGGATTTGGTTATATCCACTGTATGCGTCCATGAAGGACAAGAGTTTAAAACCTGCAGAATTGTCCACGAGCATGTCTATGTTAGGGAGGGGGAAAGCATCTTTGGGGCAAGCCCTATTAAGATCAGTATAATCAACACACATACGCCATTTTCCATTATTTTTCTTAACGAGGACTACATTAGAGAGCCAGGTTGTGTACTGGGCTTCAGAAATAAAATTTGCCTATAAGAGGTCTTTTACAGCTCGCTCGGCAACCTCTGCTTTCTCGGGAGACTGTTTGCGCCTACGCTGTGCTATGGGCTTGACTGCCCGATCTAAAGCTAGCTGGTGACACGCGATCTCGGGATCCAGGCCGGGCATTTCTGCGGCATTCCAGGCGAAGAGGTCGAGTTCTCTTTGAGGCATGCTATGAGCTTCTCCCTGGTTCCCTCGGGCAATCCCTTGCCTATCTTGACTGTCCTCCCTGGATCGTCCCCTAGAGGGATGAGTTCGAATTCTCCGTCGGGGATCGGTCGGAACGGGTGTTCGGGAGATCGTTCCTCGGCGGGCTTCCATTCTTCAGTTTCGTCGAGACCAATGCGGCAGTCGAGGTCGATGGCGTTAATTCCCTGGGGGGGAGGATCCTCGGTCCTGAGTTTTTTGTTGCTGCTCTTTGTATTGACCGTGGCCTGTCCTTTTACCGCGGCGTCGTAGCACCGTCGGGCGGCTTCAATGTCACCGTGGATGGTGACTACGCGGCCCAATTTGGTGTAGTACTTCATCTTTAAGTGGACGGTGGATGGGACCTCGGTGAGTTCGGCTAATGTCGGGCGGCCGAAGATGCAATTGTAAAGGGACAGACAGTCTACGACCAGGAACTGGATTTTGATTTCCCTGGCCGTTTCCTGCTCCCCGAAGGTGACGAGGAGTTCAACATAACCCCACGGCCTTGTTGTTGCTCCGTTGAATCCCTGGAGGTCGGATCCGACATAGGGGGCCAGGTTAGTCTTGTCTAATTTCATAGTCTTGAAGAGGTGGACGTACATGATATCCACCGAGCTGCCCTGATCGACCAGGATGCGCCTGACGTCGAACTGGGCCATCTTGGCCCTGATCAATAGTGGGATCCCCGAATTCGGGGATCCGCCCGGAAGCTCCTCCAAAAAGAAAGATATTGGGTTGGATTTACCCCGATATTTTGTCAGCGTCGCTTTTTGCTCGGGCGCAGTCAGAAGGAGCTCGTCGAACTTGCGTTTGACCGAGAGGGCAACGGCCTCACCGTTAATCCATCCACCTGATATAACTAGTGCGGTCGGGAAATCTTCCCAGGGGCTGAGTGCAGTGATTCTGCCTTCGGGCAGTGGCTCGGGGAGGATGAAATCTTCTGGGCGTGACACGCAGAGGGCCACTTGATAAGGAGATTTGTCGGGGGGCGTGTCTTCCTGGGGTCTCTTCTTCTCTGCCTCGTCATGCTTGGGGTTTTCGTTCCTCCTCGTATACTGTTTTAGGTGCCCTTCCTGGATTAAAATCTCTATCGCATCTTTCAGGTGGACGCAGTCCTCGGTCACGTGCCCGTGGCTCCTGTGGAACCTGCAGTACTTGGATTTGTCGGTGTGAGGCTTCGGTGCAGATGGTTTTGGGAACCTTACTCTGCCCTGTTTGAAATTAGAGTTGATGCATTCCGCGAGGATGCGCTCTCGGGGAGCTGTCAGTAAGGTGTACTCGCTGTATCGGCCTGCGGGGCCTCTTCCTTCTCGAAGCTCGCAGGGTCTTTCCTCTCTTCGTTTGTCCCCGTTGCGACGGGGGATATTTGGATCTTCGCGTTTGGGATGATCAGTGTCTCCAATGCTGCGACCGCTGCGAGCATTGTGGGCTACTTGTTTTTCTTCGTATCTGATATAGGCCTGGGCCTTGTGCAGAAGTTCATTCAAGGTGCGGGGAGGCTCGATCCCGACGGCTCTGCTGAGTTCACTGTCGGGCAAGAGCCCTCTTTCGAGGAGGTATTTCTTCATGTGTTCGGTGGTATCCACCTCGACAGCTTCCTGGTTGAATCGCTCAATGTACGAGCGCAGTGTTTCATTTTTCTTTTGTACTATGGCTTCAAGGGTTGCCTCTGTCTTGGGGTGACGACGGGAAGCCGTGAAGTGCCTTGTGAACATGGATCTCATGACTCTCCAAGACGTGATGGATTCGGGAGCCAAGCTTTTGTACCAGGTCATGGCCCCTTTCCCGAGGGTTGTTGAAAACAGCCGGCACTTGAGGTGGCCGATGATGTCATTGCGGTAGTCGAGCATCGTTGACGTTGTCGACATGGTCGTCGGGATCGGTAGTCCCGTCGTACACAGCTAGATTGGGAGGTTTTTCCATACCTTTGGGGAGCGGGGCTTCCATTATTGCCCGTGACAGGGGGCAATGCAAGTCTTCCTCGTCGCTCCTTAGTGGAGAGAGTTCATTGTTGTCGGGGCTGCGCCCGCGCCTTGGTGATGTTCCTGATCGACCATTGTCGCGGCGGGTGCGTACCCTGCTGCCGTGAGGTTCTGGGGAGCGACGTCCTCGCTTCTTTGTTGTCTCTGGACGTTGTTATGTCCTCCTCTCCTATTGGGGTTGGACCTCCTGTCGTTCAGCTTCTAGGGCCATGATTCTCTCGTGCTGCTGGTAGAGCATATAACTGGCCTGGTTGAGAGCGTTCACCATAGCAATCATGGTGGCGTCTCCTTTGACGGGGACGGGGATGGGATGAAATGCCTCGGCCCCTTGGTTTTGAACATAAGGGGCGTCCCCTTTATTTTGGGGCTCTGGAGACGGGGTAGCTGGACGACCGTCTCGAGCGTCTGCTTCATGGGACTGCGTGTCGTCATCCATAGTGTAGTCGACGAGGGGGCGACTGTGCTCGCTAGGTTGTTCTCCGACCATGTTGGAAGGACAGGAATACATGAGCTTTGATCCTCTGTTGATGAAGATGGGGATAGCTGGTTCCCACAGACGGCGTCACTGATCTTACCTGATCAGGAGGGCCTTCCAAGGACTTGAAGACTGGGCCAGAGAATGAGATGAGAGAGGGGGTGTACCTGCAAAGTACTCCGATGCTTAAGTCAGAAAAGGTACAGAGTTAAGGTTATTTTAGAGTGAGTGAGAATACCTGACCCTTTGCCATGAAAGGGTATTTATATTGAGCCCTCAGCGCTGGGCCAAGGCTCCTAATGGGCTTGATCTAGCTAGGCCCAAGGAGGAGCTGCCAAGGAACGCGTAAGAAGCGTGAAGACCTAGACCAAAGGTATGCTCCCTGGTCCAACTGCCCATATCCCTCAGGAGATAATGCAGGGCAGTTGGGTGACGTGGCAGATGAGCTGGCACACATGGTTTCTGCCCGACATCGCGCGTATGCCCGTAGTATGGGCAGGTGACGTATGAAGGAAGGTCGGCTGGTGGTATGTGTGTGTCTTTGCTCGACACGTAGTGGGATGTCGAGGTGGAGTGTCATCGACTCGGATGTCTGGGCTTTTGCCCGACACGTTCATCAGCCCGGACGTATGGGCCTATGCTCGACGCCTATTGGGCCGTGCCGTGCATGCCGTCATGGCCCAGTCCAGAACAAATACCAACTATTAACCTCTCTCAACAACCTGAGAGAACTAGTCTCTATATAGACTACTAAGTTAACTTAGGCTACAAGCTAATTTAACAATTGAGCTTACAAGCAATGCCTAATTCGACATACTAACAATTCTAACATTTTGACTATTGCATACTTGAGCATACTTCGACTATACCATACAAGATCAATATATGAACAAACTTAGACTTCATACTAAACCTTCAGTTGAACCATGAAACTATCCTTGTTGATACTAGAGTTCGATCCAAAATACCACAAACGATTTTTACATTGGAACAAATAGCTTTAATGTAAATGACATATTAATGAGTATATGCTACAAATTTATGAAGCTTGGATAGATAAATAATAATATTCGTTGAAATTAATTGTGTGAGTGAGAAAATGGAGTCCAAAACTAGAGGAAGGCTAAAGTAAATTCAAAGTTAAGATTTATTTTATTTTTATATATTTTAATAATAATTTGATAAAACTATTTTAATTTTTTTAGATTCAAACTCATTTATTTCATTATTGTAGTTAATTTTACTTTTTATTATTAAAATTTAATAATAAAATGAAATATAAACACTTTTTCATAAAAATTAATCATTTATGTTATATGAGTACTACATTAACCTATGTGAATTGAAATTAATTAGTATTCATAATAATTTATAGTGCCGAGTTAATAATTTTTTTATTATACAGGTAAAGTGCAATATCCATATTATTTTGATTTACAAATATATTTATTTGATAGATAAAATTTTAATTTTAAAATTTCAAAATTTTCCTATTTCATGGACACCTAAATATACATTTGCAATTAAATTGTTCATTTCATCTACTTAATACTATATAAATCTGCTTAATACAATTTTTCTATATTAAACTTTTATATATAATAGTTGATGGATAATACCACAAAAAATAAAAAGTTTACAAGTTACAATTAGTTAAATATCTATTTTATTTTCATAAAAATTTATCTTTATTTGAGAGGTAAAATTATTATTTTTAAATGTTTATTCTTTTTTCTTTATCCATCTTATCGTTCCTTTTTTTTTCTTTTTCTTTTCCATATTACAATTTATTTTATTTTATATGATTATTTAAAATATTTGAGTTTATATGATCATCCACTAAAATAATTAATTTTAAATTTATTTGCGTGGTTAAATATATTTTATATAGTATTAAACTAATTTATCAATGCACGGGTATCGTACTGGTTGTTTGTGAAAACTATAAAAAAATAACGATAATTTCTTACCCCACCCCTTGGGGTTCTTACGTACCATGTGTGCTTCCAAAAATACTCTTTTGTTTCTGGAGATGTATCTCCGAACACACCTTTTTTATGTTTTTTTTATTAATTCAGTAGATGCATATACAAAGTTTACCGTATTCATATTGTGGAAATAAACCAGAGACAACATCTCAACAAATGAACATTGCAACCATAAAATCAACATTCATGAAATAAAATCGACATTACATTGATGGCTTTGACAGAAAATTAAATACTAGGTGGATGCTTGCACATCTTTAAGATGTCATAGACCGTTCTTCATATAGACGCCTCCAATTCAAGCAGAATTTTCTCTTCGAAACAAAAATACCACATCGTTGTAACATCGTCTCCATTCTTGAGCTGAAATTTGGTGAACACGACATTCCCTTCGATGTCAACCAAAGGCGAACAGTATTTGAGCTTCCGCATCTTTATTTTGTCATTGTAAGGTAGGAGATAATGAATTTCGCCAGTGATATCGTCGTGCAGGGTGAGATCGGTGAGTTTGAACATCCGTCCGAGTGTTTTGTCATTGGTGTAAGAGACACTTGCGACATACCAACGAATCTTGATTACACACCTTTGAGATATTTTTGTGTTTGTGTGAAAGATAATACTTGAAGTCCTAAATTTAAAGAAAACCTAGGTGAATATGAATCAACCATTGTATGACCAACTACTTCCGGAGATATATCCACAGAACAACCCCATATTTGTTGGTTCCGTATATATATCTCTAGAACTTTTGCTGAAACATTAGAAACTTCCGTATATATAGGCAAGCTTTCCTGTTGCATTTTAAAACTAGAACATAATAGTAAAGCATATCAATAGATACAAATAAGAGGCATACATGCATAAACAAGAAATATGAACAAAAATTGAATAATTTGCGCTTCAATTGTTTTTGTTGAGTTTCATGTTGTCATCGGCCTTTGAAATCTCTCTTGTATCGTGATAACGCGATATTATATCGTATATTCGACTCGACTTACATGAATTTCCATGATGTTTTATTCGTTTTTTCTGTCATTTATGTTTTATTACGCAATTATGTTTTCAAGTAACCAGATTTAATCGGAGTATTTTGCAAAAGAAAGGAAAAAGAAGAATTAAAGTTGAAAAGGAAAAGAAAATATGAAGAAAATAGAAAGAAGAGAAAATGGAAGGAAATAAAAGGGAAGGAAATATAATGGAAATGGAGAGGAGAGAAAATGAGAGTGGGTGAGACCCACCACTATACAAAGTAGCACCCACCACACTCTCGTGTGGACCCGCCACCGTGAGACGTGGCACCCGTCACTTGGGTGGTGAGATGGCCACTCCCCTTAATTTCCTCCCAGTCTTCCGTTTCCTCCTCCCGTTTTGCTCGCACGCACGTTTCGTTCTACCCGTTTCGCTCGCACACGACCCAGTAACCAACCACGTTTCAATCGAGAGAAAATTATGCAAACCTACTTATTTCATTCAGTATAAATAGATGCACCTATTACCAGTGAAGGGATCCGAAAATTCTTAGAAAAATAGGCAATTTTTATATTTCCAATTCTTATTCTTGTTCTACATTATTTTTATTGTTTCATTCTGGAAATTTATTTTCGGCATCAAGTTTGTAATCAAATCAGTGTAATTTGATCGAAGCTTGCCGAAATCATCCGATAAGATTTATTATTCAAGCATTAAATTCCAGGTTTTTATTTATATGCTTTTTATTCCGTTTATTTTATTTCGATTAAGCATGTTTAGTTTTATTTTACGCATTCGTTTACAAATTATGTCTAGCTAAATTATTTATATCGGTATGTAGAAAAATTAATCGTAAGGGATTAAATAATAATCAGTGTTTTTACAATTTATTGTTTAGGCTGAGGTTTCTTATTTTAAACTAAAATCGGTATTTGTTACGAAACTAAAAAGAACAACTAAGGTTAATTTCAAGATAAACGAGAGTTTGAGAATTTAATCAGATAGCTGAAACTATACATTAATTCTAAATACAATGAAAGCGCTTTGGAATTAATTAGGATTTACTTATTTTCAAAAAGTATTTTTAAATGCAAATGATACATCGAGAACGCTCATTCTGATTCATTAGTATAGTCTTAATTAATAAACACGAGATTGTGAGACGAGGTCTTTTAAATGAATATTTTCCACTGAATAATATTTGGAACCATAAATATACACTGAAAACTTATTAAATCCCTGAAGATCGATTGCGCTGCATACTTATATTATTGCAATTAAAATTATAGTTTTCTTAGATTTAATTTAGTAGCTTATAAACTTAAAATTCGATTCGCCTTAGCTAAACGTAGTAACAACCAGATAACATTAGTTTGCTTATCTGTCTCTGTGGGTTCGATATCTTTTAAAACTACGCGATAGACTGTGCACTTGCAGTTAATATCCGATAGACTCTTAAAGTCGCGATCATATCGTTTCCCATTCAGTCAAAATGAAGATATTTGATTTACCTCCTTTCAACGAGGGCAAACTTAGTCAATTCTTATTGACTCACTTAATTTCATTTTATTTTTTGCAATAACACAAACACATGTGAGACCATATATTTTCACAATAGTGCAACCACACTTTGCAGTATTAGAGCCTACATCCTTAGCTCGTTTATCCTCGTGAAAGATATAATTCAATCCTGCCCGAGAAACGTTGCCTACCAACTGAGAATAAATCATGTTGTCTTTAAATCGATGATCCAATACCGTTATGCACCGACCAAAAGTTGTTTGTATCTCATTATGTTGGTTGTTAATCATGAGATTCACCGAGTCCCAATCTCAACACAAACCCCCCTTGCTAGTGCCCAACCAATTTTTTAAAGTAGCATGTGCCGACTCAACTCTATTGGTAGTTGTGTTTCCAAGGTGTCAGACATTGTCAGTCCACACACAAACTATCTTCTCCTTCACCTGATCAAGAATGGTGTTTTTAACGTATTTCAACAAAGTCGAATGCTTTTAAACACTTTTTGGAAATTAATGACGAAATTGACATATAATTCTTTTGTGGAAGAATTTATAATACGATTTCATGCATCCATTGTTTTTTCAACAATCACATCAGACTTCACCAATTTTCCATCGTCAACCTCAACTTGTTTCGTCCCTGATGACCTTGTTATTACGATACCAAATGTTACGAAAATGCCTAATATTTGATATATTGTCAGATTCCTTCCGTTTCAACGTGACAAGTATATTTTTTGGTTGAACAAAATTCAAGGTCATGTCATTGATACATGTCTTCTCTTACGGTTTGAGTCGACATATATTACTATAACCTTGTAACTTTAAGCACAATTCATGGTTATGCAAACCATAAATAACACTAAATCTCCACTTCTTGTTAGCCCATGTAACCACAAATTTAAAAAGGACATTCACATTTTTTATTACCTGTGTCTTCTCTTTTAAACTTTCATAGAGGAGTCCGATATATCCCACTTCTTTTGCACAACAAAGTTACAAAAGCGTTTCTTCTTTCCAAACCATTATCCGATCTTCCTATAACCACACCAAAACTAAGTCTAGTTGCAGTCCCACGAATCCATGTGATCATGCTATCACAATCATCAAACTCTCGCTTGTTATGAAAGTCACTGCTGATATCTACTGTCTTTACGACAACCCCTTGAACATTTGAAGAAACATCGTGTAGAAACTAACTCTTTTGAGATTTTATCGAAGTGCACCATATCTATTTGTAAACAATAATAAAAATAAACAAAAATTAGAAAACTATTAAAAAAACAGGTTACAACCATCGTTCCAGAGATGTACATGCAAAAGTGTTCATCTTCAACACGTTCAGTAAATGTACATTCAGAAGCAATGTTACTTTATTTTTACAAAAGTTTGATGATTAATATGAGAATGTAGTGGACAAAGTTGAATCTTTACCTAAAATTCAATCTTCTATTGCTCCATTTGATTTGTTGTACGAAAAAGTTGGAGTTTTAGAGTAAAAAATGATATTGATGATGTAAGATTTTTTAGGTTGGTGAAGGTGAATGTGGAAGAAGAAAAGAAAACAAAGGAGAAAGTGATCATGCAAATTTAAAATATTACAGAAACTTCCGAATATGCACCTACAAAATAATCTGGCGGTAAGACGTTCAAGATATGTATCTCCGAAAGTTTCCTTGAGTTGATTTATTATAAAAATTTTCCCATCATTTATTAGGTTATAATACTTCCGGAGATCCATCTTTGGAATTTTTTTTAGATATAAAACTAGTGGGATACCCGTGCTATCGCACGGGCCCTGTCTGTATTCACACGCTACGTCGTGAAACATCACTTGTAAATTCTACCATTTTTTCAGAGTCTAAATTTTGTTTAGAGTAACCAATTTAATAGGTTAATAAATCCAACAACAATAATATGAATAAATTACAAATACAAAATCAAGACTTCTTACCTATGGTATTAAAAAATATATATTGATATCATTCAATACACAATATGTGATTCTGGATCATGCTTCAATAAACAATATGCGATTCTGGATCATGCTTGCAATTCCAATAATTAACAAAACTCAGTTGAATTCAGAGGAGTAAATCTAAAACTACAAACATGAATAAAATCATGTTTCCAATTCAAATAACATTATTTTTTAGATATTAGTCAATTTGTTCAAACCTAAAATTTATAACAGTTTCCCGTCAAATATCAGTTTTAAATCCTTCTTATTATATCATATTTACAATTTTTACAAATCTACAATATATGACAGATCCCTGTCAAATTTCAGTTCTAAATGAATATTTCATTTAGAGTGAGTGAATTTCATAATAGAAGTTTAACTCTACAAAATTTTAAATTTCATATTACATTATTTAAAGTCATTCCATTTTTAAATTATTCCTTTTTTCTTACATGTTTTTTCTTTTTACTATAGTATTTGAATTTTTCAATTATTTATTTTTAATTTAGTAGAAAACAATTATATAAATTATTACCATTATCATTATTTTTTCATGATTATTATTTATCATTACTTTTCATGATTACCAATAATCTTTTATTTTTCATGATTACTATTTAATAAAATGTAACAATCAAAGTTACTATAATATAATGGAACTCTTTGATAAAGTTACCATACATATAATGTTTTTTTTCAAAAGTATTTTATTAAAAAATACATGATTTTTATTAATATTTCATAAAAAAAATACATAATTTTTTATATTATTTAGCAACAAAATGTTATTTAAACTATAATAATACTTACTTTCAATTTTAAACAAATCACAATTTTGCTAATATTTCTCAATAAATTTGTTTAAAAATGAGAGAAAATTTTATCGATTTCAATTGTTCACTTTATATATTTTATTTCAAGTTAATAATTACTCATTTTGGAATATTTATTTAAAAAAATTATTTTATCATTTTAGAATAAATCATAAATCATAACTTAAATGATTTTTATGATACTTATAATCATAAATTATAATTATTTTATCAATTAATCATAAAACATAATTTATATGAGAAATAATATTATAATTATTTTTAAAAATATATCAGTAACATTTTCAAAATCATATAGTTTTCTCTTAACTGCAGCAAAATAAATGTTTAAAAGATGAACATTAAAATGAAATGTCTATAACATAGTTTCTTATAGATACGTTACATCTACCCTTGAATCCATATGAGTTAACAAAACTTAGTTGAATCAATCTAGTTAATTTAAAAACTACAAATTTGAATAAAATAATTTTTCCAATTAAAAAAACATTACTTTTTAGGTATTAGTCAAATTTATCTAAACCTAAAATTTATAACAGTCTTTCCATGCTCTCGCACGATTTATGTCTAAATTCACATTACATATTTCTCAATCTCATTAAATTTTCATGATTACCAGACAATATATTTTATTTATCATGATTACTATTATAAAGTTAATTAGAAAAAATTATGATAACTTTTAGTTATTTTATAAGTTTAAAAAAAAATTACAAAATCTTAATTGATTTTGTTTTGTTTTCCTAATAATTCACATATTAAGCATCGTGAAAATAGGACGAAGGTATTTTGAGTTTCCCAAATAAAAAAAATGTGGCTGACATTAATCTCTTGTAATTTTTTATCTAATATATAATAAAATATTAGAGAAAAAATAACAAATGTGAAAAAATGTGGAATTGACACCTCAGATGTATTAATTACCAAATTACTATGTGTAAGATATTAAATAATAAGACATATATACCCTTGAAATTAGATTATTAATTAAATTTAATTAGGAGGGTTTAGTGGTAAAAGATTAGGTAATCTTTTTTATAATTAGATATTAGATGATATGTATACCCGAAAACATATACCTAAAAGGAAATGCGTCATGTAAAAATATAAGGGGTAAAAGAGCATTGAAACCTAAAGTAAGTAAGTTCTGCATTTTGAATTTCATTGGCATCGGGAGTAGTCATCACGCGCGTGCAAAGGCGGGATTCTTGGTGCTCTTAAAGATATCAGAACTCTTCCCAACCAACGCACATACCACACTCAGTGCCATTTCCCGAACCCTCGTTTCTACAAGCAATCATCGCCATGGACGAACGCTCGCTGCAACTCGTCTCACAAATTGGAACTCACCTCGCTCTACGAGCTCGTCCGAACAAGGACTTCATCGTCAAATCTCTTCGAGTAAGCCTCTCGCATCGCTACATTTCACATTTCTTGTTGTTGTTATAAAAACCTAATTGATAGAATTTAGTCTCGAATCAGTGCAATTGATAGATAGTGCCCTAACTCTATTAGGGTCTTACATGGTTGAATTTGTTAGGTTATATATTAATCAGTTGAATAATAAGTTACTTCTTGATGCGTTTATAGCTTAATTTGTTAATCCATTTCCATTAATTTTAGTTTCTTTGTTCAATTGTATCATGTTTCCAACACAAATTGTAGTCATAAAGTTGCTGGCGGTGCTCCAAGAATTACTATTATTCATTGTTATTTTTATTCTCTTTTGTAGAAAGCTGCAGATGCTTTGTCTAAGTTAGAACAGTCTCCTCGGCCAGAAATAACCAAGGGGGTACAACCTTCAAAGAAACGAGATGATGCTTTGAAGCCCCTGATTGATTCTGTGGTTTATAGTGGTTTGCTTTGTCACGAGGATAAGGATGTCAAACTTCTGGTTGCAATTTGCGTCACTGAATTACTTAGAGTGATGGCTCCTGATCCCCCGTTTGAAGACAAGCATTTAAGGGTACTTGTTTATTATTGTTCATAAGTAATATTAATTGAAACTCTACTCAGTGACTGCAAGGTTTCTTTTCTCCCATTTGTTTAGCTTTTTGTTGGATAAATATATTCGTTCTTTGATTTCAGGATGTATTTAAACTCATCATTGGTTTGTTTGCGGATCTAGCTGACACTTCAAATCCATTATTTTCAAAAAGGGTTAAAGTATTGGATACTGTGGCTCAATTAAGGTGCTGCGTGTTAATGCTTGAGATTGACTGCATAGACCTTGTTATCGAGATGTTCAATGTTTTCTTCTCAGCTGTGAGGTTGGGATTTTAATGCTGTCCAGTAACTACAAAAAATAGTCCAGTAATGATTGTTAATTTTAATGCAAGAGTTAATGGCACCTAATCTACTTTACCTTTATGCAGAGATGATCATCATTACAGTTTGATTAATTCCATGTCTTCTATAATGATAAACATGTTGAATGAGTGCGAGGAAGCTTCTCAGAAACTATTAGAAGTGATTTTACGAAATCTTATTAAGCGAAAAAAAGTAAGAGCCCGTTTTCACTTTCATTTTAAGCTTATTCTACATATTTAGGTTTCTAATACTTCTTTCATGATAAACAATCTTTATACTGATAAGTTGGTTGTAATATCAAATATTGTGTGTAATACATTCTGTTTATCTGTCCACTTTTCTCTCAATAATGCGACTGTTATCCAAAAATCGACGCTCATTATCTTTCTAGTCAATTTTATCTTTGTTTGCTTTTTTCTTCTTAAGGAAACACAATGCATTTGATATGCTCCTGAAGTGCTTGACCGACTATATCTCATTCTCAAATTAATTGATATAACAATTTGAATTTCAAATTAATTAACAAAAATACCATTTTAATTTGCAATAGAATTAATAAGAATACCATTGCTATTTATGATTATGAGGTGGTCGTCATATACTTTTTTGCAACAGGATGCAACTTGTGCTTCTTATCAACTTGCTGCATCAGTAATCCGAAGTTGTGCTCAGGAGGATGAGCTGAACCTCCTAATTTGCAGGTTTTTATCTTCTTGTATATATGATAGAGATGCTGTGGGAAGTGGGCTCAAAGAGTTTTACCATGAGATCATCTTACAAGTTTTTCAGTGCGCACCTCATATGCTTCTTGCTGTCATCCCTAGCTTAATTGAAGAGTTATCGGTAAATCCTCCCTTTAGTCAAGTTTTAAAATTATATACACACTGGATTTCAATTGGTCGAAATCAGTTTTTGACATGTTTATTCTTTTCC
The DNA here is from genome assembly GCA_963966055.1 of Lathyrus aphaca. Lineage (NCBI taxonomy): Eukaryota > Viridiplantae > Streptophyta > Magnoliopsida > Fabales > Fabaceae > Lathyrus > Lathyrus aphaca. The sequence continues at coordinate 508,346,970 of OZ014520.1, forward strand.
TTTTCTCCTAATATATTGATATTCTTATTCTTAACATTTTTATTATATTTACAATTCATTTTGTAGGCTGATCAGGTTGATGTTCGGTTAAAAGCTGTTAATTTAGTGGGGAAACTTTTTGCACTTCCTGAACACCATGTTGCACAGAAGTTTCATGATCTTTTTTTGGAGTTTCTGAAAAGATTTTCTGATAAGTCTGTGGATGTAAGAATTAGTGCTCTACAATGTGCCAAAGCCTTCTATGCGGCAGATCCTTTTGGGAGAGAATCACTTGAAATTATCAGTAAGCTGCTTAACAGATATTCTTGTTTTTATTTACTGTCTGTTTATGTTGTATAGTTTTGTTCTGTTTCATTTTTCATGTCCTCATAATTTCATCCTAGTAATTTCTGATAACCTTTCAACTGAGCAGTTCTGTTTTTAATTTTCAATGCCCACATAATTTCTTCCTAGTAATTACTGATAGCCTTTCAACCGAGCAGCATCCGTAGAAGGTCGATTATTAGACTTTGATGACCGAGTTAGGATGCAGGCGGTTACTGTAGCCTGTGATATTTGTAGTTCAAACCTGAAGCGCGTTCCCTTGAAACTAATGGCTGAAGCCACTGAAAGACTTCGGGATAAAAAGGCATGTGCCGATGAGTTTTTATTTTTGCCTGATCAAGAACAAAATACATAATTCCTGACAATCAAAATACTTGTTCAGATATCTGTTAAAAAGAGGGCCTTGCAGAAGTTGATGGAAATATATCAAACTTACTGTAAGAAATGTTGTGAAGACAGCATGGAAACTATTGATCACTTTGAAGAGATTCCATGTAAAATTTTGATGCTTTGCTATGATAAGGATTGCAAGGAGTTCAGGTCAGCTTATACACTCTAGATTTCTAGTTGAGTATAAATTTGAGTTCTCCTGTCTAAAGTTAATGTTTTTTAATTGAATTTCAGACCACAGAGCATGGAATTGGTTCTTTCTGATAATCTATTTCCCAAGCATCTTTCTGTTGCGGAAAGGACGAAGCACTGGATACACATATTTTCTCTTTTCAGTTCTCTTCATGAAAAGGCACTGAATACTATTTTGATTCAAAAGAGAAGGTACAAATACCAATGTACTATATTGGAACGTGAAATTTTGGGAATATTTACAAATTATTCTTTTATCTTTCAGGCTGCAGAATGAGATGAAAAACTATTTGGATTTACAGAAGAAATTAAAGGTAAAATGCAAGGATTGAGTGATTTTATCATCACAAAGGGCAGTTCCTCTGGCCCTTTTCTATTTAGAGTAGATGAAATAATAATTAGTTTTTTTATTTATAGGTCATTGGTGATAAAATGTCATACAATATATATATATATATATATATATATATATATATATATATATATATGTGGAAAAATAGGGTAGTTGTAACCTCAAACTATGGAGTTTGGATACTCAAAAATGGGTGAAGTATCCGTGTAGGATGTGTATTAAATATGGATACTCCTAGGATACCATTGGATACATATCACAAAAGTATCCAATTTTTGCAACTATTGTTTAAAATTTGGTTATTTGATAGGTTTGGGATATGTTTGTCTATGAAGCACGTACTCCGACACTGACATCGGGACACGACACAGACACTCTGACACCATTAATTTCAAAAACATAGGACACCGACACCACTATATATTATATATATAATTTGAATTTCATTTATCCTTCTATTATTAATAGAGTTAAAAATTTCCTAATCAAAATTATTGTCTTTAATTTTGATTAATAATATTTCTTCAATAGTACATGTTTAACCCTTTTAAATGTGTATAAGATTTATCTTAAAAATTTATAAGGAGTGTTGAAGCAAAAAAAAAAACAAATTCTTTTTTGAACACGGCCTAAATTGTCCAACACGTGTTGTATGAGTGTCATACGAGTGTCGGAGTGTTGAAGCAAAGAAAATAAATCATTCATAGGTCTTTGTTGAAAGAAAATAAACTCTCTCCCTCGTTATCAAAGAGAAACTCCACAACTTTTGTTATGATCACCAGTATCTTTTATCAAAATGTGATCATAGATATCATACATTAATGAGTAATGATCAATGAGAAATGATTAACTATAAAGGTTTTTTAAAAGGTTTTGTTCAAAAAATTTCCCATATTCATGTATGTGTCATATTGTACCCGACTATCAATGTCCATACTATACTCCATGTCCATACTATATTGCACAATTCATCAAATTTGCTTTAAGATGACATGGAGCTAGAATTTTGGTTCTCTTGGTAGCAAAAGAATAATGAGGGTGGAGAGTAATGGTTTGGTCTGCCTACAGGTTGCTATTCTTATGGTGTAAAATCTTCCTTCATTGAATATTGAACATTTTAATTATTACTATTTTTTAAACTTTGTATTTCTTTCTCAGATTGGTAGTTAATACTTAGGAACTTATTTCTTCTCAGCATCTTGCATATGGACACTTTTATACTCACTGACTGATTTGATAGCTCGGAAGTAATGGAGCCTTATTGCTTTTTCAGGAAATTTGTGCTGAAGAAACAGAGAAAAAAATTGAATGTGTGTTTACAAAAATGGCTGCATCTTTCTCTGATTCTCATAAAGCAGAAGAGTGCCTTCACAAGTTAAACCAAATCAAAGATAATAACTTATTTAAATCTCTTGAAAAATTATTGGAGGAACCAACTTTCACTATTGGGCAAACCATCAAAGTATGTTGTTTGTAATTCCAATTTTGTTGCATATCTCTTTTGATTTCATGCTTAAAATGTAAATGTATAATGTATTAGCCATTTGTAAAGTATTGTTTAAAATGTAAGTTTGGAATTTGTACCTTTGATAGGGATAGATAGATAGACAACACATGCTTTTTAAACTTGTCTGGAAAGTATAGACCCTAAAACTACCCTGAGAATGGGATCATGTGTTTAGAAGTGACTGGATACCAAAACAGAATCTGGGCCCAAATAGGAAATGAACACCTCAGCTACCTAGGATATCCACGCTTCTATATTTTCCTTTCATTTCAGAAGTAGTATACTAATTTCCATTATTGAAATTTTTTTCTCAATTATTTGCTAATATGTGATTTACCTCGCATCAAAAAACTTGAAAATTTGAATATATAAAAAACATTTAGTCTACTCTATGTTTTGCATGTATTTTCCTCATAATGCTGTTCAAAATTTAACTGGTCTTATATTTACCAGGTACAGGCTGAGAATTACTACTTAAAAGTAATACTCAATTACAGAAACATCATGCATAATTTTATTGTCTGTATATGTGTGTTTATAGGGAATTGCTAATTCTTCTTTTGGTATTTAATTAGTGGCACCTATTAAATTTTTACATTGGTGGTAGCAAACACTTTTGTTGGTTAGGGTTGGCATTTTGTATGACGAGAGTTGGTCTTATTGGTTACGATCCAGGCCCTTGTCATATGACTAAGATTTGTGACTGCATATATAAGTTGAATCCCCATTTGAGAACGTGTAATGACGTAATCACTTTTCTTGTGTGACTGTGAGGTGTCTTAAACTGTAATATTATTCAGGTTCCATGTTTCCACACATTATTTTCATGCTTATTCATCCCTTTGTGGTTATTTGTATTTGTTTTAACCATGCTTTCCCCTTTTAAGTTTCTTTTGTTCTTGTTTTTATTTTGGCAGGATGACCTTCTTGTAATGATTGGGGACAAAAATCCAAATTATGAGTTTTTACGTTCACTCTTCTCCAAATGCTCATCTAACATTTTCAGCTCAGAGCACGTTCAGTGTATTTTAAATTATTATCTTTCCAATAATGAAGGTGAATTTAAAGACTTGAAAGGTTCTTCTGGAAATCTTCTGCTGGTAATAAAAGTTTCTTCTACTTGGTGCATATTAACATACATTCTTTTACATGTTGATCAGTGTTTATTTTGTTTTACGGGAGGGGGAATAAATCATTCGACTCTGCCGCATGAAAATGAAATTAGCTCTAGACAATGCAAATTAGGTGGGCGTGTGTTGCTAGATCAGGGCCGAGGAATCTTGTCATGATTTTTATCTATCCGACGATGATACCCGATTAAATCCAAAAATCCCCTAATTGCTTTAATATCTTTGGGAATAAGCTGTTGTAAAATACGATAATACCCGATTAAACCCTGCCTTTTATTAGAGTTATGTCTTAGGATATGAAAAATCAGCACTATAGAATAATTAAGGCTAGCCTTAATTTAATAGAATAAGAATAGTTTTCCTTAAATATAGAGCTTGAATGATTCAACTCTTGAATGTTCAACTCCTCTTGTATAAATAGAGCATCATGCTTCATTTCTATTCAATAATAATAGAATCAGTTTCTCTATTCTCTCTTTTAGCTTTCAGAGTTTTCTCTCTCATATCTCACTGTAATATGGTATCAGAGCTTCGGTTCTATCCATGGCAGCGACTCCGGTAACTACAACATCTATGTCATTCAAACTCAAAATCACAGAAAAACTTGATGAGAAGAATTTCCTACTTTGGCGCCAACAAGTAGATCCTTTCGTTAACGCGAATAATCTTCAAAACTACCTTTACCTTCGTGACATACCGAATCAATACCTAACTGATGAAGATCGTGCAGCTGCTCGTGAGAATCCTGCGTATCGCACCTGGATTACGCAAGATCAGTGGCTTATGACGTGGCTTCAATCCACGCTTTCACCTTCGATTCTTTCACGTGTTCTTGGATGCGTTCATTCCTACGAGCTCTGGGAACGTATTCTTGCGCATTTTCAAAAGCTTACACGTGCGAAAGCACGACAACTACGAGCGGAACTCAGATCTACAACACTTGAAGACAAATCTGTTGGTGATTATCTGGTTCGCATCAAAGTTCTTGTTGATGCGCTTGCTTCAGTAGGAGATCCAGTTCCAGATCAACAACACATTGATGTGATTTTTGAAGGTCTTCCTCAAGACTTTGCCTCTGTTATTTCAGTCATTGAAAGCAAGTTTGATTCAGTAGAACTTGAAGAAGTTGAAGCTCTTCTTCTTGCTCATGAGATGAGATTCAACAAGTATAAGAAACACTCTCAAACGGAGGTGTCTGCCTTAGTGAATCTCACTCAAGCCAATCCTCAATCTGAAACTGATAAATCCAATAACAAGAACACTGAACAAGCTGTGAATTCAACCTTTAATCCAACCTATTCAAGAGGTGGTCGTGCATCTGGCCGTGGTGGTGGACGCGGCCGTGGGAGAGGTAGGTTCAACAACATTCAATGTCAAGTCTGCTTCAAATATGGTCACCTTGCTGCTAACTGCTATCACAGGTTCAATCAACAGTTTCAACCTAACATACCTGTTGATTTTCAAACAATGAACCAACAAAATTTCTACAATCCGTATCAACCAATTGGTGGACCTCAGTTTGCTCAGCCCACGGTTAACACTTGGTCACGCCCAAGCTATCAACCAAGACTTGCTCCTCTCCCTGTTCCTAAGTCACAAATCACTCCCAATGCTATGATTGCTAACACAACTTCAGTTCCAAGCAGTGCCTGGTTCCCAGACTCAGGAGCTTCTTATCATGTTACCAATGCCTCTCAAAACATACAGCAGACCACACCTTTTGAAGGTCCGGATCAGATTTTCATTGGTAATGGTCAAGGTTTGCACATTCACTCTTCAGGCTCTTCTTATTTTTCCTCTCATTCTAAACCTAACACTCCATTAGCTCTTCATAATTTACTGCTTGTTCCTTCTATTACAAAGAACCTGATAAGTGTCAGCAAATTCTGTCTTGATAATAGAGTTTTCTTTGAGTTTCATGCTGATATGTGTTATGTCAAATCTCAGGCTACCAATGAAATTATGCTCCAAGGTCGTGTAGGAAGTGATGGTCTGTACCAATTTTCTCATCTTCAGCTTCTTAAGTCTCCTTCAACAAGTCAAGTCTCATGTCTCACCTTAGACTCTAATGCTCCTGTCTCAAGAGCTGATTTCAGCACTAATGATAGGATCAATTTCTAATCAAAATGTATTAACTAATAACTCATATAATTCTCAACATACTTGGCATTTACGCCTTGGTCATCCAAATTCTAATACTATGAGACTTGTTTTAGCTCAATGTAATATTCCTTATTCTAATAAAGCTGGATCTGTCTTTTGTTCTGCATGCTGTATGGGAAAGGCACATAGGTTGCACTCCCCACAGTCACAAACTCAATATCACTCTCCTCTTGAATTAATTTTCAGTGACCTATGGGGTCCTGCCCCAGTCAAATCCTCCCAAAATTTTACCTACTACATCACCTTTGTTGATGCATACACTAGATTTACTTGGATCTATTTGCTCAAAAATAAATCTGAAGCCTTAACTATCTTTAAACAATTCAAAGTCATGGCTGAATTACAATTTGGATTCCCTATTAAATCTGTCCAAACTGATTGGGGTGGTGAATTTCGCCCATTTACAAAGTTTCTTTCTGATCTTGGCATTATTCATCGTCTAATTTGCCCTCACACTCATCACCAAAATGGTGTAGTGGAGAGAAAGCATAGACACATTGTTGACCTTGGTTTAACCCTCTTGAGTCATGCCTCTTTACCGCTCAAATTTTGGGATCATGCCTTTTTAACTGCTGTCTACCTAATAAATAGGTTACCCACCACGTCTCTCAATCAACGTATACCATATGTTGTCCTTTTCAATCAAAATCCTGACTATAAATTCCTCAAAGTCTTTGGGTGTGCTTGTTTTCCTCTCGTTCGCCCATACAACTCTCAGAAATTTGACTTTAGATCCCATGAATGCCTTTTTCTAGGGTACTCTACATCTCACAAAGGTTACAAATGTCTCTCCCCAAGCGGTAGAATATTCATCTCTAAAGATGTTTTGTTTCTCTCCCCTCATCAATCATTCCATCCTCCTCATCTAAAGTAACCCTTAACACACAAGCTCTCCCTAATGTTTTTCCCATTCCTACTGCTTCCACTACCTCACACTCCTCTTCTTCTCAATCCAATTCCAGCCACACACCTATTACCTTTGTGTCAACCACCCCTGTAACACAAACAGCCAACACTAATCCTACTCCTTCACCCTTTTCAAATGCCAACAATCAGTCTACTACTACCACTTCATCATCATCATCTTCTATTTCTGCTCCTAGGGATCCTAACCTTCAATCTCTCCCCACCAACACTCATCCTATGACTACTAGAACTAAATCCGGTGTACCCTTATCTCGTCTAAATCCTTCCATTTTTCTTGTCAATTCTGAGCCTAAGAGTGTTAAAACTGCTCTCCAAGATCCCAAGTGGTTTGCCTCTATGCAAGAGGAGTATGATGCCTTGATAAGGAACAACACTTGGTCTTTGGTACCACTGCCTACTAACAGGAAAGCAATAGGCTGCAAGTGGGTTTTTCGTGTAAAGGAAAATGCTGATGGGACAGTAAATAAGTACAAAGCTAGGCTTGTTGCTAAGGGGTTCCATCAAGTCCATGGATTTGACTTTAATGAAACTTTCTCCCCTGTTATTAAACCGGTCACAATTAGAATTATTTTGACTCTTGCTCTCACTTACAATTGGCCTCTACAGCAGTTGGATATAAACAATGCCTTTTTAAATGGCATTCTTGAAGAGGAGGTCTATATGATGCAACCCCCTGGATTTACTGCCCCTAATTCGTCTTTGGTTTGTCACTTGCACAAGGCCTTGTATGGCCTCAAACAGGCCCCAAGACAATGGTTTGAAAGACTCAAAACCACTCTTTTATCCTTTGGCTTTCTGAACAACAAGTGTGATGCTTCACTGTTTATCTACAAGCATCACAGTGCTGTCATTTATATGCTGGTTTATGTTGATGATATAATCATCACAGGAAACTCTCCTCCTCTCATCAAGCAAGTTACTCAACAACTAAATCATGTGTTTGCTCTCAAACAACTTGGTGACTTGGATTATTTTCTGGGCCTTGAGGTGAAGAAACTGTCCAATGGTAATCTCCTTCTCACTCAATCTAAGTACCTAAGGGACTTGCTAATCAAAACTGATATGGAGAATTCTAATTCAGTTGCTACTCCTATGGCATCCACAACCAAACTCATCAAAACAGGGTCTGCTGCCTTGTCTGATGCCTCTCACTACAGGTCCATTGTAGGGGCCCTGCAGTATGCAACAATCACACGCCCAGAAATCTGCTATGCTGTTAACAAAGTATGTCAGTTCATGGCACACCCCTTGAAGTCCCATTGGCTAGCTGTCAAGCGTATTTTGCGCTACCTAAAAGGCACTATCACCTCTGGTTTACTGTTCACTCCTGCCTCCACTGTTCCGTTTTCTCTGCAGGCCTACTGTGACGCTGATTGGGCTGCTTACCCAGATGATAGAAGATCCACCTCTGGGTCAGCTGTATACTTAGGCCCTAATTTGGTCTCTTGGTGGTCCAAAAAGCAAACTGTTGTTGCTCGTTCTAGTGCTGAGGCAGAGTACCGCAGCTTGGCTCACACCACAGCTGAAGTTTTATGGGTTCAAACTTTGCTAACTGAACTAAAAATTCCCTTGACAACTCCAGCCATCTATTGTGACAACCAGAGCACAGTTGCTATGGCTCATAACCCTGTTCTTCATGCAAGAACAAAGCATATGGAAATGGACCTCTTTTTTGTAAGAGAAAAGCTCTTTAATAAGTCTCTCACTGTCTGCCACATTCCTGGTGTTGACCAGAAGGCTGACATCCTCACCAAACCTCTCTCAAGATCAAGATTTATGGAGCTCAGCAGCAAGCTCAACCTGTCTGCCTCATGTCAGCCTTTGCAGCCACCTTGAGCTTGTGGGGGAGTATTAGAGTTGTCTTAGGATATGAAAAATCAGCACTATAGAATAATTAAGGCTAGCCTTAATTTAATAGAATAAGAATAGTTTTCCTTAAATGTAGAGCTTGAATGATTCAACTCTTGAATGTTCAACTCCTCTTGTATAAATAGAGCATCATACTTCATTTCTATTCAATAATAATAGAATCAGTTTCTCTATTCTCTCTTTTAGCTTTCAGAGTTTTCTCTCTCATATCTCACTAAAATACGATAATACCCGATTAAACCCTGCCTTTAGATATAGTATGCCCCAAGTAATCAATCCTCCTTTTACCAGAACTGCATTTCTTTAATTAGTATTGTAATGGTACTTGAATAATGTCTTGATACATATGAGAGTGTCATCCAAAAATGCAAAAACAAACTTAGGGAGGTATGATGGCAAACTTACGAAGGTATGATGGCAAAAAAATACAAATACAAAAATACAAAAATACAAAAACATTGGTCAATGGCATGGCATCACCAAAAATTCAAAATGACTTTGATGAGTTCTAAAGGCTTCCTTAGGAACATCGGCAGTATGCATCATTATTTGCCCCTTGCAATTCATCCAATTATTCTTCAATAACTGGAAGTGGATATTTGTCTGGAATGGTCAACCTTATTGAGGGCCCTATAGTCTGCACACAACGGCCAAGTCCCCCCATCTTTTTTTCTTGACCAAAATCACTGGACTAGAAAAACCTCAACTTTTTTGTATATGCCTGTAACAATAAGGTCTCACATTCACTTTAATTGTACCCGCTTGAGTGGAGTTCGGTGATCCATCCTTCTGTTAAGTGGCAGCTCGCAGCTCTGTAGGTGGGAAAAAAAAGTAGAACATTTGGTCAATAATCTTGGATTTTTTATTGTTTAGCTTCTCGTTCTAACTCCCATATGGTATTTTTGGACACTATGGGAGCCAACAAAAATATGGCTAGCCTCATTATCAATAAGATCTCTAAACTTCCATTCAACATTTCCATCAATTTCATCGTTTTGGATTGGTTAATCCTTTCCATAGAGAACACGGAAAGCTCTATATTTTTGTATTCCATAACCTCTCCATCTCTTACTCTGCCTTCCTTCTCAATACCTATCTCCAATAGAGTGTTTTCTCGTTTCCCCCCTTCATCTTCTCCAAGTATCATAATCTGGAGATTCTTGGCGAGACAGCAATAGCTAGGGATAAAGGGCTCAACACAAGGGAAAGATTTTCCTTCTTTTTGCCTTCAAAGATACTTCTAGCCTGACCTGACCTATTCCCACCCATAATGCTAGCTGACTAGGCAGTTAGAGACGCCATCTGTCAAGGACACATGTGACCAATAACTAACTAGAAATGGGGTTTAAGTTCAGTCTATACATCATATCTAACATTCATGACCAGATTCACTGCCGCAATTGCGATACTCATTGGTTTGTGAATTTCAGTTTGTTGCTTCCAAAATTTATGCACACTTCCTTACAATTTCAGTCCCATCTTTATCCAAAGCATGCCTTTTCAAATCCACATATTAGAGTCTCAATTTGTGCTTGCATCCTGTGTTGTAAAACCATGAAACAACCCCAAGATCGTGTGCTCTAATACCAGTGTTTGAAACTGGTACTAAAATACGATTTAATTGTAGAAGCTGACTTCTATTGATGGCAAAAAACGTTTACAACAGAAAAAAAATAAACTCACTATAGAGAATGCATAACTCACATAAACTAAGGAAAGAGATGGTAATAGTATTCTATTACAAGACAATTCCTATTCAAAAAATTCAAGAGTCTTGGTCTCTCATTCCACAATAACTTTCTATTCTCATTTCTACATTTATTCCTAAAATTAAAGAACATAGCTGACATAATAATTGCATGTAAGGACTTTGGATATGGATACCTCAAAGAATTCGATTAGCACAAAAGCTTAAGACATTTTGTTTTGGGAATGATATTTTACCAAGAGAAGGAAAGGCAATATAGATACTAAAATATAGTCATTACATAAGTATATAGGTTATGCTTACCTAATTTCTTAATCAATATGTTGTGCTTGTATTCATTAAGTACATGTATTCTAACACTACTCATCTATCTAGCTGGTGCATATAGGATGTAATCCAGGCTTGTTACATATTCAATAATTATGCAGATCACATAAGTGCATTCATGTGGCTGAATTAGACATTAGAGCTAAAATATTTAGACTTAAGGGTAATGATTACATAGATTACAGTTACTCTGTTACCTTGATTGCATTCTGCCTACAATGTATTTTGTATACACTATTATTTACATATATTCCAACAGTTATCATGTTTGTATGTGTATTCTATAGCATTTTCTTCATGATATGTGAAATAATCAATTAAAAAGTAGAGTTTCAAATGTGAAATGATCCAATGGCTACTTAGATATTTAGATTATTTTGGCTAGTGTAGCCAAATTAGAGGAAGGCTTGTGGGATCAGTGAATAGTTTTTTAAATATAGATTCTTTGATTAATTCTTATTCCATTTACTCGAACCAGGCTATTGTTAGAATATTCCCCTCACTGCTGAAAGGTGCGGGGAAGCAGTTTCAAATGTTGTTGGAGCATACAAGTCCTATAAATGACAAGCTGTTTGAGATAATAGCAATGGCAGGTCCTAACATTTCTTTAAATCTGAGGTAGCTTATGGTACTTACCATGTGTTTTCTATTATGTTTAAATACTTTAAACTCTGCTTCTAACAGAATTATGCATCATAAAGTCAGCCTGAAAAAAGTCACTCTCTGATCCTTACGATTAAAATTTTTTTTTGTACAAAACATTAATCGTAAAATATTGTCAAAAGGTTATTTTCTGATAATTATTGATAGAGGGGCATGTGCTCTTAAATAGATTGCAATGTAATTAGGAAAAGAAATTCCTTATGAATACTCATCATTGCCCCTACTATTAATTATATAATTAAGGGCTCTCTAATTGTACCCTCTAATTAATACTACTTGCATCACCCCTAATTCAATGCATTCTACTTTGCATTTATGATAATTGTGAATCCACCAATACTTGATAAGAATCTTTAAGTTAAAATATTTTTCTCTTCATTTATACATTTTTCTTAATATTTGAAATGTTCAAATGGATGACTCTTTGTGGGATAGAGGGAGATAAGTATCTCTATATTGGAAAAAACCTAAGTCCCTCATAAGAACAAAGATAAGGTTTGAAATGAGTTTATAAGAAGCGACACCCTTCACTTTACAAGCTAGTTCGGTAAAGACGAGCTAGGCCCAATATAAAAATCTAATAGGGTATCCGGTTATTGATCGGACCACACCATTTTTTCCAACACCCCAAGCCCTATAGTTAAAAGTGTGAAGGGGGCGTATTGGGAAAAAACTTGATGAGGGACTTAGGTTTTTCCCACACCTTATAAGCCGGTTTTATGATGATGAGTTAGACCCAATATAAAACCTACTACTCTTAGTTGTATAGAAACAAAAATATGAAATTAGCTACTTATTAGGAAGAGATTGCTCGATCACTCAAATTAAATACAGTAAGATGTGCTCTACTTGAGAGACACATTACAAACATAACTTATCCCATTGAAAATAGGTCTTTTTTTTAAGGTAATGCTGATTTTAGGGCTTTACCAAGTTATATTTTAGCTTTTCGATGGAGAAAGTTTCGCTTTGAATTAACCCTTTCATTATTGTAAAGTAATATTTGCTTACCATTTTAATTTACTCTTTATTTTTTCTTTTCAGTGGTATTTATCCATTTCTTGTGAGAATGTGCTTATGTGGAACACGCAGACAAGCCAAATTTGCGGTCTCTACTATTGTTTCCTCGAGTTTTGAACCTTCAGTTGTCTCAAAATTATTTGAGGTACACATTTTCGGGTGGATACCATTTGAAGCATTATAACATGTCTTTTAGTGGAAGAAAACATCTATTATGTTGCATGCCCAATCAAAATAACATTTTTAATCTCCTTTTTATTGACTTAATAAGCAGATATTGATTGCTTTAGCTATCATCAAATAATGTTATAACCTGTATTGTAGAGAAAGACCTATGCTCACTAATCTTTCACTAATTTGTTTTTGAAATCTTGAAATGATGAACCCAATAAAGATGAAGGAATTGGAAGTTGAAGTTTTATGCTTTAATTTTAAGAGTGTAAAGAATAAAGACTTTGAATTATGGTTATGGTTATGGTTTGAAGTTATTGATGGTTAAAAGTTGTTAAATAAAGCCTTATACTAATTCATTCAAGACTCAAATCCTTGACAAGAATTGATACAAAATAATGATAGGAACCAAGTATTGGACATTCCATCTTAATTGAAGTATTTGGACGGAATTCATTGCAGTCTCTAGCATCGTTATTGTCTTGTGTGTGAGGAATGGATTTGGTCCAATATTTCCTAGAGGTATGGTCTAAGAAGTGTGCTTATAAAGCTTGGGCAGTTCACACCTTACAAACCGGTTTTATTAGGTTGAGTTAGAGCCTATCCAATTTCTAATATTAAGAAATATGATGAATTCTTTGCAACAAGATATGACCCATATCCCCCACTTAGGGGCCATGTAAGAAAGGTGTATCTTTATCTTTAGATTGGTATCATGCATATAGTAATTAGGAGATTGTATCTTTCTATTATATTGAGTGTTGTTATATATTGTATTGAATCTATCTTGTATTTTATCTTTAATTTAACGGAGTCAACTATGTGCATCTTTTTAGCACATGGTTCCCGTTTCTCTTGACTAGTCCACATGGTAATGATGATATCTTGCGAAATTGCCTTATACATCTTGTACATAGACACAATCACTTGATGTTAAGAACTTAGTAATAAATAAAGAGAGTATACTTCTGATTTGGTCCTTGATATATTTCTAAACATAGATTTATCTTCAATAGACTTCTGAATGTTGCTACATCGCCGGTCCTTCCATTTTTTCCGTTAATTTTTAAGTTTGCAGTTTGGTACTTGTATTTTCTTTTTATCATTCTTTGGCAATGTCATGGAGTGGTTAATAATCTTGGTTTTATTGTTGCAAGTTTATTTAATCATCTAGCACATTTATACAAGAAAAACAATTTCTTTCAATTATATTTCATTGTTTAACTAGTGAATGGTAGCCTAGAAGTTTTGGTTTGACTTCGTCGTCTCGTGGTGCAAACCTTAGGCTTATAGTTAAAGAAAAACGTTGTTTTCCTTGCTCTGATGATTTGTAGGGTCTTGCTATGATAGTTATTTTGCACTCCTATTTGCATGTTGGATCAAACAATTGTTAGTGATATTTCATTCATTTATTAGTGCATTTTGGAAACCCTGGGTGCCTTCATTGCACTCATCTTTGGTTGCCCTCTTTGCTTCTATCATGTTCATTGTGTTTAAGGAGTGTATCGAGATCCCACATCAATTAGAGATATGGCGGAGGTAGTTCTTATAAATCTTCCACCACCACCCTTTGGCTAGCTTTCGGGGTCAATTAGTTATGTCTTGTTCAAATTCTAAGATGATATTATAGGATATTTTAGATCTATCAGTAGGCCAGTTCTGTTTGTCCGCACTCCAAGTGCAATTCTTGGTGTGAGGGGGTGTATTGGAAACCCTAGCTGTCTTTATTGGGGCCAACTTTTTGTGTTCATTGCAGTCTTATATCTAATGGATGTGAAGTAATATGCTGCGATCAAATTCTAAGAGGTTATTAGAGGGGTGTATTGGAAACCCTATTGGAAACCCTACATGTCTTTATTGCGGCCATCTTGAACTGTCATCATTGCAGCCTTAGATCTGATGAGTTTGAAGGGATGTGCTGAGATCGCACATCAATTAGATATATGGTTGAAGTAGTCCTTAATAGGCTTGGAAGGTTTTCACATGATGTGCTAGCTTTTGGAGTTGAATTTGGCCTAGTTCTAATTTTAAGTTTGTTTATAGCTAATTTTGGGCATTCTATTTATGTTAGATGAGTTGCTTGCTTATAATGACAGCTGATTATTTTTCTGTTGTTTTGTGTTTCCCAGAGACTAATTTATTCTTTGAATAGCCAATGGAATGTCCCAATGATTATGCAAAATCTGGGATACACTGCACAATGCTCTGTTTCAGCTTTTGAAACTCAAGTAGAAGAGATCGCATCATTTATATGCCAGAAGTGTATTCAAGTAATTGAATTTAACCATAAATAGTGTGCTATCTAAATTTATTTGTAAAATAATGTTGATGTTCGGCATAAGTTTTTCAGCTGCTTGTATTGTTCATGGAATAAGTTACATGTTTGACCAGATGGAGTCCTTGGATGACGATGGTTTGACATCCTTGGATGACGATGGTTTGACATCCTTGGATGGTCCCTCTCAGTGCAGCAAATCTTTTCAATTGAAGGTTAGTAGAAATCTCATAGAGCATTTGGATTCAGTGTGGTTATAGCTTGTTTGACACAAATTTATTGTTTAAATTGCCAGTGGAATGTCCCAACAATTTTGCAATCTCTGGGATGCATCGCACAATGCTCTGTTTCAGATCTTGGATCTCAAGCTGAAGAAATCACATCATACATATGTCAGAAGATTATTCAAGTACTTGAATTTAACCATCAATAGTCTCGCCTGTTAAATTTATTTTGCCAGAACAATGTTGATGCTATGTAGATGTTTTTCAGCTGTTTGTATTATTCACAGAATATGTTTCCTGTTTGATCAGATGGACTGTTTGGACGATGACGATCTGACCTCCTTACATGATACATCTCAGTGCAGCAAATCTTGTAAATTAAAGGTTAGTATGAGGAATCTGATAAAGCATTTGAAATTTTTTCATTTGACTTTAGATCTGGACTTGAAAAAAGGAAAAAAAATACTTTGCTGTTGTATTTCTGTCATCTTGTGCTTTTGTTCATTCTGTGTCTTTACATTGTATTGATTTTTTGTCTTTTAGTATGTTTTGACTTGAAAAATGGAACTGAAACTGAAGGCAGGAGAAAAAGGAGCAGCAGATACCTAACTTAAAAAGAAAAATAAATACAGATTTGTGAAATTGAAAATCATTATCATGAACAAATATTGTGATATATGCATATTTGACAATAATCTTGGTACTAATGTGTGAACCATAAGTTGCCTGGCTTTGATTGAGATGTTGGACACACTCTCGAGCTTCACATAATGTGCTGTCCAACTCCAGGATTATAGAAGTTAGTTCGCCTATTTGCATCTCAAAATTTTTCTCCCATCTTTTAAAAGAGGATTTTTCAAATATATATACAAAGCTATCAAATTTGAAATCCATAAACTTTAGGGTGTGTTTGTTTCGTGGATACAAATGTTATTCCCGGGAATGAGACATTGAGATTCACATATTCCTTTGTTTGTTTGTTTCAAGTTTTGATAATTTATGTCCGGGTACTTTTTATTCCTAGGAATACGTTTTGTTCATGAATTTCTTCATTTTTATTCCCATGTCAAATGATGGGAATCTTACATTTCCATGGGAATATAAAATAACCAACCATAACTTCCCACGCCCATGTTATTTTTGCACATTTATTTTTTAATTTTTAATTTTTACAATTTAATTAAAATAAAACTTAAAAATATTTCTGGGAACTTTATTCATTAGCCAAACACATTGATGAGAATGAATGAATTTCTTGGCAATAATATTGGTTATAATTTTAATCCATCAAACAAACACACCCTTAGATATTTAATCCTGGAAACTTTGACGACATATTAAAGAATAAAAATTGAAGAATAGAAGTAGAGTAACGAGGATTAACAGTAAAGAAATCTCTCAATTCAGAACATTAGTCCTTATGTATGATCAATTGGATATAGTGGAGGATAATCCTGTAATTTTGGAGCATGCGCGTGGTGTAGGAATACAAGATTCAAAGTGAGGAATGTGTAGTACCAGAGGTAGAGGACCTGATTCAGTTATGATACAAAGAATGGTATATTCTTAAAGAATGTGTTAGTGTATCTGAATGTGTAGTCAGCAAACTGTCGCTATTTTGTTTAGTTAGACAGTTTTCTGTTCAATCTGTTTTGTTGTTGTAGGTGGGTTACGAACACTTACTATAAGGGATGGACACTATTAAATACTTATGCTAATTATAGATTTTTCTAAAAGAAAAAGCTTATGAAAAAAAGGAAGATTGAAAATATTTTACTTGATATGCATTGCATTTCTTTCATAATGGCTTTGTAAATCCTCTGGCATCCTTATTTTGCAGATTTATGCGCTGAAAACACTAGTAAAGAGCTTTTTGCCTTACCAAGGGAACCACACGAAGCAGAACATCAATGGACTCATGGATATTTTATCAAGAATGCTACGGGAAAGTGATGATTTTGTTGATAGGTATACATGCTTGTGGTATGGCTTTTAATAGTTATTTGTTGTTTTCTAGGTCATATGTTTTAGCACTAGCTGTAGGTACAGTGCTTCTGCCTTACTTCCCCACCATTTGAATAAAAAGTGAAATTCAAGGTTGTCAAAATAGAGATCTTACATAAGATCGGGAGAGAATATCAAGATCGTAAAATATAAAATTGTAGCTAAAATCGGAAGATCCTACCCAATTATTTTTGTAAGATCGAGAGGGGGTAACAAGTTTGTAAAACATAAGAGCGCAACAAAATTCGTATGATCCTACTAAAATGAAAAAATAATAGTATATATTTTAAAGTATTTTTATATGATATATGTAAAGTAGGCTAGTGTATTCGTGAGAAAATGACTATTTCATATTCTTTAGATATGTAAGATTGAGTTTCTATACTTTATTATTACCACATGGAACATTTGTTAGACATTAAGGACATTTGATCGATCACTAAGATTATCATAATTCAAATCCTATACGTGAGACGTTTATTCTCAAAACCCTAAATCTAAAACTTTATAATTTCAAAAGGCACGCATTTGCCCTCGTTGAACCAAAATTGTTGTGCCTATGCATCTTGTCATCATTCTCACCTTTTAATGATAGTGGCCGTAAAACGGCTAATCATAGTCGAAAAGTGTTTAGCCATTGCTTTGATTCATATTGATCTTTAGGGACTTCCATCAGTTTCTAATATTTCAAGTGTAAAATAGTTTGTTTCTTCTATTGATAGTTGTACTTGGGTAATTTGGCTTTATTTGATGAAAAGGTAGTCAGAAGTACTTGAACCATTTAATTCAATTTATCATATGCTAAAAATTCAATTCAGGGAAGGCATTAAAAGGGTGTTTTAACAATGGAAAGGGAATATGAAGTCTGACGATAATAGACCATGTGGTTCAAATAATGTTCCAATTGCTGATCTTTACTCCCGTCTTGCAATTGAGGGAGCAGGCAAATCGACTATTTGAAATCAAATTAAAAGGGAAAACCTATAGAAATAATACAAAATTTAGAGACAATGATCGGAGTGGCAAAGCTTGGCTAATACCAAAAGCCTAAGCCTTAGCACCATTAACTAGGTTAATGCAGTGAGGTGTTTTAAGAGGTGATGAGTTAGAGAATGAGATAGCCTTGGTACCTAAATTTATAATCCGAGATTCCGCAAAGCGAGATAGGCAAATAGTAGGATTACAAAAATGAGCCAATCTAGCGGAACCAGTAAACCAAAAACTAAAAATTGGCTCAAAGCGCTGTAAAAATGATCAAACTTAATCAAGGGAACCTAAAAAATAGGACCCACAATCTTAGAGTCCAAATCAAACCAATAGGGTTTAACAAGCACTGACAAGTGACAATGTAACAAATGAATGGATGGAGGTCTGTGCACGTCTATAATGTGCAACAATTCAAGCTGAAATGTGTGGTAGACGATGAGCAGAACGCTCTTTAGTCCTGAGACCCATGATCAAATAGTAAGTGCACTAGAACCAGTAATCTCTGATAAGGCGGAAGGGACCAGTTTGGTGGCAGTCTGATGACGAAAGGGTGGTGTGTGGATACCATGTGCCAGTAAAGCAATTGGACAAAAACTACAAATGAAGGAGATTTCGGAGGTGGTATTTGAGTGGTGGTTCAATAGGCGTTCTTTGGACCTAACAATAGTCTCCCCTTTGACGATCAGCTACAAAACTGAAATTAGGGTTAGCATTTAGGCAGCAGCAGTTGAAACCAGAGAAATTGAACCAGGTGCTCCCAATTTGTCTTATTTAAACATATTTCTATGCAACATTAAAGCTTTATTCAAATATTCATTCTGTGAGAATCTTGATATATGTTCAAGAGACACTAAAGGATGGAAATTGGGGCCAAGCTATGGATGAGAAATTGAAAGCACTTGAAGTGGATGAAACTTGGGAGATTGTTAAGAGTGCAAATAGCAAGAAACTCGCTGGTTGCATGTCAAACTATAAGGTCAAGGACAAATCAGAATCAGATGACACTCTTAGACTGGTGGCAAAAGAATACATTTAGACCTATAGCGTTGATTATGAGGAGACTTTTACTCCAGTGACAAAGATGAACATTGTTTATTTAGACCTATAGTATTGTACTCTTACTTGCTGCCCACTCTAGGTGGTAACTTCACCAGTTTGATGTAGAAAATTGTTTATTTATTGCATGGAGAATTAGATGAGGTGAAGAACCTTTAGAAACTCTAGCATTTTTTAGGAATTGAAGTGACCTACTCTAAGTAAGGCATTTTCATTTCTCAAAGGAAGCATGTACAGGCAGTGTGAGCCACTTTGCATAATCCAAGGGTGAGTGTGAAGCAGACACTTGCACATTGTAGATCATCCTTTTTCAATTTTTATGAACTTTGTTTTGTGTTTACTGTGTGCAGTGTAAACGACAAGGCTCATATCAGATTAGCTGCTGCAACAGCAGTTCTTCGTCTTGCTAAGAAGTGGGATTTACATATCACTCCAGAAGTTTTTCGCTTCACTATTTTGATTGCAAAGGTATTTATATTACTGTCTCCATTTGAAATAATTTGGCTGATAGGGAAAGTAGATTTACTCAGCATTTTGTCATAGTTTCCCATTTGTATAGGTAGAATATTGAAAAAGCCCAAATAACAAATGTTAAACTTGAAAGCTAAGAAAACATTATCCGAATATTGTTTCTGAACTGTTTTTCATGTATAGTGGCATTTACATCTATAGACTTTATTCATTGGAATAGGGTTCTCCACTAGTCACTTAGAGTTAAAACTATCCCACTTATATTCAGATAAGGCTTGCTCACCCGCCCAAATGCAGCAATTGAAAACCAAGCTCAATGTCTGTGTTAAAGGCATAAAACTAGCTAGATCCCTCCTTGAGTTTGCGGGGGAGTATTAGTGTAAAATTTCCGCATTCAATTTACTATAATTGAAACTTGATAAGTTAGTTCAAATGGCTGCTGTTATTATAGTTGCTTAGTCAGTTACTGTCCAGAAATTTGTTAGAATAACAAAAATGTAAAATGTTTAAATTCTTTTTGTAGTCGAACCTGTTATACTGAAACCATTCTTAATAAGGTTCAGATTCAATAAATGACAAACATATGAAGAACAGACATGGGACAAGTAGATGGCACACCATGTGAAAATGGTGCGTTAAAAATTTAAGATTTGATATTACTAATGCAAAACATAAAAATAAGAATACAAGTCTTAAATGAGAAGAACTAATCAATTTGTTGACGTTGGTATGTGACAGAGATAATTTTTCTTATTATTGATTAGAGCAGCCTGTGCTCTTAAATAGAATACAATATATTTAGGAAAGGAAATTCCTAATAAATACTTATCATTTCCCTCAATCAATTCTATAAGTAAGGACCAATAATTTCTGTAAATACATACACAGCTAATCAAATCCTATTTATGGGATTTTAATCCTATTTAACTATAAAATATACCACTAATTAACACATGTACAGCTCGTTCTGACACTCCCCCTCAAGTTGGAGAGTGGATGTTACTCATTCCCAACTTGCCGATAATAGATTGCAATGTAGAACCACTTAATCCTTTTGTAAGAACATCTGCCAGCTGATTTCCAGTTGATACAAATGGTATACATATTGTCCCACTATCCAATTTTTCCTTGATGAAATGTCTGTCTACTTCGACATGCTTCGTTCTATCATGTTGCACTGGATTATGTGCAATGTTTATTGCTGACTTGTTGTCACAATATAGTTTCATGGGTCCATTCCATTCAATCTTTAGGTCTTGTAGAATTATTTTCAGCCATAGGAGTTCACAAATACCTAAAGCCATAGCCCGAAATTCTGCTTCTGCACTTGACCTCGCAACAACGTTTTGTTTTTTGCTCCTCCAAGTCACCAAGTTTCCTCCAAGAAAAGTACAATATCCGGATGTGGATCTTCTGTCATCTACTGATCCAGCATAATCAGCATCTGTATAGGCTTCCAAAGTAATTCCTTGACCCTTTGTAAATAGAATTCCTTTTCCAGGAGTGCCCTTCAAGTATTGCAAAATTCGGTAAACAGCTCTAAGATGATTTTCTTTGGGATTATGCATGAATTGACTCACCACTCCCACTGCATAAGCTATGTCTGGCCTAGTGTGAGATAAATAGATTAACTTTCCAACCAACTTTTGATAGGATTCTCTGTCCACAGTTGCATCTTCAACAAATTCACTAAGTCTGTGATTTTGTTCAATTGGAGTTTCTACTGGTTTGCATCCCAATTTACCAGTTTCAGATAATAAATCCAGCACATACTTCTGTTGAGAGATGAAAATACCGTGACAAGAGTGTGCCACTTCAAGGCCCAAAAAATATTTTAATCTGCCCAACTCTTTTACTTCAAACTCTTTTAGCAAACACACTTTTAGGCTATCCATTTCTGCTTGATGATTTCCTGTTACAATTATATCATCCACATAAACAATTAGTGCAGTAACTCCCCCTAAGGCTGAATGCTTAGTAAACAAAGTGTGATCTCCCTGACTTTGTTTATATCCCATATCTTTCATCACAGTGGTAAACCTGCCAAACCAGGCCCTAGGGGACTGTTTCAGTCCATAAAGGGCCTTCCTTAGCTTACAAACTTTGTCTTTCTCAAAGTTAAACCCAGGTGGGACTTCCATGTAAATTTCCTCTTCAAGGTTGCCATGTAGGAAAGCATTCTTGACATCGAATTGCTGCAAATTCCATCCATAGTTAGCTGCTAGAGATAACAAAATTCTGACAGTGCTCATTTTTGCGACAGGAGAGAAAGTCTCATGATAGTCAATCCCATATGTTTGTGTGTACCCCTTAGCTACTAGTCTTGCTTTATACCTTTCTAGTGTTCCATCGGACTTGTATTTAAGGGTGAATACCCATTTACAGCCAACAAGTTTTTTGTCATTAGGAAGCTCTACTAACTTCCAAGTTCCATTTTTCTCAAGTGCATCCATTTCAACTTTCATAGCTTCTCTCCACTCTTTGCTATCTAGTGCTTCGGTAACATTTTTTGGGATAGCGGTAGTGTTTAAATGAGCAAGAAAACTTCTATGATTGTTGGACAAATTATCATAGGATATAAAGTGAGACATTGGATACCTTGGCCTTTTTGTACATGCTCTAACATCCTTCCTTATTGCAATTGGAAGATCTCTAGCATCCATGGATATATTCTGCTCCTCTAAATCAGTCCCAACAACTTCAGTTTCAGGGGGCACAATTTGCTCCTCTAAAACAGTCTCATTGATTACAGTTTCAAGAATTGGGTCAGATTCTGGGACTTGCACAGGTTGGATAATAGGTGCTGCCCTTCTTGTGTAAACTTGTAGTGGACGAGTAGCATTAGAAGTCTGTAATGAAGTGGTTATAGGACTTGACTCGGGAGTCTTGGGCATAAAAGAAAGGTCTTTGAACAAATCATCCTTATCTTCGATGCATTCCTTCTCCCCCTGAAGATAAGGTTTGGAAAAAAAGGATTCGGTTTCGACAAAAGTGACATCAATAGACACAAAATTCTTTTTTGTTGTAGGTTGATAACACTTGTAACCTTTTTGGGTAGGCGAGTAACCAAGAAATATGCATTTAATAGCTCGGGGATCAAGTTTTCCTCGATGTGGAGAATGAACATGGACAAATGACACACACCCAAAGATCCTAGGAACTAGGTGGTTTGAAGTTTTGAAATTTGGGTAGAATTTGGAGAGGAGCTGAATGGGGCTGTTATTCTGAAGAATTTGAGAGGGTAAGCGATTAATCAAGTAGGCTGCAGTAAGAGCAGCCTCCCCCCAATATTGTTTTGGAACATTTGTGTGGAATAAAGATGCTCGGGTAACATTGAGAATATGCCCAATTTTTCTTTCAGCCATCCCATTTTGTTGTGGGGTGTGGACACATGATGATTCATGAATAATACCATGTTCAGTGAAAAAGGAAGACAATGTTTGATTAAAATAATCTTTGGCATTGTCAGAACGAAACCGTTTAATGGTAGTTTCAAATTGGGTTTTTATCATTTGGAAAAACAATTTAAATATTTGAGTGACTTCACTTTTTTGTTTTAAGAGATACATCCATGACACTCTAGTACAATCATCAATAAAAATGACAAACCAACGGGCCCCCGATATATTTGGGATATTGGATGGCCCCCAAACATCACTATGGATTAAGGAAAAAGGAGTAGACATTCTTTTATTATTATTAGGAAAGCTGACACGTTTGTGTTTAGCAAGTTCACAATCATCACAGTGAAAATTTTCTAAGTTTATACCTTGAAACAAGGTGGGAAACATATTTTTGAGAGTGCTAAATGAAGGATGACCCAACCGGAAGTGACGCAACCAGATTTCTTTATTGAGGGAAGGAATAGATTCTGACAACAAAGACAGTGGAAGTTGACTCTTAATGCTACTTGTCTCACGCGCTTCCATAAGAAGGTAGAGCCCATTGTCCTCTCTAGCAAGTCCAATCATCTTCCCCGTTTCCTGATCCTGAAATTTGCAAAGTGTAGGAGTGAATGTTACCAAGCATTGTAAATCTGTTGTAAGTTTGTGAATAGATAACAGTTTGGCAGATAATTTGGGCACATGCAAGACATCTCTCAACATTAAATTTTGACTTAGTGGAATATCTCCCTTTCCTGCAACAGTAATAAAAGTGCCATCTGCAGTGACAATCTTTTTATTACTTGGACACGGTGTATAAGAGATAAACTCTGTAGAGGAATGGGTCATGTGATTCGTAGCCCCAGAATCAACAATCCATGTCCCTTTTCCTGTAGATTGTAAAACACTAAGAGCATAGGGATGAGAACTACCTGGAAGAACTACCTGTGTTTGTGGGTTTGACTAAAGAGTCTAGTAGTTCCCTTAGTCTTGTAATTTCTTCTGAATTGAAATCAGCAGTAGGTTTGGAATGACTTTCCTTGACAACACTTGATTGGACCAAGTGGACATGTGCTGGTCCTCCTCGTTGAATCCAGCATCTGTCTTCGGTGTGCCTTGGCTTCTTGCAGAAGGTACACCATAGAGAATCCTTGTTATCCCTTCTTTCAATCTCCATTTTGGGAGCTCCTCCGGTTTGCCCGTTCTTCCATTGGTCAATGTTCTTCTCTCGACTTTGTGCTACTAAGGCTGAACTTTCAGTTGATTGAGGCTCCATCATCACTCCTCTTCGTGATTCTTCTGTTCGAAAGGCAGCCATGGTTTCATTTAGTGAGGGTAACTCTTTTCCGAGTACTTGAATCCTTATTGGATCAAACTCATTGTTCAGACCGGTTAAGAACTTATAGATTCTATCCTTCTCCTTATAATTTTTTAGTAAAGTAGCATCTTCAGTGCATTTTGCTTCAAAATGTTCATAGTGATCCAACTCCAACCATAGATTTTGTAGAGTTTGGGCATACTCACTAATGGACTGATCTCCTTGCTTGGTAGTTGCAATCTTCATCTTAATTTCGTAAATTTGTGCAGCATCACCAACCTTGGAATAGTTTTCTTTACAGCTGTCCCACACCTCTTTGGCAGTCTTCATGAATATGCATGCATCACTAATCTCAGGCACCATGGAATTCCACAGCCATGATATTACAACCGCATCTTCTTCATCCCATGCAGCAAATTTCCCGTCTGTAGCTTTTGGAGTATCCTTTCCAGTAAGATGATTCAATTTGCCCTTCCCCTTTAAAAAGGTTTGGACAAAATGAGACCATTTGAGGTAGTTTTTACCATTGAGACGAAGGCTAGGTTGAACATTTTTCAGCTCAACAGAGCCGGTGTTTGGGGCAGGGGTATTAACTGGTTCAGACATTCTGAATTTTGTTGGGAAAAACGGCAAGATAGACCGTAAAATAAAATCGGCAATGCAGGCCGCACAGCGGAAACAATGGCAATGCAGGCCACAATTTTTAACAGGCTCCTATGGATTTTGGAGCTCTGATGCCATGACAGAGATAATTTTTCTTATTATTGATTAGAGCAGCCTGTGCTCTTAAATAGAATACAATATATTTAGGAAAGGAAATTCCTAATAAATACTTATCATTTCCCTCAATCAATTCTATAAGTAAGGACCAATAATTTCTGTAAATACATACACAGCTAATCAAATCCTATTTATGGGATTTTAATCCTATTTAACTATAAAATATACTGTCAGAACGAGCTGTACATGTGTTAATTAGTGGTATATTTTATAGTTAAATAGGATTAAAATCCCATAAATAGGATTTGATTAGCTGTGTATGTATTTACAGAAATTATTGGTCCTTACTTATAGAATTGATTGAGGGAAATGATAAGTATTTATTAGGAATTTCCTTTCCTAAATATATTGTATTCTATTTAAGAGCACAGGCTGCTCTAATCAATAATAAGAAAAATTATCTCTGTCATGGCATCAGAGCTCCAAAATCCATAGGAGCCTGTTAAAAATTGTGGCCTGCATTGCCATTGTTTCCGCTGTGCGGCCTGCATTGCCGATTTTATTTTACGGTCTATCTTGCCGTTTTTCCCAACAAAATTCAGAATGTCTGAACCAGTTAATACCCCTGCCCCAAACACCGGCTCTGTTGAGCTGAAAAATGTTCAACCTAGCCTTCGTCTCAATGGTAAAAACTACCTCAAATGGTCTCATTTTGTCCAAACCTTTTTAAAGGGGAAGGGCAAATTGAATCATCTTACTGGAAAGGATACTCCAAAAGCTACAGACGGGAAATTTGCTGCATGGGATGAAGAAGATGCGGTTGTAATATCATGGCTGTGGAATTCCATGGTGCCTGAGATTAGTGATGCATGCATATTCATGAAGACTGCCAAAGAGGTGTGGGACAGCTGTAAAGAAAACTATTCCAAGGTTGGTGATGCTGCACAAATTTACGAAATTAAGATGAAGATTGCAACTACCAAGCAAGGAGATCAGTCCATTAGTGAGTATGCCCAAACTCTACAAAATCTATGGTTGGAGTTGGATCACTATGAACATTTTGAAGCAAAATGCACTGAAGATGCTACTTTACTAAAAAATTATAAGGAGAAGGATAGAATCTATAAGTTCTTAACCGGTCTGAACAATGAGTTTGATCCAATAAGGATTCAAGTACTCGGAAAAGAGTTACCCTCACTAAATGAAACCATGGCTGCCTTTCGAACAGAAGAATCACGAAGAGGAGTGATGATGGAGCCTCAATCAACTGAAAGTTCAGCCTTAGTAGCACAAAGTCGAGAGAAGAACATTGACCAATGGAAGAACGGGCAAACCGGAGGAGCTCCCAAAATGGAGATTGAAAGAAGGGATAACAAGGATTCTCTATGGTGTACCTTCTGCAAGAAGCCAAGGCACACCGAAGACAGATGCTGGAAACTTCATGGAAAACCGCCAAATCAGAACCGAAATTGGAACACCAAAGGCATTCAACGAGGAGGACCAGCACATGTCCACTTGGTCCAATCAAGTGTTGTCAAGGAAAGTCATTCCAAACCTACTGCTGATTTCAATTCAGAAGAAATTACAAGACTAAGGGAACTACTAGACTCTTTAGTCAAACCCACAAACACAGGTAGTTCTTCCATGGCATTATCAGGTAGTTCTCATCCCTATGCTCTTAGTGTTTTACAATCTACAGGAAAAGGGACATGGATTGTTGATTCTGGGGCTACGAATCACATGACCCATTCCTCTACAGAGTTTATCTCTTATACACCGTGTCCAAGTAATAAAAAGATTGTCACTGCAGATGGCACTTTTATTACTGTTGCAGGAAAGGGAGATATTCCACTAAGTCAAAATTTAATGTTGAGAGATGTCTTGCATGTGCCCAAATTATCTGCCAAACTGTTATCTATTCACAAACTTACAACAGATTTACAATGCTTGGTAACATTCACTCCTACACTTTGCAAATTTCAGGATCAGGAAACGGGGAAGATGATTGGACTTGCTAGAGAGGACAATGGGCTCTACCTTCTTATGGAAGCGCGTGAGACAAGTAGCATTAAGAGTCAACTTCCACTGTCTTTGTTGTCAGAATCTATTCCTTCCCTCAATAAAGAAATCTGGTTGCGTCACTTCCGGTTGGGTCATCCTTCATTTAGCACTCTCAAAAATATGTTTCCCACCTTGTTTCAAGGTATAAACTTAGAAAATTTTCACTGTGATGATTGTGAACTTGCTAAACACAAACGTGTCAGCTTTCCTAATAATAATAAAAGAATGTCTACTCCTTTTTCCTTAATCCATAGTGATGTTTGGGGGCCATCCAATATCCCAAATATATCGGGGGCCCGTTGGTTTGTCATTTTTATTGATGATTGTACTAGAGTGTCATGGATGTATCTCTTAAAACAAAAAAGTGAAGTCACTCAAATATTTAAATTGTTTTTCCAAATGATAAAAACCCAATTTGAAACTACCATTAAACGGTTTCGTTCTGACAATGCCAAAGATTATTTTAATCAAACATTGTCTTCCTTTTTCACTGAACATGGTATTATTCATGAATCATCATGTGTCCACACCCCACAACAAAATGGGATGGCTGAAAGAAAAATTGGGCATATTCTCAATGTTACCCGAGCATCTTTATTCCACACAAATGTTCCAAAACAATATTGGGGGGAGGCTGCTCTTACTGCAGCCTACTTGATTAATCGCTTACCCTCTCAAATTCTTCAGAATAACAGCCCCATTCAGCTCCTCTCCAAATTCTACCCAAATTTCAAAACTTCAAACCACCTAGTTCCTAGGATCTTTGGGTGTGTGTCATTTGTCCATGTTCATTCTCCACATCGAGGAAAACTTGATCCCCGAGCTATTAAATGCATATTTCTTGGTTACTCGCCTACCCAAAAAGGTTACAAGTGTTATCAACCTACAACAAAAAAGAATTTTGTGTCTATTGATGTCACTTTTGTCGAAACCGAATCCTTTTTTTCCAAACCTTATCTTCAGGGGGAGAAGGAATGCATCGAAGATAAGGATGATTTGTTCAAAGACCTTTCTTTTATGCCCAAGACTCCCGAGTCAAGTCCTATAACCACTTCATTACAGACTTCTAATGCTACTCGTCCACTACAAGTTTACACAAGAAGGGCAGCACCTATTATCCAACCTGTGCAAGTCCCAGAATCTGACCCAATTCTTGAAACTGTAATCAATGAGACTGTTTTAGAGGAGCAAATTGTGCCCCCTGAAACTGAAGTTGTTGGGACTGATTTAGAGGAGCAGAATATATCCATGGATGCTAGAGATCTTCCAATTGCAATAAGGAAGGATGTTAGAGCATGTACAAAAAGGCCAAGGTATCCAATGTCTCACTTTATATCCTATGATAATTTGTCCAACAATCATAGAAGTTTTCTTGCTCATTTAAACACTACCGCTATCCCAAAAAATGTTACCGAAGCACTAGATAGCAAAGAGTGGAGAGAAGCTATGAAAGTTGAAATGGATGCACTTGAGAAAAATGGAACTTGGAAGTTAGTAGAGCTTCCTAATGACAAAAAACTTGTTGGCTGTAAATGGGTATTCACCCTTAAATACAAGTCCGATGGAACACTAGAAAGGTATAAAGCAAGACTAGTAGCTAAGGGGTACACACAAACATATGTGATTGACTATCATGAGACTTTCTCTCCTGTCGCAAAAATGAGCACTGTCAGAATTTTGTTATCTCTAGCAGCTAACTATGGATGGAATTTGCAGCAATTCGATGTCAAGAATGCTTTCCTACATGGCAACCTTGAAGAGGAAATTTACATGGAAGTCCCACCTGGGTTTAACTTTGAGAAAGACAAAGTTTGTAAGCTAAGGAAGGCCCTTTATGGACTGAAACAGTCCCCTAGGGCCTGGTTTGGCAGGTTTACCACTGTGATGAAAGATATGGGATATAAACAAAGTCAGGGAGATCACACTTTGTTTACTAAGCATTCAGCCTTAGGGGGAGTTACTGCACTAATTGTTTATGTGGATGATATAATTGTAACAGGAAATCATCAAGCAGAAATGGATAGCCTAAAAGTGTGTTTGCTAAAAGAGTTTGAAGTAAAAGAGTTGGGCAGATTAAAATATTTTTTGGGCCTTGAAGTGGCACACTCTTGTCACGGTATTTTCATCTCTCAACAGAAGTATGTGCTGGATTTATTATCTGAAACTGGTAAATTGGGATGCAAACCAGTAGAAACTCCAATTGAACAAAATCACAGACTTAGTGAATTTGTTGAAGATGCAACTGTGGACAGAGAATCCTATCAAAAGTTGGTTGGAAAGTTAATCTATTTATCTCACACTAGGCCAGACATAGCTTATGCAGTGGGAGTGGTGAGTCAATTCATGCATAATCCCAAAGAAAATCATCTTAGAGCTGTTTACCGAATTTTGCAATACTTGAAGGGCACTCCTGGAAAAGGAATTCTATTTACAAAGGGTCAAGGAATTACTTTGGAAGCCTATACAGATGCTGATTATGCTGGATCAGTAGATGACAGAAGATCCACATCCGGATATTGTACTTTTCTTGGAGGAAACTTGGTGACTTGGAGGAGCAAAAAACAAAACGTTGTTGCGAGGTCAAGTGCAGAAGCAGAATTTCGGGCTATGGCTTTAGGTATTTGTGAACTCCTATGGCTGAAAATAATTCTACAAGACCTAAAGATTGAATGGAATGGACCCATGAAACTATATTGTGACAACAAGTCAGCAATAAACATTGCACATAATCCAGTGCAACATGATAGAACGAAGCATGTCGAAGTAGACAGACATTTCATCAAGGAAAAATTGGATAGTGGGACAATATGTATACCATTTGTATCAACTGGAAATCAGCTGGCAGATGTTCTTACAAAAGGATTAAGTGGTTCTACATTGCAATCTATTATCGGCAAGTTGGGAATGAGTAACATCCACTCTCCAACTTGAGGGGGAGTGTCAGAACGAGCTGTACATGTGTTAATTAGTGGTATATTTTATAGTTAAATAGGATTAAAATCCCATAAATAGGATTTGATTAGCTGTGTATGTATTTACAGAAATTATTGGTCCTTACTTATAGAATTGATTGAGGGAAATGATAAGTATTTATTAGGAATTTCCTTTCCTAAATATATTGTATTCTATTTAAGAGCACAGGCTGCTCTAATCAATAATAAGAAAAATTATCTCTGTTGAATCATTCTAGACTTACTAAAATGCTAATATTTACTTAATTATATTGTAGTATTCATATCTATAGAAAAAAAAGTTCAACAGATAAAAGTAAAATTATCATAAAATACTAAGCATCTAACACATGGATACATGTTTGTCAGATCATAAAATACTAAGCATCTAACACATGAATACATGTTTGTCAATGGTACAGCGTATGGCAACTAATGTTTTGAAGTTGTTGTGCTTCCTTAAAATTGTTGTAAATACTAGTATTTATGATTCTTAGTGATAATTGTAGTTGGCCCATTAGGTTTGGAATAGTCTATTTAAACAAGTTAGTGCATGTTCTTTATTCATAACTTTGAAATATATCAAACATATTTTCTATAAAAATATTTCGTTCTCTAGAATAATTGAAAAAATATTCATCAGAAGGAATTAGGTGTTTTTAGTTCTACGTTAAGCCAGAGTTATTACTTCTTATGGGTTTTATGTAAACAATAAAATGCTTACTGATTCTCCTTTGTCTCACCATTATATTATTCATTTTTAGTTTTTGATGCACCTCTTTTTGTATCGCAGGATTCCTCTTCTTTTGTTCGGACCAAATTTCTCAATAAAGCTCAGAAGTTGTTAAAGGAGCATAAACTACCTATCAGATTTGCATGTGCTTTTGCATTGGCAGTGACTGAAAGCATTGACGATCTGAGGTTTCAAGTATGTTTGTCTTTTATGCATGTGATTCTTATTATTTGTAATCATATTAATCCGTCTTACTTTTTCTCACGAACTAACTGTCCCAAAAGTTTAAGTTGGTAAGAAAAGAAACATGAGTGACTTTTACATTATGTCTCGAACACATCTCCTCATTTAAAAGTCCTTCGGGCCTAAATTTTGTGTAAAGCATTAACCTTCAATAGTCAATACCTTAGACTAAAACTCTAAATCATTTGGTTATAAAGGCTTTGATACCCTGTCATGAACCAACTATCCCAAATATTTAGCTTTTATGGTGAAGGACATGTGAAAGCTTTCATATTAGCATTACAAATGTTTAGTCCTTTAAAAAAATAGTGTTTAGTCTCCACAAAACAATGACAACAACAACCAAACCTTATTCTACTATGTGAAATCGACTATATGGATCAAAACAAACTACATCGTAATGTTCTATCAAAAACCATGTTTTTATTCAACTTATTAATTTTGAGATCCTTCTTAATAGTTTATCAAAAACCTTAGTTTATTATATATATAGTTTTTCTAGGTCTTCCTTGACCTCTAGCGGTTTGATTCCAGAATTCACACTTCTCTCTACATTGCAAAACCACCCAAGCCTAGTTTCCATCAATTTTTTTACTATAGGTAATACTCAAATACTATCTAATATTGTCATTTCTAATCTCTTCTCATCTAACCTTTTACCACTGATCCAACACAACATTCATCTCTGCTCAATTTAGTTTATTTCTTTTGTTGGTTCTTTACAGCCCAAAGTTTTGTACCGTACTTGAGGTTCTCCTCCATTTCAATTCAACCACCAAACATGAATTTGATTGTTTATGTCTTCTATTTCTCCATCATTTTGTACTATGGACTCAAGATCTTTAAATTGTGAATTTGTGGTATGATATGATCTCTAACTTTCACTTCTAAGTAAGGAACACTTATCTTTTTGCCAAACTTATATTTCATGTACTTCGTCTTACTTCGACTTAGATGAAAGCCATCTGCTTCTAAAACTCGTCTCCAAGTCCATAGCCTCCACACATTTAATAAAATCAGAGTACTTTGTCCATGTAGATGGACTAACCTTGTTTTTACAAAAGGTATATTAAATCATTAAAACAAACATAAAGTTTTCCTATAAGCGAATAGTGCCAAACATTATAATAATTGATTAAATGACATACTGGCATAGTTACCATATAAATTTTTAATGTATAGATAGAGGAAAAGGAGTTTGCAGAATAATTTATACGTTATCATCTTAGTAGTTATTATTTAGACAAATACTGAACTCAATCCTAATAATTGAATTGGAAAATGGATCGAAATATATACGAAAATACAGAAACCAATCCTATGGGATAATCTATAAGACTATAACATAACATATTTTACAATTTATATGTGATGTGATCAGTTGTTTTAAAGATAATTTACCATTATGTAATCTTTTAAAATATAATATGCTCTATAATTTCTGACACTACAATCAAATAATTGAATAATTCCAAACTGAAAATAAAATGGTAAACTTAGATAATGCAATCTACATCAGATTCTCTACTTTTACCCGAAAATGAGAATAAAAAATCTTGTAAGGTCTAGTGGAGAAAAATTAAAAATAGGGTAAAATGTTAAATTGCAATAATTTGAGATGCAAACTTTTAGAGAATGATAAACTGAACATAGTAGAGAATGAGTTTGTTAGAGTTTGTTATTAACTAACTCATTAAGATGTTAAGAGTTCAATGCTACTCTATATATAGTGTGACTATGATAGTTGTACGAATCACACTAATTTAACTATTGATGCCAGCTCAGCATAACAAACTGAGCTGAGTCATCATAAACTAGTTCCTTTAATATTTTCTTTGCAAACTGAGGTCTCATTTCAACTGCAGTGAAGCTTTGTCAACAACCTTGAGTTGATCTCTAAGATTAGGAAATCTTAGAGCTGAGAGTGGTTTGGTCAGGATGTCTGTATTTTGCAGAGTTGCAGGGATGTGCTGCACACTAAAAGCTCTGTTGAGGACCTTTTCCCTTGGGAAGAAAATATCTAGCTCCATGTGCTTAGTTTTGGCATGTAGAATTGAATTGTGAAAGAGCAACAACACTTAGGTTATCACAGTAGAGAATAGGAGGATGAGTTTTGACTTGTAACTCAGATAGAAGGGATTGTATCCAAAACACTTCAGAAGCAGTGCTGGCCAGACTCCTATATTCAACTTCAGTGTTGGACCTTACTACAAGAGTCTGTTTCTTGGACCACCAAGAATCAAATTAGGGCCAAGATAGACACAAGAGCCTAAAGTATACTTCCTATCATCTGGATCAGACCCTCAATCTGCATCAGTGTAGACAATGATCTAAAATGGAATATCAGGATTAGCTGGAAGGAAATGCAAACCATGATGCAGAGTCCCTCTAAGATATCTCAGAATTCGCTTGACAGCTACCCAATGACTCTGCAGAGGCTGTGACAAAAACTGGCATGCTTTATTTACAAAAACTTATTTCAGGTCTAGTAATAGTGGCATATTGGAGTACCCCAACTACAAACTTGTAATAAGAAGCATCATGTAAATAGTCAGACCCATGCTTGATGAGCTTGAGATTAGACACCATAGGAGTGGGATGGCTCTTAGATTCACTCATGTTAGTTTTGACCAAGAGATCCCTACTGTATTTGGTCTGTGAGAGAAATAGGCCTCCTGAAGAACTTGGGACACTTCAATACCAAGAAAGTAGTTGAGTGAACCAAGTTGTTTGAGAGAAAATTGATTGTGGAGTTGGGAAATGAGACTTTGAATGTGACTTGGAGAATCTCCGGTGACAATAATGTCATCAACATACACAAGCATGAAGATGACGTGAGTAGGCTTCCTTAATGTGAAGAGGGAATGATCACATTTGCTGGTAGTGAAACCAAAACCATGCAGGGCAGCAGTTAATCTCTCAAACCAGGCCCTAGGTGCATGTTTTAGACCATAGAGAGTTTTGTGGAGTTTGCAAACCAAGGAAGAATCAGGTTGACCAAACCTAGGGGGTTGTTGCATATAGACTTCCTCAGCTAGAATGCCATTAAGGAAGACATTATTAACATCCAGTTGTGAGATAGACCACTTCCTTGAAATAGCTAAGGTAAGGACAATCCTAACAGTGACTAGCTTCACTACAGGAGAGAAAGTCTCTTGAAAATCAAAGCCATGAACCTGATGAAAGCCTTTGGCAACAAGCCTGGCTTTGTATTTAAGAATAGAGCCATCAGGATTTTGCTTAATCTTGAAGACCCATTTGCACCTAATGGCTTTCCTATTGGGAGGAAGACTTGTCAAAGTCCATGTTTCATTGTTCAGCAAAGCAGTGTATTCAGCTTTCATAGCATCAGGCCATTGAGGGTGTTTCATTGCCACTTTGTAAGAGGTAGGTTTTAGCTCAGTGAGTAGTAGGGTGGGATGAAGTCTAGGAAGAACAATGCCATCCTTGGCTCGAGTAACCATGGGATGCGTGTTGGCAGGATGAACATGTGGAGTTTGAGCCCTGCTAGAGGATGCTTTAGAACCAGATTCTGCACCACTGGGAGTAGGTGAAGGGAGTGAGAAGCTTGAAGAGTTGTGATCATTGCTGGCCAAAGAGGATGTGTGCAGTGACTGGGAGGAGTCTGTAGCAGTCAAGGAAGCCCCAGCTGTGTCACACACAGTGATTGGTGAACTCAGTGATTGAGAAGTAGGAGAAGGTGCTTGAAAAGAGGTAAGAGTGAAGAGAATATGTATTGTAAATCTGTGAACAGTTCCTTGCTTAGTGAAAAATGGAGTGAGGGGCTGAACTTCCCCTCCTCCATCAGTTTGAACTACTTTAATCTTACAACCAAACTGAGTTTGAGCAAAGGACATGAGATTACTGAATGCCATAGTAACTTCAGACTTGAGTTTTAGAAGAAAAATCCAAGTGAACCTTGTAAATGCATCTACACAGGTGAGAAGACATTTAAAGCCAGAGGATGACAACAAAGGAGTAGGTCTCCACATAAACAAATATTAAATCAAATGGTGCTTTATAGGCAGTAGTAGATGTAGCAAAAGGTAACCTATGCACTTTGACTAAACAACAAGCAGTGCAAAAATCCAGTTTTGATTGATGAGGAATAGGAATATTACATCTGTGAAGGACATTTTTAAGAACCTCACGATGAGGGTGTCCAAGCCTATTGTGCCATCGAGTATACAAAGAGGGAGCTAGAATAGTGACAACTTTATTTAGACAAGAATCACTAGTGAGTGTGTGAACATAAGGTGTACTACTAGATGGAGAGGCAGAGTGGGTAGCCTGTAGAGCACCAAAAGAATAAAGACCATCCTTGTGAAGAGAAACCTGCAACACCACTTCAGAAGTATCCTGTGATTTGACAAGACATATATCAGGATGAAACTCAAAGTAAACCTTATTGTCACGAGCAAATTAACTAACTTAAATCAGATTCTTGGTGATCTTAGGTACTAGTAGCAAATTTTTGAGTGTGAGTGTGACATGTGGTTTGTGTGTGGAGTGAAAGGATGTGCTTCCAATGGAAGTAATTGACAGACCTTGAACATTGCCTAGCGGGGCTTGGTCAGATCCTGTAGTGGAGATGCTGTCCAAGAAATGCTCAGTTGAATTCGTGACATGATGTGTGGCACCTGAATCAAGATACCACACAACAACAATAGAAGAACTTGGAGGTGCTTCTGAACCAGTGAGATAAGCCCGTGGTTGCTTAGGAGAAAACACTGGATATGCAGGGGAAGGATTGGTGGAACTAAAGTTGGTGCACGCCATTGATTAGGATAAAGAGATGGAGAGGTGGAGTTATTCCAAGGAACCACAAAATTAGTTGCAGGTTGATGTGTAAATGCAAGATTACGCCATTAATTAGGGTTTTGCTGTGGAATAGGTAGCATAAAAGCACACCTTAGCATCGTGTCCAAATTTTGAACAAATCTGACACTGAACACGAGATCTACCACCACCACAACCTCCACCATGTGGATGAGAGGAACGACCACCACGTCCATGACGAGAAGAGTCGTAGTGAGGTTGTGAATCAGAATTGGACAGAGACGATGCAAAATCATGTGTGTTTGCAACTGTAGATTGGGGAGACGATGTGAGATTACCTTGCGTTAGGTTAACGGAGAGAGATTTAGTAGACGCAGCACGTGGAGCATGATCTAGACGAGCTTCATGTGAGAGAATTGTTGTCTCAGTAACAACAAGCTCACACGGTTGATCGCGATACTGAATAATGGATGCAAGTGCTTGATACTTCGGTGGTAAGACTTCAACGATTGTCTCCAATTGATCACGGTGTGAAACCGGATCTTCGATTGACTCGAGGATATCACAGATCTGTTGGATGCGACCTAGGTACTGTGCGATGGAACAATCTCCTTTCTCCATGCTACGAAGCTCATAGCGAAGTTGTCTGGATTTGGCATAAATTTGCGTTCTTTGAAATTGATCAAAGACGGACCAAACTTCATGGGCATGAACGCACTTGACGACACGAGGAAGAATTGAATCTGAGAGTGTCGTAAGGAGCCACGTAAACAATAACGAATCCTCTTGCTGCCATTGCAGATATGTTGGATTCTCAGAATCAGCAACGCGATTTTCAGTGGAGAGGAAACGAGGAGGAATTACCGGATTAACAAGATGCCAGTGAAGCTTGTGGATGCAAATGATCCCTTCAACTTGTTACTTCCATGAGAGAAAGTTGTTGTCAAGTTTGATAGTGTTGTGTTGCGCGAACGTCTTGAAGGCATTTTTCAGTGACGACGACGCAGTTTGTGCATATGCGGTAGTACCACTCACCGGAGTTCCAAATTCCGGTGGTGGAGAGTTGGTTGAAGCGGAAGAAGTCATGGCTGTGATGGATCATGTTGATATTTGTAAATATATAAAGTGTTAAGAATATTTGTATATAGAATAGTCCCACATCGGCTATATCATGTAATTAGTTGTAATCTCTCTATATAATAATGTCTCCGTAGTGCTTTTAAAAACACACGGTTTAATCTAAATGTTTCTTACTCTCGTTTATTTCAACATGGTATCTAGAGCCTGTTAAGAGACAATTCTTTCTTCGCCGTGCATTACCCGGTTGACCCACTGTCTTTCGGTGATAATTTTTTTTTTGCAAACTGTGTTATCACTCTGGTTGCCTCTCACTTTTCAAAATTCTTTGGTAACCTCCCTGCCGCCACTCTCGCCGTTACTGTTGTGACAAACTTCAGGTGACGTTCTGGAAAATTGACCCCACCATCCGACTCGCTGCCCTCCGATCCAGCCGTCACACTTTTTCTCGCCGTCAGAAACTCACACCTACGTCCACTCGCGCCTCCGCTGCCCTGCCCGTGTCAGCTCGTCCGGTGGCTGATTCCAACAGTTTATTTTTCGCCTGTCAAGTTGCCTCTCTCCACTCGGTCCAGATCCGGCCTCAGTTTTGCTTTCCGATCGTGTGATATTTTTTTCTCTTCAGACACTCATGGCTACTCCTCAGAAATTTACGCCAAACTACGATGATTTCTTCAGGTGGTATCAGAATTATCAAAACTCAGATTCCAATGCTACAGTAGCACACACTGGTAATTCATCTGTTTGTATCTCACAATCATCTTCTCTTAGACCTTGGGTTCTTGATTCTGGTGCGTCTGGTCATATTATCGGTAATAAAAATCTTTTCTCTTCCCTTTCTACCTCTGGTTTCTTATCTACTATAACTTCTGCCAATGGTTCTCAAACCCAATCCGAAGGGATTGTTAGTGTTCAAATTCTACTTTCTCTCTCTGTTACTTCTGTCCACTATGTTCCTAATTGTCCATTTAATTTACTTTCAGTCAGTCGTTTAACTCGTTCACTTGATTGTAGTGTCACCTTCACTAACAATAATGTTATCCTGCAGGATCGGAGTTCGAGACAGACGATTGGCGTCGGATGTGAGTCTCATGGCCTAAATTACCTCTCAGTGTCATCTCAGACATGCTCAGCCAAAGATTCTCCACGCACTATCCATGCCTAGTTAGGTCATCCCAGTCTTTCCAAATTACATAAGTTGGTGCTAAGTTTATCGAAGGTATCTAATTTACAATGTGAGTCGTGTCAGTTAGGGAAACACACTCGTAGTCAATTTCCCAATCGAGTCAATAAACGAGCTTCCTCCCCTTTTGCTTTAGTTCATACCGATGTTTGGGGTCCCTCGCGTACTGTCTCTACTCTTGAGTATAGATATTTTGTCACCTTTATTGATGATTTTTCACGACGCACATGGTTATTTTT
Organism: Lathyrus aphaca; assembly: GCA_963966055.1. Classification (NCBI taxonomy): domain Eukaryota; kingdom Viridiplantae; phylum Streptophyta; class Magnoliopsida; order Fabales; family Fabaceae; genus Lathyrus; species Lathyrus aphaca. The sequence continues at coordinate 508,385,417 of OZ014520.1, forward strand.
AATGAAGAATATATCTGAATTATTTTCTATTTTTGAACAATTTTATCGAGAAATAAGAATTCAATTTGGTGTGTCTATTCGTACCTTAAGAAGTGACAATGCCCGTGAATATTTATCCCACCAATTTTAAAATTTTATGTCACGCAATGGTATTCTCCATCAAACATCTTGCCCTCACACACCTCAACAAAACGGGGTAGCCAAACGTAAAAATCAGCATCTCGTAGAAACTACTCGGACCCTACTTCTCCATGGTAATGTTCCACTTCGATTTTAGGGGGATGCTATGCTAACGACATGTTACCTTATAAATCGCATGCCCTCATCTGTCCTTAACAATAAAATCCTTCATTCAATCCTTTTTCCCAATTCCCCACTTCACCCAATTCCTCCAAGAGTCTTTGGGACTACTTGTTTTGTACACAATCTCTCTCCTGATTTTGATAAACTATCAGCTCGATCACTAAAGTGTGTCTTTCTTGGTTATCATCGATCACAAAAAGGTTATCGTTGTTATTCACACACTCTACAACGATACCTCATATCAACGGTGGTACCTTCTTCGAATTTGTTCCATATTTCGAGTCCAGCCAAGTAACTTCGGAACCCCTTTAGGAAAGTATTCCCACACCTCTTCCGGAAGTCCCATATGCCATTGTCCCCGATCATTCTAGGGAACTTGACCCACTAAATACCCCTACAGTTGACCCCCCACTTCTCGCCCACTTCAAACATATCAGCGTCGTTAACCAACGTCCGTCGTACCTGTCCCTGAAGTCATACCTGTTCCTGAGATTGTACCTGTCCCCGAGGTCATTTTAGACTATCCCCGACGCTCTCGCCATCATCGGATCCGATCCTGCAACCTGAGTTCGATCTTCCGATTACCCTTCGAAAATGTATATTTCAAATACAAAATCTTTCTCCACATTATATTGATTTATGTTATCCTCGTCTTTCCCCTTTACAGTATACTTGTTTTTCTTTGTCTTCTGTTTCTATTCCTAATACTCCTGGTGAAGCATTATCTCATCTTGAATGGAGGCAAATAATGATTGATGAAATGTGTGCTCTTCAAAGCAGTGGTACCTGGGAGCTGGTTCCTTTACCCCTTGGGAAATCTTTAGTAGGTTGTCGTTGGCTTTATACAAAGAAGGTTGGTCCAGATGGTAAGATTGATTGATTTAAAGCTCGCTTGGTAGCCAAAGGATACACTCAGATTTTTGGTTGGATTATAGTGATACCTTCTCACCTGTAGCCAAGATGGCATCTGTTAGACTTCTTCTAGCCATTGCAGCCATTCGACATTGGTCTCTTCATCAACTTGACATTAAAAATGGTTTTTTACATGGTGATCTTGAAGAGGAAGTATATATGGAGCAACCACCTGGGTTTATTGCTCAGGGGAGTCGTCGAATATGGTGTGTAGGCCACACAAGTCTCTTTATGGTCTTAAGCAATCTCCGAGAGCTTGGTTCGGCAGATTTAGCGCTGTAGTCCAACAGTTTGGTATTGTTCGTAGTGAAGCTGACCATTCTGTTTTTTATCGTCACTCAGTCAAAAAGTGTATTTATCTTATTGTGTATGTAGATAATATTGTCATAACTGGTAGTGATCAACAAGGAATACTCCAGTTAAAACAACATCTCTAGAATCAATTTCAGACAAAAGATCTTGGTAAGCTCCGTTATTTCTTGGGTATTGAGGTAGCCTAATCTAAAGATGGTTTGGTGATTTCTCAGCGGAAATATGCTATGGATATTTTGAAAGAAACAAGTTTGTTGAATGCTAAACCAGCTGATACTCCTATCGATCAAAGTGTAAAATTACTACCCAATCAGGGGGAGCCTCTATCTGACTCCGAAAGATATAGGAGATTGATTGGAAAGTTGAATTATCTCAGTGTCACTCATCTAGACATTTCTTTTGCAGTCAGTGTAGTAAGTCAGTTCTTAAATTCCCCTTGTCAGGAACACATGGATGTTGTTATCCGGAGTCTGAGATACATCAAATGTGCTCCAGGAAAAAGGTCTAGTGTATGAAGATAAATGACATACTCAGATAGTTGGATACTCCGATGCTGATTGGGTTGGGTCATCCATTGATAGAAGATCCACTTCTGGGTATTGTGTACTTGTTGGAGGAAACCTTATATCCTGGAAAAGTAAGAAACAAAACATTGTTGCAAGATCAAGCGCCGTGGCAGAGTATAGGGCCATGGCAATGACAACATGTGAATTTGTTTGGTTAAAACAATTGCTCAAGGAACTTCAAATTGAAGAAGTAAGACCAATAAGTGATAATCAAGCTGCATTTTACATTGCTTCAAATCCAGTCTTTCATGAGAGGACCAAACATATTTAGATAGATTGTCATTTTGTCAGAGAGAAGATCGAGTCAGGTGGCATCGTTACAAGCTTTGTCAACTCTAACGATCATTTGGCAGACGTGTTTACAAAATCTCTATGAATCCCCCAGAACTAATTATATATGTAACAAGCTTGGTGCATTTAACTTATATGCTTAAGCTTGAGGGGGAGTGTTGATATTTGTAAATGTATAGTGTTAAGAATATTTGTATATAGAATAGTCCCACAACGACTATATCATGTAATTAGTTGTAATCTCTTTATATATAATAATGTCTCTGTAGTGCTTTTTAAAACACACGGTTTAATCTAAATGTCTCTTAGTCTCGCGTATTTCAACACTAACTATTGATGCCAACTCAGCATAACAATCTGAGCTGAGTCATCATAAACTAGTTCCTCTAATACAAGCTTAGTTGAAGGGGATAATGTAATATTATTTTTACCTAGCCGCATAACGTCCCACATACTTTGTCATATGGCTTTTTTGGTTCTTATTGTTATGCTTTATAGCCTGTTTTGTTATTTGGCAGAGGGATGTTTGTGCTAATTAATGGTTACTAATTCTGCTCATTTTTTAGAACTATAAACATATGGCAGAGTTTATCAAGGATTACAGTATAGCAGCTTGCAAACGACAGCTTTCTTCTGTTAGAGGAGTAATTGTTGATTACCCTGCATACGTTATGGTGTACTTGATTCATGTGCTTGCTCTTAGTAACGACTTTCCTGAAGCCTGTCAAAACGAAGAAGTGTATGCTAACCTCTGTAGGTAATATATTGTTATTGTTATTATCCAATCTCATTTTAGCTTTACTTATTATGACATGGATTTTAGTGCTAATGATGATGACACTTCTGGATTGCTTTTGTAGTCCGCTCTTCTTTCTCCTGCAGGCATTGGTCGATATCAGTAATGTTGATGGTGACCTGGAGCTTATTAATGATACAGTCTTGTCTCTATTTAGCATTTTTCAAGCATTAAAAAAAGCCGAGGATTCTGTCGATGCACAAACTACCATTGTAAGACATTTTCAACATGTTAACTTACTACTGATTTTTGTTGTTTTGTACAAGTTTAATTTAAGCTTCATATAATGCAGAAGCTGCACAAGCTGGCTGAAATCGGTATATTTACTTTAAATGCATTAAGTCCTGTTGAAATTTCTGTATCTCAAGCTCCAAGGCAAATTTTGCTTCCTTCATCATTGTATAGAGCGAGTCTTCCTAACGATGAAGTGAGTTTGCTGTATAAATTTCTCAAAATAACACAGATTTAATCAGAGTGCATTTTTATTTATTTAATTTATACAACTTAGTATGTGTGTGTTATTCATGCAATTCTATTTTTTTTTGGTGAATCTGTTAACTGCAGGCTAATTCAAAATGTCAAAAATGCTTTTTTGATGAAAGTTTTCTAAGTAGAGTCTTTGACATGCTTAAAAACTCTGATGCATCTCAGACATATGCTCAAAAGGTATATTTGGTGTGAACAGTAGGCTTTACATGTTTCATAGTTCATTTTGATGATGCAGTTTATTTATATATATTTTCCTTTTCTTGCTAGTAGCCTGCAAAAACACTTCCTAAACCTGCTCGCAAGAGTCAACAGGATGTCCCAAGCTCCAAAAATATTATTAGCAGTAGGCTGGACTTCGCTTCTAGCAAACCAGACAGTTTTCCAAGGAGAGGCATAACAAATACTAAAACTGTGAAGCCAAATACATCTTTAGAGAAAAGGAGAAAAAATGTGCCTCCGTCTGATTCTGGATCAATTGGTTTGCATGAATGCTCTACAGTTGCGAAACAACAAAAATTATCATCAAAACATGTTGAAAATACTTCTGAAAGAAACCGGCTTTCATCTAGTGATTCAGTGAGCTGCAAGGGTTCTCTGGTTGAATCACGTGTGCAGACACGTGGATCGAAAAGAACTGCCATTTGTTCATTGGATAATGCTTTGACAAGTAGTAAACATGCTGGTCAACAATTCAAATGCCCTAGAATCAACCTCAAAGATACATGTGGCTTTAAGGTTTGTGGGAAATTCATTGAATAATAAAAAAATAAATATTATTTCATACTTGCATGTTTAATTTTGTGAATGATATAAAGAAACTTATAAGGTGGAGAAACTTATATAGCCTTCAGGGATTTTACCCTTAGATATAAACTATTCTTAGTCTTTTATTCTTAGAGAGGTAAACCATTCTTAGGCTTTTATTCTTAGAGATATGGACCATTCTCTATAAACTCATTCTAGGCCTCATCTTTATTCTATGTAGGACTTGAGTTTTTCCCATTACCCCCCTCGCGACCAATACCATATGTTGCGTGGATATAAATGACGGGTGACCCAATGGATAAATTCTGATACCATATAAATTTTTTATTTTGGATCTAACTCTTCTGTACAAAACCAGCTAGTAGGGGTTGAGTTAGCCCCAACCTAATTAGTTAGGCCTAATATAAAACTTAAGATGAAATCCAAGTCTAGTCAAGATCCGTTGGACAACTTGTTATTAGACAACTTGGATCATGCTCCAGATGTCCAGTCTTGGGTGTGAGGTAGGTGAATCCCACATTGGATGAAACATGAACATGTGTTTGACTCTTGCAACCTAAATCACTAAATACATTAAATATATTGGTAGACTCATTGAGTATGCTTGTTTTGGAGACGCAAAGCCCTGAAGCATTTTGCAAACAGCATACCATTTTATCAAAAGTTTAAAGTATTTATTAATCAAATATCAATGATTTAAGCTTTTGGGGTGGCTTGAACCTTTAGTTATGAGTAAACAAAATAATAATTGGAATAAATGGGGACTATGTGCAAGTGGAATAGCTAACATATTTTGCCTCAAAATTTATATTTACTGTCACCAAAAGCCTTAATCATTTTTTTGAATGCTTTCATGATGATAATTGATGTTACATTCACAAACGTATAACCTGTCGGGGTTTTGAATTTCATTTTGACTTCAGTCATGTTTTATCCTATTAGTTATGCAAACTGAATATGTTTCTTGTGGAAACAGTAGTTATGAATGTCTTTTGACTTTTTGTGTAGACACGAAATGTACTGGCAGATGTTTCAAATGAAAATGTTATCTCCCACCGGTGAGTTTTATTTAATGATAATTTTTATTTATTAATTTTTAAAATTCAAATTTCATTGAACAGTTTCCAAAGGAGATCATAACAGTTTATCCTGCTACTGATACTTTGTTTATTGGGTATTATTTATGGTCTAGTGCAAAACTAATGAAATTTAAGTGATTATTGGGGATAGAGGAGTTTAAAATCTAACAATTCTATGTATCTTCAGCTTAATGCCAAAGCTGGTACCCAATATCACATTTTTTCTGTATAGCTTTTTTTTTTTTTTTTTTTTCCTTTTTAGGCTTAACAGTTTTGAATACTTGTATCAGCAATTCCTCTTGTTTTCCCTTATGACTTAACTTTTAAAATGCCTAAATATAAGTGTAACTGTTGCATATTGCAGTGATCCCATTAAGCATTCTTCTCTCAGTATAAAACAAACTTCTGCTACAACAGGATGCCAGACAGCCAAAAAAGGCACATCATTGTGCAGAAAGAGTAAGTAGTGCAACAACTGGAAATTATATCTTGTGCTGATAAATAATAGAAATTTAAAGAATGAAAATATCCGAAAATGGAATTAAAACTAAAAAGAAAGAATCGAACCATACAAATTTAATTCTTGTTTATCAAATTATTAATTATTAGAATTAGATAAATGGATAAAAAGAGTATTATAGGTAACTGGTAATTTAACAATATTTAAGAGTTATCTAGTAATTTAACTGGTAAAAAATTTTATAATTTAATGTAGCTTATGTTTCATGTCCTCCAAGTTTTATCCTAACTAGACTTCATATCAATAGCATTTTTTAGTGTCTAGGGTTTGGTGAAGGACAAGAATAGTCTGTCCCATGAATAGCCCTGAAGCATTCATAACTTTTCCTTGTTACAAATAAATTCAGATAAAAATTGCATAAAATATGTTGTAGGCACATTTATCCGTAGTTGGAAAGACAATGTAGGCAGCAGAATCTTGGGTAGTAATTAGGGGTTGAAATAGATTAGACTTTATAAGGTCTGAGTCTGACCTATGATAAATTTAAAAGGCCTGAGTCTAGCCTATGACCTATTATAGTCTCTTTCTTTATCTGGCCTGGCCTGGCCTGAAAGTTTATTTATCTAACCTATATGTAGTTCAAATACATCATTTATAGGAATGGAAGGAGTAAGTCCCTTTAGGTCGGCCTGAACTATTCCTACCTCTAGTAGCAATAAGCAAAATGATCACTTATGCAAAGATATGACTTAGCTTTTTGCTACTTTTTTATCTATCCTTCATGCAAAGATAACATGGCCCGAGGTTATGCAGATCTTGGTGCTGCAAGTGTGAATGTTAGCGAAAAGTGCACAGAAGCAATAACATCAAAAATTGCCAATACGAGGGTGCATCCTGTAAGTTCACCCAGTATCGTCATTTTCTTTGCAGAAATTGTATCTAGCTCTGTTTGAAATTTATTTTGCTTATATTTCAGGTTAGAAGAACAAGACGGAAGGTATAAATTCCCACCATCAATTATTAACACTGAATGTGAAAGAGTGTATATTCTAACGTGATTATGCAAACGTGATTATGCAATTTCATCCATATAATTCATTACTCTTTCTTGTAGTAGTTGTTTCTTGTAGTAGTTGTGCCTTCTAGGCAAAGTTCTGTAAATTATATACTTTTGAATATTTTTAAAAGTATTTGAAAATAATGTTTATTAGATCCATTTTTTTTACAACTAATTAACTATATATTGAAAAAATATGTTTATTCAGATTTTTATTATCAATAAAATATAGGGACTAAACCGCAAACAAAAAAGTAATATATAGGGACGAAAACCAAAAACTCGTTAACTTATAGGGATGGAAACCAAAAACTCGTTAATTTACAGAGACGAAAATACTATTTAAACCTTAAAAAAAAAATATTTCTTCGTATTTGTTCCACTTTCCTCATCAGTTTTACATTCCCTTTCCAATTTCTAACTATAATTTTTACTCTCGTTTGAATGACTTAAGAGCTTCTGCTTTTTGTTGGTACCCTTTGTATCATGATCATTATCTCATATATTTTTAATATATTCCTCCATAAAATCACCACAAAAGTCATTGAAGTTTTCAAATATTATATTCAGCGTGCGAGTGTATCTTCTGTTTATATATGTTATGTGATGTCAAAATTAGGAGAAATTTTAGTGTTTTTGTACATTGATAATATTAACTAATTCTTGGTGTCCATTATTCATAATTCTTGGTGTCCATTATTCATTTTAGTATTAGGTTGCATGCAAATATATTTTAGAAATGACTTGAAAGGATCCACACATAAAAAATCAAGCTTTTGCATCAACAATTAAGTTTCTAGTGTCAAACTAAAACATAGGTCGACACGTACGTGTTTATGTGACCTATAAAAGTTCTAACTTCAACATAGGTTGGCATATGAGTATCAAATTGTACCTTCTGTACCTCATTGCATTCCATGGTTCTGAAAATCTTCTCAATAGCCTTTAACCATTTTTGTGTAGCATCTGGATCAAGAGTACCTTTAAATGTTGGTGGTTTGTTACTCTGGAATCTTCCTAAATTACAGAACTCGGCATCATTAGCATTCTGATTAATACTCTGCACCGCTTGCGCACCATTGCGTAATGCAACAACAATTGTAACACTCCATAGTGTTCACAATCAAAATACAGGTTAGAAGAACACATGAACATGTCCACTTTATAGACATACTTTACTAAGACACCTGGTCGGACGAACCGACTTCCTCTGATACCAATTGTAACACTTCACTTTCCTATATTGAATAATATATATAATAATATGAAAATAATCGAGTTTACACTCAAAGTAGGATGTCACATTGTTTATAAAAATAACATGAAGCTTCAATTACTCCATCTACCTCTTTCTCAGAAATGAATTAAAGACAGTGAAATACAATATGATTCAAGTTATGGCATCGACACCCAAAGTGATAAAAACTCCACATAAAACCGCGATCCACATAAATTTGAAAATAATAAAGATACGTAACAAATCCTTAGAAAAATAACAATAAATGGAAAACTTCCAAAAATCCTGTGTTAAGAGCGACTCCTAAGACTCGATCAAGCAACACGCACTCCAAACACTACTCAAGTACCTGGATTATCTGTACCCCCCAAGGAGCACAAACACAACAACAACAAAGGGGTGAGAACTACATTCAATAATTAATGGTGAAAAACACATGTTAAGGAGTAGTAACACACCAATCACACAATCATGACATACTCGAAATTTTCCAATTACAATTCAATAAACATGTATCTATGCAATGTGACTCAATGACGTGACACAATGCATTAGATACTATCGCAATCCAACAGTTCATTCAATTGAACCCGATTTTCGTTGGAATCTGGATAAGCCACATACACTCCTCTGAGCAATGACTTATCTCCATCACAACTCCACATCGGAGTCCGGACAAGACTAGACATCCGTCATGGATTTCCACCTAGTTGTCTCCACCTGACACATCATGAAATGCATGACACAATGTAACACCCTTAATTCATAATTTAATTATTTATTTAATTATTTATGAACATGTTGGTATTTTGTGGGATATTAAGAAGAATGAAATATTTTATTAAATAGTGATAATAAAATAATTGAATATTATTTAAAAGGGATATTATTAGAATAATTAGAATAATTGGAGGTCTTAGGGGTAGAATGGTCTTTTGAGAAGTTTATGAGAAAAAGGAATACGATCAATTTCTCATAATCGTGTTTTTGGTGAAGACGGAAGGTTGTTCTGAAGAATAAGGAGATAAAGGTTGAAATTGCTCTAGAAGTGATCGTGAAGCTCAATCGAATATGGTAAGGGGAGTAGTTCTCTTTCAATATCTATAATGTATCGATCATCTTATGAGAAAAAAGAATTTTTGAGGGAAACCTCAAGGTTAGAGGATTTGTTGGTAGGTTTTTGATTGATTTGATGTTGTTAGATGTTGTAGGTGAAGAATATATGTGGTTAATAGGTTGTATAATTGATTTCTGAGTTTTTCTGTTGTCAATTGGTGTTTTTGAGAGTTTTGGGCGTGTCTGGGATGTGTGAAAAATCGTAGGGTTTTCTGCTGAAAATCGCCTTCTCGCTTAGCGAGCGAATGATATTTTGGGAAGTGCGCAAACAGATAGTTGCTCGCTTAGTGAGCGCGTGGCCCGCTTAGCGAGACCTGTAGCTTTTTGAAAAATAATTTCTTCTCTTGGATGACTCAAACTGACTTGTTTTGTTGCCCTGTGTTGCTATGATGTTGCTGTGAATTCTTACCATGCTCTAACATACTATATGTGTGAGAATTATGAGGTACATGATGTTTAGATGATTAGGTGGTTTTATGATGATATGTAGTATTAATGACATGAGTAGATAAAGTAGTAGATGTACGAATGATGAATAATGATGAATGCTGATGCAAAATGTTGATTAAGATGATTATATTATTGTTGTTGCATCATTGAATTCATGACATTCTTATGATGATTGAGGATTCAATCCCATAATGTGGATTGAGGCATTGTTGTTTATGTTGAACTCCCTTGTGGAGGATTGATGACCCAGTGTCCATCTATGACGATGATTCGATACCACATGCATATTAAGAGGAATTCATTTCATTATTGGTGGCATAACATGATGCATTTGTTTATGATGATGTGATTGATTTGTTGTATCTGGGTGAGACTTGATGTAAATGATTTGTTGTTGCATGTTGTCTTATATTTCCATCCTTATATTATTTATATTGAATGTGAATTTGCTCACCCTACATCTCTTTCGTGATAGTCTATTATTCCATCCTGCAGATACTCAAGAATATCGTGGCGATTGGAGGTAGCTTGGAGTGCATCTTTTGTCGTTTATAGAGTCTAGGTGGTGTCCTGCTTAGTGTCATGTAACACTGGGAACACGTGGATGTTTTTGTTGTTTTGTCCATTTATTTACATGATGAGGATGTTTTGGATTATTATATGAATTCTTTTTATCATGATGATTAAGCTGTTGAATAATGATCCACTGCCATGAAATGATGTTTTGTTTTATTTATGATATATGTCGCAACCCGTGTTACTGGACAAGACACATAAATGAGTTTTTATGATATATTGTTGAAATGTGATGCCCTTTCATGTTGTACTCTGATTTTTATTGAATAGTTTTGTATTAATTTGTTGTGGTATAGAAAAGGTGTTACATTAGTGGTATCAGAGCAAGTCGGTCTGTCAGGCCGTGTGTTGTTATTGTCAGTCTGTTGTATGTAACACCTCATTTCTACCCAGCGAGTATAATGAAAATCAGAGAATTAAAAATCAACTAACAAGTGCACAAACATGATGCTACATTTTTCTACTTATAAAAACTTCATTTAATTTCAAGAAAATTGATAAATAACACTTTTGGTTCGTAAGAAACTATAAACAACAACTTTTATTCATTTAAGAAACCAAATTCAACTTTTACAACTACACAACTGATTTTCTAATTATTCAACTAAACATGGTATACCATGTTATTCAAATTAAAAACAACTTAGTAACAACATAATCATACTGAAACAACTTAAAATTAACAACAAGACAACTAATCGTTAAATCCCCGAGTGTTATGTATCAGAGCATCGACACCGACTAGAACTAATGAAGGTAATCATCTTCCTTCAAGCTACCTGCACGTTACCAACATGAGAGTAATATTCAAACAGAAGGGGTGAGATATCGATAATTGTAAACGATATATGATAAACAATACTTAGATAAGGATCATAAACAATTCACCACTTCACAACACCAACCAAAACAACAACTTAGCATTCATCCACCTTTTAACAACTTATTTTACTACTTATTATATCCATAAACATTTTCTACATAAACCACATATTCAAACGGTCTCTCTTTTTTCGCGTCTCCGTTTCAGTACAGCGGTCGCGTCGCGGGTTAGCAGTTAAGTACAATGATCCTGTTTCTTTGACCTCATCTAAGTACGATAATTTCAATTCTTTCGAGTTTCCATTTAAGTACAATGGTCTCGTCGTTGATTCTCATTTAAGTACAACGATCACTCTTTTTTCGCATCTCCGTTTCAGTACAATGGTCGCGTCGCGGGTTATTATTTAAGTACAATGATCCTGTTTTTTTGATATCACTAAGTATGATGATTTTAAATCTTTCGATTCCATTTAAGTACAATGGTCTCGTCTTTGAGTCTTGTTTCAGCACAACAGGCTCACTTTCCTGGTTTCTGTTTCAGTACAACAGTTACGTGTCGGGTTATCATTTAAGTACAATGATCTCGTTCCCTTCGTGGTTCCATTTAAGTACAATGGTCTCACATCCTTCCGATTCCGTCTAAGTACGATGGTTTCTTTCCCTTCGAGTTTAATTTAAGTACAATGAGCTCGTTCCTTTTTTTTTTGTCATGTCCAAGGTGAGCGACATGTTTCAAGATGTCATCCGAGAGTGGCACTTGTTCCCAACACATTTCATCTCCCACCGATTGCAAATTTTCCGGTTTATTCAGGTATTCAATCACTTTATACCCTGAAGGTATGAAATTCGTTTTTATCATCCATTCAGGTCTACATATGATTGAAATGGGGCAGCTGTAATACCCTAAAATTTGTCCTCTTATTTATTGCCAACCTCAAGTGGTTTATGCTTCTTTATTTTGCATGATCGTCCAAGCATCGTATCGCATTCAAAAATAATAAAAATAAAAATAAAAATAAATCATGACCATTTACATACGCATGAGGCATGTGATCAAGCAAGGCTTGTCAAGCATTGGAGCTCAGGAGGAAAAACAATGCAACAAAAATAATCCAGGTCCATTTCCAAGCTAACTCACCAAATAAAAGGAAAAAGACAAATTTTTATTCCGTTAACCGGTTAACGCATATGGTTAACCGGTTAACGGGGGCGAAGTTTGAATTAAAAGTTCAAATATTGGTTGCTTTCACTTTTCCCTCCACATTTTCTCTTCTCTTTTTACCACTTCATTTCACATTCCACTTAACTAGAAATTTCTACCACCTTCTAGATATTTCCACACTCTTCCAAGGAATATTCCCTAAGCCCTAACCAACTTTAACTAACTCTAACCCTAATTCCAAACCTAACCTAATGCCCAAGCAAGCTCCAAACCCAAGCCCCATGCCAAGCCTACCCTCTATATAAGTCCTAATCACTCCAAAGCAAGGGGTTCCAACCTCATTTTTCAAGTTACAACTTCATCTTCATCATTTCATTTTCAAAGTCTCCCATTTCTCTCTCAATTCTCCTCCATTCCCAAATTCTTCAAAGTTTCTCCATAAAAGTTCTTCAAGTTTTTCATTGAAACTTGAAGAACTTAAAACTAGATCTTCATCAAACATCCAAATTCATAGCTTATTAAATAAGTGCTTTTGTTTTTGGATTGATTGGCTTATTGGAAGTGATTGTGTAAGTGTTTATCAAGAAGCATCATCAACCGCATTTATTTTGCGCGTTCACGGATCTTCAGTTTTCTTCTTCACTTGCGTTTCGATTTACACCGCAACACTCACCAAAGCAATCCTCCGCTTTGTAGGTTGTTAATTCGACACCACTTCGCGTTTAATTTATTCTCTTCATCTCGCCGTACGACATTCTTTGATTACTTGGTGTATGCTTGCGTTTTTGATCATTTTACGTTTGATTACGTTTTGCTTATTTGGATTGTTCATAGCTAGAATTGTAGCTTAATCTAGGTGCTAATAGGTGTTAGAATACCTTAGATAAGTGGAAAATTCGTGCTAGCATGTTCATGTATGTGTTAGGGGTTTTTAGAAGTAGGTTCATGACCAAAAGTGCTTATTTCTTGACTTTTTCAGCATTCTGTTCAGTGTTAACCGGTTAACACGTTAAAAATTGCCTCTGTTTTGAAAATTTGAGGGCGTTAACCGGTTAACCAATACCGTTAACCGGTTAACGTTGTTCCATCTTTGAAAAATGCTTTGTTCTCATGGCATGTTTGCATTGCATTGTTCCTTTAATCTTCTCGTAGTAATATATCATGATTTTAGGGAATTTTTAAGACCACTTTAGGTGCATGATTCCATCATTTCGAGTCATTTCGACACGCGTTTCACCACCTTTTGCATATTTTGTGCTTATTTGTTCATAAGTGCATGAAATAATTTGTGTAGGTTGTTGCTAGGTTCAAATCCATCAATTAACATGTAAGTAAATGTTTCACATTCTGTTTTGCATCATCTTTAAAATGCATGTTTGCTTCTAAATTTTTTGAGTGTTTTAATGTCATGCCATGATTCACTTGAAAACACATGATCACATGTATGCACGTTCTTTCACTTTTGTTTGCATCTTTGATCACAATTCTTACTTTTGCATCAAATTATCATGTTCATTTTATTGATTATTGTTGATGCATATTCATAATCCATGTTCATATGCTTATTTGTCAATTCTTGAAAGTGCATACTTGTTACATGTTTGTTGTGTTTGTGCATTCTTTCGTAAGCATTCATTAGAAATAATCATGTTCATCAATACATGCTAATTTTTCATGGTTAATGTTGCATTTGATCATATTATGTGATGTTTGTGCATCAAATCTCATTTTGTGCATAATTGAAAATAAATCCAAATCTGTCTTGCTTTTCATAGCTGTATTTCCATGCAGTAGCTGTAAAATGTATGTTGTTTGTTGCATTTTCACAATTTTCACATCTGTTTTGCATGTTGATTGTTAGCTGTAGAAAGTTGTTTGCATTGTGCATTGCATTTCATTGCTGTTTGTGCATTTAGGAGTTGTAATAGGCTACTGGATTTTTTTGCTTTGCATCTTTTTTAGGTCCTTTAAACTTAGGATTGAGTCTAGTTAGGTCCTAGATCCCTTAGGATTTGTTTGGTATTTGTTTACCTCATTTCTTATTCATGTTTACCATGCTAACCTTTGTTTTGTGGGAGGTAAAGGTAAGTTCACACAACTTAATCCTTTTAATTCCTTTATGCTTTCAAAGTGTTTTTGTTTTAACATTTTTGCCTTGTTTTACACAACTTCATGCTAATCCCCTTTAGGATCAACTTAGCTTCACTAGGAAGTAAGTTGTATTCTATTTTCCCTTTCTTTTAATTTTCGCATTAGGATTAGGAAACCGCATTAACCTAGGTTCATCCATGCATAATAACTCTAGGATTATTAGTCTTCCCCTTAGAGTTTTACCTTTGGTTCGCTTTGCTTTCTCTTTCTCATCTCAAAAAGAAAAGTAAAAAACACCTAATAAAGGTCGATCTTCTTGTACGACACGAGACTCTGTCGTGGGTTACTTATACACGTCCTGTTTCGGGGCGAGGTGTAAGCTATCTACCATGATGAACAAATCTTAGTATGAGAAGGTTCACAAATAAAACCAAAGCACTTCTCTAAAAGACAAAACAACAAAGAAGAATCGTCTTTTCCTTCGGGAATTCTTTTCTCACCTCATTCACTCTCAACGCGAACTTGCGATGACTTGTCTCATTTGCAAGACGGTAATGCACTCGTACTAGACGATCCTACAATATCTGAGCATACACCTACGCAATTCATCTCTAAAAAACACATAAATAGTTTATGCCTTAGTTAGGCGAACTACGTCGACTCTTATCCTCATTTTCCCAATGAGGTACGTAGGCAGCGGGGTAGGCCCCGTTCGAGCATATTCTTTATTTTTCCTACATTTTTTCCTTTTCGTTCTCTCTTCTAGTTCCCTTTTCCACTCCCATTCCAGTCAGCGGTTTTGTTCAGCAACATCTTATTTCTCACCCTTTGAAACAAATAAACAAGCATGGATCCCGTCTGTAACACGGTGGGAGAACTGGCTTTAGTTAAATGTTGCGGATAGCAAGAGTCGCCACCGACTTTTATTTTATCCAAAGGAAAGGGCATAAAAGAACAGGAAAGACCTTAAAAGATTTTTGGGTTCGGGGGGTAGGTTATGTAAAGGGAAGGTGTTAGCACCCTTTACATCCATGGTTATCCATGGGCTCCTAGTTACTTAGCTCACTTTAAAATGTTTTTGAGAAGTGTAGTGTGTGATTAAAAATTTTCTTAAGTATTTTATAATGATCCTTGTACGGATATATATAAAGACTTTGTTTTTGAAAATTGTTTGAAAATGTGAAGTGTTTATGAAATATTTTTAAAGGAGTGAGCAAGTACTTAAGAGGAACCTACCCTAATTTGAATCTTTTCTGTTCTTAAATGTCCTTTTAATGGTAAGACTATCCCTATTATTAAGGAATAGGTAGTCATTACCTTGGATGTTGTATGGGACATGTGAAAGGTCATCTGTGATTAGGCAACTGTAAGGTGTCTTAGCAATTCAAAGGGACTTATCATCTTTTATTCGAAAGGGACAAGATCATTTACGAAGACAACATTCGAAGGGACTTGATCTTATAATCGTAAAGGGACTTGATGATATTATTAAGAGAATGGACCTTGCTTTTAGACACCTTACTTGACCTTTTGGTTTAGGCAACATGAGGGATATCCTTAAGAAGTGAGATGGCGATCAAAGATCGACTTACGTGTGTGCGTGTACAAGTTCATACATTTATCTTATAATTAGTGATCTAAATTAATTTTTAAAATACAAACATGTTTTCATTCCCTATTTTACTAACCATAACAATATATTATAAACAATAAAATACTACAACTATTACATGGCTTATACAGTTACATTAGAATAAAAGCAAATTAAATAATAATTAAATAATAAACAATTAAAATAAAATGGTTAGTGATAAAACAATAATAATAAGAAGAAAAGGTTAGTACAAAATATAAAATATATACAAGCTAATTAAAATTAAATAAATATTTTTTTTAAGAATTTTTTGATATGAAAATAAAACAATAAAGATAATAATAATAAATTTATTTACAAAATAAACTATGATTAATCATTTAATTAGATATTAAGAAAATTTAATTAATTTTAAGATTTAAATAAAATAAGAATTAGGGTTAGGAAAAATAAAATTAGAGTTTTAAGAAAATTAGGGTTTATAATTTAAATTGCAATATTAATTTAACTATTTAAATAAATGATACATAATAATAATATATACATATTTTTTTAAAGTAAAAACTAGGATTAATTTATTTAGAGAATAGATTAGAATTTTTTTAGAAAAAATATGAAGTTATACATATATATTTACATATAATGATTTAAACATATTTTTATTATAAAACATATAATTAAAATTAATTATAAAACAATAATAATAAAACAAAATAATTAAAGAAAATAGAAACTAAAACTTACCTGGGGCAGGGATTGAACCCACGCCCTAGGCATCACAACCCTTGGACCAGCATGGCTTCCACTAGGCCAGCTGCGCGCTGGTGATAAGATGTGGATGGCAATCATTTTGTTGTTAACCTGCGAAAATTCTCAAAAAATAAAACAAAGCAAAATGGCCTGGGGAGGATTTGAACCCAGGACCATCTATATAACAAACGCGCACACTAACCAACTGAGCCACTACAACACTTTTAACATATATCCAACAAATAAACATAATATTTTAAATCAACTTTTTAAACTGGATTTTGGCGCCATCTGATCTTCATCTTCCTCAAATTTCCTGCGAAATTAACTATGAGTTTAGCTGCGTTTTTTTCTGCGAAGTTCATCATATCCAGAACCTACGAATTTCAATCATCAATAAAACAGTGAAATTTCTTCAAATTGATTAGTGAAACATAATACTCAGAACTCATACAATTGTCTTATGTTCTTAAAAATTATTTATATTTGGTTTATCATGAAACCCCAAACGTGAGGCTGAAACCCTAGCCATGGTGGATCCCTTAATCTGCAATGAAAATTCAATCCAAGCATACAGAAACATTCCAAATACCTTCACAAACAAGTATCAATGATCAAAAACAATTTATATTACGTAAATATATGAAATCGCAAATTCAAAAAAATCAAGAATATGATGATTCGGTTCTCATGATTTAGTGCATGAATGGATGGTTTTATGATCCAGAAACATTCAGTGACCTTCAAGGAATGATTTGTAACCCTTATTTCGTCTTGAGAGAGCCTCTAAGTCCAAAACCGAATCTCTCTTTTCTCTTGAAATTTTGAAGTTTGTAATGTGTTCTTGAGGCAGCCAATTCGTGAGTTTATGCTTGCTATGTGTTGTATATATATGATACAATAAAATTAGGTCAAGAGATTAATCAAAACTTTGGATTTTTGGACCTTTTAAGATTGAAAAAGATGTGATCTTAAATTTTGAATATCCTTGATCTCACATTGCTATGTTTGGATGATCTGAATTTAAATGGTATTAATCAAGTTTAAATGAGTGTTAAAACCTTCTAGAACCAAAAAATCAAATCAAATATGTGACTTTTATATTTTATTTCAATTTAATTTGTATTTTAATGAATAAAATTCAAATAAATATGAAATAAAAAATAAAAAATCAGAAAATAAGTGGGTTGGGTCGTGCTTGATGAGTTTGTAAGGTTTGAATGACAATTAGGTGGGCTCATTTAGCAAAAATTGACTTTAAGGCCTTATTTGCTTCATAAAATTCCCAAAAATTTCCCAACTTTGCAAGGGCACAAATCCTTCAATTTTAATGCTATGAAGGTTTTCTTGGACATTTTGGAAAGCTTAAAGAGTCCTCTAACCAACCTCTTTGGTCTCATGTCCATATCTTTTACCATTCTCAAGTTATGCTCTTTTGAATTTGTTGACTTTTTGTTGACTTTTAAAAGGACCTATAATGTCTTAGCTCATACCTTCCAAATGAAGCATTTTTGGGCTTGGCTTGTGAGACACAAAGTTGTATAGAATTCAATTTCATTCAAAATGAGCTTTGGAAGGAAATTTTTTGATGAAGCATGTGAAAGTTATGGCTGGTCAAAGTTCAGTTGACTTTTCCTGTGAAAACCCTAATTTAGAAATTCCTGATTCTTGATGATCTGAAATCTCCTTGATGAATCATGATCAACCCTTGATCAAATGATGAATTTTAGCTCATATAATTGATGTTGGCAAAAAATCATGAAGTTTGACTTTGGTTTGACCACAGTTGACCTCAGTTTGACATTTTAACTACTTTGACTGATTTTTAACCTATCTGACCATCTGACTGAGCAAATCTTTTGGGAAAGTCTTGAAACTTGACATGAGCAAATATTTCTGAAACTTCCGAAGGTCAGTCCATCAAGGTGTACTTTTAAAGAAACTCCTTTGAGTGGGGGCTTTCCCAACAAGTCGTGGTAAGAGCCAGCCAATCCGGGGCAATCATGTCGAGCGATTTCTTCAAAATTCAGCCAAGCTGAGGCAATCACTTCGGGATTCAAATCTCTCCAGGAGTATGTAGTATGGGCGTTTTCTTTAAAGCACAGTCAGTCATAGATGATCACCTCAAGGGCATGAGAAGTCACTCTCTCCCGAAGACCGTCAATTCAAAGCGCCTACCTGAAGTTCAAAATACTGGGGCAGAATATCTCACAGTGATATGAGGTTTTTCATGAATCCTTGCGAGGTGAATTCTTGCACAGACCATGCGGTCTGGGGCAGTTATTTCGAGATCCGACGAATCTCTCCAAGAGTTTGAAGACACTGAGGCATTTCGTATGCCATGTTTTCTGTAAAATCCTCTTGAGATATTTTCTTCTGATGGACCTTAGTTTGAGGCGAGTTGGAAATTGCAAAGAACCATCGTTCACTCGTGATTAGTTGGCAACCTATCAACCCAGGGCTAGGGGCAAAGCCATTGTCGGCATAGTACTTCAAGAGTTGTTTTATCAGCAAGCTTCATTGATCAAAATTCCTTAGCAAGTCTCATTAGGCAATTCCTTATCCAGTAGTGCGGAAAGTGGAAGGTTATTTCTTGAGCAGAAAGATATCATCGTCTCTCATCCCCGGCATGAGACGCCTTACATCTCTCATTCCCAACATGAGAGAATTTATCTTTTATCCCCAGTAAGTGGCAGCTTGAGCTTTTATCTTCAACAGGAAGCTTTATCATTGACACCCCCCGTCGTCCCCAGTAATGTGGAAGTTGAAATTTCTCCCAGCAAGATAGCAGAAGGTGGGTGTCATCCCCAAGCAGGAGTTTCCCGTCAGACAGGGGCAATTCTCAGCAGTATAAGGAGTGTCTTTCCTCCCCAGCAATTTCTTCCTCAGCAGTGTCATGCCTTTGGTTCTCCGCCAAGTCAGGAGGTCCTCACTTCCACATCAGAGTTCAAGAAGAGTCCATCTCCAGCAGGGCCTTGGCTCTCCAATCTCAAAGTCCAATTTATTTTTGGCAATGGCGGCTGTTCAGAGCCGGTGCATCATTAACAACATTCCCCGCAGGGCTGTCTTCTCCTCACAAAGACTAATTCGATCAATGCAGTGATCATCAGTTCCTCCCCAATCAAGCCATCTGGGATATCTATTATCTCCTCATCGGGAGACCCCTTTTGCATTTGCATCTAGTAATCATCATTACATTTGCATCCTCCAAAGCGTAGCATTTCCATCATCATGGAGCATTACGCCATAAATCCAAACATATGCATACCAGCATGGGCCAGTTTTGAGGTATATCACATAAGACCCGTTACATCTCCAATCAGATTGAAGTATTCCCCACAGAATCAACTTCATTTCCCAGTGTGGTTACTTCTTCCAAGTCTTGTTGTTATCCCCAGTTGAGTCTTGTTTCAGTACAACAATCTCATGTTTTCGCGTCTCGTTTAAGTACAACGGTCGCGTTTTGGGCTCTCGTTTAAGTACAACGATCCCGTTCCTTTCGAGTCTCCATTTAAGTACAATGGTCTCCTCTTTAAGTCTTGTTTCAGTACAACAGTCTCATTTTTTCACGTCTCCGTTTCAGTACAACGATCGCGTCTCAGGTTATCATTTAAGTACAATGATCCTGTTCCTTTTGGTCTCATCTCAGTGCGATGATAATGGATCGGTTGATACCATTTCTTAGTTAGATCGGTTGATCTTATTTGAGTCATGAATCAGTTGATATCACCTCTCTTCGAGCTGTAAATCGGATGATATTACATTCTCGTTTTCTTGGTTATGGATCGGTTGATACCATTTCCATATTAGATCGGTTGATCTTATTTGAGTTATGAATCGGTTGATATCATTTGTCTTCGAGCTGTAAATCGGATGATATTACATTCTCGCTTTTCGGGGTGGATCGGTTGATACCATCTCCGTGTTAGATCGATTGATCTTATTTGAGTCGTAAATCAGTTGATGTTGCGTTAAGTCCTGTTTCGATAACAGGCATCTTCTGTGACTTGGTCTTGCCCAACAGTCGCGTCGCAGGTTCCCGTTTTGTACAATGGTCCTATTTGCTTGGGCTCTCGTTTATGTACAACGATCCCATTCCATCTTGTCTTATTTTCTTTGTTTCTGGTTACCGCCTGCGGCCGGTATACCTTTGCGTCTCCATTCGAGGATGGTTTCGTGTTAGATCCGAGGATCTTTTGATTTGTCATTCGAGGATGGCATTTATTTTCTTCAAGTCCTTCCGAGGTTGGTCTTGTTGTTTTGTGTGGCTATTATTCGAGGATAGTAGTTCACTTTTTGAGCTTATTGATCGAGGTCAGTTTGTCTCTTTTGCAAAGTCTGTCTGAGGTCAGCTTTGTGTTTGGTTATCAGTCGAGGCTGGTATACCTTTGCGTCTCCATTCGAGGATGGTTTCGTGTTAGATCCGAGGATCTTTTGATTTGTCATTCGAGGATGGCATTTCTTTTCTTCAAGTCCTTCCGAGGTTGGTCTTGTTGTTTTGTGTGGCTATTATTCGAGGATAGTAGTTCACTTTTTGAGCTTATTGATCGAGGTCAGTTTGTCTCTTTTGCAAAGTCTGTCTGAGGTTAGCTTTGTGTTTGGTTATCAGTCGAGGCTGGTATACCTTTGCATCTCCATTCGAGGATGGTTTCGTGTTAGATCCGAGGATCTTTTGATTTGTCATTCGAGGATGGCATTTCTTTTCTTCAAGTCCTTCTGCGGTTGGTCTTATTGTTGTTTTGTGTGGCTATTATTCGAGGATAGTAGTTCACTTTTTGAGCTTATTGATCGAGGTCAGTTTGTCTCTTTTGCAAAGTCTGTCTGAGGTCAGCTTTGTGTTTGGTTATCAGTCGAGGCTGGTATACCTTTGCGTCTCCATTCGAGGATGGTTTCGTGTTAGATCCGAGGATCTTTTGATTTGTCATTCGAGGATGACATTTCTTTTCTTCAAATCCTTCTGCGGTTGGTCTTGTTGTTGTTTTGTATGGCTATTATTCGAGGATAGTAGTTCACTTTTTGAGCTTATTGATCGAGGTCAGTTTGTCTCTTTTGCAAAGTCTGTCTGAGGTCAGCTTTGTGTTTGGTTATCAGTCGAGGCTGGTATACCTTGGCGTCTCCATTCGAGGATGGTTTCGTGTTAGATCCGAGGATCTTTTGATTTGTCATACAAGGATGGCATTTCTTTTCTTCAAGTCCTTCTGAGGTTGGTCTTGTTTGTTTGTGGCTATTATTCGAGGATAGTAGTTCACTTTTTCGAGCTTATTGATTGAGGTCAGTTTGTCTCTTTTGCAAAGTCTGTCCGAGGTCAGCTTTGTGTTTGGTTATCGCCTGCGGCCGGTATACCATTGTGTTTCTATTCGAGGAAGGTCTTAGTATTGGATCCGAGGATCCCGTGTGAGTGGTCATTCGAGGATGGCATTCTTCCCAACATATTCCCACCTGGTTCTATTTTCGCTACCTATTCAGAGGTCAAAATAAAAAAAATGTATAAATAAATAAATGGGCAGATGGCATTTCCATTACCCTCAGTGTGCAAATATTCAGGTTTTATTCGAGTATTCAATCACTCCATACCTTAAACGTCTAAAAGCTGTTGCAATTATTCGTTCAGGTATGCAGTTGATTGAATAGGGGCAGCTGTAATACCTCAAAATTTGCCCTCATTCTTTTTACCACTGACTGGCTCGCTTCATATTCATATGCATCTCTCGTTAGGTCATAACACTTACAATCATACATCTGCATTGATTCCTCAGGCATGAGATCAATGTCCTCTGAAGAACCAGGTTATTCCATTGGTTTGAAATTTCTACTTCACAGGAGTTTGTTTCATGGATTTTGGAATTAGGGTTTCACACCCTATATATATGGTCATCGGATGAATCTAGAGTTTTGGTTAGGTGGTCATCTATAACATCGTCTTCTTGTACTATGATTATTTGGTTAAGGTTTATTTCCCTAACCATGTGGTCATCGAGAGGGTTTTCTTCATAATGTTTGTTCATCGGTGAATATTATTACTCAAGGGATTTCGTTATTACTAGGAGGCGCCATTTGTTGAATTACTGGTGTATGGGGGACCAGCTGGGGTGTCATACTAGGTATCACTGGTCATCAGGACATGGTCTCAAGAGATTTAAAAATTGCAAAGAGTTGAAGTGATGAGTTTCTTGTGGGGCTTAATTGGGTCGTTCGTTGTCCAATTAGATTGGTTCATTTCAATTTGCAAGGTAATTCAGATTTTATGGATTTAAGGATCATAATTATTATCCACCTTTCACCATTTGATTTCAAGGGCCCGCTTTGGGAAGCCCATTACAAATATCCAATGAATCGATTAACCAATTTCCTTTGTCTAATTACCCGCAAGTATTTTTGTTAAGTCGAGTTCTAAACCACTTGCATTGTTCAAGTTATTTTCCTTAAACTCCATATTAGTAAGCCAATTCATTAGGACAATTTGATTCATTTTATACAACTATTCCATTTAAGTCATCATGCCATAATCTTTTTTTTGCTAATAAGCCCATATAGTCATTTGTTACCTTTTCTAAAGCCCATTTGTTGTCATTTTTCTTAACCCATTCTAAATTTCCTTCCAAATTCAAAGACCATATTTTGATTTAATTCACGGTTTTGATCCAACAAAAATATCACACAAGTTCCTTTTTTTTTATTCACAAAGGACCCACACTAGGAAAAAACTAACAGAATTCTACAAAAAAACAAGTGAATATATCTTTTAAAAAAAATGCAATACATAAGAAAAATGGAGTCCACACTATGGGGGGATCTAACAAAAAAAATGGAATGGATCAAACCGGAAATTTACACCAAAAGAGGAAAAAGTTAGTTACAAAACTGAAAATTCAGTTACAAAAAAAGGGATTTTTCAGTTACAGATCTTCAACAACAAAAGATCAAAAAACCTCTCTAATTATCTTCAATCAAAACCATTCTCAGAACTCATCTTCAACTTCAAAAAAAAATGATATTCAACCAATTCTGCAGCAACCTCATCAACCATTACTCTCCTCAATCACAATTTTCACCTTCTCAATTCTTCAATTCAAAATCTTCAATCTCTAAAAACTCTGAAACAAAAAAACTCTAGAATCTCTCAAAAACTGCCAAATTCTCAGCACCAATCTCAGTCTCAACCTCTCCTCCTGCATCAACCTTCAATCGGCAGAATCCTTCAACCACCACATCAATCTTCCACCGAGAACCTTCATTATCACCACCATTAATAATCTTCAAAGCACATCGTTTTCGATCCCCAACATCACCATCACTTCGCAAGATCCTTCAAGATTCACCTGTAATGATTAACAACCATTTTGAACGTATCAAACCAAAAATATCATCAATGAAGTAGCAGTTCGCAGTTTCGTAATACAAACAACAAACTGATTCAATAGCCCAGTCCTGTAACGAATTTGAAATGAAAAATTTTGCGAAGACAAATACAAGAATTAAGAATCACGGCAGAAAGTAGAAGAAGAGGAAGGATATCACAACGATATTTCTCAGATCGGAGAAGAGATCAGATGATAGTGAATCGAAGTTTCTTACCTAGGCGTTGTCTTCTTCTCGTGGGTATTTTTGTTCGCAGTTTCGTTCTCAGTGGCATTGCGTTTGGTGTTGAGATGGTATCTTGTCTTCCGACGGCTAAGTGTTGATGAAGATGATGATGGCCACAACATCAGCAACGAACTCGACTTCAACAATCAACAACAACATTCAAGCGCACCCAGAAGAAGATGACAAGATCGTTGAAGAGGGGATTCGGTTTGCGCTTCACGATGGAGCTTCGTTGCGATGGGCGAAGTCAAGGTGAGTTTATCGAAGATGATGGTGAATTCGTTGGGAAGTCGTGACGATGAAGCCGCGTGAATGGCTCGCCGACGGTATGTTGAGAGAAGGATACGAGAGGGTGAGGTTGTAGATGGTGAGCCAAGTGTTGAAGAAAATAATGGTGGATTCGCGACGACGACGAAGTGTGGAGGCCGCGAGTATTTCGCCGGCGATAGGGTGAGGAAGAGCGGCGACTCTGAGAGGAAGAGGACAGATATGCTTCTTTTATCTCATAAGAATTTTAGGGTTTCAAACTAATTTGGGCCTTTCTTCCATAAATTCCTATCTGCGCCATCAATTTCCCGTGGACACCGCCAGATTTGCCATATACACCCTCCCTGCGGGTGTCAAAGAGAATGGGCCTTGGGCCATGTTTGCTGGCTGCAAGCCACAATTCCCATTGCACCTCCCTGTTTTCTTCATTATTAGCTTTTTCTTAGAAATTGTTAATTAGGTTTTTTTGTTAATCGCGTTTAATTTCTTGTAATTAATTTTTGTCAATCAGTATCTTAATTAATTCTATGATAAATTTAATTAGTATTTTTATTCATAATTTTAATTATTTGTTTAATATTAATTATGGATCAAAATGGTTCATTCACGTTTTTGATCGATTTGAATCAATTCCGATTATGGTGGAGCTTCACAAAGCCAATATGGAAGATGGGCATTTATTTTGCTTATAGGAGACTACAAGACCTAGCTTGGGGATTTTTTCGGATTTCTTTTATGTGAAGAATCGGCACTTCGATCAAGTAAGTGATTTCGAGCTTTTTTCGGCTTTTAAGCATCATTATAGTCGTATGCGACTTAGGACCATATAACTTAAGGTGCATACTGAGCCCTCCCACCTGAGGCATTGGATATATTTGTGATATATGTTGGTTTGTGTCGATTTCGGAGCTTAGGGATTAGGTTACGAACCATTAGGATCGATTCCTTTCACTTCCCCTTAAAATCCACTTTTTTGCCCGTTTCGTCGCAATTATTAAAAATGGTTTTAGGTGGGATAAAATTCTGGAAAAATTCATGAGTGATCCTCATCCTCTTAATTAATTTTTCATATTTTTTGTTTCCAAATTCGGGTGGTTTTAATAATTAATTTGGATTTTAGATCATGAGCTGTCCCAAAAGGGAGTGTTTTGGCATAAGGGACCGAAATCAATTTTTCCCCATAGGTGTGAAACCTATTTTTTGTGTGTGATTAATCACTGTAATTTGTGACATTTTGATGCTCATTAGGCATTTTTTTCATAATTTTTTAGTGCCCATTTTGATCCACTTTGTGGAGGTGTTTTTAGTAACCATGCTTTGTTACCTTGCTAATCAAGGAATTGTTTTTGCACTTTGATGCATAATTTTGTAGAATCCTTTTAGACCATGTGATATAATGACTATATTATTCCAGAGATTTAATTTCATAATTTTTAAAGGCTTTTTGCTATTTTTCCATGTCACCTAGATCTTAGGTTGATTCATGTGTTTATGTGTCGCAGAACCTAAGTGTTAAGAAGGAATTCATGCCATTTGATTGAGATGATTTTTGGTAACTTTTAGGATTTGATTATAGGTCATTTGTATGTCTTTAATTCCAGTCATAGGTCACTTTTTGAACCATACTCATTTGGTTTGTTTTGGTGCTTTAAAGTGCATACTTATGTGAACTAATCTCAACCTAAACTCATTTTTCTTCTCCTCTAAATAATAACTTGAATTATGTGGAAATCATTAATGACTATTCATGCATTCTAAGTGCATCTCATACCTTGTATGTTACTGACCCATAATCATTTCATGCATATTTACATGTCATTCTTCCTTAACTTTCATCATGTGTGATCTTATGCGATTTTTGTTCGTTTCTTCTCATATCTTCTTCTCATTGCTCCATATGCCTAATCCATCGCATCCATGATTGCATATTCCTTAATAAATCTTCATAAACATTCACTACTGAATTTGATGTTCATTTCATGTATTAATTCATGCTTGTAAGCCATATGCATTCATACTTCATCCATAAACCCTAATTTGCATTTATGTGAACTTAGGTGAACTTTTTGTACATAGTTTGACATAGTTTGATCTTGTGGGGTATCCAAGCATCCTTAGGGACCTATATCATGTAGCTACTGACTTTAGAAGTCATGTAACCTTTAGTTACCTTCACCTTTAGACTTAGGTCTTATTTTGAACCCTAGTTCCATTCTAGGACGTTTACGGTACTTAATCGCTTTCATGCTTTGATTTTAATTTCAATATGCATTGTCATGCTAAATTTTGTTTTGTAGGGGGGAAGATTGAGGTAAGCCTCTCTTCATTCCTATCTTTTATGCATTCTAAATGTGTTTTCCTTAGCACTTGGTGTTTGCTTATAGGTTTTCCCTTTCTTTAGAAACAACTTACCTTCCTTAGGAAGTAAGTTAGTTTCTAAGCTCTCTTTTCTTCTTTTCCTTTTCTTTCTTAGGATTAGAATACCTCATTAACCATAGGATTTCCCTTTTGTATATGATAAATAACTTAGGGTTGTGTCTTAGTTCCCATTAGATTTTCCCTTTTCCAACTTGAGTCATTCTTTCTCATCTTATAAAGAAAATAATAAAACATCTAAGGATAAACCGAACAATCTTGTACGACACGAGACTTTGTTGCGGAGTGTTTATACGCGTCCTGTTTCGGGGCGAGGTGTAAATATTCACCGCGATGGATAGGTCTTAGTGCAAGATAGTTCACAAACAAATTCAAAACACTTCTCTTAAAAGACCAAAAACAAATAACAAGCGACTATCCTGCGGGTGTAAACACCCCAAATTTGCCCTCACCCATTTCACCATGGCTTGTGATCATTTCATATGCATAAACTCAATCATACCATCTCATATCACATTTTTGATTCACTGCATAGGTTCTAAATCATCTGCATCTAGGGTTTGTGATCTGAGCAATCCAAGAGCTTCTTGAGCCACTCCAAAGGTCAACAATCACTTCAAAGGGGTCCATGTGTGTTCAAGTATCATATTATATCCTCTCAAAATCAAGAATGCCAAAGAATCACAAGAACTGAGAATGGTATGGAAGAAGAGCCAGGTTTGACTGCACAGGTGACTTAAAATTAGGGTTTTGGTTTCAAAGGCCATAACTCCAAATTTTTTGGTCATTCTTGTTTCTATTGGTCTCTATATGGTATAGGGAGTATTCATATCAATTTTCATGAAGAAATTCCATAGGGAAGTCATCTGATCAAGAGTTGACTTTTCAAGCAAGTCAGTGCAAAATCAGGGCATCTGAGGCCCCCAATGACCCAACCAAAGGGCATTCTTCATCATTTTGATTGTATATGATCTTTATTTGATCATGGAAGATGTTGGAAGTTCACAAAATTCAAGAATTTCAAGTCTTTTGCAAAGTTGACTTTTTGGGCAAGTTTGACTTTTAATGAAATTGTCATTTTAGGCAACTTTTTCAACCTTTACTTTTTGATTCAAAAAAGCTTCAAATGGAAAAACTTTGGTCATGAAAGTTGTAGAATGGATCATTCCCTTTTCAAAAAGTACAAGAACATGACCTAATTCATTTTGGATCAAAAGTTATGGCTTGTCAAAGTTGGCAAAAATCACTAAATTTCAAGTTATGCACCAAAGAGGCAAAGTTGCAAATTCACTTCTCAAGGCAAATTGGGATGTCAAATGCATTTCTAAACTTCACCATATGATCATACAACACATAAAAATCAGAATGGGCCAAGATATCATTCACTTTTGTGGCCTATGGAGCAAGACTTTTTCATGAAAAGCAAAGGCAAGGCAAGTTGCAAAACTCATCATAGCTTCTCATCCACTTGCTGGCTAGCTTGCTGATCAATCCTAGGCCCTTCCTCACATCATGCTGCGCAGCACACCCTCCTTTTACTTGGCTAGAAAGTAGCCCATGCCTTCTTACACCAACTTTGACATTTTGGCAAAAGCACCCATACCAATCAATAAAGCACATGTCACTTCTTCTGACCAATGGCATTTGTTTATACAAAGAAAATGCAAGCCAAACACAACAAGGGGCAAGCCTGAAACACACCACAACTCAGCATTCTCATTTTCACCCTCATTTGCAAAAGCTTTCGAAAATCATCACACAGGCCACAAACACACAAACAAACTTCATAAACCATCTCACCATGCTTCACTGAACACAAACCTACCCTCAAAACAGCCTGAAAGCCATTGAATCAAAAACACGATCATCACCTGACCTTGAACAGAACTCAAGCAATCTCTCAAACCAGCCCAAATAAACTTCAAACAAGCCTGGCAAACACTTTGGAGAGGTCATTGGAGCTGTTTAGAAGCAAGAAACTGGGCCAGAAGCTCCTGGTTTGAAAGCTTCGATTCAGGTAGCTATGGCATTTCATTTTTCCAGAACCTCCATTTCTTGTTTCGAAATGATAAAGCATGCTTCCCTGAGTTCATTGAACTTGTTACTTTTGAAAAAGATTGAGAAATGAGGTTGTATTGTGTTTCTGAAACTTTGGCAGTTTTTGATGTTTGATTCGTATCTTGATTTTGTGTTGAAATAAATGGATTTTGTTGCTGGATTATTGTTTAAGGATGTTAGTTTAGTTGATCTGGAGAGTTTGGCTTGATTTCATGGCGTATTGAGAGAGATTGGGAGATGACCTAGCCGGAGAAGACGACCGGAACAGTGTTCCGGTCGCTTGAGAGTGATTAGGGCATGGATTAGGGTTTAATCAGTTAATTAGTGAATTTGAATGTCAGCCCTTGGATGTGGCGCCAAGTCTCTTCCCGCGCGTGTGAATTCAAACCTGGACCCTTGGATGCGCATACTTTTCCTTTTTCAGATTAATTTCATTTTATTTTTCCAATTAATTCATTTGTTTTCTCATATTTATTAAAAAATAGCAAAACCTTTCTAAAAATTCTGAAATTTTTTGTATAAACTTTTATTTAATTTCAGAAACCAAAAACATTTTTATTTTTATTTTTTGCATTAAAAAATATTTTTAAATCATTTAAAAGTTTATTTTTAATTAATTAATGAGAATTAATTAATTAAAAATACTTTTAGGTATTTAAAAATGACCAAAAAATTCATGAAACCTTCATAATCATTTAGAAACATTGTCCAACCCTCAAACCAAATTTCTTTTTTGATCTTGATGTCTTTTGAGAATTTTTCATGGAATTAAAATCATTTCAAGGCATTATTTTGATCCAAACTTCAAAAAATCATTTCTGCCTAACCATTGAGAGTTGGACTTTGATTCTTTTTGCATTGCATTTTGTTTAGCATGTAGTTTGTGAGATTAAATTGGCTTGATTTGATCTTTCATTTTCCATTTGTTTGGCATTTTTCTTGTTAAGGTACCTTAAAACCCTAGGAAACTTAGGAAATTCATAACCCTAATTAGGTTAAGAGTTAGAACCCCTCCTTTGGGCAGTGAGTTTGTATAGGATTAGGGTTGCTTTGAGTGCATTTTCAATTTTTTATCTTGATGTTTGCTTCTGATTTTGGTTTTTGTTTGATGCATTGATCATAAACCCTAATTTGGGTTTCTTTTTGCATTCATCTTGTATTTGCATTCATACCTTGACTTGCCATAGCATTTTGTGCATCCATTTGACTCATTAGACATCTTAAGACATAGTGAAAGCATGTTTGATCATTGCATCATGTATTTACCACTTTGTATGCCATTTTCATTCCATAACTTTTCATGTATGTTCATGGTTCTAACTTGCTTCATTTGCATCCATTGGTTCATATGTTCATCCTCATGCCTTGATTCATGTTTGCATCATCTCATAGCATCATTATCATCTCATATTTGCTTCTGATTTTGGTTTATATCATGCCATTTCATCTCATTTTGCACTGCATTGCATTTCTCACTAACTTTTTTCAAGTGGTAAGTAACTTTGAGAAGTGAATTTGCCTTCACTTCTCACAATTTCTTTTCATCTCTTTCATGCATCATTGATGCATTTTGTTATGTGTTTGAGATTGAGCTTGCTCTTTCTTATCCTTCTTACTTTCTTCCTTCAAGTGACTTGACTTCTTAAATGAAGCAAGTTACTTTGCTTCTCCTGATCCTTTCATCTGCTTCCTGGTGGTTCCATTGAAGATCTTTCTTGTTAACCTCACAAACCTTAGGAACAACCAAGCATGACAATGATTAGGGTTTTGATTAGTTCCCCATTTAGATTTTTACCTTTGTGTCTCATTGAGTCTTCTCTTCTCATCTCATAATCAGGGACTAAACCCTAAAGGTTTTAAGGCTTTGTGATTAAGCTTATGCCTGCATCCTTCTATTAGGATGGAGTGTATAACTTTAATCCTAAGTGTTAAACCCTTAATGTGTTTAAATCCTTTAATCAATCCATCTAATAATCACCAAGACATCAAGCTTGTAACTTGGGCCTTGCATTAGGGTTCTAATTCTTCCTTAATTGGTTAAGAAGGACTAACCCTAGTGTTAATGGACAAGTCCCCCTCAAGTTGTCTTACAAATCATAAAACTCATTTCTTAATCTTACCATTAACTAAAATCCACTTAATAAAGGCTTTGTTTTGTCATGAGTTTAATCCCTAATCATGGATTAAGTTGAGGAGCTTTCCTCAGCTTAACACTCTCATCTATTATCCTTCTATTAGGATGGTGTAATGAGTTTGTTTAATCCCTGATTATGGCTTAATCTCATTACTTAACACTAAACAAAAACACCAAAAACATTTAATTAATCACAAATAGGTTAATGATCTTAATCCTACATCAAAGGTGATTAAGTGTGAGAAGCTGACTTCACACTTAAGGTATTCTCATTACCCCTAATCAGAGGGAGGATGTGATGAGTTTGCTAAATCCATTGGTTTAGGCTTACCAACCACAACAACAAAATTATCAGCAACAAACTCAGTATCCTCCTCAGAGAAACTACAACAACACCAACAACAACAATCAGCAAAGACCGTTCCAACAGAGACCTTCTCAGGCCAATAGGGTGATTGATCCGATCCCTATGCCCTATGCCACATTACTGCCACAACTCCTAAAGCTCAACCTGGTCGAGCTAAGGACGTTGGCACCTCCAGATCCTGCCAGTTTGCCTAGAAATTATGACGCCAGCGCCAGATGTGCTTTTCATTCGAATGCACCTGGCCATAGTACAGAGAAGTGCAGAGCTTTGCACATGAAGGTACATGATTTGGTAGATTCTAAGGCTCTAAACTTTGCACCACCACCAAATGTTAACAAGAACCCTATGCCAAACCATGGTGGCCCCAGAATCAATGCTATCGAAGAAGACAAGCTGTCTTACTTGATAACCAGTGTGGGTCAGATTCGGACACCTCTGGTGGAGATTAAAGCCCAACTCCTTGAATGTCAAATGTTCCCTGGATGCGAGCTAGGGTGTGCTTATTGCAACATTTTAGTGAATGTATGTGATAACTTGAGAGATGGCATAGATGGTCTCATCCAGAGTGGCCTGCTTCAAATCACAACATCAATACCTACCAATCCAGCAGTCTCCTTAACAACAATCCCCGAGTCTTTTACAAATGCAACAACCATTGTTCCAAGCAACTCTTCAATCTCATCAACAAATGCTTCATCTGTTACTTCAACGGACCAAATATCAGCAAACATCCCTTCTACAACTTCAGCACCTCTTCATTCAGAGTCTCCTACAACAAAAACACCCATCCATTCGACAGTGTCTCCTACAACATCAACAGCAAACAATGAAAGTGTCTCAACGGTTACAATTTATTATGATCCTGAAAATGATTCTGCCTACAACTCACAAAGCGCCACTCCCATCAGAGCACCAGTCACAATATACTATGATCCACAGACTATCATGGTCCCTTCTGCAGCTGCCGTCAGTCCAGTCACTATCACGGTGCCTGGGCCAGTACCTTATGAAAGCAGTAATGCCATCCCCTGGCATTACGTCTCTGATCTATACTGCGAAGGAAGGAAAATCACTTTGGAATCACCAACTTCTTCACCACAAATAGACAATGTGGGGGGAGGCGGAGGCTTTACTCGAAGTGGACGTCTCTTTGCCCCACAAATTCAAAGACCCACTGCTGAAGCAGAAGCTGCTGCCAAGGCAAAAGGGAAGAGCATGGTGCAAGAAGAGCAAATTGTCAAGGAAGCTTTGAAAATACCTTTTGATCAAGAAGTTGATGAATTCATGAGAATCATCAAGAAAAGTGATTACAAGATAGTGGACCAGCTACACCAGACGCCTTCCAAGATCTCTATTCTATCATTGCTTATGTGCTCCGAGGCTCATCGGAACGCACTACTAAAAGTCTTGCACGCAACTTATGTGCCAGAAGAGATCACCATCGATCAGTTAGAAGCTGTGGTTGGGAATGTTAATGCTAGTAATGGACTAGGGTTTACCAACACTGATTTGACTACGGAAGGCCGCAATCACAACAAGGCTTTGCACATTACCATGGAGTGTAAGGGTGCAGTTCTTTCCCATGTACTGGTAGACACAGGGTCATCCCTCAATGTTTTACCTAAGAAAGACCTTGTGAAGCTGGAATATGAAGGATTGGCATTACGCCCCAGTAACCTGGTAGTGAGAGCCTTTGACGGTTCTAAGAGATCAGTTCTGGGGGAAGTTGAGTTGCCTATAACGATTGGCCCACAAACTTTCAAAACGACCTTCTACGTGATGGACATTCAGCCTGCCTACAGCTGTTTGTTGGGTAGACCATGGATTCATGCCGCTGGCGCAATTACGTCTACCCTTCACCAGAAGTTAAAATTCGAGTGGGAGGGCCAAGTCGTTACTATTTGTGGAGTGGAAGATATTTTTGTTAGCCATCTAGCTACATACAAATACATTGAGATGGATGGGGAGATCCACGAAACAATGAGTCAAGGGTTTGAGGCCTTGAACATAAGTGAAACATCTGCTGTACCTGGAACCTCAATGACATCTTATCAACAAGCCCGGAAGGTTGTTGAAGAAGGAACGGCTCAAGGCTGGGGCAAGCTGTTGCCTGTGGAGAAGAAGGATGATAGATTTGGGTTGGGTTACAAACATACTCAACAAGATCAAGCAGAGGATGCTAAGGAGCCCAACTTTGTTAGTGGGGGGATACTCACCCCCGATGCTGTCAACAATTTGGAAGACGAGGATGAAAGCGACCGCAACCTGGAGAGTTGGATCCGTCCAAAGATCCCGGGGAGCAGTATCTCAAACTTGTCTTCCCAGGAAATTATAAGAGTTACTCCTGCAGAGTAATTATTATTTCCTGTATATTTTAAGCATGCATCAAGTCTTGCATCTTGCCCAAGATGACAAGACTCATTTTGTAATCGGGCCATCTGTAATTTTTGTGCAACAAGATTAATCAATGAAGTATCAGACATCTTTTTGCAAATGAGTCTCTTTTTGCTTTTCCGCTCACTGTTTTTTTTCATTTTTCTTTTTGTACAAAAAATAAATGGTAGTGTTTTCAAAATGATAACTTTATTTCACTTTTCTAAACAAGATTAAAATCAATCACTAAAATAAACAAACTGAACCCTTACAGAGAGTGCCTTCCAGACCGCACCGACAACAGCATGACTATGACTTCGTATGACTTTGACAATCCAATCAATCAAGCTGATGAAGGGGTTGAAGAAGAGTATGAGCTTCCTGAAGAGCTAGCCAGATTATTGAGACAAGAGGAGAAGGTTATCACTCCTCATCAGGAGGAAGTAGAGACGATCAATCTTGGTACAGATGAAGATGTGAAAGAAGTTAAAATCGGGGCCTGCTTACAAGACTCAGTGAAGAGACAACTGATTGACCTGCTTCAAGAGTATGTGGATGTGTTTGCTTGGTCTTATCAAGATATGCCAGGTTTGGACACCGACATTGTTGTGCACAAGCTGCCTTTAAGAGAAGAATGCCCGCCGGTTAAACAGAAACTGCGCCGTACTCGCCCTGACATGGCAATGAAGATCAAAGAAGAGGTACAAAAGCAGTGGGACGCCGGGTTCCTTGCTGTAACTAGCTATCCGCCGTGGGTGGCTAACATAGTACCTGTGCCTAAGAAGGATGGCAAAGTAAGGATGTGTGTTGACTACCGGGATCTGAACAGAGCTAGCCCGAAAGATGACTTCCCATTACCTCACATTGATGTATTGGTGGATAATACGACTCAGTTCTCGGTATTCTCCTTCATGGACGGATTTTCAGGATACAATCAGATTAAAATGTCACCTGAAGACATGGAGAAGACAACCTTCATCACACCCTGGGGCACGTTCTGTTACAAGGTGATGCCATTCGGACTGAAGAATGCTGGTGCAACATATCAACGGGCTATGGTGACATTATTCCATGATATGATCCATAAAGAAATCGAGTGTTATGTGGATGACATGATTGCCAAGTCCCTCACTGAAGAAGACCACCTGGTAAATCTGCTAAAGCTGTTCAAGCGTCTGAGGAAGTACCAACTAAAATTGAACCCCAACAAGTGCACATTTGGGGTGCGATCGGGTAAGCTGCTGGGTTTTATTGTGAGCGAGAAAGGGATTGAAGTTGACCCTGATAAAGTCAAAGCCATTCAAGAAATGCCTGCGCCAAAATCTGAAAAAGAAGTTCGAGGGTTTCTAGGTAGATTGAACTACATCTCAAGGTTCATATCTCACCTTACGACAACCTGTGATCCCTTGTTCAAATTGTTGAGAAAAGAACAGATGATCAGGTGGAACGAAGACTGCCAGAGGGCTTTTGACAAAATCAAGGAATACTTGCAAGAACCTCCAAT
This sequence comes from Lathyrus aphaca, assembly GCA_963966055.1. Classification (NCBI taxonomy): domain Eukaryota; kingdom Viridiplantae; phylum Streptophyta; class Magnoliopsida; order Fabales; family Fabaceae; genus Lathyrus; species Lathyrus aphaca. Next base: position 508,420,908 of record OZ014520.1, read on the forward strand.
CCTTATGCCTCCAGTTGAAGGAAGACCTCTGATAATGTACTTGACAGTATTAGAAGAGTCAATGGGGTGTGTGCTGGGCCAGCATGACGAGTCTGGTCGAAAAGAGTATGCAATATACTACCTAAGCAAAAAGTTTACCGACTGTGAACAACGTTATTCACTGCTCGAGAAAACTTGCTGTGCTTTAGCGTGGGCTGCTCGCCGACTGAGACAGTATATGTTGACCCACACTACTTTGTTGATCTCAAAGATGGACCCAGTTAAGTACATATTTGAGAAGCCAGCACTTACCGGACGGGTTGCAAGATGGCAAATGATCCTCACAGAATATGATATTCAATACACATCTCAAAAAGCCATCAAGGGCAGTGTATTGTCTGATTATCTTGCTGAGCAACCCATTGATGATTACCAGCCTATGATATTTGACTTCCCTGATGAAGACATCATGTTCATAAAAGCAAATGATCATGAAGAGCCTATTCACACTGAAGGGCCTGACCCGGAAGAAGAATGGACTATGATGTTTGATGGGGCTGTTAACATGAATGGTCGAGGTGTTGGTGCAGTACTCATTACGCCTAAGGGAGTTCACATGCCTTTCTCGGCAAAACTCACCTTTAACTGCACTAACAACGAAGCTGAATACGAAGCTTGCATTATGGGTCTTGAGGAAGCCATTGACCTCAGGATCAAGACATTGACTGTATTCGGAGATTCAGCTTTGGTAATCAATCAAACCAACGACAAATGGTACACCCACCAGGATCATCTGATACCTTACAGGGATTATACAAGGAGGTTATTGACTTTCTTTACAACAGTCAAGCTCAAGTATATCCCTCGAGACGAGAATCAGTTTGCAGATGCCTTGGCTACCATTTCATCCATGATCAAAGTTCAAGCTGCCAACTTTGTACCTCAGATATCAGTGTCCAGGCTTGACAGGCCAGCATATGTGTTCGCAGCAGATATTGTCAAAGATGATAAGCCTTGGTTCCATGACGTTAAGTGCTTCTTGGAGGATCAAACATACCCACCTGGGGCATCTTCCAATGATAAGAAGACATTAAGAAGGCTTGCTGGTAGTTTCTTCCTGAACACTGATGGTTCCCTATATAAGAGAAACTTTGATATGGTACTCCTCAGATGCGTTGATAAGACAGAAGCGGACTTGTTGATGCATGAAGTGCACGAAGGATCCTTTGGTACCCATGCTGGAGGGCATGCCATGGCCAAAAAGTTGTTAAGATCAGGTTATTACTGGATCACAATGGATGCAGACTGTTGTGCTTACGCCAGAAAATGCCATAAATGCCAGATCTATGCAGATAAAGTACATGTGCCTCCTAATCCTTTGAATATAATGTCTTCACCCTGGCCCTTTGCTATGTGGGGCATTGATATGATTGGTAAGATTGAACCGACTGCTTCAAACGGCCACAGATTCATCCTGGTCGCCATTGACTACTTCACCAAGTGGGTCGAAGCAGCTTCCTATGCCAATGTTACAAGACAAGTGGTAGCCAGATTTCTGAAGAGAGATGTCATCTGTCGATACAGAGTTCCCGAGCGAATCATTACTGATAATGGTTCCAACTTGAACAACAAAATGATGGCAGAGCTATGCCGGGACTTCAAAATTCAACACCACAATTCTTCTCCTTACAGGCCAAAGATGAACGGTGCTGTTGAGGCGGCTAATAAGAATATCAAGAAGATTGTGCAGAAGATGGTAGTCACCTATAAGGATTGGCATGAGATGCTACCATTTTCTTTGCATGGGTACCGCACGTCCATCAGAACATCCACTGGGGCAACACCGTATCAGCTTGTGTATGGTATGGAAGCAGTCCTACCTGTTGAAGTTGAATTACCCTCCCTACGGGTGTTGATGGATGTTAAGCTGAACGAAGCAGAGTGGGTCCGATCCCGATACGAGCAACTGAGTCTGATTGAAGAGAAGAGATTGGCTGCAATCTGTCATGGGCAGCTGTATCAGAAAAGAATGAAGAGAGCCTTCGATCAGAAAGTCAGGCACCGAGAGTACCAAGTAGGAGATCTTGTGCTGAAAAGAATCCTCCCTCCTCATACAGACCACAGGGGCAAGTGGACTCCGAACTATGAAGGACCATTCGTGGTAAAGAAAGTTTTCTCTGGTGGAGCACTGATGCTCAGCACCATGGATGGCGAAGACTTCCCGTCCCCAGTGAATTCAGATGCAGTTAAAAAATACTTCGCATAAAATGACCCGCTGGACATAAAAACAGAATGTAAGTCCAGGCAAAAATAGGGCATCCCGGCGAGTCAAAAACAGAATAAAAGACTCGGGCAAAAATAAGGGAAAATAAACAAAAAAATGTACACCCGCTGAGTTGAAAAGCCGCATTGGACAACTCAGGCAAAAATGGGTATCCCGATGGATTGAAAACCCGAAAGGGCAATCCAGGCAAAATAAGGGAATAAGCGAACAACTGCATTCTGAATTCGTCTGTATCGTTTACAATTTGGTGAGCTTCAAAAGGATCAAGCTTCTTTCAGAATCAACCTTCTTCAGAAAGCAAGACGAGAAGAACGTCAAATGTCATACGAGTCATAGCAAAAGGGAAGCTCCTCGAAGCGTCGTCAACATTGCCAGCATTTTGTTTCTCAATTTGTAACAATCTCCTCATTTCAGGGGATATGTTTCCTTGACTGTACCTTGCCAATTCAGGGCATTTGAACTAATAAGATCAGATTTTCAGTCATGTTTCGTCTTGTACATTTTTATTTGCAAAAATGTCTGATGTCTTAAGAAAAACTGATTGCATAAATACAGATGCTTATCTTCAAAAAATATATATAATAAAAGTCACATGCTTGCAGGAAATATACTTACTCTCAGAAGTGTCTAAACTCCTATGACGGAATCCAGTAAAGGATACCTCGGGATTACTTGTGCGTTTCCCTATCTTTGCAGGATTGCAGGTATCCAGAACGTAATTTGGGGCATGAAAGCTTCACTCCAGCAAGCTGACAAATCAACACTCAGCCTTAGCACCCAAAGTGTCTTCTCCCCAGCTGAGTTTCCACTTGCTATTTCTCCCCAGCCGAGGTGCCAACATTGTCTCCCCCTCAGCTGAGTACAAAAGTCAGGGAACCATCTCCCCACAGAGTTTCAGCCTCTATCCAGAAGAGCAACGCACGAAGGGATCACGACAGAGTGACGAAAGCTTCTACAAACCCCAGCTGAGTCCCTTATTACCAGGATGGGTCTATCAGTGACTTATTCCCCCCCAAACAGATACATCTTGTTGGATCTACCAACGATCTCATTCCCAGCTGGGACGTCCACTTCAAACAGATCGACCTGAAATCTTCGCAGCATCGGGATCCGAATCCCGGATTGGTATCCTTGCATAATCATAGCATTCACATCATATTCACCCACAAAGTGTAGCATTCCGTCTAAAACGGAGCATTACGGCAAAAATCAAACGTATTGCATAATCGTAAGCCATGTTTTGAATCAAACACTTGCGAATAATGACAATCTATCCGCAATAATACAGAATACCTCCTAGATTCCCCAGCAAACACAGCTGCCTTACATTCCCAAACACCAGTATATACTCCTTGTGGCACCCGTCCGTGTCATATCCCCATCCGAAAGCCAAAGACATCCTCTTTGCACTCACATATACTTATACAATTCCTTGACGTTCGTCCATGTCATTTTCCCCAGTGCAGTAACATAAACACTTTGTACATCGGATACTTGTTTATACTATACTCTTCTCCTTTTGACACTCGTCCGTGTCACCCCCCCAGCAGATTGAACACTCGTCTATACATCACTCATACTTACTACTCATGTTACTCATACAGATACTCGTCCGTATCTTGTATACACCATTTATATATCCCCGCAGATTCAACACTAGTCCTTGTTCTTTGTTAACCAGATGGTACTCGTCCGTACCATCATCTCAGAACATGCGTCAAGCGTTTGTTTCTACCGGATACTCGTCCGTATCATAGTCTTAAGGATGCTCGTCCGCATCTTTAATCCATACACTGTGTCAAACACTCTTGTTTTCTCGAATATAGATACTCGTCTGTGTCTACTATTCCCCAGAAGAGTCCCCTCAGATTCAACACTCATCCGTGTTCTCTGTTAACCAGTTGATACTCGTCTGTATCATCATCTCTGAACACGTGTCAGTATTTGTTTCTACCCGATACTCGTCCGTATCATAGTCTTAGGGATGCTCGTCCGCATCTTTAATCCATACACAAACATCTAAACACTTATACCCTTTTGTTTCTTGGATATAAACACTCGTCCGTGTTTACTATTCCCCAGTAGACCGCCAGCAAAACAATTTTTCTTTTTATCTGACATTCGTCCTATGTCATGATAAACTTTGAGAGCAGCCGTACCCTGCTAGGTGGTCGTCCTCCACCTCTTGATGATCGTCCTTCATCATGCTCATCCGATGGCCGTCCCCATCGTTGATTTTCTATCCGACATTCGTCCTATGTCGTGATATTTAGCAGCCGTCCCCTGCTAAGTGGTCGTCCTCCACCTTTTGATGATCGTCCTTCATCATTTTATCCAATGGCCGTCCCCATTGTTGATTTTGGTTATCTGACATTCGTCCTATGTCAAGACAAACCTTGAGAGCAGCCGTCCCCTGCTAGGTGGTCGTCCTCCACCTCTTGATGGTCGTCCTCCATCATGCTCGTCCGATGGCCGTCCCCATCGTTGACCTTTTATCCGGCATTCGTCCTATGTCGCGATATTTTCGGCAGCCGTACCCTGCCAGGTGGTCGTCCTCCACCTTAGATGACCGTCTCTCATCTTATACCTGACAGAGCAGCCGTCCCCTGCTAGGTGATCGTCCTTCGCCTTTGATGACCGTACCTCATCATCTGTTTATTTCATTTATTCTTTAACCCGATGGCCGTCCCCGTCGTGGTCCCTTTTCCTTTTCCTGATGATCGTCCTTCATCAGTTTAGCCCGATGGCCGTCCCCATCGTTGGTTACTTTACTTTGTGAACTTGATGGCCGTCCCCTTCATGTTTCATTAATCCCTAGAGAATTTTACAACTTTACTTGATGGCCGTCCCCATCATAATTCTTTTTATCACCAGCATGTCGTCCGTCCCCGTCATTGCTTCACTTTCCGCACTTTTCCAGCATGTCGTCCGTCCCCGTCATTGCTCTTTACCCAGCAGTCGTCCTCTGCTCGACGGTCGTCCTCCGTCGCCCACACTTTACAATATACTTTATTTTCTTTTGCAATCTATATCCCTTTTCTTCTTCATTCTGTGAGTGCAAATTTTGGACTGTCTTTGGTATTCAACCACAAGTTATCCTGTTTGCCTGCTAAGCCGTTGTTTACATCCTGCACAGCTAACTCATGTTTGAATAGGGGCAGCTGTAAACACCCCAAATTTTCCCTCACCCATTTCACCATGGCTTGTGATCATTTCATATGCATAAACTCAATCATACCATCTCATATCACATTTTTGATTCACTGCATAAGTTCTAAATCATCTGCATCTAGGGTTTGTGATCTGAGCGATCCAAGAGCTTCTTGAGCCACTCCAAAGGTCAACAATCACTTCAAAGGGGTCCATGTGTGTTCAAGTATCATATTATATCCTCTCAAAATCAATAATGCCAAAGAATCACAAGAACTGAGAATGGTATGGAAGCAGAGCCAGGTTTGACTGCACAGGTAACTTAAAATTAGGGTTTTGGTTTCAAAGGCCATAACTCAAAATTTTTTGGTCATTCTTGTTTCTATTGGTCTCTATATGGTATAGGGAGTATGCATATCAATTTTCATGAAGAAATTCCATAGGGAAGTCATCTGATCAAGAGTTGACTTTTCAAGCAAGTCAGTGCAAAATCAGGGCATCTGAGGCCCCCAATGACCCAACCAAATGGCATTCTTCATCATTTTGATTGTATATGATCTTTATTTGATCATGGAAGATGTTGGAAGTTCACAAAATTCAAGAATTTCAAGTCTTTTGCAAAGTTGACTTTTTGGGCAAGTTTGACTTTTAATGAAATTGTCATTTTAGGCAACTTTTTCAACCTTTACTTTTTGATTCAAAAAAGCTTCAAATGGAAAAACTATGGTCATGAAAGTTGTAGAATGGATCATTCCCTTTTCAAAAAATACAAGAACATGACCTAATTCATTTTGGATCAAAAGTTATGGCTTGTCAAAGTTGGCAAAAATCACTAAATTTCAAGTTATGCACCAAAGAGGCAAAGTTGCAAATTCACTTCTCAAGGCAAATTGGGCTGTCAAATGCATTTCTAAACTTCACCATATGATCATACAACACATAAAAATCAGAATGGGCCAAGAGATCATTCACTTTTGTGGCCTATGGAGCAAGACTTTTTCATGAAAAGCAAAGGCAAGGCAAGTTGCAAAACTCATCATAGCTTCTCATCCACTTGCTGGCTAGCTTGCTGATCAATCCTAGGCCCTTCCTCACATCATGCTGCGCAGCACACCCTCCTTGTACTTGGCTAGAAAGTAGCCCATGCCTTCTTACACCAACTTTGACATTTTGGCAAAAGCACCCATACCAATCAATAAAGCACATGTCACTTCTTCTGACCAATGGCATTTGTTTATACAAAGAAAATGCAAGCCAAACACAACAAGGGGCAAGCCTGAAACACACCACAACTCAGCATTCTCATTTTCACCCTCATTTGCAAAAGCTTTCGAAAATCATCACACAGGCCACAAACACACAAACAAACTTCATAAATCATCTCACCATGCTTCACTGAACACAAACCAACCCTCAAAACAGCCTGAAAGCCATTGAATCAAAAACACGATCATCACCTGACCTTGAACAGAACTCAAGCAATCTCTCAAACCAGCCCAAATAAACTTCAAACAAGCCTGGCAAACACTTTGGAGAGGTCATTGGAGCTGTTTAGAAGCAAGAAACTGGCCCAGAAGCTCCTGGTTTGAAAGCTTCGATTCAGGTAGCTATGGCATTTCATTTTTCCAGAACCTCCATTTCTTGTTTCGAAATGATAAAGCATGCTTCCCTGAGTTCATTGAACTTGTTACTTTTGAAAAAGATTGAGAAATGAGGTTGTATTGTGTTTCTGAAACTTTGGCAGTTTTTGATGTTTGATTCGTATCTTGATTTTGTGTTGAAATAAATGGACTTTGTTGCTGGATTATTGTTTAGGGATGTTAGTTTAGTTGATCTGGAGAGTTTGGCTTGATTTCATGGCGTATTGAGAGAGATTGGGAGATGACCTAGCCGGAGAAGACGACCGGAACAGTGTTCCGGTCGCCTGAGAGTGATTAGGGCATGGATTAGGGTTTAATCAGTTAATTAGTGAATTTGAATGTCAGCCCTTGGATGTGGCGCCAAGTCTCTTCCCGCGCGTGTGAATTCAAACCTGGACCCTTGGATGCGCATACTTTTCCTTTTTCAGATTAATTTCATTTTATTTTTCCAATTAATTCATTTGTTTTCTCATATTTATTAAAAAATAGCAAAACCTTTCTAAAAATTCTGAAATTTTTTGTATAAACTTTTATTTAATTTCAGAAACCAAAAACATTTTTATTTTTATTTTTTGCATTAAAAAATATTTTTAAATCATTTAAAAGTTTATTTTTAATTAATTAATGAGAATTAATTAATTAAAAATACTTTTAGGTATTTAAAAATGACCAAAAAATTCATGAAACCTTCATAATCATTTAGAAACATTGTCCAACCCTCAAACCAAATTTATTTTTTGATCTTGATGTCTTTTGAGAATTTTTCATGGAATTAAAATCATTTCAAGGCATTATTTTGATCCAAACTTCAAAAAATCATTTCTGCCTAACCATTGAGAGTTGGACTTTGATTCTTTTTGCATTGCATTTTGTTTAGCATGTAGTTTGTGAGATTAAATTGGCTTGATTTGATCTTTCATTTTCCATTTGTTTGGCATTTTTCTTGTTAAGGTACCTTAAAACCCTAGGAAACTTAGGAAATTCATAACCCTAATTAGGTTAAGAGTTGGAACCCCTCCTTTGGGCAGTGAGTTTGTATAGGATTAGGGTTGCTTTGAGTGCATTTTCAATTTTTTATCTTGATGTTTGCTTCTGATTTTGGTTTTTGTTTGATGCATTGATCATAAACCCTAATTTGGGTTTCTTTTTGCATTCATCTTGTATTTGCATTCATACCTTGACTTGCCATAGCATTTTGTGCATACATTTGACTCATTAGACATATTAAGACATAGTGAAAGCATGTTTGATCATTGCATCATGTATTTACCACTTTGTATGCCATTTTCATTCCATAACTTTTCATGTATGTTCATGGTTCTAACTTGCTTCATTTGCATCCATTGGTTCATATGTTCATCCTCATGCCTTGATTCATGTTTGCATCATCTCATAACATCATTATCATCTCATATTTGCTTCTGATTTTGGTTTATATCATGCCATTTCATCTCATTTTGCACTGCATTGCATTTCTCACTAACTTTTTTCAAGTGGTAAGTAACTTTGAGAAGTGAATTTGCCTTCACTTCTCACAATTTCTTTTCATCTCTTTCATGCATCATTGCTGCATTTTGTTATGTGTTTGAGATTGAGCTTGCTCTTTCTTATCCTTCTTACTTTCTTCCTTCAAGTGACTTGACTTCTTAAATGAAGCAAGTTACTTTGCTTCTCCTGATCCTTTCATCTGCTTCCTGGTGGTTCCATTGAAGATCTTTCTTGTTAACCTCACAAACCTTAGGAACAACCAAGCATGACAATGATTAGGGTTTTGATTAGTTCCCCATTTAGATTTTTACCTTTGTGTCTCATTGAGTCTTCTCTTCTCATCTCATAATCAGGGACTAAACCCTAAAGGTTTTAAGGCTTTGTGATTAAGCTTATGCCTGCATCCTTCTATTAGGATGGAGTGTATAACTTTAATCCTAAGTGTTAAACCCTTAATGTGTTTAAATCCTTTAATCAATCCATCTAATAATCACCAAGACATCAAACTTGTAACTTGGGCCTTGCATTAGGGTTCTAATTCTTCCTTAATTGGTTAAGAAGGACTAACCCTAGTGTTAATGGACAAGTCCCCCTCAAGTTGTCTTACAAATCATAAAACTCATTTCTTAATCTTACCATTAACTAAAATCCACTTAATAAAGGCTTTGTTTTGTCATGAGTTTAATCCCTAATCATGGATTAAGTTGAGGAGCTTTCCTCAGCTTAACACTCTCATCTATTATCCTTCTATTAGGATGGTGTAATGAGTTTGTTTAATCCCTGATTATGGCTTAATCTCATTACTTAACACTAAACAAAAACACCAAAAACATTTAATTAATCACAAATAGGTTAATGATCTTAATCCTACATCAAAGGTGATTAAGTGTGAGAAGCTGACTTCACACTTAAGGTATTCTCATTACCCCTAATCAGAGGGAGGATGTGATGAGTTTGCTAAATCCATTGGTTTAGGCTTAAGCTCATTAACTTATGACAAATTCTCAAAAGCAATAAAAGACTGAAAACACAAAAACAAACAATAATCGTCTCCTCCGGGATTCTTTTCTCACCTCATTCACTCACAAACGAGAACTTGCTTCTTCCGTCTAATGCAAGACAGTTAGCACCTGAGCCAGACAGGTCATACACTTGAGCATAGACAAGTAAGCAGTTCACAAGTCAATTCACCTTTCAGTCACTTTGGGTCGAACTACGGTGTTCTGACTTCCTCATTGCACGAGAGGATATGTAGGCATAACTTAACTGTTATCGAACAAAATTCTCTGTATATTCCCCTCTTTCCAGCTTTATTCTTTTAGCCTCATGATCTTGAGCATTTCACTCCTGTTCTTACACTGACACTTCACTTATACACTTCACACTTCTTTTACACTGACACCTGTACATCCTTTTCCAGCTCATTTATACACAAATTGCACTGACACTACCCCTTTAAAACACAAGTCTTTTAAGAGTGGATCCCGTCGAGTACGACGGACAATCTGGGTGCTAATACCTTCACAGGTTGTAACCAACCCCCTTTCTCAGTCTCTCTGGTTCGCAACCGTCTTATCCATCTCTTTCTAGGTCTATGCAGCATTACCTTTCCTCCGGGATAAAAATGCCTAGCTGGCGACTCTTTTCATCTCCTGTGAGTTCACTCCTGTGTGTTCTCGCACCTTCCTCTCGCCGACCGTTCGCGTCTGTACCCCTCTTGGCCCCGGTTGTCATTTGGTGGGAGCGACAGCGGGAACTTCTCTTCTCATCTCATTCACTCACAACGCGAACTCGCGAAGACTTGTCTTTCATGCAAGATGGTAAACGCACTCGTACCAGACGAGCCTGCAACACCTGAGCATAGACATACGCAGTTCCAGCTGTAAAAAACACAAACAAATAGTTCCCGCCTAGGTTAGGCGAACTACGTCGACTCTGATCCTCATTATCCCGATGAGGTACGTAGGCAGCGGGGTAGGGCCCGTTCGAGCACATTCTTTATTTTCCCTACATTTCCCCTTTTTTCCATTCTCTTTTTCCAATTCCCTTTCTCATTTCTCATTCCAGTTCCAGTTAGCGGTTTTATTCAGCAGCACTTTATTTTTCTCACCCTTTGAAACAAACAAACAAGCGTGGATCCCGTCGGGTACGGCGGACGATCTGGGGTGCTAATACCTTCCCAGGTCGTAACCGACTCCCGAACCCAGATCTTTGGTTCGTAGGACCTTGTCCTTTCCTTCTTCCTCAGGTTTGTGCAACATTACCTTTCCCATTCATTCAGGATAAAAATGTCTGGCTGGCGACTCTACCTTTCCGCGCCACTTTTGCGTTTGTACTAGGATGAAAATCCCGGGAGCGACAGCTGGCGACTCTGCTGGGGAAGTCCTGATTCTTCCGGTTTCCCTTGTAAAGTCAATCCTAGCGCCTGTTTGGTTTTATTTCTTTGGGTGTTTATTTGTTTGTTGTTGTGTGCTTTAGTTTAGCTTTACTGTTTTTATTTACAGTTCTTTACAGCTTTACTTTACCGCATTTTTTTACCGCTTTCAGTATTTTATTTTCCATGCATCATATTATACTGGACTGTCTGGCTGTACTGGTTTTCATTTTTTCTGCGGGATGGGAGTTACTGTGAGATAAGCCAAATACCCGGCTTGAGTGCACCATAGGATTAGCGTGGACAGACATTGTACTCCCATGGTATCTCACCGTGATGGGTGGCGATGTGTTCCACACCCAGATTGCGACCGTCTTGGAACTATTCTGTGTGGGGATTACCTCACTTTAGGGTATGACCTTGATAGTTATGTGCATCTGGTGATCGATCTTTGAGAACCTTAGTGGAAACAACCCTCTCCAGTGATGACAGTGGCAGACCACATTTGTTGGCAAACCCACTCGCATCCGAGGGTCCATTGGGAACTCGCATAGGATGGCCTGTATCTCTCATAGGAATTCAGTTAAAGCAAAACTGTTCGTATGACGGTAGTATTGTACCCTTCAGGATGAATGTACTATTGTTTCTCGATTCAGTGCTTGAAGCTGGAGACTTGTGAGGGATGCTTGTTTTTCCGGACTCAACTGAGACCTCCTTGAGTAGTACATAATGCCAAACCGATTCTCTGATTTGGTCATGAGCCATTTCTCGGAAATGGTGAACGTATTATTGCTATTCGGCTTTGAGAGTCCGTGATGTTGACCCGAGTAGCACACCCGTGAGATTGGGAGGGGTTTACAGGTTTGCAGGAACCCTAAACTTCAACATACCCACTTTGCCAATATTGTTCAGTGTTCTATGGTTCTTTGATTCTGAGATCCGGGATTTCTATTCAGAGAAATTGTCACTGTGATTACCATGGTGACCTTGATATTGTGACTATTATTATGACTCTCCAATGACACTTGGCTCTTTGTTCAACTTCAACACCATCAGTGACTATTCTATTATGTGATCCAATTCTACAGTTATTGGGTTCTCAGTTATGGGGTTCTATACAGAGATGGTGCTGCTATTATGGTTCTATTCAGACACTTGACTCATTGCTCAACACCAACACTAACATCAGACCATTGATCACATGCCTGTTGCATACATAACATCATAGCATTCCAGCATACACGTTCAATTATTTTCGAGGATCATATATCTGAATCATGCCATTGGACTTTTTCTATGTCAAAGCTTGAATCAAAGCAGATAGATTCCTCAGAAATAACTGAACATGGCATTTGCATACATCCTTGCATTCTTGACAGGTGTTCAAAGACAAATTCTTTTCCTGACTTGATTTCTCATCAGAATGGACAACTTGAATCACAGTCATCAAGGTATATATTTAAAGCAACTCCGGGCAGAGGTAATCGAAGGAAGACCCAGCTGAGGCCATTCAGGACAGAGGTATAAGCTTTATTTCAAAGTCAGAAACTGCTGAAATAGGAAGTCAACCAGATGAAGACTCAGATGAGCTTGGTTACGAAATTCTGAATGAAGCTATTTTCATCCCTAGTGAGGGGAACTACGCTGCTCTGATTCTCCATTGGTCAATGGAGATACGTAGGCAGGAGATCGTGAAGATATTTCCGAGCAACCTTATCTATTAACTTTATCAACCTTTTCCCTCCAGATGTCATTTTTCAGCATCTGACCGGAGCTTCCCAAGAGAATCCTAGGGGCAGAGAATAAGGGTAAGGTCCAGAACAACTTGAGAAGAAGTTTGATCATATTTTGATGTCGTACGTGCAACAATTTTCCTCATGTACGCAAATTCGGAGTGGTTGAGCTAATTGCATCAGGATCATCTCCGACAAAGTTTCCTTTGGGGTTTCAATGCCGAGTATGACTATCATTCTGGGGCACCTGGCCTTTTAATTGAAGATTGCAAGTCTTTCAGAGGCAAAGGTGAAGACAAGGTCCAGAATTTGATCGACTCAAAGGTCATCATGCCAGAAAGTCTGCTCACATATTGAAGTCTCCTCATCAAATGGGTCTCCCAATTTGCAAAGGCATCTTCAGAAGCAATAAGTCCAGACGGAGTCAAGTCTCCTCAATGACGACAATGTTCAGCTTCTTTACTGCATTTCCATTTATAGTTTACATTGTTTGTTTAAACATTTGTATGCATGCATGAAACTTATTTGTTTTTGAATGTTAACCATAATAAAATGCACATGTTTTTCTTGAAGTAATCCATTCGTATTCACTCATGGTTTTGTGTATGTGCATTGCAATACCAACTGTCGTGCTTAAACTCTATCAGGGAGGATGACGAAATGAAAACGCAAAAACTCTAATTGTGTGCTTTTGAGAAAGACCCTGTTGACGATGTACAGGCATTGTTTCAAATCCTAAACACCGGAGATATAAGGGAAATAAACCCTCGCCAACCCATTTGAGTCTTGAAGTAGGAGTTTATTTTCGCATGAAAAAACCCTTGCATTTAACCCAGGTGTCGCTCCCGGGATTTTCATCCTAGTACAAACGCGAAAGTGGCGCGGAAAGGTAGAGTCGCCAGCCAGACATTTTTATCCCGAATGAATGGGAAAGGTAATGTTGCACAAACCTGAGGAAGAAGGAAAAGGACGAGGCCTTGCGAACCAAAGATCTGAGTTCGGGAGTCGGTTACGAATTGGGAAGGTATTAGCACCCCAATCCGTCCGTCGTACCCGACGGGATCCACGCTTGCTTGCTTGTTTCAATGGGTGAGAAAAATAACTGCTGAATAAAACCGCTACTGGAATAAAGGGAATGGAAAATGAGAAATGAACTGAAATGAGAATGAAAAGAAAGGGGGAAATGTAGGGAAAATAAAGAATGTGCTCGAACGGGCCCTACCCCGCTGCCTACGTACCTCATCGGGATAATGAGGATCAGAGTCGACGTAGTTCGCCTAACTAAGGCTTACACTCGCTTGTGGCTTTTAGGATGACGTTGCCATAGTTCTAGCTCAGGTGTTACCGGCTCTGACACGAGGGTGTTTACCGTATCGCTGTTTGAACTGTCGAGACAAGTCATGAAAGGTATGATATGAGAAAGAAGACGTGACTTCTTGGTTTGTTGTTTTTTAGAAGAAATGCTTTGAATTTGTTTGTGAACAGTCTTGTACTAAGACCTATCCATCGCGGGAAGTATTTACACCTCGCCCCGAAACAGGACGCGTATAAACACTCCGCAACAAAGTCTCGTGTCGTACAAGATTGTTCGGTTTTTATTAAGTGTTTTATTGCTTTTCTTTTGAGATGAGAAAGAGAATGACTCAAATGGGAAAAGGGACAAAAACTAAGGGGGACTAAGACACAACCCTAGGTTATTTATTTACAAAGGAAGATCCTATGGTTAATGAGGTATTCTAATCCTAATGGAAAAAGGAAAAGAAAAAAAGGAAAAAGGATGCAACTTACTTCCTAAGGAAGATAAGTTGGTCCTAACAATGGGAAATCCTACCAATCACAAATATGGAAGGAAAAATGAATTACAAAACCTAAAAGAAATGCATCAAATAAAGGATAAAGTGAAGTAAACTTACCTCAATCTTCCCCACTACAAAACAAATGTTAATGCACATTTTTATTTACAAAGAATAAGGCAAACACACATTAATTAAATCCTAATTAAATTTGGACCTAAACTAGACCCTATTTTAATCCTAAGGGAACTAGAAAAACTAAGACAAAAAATACAGCACCTATTACAGCCCCTATTACACAAACAGCCATGAAATGCACTATGCAATGCAACAGTTTTTTACAGCACCTATGCAGCATGAAAAAGTAGGTGTAAAAGGTCAAATGCAACATGCACACATAACAAACAGCATACCTTTTACAGCACTTATGCAAAACAACAGCTATGAAATGCAAAATCCAGAATTGATTATTTTCATTTTTTAATGCACAAACTCAATTAAAAATGCACTAAACACATCACCAACATGCATTTGACCATGGATTAACATCTACCAATGCAAGAACATGAATATTTTTGAAGGATTATACAAGCATGCATCATATGGTTACTTATGCCACAAGTAATGCCAAAAGTAGCACATAAACATGCATTTGAACATGGTGATTATTGATTATGAACATACAATATAATGATTCAACAAACACACTAAACCTAATGCAAAATTCAGAATTAAATTTATGCAAATGCTATGATCAAGCATGCAACTAAATGCATCCAAATGCACATACATGTGATTATGCAAAATGCAACATACACCAACATGATGCACAACGATGAAATGCAATGCAAACATGTAAAAACAGAATGCAACATGATTATTTCATACCAAATGATGCATGAACATGGCAACACAATGCAAGAAAATCAAGGCATGCACAAAGAACACAAAAAAACCGCATAAAACGCAACATAAACGGAATCGTGTCGAAACGACTCGAAACGGGGGAACTAACTACTGGAAATGGATCCAAAAATTCCCTAAAATCACTACCTAAACAAGTATGAACATTAGAGGCACTAGGAATTGGGGCTAAGCAATCAAAGAAACCAAAAACACAAAAATTCACAGCGTTAACCGGTTAACCATATAGGTTAACCGGTTAACAGACCCAAAACAGAAGCAATTTGTGGCAAAACGCATGCGTTAACCGGTTAACCCCATGCGTTAACCGGTTAACACTGACCAGAATTGAAAAAAAGCTTTTGAAAAAAAGTGCTTTTGGCCACAAACTTGCTTCTAATGATCCCTAACACCTAGGAACATGCTAACGCTAATTTCTACTTATTTTGAGCTTTTTTACACATGCTAACCCCTATATCTATTAACACCTTAAACTTTTACATCAACAAAAATCACAAATCACAAGTAAACATAATCGAAACGCAACGATTTCAAGCAAAGCGAAAAATAGCTTAAAGAATGCCAAAAGCGGCGAGATGAAGAGAATAACTTAAAGAAGAAGTGATTAAGATCACCAACCTACGAAGCGGAGGAGTGCTTCGGTAATTGTTGCAAGAATCGGAGCTTAATCGAAGAGAAAACCGAAAACCGCAAAATAAATGCGTTCTTGAGCTTGAATCTTCGCACACTTCCGATAAGCCGAAATCTTCAACAAAATCACTAGCTTCTTCTTCTACAATCCACAATTAATGGAGGTTGGAGGCTTAAGCTTCAAGATCTTCAAGTTTCAATGTGAAACTTGAAGAGCTTATTCAAAGAAGCTTTGGTGAAAGGAGGGAAAATGGAGGAAAAGTGAGATAGAAAAAGTGATTATGAAAGAAGTGAAAAAATTTGGAATTGTGGGAACCCTTTTCAATGAAGTGATTAATGGTTATATAGAGATTAGGCTAGGAGCTAGGTTTGGGTTTGGGGCCCAAAAATTAGGTTTGGGATCCAAAATTAGGTTTGGAAGTTAGTTAGGGTTAGGGTTGGAAAAGGGAATATTCCTTGGAATATTCCTTAGAATATTCCTTGGAATACTCTAGAAGATGGTGGAAGGTGGTGGAAGTTTCCAAGGGAAATGGAGTGGAATTGAAGTGGAAAAATGAGATGGAAAGAATGAAAGGAAGTGTGGAAAGAAAGTGGAAGGAAAAGCGGAAAGAAAAGGGGAGGAAAGTGGTGAATTCTTCCTTTTTAATGGGTTAGCTTGAAAGTGGTGTGGATTATTTTTGGTACATCATTTTCTCTCGAACTCCAATGTTTGCCAAGCCTCGATCGACCACACACCTCATGCAAAGGACGATGAATGACTTATTTATTATTTCCAAATGCGATGCGATGATATGCGGAATGATGCAAGAATGAAGCGTGAATCGCTCGAGGTTGATGATAAATAAGAGGGCAAATTTTGGGGTGTTACAGCTGCCCCTATTCAATCACTGTAGACTTGAATGGATGATAGCAGCTGCTTTCAGACATTTGAAGTATGCAGGGATTGAATACTAGAAACAACCAGAAAATTTGCACTCGGTGGAAGAGAACAGGGAAATAACTCCAACCATCTAAACTCTGCTTGTGGAGAACTCGGACATGAAGAGTAGCGAATTGGTGAATGTTTTTGGAATATCACTGGGAGATTGTTGATTTGTCACGCTACGGGTGGACTTTGGAAATTGCCACGCTGCGGGTGGACTTGTGACATGATGCCACCCTGAGGGTGGACTTTCGCCAATCTGCGGTTGGACTTCAAAATACATTGCCACACTGCGGGTGGACTTTGGAAATTGCCACGCTGCGGGTGGACTTTGGAAATTGCCACGCTTCGGGTGGACTTTGGGAATGATGCCACCCTGAGGATGGACTTTCGCCAATCTGCGGTTGGACTTCAAAATACATTGCCACACTGCGGGTGGATTGCTGAATAACTTGCCACACTGCGGGTGGACTTTGAAGGTTTGCCACACTGCGGGTGGACTTCTGAAACCTGCCACGCTGCGGGTGGACTTTGGAAATGATGCCACCCTGAGGATGGACTTTCGCCAATCTGCGGTTGGACTTCAAAATACGTTGCCACACTGCGGGTGGACTTTGGATATGATGCCACCCTGAGGATGGACTTTTGCTCACTACGGGAGACCTTTGAGATTTGCCACCCGAAGATGGACTTTGGCCAGTCTACGGCTGGACTTTTGCTCACTACGGGAGACTTTTGAAATTTGCCACCCGAAGATGGACTTTGGCCAGTCTGCGGCTGGACTTTTGCTCACTACGGGAGACTTTTTGCTCACTACGGGAGACTTTTGCTCACTACGGGAGACTTTAGAGATTTGCCACCCGAAGATGGACTTTGGCCAGTCTGCGGCTGGACTTTTGCTCACTACGGGAGACTTTTGCTCACTACGGGAGACTTTTGCTCACTACGGGAGACTTTTGCTCACTACGGGAGACTTTTGCCCACTGCGGGGGACTTTAGAGATTTGCCACCCGAAGATGGACTTTGGCCAGTCTGCGGCTGGACTTTTGCTCACTACGGGAGACTTTTGCTCACTACGGGAGACTTTTGAAATTTGCCACCCGAAGATGGACTTTGGCCAGTCTACGGCTGGACTTTTGCTCACTACGGGAGACTTTTGCTCACTACGGGAGACTTTTGCTCACTACGGGAGACTTTTGCTCACTACGGGAGACTTTTGCTCACTACGGGAGACTTTTGCTCACTACGGGAGACTTTTGCTCACTACGGGAGACTTTTGCTCACTACGGGAGACTTTTGCTCACTACGGGAGACTTTTGCTCACTACGGGAGACTTTAGAGATTTGCCACCCGAAGATGGACTTTGGCCAGTCTGCGGCTGGACTTTTGCTCACTACGGGAGACTTTTGCTCACTACGGGAGACTTTTGCCCACTGCGGGGGACTTTAGAGATTTGCCACCCGAAGATGGACTTTGGCCAGTCTGCGGCTGGACTTTTGCTCACTACGGGAGACTTTTGCTCACTACGGGAGACTTTTGCTCACTACGGGAGACTTTTGCTCACTACGGGAGACTTTTGCCCACTGCGGGGGACTTTAGAGATTTGCCACCCGAAGATGGACTTTGGCCAGTCTGCGGCTGGACTTTTGCTCACTACGGGAGACTTTTGCTCACTACGGGAGACTTTTGCTCACTACGGGAGACTTTTGCTCACTACGGGAGACTTTTGCTCACTACGGGAGACTTTTGCTCACTACGGGAGACTTTTGCTCACTACGGGAGACTTTTGCTCACTACGGGAGACTTTTGCCCACTACGGGGGACTTTTGCTCACTACGGGAGACTTTTGCTCACTACGGGAGACTTTTGCCCACTACGGGGGACTTTTGCCCACTGCGGGGGACTTTTGCTCACTACGGGAGACTTTTGCTCACTACGGGAGACTTTTGCCCACTGCGGGGGACTTTAGAGATTTGCCACCCGAAGATGGACTTTGGCCAGTCTGCGGCTGGACTTTTGCTCACTACGGGAGACTTTTGCTCACTACGGGAGACTTTTGCCCACTACGGGGGACTTTTGCCCACTGCGGGGGACTTTAGAGATTTGCCACCCGAAGATGGACTTTGGCCAGTCTGCGGCTGGACTTTGAAATTTGCCACCCGAAGATGGACTTTGGCCAGTCTGCGGCTGGACTTTGAAATTTGCCACCCGAAGATGGACTTTGGCCAGTCTGCGGCTGGACTTTGAAATTTGCCACCCGAAGATGGACTTTGGCCAGTCTGCGGCTGGACTTTGAAATTTGCCACCCGAAGATGGACTTTGGCCAGTCTGCGGCTGGACTTTGAAATGTGCCACCCGAAGATGGACTTTGGCCAGTCTGCGGCTGGACTTTGAAATTTGCCACCCGAAGATGGACTTTGGCCAGTCTGCGGCTGGACTTTACATATGCTGAATTTGCACGGCATGTTGCCCCATGACACTGGGGATATTATGTCTTGAGTATTGTTAATGAACTGGTGTGATTGTAAAAGAAATTCCTGACGCGGAAATGATAAGTCTCTGCTGACTCTGCGGGGAAACACAATGATCGCGAATTCGATATCAAGTAGTCCCTTGGGGATAACATCTCTGTCGGAGAGAAGCGTGAATAATTCATCTGTTTCGAATCATCACCTTTGCCAAAAATAAATTGGACTTTAGACTTGAGGGCCGTGCCCGGGGATACTCGGACTATTGAGGAATATCCACTCTTATGGATTTGCTGGGGATGACTAGAAACCGAGACACATCCTGTTGAGGAGGAAAGATTTCAAGTTGTCTCGTGCTGGGGATTAGTTGCTTCCGTATGGACTTTACCTCAAGAGGATTTTACAAAAAGACTTGGCGCCTTTAAACTCTTAGGTATTGTAACGACTGCATGAATCAATGTGATGACCTCGCTGAGGAGGTAACCATTGCCAATGTGGATGAATTTGTATCTGTCAGAAGTGTTGAACGAGATAGTTGGCTTGTCACGTGACCACGGTATTCTAAACTCCGGGTAAATGCTTCCGATCATCTGTCTTCGGGAAAGAATGAACTTTTGTACTATTGGGGTGGCCTGCCCCAGGATGAGTACTTGAATAGTTTTGCTCTTGACTGACTAATCTTCGCTCTTGGAGGGATTTGAATCTCGAGGTGATTGCCCCAGTTTAGCTGAAATTTGAAGGGATTGCTCAACATAACTGCCCCAGATTGGCTCAGTACTTTAATTTTGAAGAGATTGCTCGATGTGACTGCCCCGGATTAGCTGGCTCTTACCATGACTAACTGGGGAGATCTCTGCTCAATGAAGCTTTATTCGGATAAGTGCACCTTGACGTGACAGTCTTTCAGAAGTTTTAGACTCCTCAACCTGGCAAGCTTGAGCTTCTGGATTGAATTTCCGTATGTGAACCAATTATGATGCTCAACAAATGTATGCAAGTGAGAAAATGTTTATTTTTAGAATGAAAATCCTAATTCAACAAACATGTTAATCTTGAAATTTTGAAAATGGATCGTTTAACCTTCGTGAGAGAATCACTGGTTAAGATACGACCTTTATTTGAATGAAAGTATGTATATGCAATACCAACAAACGTCTTTTAGCACAACTCATAGGAGTCAGGAACGCGGTCTCGTGGTAGTGCGCTCTCAAATTAACCCTGTTTCAGTTAGGACTTTTAAGGGTTGTATCGTGGCCTGGTTCACGGTTATAGAAACAAAGGAAAAAGGCTCGAAGTTTATTTGTGCCCACCCGCACTTCGTGATGTTCTCCATTCCTATATTCAGCTAGTTTTCACAAGCATTCACCTTTCATAAGGGTTTCGTGTTGATTGAGGAACCATTGCTACTATTAGTTCAAGCACCAATCAGGTTATTGTTGAGAGTCAGTCACTCCTCTATCTTTCGTGTTTGTGTCACACGACTTTGTTCTTATTTGAGGATCTTTCTTGTGTAATCCTTTTCCGTCTTTCACTTTTTGCATTATTTTTTTTATCCCTAACTTTTGCCTGGACTGATTCTTGTGAATCTTTGATTGTGAAGTCCAGCGGGATGCCCTAATTTTTGCCTAAGTCGCTTGTTTTCAAGTTTCGACTTAGCGGGCCTTTTCTTTTTGTTTTTGTTTTTTGCATTGTGAACAAGTCGCGTGACATTGTTTGTCTTGATTGCTTCTCGAGGGTTGTGACTGCCTCATTTTGTGGTCGACGAAGGGTAACCATTGTGGTTGTCAATCTTTGGACCTTTTGACTTGGATAACCATTGTGGTTTCGGGTCTTTGGACCTCTTGATTAGCATATTAGGATGCAACGGATCTTCAAATACACTTCTTTATGAAAGTCTGAACGCTTGGTCTGACTAGCTGACGTCTACCCTGCCCCTGGGTTACATGTGAGGGTTTTTTATGTGAAAAGAAACTCCTACTTCAAGGCTCGAAGGGGTTAACAAGGGTTTATCTTCCTTATATCTCCAGTGTTTAGGATTTGAAACAATGCCTGTACATCGTCAACAGGGTCTTACTTGAGAGCACACAATTCAGAGATATTGCGTTTTTGTTTCGTCATTCTCCCTCATAGAATTTAAGCACGACAATTGATATTGCGATATACATGTGCAAAATTATAAGGGAATGCAAATGAATTTACTTCAAGAAAAACATGTGAGTTTTATTATTTCTATCATTCAAAAGCAAACAACTTTCATACATGTAGACAAATGTTTAGCATATAAAAGAAACTACAAATGGAAATGCAGTACAGAAACTGAATATTGCCGTAGTTGAGGAGGCTTGGCTCCGTCGGGACCTGTCAGTCTTGGATACTTTCAACGATCAATAGCTCTTTTCACAGACTTGTAATCTTCAATTTGCAGTGGTATGCCCAACCATGGCAGTAATACTTCTTCTTCTAGCTATTCTGACTCTGACGTGAGACATTTGAAGGAAAGAGTGAAGCGGGGGAGTAAAGTTGCCCCAGAAGGTTGCTCGGAAAGACCTGACGATCTTCTGCCTACGTATCTCCATTGACCGATGACCAATGAAGAATCAGAGCGACGTAGTTCCCCTCAATAGGGATGAAAAACGAACAATGAAGAAAGGCAATCACATAAATGCCATCACTGAGAGTATTTGAATACTGCTGGCTTTATTTGCTTCATGAATACCCTGGCGTCCTGGGTGATCAGCTTGAAGACTTCAGCTTAACGTGGACCATCTGGTAGAATAATCGTGACGCCGGTTCTGTCGTGATTAGTCATCAAGTTCTGGAATACCTTTGGATGAGGAGAGAAATTGATCGCCTTGGAGTCAACTAGGTCCTGTACCTTGTTCTGAAAGGCCCAACATTTCTCAATACCGTGCCCCTGGGCACCTGAATGGAATTCGCACTTGGAGTGTGGATCAAAATTCGGTGGTAGATTATCAACAGAAGGAATTCTCATGGTACGAAGCTCGACCAAGTTCAACTTCAGAAGTTCTGGAAACAATACAGCATATGGACATGGGATGGGATCAAGTTTGCGATTTCTCGCTCTTGCTCTTTCTTGAAACGGCCTCTGTACCTGTTGTTGCTGACCCTTAGGACTCTCTTGGGAAGCTGAAATTGGATGCCGACAAGTGACGTCTGGAGGGAAGAGGTTGATAAATGAAGTTGATAAATAAGGTTGCTCGCAAAGATCTTGCACGATCTCCTGCCTACGTATCTCCATCGACCAATGGAGAATCAGAGCAGCGTAGTTCCCCTCAATAGGGATGAAAATAGCTTCGTTCAAAATTTCCATAACCAAACTCATCTGAGTCTTCATCTGGTTGACTTCCTCTTTCAATAGTTTCTGATTCTGAAATAAAGCTTATACTTCTGCCCTGAATGGCCTCAGCTGGGTCTTCCTTTCAGTTACCTCCGCCCGGAGTTGCTTCAGATACATACTTTGATGACTGTGATTCAAGTTGTCCATTCTGATGAGAAATCAGGCCAGGAAAAGAATTTGTCTCTGAACACCTGTCAAGAATGCAAGGATGTATGCAAATGCCATGTTCAGTTATTTCTGAGGAATCTATCTGCTTTGATTCAAGTTTTGACACAGAAAAATCTAACAGCATGATTCAGATATGCGATCCTCGGAAATAACTGAACATGTGTGCAGAAATGCTATGATGTCATGTATGCAACAGGCATGTGATCAATGATCTGATGTTGGTGTCGGTGCATAGTCTCAAAATCCAGATATCACAATAATCATCCCTCTGATCCGGGGTCCATAACTTAAGAACAGAAATCCAGATCACAAAACTGAATCAAAGGCAAAGTGGGTATGCTGAAGGTACCAGGGTTCCTGCAAACCTGTAAACCCCTCCCAATCTCACGGGTGTGCTACTCGGGTCAACATCACGGACTCTCAAAGCCGAATAGCAATAATACGTTCACCATCTCCGAGAAATGGCTCATGACCAAATCAGGGAATCGGTTTGGTATTATGTACTACTCAGGGAGGTCTTAGCTGAGTCCGGAAAAACAAGCATCCCTCACAAGTTTCCAGCTTCAAGCACTGAATCGAGAAACAATAGTACATTCATCCCGAAGGGTACAATACTATCGTCATACGAACAGTTTGCTTTAACTGAATTCCTATGAGAGAACCAGGCCATCCTATGCGAGTTCCCAATGGACCCTCGGATGCGAGTGGGTTTGCCAACAAATGTGGTCTGCCACTGTCATCACTGGAGAGGGGTGTTTCCATTAAGGTCCTCGAAGATCGGTCACCAGATGCACATAACTATCAAGGTCGTACCCTGAAGTGAGGTAATCCCCACACAGAATAGTTCCAAGACGGTCGCAATCTGGGTGTGGAACACATCGCCACCCATCATGGTGAGATACCATAAGAGTACAATGTCTGTCCACGCTAATCCTATGGTGCACTCAAGCCGGGTATTTGGCTTATCTCACAGTAACTCCCAACCCACAGAAAAAAATGAAAACCAGCACAGCCAGACAGTCCAGTATAATATGATGCATGGAAAATAAAATACTGAAAGCAATAAATAAATGCGATAAAGTAAAGCTGTAAAATAAAACTGTAAATGAAAACAGTAAAGCTAAACTAAAGCACTCAGCAACAAACACATATACACCCAAAGAACAAAACCAAACAGGCGCTAGGATTGACTCTACAAGGGAAACCGGAAGAATCAGGTTAGTCCCCAGCAGAGTCGCCAGCTGTCGCTCCCGGGATTTTCATCCTAGTACAAACGCGAAAGTGGCGCGGAAAGGTAGAGTCGCCAGCCAGACATTTTTATCCCGAATGAATGGGAAAGGTAATGTTGCACAAACCTGAGGAAGAAGGAAAAGGACGAGGCCTTGCGAACCAAAGATCTGAGTTCGGGAGTCGGTTACGAATTGGGAAGGTATTAGCACCCCAATCCGTCCGTCGTACCCGACGGGATCCACGCTTGCTTGCTTGTTTCAATGGGTGAGAAAAATAACTGCTGAATAAAACCGCTACTGGAATAAAGGGAATGGAAAATGAGAAATGAACTGAAATGAGAATGAAAAGAAAGGGGGAAATGTAGGGAAAATAAAGAATGTGCTCGAACGGGCCCTACCCCGCTGCCTACGTACCTCATCGGGATAATGAGGATCAGAGTCGACGTAGTTCGCCTAACTAAGGCTTACACTCGCTTGTGGCTTTTAGGATGACGTTGCCATAGTTCTAGCTCAGGTGTTACCGGCTCTGACACGAGGGTGTTTACCGTATCGCTGTTTGAACTGTCGAGACAAGTCATGAAAGGTATGATATGAGAAAGAAGACGTGACTTCTTGGTTTGTTGTTTTTTAGAAGAAATGCTTTGAATTTGTTTGTGAACAGTCTTGTACTAAGACCTATCCATCGCGGGAAGTATTTACACCTCGCCCCGAAACAGGACGCGTATAAACACTCCGCAACAAAGTCTCGTGTCGTACAAGATTGTTCGGTTTTTATTAAGTGTTTTATTGCTTTTCTTTTGAGATGAGAAAGAGAATGACTCAAATGGGAAAAGGGACAAAAACTAAGGGGGACTAAGACACAACCCTAGGTTATTTATTTACAAAGGAAGATCCTATGGTTAATGAGGTATTCTAATCCTAATGGAAAAAGGAAAAGAAAAAAAGGAAAAAGGATGCAACTTACTTCCTAAGGAAGATAAGTTGGTCCTAACAATGGGAAATCCTACCAATCACAAATATGGAAGGAAAAATGAATTACAAAACCTAAAAGAAATGCATCAAATAAAGGATAAAGTGAAGTAAACTTACCTCAATCTTCCCCACTACAAAACAAATGTTAATGCACATTTTTATTTACAAAGAATAAGGCAAACACACATTAATTAAATCCTAATTAAATTTGGACCTAAACTAGACCCTATTTTAATCCTAAGGGAACTAGAAAAACTAAGACAAAAAATACAGCACCTATTACAGCCCCTATTACACAAACAGCCATGAAATGCACTATGCAATGCAACAGTTTTTTACAGCACCTATGCAGCATGAAAAAGTAGGTGTAAAAGGTCAAATGCAACATGCACACATAACAAACAGCATACCTTTTACAGCACTTATGCAAAACAACAGCTATGAAATGCAAAATCCAGAATTGATTATTTTCATTTTTTAATGCACAAACTCAATTAAAAATGCACTAAACACATCACCAACATGCATTTGACCATGGATTAACATCTACCAATGCAAGAACATGAATATTTTTGAAGGATTATACAAGCATGCATCATATGGTTACTTATGCCACAAGTAATGCCAAAAGTAGCACATAAACATGCATTTGAACATGGTGATTATTGATTATGAACATACAATATAATGATTCAACAAACACACTAAACCTAATGCAAAATTCAGAATTAAATTTATGCAAATGCTATGATCAAGCATGCAACTAAATGCATCCAAATGCACATACATGTGATTATGCAAAATGAAACATACACCAACATGATGCACAACGATGAAATGCAATGCAAACATGTAAAAACAGAATGCAACATGATTATTTCATACCAAATGATGCATGAACATGGCAACACAATGCAAGAAAATCAAGGCATGCACAAAGAACACAAAAAAACCGCATAAAACGCAACATAAACGGAATCGTGTCGAAACGACTCGAAACGGGGGAACTAACTACTGGAAATGGATCCAAAAATTCCCTAAAATCACTACCTAAACAAGTATGAACATTAGAGGCACTAGGAATTGGGGCTAAGCAATCAAAGAAACCAAAAACACAAAAATTCACAGCGTTAACCGGTTAACCATATAGGTTAACCGGTTAACAGACCCAAAACAGAAGCAATTTGTGGCAAAACGCATGCGTTAACCGGTTAACCCCATGCGTTAACCGGTTAACACTGACCAGAATTGAAAAAAAGCTTTTGAAAAAAAGTGCTTTTGGCCACAAACTTGCTTCTAATGATCCCTAACACCTAGGAACATGCTAACGCTAATTTCTACTTATTTTGAGCTTTTTTACACATGCTAACCCCTATATCTATTAACACCTTAAACTTTTACATCAACAAAAATCACAAATCACAAGTAAACATAATCGAAACGCAACGATTTCAAGCAAAGCGAAAAATAGCTTAAAGAATGCCAAAAGCGGCGAGATGAAGAGAATAACTTAAAGAAGAAGTGATTAAGATCACCAACCTACGAAGCGGAGGAGTGCTTCGGTAATTGTTGCAAGAATCGGAGCTTAATCGAAGAGAAAACCGAAAACCGCAAAATAAATGCGTTCTTGAGCTTGAATCTTCGCACACTTCCGATAAGCCGAAATCTTCAACAAAATCACTAGCTTCTTCTTCTACAATCCACAATTAATGGAGGTTGGAGGCTTAAGCTTCAAGATCTTCAAGTTTCAATGTGAAACTTGAAGAGCTTATTCAAAGAAGCTTTGGTGAAAGGAGGGAAAATGGAGGAAAAGTGAGATAGAAAAAGTGATTATGAAAGAAGTGAAAAAATTTGGAATTGTGGGAACCCTTTTCAATGAAGTGATTAATGGTTATATAGAGATTAGGCTAGGAGCTAGGTTTGGGTTTGGGGCCCAAAAATTAGGTTTGGGATCCAAAATTAGGTTTGGAAGTTAGTTAGGGTTAGGGTTGGAAAAGGGAATATTCCTTGGAATATTCCTTAGAATATTCCTTGGAATACTCTAGAAGATGGTGGAAGGTGGTGGAAGTTTCCAAGGGAAATGGAGTGGAATTGAAGTGGAAAAATGAGATGGAAAGAATGAAAGGAAGTGTGGAAAGAAAGTGGAAGGAAAAGCGGAAAGAAAAGGGGAGGAAAGTGGTGAATTCTTCCTTTTTAATGGGTTAGCTTGAAAGTGGTGTGGATTATTTTTGGTACATCATTTTCTCTCGAACTCCAATGTTTGCCAAGCCTCGATCGACCACACACCTCATGCAAAGGACGATGAATGACTTATTTATTATTTCCAAATGCGATGCGATGATATGCGGAATGATGCAAGAATGAAGCGTGAATCGCTCGAGGTTGATGATAAATAAGAGGGCAAATTTTGGGGTGTTACACCAGGGACAGGGTAGGTGTCAGCTAGCTGGACCGATCGTTCAAATCTCGAAAAGGAGTGCAAATTTGAGGATCCATTACCTTTCGTTGTACCAAATCAAAAGGTCCAAAGACCCGAAACCACACCGGTTGTCCAAGTCAAAAGGTCCAAAGATTGAAAACCACAATGGTTAGCCTTCGTCGACCAAAGAATGAGGCAGTCACAACTCTCGCAAAGCAATCAAGACAAACAGTGTCATGCGACTTGTTCAAAATGCAAAAAGAAAAAAAGAAAAGAAGAAGCCCACTAAGTCGAAACTTGAAAACAAGCGACTTAGGTAAAAGTTAGGGCATCCCGCTGGACTTCACAATCAAAGATTCACAAGAATCAGTCCAGGAAAAAGTTAGGGATAAGAAAAATAATGCAAAATCAAAAGACGAAAAGGATTACACAAGGAAGATCTTCGAATAAGAACAGAGTCGTGTGATACAGACACAGAAGGCGAAGGGGTGACTGACTCCAAACAACAACCTGATTAGTGTTTAAAACTGTTAGTGTCATTGGTTCCTTAACCATCACAAAACCCTTTTCGAGAAGTGAGCGCTTGTGAAAGCTAGCTGAAAATAGGAATGGAGAACATCACGAAGATGAGTGGGCACAAATAAACTTCGAGCCTATATCCTTTGTTTTTATAACCGTGAACCAGACCATGATACAACCCTCAAAAGTCCTAACTGAAACAGGGTTATTTTTGAGAGCGTGCTGCCACGATATCGCGTTCCTGACTCCTATGAGTAGTGTTGAAAGATCTTTGTTGGTGTTGCATGTGCATGCTTTTTACTATTCAAAAATTTTATGTCGTATATTAACCAGTGATCCGTTCACGAAGGTTTGCGACATCTTTTTACATTAAAACTTCAAGATTAACATGTGTGTTGCATTAGAATTTTCATAAACAGTATCTGCTTGCATACATTTGTTTGGCATCATTAAGTTCACGTATGGAATCTCAGTCCAAAAGCTTAATTTTTCCAAGTTGAGAAGTCTGAAACTTCCGAAGGTCAGTCCATCAAGGTGTACTTTTCAAGAAACTCCTTTGAGTGGGGGCTTTCCCAACAAGTCGTGGTAAGAGCCAGCCAATCCGGGGCAATCATGTCGAGCGATTTCTTCAAAATTCAGCCAAGATGAGGCAATCACTTCGAGATTCAAATCTCTCCAGGAGTATGTAGTATAGGCGTTTTCTTCAAAGCACAGTCAGTCATAGATGATCACTTCAAGGGCATGAGAAGTCACTCTCTCCCGAAGACCGTCAATTCAAAGCGCCTACCTGAAGTTCAAAATACTGGGGCAGAATATCTCACAGTGATATGAGGTTTTTCATGAATCCTTGCGAGGTGAATTCTTGCACAGACCATGCGGTCTGGGGCAGTTATTTCGAGATCCGACGAATCTCTCCAAGAGTTTGAAGACACTGAGGCATTTCGTATGCCATGTTTTCTGTAAAATCCTCTTGAGATATTTTCTTCTGATGGACCTTAGTTTGAGGCGAGTTGGAAATTGCAAAGAACCATCGTTCACTCGTGATTAGTTGGAAACCTATCAACCCAGGGCTAGGGGCAAAGCCATTGTCGGCACAGTACTTCAAGAGTTGTTTCATCAGCAAGCTTCATTGATCAAAATTCCTTAGCAAGTCTCATTAGGCAATTCCTTCTCCAGTAGTGCGGAAAATGGAAGGTTACTTCTTGAGCAGAAAGATATCATCGTCTCTCATCCCCGGCATGAGACGCCTTACATCTCTCATTCCCAACATGAGAGAATTTATCTTTTATCCCCAGTAAGTGGCAGCTTGAGCTTTTATCTTCAACAGGAAGCTTTATCATTGACCCCCCCCCCCGTCGTCCCCAGTAATGTGGAAGTTGAAATTTCTCCCAGCAAGATAGCAGAAGGTGGGTGTCATCCCCAAGCAGGAGTTTCCCGTCAGACAGGGGCAATTCTCAGCAGTATAAGGAGTGTCTTTCCTCCCCAGAAATTTCTTCCTCAGCAGTGTCATGCCTTTGGTTCTCCGCCAAGTCAGGAGGTCCTCACTTCCACATCAGAGTTCAAGAAGAGTCCATCTCCAGCAGGGCCTTGGCTCTCCAATCTCAAAGTCCAATTTATTTTTGGCAATGGCGGCCGTTCAGAGCCGGTGCATCATTAACAGCATTCCCCGCAGGGCTGTCTTCTCCTCACAAGGACTAATTCGATCAATGCAGTGATCATCAGTTCCTCCCCAGTCAAGCCATCTGGGATATCTATTATCTCCTCATCGGGAGACCCCTTTTGCATTTGCATCTAGTAATCATCATTACATTTGCATCCTCCAAAGCGTAGCATTTCCATCATCATGGAGCATTACGCCATAAATCCAAACATATGCATACCAGCATGGGCCAGTTTTGAGGTATATCACATAAGACCCGTTACATCTCCAATCAGATTGAAGTATTCCCCACAGAATGCAACTTCATTTCCCAGTGTGGTTACTTCTTCCAAGTCTTGTTGTTATCCCCAGTTGAGTCTTGTTTCAGTACAACAGTCTCATGTTTTCGCGTCTCGTTTAAGTACAACGGTCGCGTCTTGGGCTCTCGTTTAAGTACAACGATCCCGTTCCTTTCGAGTCTCCATTTAAGTACAATGGTCTCGTCTTTGAGTCTTGTTTCAGTACAACAGTCTCATTTTTTCGCGTCTCCGTTTCAGTACAACGATCGCGTCTCAGGTTATCATTTAAGTACAATGATCCTGTTCCTTTTGGTCTCGTCTCAGTGCAATGATAATGGATCGGTTGATACCATTTCTTAGTTAGATCGGTTGATCTTATTTGAGTCATGAATCGGTTGATATCACCTCTCTTCAAGCTGTAAATCGGATGATATTACATTCTCGTTTTCTTGGTTATGGATCGGTTGATACCATTTCCATATTAGATCGGTTGATCTTATTTGAGTTATGAATCGGTTGATATCATTTCTCTTCGAGCTGTAAATCGGATGATATTACATTCTCGCTTTTCGGGGTGGATCGATTGATACCATCTCCGTGTTAGATCGATTGATCTTATTTGAGTCGCAAACCGGTTGATGTTGCGTTAAGTCCTGATTCGATAACAGGCATCTTCTGTGACTTGGTCCTGCCCAACAGTCGCGTCGCAGGTTCCCGTTTTGTACAATGGTCCTATTTGCTTGGGCTCTCGTTTATGTACAACGATCCCATTCCATCTTGTCTTATTTTCATTGTTTCTGGTTACCGCCTGCGGCCGGTATACCTTTGCGTCTCCATTCGAGGATGGTTTCGTGTTAGATCCGAGGATCTTTTGATTTGTCATTCGAGGATGGCATTTCTTTTCTTCAAGTCCTTCCGAGGTTGGTCTTGTTGTTTTGTGTGGCTATTATTCGAGGATAGTAGTTCACTTTTTGAGCTTATTAATCGAGGTCAGTTTGTCTCTTTTGCAAAGTCTGTCTGAGGTCAGCTTTGTGTTTGGTTATCAGTCGAGGCTGGTATACCTTTGCGTCTCCATTCGAGGATGGTTTCGTGTTAGATCCGAGGATCTTTTGATTTGTCATTCGAGGATGGCATTTCTTTTCTTCAAGTCCTTCCGAGGTTGGTCTTGTTGTTTTGTGTGGCTATTATTCGAGGATAGTAGTTCACTTTTTGAGCTTATTGATCGAGGTCAGTTTGTCTCTTTTGCAAAGTCTGTCTGAGGTCAACTTTGTGTTTGGTTATCAGTCGAGGCTGGTATACCTTTGCGTCTCCATTCGAGGATGGTTTCGTGTTAGATCCGAGGATCTTTTGATTTGTCATTCGAGGATGGCATTTATTTTCTTCAAGTCCTTCTGCGGTTGGTCTTGTTGTTGTTTTGTGTGGCTATTATTCGAGGATAGTAGTTCACTTTTTGAGCTTATTGATCGAGGTCAGTTTGTCTCTTTTGCAAAGTCTGTCTGAGGTCAGCTTTGTGTTTGGTTATCAGTCGAGGCTGGTATACCTTTGTGTCTCCATTCGAGGATGGTTTCGTGTTAGATCCGAGGATCTTTTGATTTGTCATTCGAGGATGGCATTTCTTTTCTTCAAGTCCTTCTGCGGTTGGTCTTGTTGTTGTTTTGTGTGGCTATTATTCGAGGATAGTAGTTCACTTTTTGAGCTTATTGATCGAGGTCAGTTTGTCTCTTTTGCAAAGTCTGTCTGAGGTCAGCTTTGTGTTTGGTTATCAGTCGAGGCTGGTATACCTTGGCGTCTCCATTCGAGGATGGTTTCGTGTTAGATCCAAGGATCTTTTGATTTGTCATTCGAGGATGGCATTTCTTTTCTTCAAGTCCTTCTGAGGTTGGTCTTGTTTGTTTGTGGCTATTATTCGAGGATAGTAGTTCACTTTTTTGAGCTTATTGATTGAGGTCAGTTTGTCTCTTTTGCAAAGTCTGTCTGAGGTCAGCTTTGTGTTTGGTTATCGCCTGCGGCCAGTATACCATTGTGTTTCTATTCGAGGAAGGTCTTAGTATTGGATCCGAGGATCCCGTGTGAGTGGTCATTCGAGGATGGCATTCTTCCCAACATATTCCCACCTGGTTCTATTTTCGCTACCTATTCAGAGGTCAAAATCAAAAAAATGTATAAATAAATAAATGGGCAGATGGCATTTCCATTACCCTCAGTGTGCAAATTTTCAGGTTTTATTCGAGTATTCAATCACTCCATACCTTAAACGTCTAAAAGTTGTTGCAATTATTCGTTCAGGTATGCAGTTGATTGAATAGGGGCAGCTGCAATACCTCAAAATTTGCCCTCATTCTTTTTATCACTGACTGGCTCGCTTCATATTCATATGCATCTCTCGTTAGGTCATAACACTTACAATCATACATCTGTATTGATTCCTCAGGCATGAGATCAATGTCCTCTGAAGAACCAGGTTATTCCATTGGTTTGAAATTTCTACTTCACAGGAGTTTGTTTCATGGATTTTGGAATTAGGGTTTCACACCCTATATATATGGTCATCGGATGAATCCAGAGTTTTGGTTAGGTGGTCGTCTATAACATCGTCTTCTTGTACTATGATTATTTGGTTAAGGTTTATTTCCCTAACCATGTGGTCATCGAGAGGGTTTTCTTCATAATGTTTGTTCATCGGTGAATATTATTACTCAAGGGATTTTGTTATTACTAGGAGGCGCCATTTGTTGAATTACTGTTGTATGGGGGACCAGCTGGGGTGTCATACTAGGTATCACTGGTCATCAGGACATGGTCTCAAGAGATTTAAAAATTGCAAAGAGTTGAAGTGATGAGTTTCTTGTGGGGCTTAATTGGGTCGTTCGTTGTCCAATTAGATTGGTTTGTTTCAATTTACAAGTTAATTCGGATTTTATGGATTTAAGGATCATAATTATTATCCACCTTTCACCATTTGATTTCAAGGGCCCGCTTTGGGAAGCCCATTACAAATATCCAATGAATCGATTAACCAATTTCCTTTGTCTAATTACCCGCAAGTATTTTTGTTAAGTCGAGTTCTAAACCACTTGCATTGTTCAAGTTATTTTCCTTAAACTCCATATTAGTAAGCCAATTCATTAGGACAATTTGATTCATTTTATACAACTATTCCATTTAAGTCATCATGCCATAATCTTTTTTTTGCTAATAAGCCCATATAGTCATTTGTTACCTTTTCTAAAGCCCATTTGTTGTCATTTTTCTTAACCCATTCTAAATTTCCTTCCAAATTCAAAGACCATATTTTGAATTTATTCACGGTTTTGATCCAACAAAAATATCACACAAGTTCCTTTTTTTTTATTCACAAAGGACCCACACTAGGAAAAAACTAACAGAATTCTACAAAAAAACAAGTGAATATATCTTTTAAAAAAAATGCAATACATAAGAAAAATGGAGTGCACACTATGGGGGGATCTAACAAAAAAAATGGAATGGATCAAACCAGAAATTTACACCAAAAGAGGAAAAAGTTAGTTACAAAACTGAAAATTCAGTTACAAAAAAAAGGGATTTTTCAGTTACAGATCTTCAACAACAAAAGATCAAAAAACCTCTCTAATTATCTTCAATCAAAACCATTCTCAGAACTCATCTTCAACTTCAAAAAAAAAATGATATTCAACCAATTCTGCAGCAACCTCATCAACCATTACTCTCCTCAATCACAATTTTCACCTTCTCAATTCTTCAATTCAGAATCTTCAATCTCTACAAACTCAGAAACAAAAAAACTCTAGAATCTCTCAAAACCTGCCAAATTCTCAGCACCAATCTCAGTCTCAACCTCTCCTCCTGCATCAACCTTCAATCGGCAGAATCCTTCAACCACCACATCAATCTTCCACCGAGAACCTTCATTATCACCCCCATTAATAATCTTCAAAGCACATCGTTTTCGATCCCCAACATCACCATCACTTCGCAAGATCCTTCAAGATTCACCTATAATGATTAACAACCATTTTGAACGTATCAAACCAAAAATATCATCAATGAAGTAGCAGTTCGCAGTTTCGTAATACAAACAGCAAACTGATTCAATAGCTCAGTCCTGTAACGAATTTGAAATGCAAAATTTCGCGAAGACAAATACAAGAAGTAAGAATCACGGCAGAAAGTAGAAGAAGAGGAAGGATATCACAACGATATTTCTCAGATCGGAGAAGAGATCAAATGATAGTGAATCGAAGTTTCTTACCTAGGCGCTGTCTTCTTCTCGTGGGTATTTTTGTTCGCAGTTTCGTTCTCAGTAGCATTGCGTTTGGTGTTGTGATGGTATCTTGTCTTCCAACGGCTAAGTGTTGATGAAGATGATGATGGCCACAACATCAGCAACGAACTCGACTTCAACAATCAACAGCAACATTCAAGCGCACCCAGAAGAAGATGACAAGATCGTTGAAGAGGGGATTCGGTTTGCGCTTCACGATGGAGCTTCGTTGCGATGGGCGAAGTCAAGGTGAGTTTATCGAAGATGATGGTGAATTCGTTGGGAAGTCGTGACGATGAAGCCGCGTGAATGGCTCGCCGACGGTATGTTGAGAGAAGGATACGAGAGGGTGAGGTTGTAGATGGTGAGCCAAGTGTTGAAGAAAACAATGGTGGATTTGCGACGACGACAAAGTGTGGAGGCCGCGAGTATTTCTCCGGCGATAGGGTGAGGAAGAGCGGCGACTCTGAGAGGAAGAGGACGGATATGCTTCTTTTATCTCATAAGAATTTTAGGGTTTCAAACTAATTTGGGCCTTTCTTCCATAAATTCCTATCTGCGCCATCAATTTCCTGTGGACACCGCCAGATTTGCCATATACACCCTCCCTGCGGGTGTCAAAGAGAATGGTCCTTGGGCCATGTTTGCTGGCTGCAAGCCACAATTCCCATTGCACCTCCCTGTTTTCTTCATTATTAGCTTTTTCTTAGAAATTGTTAATTAGGTTTTTTTGTTAATCGCGTTTAATTTCTTGTAATTAATTTTTGTCAATCAGCATCTTAATTAATTCTATGATAAATTTAATTAGTATTTTTATTCATAATTTTAATTATTTGTTTAATATTAATTATGGATCAAAATGGTTCATTCACGTTTTTGATCGATTTGAATCAATTCCGATTATGGCGGAGCTTCACAAAGCCAATATGGAAGATGGGCATTTATTTTTCTCATAGGAGACTACAAGACCTAGCTTGGGGATTTTTTTGGATTTCTTTTATGTGAAGAATCGGCACTTCGATCAAGTAAGTGATTTCGAGCTTTTTTCGGCTTTTAAGCATCATTATAGTCGTATGCGGCTTAGGACCATATAACTTAAGGTGCATACTGAGCCCTCCCACCTGAGGCATTGGATATATGTTGGTTTGTGTCGATTTCGGAGCTTAGGGATTAGGTTACGAACCATTAGGATCGATTCCTTTCACTTCCCCTTAAAATCCACTTTTTTGCCCGTTTCGTCGCAATTATTAAAAATGGTTTTAGGTGGGATAAAATTCTGGAAAAATTCATGAGTGATCCTCATCCTCTTAATTAATTTTTCATATTTTTGTTTCCAGATTTGGGTGGTTTTAATAATTAATTTGGATTTTAGATCATGAGCTGTCCCAAAAGGGAGTGTTTTGGCATAAGGGACCGAAATCAATTTTTCCCCATAGGTGTGAAACCTATTTTTTTTGTGTGATTAATCACTATAATTTGTGACATTTTGATGCTCATTAGGCATTTTTTTCATAATTTTTTAGTGCCCATTTTGATCCACTTTGTGGAGGTGTTTTTAGTAACCATGCTTTGTTACCTTGCTAGTCAAGGAATTGTTTTGGCACTTTGGTGCATAATTTTGTAGAATACTTTTAGACCATTTGAGATAATGACTATATTATTCCAGAAATTTAATTTCATAATTTTTAAAGGCTTTTTGCTATTTTTCCATGTCACCTAGATCTTAGGTTGATTCATGTGTTTATGTGTCGCATAACCTAAGTGTTAAGAAGGAATTCATGCCATTTGATTGAGATGATTTTTGGTAACTTTTAGGAGTTGATTATAGGTCATTTGTATGTCTTTAATTCCAGTCATAGGCCACTTTTTGAACCATACTCATTTGGTTTGTTTTGGTGCTTTAAAGTGCATACTTATGTGAACTAATCTCAACCTAAACTCATTTTTCTTCTCCTCTAAATAATAACTTGAATTATGTGGAAATCATTAATTCCTATTCATGCATTCTAAGTGCATCTCATACCTTGTATGTTATTGACCCATAATCATTTCATGCATATTTACATGTCATTCTTCCTTAACTTTCATCATGTGTGATCTTATGCGATTTTTGTTCGTTTCTTCTCATATCTTCTTCTCATTGCTCCATATGCCTAATCCATCGCATCCATGATTGTATATTACTTAATCAATCTTCATAAAAATTCACTACTGAATTTGATGTTCATTTCATGTATTAATTCATGCTTGTAAGCCATATGCATTCATACTTCATCCATAAACCCTAATTTGCATTTATGTGAACTTAGGTGAACTTTTTGTACATAGTTTGACATAGTTTGATCTTGTGGGGTATCCAAGCATCCTTAGGGACCTATATCATGTAGCTACTGACTTTAGAAGTCATGTAACCTTTAGGTACCTTCACCTTTAGACTTAGGTCTTATTTTGAACCCTAGTTCCATTCTAGGACGTTTACGGTACTTAATCGCTTTCATGCTTTGATTTTACTTTCAATATGCATTGTCATGCTAACTTTTGTTTTGTAGGGGGGAAGATTGAGATAAGACTCACTTCATTCCTATCTTTTATGCATTCTAAATGTGTTTTCCTTAGCACTTGGTGTTTGCTTATAGGTTTTCCCTTTCTTTAGAAACAACTTACCTTCCTTAGGAAGTAAGTTAGTTTCTAAGCTCTCTTTTCTTCTTTTCCTTTTCTTTCTTAGGATTAGAATACCTCATTAACCATAGGATTTCCCTTTTGTATATGATAAATAACTTAGGGTTGTGTCTTAGTTCCCATTAGATTTTCCCTTTTCCAACTTGAGTCATTCTTTCTCATCTTATAAAGAAAATAATAAAACATCTAAGGATAAACCGAACAATCTTGTACGACACGAGACTTTGTTGCGAAGTGTTTATACGCGTCCTGTTTCGGGGCGAGGTGTAAATACTCACCGCGATGGATAGGTCTTAGTGCAAGACAGTTCACAAACAAATTCAAAACACTTCTCTTAAAAGACCAAAAACAAATAACAAGCGACTATCCTGCGGGAACTTCTCTTCTCATCTCATTCACTCACAACGCGAACTCGCGACGACTTGTCTTTCATGCAAGACGGTAAACGCACTCGTACCAGACGAGCCTGCAACACCTGAGCATAGACATACGCAGTTCCAGCTGTAAAAAACACAAACGAATAGTTCCCGCCTAGGTTAGGCGAACTACGTCGACTCTGATCCTCATTATCCCGATGAGGTACGTAGGCAGCGGGGTAGGTCCCGTTCGAGCACATTCTTTATTTTCCCTACATTTCCCCTTTTTTCCATTCTCTTTTTCCAATTCCCTTTCTCATTTCTCATTCCAGTTCCAGTTAGCGGTTTTATTCAGTAACACTTTATTTTTCTCACCCTTTGAAACAAACAAACAAGCGTGGATCCCGTCGGGTACGGCGGACGATCTGGGGTGCTAATACCTTCCCAGGTCGTAACCGACTCCCGAACCCAGATCTTTGGTTCACAGGACCTTGTCCTTTCCTTCTTCCTCAGGTTTGTGCAACATTACCTTTCCCATTCATTCGGGATAAAAATGTCTGGCTGGCGACTCTACCTTTCCGCGCCACTTTCGCGTTTGTACTAGGATGAAAATCCCGGGAGCGACAAATGCGTGTTGGATTCATTCCGATAGGAATGTCGAGAAAGTTGAATCCCTTATCTTCTTATTTGCAAGAAAAAATGTTTTCTACAACATACATAAAATTAGGATTAACGTTCACTCCTATCAATTTACTCTTGAGGAAATTAAAGCCTAAGCCTGAAATCATCTCGTACCCCCTAAACACCAATTTAAGCGCCCAAAGATGCCTCTAATTTCTGTTGCCAACCAGAAGAGTATCGTCCCCGAACTGAAGAATATCAATAACACAATCGTTGATATGAAAACTATAAAAATCACTGTTAGAACACAATTTTATAACCAATTCAGTTAATCCTTCCGCCACCAAAACCAAAAAAACGGAGATAAAGGATCGCCCTGCCAAAGCCCCATTTCTGCCTTGAATTCCTTGGTCGGACTACCGTTCACCAAAATGGATAAGAAACTAGAAAAGACCATCGCCTCCATCCAACTAATCCATTTAACTACGAACCCAATTCTAACGAACATGTATATAAGGAAATTCGAACTCACTTTGGCATATCTTTTTTCAAAGTCGACTTTGAAAAGAAAACAATCCTTATTTTCCCTAACCGCGTAATCCGTCACACAATAGCCCTAGGTTTGAAGGCTTGCATGAGGTTTAAGGTAAGTACCCTCCCCTGAAGTTCAGTTGGTTCATCCTGTCCTATAAAGTAACCAGGTTCTAAGGGATCTCAATATCATTGATCCTTCACAAGGGTGGTTGTTCAGTAGCATCGAGTATCAACCAACTTCAGTCTTCACCAAAGCCGGTTATCTCACTACTTTCTAAAATCCAAGATGGGATAACTAGGGTTCTAAAAGTTAGTGTATTGACAACATATGGCAGCCCCATATTATCCTTAACTTACTTAAGGAACATAAGCACCAACCAAGAAGTCACACTAACTATGGCCACCAGATCAACCATATCGGTATACGCCGTACAATTTCCTTGGTCTATTTCCATTTACCTAAGGTACACTAGATCCAGGTTAGGATCTTTCACACATAAGAGCACCCAACAAGTAAAGTAAAGCAAATAAAGCAAACAAATTTAAAGTGATCTAATTCCTAAGGGTACCCCTCTTTTATTAAATCCCCAACAGAGTCGCCAGTTCTGTAACACGGTGGGAGAACTGACTTTAGTTAAATGTTGCGGATAGCAAGAGTCGCCACCGACTTTTATTTTATCCAAAGGAAAGAGCATAAAAGAACATGAAAGACCTTAAAAGATTTTTGGGTTCGGGGGGTAGGTTATGTAAAGGGAAGGTGTTAGCACCCTTTACATCCATGGTTATCCATGGGCTCCTAGTTACTTAGCTCACTTTAAAATGTTTTTGAGAAGTGTAGTGTGTGATTAAAAATTTTCTTAAGTACTTTATAATGATCCTTGTACGGATATATATAAAGACTTTGTTTTTGAAAATTGTTTGAAAATGTGAAGTGTTTATGAAATATTTTTAAAGGAGTGAGCAAGTACTTAAGAGGAACCTACCCTAATTTGAATCTTTTCTGTTCTTAAATGTCCTTTTAATGGTAAGACTATCCCTATTATTAAGGAATAGGTAGTCATTACCTTGGATGTTGTATGGGACATGTGAAGGGTCATCTGTGATTAGGCAACTGTAAGGTGTCTTAGCAATTCAAAGGGACTTATCATCTTTTATTTGAAAGGGACAAGATCATTTACGAAGACAACATTCGAAGGGACTTGATCTTATAATCGTAAAGGGACTTGATGATATTTTTAAGAGAATGGACCTTGCTTTTAGACACCTTACTTGACCTTTTGGTTAGGCAACATGAGGGATATCCTTAAGAAGTGAGATGGCGATCAAAGATCGACTTACGTGTGTGCGTGTACAAGTTCATACATTTATCTTATAATTAGTGATCTAAATTAATTTTTAAAATACAAACATGTTTTCATTCCCTATTTTACTAACCATAGCAATATAGTATAAACAATAAAATACTACAACTATTACATGGCTTATACAGTTACATTGGAATAAAAGCAAATTAAATAATAATTATATAATAAACAATTAAAATAAAATGGTTAGTGATAAAACAATAATAATAAGAAGAAAAGGTTAGTACAAAATATAAAATATATACAAGCTAATTAAAATTAAATAAACATTTTTTTTAGATTTTTTGATATGAAAATAAAACAATAAAGATAATAATAATAAGTTTATTTACAAAATAAACTATGATTAATCATTTAATTAGATATTAATTTAACTATTTAAATAAATGATACATAATAATAATATATACATATTTTTTTAAAGTAAAAACTAGGATTAATTTATTTAGAGAATAGATTAGAATTTTTTTAGAAAAAATATGAAGTTATACATATATATTTACATATAATGATTTAAACATATTTTTATTATAAAACATATAATTAAAATTAATTATAAAACAATAATAATAAAACAAAATAATTAAAGAAAATAGAAACTAAAACTTACCTGGGGCAGGGATTGAACCCACGCCCTAGGCATCACAACCCTTGGACCAGCATGGCTTCCACTAGGCCAGCTGCGCGCTGGTGATAAGATGTGGATGGCAATCATTTTGTTGTTAACCTGCGAAAATTCTCAAAAAATAAAACAAAGCAAAATGGCTTGGGGAGGATTTGAACCCAGGACCATCTATATAACAAACGCGCACACTAACCAACTGAGCCACTACAACACTTTTAACATATATCCAACAAATAAACATAATATTTTAAATCAACTTTTTAAACTGGATTTTGGCGCCATCTGATCTTCATCTTCCTCAAATTTCCTGCGAAATTAACTATGAGTTTAGCTGCGTTTTTTTCTGCGAAGTTCATCATATCCAGAACCTACGAATTTCAATCATCAACAAAATAGTGAAATTTCTTCAAATTGATTAGTGAAACATAATCCTCAGAACTCATACAATTGTCTTATGTTCTTAAAAATTATTTATATTTGGTTTATCATGAAACCCCAAACGTGAGGCCGAAACCCTAGCCATGGTGGATCCCTTAATCTGCAATGAAAATTCAATCCAAGCATACAGAAACATTCCAAATACCTTCACAAACACGTATCAATGATCAAAAACAATTTATATTACGTAAATATATGAAATCGCAAATTCAAAAAAAATCAAGAATATGATGATTCGGTTCTCATGATTTAGTGCATGAATGGATGGTTTTATGATCCAGAAACATTCAGTGACCTTCAAGGAATGATTTGCAACCCTTATTTCGTCTTGAGAGAGCCTCTAAGTCCAAAACCGAATCTCTCTTTTCTCTTGAAATTTTGAAGTTTGTAATGTGTTCTTGAGGCAGCCAATTCGTGAGTTTATGCTTGCTATGTGTTGTATATATATATGATACAATGAAATTAGGTCAAGAGTTTAATCAAAACTTTGGATTTTTGGACCTTTTAAGATTGAAAAAGATGTGATCTTAAATTTTGAATATCCTTGATCTCACATTGCTATGTTTGGATGATCTGAATTTAAATGGTATTAATCAAGTTTAAATGAGTGTTAAAACCTTCTAGAACCAAAAAATCAAATCAAATATATGACTTTTATATTTTATTTCAATTTAATTTGTATTTTAATGAATAAAATTCAAATAAATATGAAATAAAAAATAAAAAATCAGAAAATAAGTGGGTTGGGTCGTGCTTTATGATTTTGTAAGGTTTGAATGGCAATTAGGTGGGCTCATTTAGCAAAAATTGACTTTAAGGCCTTATTTGCTTCATAAAATTCCCAAAAATTTCCCAACTTTGCAAGGGCACAAATCCTTCAATTTTAATGCTATGAAGGTTTTCTTGGACATTTTGGAAATATTAAAGAGTCCTATAACCAACCTCTTTGGTCTCATGTCCATATCTTTTACCATTCTCAAGTTATGCTCTTTTGAAGTTGTTGACTTTTTGTTGACTTTTAAAAGGACCTATAATGTCTTAGCTCATACCTTCCAAATGAAGCATTTTTGGGCTTGGATTGTGAGACACAAAGTTGTATAGAATTCGATTTCCTTCAAAATGAGCTTTGGAAGGAAAATTTTGGATGAAGCATGTGAAAGTTATGGCTGGTCAAAGTTCAGTTGACTTTTCCTATGAAAACCCTAATTTAGAAACTCCTGATTCTTGATGATCTGAAATCTCCTTGATGAATCATGATCAACCCTTGATCAAATGATGAATTTTACCTCATATAATTGATGTTGGCAAAAAATCATGAAGTTTGACTTTGGTTTGACCACAGTTGACCTCAGTTTGACTTTTTAACTACTTTGACTGATTTTAACCTATCTGACCATCTGACTGAGCAAATCTTTTGGGAAAGTCTTGAAACTTGACATGGGGATTCTTGAACACATATAAGATGCTATGAAGCTCACTTGAAGTCTTGTAAGTCCATTTAGCCTTGTGAACCTTGTGAACCTCATGAGATGTCTTGTGAACCTCATGAGATGTCTTGTGAACCTTGTGAACCTCTTAGTACACAATGTCTTGTCTTGTGAAGGGCAAATTTTGGGGTGCAACACCGTCGGGTACGGCGAACAGTCAAGGGGGCTAATACCTTCCTAGGTCGTAACCGACTCCCGAACCCAGATCTTTGGTTCGCAGGACCTTGTCCTTTCCTCCTTCCTCAGGTTTGTGCAATATTACCTTTCCCGTTCCTTCGGGATAAAAATGTCTGGCTGACGACTCTACCTTTTCTGCGCCACTATCGCGTTTGTACTAGGATGAAAATCCCGGGAGCAACAGTATCACTGTCCAAGGTATATCTAATGTTTAAGTTGAAAACATCGGCATTATGATTCTTTTCCAACGACAAAAAATCCTTCCACCAAATAGAGCTAGAAGTAAAAGGTTTCAATAAACCACCAGTAACCGAAACAATTACATACCTT
Source organism: Lathyrus aphaca (assembly GCA_963966055.1). NCBI lineage: Eukaryota > Viridiplantae > Streptophyta > Magnoliopsida > Fabales > Fabaceae > Lathyrus > Lathyrus aphaca. The sequence continues at coordinate 508,463,771 of OZ014520.1, forward strand.
GCTTGTAAAATCTGAATCCATTAAGCGTCGATGCATTCGAGAAGCCGCCATCTCCACTTAAATAGGAGGCTTAAGTTGAATTCCTTCACTCGTTTGAACCCGGACCCACCAACCTCCAACGGAAGACAAAGTTGGTCACATCGAATCCAATGAATTTTCCTTCTAACCAACTCCCCATCTCCCCACAAAAATTTGTTTTGCAACCTTGATAATTCGTTACAAATTTTTACCAGAGCCCGATGAAACGAGAAGAGGAAAATAGGAAAACTACAACAAATCGATTTCAACATAGTTATCATACCACCAAGACTCAACATTCTAGACTTCCAATTAAACATACGAGCTTCCATTTTCCTTAAAGAAAATTCCATGAAGCAATGCGTGTTGGATTCATTCCGATAGGAATGTCGAGAAAGTTGAATCCCTTATCTTCTAATTTGCAAGAAAAAATGTTTTCTACAACATACATAAAATTAGGATTAACATTCACTCCTATCAATTTACTCTTGAGGAAATTAAAGCCTAAGCAAGAAATCATCTCATACCCCCTAAACACCAATTTAAGCGCCCAAAGATGCCTCTAATTTCTGTTGCCAACTAGAAGAGTATCGTCCCCGAACTGAAGAATATCAATAACACAATCGTTGATATGAAAACTATAAAAATCACTATTAGAACACAATTTTATAACCAATTCAGTTAATCCTTCCGCCACCAAAACCAAAAAAAACGGAGATAAAGGATCGCCCTGCCAAAGCCCCATTTCTGCCTTGAATTCCTTGGTCGGACTACCGTTCACCAAAATGGATAAGAAACTAGAAAAGACCATCGTCTCCATCCAACTAATCCATTTAACTCCGAACCCAATTCTAATGAACATGTATATAAGGAAATTCGAACTCACTTTGGCATATCTTTTTTCAAAGTCGACTTTGAAAAGAAAACAATCCTTCTTTTCCCTAACCGCGTAATCCACCACTTCATTGGCTATAAAAATGTCGTCAAGCAAGTTTATTTCAGTCACAAAAGTTGTCTGACAATGGGAAATAATCGAACCAAGGACAATTTTCAACCTGGCAGCGAGAACCTTAGCAAGCGCCTTGTAAAGGCACCCTATTAAGCAAATGGGACGGTACTCGTTGAGGCATAACAGGTTTTGTTTCTTAGGTATCAATGTGATAAAAGAAGAAGAAATAACATTTGCTAGAATCAGATTAGAATGGAACTGTTTGAAGAATAAAAAATACCCTCCTTGATTAAATGCCAACACTTTCGGAGAGAGAAAAATTTGTATTCGTTAGGACCAGGGATTTTCGATCCACCGCACGCCCAAAAAACGTCCTTGATTTCGGATTCAAAAAAATTAACTTCCAGAAGGTCACAATCATCCTTGGACAAACACCTGAACGAGATTCCATCAGGAGTTGGCCTGTTGAAATCAGATTCTGAAAAAGTCTCAGAAAAGTATCTGAACGCATCCCCTTTGACCGCAACTACATCGACGATCTGCCCATCCGCGGTGTTCAAAATATCTATCGTGTTTCCAAGTCTTCTTTCGCTCATACCACAATGGAAGTACCTGCTATTGATATCACCTTCAACATCCCACTTGACCCTGGAGTTTTACTTGAGCATATTTTCTTTAATTTTCATACCATGCCACAACCGATGCACAACATTGCTTCTGCTAACCACAGTCTCTTCAATTAGGTCCTCCTCCCAAAAACATAAAATATCACCAGTAACATTAATTTTCTTATAGTCCTCTTCTATTTACAAATCAAACCACCCAAAAACTACAGTATTCCACCTCCATAAACTAACTTTCAGCAACCGTAATTTCTCTTTTAACACAAAATTTGCTCTGCCCTCTACTAAAATCTTCTTCAATTCCTCCTCAACAAAAGGAAGGAAATGCTTATCTTCAAACCAATCATTATTGACTTTAAACGACTTCATCCCCCAATCGACATGATTTGAAATCAACCAGATTGGGCAATAATCAAAGATATCCCTATTTCCAATTAACTGCCCTACCACTCCCTACCTTTCAATCAACATATCTGATAAGAGAAAATGATCAATCCGAATTATCTGAACCAAAAATATGAAGTTATACATATATATTTACATATAATGATTTAAACATATTTTTATTATAAAACATATAATTAAAATTAATTATAAAACAATAATAATAAAACAAAATAATTAAAGAAAATAAAAACTAAAACTTACCTGGGGCAGGGATTGAACCTACGCCCTAGGCATCACAACCCTTGGACCAACATGGCTTCCACTAGGCCAGCTGCGCGCTGGTGATAAGATGTGGATGGCAATCATTTTGTTGTTAACCTGCGAAAATTCTCAAAAAATAAAACAAAGCAAAATGGCCTGGGGAGGATTTGAACCCAGGACCATCTATATAACAAACGCGCACACTAACCAACTGAGCCACTACAACACTTTTAACATATATCCAACAAATAAACATAATATTTTAAATCAACTTTTTAAACTGGATTTTGGCGCCATCTGATCTTCATCTTCCTCAAATTTCCTGCGAAATTAACTATGAGTTTAGCTGCGTTTTTTTCTGCGAAGTTCATCATATCCAGAACCTACGAATTTCAATCATCAACAAAACAGTGAAATTTCTTCAAATTGATTAGTGAAACATAATCCTCAGAACTCATACAATTGTCTTATGTTCTTAAAAATTATTTATATTTGGTTTATCATGAAACCCCAAACGTGAGGCCGAAACCCTAGCCATGGTGGATCCCTTAATCTGCAATGAAAATTCAATCCAAGCATACAGAAACATTCCAAATACCTTCACAAACAAGTATCAATGATCAAAAACAATTTATATTACGTAAATATATGAAATCGAAAATTCAAAAAAGCAAGAATATGATGATTCGGTTCTCATGATTTAGTGCATGAATGGATGGTTTTATGATCCAGAAACATTCAGTGACCTTCAAGGAATGATTTGCAACCCTTATTTCGTCTTGAGAGAGCCTCTAAGTCCAAAACCGAATCTCTCTTTTCTCTTGAAATTTTGAAGTTTGTAATGTGTTCTTGAGGCAGCCAATTCGTGAGTTTATGCTTGCTATGTGTTGTATATATATGATACAATGAAATTAGGTCAAGAGATTAATCAAAACTTTGGATTTTTGGACCTTTTAAGATTGAAAAAGATGTGATCTTAAATTTTGAATATCCTTGATCTCACATTGCTATGTTTGGATGATCTGAATTTAAATGGTATTAATCAAGTTTAAATGAGTGTTAAAACCTTCTAGAACCAAAAAATCAAATCAAATATATGACTTTTATATTTTATTTCAATTTAATTTGTATTTTAATGAATAAAATTCAAATAAATATGAAATAAAAAATAAAAAATCAGTAAATAAGTGGGTTGGGTCGTGCTTGATGAGTTTGTAAGGTTTGAATGGCAATTAGGTGGGCTCATTTAGCAAAAATTGACTTTAAGGCCTTATTTGCTTCATAAAATTCCCAAAACTTTCCCAACTTTGCAAGGGCAAAAATCCTACAATTTTAATGCTATGAAGGTGTTCTTGGACATTTTAGAAAGCTTAAAGAGTCCTCTAACCAACATCTTTGGTCTCATGTCCATATCTTTTACCATTCTCAAGTTATGCTCTTTTGAAGTTGTTGACTTTTTGTTGACTTTTAAAAGGACCTATAATGTCTTAGCTCATACCTTCCAAATGAAGCATTTTTGGGATTGGATTGTGAGACACAAAGTTGTATAGAATTCAATTTCCTTCAAAATGAGCTTTGGAAGGAAAATTTTTGATGAAGCATGTGAAAGTTATGGCTGGTCAAAGTTCAGTTGACTTTTCCTATGAAAACCCTAATTTAGAAACTCCTGATTCTTGATGATCTGAAATCTCCTTGATGAATCATGATCAAACATTGATCAAATGATGAATTTTACCTCATATAATTGATGTTGGCAAAAAATCATGAAGTTTGACTTTGGTTTGACCACAGTTGACCTCAGTTTGACTTTTTAACTGCTTTGACTGATTTTAACCTATCTGACCATCTGACTGAGCAAATCTTTTGGGAAAGTCTTGAAACTTGACATGGGGATTCTTGAACACATATAAGATGCTATGAATCTCACTTGAAGTCTTGGAAGTCCATTTAGCCTTGTGAACCTTGTGAACCTCATGAGATGTCTTATGAACCTCATGAGATGTCTTGTGAACCTTATGAACCTTGTGAACCTCTTAGTACACAATGTCTTGTCTTGTGGAGGGAAAATTTTTTGGGGTGCAACAGCTGCCCCTGTTCAATTTTCTGAAACCTGAGGGGTTAGATTGGCATATGTGCCAGTCGTGATCTGGAAGGTTGAAGGGGATTGAACACAAAAGCCCAAAAATTTGCACTCGCTGGTGCGTAATATAACACTGATGATTAATTGTATATGCTTGAGTGGGCTTAAAGATGCCACTTGGAAGAACTGAAGATGGGCTTAGAGATGCCATCTAAAATATCAGGATGTGATGATGTCTTTATGTTGATACTGGATATCAGTACTTGGTCTTTGTATAGGCCGTCTCTGAATCGTTTATGCAACATAGTTGGAATTGTTAAATGGACCAGTAGAAATAAATCTTCGTGACGATTATCTCTTCTGGAAGTATCTTGGGTTAGGGAATGGATCTTTGTATAGACCGTTTTCCTACTCTCCAAGGTCAAAAGAATGTCAGGATTAATTCTTCTGAAAGATATCTTGAACCAGGGAATGGATCTTTGGGCAGACCGTTTGCCTGCTATTCAAGGGCCAAAAGAACGTCAGGATTAGTTCTTCTGAAAAATATCTTGAACCAGGGAATGGATCTTTGGACAGACCGTTTGCCTGCTATTCAAGGGCCAAAAGAACGTCAGGATTAGTTCTTCTGAAAAATATCTTGAACCAGGGAATGGATCTTTGGACAGACCGTTTTCCTGCTATTCAAGGGCCAAAAGAACGTCAGGATTAGTTCTTCTGAAAAAATATCTTGAACCAGGGAATAGATCTTTGGACAGACCGTTTGCCTGCTATTCAAGGGCCAAAAGAACATCAGGATTAGTTCTTCTGAAAAAATATCTTGAACCAGGGAATAGATCTTTGGACAGACCGTTTGCCTGCTATTCAAGGGCCAAAAGAACGTCAGGGTTAGTTCTTCTGAAAAATATCTTGAACCAGGGAATGGATCTTTGTATAGACCGTTTTCCTGCTATTCAAGGGCCAAAAGAACGTCAGGATTAGTTCTTCTGAAAATATCTTGAACCAGGGAATGGATCTTTGTATAGACCGTTTTCCTGCTATTCAAGGGCCAAAAGAACGTCAGGATTAGTTCTTCTGAAAAATATCTTGAACCAGGGAATGGATCTTTATATAGACCATTTGCCTGCTATTCAAGGGCCAAAAGAACGTCAGGATTAGTTCTTCTGAAAAATATCTTGAACCAGGGAATGGATCTTTGTATAGACCATTTGCCTGCTATTCAAGGGCCAAAAGAACGTCAGGATTAGTTCTTCTGAAAAATATCTTGAACCAGGGAATGGATCTTTGTATAGATCGTTTGCCTACAATTCAAGGGCCAAAAGAACGTCAGGATTAGATCTTCTGAAAAATATCTTGAACCAGGGAATGGATCTTTGTATAGACTGTTTGCCTGCTATTCAAGGGCCAAAAGAACGTCAGGATTAGTTCTTCTGAAAAATATCTTGAACCAGGGAATGGATCTTTGTATAGACCGTTTGCCTGCTATTCAAGACCAGATAGATGAAATCTTCTGGAAATATACTGGATTAGGGAATGGATCTTTTTACAGACCGTTTGCCTACTCTCCGAGGACATCTTGAGTAATGTATGGATCATTTCTGACCTGTTGTGAATTGTTGATGCGGTTTTATCTGCATATAACCATCCTGCAAAGAAAAGGTTAGTTTATGCAATATGTATGCATGTATAGTATGATACACCTAAGTGTAAGCTCATAATTTCGACATGTTGAAATTTGGAACTTGAAGCCATTTCTGTTAAAGAATAATGAAAGTGAAGAAATTCAAGAAATGTTGACAAGGTTAAAAGCCCCAATGTTTCGACAGAAGGATAAGTAATGTTCTGGCAAGACAAGTTTGGAAAATTCTGTATAGCTGAACCTTTGACAGGATGACTGTATCTTGCAATACTTCGACAGAGAAGAGTTGTTGGACAGAAGCATTATTTGGCAGATTTTTGAAAGGGTTTTTTTCTTCTTTGAGACTTCTACAGATTGAAGAGGTGTAATGTTTCGTCACCAAAAGAAAAAAGTTCAAAATTCAAAAGTTGCAACCTTTGACAGTTGGACACATGGGAGTTTCAGAGAAGGAGATTGCATGCAGGCTGACACTTGTCATTTAATTATGATTTTTCCGTTCTAGGCAGTTACTTTGTTTGTGTATAAATAGAATAGTTTGTGTTTAGAATAGGTGTGTGAAAACTTATACAAAATTCCTGTAAATACTCTAAGTACCCAGTGTGAGAGAAAATGAGTTTGATATTTGGAAACATGTACGTTTGAACACCATTTTTATTTTAAAGTTATTTAAATTACCAGTTTGTTTCATCAAGTTTATTTTATCTTCAAGCTTTATTTACTTTTTCTGCAAGTTACATCTTTCGACACTTTTTCTTACTTTTGTTTAAAACTTCACTTTATTTTAATTTTAAACTCGAAGCATTGGATACTTTGACATCATTAACAAAACAAACCATAAATCATTATCCATACTAAAAGTGTTTTCGACAAACAATTGCACATGTGTCCTAGGACTTGTTTGGTTGGTCCTGCAAGTAACCCGGTTTTCTGAGAGATTGGTTAACCAGAGGTTGTTCGCCAGAAATCACTGCGAACAAATTGGCACACCTGGTGGGACCAGTGCAGTTAATAAGATTTAATAGAGAACCTTCTTAGACAAATTGTTCCTTGCTGCGTTGTATGATTCTTAGAAGCGGTAAACTAGCCGTAACTGACGTAGAAAGACCAAAGAGAACAAGAGGAAGAAGGATGGCTAACTTGCCAAATACTCCAAACAATCCTGACGAAACCATTCCAGTTTCCAATCCCATCCCTTCGTCAGGAGGAATACCAGTTTCTGGCCCTGTTTTAGAACAGATTAGGCCTCCATTAGGGGATTCAATACCAACGGGTTCAGGGTCCCAGAATGCGCCTAGTTCTTCCACCATGGGACACGCCAGACCAATTGGAACCCCCCCCCTGAAGGAAACACCTTCAGGCCATATCTGAATTATTCTCAGCCCTTGACTGGGAGGGAACAACCATATGGAATGCCAACTTCAATGATGGCAAGCCTACATAATTCGTCACCATTATTCTCTGATGCTATGGTTCAAATATCATCACCATTGCAAGGATCAGGATATGGTGGAAATGGAAATAGAATAAATCAAGTTCCACCAGGTTTCCATATGCCCACTATGACAAACCATTCTGCACAAGTAATTCGTCAACAGATGGATGAAAGCAATCATGATATGGTGCAGGCATTGACACAACAAATGGGGGAAGTGTTCAATCCTTTAATACAAAATACTACCCAAACAAACCAAATATTGGCAGAACAGATGGCACGCATTGCCGATTTTTTTGGAGTCCCTCAAGCACAGCAAAGAATGCAATTGAATCAAAATCCTGCAAATAGGCTTGTCGAAGAGGAACTTACTATAAACCAAAGGCCATTAGGAAACCCTCATGAAAATCCCAGGGGCCAAGAGGTAGTAGTTGAACAGCCTAATGTAGAGGAACCCATTCGACAGGAACCAAGAAGAATAATAGTCCAAAGAGACCAAAATGCTGATGAAATATTACAGCAGAGAATGTGTTACAACAACCTGCCTGTCGAAAATAATATTGCAACCATGGTTGAGAGAATAATGGCGCAAAATGGAGTAAACGTAGGATTGCAAAGGCCTAGTTATACTTCCCCCTTGTCTGAATTTGTTTTACAACAAGAATTACCACCAAGGTGGAAAGTCCCTAAATTCACCAAATTCTCAGGGGATACTAGTGAGTCCACCATAGAACACGTAGCGCGTTATTTGATAGAGGCAGGAGAGATTGCTAATAATGAGAACTTAAGGATGAAGTATTTCCTAAGTTCTTTGACAAAAAATGCTTTCACTTGGTTTACCTCTCTTCCTGCAACTTCAATATTCACATGGACCCAATTAGAGAGATTGTTCCATGAACAATTCTATATGGGACAAACTAAGATAAGTTTGAAAGAATTGGCAAGTGTCAAAAGAAAATTCTCTGAACCTATAGATGATTACTTAAATAGGTTTAGGTTATTAAAAGCCAGATGCTTTACACAAGTGTCGCTCCCGATAAATGGGAATGGCCCCAAATAAAGGTACAGACGCGAACGGTCGGCGAAAGGAACAATGAGAACACACAGCAGTGAACTCACTGGAGAAGAAAAGAGTCGCCAGCTAGGCATTTTTATCCCGGAGGAAAGGCAATGCTGCATAGACCTAGAAAGAGATGGATAAGACGGTTGCGAACCAGAGAGACTGAGAAAGGGGGTTGGTTACAACCTGGGAAGGTATTAGCACCCAGATTGTCCGCCGTACTCGACGGGATCCACGCTTAGAAGATTTGTGTTTTAAAGGGGTAGTGTCAGTGCAATTTGTGTATAAAGAGCTGGAAAAGGATGTACATGTGTCAGTGTAAAAGGAGTGTAAAGTGTAATATGAAAGTGTCAGTACAAGAAAAAGAGTATGCTCATGACCATGAGGCCTAAAGAATAATTGCTGGAAAGAGGGGGTATATACAGAGACTTTTGTTCGATAACTGTTAAGTTATGCCTACGTATCCTCTCGTGCAATGAGGAAGTCAGAACACCGTAGTTCGACCCAAAGAGACTGAAAGATGAATTGACTTGTGAACTGCTTACTTGTCTATGCTCAAGTGTGTGACCTGTCTGGCTCAGGTGCAAACTGTCTTGCATTAGACGGAAGAAGCAAGTTCTCGTTTGTGAGTGAATGAGATGAGAAAAGAATCCCGAAGGAAACAATTATTGTTTGTTTTTGAGTTTTCAGTCTTTTATTGCTTTTGAAAATTTGTCATAAGTTAATGAGCTTAAGCCTAAACCAATGGGTTAGTAAACTCATCACATCTTCCCTCTGATTAGGGGTAATGAGAATACCTTAAGTGTGAAGTCAGCTTCTCACACTTAATCACCCTTGGTGTAGGGTTAAGATCATTAACCTACTTGTGATTATTTAGGTGTTTTTGGTGTTTTTGTTTAGTGTTAAGTAATGAGGTTAAGCCATAATTAAGGATTAAACAGACTCATTACACCATCCTAATAGAAGGATAATAGATGAGAATGTTTAAGCTGAGGAAAGCTCCTCAACTTAATCCATGATTAGGGATTAAACTCATGACAAAACAAAGTCTTTATTAAGTGGATTTTAGATTAATGGTAAGATGAGGAAGTGATTTTTTAGGGTTTGTAAGACAACTTGAGGGGGACTTGTCCATTAACACTAGGGTTAGTCCTTCTTAACCAATTAAGGAAGAATTAGAACCCTAATGCAAGGCCCAAGTTACAAGTGTGATGTCTTGATGATTATTAAGTGAATTGATTAAGAGATTTAAACACATTAAGGGTTTAACACTTAGGATTAAAGTTATACACTCCATCCTAATAGAAGGATGCAGGCATAAGCTTAATCACAAAGCCTTAAAGCCTTTAGGGTTTAGTCCCTGATTATGAGGTGAGAAGAGGAGACTCAAAAGAGACACAAAGGTAAAACTAAGTGGGGGACTAATCAAAACCCTAATCATTGTCATGCTTGGTTGTTCCTAAGGTTTGTGAGGTTTAAGAAAGAAATCTTCAATGGAACCACCAGGAAGCAGATGAAAGGATCAGGAGAAGCAAAGTAACTTGCTTCATTTAAGAAGACAAGTCACTTGAAGAAAGAAAGTGAGAAGAAGAAGAATGAACAAGCTCAATCTCAAACACATAACAAAATGCAGCATGGATGCATAAGAGGGATGAAAAGAAAATGTGGGAAGTGAAGGCAAATCCACTTCCCAAAGTTGCTTACCACCTGAAATGTTAGTGAAAGGAATGCAATGCAATGCAAAATGGAATGAGATGGCATGATACAAATCAAAACCAGAGGCAAATATGAGATGATAATGATGCTATGATATGCTACAAACATGAAACAACACATGGGGATGATCATACAAGCTCATGGATGCAAATGAAACAAGTTAAGAAACATGAACATACATGCAAAGTTATGAAATGCAAATGGCATACAACATGGAAAATGCAAGATGCAATGATCAAACATGCTTTCAATATGTCTTAAGATGTCAAATGAACCAAATGGATGCAAAAAATACTATGACAAGTCATGTCATGCAAGCAAATGCAAGATGGATGCATATGGAAGCCAAAATTAGGGTTTATGATCAAAGCATCAAACACAAACCAAAATCAGAAGCAAACATCAATATAAAAAATTGAAAGTGCACTCAAAGGATCCCTAAACCTATACTAGCTCACTGCCCAAAGGAAAAGTTCCAACTCTTAACCTAATAAAAGTTATGAATTTCCTAAAATTTCTTGGGTTTTAGGGTTCCTTAACAAGAAAAATGTCAAACAAAAGGAAAATGAAAGATCAAATCATGCCCATTTAATCTCACAAACTACATGCTAAACACAATGCAATGCAAAAAGAATCAAGGTCCAACCCTCAATGGTTAGTCAGAAATGATTTTTGGAAGTTTGGATCAAGATAATGTTTTAAAAATGAATTAATCCCATGGAAAATTATCAAAATGCATCAAGATCAAAAAAGAAATTTGGTTTGAGGGTTGGACAATGTTTCTAAATGGTTTTAAATGTTTCATGAATTTTTTGGTGATTTTTAAATACCTAAAAGTATTTTTAATTAATTAATTCTCATTAATTAATTAAAAATAAACTTTTAAATATTTAAAAATATTTTTTGAATGCAAAAAATAAAAATAAAAATGTTTTTGTGTTTTAAAATTTAATGAAAACCTTGATGAAAATTTTCATAATTTTTAAATGTATTTTTCTATTTTTAATAAATATGAGAAATAAAATATAAAGAAAATGAAATAAAAATACAAAGTATGCAGTATGAGTGGCTTAGATTGAAAGTTGGAAGATCCAGAGGCTGTGCGTGCAAGTCAACAAGACTGGGAGTAATCAAGATCCAAGGCCCAGGTTCAAAGTTCTTAAACGCGCGTGATCTGATGGCTGAGGTTTGAAGTTGGTTTAATTAATTGAGATTTATTTAATTAAACAGGATTAGGGCATAATGACTCATCTGGGCCGTTCACAAGCGCGCGGGAAACAGCATCTAAGGGACGAGATTCAAAGTTGCGTAATTAATCAGGCTTAACCCTAATCACCCTCAGGCGACCGGAGATGAGCTCCGGTCGTCTTCTCCGGCAGGGTCAAAACCCTAGCTTCTTCTATAGGCTACCCCCAGTCAAATTAAATGCCCAGAAACCTTCCCCTCCTCAAACTAAACCTAAATCCATCCCTAAAAACCATTTATCCACCATGAACAAAGAAGAACAAGCTCAAACTCAAACACGGGCAAAATTTCAGAGAAGCATAAAATGATCATTCCTTCACTATTTTCAATTCTAAGGACATCATCATGATCAGCACAACACACATTTCCATTTTATAGCAAGAAAAGCAAGCTCTGTGAAAAAGAGTTCTTGGCCATACCTGAGCTGGAAAGCTTCAATGGTGAGCTTCCAGAGTCTCCCACTTGTGCAAATGAACTTCTTTGACCCTCTTGAACTCAATGAGATGCTTCAGAGTTCTTGTGGATGGCTGATTTGAGAAGAAGTGTTCTGGTGCAGCAGATTCCACAGTCAGGATTTGTGAGGTTTCAAGCTACTTCAATGGTGGATTTTGGTTCTCTTGAGTGTGTATGATTGATTGGTGAAGAGAAATTGGGTGTTTGATGGCTGGAGAGGGAGATTCGAAGAAGAGGAGTTCTTGACTGATTTTTGTGAAGGATGTGTTCTCTCTTGTTTCAATGACCAATGCCTTGCTATAACACTCCCAAGATGTATGAGTAGCCTGTGGAGCAGGTCAGTAGAGGTGGCTGCTCACTGTTCCAAGAGTATGGGGGTTTTGGCCAAAAAGTCAATGTGATTGGTACTTGCAGCATGGGCTATGGCAGCAGCTGTCTAAGGGCTTGTCTTGCCTCAACTTGAGTCAAGGATGACCCTTAGATTGCTTGTGAATGTCTGCAACATGTGGATCATGAGCTATGCTAGATCTTGCAACTTGCCCACTTGTGTTTTCTTATGATTTTATGCTATGTACATGAGATGATTCTTGCTGAATTTTGGTGCATGGAACTTTATTTAGTCATGGCAATGCATAGAAACCAGTTAGTGATCACACAATTCATGGGAAGATGATTTTGCCAAGAATCCCTCTTTGTACCTATATGAAAAATGACTTAAAGATCTTTGAAAATCAAAGCATAAAAATGAAAAATCCCTTGGGCCAATTCTGATTTTAGGTCATGTGTGATGTTTGTGTAGAGGTTAGACATCAATTAGAAGTCACAAATTGCCTTGGTACAAGAATTTGCAAGTTTTCCATTTGGGTGCATAACTTGAAATTTAGTGATTTTTGCCAACTTTGATGAGCCATAACTTTTGATCCAAAATGAATTAGGTCATGTTCTTGTACTTTTTGAAAAGGGAATGACCTATTCTACAACTTTCATGACCAAAGTTTTTCCATTTGAAGCCTTTTTGAATCAAAAAGTAAGGGTTGAAAAGTTGCCTAAAATGACAAATTCATTAAAAGTCAAACTTGCCCAAAAAGTCAACTTTGCAAAAGACTTGAAATTTCTCAATTTTGTGAACTTACAACTTCTTATATGATCAAATAAAGATCATATACATTCAAAATGATGAAGAACACCCTTTGGTTGGGTCATTGGGGGCCTCAGATGCCCTGATTTTGCACTGACTTGTCCAGAAAGTCAACCTTTGATCAGATGATTTCCCCAAGGAATTTCTTCATGAAAATTGATATGCATACTCCCTATACCATATAGAGACCAATAGAAACAAGAATGACCAAAAAAATTGGAGTTATGGCCTCTGAAACCAAAACCCTAATTTTAGGTCATCTGTGCAGTCAAACCTGGCTCTGCATCCATACCATTTTCAATTCTTGTGATTCTTTGGTATTCTTGACTTTGAGAGGATATAATATGATACTTGAACACACATAGACCCCTTTGAAGTGATTGATGGCCTTTGGAATGGATCAAGAAGCTCTTGGATTGCTCAGATCACAAACCCTAGATGCAGATGACTTAGAACCTATGCAGTGAATCAAAAATGTGACATGAGATGGTATGATTGAGTTTATGCATATGAAATGATCACAAGCCATGGTGTGAAATGGGTGAGGGCAAATTTGGGGTGTTTACAACAAGTGCCGGAACAAGAACTAGTCGAAATGGCTGCAGGGGGTCTAGATTGTTCCATAAGGAAAAAACTGGATACCCAGTACTTGAGAGACATGGCACAACTAGCAGACAGAGTGAGGCAAATAGAAAGGCTAAAAAACTGAAAAATTTAGATCAAATAAAAACAAGAAGGAAAGAGTGGCCTATGTAGGAATAGTTCAAGAAGATGATTATGACGAAAACGAACCAGTCATTTTCGACCAGCAAGAAATTGATCTGGCAGAACTAAAACAAGGCCCTCCATATTCCTGTAAAGTTTTAGCCCCGTCGAATGGAAAAAATCCAGTCGAAGGGGAAAAGAATGACAGGTTCCCTAAAAGAACCTACACATTCGACATCACCAAATGTGATGAAATCTTTGATTTATTAGTTAAGGATGGTCAGTTAATAAAACCAGCAGGCACTAAGGAGCCTCCTATAGACCAGCAGAAAAAGAGAGGTTTTTGCAAATACCATAATTTCTTGGGTCATAAAACTTCTCAATGTTACCTTTTCAGGGATCTTGTCCAGAATGCAATCCAAAATGGAAGGCTGAAGTTTGGAGACAAAGCCAAGCAACAGATGAGGATTGACTCCAATCCCATGCAGGTTGTGGAGGCCAATTATGCTGAACCAGAAATGGTGAATGTGGTCGAAATGGAGATCATGGCTGAGGAAAGTTTCAAAATGGTAGAAGTTACTAAAAACTTCGCACCAACTTCACCATGACAGAGGCTGCTGAAGGTTTCGACACCCATGTAAATGTGGTGGAAGGGGCTGATGACCTTACTGACCAGACTGAAGAAGAAGTCAACGCTTCTGAAGACTTCGACAGGGAGAATTCCATTGAAACTACTGAAGGTTTCGACGAAAGAAATACAGTCAAGGTGGGCAGAAGCTTCGACAAGAAAAACTGTGAAAGAGATGCTGAGCAGGGGGTGATCTGGGATACTCTAGGAGAATCAAACGGGAAGTTCGACTTCATGGTGAAATATTCAGCACCACCAAGCTCCAAAACGGATATCAGCAAAATCAAACCCACAGGATGGGGAGACTCTTTCAAAAATGATAATGAAGAGAAAGATAACAAAACCTTCATTGTCCAAAAAGAGGCCACTGATGGCCTTGGTCATGACAAGATCAAAAGAACAGAGACTGCTGACAATACCCTCATTGTCGAACCAATAAACAGTGGTACCATGAAGACCGAGGAAGATTCTATCGAAGGTGTTGCACAGTGCTGCAAATACATCTATAAGGGTTTACACCCAAAAGGCAGTGTGAATCAGTTAAAGGAGAATATCCCGGAGGAAATGATGCTAGTCGAAAAAATGAACAAATTGAAAATCACAACTGAACGGAATGCTGGGATTCATATGGTGGAAGTCACTCAGAAGGTAGGGCCAGACACCAACAAGGGAAAGAAACGTCAAGAGAAGCATCAGAAGCTAGTTTACCCAGAAGAGAACGAAAGTCTTGTCGAATTCATCCAGAGGTGTCAAAGGAAGAACGCAGAAGTTATGCTTTGCCCAAGATGTAGCGCTGTGTTCGACAGGAAAGCAGCTGATGACTTAGAAGCGGCAGAAAAGACCCAGAGGAAAAGAAACTGGGGGACAGTCCCACAAGTCAGGAATGAAAGGTTCGACCCAAGAAGAAGGGAGCATCATATCCAAGGAATGGGAGAAAGACGTTACAACACCTATAAGCCATCCAACAGACCGAACGATGACAAATGGGTTCAACCTATAAGGGATGCCCAAGGTCAGAAGCGATGGAAGAGTTTTGAAGTGAAAAGGGGTGCCTCAATAGAAGTAAAAAAGGAGGCAGAAAAAGAAAAGCCAAAGTACGTCTCTGAAAACTACAAAGGGAAGAATCCTATGTCCAGGTCCCAATGGAGAAGATTCCAAAGGCAGAAGAAAATGGAAAAAGAAACTGTAGAACACAAAAGGTTTGGGCAGAAGGAAGCTGAGTCAAGCAAGTATGTGCAGACTACAGGCAATGGGAGATCTCTGGCGAAAGAAGAACCCCCTCAGAAGAATGGATCTAATGACACCATAGAAATGCAGAAAACAAACAACAAAATGCCAGTGGACGAAGAAGTTACAGATGACTTCAGTTCAGAGTCTGATGCGTCCTTCGATGTAACTTGCAATGTGGTTTCTGTGTTGCCCAGAGACTATGACAGGATAATGGAAGTCGAAGACGAAGAGGATGACATGGCAGATGATAGCATAGGCCTTAAGCCTGTATGCTACTACATAATGAATAATGGTTGTATCGAAGAGCAAAATGCTTTCTTCGAAAAACCAGATGATGCAATGAAGGCTCACTTAAAGCCTCTTTTCATAAAAGGAAAGGTAGAAAACGCGGGTGTCAACAAAATTCTGATAGATGGAGGAGCAGCTGTGAATCTAATTCCTCATTATATGATAAAGAGGATTGGAAAAGATGACTCCGACACCAAGCCTCACAACATGGTGTTGTCCAACTATGAAGGTAAGGTAGGGACTACGTTGGGGGTAATACAATTGAACTTGACTGTAGGATCCATTACCAGGCCTACAATGTTTGTGGTGATAGCATCAAAAGCAAATTACAACTTGCTGTTGGGAAGAGAGTGGATCCATGGGATTGAGGTTGTGCCATCCTCCATGCATCAAAGGATAGCAATCTGGAGACCAGATGGGATAGTCGAAAACATAGAAGCAGATCAAAGTTACTTCATGGTTGATGTGAACAATGTCACTAGTCGTAACTTCGACAAGAACCTGGCCCACATAGCACCATGCAATCCTGCTGATTTCGACCTAACTGCCTCCGACAACGCTTATTGTTCCATGTACCTCCACCCTACGCATGGTTTCCAGTGGGATAAAGAAATTATTGGAGAGACAAATCACACTTGGGGAACTGCCCATGTCAATCCAACTGAGTGGGGGAGTGAGTTCAGTGAAAATGACTGAAGCATCAACAATAGAAAAGATTTCGGCTTATATAGCCGAAAAACAACTTAAAGCGGCCCTTGAGGCTGAAATAAGAAGCATGGCTGTTGAAGCCAGCACACAAGTTGTCGAAGAACAACATCCTCAAGAAAATATTGAGGAACAACATACAAAGCAGAGTTTTGAAGAAGACTCTGATGGCGAATGGCGAAGTCAAAGGCTTGATGCCATTTATGATGACGAACCCTTGGGATTTGAAAAAGATCCAACCTCAACCAATATGAAAATGGTGGCACATGATCCTTTAGAAGAAATTAATATGGGACTGGGGGCAGAGAAAAGGCCAACTTACATCAGTGCCAAGATGGATCCTCAGCTCAGAGTCGAAATAATCCAACTGCTGAATGAGTTTAAAGACTGCTTCGCATGGGATTATGACGAAATGCCTGGTTTAGACAGAAATTTGGTCGAATTGAAGTTGCCAATACTGGAAGGGAAAAAGCCAATAAAGCAGACCCCCAGACGCTTCGCACCAGAAGTTCTGTCGAAAATCAAAGAGGAAGTCGAAAGGCTTCTGAAATGCAAGTTCATCTGTACAACAAGGTATGTCGAATGGATTGCTAATATTGTTCCTGTGATTAAGAAAAATGGCAAACTAAGGGTATGCATTGATTTTAGAGACCTAAACTCAGCTACCCCTAAGGATGAATATCCTATGCCAGTAGCAGAAATGCTAGTAGATTCGGCAGCAGGCCATGAGTATTTAAGTATGCTTGATGGGTATTATGGTTATAACCAGATTTTCATTGCTGAAGAAGACGTTCCAAAAACAGCTTTTCGTTGTCCAGGAGCAATAAGAACATATGAGTGGGTAGTCATGCACTTTGGTTTGAAAAATGCTGGAGCTACTTACCAAAGGGCTATGAATTCTATTTTTCATGATTTCATTGAAACATTTATGCAAATTTATATAGATGACATTGTGATTAAATCTACCTCAGGCTCAGACCATATTAACCATCTTCGACAGTCCTTTGAAAGGATGAGGAAGTTTGGTTTGAAAATGAATCCCCTTAAATGTGCTTTTGGTGTGCAGGCAGGTGACTTCTTAGGCTTTTTAGTCCACAAGAAAGGGATTGAAATTAATGAAAACAAAGCCAAGGCCATAATGGAAGCGAAAGCGCCATCGACAAAGAAGGAATTGCAGTCTCTACTAGGGAAAATCAACTTTCTCAGAAGGTTCATCTCCAACCTTAGTGGAAAAACACAGGCCTTCTCACCTCTACTTCGATTGAAGAAGGAAGTCTTCACTTGGGGGCAAGAACAACAAGATGCGTTCGACAAGATCAAGGAATATCTAGCAAGTCCTCCAGTTTTAATATCTCCTTGTCGGAAGAGAAGCATGAGGCTCTACATCTCAGCATCTGACAGAACATTGGGAAGCATGCTTTGTCAGGAAGATGAACATGGCGTCGAAAGAGCCATCTATTATCTCAGCAGAGTCTTAAATGATGCTGAAACTAGATATAGTATGATAGAGAAATTATGTTTATGTGTATATTTCTCTTGTACAAAGTTAAAGCATTATATAAAACCCATTGATGTATATGTATCTTCTCATTTCGACGTAATAAAACACATGTTGTCTAAATCTATTCTACATAGTCGAATTGGAAAATGGGCTTTGGCTTTGACTGAGTATTCTTTAAAATATATGCCTCTAAAAGTTGTCAAAGGACAAGTAGTTGCTGACTTTATAGCTGATCACTCCATACTTGGAGATGAAATAAAATATGTCGAAAGAAAACCTTGGAGGTTATATTTCGACGGTTCCAGTCATAAGAATGGAACAGGTGTTGGGGTATTAATCATTTCTCCCAATAAAATTCCAACAAAGTTCAAGTACAAAATAGAAGGTTGTTGTTCGAATAATGAAGCAGAATACGAAGCTTTAATTGCTGGACTTGGAATATTGTTGGAATTGGGGGCAACAGAGGTCGAAATCATGGGTGACTCTGAGTTGGTAATAAAACAATTGACGAAAAAATACAAATGTGTCAAAGAGAATTTGATCATGTATTTTGTGATAGCCAACAGACTCCTCAAGAGATTCGACAGTGCAAACTTTAGACACATTCCTAGACTAGAAAATCAGGAAGCAAATGACTTGGCTCAACTGGCATCAGGCTACAGAGTGTCGAAGGAAAACCTGATGAAAGTTGTCGAAGTAAGAGGAAAAGTTTTATCCACTAGACTGTCCCCATCTGATTTGGAGACCATGAGACTGGGATATGGTGATGACGAAAATTTTGAGATTTTTAATGTAGATGATCCAGGGGTAGGAGATTGGAGAAAACCTATTAAAGATTATTTACAAAACCCAAACCAGACAGTCGAAAGAAAGATAAAGTATAGAGCTTTAAGCTATGTACTTTTTGGAAATGAGTTGTTTAAAAAGACTACAGAAGGAGTCTTATTAAAGTGCTTAGGAGAGAGTGAAGCTTACATAGCTTTGTCGAACGTGCATAGTGGTGCATGTGGTGCCCACCAGGCAGGGCACAAGATGAAATGGTTACTATTTCGACAGGGGATGTATTGGCCAACAATGTTGAAGGATTGTGTCGAATTTGCAAAGGGATGTCAAGAATGTCAAATCCATGCAGGCATACCTCATGTGCCTGCAAATGAGTTACATTCCATTATAAAGCCTTGGCCATTCAGAGGTTGGGCTTTAGATTTGATTGGTGAAATTCGACCAGCCTCTTCAAAAGGGCAGAAGTACATTTTAGTTGGGGTAGACTACTTCACTAAGTGGATTGAAGCCATACCACTGACGAATGTAGATCAGGAAGCAGTCATAGACTTCATCCAGAAACATATAATGTATAGATTTGGAATACCAGACACTATAACCACTGATCAAGGATCTGTGTTTACTGGAAGAAATATGCAGGCATTTGCAAAAGAGACAGGTTTTAAGTTGCTAACTTCGACACCTTATTATGCCCAAGCAAATGGTCAGGTCGAAGCAGCCAACAAAGTAGTGATAAATCTGATAAAGAAGCACGTGGGTAAAAAACCTAGAAATTGGCACAAGACTCTGGATCAAATCCTTTGGGCTTGTCGAACGTCTCCTAAGGAGGCAACTAATTCTACCCCATTTAAATTAACTTACGGACATGATGCAGTATTACCAGTCGAAATCTGTTTACAGTCAATACGAATTCAAAGGCATCATGAGATTCCATCAGAGATTTATTGGAGTATGATGATGGATGAGTTGGTTGATTTAGATGAAGAAAGGTTACGTGCTTTAGAATTAATAAAAAGGCAGAAAGAAAGAGTCGAAAAGTTTTACAATAAGAAAGTAAAGTTTAAAGCCTTTTTAGTTGATGATTTAGTTTGGAAAGTAATTTTTCCCATGGAGAAGAAAGTCAGATTGATGGGAAAATGGTCCCCTAAATGGGAAGGACCTTTCAAAATTTTAAGAGTGTTTTCAAACGGTGCGTATGAAGTTGAAGAAATAGAAAAAGACAGGAGAGTGCTGAAAATAAATGGCAAATATTTGAAGAAGTATAAGCCAACGTTGCAGGAAATAAAAATAGGAATAGAATAAAAATTGCAAACTTGTCTTCGCCAAACAGATGGCGTTAAGTAACATTACATATGAAAATACTAAAACTCTTAAAACAATAAAATTCCTATTTTCTATTACAAACTACTGTTGAAGGAAAGTTGCTTTGAGTTCGTCAAATTTCTTCTTCTGAAGTTGAATTCGACGTTCGCAGAGACTCTTACTAACAGTCAGTTCGTCAATCTCTCTATGAAGTTATTGGGCTGTTTCTGCATGTTAGAGACCCTTTTGAAGTTCCCTGTCAATTTCTTCTTGGTTGGGCTGTTGGAGGGTGGCCTGACGTTCCTTCTCTTGGAGGATTTTCTTCTGAAGTTCAGCAATCTGAGCCTGATAAGCCTGAATGTTGTTTCCACACTCAGCAGCAGCTTTGGAGTAATCTTCAGAAAGCTTGTTCAGCTCTGAAATTTTGTCTGTCGAAGAGGCTACGACATTCCATTCTGAGACTTGTTCTTCAGATTTGGCTGTGATGTTCTGAGAAAATTCTTTTTGACGAACTAAGTCAGCGCTTACAGAGTCAATCATTGACATCAGGTCCATCACCAGACGACTCTCTTCAGTCGAAGCCTCCAGCAGATTGGCTCGTTTCAGGAGTTTCTTTAAGTCATACTGTGCAGAAGGATTTTCAGCCAGAGTCTCAAACAGGTCCACCCCAAGGATTTTTGCCTTAATCTCATCCATGATAACATTGATGGGTTGAATGTCAGAAGTAGCCCCTGAAGCTGTCGAACTGTTGTGGGAAGAGTCTTGGAAGTTGTACCTGGAACTGAGTAAAGCTTTTAAATATTCCAGAGGCTTTCTTACTTTCAAGCTTTCAATTTCCTCGTGTGACAGGCTTGTCGAACCAGTATCCAAAGGGGTTTCTGTTGGAGCTTCTGTTGGAGTAGGAACAGTTTGGGTACTTCCTCCAGGGTTCAAGTTGATGTCTGTTTGCTTCGGCAGATCATCCTCTTCTTCGACAGTCTCTCTGTCAGCCCCTGTTGTATCAGTTGGCCCTTGAGCTTGTACGTCCTGGTCTGGGACAGTTTTTTCAACTTCTGTTGTATCAGTTGACCTTTGAGCTTGTGCGTCCTGGTCTGGGGTAGCTTTTTCAATTTCTGTTGCGTCAATTGGTCCTTGAGTTGGTGCATTCTGGTCTGGGGCAGTCTTTTCCTCCACAGTAAAGTCTGGGCGAAGGGGAGAGTTATTGCCAGAAGATTCAGAGTCACTAATGTCGAAGTCATCGAAAGTCTGAGGGCCATAGACACCAGCGTTTGAAGTGTTTTCTTCTTGAAGCCTTTCAACTAAAGTCTTCTCAGAGTCAGAAGGAATAACTTCTTCTTGAACTTCGGAAGTTTCTTCGACATCAATAACAACCTGAAGAGAACATAAAAGGGAAGTTTAAAATAACTGAAAAATGCAGTTAAGATTATGAATATTATCAGTCGAAAATTAATACCTGAGGGATCTCAGTGTGAATGCTTGAGTCCCCACTTTTCTCACTTCTTGAGGGGATTTTGTTGGTTGGACTGGCAGGAGGAGTTCGTCTATGAACTATGGATCTCTGGGAGGCCACTGTTTTTATTTTCATACCTTTGTTTCTTTTCGGAGGTTGAGGTTCAGGAGATTCATCCTCAGACTCTTCGACGCTCATCTCTTTTTCTTCTTGTTTTCTTTTCTTGGCTGGTGTGCGAGTTACCTGAGGTATGCAAAAAGAAGAGATATTCAGTATGAGAGAATATTGAAATACATAAATAAGAAGAAGAGGGAGGTGTTTTTTATTCGTCGAAACCTTTTTGGCAGCTATGGGCGATTTTTCGATTGTCTTGGAGGAAGTCCCTTCACCAGCAGTTTTCTTGATAATTCTAACAGCTGAAAGAGAAAGAATTGCATGAACATTGATATAAAATATAAAAGGAGTTAGAGATAAGAGGAGGAATGTAATTTCTTCGACACCTTCAAGAATGGGTTCTTCCACACTAACATGTTCTATCCTGTTGCACCCCAAAATTTGCCCTCACAATACAAGACTT
This sequence comes from Lathyrus aphaca, assembly GCA_963966055.1. Classification (NCBI taxonomy): domain Eukaryota; kingdom Viridiplantae; phylum Streptophyta; class Magnoliopsida; order Fabales; family Fabaceae; genus Lathyrus; species Lathyrus aphaca. The sequence continues at coordinate 508,485,938 of OZ014520.1, forward strand.
TGTGTGCTAAGAAGGTTCACAAGGTTCACAAGTTCTCAATGCTTATATAACCTTTCATGAGGTTCATGAAGTCTACAAGTTACTTTATGAAGGTTCACAAGGTTCACAAGCTTCTCAACATTTACAAGACCTTTCATGAGGTTCATGAAGTCCATAAGTTGCTTCTTGAAGGTTCACAAGGTTCACAAGTTCCATAATGCTTTCAATACCTTTCATGAGGTTCATGAAGTCCACAAGTTACTTCTTGAAGGTTCACAAGGTTCACAAGATTCACAATGATTACAAAGCTTTCCTGAGGTTCATAAGGTCTACAAAGTCACTTTATGAGGTTCACAAGGTTCACAAGGTTCACAATATCTCCCATGAGGTTCACAAGACACTTTATGAAGATTCACAAGGTTCACAAAGTTCACAATTGGTCAAAGGAGTTGACAATTCCCTCAGACAATGCACCTCCTAAGCAGTGCATCCAAAACTAGGGTTTTGACTTTAATCAGGCTAAATGGACTTCCAATACCTCAAGTGAGTTCCATAACATCTTATATGTGTGTAAGAACCCCCATGTCAAGTTTCAAGACTTTTCTCAAAAGTTTGCTCAGTCAGATGATCATATAAGTCAAAATCAGTCAGTGCAGTTAAAAAGTCAAACTGAGGTCAACTGTGGTCAAACCAAAGTCAAACTTCATGATTTTTTGCCAACATCAAGTATATGAAGTAAAATTCATCATTTGATCAAGGGTTGATCATGATTCATCAAGGAGATTCCAGATCATCAATAATCAGGAGTTTCTAAATTAGGGTTTCCTCAGTAAAAGTCAACTGAACTTTGACCAGCCATAACTTTCACATACTTCATCACCAAGTCTCCATCCAAATCTCATTTTTAAGGAAATTGAATTCTCTACAACTTTGATGTTGCAAGTTAATCCCAAAAATGCTTCATTTGAAAGATATGAGCTAAGACATTATAGGTCATTTCAAAAGTCAACAAAAAGTCAACAACTTCAAAAGGGCATAACTTGAGATTGGTAAATGATATGGACCTGAAACCAATGGGGTTGTTTAGAGGACTCTTCAAGCTTTCCAAAAAGTCCAAGAACACCCTAATACCTTTAAAATTGAGGGAGATGTGTCTTTGCAAAGTTGGGAAATTTTGTGATGGTTTATGTTGAAAATGGAGGTTTAAAATCACTTCTTTCCAAATGGGCTGCCCAAGTTGTGATCCAATCCACCTCATATCATTATGCACGACCCAATTGACCAAAATTCAGCATTTTTATTATTTTATTTTTATTTATTATTGATTTAATTCATAAAAATCATTTTAAATAAATATAAAATATGAAAATCTATTTTTGGGTGAAGATTGAGTTTCTAGATATTCTTAATTGTTGATTGAATTTGAAAGAGAAAGGAATCATGTGATTAGTCCAAGAATAGCAAGTCTTCATGATCAAATATTTGAACTTTTACACCATGATCTTTTTCAATATTTTTTGGATCAAATCTTCACACAACCAATCCATATTTCTGACCTAATTCATTCTCATATAAGTAGCAAACACAACCCTAGCCTCAAGACACGAATCCCAGCAGCCCATAGGTAAGTTCAAAAACTCAAAATTCAAGCAAAAAGTGAGATTCGGATTTTGAAATCCAGGGCATTTGAAGGCAAAGTAAGAACATAGAGATGTTTATTGATCATCATTGAAGCTAAAGCATCACTCATATGCATCTCATGTGCTCCATATTGCTAAACCCGAAGCTTGTTTATGCTTGATAAAGTTTTTTTCGATTGTGATGATTCACTGCATATAATTGAATTTTGTTCATATAATTGTGTTTGTTGATGTCTATAGATGAAATCTGGAGCGATTGATGAAGTTCCATAGCCTAAAACGTGATCTACCATTTTTAGGGTTTATGGCTCCAATTAGGGTTCTTCAATCCAGCCCATATAAATAAATTCTAGGAACGTGGGATGATTGGAAAACTCATTAGAAACTTAATGGACTGATTAATTTCATGAAATTGTGCTGTTTTGTCAGTGTTTGATTTTTGTAGGTTTTGCTGGAAATCTAAATTCGCAGGTAAACTCCCAGTTATTTTCGTAGCTGAATTCGCAGCCCTGGAGGTTGAAGAAGATCAGTTCCCGCGCGTATTCAAATTTGAATTATTTGCATAATATGTTATTGACTGTTTGTTGTTTATCATCACAACCATTGAGTTGTCCCAGTGGAAAGGCGTATGCGTATTTGACCAAAGGGGAGGGGATCGAATCCTGCTTCCAGCCCATGTTTTGATATTTTTCTCATTTTAATTGCTTTCTTAATATATTATGGTTTGTGGTTGTTTTGTAAGCAGATGGGCTCTCCCAGCCAGGCGGTAGCGCGCGCATGCTTGCATTCATAAGGTCCTGGGTACGAATCACACCCCAGGCCTTTTTGCTTTTCTCTATTTTTTCTGGATTTTGTAGATAAGGAATAAAACTCATTCTTCTCCCTATGATGATACGCATGAGAGGGCAGCCCAGTGGTGTGTTTTGTGTGTTGCAAGCAGGGGGAACTGGGTTCAAACCCCAGCTCCACCAGGTTTTGATTTCTATTTATTTTGCTTTATTTTTCTTAATTCAATTACTATTTTTCTAAATAATTAAAATTATAATTTTTCTTATATGTATATTATGTGTTATAGTTCTTAAAATTATTTTTTCCAAAATTCTAAATTCTTGTTTGTTTAAATTTTATTATTATTCATGTAGTTAAAATATAAGTAAATTAATTCAAATATTTTTGTAAATAAAATAAACCCTAATTTTCTAAACAAACCCTAAAAATATTTTCTAAAATAAAACCTAATTCTATTTTTTTCTAAATAATTTTTATTTTCTAATTATTAATATAATTATAATGTATATTTATTCATTTATTTAGTATAATTCTTGTAAATTTTTTTTTTGTAAATATGATTAATTTCATGAATGTAATATTTTAAACTTATTTTCTCCTTATAATATGTAAATATTGTTTTAATAAATAAATGTTAATATATGTTTAAAATAATTTGTAAATAGGATAATTAATAAAAATTAAAATTTTATAAACATGATTAATTTTGTAAATGTGATACTTAAAATTTATTTTCCTTAAAAAATGTGTAAATATTTTTTTAATAATTGTTGATATATTTAGAAATAATTAAAATTTTATAATAATTAAAACTTATAATTATATTATATTCAAAATTTTTATTCTTATTATATATTAAAATTAAAATTTGTGTTTATCATGTCATTATAATATGTTTCTATTTATTTTTATTTTATTTTAATTATTGTTACTAACTATACTATTATTTATTATTTACTATTATCTTATATTTTTATTATTTCTCTAACCTTGTTTACTTTTCTAATTATTATTATTATTATTTTATTATCACTAACCCATTTATATTATAATTATGCTTATTATCATTATTTTGCTAACCTTACTTATTATTATTATTTACTAACCCCTATTTATTATTTATTTATTATTTTAGTTTGTTTATTTATATTTTGCTAATTAATTATTTTTGCTATTTATTTATTTATTTATTTTTGCTTATTATAATTATTATGTAAATGCTCCTGGATGTAAATTTGTAAATATTTTTATTTTTGCTATGGTTAGTAATTAGGGAGTACCAATATGTATTTTATGTAAAACAAATTTAGATCACTTTAATCAAAGATAATTAAATTAACACTCACACACGTAAGTCGATTTTAATCGCCGTCTCACTTTCTAAGGTTATCCCTCAAGTTGCCTAAATCATAAGGTCAAGTGGGGTGTATAAAGCAAGTCCCTTTAAAAAGAAAAATCATCAAGTCCCTCATGGTTGCCTTCACGAATCAAGTCCCTTCGAATAATGATGATAGTCCCTCCAGTATGCTTATTACACCCCACAGTTGCCTTCATAAAACAAAATGTCCCTCTCATGTCCCTTACATCCAAGGTAATGACTACCTACTCCTTAATAGTAGGGATAGTCTTACCAAGGAAAGGATAAAGAATAAGAAAGACTTAAAACTTTAGGGTAGGTTCCTCTTATATACTTGCTCACTTCAAAAAAACTTTTCAAACTTTCCACAATTTCAAACAAATTTTCAAAAACAAGTTTTTACACATCCGTACATGGATTATTATTAACTATTCTGAAAATTTTTCTATTCACACACTACACTTTCAAAAACAATTTAAAGTGAGCTAAGTAACTAAGAGCCCATGGATAACCATGGATGTAAAGGGTGCTAACACCTTCCCTTTACATAACCTACCCCCCGGACCCAAAAATATCTCTTAAGGTCTTTCCTGTTCTTTTATACCCTTTCCTTATGGATAAAATAAAAGTCGGTGGCGACTCTTGCTATCCGCAACATTACTTAAAGTCAGTTCTCCCACCGTGTTACAGAACTGGCGACTCTGCTGGGGATTTAAATTTAAGAGGGGTACCCTTAGGAATTAGATCACTTTAAATTGTTTGCCTTGTTTGCTTTATATTATCTTGTTGGGGTGCTCTTATGTGTGAAAGGTCCTAACCCGGATCTAGTGTACCTTAGGTAAATGGAAATAGACCAAGGAAACTGTACGACGTATATCGATACGGTTGATCTGGTGGCCATAGTTAGTGCGACTTCTTGGTTGGTGCTTATGTTCCTTAAGTCAAGTTGAGGATAATATGAGGCTGCCATATGTTGTCAATGCACTAACTAACTTTTAGAACCCTAGTTAACTCATCTTGGCCTTTAGAAAGTAGTGAGGTAACCGGCTTTGGTGCAGACTGAAGTTGGTTGAAACTCGATGCTACACTCATTGAGATCTTAAACTTGGAGGGTTTTGGTTGGCAAGTAAGTTGCCTTCTGAACAACCACCCTTGTGAAGGATCAATGATATTGAGATCCCTTAGAACCCGGTTACTTTTGTAGGACAGGATGAACCATCTAACTTCAGGGGAGGGTACTTACCTTTAAACCTCATGCAAGCCTTTAAACCTAGGGCTATGGTGTGACTTGTTTGTGTGTGCCACATGTTTGTGATTGAGCATAAAATCATGACATCATCATGCATCATAAGCATAGCATTTTCACTAACTATTTCAAGGACCAAAGGATTTATCTTTGTTCTTTGTTGCAGGTCATGGCTTCTGCTCGTAGAAACACCATCAGGATCAACTTTGTGGGGATACCTCCCAAGCTTAAAGAGTTGGTTTCTCAAGTGTCTGATCATTCCCAGTTCAACAAGAGACATGGTCACCTATTGGATCTAGTCACTTCAGGGTTCAATGAAGACATGATGAGTGTCCTATTTCAGTTCTTTGACCCTAAGCACCATTGCTTTACATTCCCTAACTACCAGTTGGTTCCTACAATGGAGGAGTTCTCTAAGCTTCTGGGCATACCTGTTCTTGATCAAAGACCTTTCACAGGCTTGGAGAAAGAGCTTAAACCAGAGGTTATTGCTGCAGCCCTACATCTGAAGAAGTATGACATTGTTCTAGAGACGAGAAGCGGAGTCAAGGGTATTCTTGCCAAGGTGCTAATGGATAAGGCTCAAATGTTCTTGAAGGCCATGAGCTATGATGCTTTTGAGGAGATCTTAGCCTTGCTGATATATGGCTTAGTATTGTTCCCCAATCCAGATCAGTTCATAGATGTTCATGCCATCAACATTTTCCTGAGTCACAATCCAGTGCCTACATTGCTTGGAGACATTCTACATTCTCTCCATACCCGCACTACAAGGGCAAGGGGAACTTTGATGTGCTGCATACCTTTACTTTCTAGGTGGTTTATTTCTCACCTTCCTCGCTCAGTAATGAAGAATGAGCAAGGGTTCAGATGGTCCAAGAGGATCATGTCACTTTCTCACTTAGATATCCATTGGTGCTCCAGATCTATGGAGAATGTCACCATCATTGACCGTTGTGGGGAGTTTCCTAATGTGCCACTTCTAGGCATAAGAGGAGGCATCACATACAACCCCTCTCTAGCTTTACGACAGTTTGGTTACGCCCGGAGCGATGGTCCACATGACATGTTGATTCAGGGCATTGTGTTTGATTATGACAACGATCTTCAGGGTTACCGTCAGAGATTCATACAAGCTTGGGGAAAGGTAAACAGGATTGACAGCAAGACACTGGAGCCTAAGTACACTATTCCTATGGAGGCTTATCTCAGATGGGTACGATCTCGTGCTCAGACACTCATGATGCCATATCCTGCCGTCCTACCAGTTACCATGGAACCTGTTGCTGAAGGAGACACAGCTTATACCATCCTTCACCCAGACATGCCTACTGATAAGGAAGACTTGCAGAGATCATGGATCCAACTGAAGGAGCAAAGGGATACTTTCGAGGCTCATTAAAAAGCAAGCCAAGCAAGAATCCTAGAGCTAACAAAGCAACTTCATGAGGAACGAAACCTCAACTCATACCTCAACACAAAGAGGAAACGTCCATGGGAGACTTAAAACCCCATCTTTTGTACTTATTTCACTTTCATTTTTTGTAAGCCTAAAAGGCAAAACAAGTTATTACTAATAAAAAGTTACTTTCTTGTTTGTTTAAGCAAATTTAAATCCTGCGGTCCTTGAAAACATTGCATATGCATTCCCATATCATTTCATTGCATCACAGGTTTATAATTGTGCACAGGTTTCTCATCTTCTCGCTGTTTATTTCAGCAATGGCTCTTGAACAATCAGTTAAGGATCTTCAGGCACAGAATGCACAGTTCCAAGAGCTGATCCTGAACCTATCCAAGGGGCAGGATGAATTGAAGACACTGCTGGCCAAGAAGACTAAGAAGGCTAGAAGGTCTGCTGGGCTGCTCAACATGGGAAGAAGGTTCAAAGGTCCTGTCAAAACCAAGGAACAGGTTGAAGACTATGAATCTGAGGAATCTGAGAAAGAGGGAGGCAGTCTCCACAACACTATGGGGGACTCTGATTCTGAGGCTAATTACTACTATGAGCCTAATGAAGACAAATTCAAGATGCTGGTGGATAGAATGGATGCTATGGAATTACAGAAATCATCTGGGCTGGATTTTGAGGATTTGAGTTTGATATCTGGGGTTGTAATACCCATTGGTTTCAAGGTTCCTACCTTTGTTGTTTATGATGGGGTCTCTTGTCCCAAGCTGCATTTGAGGTCGTATGTCAGAAGGATTCAACCTCATACTGCTGATAAGAAGTTGTGGATCCATTTCTTTCAAGAGAGCTTATCTGGAGCTCAGCTGGAGTGGTATTATCAGTTGGAGAGTGTCAACATCAGAGACTGGAATGATCTTGCTGAAGCTTTCTACAAGCAGTATCAATACAATGCTGACTTAGCCCCCACTCGCATGCAGCTTCAAAGCATGTCTATGGGAGCCAAAGAAAGTTTTAAGGAGTATGCTCAGAAATGGAGAGATTTAGCTGGAAGAGTTCAACCCCCTTTAACTGACAGGGAGCTGGTTGATATGTTCATGTGTACGCTGAATGGTCCATTTTACAGTCATCTCATTGGAAGCTCATCATTTGGCTTCACTGAGTTGATCATGACAGGAGAGCGGGTAGAGAATGGTATCAAGAGTGGTAAGATCCAAGTGGGAACTTCTTCATCAGGTGCTGCAAAGAAGCCTCCCACTGGGAAGAAAGAATCCAATGCTGTTTATGGTCAACCTGATCGTAACAGAAGGCATCAGTCTGTTAGTGTAGTTCATATTTCAAATCCAACTCCTGCACCAACAGAGCAGCCTCAGGGCAACCAACAGAGGGCTAGAAGGCAGTTCACGAAGATCAACATGTCAATGGCTCAGGCATTGCAACACTTGTTGAAGGCTGAACTTATTACCCTGAGGGAGGCTCCTCAGAATCCCAATGTTACCTCTCCCAAGTACAATCCCAATGCACGATGTGCATATCATTCAAACTGTCCAGGACATGATACTAATAATTGCTGGGTCTTGAAGAACAAAATTCAAGATATGATTGATGCTGGAGAAATTGAGTTTGATCCTCCGGGTACTCCCAATGTGATTACTGCTCCAATGCCAAATCACGAGAAGACTGTCAATGCCATTGATGAAGACCTGCATGTTTATTCAGTAATGGAGTTGAGTACACCATTGTCTGTTATCAAAAAGAGGTTAGTACAAGCTGGGATCTTTCCAGGTTGTCGTGAAGATTGTCTGTATTGTACCTATAAGCCGGATAGTTGCTTCATTTTGAGAGATGGGATTCAACGTCTCATGGATAAGTATACTATAGTGTTTGAAAGAAGACCAGAATTTGTAGAAAGCATGGTGGATCATCTGACTCGGGGTAAGAAGATTGAAGAGGTTGATATGGTTGACAAAGTACCGGTGAGAATCACTTCAAAGGGTCCCATTAAAATTACTCATCAGGGCCCAATCAAGATTACTGCTGAAGGTCCTGTGAAAGTTGTTGCTGAAGCCAGAGTGGCTCCTCTGATCATTACCACTCCTGGTACTATTCCTTATACATCTGACAAAGCTGTGCCTTGGCACTATGGGTCTGACGTTTACATCCATGGTGTTAAGCAGGAGCCTTTACCTGATGTGCCTGTTGACATTGATAATATTGCCGGATCTAGCAAGATCACTCGTAGTGGAAGAGTCTTCTCTCCTCCAGTTGCTTCTAAGAGTGCAGTTACTCCTGCTGCTACTTCCACCACTGATGCTCGGGGCAAGAGTCCTGTTATTGAGCCTGTATCTACTAATGCACCAGCTGCTGATGATCTTTCTAAGCAGATGGAAGAAGTATTGAAAATCATTCGCAAGAGTGACTATGACATTGTTGATCAGTTGGGGCATACTCCCTCAAAGATTTCTATGCTCTCCCTATTATTATGTTCTGAGGCTCATGCCAAGTCATTGATCAAATTTCTGAAGATGGCTCATGTACCCAGTGCAATTTCTGTTGACCAATTTGAAAATTGTGTTGCCCACCTGACCTATGATAATGGGTTAGGATTTTCTGATGCTGATTTGACCCCTGCCAAGAGGGATCATAACAGGGCCTTGCATATTTCAATTGAATGCAGGGGCACTACCCTGTCTCATGTGCTGATAGACAATGGTTCCTCTTTGAATGTGTTGCCCAAGGAAGTCCTGAACAAGCTGAGTCCTGAAGATGCTGTGCTGAAACCTAGTAATATTGTGGTAAAGGCTTTTGATGGTTCTAGAAGAGTAGTACATGGGGAAATTGATCTTCCAATCAAAGTTGGTTCTCAGGTGTTTACTGCTACATTTTATGTGATGGATATTCGTCCTTCATACTCTTGTCTGCTTGGTCGTCCCTGGATCCATGGGGCAGGAGCTGTGACCTCTACATTGCACCAAAAGTTGAGATATCCGGTGAATGGAAAGGTTGTTACTGTCTATGGAGAAGAAGAATACTTTGTCAGCCATGTAAACACTTTCAAGTATCTGGAAGTGGAAGGTGAATACATTGAGACTCTGTGTCAGTCATTTGAAGTGGTTCCCTGGGTTGTTAATGATTGTGTAGCTCCTCCTGCTGTGAAGAAAGTTCCTGTTATCACCAGAAAACCTCCAACAATGGCAATGGCCTCCCTCAATGATGCTAGAGCTGTGGTGGATGAAGGTGGTTGTACTATTTGGGGTCAGCTTCCTGATATTCCATACAAGTCTGACAAGTTTGGTTTGGGTTTCACTGCAGAGTCCCAGAAGGCTGTTCGTCGTGCCCGTGCCGCTCGTATCACCAATCAAGGGTTTATCAATGTTGTGGGAGACTATGATGAAGACTACAACTTGGATGCATGGATTTTTCCTACTGTGGGTGCTGGACTCAATAATTGGAAAGCTGAAGATGTTATCCCTATCTCCTTTAGTCAGGAGTAAATACTATTACTGTGTTATGTTTTTAAATTTGTAATCTCTTGAACAATTAAAACTCTCAAGCCTTGTGCCTTACCCGGGGCACAATGGTGTGCTTGTTACGGGCTGTCATTTCATTTGCATACTCCATTCAATAAAATCAGTGGACGTTTCGTTTTCGTAAATATTGTGTTCCTTGTCTTTCTTTTCTTTTATTTTTGTTTTATCAGCTATGTGTTCTTACACACACCCACATCACTAAAATGCAGATCCTCATCCACTCTGGATCCTGTTGATAACAGTTCTACTATTGCCAATTATGATTTCGAGAATCTGATCTATCAAACTGAAGACGGAAATGAGGACGATTGTGAAATACCTGTAGAGCTTGCTAGGTTGTTACAACAAGAAGAGAAAGCTATACAACCACATGAAGAGCCAGTCGAAGTTGTGAATCTGGGAACTGAAGAAAACAGAAAAGAGGTTAAGATAGGGGCTGATTTAGAGGACAGTGTCAAGAGCAGGTTGATTCAGATGTTGCGTGACTATGTGGAGATCTTTGCTTGGTCTTATGAAGACATGCCAGGGTTGGATACAGACATTGTGGTTCACCGTTTGCCAGTGAAAGAAGATTGTCGTCCAAAGAAGCAGAAGGTTCGTCGTATGCGTCCTGAAATGTCAGAAAAGATCAAGGCAGAGGTAATGAAACAGTTCAATGCAGGGTTCTTAGCAGTGACTTCTTATCCTCAGTGGGTTGCAAATGTGGTACCGGTTCCAAAGAAAGATGGTAAGGTACGTATGTGCGTGGACTACAGAGATTTAAACAAGGCTAGCCCTAAAGATGACTTTCCACTTCCTCATATTGATATTCTGGTAGACAACACTGCTCAGCATAAGGTATTCTCTTTTATGGATGGTTTCTCTGGTTACAATCAAATCAAGATGGCACCTGAAGATATGGAGAAGACAACATTTGTGACACAGTGGGGCACCTTTTGCTATAAGGTGATGCCATTTGGTTTGAAGAATGCAGGGGCAACATATCAGCGTGCTATGGTGGCTTTGTTTCATGATATGATTCATCATGAGATAGAGGTATATGTAGATGATATGATAGCCAGGTCTCAGAATGAAGAGCAACATCTTGATCATCTGCACAAGTTGTTTGAGAGGTTGAAGAAATACAAGTTGAGGTTGAACCCAAACAAGTGTACTTTTGGAGTTAGATCTGGTAAACTCCTGGGTTTCATTGTCAGTGGCAAAGGTATTGAAGTAGATCCTGCAAAAGTGAAAGCTATACGAGAGATGCCAGCTCCCCGTACTGAGAAGGAGGTTAGAGGTTTCTTGGGACGATTGAACTACATTGCAAGATTTATTTCCCAATTAACTACCATTTGTGAGCCAATTTTCAAGTTATTGAAGAAAGATCAGGTGATGGAATGGAATGATGAGTGCCAGACTGCCTTTGATGAAATTAAGAGATATCTGCTAGAGCCACCAATTTTAATGCCACCAGTTGATGGAAGACCCTTGATTATGTACTTAACTGTGCTAGACAATTCAATGGGGTGTGTGTTGGGGCAACATGACGAGTCTGGTCGAAAAGAGCAGGCAATATACTACCTTAGCAAAAAGTTTACCGACTGTGAAACAAGATACTCACTGCTCGAGAAAACTTGCTGCGCTTTGGCATGGGCTGCTCGCCGACTAAGACAGTATATGTTGACCCATACTACCTTGTTGATTTCAAAAATGGATCCAATCAAGTACATATTTGAGAAACCTGCTCTCTCCGGAAGAATTGCAAGATGGCAAATGATCTTGACAGAATATGACATACAGTACACTACTCAGAAAGCCATTAAAGGAAGTGTTGTTGCTGATCATTTGGCTCATCAAGCAGTGGATGATTATCAGTCAATGAATTTTGAGTTCCCTGATGAAGACATTATGATTATTACCAAAGAACCTGGACAATATGACGGACCTGAACAAGGATCCCGATGGACTATGGTTTTTGATGGTGCCTCCAATGCACTTGGTAATGGTGTTGGTGTTGTGATTAGTTCCCCTGAAGGTTGTCATACCCCGATTACTGCCAGACTTTGTTTCTATTGTACCAATAACATGGCTGAGTATGAGGCATGTATCCTGGGTATTAAAGCTGCTATTGATATGAAGATTCAGTTCCTTGATGTGTATGGAGATTCAGCCCTGGTAGTAAGTCAGATTAAAGGAGATTGAGATACCAAGCATGATAATCTCATTCCTTACAGAGAACATGTGTTGTCTTTGATCCCACATTTCAAAGAGATTACCTTTGGACATATTCCACGAAGAGAGAATCAGTTGGCAGATGCTTTGGCCACCATGGCATCTATGTTTGAGATCAGTTGGGATGATGAAGCTCCCAAGATTACTATTGATAGATTTGAAAAGCCTGCATACTGCAATGAGATTGACACTGAAGGGGCAGAGGAGAAGCCTTGGTTCTATGAAGTGAAAAGATATCTCGAAGCTCAGGAGTTCCCTGAAGGGGCATCTGTCAAAGATAGAAAGTTCCTGAAGAGGTTTGCTGCTAAGTTCTTTTTGAGTAATGGGATTCTGTACAAGCGTAATCATGATTCAACTATGCTTCGTTGTGTGGATAAGAAGGAAGCAACTGAGATTATGGAAGAGATGCATGATGGGACCTTTGGCACTCATTCCAGTGGTCATACTATGGCAAAGAAGATATTGAGAGCAGGTTACTATTGGTCTACCATGGAAGCTGATTGCTATCAACACTCCAGAACTTGTCACAAGTGTCAAATTTATGCTGATAAAGTCCATGTACCTCCATCACCTTTGAATGTGTTGACTGCTCCTTGGCCATTTGCCATGTGGGGCATTGATATGATTGGTGGGATCAAGCCTACTGCTTCTAATGGGCATCGTTTCATCCTGGTTGCTATTGATTACTTCACGAAGTGGGTAGAGGCAGCTTCATTTGCATCTGTTACCAAGAATGTTGTGGCCCGATTCATTAAGAGTAATCTCATATGTAGGTATGGCATCCCTGAAAGGATTATCACTGACAATGGCTCTAATCTGAACAACACTATGATTACTGATCTCTGCACGCAGTTCAAGATTAAGCATCACAACTCTTCTCCGTATCGTCCAAAGATGAATGGGGCAGTTGAAGCTGCTAATAAGAACATTAAGAAGATTGTACAAAAGATGACTGTCACTTACAAGGATTGGCATGAGATGTTACCATTTTCTCTTCATGGTTATCGTACCACAATACGTACTTCAACAGGGGCAACCCCATTCTCCTTAGTCTATGGTATGGAAGCAGTTCTGCCCATTGAAGTTCAGATTCCCTCCTTGAGAATTATAAAGGATGCAGGATTGAATGAAGATGAGTGGGTTCAGGCTCGACTTGACCAGATAAATTTGATTGATGAGAAGAGGCTAGCAGCAGTTTGTCATGGCCAGATGTACCAGAAACGGATGATCAAAGCTTTTAACAAGAAGGTTAAGCCAAAGGTATATCAGGCTGGTGACTTGGTAATCAAGCGTATCATATTACCACAGGGTGATCCTAGGGGCAAGTGGACTCCAACATATGAAGGACCATTTGTAGTCAAGACAGTGTTCTCAGGAGGTGCCATGATACTGACTACAATGGATGGTGAAGACTTTCCACAGCCTGTAAACGCAGACATAGTTAAAAAATACTACGCATAAAAAGAGACCCGCTAGGTTGACAGGCCTAGGCAAAAATAAGGGCATCCCGGCAAACCAAAAGGGTTTGGGCAAAAATTAGGGATATATATAAAAAGATGTACACCCGGCAAGTCGAAAACCTGAAAAGGCGGCTTGGGCAAAAAAGGGTATCCCGGTGGATTGAAAACCTGAAAGGGCAATCCAGGCAAAAGTTAGGGATTAAAGTGTATGACTATGTCTCGTTTGGATCACCCATGAAACTGCAACCAGTTGTGCTACTTACTCAAGCTCGAACAGATAAAGCTCAATCCAATCGTTTCCGTCTCAAAGGCAGAAGATAAGATACTTGAAGATAATGGCAATAGTAGAATTGAAACTCAATAGGATTGTTTCCCACATAGCTGATTCTCTTTTGTAAAACTTTATGACAAAATCCTCTTACTAGGGTTTATGTCTCCTTGTACAAATTTACCCGTGTATGGGTCACTTTTTGATATAAATAAATTCCATCTTTTGAATCCAGATTTACTTTTACCCTATTTACATAAGCGAAACGTCCATTGGTTGTGTTTGAATGTATGTATGCTTTTGAATATGATTAATGTTTACCAAAAATGCATGAATGCTTAATATGATTGATGTTTACCAGAAATGCATAAAAATGCAGTAATAGTATTTACTAAGGACGAACGAGGGAAGGATTTCAACGAAGCTTCGTCGGTTCACCTTTACAAGACAGTTACAAACCCTCAGTAGGACGAATTCATCTTCACAAAGTCTTATCTCCCCTGGAATTTATATCCATCTCTTTTATCCTCATACGGATATTCGGGAAATTACTTTCCAATAAGAGTACGACGAACGAAGACGGGATGTTATATCTACCCTACCATCAAACGAAGACGAAGGTTATATATACCTTACTATCCCAGCATACGGGAGGTGATATCTATCCTCGTTATCCCCAGCATACGGGAAGTTATCTATACCCTGTTATCCCCAGCATACGGGAAGTTATCTATACCCTGTTATCCCCAGCAGACGGAGGATTATATATTCTTCAACAGCGAATCAGGATTTATTTTCCCTGGCCAGCAGTTGTTATACAAAGATATCCAGACGCTTCCGGCAGTATCATATCATACATACATCATTTACATCATACCATAGCATATATATCCATAGACATATAGTACATGACCTAAGTGCATCATATCATACATGCATACATAAAGCATAAACTAATGTTATTATACATAATGCTACCTTGTTTCAGGTTAGTTACCCAACAAACAAATTTATGATCATCAGGACTACTTTATCCTCCTGATAAGCTTCTTATTACTTTGGGACTGCTTTATCGTAACCTCAGGGTTACTTTATCCTCCTGATAAGCTTCTTATTACTTTGGGACTGCTTTATTGTCACCTCAGGGTTACTTTATCCTCCTGATAACTTCTCATGACTTCAAGACTGCTTTAGAGTTATCATTATTGATTGCTCTATCCTCCTGAAAGCATATTATTATTTCAAGACTGCTTTAGAGTTATCATTATTGATGGCTCTATCCTCCTGAAATCATTACTTCAAGACTGCTTTAGAGTTATCATTATTGATTTCTCTATCCTCCTGAAATCATATTATTACTTCAAGACTGCTTTAGAGTTATCATTATTGATGGCTCTATCCTCCTGAAATCATTACTTCAAGACTGCTTTAGAGTTATCATTATTGATGGCTCTATCCTCCTGAAATCATTACTTCAAGACTGCTTTAGAATTATCATTATTGATGGCTCTATCTTCCTGAAATCGTTACTTCAAGACTGCTTTAGAGTTATCATTATTGATTGCTCTATCCTCCTGAAATCATATTATTACTTCAAGACTGCTTTAGGGTTATCATTATTGATTGCTCTATCCTCATGAAGACATGCTGTTACATCAGTATTACTCCAGTATCCTGAAAGCATATCATCAATACCTCAGGACTGCTCCAGACTCCTGACAACTTTCATTATACCTCCATATTTTGGACTGCCTTATCTTCCAAGAAATATATCTGAAGAACTTTCCCCTAGTGGCATCTTTAAGCCCACTCAATCATATTCAACTAGCCATCTGTACCACTCTAATGCACTGGTGAGTGCAAATTTTTGGGCTTTTGTGTTCAATCCCCTTCAACCTTCCAGGTCACGATTGGCAAATATACCAATCTAACCCCTCAGGTTTCAGAAAATTGAACAGGGGCAGCTGTTGCACCCCAAAATTTGCCCTCACAATACAAGACTTTGTGTGCTAAGAAGGTTCACAAGTTCTCAATGCTTATATAACCTTTCATGAGGTTCATGAAGTCTACAAGTTACTTTATGAAGGTTCACAAGGTTCACAAGCTTCTCAACATTTACAAGACCTTTCATGAGGTTCACAAGGTTCACAAGATTCACAATGATTACAAAGCTTTCCTGAGGTTCATAAGGTCTACAAAGTCACTTTATGAGGTTCACAAGGTTCACAATATCTCCCATGAGGTTCACAAGACACTTTATGAAGATTCACAAGGTTCACAAAGTTCACAATTGGTCAAAGGAGTTGACAATTCCCTCAGACAATGCACCTCCTAAGCAGTGCATCCAAAACTAGGGTTTTGACTTTAATCAGGCTAAATGGACTTCCAATACCTCAAGTGAGTTCCATAACATCTTATATGTTTGTAAGAACCCCCATGTCAAGTTTCAAGACTTTTCTCAAAAGTTTGCTCAGTCAGATGATCAGATAAGTCAAAATCAGTCAGTGCAGTTAAAAAGTCAAACTGAGGTCAACTGTGGTCAAACCAAAGTCAAACTTCATGATTTTTTGCCAACATCAAGTATATGAAGTAATATTAATCATTTGATCAAGGGTTGATCATGATTCATCAAGGAGATTCCAGATCATCAATAATCAGGAGTTTCTAAATTAGGGTTTCCTCAGTAAAAGTCAACTGAACTTTGACCAGCCATAACTTTCACATACTTCATCACCAAGTCTCCATCCAAAGCTCATTTTGAAGAAAATTGAATTCTCTACAACTTTGATGTTTCAAGTTAAGCCCAAAAATGCTTCATTTGAAAGATATGAGCTAAGACATTATAGGTCATTTCAAAAGTCAACAAAAAGTCAACAACTTCAAAAGGGCATAACTTGAGATTGGTAAATGATATGGACCTGAAACCAATGGGGTTGTTTATAGGACTCTTCAAGCTTTCCAAAAAGTCCAAGAACACCCTCATACCTTTAAAATTGAGGGAGATGTGTCTTTGCAAAGTTGGGAAATTTTGTGATGGTTTATGTTGAAAATGGAGGTTTAAAATCACTTCTTTCCAAATGGGCTGCCCAAGTTGTGATCCAATCCACCTCATATCATTATGCACGACCCAATTGACCAAAATTCAGCATTTTTATTATTTTATTTTTATTTATTATTGATTTAATTCATAAAAATCATTTTAAATAAATATAAAATATGAAAATCTATTTTTGGGTGAAGATTGAGTTTCTAGATATTCTTAATTGTTGATTGAATTTGAAAGAGAAAGGAATCATGTGATTAGTCCAAGAATAGCAAGTCTTCATGATCAAATATTTGAACTTTTACACCATGATCTTTTTCAATATTTTTTGGATCAAATCTTCACACAACCAATCCATATTTCTGACCTAATTCATTCTCATATAAGTAGCAAACACAACCCTAGCCTCAAGACACGAATCCCAGCAGCCCATAGGTAAGTTCAAAAACTCAAAATTCAAGCAAAAAGTGAGATTCGGATTTTGAAATCCAGGGCATTTGAAGGCAAAGTAAGAACATAGAGATGTTTATTGATCATCATTGAAGCTAAAGCATCACTCATATGCATCTCATGTGCTCCATATTGCTAAACCCGAAGCTTGTTTATGCTTGATAAAGTTTTTTTCGATTGTGATGATTCACTGCATATAATTGAATTTTGTTCATATAATTGTGTTTGTTGATGTCTATAGATGAAATCTGGAGCGATTGATGAAGTTCCATAGCCTAAAACGTGATCTACCATTTTTAGGGTTTATGGCTCCAATTAGGGTTCTTCAATCCAGCCCATATAAATAAATTCTAGGAACGTGGGATGATTGGAAAACTCATTAGAAACTTAATGGACTGATTAATTTCATGAAATTGTGTTGTTTTGTCAGTGTTTGATTTTTGTAGGTTTTGCTGGAAATCTAAATTCGCAGGTAAACTCCCAGTTATTTTCGTAGCTGAATTCGCAGCCCTGGAGGTTGAAGAAGATCAGTTCCCGCGCGTATTCAAATTTGAATTATTTGCATAATATGTTATTGACTGTTTGTTGTTTATCATCACAACCATTGAGTTGTCCCAGTGGAAAGGCGTATGCGTATTTGACCAAAGGGGAGGGGATCGAATCCTGCTTCCAGCCCATGTTTTGATATTTTTCTCATTTTAATTGCTTTCTTAATATATTATGGTTTGTGGTTGTTTTGTAAGCAGATGGGCTCTCCCAGCCAGGCGGTAGCGCGCGCATGCTTGCATTCATAAGGTCCTGGGTACGAATCACACCCCAGGCCTTTTTGCTTTTCTCTATTTTTTCTGGATTTTGTAGATAAGGAATAAAACTCATTCTTCTCCCTATGATGATACGCATGAGAGGGCAGCCCAGTGGTGTGTTTTGTGTGTTGCAAGCAGGGGGAACTGGGTTCAAACCCCAGCTCCACCAGGTTTTGATTTCTATTTATTTTGCTTTATTTTTCTTAATTCAATTACTATTTTTCTAAATAATTAAAATTATAATTTTTCTTATATGTATATTATGTGTTATAGTTCTTAAAATTATTTTTTCCAAAATTTTAAATTCTTGTTTGTTTAAATTTTATTATTATTCATGTAGTTAAAATATAAGTAAATTAATTCAAATATTTTTGTAAATAAAATAAACCCTAATTTTCTAAACAAACCCTAAAAATATTTTCTAAAATAAAACCTAATTCTATTTTTTTCTAAATAATTTTTATTTTCTAATTATTAATATAATTATAATGTATATTTATTCATTTATTTAGTATAATTCTTGTAAATTTTTTTTTTGTAAATATGATTAATTTCATGAATGTAATATTTTAAACTTATTTTCTCCTTATAATATGTAAATATTGTTTTAATAAATAAATGTTAATATATGTTTAAAATAATTTGTAAATAGGATAATTAATAAAAATTAAAATTTTATAAACATGATTAATTTTGTAAATGTGATACTTAAAATTTATTTTCCTTAAAAAATGTGTAAATATTTTTTTAATAATTGTTGATATATTTAGAAATAATTAAAATTTTATAATAATTAAAACTTATAATTATATTATATTCAAAAATTTTATTCTTATTATATATTAAAATTAAAATTTGTGTTTATCATGTCATTATAATATGTTTCTATTTATTTTTATTTTATTTTAATTATTGTTACTAACTATACTATTATTTATTATTTACTATTATCTTATATTTTTATTATTTCTCTAACCTTGTTTACTTTTCTAATTATTATTATTATTATTTTATTATCACTAACCCATTTATATTATAATTATGCTTATTATCATTATTTTGCTAACCTTACTTATTATTATTATTTACTAACCCCTATTTATTATTTATTTATTATTTTAGTTTGTTTATTTATATTTTGCTAATTAATTATTTTTGCTATTTATTTATTTATTTTTGCTTATTATAATTATTATGTAAATGCTCCTGGATGTAAATTTGTAAATATTTTTATTTTTGCTATGGTTAGTAATTAGGGAGTACCAATATGTATTTTATGTAAAACAAATTTAGATCACTTTAATCAAAGATAATTAAATTAACACTCACACACGTAAGTCGATTTTAATCGCCGTCTCACTTTCTAAGGTTATCCCTCAAGTTGCTTAAATCATAAGGTCAAGTGGGGTGTATAAAGCAAGTCCCTTTAAAAAGAAAAATCATCAAGTCCCTCATGGTTGCCTTCACGAATCAAGTCCCTTCGAATAATGATGATAGTCCCTCCAGTATGCTTATTACACCCCACAGTTGCCTTCATAAAACAAAATGTCCCTCTCATGTCCCTTACATCCAAGGTAATGACTACCTACTCCTTAATAGTAGGGATAGTCTTACCAAGGAAAGGATAAAGAATAAGAAAGACTTAAAACTTTAGGGTAGGTTCCTCTTATATACTTGCTCACTTCAAAAAAAACTTTTCAAACTTTCCACAATTTCAAACAAATTTTCAAAAACAAGTTTTTACACATCCGTACATGGATTATTATTAACTATTCTGAAAATTTTTCTATTCACACACTACACTTTCAAAAACAATTTAAAGTGAGCTAAGTAACTAAGAGCCCATGGATAACCATGGATGTAAAGGGTGCTAACACCTTCCCTTTACATAACCTACCCCCCGGACCCAAAAATATCTCTTAAGGTCTTTCCTGTTCTTTTATACCCTTTCCTTATGGATAAAATAAAAGTC
The DNA here is from genome assembly GCA_963966055.1 of Lathyrus aphaca. Classification (NCBI taxonomy): domain Eukaryota; kingdom Viridiplantae; phylum Streptophyta; class Magnoliopsida; order Fabales; family Fabaceae; genus Lathyrus; species Lathyrus aphaca. The sequence continues at coordinate 508,506,097 of OZ014520.1, forward strand.
GGTGGCGACTCTTGCTATCCGCAACATTACTTAAAGTCAGTTCTCCCACCGTGTTACATATCCCAACATGAAGGTGCCCAGTGAAGTTGCCCAAGTAATACTTCGTCGGAACCACACGTTCGGAAAGTTTCTTGTTGGACTCGCGAAGCAGTTTTAAATGAGATTCACACACAAACCAATCTGGGAATAGAGGGCACAAGGCCACACCAAATTCTGCAGAAGGGAGTGGAGGAAACTTTGGAGGAAAGGAGGTGAAAGCAAAGTTGTAACGTGCATGTGGTGGAATGTACGAAGGCACCCCCAACCTATCCAATTTTTCTGTAAATTTCTGTTTTAAAGTTACTGCTGCTTCGCCTATGGTTCGACGAAGATCACTGGGCCTGTAAATAGTTTCAAAATACTTTTGAAAATTTTGAATTTCTTTGATATGTTTATCTGTACCTTTCTTCTTCTTATCCTGCACAAAAGCAAAAGCGTTCGTCAGGAGAGTGGTGAAAGTTGCTACATCAAAGAATTTGTTAATATAATACTCCTTCCACCAAACGTCGAAGTCTTCAGTGCATAAGAAGTTTGGTCGAAATATGGTGGGGTAAACTTCCAGAGATGCGTCGAAGAATTTGTTGTACAATTCTAAACTTCTCTTAAAATTTTGAAATGAGTTGTAGAACAGAATAGAGCCTTTCTTGTGAGAAATGGGTTTCGTCTTCGTTTGTGTTAGCCCAAATTGCCTAGCCACCAGGTTAGGTTGGTAGACAATGAGAGAAACTTTAGTGTTATTGAGACTGTGATGGGAGAAAAGGTGCCTTGGCATAAGGAAAGCCTCCCAGATGGATATATACGAGTCTTCTTCTTTCTGGTTTTCCACTGGGAGTTGTCTTGTGAACCATCTGGGACCCACAGTTCTGTTGGCAAATGGTGCCATGGAGGGGGTGAACTTATAACGTTTGGCGAACATCATGATGTAACTGGTGAATGCTTGTCGAATACCTATGTTTTCATCAGTAGGGGTTAGTTGGACTAACCTAGGCCATTCGACGCGCCTGTCTTTCACCTCTTCTTCGTCAACTGGCATCTTGACAGGGATGCAGGCTTCGAAGGTTGCGTTCAGCCATAACTGTAAGAGCCAGAAGGGGCCTGTGAGACTGATATTTCCTTTGTCCTTGAGGGCTTTTAAGTTACTCACACTCTCACTCAGGGATTCGTAGAGGTTTTCCAGAAGCAATTCACTCAGGTAAAATGCAACTCCATTGTGAAGTTGATTAGCCATGATGATATAGCTTCTGGCAACCTGGAGTGACCTAGTGCAGAAGACGAATTTGGCTAACCACAGAGTGAGAAAAGCAATATGCTCTCTGTCAGATACTTCCTCATTGTCTTCGCCTTGGTGATGAGCAATAAAAACAGAATATCCAGCGTGCTTGGTGTCGAATCCTATGGGATCTTTATTTAGGTGCTCAGGGTTAAAAATTTCTCCTAAAGGACTGAGGCCAGTGATGGCTGCTATGTCGAAAAGGGTAGGAGTAACCATACCACAGGGTAGATGGAAGGTGTTGTAATTACTATCCCAGAAATACAAAGAGGCCAGCAGCATGTTCTGGCAATAGCGTGGACCTTCCTTCGACAGTTGGATCAGGTCGTAGATGCCAGTTTTCTTCCAGAATTTCTCTTTGACTCTTTCGACTCTAGTGAGCCAAGCTAAGTAGTCTGAAGGATCTTTTGTTAGAGGGGGGCTCCTAAAAATCCTAGTTTGATTCAAATAAGACAAATCTATTTCTGTCGAAGCTATGGGAATTTCAGGTTTCTTGGATGTTGTTTCGACAGACCTAGGGTTCTTACTAGCAGCTATTGGTTTGGAGGCAGAGTAGCAAGGATAAAAATCTTTTAAGCGATTGGGGTCAGCATGAGGATCAAAGATGGGACCTAGCATGGCATGGTGAACTCCAGAAACTGAGATAGGGATCATTACCTGAGATCTGTAGATGCTTGCTTTCTCCCGCTCATTTGGGGGTTCTGGGATGTATTGTTGTTGCTGCACTTGCATGGGTCCAGATAGTGTATGAGCGGGAGGAAGGTCAGCAGTTTTCTTTGTCTTCTTGGAACTACGGCCAACAATAGTTTTTGGAGGAGCCATTGGTATGAGAAGATGAAGAGCTGGAGGAGCAGAGAGCTTTTGAAAGGGGTTTTAATGGAGTTTTCTGCGTTAAAAGGGAGAAGAGTTTGAGAATGTGAAAAGGAAGAAAGTTTTTTGAAGGTGGTATTTATAGAAGTTGAGAAGATATAAAAAAATAAAATAATAATAATAAAAAAGAAAAGAAAAGACTTTTCAGTTTGAAAAATGGGGGACAGGCGTTTGATCCAATGGTGATGATTAAAAGTGACGGTTGGTAGGGAGCCATGATTTAGCTAGAATATAGGGTTATGGAAGGTTGTGTAAACGTGGGCTAGACGTGACGTTTTTCAGAAAGTGGAAATCATGGTGTTTTCTTGGGACTCAACAAAGTCACTTTATAATAAATGAGACTGACAGGATGTCAAAAGTCATTTCGACAGCAAAAGATATTTCTCCAGAACTAGTCGAAAACATCTTTGCTGGGGGGCAATTTGTAAGCTCATAATTTCGACATGTTGAAATTTGGAACTTGAAGCCATTTCTGTTAAAGAATAATGAAAGTGAAGAAATTCAAGAAATGTTGACAAGGTTAAAAGCCCCAATGTTTCGACAGACGGATAAGTAATGTTCTGGCAAGACAAGTTTGGAAAATTCTGTATAGCTGAACCTTTGACAGGATGACTGTATCTTGCAATACTTCGACAGAGAAGAGTTGTTGGACAGAAGCATTATTTGGCAGATTTTTGAAAGGGGTTTTTTCTTCTTTGAGACTTCGACAGATTGAAGAGGTGTAATGTTTCGTCACCAAAAGAAAAAAGTTCAAAATTCAAAAGTTGCAACCTTTGACAGTTGGACACATGGGAGTTTCAGAGAAGGAGATTGCATGCAGGCTGACACTTGTCATTTAATTATGATTTTTCTGTTCTAGGCAGTTACTTTGTGTATAAATAGAATAGTTTGTGTTTAGAATAGGTGTGTTAAAACTTATACAAAATTCCTGTAAATACTCTAAGTACCCAGTGTGAGAGAAAATGAGTTTGATATTTGGAACCATGTACGTTTGAACACCATCTTTCTTTTAAAGTTATTTAAATTACCAGTTTGTTTCATCAAGTTTATTTTATCTTCAAGCTTTATTTACTTTTTCTGCAAGTTACATCTTTCGACACTTTTTCTTACTTTTGTTTAAAACTTCACTTTATTTTAATTTTAAACTCGAAGCATTGGATACTTTGACATCATTAACAAAACAAACCATAAATCATTATCCATACTAAGAGTGTTTTCTCACACAATTGCACATGTGTCCTAGGACTTGTTTGGTTGGTCCTGCAAGTAACCCAGTTTTCTGAGAGATTGGTTAACCAGAGGTTGTTCGCCAGAAATCACTGCGAACACTAAGTAAATGTATTATGTATTTATGGATATGTTATGGTATGATGTATGTTTGAATCATGCAGCCTGAAGCGTCTGGATATCTTTGTAAAACAACTGCTGGCTAGGGAAAATAAATCTCGATTCGTTGCTGAAGAATATGAGGAACTTGTTCCCGTCTTGTTTGATAGTATAGTATTCATAACCTCCCGTCTTCGTTCGTCGTTCTTCTAATGAAGGAATATATTCCTGAGCATCCCGACTGAGGATAAAAGAGATGGACATAAAATCAAAGGGAGATGTAACTCGAAGTATCTATAAAGATAGATTTGCTCTACTGGAGATTTATAGTTGTCTTGCGGGGATGAACCGGCGAAGCTTCGTTGAATTCCTTCCCTCGTTCGTCCTTAGTAAATACTATTACTGCATTTTTATGCATTTCTGGTAAACATCAATCATATTCAAAAGCATACATACATTCAAACACAACCAATGGACGTTTTCGTTTATGCAAAATAGGGTAAAAGTAAATCCGGATTCAAAAAGCATTTCCTACTTGAATAAAGAGGGAAAAGTAAAGCTGAACTCGAAAACAAAATCGTTTTAATATTGAGAGTGTATAACCAATTGGATTAAGAGCTCCAGAGATTCTTAAATTTCCTGAATACCTTCCCAGAAATCCTCATAGCTGGATCTGAAGACATGATACTGACACCATCTGATACTATTGGCTTAGACAATTAATTTCCACAATGGCTTCTACTGAGAATCCAATATCAAGGTAATACAATGAGAAGAACGTGTCTTCAAATTATGATGGACCATATACGCTCCGGGTATTAGATTTGAAAAGAGAGCATTGCCCCTTGGTTGAGGATGAATTATCCCATAACGGAAGTATCTGAATGTAGTTACCTCAAGAGAAATAAGCAGAATTCCCCATAATAATATGCCCCTGACATCATGAACTTCATAATGTTACCCTTGGTAATTCAAATATATGAGGAAAGCTGCCCCTGGCTATTAAGCACCGTTGAATCTGGACCTGATTGCCCCGAATGAATTGAACAGTAAGTTGGTATGCCCCTTGATTGGGAAACAGTGACTATGCCCCTGGCATTATGAACTCTGTAATGTTACCCTTGGTAACTTAGATGGATGAGCAGATCTGCCCCTGGCTACTTAAACATAATTGAATCCTGTCCTGATTGCCCCAAATGAGTTAGGACGTATCATGGCCTGCCCCCTTGATTGGGGGATAATGACTATGCCCCTTTGTATACATGGACTTTGATCCAGGAAGCAAATTTGTTTATCGGAAGGACTTTGGTTTATTGAACATTCATCATGTAGGTTTCTCTGTTTATCAAACACTCAGGTATATGCAAACAAATATATTCAAAAATGCAATGCTTATGTCTGTCTTGAAGTTTTGAAAAAGAGTTATTTTAGAAAAACATTTTTTTGTGAAAACTGTGATATTAACTCAAGTTTTATAATAAGCCCTAAAGGAGTCAGGATACCTTTTTGCAGCAGTATGCTTTCGAACTAACCATGCTTCAGTTAGGACTTTTAAAGGGTTATAACGTGGCCTGGTTCATGGTTTAAGAAACAAAAGATAAAGGCTCAAATTTATTTGTGCCCAACCCAATCTCCATGATGTTCTTCAGTCCTATATTCGGTTAACTTATGCATTGAGGTTCCAACGGAGTTTGGAATTGTATTTGTGATGGTTCAGAAACCAAAAATTTATTTGAACATTCAATCATCTTTCTTTATTGAGGATTCATAGTGACCTCTTTTTTTTCTTTTTTTTTTCTTTTTTTGGCTTTATTATCCCTTCCTTTTGCCTAAACTGTTTACTTTAAGATTACAGTCGGCGGGATATCTCAATTTTTATCAAGTCTCCTTCATAGGTTTTGACTTAGCAAGCTCTTCTTTTGCTAGATATTGATTGTCAGGTTTAATGATTACAGAGAACCATCATTAGTTGTGTACAACGCAGATAATTGGCATATTTGAGTTAACCGAGTAACTACCCTGCCCCAGGTTATGAATAAGGGTTTTAATTTGTGCGAGAATAAAAACTCCTACTTCATAGGCTCAAAAGGGTTGAGTAGGGATTAACTTCCTTATATCTCCACTGTTTAGGAATTGAAACAATGCCTGTACATCGTCAGCATAGTCTGTTCAAAAGCATACTGCCTAATATTATGGTATTGTTTTCGTCATCCTCCCTCTACAGGCTTATAGCTTTATCAGGAGTTAAATATCACAAGATAGTGATATGAAGCATAGTTCAAAATATAGTGAAACGAATGGATTAATTCAAGACAAACATACACAATGCATTAATGAAAACAAAAGTTTAACATAATAGTAAGTGTTTAAACAAAACAAAAGAAATTACAAATGAAAGTTCAAATGTTGTCCCATCCAGTTGGCTGAATGTCTTCAATTGCAATCTGTGAACTTTGAGGAGCAGTATACTTCACCATGAAATCAAATTTGCCACTTGGATGTCCCAAGGTGCCCCATATCTCAACAGGAATAGGTGGTATTCCTTTCTTGCTACTTTGGGCAACTTGTCTTGCAGCTTCGATGTTTGATGGACGATAGTAGAACTCAATTTGACCTTCTGGAGTAACCTCTAGGATTCCTTCGTCAATCAGGTCTTGAATCTTTTTCTTCAATGTCCAACAATTATTAGTATCATGTCCAGGACTGTCGGAGTGATACTCACACCTTGCCTTGGAATTATAGTGAGGAGAGGAAGTTTTAGGATTTTGAGGAGGACTTTTCAAAGAAATTAGTTTCATCTCCAACAAGCATTGCAGAACTTGTGACATTGGAGTGCTGAACTTGATAAACTGCCTTCTACATTCCTTGTGTTGAGGTGGATTAACCTTATCAGGTCTTTCTTCTTCAACTGAAGAACAATCAGTGGCAACCTGTCTTTTACCTTCTTTTATCCTCATCTTCCTTTCAACCAAATCAGCTTGTTTTAATGGAGGTTGACTAACAATTAGATTCCTGACTCTATTACTTTGAAGTTTATGGACAAAAGTTCTTAGCTCTTCTTGCCCCTGAGCTAAACTTTGAATAAGAGCCACCTGGTCATTCATTTGGGTCCTCATTCCTGTCATCTCAGCTTGTAGTTGTTTCAGCTGATCATCCTTGTTGTCCTTAGGATTCTTCTTCTTATCCATCAGTGTCTTCAACTCATCTTGTCCCTTGGACAAGTTCAGAATCAACTCTTGGAATTGTGCATTCTGAGCCTGGAGATCTTTGACAGTCTGTTCAAGAGCCATTTCTGCTGAAATAAACAGCGAGAAGATAAGATACCTGTACATAAGAAGCCTGTGATGCAATGATATGGTGTATAAATGCGTATGCAATGTTTTCAAGGACCGCGAGATTTAAATTTTTTTAAACAACCAAAAAGTAAACTTTTATTAGTAATAAATTTGTTTGCCCCTTGGGCTTACAATAAAAATAAAATACAAAAGATGGGGTTTTAAGTCTCCCATGGACGTTTCCTCTTTGTGTTGAGGTATGAGTTGAGATTCCGCTCCTCGTGAAGTTGCTTTGTTAGCTCCAAGATTCTTTCTTGACTTACTTTGTAATGAGTCTCAAAAGTATCCCTTTGCTCCTTCAACTGGATCCAGGACCTCTGTAAATCTTCCATGTCAGTGGGCATGTCTGGATGAAGAATCGTATAAGAAGTATCTCCCTCAGCAACAGGCTCCATAGTAACTGGCAGGATGGCAGGATATGGCATCATAAGAGTCTGAGCACGAGATCGCACCCATCTGAGATAAGCTTCCATAGGAATAGTGTACTTGGGCTCCAGAGTCTTGTTGTCAACCTTGTTCACTTTCCCCCATGCTCGTATAAACCTTTGACGATGACCTTGTAGATCATTGTCGTAGTCAAACACAATACCCTGAATCAACATGTCATGAGGACCATCACTCCGAGCATAACCAAACTGACGTAGAGCTAAGGAAGGATTGTAGGTAATTCCCCCTCTTATGCCAAGGAGTGGCACATTAGGGAACTCCCCACAACGGTCAAGGATAGTAACATTCTCCATAGATCGAGAGCACCAATGAATATCTGAATGAGAGAGTGATATAATCCTTTTAGACCACCTGAACCCTTGTTCATTCTTCATCACTGATCGGGGAAGGTGAGAAATAAACCACCTAGATAGCAAAGGTATGCAGCACATCAGGGTTCCTCGTGCCTTCGTAGTACGAGTATGAAGAGAATGCAGAATGTCTCCAAGTAATGTAGGCACTGGATTGTGACTCAGAAATATGTTGATGGCGTGAACGTCTATGAACTGATCTGGATTGGGGAACAACACTAAGCCATAAATCAACAAGGCTAAAATCTCCTCAAAAGCATCGTAACTCATAGCCTTCAGGAACACTTGAGCCTTCTCTATCAACACCTTAGCAAGAATACCCTTAACTCCACTCCTCGTTTCTAGAACAATGTCTGACTTCTTCAAATGTAGGGCTGCAGCAATAACCTCAGGTTTAGGCTCTTTTTCTAAGCCTGTGAAGGGTTTCTGATCAAGGATAGGTATACCCAGAAGCTTGGAGAATTCTTCCATTGTAGGAACCAACTGGTAATCGGGGAATATGAAGCATTAATGTTTAGGGTCAAAGAACTGAAACAGAACACTCATCATGTCTTCATTTAACCCTGAAGTGACTAGATCCAGTATGTGACCATGCCTCTTGATGAACTGGGAATTTTCAGAAACTTGAGAGACCGCTTCTTTAAGCTTAGAAGGTATTCCTACAAAATTGATCCGGATAGTGTTCCTACGAGCAGAAGCCATGACCTGCAACAAAGAACAAAGATAAATCCTTTGGTCCTTGAAATGGTTAGTGAAAATGTTATGCTTATGATGCATGATGATGCTATGATGTTATGCTCAATCACAAACATGTGGAACACACAAACAAGTCACACAATAGCCCTAGGTTTGAAGGCTTGCATGAGGTTTAAGGTAAGTACCCTCCCCTGAAGTTCAGTTGGTTCATCCTGTCCTATAAAGTAACCAGGTTCTAAGGGATCTCAATATCATTGATCCTTCACAAGGGTGGTTGTTCAGTAGGAAACTTACTTGCCAACCAAAACCCTCCAAGTTTAGAATCTCAATGAGTGTAGCATCGAGTATCAACCAACTTCAGTCTTCACCAAAGCCGGTTATCTCACTACTTTCTAAAAGCCAAGATGGGATAACTAGGGTTCTAAAAGTTAGTTAGTGTATTGACAACATATGGCAGCCCCATATTATCCTTAACTTACTTAAGGAACATAAGCACCAACCAAGAAGTCACACTAACTATGGCCACCAGATCAACCATATCGGTATACGCCGTACAGTTTCCTTGGTCTATTGCCATTTACCTAAGGTACACTAGATCCAGGTTAGGATCTTTCACACATAAGAGCACCCAACAAGTAAAGTAAAGCAAAGAAAGCAAACAAATTTAAAGTGATCTAATTCCTAAGGGTACCCCTCTTTTATTAAATCCCCAGCAGAGTCATCAGTTCTGTAACACGGTGGGAGAACTGACTTTAGTTAAATGTTGCGGATAGCAAGAGTCGCCACCGACTTTTATTTTATCCAAAGGAAAGGGCATACAAGAACAGGAAAGACCTTAAAAGATTTTTGGGTTCGGGGGGTAGGTTATGTAAAAGGAAGGTGTTAGCACCCTTTACATCCATGGTTATCCATGGGCTCCTAGTTACTTAGCTCACTTTAAAATGTTTTTGAGAAGTGTAGTGTGTGATTAAAAATTTTCTTAAGTACTTTATAATGATCCTTGTACGGATATATATAAAGACTTTGTTTTTGAAAATTGTTTGAAAATGTGAAGTGTTTATGAAATATTTTTAAAGGAGTGAGCAAGTACTTAAGAGGAACCTACCCTAATTTGAATCTTTTCTGTTCTTAAATGTCATTTTAATGGTAAGACTATCCCTATTATTAAGGAATAGGTAGTCATTACCTTGGATGTTGTATGGGACATGTGAAGGGTCATCTGTGATTAGGCAACTGTAAGGTGTCTTAGCAATTCAAAGGGACTTATCATCTTTTATTTGAAAGGGACAAGATCATTTACGAAGACAACATTCGAAGGGACTTGATCTTATAATCGTAAAGGGACTTGATGATATTTTTAAGAGAAGGGACCTTGCTTTTAGACACCTTACTTGACCTTTTGGTTTAGGCAACATGAGGGATATCCTTAAGAAGTGAGATGGCGATCAAAGATCGACTTACGTGTGTGCGTGTACAAGTTCATACATTTATCTTATAATTAGTGATCTAAATTAATTTTTAAAATACAAACATGTTTTCATTCCCTATTTTACTAACCATAGCAATATATTATAAACAATAAAATACTCCAACTATTACATGGCTTATACAGTTACATTAGAATAAAAGCAAATTAAATAATAATTATATAACAAACAATTAAAATAAAATGGTTAGTGATAAAACAATAATAATAAGAAGAAAAGGTTAGTACAAAATATAAAATATATACAAGCTAATTAAAATTAAATAAACATTTTTTTTAGATTTTTTGATATGAAAATAAAACAATAAAGATAATAATAATAAATTTATTTACAAAATAAACTATGATTAATCATTTAATTAGATATTAAGAAAATTTAATTAATTTTAAGATTTAAATAAAATAAGAATTAGGGTTAGGAAAAATAAAATTAGAGTTTTAAGAAAATTAGGGTTTATAATTTAAATTGCAATATTAATTTAACTATTTAAATAAATGATACATAATAATAATATATACATATTTTTTTAAAGTAAAAACTAGGATTAATTTATTTAGAGAATAGATTAGAATTTTTTTAGAAAAAATATGAAGTTATACATATATATTTACATATAATGATTTAAACATATTTTTATTATAAAACATATAATTAAAATTAATTATAAAACAATAATAATAAAACAAAATAATTAAAGAAAATAGAAACTAAAACTTACCTGGGGCAGGGATTGAACCCACGCCCTAGGCATCACAACCCCTGGACCAGCATGGCTTCCACTAGGCCAGCTGCGCGCTGGTGATAAGATGTGGATGGCAATCATTTTGTTGTTAACCTGCGAAAATTCTCAAAAAATAAAACAAAGCAAAATGGCCTGGGGAGGATTTGAACCCAGGACCATCTATATAACAAACGCGCACACTAACCAACTGAGCCACTACAACACTTTTAACATATATCCAACAAATAAACATAATATTTTAAATCAACTTTTTAAACTGGATTTTGGCGCCATCTGATCTTCATCTTCCTCAAATTTCCTGCGAAATTAACTATGAGTTTAGCTGCGTTTTTTTCTGCGAAGTTCATCATATCCAGAACCTACGAATTTCAATCATCAACAAAATAGTGAAATTTCTTCAAATTGATTAGTGAAACATAATCCTCAGAACTCATACAATTGTCTTATGTTCTTAAAAATTATTTATATTTGGTTTATCATGAAACCCCAAACGTGAGGCCGAAACCCTAGCCATGGTGGATCCCTTAATCTGCAATGAAAATTCAATCCAAGCATACAGAAACATTCCAAATACCTTCACAAACAAGTATCAATGATCAAAAACAATTTATATTACGTAAATATATGAAATCGCAAATTCAAAAAAAGCAAGAATATGATGATTCGGTTCTCATGATTTAGTGCATGAATGGATGGTTTTATGATCCAGACACATTCAGTGACCTTCAAGGAATGATTTGCAACCCTTATTTCGTCTTGAGAGAGCCTCTAAGTCCAAAACCTAATCTCTCTTTTCTCTTGAAATTTTGAAGTTTGTAATGTGTTCTTGAGGCAGCCAATTCGTGAGTTTATGCTTGCTATGTGTTGTATATATATGATACAATGAAATTAGGTCAAGAGATTAATCAAAACTTTGGATTTTTGGACCTTTTAAGATTGAAAAAGATGTGATCTTAAATTTTGAATATCCTTGATCTCACATTGCTATGTTTGGATGATCTGAATTTAAATGGTATTAATCAAGTTTAAATGAGTGTTAAAACCTTCTAGAACCAAAAAATCAAATCAAATATATGACTTTTATATTTTATTTCAATTTAATTTGTATTTTAATGAATAAAATTCAAATAAATATGAAATAAAAAATAAAAAATCAGAAAATAAGTGGGTTGGGTCGTGCTTGATGAGTTTGTAAGGTTTGAATGGCAATTAGGTGGGCTCATTTAGCAAAAATTGACTTTAAGGCCTTATTTGCTTCATAAAATTCCCAAAAATTTCCCAACTTTGCAAGGGCACAAATCCTTCAATTTTAATGCTATGAAGGTTTTCTTGGACATTTTGGAAAGCTTAAAGAGTCCTCTAACCAACCTATTTGGTCTCATGTCCATATCTTTTACCATTCTCAAGTTATGCTCTTTTGAAGTTGTTGACTTTTTGTTGACTTTTAAAAGGACCTATAATGTCTTAGCTCATACCTTCCAAATGAAGCATTTTTGGGCTTGGCTTGTGAGACACAAAGTTGTATAGAATTCAATTTCCTTCAAAATGAGCTTTGGAAGGAAAAAATTTGATGAAGCATGTGAAAGTTATGGCTGGTCAAAGTTCAGTTGACTTTTCCTGTGAAAACCCTAATTTAGAAACTCCTGATTCTTGATGATCTGAAATCTCCTTGATGAATCATGATAAACCCTTGATCAAATGATGAATTTTAACTCATATAATTGATGTTGGCAAAAAATCATGAAGTTTGACTTTGGTTTGACCACAGTTGACCTCAGTTTGACTTTTTAACTGCTTTGACTGATTTTAACCTATCTGACCATCTGACTGAGCAAATCTTTTGGGAAAGTCTTGAAACCTGACATGGGGATTCTTGAACACATATAAGATGCTATAAAGCTCACTTGAAGTCTTGGAAGTCCATTTAGCCTTGTGAACCTTGTGAACCTCATGAGATGTCTTGTGAACCTCATGAGATGTCTTGTGAACCTTGTGAACCTCTTAGTACACAATGTCTTGTCTTGTCCTGATTCTTGTGAACCACTAGTAACCGAAACAATTACATACCTTGCTTGTAAAATCTGAATCCATTAAGCGTCGATGCATTCGAGAAGCCGCCATCTCCACTTAAATAGGAGGCTTAAGTTGAATTCCTTCACTCGTTTGAACCCGGACCCACCAACCTCCAACGGAAGACAAAGTTGGTCACATCGAATCCAATGAATTTTCCTTCTAACCAACTCCCCATCTCCCCACAAAAATTTGTTTTGCAACCTTGATAATTCGTTACAAATTTTTACCAGAGCCCGATGAAACGAGAAGAGGAAAATAGGAAAACTACAACAAATCGATTTCAACATAGTTATCATACCACCAAGACTCAACATTCTAGACTTCCAATTAAACATACGAGCTTCCATTTTCCTTAAAGAAAATTCCATGAAGCAATGCGTGTTGGATTCATTCCGATAGGAATGTCGAGAAAGTTGAATCCCTTATCTTCTAATTTGCAAGAAAAAATGTTTTCTACAACATACATAAAATTAGGATTAACATTCACTCCTATCAATTTAATCTTGATGAAATTAAAGCCTAAGCAAGAAATCATCTCGTACCCCCTAAACACCAATTTAAGCGCCCAAAGATGCCTCTAATTTCTGTTGCCAACCAGAAGAGTATTGTCCCCGAACTGAAGAATATCAATAACACAATTGTTGATATGAAAACTATAAAAATCACTGTTAGAACACAATTTTATAACCAATTCAGTTAATCCTTCCGCCACCAAAACCAAAAAAAACGGAGATAAAGGATCGCCCTGCCAAAGCCCCATTTCTGCCTTGAATTCCTTGGTCGGACTACCGTTCACCAAAATGGATAAGAAACTAGAAAAGACCATCGTCTCCATCCAACTAATCCATTTAACTCCGAACCCAATTCTAACGAACATGTATATAAGGAAATTCGAACTCACTTTGGCATATCTTTTTTCAAAGTCGACTTTGAAAAGAAAACAATCCTTCTTTTCCCTAACCGCGTAATCCACCACTTCATTGCCTATAAAAATGTCGTCAAGCAAGTTTATTTCAGTCACAAAAGTTGTCTGACAATGGGAAATAATCGAACCAAGGACAATTTTCAACCTGGCAGCGAGAACCTTAGCAAGCGCCTTGTAAAGGCACCCTATTAAGCAAATGGGACGGTACTCGTTGAGGCATAACAGGTTTTGTTTCTTAGGTATCAATGTGATAAAAGAAGAAGAAATAACATTTGCTAGAATCAGATTAGAATGGAACTGTTTGAAGAATAAAAAATACCCTCCTTGATTAAATGCCAACACTTTCGGAGAGAGAAAAATTTGTATTCGTTAGGACCAGGGATTTTCGATCCACCGCACGCCCAAAAAACGTCCTTGATTTTGGATTCAAAAAAATTAACTTCCAGAAGATCACAATCATCCTTGGACAAACACCTGAACGAGATTCCATCAGGAGTTGGCCTGTTGAAATCAGATTCTGAAAAAGTCTCAGAAAAGAATCTGAACGCATCCCCTTTGACCGCAACTACATCGACGATCTGCCCATCTGCGGTGTTCAAAATATCTATCGTGTTTCCAAGTCTTCTTTCGCTCATACCACAATGGAAGTACCTGCTATTGATATCACCTTCAACATCCCACTTGACCCTGGAGTTTTACTTGAGCATATTTTCTTTAATTTTCATACCATGCCACAACCGATGCACAACATTGCTTCTGCTAACCACAGTCTCTTCAATCAGGTCCTCCTCCCAAAAACATAAAATATCACCAGTAACATTAATTTTCTTATAGTCCTCTTCTATTTCCAAATCAAACCACCCAAAAACTACAGTATTCCACCTCCATAAACTAACTTTCAGCAACCGTAATTTCTCTTTTAACACAAAATTTGCTCTGCCCTCTACTAAAATCTTCTTCAATTCCTCCTCAACAAAAGGAAGGAAATGCTTATCTTCAAACCAATCATTATTGACTTTAAACGACTTCATCCCCCAATCGACATGATTTGAAATCAACCAGATTGGGCAATAATCAAAGATATCCCTATTTCCAATTAACTGCCCCACCACTCCCTACCTTTCAATCAACATATCTGATAAGAGAAAATGATCAATCCGAATTATCTTTTTACCATCATCATTGAACCAATTAAACTTTTTCCCTTTGCACGGTGGATCAACTAAATTGGCATCAAGCATGAATTTAGAAAACTCACCCATCTTCGATAATTTGGAACCAAGCGAGCACCCTTTCCTCTCACTGATACTCATAGTTGAATTAAAGTCACATGTTATACACCATTCCCCATCCAGATATTTCTTTTGAGTTTCCTGCAATTCCGTCCACATCCTTCTACAAAGAGCCAACGTGCTAGGAGCATATACATTAACCATATAAACCAATAACTATTTCCATCTCAATTTTATACCTAAGAAGCTAAACCCTTTAAAATTGAGCAAGACCTCAAAAAAACCTTCTTTCCACAGGGTTATCAAAGCACTAGACTGCCTAGAAGAATTGAAGACAGACCAACGTATCTTCTCCTTGTTCTAGAAACTCATAGATATAACTTCGTTCACTTCAGATAATTTGGATTCTTGAATTAGAAAAATGGCAGCCTTACCTTGAGAAATGATATTATTGATACTCTTCCGCTTCATAATACTACAACCTCCCTCTTATGTTTAATGATCCAATAATCATTGACATAGTTTTAAGAACGCCTTTTATAATTAGCAAATCATCATTGTACAAACATGGATGTCACACCTTCATAAACGTCTTACCACAATGGTCCTTCTCTGTAACACGGATTGCAACAAAATTATAATCAACAGAACACTTTAACATCATAAATAAAATCTTTTATAACTTTGCAGTGGATACATCATGTCTCAAAACTATTTTATAAATTATACTCAAGTACCGTAAAAGGTATTTCAAAATTTCAAGTTATTCCACGTAACTCATAGTTACCATCTCAAAGAAAACCAAAACTAGACTAAAGTTCGTTAAATATCACATAAACTCCCAAAATAACACAAAACATAAATCTCATAAATCCAATCGACCCCAACCTCAGTGTTACGTATCAGAGCAAGACATTTCGAAGAAACTTCTAAGCTTTTTGCACTACACTTTATTACCTGCAAGTTACCTGCATTCGAGGCAACAATTCCAAGGAGGAAGGGTGAGTAATCATAATCATTATAAGAGATGCAAGAATTAGATAAAAAAAGTAAAGTTACTTGAATAACATCAACAATACACACATATTCGTCATGTAGTTCGTCAGAATCACCAAAACATCATTTAAATCATCATCACAAAAATACCAATCACAATGATATACAACTCAATAGACTCATGCATGCGGTACCGAAACATCAATGATGACCTAGTCATCGTTGCGTCAATATTCATCACTGATGACTTAGTCATCGTTGCATCAATATTTACACTTAATCCATACAATGAGATTAAGGCCATCACTAGACATTATCGTCCTAAAACTCGTCATTGGATTTTCATCCTGCAAAAATGTCATTGGACATCTCGTCCTAACAAAATGATATGAATGCATGATGCGTACAACACACAAAACACGACCACGACTAGTCAAAACGCATCATCATTCATCAAAATCATCATTTACTTTATAAACATCTTCATCACATATGTACATCATAATTAACACATCATCATTCATAAAACAAACACTTAAAACAAATCCCTTCAGGCATCATCACTCACCTTACTCATCATGTTCATGTTTCCTGCACATACTGTTATACACACAAACCACTTATACTTCATGATCACATAACATCAATCATTCACAATAATCCTCAATAATACACAATTTTAGTATCCAAACAATAGGTATACATTTTATTTTTGACAGAAAAATCATCATCAATTCCTACTACTATTTCTACTCCTAAAATATCACTGATTTACTAACAACATGCAATATCCTCTGTTGTCCACTATTAACTTCTAATTTTAAAAAAATTCTAAATTCCAGAGGATAAAATTTGCATAATCAGAAAAGTTACAGAAGCAGAACTATGCACATAATAGACAACTCTTACAACTCACGAGGTGGCGCAGACCACAAGGAAGTGGAAATAGCCACCCCAAAAATATCATGGGTGGCGCAAGCCACCCCATTAAGCATCATGGGTGGCGCAATCCACCTAAAAGAGACCATCAGTGGCGCATGCCACTTCAACAAAGGACCAGGTGGCGCAAGTCACCTTCAACAAGGTCCAGGTTGCGCAAGCCACCTCCATTATACCCTCAGGTGGCACAAGCCACCTTTTATGAAGGGGAAGGTGGCACAAACCACACAAAAAAAATACCTAGGCTTTAATTCATGTTATCTTGTTTTTCCTGAGTGGCGCTCACCATTGACTTTTCATTCTGATTTTGACTCATCACAAATTCCCTAGATTAATAACAATCGTCACTACCGATTATGATTTTTGTTTTAAATTCACACTCTCATTAATTTCTCGACACATATTATTCCTTCAATGAAACCTCAAAATTCATCAACACAACGCTCAGACAAATACCAATTATCAATTCTATAATCCAATATAATAACTACGATTAAACACTCATTACCTTTGATTTATCGTTGGTTCATCTGAATCTTCTTCAATTTCATCGAATTCCCTTTCTGATTCCTCTTCTGGTCCTCCATTTTCCTCACAACACCAAAACCTTGTTTTTACTTCTCTCTGCCTTTTTCCTTAATTCCCATGTACTTACTACCTGTATTTCTCAACTCCTCATTTGTTATATAACCCTCACAATATAATTATGATTTTCCAATAATACCCTTACTTACTTCTCACAATGACCACAATTCCCTTTAGTTCTATAATTCACTAAATTAATTCTAACTAATTCCAATTATTCCAAAATAAATTGGTAAGTCCTCAAAACCGACATTCGTCAAATATTTCTCGTCGACACGTTACCAAACTCAATAGTTCTCACCAAAAATACAATTAATCCAATAATCAGCTTAATTAATTAAATAAACAATTATTCCAATTATTCACAAATACCCAATAATTCTTCGACGTACTTAGGCATCCCATAAATCAGAAATTCTTCAAAACCATCACATAATCTTCATCGAACCATCACCGAATTCAAATACCTCACATCGGCACATAATATTCATATATCTACACCAAATTAATTGAACAAATAATTAATTCAGAAATCGGGGCGTTACACCTTCTGACCATGTTTTTCCTTCAGATCAGATCTTTGTTCTTCCCCTTAGATACAATGCCCAGATTTTCAATGGCCAACAACACCTTACTCCCCACATTGGAATCCAAATTCTCCCAAAAATGTTGGTTACAAAATGCAACGTCCGAGTCAGTTGTAGATTTGTAACACATAATCTCCCCAACAGAGAAACGCTCGTTGTCCAAATAACCTCCGGTAGGGGACTGGGAGAGATTAGAACAAATCTGAATAGGCTTAGGGAGGGGACAAGAAGACAACATGGGCCAACATTTGAAAAAAGAGATTCGCAATGGGATACTTCAATAACCTTGCGTTTCTTGGGGCTATATTTCTTACCAACTAAAGGCCCACTAAAATCATATAAGCTCTTTATTTTCTTTTTAGTGGACTTTGGTTTCGTACACCTCTTCTCCTTCTTACTTTTGTCTGTTGCACACTTCTCAAAAGAACAAGTTACCCTAGTATCAACAGATACTATAGGACAATTCAGCATAAAAGGATTACCTTCTACTGACACCTTAAAATTCCTAACATTTGCCAATCCAATTACTGCATCGAATGTCCCACCCATCTCGTCAACATTTGTCTTTCCCATAGACCTACCCTCAACATCAGTCCCTAGGTTGTACTCTACAATGGGAGACAAGACAACTTCCTTATCCTTTGAATCAAATTTACCAGATGAAATATCCACCACCTCAACTTCTGAGTTATCAAAACCAATTGTGCCCCAAGCTTTCTCCGAGTCCAAAGAAGAAGAATAAACATAACTTTTAGGCACCACTGAAGAGCGATTAAGCCCCTAACACAAAGGACCGTAAGAATCCTCAGAGATTTTAAGCTTGGAAATAACACCATCAATCTTGACCTGTAAAAGCTTTTCAAGCGTAACATCTGAAGAGGTGTGAATCATGATCCTAGCAATGTCCATGTTCACAACTTTTAACTTATTTCATCAAAACAAATATAACTCCCAACATGATTTGCCACCTTAATGAAAAAAATCAAAACTCCAAGCATGGAAAGGAATGCCATGAACCCTTATCCATGTCATCTTTTCCTTATCTATGTCGCTTCCTTTCCACTCTATAATGTCAGAAAACCATTGGCTCCACAAGTTTTTCCCTTCCTTGATCGGGTCTAAAATGGCCCATTTCTCATTCTCCTCCAACAAATACAAATTGGCGCCAAGAGGAGAAACCTTGATCGAGAAAAATTCCTCTGTTTCAAAATATGTTTGTATGTTATAGGACATTCTGCTTAAATAATGGTACCTACATAAGCCCTCATTACCTTAGAATAATCCTCTAGATTCGAGCAAAAATCCAACACCGATGGAACCAAATCATCCATCTCTGAAGAGCTACAAACAACCTTGCCTACTTGAGCAAAAGACCTCATTCTCACATTGTAGTTTGATCATCACCGCTTCTCACTGCCTGTCTAGAATGTTGCTCCTGAAACTTCCTACCTCCTCAGAAAAGTTCCCTTTGGCCGAAGAATCGTAGCTCATTCCAAACCTAGGAGCATTAGCATGTATTTTTTACCCATCAATGACAATATTATCAAGCTTTATCGCCAACATCATTGCGTCCGCAACTTCCTTGAATCTGGCGAGACCAAACCTTTTACTGAACATGTTATTCTTAGAAGGAATTACCACTTCCACCACTTCGCCAATGCAGCCGAAAAGCTCGAAAATATCAGAAGTCTTAATCCTATTTGGAATATCAAAAAAGAAGAAGGAAGAAAGCGATGTTATCTCTGCTGACTTTAACCTGAAACTCGCTAAACCCATTGCGTTTAACTCTTTGCCACTCCATGACTGCCTACATAGAAGAAAATGAAAAGGAACTTTTTAGAGATTAGAGATAAGGCAGAGCCCTTCTCTCTAGAAAAGCTTGAAAGAAATACTCCTTAAGTTGTGTACCCCTCGCATAAACTAAAAAAAAACTACTTTGTATACCATCTAAAGAATATCACATCATATGCATTTAGTCATGGATCAATACCGTTTTTATTTAAATTTTAAAGTGGTGTTTTTAAGAAATATTGTTTTTTTTAATTCTAAAGTACCTATAAGTGCGTATAAGTGCAATTGCCTATAAAGTGCCTATAAGTTATAGGATAAAAGAGTATATACAACTTTCTTTTGCAAAAATATCATTATTTTCATTTTGTTCGCCAATTTGTAACATACTTAGCTTTCTTTTTCTTTTTATGAATACTTTTGTCCCAATTTTATTGTTTTACGTACCCTTTATTTTTCAAATGCTTTCGTATTTTCTAGGATAATGTGTGAACATTATTTTTCTTTTCATAATTCAAGATTTGTAACAATTTCAAAAGTTCATAGTGTGTGAAAAAACCACTAAAGATGTAATATGAAATCCCTTAATTTAATATAATCTAAACTAAGCTTTTAATATTTCTTGTTTTAAACATAAGATACATACGATAATTTGAATTTATAGTATATTATTTTATAATTTAAATAAAGGATTTTTCTAACCTAATGCAACATTGCATAGGATAAGACATAATTAATATACTATTTTTATTGAAATATCATATATTAGTTACCATTTTAATGATAATTTATTTTGATAATTTATTAGTGAAATATTATTATACAATATTGTATAGAATAAAGTGTAATTAATACATAATATTTCAATAAAAATAATGTATCAATTACACTATTATACCTTTATGATATTAATACTAATAATTACCATTATAAATTAAATATTAAATTAAACCACATTAAATTATTTACAAGTCATTCAAATCAAAATCGCATATAATTTTTTATTGATTCAAACAACTTTTTATTTTAAAATTGATCCAAACAAAACTTCGAGAATTTAATCTACCGTTCCCTAAATTATACCTGGCATTCCCACTACTAGAAATACATGATTTACCTGCGGATTTTTCTGCGGGAAATTATCCGCAGGTATACCTGCGATATTAGCTGCGGATTTCTGATATAAAAACTTATTTTCTACGAAAATAAATTCGCAGCAAAATTCGCAGGAATTCCTTAGACTTTACCTGCGACTTTGGATTTTATAATATTATTCTCATTTTCCTGCGGTTTTTATTACATTTTAATTCGCATGAAAACTCAAATTCTCTATCGCAGGATTTGCTGCGAATTTTGTTGCGGGTTTTGCTGCAACTTTTGCTGCGAATTATTAATCCTATTTGTTTTTGAATTTTTTTTTTATATTTTTATTAATTATAAATAAAATTATAAATAATATATTCTAATTTCATATTAATTTTTATATTTCTAATTTTTTTATTATATCAATCCTTTTATTGTTTTTTAAAGAAAATTTAATAATTTAATAATTTTTCTTAGAATAAAATAAAATACAAAATTAACTGATTAATTCTTATATTTCTAAGCAAACATATTTTAGAAAAAAATATATAATATAAAAATAAACATATTTTAAAATAAATTTTCACAACAACTTTTTTTATCTTTATTGAATACTAATAGTTTTTGTTTAAATTTTATTAAAAAATATTTACCATTAATTTTATTAAAAAATCTTTATTGAATAAGAAAATAGAATTAAGTAAAGGAAAGTTAGAAGTTTATAAACAAATATAGGGTGTAATTAGAAACGAGTCAGAGGTATCATTCTTATTATTTTTTAAAGAAAATTTAATAATTTAATAATTTTTCTTAGAATAAAATAAAATAAAAAATTAACTTATTAATTCTTATATTTCTAAACAAACATATTTTTGGAAAAAAGTAATATATATATATATATATATATATATATATATATATATATATATATATATATATATATATATATATATATATATATATATATATATATATATATATATATATATATATAAAATATAAAAACAAACATATTTTAAAATAATTTTTCACAACAATTTTTTTTATCATTATTGAATAATAATAGTTTTTGTTTAAATTTTATTAAAAAATCCTTACCATTAATTTTATTAAAAAATCTTTATTAAAAAATATCTCACTCCCTCTCATTACCATTAGAGCAAAAGAAAAAAAAAATCAAAACCTACCAAAAAATGAAAAGAACCCTCGTGGTTGCATTGGCTTTGATTTTCAATTTTTGCGTAACCTTCTCTGTAACTGTCTAAGAGATACAGTTTCACTATTGCATTTCGGTAACGTAAACACGGAACCATGTTTCCCATAAGCGATTTTTCATCGCAACACCATGGATTCTCACATATTTTTGCTCTTCTCTCTCAGACAACGAGGTAACAACAACAACTAATCACTCTTGGTGTCGGTTTAGCATCATGTTTCGACTCAGAATCGGTTTCAAATTCGAAGTTTTGCTTGTGTGATGTTGGTTCGGAATTTCGTTTAGATTCAGAATTGTATTTTGCTTATGAACAACTCAGAAATGGTTGTGTATTAAACTCAGTTTGGAGTTGTTTCGTGGTTCGGGTGCGGAATTGTTTCAATCGTGACTCTGTTTTGGTTGAGTTCGTATTTTTTGAATAGGAATTTAACTGTGTGAAAATTCTTCTCCTCTTGTTTCAATTGCTGCTATAGACTTACTGCAGGGATGTTATTTGTTTTTGTTGCGGATTGGAGCTTCATTTTCATTTGTGAATTGGTTAACGTTTTTGACGTTTCGCAACTGGACACCAAGTGTTTGGTAAAATTCCTGAACCAAGTTTCTTCTTTTCTTTGACTTGTTTTAGTTCCGTTACGGATTCTTTTCACTCGCTATTTTTTGTAGTTGCAGAAAATCTCGTCGAAGAATAACATAATGGTCAATCAGTGTCATTCAATTGGAATCTAATCGGTGTCACTCACTTTGTTCATTGGTGATTTTCACCCTCCATCGAGGCCATGAGATATAGGTATGCACTCATTGTTGTTATTCATCTTATAGTTTTGTTTTTAGGCCATCTCTTTTCAAGTTTAGCTTGGAGTAAGAAAGCACATGTATTTTTCATGTTTGTATATATAGGTTTAGATTTCTATTGTTGGCCAACTCCTGCTCCCACCGTCGTCGCCACTGCCGACGACAGTGATGATGATTTGGGAAGAAGATGGAAATTGAGATGGGGAGTGGGTGGATAGCTCATCAACACTGTAAGGTGGATAATGTTCTTATTCACCTGAAAAACTTACTTGCAATTTAGGTTTAGATTTTGGTACTATTTAGATTAGCTTTTAGATTTATATAAGTGTGTTTAGTAGTCTTGATCACATTAGCTTAAATTGATTATTTAGGTGTAAACTTGATTTTAACATATTTGAAGTGCTTGAGTATACTTGATTTCACTCACCTGAGGTCTAAACACATTTTGGTTGTCGGTGTTTTATTCCTTAACCTGTTTTGTTGTATTAACTTAAATGAGATGATTATATGGTTTTAACTAAAATGAGATGATTATATGGAAAATCTCATACTTGAAGTTCTTTTAACAAATCTCATTGATTGCAAATCCATGCGTGTTAATGTAAGTCAATATATAAACATGTACCCATTAGAATATGTGGTCCGATTGTTCCTCCTCCTGGAGTTTCTTTTTACTCGAATTATTCACCGTCTGCTCAATAACTGAGACAGGGTTGGCACCTGTTGCTGTTTCTGTTCGCCATTACGAGGAACATGATGGAAATGAGGAAAGTGAGAGATCTCTTGTTCCAAGATATGATAAAGGTATTACCAGTACCATTGATGTTCATTGACACTTTACTATATACAGGGGATCATAAAGATTTAGAAAATACAGTGTTGGTTAGTGTAAGATGGTATTGTACCTACAAGAATTCTTGATATTGTATCAATAAGTGATCTTGTGAGGGTAGGAAACCTTCCATACAAATATCTGCATTTTCCTTCTCAGTTGCCTATATTTATCTTTTGTATTAAAAGTAACTTATACATAAGCACTTATATAATAAATGATCTCAACTTCAATCTCTCTCGGTACGTTACTTTTTCTCTTCTTCTCTGCATTCTCTATTTCCATTTCTACTCTTTTTTACTCTCATTGATTTTTCTGTATAATGTAGGATAAGGAGAGTTCTATCTCCGAATGTCGTCCACTTCACGGGGACCGGGGCCGTCGGAGCCACCTCCACGGCGGCTTGTACGGACGCAGACGGCTGGGAATCTCGGAGAGTCCATATTTGATAGTGAGGTTGTTCCTTCTTCGCTTGTTGAAATTGCACCGATTCTTCATGTTGCTAATGAAGTTGAGAAAACTCATCCTAGAGTTGCTTATTTATATAAGCCTTTCTTCATCTTTCTTTTTTCATTCTTCATTGTTAATTATGTTGAGATATATTGCTATGCTGTCATTGCTGTGTTTGGTGATTTTGATTTTGATTTTGTTGTGTTTTAGGTCGGTTTTATGCTTTTGAGAAAGCTCATAGGTTGGATCCTACTTTAAGTGGTCGTGGTGTTCGTCAATTCAAAACCGCGCTTCTTCAACGACTTGAAAGAGTAATATATTTTTTTCTGCTTGTTTTCCTACAGTGTTGTTGAATAGTAGCTATGGTGGTGCTATTGGGAAATAGAATTTTAACAAATCAATGTTGTTTTTATGATATCATGTTTGTTTAGTGCAGAATGTTGTCTAATAGCTAAGGTATAGCATCTTTGTTTAGCGGGATTTGAATGAACGGATTTTTTGTTTTCTTTGATCCTTGATTGATGACAACACTGTTTTCCACTTGTAACTTGTTTTGCATTGCTCCATTATCCATGTTTGGAAACACAATTTAATGATTGATACTTGTGTGAGTGTTGTCCTTTTGCATTGTCCTTGTTATTTAGAAAAGCTTGCAAGTGTATGAAATGAAACGTGCTAATTGAAAGTTGAAACTGAACATAAACTGTTTTCCATGCAATTCTCTAGTTTGGGTTGGATCGGAGACTATTGAAACGAGTTAGCAAGTGTGTTCACTCGTGCCCTATTGAATATAGATAGTTGCCTTTAGTAAGGTGTGATGCTATATATGAATAGTTGCCTCTAATAATATTTGATTTGATGGGCATGCTCCTCAATGGTAATTCAAGTAGTTTCATGCTAAGTTTCTGTATTTGTTTTTCCCCATAATTGCTAGGAAAATGATCCAACTTTGAAGGGAAGGGTAAAGAAAAGTGATGCTCGTGAGATGCAGAGTTTTTATCAGCATTACTACAAAAAATATATCCAAGCTTTACAGAATGCTGCTGATAAAGCTGACCAGTTTGTTCTCTAGATGGTTTTCAGTTTGATATGTTCTCTGAAAATTGTATGATCAATAATGATAGTTTCTCTCTTCTTTCAGCGCACAGCTTACCAAGGCATATCAAACTGCTAATGTTCTTTTTGAAGGTTCACTTCAAAACTTCAAATATCAAAAGGAATTTGGGATCATGTTTACAAAATTGCTTCAGCTGAATTCGTTCCCTGGCCAATAGTGACACGTTCTGTGAATCTAGAGACTTGCTACAAATCAGACCAAGACTCCTCCGATTTATGCCATTGCACTGATGAATGGTTCTGTTATTTAAGTTCCAGAGACGACATCAATCTCGGATATGAAGTTATTGCTTCAAAACTATGCTTTGTATCGATCTATGGTATACTTAGTTAATGTAATTTGTTTTATTAATATTGCTTATTCTTGTGTTCTTATCTTTAATTTAGTTGGACAAGTGATTATTAGGTGTTTGGTTGTGTCATTTTTTATCATAGTAATATTTAGCAACTTGGTTGCTTTAAAATTTGAAAGTGATTAGTTTAGAATTGTCTCATTCAAATTAAATTTTAATTTATATATTATTGTTATTTTGATATTTAACGTGTTATAATATTTAAAAAATGAATTAGACAAAGAAAATTTAAAATTTGAGAAAACTTTCCTGCGGATTTACCTGCGGTTTTTTTATTTCCTGCGACTTTTTTTGCGGATTTTACTGCGATTTAATACTTTCCTGCGCATTTACCTGCGAATATGTCCTGCGACTTTACCTGCGGATTTTGATTTCTGCGACTTTTCCTGCGGATTTGTATTACCCACGAAGGTTTTAGCTGGGGACGAAAAGTCACAAGAAAAGTCGCAGAAAACGTGTTTCCTGCGGAATTTTTACTAAAATCCGCAGGTAAATCCGCAGAAAAACAGAGTATTTCTAGTAGTGTCCATAAAGTTTCATATTTTCAAAATTGCTACCGAGTGAAAAACACACCAAATTTTTGTATGTAATTTCCGGTAGTTATAATAAAAAAATTCGATATAGAGTGAAATTTTCGATAGTGTATTTGAAATTTTTGATATATCGAAAATATCGGAATTTCCGGTAAGTTACATTTTGTTCAGAAAAATTTGAAAATTTCGATATAAAGTATGGGATATGTATCTGAAATTTTCTACAAAATACCAGAAATTTTGAAATTTCCGATATATATTTCAATGTAAATACCAGGAATTTTTAAATTTCATGTACAAAATATCAAAAATTTCAAAATTTCCGGTAAAAAAACTCACTCTTTTTGTAATTTCCGATAGTTGGACAAAATTTCCGGTATCACTCCACAAATTTCAAAGGACTGTGAATTTTGAAATTTTTGAAAATGAATATGTAGGGGTAGTATTGTCTTTTCATACACATTGGGGTGGAGCATTTTTAATTTGACACCCCCACTTGAACCTGACACCCCCCATTGCGTATGAAAAGACAACATTGTCCCTATTAATTTTCTCCACTCATTTTTTTTCTAAATTTACAGGATCCACACGCGAATTTGATTTTCTTGGGGCGATACCGAAAATTTTGTTTCTTCTACCGGAAATTTCAAAACCTGTACGTTTTTTTACCGCAAATGTCAAAATTTTCATGATTTTGTATCAGAAATTTCAAATTTTCCAATATGGACAACATTTTAATCAGAAATTTCAAAAATATTTGTACAAAATCACTTGGAAATTCCTGGAAATTTCAGAATTTCCGATAATTATAAAAAAAATTGTTATTACCTGATATTTCAAAATTCTGATAATTATAAAATGGGATAAATATATAAAACCCCCCTGTCATTAGGGCGGGTTTTGGTTTTACCCCCTTTAAGATTTTTTTTTATAGACGCCCCCTTATAAAATGAAAACTCAGATTGTACCACCCCCTTTTACTGCCTTGCTGATGTGGACAAGGATGACTGGGCAATGGGGTGTGACTGGACAATTTCTAGGGTTCCATAAAAGGATCCCAATTTCTAGGGTTCCAATCTTCTTCTCCTCTTGCATCGTTTTCGATTCACAATCTCCAATCACAATCTCCATTCTTCTTCTCCTCTTGCATCGTTTTCGATTCACAATCTCCAATCACAATCTCCATTCTTCTTCTCCTCTTGATTATGTCTACTGCAAGTAGTGCTTCGGTTTCGATTCCTGGGTTACCCGTTTGTGGTTGTGGGAGATCAATGAAGTTGTGGGTTTCAAGTACAAGCAAAAATCGCAATCGGAAGTTCTGGAAATGTCGCAATAACACTAATGGTTGTGAGTTATTTGCATGGGATGATGAAATGGAAAAGTCAGTCAAAGATATGGGCGATGCAATCTGTTTGTAAGAATTGTGTAATGGAAGAAGTGCAATTTGAAGCATTGAAAGTCAAACTAGAGAAGGTGAAGATGAAGCTTGATGTGCAGAGAAGTGTTAATAGGAAGCTTAAGATAGGAATTATAATGCTCTGTATTTTTATTGCCTTATTGTTTAACCATTTGTAAAGAATTAATGACAAAGTTGTAATGTTGATGACAAAGTTCAATAAAATGAGATAACATTGTTTCTGGCATTATAATAGTGTTTATGGTTTATGATAATTGCATAGTGTTTCTGCATTATTTGTTTCTGGTTTATATTGGTTGGTTGTTTCTGGTTTATATTGGTTGCTTGTTACAGGGCCATTATTTGTTGCTTGTTTCTGCATTATTGATTCTGCATTATTGGTTCTGGTTTATATTGGTTCTGCATTATTGATTCTGGTTTATATTGGTTATTTGTAATATTGGTTTATGCAGAATAGTTGTAATAGTTGTAATATTATGCAGATATTGGTTTATGCAGAATAGTTGTAATAGTTGTAATATTATGCAGATATTGGTTTATGCAGAATAGTTGTAATAGTTGTAATAAATAGTTGTAATGGTTTCTGTAATATCTGCATGATTCTTGTAATCTTGGTTTATATTGGTTAGTTGTAATATATTTGTAATATCTGCATAATAGTTGTAATATTGGTTTCTGCATAATAGTTGTATTATTGGTTTCTACACATTATTCAGAATCTTGTTTACCAAAATGGAAGAAGTAACATAAAGCAGAAATAAAGCATCTTGTTTACCAAAATGGAAGAAGTAACATTAAGCATCTTGTTTACAAAATATTCAGAATTGATCAAGAATACAAAATAGCATCTTGTTTACAAAATAGCATCTTGTTTACTAATATGCGGAATTGAAACATAACATAAAATGTAGTTAGAGCCCATTGATGCATTTCTCCTTTTGAGCCTTCCTTGTAGCCTTCTTCCTCAGGGCATGTCCATCTTCTTCAGGGAAAGTCAAAGGCTGTTGTGGGTCTGAACCTGGACCTGAGTTGGGTTTTGGTTTTTTAAACCAATTTTCCTTAATTCTCTCACTTTGCCTCTTTCTCAATGGCTTGACCTCCTTTTTAAGCTTTGCTTTTCCCTTAGCCCTTGTTGATGCTTGCACACTTTGTTCAACATTAGGCTGAGTTTGACTGATCACCACACTAGGCTGACTTTGATTTTGTTCTACATTATGCTGAGTTTGGCTGGTCACCACACTAGGCTGACTTGGTTCAACACCAGGCTGACTTGGTTCAACACCATGCTGACTTGGTTCAACACCAGGCTGAGTTTGTTCAACACCAGGCTGAGTTTGTTCAACACTAGCCTGACTTTGATCTTGCTCACCTTGTGGTCTATTCATCTTCTGCACAGGCAGTAGAA
The DNA here is from genome assembly GCA_963966055.1 of Lathyrus aphaca. Classification (NCBI taxonomy): domain Eukaryota; kingdom Viridiplantae; phylum Streptophyta; class Magnoliopsida; order Fabales; family Fabaceae; genus Lathyrus; species Lathyrus aphaca. The sequence continues at coordinate 508,534,981 of OZ014520.1, forward strand.
ACAGAACATTAGCAGAAACATATCATTAGCACCTAGGCAGTAGAAACATAACATTAGCAGAAACAAATAATTACCTTTCTTTTTAGTGCATTTGGATGTTGTTTCTTGGCCTTGCATGATTTCACATTATGCCCAGTCTTGTCACACCTAGTGCATCTATAAAATACACTTGGTAGCCTTCTTCTTGCACCTTCCTCCCCACTCTCCCTAATTCTGAGTTTTCTAGGTCTACCAGGACCCTTTTTGTACTTAGGAGGCAACAAATCTTCACACTCAACCTCAGGCCACATATCAATCCCATTTATAGGACTGATAGCAAAACCATAGGCCAATGCATACTTCTCTCTTGAGTAACACTCATGTACAAACAGCTCAGGTGATTGTTGCCTAAAGCCTAATGCAGCAATAGCATGCCTGCATGGGATGCCAACCAATTCCCAAAAATTACAGCTGCATGCTCTTTTGGCTATGTCCACAATAAACTCTTGTCTGTTATATGCATGACTGACTTGAAATACTTCATCCTTAGACCAAGTAGGTAACCAATGACCACTATTAGCAACCTCAGTATCTAACCTTCTCCTAGGAATGGGCATTACCCTATGTGGCCACTTATCCAGTTTCACAGTGGAGTTACTACATCTATTCATTAGATACATCCTAATCCATTCACACATTGTCACAATTGGTTTATCTCTAGCAAGCAAAATAGTTGCATTAAAAGATTCAGATATGTTGTTCATCAATACATCACACTTAGAATAGAAACTAAAAGCATGCTTACACCAACTTTCCTTTGGAATTCCCATGAGCCAAGCCCAAGCCTTAGTGTCTATTGCCTTTAACTCATTCATCTTTTGCTGCCATGCTTGCTGGTATGTCGCCTTTGCTGCCCCCATCATAAGATCTCTAATTAGAGCTCCACCACCAAACTTCTTCTTGAAGTTAGAATACAAGTGCCTTAAGCATAGCCTATGCTCGATCCTAGCTTCCATTTCCTCAAAAACTGACACCAACCCCTGACAAAATGAATATAATTTGTATGAAACATAAATAAGACAGACAAGAAAATAATATCACATATGACAGAACCAATATAAACCAGAATATAAACCAGAACATTACAAGAAAATAAACCAGAATATAAACCAGAATATCACATATGACAGAACCAATATAAACCATAATATAAACCAGAATATCACATAGGACAGAAACAATATAAACCAGAACATTACAAGAAAATTTCTATATTGTATATCACATATGACAGCAAAATTACAAGAAAATAATATGACAGACAAGAAACATATGACAGACAACATATGTTTACATTTTGCTGGTCAGAAATAAAAACATATCTGTTTTCAATGCCAACATCTTCCATCACCAAATTTATGAACCACCTCCATGATTCCTTAGTTTCAGTTTCAACCACACCAAATGCAAGTGGAAAATACTGATCATTGGGATCCCTTCCAACAGCAATCAAAAGCTGACCTCCATATCTAGTTTTCAAGTGACACCCATCAACTCCAATGAAGGGTCTACAACCATTCTTGAAACCCTTCCTACATCCATCAAAACAAAAATAAAAGGATCCAAATCTTGGTTGAATGGAGGATGATGCTCTTTCTGTGTTTATCTTTACAGTATTCCCAGGATTTGCCCTCTTCAACTCAGCTGCATATCTCCATAGGCTAGCATACTCTTGATCTGCATCACCTTCTATGATTTTCTTGGCAATCATCTTAGCCTTCCAAGCCCTAGCAACAGTGATACCAACTGCAAAGGTTTGCCTAATATGCTGTATGATATCAATGATTCTCACCTTCTCTGAAGTTTGAAGCATCTTAACCACAGCCTTTGCAACCCACTTTGAACTAGCTGTTTTGTTATCTAAAACCCTATCACATGTGTGGGTATCCTTTATAGTCTTTATAGCATAAGTGTGCTTGTGGCCCACTTTGGAACAAAGCATTAAAAAACCACATTTCACTTTACATTCCACTCTCACTCTATACCCCTCATTTTTCACAAATCTTATTTCCCTCCCATTCAAAATAGTCCACTCACGAATTGCTCCCCTAAACTCATCTAGGGAATTGAACTCCATACCCCATTTGAACTTGAAATTTTTATTCAGCTGTTCTTTTTTAAACTTCTCAAACTTTGGTTTTTTCTCTCCATCTGAGTTATCAACATCAGAACTCAACAACTCTTCACTCACATAAGCATCATCATCCTCATCATCCTCATCTTCCACACATTTCTTACTACAACCAGTTAAGAAACCACTAATTATTGGACCTTGACTGACTGGTAGAGTGACATCTATACCTTCAAAACCATCTACAAAAGCAGTGGTTCTCTCATCCTCACTATCGTCCAAACTTTCTACATTATCTTCATCACTATCCTCTGACTCAGACAAATGATTGACACACCTAGGGTTTATTGCACTACCACTAGCATTATGTTCAACAAAAAGTTCACCATCAACTTCATTTGCAGAATGGTAACATGCGAAATCATATGCATCCTCATCGTTCTTAATCTGAAAATGCCTAGGAGCAATTTCAGGGATCCTAGCCCACAACCGAAACGATCCTACATGGTATCCCCATCCACTGACTATGTTGTTAATATGTAAAGTGGTAAATCTATCTAAGTGTTCCCCAGAAACTAGAGTAGAAACACCACCCCTATATATTGTTTCGCCGGCACTGTGCTTCACAAACTCACCTCCATGTCGAAACACCACATTAAACAATAGTTTTTTTTTTCTGAAAATAGAAACAGAAGAAGATGAAGATGACGAAAATAAAACTACCTAACATCATCAACATTGCTAAACAAACCTGTAAATCTGTTGCTTCGTCTTCTTCCTTGCGTTCTTCCTTGCGTGAATCATTGCGTTCTCCCATGGATGTCACTTCGTCTTCCTGCTTCCAAACCTCTGAGATTGGGAACCCTAAATCACGGGGGGGAATTTCAAATAGTATAACAAGGTTTCACAATTGTCCAGTCACACCCCATTGCCCAGTCATCCTTGTCCACATCAGCAAGGCAGTAAAAGGGGGTGGTACAATCTGAGTTTTCATTTTATAAGGGGGCGTCTATAAAAAAAAATCTTAAAGGGGGTAAAACCAAAACCCGCCCTAATGACAGGGGGGGTTTTATATATTTATCCCTTATAAAATTTATTTTTTTACAAAATTTCCTGCAGTTAATATTTTTTTTTAATTTATGCCTTCTTATGCAGTGATATACAGAGGCAACGATGTCATTATTGCAGGCAGAGCGACAGACCATGCTAGGGCTACTGAGGCTGAGTATTCTCAGCTACAGGATGGATGAGTGGTTCCAACCTGTTCACACCAGAAACGGTTGGTTGAACGGGGTCAATTCCGCGTACCTCGTAGCACTTGACGCCGACCAATACGATCAGTTAAGCAACCCAGAGATGAGGCAACAGATGAGGTGGTTGCTCTTGAGGTGGTTGTTGATGAGGTGGTTATTGAGGAAGTGATTTCTTCTGAGGTGGTTTTTGATGAGGTGGTTTCTCAGGTGGTCCAGCCAGATGTTGTTGTTGCTAATTCGATCCCATTTATTACTGCTGACACAGAGGTTACAGCTCCTTCGATCGAGCCCTCTATGCACACCGATGAAGGATTCTTTGGAGGACCCATTTAAAGGTTAGTGCTTACTGAGTATGCTGACCATATGGCATTATGACTATGGCAGAGAGAGTTATATGTATTTTATGTTTAACATTGATTTGTTTATTACTGTGCCATGAAAGTTAATTGTTATTTTTTATTAATTTCTTTGTTACATGATTGTATCCCACTGAAGGCGACATCGCACGAATCGAAACTAAAGGACTTTTCGAAGATTTCGATGCCTGGGCAGGCCGGACAGATTATACGGGAGTTTAAGCTCCTTGATTGTGCACATTGCTCCCTCCCCATGCTTCATTTCATCTTCCGTTAGGGGAGATTACTATCACTCTAGATGATGTATCCTCATTGTTCCATCTCCCCATCGGCGGAAAATTCTGGACGACTCTTGTTCTTAGTCTGTCGCTTGCATGCATGACTGATGCATGAGATTTTGAAGTTTCGGGATAGGTATGATGAGCTTGTTGTGGCTAGGTGTTATTAGATGTTACATCTAGTAGCATGTACTCTCTTTGCAGACAAGTCAGATGTTTATATCGACACCCATTATCTGTGCATGTTCAATAGCCTCGAGGTTACCAGTTGGGCTTGGGATTGGCCATTTTGCATACAACACTTGAAGAGGCAACATTATTTGAGACCAGACAGCTTGATGGTTATTTGAGATTGTTACAAGTATACTTGATATTATTATTTGTTGTTGATTTCTTATTTAATTGTTACTAATAACATTTTTTTGTGTCTCTGTTTTGATATCAGTATTGGATATATGAGCATTTCTCCATCATTTGTAATAAGGGAGTGCAGCATTCCCCAGAGGGTCCCCATGGGCGAGGAGATTGAGGGCCAGGCAGTCACATCCCGGTGGTATTGTTGATTACAAGAGGAGGCTCGATGCGCTGACTGCATATGATATCATATGGACATCATACACTGATCATAGAGTTAATCGTGAGTTCGATGAGTCTTCATTGTATTCAAGTTATATGCAACGGGAGACCATGGTTGCTAGATATTTGTATGAGAGGTGTCTGTGATAGTATGGTTATGTTCAAGTATCCCACAACAAATTTTAGATATACTGTCTTTGGGCATTGATTGGTAGTTTCGGAATAACTTCATCAGCTCTGGTTGTGCCATTAGAGATCGAGCAGTTATGATTCAGCATCCTTCGTAGTGTGAAGATGGTTACTTATAATGGTACCTCACTTTATCACACTCTCGCATCATCCCACTTGTTAGGGATACTAGGGATGTCGGACCTTCTGATGTTGGGGTACATGTCGATGACGTGTCGTCGTCGCCTCCTACAGATGATACCGGTGACCAGTAACACCTTCAGATGATTGCAGCTATTAAGGATAACCTCATGGGTTTGGTACACCCAGATGGCGAGGTTTATATTGGATTATCTCGGACTGCACACATAGCTTGTGGGGAGCCTATTTAGACATCTTTTGTATATTATGTATTATTTGTATTATTTGTATATTACTCAACATCTTCATAATAACTTTTTATTGGATAATATTTTTGATCTCCCATTGATCAATGCAATATCAACATAAACTAACATTTGACAATGAATTACATAACTTAAACATAATTTAAAAACGATCATAAATAAATAAAAAAACATAGACATTACTAGATGATTTTGGTCGTTTCATCATTTTAATTATGACGTCGGCGGAGCTTGAAATCTTAGCATCTAACTCGATCAACCCCTTTGTTAACCTTTGGGGAAATAATCTCCACATATCCTTCACATTTTCATCGGTCTTCAACTCAATAAGGTTGTATTTCATCCTCTTGTCAATACCAATCCAATCTTCACAAAATCGATCTTTCTCGCCTTTCTGTTTTTAGGTATCATGTAACAATTCATTTAACTTGGATATCAGGTCGATGAAAGATGTGGTGTCATACGAAAGTCGAAACTCTACGGAAGGTGAAGCTCCATTGAAGTACACTTCTGCCATAATAAAAAATTAAGGAAGAGACAATTTTTTAGATGTTTTTATCAAACAACTGATGACCCTCTATTTACACAACTTTGCAATTACTCTAGACTGCATAAAACTATTGTTGCAATCACATACATAAAAAATTGTCGACGAGATCCTAAGCATTTAAAAATTCAAACAAATAGCATGGAAATATCACTTCTGTTGAAATTTTTAGTATTAAATGATAAATTTCAAAATTCCGAAATTAAGTGTAACTTATCGTAAACTTCAAAATTTCTCGTATACCGAAAATTTCATTCAATTTTCAATTATGGACAATTTTGGTAATTTGATATTATGGGGTGTGAGGTATAATTGGGGATGGCAAACTAAAATCTCTAAAATAAGCTTTGATTGTTAGTTTAGTATTGCTGCATCAAGAGTCGGTGTTTAAATTTTGTTACTATATTATATTTAACCAAATTCAAGATTAAATTTATAAAATCAGAGAAAGTAATGAAGAATTGTTTCAAGCATTTGGGGAAATTATTAAATTAAATTTAAGTGAAAATATCATGGATTGGGTTTTATTGATTAGAGACACATCATAGCGAATCATGGATTTTTGAAATAACATTAATTTTTATTTTATCAATTATCTAATCCCTTTTATAGAAGCCAAAACTGACCTGAGGGTTGAGGTTAATATGGAACACCATCATAGGTGGTATATGATGAACTACATTTTTGTTTAATCACTGCCATTGATCTTACTGTTTCGTCATATGTAATACTAAGACTCTAGAAAAACAGTAAAAGCATCCCATATATTTGGGCTTCAATCACATGGTTTACACAAGAATCTACATGTGGCTGGCTAATTTCTATCTGATCAAACTCGCAGAAATGAAGTTAACCACCAGTGCCAAATGGAACTTATATACATTGTCAAAAGGTTTATCAAATCAGTAAATATGCTATGGACGAAAAATTCTGATAGCTCTTGTAACTTGAAGCCGACAAAAGGGACACTTCGATACTGCAGAAGAACACTTCCGACACAACACATGACCACAAGGAACTAATGTTATATCAACCTCATAACTCAGACAAACCCGACAAGTCCATGCCGCTTTTGCTGTATCAGCCTCTTTTGTTGATCGTTCAACCTTTTCCTGTACAGTAGATTATAATGAGGTAAGTCGTTTCAAGCAAACACAAAATTTCACTCAACCATATAAATGCATCACAAAGAATCTAGGAAACTACTTTGTTGTTCAATCATTTTACTTTTTTAAACTAATATAAAACCATTCTTAATTATTTAAGGCTTTGAGAATGGTTAATAGAAGCAAAAGCTTCAAATTACAATCAATTCCGGATGCATAGAGAACATTCAAACATGTCAAATCAATTTTACACCTCTAGAAACAACTTTGACTCCTCCAAAAATGAAATCAAGTATACACATAGTCCTAAATTAGAAATCACCAACCTGCTCCAACAGTAGTGCTGCCTGTGATTCTTTCAGATTTTCTTGCAAATCTACTGTTTTTTGAAGTAGAGCCTGCTTCTCAGCATCCATATTTATCCCAGCAGCAGAAAGAATTTCATTTACAGCATGTACCAGTTCCGCAGCTGAAACTTTGCCAGACTGCTCTCTCAAAGATGGCACCTGCAAACACACAAAATTCTCATTCAGTTTAAGCACGTCAAGCAATATAAAAAATGCCACGGCATGAATAATATGCTTTACATGAAAGATTGTGAGTAACAAACAGTTAAAGGAAGCTATAAACTTAAACAATATAGTTAGCAGTTGAAAAGGTATTTTATTTAGAGACTGCTCTCTCTCTCTCTCTCACCATTGCCCGAAATTAATTAATGTTTCCTCACCTCAGAACCAAAACAACTAAAATAGTATCACCACTCTCATATGAGAAGATAAATATTATTCAGGTCTATGTTATTGGAAAGCATGCGATGGGTCATGAATTACAATGCCTGTAATGACTGAAGATTTAATGTAAGAAAAATTCTCTTTCCTAGTCAGGAAAGGTGGGAAAAGTTCGAAGCATATAGCACGTCAAATAAATACTGCTAATTAGAAAGAAAAAGAAAAGTCAACACACTGAACCTGAGAGTTGAGTTCCCCCCTTCTTGAACTTTCTGGGAAATCGACACGGGACCTGTTACTTTCTAATACCAGGCTATCATGCACCGATGTTTCTTTCAAGGGACTGCTTGCTGATACACTTTTAAATGAAAATACTTGTGATGAAAGGAAAGCTTCTGTAACCCCTGGTGCAACTTCAATCTTAAATCTATAGAGAGCTGCTTGACCTGCTGGTGGTCTGACATCCTCAGAAACCCTGCCATATTTCAGTTTTTCTCCATGTTGAGATCGCCATGCAACTATTTCCCCAGAATAAAACGGCCTCAATGGATGGAACTGCACAAGACGAGCATCTTGTGGCAATAGATCTTTGCCAACCATATTGCTACTTCCATTCACGGATTCAACTTCTTTCTTGTCCGAGCAAAGTTTTAAAATATTAACAACTGCATTCTCAAATCCTTCTGGACAATCAAATAAGGATCCAATAGGCAATATGATAGGAGAGCCTAATACCTGGCTGACAATTATAGAAATGAGATCGAAAAGGGAAATATATGATGGTGGTTCAGCAATTAGAATACAGGATCTTGTTTGGTTCATATAATAGAGAGTTTGATGTGCAGATTCATTATTCCACTCTGGGATAATGAAATCTTTGGATGTACATGTAACATCTACTAAATTCGGCAAGAGCAAAAACCTTGTTTTAAGGTACGTAACAAATTGTAGCTTTTCTGCAATAGAGTTCAATAAGCTTTCTGTTTCTTCCAAAGAAAATCTATTTAATACAGGAATGTAACTCCCCATACTATTAACAACTGTCCATACAGCACTTTGAAGAGATTTGCTTGATAACTTCTGTTTGATGGTCACTAGTGAAACAGACCCCACAGATCCCAAAGTATGAAGTATCTGATTCTCATCTAGTTCCTAAAATCACAAAGAAACCTTTCAGTAAGTAAGAGCCTCATCAATATAAAAAATAAAATAAAAACATTACATTACATAGGAAAAATGCATCTGAAACCTTATTACCTCGATGACGACATCAGACAATTTTTTGATACCCAGGACAATACATACTCTCTCAGGAAGATCTGCGTGGACAAATCTAATTCTAGAAGTATTAATACATTTGACATATCGAGAGCCATCAGAATCAACATAGACGCAGGATATGGAATGAACAAGTCTGCAGCCATCGTCAGGTACTATGACTTCTGATTTCCAATCATAACCATCAAATGGGTTCCCCTCCCCAATTTGATCGCAAATGAAATTCAAAATTTCCATCACAGCACGGAGCTCATTGGGATTTAAATGCTGATACCCACAAGCTTTCTGAAGATTTAAGAGAAGATCTTTTGCGGCGGACAGTGTTAGCACATCTTGGAGTCCTAAATCTTTAAGTATCTTTGCAAATGGGAGATATACTGCCGGAAGTTCAAAAGCAAATGGAGACAAATTAATCATCAAACGAGCAAAAAGAGCATCGGCAGTCACTAAGCGTGTTCCATTTGCAGCAGGCAGAAAGGCCACCCCCCTTAGCTCTACAACATCTGTCAAAGCAAAAGTAATTAGAAATCAATGAACTTGTTTTATACCATCACTAAGCTTATGCACATGTCAGGTCACTACTGACCCAAATGCAATAAGGTGAGAATAGTGAAGCACCTGAAGGAGAAAGGGAACCCCATATTTTGTCCAAATATTTTAGAATCTCACAGGTACACTTTTCAATGTCCAATCCTGAAACAACGGGCCAATGAGCAAGAGTATCTTCACCTCCATTTTTTCCAATCACCTAGGATAAAACATTATTAGAATGAAATTCATATGTCATACAGATAGAGTTTTCTTTAGATGGTGTTATACAGATAGAGTAAGTAAACCAAAAGTATTAATTTTACTTGCAAGTGCTTCAAAACTGTGGAAAAAGCTGGAGGGCTGCGTAGATGGAGAGCTCCCCAAGAGTACTCTGGAGGCATAGCATATTGTCTACATAGAATGGGAGCACAACTCCAAGCCAGAGGCCAATCTTTAGATAAAATAGCTTCACTATATGAAGCAAGCACCCTCTTGCAACCAACACTTGGAAACCCCAGTTCAGCAGGTACACATGCAATCTTGCCAAGAAGATCACAGAAGTTGTTGCTAAAAAAGAGAGCAAAGTTAGAGAAAACAAATTCAACTACAGATCCTCCCAATGCCCATACTTCTGGTGAAACTTCAGGACGAGAGTTGGTCGTGTCTGCCCCAAAATCATCCGAATCACCTGATTTCATGCACTCAATTCCAAGAAACTCAACTCTTTTGGCACATTCCATAATTACATCCACGTCACTAGCAGTTCGAAGGCCAAGTTTCCTTAATATTCGAATCCAACCTTCAGTGCTAAACCTTTCCCCGGGAAACTTTTTTCTTTCACCAAAGAAAATAGATATCAATAAAGCATCACCGGGATCAAATAGTTCCATGGGCTTCAACAGATCTGTTGAAAATTCATCAGAATTTCTAACAAATTTAGTCTCTTTCAAAGCCTCAACAACAGATTGATCTGATTGAAGATCATGCCAATTTTTAAAAATGTATACTAATATTTCCTCTTGCATATTCTGAGGCTTCATTTCAAAGTGGGGCAAGCCAAACCGTACTAAGATCTGTTGATCATGCAACTCCAGTACCCCAAGGGCTCGAACAAATGAACTTTCATTTGAATCAGTGGCATAAGAAAGACAATGCTCGTCATATGGTTTAAAAAATGAATTTGAAGGGATCATACACTGATCTTGACCTTGTAACTTAGTATGAGAACCAACAACTGTTTTATATATAGGGAGAGAACGCAAAACTTCAATTTCTTCCTGTGCATAAGGGAAGCCATTGGAAAAGAATTCATCTGAAAAAAGTGAAAAAAGTGCATCACAGTTTGAAGCTGAGAAGTTAGTAGGTTCAGTGAAATACCCAGCTTGCTTTACTGCTACAAGTTTGGATGCAATAGCCAGTCCTAGTGATCTCCCAGGAATAGGAAAACAATTGCTCGAAGCAGCGCAATCTATAAATGCCTCATCAAATATGGGTATGTTACACTGGTTTAACATTGGCAATAACCAAGGGTAACTAGTTTGGAGTCTTTCAAAAGCTGAAATGTAGGACTCAGCTAACTCAGATTCGGAGTTATTATCCCTAGATACACCAACCCCACTCACATCAGTTGATTCTCTTTCTATAATCCTATTAGTGCATGTCGTATGCTCCAAAGGAGGAGGAATGAAGACCAAATGCCGTTCTCTTACACGACATAAGACTGGCCTACCAAGAAAAGCAGGAATTAGGGGCCAATCAGAGAAAAGAGATAATTCTTCTTGAGAGCCCTTAAAACTTTTCCAGAATACTCTAACCCAATCAGAGGAAGGACCCCCCTGACTGCCAGAACCAGACTGTTTCTCCCATGAAAGCCATGGAGCCGTATTTGTTCCCATTACATGGTTCACCCAATCTTCATGGAAAATTAGCTTCATGTGATGGGCCAGCAGATTAAGAGAGAAGTTCTGCAGTCTCAATAGTGCTTGAAGGGATATGTTAGACAAAATGTCACGCAAGAGCTGTCGGTCTAACATTTTAGGATGAACAAATTTTTCTCCCAAGGGAACCATTAATGACTGTTGTTCCTTATTCCCAATCCAAAGTTCAGTTACACCCAATTTCTTTAAATGGCCAGTGGCAGTTGGACATGGTAAACCTTTGAGTTCCGCCGCAAACGACATTAACTGGATGTCCCTAGTTTGACCTACCCCTGTCACATGATTCCTGTAAGCCGATGGTGCTCCTGCTCTACCAATATCATCAACAACGCCCCGTCCAAAATCGAATAAAGCCTTTCCTAAACTTGTCACCATTTCCAATGCATCTGCAGAACTGGCTGCACCCTGTGTGGGTATGCCAATGGAGCTGTGGGTATTAGACTCCAGCTGAGAAGTGCTTCTGACAGCAGTTTCTGGAAACAAAACATCAGTACTAGCTAGATCAACTGGTACGTTATCTCTGGGCAAACTGGACGGCCCAGTTTGCCGAAAATCTGATAAGCAGTACTCAATAACATCTATATACATGTCAACTGATCGAAGATTGATTGATTTTGAAGAAACTTTTAGGAGATCCCGAACCATTTTAGGACTAATTTCACGCACTGAAAAACCCACAGCTTGAATTTCAGTCACCAATTCCCATGGTACTGAAAATACAGGATAATGCTCCTTTACAAAGCTGCAAACTGTAGCTGGAAGTAAACTACCAACTATCCCATTCCCAGGCTGTGAAAGAAACATGCCTTCTTCAGCCTTGACCAAATTTCCTGAGTACAGCTGCCATACTGGAAGGTCAACAATTCGAGAATAAAATGGATGTACTACCCGTTCTTTAAGGCATTCCCAGTCAGCTTTAAGAACTGTAGTTGAACTTGAAGGGATGTTACTGTGGCCATCAAGTTGATCATTTGGAACTTCCCTCTCAGAAGAACGTGGCCAGAAGGAGTAGATTTGATCTCCAGAAGCCTTCAGAGATTGATTGATTGGACGAGTACTAGAATCAATTATAGAACTTGAAGCATCCCTTCTCAGCTTTTGAACTTCCAAAACCATTTCAACATAGGAATCACATACACAGGACATGAGCTCTCTGTTCCATGATTCAATTAACTGATTTCCAGCATCAAAGTTTCCCTGGGCTGAAGCACCCTTGTCTTGGTATTTAAAAAGATAGCGGCCTTTGTTGTGACATACAAGGAAACAACCAAAGACAGTGACAGGCAAGTTTATGTGACCAGACAAAGGAAGAGGAGTCATAATTGAGCTAGTTGAGTATATATTCGTATGATGGCCATTTCTTGATATAAGTGTTGCTATTCCGGCAACAGGAGTCAAGTTGTAAGCAAGATATCGTCTGAAAAGTAAATATGAAACTTCAATCATGTTAACTCAAAATTGATTTCAAAAGTTAAAGAAAAAATGGTTGTTCAACAAAGCATACAATAAAGAAGACAACACGTCTCTTAAAAAGGAGTGTTAAGAAATGTGGTTGGGCCTAACTCAATCCTACAAAACCGGTTGGTAGGGTGAGGATTACACCCACTTATAAAGACATGTTCAGGCCATATATTGTCCAATGTGGGACTCTTAACACCCCCCCTCACGCTCAGGACTAGACAAATGGGGCGTGGAAATAAATGGTGGGTGGCCCGATAGCGGAAACCATAATAGGTGGTCCACCGGATCTTAAACGAGGTTCTAATACCATATTGAAATATGAGAAGTTAAGAGACATTTGATAAACCGTATGACTGAATAACATTAAGGGAAATGCATTATATAGGGAATTATACATCTTATTGCATTAATTACAAATGGGAATATCCTATTCTATTCTAGAATTACTAAGGAATATTCTCTTTCTATATCTATATATATACAAATATCAACAAGGAGTAAAGGAAAAAGAAAGTCTTAATTAAGTACAAAATTACGGAAAGGAAAAGAATATTTTCCAAGAAATAATCCAAATTAAGGAAAATAAGACACATTCATAAATTTCTCAGTTTCTAGGTTTCTTTATCGTGATTATTTTATCTTTTAGTTCAACAAAGAACTTCATGCTTCACAAAAATGATCCATCAATAAGTGAGAAGGTTTTCAAATTAACAAAAGGCAAAAACAGCTATCAATTAGTTGCAAGATATCAACATGGATTATTGATATCCATGCAATTTGTGCATCGTAGTAGACACATTATCCACTACATTTTATATAAAAGAACATACCTATCTAGTGCCATATTTCTTGTTTGCCCAGAACCCAAGGTGAGTGCAAGAAGCCATCGATCAATGAATGTAGTTCCTTCTGAACATAAATTCACGTCTATTACATGCAGCTTAATTGCAGCATTAGAACTGCTAAATAGTCTTGATAATTGGAACTTTCTCCATTTCTTTTCTGAAAATGGATTCCTCATAATAGAAGACGATGGATCAATGCTAATTGAAAAATTCTGGCATGGATGTGATTGTCCTTCCTCCCATGTTGATATTGATACCTGTATGGAAGGACAGTTTTTTACTCTAGTTCAGGATAGATTTATGAAAGCATTCCAAACAAGAATTTTCTCGGGAAGCAGAAAGTGTCAATGTCAAACAAGACAAAGTGTGTGTACAAGTGTTTTCTATGATTGTTATATTAAATAGAAAAATGAGTGAGTAAATTATAGAGGATAAGGAACACTCCAAAATGAATCAGTAACTAGATGCCTACCCATGCAATGCACGGGTCAATACTATATAATTTTTTTATGCATGGGTCAATACTATATAATTTTTTTATTTATTATTCTGAGGGTTTGATCTATTTTTGTATGGGTTTATTCTAAGGGTTTGATCTATTATTAATTAATCAATAAATTTGATATATTTTTATATGGATTTTATTTAAATTTGAAGGGTTTGATCTAGTGATTAAAAAAGAAATTTTGGACTCTAATCTGATCGGCTAAATATCATGCTTTTCTTTCATTCTGTATCAATCTACAACAGAAGTTATAAAATTACCTCCAATACTGACTTCAGAAATAAGAGTGCTCTAGATCCATGCTCCATGAATATGTCAGTAATATGCTTTACTCGGTTCGCCCCCAAGTCAGATCCAACCTTCAAGCAATCGGAGGATAGAGGCATCCGAATAATAGTAGAATCAGATAATGACCATAGGTCATTCTGGTCGATAAGCATTGGACTAAACTGATCACGAAATCGTTGTTTCAGATCAGTACCTGAAAATCTCAAAAATAAACAAATTAGTTATACTATTGCATGGAAAAGTGAATATCAAAATTGATGATACATATTTTCAGATTTTAAAAAGAAAATAAATGAATAATAATGTTCTTTTACTACATTAAAACAAAAATAGTAGTGAGGAAAAAACACTAAAATATAAGATGACAAGCAAGAAACAGAAACACACAACGAATATACATGCAAGTAAAAAGAAAATACTTGCAGGCCTTGCAATTTTGTAACACATCAAAGACCATTAACTGATTATCAATAAAGACATCTAAGAATAAAACTACAAATATATTCACAAATTTCTTGAAATGTATTTCCGTTTTAAGAATAACTAACAACTTGAATGACTAATTATGTTAATAAAGGATTGCTCATTAACCACTCGCTATATATCGATAACCAATTGAGTGATTAATTATTCCAAAACTGAAAATTTTCCAGTTTAAGAACAGTAAACAACTTAAATGACTAAATATGTCAATATACGGTTGCAAACTAACCAGTCTTTATATGTCATTGATCAACTGAATGATTAATTATTCCAAAACTGAAAATAACTTGAGCCCAAAAAGAAATTATTGAGTATTTATCTTCTATAAGTTTCAAAGAAAACAACAAAGTACAAATTGTGTGCCTTGATAAATTTGAAGAGAAGGTAGGTGGGAAAAAAAAATTAGTGAATGATTATATAAGTGGGGGCAATCCTCACTTATATAAGGAAATTTATCTTTTTATGAGTATTGTTAAGAGTCCCACATCGGACAATATATGGCCTGAACATGTCTTTGTAAGTGGGGGCAATCCTCACCCTACAAGTCGATTAGGGTTGAGTTAAGCCCAACCATATTTCTTAACATGGTATCAAGAGCCTCGGTTAAGATTCAGTGGGCCACCTGCTATCAAGTTTCCACTATCGGACCACCAACCATAGTCCCGGGCATAAGGGTGTGTGTTAAGAGTCCCACATCGGACAATATATAGCCTGAACATGTCTTTATAAGTGGGGACAATCCTCATCCTACAAAATGGTTTTGTAGGATTGAGTTAAGCCCAACCAAATTTCTTAACAATTATTATTAGGAAAATATTGTACTAGTTGTTTTACAACTGTACTAGTTCAAAATTTTCAGATCAAAATTTTCAGAACAAATACTGAAAACATCCATGCCTACTATTCTTAGAGCCAACAACCCCAACCATATGGCATTGTAAAATATGTTTCGACTTAAAGTGCATACTGTACAGTGATATAAGTCAGCAGTGCAGTAAAAAATCATCAACGCAACAGAGAAGGAAAAAAATAAATAAAACAATTATTTTACATTAATATAGATGATAGCACTATACCTATCAAAGAAAACATCTTTGCTGATGGGGCATTAGTTGAAGCTCCAGCAAGTACCCAGCCACGAGGATCAAACATATAAAAGTAACCACCAGATACAACTGAGAGAAGGTCACATACTGAGTAGCAACAAGCCAATCCCAAACCATAATTAACTGTGTTGCCACGTAATCTCCATGGAGGAAGGAGCTGGAGACTACTAAATTCCTCTCGACTCAAGCAAGCACCTTCAAAAATTGCTACAAGAGCAGGCCCTTGGAATTCACCTGTATGAATAATGCATGACATGTTAACAGCAATTTAGAAAAGATAAAAATTTAAAAAATTTAAAATTTAAAAATTTTAAAAAAATTAAAAAAAACTTAAACACAATATGGTCATTTCACTACAAATAAACAGCACATGAGCAAAAGCAACGGTGTTTGGAACAATTATGCACGAAAGGCTGTGAACAGCTACAATGATGTTTCGAACAATTATGCGTGAGAAAGGACGGCAATGTGCATGAGGGAGAAAGGTACATGGCAACAAGGAAAAGCCGCTTCCATAAGTAGAACCTGTGGCCACCAAGTCACAAGACAACAACCTAACCGCTGAATGAGAAAGGAAAGGAATACACTTAGAACCCTCATAGGCATACCCACTAGATAGGTTAAGTCTTTTATGGTCACATACATAGCTGGTTATGGTTTAAGCAGCTAAGCTCACTAAGCAAGTATGGTGTTCTTTCTACTTAGGCCCCTCATTACATTGGTCTGATTCAGCCTCTGCATCTTTCACCTTTTCTCAAATCATATAGCTCAACCCACAAGTTTCAACTTGAGTAGGATGGTTGGCATGGTGAGCCCACCAATCCAATCCAGCACGGATACAGCCATTTTCCAAAACCCTGGGGAACCACTTGGGTTAAAAAATCTAGGACAACCCTTGACACCTAGAAGAATGTGATATACTCCAAAAAGTAGGTCAAAATTTTAAAAAATCATCTCACCTAAATTGTGCTGAAGCAAAGATTGGCGAGAATGTTCCCTCTTATCATAAACTAGGTGTAACTTCTTGGCTTTGCAGCAATCTGCCAACTCAAGAAGGTCAAACAACAAAAATTCACTGTTTCCATACAGATCCAAAAGTTCATTTATTTTATTGTAGTCCATGCACGGCAGATTTTTAGTCATATCTTCACTGACTAAAGAGAGGCAACGAACTGACTGTACCCCCAGCCTTTCTGCCAAATCATTGCTGATACTTGGATGCACAAAATGTCTCCCAACAAGAGAATTGTTTTCCAGCCAAGGTGCATCGTTGTATACAAGATCTCCTGAACACATAAGAACTCCAAAAGCATCAGGAATTAACAAGGGACTGTCAAAAGGATCAAAATGTGACTTCTCCGGGCAACATTCTTGTATAGCTTCAAGAACACAGCGGACAAAATTTAACTGATCTTTTGAAAGAGGAACTCCATGCACATCATTCTGCAACTTCTGTAGCACATGAAGATAGTCTGAAATACCAAAACTCAATCTTACTCCTAACTTTATCATCAAATCTTTATATTCTGACAATTCAGATGGAACCACATATAAGTAAGGAGTAAATTTTACTGGTGAATCAAATGCAAGTGCATTTGGGGATACAAAATCATCACCAATCCAGATCCAAGAAACACCATCTAACCCTGCTTTCTGTTCAATGAAATCATCAGTATTAATATATTCTTGCAATTTTGAATAAAGGCAGGGTATTTCCTTTTGCAAGTGAGCATCAAAATCAGAATCCAGCAATGAATGTGTCTTCAGCTGTGTATAGGACTTAGATAGCTCAATTATTTGTTTTGATAAAACACTTACATTTGGGCAATCCATCCACCCAAGTTTTGTTTGTAGATATGTCTCGTCACATTCGCCATCTAATATGAGCATTGATGAAGATACCATCCACATCTGTGATTTAGGCCTCACAACTGCAGGGGATGCCACTTGGTTACTGGATTGTAACCAAGGAAGTCCCCTAACGGGTGGATCAGAAATAACTGGACACCAAGAGATTAGCTTCAATTCAGACCAAAATTCTTCCTCTAGCATGTCAAGAATAGAGCTGCTAATAAATGAATCAATATCATTCGTGGAGCTCTCATTTTCACAAGAGCCATCACATAGAACAGCATCATCCATTATGTTGCTGCTTCCCACAGCCATGTCAATCCACTCATCACCATTCTTGCTTTCTTTTTTATTTGAGAGCTTACGCGATAATGTATCTAACAACCCCAATAACTCTCTACCATTCTTGAAGGCTTCAGTGTCTCCAGAATCGTGCAACAAGCTGACTGATCTAGCACAATCAAGCAAACCAGAAAATCCCATACTGGTCCTAAGTCCAAGGCTAACTAAAGTATCCAAAATTTCTGGATCTAAAAATTTTTCAGAGGGAAAAAAAGCATCTGTATGCAGCATCTTTTTAAGCTCAGGAACCCGAGGATCATAAAGCCTGCATTAATATTCTAGTCAGTAATCCAAACGTCAATTTTGAAGCAAGTAAAAGCTTAACCCTTTAAGGATAAATATCAATAGATGATATCATGCACCAGAAAATCAATGTTCACGCATTTACACAAATTACTTTGAATAATTTACAGATAACATGATATCTAACTGCAGCACATTTTTATCAAGCAACTGATGCATTACCTGTTTTGGTTTGGTCAAACTCTAACATGAGTGCAAATATATTGTTTAGTGTGATTATTTCCAATCAAATTAAGGTTGCAGGTTAAACACAATTTCATTTTATAATATATTTCATATTAAACAGACTGTGCTAGATCACACTAAAGAGAAAATCCCATACTGGTCCTAGAATCAATTTATAATTGTGGAAAATATTATATTTCCGGTTTTATTATTTCCTTTATTGATAATTGTATCTTTTCTTTATTTTCCTTTATTCTCCATTAAAGAGAAAATTAATTGTATCTTTTCTATATAAACCAACTTAGGACTGAAGAATAAAATATAACAGTTTTTACCTTTTTTTTTTTCAATATGGTATCGAGAGCACTGGGTTTTGGTTAGGGTTAGGGGTTGTTGGAAAAAAATTATGTTCGATCCGCTTTTTTATCCGACCCGTTTCACATACACGTTTAGCTTCCTATGACGAATAACAACAACCTGTGGCCTTCCCCATCACAACCCTACACTGGATCCAACCAAGACGAACAACCACAACCTGAGTCGGGGGTCGGCCGTGGAACCGGCGTTGGCCTTGGAAAAGAAGGTGGCCGCGGAAACAGTGGTTGTGCATTTTTCAGGCTAGTAATTCTGATCAAGGGCAGCAATCCCCTCAAACTCAACTTCCACTCACTACGGAACAACTAAACAAACTGTACAAACTCCTCGAGTCTCCAACTCCTTCTTGCTTTATAGCAACAAAAGGTAATTCTGCATTTCTTAGTGTCAGTCTCAATCATACTTGGATAGTAGATTTTGATGCCTCTGATCACATGACAGGTGAGTCTACTTTGTTCTCTTCATATAGTCCATGTGCAGATAATAAAAAAATAAAAATTGCAGATGGTTTTTTTTCAACCATTGCAAGTGAAGGGTCAATTGTGTTGTCTCCATTGTTAACTCTTAAAAATGTCCTTATGTTCCAAACTTATTGTGTAATTTAATCTCCGTAAGCAAATTAGCCTAAGATATAAATTGTCAAATTAATTTTTTCCGATCTCACTGTGTCTTTCAGGATTTGAACTCGGGGAAGATGATTGGAAGTGCTAAGGAGAGTGGAGGAATCAACTACCTTGACATTGGACATGCATCACAACAACCTTCAAAAACAATAAGTTCCTGCTTTGAGTTTTTTTTGTTTTAAATAATAAAGATGACAACATTATGGTATAGCATTTAAGATTAGGTCATCCTAGTTTTCGTTACTTAAAACACTTGTTTCCTAAGTTATTTCACAATAAGAACTTTTCTTCATTTAAATGTGAAGCATGTGAGTTTGCAAAGCATCATCGTTCCCAATTTTCAATACAGCCATATAAACCATCAAAATCGTTTTCTATTATTTACAGTGATGTTTGGGGCCCTAACCGTACAAGTACACTCTCTCAAAAAATGGTTTATCACATTTATAGATGATCATACAAGAGTATGTTGGGTGTATTTGTTAAAGGGGAAATCAGATTTTTGTCAGGGTGTAAAGAATTTTGTTTTAATGGTGCAGAACCAATTTCAAACAAATATCCAAGTCTTTAGAAGTGATAATGGCAAAAAATATTTTAATACCATCCTGGATGATTTTTTTCTAAAAAATGGAATTCTACATCAAAGATCATGTCCTAATACTCCTCAACAAAATGGAGTGGCCGAAAGGAAAAATAGACATTTACTAGAGAGGTTGCTAGAGCTCTACTTTTTTCAAATAAAGTACCAAATTATTTGTGGGGCGAAGCTGTTTTAACAACCGCGTATTTAATTAACAGAATGTCCTCCAAAATTCTCAATTTTCAAACTCCAATTAATGTCTTCAAAGATTGTTTTCCTAGTACTCGAGTTTTAACTTATTTGACTTTAAAAATCTTTGTTTGCACGGCCTTTGTTCATGAACATAAAAATGTTGGAAAACTTGAGCCACGTACGTACTATAAAATGTGTCTTTGTTGATACTCCCCAACCTAAAAAGGATATAAATGTTTTGACCCAAAAAATAAGAAAATGTTTGTCACTATAGATTTACATTCTTTGAAATAAACCTTTTTTTTTATGACACTCATCTTCAAGGGGGGAGATAAACGAAGACTTGTTCCAAATTGAGGACGTGAGTTTTTTAAATAACTTATCTTTGCCAGTATCACAAAATTCGGAGACTTTTACACCTGCACCAACAGAAAATGACCATGATTCTTTATCTAATCCAACTCCTGTTAATGAGTAAGGAACCTTGTGAATCCGAGCCTACATTTTCTCTTGTAGAAAACAATGAGAATCCTGAAAACGATGATAATGATGCTCTAATTGAAATGCCACAAAATAATGAGTCACTTCAAGAAAACAGATTTGAATTAGGAAGCAGCACTTGGAAGGGAAAGGTGTTTGTGAAAAAGCACCATAAAGGAAGGGATGAGTCAACATCTCAACACTGCCAGGAATCTGAACCGAGGAATGATCAACCTCATAACAAACAGAAAGGTAAGTCTATCTCTGTTTCTGAGTCGTTTTTGTATCCTGATATAGATGAACCTGTTGCCATTAGAAAACCTGTCAGATCTTGCACTAAACACCCCATATCCAATTTTATATCATATTCAAATTTGTCTTCATCTATGTCTGTCTTCACCACAAAATTGTCTAGTGGAGAAATTCCAAAAAATGTATAGGTTGCTCTAGAAATTCCAAAGTGGAGGGAAGTTGTACTTGAGGAGATGAAAGCTCTTGAAAAGAACAAAACCTGGAGTGTTATGTAACTACCAGATGGCAAGAAGACAGTTGGATGCAAATGGGTGTTTACTGTGAAGTATGATTCAGATGGGTCAATTAAAAGGTACAAGGCTCGCTTGGTGGCTAAAGGCTTCACTCAAACCTACGGTATAGATTACTCAGAGACATTTGCTCCTGTTGCAAAATTGAACACTGTTAGAATTCTTTTATCTCTTGCTGCTAACCTGGATTGGCCCCTACATCAGTTAGATGTTAAGAATGTCTTTCTTAATGGAGATCTAGAAGAAGAAGTATATATGGACATTCCTCCTGGCTTTGAAAACAAATTTGGATCAAATGTGTGCAAACTAAATAAATCTTTGTATGGATTAAAGCAGTCCCCTAGAGCTTGGTTTGAAAAATTCACTTAGTCCGTGAAGAAACAAAGGTACATCCAAGGACAAGCAGACCACACCTTGTTCACAAAGTTCTCCCACGATGGGAAAGTTGTTGTCCTGATTGTTTATGTTGATGATAGTGTCCTTACTGGAGATGATACAGCGGAAATGGCAAGAGTAAAAGAGAAATTGGCAGTAGACTTTGAAATCAAAGACTTGAGATTCATGAGATATTTTCTAGGTATGGAGGTTGCTCGGTCAAAGAATGGTATTGTGGTTTCACAGCAGAAATACATTCTAGACTTGTTGAAAGAAACAGGAATGAGTGGATGTCGTCCTGCAGATACCCCTATGGATCCTAATGCTAAACTTTGGAGAGAAGGTAATGTTCCTATTGATACTGGAAGATATCAGAGATTGGTTGGGAAACTGATTTGTTTGTCACACACCCGACCTGATATTGCTTTTTCAGTTAGTGTAGTGAGTCAGTTTATGCATTCTCCTTTCGAAGAACATCTTGAGGCAATTTATAGGATATTGAGATATTTGAAGGAAAATCCTGGAAAAGGATTATTTTTTAAGAAGACTAATGAAAGAAATGTTTCTATCTTCATCGGTGTTGATTGGGCAGGTTCAGTCACAGATAGAAGATCAACCTCTGGATATTGTACATATGTTTGGGGTAATCTTGTGACATGGAGGAGAAAGAAACAAGGAGTTGTAGCAAGGAGTAGTGCAGAAGCCGAGTTTAGAGCTATATCTTAGGGTATTTGTGAAGGATTAAGGATCCTTAGAGTCCTAGATGAACTTAAGATGAAAATTGAGCTTCCATTGAAATTGTACTCTGATAGTAAAGCTGCTATTAGCATTGCTCATAATCCAGTTCAACATGACAGAACCAAGCATATCGAGATTGATCGACACTTCATAAAGGAGAAGTTAGATGCTGGAATCATATGTCTAGCATTTGTGACTTCAAGTCAACAAACTGCGTATATCCTTACCAAAAGTTTGGCAAGACCTACTTTTGAGTATTTGATAGACAAGTTGGGCATGATAGATATCTATGCACCAACTTGAGGGGGGTGTTGGAAAATATTATACTTCCGGTTTTATTATTTCCTTTATTGATAATTGTATCTTTTCTTTATTTTCCTTTATTCTCTATTAAGGAGAAAATCAATTGTATTAATTGTATCTTTTTTATATAAACCAACTTAAGGATGAGGAATAAAATATAACAGTTTTTACCTATTTTTTCCAATAATAATCTTAGAGGATCCGTTAAGAGGAAACTGAAAAACTTGAACGCAAACCTACTAAGTGTTCCCATCGAACAAAATCATAAGATAAGCTATGAGGAGAAAAGTGTCAAAGTTGACAAGGGTCAGTATTAGAGGTTAGTGGGAAAGTTGATTTATTTGGCACACACTAGACTGGATTCGGCATATGCAATCAGTGTGGTGAGTCAATTCACGCATGATCCAAGGGTGAGACACTTGCAGGTTGTAGATCGTGTTCTACAATATCTCAAAGCCACTCCAGGGAGATTACTCTTGTTTAAAAAAATAAAAGTCTAACTATTGAGACTTACATAGATGTTGATTATGCAGGTTCAGTATTGATAGACGATCTACTTCGGACTATTGTACCTTTTTGTGTGGAAACCTTGTTGTTTGGAGGAGTAAGAAGTAAAGTGTAGTTGCTCGATCAAGCGCTGAAACAAAATTCAAAGCTATGGCATTGGAAATTTGTGAGTTGTTGTGATGAAACAAGTGCTAGAAGATACAAGCGTGAAGGCCCTAAGAAATTGTTGTGACAATAAATCGATCATCAATATTGCACATAATCATGTTAAGCATGACGACAAAACTCATTGAGATTGACCGGTCATCAATATTGCACATAATCATGTTCAGCATGACGACAAAACACATTAAGATTGACCCGACAATTCATAAGAAAAGCTGGATATTGATAACTACCGCCTACATACCTTATGGGCATCAACTAGTAAATTTGTTAACAAAGGATTTACCATCAGAACGATTCAACCAACTTGCAAGCTTGGAGTGATTGATATTCATTCACCAGGATGTAAATATTAGACTGTAAATAAATAACATTTATAGTTGTTTTAGTTTATTAGTATAAGGGCCATTAAATAAGCTCATTAGGTTTATATTTATCTCTATGTAAGCAGATTTCCTAGTATTGAAATTGCACTTTGAAATATATTTTTCTACATAATATAATAGCTACAAATTTCAATACTAATGTTAATTATAATACTATATACCAAAAACTACTTAGAAGGTGAAACGCTTCTGTGGTTCCATTTCTAACACAGACATCTGCTAGGAAAAAGAAACTTATGTGTTATGGAAATATAGATCACATATATCTGTACTGAAATTTGTATCCACAACAGATGAGTGACAGCAGAAAATATTCCTAAAATGGTTGATTAAACTCTGCCATAACAAACAGTCTTCTCATGGAAGATCAGGAAACCAACCCAGCAGATTTGTAAGATGTCTCCATCTCCAACCTTTTTTTTTTCAAAAAATCTATAACAGGATAGAATATTCAAATCATTTATATGCCTTAAAATAAACAGATCAGTCAAAGCATTTAAAAATTCGAGGAAAAGTTAAAAATATAAGAAACCATAGCATGTTTTATTGCAAGCTTGCTATTAATGATGCTGTTCCCAGTACAACATTTTGTGTGATAAATGTTGTCCTGGAAAATATTTATAGCTTTGTTCCCACAGCAATTAATGATGTTGTTTCTAGTACAGCATTGCAAACATGTTGTATTGCTTTCTTCCTGGCACTGATAGTATTTAGCAGCATTATCACAGAAAAATGTTATATAATAAAGAAAGACATCTTATTTAAGATACTATGTTGGCAAAAGAATAGGAAGAAAAACTGTAATGTTACCTAGATGGTTGTTGCCAAGATCCATTGGCTGCCAGAACAAATGGTACAGCAGAAAGTGAAGACTTGAGAGAGATATCCTCTTTGATCAAATCCTGAACGTCATTCAGAATGCATGTCACAACTTCCTGGTTCAAAAGGAACTCTGACATATGGTTGAATATGTGATCTTTGAAGAATTCCATTTTTGTTGGTTCTTTTATCCCTAAATACCTTCTCATAATGACCCCTTCCATTTCTGATTCAATTCTTATAAAGCTATCTCTTAAAAGAACTTCGCGAACACCAGTAGGACCAAGCCATTTGATAGGATTAACCAAATTTACAAGTTTTCTGTTTTGGTATGACTCAAATATAGGAAGATGTTTGATGATTTCAATATGTGTGCTATCAATTTGCTCTTCAGAAAACCATTTTGACTGGAGGATATAGCTCCGAAGTTCATGAAGCTCTCCTTCAGAAACATGTGTAAAAATCCCTTCAATCTTCTGTGGCTCCCCAGCAATAGCTAGAAAAACATTTAATACACCTCTTGCAGTAGGTGACTGGACAAAGCATTCCAATTCAGGGTGCTCTAGTTGCAGGTCCTGCCTCAAGAATAAACACCCAACCTTCAACAATAAAGAAGACATTTTCTCACTCCAACCGTCATTTTTTATCACATTTGAATTTGGTGTTAACTGCATCAAGCAATCATTGCCAACAGGCAAGATAGGCCACTTAGAAAAAATTAAAAGATCCTCACAATATGCTTTCAGATAATTCCATAGCAGTTGCAACCATTCTAAACTTGGTTGGCCATGAATACCAGGAGTCCAACTTACTTGTGAAGCATGTTGCCACTCTACAGGAAGTAATTTCACTAGAAGTTTCTCAAGCAAATGGCATGACAAGAAAGAAATATTTGTGCTATCTGTTTGGGCAATGTAACAGAGTTTTTTATGAACTTCTTCTGGAATAGTATTAATTACAAGTTGATGAGAAATGGAATCTTTGAGAAGGCCATATTCATCACCACGCGCAATGTAAACTCTTTCTCCAACCCCCTTCTTATCAACTAATGTAAAGGAACCATCTGCTAGTGGCAACAAC
This sequence comes from Lathyrus aphaca, assembly GCA_963966055.1. Lineage (NCBI taxonomy): Eukaryota > Viridiplantae > Streptophyta > Magnoliopsida > Fabales > Fabaceae > Lathyrus > Lathyrus aphaca. The sequence goes on from OZ014520.1 coordinate 508,560,770, forward strand.
GGCAGGCCGAAGAGTGTATCAAACTGCATGGATTCTTGCAAGTCATGTAAGCAATATTCAAGCGTCAAAATCATTGCATCCCTGTCCTTAAATTCACGCTTCCTTTTGATTAACAAAGTCCTTAATAGCTTAGGTTTCAGAAAATGCAACGATGGACATATTTCCATAAACTTTTCTAAAAGTGACTGTGGAAGTGAGATGACAGGTAGAGAAGCACCAGACAACGCTTTTATAAGTTCGGCTGCTTTGGGGAAAGTAAAATCGGGAAATATAGCATATTTGGTTGAAATCCACTGACCTCCTCTGGCTTCAGTATATAGTAAACGGAGATCAAATTCAGCAACAAATTGATATAGTTTCCGTACTACTGATGCCCAAGGTTCTAAGCTTATTGTTGTTGGCCATAATGAGAAGAATAAATTGCAAGGACCAATTTCCAGTGCTACCTTCTCAAGCAAACGACCATAGGCAGGAGCAACAACATTTTCAAGGAGGTATATATTCCAGTCTGAACGCTTTCTTCCATCCCCTGTCATGTCAGAACCAAACCAGATATCCCTGCGATTTGATGATAATTCAAAGTATGCATTTACATGAGCTGGAAGACTAGTATTGATCGGTAAAGGTAAAAAACAGAATGCACGGCCTTCAAAATTTTCCAGTGGATGTGTAGGCAAACTAGCAATTTGAGAAAGGTCAGGAGAAACTACACCATCACCCTCCACCTCTGAGCTACCAAGTAGCTCCCCACCAAGCTTAACAGAATTCAAATATGCAGCCACACATGCCCAAGGAACAAAATTGTAACAATTGCTATTGGATGCCTCAGATGTGCCCTTTCGAACATTCCCACCGCCTAAACATTCTGTGATCATCCAATAGTGCAAATGGTGACCAGATATGCCTTGCTCTGTAATCAGGATTTTTTGGCATTTATAAGGCAAATCTCGGCCAATTGATTGGCTAAGTTTCTTCAGAAACTGGACTCTATTCATTCCAACACGTCTATTTTCCTTGAAAAAGTTGAACGCGTCCTTGGCTTCAGTAGATTCAATTTCAGCCTCACCAATACAGGTTCTACGTATACGGTGCAGTAGGTGCATTTCATCTCCTGTTCCTTCCTTCACAAAAATAGAGATAGATTTCACATTATGCAAGAAAAGTAATGTTTCAGAAACAGCCTCAGAAAAAGCAGCAAATAGAGATCTGACATCTTCAGGTGTATAAACTTCCTTTTTAATTTGACTCCGGGAGGCAACACTAGCAGTTCTAAGAGGGAATCGGAATAGTGTACCAGGAAAGGACTGTTGCAAGTCACAGCCAAAATGCAACATTGAAGAAAATTGATCTGGAAATTGCTCCAAAATCTGCCGTCCCACAAACTTTATTCGTAAACCAGGGTGGGAAGGAGATATTCCAGGCAAATTACTGGCATGAGGGTCAAACATTACTATATTTTCACCAGAAACAAACATAGGGATGTCTGTAAAGTGATAGACACAATTAAATCCCAGTCCAAATCTTCCTATTGCAAAAGCCTTCTCAAGTTTACTTTCTTGACCAATACGAGAAATTGCATAAAGATCTTGTGGACTAAAAACTGAGTCATTAAAGCAGTACAAAGCAGGACCTTGCCAATCAGCCATTTCAGGAGAAAGAATGGAAGAAGTCCCATATTGAGATTTATCCAAAAGAAATATTACTTCAGAAGCTCCAGCATCTTCTGCATTTTGTACCAGCTCAAACAGAGTCCCAGGTCCATCAGCATACATTTCAAGAATATGTTTAAGCCTCGTTGTCAATGCCTCATGCTGTCCAAAAGCCTCAGCAGCTCCAGATAGACCAAAATTCATTGAATCTGCACTCTCAGCCAGCAACATCCTGCGAAGAGAACAGACGCCCAACTTCTCTGCCACATCATTAGAAATGTTTCCATGCACAAATTTTTGAACTGTGCTTTTTGCATTCCAACGCATAGTTGATGCATTTCCAAATGAGCCATCAAGATCTTCAGAGCCAAGCAACCAGGGGGCATCGTTATAAACCAAGTCACTCGCAAGAAATAGTCTACCTGACACATCTGGAAGATAGAGCTGAGCTTTTTGTTCGTGATGGTAAGCTTCAGCTAGCTGATGCACTATTAGTGTGACAGCCCTAATCTCCTGTGTGTCAAGAGGAGATGAGCCTTTTCTATTTGCCATCCTATGGAGAATATTAGCATAGTCAGCAGGTTGCAAGAATTCCCGAATGCCAAGTTCTAGAAACAATTTTTTGAAAACCGCCAAGTCAATTGGTATCACTCGTATATATGGCGCCAAATGAAGAGGACCATCAAGGACAACCTCATCAGAGGTTGTGAATCCGTCTCCCACCCAAATCCATCGACAGCCTTCAAGAACAACCTTAACAATCTCAATCTCATCTGAATCCATCATTCCTGTCAGTATCGAGTATATCCTTGGCATTGCCAGAGCTAATTCCTGCCTAAGAACTTGATCAGTCACAATCTCATTATTTTTTCCAAGCTCTAGCAATTGGGCAGCAATTACACCTCCTCCTGGCGGTGACATCCATCCCAGGCTATACAATAAAGCTGTTGAAGAGCATTCACCATCCAGTATCCGCATGCTAGCTGAGACTAACCATAAATCATTAGGTGGCCTTACATGTTTTGGAGGAGCAACCATTGATGAAACAGCCTGCCATGGTAACGAGTGAAGTGGAGGGGAGGCTAAAACTGGGCACCAGGAAATCAATCGAAGGTCATTCCAGAATTTTTCAAGATCAGATTTTGAGTTGCGAGGCCTAAAAGCAGTTGCTGCTCGTGATAACATCCAGTTAACTCCTCCTTTATTACCATCAACTTGATCAGGAAGCCATTTCAATGCATTAACTTCTAGATAAGAGAAAAGTACTTTCCCTTTTGAATATGCCTTTTGTTGATCCTCATGCATCAGATGCGCGATACATCGAGCACTTTCTAGAACAGTTTCTGGAGACACTGAAGTTCTAAGGCCCAGGCCACGCAAAATATTAAGGATATCATATTCTCGGAAAGAACCACAAGGGAAACTATCTGAGTCTTCTAGTAACGCATACAGTTCCTCATTACTAGGATCATATAAAACTGAAGGACACTTGAGAGCCCCACTGAGTGTTGGGATAAATTTCAAATTTCTCAACAGGTCCCTGATAGATACATCCTCAAGAGACAAAAGTGGCAAATTTTGTAGAACGGACAACATTATGCTATCACGAACCTCGGCTTGCAACTCCCCAACTCTATGAAAAACATGCTCCTTGTAAAACTCTGCTTTCCCCATTCTTTCAACTCCATAATACCTAGACAGAATATCCTCCTCTTCAATACTTGAGGATCTGACAATGAAATCAATGTCCACCAGAATAAACTCAGGCACATCCAATGGTGGTAAGTACTTCCGAGGATTTTCTAAGTCGGAGAATTGGCAATCTTGAGCAGACTCTCTGCCATAGACTTGATATATAGGTAATTTCTTGCAAAACCTTGAACTGAATTCATCCATAGAGCGTCCAACATACCATTTAGGGTCAAGAAGAAATTTGCGGAGTTCATTTCGTTCTTCAGCTATCAGACTGTCAAGTGAAATTTGCATAATGTCAGCACTTGAAAATATATTAAAAATTGATTGCAGGATACCTGCTGCACTTCCATCAGATACATAATTGAATAAATCCGGATGTTCAACTACATAACTTGACTTCAATATATTGCATCCAATTTTCACAAGGATATCCTGTACTGCATTCGAGAGATTGCTTCCATTTATCATTTTCAATTGTCTGGAAGGTCTTAAAAGAAATCCAGACGTGGATGGTAAAATGGGCCAATCACTAAATAGTTGCAATGTTTCATTATGCTTTCCAAGATATTGCCAGAATAGCAAAAACCATGATAATGTTGGCTTTTGACACAAGTCTGGATCCCAGAACACTTTACTTTTATATTTCCAGTCAGCTGGCATAAATGCAGGGAATAACTGAACAAAATATTGAATACTGAAAAGAGCAAGGTTGGTATTTGAAGACATTGCAACACCAGAGAGTCTGCTCAATATGTTGGAAGGAACGCTACGATCAATCACTCTGTCTGAAACAGGCTGCAGCAGCTTGTACTCTAATTCGTCACAAATGAAGTATGAATTTCCTTTTGATGCTTCCAAAAATGATGCAAAACTGCCATTTGCTAAAGGAAGCAAGGGAAGATTGTAAGCCTCTTTACCAACATCATCATCAACCAGATCCTCAAGGCAATATTCTAATAATAGCAGCTTGTATGATCGGCTCAAATAATTAGATGTTTCACATTCCCTAAGAAATTCCCGTACTGTACCAGGAGTAACCACCTTGCTGGTACTATTTTTTAAAAGCATGTCAAATAATGAATCGGGCAAATGCACAACTGGCATTCCCAATTGCATGAGAGCCAAACCAAGGTCCTTGCTTTTGGTGAATTTTTCATCATGAAGAAAGGCTTCGCTCGGTGATACCCATCTTCCTCCATTCAATTCTGAATAGATAACTGGTGCGTTACAAACACTTTTGTATATTTGTTGAACCAAAATGCTCCATGGCTCTTCAAAGGAACCAATAGGCCATAAAGAATAGTACAAGTCTGTTGGCCCTAACAATTCCTTTACACAATGCAGCATATGTACAAAAGCAGGAACCACAACGTCTTCTAGAAGAAGCCTGTTCCAGATAGAACGAACTTTTCCGCTTCTGTCCATGTCATCCCCATACCAAATGCCACGACGATTTGATGATACCTCAAAGAAACCATTGACTTGTACACTGAGTCCAGTTCTAACGGGTAGTGGAAGAAAACAGAATGCCTGACCAGTCCTAAGAACTTTGTTCTGTAAAAACCATACATGGCAATATGAGGGATGAACCATGGAGATATAGCAACAAAGAAGACCTTCACAAAAGAATGTCAAAATTTTAATAGACAGTAGAATTGTCCTTCAAAAACAAGGGTCGGCAGTTCTTTCAGACCTTTTCTATTGGATGGATGAATAAAGAACAAATTTACAATTAGAGACATACAAAGGAAGAAAAGATACCACATCCTACGAGAGAAGAGTGAAGGTTCAAAAACAAGAAAAGGATATCTGTAAAGAGTTCAAATCCTTGCAATGGCCTAAACAAATATAGGATACATCTCTAACTTAAAAATACCTTTATTCACGGAGTGGCAAAAGAAATAATTCAAACCCAATAACAGTCATGAAGGCGTGAGTATGTTCTTAAGATTTTAATGCCCCCCCCCCCCCCCCCCCCGACACCAGAGCAATAAAATTTCTTCAAACCCTTATAAACAAGGCCAAAAGAAAATAAAACTCAAACTGTTGTATGCCTAACTTTCAATCAAAAGCTGCAGTCAAATTAATTGCTAGGCTGGATGAACAAAAATGAAAGCAAAATAGGTTACTACTTTCACACCATACTCACATTCATAACTATGATAAAAGATCGGTGCAGAAGCAAAAGTAAAAGACATAAGTATAAGATATTGCAAATTAATTACATTTGGTGAATTATCAGAAATGCATGCTGCAACTGATGCCCACGGCATTAAGTGAATGTCATGTTCTTTTGATGCAGTTGTAGCAAAAGAGCCAATCCTACTGGATGCTGAGGCCATTGTTTGTACCACATAAAATCTCTCTGTTTGTCTCTCTGTTTCTCCTCCACTTACTGTCTCACTTACAAATTCCAATGGGAATGCATCCAGTTCAGTTGGGGTATTCGAACACTTGGACAATCTGAGGAGTGCCTGCCGATGCCAAACCGTATCATCAGTTACAGAACTAACAGAATATGAATGAATTTTCTTTGGCTCAGGTTTGCCAGCATCCCACACATACATTTCAATGCATAGCACACTCTTTAGAAAGAGAAGTGTCAAAATTCCTTCTTCAAAGAGTTGAACAAACATGGAGGAGATGTCTTCTGGTGAATATGCTTGCCTTGAAAGCTTACTTTTGGCTGCTTGATCTACATTCCTCAAAGGAAAACGGAACAAAGTTCCAGCAAAAGGACTCTGCATATCACAACCAAACGCACAAAAGGGGAAAAACTGATCCTTGTAAAAGGAGAGGGCAGATGAACTGGTGAAATCAATGCGCTTCCCAGGATTCGCTGCAGAAACTCTTGGAAGATAAACACCCTGAGGATCAAATAATACCACATATTTTCCACTCACAAACGAAGGAAGATCTGTTAAATGGTAAACTGAGTTGAAGCCAACCCTGGAAAACACAACAGTAATGAATACGGGAAATATTTATGTGAAGAAAAAATAAGACAGTGAGCATCATTAATTACTTAAACCGGTGCCAAAATTAATGAAATTTGGATTCATAAATCCAATTAGGGTTTTAAATAAAGATTCGGAGCCACAATCTAGAACACGGCAAAATGGATTTTAATGTCGCCGCAATTAGACGGCTTGTGAAGCTGCATCAGCCGCATTTAACCATGATTCTCCTAAAAAATCAAGAATCGCAACGCCACCACAATTCCTACTGAAACCACTAATTAAAACTTAACACGTATCTGTGAAACACAATCTAATGACACACTAAAACTTACCCACATCTCTCATTAATTTTATGAATTAAATATTATTTGGACATTCCGACACGCCCTGTTGCTCTCATCGTCAGAACTTTGGCATTGCATTGCAGAGAGTCCAGCTTTCGTTCTCACAGTTTATAATGAAGAAAATAAATAAAACAAACTACGGCAAGCCTTCAGCACAAAAAACAAAAAACCGCAAGCACAATAACAATATAATACAGCACAACACTTTCAACAGCAACTATATATCACTTGTAATTTATGGCCATTAACCATGACAACAAATACGTAGCTTAGCTTAGATTCTCAACAGCCCCTAAATCAACTACAAAACAAGCATAAAAATCAACCTAATGAATGGAATTCACACTCAAAAACAGAAAAACAGTATAATACCCGAAGCGACCGGTTTTAGAAGCTTGTCCGTGCTTACTACTCCCGCCAATTTTCGAGATACTAACGAAATCATCTTCAGAGAAAACAGCATTGTTGTAGGCCAACAGCGCGGGTCCTTGCCACTGCGATAGGGAATCAGAGAGCAGAGAATCGCGGCCGTGGGAGCGGAGGTCGAGACAGAGAGAGACGGTGGTGGCTCCGGCGTCATCGGCGTTCTGAATGAGTTCCTTAAGGACAGTTGTCCCCTCGGGGTAATTGAGTAGAACCTCGCGGATGCGGCGAGTGAGGTCGACTGTCTGGCCGAAGTCTTCGAGGAAGATTGAATCCGGCGGCGGAGTCGCCATGATTCCCGACGATTCGGAGGAGGAGATTGGGGTTTTCAATTGTGTTTGATGATGATGGTTTGGGACTCAATTGGATTTTGCCGGTGCAGTTACATGAGAGACTTGACTGGGTATGATGTTAGACGTGGAGTTTGCGTGTTCAACTCTGTTACAAAACTCAACATGTTTGGAAAAGTATAAAAAAAAGAAAAAATTGAAGTAAATATATATAAATAAATATTAAAATTGTTCATTTACTTGATAGAGAAGGTTGAGGAGGGGGAGTGGCAATTCTTTGGTAAAATTTCATGCATTCTTCCATTCAAAATTATTCAAGCAACCATATAGATGTCCTGATCCAAGATATCAGACGTGGTAATTAGAGATTGATAAGTTTCTATGGACACCCCGAAAGTAGTCGAAGAAGATTGTCATGGAATCTTATATGGAACTTCTCTTAAACTTCAAGCTTACCTTGGTGCATTTTGGGAGATTTTAATGACATTCTTTCAGCATAAGAGAAGAAAGGTAGAGTAGATAGGCTGAATTGGTTAATCAGGGGTTTTAGACAAGTAGTGCAAGACGCGTGTTTGGTGGATATCCCTATGGAGGGATACTCATTCACGTGGTTTAAAAGCCTTTGTACTTATAGAGTTGTTGAAGAAAGACTAGACAGAACAATGGCAAACAGAGATTGGTGTTCTTTATTCCCAAAAGCAAAGATGAAATGCTTAACAGCTTCTTCTTCAGATCATTACCCTATATAGCTTAGCTGTGAAGCTGGAGCAATGCTTCATACTCATCCCAAGGGTTTTAGATTTGAAAATGTTTGTTTAACTGAATTGAGTTTCTAGGATTTTGTTATTGAATAATGGCAAAACCATGAGATGGATGATATCGTTAGTAAATTGAAAATATGTGGTGAAAACATGATGAAGTTGAGCAAAGACAATTGTCACAAGATTATAAAAGAAATTGAGAACATAAGTAGGAAGATTGATAAAGTGTGCCGTCATGTGGGAGTAGGAAACATTAATTTTTTTAGAGCTCTCAAAAGGCGAATGAATTCTCTTCTGGTTAAAGAATACATTGTAGCAGTAAAAATCATGAGTGTAAGCTATTAGTTAACTTAACTCAAAGTAAACAGAGTCGTCATCGCGCTTTTATTTTATTCCAAGTGGAAAAGGAAAAAATAGCGGATAAATCCTAATGAATCTAAAAGTAAAAAGATAAATAAACAAACAGAGAATCGGGTAAGGGGATAGGTTACAAAATGGGAAGGTTTTACGCACCCAATATGTATGTGGTACTCCACGGGAACCCTTTGAAAAATTTATTGCTTTTGGTTTGAAAATGGTTTGTAAGAAGAGAGTGGAGGGATGAAAAAAGAATTAATTTTTAATATTTTTGTGTTTAGAGAGGTTTACCACCTCATGCCTACGTACCCATAAAGTGCAATGCAATATCAAAATCCTGTAGTTCGTGGTACAAATAGTAAAAAAATTAGTGTGTTTGATTGATTTTAAAATGTAGAGATAAGTCGTCATTCTTTAGTAAATAATTCCGCTAGAAAGAATGAATCATATCTAAACATGTAAAGAAAAGGTTAAAAGGAAAAGTGCACAAAGGCACAAAAATATTTGATGAGTTTTGTATTTTTACGGTCTTTTGAAAAATATTTTAATATACTTATATGGTTTAACATTTATTAAGAAAATAAAAGAAAAGGTAAAAATCACTTAACCTAAGTCAAGATTTGATTATGAAAGCGGTTTTAAGTTTGAAAACAAAGAAGTTTTTGAAAAGAGGGAGAAATTTTGAAAATTTAAGAAGGGGAGAAGATGAAGAGACTATCCTAAAAGGAAAATAAAAAAGGTAAAGTAGGAAAGATCTAACCAAACTGGATGATGCTTCACATTTATGATCATAAGAGTATCATCCTTATAAGCTAGCAAATGGCCAAATAAATACAAACTACCAACTCCGTGAAGATCAAAGCAAACAAAATGTGTCCTAGAATCTAAGTCCAAAACTCCAATTCCAATGCAAAGGATAGTAACCAATAGTCCAAGATCAAGATCACAAGTTTTTAGAGGTTTAATCCTTTATTAATATTTTTGTGTCCAAATGGACAAAAGGAAAATCAACACAATAATAATAACAAGAGTATAAACATGATAATGGATGATAAAGCAATATAAAGCATAATAAAAATAAAGGAGATAAAGGTGCGAGAAGGAAATTAAAATGTTAGCATAGTAATAGTAATTATAATATACATAATATTGGTATGGTGAACTTAATCATCCACAACCAAAAGAGTAACCAAGGTACTTAGTACCGAAAATAAAAAAGGCAACCGATTCCGCTTAGTATCTTACACTACAGTGATTAATCAAGGTGATTAGATCCAAATGCAATGAAATTTGAAAGAAGATTGGGAGTCTCAAATCAATTACGCATCAAACTTCATAAGTCTTGGATCTTAACGCAAAAAAATCAATCACTTTGGGATTATGCGACCAACACGAGGTCCGGACCACGAATGTGCAAGTATCCAATTGGATTTTTATTTTGAATTATGGACACATTTAGGCCTATGTTAAGCAATCACTGAGTAATTTACGAAGTAATTACCCTACAAATAAGATCGGCCAACACCAATTAAGGTGAACGATGTATGTGCTAATGCATGCGAGATAAATGATATGTAAATCGTCATCCGAAAGCAATACCGCATGAAACTAAAGATGAATACCAAATTGAGTTTCATTTATGGTATTCTTTCATCTTTAAGTTCAATCACTCATCTTTGTGGATTCAAGTATGAAAATATCTCACTAATGCAAAGTACCTAATAGAATTAAATAGTTCACTTAAAGGTAGATTTAGACTAATAAATATTAACCACTCTAAGCTATGTAACACCCAAGTCACCCCACTTTCATGGTCCAGTATGATCCATATTTCATGATCACACTCATCGACCCTTATTTCATTGTCCATCATGATCCCTATTTCATGATAACACCCTTGTACGATCTTTATTTCACGATCGCACCAACATCACAACAACTAACATACCCCACCTTGGTATGTTAACCAAATATGAAACATGTCATGCAACACCAATGACATACATGCATACATGCAATAATTTCATTATACAAAATCAACAATAATAACTCATACACGACTACTCATCACTACACCAATCAACATACAACAATTCATTATCATCGCAATTATCGTCGACATCATGCATTTCTAGCATATATCCGCATAAATCAACTTCAACCACCACAACCGAACAATAACATATACCATAACATATCACATATACATATATCAACAACAACGATACGTAACTCATCACAACAACAACGACTCATAACAACAACAACAATAAACATCCTAATTATGCTCATTATTCGAGTTATACTAATTTTCCCTATAATTTAAGTGTATAACTCCTCCTTCACTACATCCAACTACATCACAATGATTCATATGCATTACTAACTCATTTAGGTAATTTTAAGGAATTTTTCGGAATTAAAAATCAACTTTTTACGCTCCAGATCTCGCTCAGCGAGGGTCCTTGCTCGCTAAGCGAGCAACTCACTGACTCTTGCCTTTCCCACAACCTAACTTGCTCGTTAAGCAAGTTCTACGATTTCGTTGTTCTCCTCTCTGCGTTCTGCACTTAAACCTGCACGGATTTTCATCCCCAAAACACCAATTCACAATCAAAATTCATAGTAATACTCATGTTATCACCTAATTCATGACATTATAAATCAACAACAACAACAAATTAACAACAACTTAACCAAAAACCTACTCAACCACCAAAACCCCAATATCTCATCTTCAACCTACCCAATTCCCATTATAAAACCCTTAGAGATGGAATAATCTCACCCTTACCTTGGTTTTTAACGAGAATTTCTCTTCCTCGCGGATTCTTCTTCACGATCAAGCCTTTTCCTCTTCTTATCCTCTTCACAACTTTCACGATCGTTCTTCCCCTTTTTCTCAGACTATGATCCTTTTCCTCTTTTTACAACTTAATCCCTTAGACCAACTTAGGGACTTCCACTATTACCCTTACTACATTCGTCAAATGACCATATTGCCCTCTACCTCATATTTTATTTCATTTATTTATTTTTCTTAATAATATAATTATTCACTATAATATAATTCTCAATTTAGAATTATATTCGATAATCTATTATTCTACACACATCAACACACAATATACCGAATAAAATAATTAAATAAAAATCGGGGCGTTACAACTCTCCCCCACTTAAAAGGTTTTCGTCCTCAAAAACTTACCTCAAGCAAAGAGATTCAGATACGACTCTCGCATCCATCTCTCCAATTCCCAAGTCATATGCCCACCGGAAGCTCCTCCACAAACAACTCTTACAAGGACAATCTCATTGCCTTTCAACTGTTTTACCTCCCGACCATCAATTCGTTCTGGTAATGCTTCAATTGTAAGATTATCTCTTACCTCAACTTCATCCATCGGTATCATATGAGACGGATCTGGAACATACTTCTAAAGCTGCGAAACACGAAACACATCATGCAAATTGGACAATCTCGGTGGCAACGCCACCCTATAAGCAACAGGTCCAACTCTCGCTGATATTTGATACAGTCCAATAAAGTTAGGAGTAAGATTCCTTGACTTCAAAGCTCGTCCAATACCGGTCACCGGAGTAACCCTCAAAAACACATGATCTCCTTCTTGAAACTCAAGATCCTTCCTTCTCTTGTCATGATAACTCTTCTGCCTACTCTGTGAAGTCCTCACCTTATCTCGAATCAACTTCACCATCTCAGTAGTTTGTTGTACAATCTCAGGTCCAAGTACCACACTCTCACCTGACTCATGCCAACACAAAGGTGTCTGACATCTTCGACCATACAAAGCTTAGAACGGTGCCATTCCGGTACTGGAATGATAACTATTATTATAAGTAAACTCAATCAACGAAAAGTGACTATCCCAAGCACCTATTTGTTCGAGCACACAAGCCCTCAACAAATCTTCTAAAGATTGTATCGTCCTCTCCGTTTGTCCATCAGTCTGAGGACGATAAGTTGAGCTCAACTTCAACTTAGAATCCAAAGCCTCTTGCAAACTCTCCCAAAACCTCGAAGTAAACCGCAGATCTCTATCCGACACAATATTCAATGGTATTCCATGCAACTTCACAATCACACCAACATATATCTCTGCCAATCTCTGCAAAGAATAAGTAATACCAATCGGTATAAAATGCACCGACTTAGTCAACCTATCAAGGATCACCCAAATGGTATCATGCCCTCTTGGAGTAGTAGGTAACCCCATAACAAAATCCATCGATATACTATCCCATTTCCATTCGGGAATATCCAACGGTTGCATCAAACCAGCGGGCTTCTGATGTTCCACTTTGACTTCTGACAAGTCAAGCACGCATATACAAACTGAGCCACATCACGCTTCATATCAGGCCACCAAAATATCTTCTTCAAATCCATATACATTTATGATGCTCCTGGATGAATACACAAACCACTTTTATGCCATTCTTCCAGAATCGTTCTCTTTAATTCCAAATCATCAGGAATACAAATATGATCCTAAAATCTAAGTACTCCCAGCTCATCAACCCGAAACTCATTATTTCCAACTCGTTCATCATTAACCATCAATAATTTCATATCTGATTTCTGACTTTCCTGAACACGATCAAGAAAATCATTGTTAACATTTAGCATTCCCAACATCACATTATGAGGTGTCTGTTCACAAATCAAACTCATATCCCTGAATTGTTCAATCAACTCCAACTCTCTAGCCATCATAGCAGACATATGCAATGTCTTCCGACTCAAGGAATCAGCTACAACATTAGCCTTACCTGGATAATAATACAAATTAAATTCGTAATCCTTCAGAAATTCTTACCAATGTCTCTGTCTCGTATTCAACTATTTCTGATCGAAGAGGTATTTCAAACTTTCATGATCACTATAAACTTTAAACCTCGAACCATACAAATAATGTCTCCAAATCTTCAAGACAAAAACCATAATAGCTAACTCCAAATCGTGAGTAGGATAATTTCTCTCATGAATTCTCAATTGACGCGAAGCATACGCCACAACCTGACCATCTTGCATCAATACTCCACCTAGACCCATCAGAGAAGCATCACAATACACCACAAACGGTTTATCTGCTTTCGGTAAAATCAAAACTGGTGCAGTAGTCAACGTCTTCTTCAGTTCAATATAACTCTTTTCACACTAAGAATCCCACACAAAAAAAATATTCTTACAAGTCAACTGGGTCAACGGAAGTGCCAACTTCAAAAACCCTTCAACAAACCTTCGATAATAACCGGCCAATCCTAAGAACCTTTTAATCTTTGTCACCAACTTCAGAGTCCCCCATTGTAGCATTGCATATACTTTGGACAGATCCACAACAATCCCTCTTTCCGAAATTACATGACCAAGGAAATTCACCTCTGTCAACCAAAATTCACACTTCGACAGTTTCGCATACAACTTTTTCTCTTTCAACACTTGCAACACAATTCTCAAATGTCCAGCATGCTCTTCTTCTGACTTAGAATAAATCAAAATGTCATCTATAAAAACAACAACGAATTGATCCAAATACTCATGGAAAATTTCATTCATGTATTCCATGAATACACCAGGTGCATTAGTAACTCCAAATGGCATCATTACATATTCATAATGTCCATATCGAGTCCTAAAATCAATCTTCTGAATATCTTCATATTTCACTCTTATCTGATGATAACCCGGTCGCAAATCGATCTAACTAAACACCCAAGCACCAACCAACAGATCCATCAGATCATCTATCCTTGGAAGCGGATACTAATTCTTAATTGTCACCTTATTTAGTTGCCTGTAATCAATACACAACCTCATAATACCTTCCTTCTTCTTTACCAACAATATTGGTGCTCCCCACGGCGATACACTCGGTCTTACAAATTTCTTTTCTAATTTTTCCTCTAACTGTTTCTTCAACTCAGATAACTTGGAAGCCGACATATGATATGCTGCCATCGAAATAGGTCTCGTTCCTGGCACAAGATCAATACTAAACTCCACCTCTCTCTCTGGCGGCACATCCATAACATCATCTGGAAACACTTCCGGGAAATCTCTCACCACTTGCAATTCACTAATTGCCATATCATTATCCACCGACAATGATGCAAACAACGCCGAAACTTGCACTTCTTCATTCATAAGCTCTTTCAACTCTCGAGCAGACAAATAACCAACTTCTTCTTCCTCTTCACTAGGAGTAAGAAACTAAACCGACTTACTGAAGCAATTAATATGAACATGGTTGTACTCCAACCAATTTATACCTAGAATTACATTCATACCCCTCAACGACAAACAAATTAGATCCACACCAAAGTGTAACACCCTAATTTTTGCCCTAAGTTTTCTTCGCATTTCATCTGCATCTTGCATACAAACAAGATCGCACTGGTTGCTAGGTTCTTCTCGGGTGTAGCTTTATGTCTGACAGGGGATCATCATTGCCTTTAATTGCTTTATTTGTTTGTGTTTACTAAACATTAATTAAAATCAAAAAATATTTTGTTTTCATTCCCTAACATTTTCAGGAAGAGGAACAATTGAAAATGCCAAAAATAGCAGTCCTGCAGCTCGAGTAAAATTTCACAAACAAAAGTCGAAGTTGATCCGCAAGTAATTCAAATTTATCTGATCAAGGATTTCCCAAGTTAATTGATTCATTCAAGGAATTTCAAGGTTCGTGTGTTTATTTCCATGCCTTCTTTGACATACAAAAGAATCGGGCCACAACAACCAATCAATCACTTTTGAATAAAATATTCAAATTTTAGCTTAGTTAACCGGTTAACCATTTCCAGTGCATTTTGGTTAACCGGTTAACCAGTGCGAAATTTGAATATTTTATTCAAATTCAGCACCCTTGGATCATTGATCTCATTTGAAATATTTTAGATCTATTTCCCTCTGAATTCTCTACATCACTTTGATCATTTCCTACCATAAACCCTCACTAATCACCATTCTTTTCCATTTCCCACCAAATTTTCAATTACCAAACCTAATTTTAATTACCAAAGCAAGCTTCATTCCACCAAATTCCCATACCTAAAGTCTTTAAATAGCACTCTAATTTCATTCATTCAACAAGCTTTTGAGAGCCAACAAATCTCTTACAAAATACTCCCCAAAACCAAATTTCACTAAAGCTTTTATTACCTTCTTTTGAAGTTATCAAGAATTCACATTGAATTCTTGATCAACTTGAGCTAAACCTTCATCCTATTCTTTTCTTGTTCATCAATTTCAGTATATCTAGCTTGATTTGGTCCAATTTGAAGAAGTGCTTCTGGTAATTCACTCTTTCCATAAACTCATCTTCATCATCAACATTCAAGATGTAGATCTTTAGTGCCTTTGATTCTAGATCCTTTGGATCTTAGATTATTGTTTGATTGCAGAGATTTCATTGTATTTTGGTTTTAAAATTCGTGCAAATTCAGATCATGATCATCAAGTGTTTGAAAAAAGGTTTTGAAAATGGATCATGTTGAATTTCAGCATTTTTTCTACTACTGGTTCAGTGTTAACCGGTTAACCATTTTCAGTGTATTTTGGTTAATCGGTTAACCAATTTTGTGTGGCGTAGGATCTGAAACTGGTTGCGTTAACCGGTTAACCATTTCCAATGCATTTTGGTTAACCGGTTAACACAAGTCAGAGGTTGTTTTTGGCTTATTTTTAAGCTCCTTTTTGGTTCCTTTTTCTTCTTCTTCTTCCTCCTTTTTATTTTTACCTTAGGAAGCACTTTTGGGAGTGATTTATCTTTAATTTCAATGAACTTTGGGTGTATATTAGAGTAGTTAATGTTCATTAATTCAAAACTACCTCTAAGTGAATTATTTAATCCATTTAAGGTATTTTGCATTAGTGATACATTTTCATGCATGAATCCACCAAGATGAGTGATTGAACTTAAGGATGGAAAAATACCATAAGTGTGACTCAATTTGGTATTCATCTTTAGTTTTGTATGGTATTGCATCCGGATATCGATTTACATATCGTTTATCTCGCATGCATTAACACTAACATTGTTCACCTTAATTGGTGGTGGGCGACCTCATTTGTAGGGTAATTACTTCGTAAATTACTCGGTGGTTGCTTAACATAGACCTAAATGTGTCCCGAATTCGGAATAAAAGTCCAATTGGATACTTGCACTTTCATGGACCGGACCTCTTGTTGGTCGCGTAATCCCAAAGAGTTTGATCATTTTGCATTAAGAACCAAGACTTGTGAATGTTTGATGTGTAGGTGTTTTGGGTCTCCCAATCGCCTTTCAAATTTTATTGAATTTGGTTCGATTTGGCTTGATTAATCGCTATAGTGTAAGATACTAAGCGGATCTGGTTGCCTTTTGTTACTCCTTTGGTTGTGGATGATTAAGTTCACCATGCCACTATTATGTAAATATTATTATACTATTACTACCATTAATATTTTAGATTATTGCACTTTAATTGCTTTTTCTACTAACATTTAATTTCTTGCACCTTTATTGCTTTTATTTTATTATGCTTTATTCATCCATTATCATGTTTATATTTCTTGCTCTTATTTTTGTTGTGTTGATTTTCCTTTTGTCCATTTGGACACAAAAAATATTAATAATGGATTAAATCTCTAAAAAACTTGTGATCTTAATCATTGGACTATTGGTTACTATCCTTGGCATTGGAATGGAGTTTTGGACTTAGATTTTAGGATATATCTCATTTGCTTTGATCTTCATGAAGTTGGTACTTGCCTTTATTTGGCCATTTGCTAGCTTATAAGGATGAAACTCTTATGTTCATAATTGGAAGTATCATCAAGTTTGGTTAGATCTTTCTTCCTTTATTTCCTTATTTTCTTTTCTAGGATAGTTTCTTCATCTCCACCCCTTCTTTAATTTTCAAAATCTTCCCTCTTTTTCAAAGGATTCTTGTTTTCCAAAATCATCACTTCTTTAATGAATAAAACCTTGACTTTTGTCAAGTGGATTTTACTTTATCTTTTCTCTTAAAATATCAATGACTTTAATCATTTTAACTTTAATTCAAAAAATAAAAAGAACCAAACTCATTCAAGTTGTTTTGTGCCTTTGTGCCATTTTATTTGTTTTCTTTAAAAGGTGTCGATTATGAGTCATTATTCTTTAGTCGGGTGCAAGTCTCTCAATCTCCATGGTTGTAGTTCGATGTAATTGAGTCTCTTGTCATTCGTGGGGGTTTAGTGGCATACTCGTTGATTTTATCCGAGTTGGCGCCCTCCCCATAATGATGTATGAGTCCATGCCTTCATTCTCATGGTAGATTTGTTTGGCTATTCACTTGAAGATGACGAACCTTTTCACTTAATAAAATCAATTACAACCAACCCTTTTCACTATTTGTACCACGAACTACGGGGTTTTGATCTTGCATTGCACTTTGTGGGTACGTAGGCATGAGGTGGTAAACTTTTCCAAACACAAAAATATTAAAATTAATTCTTTTCTCATCCCTCCACTCTCATTTGCAAACATTTTTCAAACCAAAAGCAGTAAATATTTCAAAGGGCTCCTATGGAGTACCACGAACATTTTGGGTGCGTAAAACCTTCCCATTGTGTAACCTATCCCCTTACCCGGTTTCTTTGCTTGTTTCTTTTAGCTTTTTTCTTTTAGATTCATTAGTATTTATTTGCTCTTTTTTCCTTTTCCTCTTGGAATAAAATAAAAATGTGGTGGTGACTCTGTTTACTTTGAGTTAAGTTAATTAATAGCTTACACTCATGTTTTTACTGCTACAGAAAAGTGGTGACTCTACTGGGGAGTAATCTCTTAGTGGATTCGGCCTACTTTGATTTATTTACTGCTTTGGTTTGATTTTTTTGTTATTTGTTTGTTCTATTTTGGTTTTTGTGATCCTCTGTGAGTGAGATAAATTCTAACCCAGATTTGAGTTGAACTTATGATAGGATGGCGATATTCGAAGTGATACGCGATGGAGTAGTCCAAAGCTATATTAATTCGATAATCTCCACTTGGTTAGGTTCTCTTGGATTATTAATGCCATAATGAGTAATCGTAATATGGCTGTTAACTCCGAGCACCTCTGTTAGCACCCTTTTGGTTTTCTGCAGGTACAATGAAGACAAAACCTTAGTACTTACCTGTGTGGGAGGTGTTCTGCTACCTTGAATTCATGCTCGTGACTCGGAACCTAAACCCGTGTGCTTTGTGTGATCTTGTGTGTGGTTGTTGCATACATGCACTCATGCATTCATGAGCATTGTTCTTGAGATTTCAAGGGACTCATAGATACTTTTGCAAAATTTCAGATGTCTATGGTTATGAATGTTGAAAGGAGGAATATAAGGAAGTACAGTTTCAAGAGCCCTAATCTAGTAGAGGTGAGAAAGCTAGGATCTTTAGTGGTTGACACCTAGGAGTTCCAGAAATGTTATGGAAAGCTTTTGTTTATCTTGGATACTGATGTACCAGAGGGGATTTTCCCTACCTTGGCTCAGTTTTATGATCTTTTGCATCATTGTTTCACCTTTCCTGATTATCAGCTTGTGCCGACCTTGGAGGAGTACTCTCATTGGATGGGTTTACCTATTTTGGACAAGGGATTTCTTTTTAGTGGTTTAGAGAATGAGCTTACAACCAAAGTCATCGCCAACGCCCTTTTTCTCAAAGAGTCTGATCTTAGTGGAAAGTTTCTTCCAAAAGGGAGTATTTGCAGTATTAATGCCAAGTTCTTAATAGGGAAAGCTTCTACTTCTCTTACTTTGGGTTATAAGGATGCATTTGAGGCTATTCTTGATTTGCTCATTTATGGGATTATTTTGTTTCCTAACTTAGATGGTATTATGGACGAGAGTGCCATTCAGATTTTCTTGAAGAGAAATTTGGTACCTACTTTGCTTGGAGACATATATCATTCCTTTTATCATATGACCTCCAAAGGTGATAGAGAAATTGTATGTTGTGCGCCTCTTCTCTATAGGTGGTTTATTTCTCACCTACCAAAGTCTGATGTCTTCAAGGATAATAGGGAGAAGCGAAGATGGTCTCAAAGGATTATGTCTCTTTCTCATAAGGATATGACTTGGTATTGTTCCTATTATGATACTGGAGTGCTTGATGGTTGTGGAGAGTTTCCTAATGTAACTCTTCTTGGTACACGTGGAGGAATTAGTTACAACCCTATTCTTGCTAGGCGACGGTTGGGATATTGCTTGAAGGATATACCAAGTAATCTTTCATTATCCAATTTCTTCTTTCTTAATGGTGCAGATCATGTAGAAATGAAGAAAAGGATTGTTCATTCATGGCATACGGTTCATCAGAAAGAGAAGGGTCAATTAGGAAGACAACACCTTGCTCCCTTCGAGTGTTACATCCAGTGGGTTCGATCTAGGGCTTCCAAGCTCAAGATGCCTTATCCACCTGAGGAGCCTTTGTTTCCTATACTACGATTGTCCGTTTTTCTTCCTCCCGTTATGAGAAGGTTACTCTTCAAGAAGAATTGGACAACATGAAGAAAGAGAAAGAAGAATGGCTACTTGAGAAGACGACAATGCAAGAGCAATTGAAGGAGAAAGATGATCTCATTGAGTTACTTGAGCGGTGATCACACTAAAATTCACCGTATTTCTGACTCCGATTTCGCATGCATTCTTAGCTTTTATTGTTATTTTGTTATGTTATTACTTTGTTTTTCTTTGTTTTCAGTTTTTTTATGTAATCGGGGCCTAAATCGAGAAAAGGAGCGAAAAAGGAGTGGAAACAAACGAAAACCTAGAAATTCAGCGTTTTACACTTGCGGCATCCACCGTGGCGGGCGCCATGGGGTCTGCCATGACGTGGCCACGTCTTAAGACCACTCCACAACTGCCAAGACCCACGATCCCCACTCTTCCATTCCCTATCAGTCTCATGGCGGGCGCCATGACCTTGTGGCGGGCGCCACAAGGCAAAAACAGTTCCCTCCACTTTTTAGTGGAGGGGGCATCCTGGTCTTTTCCTGCATTTAGTTTTCCTATAAATAGGACTTTAGATTTTTCGTTTTTCTTCATCGAAACTTAGATTTATCTAGGCATATATCAGTTTTAAAGCAGTGTTATTCCACATCGGGGTGTTTCTGCAATCGAGTGATCGAGTCTGTATCTGTCTGTGTGATCGAGTTTTGGAGCACTCTGGGAGGAAGTTAATCCTGCCGCCATTTTAATTCCAGTTCGTATTTTACTTTTCCGCATTGTTTTACTTTCATTTATTATCCGCACTCTCACTTTATTTTATTTATTTCCTGCACTCGCTTTACTTTTGTTTATTTCCCGCACTCGCTTTACTTTCATTTATTTTCCCGCACTCGCTTTAAATTACTTTATTTCTCGCACTCGCACTACTTTTATTTATTTTCCGCACTCGCACTACTTTTATTTACTTTCCGCACTCGCACTAAATTACTTTTATGAAAAATTATAAAAAGAACTCTTACTTTACTATGTCTAACTAAATCCATAAAGGTTAGAATGTAAGGATCGTAATTAAACCAGTAATCCGTATAATTGTTTGTGGAAACACTTAAGGGCTATTTTATCTTTCAATTCAAGTAATTGTTTTTAACTATTTCAAAAACATCCAAAAGCGCTTTGTCTAGTTTATTAGGATTTTTTAGATTAAAAAGAAAAGAGATTTTAAAACTATTTTCGGACGCGTTATGAAGTTTAGAGTCTGGTTCGTAAGAACCTCTTTTTGCTAAGAAACCCAGGTTAAAATACTTTTCAACTTAGTTAAGATACTATATTTCTTAAAAATAGGTTTACTACTCTAACGCGATACGCACCTTTTTATCCGTGACAATAGGAGGGGTTGATTAGAGAGTACAACTCGGTTCTGAATACGCGAAAGCGACAGTTCCTGTTAAATTAGTTCTTTTCAAAGAAGAAAACATTGCCCATAAGTAGTTCCATTAACAAGTAATGGATTATCTATTGATTACGTGAATTACATTCAAGCCTGTCTTTTATTTATTGTTTAAAATTATTATTTTATTTACCCTTGCACCCTTCTTAAAACCCTTATATTTAGTTGCCTTAGATACACACCATAACAACAGGTACGATAGATTGACACTTGGTCTCTGTGGATTCGACAATCTTTTATATTACTCTGACGTGTTTGTACACTTGCGAAAAACACGCATCAAGTTTTTGGCGCCGTTGCCGGGGACCAATTTCGTCAAATTTCTTACCCTGTAGTTATACCGTCTAGACTAAGGTTGTTACCCACCGGTCAATGCGAAAGACTCGCAGTGCCGAAAGTTTAGTAGACCCTCTAGCTGAACCTGAACGTTACGCTCGCGCACGTTTGTTTTACCATAGGAATAGGAAAGCTATGGCCGAAGATCAAAACCGAATACCTCTTAAGGACTTCGCCCAACCATCAAACGAGGAACCTAGTTCTAGTATAGTAAACCCCGCTATCCCAGCCAATAATTTTGAACTTAAACCATCCCTGCTGCAATTAGTGAAACAGAGACAATTCGCAGGTCTCGCTACTGATAACCCGAACCAACATTTAAAAAACTTTCTTCAGTTAGCAGACACCTTTAAAACCAATGGAGCTTCTCCTGAGGCGATACACTTAAGATTATTTCCCTTTTCCCTCAGAGATAAAGCTCTATCATGGTTAGATTCCCTTCCACCCAATTCAATAACAACTTGGGATGACCTTAGGAAAGTTTTCCTTGCTAGATATTTCCCCCCAAGTAAGACTGCTCTTCTTCGAAACCTAATAACCAGATTTACCCAATACCAAGGAGAGTCGTTGTTCGAAGCCTGGGAGAGATATAAAGAGCTATTAAGAGCATGCCCACATCATGGCTTAGAGAATTGGCTAATCATTCAAACCTTCTATAATGGACTTCATTATAACACGAAGATGACCATCGACGTTGCCGTTGGTAGCGCACTGATGAACAAACCTTACCCTGAAGCTAGTGCCCTTATCGAGGATATGGCCCAAAACCATCAATCATGGGGAGTAGAACGAGCGACAGTGGAAAAGAAGGAAGCCCAAGGAGGAATACATGAGCTAAGCTCTATAGACATGATGCAAGCTAAAATGGACGCGTTGGCCCTTAGAGTCGAACATATGTGTGCAACTCCGAATACTGTAGTCGCAGTTTCACCGAATTGTGCGATATGTGGAACGCAAGGACACCAATCCGCCGAATGCAATCTGTTAAATGAGACCAACACTGAGCAAGTGAACTACACCCAAGGAAACCCATTTTCAAACACATATAACCCTGGATGGAGGAATCACCCAAACTTCTCCTACAAAAATAATAACCCTATTCAAAATACCGCACCTCCGAGACAACAAGGTTACCAAGCCCCAAGAACAAATCAACCTATGTAACCTGTGCCACCAAAACCGAGCCTTGAGAAAATTATGGAAAATTTTATCACCGCTCAAACACAACAAAACAAAGAGTTCATGAACCAAAACGTCCATGTTAACGAACTAATTACCCAGTTAGGAACCAAGGTTGATCAAATTATTACTCATAATAAGATGCTTGAAAACCAGATCTCTCAGGTAGCTTTAAACCAAGCCCCACAGACTACACCTGGAGGACAGTTCCCTGGACAACCTCAACAAAACCCGAAAGGGCAAGCTAATGCCATTACTCTACGAAGTGGAACCGCTTATAAGGAACCTTTAAACCCTAGATTTAGTGAGCCCGAAACTTCTGAGAGGAATGAGGAGAAGGAACCAGAGGAGTCTGAAACCCCGGAAAGTCAAGAAAAAGGAGAAGAACCTAAAAATAAAACCTATGTACCACCATCGCCATACAAACCACCAATACCTTACCCTCAAAGATTAAAGAAAACCCAAATTGATAATCAATATCAAAAATTCGTTAAGGTTATAGAAAAACTTCACGTAGAAATCCCCTTTACAAAAGCCATCACCCAAATACCTTCTTACGCTAAGTTTCTCAAAGACATACTCACGAATAAACGTAGACTTGAAGATCCGAAACCCGTGGAATGTAATTCTATTTCCGAAAATAGGTTAGCAAGGAAAGATAAAGATCCCGGAATTTTTTCCATTCCTTGTGTTTTGGGGAATCAGGTCATCGAAAAAGCTTTTCTAGACTTAGGAGCTAGTGTGAGCTTAATGCCTTTAGCAGTTTGTGAGAGATTAAACTTAGGAGAATTACAACCTACTAAGATGTCACTTCAATTAGCCGATAGATCCGTTAAATACCCTATATGCATACTTGAAGACGTCCCTGTTAGGATAGGTCAGCTGTTTATACCTACTGATTTTGTTGTCATGGACATTAAAGAAGATGATGACATACCAATCCTCCTAGGTAGACCATTCTTATCGACTGCTGGAGCCGTAATAGATGTTAAAAAAGGGAAACTAACTTTTGAGGTAGGTGACGAGAAGATAGAATTTATACTTTCAAAATTTCTTATGGCACCTGTGATAGGAGATGCTTGTTATGCCTTAGATATCATTGATGAATGCATTAGGGAATTAGAACAAGAAGAAGAAACTGAATCTATAAAATTGCCATCAACCCTTATTTTGGAAGATGACAATTATAAAAGACCCTACATTGATGATAACCTTCACGAATGTTTATCTCTTACCCCAGATCCTATGCCTTGCCCTATGAAACCAACCGTAAAACTTAAGGAACTGCCTAAAAACCTGAGATATGAATTTCTTGATGAAGAAATGAACCGTCCAGTTAGAGTCAGTGCTACCTTAAACCAAGAAGAAACAAACCAATTATTAGATGTTTTAAGAAGGTACCCCTCATCCTTAGGATATAAGATCTCTGATCTAAAAGGAATAAGCCCATCCGTATGCATGCATCGGATTTTGCTTGAAGAAGATTCAAAACCCTCCAGAGAACACCAACGAAGAATAAATCCTATAATGAGTACTGTAGTTAAGACTGAAGTTCTTAAGTTACTAGAGGCAGGTATAATATATCAGATCTCGGACAGTAAATGGGTGAGTCATGTGCATGTAGTACCTAAAAAGGGAGGCATCACAGTCGTGCAAAACGAGAAAGGCGAACCTGTAGCAAAAAGAACCGATGGAGGTTGGCGTATGTGCATAGATTATAGAAAATTAAATAAAGCAACTAGGAAGGACCATTTCCCATTACCATTCATAGACCAAATGTTGGAGCGCCTAGCCAGACACTCTTACTTTTGTTACCTAGATGGATATTCAGGATTCTTCCAAATACCTATTCACCCCGAAGATCAAGAAAAAACTACATTTACATGCCCAGTTGGAACTTTTGCCTATAGAAGAATGCCTTTTGGACTCTGTAATGCTCCTGCCACTTTCCAACGCTGCATGATGTCTATCTTTGCAGACTACTTATATGGAATCATGGAAGTATTTATGGACGATTTCTCAGTTTGTGGATCAGATTTCAAAAATTGTCTTATCAACCTTGAGAAAATTCTGGAAAGATGTGTGGAAGTAAACCTTGTGCTAAATTGGGAAAATGTCATTTCATGGTCACCGAAGGGATTGTTTTAGGACATATAGTTTCCGAAAAAGGTATAGAGATATATAAAGCTAAAATAGAAGTCATAGAGAATCTAAAACCGCCAAAGACTATCAGGGAGATAAGAAGTTTTCTTGGACATGCCGGATTTTACCGACGTTTTATCAAGGATTTCTCCAAAATAACGAAGCCCTTAACTGGTCTTTTAATGAAAGATGCTGAATTCATCTTCGATGAAAAATGTACTGAAGCATTTAATCTTCTGAAGCAAGCTCTGATCTCAGCACCTATAATGAAACCCCCTGATTGGTCAGAACCGTTTGAGATAATGTGTGACGCCAGTGATTATGCTGTTGGAGCCGTTCTAGGTCAGAGAAAAGATAAGAAGTTACACGTAATTTATTATGCCAGTAGAACCCTAGACGCTGCTCATCTCAACTACGCAACAACCGAAAAAGAGCTCCTAGTTGTAGTTTTCGCCATAGAAAAATTTATATCTTATCTAGTAGGAGCCAAAATTATAGTTTACACCGACCATGCTGCCATTCGTTACTTACTAAGTAAAAAGGATGCCAAACCTAGGTTACTTCGATGGATTCTATTACTGCAAGAGTTTGATTTGGATATCCGTGATAAGAAACGCACTGATAATGTAGTAGCTGATCACCTATCTAGGCTAGAATACCTGAAACCTGACTCAGTACCCATAAATGAGGATTTTGCCTATGATAGACTGATAGCCCAACTAGAAACTATTGAAGATGATAACCCAGACCTGCATGAGCATTCTCATAAATCCTTAGCTATAAGTAATATACCTTGGTATGCAGACTTTGTTAATTACCTAGCCGCTGACATCATACCCCATGATCTAAACTACCACCGGAAGAAGAAGTTCTACAGTGATGTGAGAAACTTCTATTGGGACGAACCATTTCTTTTCAAGAGAGGTAAAGATGGCATTTTCCGCCGTTGTGTTCCAGAAGAAGAGGTAAATAATATAATTGAGCATTGTCACTCTGCACCCTATGGTGGACATGCGAGCACATCCAAGACCTACGCCAAGATTCTTCAAGCTGGCCTATTCTT
This sequence comes from Lathyrus aphaca, assembly GCA_963966055.1. Classification (NCBI taxonomy): domain Eukaryota; kingdom Viridiplantae; phylum Streptophyta; class Magnoliopsida; order Fabales; family Fabaceae; genus Lathyrus; species Lathyrus aphaca. The sequence goes on from OZ014520.1 coordinate 508,586,895, forward strand.
GCCTACTATGTGGCGTGATGTCCATGCTTTCATTGTCAAGTGTGATAGATGCCAACGCACAGGAAATATTTCAAGACGTAATGAAATGCCGCTGAGAAATATCCAAGAAGTGGAACTCTTCGACGTATGGGGTATAGACTTTATGGGACCGTTCCCACCATCTTTTGGAATTCAGTACATCTTAGTAGCTGTTGACTACGTGTCCAAATGGATTGAAGCTATCGCCGCACCCACAAACGACACCAGAGTAGTCATCAAATTATTCAAAAACTATATATTTCCCAGGTTTGGAACCCCCCGTTTAGTCATAAGTGATGGAGGATCACACTTCATATCGAGAATATTTGATAAACTTTTAAGCAAGTATGGAGTTAAGCATAAAGTAGCAACGCCATACCACCCACAGACCAATGGACAAGTGGAAGTATCTAATAGGGAGATCAAACAAATTCTTGAGAAGACTGTCTCTATATCTAGAAAAGATTGGTCGCAGAAACTTCAAGAGGCATTATGGGCCTATAGAACCGCTTTCAAAACCCCTATAGGAACAACCCCTTATCAACTGGTCTATGGAAAATCATGTCACTTACCTTTTGAATTGGAGCATAAGGCCTATTGGGCCATCAAAACTTTGAATTTGGATTACCTAACAGCTGGTGAAAAACGTATCCTTGACATCCACAAATTAGAAGAGCTTAGACAATCTGCCTACGAAAATGCCATCATATACAAAGAAAGAACAAAAGCTTGGCATGACAAAAGAATAATAAGAAGAGACTTCAAAATAGGCGATCCTGTTCTCTTGTTCGATTCTAGGTTACGACTTTTTCCAGGGAAGCTTCGTTCGAGATGGACTGGCCCTTTCGAAGTATCTAAGATCCTAAGATCCGGTGCTATTGAAATCAAGAACCAAACATGTAAACCGTTCATCGTCAATGAACAGAGGTTGAAGCCCTACGAAGGTGGTGACATCCCAATAACATACACCTGCCATACTCTGAGTGATCCACCATATCCTTCAAGTGATGTATAAAATTCGGTCGTCGAGCTAATGACGTTAAACAAGCGCTGCATGGGAGGCAACCCATGATTTTCTTATTTACGTACTTTTTATTTATTTATTTTTACTTTATTTTAATTTTTTTATTTTATTATTATGTCAGGACTAACGATTGAATGTTTTATGTGCTTTCAGGACTTGTTTGCTAACCTTGTGCAGAATGCAAAACCCCGATGACATGCACGTGGCCTTTAGAGACGACGCACAGAGAGAGCGTTACTATGTCCACATGAGACGCCCTATGGCTCCTACCAGGTACCCTGACCATGACTGCATGGATGCCTTGGGGATAGAGCCAAGCGTCAGATTCTTATGCCATCAACTCCAGTGGGACCAGTTTGACGATAGGAACAACACTTACAGGAACTTGACTCTAGAGTTCCTCAGCTCGTTTCATCATGACCCTTGGGATGGACCAGATGGACACGCTATTTTCAGGTTATTCGGGATTGACTACTCCTTCTCTCACAAAGAGTTTGGTGATTTACTAGGTTTTCAGACTACTCCTGATGCTATTCCAGAGACACCGATGGGGTATTTTATGAGCAGAGAAGTGGAAAAGTTTTGGTCTAAAATATCAGGTGGAGGGAGCCAAGATCCTTCCACCCTGTTTTCTCAGGTAATCCACAACCCTGCGTTAAGGTACTTCCAGATGATTCTAGCGCATTATTTCCTAGGTTTGCCAGATACAGAGACTCTGCTAAGTGAAGAGGAGATTTTCCTACTGTTTTGTGCGACTTAGTCTCGCCCTGTTGCTTGTGGCAACTTTCTGTTGAAGGGCCTTGCTAGTGTTGCCAGATTATCTGTATGCATCATACATGTCGGTGGGATTGTTACACAGATAGCTACTGCATTGGGTTTGTCTCGCAAATTATTGCACCTCAGGACCTTCTGATGTTACACCACCCTGGATGTTGACTTTTGTCTTGACAGAGGACTGATGAGGAGGGCCTCTTTTGAGCCCAACATGTTTAGATTACTGATTGACGGCGAAGTGATACATTACTTTACATTACCAGACCCGCTGATGACCAGTGTCCATGATCCTGCCAATTGGAGTTATACTCTAGAGGGTTATGGAGAGACTGTCGAAGAGCCGAAATCACCTCCCGCCGCTGAGTACACTCCTACACCTCTTACTCCCCGAATCACTGTTATGTCTAACAATATGTCTCTGCAGCCGCCTGATCTACAAACTCAGATTTATGAGCTCCGTAAGGAGACTGCCTTGCTCAAGCAGGAAGTAGCGGACTTGGAATTACATATTCAGGTTTCTGATCTCACTCATGCCTCAGAGGCCAATGCTCTATATCAGGAGATTGAAGAGCTTCGGAGGGAGATAATTGAGATTCGTGGATCAAACCAGGAGGAGAAGCCTACCACATGATTCATTCTACACTGACGATATTACCCTAGTATTTAATTTCTTTTTTTCATGCTTTATTTTATTTCTCGCGTCTCCTGACATATCTTACATTATTGCATCTATTATATTTTCTTTTTCTCATGTACTTTGAATTTATCTTATATATACATATTATTTCATGCACTAATGTCGATTTTTCTCTTTTCTTTTTTGATTTTTAATTATTTTATTTTTGTCAAGCAAAGAAAAAAAATATAAGACAAAAATATTTTCATTTTTGTCTTCATAAAAAAATATGCAAGCCTCATGCCTTGGAAAAGAGAAGAAAACACTCTCCAGACCCCCCCAGACCGAAGGTACAAAGAGGGCCCAAAGGAGGATTTAAAAAAATCCAAGGCCCATCAGAATTTAGCCTTGTGGCGGGCGCCACAGGCTCATGGAGGGCGCCATGTCGTTCTCCCCTATTTCGGGGCTGAACATTCATTTTCACCATTTTCTCACCTTCCATCTCCAAAAACCCATTTTTGCAACTTTCAAAAACCTCATTGAACCCCATTAAAGCTCCCCCATTTCCAAAATACCCACCATCCATAAAACCTATCCAAAATCCATTTTCATTTTCATCCACCACAAACCATAAAAATCAAACCTTTATCATTTCTCTCATAAACCATTTTCTACCATTTTTCACTTCCTAAGGAGCAACAACAATGGAGTTCAATGGATTCCTTCTTCGTGATGGAAGACCGGGTGATAGGCAAAGGAAAATTATTCAGAGGCTTCAGAGTCGAGAAATTCTCTCGACTAGGTACGTCGATGATAACTGTCTATATAGTTTGGGTATTTATCATAGTGTTTTTAATTTATTAGATTTTTTAGGCTTGCATAATATTTTCATTAATCAGGAACCTACCTATGAGAGGCTGACAGTTGAGTTTTTAAGTTCATTGATATACACTGTCAGTCCTAACACTGCTAGCACAGTCGGTACTGTTAATTTTAGACTGTTTGGAATTGAATATGAATTCAGTACCAACGAGCTAGCAGGCTTGTTAGGAATCCCTCATAGGGAAGGTGCGATTTGTGAGGCACCTTTGGATGCGGAATGGTCGGCCGAGGTATTTTCCTTCTGGCAAAGGCTTTCAAGTACTTCAATAAATTCTCTTGAAGGAATACTTGCGTCGACCATTCATAACCCGGACATAAGAGTTTTCAGATATCTTTTGGCATGTACTATTTTTGGCCGGGGAGAGTCCGAACAAGGTAAATGCTAGAGAACTCCTATTTTTGCAAGGATGCCTAACTAGTACCCATATCAATCCGGTCCCGTTTATACTTGCACACATGGATTTACTTACTAATAAAACAGGACCGATTGTATTTGGAGGGCTTGTTACGTCTATTGCTCGGGCTCTTGGCCTGAACGATGAGATAGCTACACTTGAACCACTACCTCCTCACACAATTAATTTAAAATTTCTGAAAGACCTGAAATTGTGTTGAACGAGGAGAGAAGGTGGTTATGAGTTGATGGTTCATGGGGTAGCTATCCCATCTGTTGCTTTACCTTGCAGTAGACGTACTGATGTACGTAATGAAAGGAACTGGACCTATGATCTGAATGCTCCACCTGTTTTGGGTCCACTTCCTCCTGATATTCCCGATGGGGAGGCAGATGACACTGATGAAGAGTATGATTGGAGAGAGCAGTCTCCCATACCTCACATGTCCCCCCATCCTCTAACCCTGTTGCAGGTGCTGCTCCTGGATTCTATGTCACCGAGGAGATGTGGCGTGATATGACAGCTAGATAGGAAAGGCGAGACGACTTTCTCTCTACTATTTCACAACAACTGATGGACAACATGAGCTTCATGCAACAATCGCGATTGGTTTCCGATCGTGCTTACAGCAACGTTTGCCGTACCTTGAACGATATCTCATTAGAGCAGGACCGTCAGAGAGAGTTCAACCGCCGACACTACCAGCTTATGGAGGCCACTCAGGGTTCCATCTTAGGTAACCTTCGAGAGGTCCGGGGTGCCCAGGCTGCCTTATCGGCACGACTCGACCGGAGGGACCAGCATCGCAGTAGATCCCGTTGTTCCAGACCATCGCAGCAGGACGGCGAGGGCACCAGTGCTCCTCCTCAGTAGCTTTTTCAGGTTACCCTCCTTATCTTATTTCGAAACATTGGGGACAATGTTCGATTTAAGTTTGGGAGGGGATTTTATTGCTTTCTGTCATTTCCCTTTTTAGTTATTTATTTCATTTCAGTTATTTCCCTTTTGAGTAAGTTATTTAGTTTAATTTTCTTAGATAATGCATGAGCATGACGAGTCACCAGTATAATGTATTTTTAGTACATCTTCATTTTTCCCATTTCCTTAGCCTTACCAGAAAATTTTAAAAGGAAAACAATGTTGTTTCACATGTTTTTTGGGCTTTGAGACATGTTTAGATTAGGATGTGGTGACTTAGGTCAACTTTTTGAAACATCAGCACCATTTTAGCACCATAGACCTCTTGAATATAGGAATCACTCCTAAACCCCACCACCATGGCCTTTATTATCATTTAAAAAATTGTCCTAAGTAGTTTATTTTAGCAGTCAGCTCCGGCCTAAGCATGCTCTACGTAGGGGGCCGATGAACATAAGTGAATGATCCAGTGCTAATAAAAAAGAAAAAAAAGGAAAACTCTGGAATAGGTGACCCTCACAAAGTCATTTAAACCGAAAAAATAGAAGAAAAAAATTTTGCCACAAAAAAAAATTGCAAGTCACCTATTGTTAGTTGGTTCAGAGGTATCTGGCACTGAACTTGGTAGGGCGGATTACGATCCGATCCCCCGCAACTACAATTAGGTCAAATAAAACAGGTTTACACATGCTTATGTGCCAGAAATCTTATGTTATGGATCAGAATCACTAACCGGTCACTCTACTATGAAGCATGTACGGATAACGGGCTTAATGTGATTACGCCTGAATGAAAAGGACACAAAAAGATGAAAAGATAGGCCTAGGTATTGTGGGATGACATGGAGTGGTTAATATAGGATTGAAGTTTGTGTTTGTGTTACTATGGTACCCTTGGTTCACTTAGTTAGTACCTTTCACTGCATCCTGACTTGAACTTAGAAGCCCTTTAGCCAAAAGACACGTGTTGACACCATTTTTTCTTGAGCTTTAATGTTTGCTTAAGGACAAGATGTTTGCTTAAGGACAAGCAAAGGTTTAAGTGTGGGAGAATTTGACCACACTAAAATTCACCGTATTTCTGACTCCGATTTCGCATGCATTCTTAGCTTTTATTGTTATTTTGTTATGTTATTACTTTGTTTTTCTTTGTTTTCAGGTTTTTTATGTAATCGGGGCCTAAATCGAGAAAAGGAGCGAAAAAGGAGTGGAAACGGATGAAAACCTAGAAATTCAGCGTTTTACACTTGCGGCATCCACCGTGGCGGGCGCCATGGGGTCTGCCATGACGTGGCCACGTCTCAAGACCACTCCACTACTGCAAAGACCCACGATCCCCACTCTTCCATTCCCTACCAGTCTCATGGCGGGCGCCATGACCTTGTGGCGGGCGCCACAAGGCAAAAACAGTTCCCTCCACTTTTTAGTGGAGGGGGCATCCTAGTCTTTTCCTGCATTTAGTTTTCCTATAAATAGGACTTTAGATTTTCGTTTTTCTTCATCCAAACTTAGATTTCTCTAGGCATATATCAGTTTTAAAGTAGTTGTCATTCCACATCGGGGTGTTTCTGCAATCGAGTGATCGAGTCTGTATCTGTCTGTGTGATCGAGTTTTGGAGCACTCTGGGAGGAAGTTAATCCTGCCGCCATTTTAATTCCAGTTCGTATTTTACTTTTCCGCATTGCTTTACTTTCATTTATTATCCGCACTCGCACTTTATTTTATTTATTTCCTGCACTCGCTTTACTTTTGTTTATTTATCGCACTCGCTTTACTTTCGTTTATTTTCCCGCACTCGCTTTAAATTACTTTATTTCTCGCACTCGCACTACTTTTATTTATTTTCCGCTCTCGCACTACTTTTATTTACTTTCCGCACTCGCACTAAATTACTTTTATGAAAAATTATAAAAAGAACTTTTACTTTACTATGTCTAACTAAATCCATAAAGGTTAGAATGTAAGGATCGTAATTAAACCAGTAATCCGTACAATTGTTTGTGGAAACACTTAAGGGCTATTTTATCTTTCAATTCAAGTAATTGTTTTTAACTATTTGAAAAACAGCCAAAAGCGCTTTGTCTAGTTTATTAGGATTTTTTAGATTAAAAAGAAAAGAGATTTTAAAACGATTTTCGGACGCGTTATGAAGTTTAGAGTCTGGTTCGTAAGAACCTCTTTTTGCTAAGAAACCCAGGTTAAAATACTTTTCAACTTAGTTAAGATACTATATTTCTTAAAAATAGGTTTACTACTCTAACGCAGTACGCACCTTTTTATCCGTGACAATAGGAGGGGTTGATTAGAGAGTACAACTCGGTTCTGAATACGCGAAAGCGACAGTTCTTGTTAAATTAGTTCTTTTCAAAGAATAAAACATTGCCCATAAGTAGTTCCATTAACAAGTACTGGAATATCTATTGATTACATGAATTACATTCAAGCCTGTCTTTTATTTATTGTTTAAAATTATTATTTTATTTACCATTGCACCCTTCTTAAAACCCTTATATTCAGTTGCCTTAGATACACACCATAACAACAGGTACGATAGATTGACACTTGGTCTCTGTGGATTCGACAATCTTTTATATTACTCTGATGTGTTCGTACACTTGCGAAAAACACGCATCAAGCGGCATGTTACAAAGAGACCAAGAGAGGATTTATTTTGCTCTAGTATTCCATCTACCATTCCTCCTAGATCCGGTGCTTGGAAGGCTATTGTTGACTAGTTGATGAAGGATAAGGAAGACATGGAGAATCGGTACAAGAAAGAGATTAAGAGGATTCACATGAAGTACCAACCGAGAATCAGATCTTTTTCAGATATGATCCCCTAGGCCTAGTTTACTTTTCTCTCATGTATTAGGATTGTTGAGACTTGTACTTCACTTGTAATCCTGCCTTTTATTTTAATGAGAATGAGTTTTTAGTACTTCAAAAAGTGTTTCTTTTATAAATATTGCAATTTATCTTATAGTCCTTTGAAATCTTTGCATTTGCATACGCATACCATGCATCATGTCTGCATTGGTCTTGCTTCTTGAGAGTTATACATGGATCTTATGTTGTTTCTTGGTCTTCATTCAGTTCTCCTGTCAAGCTGACTCACAAGGTTGATACTCGAGCTAATCGAAGGAAGATGTTGGAAGCCTTATAAAAAGAGAATCGCGAGCTGCGCGAGGAAGTTTCATCTCTGAAGGATAGCTTGGAAAGGATCACTGCCATGATGGAAAGCTTGGTGGCTGCTCAGAATCAGCCACCCCCTATTCCTAATTCTCTATAACATCATACAGTCATCTCTGAGATTGCCATTGCATCGATTCCTGCTGAAACTGTAATTTCTCCTCGCTACTGCATGCCTTCTAGCACACCATGGGGTATGCCGGTAGATTTCATTCCTGCTGGTTATCCTCCTCCTCCTCCCGAGACTGTTGCATTTAATACTCTTCAATCGATGATGACTACTGCACCGCCTTTGATATACACTACTCTGCACCATGATGAAGTGATTTACCATGCTGAGCCAAGTGAAGGCGCTGGTGTGATTGAAAGACTTTATGATTTTCAAGGCCGTTTTGTTGAGATACAGAAAGAGATGAAGGCTTTGAAGCATAAGGATTTGTTTACTAAAGATGCTTATGATCTTTGTTTGGTTCCTAATGTCAAGGTTCCGCACAAGTTCAAGTTGCTTGAGTTCGAGAAGTATAAGGGCAATCCTTGTCCTCTGAGTCATTTGACTATGTATGCTAGAAAGATGTCTGCTCAGACAGACAATGATCAGTTGCTGATTCATTATTTCTAGGATAGTCTGACTGGTGCAACCATGAGATGGTACATGAGTTTGGATAACAGCCAAATCAAGACTTTCAATGATTTGGGAGAGGCTTTTGTTAGTCAATACAAGTATAATGTTGATATGGCACCAGACAGAGATCAACTCCGTGCTATGTCCCAGAAGGACAAAGAAACTTTCAAAGAGTATGCGCAGAGATGACGCGAATTAGCAGCTCAAATTGTTCCTCCTCTGGAAGCGAAAGAGATGACGAAGATCTTTTTGAAGACTTTAAGTTATTTCTACTATGAGAAGATGATTTCAAGTGCTCCTTCTGATTTCACTGAAATGGTGAGTATAGGGATGTGACTAGTAGAAGGTGTCTGTGAGGGACGATTGAGCAAAGATAGTAGTACTGTCTCGAGCTCTAAGAGGTTCAACTTTGGTAAAAAGAAAGTAGATGAGACTAATGATGTGTCTCATGAAATTTATAGAAGACCTCGTGGTCGTGAGAATCGTCACCAGCAACATGTAGCTTATGTAACTCTGATGATTAATGTAACTCCAACTGTGCCGGTAGCTCCAAAGTATCAATCTAATTATCAACAACCTTATGTGCAACTGAATGGTAATCAACAGGTTTGTGCTAAGTCGGATTTTGATCCTATTCCAATGTTGTATTCGGATTTTCTTCCATCTATGATCTAGAAGAATCTTGTGCAAACACGTTCTCCGCCTCCAGTTCCAGAGTCTATCCCATGGTGGTATAAGCCAGAGACTCACTGTGCTTTTCATTAAGGTGCCCCAGGGCATGATATTGAGAATTGTTATCCATTGAAGTATGAAGTACATAAATTGATAAGGAGTAATGTTTTATCTTTCAATGATGTTAATCCAAATGTGAAGACAAATCCACTTCCGCAACATGGTAATACGTCTGTGATCATGGTTAATGGTTGTCCTGGTTTGTTCAAGATTTATGAGGTCCGCCATATTCGAAGGTCTTTGGTTGATATGCATGCTTTCTTGAGTGAATATCATGATATTGATCACGATTATGTTGGATGTTGCATTTGTTCGGTGAACCCTCGTGGTTGTGTGATTGTTAAGAGAGACATTTAAAAGATGATTGATGATAAGTTGATTGAAGTGACAGCAAAAAAAGACAAGTATTATAATGAAGTAAATGTTATTGTACCTCAGTTCAATATTCCTGAGAAGGTTGTTCCTGAGAATGTGGTTATTTCTTTTGATAGCCGCAAATATGTTGTTACTCTATTGGTGATTAATTTTCCTGGTCCAATGCCGTATGAGTCTGATAAAGCTGTTCCATACCGGTATAATACTACGATGGTAGAAAATGGTAAGGAAGCTCATATTCCTTCTCCAAAGTCTGTGGTTAGCATTGCTGATGTGACAAAGGTTACTCGAAGTGGTAGAGTTTATACTGTGGATCCTCCGAAGAGAGCTGAAGATACAAGTGCGAGCAAACAGATTGAGGATGTTGTTGCCCGATCAGGTCAATTTGGTGATTCCAGTTTGAAATCTAGCGAAGATGAGGTGTTGAAATTGATAAAGAAGAGCGAGTATAACATTACTGAGAAATTGTTGCATACTCCGTCGAAGATATCCGTTTTATCACTCTTGATGTGTTCCGAGGCTCATAGGCAGTCTTTGCAGAAGATTCTTGATCAATCTTATGTTGATCATGATGTGATTGTTGATCAGTTTGATAGTGTTGTGGCTAATATCACATCTTGCAACAATCTAAGTTTTTGTGATGATTACTTGCCTGAAGAGGGAAGGAATCATAATTTGGCTCTGCATATTTCAGTGAACTGTCAGGAAGATGATATGTCTAAAGTGTTGGTTGATACTGGGTCTTCTCTGAATGTGATGCCGAAGTAGACTTTGTCCAAGCTTGTGTACCAAGGTGCTCCGATGAGGCATAATACGATTATTGTGAAAGCTTTTGACGGATCGAAGAAAACTGTGATTGGTGAAGTTGATCTTCCTATCTTGATTGTACCGTTTATATTCCAAATTACTTTTCAAGTAATGGATATACGTCCTGCTTACAGTTGTCTCCTTGGAAGACTCTGGATTTATGAGGCAGGAGCTGTGACATCTACTCTCCATCAGAAGTTGAAGTTTGTGAAAGATAGGAAATTAGTGACTATTGGCGGTGAACAGACGATTCTAGTGAGTAATTTTGTCATCTTTCACCTATATTAATGTTGAATAAGAGGTGGGAACTTCATTCCAGGCTCTTTCTGTTGTTGATGATGCTGCTAAGAAGAATGTTATGCCAATGTCTTCTCTCAAGGATGCTCTGCACGTACTTGAAACTGGTCGATCTGACGGTTGGGGAAGGGTTATTGATGTTGTTGACAACAAAGAAGGATTTTGTATTGGTTTTGCACCAAGTGTGGCTCTCAATGACCCGAAGACTATTTAGGAAGGATTCCGAAGTGATGGGTTTATCAATGATCATTCCGCTGATGCCATCATTGAAGATGATAAAGATGAAGAAATGCCTAACTTTGTTATGCATATAAATATTTTCAAGAACTGGATTGTTATTGATGTTCCTTCTTTTGTTTATGCTTCAAAGTAAATTGTTTTATTTTTTTCAAAAATCCTTTCACTCTGTCTAAGGTGAAAGTGATGTTTGTCGGGCTTTGTTTCAAATTTTATCAGCATCAATAAAATGTTATTTTGTTATTTCCATATGTGTTGTTCCTTTTTGCTTTATTCTGAAAAAAATGGTAACATAAAAACCCAAAAAATAATAATCACTTTTTATCTACATAATGTTTGCACTTTTGTTCATACTCTAAAATAAAAAATAAAATCATTGTGCAAATTGATTGATAAACTGATCAGTGATATTTAGTGGTAATATTCAAGCCGGTTTTCAGCGTCTTTTGAGTCTATTCTTATTTTGTTTGTAGTGTCTCGTTCATGTTTTGTCTTAGTTTTCTCATTATTGCGTGCAAGTCAGTGTTTATTGTTTTTACTTTGTTTTTATCAGTGGAATGGGTTATGTGGTTGTTTCTTTGTGGTGTTTCAGGTAAATATGCAATCGGTTGTTCGAGGCGTCCGAAAGATGGTCCAAGCTTTTAAAAAAATGATAGAAAATGAGAGTTCAGAGACACAACACGGGTGCCAGTGTTGTACAACACGGCCCGTGTTGTAAATACCAGAAGAAACAAAGATTCTGTTCAGAAAAGGAGAAGTCAGGGTTGTGACACGGGCGCCCGTGTTGTACCACACGGCCCGTGTCATGGCAGCTGGGGAAAAGGTAGTTTGGTAATGATCCAGAGGCACAACACGGGTGCCCGTGTTGCACAACACGGCCCGTGTTGTGAAGACCAGAAAGAATCTTATGTTTTGCTGCTTCAAGGGTATTCCGGACATTTCGCGATGCTTTTTGAAGACTGATTTATATTTGATCATTATGACTGTGAGAGGGGACTTTTTGATTTGGGGATTTTTGGGATAGAACGAACACGGGAGAAGAAGGATTGATCAAGAGCGGAAGCAATTGACGACCCGACAAATCCAACGTTAATTGTAATGTCTCAATTTTCTTGTTCTGTTTTTATTTTTAGTTTGAACATGAGTGGCTAAACCCCCCAATGCCAGGGGGGTGTCCCTGATTTGCTTTTTGTAATGACTTTTTGAATTCTTCAATTTGGGATTATGTTTTTAGTTTCGTTTCTTTAATTCATCGCAACGTCCTTAATGCTTTATCGTTATTGGAAAATGAGATAATTGATCGTGGTTAGGATTTGGTCTGACCAACCATCCTAACCTTGTTGCGTAATTTTATCGTAAAAAATATTACTGAGGAATTGGGATATTTTTATGAGAACCTTTTTATGTCAGAATTATTGCTTGATATTCTTCTTTGACCATTGAGGAATCACGGTCAATGAAGAATACCAAAGGTTTTTCTTTAAAGGAATTTTAGAAAAACATTATAAACTTAGGAAAGACACGTTCTAAAGCATATCTCTAAAATTAAGGAACTCATGAGTCATTGCATTGCGAATCATACACCATACCTGGCATTACCTTCATATAAGTGAAATTATTTGTTTTAAATTTACGTTTTATTCTGTTCAATTTATATAATTTTATCTCAAACCATGAGTTTTGTCCAATTGAAATTAATCATTAAGAACTTATTTTAATACGCAGTCCTTGAGATCGATATTTGGGGTTAATCCCTTCTATTACTACATCGGTAAAAATAGTACACTTGCTATTTTCCGGTCAAGTTTTTGGCGCCGTTGCCGGGGACTGCCAAAGAATTAAGTTGTTTGTGTTATATCAATTGGAATTTTGTTGCTCTGCGACTAAAATTTTACTTTACTCTCTGTATATCATTTTAGTGTTATTGAAATTTTGTTTTCTAACTCGTGTCTAACTGTTTATGCGAGGTCAGGCCTCAGCTAAATTTTCTTTTGACACAGAACCAGAAAGAGCTTTGCACGAGAGACGCCGCAAGGCAAGAATTGACAGTCTGGCTAAGACTGGTTCAAGTGTCCCGTATCAGGAAACTGAGGACTATATTTCCGTTCACTCGGAGCACAGTGACTCCGATTCAAACAGAGAAATTGACCCTGAATTCAACGACATGGCAGGAAATCAACCTGCTGCAGAGAGGCTCTTAGGTGATTACGGAGGGGCAAATGCTCAACCTAACAGGATGACGATTGTTAATCAACCGGTGAATGTAGCACACTTCCAGTTGCATCCATCTACTATCCGCCAGTTAGAGAGAAAGCCTTTCTCCGGAAGAATTAATGAGGATGCAAATAAGCATCTACAGAGATTTCTTACTACTACCACTTCTTTGAAGATCGAAGGTCATTCAGAGGAGGCAAAACGACTAGTGATGTTTCCATTCACACTTACTGACGATGCTGAAGAGTGGTTCTATTCTCTTCCCGAAGCAAGTATCACAACATGGCAAGAGATGGAAACAACCTTCCTAAACGAATACTTTCCTGCTTCAGTGTTCATCCGGAAAAGATATGATATAGTCAATTTTAAACAAAAAGAGGGTGAATCACTTGGAGATGCTTATAAAAGATTCAAAAGGTGTTTGACTTCGTGTCCTACTCATAACATGGACGCAACAGAGCAAATGCAAAACTTTGTGAATGGGTTGCGACTCAAGACAAAGCAACTGATTGATACTGCTACAGGTGGCTCAACAAACTTTTCAATAGCCACAGGTATTAAAAGAATCATAGAAGCTATTGTTGCCAATGAACACCTTGAGTTATATGATCGCACCGTGAGTCAACCAGACAGGAAAATCGATCTTAAGCTAACAGAACAGGTTGTAAAATTGGAAGATCAGATTGCCGCAGAAGTTGAAAGAAGGTTGAAGAAGATGAATATGGGAACTCACACAGTTGCTCAGGTTGAACCCGTTCAAGCGGTGATTTGCGAGATATGTTGTGGTCCTCACTTTGCCATGCACTGTTTGGCAACTCAAGAGCAGGTTGAGCAGATTAATATGTTGAGGCAGAACAATCCTTATGCCAACACATATAATCCGGGGTGGAAAAATCACCCAAATTTCTCTTGGAAAGATCATCAAGGGAACATCCAAAAACCGGTTCAAGGCCAACAACAGTATCAACCCCAGCAACAACCTTATCAGCCTCCAGTGTCAAGAAAAGCTGATTGGGAGATTGCCATTGAAAAGATGGCAGCTCACAATTGTCAATTTCAAGAAGAAACAAGAAGTAATTTCAAGAACACTGGAGCCTCTATAAAGAATCTTGAGGTGCAAATGAGCCAAATTGCTCAACACCTTTCTATCCCAAATGCTCCTGGGACTCTTCCTAGTGCTACTGTAACAAATCCTAGAGAAAATCATAAAGTAAATGCAGTCACAACGCGAAGAGGTAAAGTTAGTGAAGAGGTTCAAGAAAATTCTGAAGTTGAAAGTCAATTGATTGAGGTTGAGCTTGAAATCAAAGAAAATGAAGAAGTTGACAACGACAAAGAAGTTACCCCAACACCGGTCATCAAAGAAAAAGCGGTTGAACCAAAACCGGTGGTCAAACTTCCGTATCCTACAAGAAACAAGAAGAAAGGGCAGCAAGAGAAGAATTTTGAAAAATTTCTTGACTTGTTCAAAAAGCTGGAATTGAATATCCCATTGCTTGAAGCTCTTGAACAAATGCCCACTTATGCCAAGTTCATGAAAGATATAATTGCTAAAAAGAGGACTGTGGGAGCTGAACCTATTATTCTAACCGAAACTTGTAGTGCTATTTTGCAGGGATTAAAGATTCCGGTGAAGAAAAAAGATAGAGGAGCTGTCACCATTCCTTGCACTATTGGTGACCGATCGTTCAAGAGAGCTCTCATCAACTTGGGAGCGAGCATCAGTTTAATGCCTTTATCTATATACAAAAAGTTAGGTATTGGTGTTGTACAAGACACTAGGATGACTCTCCAATTCGCGGACCATTCTGTGAAGCGACCGTATGGAATTGTCCATGATGTATTGGTTAGAGTGGACAAATTTGTGTTCCCGGTTGACTTTGTGATCCTTGAAATGCCAGAAGATGAAGAAATTCCCTTGATTTTGGGAAGACCTTTCCTAGAAACCGGGAGAGTAATGATAGACATGGAAGGTGGAACACTAACGATGAAGGTGTATGATGAAGAGTTAAAAATTGATGTTAGGAACACTTTAAAGTACAAAGATGATGTGGGCACTAGTAGTAATATACAAGTGTTAGACCAAATGGAAGCTAGTGAGCATTTAGAAAGTGTGTCCAAGTTACCTTTAGAGAAGGTGTTGAGTATGTCCATTTTTGAAGGTGATAAGGAAGTTGGAGATAAAGATATGGAAGTGGTTGCGATGCTTGAAAATCAACCTATCTTTAAAAGAATTAGAATGCACCGGTGGGAAGAGTTGCGACAGCCTACAACGGTTGATGAAGGCAAAGACAAGCCAAAAATATCCGAATTGAAGCAACTTCCCGAGAATCTCAAATATGTCTTTCTTGACACGGAAGAAAAATGTCCCGCTATTATTAGCGCTAATTTGAAAGACATGCAAGAAGGCAAGTTAATTGAAGTTCTAAAAAAATTCAAGGGAGCTATTGGGTGGAAGATTGAAGACCTAAAGGGTATAAGTCCCACAGTGTGTATGCATAAAATACTGATGGAAGAAGATCACAAACCGGTTGTGCAACCACAAAGGAGATTGAATCCGGTGATGAAGGAAGTAGTGCGAAAAGAAGTTGTTAAGCTATTGGATGCGGGATTGATTTACCCTATATTCGATAGTGCTTGGGTGAGTCCGGTGCATGTGGTGCCCAAAAAGGGGGGAACAACTGTTATAACAAATGAAAAAAATGAGTTGATTCCTACTAGAACCGTTACTGGGTGGAGAGTGTGCATAGATTATAGAAGATTGAATTTGGCTACGAGAAAGGACCATTTTCCGTTGCCATTCATTGACCAAATGCTGGAAAGACTAGCGGGACATGAGTACTATTGTTTTCTTGATGGCTACTCCGGGTACAATCAAATCGCTGTTGCACCGGAAGACCAAGAGAAAACGGCGTTTACATGCCTCTATGGCATTTTTGCTTATAGAAGGATGCCATTTGGGCTATGTAATGCCCTCGCTACATTCCAAAGATGCATGACTTCCATTTTTGCGGATATGCTAGAAAAACACATGGAGGTGTTCATGGACGATTTTTCCGTGTTCGGATCCTCATTTGATCATTGTTTATCTAACCTTTCACTTGTTTTGCAGCGATGTCAAGAAAGAAACTTAATATTGAACTGGGAAAAATGCCATTTCATGGTGAGAGAAGGCATTGTTCTTGGTCACAAGATCTCACAAAAAGGGATCGAAGTTGATCAAGCCAAAGTGGAAGTGATCTCTAAGTTACCTCCTCCAATCAACGAAAAGGGCATAAGAAGTTTTTTGGGACATGCGGGATTTTACCGCAGGTTCATAAGAGATTTCTCGAAGATAGCCAAACCTTTAACTACTCTGTTGGTTAAAGATAAGGCTTTCATTTTCAATAAGGAATGCAGCGACGCTTTTGAAACACTAAAAAAAGAATTAGTGTCTGCACCTATTGTTATCGCCCCTGATTGGTCCCTATCCTTTGAGATTATGTGCGATGCTAGTGACATTGCGGTGGGGGCTGTTCTTGGACAGCAGAGAGGAAAATTGCTTCATGTGATTTACTATGCTAGTCATGTTCTGAACCCTGCACAGATAAACTATGCAACTACCGAGAAGGAGTTGTTAGCAGTTGTGTATGCCTTCGATAAATTCAGGCAATATCTGTTGGGTTCAAAAGTGATTGTTTATACTGACCATGCTGCTTTGAAATATCTTTTTGCTAAGCAGGATTCAAAGCCCAGGTTGTTAAGGTGGATTTTACTCCTCCAGGAATTTGATGTGGAGATCCGTGACAAGAAAGGGTGTGAAAACACTGTTGCAGATCATCTTTCTCGAATGTCACCAATTGAGGAGACGGAAGAGCAACGCCCTATAAAGGATGAGTTCGCTGACGAACACATCCTAGCTGTTATAGGGGTGCCTTGGTTTGCAGATTATGCAAACTATCTCGTTGGCGGTATTGTACCCGACGATTTTGATTCTAACAAGAAAAAAAAGTTTGTTCATGATTACAGGTTTTATTTATGGGACGATTCGTTTCTCTACAAAAGAGGGGTGGACGGCCTTGTGAGAAGATGTGTACCTGAAGAAGAACAAAAAGATGTGCTGAAAGCATGTCACGACTCTGAGTATGGGGGACATTTCAGTGGTGATCGAACAGCTACTAAAGTCCTACAATCAGGACTTTATTGGCCATCTTTATTTAAGGATGCACAAGAGGTAGTGAAAGAGTGTGACAGATGTCAGAGGACTGGGAATATATCAAAAAGAAACCAGATGCCCCAAAACTCTATGCTCGAGGTTGAGTTATTTGATGTATGGGGGATAGACTTCATGGGGCCGTTTCCACCGTCGTTCGGAAAAAACTATATTTTAGTGGCTGTGGATTATGTGTCCAAATGGGTGGAAGCTGTTGCATTACCCACCAATGATGCTAAGGTTGTGGTAAGATTCCTAAAAGAGAACATCTTCGCAAGGTTCGGTGTCCCGAGAGCGTTAATAAGCGACGAAGGGACACATTTCTTGAATCACCTTATGGAGAAGCTGCTGCAAAAGTACAATGTTAAAAACCGGATAGCTACTCCTTACCACCCCCAAACGAGCGGCCAAGTTGAGGTATTCAATAGACAACTGAAACAAATCTTGGAAAAGACAGTGAATTCATCCAGGAAGGATTGGTCTCTTAAGCTGGATGACGCTTTATGGGCGTACCGAACGGCTTTCAAAACGCCTATCGGTATGTCACCATATCAATTGGTTTACGGAAAGGCATGTCACTCGTCTTACCCAGTAGTACGACGGACCGTCGAGCCATGCGACGTTAAACGCAGCGCTACGTGGGAGGCAACCCACGAGTTTTTCAGTCTTACTTTTGTTTGTTTCTGTTTTGTAGGTTTTGTTTATCACTGATTTTAAGAAGGAATGAATGAGGTTTGATGTCATAGTAGGAAGATCAGAAAAGTCAGAAAAACGGAAAATCAGAGGTGCAACACGGGTGCCCGTGTTGGGCAACACGGCCCGTGTTGCATGGTGCAGAAAGATGGTTGTTTTTTGTGAAGATTTGAGGGATTCCAGGGATGCAACACGGCCACCCGTGTTGTGCAACACGGCCCGTGTTGCAATGTCTGGAGATGTGTTTGATTCCAGGCTTTTTGAGAGGGATTCCAGGGATGCAACACGGCCACCCGTGTTGTGCAACACGGCCCGTGTTGCAAGTGCTGTATGAGATGATTTTTGAGCTGATAAATTGGACCATCCAGGGGTGCAACACGGGTGCCCGTGTTGCGCATAACGGCCCGTGTTGCTCATGCGGGAATCTTAAATTTCAATTTTTTTTGGTTTCCCAATTTTTTCTGTGGGCCCCACGTGTTTATTTTCATAATTTTTAATTAAAGGCTCATTAACCTAGTAATTATCACTTTTCCTTCATCTTCTCCAACCTCATTTCTCTCTAAAAACCCTAACACCATTTCTATACCTCACAAAACCTCCATTTTCTCAAGCACCCACTCACCGAAACCTACTACTCCGTTCACGAAAATTGTTCCCCATCACTTCCTTGTCACTTCTACGGTGACCGATTCCTCTAATCTTTCATTTTTTTTCTTCGTGTGTTTCATTTGTGCAGGTTGGAACAATGCCTCCTCGCAGGGATACCGGTAAGAATGTTGCTGAGTCTTCTCGTCCTCGCAAGAGAGCACACCGGATGCCGAATGCTCATGGCATTTTGTTCGAGGACCCGGAGCATCAAGCCAAGTATGCAAAGTTGGTAAGGCGTAAGTTGATACCGGCCCGGTACATGTGCAACGAAACTCTTGAAAATCTAGGGCTCAAATTTGAAGTCCATAGAATGTTTCACAGTATCGGGATGTTAAATTTCATGCAATATGAAGCGCCAACTTTTGAGCGCATAACCATGGAATTTTTGAGTTCTTTACAGTTTCAGCTCAAGCATACCTGGACCGGATCCGACACTGAGTATTTTGGTACTCTAAAGTTCCGCCTATTTGACAATGATCATGTGATGTCGGTGGCTGATCTGGGGAAGATTTTAGATCTCCCAGTTTATGGGCCTGGTGCACCGCCAAGTACATTCGACGCAGGATCATTCTGGAAGGACATCACCGGCAATACCGAGTATGCCGCGTCTGCTGCAAAAGCCTCATGCATCCATAACCCATCCTTTCGGTACGCTCAAAAAGGGTTAGCTTATACCCTTTTCTGCCGAGGCGATAACACAGGAGTCGCAACTCTGCGAGAGTTATACTTCCTGTATGGAATGGCAAACAATGAGCTGATTAATGTTGCGGCCTTCGCAACAGACCACCTGAAGCGGGTAGCCAATGCTGCCTCGGGTGAGATTTCGGTTGGAGGGATGATTACACAGATTGCTCAGCATCTGGGGTATAATGAGAGGTTGCTTGAAGTGCCTGCAGTGGCAGGTAAGACCAAAATTGATCTTGAAACATTGATCAACCAAGGTATGATTAAAACTGCTCATAATTATTATGCTGTGTTGTCTCGTAACAAGCATTTGATTTCGTTGCCTGCGCCTAATATGATTACTATAGATAATAGAGCTAACTGGCTGTATGAGGACCCCATGTTGGGTGGTTCCGATCAGTTTGATGAGTATTTTTCAGATGAGGAGGATGCAGGGAACCAAGCTGAAGAGGTCCCGGTGCAAACTGCTGGTGGTTCATCTAACCAAGCAACTGGTCAGTGGAATGTGTCCAAGGACCAGTGGGACGAAATGATCAGAGAGCAGACCCGGCAAGGGGACTTAATCGATGAGCTGCATGCATGGATGCAGCAGATGAAGCTTCATGGATTTCCTCCCGAAGAGTGATAGTTGTGAGTCCCCTCCGACATTGGTTATTCAACAGTGAGGACACTGTTGAGTTCAAGTGTGGGGGGGTTTAGTTTTTATGTTTTCGTTTGTTTTATGTTAATCTTTGTTTATTTTTAATAGTATCGTAGTGTCGGCTTGAAGATTATAGCTTTATGTTATCTGTAAAAACACCCCTAAGTTAACCTGTTGTGTGTTACATGTGAATTATGAGAAAGTATATAGGATGCGAGTGAAAAAGAATCCCGATGAGAAAATATGGAAAATTTTGATGTATAGGTACTACATAAGCACACTGAGTCTTCGGAATTAGGAACGAGTTCGACATGTAGATTCGTGCCATGGTGCTTTGATTTGAGAAGTAAACCCGAAGTAGTTTATATTGATATCTGGCTTTATCTATAATAATTGTGTGTGCAAAGTTGATCCAAAAGAAAAAAGCTTCAAGGCACCGGAAAAAAAAATGAATAAAAACATTAGAACGATCGATCCTTCTAAGTTGGGTAACCCTCACAAGGTTATTCAACCTAACGGCGGTTGAACATAAATGTTTCCCGAAGGGACAGAAAAATCGGTGCCAACGATAAAAAGAGGAATCAATCTTGTACACATAGTGAAAATCATTAAAAGCCTTAAAAGTGATTGTTCGAATGAAAAGGGTTGAAAATCGGAAAAAATAAGACCTAAGCACGAAGCATAGTCGGAGAGGTTACCGAAAAGGGAGATTCGGATCCGTGGCTTTCCACGGTGTAGTGTTTGTGTGATATCTATACTGAGAGAAAAGTACAAAAAGAACTCATTGGGTGAATTGGAATGAAGGATCCACGTATGAGTATCATAATTCATATTGCTAGTTTTTAAGGTGTAAATGCAGGATTTTTGCTTGAGGGCAAGCAAGAATTCAAGTTTGGGGGAGTTTGATCAGTGATATTTAGTGGTAATATTCAAGCCGGTTTTCAGCGTCTTTTGAGTCTATTCTTATTTTGTTTGTAGTGTCTCGTTCATGTTTTGTCTTAGTTTTCTCATTATTGCGTGCAAGTCAGTGTTTATTGTTTTTACTTTGTTTTTATCAGTGGAATGGGTTATGTGGTTGTTTCTTTGTGGTGTTTCAGGTAAATATGTAATCGGTTGTTCGAGGCGTCCGAAAGATGGTCCAAGCTTTTAAAAAAATGATAGAAAATGAGAGTTCAGAGACACAACACGGGTGCCAGTGTTGTACAACACGGCCCGTGTTGTAAATACCAGAAGAAACAAAGATTCTGTTCAGAAAAGGAGAAGTCAGGGTTGTGACACGGGCGCCCGTGTTGTACCACACGGCCCGTGTCATGGCAGCTGGGGAAAAGGTAGTTTGGTAATGATCCAGAGGCACAACACGGGTGCCCGTGTTGCACAACACGGCCCGTGTTGTGAAGACCAGAAAGAATCTTATGTTTTGCTGCTTCAAGGGTATTCCGGACATTTCGCGATGCTTTTTGAAGACTGATTTATATTTGATCATTATGACTGTGAGAGGGGACTTTTTGATTTGGGTATTTTTGGGATAGAACGAACACGGGAGAAGAAGGATTGATCAAGAGCGGAAGCAATTGACGACCCGACAAATCCAACGTTAATTGTAATGTCTCAATTTTCTTGTTCTGTTTTTATTTTTAGTTTGAACATGAGTGGCTAAACCCCCCAATGCCAGGGGGTGTCCCTGATTTGCTTTTTGTAATGACTTTTTGAATTCTTCAATTTGGGATTATGTTTTTAGTTTCGTTTCTTTAATTCATCGCAATGTCCTTAATGCTTTATCGTTATTGGAAAATGAGATAATTGATCGTGGTTAGGATTTGGTCTGACCAACCATCCTAACCTTGTTGCGTAATTTTATCGTAAAAAATATTACTGAGGAATTGGGATATTTTTATGAGAACCTTTTTATGTCAGAATTATTGCTTGATATTCTTCTTTGACCATTGAGGAATCACGGTCAATGAAGAATACCAAAGGTTTTTCTTTAAAGGAATTTTGGAAAAACATTATAAACTTAGGAAAGACACGTTCTAAAGCATATCTCTAAAATTAAGGAACTCATGAGTCATTGCATTGCGAATCATACACCATACCTGGCATTACCTTCATATAAGTGAAATTATTTGTTTTAAATTTACGTTTTATTCTGTTCAATTTATATAATTTTATCTCAAACCATGAGTTTTGTCCAATTGAAATTAATCATTAAGAACTTATTTTAATACGCAGTCCTTGAGATCGATATTTGGGGTTAATCCCTTCTATTACTACATCGGTAAAAATAGTACACTTGCTATTTTCCGCTCATAAACCCATTGAAAAGAATGATCATATGCCCACTCCCAACTTTGAATTCCTTGTTTTTAAAGCTGAGGAAGAGGATGTTGAAGAGATTCCCGATGAGATTTCTTGGTTTCTTGAGCATGAGGAAAAGGTTATTCAGCCTCATGGAGAGTCTACATAAATAGTCAACTTGGGTTCTGAAGATGATTAGAAAGAAGTCAAGATTGGAGCATTGCTTGGTTCTGACGTTAAGAAGAGGATGGTAGAGCTTCTTATAGAGTATATTGATGTGTTTGCTTGGTCTTATCAAGACACGCCGGGTCTTGATACTAATATTGTGGAGCATAAATTGCTGTTGAAGCCTGAATGTCCACCTTTGAAGCAAAAGTTGAAAAGAACTCATATTGATATGGCAGTAAAGATCAAAGAGGAGGTTCAAAAGCATATTGATGCAGGTTTTCTTATGACATCTAATTATCCTCAATGGGTGGCTAATATTGTGCTTGTTCCAAAGAAAGACAGAAAAGTCTGAATGTGTGTTCATTACAGAGATTTGAATAAATCTAGTCCAAAAGATGATTTTCCATTGCCACACATTGATGTGTTGGTAGATAATACGACTAAGTTTGATGTGTTCTCTTTTATGGATGGATTTTCCGGTTATAATCAAATTAAGATGACACCCTAGGACATGGAAAATACCACATTTATTACACCATGGGGAACATTCTGCTACAGAGTGATTCCCTTTGGATTGAAGAATGCTGGTGCCACATACCAAAGAGTTATGACCATGCTTTTCCATGATATGATGTTGTAACACGGTGGGAGAACTGACTTTTTATTTATGTTGCGGATAGCAAGAGTCGCCACCGACTTTTATTTTATCTAATAAGGAAAGGGTATAAAAGAACAGGAAAAACCTTTTAAAAAATTCTAAGTTCGGGGGGTAGGTTATATAAAGGGAGGGTGTAAGCACCATTTATATCCATGGTTATCCATGGGCTCTTAGTTACTTAGCTCACTTATTTGTTTGAAAAAGAAAGTGTAGTGTGTGTTTAGAAATTTTCATAAGTTCTTTGTAATGATCCTCATATGGATGTATACAAAGTCTTAAGTTTGAAAATATTTTGAAAGTGGGGTGTGAATAAGAATATTTTGAAATTTGAGCAAGTAACTAAGAACTACCTACCCTAGACTGGTCTTTCGTATTCTTTTATTTCCTTTCAAGGGTAAGATTGTCCTTACTATTAAGGAGTAAGTAGTCATTACCTTGGATTTTGTTAAGGGACGGGCGTAGGATCATCGCATGGTCAATGAAGGAAACTTGTAGGGGTGTCTTTAGCAATTCGTATGAACTATCATCATTTTTACCGAAGGGACAAGACCATTATATCATAGGCAACCTCGTAGGGACTATGATCTTTTAATCTGAAAGGGACTATGATGATTTATTTGTTAATGGACTTTGCTTTTAAAGACACCCCCACATTCGAGGGACCTGACCATTTGTTTTAAGGCAACTGAGATGGGTAACCCTAGGAGGTGCAGATGGCGATCGTAGAACGATCGACTTACGTGTGTGAGTGATTGTTTTCAGATATTTATCTTGAATTTAATTTTCTGAGTCCTTTTAATTAATTGTATGATATTTGCACTCCCTAAATTACTAACTACACAATTATATTCGCAGAAATTAAAAGCGGAAATTAAAATCCTACGCTATTACATTAGGGGAGGGGATACATTTTTTAGAGGGAAAATAAATCTAAGTTATTACATAGGGGAAACAATTACATGATCGAACAAAAAAAAGTTACATAAGAATAAATCTATACAATTAAATAAATGAAGTGGTTGAAAAAAGAAATTAGGGTTTAAGTATTTTTTAGAACATTAGGTTTAAAAATCAAGTTTGAAAATTAGGATTAGCATAAAAAAATTAGGTTAAGAAAAGATTTTAGGGTTTTATTAGAATTAATCTTAACCTAGTTACTTTACAAAATTAATTTACAAACTTAAAAAAATAAATTAATAAATTAAATTAATTATGAAAATCATGATGAAAAAGAAAAAAAAAACTAATTAACTTGTTAATTTTAACAATTTTTACTATAAAACATTTAGTATTATAAACATGACAAAAAATAATAATTATGTGAAAAAAAGAAATAATAATTTTATAATTTTTATGAAAAGAAAATTATGAGGAAAAAAATATTATTTAAAGTTTGTTTTGTTCAAATTAATTGTTGATTTAGGATTAATTATTTAGTTAAAACAAAAATAATTATTAATTAAATTATTAAAAAAAAGAATGAAAGAAATTCACCAAAAATAAATGGGGGAAGGCCAAAATCGAACCTATCCCCCTGTACCTCACGCACGCACCAACTTTCCACCGGGCCAGCTACAATTGTGACAAGAACTAACATCAAAATTTGATTATATTTTAAACGCAAACGACCAGAGCGAAACAACCAATCGCAAGCGGCCACACATCATCTTCTTCGTCAATCCTGGATATTTTTTGCTACGATTTGGCTGTGAATTGGCTACGAATTAGCTATGGTTTTTTTGTAGCTAATTTACCTGGAAATTAAAAAATCGCAAAACGCATATTATAATAACTCAAGACCACTTATTCCTATTAATTTTGGGTCTAGGAATTCCATGGCATAGTTGGTTTGGCCTGAAGGTGCCCGTATAAAGAGTTTCGACTCTTGAAAAGCTTATGCCCTAACCATGGCACTTCCTGAAACATGCATCATATCTTGCAAACAAATGATCAAAACGAACCTAAACATGATTATGAAGATCATTATGAACAAAAAAATACTATAAAGTGCAAGGAAATCAAAGATTAGAAAGTAAAAAGAGGAATGAGAGACGGCATGTTCATGGGATGCACTTCGTGAGGTTTCAACCTTCAAGTCTTTGTGGGATAGGTTCCTAGGATCTTAAGGAAAGTGAATCGACTTGCAGAGCTGCTTGAACCTTCTTGCAAAATTATTTTTTTCTTGCCCTATTTTTTTTTCAACTTTTAAGATTTTTCTAAGGTTCTTATGGCCTCCAAATTCGTGTCCTTTGCTTGTGGTCTTGTTATGTATATATAATAGTGTAAATTAGGGTAAGAAATTGGGCCTTGGTTGGAGTTTTATGGGTTGCTTGAAGGTGAAGAAACCAATCATCATAATTGTCTAAAAAAATCAAATTAAATCATGCTATATTGGGCTTGAACGAATTTTGATGATCTAAATTACTTTAAATATCATATATTTGATCCCAAAATAAATTATGAGATCAAATATTTGATTTTCATATTTTATTTCTATTAAAATTGAATTTTAACAATTAAAATCCAAAATAATATAAAATAAATTATAAAAATCAGAATGAATGGTCATTGGGTCGTGCATGACTTCATCTTCAAGTTTGGGTTGCAACTTTATGGGCTCATTTGGAAAAAATTGAAGTTATGGCCTTTTTTGCTTCATACACCTCTTAAAAATCATCCAACTTTGACAATGCATAACTTCCTCAATTTTGATGTTATGAAGGTGTTCTATGACCTTTTAGAAATCTTAGAGTGTCCTCTAACCAACCTTTTTGATTCCATGTCCATATCTTTTATCATTTTTAAATTATGAGCTTTGGAAAAAGTTGACTCTTTGTTGACTTTCAAAATGACCTATAATGTTTTAGCTCATACCTTCCAAATGAAGCATTTTTAGGCTTGGCTTGTGATTCACAGAGTTGTAGATAATTGAATTTCCTTCAAAATTAACTTTGGATGAGAAATATTTGATGAAGTATGTGAAAGTTATGGCTGGTCAAAATTCAGTTGACTTTTCCTATGAAAACCCTAATTTAGAAACTTCTTGATTCTTGATGATTTGAGGTTTCCTTGATGAATCATGATCAACCCTTGATCAAATGATGAATTTCACCTCATAATCTTGATGTTGACCAAAAATCTTGAACTTTGACTTTGAGTTGACCATAGTTGACCTCAGTTGACTTTTTGACCAAGTTAACTGATTTTCAGGTATCTGAGCATCTGACCGATCAAACTTGTTGGGAAAGCTTTGAAACTTGACATGAGGATTCTTTAAGATGTATGGGATTTCATGAAGTCCATTTGAGTCCTTGTAATTCCAATTTGCTTTAGGAAACTCAAAACCCTAGTTCTAAGATTCTTTGTTCAGGATGAGGCTTTGTCTGGTGAAACCTTCAATCCTTTTGACCAGTTGAGAATCTTGTGACTATTAAGAGACCTCTTGAACTATATGATCTTGAATGTGGGAGGGAAAATTTTGGGGTACAACAGCTGCCCCTTTTCAATTTTTTGAAACCCGAGGAGTTAGATTGGCATGTATGCCATTTGCGACTTGAAGGTTGAAGGGGATTGAACACTAAAGCCCAAAAATTTGCACTCGCCAGTGCATAAAATAATGTTATTGGTTGGTTATATTGCTTGAATGGGCTTAAAGATGCCATTCGGAGTAAAAATGTTCTTTATATATACCTCTTGGAGGATAAAGCAGTCCAAAACGTAGATTGATGTAACCTTGGGGGATATAGCAGCCCAAGAGGTTATTTGGTGTGGTCCTGGAGGATAGAGCAGTCCAAGATGTTGTTATGTGTAATCATGGAGGATAGAGCAGTCCAAGATATTATCCCGAGGGTTTATAGCAGGCCAAGATATTGTTTGAGATAGCCCTTGGGAGGATATAGCAGCCCAAAATGGATATAGATGTAATCTCAGAAGATGTAGCAGCCTAAGATATTGGTTTTTGTGGTCCTGGGGGATATAGCAGCCCAAGACATTGATGGATGTAATCTTGAGGGATGTATGTATTACTGGAGGGTAGAGCAATCCGAGATTTTGTTATATGTATTCCTGGAGGATAGAGTAATCCAAGATATTGTTTGATGTAACCCTTGGGGGATATAGCAGCCCAAGAATAAGTTGTTGATGACGTTCGTTTGCTGGGGAATTAACCTGAAAAAAGAGGTTATTTCTATGCAATAACACTTTTGCAAGATGATGTTCTTATGAGAATGTTGTATGTGTATGATATAATGTGAATGATGTATGTATGAAATATGTAGTTGAAGTGCATGAGTAGCTTCATATAACAACTGTTGGATGGGGAAAATAAATCCTGATTCATTGTTGAGGAATATAAAGACTTCATTCCCGTCTTGTTTTGGAATATCGTACTTAGAACCTCCCATTTTTGTTCGTCGTACTTCTTATTGAAGGATTAAGTTCCTGAATATCTTGACTGAGGATAAGAGATAGATGTTCCTTGGGAGACTTATCCGACCAAGTATCAATTCTTCGGAGGATATCTACTTGAATATTTCGTAGAGTTGGAAGTACAAGAGGCTACTTGGAATGTTTCGTTAGAATATATTCGTGAAGATTACTCCATGGGGATGAACTAACGAAGATTCGTTGGATTCCTACCTCCGATCGTCCTTAGTAAATACTATTATTGTATTTTATGCATTTCTGGTAAACATCAATCATATTCAAAAGAATATATACATTCAAACATAATCAACGAACGTTTTCGCTTAAGTAAAAGGGGAAAAGTAAACCTAAATTTGAAAATAGAATTTTATTTATTTAGAAAGTGGCCTATAAACAGGCGAGTTTTAACACGGAGACGAAAATCCTAGTAAGAGGAATTCGTCGAAGACATTTTTAAAAGAGTACAAAAACAAGGAAAATAGTTATATGTAAATGATCCTATTGAGTTTCAACTCTGCTATTGACATTATCTTCAAGTATCTCATCCATTGTTGTCGTAATAGAAACGATTGGATTGATCTACACCTATTTGAACCTGATATAGGTAGTACAACTAGTTGAGGTTACATGGGTGATACAACGAGACATAGTCATACACTTTAATCCCTAACTTTTGCCTGGATTGCCCTTTCAGGTTTTCAATCCACTAGGATACCCTTTTTTGCCTAAGCCTCCCATTCGGGTTTTCGACTTGCCGGGTGTACAATATATATATATATATATATATATATATATATATATATACCTAATTTTTGCCCGAACCCTTTTGGTTCGCCGTGATGCCCTTATTTTTGCCTAGGCCAGTCAACCTAGCTGGTCTCCTTTTATGCGTAGTATTTTTTAACTATGTATGCGTTCACAGGTTGTGGGAAATCTTCCCCATCCATAGTAGTAAGTATCATGGCACCTCCAGAAAATCCCCTTTTGACTACTAATGACCCTTCATACGTGGGAGTCCAATTGCCCCTAGGATCACCCTGTGGTAATATGATACGCTTGATTACCAAGTCTCCAGCCTGATATACTTGTTGCTTGACTTTCTTATTAAAGGCTTTGATCACACGCTTCTGATACATCTGACCATGACAAACAACTGACATCCTCTTCTCATCAATCAAGTTTATCTGGTCGAGTCGAGTCTGAATCCATTCATCTTCATCTAAGTCTGTATCCTTCATAATTCTCAAGGAAGGAATCTGGACTTCAATGGGTAAAACTGCTTCCATACCATAGACAAGAGAAAATGGGATTGCCCTAGTTGAAGTACGTATTGTCGTACGATAACCATGAAGAGCAAATGGTAACATATCATGCCAATCCTTATATGTAATTGCCATCTTTTGCAAGATCTTCTTAATATTCTTGTTGGTGGCTTCCACTGCGCCATTCATCTTCGGTCGATATGGAGAAGAATTGTGATGCTTAATCTTGAACTGCATGCATAGGTCAGTAATCATAGTATTGTTCAGATTAGTACCATTGTCTGTAATAATCCTTTCGGGGATGCCATACCTACATATAAGATTATGCTTGATGAATCGAGCCATAACATTCTTGGTAACAGAAGCAAATGAAGTTGCCTCTACCCACTTCGTGAAGTAATCAATAGCAACAAGGATTAAACGATGTCCATTGGAAGCAGTAGGTTTGATTTCACCAATCATATCAATGTCCCACATGGAAAAAGGCCAACGAGCAGTCAAAACATTCAATGGAACTAGAGGTATATGTACTTTTTCAGCATAGATCTGACACTTATGACAAGTCTTGGAATGCTAATAGCAATCAGCTTCCATGGTAGACCAATAATAACCTGCTCTCAGAATCTTCTTAGCCATTGTATGCCCACTAGAATGAGTACCAAATATCCCATCATGCATGTTGTCGCTCCCGAGATTTTACTCCTAGTACAAACGCGAAAGTGGCGCGGAAAAGGTAGAGTCGCCAGCCAGGCATTTTTATCCCGAAGGAACGAGAAAGGTAATGCAGCACAAACCTGAGGAAGAAGGAAAGGACAAGGTCCTGCGAACCAAAGATCTAGGTTCGGGAGTCGGTTACGACCTGGGAAGGTATTAGCACCCCAGACCGTCCGCCGTACCCGACGGGATCCACGCTTGTTAGTCTGTTTCAAAGGGTGAGGAATAAATTGCTGCTGAACAAATAGAAATGCTAACTGGAACTGGAACTGAAATGAGAAAGGGAATTGGAAAAGAAAATGGAAAGAAATATGGAAATGTAGGGAAAATAAAGAATGTGCTCGAACGGGCCCTACCCCGCTGCCTACGTACCTCATCGGGAAAATGAGGATCAGAGTCGACGTAGTTCGCCTAACCAGACGAGAACTTTTTGTTTGTGTTTTTTATAGCTGGAATTGCGTATGTCTATGCTCAGGTGTTGCAGGCTCGTCTGGTACGAGTGCGTTTACCGTCTTGCATGCGAGATAAGTCGTCGCAAGTTCGCGTTGAGAATGAATTAGGTGAGAAAGGAAGTTCCCGCAGGATAGTCGCTTATTGTTTGTTGTTTGCTTCTTAAGAGTTTTGTATGAATTTGGCACAAGGAAGTGAATTCAAACTCTTTTCCATGGAATATGTACTTACTACTACATTCCAAGATGGAATAGTAGAACAAGCACACCAAGTAAGGAGAATTTATCCAAGACTTGTTTCCTAGGATTAGGGTTTAAGTTCACTGGCTTGTTGAACTTATTAGGTGTTTTTGTAGCTTGTGAAGAACTATCTTTTATGCTTTTCTTTGTGAAAATGACCTCTTGATAAGACTTGTACATCATGCTAGACGAGCCTACACCATTCCAAGATGGAATGAATGTAAGTGCCCCATGGAATAAGGTTATACACAAGAGATCCTTTCATGCATTTGTTAAGTCTCTTTTTTGATTTTGTTTGAAGATGAGAGGAGAAAGACTCAAAAGCCAAAGGTCAAAGCTAATGGGGGACTAAGACACAAACCTAAGTTATCTTATTATGTACAAGAAGTGATCCTATGGTTTATGAGGTATTCTAACCTAAGGAAGGAAAGCAAGTTAGAATTCAACTTACTTCCTAAGGAAGTTAAGTTGAATCTAAGGAACAAAAGGGGAACCTATGAACAAAGAAACAAGTGCTAAGGCAAAAACAAATAAATGCATAAGAGATGAGGAATGAAGTTATTACCTCATCTTCCCCCCTACAAAACAAATGTTAGCATGATGAAGAAAAATGCACAATTAAGATATGTCAAACTTCACAAACAAACCATACTAGCTAAGGAAGGGTGTTAGTGAACTCCTAAGGCTAAGACCTAAGTCTAAAGCACCTTATAAAATAAAAAACTTAAAAAGTCAGTAGCTAAATCAATTAAAAAGCAACTAAAGGGATTAATTGAATTAATGTCCAACTATACCCTAAAGTACTACTAAACCCTAAAGATGAGGTTAGTAAGATAACCTAAGTGTTTACTAAACCAAAGCCTCCTAAACTCAAAGATGAATGGTAAATCCAGAACTTGACACTATATGGAAGTGAAGAGAATGAATTTACCAAAGTGGAAAGAATAGATTCAAGTTAAAGATATGCAGATGTGAAATTGAGAGGTGGGAGAAAGCATATAGAAACATGGTTCTAAAGATGGGACAAAAGGACTTAGAAAAAAATTCAAGAAAAGACCAAAATGATTTGACTTCCCCATACAAAATCCAGGGACTTGAAAAAAAAAATATGGGAGTTATCTTTGGAAAATGTTCATAAATTGAGGGTTAAGAAGCTTCCTAAGGCTAAGTATGCACATTAGGGTTTCTAAAGTCCTTTAGAAGGCAAATGGAATTCAAAAGGAAGCAAAATGATCCTAAAATGAGATGAACAAGTATGAGTAACCACAAAACATTTATAATACTCAAAACAAAGATAAAATGAATCTAAATCAAGTGAAAGATGATTTTGAAGTGGCTAAAATGGAAAGAGGAAGGAAATTAGGTTAAAAATGGGACAAGTGTGACTTATGGGTCAAGCAAAACCTAAAAATCAAAGGTAAAGACCCAAAGATGACATATAACACTTGAGGACATCTAATATAACACATAAAACTCAAAATCAAGACTTTAGAGCAATGTCATAAATGCCTTAATCAATTGGATCAAAAGGAACCAAAAGAAAGGACCAAAAATGACTTAAGACCCCAAACAACTTGGAAAAAATATCAAATGACTTATAAAAATTATGAAAATTCATATTGAGGATCACAATCCAGATAATGACTTATGTACAAAAAATCTCACAAAAATTCCTATTTTTTGATGGTCAAATGAAATGTGGAATGCAATTAGAGTTTATGGGCATACATGTGGAAGAATGAACTCAAAAGAGTCCTAAACCTGACCTAAAAATCTATAGAAAAATATTTTGAAGGAGTAACATGAGTTATCTGGACAATGGAAAAAGAATGGGACATTTATCTCTTATGGTTTAGGAGAACAAAAATTGACAAATTGATTGGTCAAAGATGAGGAAAATATAGGAAAAATGAAATGGAAAACTAATTCTGGTTTCAAAAATGAACAAAAATAAAATCCAAAAATATGGAAAATTAGAGAAAAACGTGAAGATCATGTATGAATTTAATTGGAATTTTTGGATATGATTTGGTATTTTTAATAATACAAAACGAAATTTGAATAAAATGTAAAAAAAGAAATTAAAATGGAAATTTGGTATGGGCCTGGGGGGTACAAAAAGTGGAAAAATACAATGCATTGGGATTTAATAGAACGCGTTGGGGGTGTGGTTAGTAGTCTGAGACTTTGGTTCATAAATTTGGCACGTGAGAAGCACAAGGTCATTAATGTGCTGGCGCTATCTGGATGCTTGGATCAACATGGATCAATGGTTGTGTTTTAAAGTTAAAGGAAATTATGGCACACTGTTCAGGTGACCGGAGGTGAGTTCCGGTCACCTTCTCCAATCATTCTCTGGTTAGGGCAAACTCAAAACACCATAAAAATGAAATCTAAGACCATAATTCAACTCGCCTCTCTTCACTGATCACGAATATGGCCTCACATCTCATTTTGGGTTCCTACATCTCACGAATCGAAGGCAAACATTTTGACCTATGAAACTGAAACTATACATCTAAGATGTTTATCAACTAGCCAGACACTCAATAGCTTCTATCAAGCTTTAATTCACACATAATCAGTGAAAATTGGTGGAAACAATCAAGTTGAATTGCAGAGCATACCTGAGTTGCAGATCTTCACAAAGTTGAAGAATACAAGAGAGGAGATTCCTTAGCCTTGCTTTAACTTATTTTTGAGCTCTAAGAGTGAAATAAACACTCTGTGAGTTGAGGATCTTGAGTTGTTGATGAAAATGCAGTGAGGATCAATGCTATGTAGTTCAAAATCCTTGATGAATCAATCTGAGCAAACCATGGCAATCGTGCAAAACTGGACAATAATGATGGTTGGATGAAGGTTAATGATGAATAGATGATGATCTTAGCAAATTGTAGCAATTTTGCACTGGTGCAGTTTGAATGATTCAGAAGGATTTCTCCATGGCAATGTGATCTTGGTGAATTGATGGGAAAATAACAAGTGTATAATTTTTGCCCACTGTAGTAATAATAGGGAAAATTCCCCGAATATCCATCTCAAGGACTGCGTAGCAAATTAAGGTTTTTTACTGTTTCAATTGAACAAAAGTTCCTTAGGGTTTGTATAGATATTATCAAAGGACTTATAACCATAAAATTTAGGAAAATAATAAGGATGACAAATATGAGAATTATACTAGGAAAGGTGTATGAGAAATTCTTATAATGACAAATTATTTATAATCATTGAAATAACACTGTAGATTATAACACTACCGCCTTTCAAGATTGTTTTTTTTTAAAGATTCCTCTATGAAAAAACCCTTTGGTATTCTTTCTATACCCCAAGTTCTTGGTTGTATAGAAAGAATACCAAGCTTTTAGTTATCAAAAGTTTTTACGGTTAGAATATGGTATCCCAATTCCTTGGTGATATCCGATAAAAGAGTTATGATCGAA
Organism: Lathyrus aphaca; assembly: GCA_963966055.1. Classification (NCBI taxonomy): domain Eukaryota; kingdom Viridiplantae; phylum Streptophyta; class Magnoliopsida; order Fabales; family Fabaceae; genus Lathyrus; species Lathyrus aphaca. The sequence continues at coordinate 508,620,506 of OZ014520.1, forward strand.
AAACATTAACAGGGGGTATTCCTACCTCCGGTTAACCTAAGATTAAAACCATATTTTCCAATGTTGATTTTTACTATCAAATCGATTCAATCAACACAATGAAACTTAAAATGCAGTGAAATTCATAAAATAAAACTCAATGTCATTACAATAAACTCAGGGACACCCCCTAGCATTGGAGGGTTTAGTCACTCATATTCAAAACAATGAAAATCACATACATAAGGAAAAGAGACATTACAATGTTTAAAGGATTAGTTGGATCGTCAATTGCTTCCATATTTGATCGATCCTTCTTCCTTTCTCTAAATCTGTTCTTCTCTCCTTAGCGTGCAAATTTTCCCAAAATCAAAAAGTGTATTTTTTTCAGTTATGATCAACCTAATGTATCAGATTACAAAATTACATGCGAAATGCCTAAACTGCCCTCAACACAAGAGAATTAAGAAAAGATAATTTTTTTGCATCCAGGTGCCATGACACGGGCCATGTCGTGTGACACGGGCACCCGTGTCATGCTGCTGGAATCTTGGCTGCGTGCATCTTCCTTTGGGGGACTATGACACGGGCCTTGTCATGTGAAACGGGCACCCGTGTCATGCTTCTGTATTGCCTCATACAATTTTTGCAAGTCTTCACTCCATGGCCATCCCGACACGGGCCGTGTCAGGTGACACAGGCACATGTGTGAGGCTTCTGAAACCCCATTTTCCTCTATTTCCTTGCACTCGGATCGCCGTTTCATCAGTATCTGATCACCTGCTTGTCAAATGCCTGAAAATAAAAACAACCAAATTAAACAAACCAATGATAGAAACTATAAACATATAACATACTCGCCACATAAAGGAATAACAAGAAATAACATAAACATAAGACTCAAAAGCACACAAAAAACATAAAAACCAACAACTAAAATAGCTTGAAATATATGACTGAAAATCACCGATCAAACTCCCCCGAACTTGAACTTTTGCTTGTCCTCAAGCAGAAAGCTTGCATAAATGCACAAGCTAACCATTCGTTACTGAAACCTTCGAGATGAAATGAGGATACTCGTACTTGAGTTTTGTTCCAAATCACCGGACGGGTACTTTTAGGAAAAATCTCTTAATGAAAATATCTCACAAACACTGAACCGCGGTAGCACCACAGGCCTCAATCCTCTTTTTCGTAACCTCTCCGACTATGCTTTGGGCTTAGATCTTCCTATCAATTTTCCCCCCTTTTCATTCGGACACTCGTTTTAAGGCTTTTTGCGAATTTTCATTGTATACACAAGATTGATCTATCGAAGCAATTTTTTTTGAGACACCGTTAATTTCTTGTTACTTAAGGACTACTTTTAGGTTCAACCGCCGTTAGGTTGAATAACCGGGTGAGGGTTACCCAACTTAGAAGGATCGATTGTCTAATTGTCCCTTTTTTTTACGGTGTCTTTTCTCTTTTTTTTCCCTTCATTTTCTCGATCAACCTTGCACAACAATTAGTATAAATGAAGCTTGTCTGTCATGATAAACTAATAAGGGGGTACTTATCAGATTAAAGTACCATGGCACAAATCTACATGTAGGACTCGTTACTTACTCAGTGGATTCAATGTGTTTGCGTTATACCTTCACATCAAGATTTTTCTAATTTCTTCACCCGATTCCTTTTCACTTAACCCTCTACGCTTTCTCCTAACCTCACTCGCAAGACAATTTTTTATATATATTTCAGGTCAGGGGTGCTTTCACAAATGATTACAATTATACATTCAAGTAGTACAGATTCGCAATTAAAATTAACGGCAAAAACATAAAACAACTAAACAAAACAAAATAACTAAACAAAACAAAGTAACTAAATAAAACCCTCCCACACCAGAACTCAGCAGTGTCCTCACTGATGGAGAACTAGTGCGACAGGGGACTCACAGGGACTACTGAGGTGGAGGCTGGTCTCGCAGATGCATCTGCTTCAACCATTCGTGCATTTCTCCTATAAGTTTGCCTTGGCGGATTTGCTCTCTCCCTTGTCGGGTATGCTCTTCTTCTTGTTGGGTCTGCTCACTTCGGAGATAGCACATTTCATTCTGCATCCACTCCCAGTCCTTTTCACCCATGCTCCAAGAACCCGTTTCTTGATTGCCCGAGTTATCAACTGGCGGTATAAGTGCCATCTCAGGTTGATAACCTTCTTCGCCATCCGTACCTGCAACATCCTCAAAAACAACTTCGTCGTCCTGTAAAGGACTCTCATATAACCAATTATCCTTGTTTTCAATACTGATAAAATCAGGCGCAGGCAAGGCTAACAAGTGATGGTTACGGCTAACTAAAGAATAACAATCATTAAATCATACCTTGTGTAGTGAGAGTAGCAAGGTCAATTTTTGTTTTACCTGCAACAATTTGTTCCTCCCTCAAAAGAGCATCATATCCAAAGTGGTCGGAAATTTGAGTTATTATGCCTCCCACCGATATCTCACCCGAATTAGCATTTGCCACTCTTTTCAGATGATCGGCCGCAAAAGCCGCTACATTAATTAGCTCCTTGTTGGCCATGCTGTATAACAGGTATAACTCCTTCTGAGTCGTTACTTCCGTGTTGTCGCCCTACAGAACAATGTATATGCCAAGCCTTTCTATGCATATCTGAAGCACGGGTTGTGAATGCAGGATGCCTTTGCCACCTTTGCGACATACTCAGGATTTCCTGTGATGGCTTTCCAGAAATCACCTGCAGTAAAAGTACTCGGGGGAGCTCCAGGTCCGAAGCTAGGCAGCTTCAAAACGTCTCCCAGCTCAGCCACAGACAATGAATGATCAGTATTAAACAGACGGAACCTTAATGTCCCGAAATACTCTTCATCAGAACCCGTCCACCTGTGCTTTAGCTGAAACTCCAAAGAACTCAGAAATTCAAAGGTTATTCGCTCAAAGGTCGGCACTTCAAATTGCATAAATTCAAGCATGCCTAAAGTATGAAACATTTTATGCACTTCAAATCTCAGTCCTAAATTATCAAGAGTGTCATTATAAATATACCTTGCTGGAATCAACTTACGCTTGACCAATACTGAGTATTTCCTCTGATGCTCAGGCTCCTCGAACAAAATGTCGTGAGCGTTCGTCATACGGTGGGCTCTCTTACGGGGGCGAGATGGTTCAGCCACAAACTTTCCAGTGTCCCTTCGTGGAGGCATTCTCAAATTCCTGCAAAAATAAACAAACGAATTTCGAAATTCAGATAAGAGGAAAACGTCACCGTAAGAGTGACAATGAAGGTGAGAGGCGCACTTTTTGTGAAGAGGGTATAATGTTTGGATGAGTGGGTGTTAGAGAAAATGAAGGTTTTTAATGAGGAGAAAAATGGAGGTTAGATATTTAGAGATGAAGAGTTTGGAGAAGAAGAGAGATTTTTGTGAAAAAGAAAATTAAAAATGATAAATGAGGGTAAATGAGTGGTTGAGGTTATAAAATTTCGTGGGCCCCACTCATTTAAGAGAGTAAGAAATTTTAAAATGAAAATCCGCTCCCCTGACACGGGCCGTGTCGCGTGACACGGGCACCCGTGTCAGGCCCCTGCAACATAAGAAAATCATCAATTAATAAGGAGAGTCCCCAGGACCTGCAACACGGGCCATGTTGTGTGACACGGGCACCCGTGTTGCACCTCTGACTTCCACAAACTCAACTGAACCATCATGTCCATGCATCCTCCTGACACGGGTCGTGTTGCGTGACACGGGCACCCGTGTCAGGGCCCTGATTTTTGCTCAATAATGCGTTTCGCACATAATTTGGACCGTTTTCCACCTTGTCTTTCCTCTACCGAATATGTGATAAATTCATTCAACCTACCTACAAAATGAACAAATAAAGATGAATAAAAAAACATCGTGGGTTGCCTCCCACGCAGCATTGCGTCTAACGTCGCATGGCTCGACGGTCACTCGTCCTACCGGGTAAGACGAATGACATTGGCATGAACTCTAGGTTGTCCTTGGAAATAAGGCTTCAACCTTTGCCTATTCACTTTGAAGATATCTTCGTTAGATTGATTTTTTATCTCGACTACCCCATGCGGGAAGACGCGATGCACCTTAAAGGGTCCCGACCACTTAGATTTTAGTTTCCCAGGAAACAGTTTCAGCCTTGAGTTATACAGTAAGACAAGTTGTCCTTCAGAAAAGTCTTTTGTTTGAATTCTCTTGTCATGCCATTTTTTTGTTTGATCTTTGTACACCTTGGCATTCTCATAGGCCCGGTTCCGGAATTCCTCTAACTCGTGAAGTTGGAGGATGCGAGATCTTCCGGCCTTAGATAGGTCCATATTCAAATACTTAAAAGCTCAAAATGCCTTGTGTTCGAGTTCTAACGTAAATGACATGTCTTTTTGTAAACCAACTGATATGGTGACATGTCGATCGGTGTTTTGAAAGTTGTTCGGTATGCCCATAGAGCGTCATCCAACTTAATAGACCAATCCTTCCGAGATGAGTTCATTGTCTTTTCCAGAATTTGTTTGAGTTGTCTATTTGATACCTCTACTTGGCCACTTGTTTGCGAATGGTATGGAGTGGCTACCCAGTGTTTCACATTATACTTTTGTAGAAGCCTCTCCATGAGGTGATTTAGGAAGTGGGTTCCTCCATCACTTATTAAAGCTCTCGGTACACCAAATCTTGCGAATATATTATCCTTCAAGAATCTTGTAACCACTTTCACATCGTTGGTGGGTAGTGCTATCGCTTCAACCCACTTTTATACGCAATCCACCTTAACCAAAATGTACGTCTTTCCAAATAACTGAGGAAATGGTCCCATGAAGTGTATCCCCCACACATCAAATAACTCTACTTCAAGCATAAAGTTTTGGGGCATCTGATTTCTTCTTGATATGTTCCCTGTCCTCTGACATCAATCACACTCCTTTACCAATTGCTGAGCATCTTTGAATAAAGTAGGCCAATATAACCCTGATTGAAGGACTTTAGTTGCTGTCCTGTCACCACTGAAATACCCTCCATACTCGGAATCATGACATGCTTTTAGTACATTTTTCTGTTCTTCTTCGGGTACACACCTTCTGACCAAACCATCCACTCCTCTTTTATATAGAAAAGGATTATCCCATAGATAAAACCTGCAATCATGAACAAACTTTTTTCTTCTGTTAGAGTCAAAATCATCAGGTATAATACCACCGACCAGATAGTTCACATAATCCGCAAACCACGGAACACCAATCATATATAAGATATTTTCGTCTGCGAACTCATCCTTTATAGGACGCTTGTCCTCATTTTCTTCAATTAGTGACATCCGCGAAAGGTGATCTGCTACATTGTTCTCACAACCTTTCTTATCGCGAATCTCCACATCAAATTCTTGAAGGAGTAAAATCCACCTCAATAGCCTTAGTTTTGAATCCTGTTTAGCAAAAAGATACTTCAAAGCAGCATGGTCAGTATAAATAATCACTTTTGAACCCAACAGATATTGCCTGAATTTATCAAAGGCATAAACCACAGCTAACAACTCCTTCTCCGTAGTTGCATAATTCATCTGTGCATGGTTCAAAACGTGACTAGCATAATAAATAACATGCAATAACTTATTTTTTCGCTGCCCCAAAACAGCCCCAACCACAATATCACTGGCATCGCACATAATCTCAAAAGGTAGAGACCAGTCGGGGGCAATTACAAATGGCGCCGACTGTTGCACCCCAAAATTTGCCCTCACAATACAAGACTTTGTGTGCTAAGAAGGTTCACAAGGTTCACAAGACCTTTCATGAAATTCATGAAGTTTGCAAGACATTTATGAGGTTCACAAGGTTCACAAGGTTCACAAGACCTTTCATGAGGTTCATGACGTTTACAAGACACTTTATGAGGTTCACAAGGTTCACAAGACCTTTCATGAGGTTCATGAAGTTTACAAGACACTTTATGAGGTTCACAAGGTTCACAAGGTTCACAAGACCTCCCATGAGGTTCACAAGACATCTTATGAGGTTCACAAGGTTCACAAAGTTCACAAATAGTCAGAAAGTTTGACAATTCCCTCAGACAATGCATCCTCCTAAGCAATGCATCCAAAACTAGGGTTTTGACTTTAATCAGGCTAAATAGATTTCCAAGACTTCAAGTGAGCTTCATAACATCTTATATGTTTCTAAGAACCCCCATGACAAGTTTCAAGACTTTTCTCAAAGGTTTGCTCAGTCAGATGAACAGATAAGTCAAAATCAGTCAAAGCAGTTAAAAAGTCAAACTGAGGTCAACTGTGGTCAAACCAAAGTCAAACTTCATGATTTTTTGCCAACATCAAGTATATGAAGTAAAATTCATCATTTGATCAAGGGTTGATCATGATTCATCAAGGAGGTTTCAGATCATCAAGAATCAGGAGTTTCTAAATTAGGGTTTCCTCAGTAAAAGTCAACTGAACTTTGACCAGCCATAACTTTCACATGATTCATCACCAAGTTTCCATCCAAAGCTCATTTTGAAGGAAATTGAATTCTCTACAACTTTGTGTCTCACAAGCCAAGCCCAAAAATGCTTCATTTGGAAGGTATGAGCTAAGACATTATAGGTCCTTTTGAAAGTCAACAAAAAGTCAACAACTTCAAAAGGGCATAACTTGAGAATGGTAAATGATATGGACATGAAACTAGTGGGGTTGGTTATAGGACTCTTCAAGCTTTCAAAAATGTCCAAGAACACCCTCATAGCATTAAAATTGAATGATTTGTGCCCTTGCAAAGTTGGGAAATTTTTGGTTGGTTTATGAAGAAAATGGAGGTTTAAAACCAATTTTTTCTAAATGGGCTTGCCATATGATGATCCAATCCATGCCAACACTTCATGCACGACCCAAAGCAACAAATTTCTGATTTTTTATTATTTATTTATTATTTATTTTGATTTTATACATTAAAAATCAAATTAAATTTAAATAAAATATGAAAACTCAATATTTGAAGGTGATTCTTTTTCTAGAAAGTTTTAATAATCATTCAAAGCTGATTGATACCATCCAATTTCGTGCTAGCTTGTTTTGGCAATGTTAGATAAGATATTTTTCAATATTTGGAAAGAGATATCTTCATGATCAAGTAACTATCATCAAGCCCATAAATCCACAAACTCTTGACCTAATTTACATCACTATATGTACACAAACTCATCACAAGGCAGAGGGGGAATTTTGGCAGCCTCCATACATATTCTTCAACTTCAAAAAATCAAGAAAAAAATGACATACGGTTTTGGAGTTAGAGAGGATCTTAAGACATTCTAAAGGTTGCATTAGCTTCTCTGATCATCACTGATCATGTTGCTATAATCATATGCATCTTAATCCCCATGAATTGCACAAACCGAATCGTTCTTCTCCTTTATTTTTTTGATTTTCGATTTCATAAATTTAACCATTATAAATTATGTTTGATTACTGATCCATGTTTGTTTTGAAGTGTAGAAACTTTCTGGACAAACCAATTGAAGTTTCATGGCCTAAATCATCAGATGCCATTGTTAGGGTTTAGGGTGGCCGTTTAGGGTTTCACTATTAAACCAATATAAATAAGTTCTAAAGACATGGATGAATCGTATAGGTCATAAGAAACTTATTGGCATTATTAATTTGGTGAAATTGTACTGTTTGATGTTCGCAGGTTGTATTGGTAGGAATAATCGCAGGAAAAGTTATAGATAAATTCGCAGGAAAACCTGCGAATCCAAGGTTGAAGATGAAGATCTTCGCGCGCTTCAGATTTTTGAATTTTGATTTGTATATTTATTGTGTTGTTTGTATATTATTTCACAGGATGATAAGCGGCCTGGTGGTTGGTACGCGCATGAAAGAAGCTAAGGACGTGGGTTCGAACCTGTCCTCAGTTATTTTTTGATTAAAATTCCATTTATTCTTCAGGTTTAAAATATAAAAATCATTCTCCATCCATATTCACAAATGCGCGCATAGCCTGGTGGTGTTGGTGATGGTCCAAGAGAGAGAGAGCCTAGGGCGTGGGTTCGATCCCAGCCCCAAGTAAGTTCTTTTTTTCCATTATTTTTCACTTGTTTTATTTTATTTATCTTATATTTGATTAATTAAGTTAATAAAAAAATGTTTAAATTAAATTAGTCATATTATTTTTCTTATATAATTCAAAAACTTATAGTTTTTTTTTTTAAAAAGATTCAAATTTTATTAATAAAAGTTATTTATATTTATTTAATATTTGTATGTATTTTTGTATAAACAATTTAATTATATTTAGATTTATAAATAGAATCCTAATATTTTCATAAACCCTAAAATATTTTTAAAACCTAATTATTTTTATGAACCCTAATTGTAAATACTATTTCTTTCTTTATTTATTTATTTGTCATAAATTTTTGTCTATATTCTAATTAAGAAATAAACTCTAATATATTTTCTAAATAGTCAAACCCTAATTTTCTTAGTCAATTTAATTATGACTTTTAATTTATTTGTCAATTTTAATTATGTATTTTTCTATGTGTAAATAATTCTAGGTTATGTTTAAATTAATTAAAAATGGATAATTTAATTTTTGTGAATATAATTATATGGTTATTCAATTATAATTAATTCTATTTTCATAATATATATATATATATATATTCTATAATTTGTTCATAATTTAATTCTTGCATGTAAATAATTTTTAATATATGTTTAAAAAATAATTAAAACTTGTTAATTTAATATAATTTATTTTCATAATATGTTTATAATTAACTTAATTTTTATAGCATTTAAGACTTTATGATAATTAATTGTTTATATTTTCTTCTTAATCTTAAATAATAATTGTTCATAAAAATTTGATCTTTTAATTATTATGCTAATATTCTTATTTATTTTATCATTAATGCTATTTATTTTCATATTTATTTTATTATTACTAACCCCATTTATATATATTGTGATTTATTATTATTATTATTACTAACCCAATTATATTATTATTATTTATTATTTTGCTTATTATATTTAATTTGCTTTAATTATTATTATGTAATTGTTCCTGGATGTAATATTTTAATAATAGTATTTAAATATTTATTTTTATGCTATGGTTAGTAAATAGGGAGTGTAAAAACATGTTTGTATGTTTAAAATTAAGTTAGCCCATTAAACTTAAAGATAAATATTTAAAATTGTACACTCACACACGTAAGTCGATCTTTGATCGCCATCTCACTTCCTTAGGGATACCTCTCATGTTGCCTAATCAAAAAAGGTCAAGTAGGGTGTATAAAGCAAAAGTCCCTCAAATTCACATCATCTAGTCCCTTAACAGATAAAAGATCAAGTCCCTTTCGAATGTTGCCTTCGTAATGATCTTGTCCCTTTCGAATAAAGATTATAGTCCATTCGAATTGCTTATACACCCCACAGTTGCCTAAATAACAGATGACCCTTCAATTGTCCCTCACATCCAAGGTAATGACTACCTATTCCTTAATAATAGGGATAGTCTTACCATTTAAGGGATTCAAGAACAGAAAAGACTTAAACTTAGGGTAGGTTCCTCTTAGATACTTGCTCACTCTTCAAAAACAATTTCAAACACTTCACACATTTCAAACAATTTTCAAAACAAAGGTTTTTTACGCATCGGTACATGGATCATTATAAAACTCTTAAGAAAATTTCTATTCACACACTTCACATTTCAAAAACATTTTAAAGTGAGCTAAGTAACTAAGAGCCCATGGATAACCATGGATGTAAAGGGTGCTAACACCTTCCCTTTACATAACCTACCCCCCGGACCCAAAAATCTTTTAAAAGGTCTTTCCTGTTCTTTTATGCCTTTCCTTTGGATAAAATAAAAGTCGGTGGCGACTCTTGCTATCCGCAACATAACTAAAGTCAGTTCTCCCACCGTGTTACAGAACTGGCGACTCTGCTGGGGATTTAATATTAAAGAGGGGTACCCTTAGGAATTAGATCACTTTAAAATTGTTTGCCTTGTTTGCTTTATACTTATATTGTTGGGTGCTCTTATGTGTGAAAAATCCTAACCCGGATCTGGTGTACCTTAGGTAAATGGCAATAGACCAAGGAAACTGTACGACGTATACCGATATGGTTGATCTGGTGGCCATAGTTAGTGTGACTTCTTGGTTAGTGCTTATGTTCCTTAAGTCAAGTTGAGGATAATATGAGGCTGCCATATGTTGTCAATGCACTAATTAACTTTTAGAACCCTAGTTATCCTATCTTGGCCTTTAGAAAGTTGTGAGATAACCGGCTTTGGTGCAGACTGAAGTTGGTTGATACTCGATGCTACGCTCATTGAGATCTTAAACTTGGAGGGTTTTGGTTGGCAAGTAAGTTGCCTACTGAATAATCACCCTTGTGAAGGATCAATGATATTGAGATCCCTTAGAACCTGGTTACTTTTGTAGGACAGGATGAACCACCTAACTTCAGGGGAGGGTACTTACCTTTGAACCTCATGCAAGCCTTTAAACCTAGGGCTATTATGTGACTTGTTTGTGTGTGCCACATGTTTGTGATTGAACATAACATCATGACATCATCATGCATCATAAGCATAGCATTTTCACTAACCATTTCAAGGACCAAAGGATTTATCTTTGTTCTTTGTTGCAGGTCATGGCTTCTGCTCGTAGGAACACTATCCGGATCAACTTTGTAGGGATACCTCCTAAGCTTAAAGAGTTGGTTTCTCAAGTGTCTGAACACTCCCAGTTCATCAAGAGACATGGTCACCTATTGGATCTAGTCACCTCAGGATTCAATGAAGTCATGATGAGTGTTCTGTTTCAGTTCTTTGATCCTAAGCACCATTGCTTCACATTCCCCGATTACCAGCTGGTTCCTACCATGGAGGAATTCTCCAAACTTATGGGTATACCCGTACTTGATCAGAAACCATTCACAGGCTTGGAAAAGAGCCCAAAACTGAGGTTATTGCTACAGCTCTACATCTGAAGAAGTCAGACATTGTTCTAGAAACGAGAAGCGGAGTTAAAGGTATTCTTGCTAAGGTGTTGATAGAGAAGGCTCAAGTGTTCTTGAAGGCTATGAGCTATGATGCTTTTGAGGAGATCTTAGCCTTGTTGATTTATAGCTTAGTGTTGTTCCCCAATCCAGATCAGTTCATAGACGTTCATGCCATCAACATATTTCTGAGTCACAATCCAGTGCCTACATTGCTTGGAGATATTCTACATTCTCTTCATACTCGTACTACCAGGGCACGAGGAACTTTGATGTGCTGCATACCTTTGCTTTCTAGGTGGTTTATTTCTCACCTTCCTCGCTCAGTAATGAAGAATGAACAAGGGTTCAGGTGGTCCAAGAGGATCATGTCACTCTCACATTCAGATATTCATTGGTGTTCCAGATCTATGGAGAATGTCACTATCATTGACCGTTGTGGGGAGTTTCCTAATGTGCCACTTCTAGGCATAAGAGGAGGCATTACTTACAACCCTTCCTTAGCTTTACGACAGTTTGGCTACGCTCGGAGTGATGGTCCTCATGACATGTTGATTCAGGGTATTGTGTTTGACTACGACAACGATCTGCAAGGTTACTGTCAAAGGTTCATACGAGCATGGGGAAAAGTGAACAAGGTTGACAGCAAGACTCTGGAGCCTAAATACACTATTCCTATGGAGGCTTATCTCAGATGGGTGTGATCTCGCGCTCAGACTCTTATGATGCCATATCCTGCTATTCTGCCAGTTACCATGGAACCTGTTGCTGAAGGAGATACTTCTTACACCATCCTTCACCCAGACATGCCTACTGACATGGAAGATTTACAGAGATCTTGGATCCAGTTGAAGGAGCAAAGGGATACCTTCGAGGCTCATTACAAAGCAAGCCAAGAAAGAATACTGGAACTAACAAAGCAACTTCACGAGGAACGGAATCTCAACTCATACCTCAACACAAAGAGGAAACATCCATGGGAGACTTAAAACCCCATCTCTTGTATTTATTACATTTCATTTTGTAAGCCCAAGAGGCAAAACAGGTTTATTACTAATAAAAGTTTACTTTCTTGATTGTTTAAGCAAATTTAAATCCTGCGGTCCTTGAAAACATTGCATATACATTCACATACCATATCATTGCATCACAGGTTTATTGTGCACATGTTTCTTATCTTCTCGCTGTTTATTTCAGCAATGGCTCTTGAACAAACTGTCAAAGATCTCCAGGCTAAGAATGCTCAGTTCCAAGAAGTGATCCTGAATTTGTCCAAGGGGCAAGAAGAGTTGAAAGCACTCCTCTCTGAAAATCCTGAAGATAACAAGGGTGATCATCTGAAACAACTGCAAGCTGAGATGGCAGAAATGAGGATCCAGATGAATGACCAGGTGGTTCTTATTCAAAGTTTAGCTCAGGGGCAAGAAGAGCTAAAAACCTTTGTCCACAAACTTCAAAGTAATGGAGTCAGGAATCTAATTGTCAATCAACCTCCATCAAAAAAAGTTGATTTGGTTGAAAGAAAGATGAGGATAAAAGAAGGTAAGAAACCGGTTACCACTGATTGTTCTTCAGTTGAAGAAAAAAGACATGGTAAAGTTAATCCACCTCAACACAAGGGATGTAGAAGACAGTTTATCAAATTCAGCACTCCAATGTCACAAGTTCTGCAATGCTTGTTGGAGATGAAGCTAATTTCCTTGAAAAATTCTCCTCAAAATCCTAAAACTTCCTCTCCTCGTTATAATCCCAAGGCAAGGTGTGGGTATCACTCCAACTGTCCTGGACATGATACTAATAGTTATTGGACATTGAAGAAAAAGATTCAAGATCTAATTGACGAAGGAATCCTAGAGGTTACTCCAGAAGGTCAAGTTGAATTCTACTATCGTCCATCAAACACCGAAGCTGCAAGACAAGTTTCCCAGGGTAGCAAGAAAGGAAGCCTACTTATTCCTGTTGAGATATGGGTCACCTTGGGACATCCAAGTGGTAAATTTGATTTCATGGTGAAGTATACTGCTCCTCAAAGTTCACAGATTGCAATTGAAGACATTCAGCCAACTGGATGGGACAACATTTGAACTTTCATTTGTAACTTCTTTTACTTCGTTTGAACACTTACTATTATGTTAAACTTTTGTCTTCATTAATGCATTGCGTATGTTTGTCTTGAATTAATCCATTCGTTTCACTATGTTTTGAGCTATGTTGTAATGTTTAACTCCTGATAAAGCTATAAGCCTGTAGAGGGAGGATGACGAAAACAATACCATAATATTAGGCAGTATGCTTTTGAACAGACTATGCTGACGATGTACAAGCATTGTTTCAATTCCTAAACAGTGGAGATATAAGGAAGTTAATCCCTAGTCAACCCTTTTGAGCCTATGAAGTAGGAGTTTTTATTCTCGCAAATTAAAACCCTTATTCATAACCCGGGGCAGGGTAGTTACTTGGTTAACTCAAATATGCCAATTATTTGTGTTGTACACAACTAATGATGGTTCTCTGTAATCATTAAACCTGATAGTCAATATCCAGCAAAAGAAAAGCTTACCAAGTCAAAACCTATGAAGGAGACTTAGTAAAACATTAAGACATCCCGCTGACTGTAACCTTGAAATAAGCAGTTCAGGCAAAAAGAAGGGATAATAAAGTCAAAAAAGAAAAGAAAAAAAGAGGTCACTATGAATCCTCAACAAAGAAAGATGACTGAATGTTCAAATAAAATTTTGGGTTTCTGAACCATCACAAACGTCAGTGTTACAATTCCAAACTCATTTGAGCCTCAATGCATAAGTTAACTGAGTATAGGACTGAAGAACATCATGGAGAATGGGTTGGGTACAAATAAATTTGAGCCTTTATCTTTTGTTTCTTAAACCATGAACCAGGCCACGTTACAACCCTTTAAAAGTCCTAACTGAAGCATGGTTAGTTTGAAAGCGTACTGTTACAAAAAGGTATCCTGACTCCTTTAAGGCTTATTATAAAACTTGAGTTAATATCACAGTTTTCACAAAAACTGTTTTTCTAAAAAAAAAAATCTTCTTCAAAACTTCAAGACAAACATAAGCATTGCATTTTTGAATATATTTGTTTGCATATACCTGAGTGTTTGACAAATGGAGAAACTTACAGGATGAATGTTTAATGAACCAAAGTCCTTCCGATGAACAAAGTTGCTTCCTGGATCAAAGTCCATGTATACAAAGGGGCATAATCATTATCTCCCAATCAAGGGGGCAGACCATGATGCTGCCTAACTCATTTGGGGCAATCAGGAAAAGATTCAACTATGTTTAAGCAGCCAGAGGCAGATCTCCTCATCTATCTGAAGTGCCAAGGGTAACATTACAGAATTCATAATGCCAGGGGCATGGTCATTGTTTCCTAATCAAGGGGGCATACCAAGTTACTGTTCAAACCATTCGGGGCAATCAGTTCCAGATTCAACAATGCTTAATAGCCAGGGGCAGATCTCCTCATCTATCTAAATTACCAAGGGTAACATTATAAAGTTCACGATGTCTGGGGCATATTATTGTGGGGCATTCTGCTTATCTCTCTTGAGATAACTACATTCAGATACTTCCATTATGGGACAATTCATCCTCAACCAAGGGGCAATGCTTTCTTGTCAAATCTAATACCCGGAGCGTATATGGTCCATCACAATTTGAAGACGCGTTCCTCTCATTATATTACCTTGATATTGGGTTCTCAGCAGAAGCCATTATGGAAATTAATTGTCTACGCCAGTAGTATCAGATGGTGTTAGTATCATATCTTCAGATCCAGCCATGAAGATTTCTGGGGAGGTATTCAGGAAAGTTAAGAATCTCAGGAGCTCTAAATCCAATTGGTTATACACTCTCGAAGTTGAAACGATTCTATTTTCAAGTTCAGCTTTACTTTTCCCTCTGAATCCAGATTTACTTTTACCCTATTTACATAAGCGAAACATCCATTGGTTGTGTTTGAATGTATGTATGCTTTTGAATATGATTGATGTTTACCAGAAATGCATGAAATGCAGTAATAGTATTTACTAAGGACGAACGAGGGAAGGATTTCAACGAAGCTTCGCCGGTTTATCCCCACAAGACAGCTACAAATCCCCCAGTAGGGCAAATCCATCTTCATAAATACTTCAAGTCACATCTCCCCTGGAATTTATATCCATCTCTTTTATCCTCATACGGATATTCGGGAATTTATTTTCCAATAAGAGTACGACAAACGAAGACAGAAGGTTATGTATACCTTACTATCAAACGAAGACGGAAGGTTATGTATACCTTACTATCAAACGAAGACGGGAGGTTATATATACTATATTATCAGACAAGACGGGAATGAGTTCCTCATATTCTTCAGCAACAAATCGGGATTTATTTTCCCTGGCCAGCAGTTGTTATACGAAGATATCCAGACGCTTCAAGCTACATGATGCATACATACATCATTTACATCATAACATACATATACACATAATACATTTCTTAGGTGCATCATATTATACATGCATACATAATACATAAACTAATATTATCTTGCAGAATGTTATAATCTTGTTTTTCAGGTTAATTCTCCAGCAGACAAATTTCATCAACAAATTATGACTATTGGGCCGTTGTTTATCTTCCCAAAAGTTATCATTTCCTCAGGACGTTGTTTATCCTCCTGAAAGCATATCATTACCTCAGAACGTTGTTTATCCTTCTGAAAGCATATCATGACTATTGGGCCGTTGTTTATCCTCCCAAAAGTTATACTTTATTCCCTCAGAACGTTGTTTATCCTTCTGAAAGCATATCATCACCTCAGGACGTTGTTTATCTTCCTGAAAGCATATCTTGACCTTGGGCCGTTGTTTATATTCCCAAAGGTTACCACTTCCTCGGGACGTTGTTTATCCTCCTGAAAGCATATCATTACCTTGGGCCGTTGTTTATCTTCCCAAAGGTTACACCATTTCCTCAGGACGTTGTTTATCCTCCTGAAAGCATATTATTACCTCAGGACGTTGTTTATCCTCCTGAAAGCATATTATTGCCTTGGGCCATTGTTTATCTTCCCAAAAGCATATCATTTCCTCAGGACGTTGTTATCTTCCTGAAAGCTACCATTCCCTCAGGACGTTGTTTATCCTCCTGAAAGCATATAATTACCTTGGGCCGTTGTTTATCTTCCCAAAGGTTACACCATTTCCTCAGGACGTTGTTTATCCTCCTGAAAGCATATCACTTCCCCAGGACGTTGTTTATCCTCCTGAAAGCATATCATCACCTCAGGACGTTGTTTATCCTCCTGAAAGCATATTATTACCGTGGGCTATTGTTTATCTTCCCAAAGGTTACACCATTTCCTCAGGACGTTGTTTATCCTCCTGAAAGCATATCATGACTATTGGGTCGTTGTTTATCCTCCCAAAAGTTATACTTATACCTCAGAACGTTTTTTATCCTTCTGAAAGCTATCATCATACCTCAGGATGTTGTTTATCCTCCTGAAAGCATATTTTGACCCTGGGCCGTTGATTCATCTTCCCAAAGGTTACATTATTTCCTCAGAACGTTGTTTATCCTTCTGAAAGCATATCACTACCTCAGGACGTTGTTTATCCTCCTGAAAGCATATTACTGCCTTGGGACGTTGTTTATCTTCCCAAAGGTTATATCACTACCTCAGAACGTTGTATATCCTTCTGAAAGCATATCACTACCTCAGGACGTTGTTTATCCTCCTGAAAGCATATTACTGCCTTGGGACGTTGTTTATCTTCCCAAAGGTTATCTCATTACCTCAGGACGTTGTTTATCCTCCTGAAAGCATATCATGACTATTGGGCCGTTGTTTATCTTCCCAAAAGTTATACCTCAGGACGTTTTTTATCCTCTTGAAAGCATATTATTACCGTGGGCCGTTGTTTATCTTCCCAAAGGTTACACCACTACCTCAGGACGTTGTTTATCCTCCTGAAAGCATATCACTACCTCAGGACGTTGTTTATCTTCCTGAAAGCATATTATTACCTCAGGACGTTGTTTATCTTCCTGAAATCTATCACCATTACCTCAGGACGTTGTTTATCTTCCTGAAAGCATACCACTACCTCAGGACGTTGTTTATCTTCCTGAAAGCATACCACTACCTCAGGACGTTGTTTATCTTCCTGAAAGCATACCACTACCTCGGGACGTTGTTTATCTTCCCGAAAGCTATCATTATACCTTCATATTTTGGACTGCTTTATCCTCCAAGAAATGTACCTGAAGAACCTTTCTCCAAGTGGCATATTTAAGCCCACCCAAGCATATTCAACTAGTCATTAGTATCACTCTACGCACCGGTGAGTGCAAATTTTTGGGCTTTTGTGTTCAATCCCCTTCAACCTTCCAAGTTACGACTGGCACATATACCAATCTAACCCCTCAGGTTTCAGAAAATTGAACAGGGGCAGCTGTTGCACCCCAAAATTTTCCCTCACAATACAAGACTTTGTGTGCTAAGAAGGTTCACAAGGTTCACAAGACCTTTCATGAAATTCATGAAGTTTGCAAGACACTTTATGAGGTTCACAAGGTTCACAATACCTACAAGATCTTTCATGAGGTTCATGAAGTTTGCAAGACACTGTATGAGGTTCACAAGGTTCACAAGGCTCACAAGAACTCCCATGAGGTTCACAAGACATCTTATGAGGTTCACAAGGTTCACAAAGTTCACAAATAGTCAGAAAGTTTGACAATTCCCTCAGACAATGCATCCTCCTAAGCAATGCATCCAAAACTAGGGTTTTGACTTTAATCAGGCTAAATAGATTTCCAAGACTTCAAGTGAGCTTCATAACATCTTATATGTGTCTAAGAACCCCCATGACAAGTTTCAAGACTTTTCTCAAAGGTTTGCTCAGTCAGATGAACAGATAAGTCAAAATCAGTCAAAGCAGTTAAAAAGTCAAACTGAGGTCAACTGTGGTCAAACCAAAGTCAAACTTCATGATTTTTTGCCAACATCAAGTATATGAAGTAAACTTCATCATTTGATCAAGGGTTGATCATGATTCATCAAGGAGGTTTCAGATCATCAAGAATCAGGAGTTTCTAAATTAGGGTTTCCTCAGTAAAAGTCAACTAAACTTTGACCAGCCATAACTTTCACATGATTCATCACCAAGTTTCCATCCAAAGCTCATTTTGAAGGAAATTGAATTCTCTACAACTTTGTGTCTCACAAGCCAAGCCCAAAAATGCTTCATTTGGAAGGTATGAGCTAAGACATTATAGGTCCTTTTGAAAGTCAACAAAAAGTCAACAACTTCAAAAGGGCATAACTTGAGAATGGTAAATGATATGAACATGAAACCAGTGGGGTTGGTTATATGACTCTTCAAGCTTTCCAAAATGTCCAAGAACACCCTCATCGCATTAAAATTGAAGGATTTGTGCCCTTGCAAAGTTGGGAAATTTTTGGTTGGTTTATGAAGAAAATGGAGGTTTAAAACCAATTTTTTCTAAATGGGCTTGCCATATGATGATCCAATCCATGCCAACACTTCATGCACGACCCAAAGCAACAAATTTCTGATTTTTTATTATTTATTTATTATTTATTTTGATTTTATCCATTAAAAATCAAATTAAATTTAAATAAAATATGAAAACTCAATATTTGAAGGTGATTCTTTTTCTAGAAAGTTTTAATAATCATTCAAAGCTGATTGATACCATCCAATTTCGTGCTAGCTTGTTTTGGCAATGTTAGATAAGATATTTTTCAATATTTGGAAAGAGATATCTTCATGATCAAGTAACTATCATCAAGCCCATAAATCCACAAACTCTTGACCTAATTTACATCACTATATGTACACAAACTCATCACAAGGCAGAGGGGGAATTTTGGCAGCCTCCATACATATTCTTCAACTTCAAAAAATCAAGAAAAAAGTGAAATACGGTTTTGGAGTTAGAGAGGATCTTAAGACATTCTAAAGGTTGCATTAGCTTCTCTGATCATCACTGATCATGTTGCTATAATCATATGCATCTTAATCCCCATGAATTGCACAAACCGAATCGTTCTTCTCCTTTATTTTTTTGATTTTCGATTTCATAAATTTAACCATTATAAATTATGTTTGATTACTGATTCATGTTTGTTTTGAAGTGTAGAAACTTTCTGGACAAACCAATTGAAGTTTCATGGCCTAAATCATCAGATGCCATTGTTAGGGTTTAGGGTGGCCGTTTAGGGTTTCACTATTAAACCAATATAAATAAGTTCTAAAGACATGGATGAATCGTATAGGTCATAAGAAACTTATTGGCATTATTAATTTGGTGAAATTGTACTGTTTGAATGGTGTTTGATGTTCACAGCTTGTATTGGTAGGAATAATCGCAGGAAAAGTTATAGATAAATTCGCAGGAAAACCTGCGAATCCAAGGTTGAAGATGAAGATCTTCGCGCGCTTCAGATTTTTGAATTTTGATTTGTATATTTATTGTGTTGTTTGTATATTATTTCACAGGATGATAAGTGGCCTGGTGGTTGGTACGCGCATGAAAGAAGCTAAGGACGTGGGTTCGAACCTGTCCTCAGTTATTTTTTGATTAAAATTCCATTTATTCTTCAGGTTTAAAATATAAAAATCATTCTCCATCCATATTCACAAATGTGCGCATAGCCTGGTGGTGTTGGTGATGGTCCAAGAGAGAGAGAGCCTAGGGCGTGGGTTCGATCCCAGCCCCAGGTAAGTTCTTTTTTTTCCATTATTTTTCACTTGTTTTATTTTATTTATCTTATATTTGATTAATTAAGTTAATAAAAAATGTTTAAATTAAATTAGTCATATTATTTTTCTTATATAATTCAAAAACTTATAGTTTTTTTTTAAAAAAAGATTCAAATTTTATTAATAAAAGTTATTTATATTTATTTAATATTTGTATGTATTTTTGTATAAACAATTTAATTATATTTAGATTTATAAATAGAATCCTAATATTTTCATAAACCCTAAAATATTTTTAAAACCTAATTATTTTTATGAACCCTAATTGTAAATACTATTTCTTTCTTTATTTATTTATTTGTCATAAATTTTTGTCTATATTCTAATTAAGAAATAAACTCTAATATATTTTCTAAATAGTCAAACCCTAATTTTCTTATTCAATTTAATTATGACTTTTAATTTATTTGTCAATTTTAATTATGTATTTTTCTATGTGTAAATAATTCTAGGTTATGTTTAAATTAATTAAAAATGGATAATTTAATTTTTGTGAATATAATTATATGGTTATTCAATTATAATTAATTCTATTTTCATAATATATATATATATATATATATATATATATATATATATATATATATATATATATATATATATATATATATATATATATATATATATATATATATATATATATATTCTATAATTTGTTCATAATTTAATTCTTGCATGTAAATAATTTTTAATATATGTTTAAAAAATAATTAAAACTTGTTAATTTAATATAATTTATTTTCATAATATGTTTATAATTAACTTAATTTTTATAGCATTTAAGACTTTATGATAATTAATTGTTTATATTTTCTTCTTAATCTTAAATAATAATTGTTCATAAAAATCTGATCTTTTAATTATTATGCTAATATTCTTATTTATTTTATCATTAATGCTATTTATTTTCATATTTATTTTATTATTACTAACCCCATTTATATATATTGTGATTTATTATTATTATTATTACTAACCCAATTATATTATTATTATTTATTATTTTGCTTATTATATTTAATTTGCTTTAATTATTATTATGTAATTGTTCCTGGATGTAATATTTTAATAATAGTATTTAAATATTTATTTTTATGCTATGGTTAGTAAATAGGGAGTGTAAAAACATGTTTGTATGTTTAAAATTAAGTTAGCCCATTAAACTTAAAGATAAATATTTAAAATTGTACACTCACACACGTAAGTCGATCTTTGATCGCCATCTCACTTCCTTAGGGATACCTCTCATGTTGCCTAATCAAAAAAGGTCAAGTAGGGTGTATAAAGCAAAAGTCCCTCAAATTCACATCATCTAGTCCCTTAACAGATAAAAGATCAAGTCCCTTTCGAATGTTGCCTTCGTAATGATCTTGTCCCTTTCGAATAAAGATGATAGTCCCTTCGAATTGCTTATACACCCCACAGTTGCCTAAATAACAGATGACCCTTCAATTGTCCCTCACATCCAAGGTAATGACTACCTATTCCTTAATAATAGGGATAGTCTTACCATTTAAGGGATTCAAGAACAGAAAAGACTTAAACTTAGGGTAGGTTCCTCTTAGATACTTGCTCACTCTTCAAAAACAATTTCAAACACTTCACACATTTCAAACAATTTTCAAAAAAAAGGTTTTTTACGCATCCGTACATGGATCATTATAAAACTCTTAAGAAAATTTCTATTCACACACTTCACATTTCAAAAACATTTTAAAGTGAGCTAAGTAACTAAGAGCCCATGGATAACCATGGATGTAAAGGGTGCTAACACCTTCCCTTTACATAACCTACCCCCCGGACCCAAAAATCTTTTAAAAGGTCTTTCCTGTTCTTTTATGCCTTTCCTTTGGATAAAATAAAAGTCGGTGGCGACTCTTGCTATCCGCAACATAACTAAAGTCAGTTCTCCCACCGTGTTACACCGACACTAATTCATTTTTCAGTGTCTCAAAAGCATCGACGCATTCTTTATTAAACACAAAAGCCTTATCTTTAACCAATAGAGTAGTTAAAGGTTTGGCTATCTTAGAGAAGTCTCTTATGAAGCTGCGGTAAAAACCCGCATGTCCTAAGTAGCTTCTTATACCTTTCTCGTTAACCGGCGGTGGCAGCTTTGAGATTACTTCCACTTTCGCTTGATCGACTTCGATCCCTTTCTGAGAGATCTTGTGACCAAGAACAATGCATTCTCGTACCATAAAATGGAATTTTTCCCAGTTAAGGATCAAATTACTTTCCTGACATCGCTGCAAAACAAGTGAAAGGTTAGCTAAACAATTATCAAATGAATACCCAAACACAGAGAAGTCATCCATGAAGACTTCCATTTTCTTCTCTAGCATATCAGCAAAAATGGAGGTCATGCATCTTTGGAATGTAGTGGGGGCGTTACATAGCCCGAATGTCATCCTCCTATAGGCAAAAACACCATACAGACATGTAAACACCGTCTTCTCTTGATCTTCCGGTGCAACCGCAATTTGGTTGTATCCGGAGTAGCCATCCAAAAAACAATAGTACTCATGCCCAGCTAGTGTAACACCCTTCTACCCCAAAACAAAATATTTAAATAATATCAGAGTAATCATCGAAAAGGGTATCACATTTCATCATAATTCAAACAAACAGTGTCCTGTCCCGTAACACGGGTTAATCACATCAGGAATAACATAAGCATTTCGCAGCGGAATTTAAACTTCGTATTTCAAATTCATAATTTTTACTTCATAAACATAATTTTCACCATCCTGAATTTCAACATCATATAATGAGAAAACATTTATCAAAGTAATAACATAACTGTAAACAATTTAACAAATAAACCCCATCCCACTGTTACATGACACAAAGCAGGACACATAGACCAAAACCACTTCTAAGGAACACTAAAGCACGCTCCGAGACTCATGAATTACTCCTATTTCACTGCAGGACTATTCTTCGACATCTGCAAGTTACCCACGAAAGAGGCAACATTCCCAAGCAGGCAGGGTGAGTAATCATAATTTATCATAAATATATTAGAATATGGAATATAAATAAATTAGCATAAGCATGTCATAACATCTTCAACCATATAATTCAGCAACAACAACACAATCATGAACATATTATAAAAATTCAGCAACAACAACTCCATCGTGAATTCATCCAGACATATGCAATTCCAACTATCATGATATGCAATTATGCATGTGGTACCTTTTTCATCGTGAGATGGATACATGACTGTCGTACCCCGAAAAATACGACCTAACGCGATCCGAATGGACGGAGTCGCGCGCCGGACGGACTGAAGAGTCGCCACCTAATTCTATTTATTCCCAAAGAGGGAAAGGGAAGATATAGATACAACCCGGGAGGAGAAAGATAGGACAAAGGTCAACGGAACCATTGCCTGGGTTCGGGAGTCGGTTATGCAGGGGGAAGGTATTAGCACCCCCTACATCCATCGTACTCGATGGGAACCATCTAAGTTAACGCGCGAGAAAGGATGTCTATGCTTAAACGAATTGCTTGCTAGAGGGAAATGAGTTGAGTTATAAGTTAGATTGAACCTAGGTGCTCGGCAAGGATTGAGATCCTCGTGCCTACGTACTCCCGTGTGCAATGGGAAAGTCAGAGCCTCGTAGTTCGGCCTACTAAGGGTAATGGTTGTTGATTTTATTACCTTTCGTTGATGAAAGGGTTTAGGAGTCGAATGTACTAAAGACTATGGATAGTTTATCTCGCCCAACAAGACGAGTGTCCTGCGTCGAAATAATCGGAGCGAGTAACGAAAGCTCGTTATCCCCCTTTCTACCGCTTAAGGCTCATGGCGTACAAATCTTCTCGTATTTATTAGAGTGTTTATTTCCTAAAGCCGCTTGACGTTGGATCAAGGGTTTGGATCTAATCGAAACGTTTTGGTTTATTGAGGTTAGAGGGTAAATGCAAATGGAGTTTATTTTTGTGGTTTTGTTAGCGAGGCACGAATCGCTCGGCTCGCAAAGGTGGAGTGGATCCTAAACGAAAAAGATAACTGGAAAATAAAGTGCAAGTGTGCAAGTGCAATCGCTTGGCGTTGGACCAAGGATTCAGAATTAAATAAAAATGCGGAAAATAAAATGCGTACAAAGTAAGGGGAGAGGGATACAAAATAAATACAGGGGATTGCGAAAAATAAATGGTCTCGTTGTAGTTAGCCCAAGAGAAAGCGTGTGTGCAGTGTGTTTGAACTATTCGAAGGCGTTCGGCCTGTTTTATCGGGACGCAACTATTTGAAGGCGTTGGACCTTTTTCGAGCGAAAACAACTATTCGAAGGCGTTGGACCTTTTTCGAGCGCAACTATTCGGAGGCGTTGGACCTTTTCGGGACGCGACGAAATTTTGTTCGTGAACTGCCTTAGAATCGGTTCAAAATGGGAACCATTCTATAAGGAGTCGAAACATAATTTTTTTTTTAAATGCGAAAATAAATGAATAAATAAAATGAATTGAATTGTTAGAATAAATTAAATAATGAATTAAATGATTAAATGAAATAAATAATATTAAGAATAAAATGAATTAAATTAAAATACATGTTTGTTTTGTCGGAATGATAAAATGGAAAATTAAATACAAATGGGGGCCTCATATTGACCAAAAATCACCGATTAGAATCGGGCGATAAATTGGCCTTTTATGATATCATCGGCCCTTAATAGAATAAAAATTGAAAAAAATAAAAATAAAAATAATAATAATAAACTATAAATCAAATGGAATTAGAATATTATAAACTAACAAAGTAATAATAACAGGAAAAAAAATTAAGAATAATTTCTCATTTTTTTAAACCTAAACAAAAATGCAAAAGAAGAAAACTAAGCTAATAAAATAAATAAAATAAGACCAATAAAATGGGGGTGGCGCTAGTTCAGGGAGTGATGATATTAGGAAATGAGTGATGAGAAAGTCAGATGGGCCAAACCCATCTCAATGATTATTAAAAGAATTTTCAAAACAATGGGAAATGACCTAGCCACAGGAAAAGAAAGAATAAAAATGGTCAGCAAGTTATTTAACACGGCGGCCACATGGCTTTAAACCAACAATATCCGCAGGTCTAGGACAATGACTCAACATCCTTGGAAACAACCATTGCCTTACATTATCATGAAAAAAATAATAATAATAAAAGGTTAACTCAGCAACATAACATAAAAAATGGTTTATATATAAAAAGACAAAGTAATAAAAGGTCTTGATGGTTTTAAAAACAAATAAAGCTTTTACTTAAACATGAATACTTTCATAAAACACTGATACGAAGAAACAAAGTAAAACAAGAACCTCACCCCTGCTTCTCAAAAACACAGAAGACGAGAAAAAGAAACAGATCGCAGCGGATCCCTCTTCCCCGTCAAATCGCCTCTCGGTTCTCCTCTCACCGGCGCCGGCCTTCGGTTTCTCTCTCCGGTGGTTGGCTTTGGATCCCGTCTCTCTCGTCCGCGCCTCTGTCTCTGAATTGCGGTGGTCTCAGGTGGTTTTCGGCGCAGCTTGGCTGAGATCTCGCGTCGGTGGTCGTGGCAGATGAAGGAGGTTCGCGAAGGTGGCCGGTGTTCGACTGTGCTTGCGGTGGTTCCGGTAACTCGCGGGTTGTTGCTGATAATGGTTTTGAGTTTCGGTGAAGGGGGTAGTGGCCGGATTTGGTTTGCAACCGGCTCGCGGTTTGGACGGAGGGATTGAGTGGTGGTCCGTGCGGATTTGGAAGCGGTGTTGGCTGGGTTTGTTAGTGGTGGGTGAGGTTGAAATTTTCTTTTGATTTTTCTTCTGCCTTTGTTTCGTATTTCTGGTTCTTTTTTCGAAATTTTTTTTGAAGCTGGGCTCTGTTTGTTTTGCAGAGTTTTTGGTAATAGTTTTCAAGCCTCCTCCTTTCAGATTGTGTGAATGAAGATGCTGTTATATAGAGAAATTTGAGGATGAATTGGAAAAAAAAATGAGTTGTATTGAGAATATTGCTGAGTGGAAAACGTTGCGGGTAACGTTTTGGAGTAGTGGGGTGAAGGGGTGAGTTTGTACAGGCTATATGATATGAAGGATGCGTTTTGGTTGTGGTGGAGTCCGCAGAAAGTGGGTTTGTTAGTTAGTTGGATTAAAAGAAAAAAAAATGGTGATAAAAAAAGAATAATAAAAAATTTAAAAAATGTAATTTTGAGTAGAATAAAGAAGAAATGGAATGATGATAAACATGGTAATAGTAATGATAACAATGATAAAAGTGAAAGAAATAATAATAATAATATTAATAATAATGAAAATAATTAAAAAAAGAAAATTTTTTATGATGACTTCTTTAGATAATGGGCTTAAAGGAAAAAATTAATGTTTTTTTTTTAAAACAGTTTAGTAAAAAAATAAAAATAAAAATAAATAATAAAAAATAAAAATAAGAAAGATAAGATATAATACTAATGATAGATTTTTTTGGATAAATGACTAAACAACAAAAACTTAGCCTTATGATAATATTAAAAGAGAAATAAAAAATTTAGAAAATAATAAAATGCATTTTTTATTTTGGTAATTGATTATTTTATAACTTTTGTATATACAAAACGGCGAATGAGCTAATGGGCTTGCACAACAAAATAAAACTTGATCTTTTGTTTTAAAAATAAATAACATATTTTTGGATTTTTGAAATAATGGTTAGACAGAAAAATAAATTGATGCGGGTAGGACAAATTTGGGGTATGACAGATGCCCCTATCGAATTGGCTTAGACCGAGTAAAATGAATTGGCTCGCGTTCAATCTTTCAAGGTATAAGATAATTAGATATTAACAGACTCCAAATTTGTACGCAAAAGAAATTGCGAAAATAATAAATGAAATAAATTGGAAAAGATGGGTGACACAACAAGAAACAAATTGACAAAATAAATCACTTATCATCAGAGGATGATAAGGCAATAAACAGAAAAATAAACTCACTTATCAACAGAGGAAGATAAGGCAATAAACAGAAAAATAAACTCACTTATCAACAGAGGAAGATAAGGCAATAAACTGAAAACAAACTCACTTATCAACAGAGGAAGATAAGGCAATAAACAGAAAAATAAACTCACTTATCAACAGAGGAAGATAAGGCAATAAACTGAAAAATAAACTCACTTATCAACAGAGGATGATAAGGCAACAAACTGAAAACAAACTCACTTATCAACAGAGGATGATAAGGCGACAAACTGAAAACAAACTCACTTATCAACAGAGGATGATAAGGCAACAAACTGAAAACAAACTCACTTATCAACAGAGGATGATAAGGCAACAAACTGAAAACAAACTCACTTATCAACAGAGGATGATAAGGCAAATAACTGAAAAATAAAATCACTTATCCCTGGAGGGTGATAAGGCAAATAGACTGAGATTTATACACGGCTATTGAATCCGCCAAGAGGATGCCAGGAATCTGATTGATGTGATCTTCCGCTGGGGAAAGGACTGGAAACTTGTGCTGATCCTGGATCCTGAATTATGCACGTATGCTTGATTGTTTTTTTGGTATTCCATAAGGATGAAGATACGATGCAAATGTTTATGCACTGAGATGTAGGTTGAAACTGTTGGGGAAAATAAAAGGTTTGTTTTTGTTTGGGCATGCATATGATGCACATGTTGTAAATGATTGATGCAAATGATGCGTATGACTGCATATGATGCATAATGATGCATATGAGTGATTGAAAAAAGGTGCCAGCTTGGTGGACTTTTGGTCTGGTAGTTGCCAATGATAATTGGACTTTGGGTGGGTGAAGGGACTGATTTCCCGACACTCGATCTTTGACGTCGTTTGGTCAGAAGATGGATCTGAAAACTCCAAGTTTGGTCACTTGCTGATGAGCGAAGCGACTTAATTGACACATCAGAACTGATTTTGCTTTGAATGGTTGCCAACGTCTGGCAATGACTGTCTGTTTAGCTGGGGAGAAGAGAGAGGAAGATTTGCTCCTTGTCTGCTTGCCCCTGCCTGCAGGGTATTTGAAATAAATCTGACGGGGAGGCTTTGACAATGGCCACGACATGACCTGCCCCAGCGTCTGGATTTGGTAGGCGCCTGCCCCTGATTACGCTGTTGAAGGTGAACTGCCCATGATTGGGCCAATGAAGATGATTTTGATTCATGTTGGCACTGATGAAGTTCAAATTTCTCTTTTGATTGCCCCTTGTTGGGATTGTACTGATGTCAAGCACTGATTTGCAATTAAATTGTTCATACACAAATGGTAGTGTTAATGTAAAGTTCATGTAAGTTTTGAAAAAGTCAATTTATTTGAATGCTGTGAAAGTGTAACGAATGGACCGTTAGCCCAAACGAGGTGCTGATTTAGAAAGTTCGTGAAAGATGCAGCAAGAATAATGTGCAATCGAGATTGAAGATTATCAAATATATGGGAGTCAATTTACGCAACCTTATTGGTAATACGCTTTCAGAATAAACCCTGTCTCAATTAGGTCTTTTGAGGGTTGTAGCGTGGTCTGGTTAATGGTTTGAGAAATAAAGGATATAAGGCTCAAATGATTTATATCCATCCCTTCTTCGTAATATTCTCCAGTCCTATGTTCAGTTGACTTTACACATGCATTTGTTTTGACATTGCAAGAGTGAAATGAAAGCTTTAAAGTTTGCTTGGATGTGGCAGTCATCTTATTTTGCTGGTGACCCCTTGATTCTTGATTTTCTGATCACTGATATTTGCTTTGATTTTGCTGAGGATTTGAGTTCCTCTTTTTGATTCATTTTTCGACTAAGTCTCCCTTCGGGTGCTCAACTTAGTGTTTTCTTTTTTTCTTTTCTTTTTGTATTGAATGTTGTGACTGCCAAGTCATTCATTGATGGTCCTCCGACGAGATGTCTTATCTTGTGATTTGAAAGTGTAGTCATGTTAACTGAACAACTACCCTGCCCCGGGTTAAGCGTAAGGGTTGTATCCGAAAGAAACTACTACTTCTAGGCTCGAAGTGGTTGACTAGGGATTAACTCCTTATATCTCCAGTGTTTGGGGATTTGAAATAATGCCTGTACATCATTGACGAGGTTTTATCCGAAAGCATACCGCAACAGTTATGGGTATTTTGTTTTCATCATCCTCCCTCAAATATTTGCTAAAGTGAAGTGAGGGAAATATTTTTGTGATTTTGTGATAAATTATAAATAAGGAGCGAATGCGAATAAACTGATTCAAAACATGCATAAACATAACGTTAACATAACCAAGTACAAACGATAACAATGTTCAGAGCAAATAGTACTTAAACAAACATTACAAAACAACAGGAATGCGTAAATAATAAATGGCGATGGCTGCCTTGATTTGAGGAATTGAACTTCTCTTGATTTAAATGCTTCAAAGTTGGAGACTACTCAGCTTGGTCTTCAACAACCCCTTCACATGTCTTCACTTGTTGGCACCGTGTGACGGCATTGGATCATTCTGGACATTTGGATTTCTCAGAGTGAAGGTGAGATCCTTAGAGTCGATCAAATCTTGAATCTTGTGCTTGAACGATTTGCAATTCTCGAGCGTGTGACCTGGAGCACCCTTGTGATACTCACAGCGGGCATTGGCATCATAGTCTCGGGCAGTACCAGTTTGTGGTGGCAAATCTTTTAAAACAAGAGTTCCCTTTGCCATCATCTGATTAAAGATTTCAGAATGTGTCATAGGCAAGGGATCAAAGGTTCTTTCATGCCTTCTTGGCTGATATGGCGGACGCTGTTGAGGAGCGCGTTGTTGCTGTTGACCAGGCCGTGGTTGATAAGCCTGTTGCTGGTATGGATTGGGCGCATATTGCGCGGCTGCAACCATTGGAGGTAGACGTGGTTGATGAGCCATTTGAGGCGGAAATAAAGCTTGAAAGGCCTGCTGATAAGGCATTGGAGGAGCTGGCTGATATGGCATAGGAGCATATTGTGCAGCAGCAACATAAGGATACTGATAGTAAGGAACTGGTGCAGGTGCACTCTGTTGAAAATTCCCACTTGCAGCAGAAATAGCGTTTGTTTCGCCCTTTTTGTACCCGTTGAAAGGCTTTTTGGCATTGTTCTGGCTGCTAGAACCTCCTTGGATCTTTCCGCTTTTCAGACCTTCTTCGATTCTTTCTCCGACCATTACCATGTCCGAAAATCCAGAAGATACGCTGCTGATCAGCTTCTCGTAGTATTGCCCTTGTAGGGTACCCATGAAGATATCGATCAATTCACGGTCAACCAATGGAGGATGCACTCTGGCAGCTAACTCCCTCCAGCGTTGGGCGTATTCCTTAAAGGATTCGCTCTCTTTTTGAGACATACTCTGAAGTTGAGTACGGTTAGGAGCTAAGTCAGTGTTGTACTTGTACTGCTTCTTAAATGCATCAGATAGTTCAAGCCAAGTACGAACATTGTTGCGTTCGAGTTGCATATACCATTCTAGAGACGCTCCAGACAGGCTGTCCTGGAAGCAATGGATCATGAGCTTGTCATCTTTGGCATGAGCGGCCATTTTTCTGCAGTACATCCTCAAATGAAGCTCAGGACAGCTGAGGCCTTTGTATTTCTCGAATTCTGGAAGTTTGAATTTAGCAGGGATCACAACATCTGGAACTAAACACATGTCTGAGGCACTCAGAGAAGTTGAGTTGTGTCCTTCCATGATTCGAAGTTTTTCAGCTAACTCGCGGCACATCTTCATAGCTTCAGACTCTTGAGCAGCCTGAGGATTGGTGATTGGAACAGCAGTATGCATCTCATACTCAACTTGATGATTCTCTTCAGTTTGAGGAAACTGGACTTGAGTTGGAATAGGTTGAGCTTGAGGAATAGCACCAACAGTGACACCAGAAGCAGGTATTGGTTGGGAAGTGACCTCTTCAACAGCAGGAATGAAGCCTGGAGGCAAACCGTAGACCAAAGGATTTGGAACGGGAACTGAAGGTATTGCTCGTGAGGTAGATCCTTGCACTTGAGCATTGTTCATTGCGGCAGCAGCTTCACGACGTTCTTCCATTCTTGCCAAAGATTGCAAAGTTTCATAAATCTGGTCAATCTTGCTCTTGACCGAGTCGATCTCTTCCCTCATGGCAGCTTGTTCTTCTTGAATCACGTCCATCAGTCTTCTAGTGTTGGCTCGAGTTAAGTACGGTCGTCTAGCACGATACGGGCGTCGGGAAACCAGCTTGATTTACTGAAGATGGAGGAACATGAAATGAGTTTATGGTTTTTGGAATGAAATGCAAGATGAATAAATGATGCAAATGTAATGATATGCAATGTCAGAATCCAGGATCACAAGATCAAGGTCACACGAGTCCAAGGTACAGCCGGAAGATACTCTGATCAGGAACTCACTGGGTAGACTCTAGGGTTTTAGGGATCCCAAAGTTATCAATTCATATGGTTGTTCATCACACGCGCCATAAGCATGACGGTTGATTGACTCCGCCATATGAATCTATTTTGGGTGAGATCTTCGTATCGACAACCCACGAGAGCAAATTTTCTCGGGAGTCCATACTACGTGATCATCGACATAAGGTTTAAACAAAGTCCTGGAGTTATGGATCTTTCTCAACTGTTTGATGCACGTGTCAATTTCATACATTCTTGACAGTCAATCAACTCCATTGAGTAAGTCTATTCCAAGTGAGGTTTTCGTATCGAGCCACGCGAGGGCGAACCCTGGTGCCTAATACTACGCAACCATCAACCGATGTTTTAACCAAAAGGTTCTAAAGGTCCTCAGAGTCGACGACTTTAATGAAAACAACTGAGCACACACGCCAAGAGCTTGACGGTTGTCAGTATTTCCATTAAAATCTACTCCGAGTGAGGTTTTCGTATCGACAACCCACGAGAGAGGTTCTCTCGGGAGCCCATACTACACAACCTCGCTAACTTATGTTTGTACCCGAAAGCCCGGGCATAGAGCTTTTCCCTCAAGTTTCTTTTGCAAAGTATCGATCCAAATTATAGTACCAAGGAGCCACAAGATATATAAGATGGAATGCGATAAAGAAAGCGATAAAAATAAACAAGCAAGGCATAAAAGCAAACATTCAAACAAACGCGGGAACCTAGACTAGGCTTGACTCGCATAGGGGTGAACCAGTCCCCAGCAGAGTCGCCAGCTGTCGTACCCCGAAAAATACGACCTAACGCGATCCGAATGGATGGAGTCGCGCGCCGGACGGACTGAAGAGTCTCCACCTAATTCTATTTATTCCCAAAGAGGGAAAGGGAAGATATAGATACAACCCGGGAGGAGAAAGATAGGACAAAGGTCAACGGAACCATTGCCTGGGTTCGGGAGTCGGTTATGCAGGGGGAAGGTATTAGCACCCCCTACATCCATCGTACTCGATGGGAACCATCTAAGTTAACGCGCGAGAAAGGATGTCTATGCTTAAACGAATTGCTTGCTAGAGGGAAATGAGTTGAGTTATAAGTTAGATTGAACCTAGGTGCTCGGCAAGGATTGAGATCCTCGTGCCTACGTACTCCCGTGTGCAATGGGAAAGTCAGAGCCTCGTAGTTCGGCCTACTAAGGGTAATGGTTGTTGATTTTATTACCTTTCGTTGATGAAAGGGTTTAGGAGTCGAATGTACTAAAGACTATGGATAGTTTATCTCGCCCAACAAGACGAGTGTCCTGCGTCGAAATAATCGGAGCGAGTAACGAAAGCTCGTTATCCCCCTTTCTACCGCTTAAGGCTCGTGGCGTACAAATCTTCTCGTATTTATTAGAGTGTTTATTTCCTAAAGCCGCTTGACGTTGGATCAAGGGTTTGGATCTAATCGAAACGTTTTGGTTTATTGAGGTTAGAGGGTAAATGCAAATGGAGTTTATTTTTGTGGTTTTGTTAGCGAGGCACGAATCGCTCGGCTCGCAAAGGTGGAGTGGATCCTAAACGAAAAAGATAACTGGAAAATAAAGTGCAAGTGTGCAAGTGCAATCGCTTGGCGTTGGACCAAGGATTCAGAATTAAATAAAAATGCGGAAAATAAAATGCGTACAAAGTAAGGGGAGAGGGATACAAAATAAATACAGGGGATTGCGAAAAATAAATGGTCTCGTTGTAGTTAGCCCAAGAGAAAGCGTGTGTGCAGTGTGTTTGAACTATTCGAAGGCGTTCGGCCTGTTTGATCGGGACGCAACTATTTGAAGGCGTTGGACCTTTTTCGAGCGAAAACAACTATTCGAAGGCGTTGGACCTTTTTCGAGCGCAACTATTCGGAGGCGTTGGACCTTTTCGGGACGCGACGAAATTTTGTTCGTGAACTGCCTTAGAATCGGTTCAAAATGGGAACCATTCTATAAGGAGTCGAAACATAATTTTTTTTTTAAATGCGAAAATAAATGAATAAATAAAATGAATTGAATTGTTAGAATAAATTAAATAATGAATTAAATGATTAAATGAAATAAATAATATTAAGAATAAAATGAATTAAATTAAAATACATGTTTGTTTGTCGGAAAGATAAAATGGAAAATTAAATACAAATGGGGGCCTCATATTGACCAAAAATCACCGATTAGAATCGGGAGATAAATTGGCCTTTTATGATATCATCGGCCCTTAATAGAATAAAAATTGAAAAAAATAAAAATAAAAATAATAATAATAAACTATAAATCAAATGGAATTAGAATATTATAAACTAACAAAGTAATAATAACAGGAAAAAAAATTAAGAATAATTTCTCATTTTTTTAAACCTAAACAAAAATGCAAAAGAAGAAAACTAAGCTAATAAAATAAATAAAATAAGACCAATAAAATGGGGGTGGCGCTAGTTCAGGGAGTGATGATATTAGGAAATGAGTGATGAGAAAGTCAGATGGGCCAAACCCATCTCAATGATTATTAAAAGAATTTTCAAAACAATGGGAAATGACCTAGCCACAGGAAAAGAAAGAATAAAAATGGTCAGCAAGTTATTTAACACGGCGGCCACATGGCTTTAAACCAACAATATCCGCAGGTCTAGGACAATGACTCAACATCCTTGGAAACAACCATTGCCTTACATTATCATGAAAATAATAATAATAATAAAAGGTTAACTCAGCAACATAACATAAAAAATGGTTTATATATAAAAAGAAAAAGTAATAAAAGGTCTTGATGGTTTTAAAAACAAATAAAGCTTTTACTTAAACATGAATACTTTCATAAAACACTGATACGAAGAAACAAAGTAAAACAAGAACCTCACCCCTGCTTCTCAAAAACACAGAAGACGAGAAAAAGAAACAGATCGCAGCGGATCCCTCTTCCCCGTCAAATCGCCTCTCGGTTCTCCTCTCACCGGCGCCGGCCTTCGGTTTCTCTCTCCGGTGGTTGGCTTTGGATCCCGTCTCTCTCGTCCGCGCCTCTGTCTCTGAATTGCGGTGGTCTCAGGTGGTTTTCGGCGCAGCTTGGCTGAGATCTCGCGTCGGTGGTCGTGGCAGATGAAGGAGGTTCGCGAAGGTGGCCGGTGTTCGACTGTGCTTGCGGTGGTTCCGGTAACTCGCGGGTTGTTGCTGATAATGGTTTTGAGTTTCGGTGAAGGGGGTAGTGGCCGGATTTGGTTTGCAATCGGCTCGCGGTTTGGACGGAGGGATTGAGTGGTGGTCCGTGCGGATTTGGAAGCGGTGTTGGCTGGGTTTGTTAGTGGTGGGTGAGGTTGAAATTTTCTTTTGATTTTTCTTCTGCCTCTGTTTCGTATTTCTGGTTCTTTTTTCGATTTTTTTTTTGAAGCTGGGCTCTGTTTGTTTTGCAGAGTTTTTGGTAATAGTTTTCAAGCCTCCTCCTTTCAGATTGTGTGAATGAAGATGCTGTTATATAGAGGAATTTGAGGATGAATTGGAAAAAAAAATGAGTTGTATTGAGAATATTGCTGAGTGGAAAACGTTGCGGGTAACGTTTTGGAGTAGTGGGGTGAAGGGGTGAGTTTGTACAGGCTGTATGATATGAAGGATGCGTTTTGGTTGTGGTGGAGTCCGCAGAAAGTGGGTTTGTTAGTTAGTTGGATTAAAAGAAAAAAAAATGGTGATAAAAAAAGAATAATAAAAAATTTAAAAAATGTAATTTTGAGTAGAATAAAGAAGAAATGGAATGATGATAAACATGGTAATAGTAATGATAACAATGATAAAAGTGAAAGAAATAATAATAATAATATTAATAATAATGAAAATAATTAAAAAAAGAAAAATTTTTATGATGACTTCTTTAGATAGTGGGCTTAAAGGAAAAAATTAATGTTTTTTTTTTAAAAACAGTTTAGTAAAAAAATAAAAATAAAAATAAAAAATAAAAAATAAAAATAAGAAAGATAAGATATAATACTAATGATAGATTTTTTTGGATAAATGACTAAACAACAAAAACTTAGCCTTATGATAATATTAAAAGAGAAATAAAAAATTTAGAAAATAATAAAATGCATTTTTTATTTTGGTAATTGATTATTTTATAACTTTTGTATATACAAAACGGCGAATGAGCTAATGGGCTTGCACAACAAAATAAAACTTGATCTTTTGTTTTAAAAATAAATAACATATTTTTGGATTTTTGAAATAATGGTTAGACAGAAAAATAAATTGATGCGGGTAGGACAAATTTGGGGTATGACAATGACCATCAACCCTCCACAAGGGAGCACACCATAATCATCGAGACACTTCAATCCACACAATGGGATTGAAGCAAATAAATAGGCCGAAGCCCCATCGTGAATATCATGAAATGCAATGATGCGTTACACCGTAAAATTCATCGAGAAATCAATTGCGCATCATTCATTTCATATCAACACCTCAACATCAATTAATCATATATTTCCATCATAATAACACGTCAAAACCTCATTTCATTAGCTACCTCAACTCATCAAGACATAACCAATCATTTCATGTTCAACAAATAATCATCATAAAATCATGTCTTTCATCCCGACAACGTATCAACAATACTTCTTTATCAATCATACAACAAAACAACTTATTCGATTCAACGAGACAACCAAACAACTCCCCTCATCAACAACAACAAAATGTTAATTCACAATAACATCATGTTTATAATCATAAAACCAATTTTTAACAACAAAGCAAACAACTTCCTTCATCAACAACAACAAATCGTCAACTTACATTAGAATCCTATTTATAATCATATACAACAACAATTAATCATATACAACAACAATATATCAATTCAAACATCAAACACACCATTCTAAAACATCTTATCAATCCTAATTCACCAATTCATACTCTTATAACTCAATATATGTCATCAAACCTAACAATCACCAAAATCATACAAAACCTAATCTATTCATAAACCAATTCCTATATAATTATAATAGATTATGAAAACTCCCCATACCTTAGAGAATTTCTCCGATTGACTCTCTTCTTTGGGGTTCTCCACAGCCTCCTGACTCTGAGCTTCTCTTTTCTCTCCCTTTTCCTTCAGAGCACCTCTTTTCCCAAAAACACGATAATGTTAGAAAACTAATCGTATTCTCCTCTTTGTATATATTATCCCAGTTATGTCTTTTCCCACTTTACCCTCATAATTTTCACAAAAAGACCACCTTACCCTTTTCTTTAATATAATTTCAATAATAATAATAATAATAAAATAGTATAATAAAACACTATTTATCCTTATTATATAAATTATCTTATACTCCAAAATAACCAACATAACATTCATACTTCCACTTCTATTATTTTAAATAATAACCAATAATCTGACTAATACTACATGATTATTCTTATTATTAATATTATTAAAATAATTTCACCACCATGCATCGGGTCACATAACCACCAATTGTCAATTCATTCATATATCCTCAAATAAGCAACAAATACTCATAATCAAATTTGGGGTGTTACAGCTAGTCTCTCCAACATCTGATCAATGAACGACAATGGAAAATGGTCCTTTCTAGTGGCCAAGTTCAACCTTCTGTAATCAATGCAAAATCTCCAACCAGTGACTGTTCTAGTACGAATCAACTCATTTTTTTCATTAGTTATTACGGTTGTTCCTCCCTTTTTGGGCACCACATGGACCGGGCTCACCCAAGCACTATCTGATATAGGATAGATCAATCCTGCATCTAACAGCTTAATAACTTCCTTTCTCACAACCTCCTTCATAACAAGGTTCAATCTCCTTTGGGGCTGCACAACCGGTTTGTGATCCTCCTCCATGAGTATTTTGTGCATGCACACAATAGGACTTATACCTTTGAGGTCTACAATTTTCCAACCAATGGCTCCCTTAAACTATTTAAGAACTCCAATCAACTTGTCCTCTTGCACACTTTTTAAATTAGCGCTAATAATAGCGGGGCATTTTTCTTCAGTGTCGAGAAATACATATTTGAGATTTTCAGGTAGTTGTTTCAACTCTGAGCTCTTTGGCTTGTCTTCATCTCAATCAACCACTATAGGTTGTCTTAGCTCTTCCCACCGATGAGTTCTGGATCTTTTTAGGATGGGTTGAGTTTCAAACATTGCTACCACTTCCATATCACTACTTTCAACTTCCTTATCATCCTCAAAAATAGACATGCTCAGTACCCTCTCTAGCGGCAATTGGGACACACTCTCTAAATGTTCACTAGCTTCCACTTGTTTTAACACTTGTGTGTTGCTAATAGTGCCAACATCATCTTTATACTTCAAAGTGTT
Organism: Lathyrus aphaca; assembly: GCA_963966055.1. Classification (NCBI taxonomy): domain Eukaryota; kingdom Viridiplantae; phylum Streptophyta; class Magnoliopsida; order Fabales; family Fabaceae; genus Lathyrus; species Lathyrus aphaca. The sequence continues at coordinate 508,658,043 of OZ014520.1, forward strand.
CCTCACGTCAATTTTTAACTGTTCATCGTACACTTTCAAAGTAAGTGTTCCCCCTTCCATATCTATCAGAACTCTCCCGGTTTCCAAGAATGGTCTGCCCAAAATTAATGGAATTTCTTCATCTTATGGCATTTCAAGAATCACGAAATCAACTGGAAACACAAACTTGTCCATTCTTACAAGGACATCATGGACTACTCCATAAGGCCGCCTCATGGAATGATCTGCAAACTAGAGAGTCATCTGAGTGTCTTGAACAACACCAATACCCAACTTTTTGTAGATAGATAGAGGCATTAAACTAATGCTTTCTCCCAAATCAATTAGAGCTCTCTTGAATGATCGATTACCAATAGTGCATGGAATGGTGATAGCTCATCTATCCTTCTTCTTCACTGGAATCTTTAGTCCCTGAAAAATAGCACTACAAGTTTTGGTTAGAATAATAGGTTCAGCCTCTATGGTTCTCTTTTTAGTGATGATATCTTTCATGAATTTTGAATAGGTGGGAATTTGCTCAAGTGCTTCAAGTAATGGAATATTCAACTCCAGCTTCTTGAACAACTCCAGGAACTTCTCAAAATTCTTCTCTTGCTGTCCTTTCTTTTTATTTCTTATTGGATAGGGAAGTTTGATCACCGGTTTTGGTTCCACCGTTTTTTCTTTTGTTTCCGGTGCTGGGGTTACTCCTTCCTCTTCTTCAACAACTTCATTCTCTTTTATTTCTAGTTCCACTTCAATCATTTGATCCTCACTCTCAGAATTATCTTTCACCTATTCATTTGCTTTCCCTCTTCGCGTTGTGACTGCATTGACTTTGTGGTTATCTTTTGGATTTGTTACAGTTGCACTTGGGAGGGCCCCTAGAAATTGAGGAATTGCAATATGTTGGGAAATTTGGCTCATTTTCACTTCAAGGTTCTTGATAGAGGCTCCAGTATTCCTTAAGTTACTCCTTGTTTCTTCTTGGAATTGAGAATTGTGAGCAGCCATCGTTTCAATGGCAATTTCCCAATCTGCCTTTCTTGGAACATGTGGTTGGTATTGTTGTTGGTAGGGCTGGTATGGTTGTTGGCCTTGAACCGGTTTCTGAATGTTCCCTTGTTGATCTTTCCATGAGAAGTTGGGGTGATTTTTCCACCCCGGATTATATGTGTTGGCATACGGGTTGTTCTGCCTCAACATATTAATTTGTTCAGCCTGTTCTTGAGTTGCCAAACAATGCATGGCAAAGTGTGGTCCACAACAAATTTCACAAATCACCGCTTGAACTGGTTCCACCTGTGCCACTGTTTGTGTGCTAATATTCATTTTCTTCAACCTTCTTTCAACTTCTGCAGCTATTTGATCTTCCATTTTAACAACTTGCTCTGTCAGCTTTAAATCAATCTTACCATCGGGTTGACTCACAGTGCGATCATACAATTTAAGATGTTCATTAGTAGCAATTGTTTCTATGATTCTTTTGATACCAATGGCTGTTGAAAAGTTTGTTGAGCCACCTGCAGTAGTATCTATAGGCTTTTTTGTCTTGAGTCGCAACCCATTCACAAAGTTTTGCATCTGCTCGGTCGCATCCATATTATGAGTAGGACACGCGGTAAGACACCTTTTAAATCTCTTGTATGCATCTCCAAGTGATTCACTATCTTTTTGTTTAAAATTGACAATATCATATCTTTTTCGGATGAAAACTGAAGTAGGAAAATATTCGTTGAGGAATGTTGTTTCCATCTCTTGCCATGTTATGATACTCGCAACTGGGAGTGAGTAGAACCACTCTTCTGCATCATCAGTAAGTGTAAATGGAAACATCACAAGTATTTTTTTTTCCTCAGAGTGAACTTCAATCTTTAAAGATGTAGTGGTAGTAAGGAATATCTGGAGATGCTTGTTTGCATCCTCATTGATTCTTCCGGAAAAAGGTTTGCTCTCCAACTGGCGAATTGTGGAAAGATGTAATTGGAAATGTGCAACATTCACCGGTTGGTTAACAATAGTCATCCGGTTGGGTTGAGCATTAGCTCCTCCAGAGTCACCTAACAGTCTTTCTACAAGAGGTTGATTTCCTGCCATGTTATCAAATTCTAGATTTGTCTCCCTGTCGGAGTCAGAGTCACTGTGCTCAGAATGCACAGATAAGTAGTCTTCTGCTTCCTGATTCAGGACACTGGGACCTGCAATAGCAGCTGCCAGTCTATTAAGTCTTGCCTTGCGGCGTCTCTCGTGCAAAGCTCTTTCTGGTAATGCGTCAAAGGAAAACTTAGCTGAGGTGTGACCTCGCATAAACAATTAGACAAAGGTTAGAACATATGACAAAATTTCAATAACACTTAAAATAGCAAAAAACAATAAAATTTTAGTCGCATAGCAACAAAATTTCAATTGAAATAAGAAAATAAACTTAATCTTTGGCAATCCCTGGCAACGACGCCAAAAACTTGATGGGAAAATAGCAAGTGTACTATTTTTGCCTACTGTAGTAATAATAGGGAAAATTCCCCGAATATCGATCTCAAGGTTTTTTACTGTTTCAATTGAACAAAAGTTCCTTAGGGTTTGTATAGATATTATCAAAGGACTTATAACCATAAAATTTAGGAAAATAATAAGGATGACAAATATGAGAATTATACTAGGGAAGGTGTATGAGTGTTCGCTGTGATTTCTGACGAACAACCTCTGGTTAACCAATCTCTTAGAAAACTGGGTTACTTGTAGGACTAACCAAACAAGTCCTAGGACACATGTGCAATTGTTTGTCGAAATACTCTTAGTGTTGTTAATGATTTGTAGTTTGTTTTGTTAATAATGTCCAAGTGTTAAATGCTTTGATTTTGAAAGTAAAATAAAGTTAAAGTTTGAACAAAAGTAAGAAAATGGCGAAGTGATGTAAAACTTTGCAGAAAAGTAAATAAAACTGAAGATAAAACAACTTGATGAAACAAACTAATAATTTAAATAACTTGAAAGAAAAATGGTGTTCAACACATACATTGTTCCAAATATCAGACTCATTTTCTCTCACACTGGGTACTTAGAGTATTTACAGGATTTTTGTATAAGTTTTCACACACAAATTCTAAACACAAACTATCCTATTTATATACAAACAAAGTAACTGCCTAGAACGGAAAAATTATAATTAAATGACAAATGTCAGCCTGCATGCAATTTCCTTCCCTGAAACTTCCATGTGTCCAACTGCCAAAGGTTGCAACTTTTAAATTTTGAACTCTTTCCTTTGGTGACGAAACATTACATCTCTTCATATGTCGAAACGTCGAAGAAGAAGAAACTCTTCAAACTTTACGAACCAACGCTTCTGTCAAACACCTTCCTTCTGTCGAAATGTCGAATGACGCACTCAGCTTGTCGAACACCCAATTATTAACAGGTTCCCAAACTTGGCTTGCCAAAATACTATTTGTCCTCCTGTCGAAATACTTGAGCTTTTAACCTTTTCAACATCTCTTGAACATCTTCACTTCTTCTTATTCTTCTCTAATGATCATCCTCTCAGCAACAGAAATGACTTCAAGTTCCAAATTTCAATGTGTCGAAATTATGAGCTTACAAATTTCCCCCCAGCAAAGATGTTTTCGACTAATTTTGGAGAAATGTCCTTTGCTGTCGAAATAACTTCTGACATTATGTCAGTCATTAATTATAAAGTGACTTTGTTGAGTCCAAGGGAAACACCATGATTCCAACTTTCTGAAAAAACGTCTTATCTAGCCTATGTTTACACAATCTTCCATAACCCTATATTCTAGCTAAATCATGGGCTCCCTACCATCCGTCACCTTTAATCACCACCATTGGATCAAACGCATGTCCCCCATGACCTGAACTGAAAAGTATTTTCTTTTTATTTTTTATTTATTTTTTATATCCTATCACCTTCTATAAATACCATCTTCTAAAACCTTTCTTCCTTTTCACACTCTCAAACTCTTCCTTTCTTAACACAGAAAACCTCCATTAAAACCCTTTTTAGCTTTCTGCTACTCCAACTCCAAGCTTCTCATAACAATGGCGCCTCCAAAGAACATTGCTGACCGTAGTGCTAAGAAAGCAAAGAAGACTGCTGATCTCCCTCCTGCTCATACATTGTCTGGACCCACACAAGTGAATCAACAACAGTACATCCCAGAACCTCCAAATGAGAGGGAGAAAGCTAGTATCTACAGATCTCAGGTAATGATCCCTATCTTAGTCTCTGGAGTTCACCATGCAATGTTAGGTCCCATCTTTGATCCTAATGCTGACCCAAATCGTTTAAAGGATTTTTATCCTTGCTATTCTGCCTCTAAACCAATAGCTGCTAGTAAGAACCCTAAGTTTGTCGAAACATCATCTAAGAAACCTGAAATTCCCATAGCTTCGACAGAATTAGACTTGTCCTACTTAAATCAAACTAGGATCTTTAGGAGCCCTCCCCTAACAAAAGACCCTTTAGATTATTTAGCTTGGATCACTAGAGTCGAAAAGGTCAAAGAAAAATTCTGGAAGAAGACTGGCATTTACGACCTGATTCAGCTGTCGAAAGAAGGCCCACGCTATTGTCAGAATATGCTGCTGGCTTCTTTATATTTCTGGGATAGTACCTACAACAACTTCCATCTCCCCTGTGGTATGGTTACTCCTACCCTTTTCGACATAGCAGCCATCACTGGCCTCAGTCCCATAGGAGAAATCTTTAATCCTGAGCACCTAAATAAAGATCCCATAGGATTCGACACCAAACACGCTAGCTATTCCTTATTCATTGCTTATCACCAAGGCGAAGGCACTGAGGAAATGTCCGACAGAGAACATATTGCTTTCCTCACTCTGTGGCTAGCCAAGTTCGTCTTCTGTACTAGATCACTCCAGGTTGCCTGAAGCTATATTATCATGGCTAATAAACTTCATAATGGAGTTGCATTTTGTCTAAGTGAATTGCTTTTGGAAAATCTCTATGAATCTCTGAGTGAGAGTGTGAGCAACTTAAAAACCATCAAGGACAAAGGAACCATCAGTCTCACAGGCCCCTTCTAGCTCTTACAGTTATGGCTGAACGCAACCTTCGAAGCCTGCATCCCTATCAAGATGCCAGTTGACGAAGAAGAGGTGAAAGACAGGCGCGTCGAATGGCCTAGGTTAGTCCAACTAACACCTACTGACGAAAGTATAGGTATTCGACAAGCCTTCACTAGTTATATAATGATGTTCGCCAAACGTTACAATTTTACTCCATCCATGGCACCCTTTGCCAACAGGACTGTGGGTCCCAGATGGTTCACAAGACAACTCCCAGTGGAAAACCAAAAATAAGAAGACTCCTACATATCCATCTAGGAGGCCTTCCTTATGCCAAGACACCTTTTCTCCCATCACAACCATAATAACACTAAAGTCTCTCTCATTGTCTATCAACCTAACCTGGTGGCTAGACAATTTGGGCTAACACAGACGAAGACAAAATCAATCTACCACAAGAAAGGCTCCATTTTGTTCTACAACTCATTTCAAAATTTTGAGAGAAGTCTAGAATTGTATAACAAATTTTTCGACGCATCTTTGGAGGTCTACCCCACCATATTTCGACCAAACTTCTTATGCACTGAAGACTTCGACGTTTGGTGGAAGGAGTATTATATTAACAAATTCTTTGATGTAGCAACTTTCAACACTCTCCTGACGAATGCCTTTGCTTTTGTGCAGGATAAGAAGAAGAAAGGTACAGATAAGCATATCAAATAAATTCAAAAATTTCAAAAATATTTTGAAACTATTTACAGGCCCAATGATCTTCGTCGAACCATAGGCGAAGCAGCAGTGACTTTAAAACAAAAATTTTCAGAAAAGTTGGATAGGTTGGGGGTGCCTTCATACATTCCACCACATACACGTTACAACTTTGCTTATACTTCATTTCCCCCAAAGTTTCCCCCACTCCCTTCTGCAGAATTTGGTGTGGCCTTGTGCCCTCCATTCCCAGATTGGTTTGTGTGTGGATCTCACTTAAAGCTGCTTCGCGAGTCCAGCACAAAACTTGCCGAACGTGTGGTTCCGACGAAGTATTATTTGGGCAACTTCACTGGGCACCTTCATGTTGGAATAGAACATGTTAGTGTGGAAGAACCTATTCTTGAAGGTGTCGAAGAAATTAAATTCCTCTTCTTATTTCTAACTCTTTTTATGTTTTATATCAATGTTCATCCAACTCTTTCTCTTTCAACTGTTAGAATCGTCAAGAAAACTCCTGGTGAAGGGACCTCCTCCAAACCAGTCGAAAAATCGCCCATAGCTGCTAAAAAGGTTTCGACCAATAATAACACCTCACTTTTCTTCCTTTATATAAATTCCAATACTCTCAATACTGACTATGTGTCCTTTTTGCACACGTCAGGTAACCCGTACACCAGCCACAAAAAGAAAACAAGAAGAAAAAGAGGCGAATGTCGAAGAATCTGAGGATGAATCTCCTGAGCCTCAACCCCTCAAAAGAAACAAAGGTATGAGAATAAAGACAGTGGCCTCCCAGCGGTCCCTTGTCCAGAGACGAACTCCTCCCACTAGTCCAATCAACAAAATCCCTTCAAGAAGTGAAAAAAGTGGAGATTCAAGCACTCACACTGAGATTCCTCAGGTATTATTTTCGACTGCCAATATTCATAGTCTTAACTGCATTATTTCTTATTTTAAACTTCCCTTTCCTATTTGCTTCAGGTCATCATTGATGTCGAAGAAACTTCCAAGGTTCAAGAAGAGGTTATTCCTTCTGACTCTGAGAAGACTTTAGCTGAACGGCTCCAAGAAGAAACCACTCCAGATGCTGGTGTCTATGGCCCTCATACCTTCAGTGATTTCGACATCAGTGACCCTGAGTCTTCTGACAGCCATTCTCCTCTTCGTCCAGATTTCATTGTGGAAGAAAAAACTGCCCCAGACCAGGATGCACAACCTCAAGGGCCAATTGATACAACAACTGCTGATAAGGAAGCTGTCGAAGAAGAAGAAGATCTGTCGAAGCAACCAGACACAAACTTGAACCCTGGAGGAAATACCCAAGCTGTTCCTACTCCAACAGAAACCCCAGCAGAAACCCCTTTAAATACGGGTTCGACAAGCTTGTCACATGAGGAAATTGAAAGCTTGAAAGTAAGAAAGCCTCTGGAATACCTAAAAGCTTTACTCAGTTCCAGGTACAACTTTCAAGACTCTTCCCACAGCAGCTCAACAGCTTCAGGGGCTACCTCTGAAATTCAACCCATCAGTGTTATCATGGCTGAGATTAAGGAAAAAATTCTTGGGGTGGACCTATTTGGGACTCTGGCTGAAAACCCTTCAGCACAATATGACTTGAAGAAACTCCTGAAACAAGCCAATCTCCTGGAGGCTTCGACTGAAGAGAGTCGTCTGGTGATGGACCTGATGTCTATGATTGATTTTGTAAGTGCTGACTTGGTTCGTCAAAAAGAATTTTCTCAGAGAATCACAACCAAATCTGAAAAACAAGTCTCAGAATGGAATGTTGTAGCCTCTTCGACAGACAGAATCTCAGAGCTAAACAAGCTTTCTGAAGATTACTCCAAAGCTGCTGCTGAGTGCGAAAACAACATCCAGGCTTATCAAGCTCAGATTGTTGAACTTCAGAAGAAGATCCTCCAAGAGAAGGAACGTCAAGCCAACCTCCAACAGCCCAACCAAGAAGAAATTGACAGGGAGCTTCAGAAAGGTCTTCAACATGCAGAAACAACCCAACAACTCCATAGAGAAATTGACGAACTAACTGTTAGCAAAAGTCTCTTCGAACGTTGAATTCAGCTTCAAAAGAAGAAATTTGACGAACTCAAAGCAACTTTCCTCCAACAGTAGTTTGTAATAGAAAATAGGAATTTTTTATTACTTTAAGAATTTTAGCATTTTCATATGTAATGTTACTTAACACCATCTGTTTGGCGAAGACAAGCTTTTGTTTGCAATTTCATTCTATTCCTATTTTTATTTCTTGCAATGTTGGTTTATACTTCTTCAAATATTTGCCATTTATTTTCAGCACTCTCCTGTCTTTTTCCATTTCTTCGACTTCATATGCGCCGTTTGAAAAAAATCTTACAATTTTGAAAGGTCCTTCCCATTTAGGAGACCATTTTCCCATCAATCTATCTTTCTTTTCCATGGGAAAAATTACTTTCCAAACTAAATCACCAACTAAAAAGGCTTTAAATTTTACTTTCTTATTGTAAAACTTTTCGACTCTTTCTTTCTGCCTTTTTATTAATTCTAAAGCACGTAACCTCTCCTCATCTAAATCAACCAACTCATCCATCATCATACTCCAATAAATCTCAGATGGAATCTCATGATGCCTTTGAATTCGTATTGATTGTAAACAGATTTCGACTGGTAATACTGCATCATGTCCATAAGTTAATTTAAATGGGGTAGAATTAGTTGCCTCTTTAGGAGACGTTCGACAAGCCCAAAGGATTTGATCCAGAGTCTTGTGCCAATTCCTAGGTTTCTTACCCACATGCTTTTTTATCAGATTTATCACAACCTTATTGGCTGCTTCGACCTGTCCATTTGCTTGAGCATAATAAGGTGTCGAAGTTAGTAACTTAAAACCTGTCTCTTTTGAAAATGCTTGCATGTTTCTTCCAGTAAACACAGATCCTTGATCAGTGGTTATAGTTTCTGGTATTCCAAACCTATAGATTATATGCTTCTGGATGAAGTCTATAACTGCTTCCTGGTCTACATTTGTCAGTGGTATGGCTTCAATCCATTTAGTGAAGTAGTCTACTCCAACCAAAATGTATTTCTGCCCTTTTGAAGAAGCTGGTCGAATTTCACCAACCAAATCTAAAGCCCAACCTCTGAATGGCCAAGGCTTTATAATAGAATGTAACTCATTCGCAGGCACATGAGGTATGCCTGCATGAATTTGGCATTCTTGACATCCCTTTGCAAATTCGACACAATCCTTCAACATTGCTGGCCAATACATCCCCTGTCGAAATAGTAACCATTTCATCTTGTGCCCTGCCTGGTGTGCACCACATGCACCACTATGCACATTCGACAAAGCTATATAAGCTTCAGTCTCACCTAAGCACTTTAGTAAGACTCCTTCTGCAGTCTTTTTAAATAACTCATTTACAAAGAGTACATAGCTTAAAGCTCTATACTTTATCTTTCTTTCGACTGTCTGGTTTGGATTTTGTAAATAATCCTTAATAGGTTTCCTCCAATCTCCTACCCCTGGATCATCTATATTGAAAATTTCAAAATTTTCTTCATCACCATATCCCAATCTTATGGTCTCCAAATCAGATGGGGACAGTCTAGTGGATAATACTTTTCCTCTTACTTCGACAACTTTCTCCAGGTTTTCCTTCGACACTCTGTAGCCTGATGCCAGTTGAGCCAAGTCATTTGCTTCCTGATTTTCTAATCTAGGAATGTGTCTAAAGGCTGCACTGTCGAATCTCTTGAGGAGTCTGTTGGCTATCACAAAATACATGATCAAATTTTCTTTGACACATTTGTATTCTTTTGTCAATTGTTTTATTACCAACTCAGAGTCACCCATTATTTCGACCTCTGTTGCCCCCAATTCCAACAATATTTCAACTCCAGCAATTAAAGCTTCATATTCTGCTTCATTATTTGAACAACAACCTTCTATTTTGTACTTGAACTTTGTTGGAATTTTATTGGGAGAAATAATTAGTACCCCAACACCTGTTCCATTCTTATGACTGGAACCGTCGAAATATAATCTCCAGGGTTCTCTTTCGACATATTTTATTTCATCTCCAACTATGGAGTGGTCAACTATAAAGTCAGCAACCACTTGTCCTTTGACAGCTTGCAGAGGCATATATTTTAAAGAATACTCAGTCAAGGCTAAAGCCCATTTTCCAATTCGACTATGTAGAATAGATTTAGACAACATATGTTTTATTACGTCGAAATGAGAAGATATATATACATCAATGGGTTTTATATAATGCTTTAACTTTGTACAAGAGAAATATACACATAAACATAATTTCTCTATCATACTATATCTAGTTTCAGCATCATTTAAGACTCTGCTGAGATAATAGATGGCTCTTTCGACGCCATGTTCATCTTCCTGACAAAGCATGCTTCCCAATGTTCTGTCGGATGCTGAGATGTAGAGCCTCATACTTCTTTTTCGACAAGGAGACATTAAAACTGGAGGACTTGCCAGATATTCTTTGATCTTGTCGAAGGCATCTTGTTGTTCTTGCCCCCAAGTGAAGCCCTCCTTCTTCAGTCGAAGTAGAGGTGAGAAGGCTTGTGTTTTTACACTAAGGTTGGAGATGAACCTTCTAAGAAAGTTAATTTTCCCTAGTAGAGACTGTAATTCCTTCTTTGTCGATGGCACTTTCGCTTCCATTATGGCCTTGGCTTTGTTTTCATTAATTTCAATCCCTTTCTTGTGGACCACAAAGCCTAAGAAATCACCTTCCTGCACACCAAAAGCACATTTAAGGGGATTCATTTTCAAACCAAACTTCCTCATCCTTTCAAAGGATTGTCGAAGGTGGTCAATATGGTTTGATCCTGAGGTAGATTTAATCACAATATCATCTATATAAATTTGCATAAATGTTTCAATGAAATCATGAAAAATAGAATTCATTGCTCTTTGGTAAGTAGCTCCAGCATTTTTTAAACCAAAGGGCATGACTACCCACTCATATGTTCCTATTGCCCCTGGACATTGAAAAGCTGTTTTTAGAACATCTTCTTCAGCAATAAAAATCTGGTTATAGCCAGAATATCCATCAAGCATACTTAAATACTCATGGCCTGCTGCAGAATCTACAAGCATTTCTGCCACTGGCATAGGATATTCATCCTTAGGGGTAGCTGAGTTTAGATCTCTAAAATCAATGCACACCCTAAGTTTGCCATTTTTCTTAATCACAGGAACAATATTAGCAATCCATTCGACATACCTTGTTGTACAGATGAACTTGCATTTAGAAGTCTTTCAACTTCCTCTTTAATTTTCGACAGAATTTCAGGTGCGAAACGTATGGGAGTCTGCTTTATTGGCTTTTTCCCTTCTAGTATTGGCAACTTCAATTCGACCAAATTTCTGTCTAAACCAGGCATTTCGTCATAATCAAGCAGTCTTTAAACTCATTCAGCAGTTGGATCATTTCGACTCTGAGCTGAGGATCCATCCTGGCACTGATGTAAGTTGGCCTTTTCTCTGCCCCCAGTCCCAGATTAATCTCTTCTAAGGATCCTGTGCCACCATTTTCATATCGGTTGGGGCTGGATCTTTTTCAAACCCCAAGGGTTCGTCATCATAAATGGCATCAAGCCTTTGATTCTGCCATTCGCCACTAGAGTCTTCTTCAAAACTCTGCTTTGTATACTGTTCCTCAATATTTTCTTGAGGATGTTGTTCTTTGACAACTTGCGTGCTGGCTTTAAAAGCCATGTTTCTTACTTCGGCCTCAAGGGCCGCTTTGAGTTGTTTTTCGGCTACATAAGCCGTAATCTTTTCTATTGTTGATGCTTCAGTCATTCTCACTGAACTCACTCCCCCACCCAGTTGGGTTGACATGGGCAGTCCCCCAAGTGTAATTTGTCTCCCCAATTATTTCTTTATCCCACTGGAAACCATGCGTAGGGTGGAGGTACATGGAACAATAGGCGTTGTCGGAGGCTGTTAGGTCGAAACCAGCAGGATTGCAAGGTGCTATGTGGGACAAGTTCTTGTCGAAGTTACGACTAGTGACATTGTTCACATCAGCCATGAAGTAACTTTGGTCTGCTTCTATGTTTTCGACAATCCCATATGGCCTCCAAATTGCTATCCTTTGATGCATGGATGATGGTACAGCCCCAATTCCATGGATCCACTCTCTTCCCAACAGTAGGTTGTAATTTGCTTTTGATGCTATCACTACAAACATTGTAGGCCTGGTAATGGTTCCTACAGTCAGGTTCAATTGGATCACCCCCAATGTTGTCCCTACCTTACCTTCATAGTTGGACAACACCATATTGTGAGGTTTGGTGTCTGAGTCATATTTTCCAATCCTCTTTATCATATAATGAGGAATTAGATTCACAGCTGCTCCTCCATCTATCAGGATTTTGTTGACACCCACGCTTTCTACTTTTCCTTTTATGAACAAAGGTTTTAAATGAGCCTTCATTGCATCATCTGGCTTTTCAAAGAAAGCATTTTGCTCTTCGACACAGCCATTGTTCATTATGTAGTAGCATACAGGCTTAAGCCCTATGCTATCATCTGCCATATCATCCTCTTCGTCTTCGACTTCCATTATCCTGTCATAGTCTATGGGCAACACAGAAACCACATTGCAAGTTACGTCGAAGGACGCATCAGACTCTGAACTGAAGTCATCAGTAACTTCTTCGTCTTCTGGCATTTTGTTGTTTATTTTCTGCATTTCTGTTGTGACACTAGATTTATTTTTCTGAGGGAGTTCTTCTTTTGCCAGGGATTTCCCTTTGCTTATTGTCTGCACACACTTGCTTGACTCAACTTTATTCTCACCAATCCTTCTTTGTTCTGCAGTTTCTTTTTCAATTCTCTTCTGCCTTTGGAATCTTCTCCATTGGGATATGGACATAGGATTCTTCCCCTTGTAGTTTTCAGAGACATACTTTGGCTTTGCTTTGTCTCCCTCCTTTTTCGCTTCTATTGAGGCACCCCTGTTCACTTCAAAACTTTTCCATCTCTTCTGACCTTGGGCATCCCTTATAGGTTGGACCCATTTGTCATCATTCGGTTTGTTGGATGGTTTATAGGTGCTGTAACGTCTTTCTCCCATTTCCTGGTTATGATGTTCCCTTCTTCTTGGGTCGAATCTTTCATTTCTGATTTGTGGGACTGCTCCCCAGTTTCTTTTCTTTTGGGTTTTTTCTGCTGCTTCTAAGTCATCAGCTGCTTTCCTGTCGAACACAGCGCTGCATCTTGGGCAAAGCATAACTTCTGCGTTCTTCCTCTGGCACCTCTGGATGAATTCGACAAGACTTTCATTTTCTTCTGGGTAAACCAGCTTCTGATGCTTCTCTTGATGTTTCTTTCCCCTGTTGGTGTCTGGTCCTATCTTCTGAGTGACTTCCACCATATGAATCCCTGCATTCTGATCACTTGTGATCTTCAATTTGTTCATTTTTTCGACTAGCATCATTTCCTCAGGGATATTCTCCTTTAACTGATTCACACTGCCCTTTGGGTGTAAGCCCTTATAGATGTACTTGCAGCACTGTGCAACACCTTCGGCAGAATTTTCTTCAGTTTTGGTGGTACTTCTGTTTACTAGTTCGACAATGTGGACATTGTCAGCAGTCTCTATTCTTTTGATCTCGTCATGACTAAGGCCTTCGGTGGCCTCTTTTTGGACAATGAGGGCTTGGTTATCTTCTTCCTCATTATCATTTTTGCAAGAATCTCCCCATCCTGTTGGTTTGATTTTGCTGATGTCAGTTTTAGAGCTCGGTGGTGCTGAATATTTTACCATGAAGTCAAACTTCCCACTGGGTTCTCCTAGAGTGTCCCAGATCACCCCATGCTCAGCATCTCTTTTATAGTTTTTCTTGTCGAAGCTTCTGCCCACCTTGACTGTATTTCTTTCGTCGAAACCTTCAGTAGTTTCAATGGCGTTCTCTCTGTCGAAGTCTTCAGCAGCTATGACTTCTTCCTCAGCCTGGTCAGTAAGGTCATCATCCCCCTCCACCACATTTACATGGGTGTCGAATCCCTCAGCAGCCTCTATCATGGTGAAGTTGGTGTTGAAACCTTCAGTGTCTTCTACTATTTCAAAGTTTTCCTCAAACATGACTTCCATTTCGACCACATTCACCATTTCTGGTTCAACATAGTTGGCTTCCACAACTTGCATGGGATTGGAGTCAATTCTCATCTGTTGCTTAGCCTTGTCTCCAAACTTCAGCCTTCCATTCTGGACAAGATCCCTGAAAAGGTAACATTGAGAAGTTTTATGACCCAAAAAATTATGGTATTTGCAAAAACCTCTCTTTTTCTGTTGGTCTACAGGAGGCTCCTTAGTGCTTGCTGGTTTTATTAACTGACCATCTTTTACTAGTAAATCAAAAATTTCATCACATTTGGTGATGTCGAATGTGTAGGTTCTTTTAGGGAACCTGTCATTCTTTTCCACTTCGACTAGATTTTTTCCATTCGACGGGGCTAAAACTTTACAGGAATATGGAGGGCCCTGTTTTAGTTCTACCAGATCAATTTCTTGCTGGTCGAAAATGACTGGTTCGTTTTCGTCATATTCATCTTCCTAAACTACTCCTACATAGGCCACTCTTTCCTTCTTGTTTTTATTTGATCTAAATTTTTCATTTTTTAGCCTTTCTATTTGCCTCACTCTATCTACTAGTTCTGCCATGTCTCTAAAGTACTGGGTATCTAGTTTTTTCCTTATGGAATAATCCAGACCCCCTGCAGCCATTTCGACTAATTCTTGTTCCGACACTTGTGTAAAGCATCTGGCCTTTAACAATCTAAACCTATTCAAATAATCATCTATAGGTTCAGAGAATTTTCTTTTGACACTTGCTAATTCTTTCAAACTTATCTTAGTTTGTCCCATATAGAATTGTTCGTGGAACAATCTTTCTAATTGGGTCCATGTGAATATTGAAGTTGCAGGCAGAGAAGTAAACCAAGTGAAAGCATTTTTCGTCAAAGAACTTGGGAAATAGCAGCTGCCAGTCTATTAATTCTTGCCTTGCGGCGTCTCTCGTGCAAAGCTCTTTCTGGTAATGCGTCAAAGGAAAACTTAGCTGAGGTGTGACCTCGCATAAACAATTAGACAAAGGTTAGAACAGATGACAAAATTTCAATAACACTTAAAATAGCAAAAAACAATAAAATTTTAGTCGCATAGCAACAACATTTCAATTGAAATAAGAAAATAAACTTAATCTTTGGCAATCCCTGGCAACGACGCCAAAAACTTGATGGGAAAATAGCAAGTGTACTATTTTTGCCTACTGTAGTAATAATAGGGAAAATTCCCCGAATATCGATCTCAAGGTTTTTTACTGTTTCAATTGAACAAAAGTTCCTTAGGGTTTGTATAGATATTATCAAAGGACTTATAACCATAAAATTTAGGAAAATAATAAGGATGACAAATATGAGAATTATACTAGGGAAGGTGTATGAGTGTTCGCTGTGATTTCTGACGAACAACCTCTGGTTAACCAATCTCTTAGAAAACTGGGTTACTTGCAGGACTAACCAAACAAGTCCTAGGACACATGTGCAATTGTTTGTCGAAATACTCTTAGTGTTGTTAATGATTTGTAGTTTGTTTTGTTAATAATGTCCAAGTGTTAAATGCTTTGATTTTGAAAGTAAAATAAAGTTAAAGTTTGAACAAAAGTAAGAAAATGGCGAAGTGATGTAAAACTTTGCAGAAAAGTAAATAAAACTGAAGATAAAACAACTTGATGAAACAAACTAATAATTTAAATAACTTGAAAGAAAAATGGTGTTCAACACATACATTGTTCCAAATATCAGACTCATTTTCTCTCACACCGGGTACTTAGAGTATTTACAGGATTTTTGTATAAGTTTTCACACACACACATTCTAAACACAAACTATCCTATTTATATACAAACAAAGTAACTGCCTAGAACGGAAAAATTATAATTAAATGACAAATGTCAGCCTGCATGCAATTTCCTTCCCTGAAACTTCCATGTGTCCAACTGCCAAAGGTTGCAACTTTTAAATTTTGAACTCTTTCCTTTGGTGACAAAACATTACATCTCTTCATATGTCGAAACGTCGAAGAAGAAGAAACTCTTCAAACTTTACGAACCAACGCTTCTGTCAAACACCTTCCTTCTGTCGAAATGTCGAATGACACACTCAGCTTGTCGAACACCCAATTATTAACAGGTTCCCAAACTTGGCTTGCCAAAATACTATTTGTCCTCCTGTCGAAACACTTGAGCTTTTAACCTTGTCAACATCTCTTGAACATCTTCACTTATTCTTATTCTTCTCTACTGATCATCCTCTCAGCAACAGAAATGACTTCAAGTTCCAAATTTCAACGTGTCGAAATTATGAGCTTACAATGAGAAATTCTTATAATGACAAATTATTTATAATCATTGAAATAACACTGTAGATTATAACACTACCGCCTTTCAAGATTATTTTTTTTAAAGATTCCTCGGTGAAAAAACCCTTTGGTATTCTTTCTATACCCCAAGTCCTTGGTTGTATAGAAAGAATACCAAGCTTTTAGTTATCAAAAGTTTTTACGGTTATAATATGGTATCCCAATTCCTTGGTGATATCAGATAAAAGAGTTATGATCGAAAAACCTTAACATGGGTATTCCTACCTCCGGTTAACCTAAGATTAAAACCATATTTTCCAATATTGATTTTTACTATCAAATCGATTAAATCAACACAATGAAACTTAAAATGCACTGAAATTCATAAAATAAAACTCAATGTCATTACAATAAACTCAGGGACACCCCCTAGCATTGGGGGGTTTAGCCACTCATATTCAAAAAATTGAAAATCACATACATAAGGAAAAGAGACATTACAATGTGTAAAGGATTAGTTGGATCATCAATTGCTTCCGCATTTGATCGATCATCCTTCCCTTCTCTAAATTTGTTCTTCTCTCCTTAGCGTGCAAATTTTCCCAAAATCAAAATGTGTCTTTTTTTCAGTTACGATCAACCTAATGTATCAGATTACAAAATTACATGTGAAATGCCTAAACTGCCCTCAACACAAGAGAATTAAGAATAGACAAAAAATTTGCATCTAGGTGCCATGACACGGGTCGTGTCGTGTGACACGGGCACCCGTGTCATGCTGCTGGAATCTTGGTTGCGTGCATCTTCCTTTGGGGGACTATGACACGGGCCGTGTCATGTGACACGGGCACCCGTGTCATGCTTCTGTATTGCCTCATACAATTTTTGCAAGTCTTCACTCCATGGCCATCCTGACACGGGCCGTGTCAGGCTTCTGAAACCCCCTTTTCCTCTGTTTCCTAGCACTCGGCTGTTTCATCAGTATCTGATCACCTGCTTGTTAAATGCCTGAAAATACACTAAAAACAACCAAATTAAACGCACCAACGATAGAAACGATAAACATATAACATACTCGCCACATAAAGGAATAACAAGAAATAACATAAACATAAGATTCAAAAGCACACAAAAAACATAAAAACCAACGACTAAAATAGCTTGAAATATATGACTGAAAATCACCGATCATGAAGCTTGGAGAAGCACAAAGAAGAAGATGATGATGAATGTTAATGGTTGAGGAACCCTGACCCACTTCAATTTGTAGAGAAATTGGAAGGATTGTAGAGCCTAAGAGAGGAGTTCTATGGTGGATTTCGAGAAAAAGTGAGAGAAAGAGTTCAAAGTGCACCGAGCTCTTGATTTTATAGAATCCATGACCTCTGGTTAACAGTTAGAACCAGGTTTAGAACCCTTGTTAACTGAGTTGAGTTTGTTGCAAGTGAATCAAGTTAGTTATGCAATTGAACTCTCCAGAAACTTCCACATTCGAGCTCAATCACATGTTGCAAATTTCACGAGGCTTATGGTAGGGATTAAAGTGTGGAAATGAGCAACATGATCCAATGATTGTAGCCTGCAGTGCAATTTCATTTGGACTAATCTCTATGGGATGCATAACAAGAGGTGTGGTCCTGCAGGTATTCAAATGCAGCCTGCTTAGGCAATGATTTTAAGGCCAACTGTGTTTGAAGTATTTGAATCCAATGCACTTGTGTTCATGATATTATGGTGGTGTTGCACTATGATGCAGCCTGCAATGCCTTATAAATGTTCCTTGATTTGAAGGCTTCAAGTTGGTACATG
Source organism: Lathyrus aphaca (assembly GCA_963966055.1). Lineage (NCBI taxonomy): Eukaryota > Viridiplantae > Streptophyta > Magnoliopsida > Fabales > Fabaceae > Lathyrus > Lathyrus aphaca. The sequence continues at coordinate 508,675,988 of OZ014520.1, forward strand.
GCAGTTGATATGAACCAACAACCATAGGATCAATCCCTTAATGCAATGTGCCTTAATCTTAATACAATGGATGATAAACTGATGAGCTGAAGTGAAATTGCACAGCCTTATCACCCAAGCAAGACAGTTGGCTTTCATGATCTTCCATGGAAGTTTTCTTCCATCTAAAGCAAACAATGAGAGTGATTCTTGTACTTAAATTGAAGTTAGTGATGTGTGGGACAAGTTTGAAGTTGATACCATGATGGAATAAGTCTTTAAGCCACTCAAATGATCCCATGAAAATCATCTCACAAGACTACATATTAGCCTGCATGAATTTGGCTTGCCTTGTGTCAATTGGCCTATGTGTGAACAGTTGCAACCTCCCTACTTTGGTCCTCCATAGCTCTCAATCCATTGATCAAATTAAAAAACTTTGAACATCAACATTGTAGGGATCATATCAAGGAACAACTTTGTAGTTCACAAAAAATTCATTTGAAGCCTTTTAGATGGAGAAAAATGGCTTGAAATCTTGAACACCACCTGTTTGATGAAATGCCAGGCAGGGCACGCGCGCTGGCCTGCAAGTTGCCTCGCCCATGACTTGCATTTTGCCCTACTTTGCTCAAACTTTGCAAGATCATATCTCTGTCAATTTTAATGCTTTGAGTGAGTTACACCTATGGATTTGAAGCTCAAGATGTCCTCTTTAATCGGCTCAATGTAGAATTTTGATAGCCCTCATATTTTGGGAGAAGGCCTCTCTTGAAGTGGCTGCAAAAATGGCCAAAACTTGCCATTTTTGGAAACCCTGATTTTCCAAAAATAGTAAGTTTTGGTTTTCTTGATTTCTCTTGATTCCTCCATCATTTTCTTGATCAAATTTGAACCATAGGGTCCTTGTAACCCTAATTTCATGATTTTGATCTCAAAATGTCAGGAGTTGACTTTTCCACAAATCCTTGATATTCAGTCATCTGGCCAATTGAACCTCTTCCAAAATGTTTCTATGGATGAAATTTGAACCCTATGCACTTGACATCATATATAAGACAATGGGATCCACTTTGAATCAAAATTTCATGGATAAGCCCAGTAGAAGTGAAACCCTAATTTGGCATTTTTCATCAGGAAATGTTACACTGCCTGCCTCCTTTGATCAATTCATATCTTTCCATGGCTTGTGGCTTCAAGTGAGGACTTGTGGGATGTTGTGAACCCCTTGCACAAGGTTGAGAAGCTTTGTGGACCTTTGGTTTCCTTTGTATATCCTTCAATTACTCCAATTAAAGATCACATGCCTATGCCTCAACTATGATACACATGATGCAATGTTTTTGGTCATTTTATGAATTTATGTATGCTAAATGCTATGCAAAATATTGAGGGAATGAGAGGTAAAGTTTTGAGGTAATACAGCTGCCCATATTCAATCATCTGCAAGCTTGAACGAATAATTGCAACAGCTTTTAGACGTTCAAGGTATGGAGTTGTTGTACCTCGAAAAATACGATCCTCGCGATGGGACGCGAAAAGAAAACAACAAAGTCGCCACCTAATTCTATTTATTCTACGAGAGAAAAGGGAGATATAGATACAACCTAAATATAGGATAAGAAATGGTCAACGAAACCAAATTCTAAGTTCGAGAGTCGGTTACGCAAGGGGAAGGTATTAACACCCCTCACGCCCGTTGTACTCAACGGGAACCTCTTAGTCTAACTGTGCAATTAAATGTTGATCTTAGTTTTTGTCTTCTAAATGTTTGTTAATATGTTGGATCTAAGGAAATAAGTTTTTTAAATTATTATCATTATGGAGATGACGGAGAAATGATTAAAATTTTTATTAGGGTGCCCGCGAAGGATTAAAATCCCTGTGCCTACGTATTCCTTTGTGCAATGGGAAAGTCAAAGCTTCGTAGTTTGTGCGACTACGATTTGTGTTTTTTAATTGAATGATTGTTTAAAATGCATTCTACTGCTAAGCGTTGGCTTATACTCGCGTTGGAGGTTGAAGCGCTAGCTTGTTTGCGAGATAGAAAGATTTAAACAATGTTCGTTTTAGAAAAAAGTGTTTGACTTGTTAAGGGTGTTTTAAAACGAAAGGGTGGATGAAATACTTCGCGTGGGGCTAGCCCAGGAGTGATTACATTCAAGAACGTGTAGAGTGCTAGACTCCAGGGTTCAGTTATTTCGTTGATTAATTGTAAAAATGATTTGAATTGGTTGGTAAGTTTTAGGGTGTTTTAAGTACGAAAGAGCGAATGAACCACGTCGCGTGGGGCTAGCCCATGAGTGATTGCATTCCAGAACGTGCGGAGTGCTAGACTCCGGAGCTCTGTTCTTTCGCGAATTAATTTGTACGATTAAGATATTTTGATATACGAAAGGCGAATGAACCACGTCGCGTGGGGCTAGCCCAGGAGCGATCCATTCCAGAACGTGCGGAGTGCTAGACTCCGGAGCTCTGTTTTTTCGCATTTAAATTTATAAAATAAGTTGGATATTTTGTTCTTTAGACGTTTTAGGACTAAAGTATTTTAATAACGAAGGAGTAAATGAAACACTACGCGTGGGGCTAGCCCAGGTGTGGTTCATTAAAGACCTGCAGAATGCTAGATTCCAAAGCTCAGTTCCTTGTTAATTAATTGCGATGCGATAATTATCGTGCAGATGGTGATCACAAGTGACTGAATTACGTGTGTGTGAAATATAGGCGTATGAATTGCTTACTTGGCGCTGGACCAAGAAATTTATTTGAAATTATTTTTAAGGTGATCACGTTTATATTTTATTAACTTGTGATTAAAATGCGAAAATAATATTTCGAACTTAAATGAATCGCCTCAACATCGAATAACTAAATATTGAATGAGAACAATGATTATCAAGCGCATACCGATATTCACCACACCACCAAGATCGAACAAACAGTGTTTAATTATTTAACTAAATTTAATAGGACTATTTAAAAAAAATAAAATAATTAACTAAGTTTTTTATTATTTTTCTAGCAACATAACAATATTTAAAATAAATAATCAAAATAAATATTTTTGTTTTTGTTTTTTTAAGATATATATCAATAATAAAAATTATAAAAAAGAAACAAATAACGAAAAAGAAAAGGGAAGATTTGTGGTAAATAAAAAAACATTACAAAAATGGGCCTGGTGGACTTGGGGGGTAGAGACCGGTCGGGTCGGGTCAACCTGGATCCGGTTCGGTAGTTTAACTAAAGGGGAACTAGGGTTTTGTGAACATCACACCTCCCAATTATTTTATGAAAAAGCATAAACCAAAAAGCGCAGCAAGTAACAACATGCATGAAAAATGCGGAATCTTCAAATCCTCAAAGCCTCTCACTCAAACTCAAACCGTTCTACCTTCAACATGTTTACCAAGAACGAAAACGCTGTGAAAAGAAAAAAAACTTACGAAATCGGACCTAATCCGGAAGAAGAGATTCGCAACGTTTCTTCTCCAATCGCTCGTGGATTGACGCAGATTTGTGGCCTTCCAAGCGGCGCCGTCTCGTTCTTTTTGCGCCTTCCAGTTAACGTGCGATGCAGCGGTGTTATGATATCGGCGGTGATAGCCTCAGAGTTTTTGACTCGAATGGTTTCGGTGGTGGTCGCTGGTTATGAGCGGTGAGGGTTACAGCACGGTGAGGGTGGTTCCAGATTCGTTTTTTTTGCTAATCGCGGGTTTGTTTTACGAATCTGAGTTTTTAAGATTTGGTGAGTTTAGTTTTCTGGGTTGCATATTCGGAGTTTTGGTATTGTTTTTTTATATTGTTTACTATGAATCAATCCCCCCTCTGCTTTGTGGATTTCGCCCCTTTTTATAGGGATGGGATTAGGGTTTGGCTTGATGTTTTAAACTGATAGCTTGTTAGAGAAGTGTTGATCTGAGCTTCTTAGTTTGATACTCATGTCATGTCTCTTTCTGTTTGCAGGTTTGCTGGTGGAGGAGAGAGTTAAATCACATTTTGGTGTAAACTGAGTAACAGGTCTTGGGCTGCAGGTTGATAGGTTCTATTTTGGTGTTTAAAAACAATTTGACTTGTTGGAGCTGCCTTGGTTACAACACAATTCAGGTGGTAAGTCCAATCTTTTTTCTTTTGGAAAGTCCTTTTTGTGTAGGCAAGAGTGCAGGAATTGCAGTAGGCTTAACTCATGTTTTTTTTGAAATTTTTTTCTTGGTGCAGGCAAAGGTTTAGGGAGGGATTGCAGCAGGTCTGCTACCTCCGGTTAACCTAAGATTAAAACCATATTTTCCAATATTGATTTTTACTATCAAATCGATTCAATCAACACAATGAAACTTAAAATGCACTGAAATTCATAAAATAAAACTCAATGTCATTACAATAAACTCAGGGACACCCCCTAGCATTGGGGGGTTTAGCCACTCATATTCAAAACAATGAAAATCACATACATAAGAAAAAGAGACATTACAATGTGTAAAGGATTAGTTGGATAATCAATTGCTTCCGCATTTGATCGATCATCCTTCCCTTCTCTAAATTTGTTCTTCTCTCCTTAGCGTGCAAATTTTCCCAAAATCAAAATGTGTCTTTTTTTCAGTTACGATCAACCTAATGTATCAGATTACAAAATTACATGTAAAATGCCTAAACTTCCCTCAACACTAGAGAATTAAGAAAAGACAAAAAATTTGCATCTAGGTGCCATGACACGGGCCGTGTCGTGTGACACGGGCACCCGTGTCATGCTGCTGGAATCTTGGCTGCGTGCATCTTCCTTTGGGGGACTATGACACGGGCCGTGTCATGTGACACGGGCACCCGTGTCATGCTTCTGTATTGCCTCATACAATTTTTGCAAGTCTTCACTCCATGGCCATCCTGACACGGGCCGTGTCAGGCTTCTGAAACCTCCTTTTCCTCTATTTCCTAGCACTCGGCTGTTTCATCAGTATATGATCACCTGCTTGTTAAATGCCTGAAAATACACTAAAAACAACCAAATTAAACGCACCAACGATAGAAACGATAAACATATAACATACTCGCCACATAAAGGAATAACAAGAAATAACATAAACATAAGACTCAAAAGCACACAAAAAACATAAAAACCAACGACTAAAATAGCTTGAAATATATGACTGAAAATCACCGATCATGAAGCTTGGAGAAGCACAAAGAAGAAGATGATGATGAATGTTAATGGTTGAGTAACCCTGACCCACTTCAATTTGTAGAGAAATTGGAAGGATTGCAGAGCCTAAGAGAGGAGTTCTATGGTGGATTTCGAGAAAAAGTGAGAGAAAGAGTTCAAAGTGCACCGAGCTCTTGCTTTTATAGAATCCATGACCTCTGGTTAACAGTTAGAACCAGGTTTAGAACCCTTGTTAACTGAGTTGAGTTTGTTGCAAGTGAATCAAGTTAGTTATGCAATTGAACTCTCCAGAAACTTCCACATTCGAGCTCAATCACATATTGCAAATTTCACGAGGCTTATGGTAGGTATTAAAGTGTGGAAATGAGCAACATGATCCAATGATTGTAGCCTGCAGTGCAATTTCATTTGGACTAATCTCTATGGGATGCTTAACAAGAGGTGTGGTCCTGCAGGTATTCAAATGCAGCCTGCTTAGGCAATGATTTTAAGGCCAACTGTGTTTGAGGCATTTGAATCCAATGCACTTGTGTTCATGATCTTATGGTGGTGTTGCACTATGATGCAACCTGCAATGCCTTATCAATGTTCCTTGATTTGAAGGCTTCAAGTTGGTACATGGCAGTTGATGTGAACCAACAACCATATGATCAATCCCTTAATGCAATGTGCCTTAATCTTAATACAATGGATGATAAACTGATGAGCTGAAGTGAAATTGCACAGCCTTATCACCCAAGCAAGACAGTTGGCTTTCATGATCTTCCATGGAAGTTTTCTTCCATCTAAAGCAAACAATGAGAGTGATTCTTGTACTTAAATTGAAGTTAGTGATGTGTGGGACAAGTTTGAAGTTGATACCATGATGGAATAAGTCTTTAAGCCACTCAAATGATCCCATGAAAATCATCTCACAAGACTACATATTAGCCTGCATGAATTTGGCTTGCCTTGTGTCAATTGGCCTATGTGTGAACAGTTGCAACCTCCATACTTTGGTCCTCCATAGCTCTCAATCCATTGATCAAATGAAAAAACTTTGAACATCAACATTGTAGGGATCATATCAAGGAACAACTTTGTAGTTCACAAAAAATTCATTTGAAGCCTTTTAGATGGAGAAAAATGGCTTGAAATCTTGAAAACCACCTGTTTGATGAAATGCCAGGCAGGGCACGCGCGCTGGCCTGCAAGTTGCCTCTCCCATGACTTGCATTTTGCCCTACTTTGCTCAAACTTTGCAAGATCATATCTCTGTCAATTTTAATGCTTTGAGTGAGTTACACCTATAGATTTGAAGCTCAAGATGTCCTCTTTAATCGGCTCAATGTAGAATTTTGATAGCCCTCATATTTTGGGAGAAGGCCTCTCTTGAAGTGGCTGCAAAAATGGCCAAAACTTGCCATTTTTGGAAACCCTAATTTTCCAAAAATAGTATGTTTTGGTTTTCTTGATTTCTCTTGATTCCTCCATCATTTTCTTGATCAAATTTGAACCATTGGGTCCTTGTAACCCTAATTTCATGATTTTGATCTCAAAATGTCAGGAGTTAACTTTTCCACAAATCCTTGATTTTCAGTCATCTGGCCAATTGAACCTCTTCCAAAATGTTTCTATGGATGAAATTTGAACCCTAGGCACTTGACATCATATATAAGACAATGGGATCCACTTTGAATCAAAATTTCATGGAGAAGCCCAGTAGAAGTGAAACCCTAATTTGGCATTTTTCATCAGGAAATGTTACACTGCCTGCCTCCTTTGATCAATTCATATCTTTCCATGGCTTGTGGCTTCAAGTGAGGACTTGTGGGATGTTGTGAACCCCTTGCACAAGGTTGAGAAGCTTTGTGGCCCTTTGGTTTCCTTTGTATATCCTTCAATTACTCCAATTAAAGATCACATGCCTATGCCTCAAATATGATACACATGATGCAATGTTTTTGGTCATTTTATGAATTTATGTATGCTAAATGCTATGCAAAATATTGAGGGAATGAGAGGTAAAGTTTTGAGGTATTACAGCTGCCCATATTCAATCATCTGCAAGCCTGAACGCATAATTGCAACAGCTTTTAGACGTTCGAGGTATGGAGTTGTTGTACCTCGAAAAATACGATCCTCGCGATGGGACGCGAAAAGAAAACAACAAAGTCGCCACCTAATTCTATTTATTCTACGAGAGAAAAGGGAGATATAGATACAACCTAAATATAGGATAAGAAATGGTCAACGAAACCAAATTCTAAGTTCGGGAGTCGGTTACGCAAGGGGAAGGTATTAACACCCGTCACGCCCGTTGTACTCAACGGGAACCTCTTAGTCTAACTGTGCAATTAAATGTTGATCTTAGTCTTTGTCTTCTAAATGTTTGTTAATATGTTGGATCTAAGGAAATAAGTTTTTTAAATTATTATTATTATGGAGATGACGGAGAAATGATTAAAATTTTTATTAGGGTGCCCGCGAAGGATTAAAATCCCTGTGCCTACGCATTCCTTTGTGCAATGGGAAAGTCAAAGCTTCGTAGTTTGTGCGACTACGATTTGTGTTTTTTAATTGAATGATTGTTTAAAATGCATTCTACTGCTAAGCGTTGGCTTATACTCGCGGTGGAGGTTGAAGCGCTAGCTTGTTTGCGAGATAGAAAGATTTAAACAATGTTCGTTTTAGAAAAAAATGTTTGACTTGTTAAGGGTGTTTTAAAACGAAAGGGTGGATGAAATACTTCGCGTGGGGCTAGCCCAGGAGTGATTACATTCAAGAACGTGTAGAGTGCTAGACTCCAGGGTTCAGTTATTTCGTTGATTAATTGTAAAAATGATTTGAATTGGTTGGTAAGTTTTAGGTTGTTTTAAGTACGAAAGAGCGAATGAACCACGTCGCGTGGGGCTAGCCCATGAGTGATTGCATTCCAGAACGTGCAGAGTGCTAGACTCCGGAGCTCTGTTCTTTCGCGAATTAATTTGTACGATTAAGATATTTTGATATACGAAAGGCGAATGAACCACGTCGCGTGGGGCTAGCCCAGGAGCGATCCATTCCAGAACGTGCGGAGTGCTAGACTCCGGAGCTCTGTTTTTTCGCATTTAAATTTATAAAATAAGTTGGATATTTTGTTCTTTAGACGTTTTAGGACTAAAGTATTTTAATAACGAAGGAGTAAATGAAACACTACGCGTGGGGCTAGCCCAGGTGTGGTTCATTAAAGACCTGCAGAATGCTAGATTCCAAAGCTCAGTTCCTTGTTAATTAATTGCGATGCGATAATTATCGTGCAGATGGTGATCACAAGTGACTGAATTACGTGTGTGTGAAATATAGGCGTATGAATTGCTTACTTGGCGCTGGACCAAGAAATTTATTTGAAATTATTTTTAAGGTGATCACGTTTATATTTTATTAACTTGTGATTAAAATGCGAAAATAATATTTCGAACTTAAATGAATCGCCTCAACATCGAATAACTAAATATTGAATGAGAACAATGATTATCAAGCGCATACCGATATTCACCACACCACCAAGATCGAACAAACAGTGTTTAATTATTTAACTAAATTTAATAGGACTATTTAAAAAAATAAAATAATTAACTAAGTTTTTTATTATTTTTCTAGCAACATAACAATATTTAAAATAAATAATCAAAATAAATATTTTTGTTTTTGTTTTTTTAAGATATATATCAATAATAAAAATTATAAAAAAGAAACAAATAACGAAAAAGAAAAGGGAAGATTTGTGGTAAATAAAAAAACATTACAAAAATGGGCCTGGTGGACTTGGGGGGTAGAGACCGGTCGGGTCGGGTCAACCTGGATCCGGTTCGGTAGTTTAACTAAAGGGGAACTAGGGTTTTGTGAACATCACACCTCCCAATTATTTTATGAAAAAGCATAAACCAAAAAGCGCAGCAAGTAACAACATGCATGAAAAATGCGGAATCTTCAAATCCTCAAAGCCTCTCACTCAAACTCAAACCGTTCTACCTTCAACATGTTTACCAAGAACGAAAACGCTGTGAAAAGAAAAAAAACTTACGAAATCGGACCTAATCCGGAAGAAGAGATTCGCAACGTTTCTTCTCCAATCGCTCGTGGATTGACGCAGATTTGTGGCCTTCCAAGCGGCGCCGTCTCGTTCTTTTTGCGCCTTCCAGTTAACGTGCGATGCAGCGGCGTTATGATATCGGCGGTGATAGCCTCAGAGTTTTTGACTCGAATGGTTTCGGTGGTGGTCGCTGGTTATGAGCGGTGAGGGTTACAGCACGGTGAGGGTGGTTCCAGATTCGTTTTTTTTGCTAATCGCGGGTTTGTTTTACGAATCTGAGTTTTTAAGATTTGGTGAGTTTAGTTTTCTGGGTTGCATATTCGGAGTTTTGGTATTGTTTTTTTATATTGTTTACTATGAATCAATCCCCCCTCTGCTTTGTGGATTTCGCCCCTTTTTATAGGGATGGGATTAGGGTTTGGCTTGAAGTTTTAAACTGATAGCTTGTTAGAGAAGTGTTGATCTGAGCTTCTTAGTTTGATACTCATGTCATGTCTCTTTCTGTTTGCAGGTTTGCTGGTGGAGGAGAGAGTTAAATCACATTTTGGTGTAAACTGAGTAACAGGTCTTGGGCTGCAGGTTGATAGGTTCTATTTTGGTGTTTAAAAACAATTTGACTTGTTGGAGCTGCCTTGGTTACAACACAATTCAGGTGGTAAGTCCAATCTTTTTTCTTTTGGAAAGTCCTTTTTGTGTAGGCAAGAGTGCAGGAATTGCAGTAGGCTTAACTCATGTTTTTTTTGAATTTTTTTTCTTGGTGCAGGCAAAGGTTTAGGGAGGGATTGCAGCAGGTCTGCTACCTCCGGTTAACCTAAGATTAAAACCATATTTTCCAATATTGATTTTTACTATCAAATCGATTCAATCAACACAATGAAACTTAAAATGCACTGAAATTCATAAAATAAAACTCAATGTCATTACAATAAACTCAGGGACACCCCCTAGCATTGGGGGGTTTAGCCACTCATATTCAAAACAATGAAAATCACATACATAAGGAAAAGAGACATTACAATGTGTAAAGGATTAGTTGGATAATCAATTGCTTCCGCATTTGATCGATCATCCTTCCCTTCTCTAAATTTGTTCTTCTCTCCTTAGCATGCAAATTTTCCCAAAATCAAAATGTGTCTTTTTTTCAGTTACGATCAACCTAATGTATCAGATTACAAAATTACATGTAAAATGCCTAAACTTCCCTCAACACTAGAGAATTAAGAAAAGACAAAAAATTTGCATCTAGGTGCCATGACACGGGCCGTGTCGTGTGACACGGGCACCCGTGTCATGCTGCTGGAATCTTGGCTGCGTGCATCTTCCTTTGGGGGACTATGACACGGGCCGTGTCATGTGACACGGGCACCCGTGTCATGCTTCTGTATTGCCTCATACAATTTTTGCAAGTCTTCACTCCATGGCCATCCTGACACGGGCCGTGTCAGGCTTCTGAAACCTCCTTTTCCTCTATTTCCTAGCACTCGGCTGTTTCATCAGTATATGATCACCTGCTTGTTAAATGCCTGAAAATACACTAAAAACAACCAAATTAAACGCACCAACGATAGAAACGATAAACATATAACATACTCGCCACATAAAGGAATAACAAGAAATAACATAAACATAAGACTCAAAAGCACACAAAAAACATAAAAACCAACGACTAAAATAGCTTGAAATATATGACTGAAAATCACCGATCATGAAGCTTGGAGAAGCACAAAGAAGAAGATGATGATGAATGTTAATGGTTGAGTAACCCTGACCCACTTCAATTTGTAGAGAAATTGGAAGGATTGCAGAGCCTAAGAGAGGAGTTCTATGGTGGATTTCGAGAAAAAGTGAGAGAAAGAGTTCAAAGTGCACCGAGCTCTTGCTTTTATAGAATCCATGACCTCTGGTTAACAGTTAGAACCAGGTTTAGAACCCTTGTTAACTGAGTTGAGTTTGTTGCAAGTGAATCAAGTTAGTTATGCAATTGAACTCTCCAGAAACTTCCACATTCGAGCTCAATCACATATTGCAAATTTCACGAGGCTTATGGTAGGTATTAAAGTGTGGAAATGAGCAACATGATCCAATGATTGTAGCCTGCAGTGCAATTTCATTTGGACTAATCTCTATGGGATGCTTAACAAGAGGTGTGGTCCTGCAGGTATTCAAATGCAGCCTGCTTAGGCAATGATTTTAAGGCCAACTGTGTTTGAGGCATTTGAATCCAATGCACTTGTGTTCATGATCTTATGGTGGTGTTGCACTATGATGCAACCTGCAATGCCTTATCAATGTTCCTTGACTTGAAGGCTTCAAGTTGGTACATGGCAGTTGATGTGAACCAACAACCATATGATCAATCCCTTAATGCAATGTGCCTTAATCTTAATACAATGGATGATAAACTGATGAGCTGAAGTGAAATTGCACAGCCTTATCACCCAAGCAAGACAGTTGGCTTTCATGATCTTCCATGGAAGTTTTCTTCCATCTAAAGCAAACAATGAGAGTGATTCTTGTACTTAAATTGAAGTTAGTGATGTGTGGGACAAGTTTGAAGTTGATACCATGATGGAATAAGTCTTTAAGCCACTCAAATGATCCCATGAAAATCATCTCACAAGACTACATATTAGCCTGCATGAATTTGGCTTGCCTTGTGTCAATTGGCCTATGTGTGAACAGTTGCAACCTCCATACTTTGGTCCTCCATAGCTCTCAATCCATTGATCAAATGAAAAAACTTTGAACATCAACATTGTAGGGATCATATCAAGGAACAACTTTGTAGTTCACAAAAAAATCATTTGAAGCCTTTTAGATGGAGAAAAATGGCTTGAAATCTTGAAAACCACCTGTTTGATGAAATGCCAGGTAGGGCACGCGCGCTGGCCTGCAAGTTGCCTCGCCCATGACTTGCATTTTGCCCTACTTTGCTCAAACTTTGCAAGATCATATCTCTGTCAATTTTAATGCTTTGAGTGAGTTACACCTATGGATTTGAAGCTCAAGATGTCCTCTTTAATCGGCTCAATGTAGAATTTTGATAGCCCTCATATTTTGGGAGAAGGCCTCTCTTGAAGTGGCTGCAAAAATGGCCAAAACTTGCCATTTTTGGAAACCCTAATTTTCCAAAAATAGTAAGTTTTGGTTTTCTTGATTTCTCTTGATTCCTCCATCATTTTCTTGATCAAATTTGAACCATTGGGTCCTTGTAACCCTAATTTCATGATTTTGATCTCAAAATGTCAGGAGTTAACTTTTCCACAAATCCTTGATTTTCAGTCATCTGGCCAATTGAACCTCTTCCAAAATGTTTCTATGGATGAAATTTGAACCCTAGGCACTTGACATCATATATAAGACAATGGGATCCACTTTGAATCAAAATTTCATGGAGAAGCCCAGTAGAAGTGAAACCCTAATTTGGCATTTTTCATCAGGAAATGTTACACTGCCTGCCTCCTTTGATCAATTCATATCTTTCCATGGCTTGTGGCTTCAAGTGAGGACTTGTGGGATGTTGTGAACCCCTTGCACAAGGTTGAGAAGCTTTGTGGCCCTTTGGTTTCCTTTGTATATCCTTCAATTACTCCAATTAAAGATCACATGCCTATGCCTCAAATATGATACACATGATGCAATGTTTTTGGTCATTTTATGAATTTATGTATGCTAAATGCTATGCAAAATATTGAGGGAATGAGAGGTAAAGTTTTGAGGTATTACAGCTGCCCATATTCAATCATCTGCAAGCCTGAACGCATAATTGCAACAGCTTTTAGACGTTCGAGGTATGGAGTTGTTGTACCTCGAAAAATACGATCCTCGCGATGGGACGCGAAAAGAAAACAACAAAGTCGCCACCTAATTCTATTTATTCTACGAGAGAAAAGGGAGATATAGATACAACCTAAATATAGGATAAGAAATGGTCAACGAAACCAAATTCTAAGTTCGGGAGTCGGTTACGCAAGGGGAAGGTATTAACACCCGTCACGCCCGTTGTACTCAACGGGAACCTCTTAGTCTAACTGTGCAATTAAATGTTGATCTTAGTCTTTGTCTTCTAAATGTTTGTTAATATGTTGGATCTAAGGAAATAAGTTTTTTAAATTATTATTATTATGGAGATGACGGAGAAATGATTAAAATTTTTATTAGGGTGCCCGCGAAGGATTAAAATCCCTGTGCCTACGTATTCCTTTGTGCAATGGGAAAGTCAAAGCTTCGTAGTTTGTGCGACTACGATTTGTGTTTTTTAATTGAATGATTGTTTAAAATGCATTCTACTGCTAAGCGTTGGCTTATACTCGCGGTGGAGGTTGAAGCGCTAGCTTGTTTGCGAGATAGAAAGATTTAAACAATGTTCGTTTTAGAAAAAAATGTTTGACTTGTTAAGGGTGTTTTAAAACGAAAGGGTGGATGAAATACTTCGCGTGGGGCTAGCCCAGGAGTGATTACATTCAAGAACGTGTAGAGTGCTAGACTCCAGGGTTCAGTTATTTCGTTGATTAATTGTAAAAATGATTTGAATTGGTTGGTAAGTTTTAGGTTGTTTTAAGTACGAAAGAGCGAATGAACCACGTCGCGTGGGGCTAGCCCATGAGTGATTGCATTCCAGAACGTGCAGAGTGCTAGACTCCAGAGCTCTGTTCTTTCGCGAATTAATTTGTACGATTAAGATATTTTGATATACGAAAGGCGAATGAACCACGTCGCGTGGGGCTAGCCCAGGAGCGATCCATTCCTGAACGTGCGGAGTGCTAGACTCCGGAGCTCTGTTTTTTCGCATTTAAATTTATAAAATAAGTTGGATATTTTGTTCTTTAGACGTTTTAGGACTAAAGTATTTTAATAACGAAGGAGTAAATGAAACACTACGCGTGGGGCTAGCCCAGGTGTGGTTCATTAAAGACCCGCAGAATGCTAGATTCCAAAGCTCAGTTCCTTGTTAATTAATTGCGATGCGATAATTATCGTGCAGATGGTGATCACAAGTGACTGAATTACGTGTGTGTGAAATATAGGCGTATGAATTGCTTACTTGGCGCTGAACCAAGAAATTTATTTGAAATTATTTTTAAGGTGATCACGTTTATATTTTATTAACTTGTGATTAAAATGCGAAAATAATATTTCGAACTTAAATGAATCGCCTCAACATCGAATAACTAAATATTGAATGAGAACAATGATTATCAAGCGCATACCGATATTCACCACACCACCAAGATCGAACAAACAGTGTTTAATTATTTAACTAAATTTAATAGGACTATTTAAAAAAAATAAAATAATTAACTAAGTTTTTTTATTATTTTTCTAGCAACATAACAATATTTAAAATAAATAATCAAAATAAATATTTTTGTTTTTGTTTTTTTAAGATATATATAAATAATAAAAATTATAAAAAAGAAACAAATGACGAAAAGGAAAAGGGAAGATTTGTGGTAAATAAAAAAACATTGCAAAAATGGGACTGGTGGACTTGGGGGGTAGAGACCGGTCGGGTCGGGTCAACCTGGATCCAGTTCGGTAGTTTAACTAAAGGGGAACTAGGGTTTTGTGAACATCACGCCTCCCAATTATTTTCAGAAAAAGCAAAAACCAAAAAGCGCAGCAAGTAACAACATGCATGAAAAACGCGGAATCTTCAAATCCTCAAAGCCTCTCACTCAAACTCGAACCGTTCTACCTTCAACATGTTTACCAAGAACGAAAACGCTGTGAAAAGAAAAAAAACTTACGAAATCGGACCTAATCCGGAAGAAGAGATTCGCAACGTTTCTTCTCCAATCGCTCGTGGATTGACGCGGATTTGTGGCCTTCCAAGCGGCGCCGTCTCGTTCTTTTTGCGCCTTCCAGTTAACGTGCGATGCAGCGGCATTATGATATTGGCGGTGATAGCCTCAGAGTTTTTGACTCGAATGGTTTTGGTGGTGGTCGCTGGTTATGAGCGGTGAGGGTTACAGCACGGTGAGGGTGGTTCCAGATTCGTTTTTTTTGCTATTCGCGGGTTTGTTTTACGAATCTGAGTTTTTAAGATTTGGTGAGTGTAGTTTTCTGGGTTGCAGATTCGGAGTTTTGGTATTGTTTTTTTATATTGTTTGCTATGAATCAATCCCCCCTCTGCTTTGTGGATTTCGCCCCTTTTTATAGGGATGGGATTAGGGTTTGGCTTGAAGTTTTAAACTGATAGCTTGTTAGAGAAGTGTTGATCTGAGCTTCTTAGTTTGATACTCATGTCATGTCTCTTTCTGTTTGCAGGTTTGCTGGTGGAGGAGAGAGTTAAATCACATTTTGGTGTAAACTGAGTAACAGGTCTTGGGCTGCAGGTTGATAGGTTCTATTTTGGTGTTTAAAAACACTTTGACTTGTTGGAGCTGCCTTGGTTACAACACAATTCAGGTGGTAAGTCCAATCTTTTTTCTTTTGGAAAGTCCTTTTTGTGTAGGCAAGAGTGCAGGAATTGCAGTAGGCTTAACTCATGTTTTTTTTGAAATTTTTTTCTTGGTGCAGGCAAAGGTTTAGGGAGGGATTGCAGCAGGTCTGCTACCTCCGGTTAACCTAAGATTAAAACCATATTTTCCAATATTGATTTTTACTATCAAATCGATTCAATCAACACAATGAAACTTAAAATGCACTGAAATTCATAAAATAAAACTCAATGTCATTACAATAAACTCAGGGACACCCCCTAGCATTGGGGGGTTTAGCCACTCATATTCAAAACAATGAAAATCACATACATAAGGAAAAGAGACATTACAATGTATAAAGGATTAGTTGGATAATCAATTGCTTCCGCATTTGATCGATCATCCTTCCCTTCTCTAAATTTGTTCTTCTCTCCTTAGCGTGCAAATTTTCCCAAAATCAAAATGTGTCTTTTTTTCAGTTACGATCAACCTAATGTATCAGATTACAAAATTACATGTAAAATGCCTAAACTGCCCTCAACACAAGAGAATTAAGAAAAGACAAAAAATTTGCATCTAGGTGCCATGACACGGGCCGTGTCGTGTGACACGGGCACCCGTGTCATGCTGCTGGAATCTTGGCTGCGTGCATCTTCCTTTGGGGGATTATGACACGGGCCGTGTCATGTGACACGGGCACCCGTGTCATGCTTCTGTATTGCCTCATACAATTTTTGCAAGTCTTCACTCCATGGCCATCCTGACATGGGCCGTGTCAGGCTTCTGAAACCCCCTTTTCCTCTGTTTCCTAGCACTCGGCTGTTTCATCAGTATCTGATCACCTGCTTGTTAAATGCCTGAAAATACACTAAAAACAACCAAATTAAACTCACCAACGGTAGAAACGATAAACATATAACATACTCGCCACATAAAGGAATAACAAGAAATAACATAAACATAAGACTCAAAAGCACACAAAAAACATAAAAACCAACGACTAAAATAGCTTGAAATATATGAATGAAAATCACCGATCATGAAGCTTGGAGAAGCACAAAGAAGAAGATGATGATGAATGTTAATGGTTGAGTAACCCTGACCCACTTCAATTTGTAGAGATATTGGAAGGATTGCAGAGCCTAAGAGAGGAGTTCTATGGTGGATTTCGAGAAAAAGTGAGAGAAAGAGTTCAAAGTGCACCGAGCTCTTGCTTTTATAGAATCCATGACCTCTGGTTAACAGTTAGAACCAGGTTTAGAACCCTTGTTAACTGAGTTGAGTTTGTTGCAAGTGAATCAAGTTAGTTATGCAATTGAACTCTCCAGAAACTTCCACATTCGAGCTCAATCACATGTTGCAAATTTCACGAGGCTTATGGTAGGGATTAAAGTGTGGAAATGAGTAACATGATCCAATGATTGTAGCCTGCAGTGCAATTTCATTTGGACTAATCTCTATGGGATGCATAACAAGAGGTGTGGTCCTGCAGGTATTCAAATGCAGCCTGCTTAGGCAATGATTTTAAGGCCAACTGTGTTTGAAGCATTTGAATCCAATGCACTTGTGTTCATGATATTATGGTGGTGTTGCACTATGATGCAGCCTGCAATGCCTTATCAATGTTCCTTGATTTGAAGGCTTCAAGTTGGTACATGGCAGTTGATGTGAACCAAAAACCATAGGATCAATCCCTTAATGCAATGTGCCTTAATCTTAATACAATGGATGATAAACTGATGAGCTGAAGTGAAATTGCACAGCCTTATCACCCAAGCAAGACAGTTGGCTTTCATGATCTTCCATGGAAGTTTTCTTCCATCTAAAGCAAACAATGAGAGTGATTCTTGTACTTAAATTGAAGTTAGTGATGTGTGGGACAAGTTTGAAGTTGATACCATGATGGAATAAGTCTTTAAGCCACTCAAATGATCCCATGAAAATCATCTCACAAGACTACATATTAGCCTGCACGAATTTGGCTTGCCTTGTGTCAATTGGCCTATGTGTGAACAGTTGCAACCTCCCTACTTTGGTCCTCCATAGCTCTCAATCCATTGATCAAATGAAAAAACTTTGAACATCAACATTGTAGGGATCATATCAAGGAACAACTTTGTAGTTCACAAAAAATTCATTTGAAGCCTTTTAGATGGAGAAAAATGGCTTGAAATCTTGAACACCACCTGTTTGATGAAATGCCAGGCAGGGCACGCGCGCTGGCCTGCAAGTTGCCTCGCCCATGACTTGCATTTTGCCCTACTTTGCTCAAACTTTGCAAGATCATATCTCTGTCAATTTTAATGCTTTGAGTGAGTTACACCTATGGATTTGAAGCTCAAGATGTCCTCTTTAATCGGCTCAATGTAGAATTTTGATAGCCCTCATATTTTGGGAGAAGGCCTCTCTTGAAGTGGCTGCAAAAATGGCCAAAACTTGCCATTTTTGGAAACCCTAATTTTCCAAAAATAATAAGTTTTGGTTTTCTTGATTTCTCTTGATTCCTCCATCATTTTCTTGATCAAATTTGAACCATAGGGTCCTTGTAACCCTAATTTCATGATTTTGATCTCAAAATGTCAAGAGTTAACTTTTCCACAAATCCTTGATTTTCAGTCATCTGGCCAATTAAACCTCTTCCAAAATGTTTCTATGGATGAAATTTGAACCCTAGGCACTTGACATCATATATAAGACAATGGGATCCACTTTGAATCAAAATTCCAATAGAAGTGAAACCCTAATTTGGCATTTTTCATCAGGAAATGTTACACTGCCTGCCTCCTTTGATCAATTCATATCTTTCCATGGCTTGTGGCCTCAAGTGAGGACTTGTGGGATGTTGTGAACCCCTTGCACAAGGTTGAGAAGCTTTGTGGCCCTTTGGTTTCCTTTGTATATCCTTCAATTACTCCAATTAAAGATCACATGCCTATGTGTCGCTCCCCGGATTTCCATCCTGGTACAAACGCGAAAGTGGCGCGGAAAAAGAATAGAGTCGCCAGCCAGGCATTTTTATCCCGAAGGAACGGGAATGGTAATGCTTCACAAACCAGAAGAAAAGAAGAGGAAGGACACGGGTCCTGCGAACCAAAGAGACTGAGTTCGGGAGTCGGTTACGACCTGGGAAGGTATTAGCACCCAGATCGTCCGCCGTACCCGACGGGATCCACGCTTGCAAAAGAAACTGTTTCAAAGGGTGAAGGTATGAAAACTGCAGCTAAAGAAATGAAAATGAAAGGAAAACTGGAACTGGAAAGAAATGAAATAAGAAACAAAGGGAAAAATGTAGGGAAAATAAAGATTGTGCTCGAACGGGCCCTACCCCGCTGCCTACGTACCTCATCAGGATAATGAGGATCAGAGACGCCGTAGTTCCCCTAACTAGGGGTACTAAAAGGAAATTGCTTGTGAATTAAAGGCTTGAACTGCCTATGTCAATGCTCAGGTGTTGCAGGCTCGGACGACGAGTGCGTTACCGTCTTGCAAGATGACAAGTAGGAGCAAGTTCGCGTACGGAGCGAATGAGGTGAGAAAAGAATTCCCGAAGGAAAGACGCTTATTTGTTTGTTTATGTTTTTTAGAAGCTTTTATGAGTGTGTCACAAGGAAGTGAACTCAAGCTCTTTTCCATGGAATGTGCACTTGTCACTACATTCCAAGATGGAATAATAGAACAAGCATACTCAAGTAAGGAGAAGATCCCCAAAACTCGAACCCAAAGATTAGGGCCTAAGCTCACTAACTTGCTTAATTATTAAGTGCTTTTGGTTATTTACAAGTGAAGAAGTGTTTTTTATGCTTTCCTTTATGAAGAAGATACCTTGATCAGACTTGTGCATCACAAGGTAAACTTGTACTATCCCAAGATGGGAAGACTACAGGCATACCTCATGGGATAAGGCTATGGATCAAGGCATCACTTCAAACATTATTAAGATGTTTTTTATGGTTATGAGATGAGAAGAGAAGAAGAACCAAAAGGATCATAAAGGTAAAAAACTAACGGGAAAAGTCTAATCCTAATATTCACATGCTCGGATGGTCCTAGGTTAGTGAGGTTTCTATCCTAATGAAGAAGAAGAAAAGAAAAAGATGAAAGGAGAAGCTCCATGGTGGCCATAGGCACACCTCAAGCAAGGCAAGAGATAAAGAAGATGAGGAAGAAATAAGATAAAGAAGATGAGGATGCGAAATGGAGATGAGATGAATAATGAATAAGATAAGGAAATGAGAATGCGAAATGGAGATAAGATGAGTAATGCACAAACAGAGCCTACACCAGTAGGACTTCCAGATGCAGCAGTATGCAACAAGCCTCAGTGTTACCTAACGGAGAAAGTCCGTTGCTTCTTCAATACGCGCAAAAGAAATCCAGAAAGAATATCAAGTCCAGAACAGATTCAACAGTCAAGCGCAATTGTCAAGCATCAAGATATCAGACAAAGGTCAAATACAAACTTCCAGCATCCAGAATTAAGACCACGAATTAGTTCGTGCAAAGTCTAAGTGCGATCCGTGTTTAGAAGTCTCAATAGTCCCGACAAAATTATGGAGCAATTAATCACTAATTTAACCACGCTTTATCCTTCATCAAGAAACCTACAAAACATCAGCCAACAACTAAAACCAAACCAACAAAATTCTATTAAAACAAAGTGATTAAAATCTAAACCATAAAAGAAAATTAAAAAGAATAAAATTAACAAAATTCTAATATATTCTAAGCTAAGAAATATTAATTAATTGGACAAAACTATAGAAAAGAAAATCTACTTAAAATAATAATAATAAAACTAAAGTTAACGTTAATGAAGAAGTTAATTACAATTAACATGAAGACAACAATGAGAAATTAGGAAAGAAAGTGAGAAACAGAGAGAGGGGCTGCGATGAAATAAAGGTGTAATATGCAAATCCGAGCGGGCTAAGCCCGATACCAGCAACCATGACAAGGGGCCTGCATTGGAAAAAGAAAGGGTGTGAGAAGCAGATTTGCAACGGGTTGGGCCCATATTCATTGACAACACAAATTAGTAGAAAAGAAGAAGGAAAAAAAATGTAAAGCTAAAGTAAAACACGGTTTTTTATATATTCTGAAAAAATGAAGAAACAAAAGCCAACAAGAATGGTGAAACAGCCCAAATGTTACGATCTTCTTCTCATGAAATCCACGCGGCCAACACAAACGGACTCACACTCCTCATCGCCGTCGAACCACCTTCATCGCCGTCAAGAAACAAAAGATAACCGCCGTTTTGCTCTGCCGTGGTCACGCCGTCACCGATCAGATCTCTCGTCAACCTTTCTCTGATTCTCCTTGGCTTCGCGTCGTCGATCTCGTCATGTCACTGACTATTGTGTCGAACCTTGCTCAACATCACCGCCGGATATTCACGCATCATCTCCCTCAATCGGCGTCAATGGATGTAGCTCAGCTTCAAAATCTCATCGCCGAAAAACACCATCGCCGACGAAGCATCATCGTCTTTTCTGCGTTTCACTTCAGATCTCCGTCCCTCAGCTCACTCTGTTTCAACTCGCATCGTTTCCTTCTGTATCTCCCGACGCGGCACCATCAATTTTCGCGGTGAGCTTTCGATATCTCTCTGTTTCAGCCCCAAATCTCCATCTCAAGTCTTTCACTCCAACACTCTTCTACTATGTTTCTGGATCTGTTGAGTGTTGTTGTTACGAAGATTTTGAGTTTGATTGGTGTTGTGTGATTGTTTATAGGTGGTTGAGCGGTGATTCGGTTCGGTTGAAGTGTTGATGCTGAAAGTGTGCGTTTGGTTTGTTTGTTCTGTGATGGATGGTGATGTATCGTTGAAGGGGAATGAAGTTTGGTTTACGCTGATTCGAAAATTGAAGGGAGAAGTGAGGTTACAGGGGTTTGGTGAGTTATGCGAATGGTGATTTGAGAGAGGTGAAGGATGTTGATGGTGACAGTTGGATTTTGGATTCGGATTGATGAGGTGAGTTGAAAATGATGGAGTGTTAGAGAGTTTGGGTGTGAGAGAGGCTGCTGTTGCTGAGGGAAGAGTGAGGTTGCGGAGGTTTGAGGGATATGTGAGAAGTTTGTTGCGGGAATGTGAGGGAATTGTTGTGTGTTTTGACGAAGGTGAGTAGAATGGGAAGAGGGTGGTTTCAAGGTCTCTATGCTTTGTTGTTGTTGATTTGTGTGAGAGAAGGGTGATGATCAAATGAGAGTGAGCTGTGTGAAAATGCAAACGCGGGTCTGCTGGAAAAAGTGTAGCGTGTTGTGTGTGTGAAGAGTGATGGAAAATGTGAAATGGTGTGATGAGTAAAGGTAAAGAAGAAGCTGTGTTTTGGTTTGCTTTTCAGGAAAAGGAATTCGAAGTTGGGGGTGATTTGTGATGATCAGTTATGAAAAAAAATGAGAGTAGCTTTTTGTGCGTGAGGAATTTGTTGCCATTTCCGTTATGCTGATGTGCATATTGTTGAGGTGCCTTTGTTGGTTATGCGTGGTGTGCGTGTATGTTGTTGTGGTGACGTTTCAAAAGTCTCCTTTTTCTTTTGTGGGTTGGTTCTCGTGAATTAGTGAAAGTTGAAATGCTAGCTGTATTGTTTGCACTAGCTGTTTTGTGTGAAGGCATGCGGGCCACATGAATTCAGAAAAAATTAAGTGGAAGGTTGTTGTGGTGTGTTGGTATAAAAAGGAATCTCTCACATGAAATTGGTGGCATGTGTGTACGGCGGAAAAACGTTACTGTGTGAGGAAATTGAGGGGAAAACAAAAACTGTACATAGGAATCATTGAAAATCTTGACATGTATTATTCTACTTCTTATAATAAAAATTTAATACAAAAAACTAAAAAAAAGCTTGTGGTCTTTGGTTTTTATTGGAGACATTTGGTAAAGAAATGGATTAAAAAGTAAATTGTATTTTTTTCAAATAATTGGAGGAATGGATTTTAAAATGGTATGTATTGAATTAAGGATAAAAAGTAAAGAAAATAAGGATGATGAGCATTTGGATATTGGGTGGGAATTTACAATGGATACTAGTGGTTTAGAAAGAGAATAGGGAATTAAATGGGAATAAACCGGGTAGAAGGATTCAGAAACATAATAAAATGGTCTAATGGGTTTAATTGGATAAAAATGAATAGAAATGGATATGGATAACAATTGTGAAAATGAACAAAAGTTCAGAAAAATGGATTAAGATATAAGAATTTGAACACATGGATAGGGACATGGATAGGACTTATGGAATTTCCTAATACGCATACAACCCTGAACTCCTGAATTTTAATTTGAGACCCACCGGCATTGCTTTCCACACACCATAAACAACATGAGCACAACTACCAATGAATGACATGCAACTGAACCAACCGTCATCTGAATTATCTTGAAACATTAAATCTGTCTGAATCAACCACTGGGAAAATAAATCTACCAATGAACACGACTAAGCACGTGATGATCCTGACTTTGGTACTAAATTTCTCATGAATTATTGCTTGACAGCCTGATGAAGTCCACAACTCAACCTTGGATACACACTAATTGAGAAACGGACCATTTGAAACGAATAACTTGCACTTGAGGACATCTCCTGATAGTTTTGACTGAAATTAGACGAACCATCCGCCTGAACTAGATTGTAACAAACAAGCACACTTGCATTGAAACCAGATCTCTTTGAGGAGGAAGATAGCCTGATATGATGAGAAGAGAGAGATAGCCTTGTCTTGAAGAAGAAACCTCTGATTCACACTTCAATGTTAATGATGAACTAGATAAATCAGCAAACAGTCGTCAGACGTGAAATCCTTGAATACCACTACATCAGGGAAATACACCCCGATTCAGTGACAAGAGCATAAGGATATGACGCCATTGATAGCTACATAGCTGAAACCTTGAATTCCTTGATAATCCACAAATAAGGACGGGGAACCAAAATCCTCTTGAAAAAAAAAACCGATCCCATGTCTCACGAGCATATGCAAATGGTATGCAAAAATGTGAAAATGCGCATGAATGCAAACCGAAAAGTAGAAAAAACCAGAGGGCAAATTTAGGGTGTCTACAGCTGCCCCTATTCAATCAACTATTAATCTGAAAAGGTTGAGAGCAACGGCTATCAAACGTTCGAGATAAACAGTGATTGAATACCAAAAGGACCCTGAAATTTGCACTCTGACGAAGAATGCCACACTGGGAAATAAACCCAATCCAATGACGTTGCGACTGAGCTGAGAGATGAGCTGACGAGCTCTTGCCCACGAAACCAAAGGTTCCGATGAATCATGAGACGGACGAGTCTTCGAATGACCTGTGACGCCAGGTGCATAGAGCGGACGAGCCCTTAAGAACCTTCAAAGTAACCTGAGATAGATGAATCTCCTTCACTAATCCTTACGCAGATAAGTGGAATAAGACGGACGAGTCTTCTTCGGATAACCCTTACGCAGGTTCCGGGAATGCATATAAGTCTGTGGGTCAGACATGCAACTAGGATGGACGAATCCTCTTCACGAATCCTTACGCAGATAAGTGGAATAAGACGGACGAGTCTTCTTCGGATAACCCTTACGCAAGTTCCGGGAATTGTTTTGACGTTTTAATCCCACCGTCAGGATTTTCAACCTCTTCAATGCGGACGAGCATTGGAATGATCATCAAAGAAACACGGACGAGTGTCATAAGTCGACGATACGGACGAGTGCTTCTGATATTGATAAGGACGAGTATCAGCTTATTCCAGACGATCTTCAAAAGAAAATATCAAACACGGACGAGTGTCGGGGCGTGCAGACGAGCACTAGATAAGTAATAGACACGGACGAGTGTCGAAGGATGCAGACGAGCAATCTTCAAAGGAGTAACAAGCCCGTACGAGTGCTAAGAGATGCGGTCGAGCATCAAATAAAGATGCGAGTACGGACGAGTACTGGCGACTTTCTCGGGGATATGCCTCAAATAAAGAGGAATCGAAAATAAAATGCACGGACGAGTGCTGCAGGGATGCGGACGAGCACCAAATGAAGATGCGCGCACAGACGAGTACATGCAACTTCGCTAGGGAAAAAACTTCAAAGACTAATAAGCACGGACGAGTGCCGAGAGCTGCGGACGGTCATCAAATAAAGATGCTAGCACGGACGAGTGCTGGGGGATACCTCAAAATAAAGAGGAATCTGCTGAGGAAAAGGCACGGAAGAGTGCTGAAAGAGGATGAGCATCAAATAAAGATGCGAGCACAGACGAGTGCTAGTAGATATAGACTCTACTGGGGAAAGCAAACGAGCAATACCACAGAGCTAACACAGACAAGTGTTGAAAGATGCAGACGAGCAGCAATAGAGCATGATATATCACTGCTGGGGATAACTCTGCTTAGAGATAACACAGACGAGTGTTGACAAACGCAGACGAGCAGTAGACAAATTCCTGATTGGCCACCGAGAGTTACAACTCTACAGGGGAAGATAAGTGTAGAGGTCTGACTACCCATCTCTGACTGAGGTGATATATACCTGACTGTATCATCATATGGACCAACGGAATGACAACTTTGCTTGGAAATATTTCACTACCGGAAGTGGAGATCAGACATGAACTCTGTGGGGAAAGATCATCTTCAGACTTGGCTAGGGAAGATGCTTCGTCAAATAACTCTTGCTGGGACCCTTGCTGGAGAGAGAGAGAGCTCTGACAATTCTAACTTTGTGGGGAAGCCAGGCTTTCAGCCGCCTGTTGGGAAAACTTCACTGTGGAAAGATAAGTCCGCTTGGGGATGAGAACGATTCAATTAGCCTTAAAGTTCTGCTGGGGATATCATCTGCTCTATCTCAGCTGGGGATGTCAACCTTCTGGCATGGTTGAGAAAAAGGTTTGGTGCTGCTCTGATGAGGAGAGGCTTTGCTGGAGAATCAAATAAGTCAAGATATGCCCCAAGTATAGTACGATGACTGTGTTGGAAAGATATGCCAATTGGATTTTGACCGTAGAGGATACCAACTCCTCACGAACAAACCTTGTCGGCTGAAAAAGATCTTTATGCTCGGGGAAGAAATAAACTTCCAATGCCCTGCTGGTAAAATAAATACCAGACATTCCCTGAGAATTAACACAGTGCTTCAAACTTCTGAGCTCAACAACTGCATACTGATTATCCAGAGTGACCAAGCATCCCTTTACTCTTCCAATTGCCTCAGACTGCACCGTCTATGGAAATATCGTCTTCAGAGGATTTTACAGAAGACATGGCATCCAGAATTGCCCCAGTGTCTTCAAACTCTCGCATAGATTCAAACGGATCTTGAGATAACTGCCCCAGATTGCGTCTTGTAACAATTCTGCCCCACATCAGAGAGAAAACAGGAACCATGCAGTATGCAAATGCCACGCAAATGATACAATATGTAAACGTACGCTAAGGATATGAATATGCAAGCTACGGGAGCTAAAACAAGGATGATTAGGCATAAGGCCAGGGTGAAAAAGATTTGTTTTTTTTTGGTTGTCAAGCAATTGGACTTAAATGGTGGATTACCAGACGAGAACCAGTTTATTAAAGGTAGGCCAACAGACGAGAACTGATGGGCAAAGAATAAGTCATCAGACGAGAACTGACTCCTTAGGTTCATTGTCAAACGAGAATTGTCTCTGAAGTGACTACTAGACGAGAACTGGCGTTCAACAGGCTAAATGAAAAAGTGACCAGACGAGAACTGGTTAAAGATTCGCCTACCAGACGAGAACTGGTATTTGAAGTTGGTTTGCCAGACGAGAACTGGACTTAGGGTTTGTCTGCCAGACGAGGACTAGACTTTGAATTGGTTTGCCAGACGAGAACTGGACTTTGAATGGGTTTGCCAGACGAGAACTGGACTTAGAAACGGTTTGCCAGACGAGAACTGGACTTTGAAAAGGGTTTGCTAGACGAGAACTGGACTTTGAATGGGTTTGCCAGACGAGAACTGGACTTAGAAACGGTTTGCCAGACGAGAACTGGACTTTGAAAAGGGTTTGCCAGACGAGAACTGGACTCTGAACTGTTGAGAAGTTGGGGTTACGGGGCCCTGGATGTGAGATTGATGTTGCGGGGTATTCCCGATGCAATTATGATGCGTGTGCTCTATATGCTCGAGCGACATGAGTAACGTATGCAAATGATTTATGCAATGCTCATGAAAAGCTAGAAAAACTCCCAAGAATGGGAAGAAAGGTCTTAGTGACAAGGCTTCAGGTTGAGAAGGGTGACAAAGGCGAGAATGGGTAACATGATTTCCCGATACTCGTCTTGAACTTGGAGATCACTGATATAGCTTGCTCTGCGTAGCTAAAGTTTGCCCCTGCTTGGGTGAGTCTCTGAACAGACTGTCACGGATTATCCAATTCCTGGCATGGCAGACTTGGATGTTCTCTCAAGGAGAGTTGCACTTAGTGATCTCTGGAAGTGTCTTGCCCCGGTATGAGCGTGGAAGCGACTTGACTCACTCTGACTGAGCATTGGAAGAATTCAACTTTAGTCAACAGAAACTCCGGGTGTCTGCCCCTGTTTGGCAGATTCAGCTCTGATCGACTGGCTTTGAATGATATTCCTCCTATCAACTGATGCTTGGGATCTGCTTTAAATTGACTGATTCCTTAGTTGACAAAGCCACTGGATAACATGCCCCTGATTCATAGGCTAACAAGATGCTCTTGATTCTAGTCATCATTGTTGAATGATCAAGTTCCCTCATGATTCCCCTTTGTAGGAACTTCCCTAGTGTCACAAACTGACTTGCAATTAAAACTGTTCATTCACAAATGGTAATTCTAATGCAGTGCACATGCAAGTTTTGAAAATTTATTTATTTTGATGCTGTGACAGTGTGTGACGATTGAACGATTAGTCCAAACGTGGTGCTGAGTTAGCAAATCGTTAGGAGTCAGTTTACGCAACCTTGTCGTAGTATGCTTTCAGAACTGAACCTGGTTCAATTAGGACTTTCAAGGGTTATAACGTGGCCTGGTTCATGGTTTTAGAAAGAAGGATTTATGGCTCAAAGTTTATATATGCCCACCCATTCTCCTTGATGTTCTTCAGTCCTATATTCAGCTAATTTGGCATGAGCGCTCGCCTCTCGAAAGGGTCTTGTAATGGTTGAGGAACCAATGACGTTGACAGTTTAAGCACCAATGAGGTTTCTTGGAGTAATAGTCACCCCTTTGTCTTCGTGTCTGTAGTCACATGATTTTGTTCTTATGGAACTTTTTCTCTTTTTGATATTTTTTACTCCCTAATTTTTGCCTGGACTGATTTTCTCTCTTTTTCGATTCTAAAGTCCAGCGGGATGCCCTAACTTTTGCCTAAGTCATATGTTTTCACACTTTTTTTTCCGACTTCGCGGGCTTTATTTCTTTTCTTTTTTTTGACTTTTGTTGAACAAATCGTGTGACACTGGTTATCTTTCTTGCTGAAAGGGTTGTGACTGTCTTATTCCTTTGTTGTTGAGGGATAACCATTGTGGTTTTACGTCCCTAGACCTCTTGAGGTGTAATGAATAAAGGTAATGGATCCTCTGATGCATACTCCTTTGGAAATTTGAACGCTCAGTCAAATTGGCTGACAACTACCCTGCCCCGGGTTGAATGTGAGGGTTTTTTCGTTCAGAAAAGAAACTCCTACTTCAAGGCTCAAAGGGGTTGACGAGGGTTTATCTCCCTTATATCTCCGGTGTTTGGGAATTGAAACAATGCCTGTACATCGTCAGCAGGTTCTACTCTGAAAGCATACCTTCAACAATTATGGGTATTCAGTTGTCATCATCCTCCCTCAAACCTGCTAAACAACAGTGAAATAAGTGGGAGGTAAATGGATGCAATTTTTTTGTTTTTTTTCAATGCAAGTAAAGAAAAATGAGCGAATGCGACATAATTGATTCAAAAAGTGCAAGATCACTACATTAACATTACCATCTAAAATAATAATGCTTAAAAGACAAGTAGCTGCTAACAGGAAAGAAACTACAATGCAAATGACAAAAGGATACAATGATCACCAGCTCTGATGACACCTCTTGCTCGGACCACTGAAAACAGGAGACGCTCCTTCAAAGTCTTTGAACTCAATCAGGTGAGAGATTGACGTGCACAACCAAGCTTCCTTCTGGAAAGGATATGTAGCCCTTGTCGATCAATTGTTGTACCTTGGCTTGAAAAGCTTTGCAATCATCAGTTGAATGCCCCATTGATCCACCGTGATACCCACACTGCTCATGAGGATTATACTCTGGAGGGTACGGCTCTGGCAACGGCTTGAGAGGCTTAGGAACCACCAATGAGCTCTGAATTAGATGTGGCAAAAGGTCACTGTATGCCATGGGAACTGGATGAAGAGGAGCATTCCTTCTTTCCAGATTGTTGCGAGGCCTAGGCTGGCTCAGAAGTTGATTCTGAGGTCTTCGACCTTGAGCTTGCAGATGTGGACGAGGAGGAGTCCAGGGTTTCTGATATGGTGCTCTGAGCATTGCCGAATGCCCATAAGAGTAACCAGACATATGAATAGATGATCTCTGAGAAGATGTTAGTCTAGAATATTCAATATTTTCCATGACTGCACTGGCGTCATACCATTCTTCCTCTTGGGAGCTAACAATAGATTCACCTTCACCAGCTGGGATGTTCGAAGAGTCTTGGATCTTTCCACTTTTGAGCAGGCTTTCGATGCGTACTCCAACTTTTATCAAATCAGAGAAGCTTGATGTCCAAATGCTACTCATTCTTTCCAAGTACGTTCCTTGCAACGTGCCTACGAACAGGTCAACCAATTCTCTGTCTGAAAGTGGTGGTTGCACTTGGGCTGCTAATTCTCTCCACCGTTGTGCATATTCTCTGAAAGATTCACCAGTTCTCTGAGATAGGTTCTGCAAATGCATGCGACTGGGCGCCATGTCCACATTGTACTGGTATTGCTTTACGAAAGCTCTGGATAAATCATTCCACGACCGGATACGACTGCTTTCCAAATCCATATACCAACTTAAGGATGCCCCACTCAAACTGTCCTGAAAACAATGAATCATCAGCTTGTCGTTGCGGGCATAAGAAGTCATCTTTCTACAGAACATCACCAAATGACGCTTTGGGCAACTGACACCAGTGTATTTCTCAAACTTCGGAGTCTTGAAATCTGGAGGAATGACAAGACCAGGCACCAAACATAGGTTTAGAGCATCAAAACTAAAGGCATCAGGATCTGCTAAGGCTTTGATTTGCTCATCCAACACACGAAACCTTTCAGCAGGATCAAAAGTTGATGGATCCTTAGCTTTCACAAGGGGGATTGCCCCTTGGAAGTCTGGCATAGGGAAAGCAAAGCTCTGATAATCCGTAGAATCAGAAGAAGATGAAGGCCCACCTCGGACAACAGATGGTTCAGGTACACTTTGATTCACAATCGGGGTCTGTGCAGGCTGAGCTTGATTAAGGTTGTTCACTTGTGGAAGATCCTCATCAGGAGAAAGACCAAACAGGGGATTGGTCATCGAAGTGAAACCAGGTGGAAACTCAACATTCTGATGGTCGCTCTCTGACATAGCTACTGACGGCTTTCGAACTGACCCTTCTTAACTCTTGACACTGTTCAGTCTAGCTTCACACACTCTGTCGTCTTCCAACGGTTAACACTTGTTCAAACTGAGTACCGGGAAATCAGCTGGCTGGTCATGGACAAAAGAGGAAGGATAAGCTCTCTGGAGGAAGAAAATGTAATGATGATGCAAATGCAAAATGCAATATGATGATGCAAAAGATGCAAAGACATGGGATCACAGCTGGAAACTGCCTGGAATCTGGAATACTGCCAAGAATCGAGTGTCTGTAACCACAAGATCTCTGTATAATAACCCAAAATAGTAGCCGAGAACCAAAGGTCAAGAACTTCAGGATCATAGTGACCGGATCAAAACATAAGACTGCACTGGAAATGAGTGTATGTTGAGGTCGAGGGTACCTGCAAACCTGTAAACCCCTCCCAATCTCACTGGTAGGCTCCGGGTCAAACATCACGGACTCTCAAAGCCGAATAGCAATAATACTTTCACCATTTTCGAGAAATGGCTCATGACCAAATCAGGGAATCGGTTTGGCATTATGTACTACGCAGGGAGGCCTCAGCTGAGTCCGGGAAACAAGCATCCCTTATAAGTCCCCAACTTCAAGCGCTGAAATCGAGAAACAATAGTACATTCAGCCCGTAGGATACAGTACTATTGTCATACAACCAGATGCTTTGACTGAGTTCATATAAGAGAACCAGGTCATCCTATGCGAGTCCCCAGTGGACCCTCGGGTGCGAATGGGTTTGCCACAAAATGTGGTCTGCCACTGTCACCACTGGAGAGGGTTGTTTCCACAAAGGTTCTCAATGATCGGTCCCCAGATGCACAAAACTATCAAGGTCCTATCCCGAAGTGGAGGAAATCCCCACACAAGATATTTCCAAGACGGTCGCAGTCTGGGCGTGAAACACATCGCCACTCATCATGCCACATGTGAGTACAATATGTCCACTCTAATCCTAGGGTGCACTCAAGCCGGGTACTTGGCTTATCTCTCAGGAACAGTATCACCTAAGCCCACCAAACAGAAAACCAGTCCAGACAGTCCAGTATATATACATGATGCAGTAAATAAAGACTGAAAACTGTAAATAAAGCTGTAAATAAAGCTGTAAATAAACAACAATAAAATACAACAAGCCACAGCAAACAAACATCACCCAATGAAACAGAAACACACAAGCGCTAGGAGAGACTCTCAAGGGAACCAGAGATTCTGGGTTCGTTCCCCAGCAGAGTCGCCAGCTGTCGCTCCCCGGATTTCCATCCTGGTACAAACGCGAAAGTGGCGCGGAAAAAGAATAGAGTCGCCAGCCAGGCATTTTTATCCCGAAGGAACGGGAATGGTAATGCTGCACAAACCAGAAGAAAAGAAGAGGAAGGACACGGGTCCTGCGAACCAAAGAGACTGAGTTCGGGAGTCGGTTACGACCTGGGAAGGTATTAGCACCCAGATCGTCCGCCGTACCCGACGGGATCCACGCTTGCAAAAGAAACTGTTTCAAAGGGTGAAGGTATGAAAACTGCAGCTAAAGAAATGAAAATGAAAGGAAAACTGGAACTGGAAAGAAATGAAATAAGAAACAAAGGGAAAAATGTAGGGAAAATAAAGATTGTGCTCGAACGGGCCCTACCCCGCTGCCTACGTACCTCATCAGGATAATGAGGATCAGAGACGCCGTAGTTCCCCTAACTAGGGGTACTAAAAGGAAATTGCTTGTGAATTAAAGGCTTGAACTGCCTATGTCAATGCTCAGGTGTTGCAGGCTCGGACGACGAGTGCGTTACCGTCTTGCAAGATGACAAGTAGGAGCAAGTTCGCGTACGGAGCGAATGAGGTGAGAAAAGAATTCCCGAAGGAAAGACGCTTATTTGTTTGTTTATGTTTTTTAGAAGCTTTTATGAGTGTGTCACAAGGAAGTGAACTCAAGCTCTTTTCCATGGAATGTGCACTTGTCACTACATTCCAAGATGGAATAATAGAACAAGCATACTCAAGTAAGGAGAAGATCCCCAAAACTCGAACCCAAAGATTAGGGCCTAAGCTCACTAACTTGCTTAATTATTAAGTGCTTTTGGTTATTTACAAGTGAAGAAGTGTTTTTTATGCTTTCCTTTATGAAGAAGATACCTTGATCAGACTTGTGCATCACAAGGTAAACTTGTACTATCCCAAGATGGGAAGACTACAGGCATACCTCATGGGATAAGGCTATGGATCAAGGCATCACTTCAAACATTATTAAGATGTTTTTTATGGTTATGAGATGAGAAGAGAAGAAGAACCAAAAGGATCATAAAGGTAAAAAACTAACGGGAAAAGTCTAATCCTAATATTCACATGCTCGGATGGTCCTAGGTTAGTGAGGTTTCTATCCTAATGAAGAAGAAGAAAAGAAAAAGATGAAAGGAGAAGCTCCATGGTGGCCATAGGCACACCTCAAGCAAGGCAAGAGATAAAGAAGATGAGGAAGAAATAAGATAAAGAAGATGAGGATGCGAAATGGAGATGAGATGAATAATGAATAAGATAAGGAAATGAGAATGCGAAATGGAGATAAGATGAGTAATGCACAAACAGAGCCTACACCAGTAGGACTTCCAGATGCAGCAGTATGCAACAAGCCTCAGTGTTACCTAACGGAGAAAGTCCGTTGCTTCTTCAATACGCGCAAAAGAAATCCAGAAAGAATATCAAGTCCAGAACAGATTCAACAGTCAAGCGCAATTGTCAAGCATCAAGATATCAGACAAAGGTCAAATACAAACTTCCAGCATCCAGAATTAAGACCACGAATTAGTTCGTGCAAAGTCTAAGTGCGATCCGTGTTTAGAAGTCTCAATAGTCCCGACAAAATTATGGAGCAATTAATCACTAATTTAACCACGCTTTATCCTTCATCAAGAAACCTACAAAACATCAGCCAACAACTAAAACCAAACCAACAAAATTCTATTAAAACAAAGTGATTAAAATCTAAACCATAAAAGAAAATTAAAAAGAATAAAATTAACAAAATTCTAATATATTCTAAGCTAAGAAATATTAATTAATTGGACAAAACTATAGAAAAGAAAATCTACTTAAAATAATAATAATAAAACTAAAGTTAACGTTAATGAAGAAGTTAATTACAATTAACATGAAGACAACAATGAGAAATTAGGAAAGAAAGTGAGAAACAGAGAGAGGGGCTGCGATGAAATAAAGGTGTAATATGCAAATCCGAGCGGGCTAAGCCCGATACCAGCAACCATGACAAGGGGCCTGCATTGGAAAAAGAAAGGGTGTGAGAAGCAGATTTGCAACGGGTTGGGCCCATATTCATTGACAACACAAATTAGTAGAAAAGAAGAAGGAAAAAAATGTAAAGCTAAAGTAAAACACGGTTTTTTATATATTCTGAAAAAATGAAGAAACAAAAGCCAACAAGAATGGTGAAACAGCCCAAATGTTACGATCTTCTTCTCATGAAATCCACGCGGCCAACACAAACGGACTCACACTCCTCATCGCCGTCGAACCACCTTCATCGCCGTCAAGAAACAAAAGATAACCGCCATTTTGCTCTGCCGTGGTCACGCCGTCACCGATCAGATCTCTCGTCAACCTTTCTCTGATTCGCCTTGGCTTCGCGTCGTCGATCTCGTCATGTCACTGACTATTGTGTCGAACCTTGCTCAACATCACCGCCGGCTATTCACGCATCATCTCCTTCAATCGGCGTCAATGGATGTAGCTCAGCTTCAAAATCTCATCGCCGAAAAACACCATCGCCGACGAAGCATCATCGTCTTTTCTGCGTTTCACTTCAGATCTCCGTCCCTCAGCTCACTCTGTTTCAACTCGCATCGTTTCCTTCTGTATCTCCCGACGCGGCACCATCAATTTTCGCGGTGAGCTTTCGATATCTCTCTGTTTCAGCCCCAAATCTCCATCTCAAGTCTTTCACTCCAACTCTCTTCTACTATGTTTCTGGATCTGTTGAGTGTTGTTGTTACGGAGATTTTGAGTTTGATTGGTGTTGTGTGATTGTTTATAGGTGGTTGAGCGGTGATTCGGTTCGGTTGAAGTGTTGATGCTGAAAGTGTGCGTTTGGTTTGTTTGTTCTGTGATGGATGGTGATGTATCGTTGAAGGGGAATGAAGTTTGGTTTACGCTGATTCGAAAATTGAAGGGAGAAGTGAGGTTACAGGGGTTTGGTGAGTTATGCGAATGGTGATTTGAGAGAGGTAAAGGCTGTTGATGGTGACAGTTGGATTTTGGATTCGGATTGATGAGGTGAGTTGAAAATGATGGAGTGTTAGAGAGTTTGGGTGTGAGAGAGGCTGTTGTTGCTGAGGGAAGAGTGAGGTTGCGGAGGTTTGAGGGATATGTGAGAAGTTTGTTGCGGGAATGTGAGGGAATTGTTGTGTGTTTTGATGAAGGTGAGTAGAATGGGAAGAGGGTGGTTTCAAGGTCTCTATGCTTTGTTGTTGTTGATTTGTGTGAGAGAAGGGTGATGATCAAATGAGAGTGAGCTGTGTGAAAATGCAAACGCGGGTCTGCTGGAAAAAGTGTAGCGTGTTGTGTGTGTGAAGAGTGATGGAAAATGTGAAATGGTGTGATGAGTAAAGGTAAAGAAGAAGCTGTGTTTTGGTTTGCTTTTCAGGAAAAGGAATTCGAAGTTGGGGGGTGATTTGTGATGATCAGTTATGAAAAAAAATGAGAGTAGCTTTTTGTGCGTGAGGAATTTGTTGCCATTTCCGTTATGCTGATGTGCATATTGTTGAGGTGCCTTTGTTGGTTATGTGTGGTGTGCGTGTATGTTGTTGTGGTGACGTTTCAAAAGTCTCCTTTTTCTTTTGTGGGTTGGTTCTCGTGAATTAGTGAAAGTTGAAATGCTAGCTGTATTGTTTGCACTAGCTATTTTGTGTGAAGGCATGCGGGCCACATGAATTCAGAAAAAATTAAGTGGAAGGTTGTTGTGGTGTGTTGGTATAAAAAGGAATCTCTCACATGAAATTGGTGGCATGTGTGTACGGCGGAAAAACGTTACTGTGTGAGGAAATTGAGGGGAAAACAAAAACTGTACATAGGAATCATTGAAAATCTTGACATGTATTATTCTACTTCTTATAATAAAAATTTAATACAAAAAACTAAAAAAAAGCTTGTGGTCTTTGGTTTTTATTGGAGACATTCGGTAAAGAAATGGATTAAAAAGTAAATTGTATTTTTTTCAAATAATTGGAGGAATGGATTTTAAAATGGTATGTATTGAATTAAGGATAAAAAGTAAAGAAAATAAGGATGATGAGCATTTGGATATTGGGTGGGAATTTACAATGGATACTAGTGGTTTAGAAAGAGAATAGGGAATTAAATGGGAATAAACCGGGTAGAAGGATTCAGAAACATAATAAAATGGTCTAATGGGTTTAATTGGATAAAAATGAATAGAAATGGATATGGATAACAATTGTGAAAATGAACAAAAGTTCAGAAAAATGGATTAAGATATAAGAATTTGAACACATGGATAGGGACATGGATAGGACTTATGGAATTTCCTAATACGCAGACAACCCTGAACTCCTGAATTTTAATTTGAGACCCACCGGCATTGCTTTCCACACACCATAAACAACATGAGCACAACTACCAATGAATGACATGCAACTGAACCAACCGTCATCTGAATTATCTTGAAACATTAAATCTGTCTGAATCAACCACTGGGAAAATAAATCTACCAATGAACACGACTAAGCACGTGATGATCCTGACTTTGGTACTAAATTTCTCATGAATTATTGCTTGACAGCCTGATGAAGTCCACAACTCAACCTTGGATACACACTAATTGAGAAACGGACCATTTGAAACGAATAACTTGCACTTGAGGACATCTCCTGATAGTTTTGACTGAAATTAGACGAACCATCCGCCTGAACTAGATTGTAACAAACAAGCACACTTGCATTGAAACCAGATCTCTTTGAGGAGGAAGATAGCCTGATATGATGAGAAGAGAGAGATAGCCTTGTCTTGAAGAAGAAACCTCTGATTCACACTTCAATGTTAATGATGAACTAGATAAATTAGCAAACAGTCGTCAGACGTGAAATCCTTGAATACCACTACATCAGGGAAATACACCCCGATTCAGTGACAAGAGCATAAGGATATGACGCCATTGATAGCTACATAGCTGAAACCTTGAATTCCTTGATAATCCACAAATAAGGACGGGGAACCAAAATCCTCTTGAAAAAAAAAAACCGATCCCATGTCTCACGAGCATATGCAAATGGTATGCAAAAATGTAAAAATGCGCATGAATGCAAACCGAAAAGTAGAAAAAACCAGAGGGCAAATTTAGGGTGTCTACACTATGCCTCAACTATGATACACATGATGCAATGTTTTTGGTCATTTTATGAATTTATGTATGCTAAATGCTACGCAAAATATTGAGGGAATGAGAGGTAAAGTTTTGAGGTATTACAGCTGCCCATATTCAATCATCTGCAAGCCTGAACGAATAATTGCAACAGCTTTTAGACGTTCAAGGTATGGAGTTGTTATACCTCGAAAAATACGATCCTCGCGATGGGACGCGAAAAGAAAACAACAAAGTCGCCACCTAATTCTATTTATTCTACGAGAGAAAAGGGAGATATAGATACAACCTAAATATAGGATAAGAAATGGTCAACAAAACCAAATTCTAAGTTCGGGAGTCGGTTACGCAAGGGGAAGGTATTAACACCCCTCACGCCCGTTGTACTCAACGGGAACCTCTTAGTCTAACTGTGCAATTAAATGTTGATCTTAGTCTTTGTCTTCTAAATGTTTGTTAATATGTTGGATCTAAGGAAATAAGTTTTTTAAATTATTATTATTATGGAGATGACGGAGAAATGATTAAAATTTTTATTAGGGTGCCCGCGAAGGATTAAAATCCATGTGCCTACGTATTCCTTTGTGCAATGGGAAAGTCAAAGCTTCGTAGTTTGTGCGACTACGATTTGTGTTTTTTAATTGAATGATTGTTTAAAATGCATTCTACTGCTAAGCGTTGGCTTATACTCGCGGTGGAGGTTGAAGCGCTAGCTTGTTTGCGAGATAGAAAGATTTAAACAATGTTCGTTTTAGAAAAAAGTGTTTGACTTGTTAAGGGTGTTTTAAAACGAAAGGGTGGATGAAATACTTCGCGTGGGGCTAGCCCAGGAGTGATTACATTCAAGAACGTGTAGAGTGCTAGACTCCAGGGTTCAGTTATTTCGTTGATTAATTGTAAAAATGATTTGAATTGGTTGGTAAGTTTTAGGTTGTTTTAAGTACGAAAGAGCGAATGAACCACGTCGCGTGGGGCTAGCCCATGAGTGATTGCATTCCAGAACGTGCGGAGTGCTAGACTCTGGAGCTCTGTTCTTTCGCGAATTAATTTGTACGATTAAGATATTTTGATATACGAAAGGCGAATGAACCACGTCGCGTGGGGCTAGCCCAGGAGCGATCCATTCCAGAACGTGCGGAGTGCTAGACTCCGGAGCTCTGTTTTTTCGCATTTAAATTTATAAAATAAGTTGGATATTTTGTTCTTTAGACGTTTTAGGACTAAAGTATTTTAATAACAAAGGAGTAAATGAAACACTACGCGTGGGGCTAGCCCAGGTGTGGTTCATTAAAGACCCGCAGAATGCTAGATTCCAAAGCTCAGTTCCTTGTTAATTAATTGCGATGCGATAATTATCGTGCAGATGGTGATCACAAATGACTGAATTACGTGTGTGTGAAATATAGGCGTATGAATTGCTTACTTGGCGCTGGACCAAGAAATTTATTTGAAATTATTTTTAAGGTGATCACGTTTATATTTTATTAACTTGTGATTAAAATGCGAAAATAATATTTCGAACTTAAATGAATCGCCTCAACATCGAATAACTAAATATTGAATGAGAACAATGATTATCAAGCGCATACTGATATTCACCACACCACCAAGATCGAACAAACAGTGTTTAATTATTTAACTAAATTTAATAGGACTATTTAAAAAAAATAAAATAATTAACTAAGTTTTTTATTATTTTTCTAGCAACATTACAATATTTAAAATAAATAATCAAAATAAATATTTTTGTTTTTGTTTTTTTAAGATATATATCAATAATAAAAATTATAAAAAAGAAACAAATGACGAAAAAGAAAAGGGAAGATTTGTGGTAAATAAAAAAACATTGCAAAAATGGGCCTGGTGGACTTGGGGGGTAGAGATCGGTCGGGTCGGGTCAACCTGGATCCAGTTCGGTAGTTTAACTAAAGGGGAACTAGGGTTTTGTGAACATCACTCCTCCCAATTATTTTCAGAAAAAGCATAAACCAAAAAGCGCAGCAAGTAACAACATGCATGAAAAACGCGGAATCTTCAAATCCTCAAAGCCTCTCACTCAAACTCGAACCGTTCTACCTTCAACATGTTTACCAAGAACGAAAACGCTGTGAAAAGAAAAAAAAACTTACGAAATCGGACCTAATCCGGAAGAAGAGATTCGCAACGTTTCTTCTCCAATCGCTCGTGGATTGACGCGGATTTGTGGCCTTCCAAGCGGCGCCGTCTCGTTCTTTTTGCGCCTTCCAGTTAACGTGCGATGCAGCGGCGTTATGATATCGGCGATGATAGCCTCAGAGTTTTTGACTCGAATGGTTTCGGTGGTGGTCGCTGGTTATGAGCGGTGAGGGTTACAGCACGGTGAGGGTGGTTCCAGATTCGTTTATTTTGCTATTCGCGGGTTTGTTTTACGAATCTGAGTTTTTAAGATTTGGTGAGTTTAGTTTTCTGGGTTGCAGATTCGGAGTTTTGGTATTGTTTTTTTATATTGTTTGCTATGAATCAATCCCCCCTCTGCTTTGTGGATTTCGCCCCTTTTTATAGGGATGGGATTAGGGTTTGGCTTGAAGTTTTAAACTGATAGCTTGTTAGAGAAATGTTGATCTGAGCTTCTTAGTTTGATACTCATGTCATGTCTCTTTCTGTTTGCAGGTTTGCTGGTGGAGGAGAGAGTTAAATCACATTTTGGTGTAAACTGAGTAACAGGTCTTGGGCTGCAGGTTGATAGGTTCTATTTTGGTGTTTAAAAACACTTTGACTTGTTGGAGCTGCCTTGGTTACAACACAATTCAGGTGGTAAGTCCAATCTTTTTTCTTTTGGAAAGTCCTTTTTGTGTAGGCAAGAGTGCAGGAATTGCAGTAGGCTTAACTCATGTTTTTTTTGAAATTTTTTTCTTGGTGCAGGCAAAGGTTTAGGAAGGGATTGCAGCAGGTCTGCTACCTCCGGTTAACCTAAGATTAAAACCATATTTTCCAATATTGATTTTTACTATCAAATCGATTCAATCAACACAATGAAACTTAAAATGCACTGAAATTCATAAAATAAAACTCAATGTCATTACAATAAACTCAGGGACACCCCCTAGCATTGGGGGGTTTAGCCACTCATATTCAAAACAATGAAAATCACATACATAAGGAAAAGAGACACTACAATGTGTAAAGGATTAGTTGGATAATCAATTGCTTCCGCATTTGATCGATCATCCTTCCCTTCTCTAAATTTGTTCTTCTCTCCTTAGCGTGCAAATTTTCCCAAAATCAAAATGTGTCTTTTTTTCAGTTACGATCAACCTAATGTATCAGATTACAAAATTACATGTAAAATGCCTAAATTGGCCTCAACACAAGAGAATTAAGAAAAGACAAAAAATTTGCATCTAGGTGCCATGACACGGGCCGTGTCGTGTGACACGGGCACCCGTGTCATGCTGTTGGAATCTTGGCTGCGTGCATCTTCCTTTGGGGGACTATGACACGGGCCGTGTCATGTGACACGGGCACCCGTGTCATGCTTCTGTATTGCCTCATACAAGTTTTGCAAGTCTTCACTCCATGGCCATCCTGACACGGGCCGTGTCAGGCTTCTGAAACCCCCTTTTCCTCTGTTTCCTAGCACTCGGCTGTTTCATCAGTATCTGATCACCTGCTTGTTAAATGCTTGAAAATACACTAAAAACAACCAAATTAAACGCACCAACGATAGAAACGATAAACATATAACATACTCGCCACATAAAGGAATAACAAGAAATAACATAAACATAAGACTCAAAAGCACACAAAAAACATAAAAACCAACGACTAAAATAGCTTGAAATATATGATTGAAAATCACCGATCATGAAGCTTGGAGAAGCACAAAGAAGAAGAAGATGATGAATGTTAATGGTTGAGGAACCCTGACCCACTTCAATTTGTAGAGAAATTGGAAGGATTGCAGAGCCTAAGAGAGGAGTTCTATGGTGGATTTCGAGAAAAAGTGAGAGAAAGAGTTCAAAGTGCACCGAGCCCTTGCTTTTATAGAATCCATGACCTCTGGTTAACAGTTAGAACCAGGTTTAGAACCCTTGTTAACTGAGTTGAGTTTGTTGCAAGTGAATCAAGTTAGTTATGCAATTGAACTCTCCAGAAACTTCCACATTCGAGCTCAATCACATGTTGCAAATTTCACGAGGCTTATGGTAGGGATTAAAGTGTGGAAATGAGTAACATGATCCAATGATTGTAGCCTGTAGTGCAATTTAATTTGGACTAATCTCTATGGGATGCATAACAAG
Source organism: Lathyrus aphaca (assembly GCA_963966055.1). Classification (NCBI taxonomy): domain Eukaryota; kingdom Viridiplantae; phylum Streptophyta; class Magnoliopsida; order Fabales; family Fabaceae; genus Lathyrus; species Lathyrus aphaca. The sequence goes on from OZ014520.1 coordinate 508,716,859, forward strand.
AGGTGTGGTCCTACAGGTATTCAAATGCAGCCTGCTTAGGCAATGATTTTAAGGCCAACTGTGTTTGAAGCATTTGAATCCAATGCACTTGTGTTCATGATCTTATGGTGGTGTTGCACTATGATGCAGCCTGCAATGCCTTATCAATGTTCCTTGATTTGAAGGCTTCAAGTTGGTACATGGCAGTTGATGTGAACCAACAACCATAGGATCAATCTCTTAATGCAATGTGCCTTAATCTTAATACAATGGATTATAAACTGATGAGCTGAAGTGAAATTGCACAGCCTTATCACCCAAGCAAGACCGTTGGCTTTCATGATCTTCCATGGAATTTTTCTTCCATCTAAAGCAAACAATGAGAGTGATTCTTGTACTTAAATTGAAGTTAGTGATGTGTGGGACAAGTTTGAAGTTGATACCATGATGGAATAAGTCTTTAAGCCACTCAAATGATCCCATGAAAATCATCTCACAAGACTACATATTAGCCTGCATGAATTTGGCTTGCCTTGTGTCAATTGACCTATGTGTGAACAGTTGCAACCTCCCTACTTTGGTCCTCCATAGCTCTCAATCCATTGATCAAATGAAAAAACTTTGAACATCAACATTGTAGGGATCATATCAAGGAACAACTTTGTAGTTCACAAAAATTTCATTTGAAGCCTTTTAGATGGAGATAAATGGCTTGAAATCTTGAACACCACCTGTTTGATGAAATTCAAGGCAGGGCACGCGCGCTGGCCTGCAAGTTGCCTCGCCCATGACTTGCATTTTGCCCTACTTTGCTCAAACTTTGCAAGATCATATCTCTGTCAATTTTAATGCTTTGAGTGAGTTACACCTATGGATTTGAAGCTCAAGATGTCCTCTTTAATCGGCTCAATGTAGAATTTTGATAGCCCTCATATTTTGGGAGAAGGCCTCTCTTGAAGTGGCTGCAAAAATGGCCAAAACTTGCCATTTTTGGAAACCCTAATTTTCCAAAAATAGTAAGTTTTGGTTTTCTTGATTTCTCTTGATTCCTCCATAATTTTCTTGATCAAATTTGAACCATAGGGTCCTTGTAACCCTAATTTCATGATTTTGATCTCAAAATGTCAGGAGTTGACTTTTCCACAAATCCTTGATTTTCAGTCATCTGGCCAATTGAACCTCTTCCAAAATGTTTCCATGGATGAAATTTGAACCCTATGCACTTAACATCATATATAAGACAATGGGATCCACTTTGAATCAAAATTTCATGGAGAAGCCCAGTAGAAGTGAAACCCTAATTTGGCATTTTTCATCAGGAAATGTTACACTGCCTGCCTCCTTTGATCAATTCATATCTTTCCATGGCTTGTGGCTTCAAGTGAGGACTTGTGGGATGTTGTGAACCCCTTGCACAAGGTTGAGAAGCTTTGTGGCCCTTTGGTTTCCTTTGTATATCCTTCAATTACTCCAATTAAAGATCACATGCCTATGCCTCAACTATGATACACATGATGCAATGTTTTTGGTCATTTTATGAATTTATGTATGCTAAATGCTACGCAAAATATTGAGGGAATGAGAGGTAAAGTTTTGAGGTATTACAGCTGCCCATATTCAATCATCTGCAAGCCTGAACGAATAATTGCAACAGCTTTTAGACGTTCAAGGTATGGAGTTGTTGTACCTCGAAAAATACGATCCTCGCGATGGGACGCGAAAAGAAAACAACAAAGTCGCCACCTAATTCTATTTATTCTACGAGAGAAAAGGGAGATATAGATACAACCTAAATATAGGATAAGAAATGGTCAACGAAACCAAATTCTAAGTTCGGGAGTCGGTTACGCAAGGGGAAGGTATTAACACCCCTCACGCCCGTTGTACTCAACGGGAACCTCTTATTCTAACTGTGCAATTAAATGTTGATCTTAGTCTTTGTCTTCTAAATGTTTGTTAATATGTTGGATCTAAGGAAATAAGTTTTCTAAATTATTATTATTATGGAGATGACGGAGAAATGATTAAAATTTTTATTAGGGTGCTCGCGAAGGATTAAAATCACTGTGCCTACGTATTCCTTTGTGCAATGGGAAAGTCAAAGCTTCGTAGTTTGTGCGACTACGATTTGTGTTTTTTAATCGAATGATTGTTTAAAATGCATTCTACTGCTAAGCGTTGGCTTATACTCGCGGTGGAGGTTGAAGCGCTAGCTTGTTTGCGAGATAGAAATATTTAAACAATGTTCATTTTAGAAAAAAGTGTTTGACTTGTTAAGGGTGTTTTAAAACGAAAGGGTGGATGAAATACTTCGCGTGGGGCTAGCCCAGGAGTGATTACATTCAAGAACGTGTAGAGTGCTAGACTCCAGGGTTCAGTTCTTTCGTTGATTAATTGTAAAAATGATTTGAATTGGTTGGTAAGTTTTAGGTTGTTTTAAGTACGAAAGAGCGAATGAACCACGTCGCGTGGGGCTAGCCCATGAGTGATTGCATTCCAGAACGTGCGGAATGCTAGACTCCGGAGCTCTGTTCTTTCGCGAATTAATTTGTACGATTAAGATATTTTGATATACGAAAGGCGAATGAACCACGTCGCGTGGGGCTAGCCCAGGAGCGATCCATTCCAGAACGTGCGGAGTGCTAGACTTCGGAGCTCTATTTTTTCGCATTTAAATTTATAAAATAAGTTGGATATTTTGATCTTTAGACATTTTAGGACTAAAGTATTTTAATAACGAAGGAGTAAATGAAACACTACGCGTGGGGCTAGCCCAGGTGTGGTTCATTAAAGACCCGCGAAATGCTAGATTCCAAAGCTCAGTTCCTTGTTAATTAATTGCGATGCGATAATTATCGTGCAGATGGCGATCTCAAGTGACTGAATTACGTGTGTGTGAAATATAGGCGTATGAATTGCTTACTTGGCGCTGGACCAAGAAATTTATTTGAAATTATTTTTAAGGTGATTACGTTTATATTTTATTAACTTGTGATTAAAATGCGAAAATAATATTTCGAACTTAAATGAATCGCCTCAACATCGAATAACTAAATATTGAATGGGAACAATGATTATCAAGCGCATACCGATATTCACCACACCACCAAGATCGAACAAACAGTGTTTAATTATTTAACTAAATTTAATAGGACTATTTAAAAAAAATAAAATAATTAACTAAGTTTTTTATTATTTTTCTAACAACATAACAATATTTAAAATAAATAATCAAAATAAATATTTTTGTTTTTGTTTTTTTAAGATATATATCAATAATAAAAATTATAAAAAAGAAACAAATGACGAAAAAGAAAAGGGAAGATTTGTGGTAAATAAAAAAACATTGCAAAAATGGGCCTGGTGGACTTGGGGGGTAGAGACCGGTCGGGTCGGGTCAACCTGGATCCGGTTCGGTAGTTTAACTAAAGGGGAACTAGGGTTTTGTGAACATCACGCCTCCCAATTATTTTCAGAAAAAGCATAAACCAAAAAGCGCAGCAAGTAACAACAAGCATGAAAAACGCGGAATCTTCAAATCCTCAAAGCCTCTCACTCAAACTCGAACCGTTCTACCTTCAACATGTTTACCAAGAACGAAAACGTTGTGAAAAGAAAAAAAACTTACGAAATCGGACCTAATCCGGAAGAAGAGATTCGCAACGTTTCTTCTCCAATCGCTCGTGGATTGAACGCGGATTTGTGGCCTTCCAAGCGGCGCCGTCTCGTTCTTTTTGCGCCTTCCAGTTAACGTGCGATGCAATGGTGTTATGATATCGGCAGTGATAACCTCATAGTTTTTGACTCGAATGGTTTCGTTGGTGGTCGCTGGTTATGAGCGGTGAGGGTTACAGCACGGTGAGGGTGGTTCCAGATTCGTTTTTTTGCTATTCGCGGGTTTGTTTTACGAATCTGAGTTTTTAAGATTTGGTGAGTTTAGTTTTCTGGGTTGCAGATTCGGAGTTTTGGTATTGTTTTTTTTTATATTGTTTGCTATGAATCAATCCCCCCTCTACTTTGTGGATTTCGCCCCTTTTTATAGGGATGGGATTAGGGTTTGGCTTGAAGTTTTAAACTAATAGCTTGTTAGAGAAGTGTTGATCTGAGTAACAGGTCTTGGGCTGCAGGTTGATAGGTTCTATTTTGATAGAGTTAAATCACATTTTGGTGTAAACTGAGTAACAGGTCTTGGGCTGCAGGTTGATAGGTTCTATTTTGGTGTTTAAAAACACTTTGACTTGTTGGAGCTGCCTTTGTTACAACACAATTCAGGTGGTAAGTCCAATCTTTGTTCTTTTGGAAAGTCCTTTTTGTGTAGGCAAGAGTGCAGGAATTGCAGTAGGCTTAACTCATGTTTTTTTTGAAATTTTTTTCTTGGTGCAGGCAAAGGTTTAGGGAGGGATTGCAGCAGGTCTGCTACATCTGTTTTGAATTTTGTTTGGTATAAACTTTCTAGCTTTCATCCCTTTGTTGTACCGACCTGAACATTTATCCCTTTCTTTACAAAACAAATGTAATGTGACCAACGTGAACCATATGAATATGCTGATTAAGTAATATGATAAAATATGGTTGTTTCCTTAAAAGATGTTGAATGTGAATTTGAAAGAAAATGCCTTTTCGTAATAATAATAAAAAATGACATGATGCAGTATGAAGCATAGACGTCTGAATATGGGTTGAATAAATTGGACTTTCATGAGTATGCTTATGCGACTATGTTTGAATAAATGGTTATGTATATGGATTTGAAGTTGATAAAAGGCTACAAAGGAATGAAATACGATGAACTTGAATATGCTTTAAATGAAAATGTATTATAAATGAAGTTTTTTTTTATACGTGAATGATGAGTTGTTTAATGTTAAAATATGATGAACATGTATGATTTGTGAATATGAAAAGAACTTGAGCAAGTAATCTTCTAATCTTTATTTGTTTCAAATTTCATGTGTGATGGAACCGTTTGAGATGATTAAAGAGAAGAGAAGCAAGGGAAACCGAACACGAAGCCTTGAAGCATCAATTGGGATCCATAACGTGCCGACTTTGAGCTTTGAATTACTTGGCAATCGTAATATCATTATTAGGTGTAACAATAGAAAAAAAAGTAACCTTAGAATCTAATAAATCCATTATTCTCTTTGGAAACAAAATGTCTTGGCAAAACTTTGTATAATGCCATTCCAAGATTGGTGATGTGCTTGCCTCAAACCTATATTCATGCGATTTTGTATGTAATGAAAGGATACCTATTATGAATATGAATGCAATTGAATGAACATTGGTGATAAAATAAAGAAACCAAAATGAGTAGACGACTTATGGATATGTGTTAGTTTGAACAACAATCTTTTTTTTTCATAATTTGGAAATGAATGAGAATGTTTATGAATGACAGAAAAAGATTAAGTTCGAAAAAATGAACTACTTGACTAATTAAATATGCATATGTATATATATGTATTAAGAAACACAAATGAATGTGAATGAATGACAAACATGTTAACCATTCGTTACTGAAACCTTCGAGATGAAATGAGGATAATCGTACTTGAGTTTTGTTCCAAATCACCGGACGGGTAATTTTAGGAAAAATCTCTTAATGAAAATATCTCACAAACACCAAACCGCGGTAGCACCACGGGCCTCAATCCTCTTTTTGGTAACCCCTCCGACTATGTTTTGGACTTAGGTCTTCCTATCAATTTTCCCCCCTTTTCATTCAGACACTCGTTTTAAGGCTTTTTGTGATTTTTCAAATGTATACACAAGATTGATCAATCCAAGCAATTTTTTTTGAGACACCGTTAATTTCTTGTCACTTAAGGATGACTTTTAGGTTCAACCGCCGTTAGGTTGAATAACCGGGTGAGGGTTACCCAACTTCGAAGGATCGATTGTCTAATTGTCCCTTTTTTACGGTGTCTTTTCTCTTTTTTCTTCTTCTTCTTTTTCTTGATCAACCTTGCACAACAATTAGTATAGATGAAGCCTGACTGTCATGATAAACTAATAAGGGGGTACTTCTCAGATTAAAGTACCATGGCACAAATCTACATGTAGGACTCGTTACTTACTCATCAAATTCAATGTGTTTGCGTTATACCTTCACATCAAGATTTTTCTAATTTCTTCACCCGATTCCTTTTCACTTAACCCTCTACACTTTCTCCTCACCTCACTCGCAAGACAATTTTTTTATATATTTCAGCTCAGGGGTGCTTTCACAAATGATTACAATTATACATTCAAGCAGTACAGACTCGCAATTAAAATTAACGGCAAAAACATAAAACAACTAAACAAAACAAAATAACAAAACAAAACAAAATAACTAAATAAAACCCTCCCACACCAGAACTCAGCAGTGTCCTCACTGATGGAGAACTAGTGCGACAGGGGACTCACAGGGACTACTGAGGTGGAGGCTGGTCTCGCAGATGCATCTGCTTCAACCATTCGTGCATTTCTCCTATAAGTTTACCTTGGCAGATTTGCTCTCTCCCTTGTCGGGTATGCTCTTCTTCTTGTTGGGTCTGCTCACTTCGGAGATAGCATATTTCATTCTGCATCCACTCCCAGTCCTTTTCACCCATGCTCCACAAACCCGTTTCTTGATTTCCCGAGTTATCAATTGGCGGTATATGTGCCATCTCAGGTTGATAACCTTCTTCGCCATCCGTACCTACAACATCCTCAAAAACAACTTCGTTGTCCTGTAAAGGACTCTCATATAACCAATTAGCCTCGTTTTCAATACTGATAAAATCAGGCGCAGGCAAGGCTAACAAGTGATGGTTACGGCTAACCAAAGAATAATAATCATTAAATCATACCTTGTGTAGTGAGAGTAGCAAGGTCAATTTTTGTTTTACCTGCAATAATTTGTTCCTCCCTCAAAAGAGCACCATTTCCAAAGTGGTCGGCAATTTGAGTTATTATGCCTCCCACCAATATCTCACCCGAATTAGCATTTACCACTCTTTTCAGATGATCGGCCGCAAAAGCCGCTACATTGATTAGCTCCTTGTTGGCTATGCCGTATAACAGGTATAACTCCTTCTGAGTCGTTACTCCCGTGTTGTCCCCCTACAGAACAATGTATATGCCAAGCCTTTCTATGCATATCTAAAGCACGGGTTGTGAATACAGGATGCCTTTCCCACCTTTGCGACATACTCAGGATTTCCTGTGATGGCTTTCCAGAAATCACCTGCAGCAAAAGTACTCGGGGGAGCTCCAGGTCCGAAGCTAGGCAGCTTCAAAACTTCTCCCAGCTCAGCCACAGATAATGAATGATCAGTATTAAACAGACAGAACCTTAATGTCCCGAAATACTCTTCATCAGAACCCGTCCACCTGTGCTTTAGCTGAAACTCCAAAGAACTCAGAAATTCAAAGGTTATTCGCTCAAAGGTCGGCGCTTTAAATTGCATAAATTCAAGCATGCCTAAAGTATGAAACATTTTATGCACTTCAAATCTCAGTCCTAAATTATCAAGAGTGTCATTATAAATATACCTTGCCGGAATCAACTTACGCTTGACCAATACTGAGTATTTCCTCTGATGCTCAGGCTCCTCGAACAAAATGTTGTGAGCGTTCGCCATACGGTGGGCTCTCTTACGAGGGCGAGATGGTTCAGCCACAACCTTTCCAGTGTCCCTTCGTGGAGGCATTCTCAAATTCCTACAAAAATAAACAAACGAATTTCGAAATTCGGATTAGAGGAAAACGTCACAGTAAGAGTGACAATGAAGGTGAGAGGCGCACTTTTTGTGAAGAGGGTATAATGTTTGGGTGAGTGGGTGTTAGAGAAAATGAAGGCTTTTAATGAGGAGAAAAATGGAGGTTAGATATTTAGAGATGAAGAGTTTGGAGAAGAAGAGAGATTTTTGTGAAAAAGAAAATTAAAAATGATAAATGAGGGTAAATGAGTGGTTGAGGTTATAAAATTTCGTGGGCCCCACTCATTTAAGAGAGTAAGAAATTTTAAAATGAAAATCCGCACCCCTGACACGGGCCTGTCGCGTGACACGGGCACCCGTGTCAGGCCCCTGCAACATAAGAAAATCATCAATTAATATGAAAAATAAATGGCAAAAATTAAAAGGCAGAAAATAAAATTTCTACACTATTACATGGCTTAGGGGCAGTTACATAATAATAATAATGGCGGAAAATAATAAAAACCAATTATTACAAAGGCAGAGCAGTTACATAATCAGGCAAACAGTGAATGAATAACATAAAAATGAGTAAATAAATTAGAAGAAAAAAGTTTGCAAACTAGGTTAAGAAAACAATTAGGGTTAGGGTTTGAGAAAAATTTTAAGGTTTAAAAAAAATTTAAGGTTTAGGAAAAATTTTAGGGTAAAAATTAGGGCGAAATCTGGGTTTTAAGATAAAGATTAGGGCTAAATTTTTAGGGTTTAAAGTTTATGAAAAAAATTAAGACTTATGTTTAAAATTAAGGTTTAGGGAAAAAATTAAGGTTTATGAAAAAAATTAAGGTTTATAATAAAAAATATAAGTTTAAAAAAAAATTTGTTTTATCTTTTAGAAATTAGTTTAATAATAATAATAAGGAAATTCAAAGAAAATACATAATTTGATGAAAAAGGGAAAAATAAAGTTAGAGATACCCAAAATATTTGGGGTTGGTGTTGAACCCCTGACTTTGCCTTTGCCAACAAAAACCTTCAGCCACTACGCTAGCCACGTTTCTTTGCCAAAATATTGGGAATGAGTGTTGAACCCACGTTTCTTTACCAAAATATTGGGAATGAGTGTTGAACTCACGCTCTCATATTTTCAACCTTAGGTCTTTGTCACTAGGCCAATCAGCGCATGCCACACACCATCTTCTTCCTCCCACCTGCATATTTTTGGTATATACTATTGAAGAATAAAAAAAGAAATAAACATGATCAAATAAAATCGCTGCAGATTTTAAAATAATGAAAAATGAGAAAGCCGATTAAAATAAAATCTAAAAAATATTAAAACGGTGCTAAAAATCTAATAAAATCAAATAAAGAACGCACAATTTTTTTTAGATTTTTTTGAGAATATGAAAATAGAAAATAAATCAAATAAAATAGAAAACAGAGGAATTTGCAATTTCGAGAGTCGAAATGTTTTAGAATTTTATTCTAAAAGAGTATTGTTTGTCGATTTTTTTCTGAACTTCTGGAAAAAAATCGGAGTAAATCGAAATAGTAGTACTTACCTGACTTACCTGTCAACTTGGAATGCTTATCACTACTGCAGCCTTCGAAGTATCGACGGAAACAGATTACAGCAGATTAACCAATAATTTAGTTCTCCATGGTGCCCTATGATTCCTGCATCGAAACTTAAATCCAACTATCCAAAAACCATCTACACAATCAAATAAACATATTATGTAATCAAAATCAATTAATCATGCATAAATCATTGAAATTGAAAAAAATCAAAAGAAAAGCAAGAATATGAATTTGGTTTGTATGATTTGGCATGAATTTGATGATGAGGATGATTGGAATAGGTTCAGGAAACCTCAAGGATTCATTTGCAGCCTTTAGTCCACTTGTAAAAGTGGTGGATTGTGGAAACCTAATTTTGAATTATGTGAAATTTTAAAGTACGAATATCATCCCCTTGCTCTCCATCCTTTTTTTTGTCTTGTGATGTTGTTGTGGTTATATAGTAATGTAATTAGGTTAAGAATTTGGGTCTTGGTTGGAGTTGTATGGGTTGCTTGATTGTGAAGAAAGCTATGGTCAAAAATATAAAAAAAATCAAATGATATGTTTCCAAATAGGTAGTGCACGAAATTGGAGAGTATCAAATCAACTTAAATGATGTTTAAGAGCTTCTAGAAGAAGAATCACATTTAAATATTGAGTTTCATATTTTATTTTGATTTAAATTGATTTTTAATGAATAAAATCAAAATAAATATAAAATAAATTATAAAAATCTGAATAAATGAGAATTGGGTCGTGCATGATGTCATGGTAAAGATTGGATCACAAAATTGCAAGCCCATTTGGAAAGAATTGGTTTTAAGACCTTATTTGCTCAATATACCTCTCAAAAATTTCCCAACTTTGCAAAGGCACAAATCCCTCAATTTTAAAGCTATTAAGGTGTTCCTTGACATTTTAGAAAGCTAAGAGAGTCCTCTAAGCAACCTCTTTGGTCTCATATCCATATCCTTTACCATTTTCAAATTATGCCCTTTGGAAGATGTTGACTTTTTGTTGACTTTTGAAATGACCTATAATGTTTTGGCTCATACCTTTCAAATGAAACATTTTTAGGCTTGGCTTGTGAGACAAAAAGTTGTAGAGAATTAAATTTCCTTCAAAATGAGATTTGGATGGGAAATGTTTGATGAAGCATGTGAAAGTTATGGCCGGTCAAAGTTTAGTTGACTTTTCCTATGAAAACCCTAATTTAGAAACTCCTGTTTCTTGATGATCTGAAATCTCCTTGATGAATCATGATCAAACCTTGATCAAATGATGAATTTTACTTCATAAACTTAATTTTGGCAAAAAATCATGAAGTTTGACTTTGGTTTGACCACAGTTGACCTCAGTTTGACTTTTTAACCACTTTGACTGATTTTTGCATATCTGATCATCTGACTGAGCAAACTTTTTGGGAAAGCCTTGAAACTTGACATAGGGATTCTTGAAGACATGTGTGATGTTATGAAGCTCACTTTAAGCCTTGAAAGTCCATTTATCCTGATGAAATTCAAAACCCAAGTTTAGGGTGCATTGCTTAGGAGGAGGCTTTGTTTGAGGGAATTTCCAAACTTTCTGACTAATTGTGAACCTTGTGAACCTCTTGGGATACCTTTTGAACCTTGTGAACCTTGAGAGGATCCTTGGGACACATTGAATTGACTAGGGGAGGGCAAATTTTAGGGTGCAACAACTGCCCTTGTTCAATTTTCTGAAACCTGAGGAGTTAGATTGGCCTGTGTGCCATTCGTGACCTGGAAGGTTGAATGGGATTGAACACAAAAGCCCAAAAATTTGCACTCGCCGGTACGTAAAGTAATACTGCTGATTGGTTGTATTTGCTTGAATGGGCTTAAAGATGCCACTCGGAGGGACTGAATATGGGCTTATAGATGCCATCCATAATATCAGGAGGTGATAGTATCAAAAGGTTGTTACTGAATATCAGTACTAGGTCTTCGTATAGGCCGTCTCTGAATCATTCCTGTAACATGGTTTGAGTTGAATGTCAGCACTAGATCTTCGTATAGATCCTCTCTACATTATCTCTGGGGAAAAGAATATCCTTCATTAGGTGTCAGTACTTAGATCTTCATATAGATCGGCTCTGAACCATACTTTAAATCAAGCATCAGAATCAAATCTTCGTGGCGAACTTTTCTGAATTGCTTTTGGTAATATCTTGGGCTAAGTACAAGATCTTCGTATCGATCATTTATGTACCATCCCACATATAAACTGTTGCATAGACTATTAGAAATAAATCTTCGTAGCGATTATCCCTTCTGGAAATATCCCGGATTAGGTAATAGATTTTCATATAGACCATTTACATACCTTCGCGAGGACAAAAAGAATATCAGGATTAAATCTTCGTGGCGATTATCCCTGAATTTCTTCTGAAAGAATCTCTTAGATTAAGTGCTAGATCTTCATATAGATCATTTACACACTATCCCAAAGATAGTTGACCATCAGAAATAAATCTTTGTAACGATTATCTCCTCTGGAAATATCCTGGATTAAGCACTAGATCTTCGTATATATCCTTTACGTATCCTTCCACAGATAAACTGTTGCATAGACCATTATAAATAAATCTTCGTAGCGATTATCTCTTCTGGAAATATCCCGGATTAGGTAATAGATCTTCGTATAGACCATTTACATACCTTCCCAAGGACAAAATAAAATATCAGGATTAAATCTTCGTGGCGATTATCCCTGAACTTCTTCTGAAAGAATCTCTTGGATTAAGTGCTAGATCTTCGTATAGATCATTTACACACTATCCCAAAGATAGTTGACAATCAGAAATAAATCTTCGTAATGATTATCTCCTATGGAAATATCCTGGATTAAGCACTAGATCTTCGTATAGATCATTTACGTACCCTTCCACAGATAAACTGTTGCATTGACCATTAGAAATAAATCTTCGTAGCGATTATCTCTTCTGGAAATATCCCGGATTAGGTAATAGATCTTCGTATAGACCATTTACATACCTTCCCAAGGACAAAATAGAATATTAGGATTAAATCTTCGTGGCGATTATCCCTGAACTTCTTCTGAAAGAATCTCTTGGATTAAGTGCTAGATCTTCGTATAGATCATTTACACACTATCCCAAAGATAGTTGACCATCAGAAATAAATCTTTGTAACGATTATCTCCTCTGGAATTATCCTGGATTAAGCACTAGATCTTCGTATAGATCATTTACGTACCCTTCCACAGATAAACTGTTGCATAGACCATTAGAAATAAATCTTCATAGTGATTATCTCTTCTGGAAATATCCCGGATTAGGTAACAGATCTTTGTATAGACCATTTACATACCTTCCCAAGGACAAAAAAGAATATCAAGATTAAATCTTCGGTACGATTATCCCTGAACTTATTCCGAAAGAATATCTTGGATTAAGTGCTAGATCTTCGTATAAATCATTTACACACTATCCCAAAGATAATTGACCATCAGAAATAAATCTTCGTAACGATTATCTCTTCTGGAAATATCCCGAATTAAGCACTAGATCTTCGTATAGATCATTTACGTACCCTTCAAAGGACAACTTGAACATCAGGATTAAATCTTCGTGGCGATTACTCCCGAATTGCTTCTGGTAATATCCTGGACTAAGCACTAGGTCTTCGTGTAGACCATTTATGTGCCATCCCAAGGATAATTTGTATTGATTATCAGAAATGAATCTTCGTAGTGATTATCTGTGAATTAGATATCAGTATCCGATCTTCGTATAGATCATCTCTGAACTGTTTCACGGAATTGATAGTGTTTATCTGCCTGCAACTATCCTGAAAAGAAAAGGTTAGTTTATGCAAGATTATTTAATGTATACATGTATGGCATGATGCTCTTAAGTAAGAATGTCATATGGATTAATGATGTGTATGCTTTGATATGGTGTAAATGATGTATGTATGAATCATGTAGCCTGAAGTGTCTGGGTATCTCTGTATAACAATTGATGGCTGGGGAAAATAAATCCCGGTTCGTTGCTGAGGAACATGAGGACTTCGTTCCCGTCTTGTTTAATAATATGGTACTTAAAACTTCCCGTTTTCGTTCATAGTACTTCTTATTGAAGGATTAAGTTCCTGAATATCCTGACTGAGGATAAAAGAGATGGACATTGATCCAGGAGACTTATTTGGTTAAGTATCAATTCTTTGGAGGATATGAAGCTGCTTGGAGACTTCGTAGAGTTGGAAGTATAAGATATTACTTGAAGTATTCCGTAAGGATATCCGTTAAGATTACCCTGTGGGGATGAACCGGCGAATCTTTGTTGAATTCCTACCTCCGTTCGTTCTTAGTAAATGCTTTTATTGTATTTTATGCATTTCTGGTAAACATCAATCATATTCAAAAGCATATATACATTCAAACATAACCAACAAACGTTTTTCGCTTTAGTAAAAGCGGAAAAGTAATCCTAAATAAAGAGGGAAAAGTAAAGCTGAACTCGAAAACAGAATCGTTTCAACTTTGAGAGTGTATAACCTATTGGATTTAGAGCTCCTGAGATTCTTAACTTTCCTAAATACCTTCCCAGAAATCCTCATAGCTGGAACTGAAGACATGATACTGACACCATCTGATACTACTGGCGTAGACAATTAATTTCCACAATGGCTTCTACTGAGAATCCAATATCAAGGTAATACAATGAGAGAAACGTGTCTTCAAATTGTGATGGACCATATACGCTCCGGGTATTAGATTTGAAAAGAGAGCATTGCCCCTTGGTTGAGGATGAATTGTCCCATAATGGAAGTATCTGAATGTAGTTACCTAAAGAGAAATAAGCAGAATGCCCCACAATAATATGCCCCTGACATCATGAACTTTGTAATGTTACCCTTGGTAATTCAAATACATGAGGAGAGCTGCCCCTGGCTATTAAGCATTCTTGAATCTGGACCTGATTGCCCCGAATGAATTGAACAGTAACTTGGTATGCCCCCTTGATTGGGAAACAGTGACTATGCCCCTGGCATTATGAACTTTGTAATGTTACCCTTGGTAATTTAGATAGATGAGGAGATCTGCCCCTGGCTACTTAAACATAGTTGAATCCTGTCCTGATTGCCCCAAATGAGTTAGGCAGTACCATGGCCTGCCCCCTTGATTGGGAGATAATGATTATGCCCCTTTGTATACATGGACTTTGATCCAGGAAGCAACTTTGTTTATCGGAAGGACTTTGGTTTATTGAACATTCATCCTGTAAGTTTCTCTGTTTATCAAACACTCAGGTATATGCAAACAAATATATTCAAAAATGCAATGCTTATGTCTTGTCTTGAGGTTTTGAAAAAGAGTTATTTTAGAAAAACAATGTTTGTGAAAACTGTGATATTAACTCAAGTTTTATAATAAGCCCTAAAGGAGTCAGGATACCTTTATGTAGTAGTACACTTTCGAACTAACCATGCTTCAGTTAGGACTTTTAAAGGGTTATAACGTGGCCTGGTTCACGGTTTAAGAAACAAAGGATAAAGGCTCAAATTTATTTGTACCCAACCCATTCTTCGTGATGTTCTTCAGTCCTATGTTCGGTTAACTTATGCATTGAGGTTCCAAGGAGTTTGGAATTGTAACACTGACATTTGTGATGGTTCAGAAACCAAAAATTTATTTGAACATTCAGTCATCTTTCTTTGTTGAGGATTCATAGTGACCTCTTTTTTTTTTCTCTTTTGACTTTATTATCCCTTCTTTTTTCCTGAACTATTTATTTCAAGGTTACAGTCAGCGGGATGTCTTAATTTTTTACTAAGTCTCCTTCATAGTTTTTGACTTAGTGAGCTTTTCGTTTGCTAGGTATTGACTTGCAGACTTTAGTGATTACAAGGAACCAGCATTAGTTTTGTACACCATATACAATTGGCATAGTTGAGTTAACCGAATAACTACCCTGCCCCAGGTTATGAATAAGGGTTTTAATTTGCGTGAGAATGAAAACCCCTACTTCATAGGCTCAAAAGGGTTGACTAGGGATTAACTTCCTTATATCTCCACTGTTTAGGAATTGAAACAATGCCTGTACATCGGCAGCATAGTCTGTTCAAAAGCATACTGCCTAAGATTATGGTATTGTTTTCGTCATCCTCCCTCTACAGGCTTATAGCTTTATCAGGAGTTAAATATCACAAGATAGAAATAAGAAGCATAGTTTTAAATATAGTGAAATGAATGGATTAACTCAAGGCAAACATATGCAATGCATTAGTGAAAATAAAGTCTAACATAATAATAAGTGTTTAGGCAAACAAAAGAAATTACAAACGAAAATTCAAATGTTCTCAAAGCCTCTTCCTCTAAACTCGTCACTCCAGTTATCTGGAAACTTTGATGCTTGATGGACGATAGAAGAACTCAACCTGGCCTTCAGGCGTAACCTCGAGTATTCCTTCGTCAATCAGGTCTTGAATCTTATTCTTCAATGCCCAACAGTTATTAGTGTCATGTCCAAGACAGTCAGAGTGATACATACACCTTGCCTTGGGATTATAGCGAGGAGAGGAGGTATTAGGATTTTTAGGAGAATTTTCCAAGGAAATCAACTTCATCTCCAACAGGCATTACAAAACTTGTGACATTGGTGTGCTGAACCGGATGAACTGTCTTCTACATTCCTTGTATTGAAGTGGATTAATCTTACAGGGTCTTCCTTCTTCCATTGAAGAAAAATCAGTGGTAGCCTGTCTCTTTCCTTCTTTTATCCTTACTTTCCTTTCAGCCAAGTCGGCTTGTTTCAACGGAGGTTGACTGATGATTAGATTCTCAACTCCGTTATGTCGAAGCTTATTGACAAAGCTTCTCAGCTCTTCTTGCCCCTGGACCAAACTCTGGATAAGAGCCATTTGGCCATTCATCTGGATCCTCATCTCTGCCATCTCAGCTTGTAGTTGTTTCAGCTGATCATCCTTGTTGCCCTCAGGATTCTTCTTCTTCGTGTCCTTAGAGAGGAGTGCTTTCAACTCTTCTTGCCCTTTAGACAAATTCAGAATCACTTCATGAAACTGGGCATTCTGAACTTGAAGATCTTTGACAGATTATTCGAGAGCCATTTCTGCTGAAATAAACAGCGAGAAGATGAGAAACCTGTTGTGACAACCTGTCATGCAATGATATGGTATGTAGATGCATATGCAATGTTTTCATGGACCGTAAAATTTACATTCATTAAACAAACGGAATTAAAACTCTTATTAGTAAATGTTAAAATTATTTTGCCCCTTGGGCTTATAATGAAGGGAAATAAGTACAAAAATGGGGTTTTAAGTCTCCCATGGACGTTTCCTCTTTGTATGGAGGTATGTGTTGAGGTTCCGCTCCTCATGAAGTTGCTTGGTCAGCTCCAACACTTTTTCTTGGCTAATCCTGAATTGAGCTTCAAAGGTATTTCTTTGTTCCTTCAGTTGGATCCAAGATTTCTACAATTCTTCCAGGTTAGTGGTTATTTCTAGATGAAGGATGGTATAAGGAGTATCTCCTTCTGCAACAGGTTCCATAGTAACTGGTAGAATAGCAGGATGTGGCATCATAAGAGTCTGAGCACGAGATCGAACCTATCTGAGATAAGGCTCCATAGGAATATAATACTTTGGCTCCAAAGTGTTGCTGTCAACCTTGTTCACTTTACCCCAAGCTCGTATGAACCTTTGACGGTAACCTTGCAGATCGTTGTCGTAGTCGAACATAATTCCTTGAATTAGCATGTCATGAGGACCATTGCTCCGAGCATAGCCAAACTGACATAGAGCTAAAGAAGGATTGTAGGTAATGCCCCCTCTTATGCCAAGGAGTGGCACATTGGGGAATTCCCCACAATGGTCAATGATAGTAACATTCTCCATAGATCTAGAACACCAATGAATGTTTGAAGGAGAAAGTGACATGATCCTTTTAGACCACCTTAACCCTTGTTCATTCTTCATCACTAATCGAGGGAGGTGAGAAATAAACCACCTAGACAATAAAGGTATGCATCACATCAGAGTTCCTCGCGCCTTCGTAGTACGAGTGTGAAGAGAATGTAAGATATCTCCAAGTAATATAGGCATTGGATTATGAGTCAGAAATATGTTGATGGCGTGTACGTCTATGAACTGGTCTGGATTAGGGAACAATACTAAGCCATAGATCAATAGGGCTAGGATTTCTTCAAAAGCATCACAACTCATAGCCTTCAAGAACACTTGAGCTTTCTCCATCAATACTTTAGCAAGAATACCTTTAACTCCACTTCTCGTTTCTAGGACAATGTCAGATTTCTTCAAATGTAGGGCTGTAGCAATGAATTCAGGTTTAGGCTCTTTTTCTAAGCCTGTGAAAGGTCTCTGATCAAGAATAGGTATACCCAACAGTTTGGAGAAATCTTCCATTGTAGGAACCAGCTGATAATCGGGGAATGTGAAACAATGATGTTTAGGATCAAAGAACTGAAATAGGACACTCATCATGTCTTCATTGAACCTTGAAGTGACTAGATCCAGTAGGTAACCATGTCTCTTGGTGAGTTGGGAGTTTTCAGAAACTTGAGAGACCAATTCCTTAAGCTTATGAGGTATCCTTACAAAGTTAATCCGAATAGTATTCCTACGAGCAGAAGCCATGACCTGCAACAAAGAACAAAGATAAATCCTTTGGTCCTTGAAATGGTTAGTGAAAATGTTATGCTTATGATGCATGATGATGCTATGATGTTATGCTCAATCACAAACATGTGGCATACACAAACAAGTCACACAATAGTCCTAGGTTTGAAGGCTTGCATGAGGTTTAAAGGTAAGTACCCTCCCCTGAAGTTAGTTGGTTCATCCTGTCCTATAAAGTAACCAGGTTCTAAGGGATCTCAATATCATTGATCCTTCACAAGGGTGGTTGTTCAGTAGGCAACTTACTTGCCAACCAAAACCCTCCAAGTTTAGGATCTCAATGAGCGTAGTATCGAGTATCAACCAACTTCAGTCTTCACCAAAGCCAGTTATCTCACTACTTTTCTAAAGGCCAAGATAGGATGACCAGGGTTCTAAAAGTCAGTTAGTGTATTGAAAAGATATGGCAGCCTCATATTATCCTCAACTTACTTAAGGAACATAAGCACCAACCAAGAAGTCACACTAACTATGGCCACCAAATCAACCATATCGGTATACGCCGTACAGTTTCCTTGGTCTATTGCCATTTACCTAAGGTACACTAGATCCGGGTTAGGATCTTTCACACATAAGAGCCCCAACAAGTAAAGTAAAGCAAACAAGGCAAACAATTTTAAAGTGATCTAATTCCTAAGGGTACCCCTCTTTTATTAAATCCCTAGCAGAGTCGCCAGTTCTGTAACACGGTGGAAGAACTGACTTTTAGTCATGTTGCGGATAGCAAGAGTCGCCACCGACTTTTATTTTATCCAAACGGAAAGGACATAAAAGAACAGGAAAGACCAATTTTAAAAGACTTGAGTTCGGGGGGTAGGTTATATAAAGGGAAGATGTTAGCACCCTTTATATCCATGGTTATCCATGGGCTCTTAGTTACTTAGCTCACTTAAATGTTTTTGAAAAGTATAGTGTGTGATTAGAAATTTTCTAAGTACTTTGTAATGATCCTCGTATGGATGTATACAAAGCCTTGTTTGAAAATATTTGAAAATATTGTGAGGTGTGAAAAATATTTTTATTTTTGAAGAGTGAGCAAGTAACTATGATGTTCCTACCCTATACTAAGTCATTCATGTTCTTATATGTTATTTCAAGGGTAAGACTATCCCTATTATTAAGGAATAGGTAGTCATTACCTTGGATTTATTTAAGGGACGGGCGTAGGGTCATCGTATGGTCAATGAAGGTAACTTAAGGGATGTCTTTAGCAATTCGTAGGGACTATCATCATTTATTCGAAGGGACAAGATCATTATTCCGTAGGCAACCTCGAAGGGACTTGATCTTTTAAATCTGTAGGGACTATGATGATTTATACTTGAAGGGACTTTGCTTAAGACATCCCTATATTCGAGGGACTTGACCAATTTAAATAAGGCAACCAAGAGGGATACCCTAGGAAGTGCAGACGGTGATCTTAGATCGACTTACATGTGTGAGTATTGTTTTAAGATATTTATCTTGATTATTAATTTTCTAAGTCCATGGTTCATTTATTTCTTGGCACTCCCTATGTTACTAACCACGCAGTTAATATGAAAAATAAATGGCAGAAATTAAAAGGCAGAAAATAAAATTCCTACACTATTACATGGCTTAGGGGAAGTTACATAATAATAATAATGGCGGAAAATAATAAAAACCAATTATTACAAAGGCGGAGCAGTTACATAATCAGGCAAACAGTGAATGAATAACATAAAAATGAGTGAATAAATTAGAAGAAAAAAGTTTGCAAACTAGGTTAAGAAAACAATTAGGGTTAGGGTTTGAGAAAAATTTTAAGGTTTAAAAAAAATTTAAGGTTTAGGAAAAATTTTAGGGTAAAAATTAGGCCGAAATCTGGGTTTTAAGATAAAGATTAGGGCTAAATTTTTAGGGTTTAAAGTTTATGAAAAAAATTAAGACTTAGGTTTAAAATTAAGGTTTAGGGAAAAAATTAAGGTTTATGAAAAATATTAAGGTTTATAATAAAAAATATAAGTTTTAAAAAAAAAGTTTTATCTTTTAGAAATTAGTTTAATAATAATAATAAGGAAATTCAAAGAAAATACATAATTTGATGAAAAAGGGAAAAATAAAGTTAGAGATACCCAAAATATTTGGGGTTGGTGTTGAACCCCTGACTTTGCCTTTGCCAACAAAAACTTTCAGCCACTACGCTAGCCACGTTTCTTTGCCAAAATATTGGGAATGAGTGTTGAACCCACATTTCTTTACCAAAATATTGGGAATGAGTGTTGAACCCACGCTCTCATACTTTCAACCTTAGGTCTTTGTCACTAGGTCAATCAGCGCATGCCACACACCATCTTCTTCCTCCCACCTGCATATTTTTGGTATATACAATTGGAAGAATAAAAAAAGAAATAAACAGGATCAAATAAAATCGCTGCAGATTTTAAAATAATGAAAAATAAGAAAAGCGATTAAAATAAATCTAAAAAATATTAAAACGGTGCTAAAAATCTAATAAAATCAAATAAAGAACGCACAATTTTTTTTATATATTTTTTTGAGAATATGAAAATAGAAAATAAATCAAATAAAATAGAAAAAAGAGGAATTTGCAATTTCGAGAGTCGAAATCTTTTAGAATTTTATTCTAAAAGAGTATTGTTTGTCGATTTTTTTCTGAACTTCTGGAAAAAATTCGGAGTAAATCGAAACAGTAGTACTTACCTGACTTACCTGTCAGCCTGGAATGCTTATCACTACTGCAGCCTTCGAAGTATCAACGAAAACAGATTACAGCAGATTAACCAATAGTTTAGTTCTCCATGGTGCCCTATGATTCCTGCATCGAAACTTAAATCCAACTATCCAAAAACCATCTACACAATCAAACAATCATATTATGTAATCAAAATCAATTAATCATGCATAAATCATTGAAATTGAAAAAAAATCAAAAGAAAAGCAAGAATATGAATTTGGTTTGTATGATTTGGCATGAATTTGATGATGAGGATGATTGGAATAGGTTCAGGAAACCTCAAAGATTCATTTGCAACCTTTAGTCCACTTGTAAAAGTGGTGGATTGTGGAAACCTAATTTTGAATTATGTGAAATTTTAAAGTACGAATATCATCCTCTTGCTCTCCATCCTTTTTTTTTGTCTTGTGATGTTGTTGTGGTTATATAGTAATGTAATTAGGTTAAGAATTTGGGTCTTGGTTGGAGTTGTATGGGTTGCTTGATTGTGAAGAAAGCTATGGTTAAAAATATAAATAAAAATCAAATGATATGTTTCCAAATAGGTAGTTCACGAAATTGGAGAGTATCAAATCAACTTAAATGATGTTTAAGAGCTTCTAGAAGAAGAATCACATTTAAATATTGAGTTTTCATATTTTATTTTGATTTAAATTGATTTTTAATGAATAAAATCAAAATAAATATAAAATAAATTATAAAAATCTGAATAAATGAGAATTGGGTCGTGCATGATGTCATGGTAAAGATTGGATCACAAAATTGCAAGCCCATTTGGAAAGAATTGGTTTTAAGACCCCATTTGCTCAATATATCTCTCAAAACTTTCCCAACTTTGCAAAGGCACAAATCCCTCAATTTTAATGCTATTAAGGTGTTCTTGGAAATTTTTGAAAGCTTAGAGAGTCTTCTAAGCAACATCTTTGGTCTCATGTCCATATCCTTTACCATTTTCAAATTATGCCCTTTGGAAGATGTTGACTTTTTGTTGACTTTTGAAATGACCTGTAATGTTTTGGCTCATACCTTTCAAATGAAACATTTTTAGGCTTGGATTGTGAGACAAAAAATTGTAGAGAATTCAATTTCCTTCATAATGAGCTTTGGATGGGAAATTTTTGATGAAGCATGTGAAAGTTATGGCTGGTCAAAGTTTAGTTGACTTTTCCTGTGAAAACCCTAATTTAGAAACTCCTGATTCTTGATGATCTGAAATCTCCTTGATGAATCATGATCAACCCTTGATAAAATGATGAATTTTACTTCATAAACTTGATGTTGGCAAAACATCATGAAGTTTGACTTTGGTTTGACCACAGTTGACCTCAGTTTGACTTTTTAACCACTTTGACTAATTTTTGCATATCTGATCATCTAACTGAGCAAACTTTTTAGGAAAGCCTTGAAACTTGACATAGGGATTCTTGAAGACATGTGTGATGTTATGAAGCTCACTTGAAGCCTTGAAAGTCCATTTAGCCTGATGAAATTCAAAACCCAAGTTTAGGGTGCATTGCTTAGGAGGAGGCTTTGTCTGAGGGAATTTCCAAACTTTCTGACTAATTGTGAACCTTGTGAACCTCTTGGGATACCTTGTGAACCTTGATAGGATCCTTGGGACACATTGAATTGACTAGGGGAGGGCAAATTTTGGGGTGCAACAGCTGCCCCTGTTCAATTTTTTGAAACCTGAGGAGTTAGATTGGCCTGTGTGCCATTCGTGACTTGGAAGGTTGAAGGGGATTGAACACAAAAGCCCAAAAATTTGCACTAGCCGGTGCGTAAAGTAATACTGCTGATTGGTTGTATTTTATTGAATGGGCTTAAAGATGCCACTCGGAGGGACTGAAGATGGGCTTATAGATGCCATCCATAATATCAGGAGGTGATAGTATCAAAAGGTTGTTACTGAATATCAGTACTAGGTCTTCGTATAGGCCGTCTCTGAATCATTCCTGTAACATGGTTTGAGTTGAATGTCAGCACTAGATCTTCGTATAGATCGTCTCTACATTATCTCTGGGGAAACGAATATCCTTCATTAGGTGTCAGTACTTAGATCTTCGTATAGATCGGCTCTGAACCATACTTTAATTCAAGCATCATAATCAAATCTTCGTGGCGATCTTTTCTAAATTTCTTTTGGTAATATCTTGGCTAAGTACAAGATCTTCGTATCGATCATTTATGTACCATCCCACAGATAAACGGTTGCATAGACCATTAGAAATAAATCTTCGTAGCGATTATCCCTTCTGGAAATATCCCGGATTAGGTAATAGATTTTCGTATAGACCATTTACATACCTTCCCGAGGACAAAAAATAATATCAGGATTAAGTCTTCGTGGCGATAATTCCTAAACTTCTTCTAAAAGAATCTCTTGGATTAAGTGATAGATCATCGTATAGATCATTTACACACTATCCCAAAGATAGTTGACCATCAAAAATAAATCCTCGTAACGATTATCTCCTCTGGAAATATCTTGGATTAAGCACTAGATCTTCGTATAGATCATTTACGTACCCTTCCAAAGACAACTTGAGCATCAGAATTAAATCCTCGTGGCGATTACTCCTGAATTGCTTCTGGCAATATCTTGGGCTAAGTACAAGATCTTCGTATCGATCATTTATGTACCATCCTACAGATAAACTGTTGCATAGACCATTCGAAATAAATCTTCGTAGCGATTATCTCTTCTGGAAATATCCCAGATTAGGTAATAGATCTTCATATAGACCATTTACATACCTTCCCAAGAACAAAAAGAATATCAGGATTAAATCTTCGTGGCGATTATCCCTGAATTTCTTCTGAAAGAATCTCTTAGATTAAGTGCTAGATCTTCGTATAGATCATTTACACAATATCCTAAAGATAGTTGACCATCAGAAATAAATCTTCGTAACGATTATCTCCTCTGGAAATATCCTGGATTAAGCACTAGATCTTCGTATATATCCTTTACGTACCCTTCCACAGATAAACTGTTGCATAGACCATTAGAAATAAATCTTCGTAGCGATTATCTCTTCTGGAAATATCACAGATTAGGTAATAGATCTTCGTATAGACCATTTACATACCTTCCCAAGGACAAAATAAAATATCAGGATTAAATCTTCGTGGCGATTATCCCTGAACTTCTTCTGAAAGAATCTCTTGGATTAAGTGCTAGATCTTCGTATAGATCATTTACACACTATCCCAAAGATAGTTGACCATCAGAAATAAATCTTCCTAACGATTATCTCCTCTGGAAATATCCTGGATTAAGCACTAGATCTTCGTATAGATCATTTACGTACCCTTCAACAGATAAACTGTTACATAAACCATTAGAAATAAATCTTCGTAGCAATTATCTCTTCTGGAAATATCCCAGATTAGGTAATAGATCTTCGTATAGACCATTTAGATACCTTCCTAAGGACAAAATAGAATATCAGGATTAAATCTTCGTGGCGATTATCCCTGAACTTCTTCTGAAAGAATCTCTTGGATTAAGCGCTAGATCTTCGTATAGATCATTTACACACTATCCCAAAGATAGTTGACCATCAGAAATAAATCCTCGTAACGATTATCTCCTCTGGAAATATCCTGGATTAAGCACTAGATCTTCGTATAGATCATTTACGTACCCTTCCACAGATAAACTGTTGCATAGACCATTAGAAATAAATCTTCGTAGCGATTATCTCTTCTGGAAATATCCCGGATTAGGTAATAGATCTTCATATAGACCATTTACATACCTTCCTAAGGACAAAAAAGAATATCAGGATTAAATCTTCGTGACGATTATCCCTGAACTTCTTCTGAAAGAATCTCTTGGATTAAGTGTTAGATCTTCATATAGATCATTTACACACTATCCCAAAGATAATTGACCATCAGAAATAAATCTTCGTAATGATTATCACTTCTGGAAATATCCTGGATTAAGCACTAGATCTTCGTATAGATCATTTATGCACCCTTCCAAGGACAACTTGAACATCAGGATTAAATCATCGTGGCGATTACTCCCGAATTGCTTTTGGTAATATCCTGGACTAAGCACTAGGTCTTCGTGTAGACCATTTATGTGCCATCCCAAGGATAATTTGTATTGATTATCAGAAATGAATCTTCGTAGCGATTATCTCTGAATTAGATATCAGTATCCGATCTTCGTTTAGATCATCTCTGAACTGTTTCACGGAATTAATAGTGTTTATCTGCTTGCAACTCTCCTGAAAAGAAAAGGTTAGTTTATGCAAGATTATTTAATGTATGCATGTATGGCATGATGCTCTTAAGTAAGAATGTCATATGGATTATGGATGCGTATGCTGTGATATGGTGTTATGATGTATGTATGAATCATGTAGCCTGAAGTGTCTGGGTATCTCTGTATAACAATTGTTGGCTGGGGAAAATAAATCCCGGTTCGTTACTGAGGAACATGAGGACTTCGTTCCCGTCTTGTTTAATAATATGGTACTTAGAACTTCCCGTTTTCGTTCATAGTACTTCTTATTGAAGGATTAATTTCCTGAATATCCTGATTGAGGATAAAAGAGATGGACATAGATCCGGGAGACTTATTTGGTTAAGTATAAATTCTTCGGAGGATATGAAGCTGCTTGGAGACTTTGTAGAGTTGGAGGTATAAGATATTACTTGAAGTATTCCGTAAGGATATCCATAAAGATTACCCTGTGGGGATGAACCGGCGAATCTTTGTTGAATTCCTACCTCCGTTCGTTCTTAGTAAATGCTTTTGTTGTATTTTATGCATTTCTGGTAAACATCAATCATATTGAAAAGCATATATACATTCAAACATAACCAACAAACGGTTTTCGCTTTAGTAAAAGAGGAAAAGTAATCCTAAATAAAGAGGGAAAAGTAAAGCTGAACTCGAAAACAGAATCGTTTCAACTTTGAGAGTGTATAACCTATTGGATTTAGAGCTCCTGAGATTCTTAAATTTCCTAAATACCTTCCCAGAAATCCTCATAGTTGGATCTGAAGACATGATACTGACACCATCTGATACTACTGGCGTAGACTATTAATTTCCACAATGGCTTCTACTGAGAATCCAATATCAAGGTAATACAATGAGATAAACGTGTCTTCAAATTGTGATGGACCATATACGCTCCGGGTATTAGATTTGAAAAGAGAGCATTTCCCCTTGGTTGAGGATGAATTGTCCCATAATGAAAGTATCTGAATGTAGTTACCTCAAGAGAAATAAGCAGAATGCCCCACAATAATATGCCCCTGACATCATGAACTTTGTAATGTTACCCTTGGTAATTCAAATACATGAGGAGAGTTGCCCATGGCTATTAAGCATTGTTGAATCTGGACCTGATTGCCCCAAATGAATTAAACAGTAACTTAGTATGCCCCATTGATTGGGAAACAATGACTATGCCCCTGGCATTATGAACTTGGTAATGTTACCCTTGGTAATTTAGATAGATGAGGAGATCTGCCCCTGGCTACTTAAACATAGTTGAATCCTGTCCTGATTGCCCCAAATGAGTTAGGCAGTACCATGGCCTGCCCCTTGATTGGGAGATAATGATTATGCCCCTTTGTATACATGGACTTTGATCCAGGAAGCAACTTTGTTTATCAGAAGGACTTTGGTTTATTGAACATTCATCCTGTAAGTTTCTCTGTTTATAACACTCAGGTATATGCAAACAAATATATTCAAAAATGCAATGCTTATGTCTGTCTTGAAGTTTTGAAAAAGAGTTATTTTAGAAAAACAATTTTTGTGAAAACTGTGATATTAACTCAAGTTTTATAATAAGCCCTAAAGGAGTCAGGATACCTTTTTGTAGCAGTACACTTTCGAACTAACCATGCTTCAGTTAGGACTTTTAAAGGGTTATAACGTGGCCTGGTTCACGGTTTAAGAAACAAAGGATAAAGGCTCAAATTTATTTGTACCCAACCCATTCTTCGTGATGTTCTTCAGTCCTATGTTCGGTTAACTTATGCATTGAGGTTCCAAGGAGTTTGGAATTGTAACAATGACATTTGTGATGGTTCAGAAACCAAAAATTTATTTGAACATTCAGTCATCTTTCTTTGTTAAAGATTCATAGTGACCTCTTTTTTTTCTCTTTTGACTTTATTATCCCTTCTTTTTGCCTGAACTATTTATTTCAAGGTTGCAGTCAGCGGGATGTCTTAATTTTTTACTAAGTCTCCTTCATAGGTTTTGACTTAGTGAGCTTTTCGTTTGCTAGGTATTGACTTGCAGACTTTAGTGATTACAAGGAACCAGCATTAGTTTTGTACACCATATACAATTGGCATAGTTGAGTTAACCGAATAACTACCCTGCCCCAAGTTATGAATAAGGGTTTTAATTTGCGTGAGAATGAAAACCCCTACTTCATAGGCTCAAAAGGGTTGACTAGGGATTAACTTCCTTATATCTTCACTGTTTAGGAATTGAAACAATGCCTGTACATCGACAGCATAGTCTGTTCAAAAGCATACTGCCTAAGATTATGGTATTGTTTTCGTCATCCTCCCTCTACAGGCTTATAGCTTTATCAGGAGTTAAATATCACAAGATAGAAATAAGAAGCATAGTTTTAAATATAGTGAAACAAATGGATTAACTCAAGGCAAACATATGCAATGCATTAGTGAAAATAAAGTCTAACATAATAGTAAGTGTTTAGGCAAACAAAAGAAATTAAAAACGAAAATTCAAATGTTCTCAAAGCCTCTTCCTCTAAACTCGTCACTCCAGTTATCTGGAAACTTTGATGCTTGATGGACGATAAAAGAACTCAACCTGGCCTTCAGGCGTAACCTCGAGTATTCCTTCGTCAATCAGGTCTTGAATCTTATTCTTCAATGCCCAACAGTTATTAGTGTCATGTCCAGGACAGTCAGAGTGATACATACACCTTGCCTTGGGATTATAGCGAGGAGAGGAGGTATTAGGATTTTTAGGAGAATTTTCCAAGGAAATCAACTTCATCTCCAACAGGCATTGCAAAACTTGTGACATTGGTGTGCTGAACCGGATGAACTGTCTTCTACATTCCTTGTATTGAAGTGGATTAATCTTACAGGGTCTTCCTTCTTCCATTGAAGAAAAATCAGTGGTAGCCTGTCTCTTTCCTTCTCTTATCCTTACTTTCCTTTCAGCCAAGTCGGCTTGTTTCAACGGAGGTTGACTAATGATTAGATTCCCAACTCCGTTATGTCGAAGCTTATTGACAAAGCTTCTCAGCTCTTCTTGCCCCTGGGCCAAACTCTGGATAAGAGCCATTTGGCCATTCATTTGGATCCTCATCTCTGCCATCTCAGCTTGTAGTTATTTCAGCTGATCATCCTTGTTGTCCTCAGGATTCTTCTTCTTCATGTCCTTAGAGAGGAGTGCTTTCAACTCTTCTTGCCCCTTGGACAAATTCAGAATCACTTCTTGAAACTGAGCATTCTTAACTTGAAGATCTTTGACAGATTATTCGAGAGCCATTTCTGATGAAATAAACAGCGAGAAGATGAGAAACCTGTTGTGACAACCTGTCATGCAATGATATGGTATGTAGATGCATATGCAATGTTTTCAAGGACCGCAAAATTTACATTTGTTAAACAAACGGAAATAAAACTTTTATTAGTAAATGTTAAAATTATTTTTCCCCTTGGGCTTACAATGAAGGGAAATAAGTACAAAAATGGGGTTTTAAGTCTCCCATGGACGTTTCCTCTTTGTATGGAGGTATGTGTTGAGGTTTCGCTCCTCGTGAAGTTTCTTAGTCAGCTCCAACACTTTTTCTTGGCTAATCCTGAATTGAGCTTCGAAGGTATTTCTTTGTTCCTTCAGTTGGATCCAGGATTTCTGCAATTCTTCCAGGTTAGTGGTTATGTCTAGATGAAGGATCGTATAAGGAGTATCTCCTTCTGCAATAGGTTCCATAGTAACTGGTAGAATAGCAGGATGTGGCATCATAAGAGTCTGAGCACGAGATCGAACCTATCTGAGATAAGGCTCCATAGGAATAGAATACTTTGGCTCCAAAGTGTTGCTGTCAACCTTGTTCACTTTACCCCAAGCTCGTATGAACCTTTGACGGTAACCTTGCAGATTGTTGTCGTAGTCGAACAAAATTCCTTGAATAAGCATGTCATGAGGACCATTGCTCCGAGCATAACCAAACTGACGTAGAGCTAAAGAAGGATTGTAGGTAATGCCCCCTCTTATGCCAAGGAGTGGCACATTGGGGAATTCCCCACAACGGTCAATGATAGTAACAAAGACTCAGCAAATCCATACTGGGTGGATCTCTCAGAGGATAGCCAAATTGCTTCCTGGCTAATGTTGTATGATAATTGATCACACCCTTTCTTCCTAGCAAAGGCACTCCAGCAAATCTTCCACAACTGACCAACAACTCCTTTCCCAGCAAATCTCTGTCATATCCCCAAGCTATATCCTCAGAAGTTAGCCCCATTAGCCTCCTAGACCACCTCCACTCATCTCTCATCTCCTTGAAAGAGCCTGACTTTGGCAATTTCCTGGCAAACCACTTAGCAAATAATGAAGCGCAACAGCCCACCGGTCCACCTCTGCCTTTTTCATTCCGGTAATGAACGTTGTAGTAGAAATCTCCCAACAGAGTTGGCACATGATTGCCTTTAGCAAAGATAGAAATCACTTCCAAGCTCACAAACTCCTTTTCGCTCGGGAAAAGACTAGATCCATACACCATCAAAGCCAGCACAACACCATAATCTCCCCATTTACCCTCTTTGGCATATTCTTCAGCCTCTGGTATAAGCACATTCCAAGGAAGTCCTCTGACTTCACTGTCCTTCAAAGCCTTCTTAACCTTAGCAATTGGTAAACGATAGACTCTGGCTATGTCTTCTTCCTTGAGGACCACCTCAGACCCATAGTAAGGCAAAGTATCTCTGATTGGAACACCCAAAATGCTGGAAATCTCCTCCAAGGTAGGAGCCAAGATGTAGTCCGAAAATACAAAACACCACAACAAGGGATCATAAAATTGAAGCAAAGTGTGCAAGCTATCCTTCTGGTCTGCAGTAGGTTTGTCCATGTACTTCAATATCTGACCATACCTCTTTCTAAAATTCCCTAAGACTTGGTCATTCATCAGCCCTGTTAATTTCTGAACACTCTTGACTTCTGGTTGAAGAAAAGTATAATGAACATTCTTTTTCCTTGTGATTCTCTTAACTTCTGCCATTTGGAGAGCTTACAATTACCAGATTTGGGTGCTAACTGTGAATAATAACCTGAAAAATGGAAACACAAATAGTTAATGCAAGAATGATGCAATGCAAATGCAATGCAGGCATATGATCAATCTGGGACCATCTGGATACTGGACACTGAATATCAGGACCCTCATAACTGAAAACCAAGATCCTCTGAGTCACAACCCTCTGATAGAAACTATTAGAACCAAGAAACCAAGAAATCCAGAACTATTAGGACCAAATTATAACAAGGACCAAACTGATAATGAGAGTATGTAGAGGCCAAGGGTTCCTGCAAACCTATAAACCCCTCCCAATCTCACTGGTGTGCTCCGGGTCAAACATCACGGACTCTCAAAGCCGAATAGAAATAATACATTCACTATCTCTGAGAAATGGCTCATGACCAAATCAGGGAATCGGTTTTCCATTATGTACTACTCAAGGAGGCCTCAGATGAGTCCGGGAAAACAAGGCCATCCTATGTGAGTTCCCGGTGGGCCCTCGGGTGTGAATGGGTTTGCCACAAAATGTGGTCTGCCACTGTCACCACTAAAGAGGGATGTTTCCACAAGGTTCTCAATGATCGGTCCCCAGCTGCACATAACTATCGAGGTCATGAAATGAGAGAGGAAGATCCCCAAATCAAAGCATTTCCAAGACGGTCGCAAATCTGGGTGTGGAACTCACTACTACCCCTATAACAAGATCTCATGAGGCCAAAGTGGAACCACTCTAAGTCCTAAGGTGCAATTGAGCCACGGTAATGAGCTCATCTCTCAGAAACAGTATCACCCAAGCCCACCAAACAGAAAATCCAGTCCAGACAGTCCAGTATAATATATGATGCGGAAAACAAATACTGAAAACTGTAAATAAAGCTGTAAATAAAACTGTAAATAAACAACAGTAAAATAAACATGCAACGACAAAAAATTAACACCCAATGAAGCAGAAACATGCAAGCGCTAGGAGAGACTCTCAAGGGAACTAGAGATTCTGGGCCCATTCCCTAGTAGAGTCGCCAGCTGTCGCTCCCCGGATTTCCATCCTGGTACAAACGCGAAAGTGGCGCGGAAAGAAGTAGAGTCGCCAACCAGGCATTTTTATCCCGAAGAAACGGGAATGGTAATGCTGCACAAACCAGAAGAAAGAAGAGGAAGGACACGGGTCCTGCGAACCAAAGAAACTGAATTCAGGAGCCGGTTACGACCTGGGAAGGTATTAACACCCCAGATCGTCCGCCGTACCCGACGGGATCCACGCTTGCAAAGAAACTGTTTCAAAGGGTGAAGGAATGAAAACTGCTGCAAAAAGAAAGACCGAAACTGGAAGTGAAAAGAAAAGAAAGGGGGGAAATGTAGGGAAAATAAAAGAGTGCTCGAACGGGCCCTACCCCGCTGCCTACGTACCTCATCTGGACAATGAGGATCAGAGTCGCCATAGTTCCCCTAACTAGGGGTGGAAAATATTGCTTGTGTCTTAAGGCTTGAACTGCCTATGTCAATGCTCAGGTGTTGCAGGCTCGGACGACGAGTGTGTTACCGTCTTGCAAAATGACAAGTAGGAACATGTTCGTACGTAAGGAGTGAGGGTGATGAGAAAAGAAATCCCGAAGGAAAGACGCTTATTGTTTGTTTGTGTTTTTTAGAAGCTTTTATGAGTGTGTCACAAAAAAGTGAACTCAAGCTCTTTTCCATGGAATGTGTACTTGTCACTACATTCCAAGATGGAATAATAGAACAAGCACACTCAAGTAAGGAGAATATCCCCAAAACTTGAATCCAGAGATTAGGGCTTAGGCTCACTAACTCATTGAATTTATTAAGTGTTTTTGTATTTTTTTGAATGAAGAAGTCTTTTTTATGGTTTTATTGGTGAAGATGGTATCCTGATCAGACTTGTGCATCACAAGACAATCTTGTACTATCCCAAGATGGGAAGACTACAAGTGTCTCATGGGATAAGGCTATTGCTCAAGATACCACTTCAATCTTTATTAAGTGTCTTCTTAGGGTTTTGAGATGAGAAGAGAAGAGAAACAAAAGGATCTCAAAGGTAAAAGTCTAATGGGGAACTAATGAATCCTAAAGTTATCATGCAAAGGTAATCCTAGGTTAGTGAGGTTAACTATCCTAAAGAAGGAGAAGATAAGAAAAGAAAGAGAAGGAAGAAGAATAGAAGAGGGATGAAGTAAGGCCTAATCCCCAACAATCACAATAATAGTATCAATGAAGAAAAGATAAGAGATAAGACTTGGAGATGTGGGAATCACATCCACACCTCTCACTTACCAAAGCCCCTGAAATGGTTAGTGACATGAGAATAAATGCAACACAAAATGAACATAATATCAAACCAAAGCCACACAACCAGAACGGGAATCTCAATTACAAATGTCAAATGCAAATACACAACTTAAGAAAGAGAAAGGGACTATACAATTCAACATGAAGCACTATGAATCACCATGACAAAACAAACTGAACATGAAAGAATACAAAGTGAACTAGTCAAAGTAACACCACAAAGTCCAAGATCAGAACCCTAACATGTTAAGAAAGTGCCTAAAGAGCATGTAAGATGAAGAGAAAAAGCACACAAAGTCAAGTATTTACATCATGAGAAGTAAAGAAGCAAAGGAAGTGAAGTGAGCATGCATAAGAGTGAATGAACTTCAAGAGCAAACAAACACAAACTTCTCAAGGCACTAACATCAACTCAAGACCAGAGGGGTATCAACAACCTAAGAAGGCTCTAAACAACTTAAAAAAGTTGGCACAAGTGCCCTTCTAACCTAAGGAGTGACCATATGATCCAAAAGAAGCAAAAAGGGACAAGTAAGGAACAAAAAATTCAAATCAATCCAAGTATACATCCAAAAATTCCACAAACTTGCACAAATAATCTTCAATCATACAATATCAACATGTCAAAAAGAGGGGATCAAAATCAGAAGCTTAGCCATTCAAATAAAGGTTCAAACATGGATTAGGGTTAGAAAGCTTCATGCACAAGTTAGAGACCAAAATCAATTAAGCAAATTTCTAAAAATCAGAACAAAAATCATCAACAAACTATATCTCATCATGAATCCAGAGCAAAAAGAATCATCTCAAAATTCAAATTAATGACCAAGATAGAAAATGAACAAGCCAGCATGCTTCAAAATGAAATAAAAACAATTAATTATAAGAAACAATTAATTCCAGCGTGGCAATTAAAAATAAATGAAAAATAAAAATACCAAAAATTAGAGAAAACTAAAAGGATCACTCATGAATTGTTTTATAATTTTTAATGACCTAAATCTATTTTAGAAAAATAAAAATAAAAATGAAAATAAAAATGGAATAATGAAATAGAATTGGTGAGGCTGGGGTGCAAACAACAAACAAAATCAGTTCATTAAACTCTGGGCCCAAAATGGAGGTGTACATAGTAAATCTGGGCAAAGCCCACACGAAAATCCCACTAACCATCAATAATCAGGATTATATTTGTGTTATAATTATTTTATTTAAAATGAAATAACAAAATTCATGTAACATAAGATCAATTGGTCATATTAGGGTTTAAGTCACAAGAGGACAAAAATCACCACAGCCATTCACGACATCACACGTCATCATTTTCAACCTCCCTCTCATGAAACAAAATTCAAACAAATCCAAAACAGGGCAAAGGTAGCATCAAACATCCAAACACAGAGCATCATAACTCTCTCATCTCTCCATGAAAATTCAAAATGTAAGAATAAAAAATGAAGTCTAGAATGCAAGGATCACGAATATGCTAAAAGTTTCCACAAATAAACACCATAGCCAGCAAACCGAAAACAACTAAATCAAACATCAAAACATAGATTCAAGATTTAAAGCCACACAAAGCTTCTAGACACTTCATAAAGTCCATATCAAGCAATAGTAAGGTAAAACAAGCATTAACAGAGAAAAACAGAAGAAGAATAGATGAGGTGCTCAAACCTGAAACGGGACAAACTTGAGATTTTGAGAAAACCAGAGATGCTATGAGCTCCCTTGAGATTCTTCTGAGCCAAATAAAGGCTAATATATGAAGATGCTTCACAATCAGAGATGATGTTAAAGATTCAGTTTGCTCGCAGCTTCAAGATCTTGGTCATGGATGTGTTGTGATGTTGAATGGAGTGTTCAGAGGTCTTGAGGATGAAGAATGGAGTGTGAGAGCCACCAACCAGATCTGGAAATTGTTTTTGTGTTGTGTGCAGCTTAGAGTTCAATGAAAAGAGAGAAATGAGGTGTGTGATTTTGCTGTGTAGTGTGAAAAATGAAACTCTCTTTTGCCCTAGCCTCTTTTATAGCAAGGGTGTAGCGTGTGTTTGTTGTGGAGAATGAATCAAATTGCTATCCTTCACAACCATGCGGCCTGCGTGACCTTTTTCTTCTTGTTTTGGATTTCTAAATTTGAATTGGATCCAGTGTATGAGGGTGTAGACATTATCATGTTTTGCATGCGTTGGTGGATCACTATTGGGTGATGGAAAGAAATGAAAATGAAGTGGAGGGTTATCATTGGTTGACTTGGTGCATGGGGTGTATGACTGTACAAGCTTCATGTGAGCTCTCTCTCTTTTTCACTCCTTGTGGCTTCCGCGTGAGTGTGAGTGAGGAGGAAATCGTGACTTCAGGGCAAATGCAAAAGGGGGGTATGTGGCAGGCAGATATTGGTTGAATTAAACATGCTGATTTCACACCACTTTTTCGTACACACCATCACTAAATGCCTCATCTTTGTACTATTTTCACTTGGTCACACAAGTTAATACATGGACCTATTAAAAATAAATGTGGACAAATAATCATGTCACGCCACACATAACCTCATTTAAATAATAAACCAATGATTAATTGACACGTGTCCACCAAAACCTTAAAATGCTCCAAACTTCAAAAAATCATAACTTGAGTTCTAAAAATGCTATGAAAGCGATCTACGACTTTTCAGAAAGGGAAAATCATGCTCTACAACTTTTGTGTTCACCGGAAAATCATTCGGAGCTTTTTCGCATATGAAATAATAGCTTGAAGTTTCGGGACAAAATAATTTCCAAAAATGGAAACTTCCAAATTTAGTAACTTTTTGCATACTCTCGATTTTTGACATGTAAGCTCAACTGAATTACACCTTGACAGGATATGACCTCAAAAATGATAATCCTAATTAAAAGACTCTGAAATCTTCATGTTGACTTTTATGACTGCACAATTGACTTTCTTGCTTCATCTTCAAGTAACTGAACCAAACCTTGACTTCTTCAGTGAATTTTTGCCTCAAACTTCATACATAAGCCATGCAGACCAAATAAAAGCCTTTGCCCTCAAGAAATGGTCAAAATTCAGAAAATATGAGGATCTGGCCCAAAACCCTAATCAGGATTTCCCTCATACAGGAGAAAAGTTGCATTTTTGAACTTCTAATGAAATAACTGACTTCCCTAAGGAATTTTCTCATCAAACTTCATCCCTAGGATCCTCTTGTCATATGAGAGACTTTGCCCAGATGAAATGGCCAAAGTCACAAAGATATCATGCTTGAAAGTGAAACCCTAATTTGGGATCATTGTGTAAGAGCTTGCCCTAGCTTGAATTCCCTGATGATCTCCCAACCTCTTAGGCCTTTGTAACTGATCTTGAACTTGTGAATACCATGTAGACACTTCAAGGGACTTAGACAAGTCCACTGGGCCTCCTGTTATAGCTTGAAATGCCTCAAATCCCTCCACAGGTGATCATATGCCTAATGCTAGGTCATGAGAATGTTATGCCTCATCTTTCCATGCAACAATGCCAAGGATATGATATGCTTATGATGATTATGGTATGATAATGATGCTTAAAAAACAAGAGGGCAAATTTGGGGTATTACACTTTCTCTTCCACCAGTTTTGCTGATGTGGTTATAGCTGGTGAGAGAATTGAAATCCTTTTGAAGATGGGTAAGATCTCTGACAACGGTGCTAGTTCCAGCAATGCAAGGAAACCATTCTCCGAATCTAGGAGGACAGGTGATACCAACATAGTACATGTGGCCAGAGGTAGGCCTCAGTACATACCAAGATCAGTAGCTGCTGTCACCATCCTTACTCCAACACCTCAACAATAATATCCTCAACAACAGTTCCCTCAACAACAAAGATCTTATAACAACAACAATCAACAATAGCGTCCGTTTCAACAAAGGACTTCACAAATCAACAGGGTTATCGATCCCATCCCGATGCCCTATGCAGCTCTGCTTCCACAATTATTAAAGCTCAATCTGATTGAATTAAGAACCTTGACTCCAATTGATCCTCAAAACCTTCCAAAGAATTATGATGTCAACGCCATATGTGCTCTTCATTCCAATGCACCTGGCCATACA
The DNA here is from genome assembly GCA_963966055.1 of Lathyrus aphaca. NCBI lineage: Eukaryota > Viridiplantae > Streptophyta > Magnoliopsida > Fabales > Fabaceae > Lathyrus > Lathyrus aphaca. Next base: position 508,753,170 of record OZ014520.1, read on the forward strand.
ACAGAGAAGTGTAGGGCCTTGCACATGAAAGTTCAGGACTTAGTTGATTCCAAAGCTTTGAATTTTGCACCTCCTCTTAATGTCACAAAGAATCCAATACCGAATCACGGTGGACCGAGGATTAATGCTATCGAAGAGAACCAACCATCTATTCTAATTGAGGAAATTTCAAACATTCAAACACCACTGGCCGAAGTGAAAGCTTAGCTATTGAAGTGCCAAGTGTTTCCAGGTTGTAAGGCCCATTGTGAAGCTTGCAAGATTTCTGCCAACGGTTGTGCAAATCTGAAAAATGGTATCAGCAATCTTATCAGAGAAGGCATCCTACAAATCACTTCAATAGTTCCAACTCCTACAACTTCAACAAACATCTCTCCTACAACATCAACAAACACCATTTCAGAGGTATCTCCTACAACATCAGCAAAAATCATTCCAACGAAGTCTACTACAACAATAGCAACCATCAATGAATACGTCTCAACAGTCACCATTTACTATGATCCAGCAACCATTCATGTTCCCAATTCTTTCGACAACAACTCACATCAACATCAACATCAACAACTTCCTACACCTGCACCATCTCCAATCAGACCCCCTGTCACAATCTATTATGATCCACAAACTGTCATAACTCCTTCTTCCGCAGCAATCAGTCAGGTAACCATCACGGTACCTATACCAGTTCCATATGACAGCAGCAATGCTGTGCCTTGGCATTACGGCTCAGATCTTTATTGCAACAGAAAGAAAGTCATTCCTAATTCTTCAACTTCGACACCACAGATTGATAATGTCGGGGGAGGCGGAGGCTTCACTCGAAGCGGACATCTCTTCGCTTCATAGTTCCCAAGATTTAATGCTGAAGCAGAAGCTGCTGCCAAAGCAAAAGGCAAGAGTGTGGTGCCTGAAGAACTAATTTCCAAGGAAACTCAGAAGACATCCTTTGATTAGGATGTGGACGAGTTCATGAGGATTATCAAGAAGAGTGACTATAAAATTGTTGACCAACTCCACCAGACACCCTCCAAAATCTCCATACTATCTCTGCTCATGTGTTCTGAAGCTCATAGGAATGCCTTACTCAAAGTCTTGCATGCAACTTACGTGTCAGAAGAGATTACAATTAATCAGCTAGAAACGGTGGTTTCAAATGTTAATACTAGTCATGGACTAGGTTTCACCAATGCTTATCTGACTACGGAGGGATGTAACCACAATAAGGCTTTACATATCACCTTAGAGTGTAAAGGTGTTGTACTTTCTCATGTTTTGGTTGACACTGGGTCATCTCTCAATGTCCTTCCAAAGAAAGCCTTGGTCAAGATGGAGTATGATGGTATTGCACTCCGCCCGAGTAACCTAGGTGTGGGAGCCTTCGATGGTTCTAAGATATCGGTTCTTGGAGAGATTGAGATGCCTGTGGTAATTGGCCCACATATTTTCAAAACTACCTTCTACGTGATGGACATTCAGCATGCCTACAACTGTTTGTTGGGTCGACCCTGGATTCATGCCGCTGGCACTGTAACATCGACCCTTCACCAGAAGTTAAAATACGAGTGGGAAGGCCAGATTATCACCATTTGTGGAGAAGAGGACATCTTCTTCAGTCATCTAGCTACCTACAAATACATTTAGATGGATGAAGAGATCCACGAGACAATGAGTCAGGGTTTCGAAGCTTTCAATGTCAATGAAGCAACAGTTGAAATGTATGGTACTTGAATTGCTTCTTACAAACAAGCTCGGAAGGTTGTTGAATACGGGAATGCCCAAGGTTGGGGAAAGCTACTACAAGTTCAGATCAAGGAAGACAAGTTCAGTTTGGGTTACAGACCATCCCGACAGGTCTAAGAGGAGGCTGCTGAAGCTCTCAAGTTCATAAGTGGGGGAATGCTGACCCTGGGTGCAATCAACAATGTGGAAGACGAGGCTGAAAGTGACTTCAACCTGGAAAGCTGGATTCGTCCAAGAGTCCCGGGCCAACAAGTCCTCAACTGGTCTTCCCAGGAAATTATAAGGGTTACTGCTGCAGAGTAATTGTTATTTCCTATTTAAGCATGCATCAAGTCATGCATCTTGCCCAAGGTGTCAGGACTCATTTTTTAATATGGCCATATATGTATTTTGTGCAAATGGGAATTAATTAACAATGGACATCTTTTGCAAACAATCATTTCGCTCACTGTTTTTTCATTTTTGTTATTTTCGCACAAAACAATAAATGGAAATGTTTTCTTAATAAACTTCATCAATTTTTCTAAATAAGATAAAATCAAACACTAAAATGAACAACTCTCAACCCTTGCAGAGATAGCCCTCCAGAATGCACCGACAACGACAGTGTTATGACCTCGTATGACTTCGACAATCCGATTAATCAAGCAGATGAAGGGGTTGATGAAGACTATGATTTGCCTGAAGAGTTGGCCAGGTTGTTGAGACAAGAGGAAAAAGTGATTGCTCCTCATCAGGAGGAAGTTGAGACTATCAATCTTGGTACCGAGGAAGATGTGAAAGAGGTAAAGATCGGGGCTAGTCTGCAAGCTCCAGTGAAAGAACAACTCATTAGTATGCTTCGAGAGTATGTCGATGTTTTCGCTTGGTCTTATCAGGATATGCCGGTTTTGGATAGAAACATTATCATGCACAAGTTGCCATTGAAAGAAGATTGTCCACCAGTTAAACAGAAGTTGCGCCGTACTCGCCCAAACATGGCCATGAAAATCAAAGAAGAAGTACAAAAGCAGTGGGACACCGGTTTTCTTGCTGTAACTAGTTACCCGCTGTGGGTTACTAACATTGTACCCATGCCTAAGAATGAAGATAAGGTGCATATGTGTGTGGATTACTGGGATCTGAACAGAGCTAGCCCGAAAGATGACTTCCCATTAACTCACATTGATGTATTGGTGGATAACACGACTCAGTTCTTAGTATTTTCTTTCATGGACGGATTTTTCGGATACAATCAGATTAAGATGTCACCTGAAGGCATGGAGAAGAAAACTTTCATAACGCCCTGGGGCACGTTCTTCTATAGAGTAATAACGTTTGGTCTGAAGAACGCCGATGCAACATATCAACGGGCTATGGTAACATTATTCCACGACATGATCCATAAAGAAATCGAGTGCTATGTGGATGATATGATTGCGAAGTCCCTTACAAAGGAAGAGCATTTGGTGAATCTATTAAAGTTGTTCAAGCGTCTGAGGAAGTATCAGTTAAGGTTGAACCCCAACAAATGCACATTCGGGGTACGTTCTGGTAAGCTGCTAGGTTTTATTGTAAGTGAAAAAGGAATTGAGGTTGATCCCAATAAAGTCAAAGCTATTCAGGAAATGCCTACACCTAAGACTGAGAAAGAAGTTCAAGGGTTCTTAGGTAGATTGAACTACATCTCAAGGTTCATATCTCATCTCACAGCAACCTGCGAACCCTTGTTCAAGTTGTTAAGAAAAGAGCAAACAATCAGGTGGAACGATAATTGTCAGAAAACTTTTGACAAGATCAAATAATATCTGCAAGAACCCCAATTCTCATGCCTCCAGTCGAAGGAAGACCTCTAATCATGTACCTGACGGTATTAGTAGAGTCAATGGGGTGTGTGTTGGGCCAGCATGACGAGTCTGGTTGAAAAGAGTATGCAATATACTACCTAAGTAAAATGTTTACCGACTGTGAACAACGTTATTCACTGCTCGAGAAAACTTGTTGTGCTTTAGCATGAGCTGCTCGCTGACTAAGACAGTATATGATGACTCATACTACCTTATTGATCTCAAAGATGGATCTAGTCAAGTACATATTTGAGAAGCCAGCACTTACCAGAAGGGTTGCAAGATGGCAAATGATTCTAACATATTATGACATTCAGTACACCTCTCAAAAGGCCATCAATGGCAGTGTATTGTCTAACTATCTGGCTGAGCAACCCATTGATGATTACCAGCCTATGAAATTTGACTTCCCTGATGAAGACATCATGTTCTTAAAAGCAAAATATTGTGAAGAGCCTATTCACACTGAAGGGCCTGACCCAGAAGAAGCATGGACTATGATGTTTGACGGGGCAGTTAACTGCAACGGTCGTGGGGTTGGTGCAGTTCTTATTACACCTAAATGAATTCATATGCCTTTCTCAGCAAGGCTCACATTTGCCTGCACTAACAACGAAGCAGAATACGAAGCTTGTATCATGGGTCTCGAGGAAGCCATTGACCTCAGGATCAAAACCTTGAATGTATTCGGAGATTCAGCTTTGGTAATCAACCAGACCAACGACAAGTGGTACACTCATCAGGAGTATCTGATTCCCTACTTTGACTATACGAGGATATTGTTGGTTTTCTTCACAATAGTTAAGCTTGAATACATCCCTCGAGATGAGAATCAGTTTGCAGAAACTTTGGCTACAATTTCATCCATGATCAAAGTACAGGTCGCAAATTATGTACCTCAGATTTTGGTATCCAGACTGAACAGACCGACATATGTATTCTCTGTGGACACTGTCACTGATAACAAGCCTTGGTTCCATGACATCAAATGCTTCTTGGAAACCCAGACATACCCACCCGGGGCATCGTCAAATGATAAGAAGACATTAAGAAGGCTAGCCGGCAGTTTCTTCCTCAATATTGATGGTTCTTTGTACAAACGGAACTACGACATGGTCTTGCTCAGATGTGTTGACAGGAAGGAAGCAAACCTACTGATGCACGAAGTACATGATGTTTCTTTCGGTACCCATGTCGGAGGACATGCAATGGCAAAGAAGTTATTAAGATCGGGTTACTACTGGATCACAATGGATGCAGACTGTTGTGCCTATGCCAGAAAATGCCACAAATTCCAGATCTACGCAGATAAAGTGCATGTGCCTCCATATCCTTTGAATGTAATGTCTTCACCTTGGCCTTTCTCCATGTGGGGCATTGATATGATTGGAAAGATCGAACCTACTGCTTCAAATGGTCACAGATTAATCCTGGTAGCCATTGATTACTTCACCAAATGGGTTGAAGCAGCTTCATATGCAAATGTCACTAGGCAAGTGGTAGCTTGATTTCTGAAAAGGGATATCATATGTCGATATGGAGTTCCCGAGTGAATGATTACTGATAATGGTTCTAATTTGAACAACAAGATGATGGCAGAACTTTGCCAGGACTTCAAAATTCAACATTACAACTCTTCTCCTTACAGGCCAAAGATGAATGGCACTGTTGAGGCCGCTAACAAGAATATCAAGAAGATTGTGAAAAAGATGGTAGTCACATACAAAGTATGGCACAAAATTCTACCATTTACCTTGCATGGGTACCAAACCTCTATCAGAACATCTACTGGGGCAACACCTTATCAGCTTGTGTATGGTATGGAAGTTGTCCTACCTGTTGAAGTTGAACTACCCTCCTTACGGGTAATGATGGATGTGAAACTGGAAGAAGCATAATGGGTCCGATCTCAATATAATCAACTGAGTTTGATTGAAGAAAAGAGATTAGCAGCCATCTATCATGGGTAGTTATATCAAAAGCGAATGAAGAAAGCCTTCGATCAGAAAGTCAGACCTCGGGAATACCAAGTGGGAGATCTTGTTCTGAAAAGACTTCTTCCTCCTCATATAAACCACAGGGGAAAATGGACGCCAAACTATGAAGGCCCATTCATAGTAAAGAAAGTTTTCTCTGGTGGGGCACTGATGCTCACTACTATGGATGGCGAGGATTTCTTATCTCCGGTGAATTAAGATGCAGTTAAAAAATACTTCGCATAAAAGACCCGCTGGACATAAAAACATAATGTAAGTCCAGGAAAAAATAGGGCATCTCGGCGAGTCATAAACAGAATAAAAGACTCGGGCAAAAGTTAGGGAAAAAAATGTACACCCGTTGAGTTGAAAAGCCACATCGGACAGCTCAGGCAAAAATGGGTATCCCGGTGGATTGAAAACCCGAAAGGGCGATCCACGCAAAATCAGGGAAAATGCGAACAACTACATGCTGAATTCGTCTGTATCACTCATAACATGGCAAGCTTCAAAAGGATAAAGCGTTGTCCAGAATCAACCTTCTTAATAAAGCAAGATAAAAAGAACGTCAAGGTCATACAGGTCATAGCAAAGGAAGCTCAATGGAGCGTCAACTTCGACATTGCCAACACTTTTATTTTCTCAATTTTACAGCAACCTCCTCTTTTCAGGAATTCTCTTCTTCACTGTACTTGCCTATTCAGGGCACACAAATCAATAAAATCAGAATATTCAGTCACACTTTGTTTTGTACATTTTTGTTTCGTTTGCAAAATGTCCAAAGTTCATAATACAACACTTGCATGAAAACATATAAGCCATTTTTATAAATGCTTGCAGGAAATATGTTGCTCTCAGACAAATCTAACTCCTATGACGGAATCCGGTTGAGTATACCTCGGGACACTTGTGCGTTCCTTTTTAACAGGTTGCAGGTACTCAAGACAGACAACCTCGTATCCCCAGCCAAGTCAGCCATCAACTCATCAGCAGGATTACTTGACAGAAGTATTCCCCCACGAAGCTGTCATCCCCTCAAAGGATCCTTCGAGAAATTCATTAAATCCCCAGTGTGTTGCTTGGACGAAGGAGTTACAACAAATTACTTCCCATAAGTTCTCTTCTCCCCAAGCAGGATCTCTCGAGCAATGCCTGAACTACTCTTCCCCAGCGGAGTTGCCGAAGCCTCATCATCACCAACATGAGTCTCTTCAACAGAAGCTTCCCCACCCGAGATCCCCACAGAGTTCCCTGGGAAGATGGTTCGGTGATCCTCTCTCCCCACATATTGGCCAATGATCTCTTTCCCCAACGGAGTTCTCCCTCCAGACAGATCGCCCAGAGATCTTTCTCCCCGCAGGATCCGGATCTCGGATTGGTTCTCTCATTTTGCATAATCATAGCATTCGCATCATTTTTCCCCAGGTAGAGTGTAGCATTCCATCTAATACGGAGCATTACGACAAAAATCAAACATTTGCATGATCATAAGCCAGGTTCGAGCCAATCACCTGCAAACATCAGAATCCCTTCACCAGCAATATACAAAACTTATCCCCCCGCAGACAAAGCCATAATACCTTTTGCACTCTCAATGCAGATACTTGTTCATACTTGTACATATTCTTTTTGACACTCGCCCGTGTCATACTTCCCTAGCAAGTCAAACACTCGTCCGTGTCCCTTGCTCAATCTTTTTCGACACTCGTCCATGTCTTGCACATATTTCCCCAACATGTCAAATACTTGTACATATTTATACAGAATCCTTTCAATACTTGTCCGTATCTTGTATATATCACCTCCCCGACAAATCAAACACGCGTCTATGTTCCTTGCTTAACCAATTGATACTTGTCCATATCATCATCCTTAAACACGTGCCAGCGTTTGCTTCTATCAATACTCGTCTGTATCGTGGTCCTAAGGATGCTCGTCCGCATCTTTAGTCTATACACACTGTCAAACACTTACACCTTTTATTTCAAAAGCGTAAGCACTCGTTCGTGTTTACCATTCCCCATTAAGTCACCAACAAAACAATCTCTTTTATCCGACATTCATCCTATGTCGTGATATTTTCGGCAGCCGCCCCCTGCCAGGTGATCGTCCTTCACCTTATGATGACTGTCCCTCATCATTTTATCCGATGGCCGTCCCCATCGTTGATCCTCTTATCCGGCATTCGTCATATGTCGTGATCTTTTCAGCATCCGTACCCTGCCAGCTGATCGTCCTTCACCTTTGGATGATTGTCCCTCATCCTTTCCCTAGTGGAGTCCCCATTGTTGGAACTTTCTATCTGGAATTCGTCCTATGTCGCGATATCTTTTTAGCAGCCGTCCCCTACTAGGTGATCGTCCTTCACCTTTTGATGACCGTCCCTCATCATTTTATCTGATGGTCATCCCCATCGTTGATCTTGTTATCCGACATTCGTCCTAGGTCAAGATAACCCCCAAGAGCAGCCGTACCCTGCTAGGTGATCGTCCTTCACCTCTTGATTATTGTCCTTCATCATGCTTATCCGATGGTCGTCCCCATCATTGATCTTTTATATCCGACATTTGTCATATGTCGTGATATTTTCAGAAGCCGTCCCCTGCTAGGTGATCGTCCTTCACCTTTTGATGACCTTCCCTCATCATTATTTCATTTATTCTTTTACCCGATGGCCGTCCCCGTCGCGGTTTATTTACCCTTTAACCTGATGGTCGTCCCCTTCAGTGCTTTCTTCATTTCTTCAATCCCCAGAGAGTTTTATTTCTTTACCCGATGGCCATCCCCGCCGTGGTCTTTTCTTTTATCCTGGTGATCATCCTTCATCAGTATACCCGATGGCCGTCCCCGTCGCGGTCTCTTTAGTTCCCAGCATGATGGCCGTCCCCGTCATCGCTTTACTTACCGTTTTTTATCCCCATCATTCGTCCTCTGCTCGATGGTCGTCCTTCATCGCTTTCATTTGATACTCATACTATACTGCCTTTTACAATTTATATCCCTTTTCTTCTTATCCCCAGTGAGTGCAAATTTCGGACTGTCTTTGGTATTCAACCACAAGTTATCTTGTTTATCTGTTAAGCCAGGCGCTTACACCCTGCATAGCTAACTCATGATTGAATAGGGGCAGTTGTAAACACCCCAAATTTGCCCTCACTTTTTCTCACACCATGGCTTGTGATCTTTCATATAGCATTGCATAATCATATCATCTCACATTGCATATTTGTTTCACTGCATAAGTTGCATAGCTAGGGTTTATGATCAGATGAATCTTAGAAGTGATCTGAACCATCTCAAAGGTCTTGAAGCATTCCAAGAGGGTCCATGAGTGGTCTATGATCTTATTACATATCCAAGGTTGTTTTGAAGTCACAAAATCTCAGAGGATTGCGCAGAGGCCCAAGCAGGCTAGGGTTTTCTACACAGATGACCTAAAATTAGGGTTTTGGGTTTGAGACCCTTAATCTCAAATTTTTTGGTCATTCTTGATTCTAATGGTCTTAATATGTTATAAGGAGCATGTGTACCAAATTTGATGAAGAAATTCATTATGGAAGTCATTTGATCAACTGGTAACTTGTTGTGCAAGAAAAGTCAGAATCAGGGCATCTGAGGCCACCACCAATGGTACCAAAGGGTCATTTTCATCAATTTGATGTTCTATGATATTTATTTGATCTTAATAAGTGGTTAGAAGTAAACAAGATTGAATAATTTCAAGACATTTGCAAACTTTCCATTTTTGGACATGACTTATAATGAAAACTTTCCATTTTTGGAAAGATTTTCAACCTCCTCTTTCTTGATCAAAAAGGCTTCAAATGAAAAATCTTCAAACATGAAAGTTGTAGATTGGATCTTCCATTTTCAAAAAGTACAAGAACTCCTCTTGATTCATCCTAGAACTCAAGATATGATGTTTCAAAGTTGGGAAAATCTTATAATTTTCAAGTTCATGCCAAAGAGGGATTTTTGCAAAACCAAGTTTTAAGCACTCTTGTGACCTCTAATTGACCTCTAAGCATCATAAATGTTATTGCAACATTGCAAGACCAAAATCATGCCTTGGATCACAATTTTCTATGAGCCATTTTCACAAAATTCTCAAAGAGGGAAAATTGCAAAACCTATGCTATCTTGCAATCCAAGTGCTGCAGATCATCACCAACCATCCAAGGGATCTCCACAATGCTAGCTGAGGCAGGACAAGCCATAAGATCTCCTCTGTCCCAGCCCATACTCATAGTTTCCAAAATTTGACTTTTTTGCAAATGAGGCCATACCAATCACACTATGCCACAACAACTTTCTGACCAATCACAACCTCTTATGCAAACCCTAAGGAACTCATTACAAACATCACACAAGCCTGAAAGAAGCCAACACACAGAATCCCAAAAATTTCCATAAACCTTCATTCCTTCGAAACTCACTCCACAACCAACAAAACTGAAAACTTTCTTCACCAATCATCTCCACTTGACCTAAGGATCACAAACCAACCATTACAATGGCCTGAAACACTCCACAACACAAACACAATTTCTGCCTTAGCAGAACTGAAACACACAAACCATCCATCATAAGCTTGTTCTAAGCCTTCCAGAAGCATCAGGGTGATCATTGGAGTGGGTTTGCACAAGGGAGAGGTCCAGAAAGCTCAAACTTGGAAAGCTTCATCTCAGGTATATCTCAAGAATATTTTTCTCTGAGCTTTGATTTTAAGTTACCATGTGATAAAATTTGTCTCCCTGAACATTTTGAGCTTTGAATCATTGAAAATGGTTGAGTATGTAGGATGTATTTGACTTCTGAAATTTTTGTGTGTTTTCTGTTTTGATTCGTTTCTCATGATTCATGTAAAATAAATATTGTTTGTTTGTTGATTCGTGTTCCATGAAGTTTGGGGATTGATTCTGGGCAGTTTTTAGGGCTTGGGGTGGCTTGGGGAGGAAGTTGAGGTTTTGGGGTGACCGGAGAAGATGATCGGAGCTTCCTCCGGTCACCTGAGAGAGATTAGGGTTTAATTAGGGTTTATTTGCTAGATGTGTTATGGGCCCTTGGATCTTGTTTTAATTAGCGAGTGGACGGATCAGATTAAGCCATTAACCCTAATCCTGTTTAATTAATTTAATTAATTTTAATTAGCCAGAAACAATCCCAGCCACCCATTCACGCGCGCAGTCTCCCCAAGTTTGAATCTGGGCCTTTGATCTTGTTTACTTTTCATTTTCTTTTATTTTGTTTTCATTTTATTTCTTTTGTTTTCATCTAATTATCTAAAATAGAAAAAAGACTTTTAAAAATATCATTTTCTGCATTTTCACTTCAAATATTTTCTAAACTCAAAAACATTTTTTATTTTAATTTTTGCATTAAAAAAGTATTTTTAAATCATTTAAATGTTTTATTTAATTAATGAATTAATTTTAATTAATTAAAAATACATTTAGGTATTTAAAAATCACAATAAAATTCATGAAGCATTCTTAGGCATTTAGAACAATTTACAAACTCACCATACAAATTTCTTTTTAGGTTTGATCATGTTTTCACAATTTACTTTGAATTGGGTTCATAAATTTCACATTTTTCTAACCCTAACTTGAAAAAATCATTTCTGATCAACCATGATGAGTTTGAACTTGGTTCTTTTTGAATTCTTTCACACATTTCATCTAGTATCTAGGTTAGTTATCTCATAATTTTGCATTGCATTTTCAATTTGATTTGCATTTTTCCTTTAGAATCACCCAAAAACCCTAGTTAACTTAGGAAATTCATAACTTCCTTTAGGTTTAGCTTCTGACCTACACCTTTGGGGAGTAATCTTGTATGTGTTTAGGGTTTGTTTAATTTCATATTCAAATTTTTATCATGATGTATGCTTCTGTTTTGGTCATTTGCATTTCATACATCCATAAAACCCTAATTTCTCATGTTCATTTGCATTCATCTTTGTATATCTCAATCATATGAACTTGCCATGACATTTCAAGCATTTTTATGACATCTTAGACATCTTAAGACATGCTTGAACATTGCTTGATCATTTCTTCATTCATTTGGTATGCTCTGCATTCATTACATTTCATGTACATCCATGTGTTTTCAAGCTTCTAACATGCCATCTTTGCATTCCATCTCTTGTATGATCATTCATATGCATCATGTATGACTTTTCATCATTCCATAACACATTTAAATTGCATATTCACTCCTGGTCTTGATCCTTACATCTCCATTTGTCTTATTTCTTTTTTGCTTTGTATCTTATACATTCACACTAACATTTCAGGGGCTTATGGTAAGTGTTTTGGGATGTGGATTTTCCTTCAAATCCCACCTCTTCTCATCTCTTCATATGCATTCTTTACATGTCTTTGAAGTGAACTTGCTTAACTTGTGCTCTCTTTATCCTTTTTCTTCTCTCTTAGGTTACATATCTTCTTCAGGAAGTAAGTAACCTACCTTCCTCTCTCTTCTCCTTTTCATTTGCTTCTCTTCCTTGGTGGCTTCCTGAAGATCTTTCTTTAAGCCTCACAAACCATAGGATATCCAAGCATGATAATTTTAGGGTTTTATATAGTCTCCCCTTAGTTTTTACCTTTGAGTCTCCTTGAGTCTCTCTTCTCATCTCATAATCAGAGGCTAAACACTTAAAGCTTTATGACTTTGAATTAGGGTTATGCCTGCATCCTTATCTTAGGATGGAGTGTATAACTTTATTCCTTAGTGTTAAACCTTTAATTTGTTTACACCTCTTAATCAAAATACCTAATAATGATCAAGACTCATGCTTGTAACTTGGGCCTTATATTAGGGTTCAATCTCTTCCTTATGAATAAGAGGGACTAACTCTAGTGTTTAATGGACAAGTCCCCCTCAAGCTAGTCTTACAAACTTAAAACTCACTTCTTAATATCACCCCCTTAATAAAATCCATTTAATAAAGGCTTGTTATATAATGAATTTAATCCCTAACCATGGATTAAGTTGAGGAGTCTTTCTCATCTTAAGTGTTCTCATCTATCATCCTTCTCTTAGGATGGTGTAATGAGTTCACTAATCCCTGATTAGAGATTAAACTCATTACTTAACATTAAACAAAACCCAAAAAAACATCTTAATAATTACCAAGTAGGTTAATGATCTTAATCCTATATCAACATGGTAATTAAGTTGAGATGCTTATCTCACACTTAAGTAGTCTCATTATCCCTAATCAGGGAGGATATAATGAGTTTACTAACCTTTGATTTAGGCTTAAGCTCATTATCCTATGCAAAACACCAAAAACACTAAAAGATTGAAAACACAAAAACAAACAATAAATGTCTCCTCCAGGATTCTTTTCTCATCACACTCATTCTATAAACGAGAACTCGCTTCTTCCATCTGATGCAAGACAATTAGCACTCGAGCCAGACGAGTCATACACTTGAGCATAGACAAGCAAGCAGTTCACAGTCAAATCATCCAGTCTTTTTGAGTCGAACTACGGTGTTCTAACTTCCTCATTGCACGAGAGGATACACAGGCATAACTTAACAGTTATCGAACAAAAGTCTCTATGTCTTCCCCCTCTTTCAAATTTCTTTTCTAAGCCTCAGTCTTGAGCATCTCACTCTCTTTTTGCACTAACACACTGTATTTTCTTTCCTTAGCTTTTATACACGGTCAGCACATACACTACCCCTTTTAAACACAATCACGTAAGCGTGGATCCCGTCGAGTACGACGGACGATCTGGGTGCTAATGCCTTCCCAGGTCGTAACCAACCCCCTTTCTCAGTTTTTCTGGTTCGCAACCCTCTTATCCATACCCTTCCAGGTTTATGCAGCATTACCTTTCTTTCGGGATAAAAATGCCTATCTGGCGACTCTATTCAACCTCAACCTCCAACATCACCGACCGTTCGCGCCTGCACCAGGACGTAAAGTCCGGGGAGCGACAATTTCCTAATGATGGAAACTATCACTAGGGGTCGTTAAAGAAAATAAAAAACGAATACTAAAAATAAACTTGCAAACTTTGAACGAAAGGAAATGGTGGAAAATTGGACTTGAACGAAGATCCCCTTGCAGAATTTGCAGTGGCTTCTATTTATAGGTTGTGGCTTAGGTTTTGTTGAGAAATTGTAGGCTTGGACTTCGATTGGGCTTTGGACTGAGTTGCATAGACTTGACTGGTTAGGGTTGAGGGAAATTTTCTGTTGAATGCGAATAATCCTCGTAATGGCTCCTCTGCATTTGAATTTTGTTGTGTAAATAGGTTATTTGACTGAAGTTTGAGACGAGCGTTTTAGAACTGAGACGAGCATCGTGGAGGTGAGACAATCAACTTGAATTGAAGTTGGGCATCTCACCTATGAGACGGGCGTCTGACAGTGAATTATGCAGAAATGTATTTTTCTTGCTCTTTTCCTTATGTTTTTCCATGTTTCTTGTCCAAGAAGCTTCCTTTTACACTTTTTGCCTCCAAAAGTAATGTTTGATCAAATATCTACAAAACAAACACAATTATCGCGTAATATCATCCAAAATGCATAAATTAACATGTTAAACAATCAGAAACCATATTAAATAATTGATATAAAATCTAGTTATCAGTATACGATAATATAACAAGACAAAATTCAAAGGTATTTGACCAGCATAAGGAACCCACAAATTATTGATCATGAAAATTTAATAAAGTTCTATAAACATTCTATATAATATGTGGTAAAAATTCAACAAGATTATCTCACCAAGTGTTAACAAAATCATATAAGAAAAGTATTATATTAAATTTAAATACTATATATATTTAAATAAACCACATCCATACTAGACTTAATCACCCTTAGTTGTTGACTTAAAACTAACACCAATAAATTTTTAATACAAGGACCATACTCATTTTACAATCCATAGTTTCTCTCTTTCTCTTTCAACAGCCTCTTTCTTATATAATAGTTTCAAGTTTCTCATATGTGCACAAAAGTAAGCTAAAAATAGCTCAAGATATCCATAATCTCTTCCAAATACTTACACAAGGATTTACTGTTATATAACATAAGATATGTTGAAATAACCTTCAGATGACATATCTCTAAGGAGTTAATAATTCGTACTATCTAATAGTCCATGGAAAAGTGAGGGTATATACAAGCTTCCATATCTCTTAGAAGCGCATTCAGAATCTGTCAACAACGCTTAAAACATTTGTACAACATTCAGAATGACATTTAGAATCTATCAACAACAACAACAAAACAACAACATTCAAAATCTATCAACAACATTCAGAATCTATCTCTAAGAAGCACATTCATAATCTATCAACAACATTCAAAACATTAGTGACAATAGTGACAACAACAACAACAGAACAACAACAATGAGATTCAAACCCCAGATGCAACAACAACAATATAAAAATGACAACAGTACAACAATGGCAATGGCAACAATAGTACAACAACAAAGACAACAACAACGACAACAACAACAAAACAACAATAATATAACAATAACTAACAATGACTTTCGTTTTCGTTTTTGTAAGAAAGTCATACCTGGTTTTCTTCTTCACGAACGACAATGGCAAGAACATTTTTCTTCTTCACGAACAATGAGAATAACCCTAAGCAAGAACAAAGAACGGCGACCTAAGAATGATTGAACAAATTATTGAGGGCAAGAAAGAAACGATCGGAGAGTTATGAAAATATGCAAAAAAATGATAAGGGCTTATGAAAATTTGGGGGGTTTTATTTTTTAATTAATGAAATCCCTAAGGCAGCGCTTTTAACGGAAAGTGCTTTATATTCATTGCCTTATAGCAACACTTTTAGAAAGCGCTTTTTTAAGGTGGGGCCTTTAGCAGCGCTTTCTAAGGTAAACCTTTAGCAACACTTTATAGAAAACACTTTAAAATATGGGGCTAACTTAAGGCCTAGCAATTAGGCACCCATATATATTCATCTTTGTGTTTTAAACATTTGATGTATCACCACCCAGTGGTTAATGCGGGTGTACTATGTCTTTTCCTACATCAAGGGATCCCCTTTTGTCATTTTTGTGATCTTTGATGTTTTTTCATATAATTCTTTATTTTTAATATATTTTTAATATTATTTTTCAATTAATTTTTTAAACACTCAAAATAAATCATTTTTGAATAATTTTTTGCAAATAATTCACTCATACATTCAAATGATTATTTTCACAAAAATAACAAAAAAATATTGTTATTTGATTAATTTTAAATATTTTAAAGAATTTCTTTTGATTTTATTTCAAAACATTTTAAATAAATTATTTTCATCATATTCTTCAAACACAAATTTCCACATCATCATACAAATAACAAATGATTTTTCATTCATACATTCAAATGATTATTTTCATTAAAAAAATTATTATTTGACTAATTTTAAATATTTTAAAGAATTTCTTTTTATTTTGTTTCAAAACATTTTAAATAAATTATTTTCAACAATTTCTTCAAACAAAGAAATTTTCACATCATACAAATAACATATGATTTTTAATCATAATTTTAATGAATAAATATGATATTTTATCATTTTATTTCATTTATTAATTCTACAATTTCATTTTATTTCATTTATTAATTCAACTATTTTCATATATTTATCTTTGTGTTTTAAACATTGGATGTATCGCCACCTCAGTGGTTAATGTGCGTGTACTATGTCTTTCCCTACCTTAAGAGTGCGGGTTGTTTTCACTGAAAGCGCTTTCTATTCATTGCCTTATAGCAGCGTTTTTAGAAAACGCTTTCTAAGGTGGAACATTTTTAAGGCCTTTAGCAACGCTTTCTAAAAGTGCTTTCTTAGGTAAACCTTTAGCAGTGCTTTATAGAAAGCGCTTTAAAAGATGAGACCAACTTAAGGCATTTAACAGCTCTTTCTAAGGTGACCCTTTAAAGCGTTTTTTTCCAGCAAATTTTTGCTTAAAACATATAGCAACTCTTGTTTCTAAAAACGTTGTCTTTGTTGTGCTGCAAAAATCTATTTTTTGCATAGTATCACCGTTTACGAAGCCATTTAACGTAGATAATATTGTTTTCAATATTTTTGTTTCTTCTTGGAATTGGATGGTGTTGGGTAGTTCTAAGAGGGTGGTTTGTAACCTATACGATTGGACTAAGTTCCCTTTAAACTTTTTGTAATTTCGGTTGAGCTTTCCTTAATCTCTTTTTATTGAATTTACTTATAAAAAAAGTAGTTGTTGAGTTTATTCTAGAGAGAGGGGGTCTGACCTCTCTCTAAAAACTAGTCTTAATATATTTTCAAATGATAGGGTTATCATTAAATTACATATACATATTTATTAATTGTTGCAAGAGCTAACTAACTAGCAAGGCTAGTTACTAATCTAACCTACATGGTTTAATTAGTCTTCAATAATTTACACACTATTACAAGTATATAATTCTACTTTTATGGTGTTAATTCCAAAAGTTCATAATCCACTTACTCTTGAGGAGTATAGGCCGATTAGCTTAGTGGGGAGTGTAGCCAAATTCATTTCTAAAATGATGTCCAAGAGGTTTTCCGTAGTTATTAACAAGCTTATCGCCCCGTCTCAAACTGCTTTTATTCCTAGTAGGAATCGTTTAGACGTCGTTCTAGTTGCTAACGAAGTGTTAGACTTGGAAAAAGAGAGAATCATAAGTGTTTGATGTTTAAGGTAGATTTCTCGCAAGCCTACGATTGTGTTGATTGAGGATTCCTTATTTCCATTCTATAAGCGATGAATTTAAGGCAAAAGTGGATTACATGGATCAGAGGGGTGGTTTGTAATAGTTTTTTCTCTGTTTTGGTCAATGGGAGCCCAACTAGAGATTTTAAAGTTACGAGAGGGCTGAAGCAAGGGGATCCCTTGGCTCTGTTTCTTTTCTCCATGGTTGTCGAAGTTCTTGCTTTAATGGTTAGTCGTTCTTCTGCTAGTAATTTCTTGACAGGGTTCCATCTCAATGATGCTGCCTCGGTAGAACTACTTCAATTCACCGACGACACTATTCTGATTTGTGAGGGAGAATATCAAAACTTGCGGTCTATAAAATCTATTCTGCGAGGGTTTGAGATGGTTTCGGGGCTGAAGATAAACTTTGCAAAAAGCTGTATTTTTGGCTTTAATTTAGATTCCACTTTCATCCATGCTGCCGGGAATTTTCTGTTTTGCAAGCCGGGGGAATTGCCTTTCAAATTTCTTGGTATTGTTATAGGAGGAAATCATTGTAGAATCTCGTTCTGGAAATCAGTCTTTTTGATGTTCAAAGCAAGACTCAGTTCGTGGCTTGGGAAGAATCTTTCTCTTGGAGGTAGAGTTTTGTTAATAAACTCAATTTTAGCTAACTTTCCCATACATTATTTGTCTTTTTACAAGGCTCCTCCTAGTATCATTTGATCTATTATTCGTATTCAACTCCGTTTTTTGTGGTCGGGTTCCGTTGATAAAAAAAAGCATTGCTTGGGTTAAGTGGACTTATATTTATAAACCGAACTTTGTGGGAGGTCTAGGAATTAAGCATGTTGGCCTTTTCAATAAGGCTCTTCTTTGTAAATGGAGTTGGAAACTCCTTCTTCAAGGTAACGAAATCTGGAGGAACTTTTTAGTTAGCCGATACGGTTAGCTTTCTTGACTGATGACAGGATCAGAGATTGTTGGAAACAGAAATAAAATTTCTCTTTGGATGAGAGATATCTTGGACCTTAGAACTTTATCTCCCCCTCTTGATTTTGCTGACTGTGTTAGGCTTTTAATAGGAAAAGGCAAAAAAAATCTATTTTGGCACCATGCTTGGTGTGGAGAGTTTGCGCTCAAATCAGTTTTTCCAATTTTGTATGCTGCTTTCACAAACGGTTTCACGTATATTGTTGAATGTGGGAAATTCGTTAATTGAGTTTGGAAGTGGAGTTTCCATTACTTCTGGCATCAAACAGTAGGCGTGGATATTAGAGAAATACAGGTGCTGACTGATTTGATTAGGGATTTTTCACCGAATCAATTTAAGGAAGATGGATGGAGCTGGAACTTGGAAACTGATGTTATTTTTTCGGTAAGGTCGCTTTATAATCTTATTAATAATGATCCTACTTTTCCGAATATTATAGATTCATATTTGATGGTTCTTAAAGAGTTATGGAGGGTTGCTATTCCTATGAAGGTTAAATTGTTTATTTGGAGATTGGTGATTCAGAGGTTGCCGACGAAAATGAATTTGGTACATAGAAAGGTTCTCTCTTCTTCTCTCGATAAGGTTTGTGCAATGTGCTTTAGGGAAGACGAATCGAATCAGCACCTTTTTCTTAATTATTCTAAAGTCTCTTGTATTTGGTCTAAGATTTTATCTTGGGTTGGAGTTCCGTATTTTACAGAGGATTCTATTACTAATCATGCTTTGAAGTGGTTTTCTGTCATTGGGAAAAATAACATTGTAGGAATGAAAGGTTTTTTGTGGTTCATCACTCATTGGAGCATATGGAGTGCTAGGAATAGAATCACCTTTGAAGAAGGATTTTGTGATGTTGATGATATTTTCTTCCGTATTCAGATTTTGTCTTGGAGATGGTTGGAAATAGGAAGTGATAAATTTAGTTTGTATGATTGGATGAAACATCCATTAAATTTTTTGTAATTTGATAGGTTTTCCGCTATTTTGCTTTGTTTCTTCTTTTTTTGTATTGTGTTGGAAAATCCCCTTTTTTCTCCGATTAATACAAGTTACTTATAAAAAAAGCTTTAATACACAATCGTTTAAACTCATTACTCTTTCTCTTTTAAAGAGAGGTTGAAGTAATTTTTGAGAACTCGAAGTCATTCTATGCAAGAACCATGACGTCACCAATTACTTTGCTCATCGATTGTTCATCTTCAATTTCTCGATTGTAATAAAATATTTTTGATACATTGAGAAGAGATCTATTTAATTTTTCAATAAATAATTATCTCATTTACAAAAATCTTAAACAATGTCCTTAGAATTTAGAACACTAAAGCAGTAGATAGTTCAGAACACTGACTCTTGCAAAGAATCAATTCAAAAACCCTGCCATTTATTTTACACTTATCAAATAATATTATATATGGAGCTAAGATGCTTCACAAACACAACATCTGATGTATTCAAACCTAAATACAACAAATGTTGATATTAACATCATATACTAACCTGCATGCTACTTAAGTTTCCTCTATTAGGGGGCAAAGGTTGAGTTTATTTTTAACATATGTTGATCCTGAAAGACAACAAATTCTTGTGCATTGGCTTGTACAGTAAAATATTACCATCAGACCATCAAATAAGGAAGTTTATCTACTGAAATTTTCTTTCAAGGAGGATTGTATTTCACTGCATACTACTTCGAGTTCGAACTCTATCTATAAGCATTTGCCTTCCAGACAAGTCTTCTTCATAACTAACAACCTGCATGAGAAGTGTGAATTTCTCAAATTTTGTGATTGACTTGGAAATTGGGACGATATTTCATTTATATTCAATTGTACAAATTTTATTTGTAGACAACTTCTATATCCATCACAAAAAGATGGATAGTGTACCTTTAACCAATCACATGTCACTATTTGATTTTTACTCATTTAATTAATTATAAAATAGTATAACTGTTTATTATTTTCAATGCATTTTACACTAAAAGATAATCTTATCCAACTTTTTGAATTGGGTAAATAAGAATTCATCATTTTATTTCTCTAGATCCATCTCTACTAGGTTGTATTGTATTTAGTATATTTAAAGATTAGAGAAAAATCGGAGACATTTTATTCAATTATACAAATACTATTTCTCTAGATCCATCTCTACTAGGTTGTAATGTATTTGGTATATTTAAAAGTGAATTTTATTTAGTGAAGATAATCAAATAATTTTTCATCTCTAATTCCGTCTCCAACTTGAGACCAAAAGATTCCGTCCAAATTAAAAGTTTAAACTCAATAATTTTATAAATGTTTGACTTTTTTTTCTTTTTTTTTTGAAATTGTTTTTTAAGTATTAAATAATTTTGCTAAAATTATTTTTAAAAACAACTTTTCAAAAAAAAAAAAATCAGTTTAAAAAGTTTGTCATAAAATGTGTTTTATATATTTCATTCATTTTCTATAATTTTTTCTAAATATTAATTTATGCTATTTTTGAAAATTCACTTGTACTAATTATTTTTGAAATATAAAGAAAATCACTTTTAAGAAACTTATTTAGAAAAAAAAATGATTTTATAATATTAGAATAATGGAATTTGGTTCATATTCTTAACATTCTGTAAAATTATTTACAAAAAAAAAATCATATTTTAAAATCCAAAACAAGTTAACTATTTAGCTCTGAAAACCTTATGTTAGGTATTTCACGAAAAAAGAAAAAACAAATTAAATGCCTTAAAATATAATATCTCAAGAAAAATCTCTCCAAATCTTAAAAAAATTAAGTAAAATAATATTTTACTTATCTAACCAAAAATCCCTCCATATATAATTTTTCAAAATAAAAAGATCCATGCAAATTTTAAAACACTAATTAAACCAAATTTTTCCTTATTTCTTCTATTTCACCAAAAAAAATGATTAAAATCTCCCCAAATATAATTTCTTAAATAAATTCTTCTAAAATTAAACAAAAAAAAATTAAAACCAAACTTTTCCTATTTTTAATTTTCATTTTTTGTTGTAGTATAATAACTATTCCTGATACAAGAGTTATTCAATGAAGTTAAAAAATTAAAAAATTTCAATTATTCAATGAAATAAAAAAGTTAAAAATTTTTAGTTCAAATAAAATAATTATTTAATAAAGAAATAATTGAGTATAAATTAACATATGAAATATGACTTTGTTGTACTAAACTACAGTCTCCTTTTGTTTTTGATATTGTCTATAAAGATGTCACCAAAAAATGTGTTGATGTCATTAAATAATGTTTTGATTTTGATTCTTATTTGTTGTTCATATATAATTGAAAATGCTGCTTCTAGTGATTATGGAACAGCGCTAACAAAAAGTTTGTTGTTTTTTGAGGGTCAACGTTCAGGTGTGTTGCCTAATAACCAAAGACTGAACTGGAGAGGAGATTCTGCACTTAAAGATGGTCAAGATGTTGGGGTAAGATATATTTAATCACCAGATATTTTATTGAATCATAACCGTTACATTTGTTCGTGTATATATGCAGATGGACCTAACGGGAGGATACTATGATGCCGGAGACAACTTGAAATTAGGATTTCCAATGGCATATACCATAACAATGCTATCATGGAGTGCTATAGAGTTTAAGGAAAAACTTGCAAGTAAGAAAGAGCTTGATAATGCATTGTATGCTATCAAATGGGGAACAGATTATTTGATAAAAGCACATCCACAACCAAATGTTTTGTATGGAGAAAATGGTGATCCTGATTCAGATCATCAATGTTGGGAAAGGCCAGAGGATATGGAAACACCAAGGACTTCTTTTAAGATTGATGAACAAAATCCTGGTTCTGATCTTGCTGCAGAAACTGCTGCTGCTTTGGCTTCTGCTTCCATTGCTTTTCAATCTGTTGACTCAAAATATGCATCCACATTGCTTACTCATGCACAACAAGTAGGGTTTTATTTTGTATATTATGTGCTATTTTTGTTTGGTGAATATTTCTAATTACTATATTTATCTCAGCTGTTTGATTTTGCAAACAATCATCAAGGCATATACCATAATAGCATCCCTCCAGCTGCAAAAATATATTCCAGCAGTGGATATAAGGTCATCATGAACTTAATCATTTGAAATTCTATTTATTACAAAATACAATTAAATGAATTAATATTATTTTTAAAATAGAAAAAAAAACTAGGGCACATATTGAGATTTGGAATTTATTTTATACAAACAGGATGAATTACTTTGGGCAGCAGCATGGCTTCACCGCGCCACAAACATGAAAAAATACCTTGATTATATTGGAAATTCTGGTGACAATGGTGGTGTGAGATCAATGTTTAGTTGGGATGACAAGTATGTTGGTGTGCAAGTTCTTGTTGCAAAGGTATATAACATCATATATTCATCAATATTCATATATATATTATTGCTACTTAAGTATTGTAATATATTGTACCATATATGCATGCAGCTTGTTCTAGAGGGAAAAGTAGAATCTTCAGGAACTTGGGCTCAATACAAAGCAAATGCAGAAGAATTCATATGTTCATGTGCACAAAAATCAAACCAAAACATACAAAAAACACCAGGAGGTTTATTATGGTTTCTACCATGGGCTAATAACCAATATGTTACTTCTGCTACATTTGCAATATCCACTTACTCTCAGTATTTGTCTTCAAATAAAGCATCCCTCCAATGTAGTGGAGGCGCTGTTTCTCCTTCTGATCTTGCATCTCTTGTTAAATCTCAAGTGGACTACATATTGGGTTCTAATCCACTAAAATTGAGTTACATGGTGGGTTATGGCTCAAATTATCCACAACAGATTCATCATAGAGGAGCATCAATTGTGTCTATTAAAAAAGATAGTTCACCAGTTGCATGCAAAGATGGGTTTGACAAATGGTTAAATAAAAATGCACCAAATCCTAATGTACTGGAAGGTGCTGTTGTGAGTCCAGATCAAAATGATGGTTTTAGTGATAATAGGAATAATTATCAACTAGGAGAGCCAACTACTACTGCTGTTGCACCTTTAGTTGGTGTTCTTGCTTTTCTAGCTTAAATTTTTTAGTCCTTGTCACACATAATCTTCATTTCTATAGCACCACATAACAAATATCTACTTCATCTAATAATAAAACTCTTTCACTATAATTATCATTCATAGGTAGAAAAATATCACAATTTTATTTTCTGTTAATTTGTTTATATGTATGTAATTATGATTCACTTCCTCAAAAGATAAAATAAATCTATTCAAACAAGCAAGCTCTTCCAAAAGCCACCTAGGGCGGGTTAAAGATTTTTTTTTTAATAATAAATAACCTTTTTTTTTATAAGTAAAAAATTCATTCCAAAAAAGATGCAAATGGAGCACCCTAACCCGTATACAAAATCAATGATTCCAAAGTGAAAACCTACAAAAATTCACAGGGAAAGTTGTACCAACTATGATAATTACATCTAAAATTGTTAGATTTTTTACCAATTCACCACCAAGTAGATGTGATACAATTAGTAACTATTTGATCACCATCACAAAATTCATCGTTATACATTGTACTATTCTTACTACTATGATCCAACATATAGACATCCATATGGCCGTAGCATTCGTAATCGAAACCTTCCGTGAAACCAACTTTTGACACCACCCTTGCAAGTGATCCACCAAATCACTATGTTGGTCCAAAGTGATTCCCAACCATAGTGCAAGTCTATTCCAAACCTGGCATATCTTAGTACATCGGATAAAAAGATGAATACTATCCTCTTCTTCCCAGAAACAAAAAGGACACAGGAGATCATGTTGATTTATAATGACACGACGTCTCCAGAGATTATCTCGCGTAGGTAATCTATCAAAGAATAATCTCAAACAAAACGTTTTGATCTTGTCCGGTGCCGAAGATAACCAACACAGCTTGATAGCATTTAAGGAATCAGTCCCTAAACCAGTTCTAAAATCCGATACAAAATCCAACACTTCATAACCGAATTTGACCGAAAATTGACCGTCTGTATTTGGTATCCATGTCATGGTATCTTGCATTCCTTCAATAATAGTTTCTCCAGCAATATCCCTTACCAACAACTCTTTTTGTAATGTCACAACATCATCATCAATTTCCTGCATAATCTGAACTTGCCACATGCACTCATTTTGAACCAAAATACAGAAATTCGAAGAAGCTCCATTTTTATTAACCACAACCTCCCCCAATTCAGGAAAAGTCTCAGCAAACGACGAATTTCCTTTCCATTTTGATTTCCAAAACAGAGCTTCCTCACCATTACCACCATTGAGATGGATTAACTTCATTTTAGAAATTATGTTTAGTAATAAATCAGATTTGTAATTTTCATATCTAGCATGCATTAATGATGACCACATACCTTCTTTGATATAAATGATTTTCCATAACCATTTATTTAGCAAGGAACAATTAAACCTTTTGATATTCTTTATTCCAAGACCACCAGAATCCTTAGGCTTGCAAACCGTCTCCCATTTGATCCAATTTATGCCTTTCTTCATCGTCGATCCACTCCATGAGAATCGTCTCTGAATGGAAGGTTTGACAGTACCGAATTGATGAGAAGAACTCTACCACCATAGACAAGAATCCACCTTTCCAAATTGCAAGTCTCGGTTTAATTTTTTCAATCATCGGATTCCAAAAAGCAATCATCCTAGGATTACCACCAACCAGAATTCTAAGGAATTTAAAAGGAAAAACATCTATTTTACAACCAAGGAAGCCTTCATCCACTTTCAAATAAGATTCAACCGTCCCTATGTCGTAAATAGCACTCTTACTATAATTAATCTCCAATCAAGAAACCATTTGAAATTCTGTAAGCACTGCTTTTATAGCCCACAAATTGCTTCAAGAACCTTCTCCTATAATAATGGTATCATTAGCATATTGTAAGAGATCAAAAGACGTTTCGTAGCCAATCTTACATCCTTGAAAAACTGAATCTTCCACTACTTTTTCTCAATTTCTGAAATTGATTTAACACCTCTTCTGCCCAGCACAGGCATTCTGCGGTCAACAGCTTTGAAAGCTTTCTCAAAATGCACTGCAACCCCCTCCTTAATTTTGTTCGCATCCACTATGATTTGATTCTCCACTACCAGCGACCTGATTGAGTTTAAATAAATTCTTTGTTTAGTTGCAGCATGATAGAACTTAGTATATTGATCACCTTCCATAATCCATTTCAATCTTGATTTTTGTTTGAGAGTACTCCTTTTAATTATGAGATTTTTCCACATTTCGTCAACAACTTTTAATCTATTCTGAGTCTGATCCTCATTCAAGTCCCCATCCATATTTGAAATGACTTCTTCTATCTCATTCATAATATCCACATTTCTTGTAATCTTGGTGTCTATGCGTCCAAAAACTTCTATGTTCCACTGTCTGATATTGTTTCTCAAATTCTGCAACTTTTTTGAAAACACATAAGTTGTTGTACCTACAACTTCAAAAGCCCTCCATTCATTTCTGACAAAAGTTGAAAACTGAGGATGTTCAAGCCAACATTTCATATCTTAAACGGTTTTGGGCCCCAATTAACATTACTAGCTCTTAATGTAACGCCCTGATTTGATTTTCCCATTTGTTTTGTTGAGTCTTTAATTGATTTAATTGAGAATTGATTTGTTTGTAGAATTAACATGATTATGTGCTATGTTAATGTGATAAAATGTGAATATGTGTTGTGTTGGTGTGTTGGTGCGATTTTACCGTTTTGAGAGTTTCTGGGTAAGATTGATTAAGAGGGTATTTTAGACCTTTACTTTTAGTAATAAGTTAGAATTGTTTAGAATTGGTATTTTGAGAGAAAATAATATTTTGGTTGGAAAAGAGATAAAATGAGTTAAGTGTAGAAAATAGAATTAGTTAGTAGTAGAAATAGAAATAGAATTGAGAGAGAGTTATAATAAAAAGTTGGTAAGAGAGAAAGAGAAAAGAAAGAAAAGAAGAGAAAGAAAGAGGAGAGAAGAGAAAGAGAAGGAAAAGAGGAAAAGAGAGAATTTCTTCAAGATTGGTCCGCGAAGAAGAATCGAACGGGTAAGGGTGATAAACTTTGTTATTCTAAGATTGCGTATGATTATGTATGTGTTTGGTTGATTGGGTTTATGATTTGGAGAATTTTTAGAGAATGTTAGGTTAGAACTTGATATAGTCGAAGTATGAGGATGAATACATGTTAATAATCATGTTTGTTGAGTTTTGGAAGAGTTTTGGGGGTTTTTTTATAGGTCTGTTGCGTAACTGAGCAGTTCTGAAATCGCGTTTCTCACTCAGCAAGCGTTTCCTCGCTCAGCTAGAGTTCCAACACATTTCTCGCTCATCTAGACCTGGAATTTTGGAATTTTGTTTTATTCATAACTTTTGATTCAAGTATCCGTTTTAAGCGTTCCACATATTGATTCGAAGCTAAAAACATGTAGAATCTATTGATGCTAAAATATATAATTTTTAGCCAACTTTTTCCTGACTTTTCCGATAAAACGTAAATGAGTTAATTATGGAAATGTGGGTTTGTTATAATGTTGTGGCCATTGGGAAAGTGATTACCATGCTTAAATTGTATGCATATGTATGTTATTGGTATGTGTTGAAGGCATAATTATGTTGTGAATAATGTATGCATTTTCAAGGATGTTTTGTGTCATTTTGCATGTAAGATTCATGCCTGCATTCTTTTGGGTTCCTTGTGAATCCGTTGTAGCGTCGTGTGCTCATGTGGAGTGTGAGCGATGACTACAACACGATTGTATGCCCCTGTGAGGTGTGAACAATCGGATTGTGTGCCCTTGTGGGGTGTGAGCAATCCATAAACATCGTGTGCCCATGTGGGGTGTGAGCGATCAGATTGTGTGCCCGTGTGGGGTGTGAGCAATCCTGAAACATTGTGTGCACATGTGGGGTGTGAGAAATGGGGGACATCGTATGCCCGACGGGGAGTTACTTTAGGTAACGAGCGATGATTCTATTTGGTTCCTGAGTGAACTTGCTGAATATTGAGTCGGTACCTCATTGCATCTGCATAGAGTCGTATGTCGGTCTCTTTGAGTTGCATTTTATACATTGTATGTATATGCTGAAATAAACATGATTGTGCATATGTTTATTTGGAATGTTGTGAAATGATAGGTATGTGTGAAGGACATACTTGCGGATATATATATATATATATATATATATATATATATATATATGTGTATATATATATATATATATATATATATATATATATGCATGTTTGATATGTATATTTGTATGTGATTTATACATTGAATGTATACGTGTGATTTAAACATAGCTCGTCGTATGTTTATGCGGAATGAATGTAAATGAAGAATAGACATAAATAATATAAGATTTATGTGTATTGGTAATTTGTGAATGATTGTACATGTTGATCGGTAAATGAAGATACATTACGATGTATGTGTGTTATATGAACATGATTGATATATGATTTGTGTTATGTGAATGAAATGGTGATAAGTATGCGTATAAGTATGCTTTATGTTGTGTATGAATGATATGTTGTGGTGAGAATATGTTGATGTATATGTTATATGTTGAGATATATGATTATATGCAATGTTATTATGATAATGTTTCTCACCCTTCTGCTGTTTTCTGATGCTCTACGAGGCATTGCAGATTAGGTGTGCCAGAGTCGTTTTTGTGAAGCTTGTCTTCATATCTTTTGGTCAGTCGGCTCTAATATGTAGCACCGGGTAGTTAGGTGGCCTTGTGCCTTTTTGGGGATACATTTGTATATGTATTCGTTGTGGACATGTTTTGTATAACATGATATATTTGTACGCTTCTAACTTGTAGATATATTTTGATAAATATATAAGTTGAAGTTGTTGATGATTTAAGTTTTCTGTTGTGCAATTTATAATTGAGATATGGGTGTAAGGATTGAAATTCCTTTGTGGATAGCTACCCCACTGCTGCATATCTGTTTGAGCAGGTGTTGTATGTTTTAATTTCACGTAATGTGGCATGCTCCTTTTTATGCTTGATTTAAATTATACTCTGACGAAATTTTATCTATGCCTAAATGATTTAATGTATTATTTGGGGGTATAGAAAGGGGTGTTACATTAAGTGGTATCAGAGCTAGTGTTCGAGTCAGTTGTGTCTGTCTTGTTTTGATGGTTAAACTGTTGTTTACCATTGTTGTTGTTTTTGGGAATAATCAGAATATGGCTGGAAGGAATGATGATGCAATGGCTGCTGCTTTGGAGGCAATGGCTAGAGCGGTGCAGGGAGCACCGAATGTGAATGCTAACGATGAGTTCAAGAAGAATCAACCGCCGGTTTTCAAGGGGAGGTTTGATCTTGATGGTGCTCAGAACTGGTTGAAGGAAGTTGAGAGAATCTTTCGAGTGATGGATTATGGTGAGGGAAGTAAGGTGAGGCTTGGTTCTCACATGTTGAAGGAAGAAGCCGATGACTGGTGGGTCGGTAGAAGTCTTGCTTTAGAGGAAGAAGGTGAAGAGATTACATGGGAAGTTTTTCGCACTGAGTTCTTAAGGAAGTATTATCCTGAGAGTGTTAAGGGAAAGAAGGAAATGGAATTCCTCGAGTTGAAGCAAGGTAGTATGTCAGTGGTTGACTATACTGCTAAATTTGTGGAATTGGTTCAGTTTCATCCTCATTATGCTGCTGCTACTACTGAGTTTTCTAAGTGCATTAAGTATGAGAATGGTTTGCGTCCTGAGATTAAGCAAGCTGTGGGATATCAGAGGATCATAAGATTTTCGGATTTGACTGAATGTTGTAGGATCTTTGAAGAGGATAGTAAAGATCGTTCTACGCACTATAAGAGTGTGAATGAGAAAAGAGGGAAGAAACAGGTTCGAAGTGAACCTTATGTGACACCCGCTAATAAGGGAAATCATAGGGGAAGCTTTGACAAGAGATCTAGTGGAGGGAGTTCTGGTCCCGTGAAGTGTTACAAGTGTGGTGCCTTGGGCCACAAATCTTTTGAGTGTGGAAAGAATTTGGTGAAGTGTGCTAATTGTGGTGGTCTTGGACATGCTACGACCGAGTGTCGAAGAAGTGTGGTTAAGTGCTTTAATTGTGGTGAAGTTGGGCACATTAGTACTAAGTGTACTAAGCCGAAGCAAGCTCAGGCGGGCAGAAAGGTGTTTGCATTAGCATGGAAGGATACTACTAGTGCAGACCGTTTAATTAAATGTACATGCTTTATTAATAGTACGTCTTTAGTTACTATTATTGATACGAGAGCGACTCATTCATTTATTTCTCTTGAGTGCGCTAAGCGTTTGAATTTGTTTATGTCTTCTTGGGGTGGTGAGATGGTTATTGAGACTACTACTTCAGGATCAGTAATTGCTTCTTTAGTGTGTGTAAGTTGTTCTTTGACCATGTTTGGCAAAAACTTTGTTTTGGATTTGGTTTGTTTGTCGTTGGAAGGTTTGGATGTAATCTTGGGTATGAACTTGTTGCAGTTTAATCGAGTTCATATAGATTGCTATCATAAGTTAGTGAGGTTTCCTTCTTTGGATGATGAAGAAGAGAGTTTCCTATCCACGAAAGAGTTGAAGAAACTATTAGTGGACAAAGCTCAGTTGTTTTGTTTGTTTGCGTCGTTGTCTGTGAAGAATGAAGTGGAGCTTAGTAGGTTCCCAGTGGTGTGTGACTTTCCAGAAGTATTTCCTGATGATATTGTGGATGTACCGCCGGAAAGGGAAGTTGAGTTTTCTATTAATCTAATTCCTGGTACTAGACCAATTTCGATGGCACCGTATCGTATGTCAGCTTCAGAGTTGGTAGAATTGAAAAAGCAATTGAATGACTTGTTGGACAAGAGGTTTGTTAGGCCGAGTGTTTCTCCTTGGGGTGCACCGGTATTGTTAGTAAAGAAGAAGGACGAAAGCATGCGGTTATGTATTGATTATTGACAGTTGAATAAGGTGACAATTAAGAACAAGTATCCGCTTCTGAGGATCGATGATTTGATGGATCAATTGGTTGGTGCGCGTGTTTTTAGTAAGATTGATTTGAGATCGGGGTATCACCAGATTCGTGTGAAAGAGGAGGATATTCAAAAGACGGCTTTTAGGACATGGTATGGTCATTACGAGTATTCTGTGATGCCATTCGAAGTTTCTAATGCGCCGGGTGTGTTTATGGAATATATGAATCGTATTATTCATGAACATTTGGATTGTTTTGTGGTTGTGTTCATCGACGACATTTTGATTTATTCTAAGTCTCAAGAAGAACATGAAGAGCATTTAAGGATTGTGTTGCAAGTTTTGAGAGAGAAGCAGTTGTCTGCTAAGTTATCCAAGTGTGAGTTTTGGTTGACGAAGGTGAGTTTTCTTGGTCATGTTATTTCTGATGGTGGTATTAGTGTGGATCCATCCAAGATTGATGTTGTGATGCAGTGGGAAGTTCCTAGATCGGTTACGGAGATTCGAAGCTTTTTAAGCTTGGCGGGTTATTATCGGAGGTTTATTGAAGGATTTTCAAAGTTGGCACTTCCGTTAACGCAATTGACGTGTAAAGGAAAGGCTTTCATATGGGATATTCATTGTGAATAATGTTTTATGGAGCTTAAGAGAAGGTTGACTACAGCTCCGATTTTGGTTTTGTCGAATCCTACGGAACCATTTGTGGTGTTTTGTGATGCTTATTTGTTTGGACTAGGTGGTGTTTTGATGCAAGATGGAAAAGTTGTGGCTTATGATTCAAGACAGTTGAGAGTGCATGAAAAGAATTATCCTATGCACGATTTGGAATTAGCGGATGTGGTTTTTGCTCTAAAGATTTGGAGGCATTATTTGTTTGGTGCGAGATTTGATGTTTTTAGTGATCACAAGAGTTTGAGGTATTTGTTTGATCAGAAAGAGTTGAATATGAGGCAACGAAGATGGTTAGAACTTTTGAAGGATTATGACTTTGGTTTGAATTACCATCCGGGTAAGGCGAATGTGGTGGCCGATGCGTTAAGTCATAAGTTGTTACATATGTCCGCTTTGATGCTGAAAGAATGGGAGCTTTTGGAAGATTTTAGAGATTTGAGTTTGGTTTGCAAGATGACGCCGAAGAGTGAGACTTGGTATGCTTCATGTTACGAATGATTTTCTTGCAACCGTTTGTGAAAAGCAAAAGTTGGACTTGAAATTTGTTGATTTGATGATGAATGAGAATGAGGACTTTAAGGTTGATAATTTTGGAGTTTTGAGATTTTGTTGACGTATTTGTATTCCCGATGATGTAGAGTTGAAAAAGATGATTTTAGAGGAAGGACACCGGAGTAATTTGAGTATTCATCCGGGAGCGAACAAGATGTATCAAGATTTGAAGAAGATCTTTTGGTGGTTTGGATTGAAGAGAGATGTGGCTCATTTTGTGTATGCGTGTTTGACTTGTCAGAAGTCGAAGGTGGACCATCAGAAGCCGAGTGGTTTGATGTAACCGTTAGATATTCCGGAATGGAAATGGGATAGTATATCGATGGACTTTGTTACGGGTTTGCCGAATACTCTAAGAGGTCACAATGCGATTTGGGTGATTGTTGATAGGCTTACTAAATTTGCTCACTTTATTCCGATGGATATTAGTTATTCTTTGGAGAAGCTAGCCGAGATTTATGTTTCCGTGATTGTGAAGTTACATGGAGTTCCTAAGAGTATTGTATCGGATAGAGATCCTAGATTTACATCGAGGTTTTGGGAAAGTTTGCAAAGGGCTTTGGGTTCTAAGCTAAGATTGAGTTCGAATTACCATCCGCAAACGGACGGTCAAATCGAGAGGACGATTCAATCGTTAGAGGATTTGTTGCGTGCTTGTGTGCTAGAACAAGGTGGCGTTTGGGATAGTTATTTAGCGTTGATTGAGTTCACCTATAATAACAGTTTTCATTCGAGTATTGGTATGGCACCATTTGAGGCTTTATATGGTCGGAGATGTCGAACACCTTTGTGTTGGCATGAAACCGGAGAGAGAACGGTAGTTGGACCGGAGATGGTACAACAAACGACGGAAAAGGTGAAGTTTATTCGCGAGAAGATGAGAGCTTCTCAAAGTAGACAAAAGAGTTATCATGAAAAGAGGAGAAAGGATCTCGAGTTTCAAGAAGGCGACCATGTGTTTTTGAGAGTTACACCGGTTACGGGTGTGGGTCGTGCTTTGAAGTCGAAGAAGTTGACTTCTCATTTTATTGGTCTGTATTAGATTACTGCAAGAGTTGGTGTTGTGGCTTATCGTGTGGTGTTGCCCCCAAAACTTTCGAATTTGCATGATGTGTTCCATGTTTCGCAACTTCGAAAGTATGTTCCGGATCCGTCACATGTTATTCCTATGGACGAGGTTGAGGTGAGAGATAACCTTATGGTGGAAGCTTTGTCGGTTAGGATTTTGGATCGTGAGATCAAGAGGTTAAGAGGCAAGGATATTGCGCTTGTGAAAGTAGCGTGGGGAGGCGCTGCGGAAGGCAACATGACTTGGGAATTGGAGAGCAGGATGCGCGAGTCATATTCGGAGTTGTTTGGATCAGGTATGGTTTTCGAGGACGAAAATTTCTAAAGTAGGGGAGAGTTGTAACGCCCTGATTTGATTTTCCCATTTGTTTTGTTGAGTCTTTAATTGATTTAATTGAGAATTGATTTGTTTGTAGAATCAACATGATTATATGCTATGCTAATGTGATAAAATGTGAATATGTGTTGTGTTGGTGCGATTTTACCGTTTTGAGAGTTTCCGGGTAAGATTTATTAAAAGGGTATTTTAGACCTTTACTTTTAGTAATAAGTTAGAATTGTTTAGAATTGGTATTTTGAGAGAAAATAATATTTTGGTTGGAAAAGAGATAAAATGAGTTAAGTGTAGAAAATAGAATTAGTTAGTAGTAGAAATAGAAATAGAATTGAGAGAGAGTTATAATAAAAAGTTGGTAAGAGAGAAAGAGAAAAGAAAGAAAAGAAGAGAAAGAAAGAGGAGAGAAGAGAAAGAGAAGGAAAAGAGGAAAAGAGAGAATTTCTTCAAGATTGGTCCGCGAAGAAGAATCGAACGGGTAAGGGTGATAAACTTTGTTATTCTAAGATTGTGTATGATTATGTATGTGTTTGGTTGATTGGGTTTATGATTTGGAGAATTTTTAGAGAATGTTAGGTTTAGGGTTTTGATGAGAAAACTTGGAAATTGGTGGATTAATCGGTTAGAACTTGATATAGTCGAAGTATGAGGATGAATACATGTTAATAATCATGTTTGTTGAGTTTTGGTTTTTTTTTTATAGGTGTGTGCGTAACTGAGCAGTTCTAAAATCGCGTTTCTCGCTCAGCGAGCGTTTCCTCGCTCAGCTAGAGTTCCAGCACATTTCTCGCTCAGCGAGCAATTCTCGCTCAGCTAGACCTGGAATTTTGGAATTTTGTTTTATTCATAACTTTTGATTCAAGTATCCGTTTTAAGCGTTCCACATATCGATTCTAAGCTAAAAACATGTAGAATCTATTGATGCTAAAATATGTAATTTTTAGCCGACTTTTTCCCGACTTTTCTGATAAAACATAAATGAGTTAATTATGGAAATGTGGGTTTGTTATAATGTTGTGGCCATTGGGCAAGTGATTACTATGCTTAAATTGTATGCATACATATGTTAATGGTATGTGTTGAGTGCATAATTATGTTGTGAATAATGTATGCATTTTCAAGGATGTTTTGTGTCATTTTGCATGTAAGCATCATGTCTGCATTCTTGTGGGTTCCTTGTGAATCCGTTGTAGCGTCGTGTGCTCATGTGGAGTGTGAGTGATGACTACAACACGATCGTGTGCTCATGTGTGGTGTGAGAGATTGAATTGTGTGCCTGTGTGTGGTGTGATAAATCCATAAACATTGTGTGCCCATGTGGGGTGTGAGCGATGGATGATTAAGTTCACATTAATCGTGTGCCCATGTGAGGTGTGAGCGATTAGATTGTGTGTCCGTGTGGGGTGTGAGCAATCCTGAAACAATGTGTGCCCATGTGGGGTGTGATAAATGTGGGACATCGTATGCCCGACGGGGAGTTACTTTAGGTAAGGAGCGATGATTCTATTTGGTTCCTGAGTGAACTTGCTGAATGTTGAGTTGGTACCGCATTGCATCTGAATAGAGTCGTATATCGGTCTCTATGAGTTTCATTTTATACATTGCATGTATATGCTGAAATAAACATGATTGTGCATATGTTTATTTGGAATGTTGTGAAATGATTGATATGTGTGAAGGACATACTTGCGGATATATATATATATATATATATATATATATATATATATATATATATATATATATATGCATGTTTGATATGTATATATGTATGTGATTTATACATTGAATGTATATGTGTGATTTAAACATAGCTCGTCGTATGTTTATGCCGAATGAATGTAAATGAAGAATAGACATAAATAATATAAGATTTATGTGTATTGGTAATTTGTGAATGATTGTTCATGTTGATTGGTAAATGAAGATACATTGTGATGTATGTGTGTTATGTGAACATGATTGATATATGATTTATGTTATGTGAATGAAATGGTGATAAGTATGCATATAAGTATGCTTTATGTTGTGTATGAATGATATGTTGTGGTGAGAATATGTTGATGTATATGTTATATGTTGAGATATATGATTAGATGCAATGTTATTATGATAATGTTTCTCACCCTTCTGCTGTTTTCTGATGCTATACGAGGCATTGCAGATTAGGTGTGCCGGAGTCGTTTTTGTGAAGCTTGTCTTCATATCTTTTGGTCAGTCGGCTCTAATATGTAGCACCGGGTAGTTAGGTGGCCTTGTGCCTTTTTGGGGATACATTTGTATATGTATTCGTTGTGGTTATGTTTTGTATAACATGATATATTTGTACGCTTCTAACTTGTAGATATATTTTGATAAATATATAAGTTGAAGTTGTTGATTGTCGCTCCCACAAAATGAAGCTGGGCTCAAATATGGTACAGACGCGAACGGTCGGCGAGAGGAGGGTGCGAGAACACACAGGAGTGAACTCACAGGGAATGAAAAGAGTCGCCAGCTAGGCATTTTTATCCCGGAGGAAAGGTAATGCTGCATAGACCTAGAAAGATATGGATAAGACGGTTGCGAACCAGAGAGACTGAGAAAGGGGGTTGGTTACAACCTGGGAAGGTATTAGCACCCAGATTGTCCGCCGTACTCGACGGGATCCACGCTTAAAAGATTTGTGTTTAAAAGGGGTAATGTCAGTGCAATTTATGTGCAAAAGAGCTGGAAAAGGATGTACAAGTGTCAGTGTAAGAGAAGTGAAGTGTATAAATGAAGTGTCAGTGTAAGAACAGAGTGAAATGCTCAAGATCGTGAGGCTTAAAGAATAATGCTAGAAGGAGGGGGAATATACAAAGACTTTTGTTCGATAACTGTTAAGTTATGCCTACGTATCCTCTCGTGCAATGAAGAAGTCAGAACACCGTAGTTCTACCCAAAGAGACTGAAAGATGAATTGACTTGTGAACTGCTTACTTGCCTATGCTCAAGTGTATGACCTGTCTGGCTCAGGTGCTAACTGTCTTGCATTAGACGAAAGAAGCAAGTTCTCGTTTGAAAGTGAATGAGATGAGAAAAGAATCCCGGAGGAGACGATTATTGTTTGTTTTTGAGTTTTCAGTCTTTTATTGCTTTTGAAAGTTTGTCATAAGTTAATGAGCTTAAGCCTAAACCAATGGGTTAGTAAACTCATCACATCTTCCCTCTGATTAGGGGTAATGAGAATACCTTAAGTGTGAAGTCAGCTTCTCACACTTAATCACCATGATGTAGGATTAAGATCATTAACCTACTTGTGATTATTTAGATGTTTTTGTTGTTTTTGTTTAGTGTTGAGTAATGAGTTTAAGCCATAATCAAGGATTAAACAGACTCATTACACCATCCTAATAGAAGGATAATAGATGAGAATGTTTAAGCTAAGGAAAGCTCCTCAAATTAATCCATGATTAGGGATTAAACTCATGACAAAACAGAGCCTTTTTTAGGTGGATTTTAGAAAATGATAAGATGATGAAGTGATTTTTAGGGTTTGTAAGACAACTTGAGGAGGACTTGTCCATTAACACTAGGGTTAGTCCTTCTTAACCAATTAAGGAAGAATTAGAACCCTAATGCAAGGCCCAAGTTACAAGCTTGATGTCTTGACAATTATTAAGTGAATTGATTAGAGGATTTAAACACATTAAGGGTTTAACACTTAGGATTAAAGTTATACACTCCATCCTAATAGAAGGATGCAGGCATAAGCTTAATCATAAAGCCTTAAAGCCTTTAGGGTTTAGTCCCTGATTATGAGATGAGAAGAGAAGACTCAAAGAGACACAAAGGTAAAAGCTAAACGGGAAAAGTCTAATCCTAATATTCACATGCTCGGATGGTCCTAGGTTAGTGAGGTTTACCTATCCTACCGAATAAGAGATAAGAAAGAGAAGAAGAAAGAAGAAAAGAGAAGCTCCATGGTGGCCTAAGCACACCTCAGGTCGAGAAAGAAAAAGAGAAGATGAAGAAGAAGAATTAAGATGGAGAAGAAATAAGATAAGAGATGAAAATGCAATATGAAGATGAATAAGAATGAAGAGAGGTGAATGCGATATGGAGATAAGATGACAATGCACAAACAGAGCCTACACCAGTAGGACTTCCAGATGCAACAGCATGCAATAAGTAAAATCGGGCCATCAGTGGTACCTAACGGAGAAGGTCCGTTGCCTCTTTAACGTGCAAGAGAAATCCGAAATAAGAAATTTTGAGTCCAGAATGATTCAACAGTTAAGTGCAAGTGTATATTATCGGGATCTCAAACAAATGTCGAATAGGCTTCCAGCATCCAAAGTTATAACCAAGAGGAACCAAAATGGACCTGGAACCGGTCCACGCAAAGTCAAAGTCTAAGCAGAATTGTATCCATAGATTGCATCCTTCCGGAACAATTAATCACAAGGTCATCACCAAATTAAATCCCTCATCATCGATATCGAACAAGAGACCTACAAAACATCAATTGAAACTAGAACCAATATTAAACACAACTTCTATTTAATTAAACCAAACTAAATAAAAAAATACAAAAAATCAAGGCTATAAAATTCTAATAAAAATCCAAACTAATAACATTAACAAATGTTAATAACAAGGCTAGCAATTTAACTAAACAAAACTGTAAGGAGACCTAGTAAAAACAAAATAAACTATAATTAGTATTAATAGAACAAACTGAGTACAAATAACAAAAATAAAAAATAAAAGAGAAACAGCAAGAGACTTCCGTTGGCAGTCAGTGACAAATGCATGGGCCTAAGAGCCCATAACAAGACCAACAAGTGGGGGGAGTTCGCTGGAAATGGGGGTGCCGGAGCAAGTTTGAATGGGCCTGGCCCTAGCACAAACCAAAAACAACAAGGCCTGTCTTTATAAAATAACAATTAAAAAAAGAAAATTATAAAATAAAGGTGAAAAAAAGTGAGAATACAATTAGAAACACTCAGCAAATAAGTTAATCATAAATTGAAATGAACATGCTAAACCAAAGTCAAAGCAACGAAATCAAATTTTCCCCAAAATAACCCAAACTCCAATCTCGTCTCCTCAAGAATGACGAAACCGAACTGCGACCTCCCCTCTCACGATCCCACCTCCGTTCGATCGCGGTTCTCAAACTTGTGCTACCGGCGGCGACAACTTCATCTTCTTCCGAAGCTCTCTTTCACGATTTGCTTTCTCCAACAACAAACTTCGGCATCACCACTTCTTCTCAGATCCAATCGCTCGCCGTGGGAGCTCTTCAGATCTCGTCTCCCACTCTTCTTCCTCCGCTTCCGTCTGAAATGCAGCGTGTTGTTGTCGATGAGGTTTGAATGGAGGTCGAGAGTTCGTTAAGAAAGTGAAGGGTTTACGGTTTCGACGCGGTGGCTCCGATGGTTTTAAGGTTTGCGTCTTGGTTTCTGGATTCTCACTCTAATCTCTCTGTTTCATCATCATCCTCTTCTTTGTTCTGTTTCTGCGGTTATGGTTGTTGAAGGAGAAGTGGTTTGTGATGTTAAGAGGTTTAGTGGTGGTGGTGGCGGAATAACTGGGTTTGCTGGATTTGTTGTGAGTTGAAGTAGGATGTTCGGTGGTTGATGAGGGTGAAAGTGAGATTTGCGGTTTTTTGGTGTTGATGGTTGTGTGCCGATTTTCCAAGTTAAAGAATATTGGGGGAGATGTTTTGTGTGTGTTTCTAGTGTGATAATAGAAATCAAGAGAATGAAAATGTTGTGAGAATTTTTTTTTGAGGTTGTACGTTTAGAGGTTTGTTGAAGAAGGTGATTGAAGTGAGGAAAGGTGTGTTGCGGTTTGGTGTGGTTGTTTGATTTGAGTTGAATGATGGTTGTTTAGGACTGAAGCAGGTCTTTGTTGTTTGTTCTTTTTGTTTTGCAGAAAAATGTTTTGGTTTTGAGAAGAGGGTCGAAGAAGGTTTGAAGCAAGTTGTTGAAGTTTAGTGTGAGATGATGATAAGAAATTATGGAGGCTGATTGTTGTGGATATCTGGCTTATTGGTCAAGAACAAAGGGAGGAGTGGTTTTGAAAATTGAATGGAGGCGCCGCCTTTTTTTGTTGTAGTCCTGGGATCACACTTTGTTATTTATACCTAGGTCAAACAAGTCAGGTTTATCTCGGGCTTTGGAAAAATAACATGGGCTTGGTGATAAAGTATTTTTGTGACAACTTGGGTTAATGGGTTGTAATAACAAAAATGGTAAATGAGTTTGAAATGAAATTGTAAAAAAGGTACTATTTACAAGAATATAATTTAATGGATTTAAATTAAAATGAACTAAAATGGAATTGTATTTTATTTGTTTACATGGACATCAAAATTGGATAGCAAAGGACTTAATGGATAATCAAATGATCCAAAGTCAATCCCAAACTTTTCTATAAAAACCACTTGATTAAATGAACACAATTATCACGAGACTGCTTGCAACTGAAATGAATAACTCTCTGAATTAATCATCTTCTGACAAAATAATTCTTGGATCACTTTGAATAATCTGAATTAACTTCTTGAAAAATAAATTCACAGAAGAAGCATAGAATAACTGACAGTCTAATTTCCTGAACCAAACTTCTCATGAATCACAACTTGATAATTTGATAAATTCAGCACACAACACAACTTGACTTGAACATGCACTGTTTGAGAAATCAACCACTGAATTGATGACGGCCCAGATGCATAGCAAATAGTCCTTTCGGACGTGAAATCTTTGACTACCGCTAAGTCAGGGAAATAAACCCTAATTTAGTGACAGGAACGATAAGAGAATGATACCAATGAAGCGGCATAGCCAAGACCTTGAATTCTTCTGATAATCTACAAATGAGGTGTGAAACCTTAATCCCCGGATGACCATGATCCCATGTCTTAGAAGCCTATGCAAATGATATGAATCCTAAATGTTGATGATCTAATGGAAATGCAGATGATAAAAGCAAACAAAAATCCAGACAAAGATAGAAAACCAGAGGGCAAATTTAGGGTGTCTACAGCTGCCCCTATTCAAACATGAGTTAGCTGTGCAGGATGTAAGCAACGGCTTAACAGGCAAACAAGATAACTTGTGGTTGAATACCAAAGACAGTCCAAAATTTGCACTCACAGAATGAAGAAGAAAAGGGATATAGATTGTAAAAGAAAATAAAGTATATCATAAAGTGCGAGCGACGGAGGACGACTGTCGAGCAGAGGACGACTGCTGAGGAAAGAGCAATGACGGGGACGGCCAACATGCTGGGGATATAGGAGATTATGATGGGGACGACCATCAAGTAAAGCTGTAAAATTCTCTAGGGATTAATGAAAAATGATGGGGATGGCCATTAAGTTCATAAAGTAATGTAAACAAACGATGGGGACGGCCATCGGGCTAAACTGATGAAGGACGATCATCAGGAAAAGGAAAAGGGACCACGACGGGGACGACCATCGGGTTAAAGAATAAATAAAATAATGATGAGGGACGGTCATCAAAGGTGAAGGACGATCACCTGGCAGGGTACGTCTGCCGAAAATATCGCGACATAGGACGAATGCCGGATAAAAGGTCAACGACGGGGACGGCCATCGGACGAGCATGATGAAGAACGATCATCAAGAGGTGAAGGACGATCACCTAGCAGGGTACGGCTGCTCTCAAGGTTTATCATGACATAGGACGAATGTCAGATAGAAAAGAAAATTTTGCTTTGCGGGGGAATAGTAAACACGGACGAGTGTTTATATCCAAGAAACAAAAGGTATAAGTGTTTATGTTTGTGTATAGATTAAAGATGCGGACGAGCATCCTTAAGACTACGATACGGACGAGTATCGAGTAGAAACAAATACTGACATGTGCTCAGAGATGATGATACGAACGAGTATCAACTGGTTAACAGAGAACACGGACGAGTGTTTGAATCTGAAGGGATTCTTCTGGGGAATAGTAGACACAGACGAGTGTCTATATTCAAGAAGACAAGAGTGTTTGACACGGTGTATGGATTAAAGATGCGGACGAGCATCCTTAAGACTATGATATGGACGAGTATCAGGTAGAAACAAACGCTTGACACATGCTCTGAGATGATGGTACGGATGGGTACCAACTGGTTAACAAAGAACATGGATTGGTGTTGAATCTGCGAGGATATAAATGGTGTATACAAGATACGGACGAGTATCTGTATAAGTGATATAAGTAATAAGTATGAGTGGTGTATAGATGAGTGTTCAATCTGCTGGGGAGAGTGACACGGACGAGTATCAAGAGAGAGAAAAGTATAATATAAACAAAAGTATGGTTTACAAAGTGTTTAGGTAACTGTGTTGGGGAAGGTGACACGGACGGGTGTCAAGGAATTGTATATATATGTATCTGTGAGTGCAAAGGGGACGCTTTGGCTTTATGCTGGGGATATGACACGGACGGGTGCCACAAGGAGTATATACTGATGTTTGTGAATGCAAGGCAACTGCTTTAGCTTTAACTCTCCGCTGGGGAATCTGGGGAGCATTCTGTATACTACTGACGGGTTGAAAGCTTTTAACTCTGATGGGAACGAAGTGTTGGCAACCTGATGCTTGTTGGAGAGGTTTTCACTGGAGGAAAGACGACTCTGCGTGAGGTATACTTCGTTTAACTGCTTTGAACATCTGCTGAGGATCTGATCATCCTGCTCTGACTCCACTGGGGAGAATTTCTTCTTGCTCTGCTGGGGAAATCCCTTGGAAATGAGAATCCCGATGACTCTATGGGGAAAGATCATCTTTAGACTTGGCTAGGGAAGATGCTTCGCCAGATAACTCTTGCTGGGACCCTTGCTGGAGAGAGAGAGCTCTGACAATTCTAACTTTGTGGGGAAACAAGGCCTTCAGCTGCGTGTTGGGAAAACTTCATTGTGGACAGATAAGTCCGCTTGGGGATGAGAACGATTCAATTAGCCTTGAAGTTCTGCTGGGGTTATCATCTGTTCTAACTCAGCTGGGGATGTGTCAACCCTATGGCATGGTTGAGAAAAGATTTGGCAATGCTCTGCTGAGGAGAGACTTTGCTGGAGAATCAAAATATGCCCCAAGTATAGCATAACAGCCGTGTTGGGAAGATATGCCAATGAAAATTGGACTTTGAATGAATGAGAATAACCAACTCCTCACGAACAAACCTTGTCGGCTGAAAGAAGATCTTTACGCTCGGGGAAGAAATAAACTTCCAATGCCCTGCTGGTAAAATAAATACCAGACATTCCCTGAGAATTAACACAGTGCTTCAAACTTCTGAGCTCAACAAAAGCATTACTGATCATCCTGAGTGAACTATCATTCCCTTAACTCCTCAATTATACCATACTGCATCATCCATAAAAAGATCGTCTTCAGAGGATTTTACAGAAGACTTGGCATCCAGAATTGCCCTAGTGTCTTCAAACTCTCGCAGAAATTCAACAAGTCTTGAGATAACTGCCCCAGATTATGTCTTGAAATGATTCTTGCCCCACATCAGAGCTAAAACAGAAACCATGTGGTATGAAGATGCAATGCAAATGATGTACAATGCAGACGTATGCTCATGCAAGCCACGGAAAAATGAAACGGGGAGGACCGGGCGTAAGGCCAGGTCGAGAGATATTTTGGTTTTGGTTGCCAAGCAATTGGACTTTTGAAGGTGAATTACCAGACGAGAACTGGTTTATTAAAGGTAGGCCATCAGACGAGAACTGATGGGCAAAGAATAAGTCGTCAGACGAGAACTGACTCCTTGGGTTCATTGTCAAACGAGAATTGACTCTGA
This sequence comes from Lathyrus aphaca, assembly GCA_963966055.1. NCBI lineage: Eukaryota > Viridiplantae > Streptophyta > Magnoliopsida > Fabales > Fabaceae > Lathyrus > Lathyrus aphaca. The sequence goes on from OZ014520.1 coordinate 508,795,816, forward strand.
AAAAAGAATGACTACCAGACGAGAACTGGCGTTCAATGGGTTAAATGAAAAGGTGACCAGACGAGAACTGGTTAAAAGATTCGCCTACCAGACGAGAACTGGTTAAAAGATTCGCCTACCAGACGAGAACTGGTATTTGAAGTTGGTTCGCCAGACGAGAACTGGACTTTGGGTTTGTCTGCCAGACGAGGACTAGACTTTGAAAAGTTTTGCCAGACGATAACTGGACTTAGAACGGTTTGCCAGACGAGAACTGGCTCCTTGAAAGGTCAAGAGGTTGGGTTACGAGGCCCTCTGAACTGAGATTGATGATTGAGGGGTTGTGACCAATGCAAATATGATGCATATGCTCTATATGCTCGAGCGAAGCGACATGAATAACGTATGCAAATGGTTTATGCAATGATTATGAAAAGCTAGAAAAACTCCCAAGGATGGGAAGAAAGGTCTCATGTGACAAGGCTCTAATGAGAAGGGTGACAAAGGCGAGGGTGGGTAATACGATTTCCCGATACCCGTCATGAACTCGAAGATCACTGATACAAATTGCTCTGTGTAGCTAAAATTTGCCCCTGTTGGGCGAGTCTCTGAACAGACTGTTGCTGATTATCCAATTTCTGGAATAACAAACTTGGATGTTCTCTCGAGGAGAGTTGCACTTAGTGATCTCTGGAATTGTCCTGCCTCGGTATGAGCGTGGAAGCGAATTGACCCATTCTGACGGAGGATTGGAAGCATATATCTTTGGTCAGCGGAAACTCCGGGTGTCCTGCCCCTGTTTGGCAGATTCAGCTCTGATCAACTGACATTGAATGACATTCCTCGATCAACTGATGCTTGGGAACTCTCTTTACCCTGACGGATACCTTGGTCGACAAAGCCACTGGATAACATGCCCCTGATTCATAGGCTGACAAGATGCTCTTGATTCTGGTCATCATTGTTGAATGATCAAGTTCCCTCGCGATTGCTCTTTGTAGGAACTTTCCTGATGACACAGGCTGACTTGCAATTAAAACTGTTCATTTACAAATGGTAATTTTAATGCAGTACACATGCAAGTTTTTGAAAATTTATTTATTTTGATGTTGTGACAGTGTGTGATGAATGGACGATTAGTCCAAACGTAGTGTTGAGTTAGCAAATCGTTAGGAGTCAGTTTACGCAACCTTGTCGTAGTATGCTTTCAGAATTGAACCTGATTCAATTAGGACTTTCAAGGGTTATAACATGGTCTGGTTCACGGTTTTAGAAAGAAGGATTTATGGCTCAAAGTTTATTTGTGCCCACCCATTCTCCTTGATGTTCTCCAGTCCTATGTTCAGCTAATTCGACTTAAGCGCTCGCTTCTCACAAGGGATTTGTAATGATTGAGGAACCAATGACGTTGATGGTTTACGCACCAATGAGGTTTCTTGGAGTAACAGTCACCCATTCTGACTTTGTGCCTGGTCACACGACTTTGTTCTCATGGAAGATTCTCTTTCATCATTTTTTTTACTCCCTAACTTTTGCCTGGACTGGTTCTCTTTTTTTTTTTGAATTTTTCGATTTTGAAGTCCAGCGGGATGCCCTAACTTTTGCCTAAGTCATATGTTTTCACACATTTTTTCGACTTAGTGGGCTTTATTTCTTTTTTTTCTTTGATTTTTGTTGAACAAATCGTGTGACACTGGCTTGTCATGACTTGCTGAAAGGGTTGACTGCCTCATTCCTTTGTTGGTGAGGGATAACCATTGTGGTTTCACGTCCCTTGACCTCTTGAGGTGTAATGAATAAAGGTAGTGGATCCTCGGATGCACACTCCTTTGGCAATTTGAACGCTCGGTCAAATTAACTGATAACTACCCTGCCCCGGGTTGAATGTGAGGGTTTTTTTGTTTAGAAAAGGAACTCCTACTTCAAGGCTCAAAGGGGGTGACGAGGGTCTATCTCCCTTATATCTCCGGTGTTTGGGAATTGAAACAATGCCTGTACATCGTCAGCAGGTTCTACTCTGAAAGCATACCTTCAACAGTTATGGGTATTCAGTTGTCATCATCCTCCCTCAAACCTGCTAAACAACAGTGAAATAAATGGGAGGTATATGGATGCAAATTTTTTTTATTTTTTCGTTTTTCAATGCAAGTAAAGAAAAATGAGCGAATGCGACATGATTGATTCAAAAGTGCAAGATCACTACATTAACATTACCATTTAAAATAACAATGCTTAAAAGACAAGTAGCTGCTAACAGGAAAGAAACTACAATGCAAATGATAAAAGGATACAACGATCATCAACTCTGATGACATACTGTTGTCTGAGCCACTGAAATCAAGATACGCTTCTTCTGAAGTCTTTGAACTCAATCAGGCGAGAGGTTGACGTGCACAACCAAGCTTCCTTCTGGAAAGGAAATGTAGCCCTTGTCGATCAATTGTTGTACTTTGGCTTGAAAAGCTTTGCAATCTTCAGTTGAATGCCCCATTGATCCACCATGATGCCCGCACTGCTCATGAGGATTGTACCCTGGAGGGTACGGCCCTGGTAACGGCTTGAGAAGCTTAGGAACCACCAAAGAGCTCTGAACTAGATGTGGCAAGAGTTCACTGTATGCCATGGGGACTGGATGAAGAGGAGCAATCCTTCTTTCCAGATTGTTACGAGGCCTAGGCTGGCTCTGAAGTTGATTCTGAGGTCTTCGACCATGAGATTGCAGATTTGGACGAGGAGGAGCCCAGGGTTTCTGACACGGTGTTCTGAGCATTGCCGAATGCCCGTAAGAGTAACCAGACACGGGAATAGATAATCTCTGAGAAGATGTTGGTCCAGAATATTCGATATTTGCCATGACCGCACTGACGTCATTCCATTCTTCCTCCTAGGAGCTAACAACAGACTCACCTTCACTAGCTAGGATATTCGAAAAGTCCTGGATCTTTCCACTTTTGAGCAGGCTCTCAATGCGTACTCCAACTATCATCAAATCAGAGAAGCTTGTCATCCCAATGCTACTCATTCTTTCCAAGTATGGACCCTTCAAGGTGCCCACGAACAGGTCAATTAATTCTCTGTCTGAAAGTGGTGGTTGCACTTGGGCTGCCAATTCTCTCCACCGCTGTGCATATTCTCTGAAAGATTCACCACTCCTCTGGGATAGGCTCTGCAAGTGCGTGCGATTGGGCGCCATGTCCATATTGTACTGGTATTGCTTTACGAAAGCTCTGGATAAATCATTCCAAGATCGGATATGATTGCTTTCCAAATCCATGTACCAACTTAAAGATGCCCCACTTAAACTGTCCTGAAAACAGTGAATCATCAGCTTATCATTGCGGGCATAAGAAGTCATTTTTCTACAGAACATCACCAAATGACGCTTCGGGCAACTGACACCAGTGTATTTTTCAAACTTCGGAGTCTTGAAATCTGGAGGAATGACAAGACCAGGCACCAAACACAGGGTTAGAGCATCAAAACCGAAGGAATCAGGATCCGCTAAGGCTTTGAGTCGCTCGTCCAACACACGAAATCTTTCAGCAAGATCAATAACTTGTGGATCCTTGGTTTTCACAAGAGGGATTTCCCCTTGGAAGTCTGGCATAGGGAAGGCAAAACTCTGATAATCTGTAGAATCAGAAGAAGATGAAGGTCCACCTCGGACAGCAGATGGTTCAGGTACATTCTGATTCACGATCGGGGTCCGTACAAGCTGTGCTTGAGCAAGATTGTTCACTTGTGGAATATCCTCATCAGGAGAAAGACCATACAACGGATTGGTCACTGAAGTGAAACCAGGTGGAAACTCAACATTCTGACGGTTGTTCTCTGACATAGCTACTGACGGCTTCCAATCTGACCCTTTACCTCTTGACACTGCTCAATCTTCCTTCAAACACTATCGTCTTCCAACAGTTAACACTTGTTCAAACTGAGTACCGGGAAATCAGCTGGCTATTCATGGACAAAAGAGGAAGGATGAGCTCTCTGGAGGAGGAAAATGCAATGCAGATGCAAATGCAAAATGCAATATGATGATGCAAAAGATGCAAAGACATGGGATCACAGCTGGAAACTGCCTGGAATCTGGAATACTGCCAAGAATCAAGTGTCTGTAACCACAAGATCTCTGTATAGTAACCCGAAATAGTAACTGAAAACCAGAGGTCAATAACTTCAGGATCATAGTGATCGGATCAAACAATTGTACTGGTAATGATGGTATGTTGAGGTCAAGGGTTCCTGCAAACCTGTAAACAGCCCAACCCCCTCACAGGTGGTGCTCTAGAACAAGGATCCTCAGACTTGGATCAGTTATGAGAAGTGTAAACACTTCTAACCCGGAGGTACAGTGTTTACAATAACCATAAAAAATCCTCCTCTAATTCTCCTCAGTTTCTGAAGGTCATAATAAAGGTCATCCAGACTTAGCAGGCTTCCCAGATAGCCCTAGCACTACAGGAAATCTGTAGCACAGAGTTCTCAAGAAGAAACCCACATCTGAACCGTGTTTCATATTCCCGCACCAGACCGAAATGGAATGGGAAAGAACATGAACCACTCTAGCCTAGGTGTCACTCAGGTCCCAGGTATAGGACCTTAAACTCTCAATAGAACACCCTACCCACCAAAGCAAAAAAAACAGATCCAGCCAGAACAGTATGACAGTATGATATATGTAAAGCTGTAAGGAAAGCAATAAAACAAACTGTACATAAAGCAATAAATGAAATATACAAACACAAATAGCACATAACACCCCAGTAAACACAAATCAAACAAGCGCTAGGAGGAACCCACAAAAAGAACCAGAAGCCCTGGTTACAGTATAAGATTCCCCAGCAGAGTCGCAAAGCTGTCGCTCCCACCAAATGAAGCTGGGCTCAAATATGGTACAGACGCGAACGGTCGGCGAGAGGAGGGTGCGAGAACACACAGGAGTGAACTCACAGGGAATGAAAAGAGTCGCCAGCTAGGCATATTTATCCCGGAGGAAAGGTAATGCTGCATAGACCTAGAAAGATATGGATAACACGGTTGCGAACCAGAGAGACTGAGAAAGGGGGTTGGTTACAACCTGGGAAGGTATTAGCACCCAGATTGTCCGCCGTACTCGACGGGATCCACGCTTAAAAGATTTGTGTTTCAAAGGGGTAGTGTCAGTGCAATTTATGTGCAAAAGAGTTGGAAAAGGATGTACAGGTGTCAGTGTAAGAGAAGTGAAGTGTATAAATGAAGTGTCAGTGTAAGAACAGAGTGAAATGCTCAAGATCATGAGGCTTAAAGAATAATGCTAGAAGGAGGGGGAATATACAGAGACTTTTGTTCGATAACTGTTAAGTTATGCCTACGTATCCTCTCGTGCAATGAGGAAGTCAGAACACCGTAGTTTGACCCAAAGAGACTGAAAGATGAATTGACTTGTGAACTGCTTACTTGCCTATGCTCAAGTGTATGACCTGTCTGGCTCAGGTGCTAACTGTCTTGCATTAGACGGAAGAAGCAAGTTCTCGTTTGAGAGTGAATGAGATGAGAAAAGAATCCCGAAGGAGACGATTATTGTTTGTTTTTGAGTTTTCAGTCTTTTATTGCTTTTGAAAGTTTGTCATAAGTTAATGAGCTTAAGCCTAAACCAATGGGTTAGTAAACTCATCACATCTTCCCTCTGATTAGGGGTAATGAGAATACCTTCAGTGTGAAGTCAGCTTCTCACACTTAATCACCATGATGTAGGATTAAGATCATTAACCTACTTGTGATTATTTAGATGTTTTTGTTGTATTTTTTTAGTGTTGAGTAATGAGTTTAAGCCATAATCAAGGATTAAACAGACTCATTACACCATCCTAATAGAAGGATAATAGATGAGAATGTTTAAGCTGAGGAAAGCTCCTCAACTTAATCCATGATTAGGGATTAAACTCATGACAAAACAGAGCCTTTATTCGGTGGATTTTAGAAAATGATAAGATGATGAAGTGATTTTTAGGGTTTGTAAGACAACTTGAGGAGGACTTGTCCATTAACACTAGGGTTAGTCCTTCTTAACCAATTAAGGAAGAATTAGAACCCTAATGCAAGGCCCAAGTTACAAGCTTGATGTCTTGACAATTATTAAGTGAATTGATTAGAGGATTTAAACACATTAAGGGTTTAACACTTAGGATTAAAGTTATACACTCCATCCTAATAGAAGGATGCAGGCATAAGCTTAATCATAAAGCCTTAAAGCCTTTAGGGTTTAGTCCCTGATTATGAGATGAGAAGAGAAGACTCAAAGAGACACAAAGGTAAAAGCTAAACGGGAAAAGTCTAATCCTAATATTCACATGCTCGGATGGTCCTAGGTTAGTGAGGTTTACCTATCCTACCGAATAAGAGATAAGAAAGAGAAGAAGAAAGAAGAAAAGAGAAGCTCCATGGTGGCCTAAGCACACCTCAGGTCGAGAAAGAAAAAGAGAAGATGAAGAAGAAGAATTAAGATGGAGAAGAAATAAGATAAGAGATGAAAATGCAATATGAAGATGAATAAGAATGAAGAGAGGTGAATGCGATATGGAGATAAGATGACAATGCACAAACAGAGCCTACACCAGTAGGACTTCCAGATGCAACAGCATGCAATAAGTAAAATCGGGCCATCAGTGGTACCTAACGGAGAAGGTCCGTTGCCTCTTTAACGTGCAAGAGAAATCCGAAATAAGAAATTTCGAGTCCAGAATGATTCAACAGTTAAGTGCAAGTGTATATTATCGGGATCTCAAACAAATGTCGAATAGGCTTCCAGCATCCAAAGTTATAACCAAGAGGAACCAAAATGGACCTGGAACCGGTCCACGCAAAGTCAAAGTCTAAGCAGAATTGTATCCATAAATCGCATCCTTCCGGAACAATTAATCACAAGGTCATCACCAAATTAAATCCCTCATCATCGATATCGAACAAGAGACCTACAAAACATCAATCGAAACTAGAATCAATATTAAACACAACTTCTATTTAATTAAACCAAACTAAATAAAAAAATACAAAAAATCAAGGCTATAAAATTCTAATAAAAATCCAAACTAATAACATTAAAAAATGTTAATAACAAGGCTAGCAATTTAACTAAACAAAACTGTAAGGAGACCTAGTAAAAACAAAATAAACTATAATTAGTATTAATAGAACAAACTGAGTACAAATAACAAAAATAAAAAACAAAAGAGAAACAGCAAGAGACTTCCGCTGGCATTCAGTGACAAATGCATGGGCCTAAGAGCCCATAACAAGACCAACAAGTGGGGGGAGTTCGCTGGAAATGGGGGTGCCGGAGCAAGTTTGAATGGGCCTGGCCCTAGCACAAACCAAAAACAACAAGGCCTGTCTTTATAAAATAACAATTAAAAAAAGAAAATTATAAAATAAAGGTGAAAAAAAGTGAGAATACAATTAGAAACACTCAGAAAATAAGTTAATCATAAATTGAAATGAACATGCTAAACCAAAGTCAAAGCAACGAAATCAAATTTTCCCCAAAATAACCCAAACGCCAATCTCGTCTCCTCAAGAATGACGAAACCGAACTGCGACCTCCCCTCTCACGATCCCACCTCCATTCGATCGCGGTTCTCAAACTTGTGCTACCGGCGGCGACAACTTCATCTTCTTCCGAAGCTCTCTTTCACGATTTGCTTTCTCCAACAACAAACTTCGGCATCACCACTTCTTCTCAGATCCAATCGCTCACCGTGGGAGCTCTTTAGATCTCGTCTCCCACTCTTCTTCCTCCGCTTCCGTCTGAAATGCAGCGTGTTGTTGTCGATGAGGTTTGAATAGAGGTCGAGAGTTCGTTAAGAAAGTGAAGGGTTTACGGTTCCGACGCGGTGGCTCCGATGGTTTTAAGGTTTGCGTCTTGGTTTCTGGATTCTCACTCTAATCTCTCTGTTTCATCATCATCCTCTTCTTTGTTCTATTTCTGCGGTTATGGTTGTTGAAGGAGAAGTGGTTTGTGATGTTAAGAGGTTTAGTGGTGGTGGTGGAGGAATAACTGGGTTTGCTGGATTTGTTGTGAGTTGAAGTAGGATGTTCGGTGGTTGATGAGGGTGAAAGTGAGATTTGCGGTTTTTTGGTGTTGATGGTTGTGTGCCGATTTTCCAGGTTAAAGAATATTGGGGGAGATGTTTTGTGTGTGTTTCTAGTGTGATAAGAGAAATCAAGAGAATGAAAATGTTGTGAGAAATTTTTTTTGAGGTTGTATGTTTAGAGGTTTGTTGAAGAAGGTGATTGAAGTGAGGAAAGGTGTGTTGCGGTTTGGTGTGGTTGTTTGATTTGAGTTGAATGATGGTTGTTTAGGACTGAAGCAGGTCTTTGTTGTTTGTTCTTTTTGTTTTGCAGAAAAATGTTTTGGTTTTGAGAAGAGGGTCGAAGAAGGTTTGAAGCAAGTTGTTGAAGTTTAGTGTGAGATGATGATAAGAAATTATGGAGGCTGATTGTTGTGGATATCTGGCTTATTGGTCAAGAACAAAGGGAGGAGTGGTTTTGAAAATTGAATGGAGGCGCCGCCTTTTTTTGTTGTAGTCCTGGGATCACACTTTGTTATTTATACCTAGGTCAAACAAGTCAGGTTTATCTCGGGCTTTAGAAAAATAACATGGGCTTGGTGATAAAGTATTTTTGTGACAACTTGGGTTAATGGGTTGTAATAACAAAAATGGTAAATGAGTTTGAAATGAAATTGTAAAAAAGGTACTATTTACAAGAATATAATTTAATGGATTTAAATTAAAATGAACAAAAATGGAATTGTATTTTATTTGTTTACATGGACATCAAAATTGGATAGCAAAGGACTTAATGGATAATCAAATGATCCAAAGTCAATCCCAAACTTTTCTATAAAAACCACTTGATTAAATGAACACAATCATCACTAGACTGCTCGCAACTGAAATGAACAACTCTCTGAATTAATCATCTTCTGACAAAATAATTCTTGGATCACTTTGAATAATCTGAATTAACTTCTTGAAAAATAAATTCACAGAAGAAGCATAGAATAACTGACAGTCTAATTTCCTGAACCAAACTTCTCATGAATCACAACTTGATAATTTGATAAATTCAGCACACAACACAACTTGACTTGAACATGCACTGTTTGAGAAATCAACCACTGAATTGATGACGGCCCAGATGCATAGCAAATAGTCCTTTCGGACGTGAAATCTTTGACTACCGCTAAGTCAGGGAAATAAACCCTAATTTAGTGACAGGAACGATAAGAGAATGATACCAATGAAGTGGCATAGCCAAGACCTTGAATTCTTCTGATAATCTACAAATGAGGTGTGAAACCTTAATCCCCGGATGACCATGATCCCATGTCTTAGAAGCCTATGCAAATGATATGAATCCTAAATGTTGATGATCTAATGGAAATGCAGATGATAAAAGCAAACAAAAATCCAGACAAAGATAGAAAACCAGAGGGAAAATTTAGGGTGTCTACATTGATGATTTAAGTTTTCCGTTGTGCAATTTATAATTGAGATATGGGTGTAAGGATTGAAATTCCTTTGTGGATAGCTACCCCATTGTTGCATATTTGTTTGAGCAGGTGTTGTATGTTTTAATTTCACGTAATGTGGCATGCTCCGTTTTATGCTTGATTTAAATTATACTCTGATGAAATTTTATCTATGCCTAAATGATTTAATGTATTATTTGGGGGTATAGAAAAGGGGGTGTTACACTTAACACCACCAGTTAATGATCTGATACATCTTTTTTTCCCACTTTTTGCATAACTGAATTCCAATCATTCAAAAAACCAGGGGAGATCAGAAATTTATCTAATCTGCTGCAAGATTTTCCTGAAGCATTATACCATGTATACTTGTTACCCACCACTGGGATATCAATACACCCCGACGCACCAATGAAGTTATTGAACTCGAACATAATTTTATTATTGTGTACAACATTCCCAACTTTTTCATCCCTCCTTTTTATAGAGTTGAAATCGCCACCAATGATCCATTCCACTGTCGCTAACGTTCCAATCAATTGAAGAAAATTATTCCAAAGTTCTCTCTTTTAAGAATTTGAACAAGGAAAATACACATTAATAAGGTAGACATTAGTATTCCTCCATATTACATTTAAACCAATGTACCCCTTCCCCCTGAATGAAGATGCAGGAGTGAAAAGATTCTTACTCCAGATCGTAAGTATACCACCTGTTTGCCCATTAGAATTGAGTGCTGACCAATCACAATTTTCCCCCCCATAAACTATAAACTAACTCATCTTTCATGTTTACACACTTTGTTTCCTGTATGAACACCACATCCACACCTTCCTTGCGGATCAGATCTCTAAACTTCCTTCTTTTTATAGAACTCCCACTTCTTCTAATATTATATGTGAGACAATTCATAATGTACCCTTAGCTACATTCTTCTTTCCTTTTTTGCATATTTCTCCTTATTCTTAGTTACCTTCTCCATATTGTGAATAACATATTCAAAAATATCATCATCTCTATATGACTCCACCCCCAGTTTTTTAATGGAACCCCATAGCTTAACAAGAAGATTATCCAATTTCTTCTCGATTCTAGAGTTGTTGTGTGGAACTTCTTAATCATAAATAGAATCACCAGAGATATCTTGATTTGGTGTATCAACGTAATTATCATCTTTCCTAATAGGTGTAACACAAATCTCCTTTATGTGTTTTCAGCGTGTAAGTGTCGCATAATAAGATGGATCAAAAGGAATTTTAAGCTTATTATAAATGTCCTCCATAAGCTTTTTTCTTCCCTACTTTTTATTTTTGAAGTAGCATGTGCCTTGTGTGTAATGATGTTTTCGCAGTTATTAATTGTATCCACGAGGTCCTTGGAAGTCTCACATTGATGTGTGATGTTATCCTGATTAATTAAAGTTGTATCATTTCTTGTGCATAAATAATGACCGTTGCTAACATGATTTTCTTAGAGGGGTTTGGTGAGTAGGTTAGCTAGTTTCCATTATGTCTTGTAATGCTCAAGTTCAAACTTACCTTTATTAATTTTATCCCTCAAAAAATGATTTCCTTTCTTTGTGCTTACTTTGACCATGACACATATGATGATTGGCTAGGTCAATATCTGACTTGTTATCTACAAGCAACTTCATTTTCCTAAGTTCCATGATCTTGAGCTCTTCTAGCAGCATCTCTATCCATGCTGCTTGACATGATGCATATGATGCAATAACATACTCAGCTTCACAAGATGACAAAGCCACATAACTTTTATTTTGTGGATGTCGCTCCCACCAAATGACACCTCAGGTCAGAAGGGGTACAGACGCGAACGGTCGGCGAAAAGAGGAATGAGAACACACATGAGTGAGCTCAAGAGAAAAGAAAAGAGTCGCCAGCTAGGCATTTTTATCCCGGAGGAAAGGTAATGCTGCATAGACCTAGAAAAGATGGATAAGACGATCGCGAACCAGAGAGACTGAGAAAGGGGGTTGGTTACAACCTGGGAAGGTATTAGCACCCAGATTGTCCGCCGTACTCGACGGGATCCACGTTTAAAATATTTGTGTTTTAAAGGGGTAGTGTCAGTGCTATCTGTGTAACAAAACTGGAAAGAATGCAAGTGTAAGTGTAAAAGAAGTGTGAAGTGTACATGAGAAGTGTCAGTGTAAGAACAGGAGTGAAATGCTCAAGACCATGAGGCTTAAAGAATAAGGCTGGAAAGAGGGGGAATATATAGAGACTTTTTTTCGATAACTGTTAAGTTATGCCTACGTATCCTCTCGTGCAATGAGGAAGTCAGAACACCGTAGTTCGACCCAAAGATACTGAAAGATGAATTTACTGATGAACTCTTTACTTGCCTATGCTCAAGTGTATGACCTGTCTGGCTCAGGTGCAAACTATCTTGCATTAGACGAAAGAAGCGAGTTCTCGTTTATGAATGAATGAGATGAGAAAAGAATCCCGGAAGAGACGATTATTGTTTGTTTTTGTATTTTCAGTCTTTTATTGCTTTTTGAAGTTTGTCATAAGTTAATGAGCTTAAGCCTAAACCAATGGGTTAGTAAACTCATCACATCCTCCCTCTGATTAGGGGTAATGAGAATACCTTAAGTGTGAAGTCAGTATCTCACACTTAATCACCATGATGTAGGATTAAGATCATTAACCTACTTGTGATTATTTAGATGTTTTTGTTGTTTTTGTTTAGTGTTAAGTAATGAGCTTAAGCCATAATTAGGGATTAAACAGACTCATTACACCATCCTAATAGAAGGATAATAGATGAGGATGTTTAAGCTGAGGAAAGCTCCTCGACTTAATCCATGATTAGGGATTAACCTCATGACAAAACAAAGCCTTTATTAGATGGATTTTAGTTAATGATAAGATGAAGAAGTGAGTTTTATGGTTTATAAAACAACTTGAGGGGGACTTGTCCATTAACACTAGGGTTAGTCCTTCTTAACCAATTAAGGAAGAATTAGAACCCTAATGCAAGGCCCAAGTTACAAGCTTGATGTCTTGATGATTATTAAGTGGATTGATTAAAGGATTTAAACACATTAAAGGTTTAATACTTAGGATTAAAGTTATACACTCCATCCTAATAGAAGGATGCAGGCATAAGCTTAATCACAAAGCCTTAAAGCCTTTAGGGTTTAGTCCCTGATTATGAGATGAGAAGAGAAGACACAAAGATGACACAAAGGTGAAACTAAATGGGGGACTAATCAAAACCCTAATTTTCATCATGCTTGGTCATTCCTAGGGTTTGTGAGGCTTAAGAAAGAAATCTTCAAAGAACCACCAAGGAGAGAAGCAGATGAGAGGAGCAAAAAGAAGCAGAACAACTTGCTTCACTTAAGAAGACAAGTTGCTTGAGGAAAGAAGGTAAGATGAACAATAATAAGCAAGCTCACAACAATACACATACAAAAATGCAGCAATGATGCATAAGAGAGATGAAAAGAGATTGTGAGAAGTGAAGGCAAATTCACTTCCCAATGCAACTTACCACCTGAAAAGTTAGTAAAGAAATGAAATGCAATGCAAAATGAGATGCAATGTCATGATGCAAACCAAAACCAGAAGCATAAGTATGATGTTAATGATGCTAAGAGATGATGCAAACATGAGGCAAGACATTAGAATGATCATACAAACATATGGATGCAAGAGAAGCATGTTTTGAACCATGGATGTACATGAAAAGTTATGGAATGCAAAAGACATATAACATGGCAAATGAAAGATGCAATGATCAAACATGATTCTAATATGTCCTAAGATGTCTTATGAATCAAATGAATGCACAAAATGCCATGGCAAGTCATGGTATGCAAGCAAATGGAAGATGGATGCAAAGGAAGGCATAAATTAGGGTTTATGATCAACACACAAAGCAAAAATCCAAAACCAGAAGCAAATGACATGATAAAAATTTGAAAATGCAATCAAAGGAACCCTAAACCTATACAAACTCACTGCCCAAAGGAGGGGATCCAACTCTTAACCTATTGAAAGTTATGAACTTTCTAAGATTGCTAGGGTTTTAAGGTACCTTGTCAAGAAAAATGCAAAACAAATTGAAAATGCAAGATCAATTCAAACCAATTTTATTCTATAAACTACATGCTATACAAAAGGCAATGCAAAAAGAATCATTGTCCAACTCTCAATGGTTAGGCAGAAATGAATTTTTGAAGTTTGAAGCAAAATAATGCCTTGAAATGGAATTAAATCCAAAGAAAATTAACAAAAGGCATCAAGAACAAAAAATTAATTTAGTTTGAGAGTTGGACAATGTTTCTAAATGTTTTTAAATGTTACATGAATTTTTTGGTGATTTTTTAAATACCTAAAAGTATTTTTAATTAATTAATTTTCATTAATTAATTAAAAATAAACTTTTAAATGATTTAAAAATAATTTTTAATGCAAAAAATAAAATAAAAATCATTTTCTGATTGAGAAAAATATTTGAAACAAAAATGCAAAAGGAAATATTTTTGGGATTTTCTAACTATTTTAAAATAAATATGAAAGAAAATGCAAGAAAAATGAAATTAAAATTGATTTAATGGGAAGTCAACAGATCCAGTGGCTGGTATTCAAACTGAACGCGCGGGAGTTGACTGGCGCGCTATCCTACGGCTGGCATTTGAACTGGCTAGATTAATATAAAAACCTGATTAATTAACTAATGACGTGGATTAGGGTTTTAATGAGACAATCCAGGCCATTAAAACGCGCGGGAGTCAAACAAAGTCAACCAAATCTACGCTCCACATTCAAACTGAACCCTAAACGCAATTAAGACACTAATCACTTTCAGGTGGCCGGAGAAGACTTCCGGTCGTCTTCTCCGGCCAGACCCTCACTTGAAAGTTGCTAACTTCTTCCCCAGGTCCCTAAAACCTAATCTCTCTGCCCAGAATCCATCCCCAAACATCATAGAGCAAGAATCAACAATCAAAACACATTTATTTTTCATAACAAAGCTGAATCGAAGCAAAATGCATTTAGGTCAGAAAAGTTTCAGAAGCATCATACATACTCAATACTCAATCATTTTCGAAACAAAACATATCAGCATGATCAGTGAAGCATAGAGAATCATTTAGGAACTTAAAAACATGTTTCTGGAAAAAATGTTCTTGAGCTCACCTGAACTGAAGCTTTGATTTTTGGAACTTTCTGGCTGCCCCTTTGATCCAAAACGCCTCTAATGGACCTCCTGAGAAGCTTGCAATGCTTGGTTGGAGTTTCTTTTGGCTGGTTTGAGAGATTGAGTGAGTTCTGTTCAGTGAGGGAGAGAAATCGTGTTTCAGTTTGAGGATGTTTCAGGGATGAATGAGGGCAGGGAAATGATCAGGGGAGTATGCTGAGATGTTTTGTGAAGTTTGTTTCAATGTTTGATGCTTGTATGATGAGTTTCGAAGGAAGTTGCATAAGAGGTGAAAAATGAGAATGCTGGCTTAGAGAGAGTTTCAAGCTTGTGTGTGTGGTGTGTTGAGCTGCTTTTGGTCCATGTATCAAGTGGTGATAGGTCAGAGAGTTGTTGGTGGCCTATGGTGATTGGTATGGGTCTTTTGCCCAAAAGTCAAGCTTTGTGTAAGAGAGGTATGGGCTCATGGCTAGCCAAGGACAAGAGGGGTGTCCTGCGCAGAAAGAAGTGAGGAGAACCATAGGATCAATTTTGAAGTCAGCCAGCACATGGATTAGGGTTTGAGTGAGGTTTTGCAACTTTAATCAACTTTGGCCCTTTTGAAGTTTCTTGGTCCACAAGTCATAAAAATGAGCAAACTTTTGATGCAATCTGACTTTTAGACATTGGTTCATGTTTGTATGAAGATTAGAAGTCCATTTGATAGCACAATTTGTCTTGGCAAGTGGTTTTGCAACTTTGCCTCTTTGGTAGAAAACTTGAAATTATGTGATTTTTCCCAACTTTGACAAGCCATAACCTTTGATCCAAAATGAATTAGGACAAGTTCTTGTACTTTTTGAAAAGGGAATGCTCCATTCTACAACTTTCATGACCAAAGTTTTCTCATTTGAAGCATTTTTGAATCAAAAAGCAAGGGTTGAAAAAGTTTCCCAAAATGGCAAGTTTCCATTACAAGTCATTTTCCCAAAAAGTCAACTTTGCAAATGGCTTGAAATTCTTCAATTTTGTGAAATTCTAACATCTTCTATGATCAAATAAAGATCATACATAATCAAAATGATGAAGAACACCCTTTGGTTGGGTCATTGAGGGCCTCAGATGCCCTGATTTTGCACTGACTTGCTCAAAAAGTCAACTCTTGATCAAATGCCTTCCCCATTGAATTTATTCATGAAAATTGATATGCATGATCCTTATACCATATAGAGACCAATAGAAATAGAATGACCAAAAAATTTGGAGTTATGGCCTTTGAAACCAAAACCCTAATTCTAGGTCATCTGTGCAGTTAAACCTGGCTCTGCTTCCATGCCAATCTCAGTTCTTGTGATTTTTTGACATTATTGACTTTGAGAGGATATAATATGATGATTGAATATACATGGAACCCTTTGAAGTGATTGATGACCTTTGGAGTGGCTCAAGAAGCTCCTGGATTGCTCAGATCACAAACCCTAGATGCAAATGACTTAGAACCAGTGCAATGAATCAAAAATGCAATATGAGATGCTATGATTGAACTTATGCATATGAAAAGACCACAAGCCATGGTGTGAATGGGTGAGGGAAAATTTGGGGTGTTTACAGCTGCCCCTATTCAAACATGAGTTAGCTGTGCAGGATGTAAGCGACGGCTTAACAGGCGAACAAGATAACTTGTGGTTGAATACCAAAGACAATCCAAAATTTGCACTCACAGAATGAAGAAGAAAAGGGATATAGATTGTAAAAGAAAATAAAGTATATTATAAAGTGCGGGCGACGGAGGACGACCGTCGAGCAGAGGACGACTGCTGGGGAAAGAGTGATGACGGGGACGGCCGACATGCTGGGGATATAAGAGATTATGATGGGGACGGCCATCAAGATAAAGTGACAAATATTCTCTGGGGATTATAGGTAAAAATAAATGATGAGATACGGTCATCAAAGGTGAAGGACGATCACCTAGCAGGGGACGGCTGCTCTGTTGGGTATAAGATGAGGGACGGTCATCTAAGGGTGAAGGACGATCACCTGGCAAGGTACGGTTGCCAAAAATATCGCGACATAGGACGAATGCCGGATAAAAGGTCGACGATGGGGACGACCATCAGATAAGAATGATGAAGGACGATCATCAGGAGGTGAAGGACGATCACCTAGCAGGGTACGACTGCTCTCAGGGTTTATCATGACATAGGACGAATGTCAGATAACAAGATCAATGACGGGGATGGCCATCGGATAAAATGATGAAGGACGATCATCAAAAGGTGAAGGACGATCACCTAGCAGGGTACGACTGCTAAAAATCACGACATAGGACAAATGCCGGATAGAAGGTCGACGATGGGGACGGCCATCGGATAAGCATGATGAAGGACGATCATCAAAAGGTGAAGGACGATCACCTAGCAGGGTACGGCTGCTAAAAATCACGACATAGGACGAATTCCGGATATAAAAGGGTTCCAATAATGGAGACTCCGCTGGGGAAAGGATGAGGGACGGTCATCCAAGGGTGAAGGACGATCACCTGGCAGGGTACGGCTGCCGAAAAGGCATCATGACATAGGACGAATGTCAGATAGAAAGGAAATAGTTCACAGGGATTTGCTGGGACAAGTAAACACGGACGAGTGTCTATATCCAAGAAATGAGAGATATTAATGTTTGGGTACGGTGTATAGATTAAAGATGCGGACGAACATCCCTAAGACTATGATACAGACGAGTATCAGGTAGAAACGAATACTGACACATGTTCGGAGATGACGATACGGACGAGTATCAACTAGTTAACAAAGAACACGGACGGGTGTTGACTCTGTGGGGACTTCTCTGGGGAATAGTAGACACAGACGAGTGTCTAAATTCAAGAAGACATAAGTGTTTGACACGTGTATGGATTGAAGATGTGGACGAGCATCCTCGAGACTACGATATGGACGAGTATTGGGTAGAAACAAACGTTTGACGCATGTTCTGAGATGATGATACGGACGAGTATCAACTGGTTAACAAAGAACACGGACGAGTGTCGAATCTGAAGGGATTTGAGTGATATATACAAGATACGGACGGGTATCTGTATGAGTGAAATAAGTATGAGTGAAACACCAACAAGTGTCTAACTTGCTGGGAAAATGACACGAACAAGTGTCAAAAGATATATTATAAACAAGTATGTGCTGTCCAGAGTATTCAGGTAGTTATGTTGGGGAAGGTGACACGGATGGGTGTCAGGGAATCTATATGGATATATGTATTTGTGAGTTCAAAGAGGACGCTTTGGCTTTCTACTGGGGATATGACACGGACGGGTGCCAGGAAGTATCTGTAATATAAGTGTCTATTTTCTCGGGCAACTTTACTGGGGAATCATGACACGGATGGGTGCCAAAAAGAGTGTGCACTTGTATTTATGAGTGTAAGGTAAATGCCTTAGCTTTCTGCTGGGGAATTTTGGAGAGTTTTCTGTATATCTTTGATGAATTGTCGAAATTTACAAGTGTTTGATCCAGACCATGGCTTATGATTATGCAATATGTTTGATTTTTGCCGTAATGCTCCATATTAGACGGAATTCTACGCTATGTGGGGAGAATATGATGCTAATGCCATGATTATGCAAAGATACCGATCCGGGATCCGGGTCCCGTTGCTACGAAGATCTCTGGTTGATCTGCTTGAAGTGAACATCCCAGCTGGGGATGAGATCATTGGTATATCTGACATATGGGACTCTGCTTGGGGATATAGGTCACTGATAGACCTATCTTTGGTAAAGGGGGACCCAGCTGGGGTTTGTAGAAGCTTTCTTTACTCTGCTGTGAGATCTTCAGACGTTGCTCTTCTGGATAGAGGCTGAAATTCTGCGGGGAGATGATTCCCGGTCTTTGCACTTGGTTGAGGAGGAATGATGACAGACAACTCAGCTGGGGAGAAAGCACCTCTGGTGCTAAGACTGAGTAGATAATGATTTGTCAGCTTATTGGGGTGGAACTTTCATGCCCCATGCTGTGCCTTGAATACCTGCAATCCTGAAAAGACAAAGAAACGCACAAGTAATCCCGAGGTATCCCTTACCGGATTCCATCATAGGAGTTTAGACACTCCCGGGAGTAAGTATATTTCCTGCAAGCACGTATTTTTTAGAAGAGAAACATCTGTATTCATGCAATCAGTATCTTAGAGACATCGGACATTCTTGCAAATGAAAATAAAATGTACGAGACGAAACAGGACTGAAAAATCTGATTTTATTAATTTGTGTGCCCTGAATCGGCGAGATACAGTCAAGGAAACAAATCCTCTAAAGTGAGGAGATTGTTACAAATTGAGAAATAAAAGGTATGGCAATGTTGGTGACGCTTCAAGGAGCCTCCCTTTGCTATGACTCGTATGACATTTGACGTTCTTCTCGTCTTGCTTTCTGAAGAAGGCTGATTCTGACCGGCGCTTGAACCTTTCGAAGCTCACCAAGTTGTGAGTGATACAGACGAATTCAGAGTACAGTTGTTCGCTTATTCCCTTATTTTGCATGGATCGCCCTTTCGGGTTTTCAATCCATCGGGATACCCTTTTTTGCCTGAGTAATCCAATGCGGCTTTTCAACTCAGCGGGTGTACATTTTTTGTATATTTTCCCTTATTTTTGCCCGAGTCTTTTATTCTGTTTTTGACTCGCCGGGATGCCCTATTTTTGCCTGGACTTACATTCTGTTTTTACGTCCAGCGGGTCATTTTTATGCGAAGTATCTTTTAACTGCATCTGAATTCACAGGGGACGGGAAGTCTTCACCATCCATAGTACTAAGCATTAAGGCTCCACCGGAGAAAACTTTCTTTACTATGAACGGACCATCATAATTCGGAGTCCACTTGCCCCTGGGGTCTGTATGAGGAGGGAGGAGTCTTTTCAACACAAGATCTCCTACTTGGTACTCTCGGAGCCTGACTTTCTGATCGAAGGCTTTCTTCATTCTTTTCTGATACAGCTGTCCATGACAAATTGCAGCCAATCTCTTTTCTTCAATCAGACTCAGTTGTTCATATCGGGATCGGACCCACTCTGCTTCGTTCAGTTTAACATCCATTAGTACCCATAGGGAGGGTAATTCAACTTCAATAGGTAGGACTGCCTCCATACCATACACAAGTTGATACGGTGTTGCCCAGTGGATGTTCTGATTGACGTTCGGTACCCATGCAAAGAGAATGGTAGCATTTCATACCAGTCTCTGTAGGTGACCACCATCTTCTGCACAATCTTCTTGATATTCTTGTTAGCTGCCTCCACAACGCCATTCATCTTTGGCCTGTAAGGAGAAGAATTGTGGTGTTGGATCTTGAAGTCCCGACACAGTTCTGCCATTATTTTATTGTTCAAGTTAGAACCATTATCAGTAATGATTCGCTCGGGTACTCCATACTGACAGATGATGTCTCTTTTCAGAAATCGGGCTACCACTTGCCTTGTAACATTTGCATATGAAGCTGCTTCGACCCACTTGGTGAAATAGTCAATGGCAACCAGGATGAATCTGTGGCCATTTGAAGCAGTCGGTTCAATATTGCCAATCATATCAATGCCCCACATAGAAAAGGGCTAGGGTGAAGACATCACATTCAGAGGATTGGGAGGCACATGCACCTTATCCGCATAAATCTGGAATTTATGGCATTTTCTGGCATAGGCACAACAGTCTGCATCCATTGTGATCCAGTAATAGCCTGATCTCAACAATTTCTTGGCCATTGCATGCCCTCCTGCATGGGTACCGAAGGATCCTTCGTGCAACTCGTGCATCAACAAGCCTGCTTCTGTTCTATCAACGCATCTGAGCAGTACCATATCAAAGTTTCTCTTGTATAGGGAACCATCAGTATTCAGGAAGAAACTACCAGCAAGCCTTCTTAATGTCTTCTTATCATTGGAAGATGCCCCAGGTGGGTACGTTTGATCCTCCAAGAAGCACTTAATGTCGTGGAACCAAGGCTTATCATTTTTAACAACATCTGCTGCAAATACATATACTGGTCTGTCAAGTCTGGACACTGAAATCTGAGGCACAAAGTTGGCAGCTTGAACTTTGATCATGGATGAAATGGTGGCAAGAGCATCTGCAAATTGATTCTCGTCCCGAGGGATATACTCAAGCTTGACTGTTGTGAAGAAAGTCAACAACCTCCTTGTATAATCCCGATAAGGTATCAGATGATCCTGGTGTGTGTACCATTTACCGTTGGTTTGATTGATTACCAGAGCTGAATCTCCGAATACAGTCAAAGTCTAGATCCTGAGGTCAATGGCTTCCTCAAGACCCATAATACAAGCTTCGTATTCAGCTTCGTTGTTAGTGCAGTTAAAGGTGAGTTTTGCCGAGAAAGGCATGTGAACTCCCTTAGGTGTAATGAGTACTGCACCATGTAATACCTCAAAATTTGCCCTTATATTCATTCCCTCAATTGGCGTATCATTTTGCATTCATCTGCATTTCTCGCTAGGTCATTAACATCATAATAATGCATTTCATGGATTCATAAGGCATGAGATCAATGTTCTCCGAAGAACTAGTTTATTCCGCTGGTTTGTGGTTTTCTACTTCACTGGAAAAGAATTGGGTCTTGTGTTCATATCTATCAGATGGGTGCGAGGAATTCCATCATTGCTTGCAGGGCTAATCAGAGTTTTACGGCAAAAGAATTTTGGGTCGTGGCATAAGAGATCTTACCATTGGTCCATAGAGAAATCAAGACATTGTGGTCCGCTCATTTGCTTGCTGCATGGTGCAGGCTTACGTAGAGTTAGAATTGTAGTTGAAGTTTTATGAAGAGTTTAAGTATAATATGGATTCAAGTTTCGGGTTTGAATGCAAGGTGTTGGAAAGGATCAAGTTAAGTTGCAAGTTCAAATAGATGTCAAGAAAAAATAATAATAAAAAAATAATAATGACAAGGTTCAATTGGGTCTCAAATGAAGTTTGAGATTCAAGTTTCAAATGTTACATTGTTATTATTGGGATTCGCGGATTTCCTTGAGAAGTTTCTATGAGTTTACTTTTGGAAATGTTATTTCATTTGAAATAAGATTCAATCTTACACCGCTTACAAGTCATTGGGGTCGTTAAACAATGTTTAAATGCGTGGGCTATGGTTGCTTTTCGTCCACTAAGCGAAATTATTAAATTATTCACAAGTAAATTCACAGTGGAAGAGACACAAGGAATTTCAATACAAGTTGAGAGATCCATAATCGATTACTGACAAATTCATTTACAAAAAAAAGAAGAGAATCAACTGCAAAGGAAAATATATGAAAGAAAAATAAGAAGAGGACTTGGAGAATTCCAAAGAAAATCCCTCTTCAGACATCCACAAAATTACACCAAGAAAACATTGTACATCATGTTTCTTTTTCTTCCACAAAAAACAAGGAAGGCTGCTGCAACATTCTTCATCATCGTGATTCGACGAGCTCCCCAAGAGTGGATTCTTTTTCAATACCCCAGCTTCATTAATCTTCAAGAATATCAATGCCTCCAATCTTCATTCAACCTGCAATATGACCAAATTCAGTTCGAGAATCACGATGGCAGAATTAGGAGTAGGAGAGTATAGTCATATTTATTGGTCTTACTAAGAAAAAAGAATGTTCAGCAAAAATTCATAACCATCATAACAGAACTTCATAACCAATCCTAATAAAATGTCAGTGAACCAATCGCAACCGAAACCAAAAATTGCATAACCAACTTCCTAACAGAATGTTAACTAATTTCGTAACAACCATAACAGAAAGCCAAAACAGAAAAAACAGTTGCAATGATAACTAAATTGCAACAAAATCATAACAAAAAAAAAAGTAACTAACTATTCAATTGATTTCATAACAACTTGTAACAGAAAATTCTAGAAGCTACCTGAGAAATTCCAAAAATACCACCTTCAAGCATTCCCTATAAAGCAGGAGCTTCTGATTATTTCCTGTTTTCTTCCACAACTTTTCAATCCCCTTCACCATTCTAACCAATCTTTCTTCAATCTCTCCACCATACATTTCAACCTTAACCTCCAAACCCTCATCGAATCAGCAATTCCATCACCATCACCCTGCCTCGATCATTGTTTCTTTCATTCAATACTCATCTTCATCATCTCCTTTGATTGATCCATCACATTCAAGCTTCATCACTCTCCAATGCCTTCAATCTTCAATAGAAGCATTGTAATCCTTCTTTCCCAAATTTCCATAACTGAACCCTGAGTCTTCATCATTCATCACCAATCCGCCATGAGAACCCTGCTGCAATTCAACAACAGTTTTGTTTAGAAGTCGTCAACAGTGACACAAATTCATCAAGAACACAACTGTTCGAATCCAGAACAAGTTACCCGAGATAGCAGCTTCTTCAAGATTGTCACACTGATACACTATTTTCGTTGCTTCATCATCGGCAGTCTTCATCCATTATCTCCATCAGGCCATTAAGCAAACCTGCAACAACAAGAGTTATAGTGCAGAGGAAAGTCAAAGATGGATCGAAACGGAAAAGTAGCGGTTTGATAATTATCAGATTCGAAGCAAGTTGAAATCAGAAGCGAAAGGGGATTGAGGGACAAATCGTACCGAGAAGCTTTATCCCGCGGCGCGTCTCGTATCAGCTCCTTCGCCTATTTTCAGCTCAGGGCACTACCTTCGTCTTCATAACGAATTCGGAAGCCGTGGATTAATACTTTCGGTGAACGGCGGTGATTCCTTCCCTTTCATCGATAACACATACCTAGCGTCGAATCAAGGTATGAATTCATCTCGGTTATGAAGTTATTCTGGAAATAGTTAGGTTTTGCTGTTGGTTTGAATTCGGATTGGGAGAATCTTGAGGGTTTCGCTTAATTTTGGTTCGGTTTAGGGGGATGATTTTATTGTCATGAGGGGTTTAGATGTCGTTTTGTTTGAGTTTAGAAGAAGAAAGATAAGGCAAGAAATGGAGAGGAGGCGGGTTGAAGACGAAGATGAAGCTGAGAGGGGGCTGCGGCGGCCTCTGTGAGAAGAAGAGAAGATAGGTTTAGGGTTTCATATTCCCCCCTTTTGATCTTCTGATTTTGGTTTCTTTTTATTTTAATTGTGTTAATTAATAAAGAATTCAAGGGTTATGAGTTTTTTTGTTTAATTAAGAAAAAGAATATGAAAGGAAAATGTTAAGAATCATTAAGGTAAATTAATCAACCATTAATTTCTGTTTAATTTTCATAAAATCCATTAATCCATAATCTACCATATACCCTCATAAAATCCTGTGCGTTTTGGGCCCAGCTTGCTATCCGCACCTCCTCTCATAAACCCACTAAATAAACAAGCCAAAAATATTGCCCCCTACACCTCCTGCGAAATTTGGGCCTTCTGTTTTTGCTAATCAAACCCCTGTTCTAGGCCCATATAAAAATGAACTGAAAAAAACTGTTTTCTGCACCCCCTCTCACTGCTGCGAATTTGGGCTTTTGTTTTTGTTGCTATCTGCATTCCCCTCTTGAAGCCCAATGGAAAATAACATGAAATGATGATTCTTGCACCTCCCCTAGTTCCAGCGAAAATGGGCTTCTCCCACTTACTATTTGAACCCTTCCTTTTAAGCCCATTAAGAAAAAACACTAGAAAAAATTACTAAATTCACCCCATTTCTCATTTTTTAGGATTTAAATTCTTAGTTTTATATAGTTCTAAAATAAATCAATAAAAAATAGTAAAAATTGTAGAAAAAATTCTAAAAAAAAAATTCAGTAGGTTAATAATCCATTTTAGAAATTTTTGGTATTTTTATTTTCTGAATTTTGCATTATTTTCGATTTAATTTTGATTTTTCATGGGAATAGCATTTTATTGAATTTTGTTAACTGTACATAATTTTGTTCATTTTATTTTGGTAACTTCCAGTAACTTTTTTAGCCCACTCTTTTTACTGTAGTTAGAGGACTAATAATAGTATTTAGGATAATTTTTGTAGATTTTTTAGAACATTTTATCTTAGGTTTTAGAGGCTAATTCCTTAGTAATTAGGGATTAATTCATAGTTGAAAATAATCAATTTTTAGGCCTAGTTAAATTCTGAATTTGTAGGTTTCTTTTTGACACAATATTATAGGTAGTTTTAGGACCCTATAGAATAAATTTCATATTTTTTTTAGAACTTTTAATATTTTTTAGGATATTAACTTTTAGGCTTTGTTACATATAATTTCCATGTAGTTTAGGCCATGAAAATAAAGTCCAATAAAAAATAGTTTAGATTAGATTTAGTCTTAGAATTTAATATAGACTTAGGTTAGTTTAAATTTGAATGTTTAGAAGGAAATATTAGGCTTGACTTTAGTTTAAGACTTAGAATCAAAGTTCCATTTTAATTAGGATTAAAATAAATAAATAGGATTATTTTTCATGCCTTTATTTGTTTTGTTTAGAATTGTATTTCTTAATCCAATTTTTATGTTTTTGCCTTATTATTTGATTTTATAACTTGCATAGGCTTCCCATTGTTCTTAGAATCAACTTAACTTCCTTAGGAAGTAAGTTGAATTCTAGTAGTTTCTAGTTTTTCTCATTAGGCTTAGAAACCTCATTAACCATAGGCTCTCCTTTGTAAATAAACGAAATTAGGGTTGTGTCTTAGTTCCCCACTAGTTTTTTCCCTTTTTGCAATTTGAGTCATTCTCTTCTTATCTTCAAACAAAATCCAAAAACACTTAACAAATAAATGAAAGGATCCTTTGTATATAGCCTTATTCCATGAAGCACTTGCATTCATTCCATCTTGGAGTGGTGTAAGCTTGCCTATCATGATGCACAAGTCTCATCAAGGGGTTGTTTCACAAAGAAAACTTAAAAGGTACTTCTTCACAAAAGCAACAAAAACACTTAATAAAGTTCTACAAGCTAGTGAACTTAAGCCCTAATCCTAGGAAACCAGTCTTGGATAAATTCTCCTTGCTGGGTATGCTTGTTCTATTATTCCATCTTGGAATGTAGTGGCAAGTGTACATTCCATGGAAAAGAGTTTGAATTCACTTCCTTGTGCCAAATTTATATAAAAACTTTTAAAAGCCAAAAACAAATAACAAGCAACTATCCTGCGGGAACTTCTTTTCTCATCTCATTTATTCACAACGCGAACTCGCGACGACTTGTCACACATGCAAGACGGTCAATGCACTCGTACCAGACAAGCCTGCAACACCTGAGCATAGACATACGCAGTTCCACCATAAAAAACACAAACAAATAGTTCCCGCCTAGGTTAGGCGAACTACGTCGACTCTGATCCTCATTATCCCGATGAGGTACGTAGGCAGCGGGGTAGGGCCCGTTCGAGCACAATCTTTATTTTCCCTACATTTCCCTTTTATTATCATTCTCTTTTTTCCAGTTCCTTTTCTCATTCCATTCCATTCCAGATAGCCATTATTTCATTTCAGCAGCATATTATTTCTCACCCTTTGAAACAAAACAAGCAAGCGTGGATCCCGTCGGGTACGACGGACGATCTGGGGTGCTAATACCTTCCCAGGTCGTAACTGACTCCCGAGCCCAGATCTTTGGTTCGCAAGGCCTCGTCCTTTTCCTTCTTCCTCAGGTTTGTGCAACATTACCTTTCCCATTCATTCGGGATAAAAATGTATGGCTGGCGACTCTAACCTTTCCGCGCCACTTTCGCGTTTGTACTAGGATGAAAATCCCGGGAGCGACAGCTGGCGACTCTGCTGGGGAAGAACCTGATTCTTCCGGTTTCCCTTGTAGAGTCAATCCTAGCGCCTGTTTGGTTTTGTTTCTTTGGGTGTTTATCTGTTTGCTGTTGTGTGCTTTAGTTTAGCTTTACTGTTTTCATTTACAGTTTTATTTTACAGCTTTACTTTATCGCATTTATTTATCGCTTTCAGTATTTTATTTTCCATGCATCATATTATACTGGACTGTCTGGCTGTGTTGGTTTTCATTTTTTCTGTGGGATGGGGTTACTGTGAGGTGAGCTCGTAACCGGGGCTCGAGTGCACCCTAGGACTTAGAGTGGTTCCACTTTGGCTTCATGGAATCTTGCTATGTTGGTAGTAGTGAGTTCCACACCTTGACTTGCGACCTTCTCGGGAATGTATTGATACCGGAATCTTTCTGGGTTGATGCGCTACCTTGATAGTTATGTGCAGTCAGGGGACCGATCATTGAGAACCTTTGTGGAAACATCCCTCTCCAGTGATGACAGTGGCATACCATATTTGTTGGCAAACCCACTCGCATCCGAGGGCCCACAGGGAACTCGCATAGGATGGCCTGGTTCTCTCATGGGAATTCAGTTAAAGCAAACTGATCGTATAACGATAGTATTGTACCCTTCGGGATGAATGTACTATTGTTTCTCGATTCAGTGCTTGAAGCTGGAAACTTGTGAGGGATGCTTGTTTTTCCGGACTCAACTGAGGCCTCCCTGAGTAGTACATAATGCCAAACCGATTCCCTGATTTGGTCATGAGCCATTTCTCGGAAATGGTGAACGTATTATTGCTATTCGGCTTTGAGAGTCCGTGATGTTGACCCGAGTAGCACACCCGTGAGATTGGGAGGGGTTTACAGGTTTGCAGGAACCCTGATACCTTCAGCATACCCACTTTGCCTTTGGTTCAGTTTTATGGTCTGGATTTCTGTTCTTAAGATATGGATCCCGGATCAGAGGGATGATTATTGTGATATATGGATTTTGAGACCTTGCACCGACACCTGATTACTTGATTGGCACATCACAGACACTTCACTGATCACATGCCTTGTCTTGCATAAGCATCATAGCATCATTAATCATTTTGTGTTCTTTTTATTCTCAGGGTTCATTACCTCCTAGGTCCTGGTCGTATTTGCTACTTCAGCATGGAGATTCCGAGGAAGAGAAATGTTCATTATACTTTCCCGCAGCCAGAGACAGAGAGTGTTCAGGGTTTGATTAGCTTGATGGGTGACCGAGTCCTTGATGATTTCAGGAAAGAGTATGGCAAGATACTGAATTATGTGAGAAAGCCCACAGTCGACCAGAAAGATAGCTTGCATTCTTTGTTGCAGTTCTATGATCCACAGCTGAGGGTCTTTATTTTCCCTGATTACATCCTGGCACCTACATTAGAAGAGGTTTCTAGCATGCTGAATATTCTTGTTAAGGAGGGTATACCTTATTATGTTTCAGAGAGGATCCCTTC
Source organism: Lathyrus aphaca (assembly GCA_963966055.1). Lineage (NCBI taxonomy): Eukaryota > Viridiplantae > Streptophyta > Magnoliopsida > Fabales > Fabaceae > Lathyrus > Lathyrus aphaca. The sequence goes on from OZ014520.1 coordinate 508,823,704, forward strand.
TCATGAGGATATCACTATTGCCTGTCATTTGAGTATGCTCAGACTCAAGATGGGATTAGAGGCTGGCCAAAGTAAAGGGATCCCTTTGGACTTTCTTATTGCAGAGGCACATGTCATGGCATCCGGAAAGAAGTGGGCAGACTTTAAAGCACTGTTAGCCATGATAGTATATGGAACCAGTTTGTTTCCAGGAGAGAAAGGGCTAATTAGCATGGAGGCCATCACCATCTTCGTCAAGAGAAATCTTGTTCCTACATTGCTAGCTGACTTTTATTATGGAGTTCACCACAGAAATGAAAAGAGTAAGGGATATGTAAACTGTTGTGCTCCCATATTTGCTGATTGGTTTGTAAGGCAACTCCCTAAATCAGGACCCTTTCAGGATTTGAAACAATCTTGGAAGTGGTCCAAAAGATTAATGGGCTTAACCTCAGCTGACATTGCTTGGGGATGCAACAGAGATTTGGTGGGCAAAGAAATGTTGGTTAGTTGTGGTAGCTTTCCAAATGTGCCTTTGATGGGAAGGAAAGGTGGGATTAGCTACAATCCTATCTTGTCCAGGAAACAGTTCGGTTATCCTTTAAGAGACGTACCTTTGATCGACAATGCAAATGAGTCCTTTTATTTTCCAGCAGAGGGAAACCCCAAGATGAGTATGCTAGCATCCCAAGCTTAGGAAGTTAGGGTGATGAAAGGAAAGAAAGATTTCGGAAGAGTGGACCCTAATACCTATGATCCTTTTGCCAGCTAGTTGGAGGATCGTGTGAAGACTCATCTTCTACCATTTTCTAGAGAGACACCTATCTACCCTAAAGAGGTAGCACCAAGGACTTCGGTACCTTTGGAGGAATACCAGAAGTTAGAAGCTTTGGTTAAGCAACTTAGGGTTGAAAATCAAGAGGCTCTTAACTCTTGTAAAAAACTGATGATCCAGAACCGTCGATTAGAAGATAGAGCTGTACAAGCCAAGGAAATAGTCCGTCTCAAGCAGAAGGACTTTGAAGATAGAGAGCTCTACTTCCGAAAGAAAGGGTTAGCTGAGACTCACAAGACTGCCCAGCGCCGAAGAGAGAAGAAAGATCTTAGTGAAGCCAATGAAGCTGTTACGTTATGGCAGGAGAAATGGGACGACAATTTGAAGAAACAAAAGGAGTTAGACGCCAAGCACAAGCAGGAAATCAAAAGTCTTCAAGATTCTTTGGATGGGCAGAAAGAACTCCTCAGGAAGGCTTATCATCAAGAGAAGGGCCGTCTCCAATGTTTAGCAGAAAGCCAACAAGCATTGAAGGAAGCTCAAAAGGAAATTGAAGACTTGAAGTTGAAAGCTGATGTGAAGAGGTCGAAGGCCGAGTCGAGTCAAAGCAAAGAGAATGAGACAGTATTCTTGCAGCAGATCAAGGAGTTACACACTTCTTCTGATACAAGGGACCTCCTCATCCAGAAGCTCATCCAGGAGCCCGATCATCCAGATGTAGCTCAGTTGTTCCAGAACGTCAAGCGCCTTAGTTGGAGATTGCAGGATATAGAGTTCCCTAGGGTTTAATTTCATGTTATTGTACTTTGATTACCCACAGGCTTGTTGTGGGATTCCCTATATTTGATGTACTTTTGTTATTGTGATTGGCACCCTTCGGGGACTTTGTATTTTCAAATTCCAGTTTATATGATTGATTTGTTCTGGATTTCTTGTTCGTTATTTGCACCGACACGGAATAATGAGCACCAATTCTCCACGGCCATCATTATGTTTGAATATTACTTGGGTCTTCTTCCCAATTCTTATCTTCTTAATGCCAGGACCAGAAATAGGAAAAGACTCGGGAATAAAAGGAACACATTGCATTGCATACGCATCATTTGCATTTTGTCTTTGTCTTTGCATGTTTTTCTACGGGATGTTTAATTTATCTGTGTTCAACAGGCAAAGATTGCGAGGGCCGCCAAGACCCGGTACCTTCGACAAGATATCCCTCATCGGTACGTGACCCGCATCAATCAAAGAACAACAATGGACGCCATGCAGACAGAGCTCAATGAAGTCCGTACCAAGATGGCAGAATTTATGACCCTGATGCAAGGGATGGCCCAGGGGCAGCAAGAGCTGAGAAATGCAATTCAAGGGTTAACTCCTCCTAATAATAATGCTCAGGCAACCACTTCCGGCGGGCTAGGGGCTCCTCCCAACGCTAACAATGGCCCAGGTGGACCTCACGTTCCAGATCCAGCTATGGCAACGTTCGTTCCTGTGCACGACAGGCAGGAGGACCAATTCCAGTATTTCAATAATGATATGTGTTTCGGCGGTGATGGAAATCTTAATGACTTCTTGGTGCTTGCGGAGAAGATCAAGGCCCTCGAGTGCAAAGAAACTTTGGGGATTGACGTGTCAGACATGGGTTTAGTACCTGGGGTGGTCATTCCACACAAGTTCAGACCACCAGCATTTGATAAATACAACGGCAGCTCCTACCCGAAAACTCACCTACAGGCCTTCTACCGGAAGATCGCGGCCCACACGTGAGATGAAAAACTCTGGATGTACTATTTCCAGGATAGCCTCTCCGGAGGATCCTTGGAGTGGTACATGAAGCTGGAGAGGAGCTCTATTAGAAGCTGGAAGGATTTGGGAGAGGCCTTCCTCAGACAATATCAGTACAACATTGACATGGCACCCAGCCACACTCAGCTTCAGAGCTTGACACAGAGGAGCTCGGAGAGCTTCAAAGATTATGCACAGAGGCGGCGTGAGGTAACCGCCCGAGTGCAACCACCTTTATTGGAGAGAGAGATGGTCGACCTTTTCCTGAATACCCTCCCAGGGCATTTCATGGAAAGATTGGCTGGTTGTTCCTCAAGTGGTTTCTCGGACATTATCTTGACTGGAGAAAGAATAGAAAGCTGGCTCAAGCAGGTGAAAATTCAGAATGGAGGCGCTTCGGTGTCTGGTATCAAGAAACCCTTTGTGAAAAGGAGGGAAGGAGAAACAGGTGCAGTGTACGCACAAAGGGGAATGATTAACCAAGGATATTATCAGCAAGTGGCCCCTGTCACTATTTCAACTCCGCCCGTTCAACAAAAGGTCCAGCCTCCACAGCCGCAGCGCTCAAAAGGGTATCAGCCAAGAGCCCCTCGTCCATACTACCCTCAGAGGCCGAAGGATAGACATATTGAAGCTCCACCAATGTCTTACTCCCAACTTTTGAAGAATCTCCTACAGCTTCAAATGATTCAGCTCCGAACCTTGCAACCTCCGAGGCCAGGCCAAATTCCTGAAGGTTATGACTTAAATGCTAGATGTGAATTTCATTCCGGAGCTCCCGGCCATAGTACTGAGAATTGTAAAGCATTGAAGCATGTCGTTCAGGACTTATTGGATACTAAAGCGATCAATTTTGCTCCCTCTCCTAATGTGTTGCAGAATCCCATGCCTCCTCACAGGGGTACAGTTGGGGCAATTGATGAAGGGGAGAACTTGAATTTGGTGGATGATGTTGATGACTTGAAGACCTCATTGGTTGCTATCAAGGTTTGCTTGTTGAAGAAAGGTATCTTCCCTGGATGCGAGGAAGATTGTTCGGAATGTGCTGAAGCTGCCAACAGTTGTAAACGGTTGAAGGCCGGAATCCAAGGCATGATTGACGAAGGAGTGCTGCAGTTTGACAAGATTGTGAAAGAAAGTGAAGTCTCCACAGTAACTATATTTTATGATCCATCCCAAGTTCCTTCACGGGCCAGAGCGGCACCAATAACCATTACCACTGCTGGACCAATAATGTACCAAAGTGACAGATCTGTTCCTTGGAATTATGGTGGCGAAGTGTATTGCAACGGCCAGAGGCAAGAGTTGGCCACGACTAGTATAACCCCAGCTCAAGTAGAAAATGTTGGAGTAGGGGGTTTTACTCGAAGTGGAAGGTTGTTTGCGCCAGAAACACTGAGAAACAATGTGATACCACCCAGAGATACTACCGAAGCCCAAGCTAGAGCCAGAGGGAAGCAACCAGTAGTTGTCAGTGATCCAACGCCATCAAATGATCCAGACCTCACCTTTGATAAAGAAGCTGAAGAATTCCTGAGGATCATCAAGAAGAGTGACTATAAGATCATGGACCATCTGCAACAGACGCCGTCGAAGATCTCCATCTTTTCCTTTCTCATGTGTTCTGAGTCTCACAGGAAAGCTCTCCTAAATAATTTGAACAAGGCATACGTGCCTCAAGATATTTCTGTAAATCAATTAGAAACGGTGGTGTCCAGCGTCAATGCCAGTCATGGATTGGGTTTCACAGACTTGGATTTGACTTCTGATGGGCGTGCTCATAATCGGGCATTGCATATCTCTCTGGAATGTAAGGGTGCAGTACTCTCCCATGTGTTGGTAGATACTGGATCATCTTTGAACGTCTTGCCCAAGAAAGCATTGATGAAGTTGGACTATGATGGAGTGATTCTAAAGCCCAGTGATCTAGTAGTTCGAGCATTTGATGGGTCGAGAAGATCGGTGTTTGGATAGGTGGAGTTACCTATCAAGGTAGGTCCACATGTCTTCAATACCACGTTCTACGTGATGGATATACAACCTGCATATAGCTGTTTACTCGGAAGACCTTGGATACATTCGGCAGGAGCGGTATCGTCTACACTCCATCAGAAGCTAAAGTTTGTCTGGGAGGGTCAAATTGTGACTGTCAGTGGGGAAGAAGATATCTTTGTTAGTCATCTAGCTTCATTCAAATATGTGGAGATGGATGGCGAAATAGTGGAGACCCCATGCCAGGCCTTTGAGCCCTTGAAGTCTGAGCAAGCATCCGCAGTAGCAACTTCTCCTGAAGTACCGAAGAAGGGGGTTTCCATAGCCTCCTATAAACAAGCGCTTGAATTGGTAGAATCTGGAATACGAGAAGGCTGGGGCAGTCCGGTAGAAGTGCTAGAGAAGAAAGACATGTTCGGGATTGGCTATCACCCTGGAAGATCTTCGTCTGAACCAAGTGCTAAAGGTTGTCAGAGCCCGGTTACTTTCACAAGTGCGGGAGTGGTAGACTACGGAAACATCAGTGCGGTACAGGATGACGCTGTCAATAGTGATTGTGACCTAGATGAATGGATCAGGCCTGCCGCTCCAGGAACTCAGCTTAGCAACTGGACATCGGAAAGGCTTATTTCGGTCACCTCTTTCGAAGAGTAATAATGTTTTGTTTCTGTTTTTCCTGTATTAAAGCACTGTGGCTCTTTGTAAGGGTTCATTTGTTCATTAACACAATCATAAATAAAATTGACGTTTCACATTCATTCATGTTGTTCTCTGTCTTTCGTTTTTTTACTTTTGTTTTTCAAAAAGAAAGAAAAGTTTTAAAATGGCAATGTTTCTCATTTTCTCAAGTTGTTGCTAAAGCCTTGCATGAATCATCATTCATGCAGGTGCTCGTCACCGGATCTTACCAATGACGACCCTGTTATGGCTGAGTATGACTTCGACAATCCAATTTATCAAGCCGATGAGGAAGGTGAAGAGGATTGCGATTTACCCGAAGAATTGGCCAGACTGCTTAAACAGGAGGAGAAGATGATTCAGCCGCACGAAGAAGATGTCGAAGTAATAAACCTGGTTACTGAAGAAGACAAGAAGGAAGTCAAGATCGGAGCTGCATTAGAAGAATCTATCAAGACTCGTTTGATGGCTATGCTTCGAGAATACGTTGACGTCTTCGCATGGTCCTACCAAGATATGCCTGGTTTAGACACTGACTTTGTGGTACACAAGCTACCTCTCAGAGCAGATTGTCCTCCGGTAAAGCAGAAGTTGAGGCGCACGCGTCCAGCCATGGCAATCAAAATAAAAGAAGAAGTGCAAAAACAGTTTGATGCTGGCTTCTTGGCCGTGACCAGTTATCCTCCGTGGGTTGCCAACATTGTGCCGGTTCCCAAGAAAGATTGCAAAGTCAGGATGTGTGTGGATTATAGGGATTTGAATAGGGCCAGCCCCAAAGATGATTTCCCTCTACCTCACATAGATGTACTAGTCGATAATACTGCTCAGTTTTCCGTGTTCTCCTTCATGGACGGATTCTCAGGCTATAATCAGATCAAGATGGCTCCCGAGGACATGGAAAAGACAACCTTCATCACTCCTTGGGGCACCTTTTGTTACAAGGTCATGCCATTTGGTTTGAAGAATGCAGGAGCTACCTATCAACGGGCAATGGTGACGTTGTTTCACGATATGATCCATCATGAAATTGAGGTTTATGTTGATGACATGATAGAAAAATCCCAGACAGAGGAAGAGCACTTGGTCAACCTAGCAAAATTGTTTGATAGGCTTCGAAAGTTCAGATTGAGGTTGAATCCGAATAAGTGTACCTTCGGGGTTCGTTCTGGCAAGTTACTCGGCTTCATTGTTAGTGAACGAGGAATTGAGGTTGATCCAGCCAAGGTGAAAGCTATCCAAGAAATGCCTGAGCCAAAGACTGAAAAGCAAGTGCGTGGTTTCTTAGGGAGACTAAATTACATTGCACGGTTTATTTCTCACCTGACGGCCACGTGTGAGCCCATCTTTAAGCTTCTGAGGAAGAATAAGGCCATTAAATCGAACGAAGACTGCCAGCAAGCCTTCGACCGAATCAAAGAATACCTGTTAGAACCACCAATTCTTATGCCTCCAGTGCCAGGGAGACCTTTGATTATGTATCTTACTGTGCTTGAAGGATCGATAGGATGTGTGCTAGGTCAGCAGGACGAGTCTGGTCGAAAAGAGCACGCCATTTATTACCTTAGCAAAAAGTTTACCGATTGTGAGACGCGATACTCACTACTCGAGAAAACTTGCTGCACTTTGGCATGGGCTGCTCGCCGACTAAGACAGTACATGCTGACTCACACTACTCTCTTAATTTCCAAGATGGATCCTGTGAAATACATCTTTGAGAAGCCGGCTTTGACAGGAAGAGTGGCCCGTTGGCAAATGATACTCACGGAGTATGACATACAGTACACTTCACAAAAAGCGATCAAGGGGAGTGTGTTGTCAGAATACTTGGCCCAGCAGCCAATCGATGATTATCAACCCATGAGGTTTGAGTTTCCGGATGAGGACATCATGTTCCTCAAGTCGAAAGACTACGAAGAACCACTTCCGGAGGAGGGGCCCGACCCCGAATCCAGATGGAAGTTGATGTTTGACGGGGCTGTAAACATGAATGGGAGTGGAGTAGGTGCTGTTATTATCTCACCAGAAGGAGTCCACACACCTCTAGCCGCTCGGTTGACCTTCGAGTGCACTAACAATGAGGCAGAGTATGAAGCTTGTATCATGGGGATCGAAGAGGAAATAGACTTGCGAGTCAAGAACCTTGAGATCTTCGGAGATTCTGCTTTTGTGGTAAATCAAGTCAATGGTAAATGGTTGGTTCATCAAGCTCGTTTGATTCCTTACAGAGATTATGTCAGGAGGTTGTTAACTTTCTTTACCAAAGTCAGGCTGAGCTATGTTCCTAGAGACGAAAACCAGTTCGCCGATGCTCTCGCAACTTTGTCGTCCATGATTAAAGTTTGTCGAGAGAATTTCGTGCCTTGAATTTCAATCTCCCGGCTTGAAAGACCTGCTTATGTCTTTGCAGTTGGTGATGGTGAAGATGATAAGCCTTGGTACCATGACATCAAACAATTCCTGAAGGCTCAAGAGTACCCGGCTGGGGCATCTAGTAAGGATAAGAAGACCCTTAGATGGTTTCTTCCGAATCCGTTGAGTGTCATGTCTTCACCATGGCCGTTCGCTATGTGGGGCATCGATATGATTGGAAAGATTGAGCCAACAGCTTCTAATGGTCATCGCTTCATCCTAGTCGCTATTGATTATTTCACGAAGTGGGTTGAAGCGGCTTCCTATACCAATGTCACTAAGCAAGTGGTCGCCCGATTTATTAAACGAGACATCATCTGCCGGTACGGAGTCCCTGAAAGGATCATTACTGATAATGGTTCTAACCTCAACAACAAGATGATGGCCGACTTGTGTCAAGACTTTAAAATAGAACACCATAATTCTTCTCCATATCGTCCAAAGATGAATGGCGCCGTTGAGGCGGCTAATAAAAACATCAAGAAGATTGTGCAAAAGATGGTTGTGACGTACAAAGACTGGCACGAGATGTTACCATTCGCGTTGCATGGGTACAGAACATCAGTACGCACTTCAACTGGGGCAACTCCATTCTCATTGGTGTACGGTATGGAGGCAGTCTTACCAATCGAAGTGGAAATCCCCTCATTGAGGTTGATGATGGACATCAAGCTAGATGAAGCTGAGTGGCTCCGATCCAGATATAATCAATTGAGTCTCATTGAAGAGAAGCGTCTAGCAGCTGTATGCCATGGACAGTTGTATCAGCGACGCATGAAGCAGGCTTTTGACAAGAAGGTGCGACCACAGAGGTACACGCCAGGAGATTTAGTGCTGAAAAGGATTCTTCCTCCTCTCAACGATCACAAGGGCAAGTGGACACCCAACTATGAAGGACCGTTCGTGGTTAAAAACGTTTTCTCAGGCGGAGCCTTAATGCTGACAACCATGGACGGAGAAGACTTCCAATCCCCTGTCAACGCAGACGCAGTAAGAAAATACTTCGTGTAAAAAGGACCCGCTGGATAAAAACAGAATAATAATCCAGGCAAAAATGGGCATCCCGGCGAGCCAAAAACAGAATAAAAGGCTCGGGCAAAAGTTAGGGAAATCTTGAAAAAATGTACACCCGCTGAGTTGAAAAGCCACATCGGACAACTCAGGCAAAAAAGGGTATCCCAGTGGATTGAAAACCTGAAAGGGCGATCCATGCAAAAGAGGGATTAACACAAACGACTGCGATCTGCGAGATCCATGACCTACCTACAGTTGAGGCTATCCTAAGGGTTGAAGATCAGTTCATTTACTTTTTCTCAAGAGGCAGAGCGAGCGGAGCGTCTTGAAGACATACGAGTCATAACTGGGTTGAGACTTGATGAGATTCACTTCTCACATTGCCAATAGGGTAGTTTGTTTTTCTTTTTAGTTGTTCCCTCATTCCAGGGAACTGCTTCCTTTGTATTGCCTATTCAGGGCCACCTTTCCAAATCAATGAGAATTCAACTTCAGTCAAATGACTATTTTGCTTCTTTGTTTTTACTTTTTTCATCTAGCATGGATTGATTTTGAAAACGTCTAGCAAATGGTAACTTGCATTGTGTTATGAACATTTGAATGCTTTCTAATTCGTGCAGGAGAATAGAAACATTTAATACAACTCTGAAAGGGTGTTGAGATACCTAGATAATGTTTCATGCTACGAGCCTGGGGCAAGCAGGTCCCAAAATTACTCTCTATGTCGCAGGTACTATCGATTGTGTTCATGCAGGTACAGGTACTGGTGTTGCTAACAAAGCTAACCATTATTATCCAGGATGGGCATTCCCTTTTGTTTGAACAGAAACAGGTATCTCCCAGGGTGTTTCCAATCATCTCCAGCCATGTGGAAGTTGAAATTTCACCCAGCAAGGTAGCAGAGATTGGGTGCAATCCCCAAGCAGAAGTCTCCCTTCAGACAGGGGCAATTCCCAGCAATACGAGGAGTTCTTTCCTCCCCAGCAAGGTGTTTCCTCAGCAGTGTCATGCCTTTGGTTCCCAGCCAAGCCAGGGGGTCCTCACTTCCCCACCAAAGTTCAAGAAGGGTCCATCTCCAGCAGGGTCTTGGCACTCCAATCTCAAAGTCCAATTTATTTTTGGCAGTGGCGGCTGTTCGGAGCCGGTGAATTATTAACAGCTTTCCCCGCAGAGTTGTTTCCTCCTCATCAAGATGAGCCAAATCAATGCAGTGATTATCGTTCCTCCCCAGTCAAGCCATCTGGGATACCTGCAGTCTCCTTATCAGGAGATCTCTTTGCATTTGCATGTGCATAATCATATTTGCATCCTTCAAAGCGTAGCATTTCCATCATCATGGAGCATTACGCTATAAATTCAAACATATGCATACCAGCATGGGCCAGTTTTGAGGCATATTACATAAGACCCGTTATGTCTCCAATCAGATTGAAGTGTTCCCCACAGAATGCAACTTCGTTTCCCAGGGTGGTTACTTCTACCAAGTCTTGTTGTTATCCCCAGGTGAGTCTTGTTTCAGTATAACAGTCTCATTTTTCGCGTCTCCGTTTCAGTACAACGGTCGCGTCTAGGGTTCTCGTTTAAGTACAACGATCCCATTCCTTTCGAGTCTCCATTTAAGTACAATGGCCTCGTTTTTTAGTCTTGTTTCAGTACAACAGTCTCATTTTTTCGCGTCTCCGTTTCAGTACAACGGTCGCGTCTAGGGTTCTCGTTTAAGTACAACGATCCCATTCCTTTCGAGTCTCCATTTAAGTACAATGGCCTCGTTTTTGAGTCTTGTTTCAGTACAACAGTCTCATTTTTTCGCGTCTCCGTTTCAGTACAACGGTCGCGTCTCGAGCTCTCGTTTAAGTACAACGATCCCGCTCCTTTCGAGTCTCCATTTAAGTACAATGGCCTCGTTTTTTAGTCTTGTTTCAGTACAACAGTCTCATTTTTTCGCGTCTCCGTTTCAGTACAAAGGTCGCGTCTCGGGCTCTCGTTTAAGTACAACGATCCCGCTCCTTTCGAGTCTCCATTTAAGTACAATGGCCTCGTTTTTGAGTCTTGTTTCAGTACAACAGTCTCATTTTTTCGCGTCTCCGTTTCAGTACAACGGTCGCGTCTTGGGCTCTCGTTTAAGTACAATGATCCCATTCCTTTCGAGTCTCCATTTAAGTACAATGGCCTCGTCTTTGAGCCTTGTTTTAGTACAACAGTCTCATTTTTCGCGTCTCCGTTTAAGTACCACGACCGCGTCTCAGGTTATCATTTAAGTACAATGATCCTGTTCCTTTTGATCTCGTCTCAGTGCGATGATAATGGATCGGTTGATACCATTTCCATATTAGATCGATTGATCTTATCTGAGTCGCAAATTGGTTGATGTTGCGTTAAGTCCTGTTTCGCCAACAGGCACCCTTATCGTGATTTTGATTCGTTCAGTAATCGCAGTGATTGCATTGATTCTATTCCACCTGGTTCTATCCCCGTTACCTATTCAGAGGTCAAATCAAAAAATATATAAATAAATAAATGGGCGAGTGGCATTTCCATTACCTTCAATGTGCAAATTTTCAGGTTTTATTCGAGTATTCAATCACTCCATACCTCGAACGTCTAAAAGCTGTTGCAATTATCCGTTCAGGTCTGCAGTTGATTGAATAGGGGCAGCTGTAATACCTCAAAATTTGCCCTTATATTCATTCCCTCAATTGGCGTATCATTTTTCATTCATCTGCATTTCTAGCTAGGTCAATGTCGCTCCCACCAAATGACACCTGGTCAGAAAGGGTACAGACGCGAACGGTCGGCGAAAGAGGAATGTGGGAACACACAGGAGTGAACTCACAAGAAAAGAAAAGAGTCGCCAGCTAGGCATTTTTATCCCGGAGGAAAGGTAATGCTGCATAAACCTAGGAAAAGATGGATAAGATGGTTGCGAACCAGAGAGACTGAGAAAAGGGGTTGGTTACAACCTGGGAAGGTATTAGCACCCAGATTGTCCGCCGTACTCGACGGGATCCACGCTTGAAAGATTTGTGTTTTAAAGGGGTAGTGTCAGTGCTACATGTGTATAAAAGAGCTGGAAAGAGATGTACAGGTGTCAGTGTAGGAAAAGTGTAGTGTATATAAGTGAAGTGTCAGTGTAAGGAAAGAGTGAAATGCTCATAATAATGAAGCTAAAAGAATAAGGCTAAAAGAATAAGGCTAAAAAGAGGGGGAATATACAGAGACTTTTGTTCAATAACTGTTAAGTTATGCCTACGTATCCTCTCGTGCAATGAGGAAGTCAGAACACCGTAGTTCGACCCAAAGAGACTGAAAGATAAATTGACTTGTGAGCTGCTTACTTGTCTATGCTCAAGTGTATGACCTGTATGGCTCAAGTGCAAACTATATTGCATTAGACGGAAGAAGCAAGTTCTCGTTTATGAGTGAGTGAGATGAGAAAAGAATCCCGGAGGAGACGATTAATGTTTTTTTTTTTTTGTGTTTTTAGTCTTTTATTGTTTTTGGATGTTTGTCATAAGTTAATGAGCTTAAGCCTAAACCAATGGGTTAGCAAACTCATCACATCCTCCCTCTGATTAGGGGTAATGAGAATACCTTAAGTGTGAAGTCAGTGTCTCACACTTAATCACCATGGTGTAGGATTAAGATCATTAACCTACTTGTGATTATTTAGATGTTTTTGTTGTTTTTGTTTAGTGTTAGGTAATGAGATTAAGCCATAATCAAGGATTAAACAGACTCATTACACCATCCTAATAGAAGGATAATAGATGAGAATGTTTAAGCTGAGGAAAACTCCTCAACTTAATCCATGATTAGGGATTAACCTCATGACAAAAAAAAGCCTTTATTAGATGGATTTTAATTAATGATAAGATGAAGAAGTGGATTTTATGATTTGTAAGACAACTTGAGGGGGACTTGTCCATTAACACTAGGGTTAGTCCTTCTTAACCAATTAAGGAAGAATTAGAACCCTAATGCAAGGCCCAAGTTACAAGCTTGATGTCTTGATGATTATTAAGTGAATTGATTAAAGGATGTAAACACATTAAGGGTTTAACACTTAGGATTAAAGTTATACACTCCATCCTAATAGAAGGATGCATGCATAAGCTTAATCACAAAGCCTTAAAGCCTTTAGGGTTTAGTCCCTGATTATGAGATGAGAAGAGAAGACTCAAAGAGACACAAAGGTAAAAGCTAAGTGGGGGGACTAATCAACCCTAATTATTATCATGCTTGGTCATTCCTAGGGTTTGTGAGGTTTAAGAAAGAAATCTTCAAAGAACCACCAAGGAGGGAAGCAGATGAAAGGAGAAAAGAGAAGCAAAACAACTTGCTTCACTTAAGAAGACAAGTTGCTTGAAGAAAGAAAGTGAGATGAACAAGAATGAGAAAGCTCAATCCCATACACATACAAAAATGCAGCAATGATGCATAAGAGAGATGAAAAGAGATTGTGAGAAGTGAAGGCAAATTCACTTCTCAAAGTAACTTACCACCTGAAAAGTTAGTAAAGAAATGAAATGCAATGCAAAGTGAGATGCAATGTGGTGATGCAAACCAAAACCAGAAGCATGAGTATGATGTTAATGATGCTAAGAGATGATGCAAACATGAAGCAAGGCATGAGGATGATCATACAAACATATGGATGCAAAAGAAGCATGCTTTGAACCATGGATGCACATGAAAAGTTATGGAATGAAAATGACATACAACATGGAAAATGCAAGATGCAATGATCAAACATGATTCTAATATGTCTTAAGATGTGTTATGAATCAAATGGATGCACAAAATGTCATGGCAAGTCATGGTATGCAAGCAAATGGAAGATGGATGCAAAGGAAGGCATGAATTAGGGTTATATGCAACATACAAAGCAAAAATCCAAAACCAGAAGCAAATGACATGATAAAAATTTGAAAATGCAATCAAAGGAACCCTAAACCTATACAAACTCACTGCCCAAAGGAGGGGATCCAACTCTTAACCTAGTGAAAGTTATGAATTTCCTAAGATTTCTAGGGTTTTAAGGTACCTTGATAAGAAAAATGCCAAACAAATGGGAAATGCAAGATCAATTCATGCAAATTTAATCCTATAAACTACATGTTATGCAAGATGCAATGCAAAAAGAATCATTGTCCAACTCTCAATGGTTAGGCAGAAATGAATTTTTGAAGTTTGACACAAAATATTGCCTAAAAAAGAATTTAATTCCATTGAAAATGATCAAAAGGCAACAAGAACCAAAAATAAATTTGGTTTGAGAGTTGGACAATGTTTCTAAATGTTTTTAAATGTTTTCTGAATTTTCTTTGTGATTTTTAAATACCTAAAAGTATTTTTAATTAATTAATTTTCATTAATTAATTAAAAATAAACTTTTAAATGATTTAAAAATAATTTTCAATGCAAAAAATAAAAATAAAAATATTTTTGTGTTCTGAAAATTAATAAAAGGTTTGATAAAAACTTTCAGAATTTTTCAAAGTGTTTTGCTATTTTTAATAAAATGTATAAAAGAAATGAAATTAAATGAAAATAAAATTGAATTTAAACTGAAAATGAGAAAGTCAGCAGATCAAAGGGCCAGCATTCAAACTTGGACACGCGCGAATTGACCTGGCGCGCATCTGGACTGCCAGAATTCAAATTCACGTAATTAAGACTAAACCCTAATTAACTAACCCTAATCACTTTCAGATGACCGGAACAGTGTTCCGGTCATCTTCTCCGGCGAGCACCTCACCCTATCTCCCTTAATATGCAACCCCAAGACCCCTAAAGCTCCAGATATGATCCTCTCCTCATCCCCAGCAAGAATCAAACATCAAAACTCATTTATGCAAACTCAAAATCATGAATCGAAGCAAAACGGAAAGTATGGCAAAAATTTCAGAAGATCAATACATGCTTAATACTTGACTATTTTCAAAAGTAAACACATCATCATCATCAGTGAATCATGGAGAATCAATTAGTAACTTAAAAACACGTTTCTGGAAAAATTGTTCTTGATGATACCTGAACTGAAGCTTTCGAAAATGGTGCTTCCTGGCCAGTTCTTTGCTTCAAACAAGCTCCAATGATCCCCCCCAGAAGTTTGTGATGCTTGGCTGGATTTTATATGGCCTTAAAAAGAAAATGGCAGAGATTCAATTTGTGAAGTGTGGAAATCGTGTTTTTGATTCAGGGCTTTTTAGGGCAAAGTGATGGTTGGGAAATGATCAGTGGATCAGGGTGAGTTGTTCTGTGGAATTTGTTTGAAGGTTTGTGGCCTATCTGATGAGTTTCGAAGGAAAATGCTAAGAGGGAGGTTTTTTGTGAATCTTGTCTTGTGGGAGGTTTCAGCCTTGTGTGTCTTATGAAATGGCTTGCTTTTGATTTGTATAAAGAAATGGGATTGGCTCAGAAAGTGGTTGTGGCATAGTGTGATTGGTATGGGCAAGTTGCCAAAATGTCAACTTGACTTGTACTTGAGGTATGGGCAATGGTACAACTTGCTTTTTGGCTTGCTTTGGCTCAACTTGAATCAAGGAATGCTATGGAATAGGTCTAGAAGCAATGCAGCAAGTGGTTTATGGTTTGTGATAGGTTTTGCACTTTTCACAAAGTTTGGCCCCTTTGTGATTTCTTGAAGTTCAAGGCATGAAATGAGATGATTCTTGGGCCAATTCTGATCTCTAGAGGTCATGTGATCATGTTGTAATGAGTTTGTGCATATTTGAAGTCTTTAGAACACTTGATCATACCTTTTTGCAAAATGCCTCTTTGGTAGAAAACTTCAAATTATGTGATTTTGGCCAACTTTGACAAGCCATAACTTTTGATCCAAAATGAATTAGGTCATGTTCTTGTAATTTTTGAAAGGGGAATGATCCATTCTACAACTTTCATGACCAAAGTTTTCCCATTTGAAGCATTTTTGAATCAAAAAGCAAGGGTTGAAAAAGTTTCCCAAAATGGCAAGTTTCCATTACAAGTCATTTTCCCAAAAAGTCAACTTTGCAAATGGCTTGAAATTCTTCAATTTTGTGAACTTCTAACATCTTCTATGATCAAATAGAGATCATACACAATCAAAATGATGAAGAACACCCTTTGGTTGGGTCATTGGGGGCCTCAGATGCCCTGATTTTGCACTGACTTGCTCAAAAAGTCAACTCTTGATCAGATGACTTCCCCATGGAATTTCTTCATGAAAGTTGATATGCATGATCCCTATACCATATAGAGACCAATAGAAACAATAATGACCAAAAAATTTGGAGTTATGGCCTTTGAAACCAAAACCCTAATTCTAGGTCATCTGTGCAGTCAAACCTGGCTCTGCTTCCATGCCATTCTCAGTTCTTGCGATTTTTTGACATTCTTGACTTTGAGAGGATACAATATGATGTTTGAACGTACATGAATACCTTTGAAATGATTGATGACCTTTGGAGTGGCTCATATGGCTCTTGGACTGCTCAGATCACAAACCCTAGATGTAGATGACTTTGAACCAATGCAATGAATCACAAATGTAATATGAGATGCCATGATTGAACTTATGCACATGGAAAGATCACAAGCCATGGTGTGAATGGGTGAGGGCAAATTTGGGGTGTTTACAGCTGCCCCTATTCAAGCATGAGTTAGCTGTGTAGAATGTAAGCAACGGCTTAACAGGCAAACAAGATAACTTGTGGTTGAATACCAAAGACAGTCCAAAATTTGCACTCACAGAATGAACAAGAAAAGGGATATAGATTGTAAAAGGAACATAAAGTATATTATAAAGTGCGGGTGATGGAGAACGAACGTCGAGCAGAGGACGACTGCTGGGGATGAAGCAATGACGGGGACGACTGACAAGCTGGGGAAAGATGCGGGAAACAAAGCAATGACGGGGACGGCTGACAAGCTGGGGATATAAGAGATTATGATGGGGAAGGACATCAAGTAAAGCTATAAGACCCTCTGGGGATTAGTAAAAATGATGGGGACGGCCATTAGGTTCATAAAGTAATGTAAACAACGATGGGGACGGCCATCGGGCTAAACTGATGAAGGACGATCACCAGGAAAAGGAAAAGGGACCACGACGGGGACGGCCATCGGGTTAAAGAATAAATGAAATAATGATGAGGGACGGTCATCAAAGGTGAAGGACGATCACCTAGCAAGGGACGGCTGCTCTGTTGGGGATAAGATGAGGGACGGTCATCTAAGGTGAAGGACGATCACCTGGCAGGGTACGGCTGCTCTGTTGGGGATAAGATGAGGGACGATCATCTAAGGTGAAGGACGATCACCTAGTAGGGTACGGCTGCCGAAAATATCACGACATAGGACGAATGCCGGATAAAAGGTCGACGATGGGGACGGCCATCGGACGAGCATGATGAAGGACGATCATCAAGAGGTGAAGGACGATCACCTAGCAGGGGACGGCTGCTCTCAAGGTTTATCATGACATAGAACGAATGTCAGATAACAAGATCAACGATGGGGATGGCCATCAGATAAAATGATGAAGGACGATCATCAAAAGGTGAAGGACGATCACCTAGAAGGGGACGACTGCTAACAATATCACGACATAGGATGAATGTCGGATAGAAAAGATCAACGATGGGGACGGCCATCGGATGAGCATGATGAAGGACGATCATCAAAAGGTGAAGGACGATCACCTAGCAGGGGACGGCTGCTCTCAGGGTTTATCATGACATAGGACGAATGTCAGATAGAAAAGAGATTTTGCTTTGCTGGCGACCTACTGGGGAATTGTAGACACGGACGAGTGTTTACATCCAAGGAATAAAAGGTATAAGTGTTTTGACGTTGTGTATAGATTGAAGATGCGGACGAGCATCCCTAAGACTACAATACGGACGAGTATCGGGTAGAAACAAATACTGACGCAAGTTCAGAGATGATGATACGGACGAATATCAACTGGTTAACAAGGAACACGGACGAGTGTTGATTCTGAGGGGACTCTTCTGGGGAATAGTAGACACAGACGAGTGTCTAAATTCAAGAAGACATGAGTGTTTGACACGTGTATGGATTAAAGATGCGGACGAGCATCCCTAAGACTATGATACGGACGAGTATCAGGTAGAAACAAACCCTTGACGCATGCTCTGAGATGATGATACAGACGAGTATCAACTAGTTAACAAAGAGCACGGACGAGTGTCGAATCTGTGGGGATATTAGTGGTGTATAAAAGATACGGACGAGTATCTGTATGAGTGATGTACAGATGAGTGTTTAACCTGCTGAGGAGGGTGACACAGACGAGTGTCAAAAGAGAAAGGTGTAATATAAACAAGTATATGGTTTACAAAATGTTTAGGCAACTGTGTTGGGGAAAGCGACACGGACGGGTGTCAAGGAATTGTGTATGCATGTATCTGTGAGTGCAAAGAGGACGCTTTGGCTTTCTGCTGGGGATATGACACGGACGGGTGTCAAGAAGTATCTGTAATATATAAGTGTCTGTTTGCAAAGAAAGCTCGGGTGACTTTACCGGGGAATCATGACACGGACGAATGCCAAAAGGAGTGTGCATTTGTATTTATGAGTGTAAGGCCAGTGTTTTAGCTCTCCGTTGGGGATATGACACAGACGGGTGTCAAGAAGTATCTGTATTTTTTAGGGAAGTGTCTGGGCTCTCTGCTGGGGAATATGGGGAGTATTCTGTATATTGTTGATGAATTGCCAGTATTCACAAGTGTTTGATTCATAACATGGCTTATGATTATGCAATATTTTTGATTTTTGCCGTAATGCTCCGTATTAGACGGAATGCTACGCTTTGTGGAGAGAATATGATGCGAATGCTATGATTATGCAAAGATACCGATCCGGGATCCGGGTCCCGTTGCTGAGGAGATCTCTGACTGATCTTCTTGAAGTGAACATCCCAGCTGGGGATGAGATCATTGGTATATCTGACATATGGGACTCTGCTTGGTGATATAGGTCACTGATAGACCTCTCTTTGGTAATGAGGGACCCATCTGGGGTTTGTAGAAGCTTTCTTCACTCTGTTGTGAGTTCTCCGGGCATTGCTCTTCTGGATGGAGGTCGAAGCTCTGTGGGGAGATGGTTTCCCGGCTTTTGTACTCGGCTGAGGAGGAAGTAAATGGCAACTCGGCTGGGGAGAAATAATGAATGGCAACTCAGCTGGGGAGAAAACACCTATGGTGCTAAGACTGAGTGGATAATGATTTGCCAGCTGGCTGGGATGAAGTTTTCATGCCCCCTGTCGTGCTTTGAATACCTGCAAGTCCTGAAAAGACAAAGAAATGCACAAGTACCCCGAGGTATCCCTTACTGGATTCCTCCATAGGAGTTTAGACACCCCCGGGAGTAAGTATATTTCCTGCAAGCACGTATTTTTCAGAAGAGAAGCATCTGCATTTATGCAATCAGTATCTTAAAGACATCAGACATTCTTTGCAAATGAAAATAAAATGTACGAGACAAAACATGACTGAAAATCTGATTTTATTGATTCATATGCCCTGAATTGGCGAGATACAGTCAGAGAAACAAATCCCCTAAAATGAGGAGATTGTTATAAATTGAGAAACAAAAGGTATTGGCAATGTTGATGACGCTTCAAGGAGCTTCCCTTTGTTATGACTCGTATGACATTTGACGCTCTTCTCGTCTTGCTTTCTGAAGAAGGCTGATTCTGAAAGAAGCTTGATCCTTTTGAAGCTTACCAAGTTGCAAGCGATACAGGCGAATTCAGAATACAGTTGTTCGCCTATTCCCTTGTTTTGCATGGATCGCCCTTTCGGGTTTTCAATCCATCGGGATACCCCTTTTTGCCTGAGCTGTCCGATGCGGCTTTTCAGCTCAGCGGGTTTACATTTTTATTTATTTTCCCTTATTTTTGCCCGAGTCTTTTATTCTGTTTTTGACTCGCCGGGATGCCCTATTTTTGCCTGGACTTACATTCTGTTTTTATGTCCAGCGGGTCATTTTTATGCGA
Organism: Lathyrus aphaca; assembly: GCA_963966055.1. Classification (NCBI taxonomy): domain Eukaryota; kingdom Viridiplantae; phylum Streptophyta; class Magnoliopsida; order Fabales; family Fabaceae; genus Lathyrus; species Lathyrus aphaca. The sequence goes on from OZ014520.1 coordinate 508,843,344, forward strand.
AGTATTTTTTAACTGCATCTGAATTCACAGGGGACGGGAAGTCTTCACCATCCATAGTACTGAGCATGAGTGCTCCACCGGAGAAAACTTTCTTTACTACGAATGGTCCTTCATAGTTCGGAGTCCACTTGCCCCTGTGGTCTGTATGAGGAGGGAGAAGTCTTTTCAGCACAAGATCTCCCACTTGGTACTCTCGGAGCCTGACTTTCTGATCGAAGGCTTTCTTCATCCTTTTCTGATATAACTGCCCATGACAGATTGCAGCTAATCTCTTTTCTTCAATCAGGCTCAGTTGTTCGTATCGGGATCGGACCCATTCTGCTTCGTTCAGCTTAACATCCATTAGTACCCGCAGGGAGGGTAATTCAACCTCAACAGGTAGGACTGCCTCCATACCATACACAAGTTGATACGGTGTTGCCCCAGTGGATGTCCTGATTGATGTACGGTACCCATGCAAGGCTAATGGTAGCATTTCATGCCAGTCTTTGTAGGTGACTACCATCTTTTGCACAATCTTCTTGATATTCTTATTTGCTACCTCAACAGCGCCATTCATCTTTGGCCTGTAAGGAGAAGAATTGTGGTGTTGGATCTTGAAGTCCCGGCACAGTTCTGCCATCATTTTGTTGTTCATGTTGGAACCATTATCAGTAATGATTCGCTCGGGCACTCCATACCGACAGATGATATCTCTCTTCAGGAATCGGGCTACCACTTGCCTTGTAACATTTGCATATGAAGCTGCTTCAACCCACTTGGTAAAATAGTCAATAGCAACCAAGATGAATCTGTGGCCGTTTGAAGCAGTCGGTTCAATCTTGCCAATCATATCAATGCCCCACATGGCAAAGGGCCAGGGTGAAGACATCACATTCAAAGGATTGGGAGGCACATGCACCTTATCCGCATAAATCTGGCATTTATGGCATTTTCTGGCATAGGCACAACAGTCGGCATCCATTGTGATCCAGTAATAACCTGACCTTAGCAACTTCTTGGCCATGGCATGCCCTCCTGCATGGGTACCAAAGGATCCTTCGTGTACTTCGCGCATTAACAAGTCTGCTTCTGTTCTATCAACGCATCTGAGGAGTACCATATCAAAGTTTCTCTTGTACAGGGAGCCATCAGTGTTCAAGAAGAAACTACCAGCTAGCCTTCTTAATGTCTTCTTGTCATTGGAAGATGCCCCAGGTGGGTATGTTTGATCCTCCAAGAAGCATCTGATGTCATGGAACCAAGGCTTGTCATCTTTAACAACATCTGCTGAGAACACATATGCTGGTCTGTCAAGTCTGGACACTGAAATCCGAGGCACAAAGTTGGCAGCTTGAACTTTGATCATGGATGAAATGGTGGCCAGAGCATCTGCAAACTGATTCTTGTCCCGAGGGATATACTCAAGCTTGACCGTTGTAAAGAAAGTCAATAACCTCCTTGTATAATCCCTGTAAGGTATCAGATGATCCTGGTGGGTGTAACATTTGCCGTTGGTTTGATTGATTACCAAAGCTGAATCTCCGAACACGGTCAAAGTCTTGATCCTGAGGTCAATGGCTTCCTCAAGACCCATAATGCAAGCTTCGTATTCAGCTTCGTTGTTAGTGCAGTTAAAGGTGAGTTTTGCCGAGAAAGGCATGTGAACTCCCTTAGGTGTAATGAGTACTGCACCAACACCACGACCATTCATGTTAAAAGCCCCATCAAACATCATAGTCCATTCTTCTTCTGGGTCAGGTCCTTCAGTGTGAACAGGCTCTTCATGATCTTTTGCTTTAATGAACATGATGTCTTCATCAGGGAAGTCAAATCTCATAGGCTGGTAATCATCAATGGTTTGCTCAGCAAGATAATCAGACAATACACTGCCCTTGATGGCCTTCTGAGATGTGTACTGAATGTCATATTCTGTGAGGATCATTTGCCATCTTGCAACCCGTCCGATAAGTGATGGTTTCTCAAAAATGTACTTAACTGGGTCCATCTTTGAGATCAATAAGGTAGTGTGGGTCAACATATACTGTCTCAGTCGGCGAGCAGCCCACGCTAAAGCACATCAAGTTTTCTCGAGCAGTGAATAACGTTGTTCACAGTCGGTAAACTTTTTGCTCAGGTAGTATATTGCATACTCTTTTCGACCAGACTCTTCATGCTGGCCCAACACACACCCCATTGACTCTTCTAAAACTGTCAAGTACATTACCAGAGGTCTTCCTTCAACTGGAGGCATGAGGATTGGAGGTTCTTGCAGGTACTCCTTGATTTTGTCAAAGGCCCTTTGGCAGTCTTCGTTCCACCTGACCGTTTGTTCTTTTCTTAACAGCTTGAACAAAGGTTCACAAGTTGCCGTAAGGTGAGATATGAACCGTGAAATGTAGTTCAATCTACCTAAGAAACCCCGAACTTCTTTTTCTGACTTTGGTGCAGGCATTTCTTGAATGGCCTTGACTTTATCAGGGTCAACTTCAATCCCTTTCTCACTTACAATAAATCCCAGCAGCTTATCAAATCGCACCCCGAATGTGCACTTGTTGGGGTTTAGCTTCAATTGGTACTTCCTCAGACACTTGAATAGCTTCAGCAGATTCACCAGGTGGTCTTCTTCTGTGAGGGACTTGGCAATCATGTCATCCACATAACATTCGATTTCTTTATGGATCATATCGTGGAATAGTGTTACCATAGCCCGTTGATATGTAGCACCAGCATTCTCCAGTCCGAATGGCATCACCTTGTAACAGAACGTGCCCCAGGGTGTGATGAAAGTTGTCTTCTCCATGTCTTCAGGTGACATTTTGATCTGATTGTATCCTGAAAATCCATCCATGAAGGAGAACACCGAGAACTGAGCCGTATTATCAACCAATACATCAATGTGAGGTAAAGGGAAGTCATCTTTCGGGCTGGCTCTGTTCAGATCCCGGTAGTCCACACACATCCTCACTTTGCCGTCTTTCTTAGGCACAGGTACAATATTAGCAACCCACGGCGGATAGCTAGTCACAGCAAGGAACCCGACGTCCCACTGCTTTTGTACCTCTTCCTTTATCTTCATTGCCATATCTGGGCGAGTACGGCGCAGCTTCTGTTTTACTGGCGGACAATCTTCTTTCAAAGGCAGCTTGTGCATGACAATATCGGTGTCCAACCCTGGCATATCTTGATAAGACCATGCAAAGACATCCACATACTCCCGAAGCATGTCAATCAGTTGTTCCTTTACTGAGTCTTGTAAGCAGGCCCCGATCTTAACCTCTTTCACATTTTCATCCGTACCAAGATTAATCGCTTCAACCTCCTCCTGATGAGGAGTGATAACCTTCTCCTCTTGCCTTAACAACCTGGCCAGCTCTTCAGGAAGCTCATAATCTTCTTCAACCCCTTCATCAGCTTGATGTATTGGATTGTCAAAGTCATACGAAGCCATAGCTGTGCTGTTGTCGGTTCAGTTTGAAAGGCACTCTCTGCAAGGGTTTAGATTGTTCATTTTAGTGATTGATTTTAATCTTGCTTAGAAAAGTGAAATAAAGTTGTCATTTTGAAAACATTGCCATTTTATTTTTGTACAAAAAGAAAAATGGAAGAACAGTGAGCGGAAAAGAAAAAGGCTCATTTGCAAAAGATGTCCGATATTCATTGATTGATCTGTTTGCACAAAATTACAGATGGCCCGATTACAAAATGAGTCTTGTCATCTTGGGCAAGATGCAAGACTTGATGCATGCTTTAAATATACAGGAAATAATAATTACTCTGCAGGAGTAACCCTTATAATTTCCTGGGAAGACCAGTTTGAGATATGGCTCCCCGGGGTCCTTGGACGTATCCAGCTCTCCAGGTTGCGCTCATCTTCCGACTCATCTTCCAAATTGTTCACTGCATCTTGGGTGAGCATCCCCCCACTGACAAAACTGGGCTTCTTAGCAACCTTTGATTGATCTAGTTGAGTTGGTTTGTAACCCAACCCAAATCTGTCTTCCTTCTTTTCTACGGGCAGTAGCTTGCCCCAGCCTTGGGCAGTCCCCTCTTCAACAACCTTCCTGGCTTGCTGATAAGATGTCATGGAGGTTCCTAGTACATCAGATGCTTCATTTATGTTCAGGGCCTCAAACCCCTAGCTCATAGTTTCATGGATCTCTCCATCCATCTCAATGTATTTGTATGTAGCTAGATGGCTAACAAAGATATCTTCTTCACCACAGATAGTGATGATCTGGCCCTCCCACTCGAATTTCAGCTTCTGGTGAAGGGTAGACGTAACTGCGCCAGCGGCATGGATCCAAGGTCTACCCAACAAACAGCTGTAGGCCGGCTGAATGTCCATCACATAGAAGGTAATTTTGAAGGTTTGCAGGCCAATCATCACAGGCAGATCGATCTCCCCTAGCACTGATCTTTTAGAACCATCAAAAGCTCTCACCACTAAATTACTTGGACGTAATGCCAAGCCATCATACTCTAGCTTCACCAAGGCTTTCTTTGGTAGAACATTGAGTGGTGTTGACATTTGCTACCACAGTTTCTAGCTGATTAACAGTGATCTCTTCTGGCACGTATGCTGCGTGCAAGACTTTCAGTAATGCATTCCTGTGAGCTTCAGAACACATTAGCAGGGATAATATGGAGATCTTTGAGGGAGTTTGGTGAAGCTGATCCACCACCTTGTAATCACTTCTCTTTATAATTCTCATAAACTCGTCTACATCTTGCTCAAAAGATGTCTTCTGAGTTTCTTTGATAGCTGGTTCTTCCGCCATCACACTCTTTCCTTTTGCCTTGGCAGCAGCTTCTGCTTCGGCATTAGGTCTTTGCATTTGTGAGGCAAAGAGGCGTCCGCTTCGAGTGAAGCCTCCGCCTCCCCCAACATTATCAATCTGTGGAGAAGAAGTTGAAGAATCCAAAGTGATTTTCTCCCCATTGCAGTAGAGGTCAGAGCCATAATGCCAAGGGATGGCATTATTGCTTTCATATGGAATGGGTCCAGGTACCGTGATGGTAACTGGACTGACTGCCGCGGAGGAGGGTGCTGGAATGGTGTACGGATCGTAGTAGATGGTGACTGGTGACTGGCAGGAGATGCCACTGCTTGTTGTTGAAAATTGTTGTTTGGGGGAACATATGCTGGATCATAATAAATGGTGACTGCTGAGATATCTGTTGGTGTTGTAGAAGATTCTGTTGAATAAATGGGTGCTGATGTTGTAGAAGAGATGGTTGTTGATATCTGATTTGTTGAAGTGATGGACGGAGCCACTGTTGATGATATTGATGAATTTGTTGGAATGATTGTTGTTGCAGTTGTAGAAGAGTCAGGAATTGTTGTCAAAGGGATTGCTGGATTTGTAGGAGCTGAGGTTGTGATCTGAAGGATACCACTTTTGATAAGATCATCTATGCCGCTTCTCAAGTTATCACACCCGTTGACCGAAATGTTGCAATAACCACAACCGAGCTCACACCCGGGGAACATCTGGCATTCTAGAAGCTGAGCTTTAATTTCTACCAGAGGTGTCCGAATCTGCCCAACACTGGTGATTAAGAAAGATGGCTTATCTTCCTCAATAGCATTAATTCTTGGTCCTCCATGATTGGGCATGGGATTCTTGTTGACATTTGGCGGGGGTGCAAAGTTGAGAGCTTTGGAATCCACTAGATCCTGCACTTTCATTTGTAAAGCCCTGCATTTTTCTGTACTATGGCTTGGTGCATTAGAATGAAAAGCACACCGGGAGTTGACATCATAATTTCTTGGAAGACTGGCAGGATCTGGAGGTGCCAATGTCCTTAGCTCAACTAGGTTGAGTTTCAGGATTTGTGGCAATAAAGCGGCGTAAGGCATAGGGATAGGGTCAATTACCCTATTTGCCTGTGATGGTCTTTGTTGAAAAGGTCTTTGTTGTTGATTGCTGTTGTTGTTGTTGTTGTTGTAGTTTCTCTGTGGCGGATACTGAACTTGCTGCTGATAGTGGGGTGGTTGTTGTGGTTGATATGCTGGTTGCTGAGGAATTGGAGCTGGAATTGTGACAGCTGCTACTGATCTGTGGACACGCTGAGGTCTGCCCCTGTTGGCATAAATGGCATTGGTCTCAGCAGTTCTTCTAGGTCCCACAAAAGGCTTTCTGGGATTACTTGACGAGCTTGCACCATTATCAGTAATTTTGCCCATCTTCAGAAGGCTCTCAATTCTTTCTCCAGCTATGACTACGTCAGCGAAGCTGGTGGAAGAAAAGGCAGCTAGCCTGTCAATATATGTTCCCTGCAGGGTATTCATAAACATGTCGGCCATTTCTCTCTCCGACATGGGTGGCTGGACAGCAGCAGCAAGCTGTCTCCACCTCTGGACGTATTCCCTGAAGCTTTCTCTGGAGGACTGAGACATTCCCATCAGGAGGGTTCTGTTAGGAGCCATGTCCAGGTTATATTGGTACTGTCTGATGAAAGCCTCAGCTAGGTCTTTCCAGCATCTGATTGTAGCTCTGGTCAAATGAGAGTACCACTCCCTTGAGGCCCCGGTCAAACTATCTTCGAAATAAAACATCCACAGTTTTTCATCCATGGTGTATGCCTTAAGCCTCCCCAGAAAGGACTACAAATGAGTTCGTGGACAGGAAGTTCCGTTGTACTTCTCGAAGCACGGGGGTTTAAACTTATGAGGGATTCTTACCCCATCCACTAACCCCATGTCCATGACATCAAAACCCAAGGAGTTTTGAGACTCCAGAGATCTCAATTTCTCAGCAATTTCATCAAGCCTTCTATCATAGGCTTTATCCCCAGCTCCCATTACAGTGAATTAATCCTCTTGGGGGTCTTCCTGTAAGACTCTGCCTGCAGTAGCATTCCCTTGCACATTAGTAGGGATGTTGATCTCTGGATGAAGATGAGGCCCATATACTGGTGGGTTAACATGAGGCTGAACTCTCTCATTGTTACTTGTTCCTCCAGTCCCTAGATGGGGTTCTTCCGGGGTCTGCCTTTCTACCAATGCCCTCAATCTTTCTTGGCTTTGAGCCAAGCCATTCATTACTTCCATGAACTGGGTCATTTGGTTTCTCATCTCCAGCCTTTCGTTAACCATCTGGGTCCTGACCTCTGCCAGCTCTTGCTATACTTGATCCATCTGGATGCCAGGAAGGTTGTTGCGAGTAGGATATCTGTGTGGACGGTTGAGAGGGAACACCCGACGGCGAGCAATAATTCCTGAACCACAACAGAGTTAGTAACAAACAAAACAAAAACCTACAAAACAAAACAAAAGTTAGTATGCAATGCAGTATGCTTATTTGTTTCCAAGGTATCCGGCTTGGCACTTGGTTTTGACCTTTCCAGACCCTGAGGAAGATGCCTTGATGTTGCTTGAGATGAAGAAAACTTAATGAAACAAACTAACAAATATATTACAAATGGTGAATAATACATAGTTTGTTTTTACAACATATGCCCCTGAGGGACCAAAATACAACAAAGAGAAAAGTACATCAAATGGAAATAGCAACAAGCAAAGTGATCAAACATCTAAGCCAAACTCATCCTCCTTAACTTCCTTCAGAAGTGCTTCAGTTACAGGATCAGCCGGATGCTCTGTAATGCTTCTGATAAGAAGATTCCTGGTGGTAATAGCAGTGGTCAGCTTCTTGTGTCTGTCTTGGTCCTTTGACCTCTTTACACCAGCCCTAAGCTTCAATTCTGAGATTTCCTTCTGGGCTGCTAGCAGAGCCTCCTGTTGCTTCTTTTCATTTGCCTCCAACTGCTCAATTCTGTCTTGAGTCCTCTTATCTTCTTGAGTGCGAGCTTCAGTGATCCTGACCCACCTAGCTTGACTTTCTTTCAGATAAAGATCAGTCCTAGCCTTCTGAAACTGGGCCTCTTTACAGGCATTCTTCAAAATTTGCTCTCCTGCTCTTGATTTCTTGATGTAGTCCTCTGATTTCTCAATCCTGGCTAGATGCTCCACCTTTAGCTTTTCTAACCTTTCAATGTCTAGACGACCATTACTCCTCTCCCAGAGGGTCTTTTGCAGAGCTTGAGTCAGATTCTCATTCCTCTCTTTCAGTTTCTCAAATTCCTCCAGGCTGACAGTGGCTGGAGGTGGTGTTGTGGATGGTCCAGGTGCATCCTCAATGGTGAAAGGCATCCCAGAAATCTGAGCCCTAGCATGAGACCACTCATAATACTGAGATGAAGCCACATTGTTACATCTCCCTAGAATGGCCATCCCCTTGGTCTGGATGTTGTCCCAAGCCCAGGATGCTTGTCTGACAACAGCTAGATTAGGCTTTATTTCACAATAAAGGGTTTCAACCAAGTCTTGTACTCTAGGAGGGTGAACCAGAGCATAGCCCAACTGTCTTTTGAATAGCAAAGGGTTGTAGTTGATGCAACCCTTCACTCCTATCAGAGGTACATTGGGGAACTGCCCACAACTAGTAATTATGTCCCTGCCTTTGGTGCTCTGGGTGCACCACCTGATGTCATCTGAGGTCAAAGCAGTAAGTCTTCTAGCCCAGTTCTTCTGTTGGTGAGGATTCAAGAAAGCATCAGTCTTTGGCAAGTGTTTGAGCAGCCATGTATGAAATAGAGGAGCACAACATCTCACCAATCTCCCTCTCTGCTTCTCATTCCTTTGGTGAACAGAATAATAGAAGTCTCCCAGCAAGGTGGGCACTGGGTTCCTCAAAAGGAAGAGATGAATAGCATTCTTGCTAATAAACTTGGGCTCATCTGCAAAAAGTATAACCCCATATATACTGAGGGCTAACAATGCACAAACTGCCCTCCATTCTCCCAAGGAGGCCTTCAGGATGGCCTGAGAAGTGAGAAAATCCAAATGTAGGCCAGGAATTCCAGCCTTTGTAGTCATGTTTTGCTCAATCAGAACAGGTTCCAAATACAGTGCCTTTGCCACCTCTTCATTGCTAGGAGAAGCCATTTCTGGGTTGAAGGGGATACCACCCCTGGCAGGTACTCCAATCAGTGATGAAAACTCCTCCAACAGAGGTCCCAACTGAAAATCCTGAAAAGTGAAGCATCTCAAAGGAGGATCATAGAACTGTAGGCAAGTGTGAATCAAGCTCCTATGAGAAGGGTCCAAGTCCATAACCATATCAAGGATGCCCCCATAATGTTCTCTAAATAATGGGATATGGTCTGGAGTAATGAGTGCCTGGACCTGCCTGATGCCAGCCAACACAGGCTCAAAGAAGTGATACGAAATGTTGCTCTTCTTGGGTGCCATAACTGCTGATGAAGAGTTGAGAACAGATGCTGATGATGAACAATGATACTGGGAATGAACCACTGATAGGCTGATGATGAAAGTACTGAAGCAAACCACTGATAAAGATAGCTGAAGCAGATAGCTGATGAACAAGGGTCTATGCAGATAAAGGGGTCAAAACCAAGCTAGATGAAATGTGGATACCCTGAAAAACAAATAAACAAATGTTAAATGATGCAATGATGATGTATGCAAATGATATGCAAGGGTTTGTGATCAAGCTGGATCTGATTACTGCCTTGATATAAGTCCATGTATGTTTTAAGAAGTCCAGATGGAGGTTCAGAAGTCCAGTAACCAAGGTGGGGGACTCAAATAAAGAGTCACATGTCCAGGGTTAAATCACAAGAACTGCCCAAAGTGAAGCATTCTTAAACACAATAAGAAACAGGGTATGATGTGGCCAAGGGTTCCTGCAAACCTGTAAACAGCCCTACCCCCTCACAGGTGATGTTCTAAAACAAGGATCCTCAGACTTGGATCAGTTATGAGAAGTGTAAACACTTCTAACCCGGAGGTACAGTGTTTACAATAACCATAAAAGATCCTCCTCTAATTCACCTCAGTTTCTGAAGGTCATAGTAAAGGTCATCCAGACTTAGCAGGCTTCCCAGATAGCCCTAGCACTACAGGAGATCTGTAGCACAGAGTTCTCAAGAAGAAACCCATATCTGAATCGTGTTTCATATTCCCGCACCAGACCGAAATGGAATGGGAAAGAACATGAACCACTCTAGCCTAGGTGTCACTCAGGTCCCAGGTATAGGACCTTATCTCTCAATGAACCCCACCCATCGAGACAGAAAACAGATCCAGCCAGAACAGTATGACAGTATGATGTATATAAAGCTATAAAGAAAGCAATAAACAAAACTGTACATAAAGCAATAAATAAAAGCAACTATATAAACACAATTAGCACATAACACCCCAGTAAACACAAATCAAACAAGCGCTAGGAGGAACCCACAAAAAGAAACAGAAGCCCTGGTTACAGTATAAGGCTCCCCAGCAGAGTCGCCAAGCTGTCACTCCCACCAAATGACACCTGGTCAGAAGGGGTACAGACGCGAACGGTCGGTGAAAGAGGAATGTGGGAACACACAGGAGTGAACTCACAAGAAAAGAAAAGAGTCGCCAGCTAGGCATTTTTATCCCGGAGGAAAGGTAATGCTGCATAAACCTAGGAAAAGATGGATAAGACGGTTGCGAACCAGAGAGACTGAGAAAGGGGGTTGGTTACAACCTGGGAAGGTATTAGCACCCAGATTGTCCGCCGTACTCGACGGGATCCACGCTTGAAATATTTGTGTTTTAAAGGGGTAGTGTCAGTGCTACATGTGTATAAAAGAGCTGGAAAGATATGTATAGGTGTCAGTGTAGGAAAAGTGTAGTGTATATAAGTGAAGTGTCAGTGTAAGGAAAGAGTGAAATGCTCATAATAATGAGGCTAAAAGAATAAGGCTAAAAATAGGGGGAATATACAGAGAATTTTGTTCGATAACCGTTAAGTTATGCCTATGTATCCTCTCGTGCAATGAGGAAGTCAGAACACCGTAGTTCGACCCAAAGAGACTGAAAGATAAATTGACTTGTGAACTGCTTACTTGTCTATGCTCAAGTGTATGACCTGTCTGGCTCAGGTGCAAACTGTCTTGCATTAGACGGAAGAAGCAAGTTCTCGTTTATGAGTGAGTGAGATGAGAAAAGAATCCCGGAGGAGACGATTATTGTTTTTTTTTGTGTTTTCAGTCTTTTATTGTTTTTGGATGTTTGTCATAAGTTAATGAGCTTAAGCCTAAACCAATGGGTTAGCAAACTCATCACATCCTCCCTCTGATTAGGGGTAATGAGAATACCTTAAGTGTGAAGTCAGTGTCTCACACTTAATCACCATGGTGTAGGATTAAGATCATTAACCTACTTGTGATTATTTAGATGTTTTTGTTGTTTTTTTTAGTGTTAGGTAATGAGATTAAGCCATAATCAAGGATTAAACAGACTCATTACACCATCCTAACAGAAGGATAATAGATGAGAATGTTAAAGCTGAGGAAAACTCCTCAACTTAATCCATGATTAGGGATTAACCTCATGACAAAACAAAGCCTTTATTAGATGGATTTTAATTAATGATAAGATGAAGAAGTGGATTTTATGATTTGTAAGACAACTTGAGGGGGACTTGTCCATTAACACTAGGGTTAGTCCTTCTTAACCAATTAAGGAAGAATTAGAACCCTAATGCAAGGCCCAAGTTACAAGCTTGATGTCTTGATGATTATTAAGTGAATTGATTAAAGGATGTAAACACATTAAGGGTTTAACACTTAGGATTAAAGTTATACACTCCATCCTAATAGAAGGATGCAGGCATAAGCTTAATCACAAAGCCTTAAAGCCTTTAGGGTTTAGTCCCTGATTATGAGATGAGAAGTGAAGACTCAAAGAGACACAAAGGTAAAAGCTAAGTGGGGGGACTAATAAACCCTAATTATTATCATGCTTGGTCATTCCTAGGGTTTTTGAGGTTTAAGAAAGAAATCTTCAAAGAACCACCAAGGAGGGAAGCAGATGAAAGGAGAAAAGAGAAGCAAAACAACTTGCTTCACTTAAGAAGACAAGTTGCTTGAAGAAAGAAAGTGAGATGAACAAGAATGAGCAAGCTCAATCCCATACACATACAAAAATGCAGCAATGATGCATAAGAGAGATGAAAAGAGATTGTGAGAAGTGAAGGCAAATTCACTTCTCAAAGTAACTTACCACCTGAAAAGTTAGTAAAGAAATGAAATGCAATGCAAAGTGAGATGCAATGTGGTGATGCAAACCAAAACCAGAAGCATGAGTATGATGTTAATGATGCTAAGAGATGATGCAAACATGAAGCAAGGCATGAGGATGATCATACAAACATATGGATGCAAAAGAAGCATGCTTTGAACCATGGATGCACATGAAAAGTTATGGAATGAAAATGACATACAACATGGAAAATGCAAGATGCAATGATCAAACATGATTCTAATATGTCTTAATATGTGTTATGAATCAAATGGATGCACAAAATGTCATGGCAAGTCATGGTATGCAAGCAAATGGAAGATGGATGCAAAGGAAGGCATGAATTAGGGTTATATGCAACATACAAAGAAAAAATCCAAAACCAAAAGCAAATGACATGATAAAAATTTGAAAATTCAATCAAAGGAACCCTAAACCTATATAAACTCACTGCCCAAAGGAGGGGATCCAACTCTTAACCTAGTGAAAGTTATGAATTTCCTAAGATTTCTAGGGTTTTAAGGTACCTTGATAAGAAAAATGCCAAACAAATGGGAAATGCAAGATCAATTCATACCAATTTAATCCTATAAACTACATGTTATGCAAGATGCAATGCAAAAAGAATCATTGTCCAACTCTCAATGGTTAGGCAGAAATGAATTTTTGAAGTTTGACACAAAATATTGCCTAAAAAAGAATTTAATTCCATTGAAAATGATCAAAAGGCAACAAGAACCAAAAATAAATTTGGTTTGAGAGTTGGAAAATGTTTCTAAATGTTTTTAAATGTTTTCTGAATTTTTTTTGTGATTTTTAAATACCTAAAAGTATTTTTAATTAATTAATTTTCATTAATTAATTAAAAATAAACTTTTAAATGATTTAAAAATAATTTTCAATGCAAAAAATAAAAATAAAAATATTTTTGTGTTCTGAAAATTAATAAAAGGTTTGATAAAAATTTTCAGAATTTTTCAAAGTGTTTTGCTATTTTTAATAAAATGTATAAAAGAAATGAAATTAAATGAAAATAAAATTGAATTTAAACTGAAAATGAGAAAGTCAGCAGATCAAAGGGCCAGCATTCAAACTTGGACACGCGCGAATTGACCTGGCGCGCATCTGGACGGCCAGAATTCAAATTCACGTAATTAAGACTAAACCCTAATTAACTAACCCTAATCACTTTCAGATGACCGGAACAGTGTTCCGGTCATCTTCTCCGGCGAGCACCTCACCCTATCTCCCTCAATATGCAACCCCAAGACCCCTAAAGCTCCAGAAATGATCCTCTCCTCATCCCCAGCAAGAATCAAACATCAAAACTCATTTATGCAAACTCAAAATCATGAATCGAAGCAAAACGGAAAGTATGGCAAAAATTTCAGAAGATCAATACATGCTTAATACTTGACTATTTTCAAAAGTAAACACATCAGCATCATCAGTGAATCATGGAGAATCAATTAGTAACTTAAAAACACGTTTCTGGAAAAATTGTTCTTGATGATACCTGAACTGAAGCTTTCGAAAATGGTGCTTCCTGGCCAGTTCTTTGCTTCAAACAAGCTCCAATGATCCCCCCCAGAAGTTTGTGATGCTTGGCTGGAGTTTATATGGCCTTAAAATGAAAATGGCAGAGATTCAGTTTGTGAAGTGCGGAAATCGTGTTTTTGATTCAGGGCTTTTTAGGGCAAAGTGATGGTTGGGAAATGATCAGTGGATCAGGGTGAGTTGTTCTGTGGAATTTGTTTGAAGGTTTGTGGCCTATCTGATGAGTTTCGAAGGAAAATGCTAAGAGGGAGGTTTTTGTGAATCCTGTCTTGTGGGAGGTTTCAGCCTTGTGTGTCTTATGAAATGGCTTGCTTTTGATTTGTATAAACAAATGGGATTGGCTCAGAAAGTGGTTGTGGCATAGTGTGATTGGTATGGGCAAGTTGCCAAAATGTCAACTTGACTTGTACTTGAGGTATGGGCAATGGTACAACTTGCTTTTTGGCTTGCTTTGGCTCAGCTTGAATCAAGGAATGCTATGGAATAGGTCTAGAAGCAATGCAGCAAGTGGTTTATGGTTTGTGATAAGTTTTGCACTTTTCACAAAGTTTGGCCCCTTTGTGATTTCTTGAAGTTCAAGGCATGAAATGAGATGATTCTTGGGCCAATTATGATCTCTAGAGGTCATGTGATCATGTTGTAATGAGTTTGTGCATATTTGAAGTCTTTAGAACACTTGATCATACCTTTTTGCAAAATGCCTCTTTGGTAGAAAACTTCAAATTATGTGATTTTGGCCAACTTTGACAAGCCATAACTTTTGATCCAAAATGAATTAGGTCATGTTCTTGTAATTTTTGAAAAGGGAATGATCCATTCTACAACTTTCATGAACAAAGTTTTCCCATTTGAAGCATTTTTGAATCAAAAAGCAAGGGTTGAAAAAGTTTCCCAAAATGGCAAGTTTCCATTACAAGTCATTTTCCCAAAAAGTCAACTTTGCAAATGGCTTGAAATTCTTCAATTTTGTGAACTTATAACATCTTCTATGATCAAATAGAGATCATACACAATCAAAATGATGAAGAACACCCTTTGGTTGGGTCATTGGGGGCCTCAGATGCCCTGATTTTGCACTGACTTGCTCAAAAAGTCAACTCTTGATCAGATGACTTCCCCATGGAATTTATTCATGAAAGTTGATATGCATGATACCTATACCATATAGAGACCAATAGAAACAAGAATGACCAAAAAATTTGGAGTTATGTCCTTTGAAACCAAAACCCTAATTCTAGGTCATCTGTGCAGTCAAACCTGGCTCTGCTTCCATGCCACTCTCAGTTCTTGCGATTTTTTGACATTCTTAACTTTGAGAGGATACAATATGATGTTTGAACATACATGAATCCCTTTGAAATGATTGATGACCTTTGGAGTGGCTCATATGGCTCTTGGACTGCTCAGATCACAAACCCTAGATGCAGATGACTTTGAACCAATGCAATGAATCACAAATGTAATATGAGATGCCATGATTGAACTTATGCACATGGAAAGATCACAAGCCATGGTGTGAATGGATGAGGGAAAATTTGGGGTGTTTACAGTCATTAGCATCATAATAATTCATTTCATGGATTCATAAGGCATGAGATCAATGTCCTCCGAAGAACTAGTTTATTCCGCTGGTTTGTGGTTTTCTACTTCACTGGAAAAGAATTGGGTCTTGTGTTCATATCTATCAGATGGGTGCGAGGAATTCCATCATTGCTTGCAGGGCTAATCAGAGTTTTACGGCAAAAGAATTTTGGGTCGTGGCATAAGAGATCTTGCCATTGGTCCATAGAGAAATCAAGACATTGTGGTCCGCTCATTTGCTTGCCGCATGGTGCAGGCTTACGTAGAGTTAGAATTATAGTTGAAGTTTTATGAAGAGTTTAAGTATAATATGGATTCAAGTTTCGGGTTTGAATGCAAGGTGTTGGAAAGGATCAAGTTAAGTTGCAAGTTCAAATAGATGTCAAGAAAAAATAATAATAAAAAATAATAATGACAAGGTTCAATTGGGTCTCAAATGAAGTTTGGGATTCAAGTTTCAAATGTTACATTGTTATTATTGGGATTCGCGGATTTCATTGAGAAGTTTCTATGAGTTTACTTTTGGAAATGTTATTTCATTTGAAATAAGATTCAATCTTACACCGCTTACAAGTCATTGGGGTCGTTAAACAATGTTTAAATGCATGGGCTATGGTTGCTTTTCGTCCACTAAGAGAAATTATTAAATTATTCACAAGTAAATTCACAGTGGAAGAGACACAGGGAATTTCAATACAAGTTGAGAGATCCATAATCGATTACTGACAAATTCATTTACAAAAAAAAGAAGAGAATCAACTGCAAAGGAAAATATATGAAAGAAAAATAAGAAGAGGACTTGGAGAATTCCAAAGAAAATCCCTCTTCAGACACCCACAAAATTACACCAAGAAAACATTGTACATCATGTTTCTTTTTCTTCCACAAAAAACAAGGAAGGCTGCTGCAACATTCTTCATCATCGTGATTCGACGAGCTCCCCAAGAGTGGATTCTTTTTCAATACCTCAGCTTCATTAACCTTCAAGAATATCAATGCCTCCAATCTTCATTCAACCTGCAATATGACCAAATTCAGTTCGAGAATCACGATGGCAGAATTAGGAGTAGGAGAGTATAGTCATATTTATTGGTCTTACTAAGAAAAAAGAAAGTTCAGCAAAATTTCATAACCATCATAACAGAACTTCATAACCAATCCTAATAAAATTTCAGTGAACCAATCGCAACCAAAACCAAAAATTGCATAACCAACTTCCTAACAGAATGTTAACCAATTTCGTAACAACCATAACAGAAAGCCAAAACAGAAAAAACAGTTGCAATGATAACTAAATTGCAACAAAATCATAACAGAAAAAAAAGTAACTAACTATTCAATTGATTTCATAACAACTTGTGACAGAAAATTCTAGAAGCTACCTGAAAAAATTCCAGAAATACCACCTTCAAGCATTCCCTATAAAGCAGGAGCTTCTGATTTTTTCCTGTTTTCTTCCACAACTTTTCAATCCCCTTCACCATTCTAACCAATCTTTCTTCAATCTCTCCACCATACATTTCAACCTTAACCTCCAAACCCTCATCGAATCAGCAATTCCATCACCATCACCCTGCCTCGATCATTGTTTCTTTCATTCAATGCTCATCTTCATCATCTCCTTTGATTGATCCATCACATTCAAGCTTCATAACTCTCCAATGCCTTCAATCTTCAATAGAAGCATTGTAATCCTTCTTTCCCAAATTTCCATAACTGAACCCTGAGTCTTCATCATTCATCACCAATCCGCCATGAGAACCCTGCTGCAATTCAACAACAGTTTTGTTTAGAAGTCGTCAACAGTGACACAAATTCATCAAGAACACAACTGTTCGAATCCAGAACAAGTTACCCGAGATAGCAGCTTCTTCAAGATTGTCACACTGATACACTATTTTCGTTGCTTCATCATCGGCAGTCTTCATCCATTAGCTCCATCAGGCCATTAAGCAAACCTGCAACAACAAGAGTTATAGTGCAGAGGAAAGTCAAAGATGGATCGAAACGGCAAAGTAGAGGTTTGATAATTATCAGATTCGAAGCAAGTTGAAATCAGAAGCGAAAGGGGATTGAGGGACAAATCGTACCGAGAAGCTTTATCCCGCGGCGCGTCTCGTATCAGCTCCTTCGCCTATTTTCAGCTCAGGGCACTACCTTCGTCTTCATAACGAATTCGGAAGCCGTGGATTACTACTTTCGGTGAACGGCGGTGATTCCTTCCCTTTCATCGATAACACATACCTAGCGTCGAATCAAGGTACGAATTCATCTCGGTTATGAAGTTATTCTGGAAATAGTTAGGTTTTGCTGTTGGTTTGAATTCAGATTGGGAGAATCTTGAGGGTTTCGCTTAATTTTGGTTCGGTTTAGGGGGATGAGTTTATTGTCATGAGGGGTTTAGATGTCGTTTTGTTTGAGTTTAGAAGAAGAAAGATAAGGCAAGAAATGGAGAGGAGGCGGGTTGAAGACGAAGATGAAGCTGAGAGGGGGCTGCGGCGGCCTCTGTGAGAAGAAGAGAAGATAGGTTTAGGGTTTCATATTCCCCCCTTTTGATCTTCTGATTTTGGTTTCTTTTTATTTTAATTGTGTTAATTAATAAAGAATTCAAAGGTTATGAGTTTTTTTGTTTAATTAAGAAAAAGAATATGAAAGGAAAATGTTAAGAATCATTAAGGTAAATTAATCAACCATTAATTTCTGTTTAATTTTCATAAAATCCATTAATCCATAATCTACCATATACCCTCATAAAATCCTGTGCGTTTTGGGCCCAGCTTGCTATCTGCACCTCCTCTCATAAACCCACTAAATAAACAAGCCAAAAATATTGCCCCCTACACCTCCTGCGAAATTTGGGCCTTCTGTTTTTTCTAATCAAACCCCTGTTCTAGGCCCATATAAAAATGAACTGAAAAAAACTGTTTTCTGCACCCCCTCTCACTGCTGCGAATTTGGGCTTTTGTTTTTGTTGCTATCTGCACTCCCCTCTTGAAGCCCAATGGAAAATAACATGAAATGATGATTCTTGCACCTCCCCTGGTTCCAGCGAAAATGGGCTTCTCCCACTTACTATTTGAACCCTTCCTTTTAAGCCCATTAAGAAAAAACACTAGAAAAAATTACTAAATTCACCCCATTTCTCATTTTTTAGGATTTAAATTCTTAGTTTTATATAGTTCTCAAATAAATCAATAAAAAATAGTAAAAATTGTAGAAAAAATTCTAAAAAAAAATTCAGTAGGTTAATAATCCATTTTAGAAATTTTTGGTATTTTTATTTTCTGAATTTTGCATTATTTTCGATTTAATTTTGATTTTTCATGGGAATAGCATTTTATTGAATTTTGTTAACTATACATAATTTTGTTCATTTTATTTTGGTAACTTCCAGTAACTTTTTTAGCCCACTCTTTTTACTGTAGTTAGAGAACTAATAATAGTATTTAGGATAATTTTTGTAGATTTTTTAGAACATTTTATCTTAGGTTTTAGAGGCTAATTCCTTAGTAATTAGGGATTAATTCATAGTTGAAAATAATCAATTTTTAGGCCTAGTTAAATTCTGAATTTTTAGGTTTCTTTTTGACACAATATTATAGGTAGTTTTAGGACCCTATAGAATAAATTTCATATTTTTTTTAGAACTTTTAATATTTTTTAGGATATTAACTTTTAGGCTTTGTTACATATAATTTCCATGTAGTTTAGGCCATGAAAATAAAGTCCAATAAAAAATAGTTTAGATTAGATTTAGTCTTAGAATTTAATATAGACTTAGGTTAGTTTAAATTTGAATGTTTAGAAGGAAATATTAGGCTTTACTTTAGTTTAAGACTTAGAATCAAAGTTCCATTTTAATTAGGATTAGAATAAATAAATAGGATTATTTTTCATGCCTTTATTTGTTTTGTTTAGAATTGTATTTCTTAATCCAATTTTTATGTTTTTGCCTTATTATTTGATTTTATAACTTGCATAGGCTTCCCATTGTTCTTAGAATCAACTTAACTTCCTTAGGAAGTAAGTTGAATTCTAGTAGTTTCTAGTTTTTCTCATTAGGCTTAGAAACCTCATTAACCATAGGCTCTCCTTTGTAAATAAACGAAATTAGGGTTGTGTCTTAGTTCCCCACTAGTTTTTTACCTTTTTGCAATTTGAGTCATTCTCTTCTTATCTTCAAATAAAATCCAAAAACACTTAACAAATAAATGAAAGGATCCTTTGTGTATAGCCTTATTCCATGAAGCACTTGCATTCATTCCATCTTGGAGTGGTGTAAGCTTGCCTATCATGATGCACAAGTCTCATCAAGGGGTTGTTTCACAAAGAAAACTTAAAAGATACTTCTTCATAAAAGCAACAAAAACACTTAATAAAGTTCAACAAGCTAGTGAACTTAAGCCCTAATCCTAGGAAACCAGTCTTGGATAAATTCTCCTTGCTGGGTATGCTTGTTCTATTATTCCATCTTGGAATATAGTGGCAAGTGTACATTCTATGGAAAAGAGTTTGAATTCACTTCCTTGTGCCAAATTCATATAAAAACTTTTAAAAGCCAAAAACAAATAACAAGCAACTATCCTGCGAGAACTTCTTTTCTCATCTCATTTATTCACAACGCGAACTCGCGACGACTTGTCACACATGCAAGACGGTCAACGCACTCGTACCAGACGAGCCTGCAACACCTGAGCATAGACATACGCAGTTCCAGCATAAAAAACACAAACAAATAGTTCCCGCCTAGGTTAGGCGAACTACGTCGACTCTGATCCTCATTATCCCGATGAGGTACATAGGCAGCGGGGTAGGGCCCGTTCGAGCACAATCTTTATTTTCCCTACATTTTCCTTTTATTCTCATTCTCTTTTTTCCAGTTCCTTTTCTCATTCCATTCCATTCCAGATAGCCATTATTTCATTTCAGCAGCATATTATTTCTCCCTTTGAAACAAAAAAAGCAAGCGTGGATCCCGTCGGGTATGACGGACGATCTGGGGTGCTAATACCTTCCTAGGTCGTAACCGACTCCCGAGCCCAGATCTTTGGTTCGCAAGGCCTCGTCCTTTTCCTTCTTCCTCAGGTTTGTGCAACATTACCTTTCCCATTCATTCGGGATAAAAATGTATGGCTGGCGACTCTAACCTTTCCGCGCCACTTTCGCGTTTGTATTAGGATGAAAATCTCGGGAGCGACACACCAACACCACGACCATTCATATTAACAGCTCCGTCAAACATCATAGTCCATTCTTCTTCTGGGTCAGGCCCTTCGGTGTGAACAGGCTCCTCATGATCTTTTGCTTTTATGAACATGATGTCTTCATCAGGGAAATCAAATCTCATAGGCTGGTAATCATCAATGGGTTGCTCAGCAAGATAATCAGACAGTACACTGCCCTTGATGGCCTTTCGAGATGTGTACTGGATGTCATACTCTATGAGGATCATTTGCCATCTTGCAACCCGTCCGGTAAGAGCTGGCTTCTCAAAAATGTACTTAACTGGGTCCATCTTTGATATCAATAAAGTAGTGTGGGTCAACATATACTGCCTTAGTCGGCGAGCAGCCCACGCTAAAGCACATCAAGTTTTCTCGAGCAGTGAATAACGTTGTTCACAGTCGGTAAACTTTTTGCTTAGGTAGTATATTGCATACTCTTTTCGACCAGACTCGTCATGCTGACCCAACACACACCCCATTGACTCTTCTAATACTGTTAAGTACATAATCATAGGTCTTCCTTCCACTGGAGGCATAAGGATTGGAGGATCTTGTAAGTACCCCTTGATTTTGTCAAAGGCCCTTTGGCAGTCTTCGTTCCACCTGACTGTTTGTTCTTTTCTCAACAATTTGAACAAAGGCTCACAGGTTGCCGTAAGGTGAGATATGAACCTTGAAATGTAGTTCAGTCTACCTAGGAAACCTCGAACTTCTTTTTCAGTCTTTGGTGCAGGCATTTCTTGAATGGATTTGACTTTATCAGGGTCAACTTCAATCCCTTTCTCACTTACAATAAATCCCAGCAGCTTACCAGACCGTACCCCGAATGTGCACTTGTTGGGGTTCAGCTTCAGTTGGTACTTCCTCAGACGCTTGAATAACTTCAACAGATTTACCAGGTGGTCTTCTTCTGTGAGGGACTTGGCAATCATGTCATCCACATAACATTCAATTTCTTTATGGATCATGTCATGGAATAATGTTACCATAGCCCGTTGATAAGTAGCACCAGCATTCTTCAGTCCGAATGGCATCACCTTATAACAGAACGTGCCCCAGGGTGTGATGAAAGTTGTCTTCTCCATGTCTTCAGGTGACATTTTGATCTGATTGTATCCTGAAAATCCATCCATGAAGGAGAACACTGAGAACTGAGCTGTATTATCCACCAATACATCAATGTGAGGTAAAGGGAAGTCATCTTTCGGGCTGGCTCTGTTCAGATCCCGGTAGTCCACACACATTCTCACTTTGCCGTCTTTCTTAGGCACAGGTACAATATTAGCAACCCACGGCGGATAGCTAGTCACAGCAAGGAACCCGGCGTCCCACTGCTTTTGTAGCTCTTCTTTAATCTTCATTGCCATATCTGGGCGAGTACGGCGCAGTTTCTGTTTAACCGGCGGGCAGTCTTCTTTCAAAGGCAACTTGTGCATGACAATATCGGTGTCCAACCCTGGCATATCTTGATAAGACCAAGCAAAGACATCCGCATACTCCCGAAGCATATCAATCAGTTGTTCTTTCACTGAGTCTTGTAAGCAGGCTCTGATCATAACCTCTTTCACATCTTCATCCGTACCAAGATTAATCGTTTCGACCTCCTCCTGATGAGGAGTAATAACCTTCTCCTCTTGCCTTAACAACCTGGCTAGCTCTTCAGGAAGCTCATAGTTTTCTTCAACCCCTTCATCAGCTTGATTGATTGGATTGTCAAAGTCATACGAAGTCGTAGCAGTGTTGTTGTCGGTGCAATCTGGAGGGCACTCTCTGCAAGGGTTTAGATTGGTCTATTTTAGTGATCAATTTTAATCTTGCTTAGAAAAAGTGAAAATGAAGTTATTTATTTTGAAAAACATTGCCATTTTATTTTTGTACAAAAAGAAAAATGAAAAACAGTGAGCGAAAAAGGAAAAGACTCATTTGCAAAAGATGTCCGATATTCATTGATTAATCCATTTGCACAAAATTACAAGATGGCCCGATTATAAAATGAGTCTTGACATCTTGGGCAATATGCAAGACTTGATGCATGCTTTAAAATACAGGAAATAAAAATTACTCTGCAGGAGTAACCCTTATAATTTCCTGGGAAGACCAGTTAAGGACTTGGCTCCCCGGGATCCTTGGACGTATCCAGCTCTCCAGGTTGAAGTCACTTTCAGCCTCGTCTCCCACATTATTGATAGCATTTGGGGCTAGCATTCCCCCACTGATGAACTTGGGAGCTTCAGCAGCCTCTTCTTGCACTTGTCGGGATGGTTTGTAACCCAAACCGAATTTGTCCTTTTTCATCTGAACTTGCAGCAGCTTGCCCCAGCCTTGGGAATTCCCGTCTTCAACAACCTTCCGAGCTTGTTTGTATGAGGCTATTGAGGTTCTAGACACTTCAACTGTTGCCTCATTGACATTGAGAGCTTTGAAACCCTGACTCATTGTCTCATGGATATCTTCATCCATCTCAATGTACTTATGTGTAGCCAGGTGGCTGACAAAGATGTCCTCCTTGATGGTTGCTGTTGTTGTAGTAATCTCCATTGGAATGATGTTTGCTGATGTTGTAGGAGAGATGTTTGTTGAAGTTGTAGGAGTGGGAACTGTTGAAGTGACTTCTAGAAGCTGATCCATCTGTAAGCTCGGAAGGTTGTTACGGGTCGGATGTTTGTGGATGTGATTGACGGGAAAGACCCTTCTATGATCAATGTTTCCTGAGGTATACAACGAGGTGAGAAACAAACAATAAAACTCCTGTAAAACAAAAGAGATGAGGTTAGCATGCAATGCAGTATGTCTATTTGTTCTTCGAGGGTATCCGGTTTGGTTCTTGGTTTTGACCTTCCATACCCCTTGGAAGAGGTGCAGATGTTGAAAAGAAGAACAGTCAAAACCAAACTAAAGAAGATGTGGATACCCTGTAGAACAGATAGACAAATGTTAAAATGATGCAAAATGATGTATGCAGAATGATATGCAAGGGTTTGTGATCAAGCTGGATCTGATTACTGCCTTGATATAAAGTCCATGTATGTTTAAGAAGTCTAGATGGAGGTTCAAAAGTCCAGTAACCAAGGTGGGGGACTCAAATAAAGAGTCACATGTCCTGGGTTAAATCACAAGAACTGTCCAAAGTGAAGCATTCTTAAACACAACAAGTATCAGGGTATGATGTGGCCAAGGGTTCCTGCAAACCTGTAAA
This sequence comes from Lathyrus aphaca, assembly GCA_963966055.1. Taxonomy (NCBI): domain Eukaryota; kingdom Viridiplantae; phylum Streptophyta; class Magnoliopsida; order Fabales; family Fabaceae; genus Lathyrus; species Lathyrus aphaca. Next base: position 508,866,967 of record OZ014520.1, read on the forward strand.
CAGCCCAACCCCCCTTACAGGTGGTGTTCTAAAACAAGGATCCTCAGACTTGGATCGGTTATGAGAAGTGTAAACACTTCTAACCCGGAGGTACAGTGTTTACAATAACCATAAAAGATCCTCCTCTAATTCACCTCAGTTTCTGAAGGTCATAATAAAGGTCATCCAGACTTAGCAGGCTTCCCAGATAGCCCTAGCACTACAGGAAATCTGTAGCACAGAGTTCTCAAGAAGAAACCCATATCTGAACCGTGTTTCATATTCCCGCACCAGACCGAAATGGAATGGGAAAGAACATGAACCACTCTAGCCAGGGTGTCACTCAGGTCCCAGGTATAGGACCTTAAACTCTCAATAGAACCCCGCCCACCAAAGCAAAAACCAGATCCAGCCAGATGACAATATGACAGTATGATATATAAAGCTGTAAAGAAAGCAATAAATAACTGTACATAAAGCAGTAAATAAAGTAACTACACAATCAGCACATAACACCCCAGTAAACACAAATCAATCAAGCGCTAGGAGGAACCCACAAAAAGAACCAGAAGCCCTGGTTACAGTATAAGGGTCCCCAGCAGAGTCGCCAAGTTGTCGCTCCCACCAAATGACGCCTCAGTTCAGAAGGGGTACAGACGCGAACGGTCGGCGAAAAGAGGAATGAGAACACACAGGAGTGAGCTAAAGAGAAAAGAAAAGAGTCGCCAGCTAGGCATTTTTATCCCGGAGGAAAGGTAATGCTGCATAGACCTAGAAAAGATGGATAAGACGATCGCGAACCAGAGAGACTGAGAAAGGGGGTTGGTTACAACCTTGGAAGGTATTAGCACCCAGATTGTCTGCCGTACTCGACGGGATCCACGCTTAAAAGATTTGTGTTTTAAAGGGGTAGTGTCAGTGCTATCTGTGTAACAAAACTGGAAAGAATGCAAGTGTCAGTGTAAAAGAAGTGTGAAGTGTACATGAGAAGTGTCAGTGTAAGAACAGGAGTGAAATGCTCAAGACCATGAGGCTTAAAGAATAAGGCTGGAAAGAGGGGGAATATACAGAGACTTTTGTTCGATAACTGTTAAGTTATGCCTACGTATCCTCTCGTGCAATGAGGAAGTCAGAACACCGTAGTTCGACCCAAAGAGACTAAAAGATGAATTGACTGATGAACTGCTTACTTGCCTATGCTCAAGTGTATGACCTGTCTGGCTCAGGTGCAAACTGTCTTGCATTAGACGGAAGAAGCGAGTTCTCGTTTATGAATGAATGAGATGAGAAAAGAATCCCGGAAGAGACGATTATTGTTTGTTTTTGTATTTTCAGTCTTTTATTGCTTTTTGAAGTTTGTCATAAGTTAATGAGCTTAATCCTAAACCAATGGGTTAGTAAACTCATCACATCCTCCCTCTGATTAGGGGTAATGAGAATACCTTAAGTGTGAAGTCAGTATCTCACACTTAATCACCATGATGTAGGATTAAGATCATTAACCTACTTGTGATTATTTAGATGTTTTTTTTTTGTTTTTGTTTAGTGTTAAGTAATGAGCTTAAGCCATAATCAGGGATTAAACAGACTCATTACACCATCCTAATAGAAGGATAATAGATGAGGATGTTTAAGCTGAGGAAAGCTCCTCGACTTAATCCATGATTAGGGATTAACCTCATGACAAAACAAAGCCTTTATTAGATGGATTTTAGTTAATGATAAGATGAAGAAGTGAGTTTTATGGTTTATAAAACAACTTGAGGGGGACTTTTCCATTAACACTAGGGTTAGTCCTTCTTAACCAATTAAGGAAGAATTAGAACCCTAATGCAAGGCCCAAGTTACAAGCTTGATGTCTTGATGATTATTAAGTGGATTGATTAAAGGATTTAAACAAATTAAAGGTTTAATACTTAGGATTAAAGTTATACACTCCATCCTAATAGAAGGATGCAGGCATAAGCTTAATCACAAAGCCTTAAAGCCTTTAGGGTTTAGTCCCTGATTATGAGATGAGAAGAGAAGACACAAAGATGACACAAAGGTGAAACTAAATGGGGGACTAATCAAAACCCTAATTGTTATCATGCTTGGTCATTCCTAGGGTTTGTGAGGCTTAAGAAAGAAATCTTCAAAGAACCACCAAGGAGAGAAGCAGATGAGAGGAGCAAAAAGAAGCAGAACAACTTGCTTCACTTAAGAAGACAAGTTGCTTGAGGAAAGAAGGTAAGATGAACAAGAATGAGCAAGCTCACACCAATACACATACAAAAATGCAGCAATGATGCATAAGAGAGATGAAAAGAGATTGTGAGAAGTGAAGGCAAATTCACTTCCCAATGCAACTTACCAACTGAAAAGTTAGTAAAGAAATGAAATGCAATGCAAAATGAGATGCAATGTCATGATGCAAACCAAAACCAGAAGCATAAGTATGATGTTAATGATTCTAAGAGATGATGCAAACATGAGGCAAGACATTAGAATGATCATACAAACATATGGATGCAAGAGAAGCATGTTTTGAACCATGGATGTACATGAAAAGTTATGGAATGCAAAAGACATATAACATGGCAAATGAAAGATGCAATGATCAAACTTGATTCTAATATGTCCTAAGATGTCTTATGAATCAAATGAATGCACAAAATGCTATGGCAAGTCATGGTATGCAAGCAAATGGAAGATGGATGCAAAGGAAGGCATAAATTAGGGTTTATGATCAACACACAAAGCAAAAATCCAAAACCAGAAGCAAATGACATGATAAAAATTTGAAAATGCAATCAAAGGAACCCTAAACCTATACAAACTCACTGCCCAAAGGAGGGGATCCAACTCTTAACCTATTGAAAGTTATGAACTTTCTAAGATTGCTAGGGTTTTAAGGTACCTCGTCAAGAAAAATGCAAAACAAATTGAAAATGCAAGATCAATTCAAACCAATTTTATCCTATAAACTACATGCTATACAAAAGGCAATTCAAAAAGAATCATTGTCCAACTCTCAATGGTTAGGCAGAAATGAATTTTTGAAGTTTGAAGCAAAATAATGCCTTGAAATGGAATTAAATCCAAAGAAAATTAACAAAAGGCATCAAGAACAAAAAATAAATTTAGTTTGAGAGTTGGAAAATGTTTCTAAATGTTTTTAAATGTTACATGAATTTTTTGGTGATTTTTAAATACCTAAAAGTATTTTTAATTAATTAATTTTCATTAATTAATTAAAAATAAACTTTTAAATGATTTAAAAATAATTTTTAATGCAAAAAATAAAATAAAAATCATTTTCTGATTGAGAAAAATATTTGAAACAAAAATGCAAAAGGAAATATTTTTGGGATTTTTCTAACTATTTTAAAATAAATATGAAAGAAAATGCAAGAAAAATGAAATTAAAATTGATTTAATGGGAAGTCAACAGATCCAATGGCTGGTATTCAAACTGAACGCGCTGGAGTTGACTGGCGCGCTATCCTACGGCTGGCATTTGAACTGGTTAGATTAATATAAAAACCTGATTAATTAACTAATGACGTGGATTAGGGTTTTAATGAGACAATCCAGGCCATTAAAACGCACGGGAGTCAAACAAAGTCAACCAAATCTACGCTCCACATTCAAACTGAACCCTAAACGCAATTAAGACACTAATCACTTTCAGGTGGCCGGAGAAGACTTCCGGTCGTCTTCTCCGGCCAGACCCTCACCTGAAAGTTGCTAACTTCTTCACCAGGTCCCTAAAACCTAATCTCTCTGCCCAGAATCCATCCCCAAACATCATAGAGCAAGAATCAACAATCAAAACACATTTATTTTTCATAACAAAGCTGAATCGAAGCAAAATGCATTTAGGTCAGAAAAGTTTCAGAAGCATCATACATACTCAATACTCAATCATTTTCGATACAAAACATATCAGCATGATCAGTGAAGCATAGAGAATCATTTAGGAACTTAAAAACATGTTTCTGGAAAAAATGTTCTTGAGCTCACCTGAACTGAAGCTTTGATTTCTGGAACTTTCTGGCTGCCCCTTTGATCCAAAACGCCTCTAATGGACCTCCTGAGAAGCTTGCAATGCTTGGTTGGAGTTTCTTTTGGCTGGTTTGAGAGATTGAGTGAGTTCTGTTCAGTGAGGGAGAGAAATCGTGTTTCAGTTTGAGGATGTTTCAGGGATGAATGAGGGCAGGGAAAGGATCAGGGGAGTATGCTGAGATGTTTTGTGAAGTTTGTTTCAATGTTTGATGCTTGTATGATGAGTTTCGAAGGAAGTTGCATAAGAGGTGAAAAATGAGAATGCTGGCTTAGAGAGAGTTTCAGGCTTGTGTGTGTGGTGTGTTGAGCTGCTTTTGGTCCATGTATCAAGTGGTGATAGGTCAGAGAGTTGTTGGTGGCCTATGGTGATTGGTATGGGTCTTTTGCCAAAAAGTCAAGCTTTGTGTAAGAGAGGTATGGGCTCATGGCTAGCCAAGGACAAGAGGGGTGTCCTGTGCAGCAAGAAGTGAGGAGAACCATAGGATCAATTTTGAAGTCAGCCAGCACATGGATTAGGGTTTGAGTGAGGTTTTGCAACTTTAATCAACTTTGGCCCTTTTGAAGTTTCTTGGTCCACAAGTCATAAAAATGAGCAAAATTTTGATGCAATCTGACTTTTAGACATTGGTTCATGTTTGTATGAAGATTAGAAGTCCATTTGATAGCACAATTTGTCTTGGCAAGTGGTTTTGCAACTTTGCCTCTTTGGTAGAAAACTTGAAATTATGTGATTTTTCCCAACTTTGACAAGCCATAACCTTTGATCCAAAATGAATTAGGACAAGTTCTTGTACTTTTTTAAAAGAGAATGATCCATTCTACAACTTTCATGACCAAAGTTTTCTCATTTGAAGCATTTTTGAATCAAAAAGCAAGGGTTGAAAAAGTTTCCCAAAATGGCAAGTTTCCATTACAAGTCATTTTCCCAAAAAGTCAACTTTGCAAATGGCTTGAAATTCTTCAATTTTGTGAACTTCTAACATCTTCTATGATCAAATAAATATCATACATAATCAAAATGATGAATAACACCCTTTGGTTGGGTCATTGAGGGCCTCAGATGCCCTGATTTTGCACTGACTTGCTCAAAAAGTCAACTCTTGATCAGATGCCTTCCCCATTGAATTTCTTCATGAAAATTGATATGCATGATCCCTATACCATATATAGACCAATAGAAACAATAATGACCAAAAAATTTGGAGTTATGGCCTTTGAAACCAAAACCCTAATTCTAGGTCATCTGTGCAGTTAAACCTGGCTCTGCTTCCATGCCAATCTCAGTTCTTGTGATTTTTTGACATTCTTGACTTTGAGAGGATATAATATGATGATTGAATATACATGGACCCCTTTTAAGTGATTGATGACCTTTGGAGTGGCTCAAGAAGCTTCTGGATTGCTCAGATCACAAACCCTAGATGCAAATGACTTAGAACCAGTGCAATGAATCAAAAATGCAATATGAGATGCTATGATTGAACTTATGCATATGAAAAGACCACAAGCCATGGTGTTAATGGGTGAGGGCAAATTTGGGGTGTTTACAGTGGACTCCATGATATTGAAACACCTCCAATCATGAATATGTAGTATGCAATACTTTTCTTCTCGTTTTTATCTCCACTAAAATTCGAATCAGTGCAACCATGTACTTCTATATTTGTGCTAGCATTCTTCTACCCCAAACATCATTACACCCTGATTAATAGTACCTTTTATGCGTCTTAACACTCTATTGGCTGCTATTAGATGACATACTTGAGAGTTTTCCATGAACCTTCTCAACAACCCGACACTTTGACCAATATTAATCCTTGTGTTGCAAAGATACATCAAGGATCCAATTATATTTTTGTACAATGTTGCACTTACAAACTCATCATTTGTTTCAATTCTCAGCTTTGCCTTAATATTCAATGGTGTGACTGTTGAGTTACAATTACTCATCTTGATCCTTTTCAATATATATATTGGGCATACTTTGTTTGGTGTAGAAACACCCTTTCACTTTGTCATTAAATTCCATTCCTAATAAATATAAAAATTTACACAGTTCGTACATTTCGAACTCCTAAATTAGCTTTAACTTGACACCTTTGATGTTGCCTCATCTGCTCTTGTAATTAGTAAATCATATACATACAAGCATATAATGACTCGACTAAGTTTGCTTGGCTGCTTGCATTATTGACATACACTTCATGTTATGAGACACATTTTGAGAAATATGCCCTGATCAAGAAGTTATCTATTTTTTTATTCCAAGATCTTAAGGCTTGCTTCAAACCATAAAGAGTTTCCTCAATCTGTATACCTTTAACTCCTTCCTTTTGATTTCGAATCTTGGTGATTGACTAACATAGAATTATTCTTCCAAGGTTCCATTTAGAAATGTTGACTTTACATTTAGTTGATATATCTTACATCCTTTGTGTGTTATAGCCGACACTACAAGTATGATGGTTTCCAGCCTTGCCACATGTGCATAAACTTCTTTGAAATCAATACAAGCTTTTTGCAGAAAACCTCTCACCACTAGTCTCTCCTTATGCTTGGAAATTTCACTATTTGGCCTTTGTTTTACCTTGTAGACGGGATTCACATTATTTGGCTTCTTTATTACCTTTTTTACTAGCTCACAGGTCCTATTCTTCTCGATTTCCGCTGAGTTCATCTTGCATGACTGCTAAATTTGAATCATTCATGGCTTGATCCAAATTGATTGGTTTTGATTCAACCATCATCATTACTTCTTCTATTAAGTCACCATCTGCATCAAATATTTTATTTGGAAATTTCCCATATCCATCTAGTCTTGTCGACTCTATTCTTATTCCAAGTGATCTCCTAAAACTATGACCAAGAAGCTTTTTGTTCAGATTAGTTGGGATTTCAGTGAAGGTGTGAGAAAAACAAAAGAAATGGGGGATTTGAATTGGGGTTTTCACTCTTGTCAACTTCTCAAACTCTTAACGGTGTTGATTTTGTGTTAAGTGAATCGTTGAGTTGTGTTGCGGAAGCATAAACATAAAGTAAAGTAAATGCAAGAGTAAAGAACAAACGATATATCCTGGTTCACTTGAGAAACTCTCAAGCTAGTCCACTCCACCCACAAGGTGATTTTCCTTATTCAAGTACTTAATCCACTATAACCAAAACATTAATTACAACTGTGCGATAACCTGTCGTGACTAACTGCACAACAACTGTTAAGACTTTCCTACGCGACCTACAACAATGACTAATTGCACAATAATTTTCGTGACTTCCTTGCACGGCCTACAACTCTAACTAACTACACATCAACACGCGTCTTAACTTCAGGCCTACAACCGTGACTAACTGCATATAGTTTTGTGCAGCATCAGAAGAACATAATACTCACTAATAATATACATTATATTGTAGAACAAATGTGTGGTCTTATTCTTCAAGTTTCTTCTTCATGGACAATAGCCCTTGAGCACTTGAATTGTTGAAGTATTCTTCTTCTAAATCTTCTGAAAGCTTTGTTGATCTTCTATGAGCAAAATGAAGGACTTCTTCATCTTGATTAACTTTAAGAACATTTCGGACAACAACCCTTGTTCTTCTTCAATCCAATGACCACTTAGGTTCACAAAATTCATGTTGGGATTTGTAATTGGAGCTTCCATGATTATCTTCATGTATTCTGCAAATTTGAAAGCTTCTTGTATCATATGAAGTTAAGAACATTGCGAATCAGAGATTTATGCATCAACAAATTGTTGTCAAAGAGTAATCAGCTTGTGAGCTGCATATTCAATCAAACTCTTCTTGGTTTATTCCCCTTTTATCTTGTTAATCATCCATCTTATGTGATTGTATGAAAACATCAAAAACTTTGTTCAAACAACATCTTGTTTACTTGGTTTTATATGATTTTGAACATTTCTGGTTGTATCAATTAACACCAATACATAAACCAATGGTTGTATACCAGGAACAACTTAGTCATATCTTCGACAGCTCTTGGGGTTTACTATTCAACAACATTACATAAGCATGTGATCCTTTCCTTATATAGCCAAGCAAAATAGAGTTGTTACAACACAACTGACTAAAGAGGAATGTTGTTACACAAGGATGAAAATAGTACAACCACATATTGTCCTTTTCCACAATTTGAGGTTAATGGAGAGGTAGTGGGATAAAGCATTATCGTACTGAGTACTATCCTTGCTAATAAGAACATTATATTCTGAACATCAGAGGCTTTTGATTTCATATGATTGATATTTGGGTCTTCAAAGAACTTATGTCTTCAGTGTTCAGAACTTGTTCACATCAAACTTCGTTCCTTAGAACTTCAACACTTGGATTGAAGCTCATGGTCTTTATAACTTCAATTATTTAGAATCTTCAGAACCTTGTTCACATATAATATTGTCTTCAGAGTCTTTAGCACTTAGTTCTCAGAACCATAAGTCTTCATAGTCTTTTTGCACTTGATCTTTAGACATCCAGTCTTCATAACTTCAAGTTATTAGAGTCTTCATAACTTAGTTCTTTAGAAGATTAAATTATCAGAAGCTTTGCTCGATTTCTGATCAGAAGCACTTTCAAAATAAAATTCATAAGAGCATTGCAACAGTAACATCAAGCATCCTTGAATCTTTCTGATTGTGTTCAGATACAGAAGCACACTTGCTTCTTTAGCACGCTTGCGACTAGTGTTACACATAGTAACATCGCATATTATCATTGGCGTACATTTTCATAATTTTTGTTTGATATGATATATTCAATATCCATGATCTGCACATAACAAATATTAGAACATAAAATAGTTCTTCCATAAATACTTCCTTGTTATCATCAAAACATAGAGATGAAATGCAAAGACAACTCTTGTTTTTACAATTTCCCCATTTTAGATGATGACTAAACCATGTAGTTTGAATGAACATTTTATACAAGGTAACCACCAAGCGTAACAGGGTAATTATAGCGATAAAAATCGTGAGTGTAAGCTATTGATAAACTTAACTCAAGGAAAACAGGGTCGCCACCGCGCTTTTATTTATTCCAAAAGGAAACGGAAAACAAGAGCTAATAAATTTTAAAAATGAATCTAAAATCAAAATCTAAGAGAAACAAACAGAGAATGCATATGGGGTTTTTCACTCCTGGGATTTTCATCCTAGTACAAACGCGAAAGTGGCGCAGAAAAGGTAGAGTCACCAGCCAGGAATTTTTATCCCGAAGGAATGGGAATGGTAATGCTGCACAAACCTGAGGAAGAAGGAAAGGACAAGGTCCACGCTTGTTTGTTTTGTTTCAAAGGGTGAGAAATAAGATGATGCTGAATAAAACTGCTAACTGGAACTGGAAATGAGGAAGGAGAAAGGGAATTCGAAAAGAAATTGGAAAGAAAGGGGGAAATGTAGGGAAAATAAAGAATGTGCTCGAACGGGCCCTACCCCGCTGCCTACGTACCTCATCGGGAAAATGAGGACCAAAGTAAACATAGTTCGCCTAACTAAGAAGGGAACTATTTATTTGTGTTTTTTATGGCTGGAACTGAGTATGTCTATGCTCAGGTATTGCAGGATCGTCTGGTACGAGTGCATTTACCGTCTTGCATGCGAGACAGGTTGTCGCAAGTTCGCGTTGAGAATGAATGAGGTGAGAAAATAAGTTCCCGCAGGAAAGTCGCTTATTGTTTGTTGTTTACTTTTTAAGAGTTTTGTATGAATTTGGAACAAGGAAGTGAATTCAAACTCTTTTCCACGGGATGTATACTTGCTACTACATTCCAAGATGGAATAGTAGAACAAGCACACCAAGCAAGGAAAATTTATCCAAGACTTGTTCCCAAGGATTAGGGTTTAAGTTCACTAGCTTGTTGAACTTTATTACATGTTTTTGTAGCTTTTGAGAAGAAATGTCTTTTAGGTTTTCTTTGTGAAATAACCTCTTAATCAGACTTGTACATCATGCTAGAAAAGCCTACACTATTCCAAGATGGAATGAATGTAAGTGCCCCATGGAGTAAGGCCATACACAAGAGATTCTTTCATGCATTTATTAAGTGTTTTTGATTTTGTTTGAAGATGAGAAAAGAAGACTCAAATTGAAAAAGGGGAAAACTAAGGGGATTAGACACAACCCTAAGTTATCTTGTTATATACAAAAAGGTGATCCTATGGTTTGTGAGGTGTTCTAAACCTAAGGAAAAGAAAAGCATGTTAGGGTTCAACTTACTTCCTAAGGAAGTTAAGTTGAACCTAAAGAACAAAAGGGAACCTATGAACAAAGCCACAAGTGCTAAGGCAATCACAATTAAAATGCATAAGAAAAGGAATGAAGAATGATTACCTCATCTTCCCCCTTACAGTTCTCGTACTGATCCCCCAGAGTTTGGACCTCACCTGAATCCAGACATCAATGCTATAAGAAACACCCAAGGTAACACTGGAGGAAGGGCATTGCATGAGGACCCTCAAGAAGAACAGTTTACTATGGTTGGGCATGGGGCTGGAGACGAAGTTTACGATCGTCGGTTGGATGAAATTATAGAGAAGCTAAGGTCTCTTGAATCTCAAAACTCTCTGGGTTTTGATGTCATGGACATGGGATTGGTGGAGGGGGTGAGAATTCCCCATAAGTTCAAGCCTCCCTGTTTTGAAAGATACAATTGCATATCCTGCCCACGTACCCATCTTCAGTCTTTCCTGGGGAGATTGAAAGCCTACACCATGGATGAGAAATTGTGGATGTTTTACTTTAAGGATAGCTTGACAGGGGCATCCCGATAGTGGTATTCCCATTTGACCAGGGCTACAGTGAGAAATTGGAAAGACTTGGCTGAAGATTTCATTCGTCAATATCAGTATAATCTGGACATGGCTCCAAACAGAACCCTTCTGATGGGAATGCCATAGTCTTCCCGTGAAAGCTTTAGAGAGTATGCCCAAAGGTGGAGGCAACTAGCTGCTGCCGTTCAACCCCCGATGTCAGAAAGGGAGATGGCAGATATGTTCATGAATACTCTCCAAGGTACCTATATTGACAGATTGGCTGCATTTTCTTCCACCAGCTTTGCAGATGTGGTGATAGATGGGGAAAGAATTGAGAGCTTACTAAAGATGGGAAAAATTTCTGACAACGGTGCCAGTTCAAGCAGTGCAAGGAAGCCATTTGCTGGGCCCCATAGATCTGGTGAAACAAATTATGTACATATGGGAAGAGGAAGACCCCAATATCTGCCCAGATCAGTTGCTTCCGTCACTATTCCTACTCCACCTCCTCAGTATACTCAACAGCCACAACACTTTCCTCAACAACCACAGTTTCCTCAACAGAGATCCTACAATAACAATAATAACAATCAACAACAACGCCCTTTTCAACAGCGGCCATCTCAGATCAACAGAGTGATTGACCCTATTCCAATGTCATATGCCACACTGCTGCCACAACTCCTAAAGCTCAATCTGGTTGAGTTAAGGACATTGGCTCCACCTGATCCTCAGAACCTTCATAGAAATTACGACATCAACGCAAGGTGTGCTTTTCATTCTAATGCACCTGGTCACTCCACGGAAAAATGCAGGGCTTTGCATATGAAGGTCCAGGATCTGGTAGATTCAAAGGCCCTGAACTTTGCACCACCTCCCAATGTCATGAAGAATCCTATGCCCAGCCATGGTGGGCCAAGGATTAATTCTATAGAGTAAGGCTCACCCATGAGTTTGATTTAAGATATTGCAAGTATTAAGACACCTCTGGCAGAGGTTAAAGCCCAGCTTTTGAAATGCCAAGTGTTTCCAGATTGTGAGGCCTGTTGTGAATCTTGCAAGGTTTCCGTAAATGGGTGTCCAAGTTTGAGGAATGGCATCAATGGCTTGATCAAAGAAGGCATTATGCAAATAACAACAACAACTTCTACAACACCAGCAACTCCTTTTACAACAACAAATGATTCTTCTACAACTGCAACAACAATTGTCCCTACCGGCTCGTCTACAAAATCAACAATCAACTCTTCCATCACTTCAATAGACAAAAGTTCCATTTCATCTCCTTCTACAACTTCAGCAACCACCAACAATGACGTCTCCACTGTCACTATTTATTATGACCCTACAACGGTCCCAAACTCCAGCAACTTTCAACAATCTCAGCAACAGTTTCAGCAAAAACCAAGCTTTAATTCATCACCACCAACACCCACAAGAAGTCTTGTCACCATCTTCTATGATCCACAGACAATAACAGTTCCAACTTCTGCTGCAGTAAGCCCAGTCACCATCACGGTGCCAGGGCCCATTCCGTATGATAAAGACAATGATGTACCTTGGCATTATGGGGCAGACCTTTACTGCAACGGAGAGAAAGTCCTTCTTGATTCTTCAGCTCCTACCCCACAAGTGGATAATGTCTGGGGAGGCAGAGGCTTCACCCGAACCAGACGTCTCTTCGCGTCACAAGCTCCAAGGACCAATACTGAGGCAGAGGCTGTTGCCAAAGCCAAAGGGAAAAGTGTGGCACCTGAAGAACCTGCACCAAAAGAGACTCATAAATCATCCTTTGATCAGGATGTGGATGAATTTGTGAGGATAATTAAAAGACGTGACTACAAAGTTGTGGACCAGCTCCACCAGACTCCTTCTAAGATCTTTATATTATCCCTGCTGTTGTGTTCCGAGGCTCATCGGGATGCACTACTCAAAGTCCTGCACACTGCCTACGTGCCGGAGGAGATTACCGTGAATCAGCTTGAGACAGTGGTGTCTAATGTCAATACTAGCCATGGGCTAGGTTTCACCAATGCTGACTTGACGACGGAAGGACGTCACCACAACAAAGCTTTGCACATAACCCTAGAGTGCAAAGGGGTTGTACTCTCTCATGTTCTTGTAGATACTGGGTCTTCACTCAATGTCCTGCCGAAGAAAGCTCTTGTCAAGCTCGAATATGATGGAATAGCTCTCCGACCAAGCAATTTAGTGGTCAGGGCTTTTGATGGCTCCAAGAGGTCTGTTCTTGGAGAGGTGGAACTGCCTGTGATAATCGGTCCGCAGGTCTTTCAGACTACTTTCTATGTGATGGACATATAGACGACCTACAACTGTTTGTTGGGTCGACCATGGATTCACGCCGCTGGCGCAGTTACGTCGACCCTTCACCAGGAATTGAAATATGAGTGGGAATGACAGATTATCACCCTCTGTGGTGAGGAGGACATATTTTTTAGCCACCTGGCTACATACAAGTACATTGAGATGGATGGTGAAATCCATGAAACTATGAGCCAGGGGTTTGAGGCCCTGAACATCAATGAGGCGACGACTGAAGTATTTGCTGCATCCTAAGAGGATAGGATGGGTACTTCAATTGTCTCCTATCAGCAAGCCCAAAAGGTTGTTGAAGATGGAAATGCCCAAGGATGGGGCAAGTTGTTGCCGTTGAAGAAGAAGGAGGACATATTCGGTTTGGGTTACAAACCATTCCGACAAGATCAATCAGAGGCTGCTAAAGAGCCCAAGTTCATCAGTGGGGGGATGCTCACCCCGGATGCTGTTAACAACCTGGAAGACGAGGCGGAAAGCGACCTGAACCTGGAGAGTTAGATACGTCCGAGGATCCCGGGGCACCAAGTCCTTAACTGGTCTTCCCAGGAAATTATAAGGTTACTCCTGCAGAGTAATTATTATATCCTTCCTTTTGTAGCATGCATCAAGTCCTACATCTTGCCCAAGGTGTCAGGACTCATTTTGTAATAGGGCCATATTGTAATTTTGTGCAAATGGATTATCAATGAATATCGGACATCTTTTGCAAACAAGTCTCTTTTCGCTCACTATCTTTTCATTTTTTACTTTTGTACAAAACAATAAAATGGCAATGTTTTCAAAATGATTAACTTCATTTTTTAAGCAAGATTAAAATTGATCACTAAAACGAACAAATCTCAACCCTTGTAGAGATTATCCTCCAGATTGCACCGACAACAACACTGCTTTGACCTTGTATGATTTCGACAATCCAATTAATCAAGCTGATGAAGGGGTTGAAGAAGACTATGAGTTACCTGAAGAATTAGCCAGGTTGTTGAGGCAAGAAGAGAAAGTAATCACTCCTCATCAGGAGGAGGTTGAAACATTTAATCTTGGTACCGAAGAGGATTTGAAAGAAGTGAAGATTGGGGCTAGCCTGCAAGATTCAGTAAAGGAACAACTTATTGACATGCTTCGAGAATACGTCGACGTCTTTACTTGGTCCTATCGAGACATGCCAGGTCTGGATACGAATATTGTTATGCACAAGCTACCATTGAAAAAAGATTGCCCTCTAGTGAAGCAAAAGCTACGCCGTACTCGTCCAAATATGGCAATGAAGATTAAGGAAGAAGTGCAAAAAGAGTGGGACGTCGGTTTCCTTGTTGTGACTAGTTACTCGCCGTGGGTTGCTAACATTGTACCGGTGCCTAAAAAGGATGGCAAAGTACGGATGTGTGTGGATTACCGGGACCTAAATAGAGCTAGCCCAAAGGATGATTTCCCATTACCTCACATTGATGTATTGGTTGACAACACAGCTCAGTTCTCGGTATTTTCTTTCATGGATGGTTTCTCTGGGTATAATCAGATCAAGATGTCACCCGAAGACTTGGAGAAAACAACTTTCATTACACCTTGGGGCACATTTTGTTACAAGGTAATGCCTTTTGGACTGAAGAATGTCGGTGCCACTTATCAACGGGCTATGGTAACGTTATTCTACGACATGATCCACAAAGAAATTGAATGCTACGTGGATGACATGATTGCCAAGTCCCTTACTAAAGAAGACCATTTGGTAAATCTGCTGAAGTTGTTCAAGCGTCTGAGAAAGTATCAGCTGAAGTTAAACCCCAACAAATGCACATTCGGGGTATGTTCTGGTAAGTTGCTGGGATTTATCGTAAGTGAAAAAGGAATTGAGGTTGATCCTGACAAAGTCAAAGCCATTCAAGAGATGCCTGCACATAGGACTGAAAAGGAAGTTCGGGGGTTTCTAGGTAGATTGAACTACATTTCAAGATTCATATCTCATCTAACTGTAACCTGTGAGCCCCTATTCAAATTGTTAAGAAAGGAACAAACGGTCAGGTGGAATGAAGATTGTCAAAAGGCTTTTGACAAAATCAAGGAGTACCTGCAAGAACCTCCAATTCTCATGCCTCCAATTCTCATGCGTCCAATTGAAGGAAGACCTCTAATAATGTACCTGACAGTATTAGAAGGATTAATGGGGTGTGTGTTGGGCCAGCATGACGAGTCTGGTCGAAAAGAGTATGCAATATACTACCTAAGCAAAACGTTTACCGACTATGAACAACGTTATTCACTGCTCGAGAAAACTTGTTGTGCTTTAGCGTGGACTGCTCGCCGACTAAGACAGTGTATGATGACTCACACTACTTTGTTGATCTCAAAAATGGACCCCGTCAAGTACATATTTAAGAAGACAACACTTACCGGAAGGGTTGCAAGATGGAAAATGATTCTAACAGAATACGACATTTAGTACACATCTCAAAAGGCCATCAAAGGCAGTGTACTGTCTGACTATCTGGCTGAGCAACCCATTGATGATTACCAGCCCATGAGATTTGATTTCCCTGATGAAGACATCATGTACCTAAAAGCAAAAGATCATGAAGAGCCTGTTTACACTGAAGGGCCTGACCCAGAAGAAGAATGGACTATGATGTTTGATGGGGCTGTCAATATGAACGGTCATGGGGTTGGTGCAGTGCTCATTACACCTAAAGGGGTTCATATGCCTTTCTCAGCAAAACTTACTTTTGCATGCACTAACAACGATGCTGAATACGAAGTCTGTATCATGGGTCTTGAAGAAGCCATTGACCTCAGGATTAAGACATTAACTTTATTCGGAGATTCAGCTCTGGTAATCAATCAGACTAATGGAAAATGGTATACTCACCAAGAGCATCTGATTCCATACCGTGACTACACGAGGAGATTATTGAATTTCTTCACAACAGTCAAACTTGAGTACATCCCTCGAGACGAGAATCAGTTTGCAGATGCTTTAGCTACCATTTCCTCCATGATCAAGGTTCAAACTGCAAATTATGTGCCTCAAATTTCGATATCCAGACTGGACCGACCAACATACGTTTTCTCTATGGACATTGCTAAAGATGACAAGCCTTGGTTCCATGACATCAAATGCTTCTTAGAGGATCAGACATACCCACCTGGGGCATCATCCAATAATAAGAAGACATTAAGAAGACTGGCTGGTAGTTTCTTCCTTAATGCTAATGGTTCATTATACAAGCGAAACTTTGACATGGTGCTACTCAGATGTGTTGATAAGAAAGAAGCAGACTTGATGATGCATGAGGTGCATGAGGGCTCTTTCGGTACCCATGCTGGAGGACATGCAATGGCTAAGAAATTATTAAGATCAGGTTACTACTGGATCACAATGGATGCAGACTGTTGTGCCTATGCCAGAAAGTGCCACAAATGCCAAATCTACGCAGACAAAGTGCATGTGCCTCCAAATCCTTTGAATGTGATGTCTTCACCTTGGCCCTTTGCCATGTGGGGCATTGACATGATTGGAAAGATCAAACCGACTGCTTCAAATGGCCACAGATTCATCCTGGTAGCCATTGATTACTTCACCAAATGGGTTGAAGCAGCTTCGTATGCAAACGTCACCAGACAAGTGGTAGCCAGAGTTTTGAAAAGAGACATCATCTGTCGATATGGAGTTCCTGAGCGAATCATTACTGATAATGGTTCCAATCTGAACAACAAAATGATGGCAGAACTGTGTCAGGACTTTAAAATCCAACATCATAACTCTTCTCCTTACATGCCAAAGATGAACGACGCTGTCGAGGCAGCCAATAAAAACATTAAGAAGATTGTGCAAAAGATGGTGGTTACATATAAAGACTGGAATGAAATGCTACCATTTTCTTTGCATGGGTACCGAACCTCAATCAGAACGTCCACTGGGGCAACGCCTTATCAGCTTGTGTATGGTATGGAAGCTGTCCTACCTGTCAAAGTTGAGATACCCTCCTTACGGGTAATGATGGATGTAAAGCTAAATGAAGCAGAATGGGTCCAATCTCGGTTCAGTCAACTGAATCTGATCGAAGAAAAGAGGCTAGCTGCCATCTGTCATGGGAAGTTGTATCAGAAAAGGATGAAGAAAGCCTTCGATCAGAAAGTCAGGCTTCGGGAATACCAAGTAGGAGATCTTGTGTTGAAAAGACTTCTTCCTCCTCATAAAGACCACAGGGGCAAATGGACTCCAAACTACAATGGCCCATTCATAGTAAAGAAGGTCTTCTCTGGTGGAGCACTAATGCTCTGTACTATGGATGGTGAAGATTTCTTATCCCCTGTGAATTCAGACGCTGTTAAAAAATACTTCGCATAAAATGACCCGCTGGACATAAAAACAGAATGTAAGTCCAGGCAAAAATAGGGTATCCCGGCGAGTCAAAAACAGAATAAAAGACTCGGGAAAAAATTAGGGAAGAATTGAAAAAGAAAAAAAAGTACACCCGCTGAGTTGAAAAGCCACATTGGACAGCTCAGGCAAAAATGGGTATCCCGGTGGATTGAAAACCCGAAAGGGCGATCCACGCAAAATCAGGGAATAAGCAAATAACTGCATTCTGAATTCGTTTGTATCACTCGCAACACGGCAAGCTTCGAAAGGATAAAGCATCAGTCATAATCAACCTTCTTCAGAAAGCAAGATAAGAAGAACGTCAAGGTCATACAGGTCATAGAAAAGGAAGCTCACTGGAGCGTCGTCAACATTGCCAACACTTTTATTTCCTCGGTTTATAGCAATCTCCTCATTTCAGGGGATTTTTTTCTTTGACTGTATTTGCCAATTCAGGGCACCAAGATAAATAAAATCAGAGTTTTCAGTCACATCTCGCTTTGTACATTTTTGTTTCATTTGCAAAATGTCCAGTATTCGTAATATAGTGTTTGCATAAAACAAATGAGCCATTCTTTAATGAATGCTTTCAGGAAATATATTACTTTCGGGAAAGCCTAACTCCTATGACGGAATTTGGTAAGGGATACCTCGGGATACTTGTGCGTTTCTTTTGTCTTAACAGGTTGCAGGTATTCAATACACAACATGGGGCATGCCAAGCATTATGTCCCCAAGCAGGTTACTTCCCAGAAGAGCAATATTTGAAATGCTTTTCCCCAACAAAGTTATCAAAGCCCCCCATCTCCAGCATAAGTTAATTCAACAGGAGCATCCCCAACCAAATCTCCCCACAGAGTTTCCATCCTCTCTTCAGGAGAGGAATGCCTGAAACTCTTACACAATAAAAATGACGAAAGTTTCATTCTCCCCAGCTGAGTTCTCCTTGCGAATAGATCTGCCAATGATTCATTACCCCAAGCAGAGTTCTCCCTCCTAGATCTACCAATGATCTCTTCCCCAGCTGGGTTATCCCTCCAAGCAGATCAGCCAGAGATCCTCAGCAGGATCCGAATCCCAGATCGGTCTCTCTTTTGCATAATCATAGCATTTGCATCATGTTCACCAAATAAGCGTAGCATTCTGTCTAATACAGAGCATTACAGCAAAAATCAAACATTTGCATGATCACAAGTCAGGTTCAAGCCAGTCACCTGCAGTTACTATCAGTGTTTCATCAGCAACGGACATAAAAATTCACATCCCCTGCAAATAAAAGCCAAAGCGTCCCCTTTGCACTCTCCAGCAGTCGTCCTCTGCTCGATGGTCATCCTCCATCGCCTTCATTTAATAATCATGGTATACTACCTTTTACAATTTATATCCCTTTTCTTCTTCTATCCAGCGAGTGCAAATTTTGGATTGTCTTTGGTATTCAACCACAAGTTATCTTGTTTGTCTGTTAAGCCAGGCACTTACATCCTACACAGCTAACTCATGTTTGAATAGGGGCAGCAGTAAACACCCCAAATTTTCCCTCACTCATATCACACCATGGCTTGTGATCTTTCATATTTGCATGAGCATGAGCATACCACATCATATTGCATATTTGTTTCATCTGCATAGTTCAAGTTCATCTGCATCTAGGGTTTGTGATCTGAGCAATCCAAGATTCCATCTGGGCCATCCCAAAGGCCTCAAAGTAGTCCAAGAGGGTCCATGTGTGTTCTATCCTCATACTATGTCCCTCAAAGTTCATGGAAGTCAAGAGATCACAAGAAGTGGCAAGGCATGGAAGCAGAGCTAGGGTTTTCACTACACAGAGGACCAAAATTAGGGTTTTAGTTTCAGAGGCCTTAACTCCAAATTTTTGGGCCATTCTTATTTCTAATGTTTTTAAGATGTTATAAGCATCATGTGTACCAAGTTTGATGAAGAAATTCATTGTGGAAGTCATTTGTTTACTGGGTAACTTCTTGAGCAAGTTAAGTCAAAATCAGGGCATCTGAGGCCCCCAACAATGGAACCAAAGGGGTATTTTCATCAAATTGAAGTTCTATGATCTTTATTTTATCTTAGAAGAGGTTATAAGTTCACAAGATTGAAGAATTTTGAGCCATTTTCAAACTTGCCAAAAATGGAAATGACTTGTAATGGAAACTTTCCATTTTGGGAAAGTTTTTCAACCTCCTCTTTCTCAACCAAAAATGCTTCAAATGAAAAATTCTTGGTCATGAAAGTTGTAGATTAGGTCTTTACCTTTTCAAAAAGTACAATAACATGTCTTGATTCATCCTAGAACTCAAGATATGGCCTTTCAAAATTGGCAAAAATCCTAAAATTTCAAGTTTCATGTCAAAGAGGGATTTTGCAAATTGGCATGTTAAGGCATTCTAATGACTTCAAATATGTAAAAACACTTCATAACATGCCTATGTGACATAAAAGACTCAGAATTGGCCCAAGAATTAGGTCATTTCATGCCTTGAAACACAAGAAACATCAAAGAGGGAAAATATGCAAAAACCTTGCAAACCCTAGCATCAAGTGTTCCAGCTGCAATCTTTCAATCCAAGGGCTCTCCATGAACTCAGTTGAGGCCAGACATGCCCAAATACAGCTCTAACTCGTGCCCATGCTTGAGGTACAACAAATGTTGAATTTTTGCATTTTACACCATACCAATCAAACTGAGCCACACCAACTCCTCTGACCAATCACACTTGCTTATGCTAACCCTAAGGAACACAAAGAACTGAACACACAAGCCTGAATCATCCCGTAGCTCAGATTGCCAAAAATCCCTCAAGAACTTCATCTCTTTGAAACTCTCAAACCACCTAGCCAAACATCAAAATTCTTTCACTAATCATCTTCATATAACTCATAGATCATTTCCCACCCCTTACAGAAGCCTGAAACCCCTTGAAACAAAAACAGGATTCTGACATGCTCTGAATTGGAACCTTCAAAACAACCAATAAAAACTTGTTATAAGCTTCTCAACATCCTCAAGGGACTCAAGGGAGCTGGTTTGCACCAAAGAAGGGGCCAGAAAGCAGCTAACTGAAAAGCTCCAACTCAGGTAACCTCAAGAACATTTTTTCCAGAAATGCATTTTTAAGTTCCTAAATGATTCCTTATGCTTCACTGATCATGCTGATGTGTTTTGTTTTGAAAATGGTTGAGAAATGAGTATGTATTCATGTTCTGAAATTTTTTGACCTAGAACTGTTTTGATTCGATTCTCACTTTTGATGTGTTTTAAATGTTGTTTGTTTGGTTATTCTTAATGTATGGTGTATGGGGATCATTTTTGGGCAGAGAGATTGAGTTTTAGAGGCTTAGGGAGAAAGATAAGATTTTGGTTGATCGGAGAAGATGACCGGAACCACTGTTCCGGTCGTCTGAAAGTGTTTAGGGTTTAATCCTGTAATTAATGACCAGTTTAAATAATGGTCGTAGGATGTGTTTCGCACGCGTTTGTGGATAGTCCAGATGCACTCAGTTAACCCTAATCCATTTTTAATTAACTTTAATTAGGATTAATTAATTAATTTAATCCGAAGCAATCTCAGCCCTTGAATCACGCGCTAGTCAACTTTCCTTTCCCAGTTTGAATCTGGACCACTGGATCAGCATATTTTCCCTTTAATTCAGTTTTTATCCATTTCTTTGCATAATTTATTTAAAATACCAAAAAGCTTTCAAAAAATATTTCCTTTGGCATTTTTGTTTCAAATATTTTTCTTTATCAGAAAATGATTTTTATTTTATTTTTTGCATATAAAAAGTATTTTTAAATCATTTAAATATTTTATTTAATTAATTAATTCATTTTAATTAATTAAAAATACATTTGGGTATTTAAAAATCACCAAAAATATTAGAGAGAATTCTAAGACATTTAGAAACATTTACAAACTCACCTTATAAATTTAGTTTTGGTTTTGATCATACATTGAGATTTTTCAATGAATTAGGGTTCTTAAAAATGTCCATTTTCTAACCCTAGCTTCAAAAATTCATAACCCTAAACCTAAGTTGAGTTTGTGAATGGTTCTTTTTGCCTTACTTTGTACATGTTCTCTAGAATCTAAAGAAAATTTTGTTTCATTTTTATCTTGCATTTTCAATTTGTTTGGCATTTTACATTGAGGATCACCCAAAAGCCCTAGTAAACTTAGAAAACCATAACTTCTTCTAGGTTTAGTTTCTGACGTCCCCCTTTGGATGGTAACCTAGTATAGGTTTAGGGTTCCTTTGAGTGCATTTTCAATTTTTTATCTTGTGCATTGCTTCTGTTTTGGTCATGTGCATCTCATACATTCATAACACCCTAATTTCTCATGTCTACTTGCACTCACCTTTGCATATGCATCCATACATGAACTTTCCATGACACTTCTTGCATTCATATGTCACCTTAGATATATTAGGACATGTTAGAACATAGATTGATCATTTATTCATCCATTTGGTATGCTTTGCATTCATAACATTTCATGAACATACATGTGTTTTCAAGCTTCTAACTTACCTTCATATGCATCCTCTCTTGTATGATCATACATATGCATCATGTGTGACTTTGCATCATCTCATAACTCATTTGCATTGCATATGCACTTCTGAATTTGGTCTTGGCACCTTTGCTTGTTGCATTTGCATTTCATTTCTTTCTTTATATGCTCAACTAACATTTCAAGGGCTTATGGTAAGTTATTTAAGGTGTGGATGTGCATCCACATCTAACTTCTCTTTCTCTCTTATTTTTGTACATTATACTTGTGTTTGAAGTGAATTTCATTCACTTGTGCCTCTTCATTTCTTTTCTTTCTCTTTGGTTCACTTATCTTCTCAAATGAAGTAAGTAACCTTTCTTTTCTTCTCTTTCTCTTTTCATCTGCTTCTTCCTTGGTGGCCATCTTGAAGACTTCTCTTGAGCCTCACAAAGCATAGGATAACCAAGCATGATAACTTTAGGGTTGTATATAGTCCCCCTTTAGTCTCTCACCTTTGAGTCTTCTTTGAGTCTCTCTTCCCATCTCTTAAACAGAGACTAAACTCTTAAAGTTTTAGGACTTTGGAATTAGGGTTATGCCTGCATCCTTCTCTTAGGATGGAGTGTATAACTTTAATCCTAAGTGTTAAACCTTTAATTTGTTTAAGACTCTTAATCAAATCATCTAATAATCACTAAGACTTTATCTTGTAACTTGGGCCTTACATTAGGGTTCTAATTCTTCCTTATGGTTAAGAAGGACTAACCCTAGTGTTTAATGGACAAGTCCCCCTCAAGTTGTCTTACAAACTTAAAATCCAATTCTTAATCTCATCCCTTAATTAAAATCCACTTGATAAATGCTTGTTATATAATGAATTTAATCCCTAACTATGGATTAAGTTGAGGTATCTTTCTCAGCTTAAGTGTTCTCATCTATTATCCTTCTATTAGGATGGTGTAATGAGTTCACTAATCTGTGATTAGAGATTAAACTCATTACTTAACACTATACAAAAACCCAAAAACATCTAAATAATCACAAGTAGGTTAATGATCTTAATCCTACATCATCATGGTAATTAAGTTGAGATGCTTATCTCATACTTAAGTATTCTCATTATCCACAATCAGGGAGGATATAATGAGTTTACAAGCCCTTGATTTAGGCTTAAGCTCATTAACTTATGCAAAACACCAAAAACAATAACAAAACTAAAAACACAAAAAAAAACAATAAGTGTCTCCTCCGGGATTCTTTTCTCATCACACTCACTCATAAACGAGAACTTGCTTCTTCTGTCTAATGCAAGACAGTTAGCACTCGAGCTAGACGAGTCATACATTTGAGCATAGGCAAGCAAGCAGTTCACAGTCAAATCTTTTTGAGTCCCTTTGATTCGAACTACGGTGTTCTGACTTCCTCATTGCAAGAGAGGATACGTAGGCATTACTTAATTGTTATCGAACAAAAGTCTCTTTGTCATCCCCCCCTTTTCAGCATTTTCTTTTAAGCCTCAGTTCCTGAGCATTTCACTTCTTTTTGCACTGATACTTGTATATTCTTTTCCAGCTTTTACATACAGATAGCACATACACCTACCCCTTTTAAACACAATCTTTTAAGCGTGGATCTCGTCGAGTACGACGGACAATCTGGGTGCTAATACCTTCCCAGGTTGTAACCAACCCCTTTCTCAGTTTCTCTGGTTTGCAACCGTTTTATCCATCCTTTTCTAGGTTTATGCAGCATTACCTTTCCTTCAGGATAAAAATGCCTAGCTGGCGACTCTATTCAGTTCATTTCATTTCTCTTTTCTCCGACCGTTCGCGTCTGTACCCTATTTGACCTTGTGTATTTTCGGGGGATCGACACCTACATTTTCAACTTGGTGTCGAGCCGCGCTGGAGGTGGATACGTTCTGTTTCTGACCGTTACAATAAACTTCAGCCCCAAAGTACCATGAGACAACGTTGTCACTCTGATACGGTATATGACCTGGGGTGGTTAATGTTACAGGTGTCACTTTTGTTGGTGTCAGAATCTGCAATGGTGTATAGTAGATGGTAACTATGGAAACTTTATCTTCTTTGACAATTCTATCAAACTGAATACTTCCTTCATTGATCATTCTCTGAATCCCCGATCTCAACTTGTCACACCCATTAACGGAGTCTTCACATTCTGAGCAAACCTTTTCACAACCTGGGAATATGCCTTTCTTGGCCAGACAATCCTTCAAAGCCAATAGCGAACTCTTCAAGCAGCTGACATCGTACACCAGATTCAAACACTCTCCATCATCAATGGCTCCCAACGTCCTTCCATGCTAAGGCATGGAGTTTTGCAAAACGTTTGGTGTAGGAGCAAAGTTGATTTCTTTGGAATCCAACAAATCCTGAATAGCATACTTGAGGGCCTTACAATTTTCCATAGTATGACCTGGGGCTATGGAGTGGAACTCGCAATGGAAATTGGGATCATACTCCTCCGGAATCTGCCATGGTCTCGGAGGTTGTTAAGTTCTAAGTTGAATCAATTGTAACTGAAGTAGATTCTGCAAGAGTTAAGAATACGACATAGGCGGAGTCCCAATGTGCCTATCCTTTGGCCGAGGTGGATATTATTGTTGAGGAGCTCTCTGTTACTGGTAATTTTGTTGACGCGGTTGTTGTGGCTTTGTTATTTGTTGTTGATTGGTAGCAGCAAGGATGGTAACAGAAGCTGTCAGATAGTAGGAATTTTGGTTTCCTCTCTTCCTCTGAGCGTATACTGCCCCAACTTCACCTTCTCTTCTCTTTTCAAATAAATTCTTAATCCCAGAAGTATAAGCTCCATTAATCTGAATCTTCCCCTTCTTCATCCAGTTCTCAATTCTCTCACCGGTCAGGATGATATCAAAAAAGTCATTAGATGAATAGCCTGCTAACTGTTCCATGAAATGCCCAGGAAGGGTATCCATGAACAGGTCCACCATTTCTCTCTCCAGTAAGGGTGGTTGAACTCTAGCTGCCACCTCGAGCCACCTCTGCGCGTACTCTATGAAGCTTTCGGAGTTCTTTTGGGAAAGACTATGCAGTTGGGTCTTACCTGGGGCCATGTGTAACGTCTGTTTATTTAATTAAATATAATTGTGGTATGTTGTGATAATTTGTGTTGATTTCCAAAATATCGGAATATTATGTTGATAATTATAAGTTGGTTTAAGTCGAATTTAATGAATTAAGTTGATATAAGTTGTGGAAGACGATATGGAGTATTTTCGTTTACTGTTGGATATGTCGATCGGGTCGTTTGCACCATTTGGTTAATAATCGGACGATAATCTAATTAAATCTGGAGAAAATAATTAGTAGTGAATTATTAAATTAATTTTTGGCGTTGTGGTGAATTAAGTCGTTAAGTCGGATTATTGAGTCGGAAAGTCGGGGAAATAATATTATAAGTGATATTATTTATTTTTCGAGCATGTTGGTTACTGGGCTCGTCAGGATTAGCAATTAAAGGGGTGTAAAACTTAGGCCCATTAGTTGTTATAATTGGAGTATTATTATTTTAATAAAAAGAAGAAAATAAAAGAATGAGTCAAAAGAGAAGAAGTATCAGTAAGAAGAAGGAATCGTGAAAATTGGGGGAAAGGAGGAAAAAGTCTTAGAGAAGAATAAGGGTTTTAGAGGAGAGAAAATAGCTTGGGAGCAAGGAAGGAGAAAGAAGGATTCATGATCATATCTCCATTTTTTCACTTACGGTACAACCTCCACTAAACAGGTGATAACTTTTTACTCCAAATTCATATTAAAGTGATTCGTGAATTTCTAGAAAGCTTATGAAATTCCCTTCAATTTGATATATTATTTCGTGTCAATAAGTTCGGTATTGAAGGAGAAAAACACATTTGAAGTTTGGAAGTTCATGCTGGAAATTGGTCAAATAGTAGTTACGTGATTGATGATGATGGATTCTAAATTTTGGTCAAGATAGGAACTCAATGGCAACATGTTCTTATTTCTAATCTCCATGAATGAAAGAGGAGAGGAAAAGGTCCAGAGAGGTAAAAGGGGTTGGAAATTCGATCGGAGATTCGAAGTGGCAATCGATTAAGGTAAGGGTGGGGTTCTAACTCTCTAATCGGGATTATATGATGAAAACATGTGGAATTGGGTTTATGAATTATTGTTGTCAATTGTTGTTTTGTGTGGGTGAAAAAATTGTTTTGTTGAATAAGCTGTTTTGGTGAAATAAGTTGTTATGGTGAAATAAGTTGTTTTTAGATGATTAAGAAAATTATGAATTTTTATGTTGTTGAATTGTGTGTTGGTGGAGTGTTTGGGTGGTCGAAGAGGAAACTGAGAAGGAATTATAGTTAGAGGTGAAGATTGAGGGGAAGTAGAGAGAACTGAGAAGAGAAACGCAAGAATTTCACGTTGGGACAACCGTCCTTTGTTGGTGACGAGTGTCACCTGGATGATTAGGACGACCGTCTCCCTTTTATGCGGATCGTCACACTTATACTTTAGACGACCATCTCCCTTTTGTGACGACCGTCACATAATGAGACGAGGGCCATGAATTTGTGTGACGGACGTCACACTGGACTGTTACATTTTGGGTTTTTGTTGTCTACAGCTTGGTCTGTTTTTCATTTCCATGAACTTTGATTAAATTAAGTTGGGAATCAATTTAGTAATTATCAGTAGTAGTAGTTAATAAAATTGAGAACCTCATTAGGGATTTGTATATAGTAGTGGCAATGATAGTAATAGTTGTAACTTAAATGAAAAAATTTAGTAGCAGCAAGGAGTATTTTGGTAAGTCGATTGATGACAAGAATTTAGTAGCAGTATGTGTACCTATATGTTTGGAAGAATAATAATAATTATGTGGCTTGGTTTATTGAGTAGCACTGTAGTAATTGTGTAGCAGGTTTTGGATCGTAGTTGTTGTCATGGATTTAGCATAATTATGATAATAAGCTTACTAGTAAGTGGTAGTGGCAGAGCAATAGTAAATTAGTTAATTAGTCGGAACTAAGTGAAAATAGGATTATAGTATGATTGGTTGTTTTGTATTGTGAAGTTGTTATGTTGTTGGTCGTGAGCCAAAGTTGGATTTTGTTTTTGTTATGTTGTAGGCCTTGAGCCAACGTTGGATGTTGTTGTTGTTAAGTCGTAGGCCTTTTGAGCCAATGTTGATTGTTGTCGATATGTTGAGTCGCATAACATATGTTGAATTTATAAGTTGGAACAAATGCTCAATATGTTGGCCTGGATTGGCAAAATTATTACGTTGAAGGCTTATGCCTTGCAGATGCCTCAATAACCTGGCATATTTTACGTTGGGAGTTCTACTCCGATGGTACCATAGGCATATGCATCATGTTGAGTCTCATTTCGTGTTGCATACTTAAGTTGTGATAATGTTGTTGTATTAAGTTGTTAAAGTTGTCGTAGTATTATGTTGATAAAGTTGTTGTTGTGGTGTTAATTAATGTTGTTTGAGTTGTTGTGAAGTGGTGATTTATGTAATTTGATATAATATGTTGTCTATCATGCATTTTGATTATATTGTTAGATATCTCACCCCTTTTGTTTGAATGTTGCCCCTATATTGGTAATGTGCAGGTAATCCAGACTATAGTTGATTACCTTCATAGTTAAGTCGTTGTCGTCACTCTAATACGTAACACTCGGGGGTTTAACATTTGTTATGTCATAGTTGTTTTCTTGTTATTTTTGTTATATTTACAAGTTGAAGTAGAACAGAAGAATATGTTATTATAAGTTGTTTTACAAGTTGATAAATAAATTGTTATGTCATGACAATGAAGTTGAAAATCATGAACATGATGTCTAATAATAAAGATGTTTTGGTTTACAAAAATAAATGAAGTTGTTGTGTCTCCCGATCTATATGTGTTACGAATCCATGTTGATATGCGATTAAATGTTGATGTTTTTAAAGTCGAAAATGTGGCATTCTATATAAGTTGTTGAATTTTTGAAACTCTGATTTTTGAATTTCCGCTAGGTAGATTTGGGGTGTTACATAAGTGGTATCTGAGAAGGTCGGTCCGTCCGGCCAAGTTGTCTAACATTTTCTATTCCTTAATGCGCGACATGTGTGTGAAACATGTCAGTACTTGTTGTAACACCCTAAAATTTGCCCTCTTATTTATTATCAACCTCGAGCGATTTACGCTTCATTCCCGCATCATTCCGCATATCATTGCATCGCATTTGAAAAATATATAAATAAATAAATCATCATCCTTTGCACGCGCATGAGGTGTGTGATCGATCGAGGCTTGCCAAACATTGGAGTTCAAGAGAAAAATAATATACCAAAAATAATCCAAACCACTTCCAAGCTAACCAACCAAAAAAAGGGAAGAATTCACATTTTTCTCTATTTTCCTTCCATTTTCCTTCCACATTTCCTTTCATTCTTTCCCCTCTTATTTTTCCACTTCAATTCCACTCCTTTTCCCTTGGATGCTTCTACCATGTTCTATAACCTTCTAGAGTATTCCATGGAATATTCCAAGGAATATTCCAAGGAATATTCCCTCTCCAACCCTAACCCTAACTAACTACAAACCTAACTCCATTCCTAAACCTAATTTCATTCCCAAACCTAGCTCCAAGCCTAGCCTCTATATAATCATTAATCACTTCAATGCAAAAGGTTCCCAAAAAAAAGTTTTTTTCCCAATTTTTTCACTTTCTCACAATTTCTAGAATCACTTTTTCTCTCTCACTTTTCCTCCATTTCCCTTTTCACCAAAGCTTTTTTGAAGAAGCTCTTCAAGTTTCACATTGAAACTTGAAGATCTTAATGCTTAGCCTCCAACCTCCATTAATTGTGGATTGAAGAAGAAGAAGCTACTAATTTTTGTGAAGATTTCGACTTATCGGAAGTGCAAGAAGGTTCAAGCATCAAGAACGCATTTATTTTGCGGATTCGCGGTTTTCTTGGTTTTCTCTTCGATCAAGCTTCGATTCTTGCAACATTTACCGAAGCACTTCTCTGCTTCGTAGGTTGGTAATCTAAAACCATCCTAGCTTTAAGTTATTCTCTTCATCTCGCAATTTTGGCATTCTTTAAGTGCTTTTCGTATTGCTTGTGATCGAATACGTTTTCGTTATGTGTTGCTTGCGATTTATGGATTTTTAATGGATTAGAAGTTAGGGTGTAGCTTGTTATAGGTTCTAGCATGTGTAAATAAGCCCTAATTAAGTAGAAATTTGTGTTAACATGATTAGATGTGTGTTAGGGTTGTTTAGAAGTAAGTTTGTGGCCAAAAGCACTTATTTCAAAACAATTTTTCACTTTCTGTTCAGCATTAACCGGTTAACGGTTTGGTTAACTGGTTAACTGTTTGGTTAACCGGTTAACGCATGCATTTTGGCCACAAATTAGTGTTGTCTGGGGTTCGTTAATCGGTTAACCATTTGGTTAACCGGTTAACACTGTAGAAATTCAGAGTTTTAGCTTAGTTGCTTGCTTGTTCTTGCTTCTTTGTGCCTCTAATGTTCATACATGTTTAAGTACTAATTTTAGGGAATTGTCTAGGTTGGTTTCGACATCTCATTCCCCCATTTTGAGTCGTTTCGACGCGTTTCCGTTCATGTTGCATATTATGCGTTTATGTTTTCATTTGTGTATAATTTGTCCCATTGCATTTTGTTGCTATGTTTATGCATCATTTGGCATGTAGATAATCATGTTGCATTCTGTTTTTGCATCTTTTTCACAATTCGTTAACTCATTTGCATTTCATTGTATCAATATATATGTTGCATTTCACATAACCATATATGTATGTGCATTTGGTTACATGTTTGATCATATCATTCACATCAATTCAATTCTGAATTTTGCATTGAGCGTGGCATTCTTGTTGATCTATCATATTGCATATTCATGATCAATGCTCATTATATTCATATGCCATGTTCATGTGCCATATTTTGTATACTTGTTGCATAATCAATCATGTGGTGCATTCTTGCATAATCCTCCAAAAATAATTGTGTCACTCATTTGTGTATGTTGATCTATGTTCAAATGCATATTCATGATTAATTGGTACATTTTTCATTAAGTTTGTGCATTAAAAAATGAAAATAATCAAATCTGCATTTTACATTTCATAGTTGACTTTGCATATAGGTGCTGTAAAATACATGTTGTTTGTTATGTTTGCATGCTGTATGTGACTTTTTACACATACCTTTTCATGTTGTATACTGGCTGTAGAAAGTTTCCTTGTGTTGTGCATTGTTTTCATAGCTGGTTGTTACTTTAGAAGCTGTAGTAGGTGTTGAATCTTTGTTTTAGCATTTTTTTTAGTTCTTCTAGAATCAAGATAGAGTTTAGATTGAGTGCTAAAGTTATTAGGATTTAATTGTTGTGTGTTTGCCTTATTATTTTTAATAAAATGCACACTAATATTTGTTTTGTAGGGAGGGAGAGGTATGTTTCCTTACACCTTATCCTTTTAATTTTTTATGCATTTTCTTTATGCATTCAATTCACTTTTTCCTTCCATATTTGTGATTGGTAGGAACCCCCTTTGTTAGGGTCAACTTATCTTCCTTAGGAAGTAAGTTGCATCCTTTGTCTTCTTTCTTTTCCTTTTCTTCCTTAGGAAGAGAAAAACCTCACTAACCATTATGATCTCCCTTTTGTATATAATAAATAACTTAGGGTTTGTCTTAGTCCCCCTTAGTTTTTGTGCCCTTTTCTGATTTGAGTCTTCTTATCTCATCTTCAAACAAAATATAAAAGACATTTAATAAAGGATTGAAATAGTCTCTTGTGCATAACCTTATTCCATGGGGCACTCATATTCATTCCATCTTGGAATGGTATGGGCTTGTCTAGCATGATGTACAAGACTAATCATGAGACTATCTTCACAAACAATAAACTCCAAAACACTTATCATAAAAGACAACAGACAAAGACATAACATCTTCTCTTCTCATCTCCTACTCTTTGCAGACGAATGCGACTTGCTTCGACAGTTCAAACAGCGATACGGTAAACACCCTCGAGTCAGAGCCGGTAACACCTGAGTTAGATCTATGGTAACGTTATCCTAAAAAAACAAGGTTCCCGCCCTATTGAGGTGAACTACGTCGACTCTGAACCTCATTTTCCCGATGAGGTGCGTAGGCAGCGGGGTAGGGCCCGTTCGAGCACAATCTTTATTTTCCCTACATTTTCCCCCTTCATTCCATTCTCCTTTCTAATTCCCTTTATCATTCTATTCCAGTTCCAGCAGCATTTTTATTCAGCAGCATTCATATTTTCTCACCCTTTGAAACAAACAAACAAACGTGGATCCCGTCAGGTAAGGCAGATGGTCTGGGGTGCTAATACCTTCCCAGGTCGTAACCGACTCTCGAACCCAGATCTTTGGTTCGCAGGACCTTGTCCTTTCCTTCCTCCTCAGGTTTGTGCAACATCACCTTTCCCATTCATTCGGGATAAAAATGCCTGACTGGCAACTCTACCTTTTCCGTGCCACTTTCGCGTTTGTACTAGGATGAAAATCCCGGGACCGACAGCTGGCGACTCTGCTGGGGAATGAACCCAGAATCTCTGGTTTCCCTTGTAAAGTCAATCCTAACGCTTGTTTGTTTTATTTCTTTGGGTGTTTATTGTCGCTCCCACCAAATGACACCTGGCCAAGAGGGGTACAGACACGAACGGTCGGCGAAAGAGAGAGAGATGAATAGAGTCGCCAACTAGGCATTTTTATCCCGAAGGAAAGGTAATGCTGCATAAACCTGAGGAAAGATGGATAAGACAGTTGCGAACCAGCGAAACTGAGAAAGGGGGTTGGTTACAACCTGGGAAGGTATTAGCACCCAGATTGTCCGTCGTACTCGACGGGATTCACGCTTGAAAGATTTTTGTTTTAAAGGGGTAATGTTAGTGCAATCTGTGTATCAAAGCTGGAAAGAATGCAAGTGTCAGTGTAAAATAAATGTGAAGTGAAGTATGAAAGTGTCAGTGCAAGAACAAGAGTGAAGCTCAAGACTTTGAGGCTTAAAAGAATAATACTGGAAGAAGGGGGAATATACAGAGGCTTTTGTTCGATAACTGTTAAGTTAGGCCTACGTATCCTCTCGTGCAATGAGGAAGTCAGAACACCGTAGTTCGACTCGAAGAGACTGAAAGATAAATTGACTTGTGAACTGCTTACTTGTCTATGCTCAAGTGTATGACCTGTCTGGCTCATGTGCAAACTGTCTTGCATTAGACGGAAGAAGCGAGTTCTCGTTTGTGAGTGAATGAGGTGAGAAAAGAATTCCGGAGGTGACGATTATTGTCTGTTTTTGGTGTTTTCAATCTTTTATTGCTTTTGGAATTTGTCATAAGAAAATGAGCTTAAGCCTAAACCAGGGGTTAGTAAACTCATCACATCTTCCCTCTGATTAGGGGTAATGAGGATACCTTAAGTGTGAAGTTAACACCTCACACTTAGTCACCATGATGTAGGATTAAGATCATAACCTACTTGTAATTATTTAGATGTCTTTGGTATTCTTGTTTAGTGTTAAGTAATGAGTTTAATCCATAATCAAGGATTTAATGGACCCATTACACCATCCTAATAGAAGGATAATAGATGAGAACATTTAAGCTGAAGAAGGCTCCTCAACTTAATCCATGATTAGGGATTAACCTCATGACAAAACAAAACCTTTATTAAATGGATTTTAGTTAATGGTAAGATTAAGAAGTGGCTTTTATGGTTTGTAAGACAACTTGATGGGGACTTGTCCATTAACACTAGGGTTAGTCCTTCTTAACCAATTAAGGAAGAATTAGAACCCTAATACAAGGCCCAAGTTACAAGCTTGATGTATTGATGCTTATTAGGTGAATTGATTAAGGGGTTTAAACACATTAAGGGTTTAACACTTAGGATTAAAGTTATACACTCCATCCTAATAGAAGGATACAGGCATAACCCTAATCACAAAGTCTTAAAACCTTTAAGGTTTAGTCCTTGATTATGAGGTGAGAAGAGAAGACTCAAAGATAACAAAAATGCAAAACTAAATGGGGGACTAATCAAACACTAATTATGATCATGCTTAGTTGTTCCTAGGGTTTATGAGGCTTGCAAGAAATCTTCAGGAGAAAAGCCACCAAGGAAGAAGCAGATGAAAGGAGAAGGAAGCAGAAGAAGCAAGACAACTTGCTTCAATTAAGAAGACAAGTTGCTTGAAGAAAGAAAGTGAGAAGGAGACATGAATGAGCAAGCTCACTCTAATACAAAGATAAAATTCAGCAATGATGCAAGAGAGATGAGAAGAGATTGTGAGAAGTGAATGCAAATTCACTTCTCAAAACAACTTACCACCTGAAAAGTTAGCAAAAGAAATGAAATTCAATGAAAATGAGATGAAATGCCATGATGCAAGACAAAGTCAGAAGCATGAACATGATGTCAATGATGCAAAAAGATGATGCAAACACATGGAAAGAATTGTGGATGATCATACAAGGATGAGGATGCAAATGAAGCATGCCTTGATCCATAAATGTTCATGAATGGATATGGAATGTAATGAATGCATAACATGGCAAATGAATGGAAAAGTGATCAAGCATGATTCTAAAATGTCTTAAGATGTCTTATGTGTCATGTTGATGCACAAAATGTCATGTCAAGTTCATGTATGCAAGCAAATGAAAGATGGATGCAAAGGAAGGCAAGAATTAGGGTTTATGAACAATATGTAATGCAAAATCCAAAATCAGAAGCAAATGACATGATAAAAAATTGAAAATGGGATCAAAGGAAACCTAACCCTACACAAGTTCACTGCCCAAAGGGGAAGACCTAACTCTTAACCCTAAAGAAGTTATGATTTTCTCAAGTCAACTAGGGTTTTGGGACACTTCAAAAGGAAAAATGCACATCAATTTGAAAATGAAAGATAAATTCAAATCAATTTTACCCTAGAAACTACATGATGTGAAGGATGCAATGCAAGAAGAACCATCATCAAACTCTTCATGGTTAGGCAAAATGAATTTTTCTAAGTTAAGACCAAAATATTGCCTTTTAATAACTTTAATTCCAATGGAAAATGTCAAAGTACATCAAGAACCAAAAATAAATTTGTTTGAAGAGTTGGATAATGTTTCTAAATGTATCAAAATGCAATGTGAATTTTTTGGTGATTTTTAAATACCTAAATGCATTTTTAATTAATTAATTTCCATTAACTAATTAAAAATTAACATTTAAATGATTTAAAAATAATTTTTGATGCAAAAAATAAAATAAAAAATGTTTTTGGATGGAGAAAAATATTTGAATCAGAAATGCAAAGTTTGAAATTTTTGGGATGAGTTTTGATATTTTAAATTAAATATGCAAGAAAAATGCAAAGAAAATAAAATAAAAATGAATTTAAGGGAAAGTCAGCGCATCCTAAGGCTCACATTCAAACCTGGAGATGGAGGGAAGACTAAGCGTGTTATCCAACGACCTAGGTTCAAACTGGCATTTTAAAACTAATCCTAATTAATTAATTTAATTAATCACAATTAGGGCTAAATGAACTCATTTTGACCCTCTAGCACGCGCGGGAAGCCCAGATCCAACGTCCCACATTTAAACTCAGCTAACCCTAATTACCAAACCCTAATTACTTTCAGGTCACCGGAGAAGAGCTCCGGTCGTCTTCTCCGGTGACATCCCTCCCTGAAAAATCTCAACTTCTTCCCTAGGTTATTTCTGGAGCTCTAAAGCTCCAGTTTTGTTCCTCTCACTCCCCTAAACCTAAATCCAACCTCAAATGGAATTTATTTTCACTCCTAAACATGATTCGAAGCCAAGAACACAAATATGCAAAACTTTCAGACAAGCAATACACCCTCATCTCTCCATCATTTTCAATAATTTCAAGTTCAATACAACCAGGGGATCAAACACAACCAATTAAGAGCTTAAAATAGAGGTTCTGGAAAAAAGTTTTACATGGCTACCTGAGATGAAGCTTTCAACCCAGGAGTTTTCTGACTGTTTCCTTGCTTCAAAATGCATCCAATGACCTTCCTGAAGAAGCTTTGAAGCTTGAATGGAGTTTTTTATGGCTGTTTTGTGAGTTTGTGAAGTTCAGTTCAAAGGGAGTGGAAAATCGTATTTCTGTTTGGGGTGGTTTCAGGGCCAGATGATGGTTGGGAAATGATCAGTGGATCATGGTGAGTGGTTTTGTGAAGTTTGTTTTGAGGTTTTAGGCTTGTGTGATGAGATTCGAAGAAAAATGCATAAGAGAGGATTTTGGTGAATGTTGTGTTATGAGAAGTTTCAGCTTCCAAGATTGTGTGAAAAATGATCCTTGAGGCATGTATGTGAAGCTGTGATTGGTCAGAGTAGTTGGTGTAGCTCAGTTTGATTGGTATGGCTCAAATTGCATAAAGTCAACTTTTGTGTAAAAGGAGGTATGGGCTGGTTCAGGCATGGTACAAAGGGGTGTCTGGTGCAGCAGGTTTCAAGGATAGCCATGGAAATCATTTAAAGGCAATTCAGCAAGTTTGTGAGAAGTTGTGGGAGGTTTTGCAAATTTGTGAACTTTTGGCCCTTTTGAAATTTCTTCATGTGCAAGTCATGGAACCTTGGGATTCTTGGGCCAATTCTGAGTTTTAAGTCATGTGTTATGTTTATGTGATGCTTAGAAGTCCATTTGAGGTCATAAAAATGCTTGGCATAAGAATTTGCAAGTTTCCCTCTTTGGTGTAAAAGTGAATTTTATGTGACTTTGTTCAACTTTTCAAGGCCATAAATTTTGATCTAAAATGAATTAGAATGAGTTCTTGTACTTTTTGAAAATTGGAGGATCCAATCTACAACTTTCATGACCAAAGATTTCTCATTTGAAGCATTTTTGAATCAAAAAGAGGAGGTTGAAAAACTTTCCCAAAATGGCAAGTTTGCATAACAAGTCACTTTCCCAAAAAGGCAAATTTGCAAATGACTTGAGATTCTTCAATTTTGTGAACTTCTAGCATCTTTTATGATCAAATAAAGATCATACACATTCAAAATGATGGAGAAACCCCTTTGGTTGGGTCATTGGGGGCCTCAGATGCCCTGATTTTGCACTGACTTGCTCAAGAAGTCACCTTTTGATCAGATGCCTTCCCCATTGAATTTCTTCATGAAAATTGATATGCATGATCCTTATAACATATAGAGACCAATAGAACAAGAATGACCAAAAAATTTGGAGTTATGGCCTCTGAAACCAAAACCCTAATTCTAGGTCATCTGTGCAGTTAAACCTGGCTCTGCTTCCATGCCTTTCTCAGTTCTTGTGATTCTTTGACTTTCTTGGCCTTGTGAGGATATAATATGATCCTTGAACATACATGGACCCTCTTGAGATGATTGCAGACCTTTGGAGTGGCTCAAATAGCTCTTGGATTGCTCAGATCACAAACCCTAGATGCAGATGACTTGAATCAATGCAGTGAAGCAAAAATGCAATATGAGATGATATGATTGAACTTATGCAACATGAAAAGATCATAAGCCATGGTGTGAATGAATGAGGGAAAATTTGGGGTGTTTACAGCTGCCCCTATTCAAGCATGAGTTAGCTGTGTAGGATGTAAGCAACGGCTTAACAGGCAAACAAGATAACTTGTGGTTGAATATCAAAGACAGTCCAAAATTTGCACTCACCGAATGAAGAAGAAAAGGGATATAGATTGTAAAAGAAAATAAAGTATGATTATAAAGTGCGGGTGACGGAGGACGACCGTCGAGCAGAGGACGACTGCTGGGGATGAAGTAATGACGGGACGACCGACATGCTGGGGAAATAGAGGGATCATGATGGAGACGACCATCAAGTAAAGTTATAAGAACCTCTGGGGGTTAAAGGTAAATGATGGGGACGACCATCGGGTTGAAGAAAATAAATGATGAGGAACGGTCATCAAAGGTGAAGGACGATCACCTAGCAGGGGACGGCTGCTCTGTTGGGGGATAAGATGAGGGACAGTCATCCAAGGTGAAGGACGATCACCTGGAAGGGTACGGCTGCCGAAAGTCACGACATAGGACGAATGTCGGACGAAAAGGTCGATGATGGGGACGACCATCGGATAAGCATTGATGAAGGACGATCATCAAGAGGTGAAGGACAATCACCTAGCAGGGTTCGGCTGCTCTCGGGAGTTTATCACAACATAGGACAAATGTTGGATAACAAGATCAACGATGGGGACGGCCATCGGATAAAAATGATGAAGGACGATCATCAAAAGGTGAAGGACGATCACCTAGCAGGGGAAGGCTGCTGAAAATATCAAGACATAGGACGAATGTCGGATAGGATGGGGTTCTAATGAATAGAGACTCCGCTGGGGATGATGAAGGACGATCATCTAAAAGGTGAAGGACGATCACCTGGCAGGGTACGGCTGCCGAAAATATCATGACATAGGACGAATGTCAGATAAAAAGGAAAAAGTTTATCAAGATTTGCTGGGAATTCTTCTTGGGAATGGTAGACACGGACGAGTGTCTAATTTCAAGAAAGCAAAAGCATAAGTGTCTGACATGGTGTATAGATTAAAGATGCGGACGAGCATCCTTAAGACTATGATACAGACGAGTATCAGTAGAAACAAACACTTGACGTATGTTCAGAGATGATGATACGGACGAGTACAAACTAGTTAACAAAGAACACGGACGAGTGTCGACTCTGAGGCGATTTAAGTGGCGAGTATCTATATGAGTAAAAAGTGATGAGTGAGACATAGATGAGTGTCCATATTGCTGTGGAGAGCATGACACAGTAGGGTGTCAGAAGAAGTGTATTATAAACAAGTATTTGGTTTACACAGTGGTGGGAAAGGTGACACGGACGGGTATCAGGGAATTGTATATATATGTGTATCTGTCTGTAAAGAATACTCAGGCGACTTTACTGGGGAAAGATGACATGGACGTGTGCCAAAAGGAGTATGTATCTGTTATTTGTGAGTGCAAAGAGGATGTTTTGGCATTTTGTCGGGGAGTTTGAGAAGTATTTTGTACATTTGCAAATAGAGTGTTGGTATACATAGCTATTTATTCAGAACATGGCTTATGATTTATGCAATATGTTTGATTTTGCCGTAATGCTCCGTATTAGACGGAATGCTACGCTATGGAGGAAAATATGATGCGAATGCTATGATTATGCAAAGATATCGATCCGGGATTCGGATCCCGTTGCGGTGAAGATCTCTGGCTGATCTGCTTGAAGTGGGTATCCCAGCTGGGGAATGAGATCATTGGTAGATCTGACATATATATCTCTGTATGGGGGAAATAGGTCACTGATAGACCCATCCTTGGTGATGAGGTACCCAGCTGGGGTCCGTAGAAGCTTTCGTCACTTTGTTGTGAGATCTTCGGACATTGCTCTTCTAGATAGAGGCTGAAACTCTGCGGGGATATAGTGCCCTGTCTGACACTTGGCTGAGGAGGAATGATGACTAGCAACTCAGCTGGGGGATGAGGCAATCTCTGGCGTTGTTTGGAAGATGTGTTGTGGAAGTGGTGATTTAACAACTTGCTGGGTAGAAGCTTTCATGCCCCATGTTGCACTTTGACTAAATGCAATCCTGTATGGCAAAGAAACGCACAAATTCCCCCGAGGTATCCCTTACTGGATTCCATCATAGGAGTTTAGACACTCCTGGGAGTAATTAATAAATTTCCTGCAAGCATATAATTGAGAAAAAGCGCATCTGTACTTATGCAATCAACATCTTAAGGACATCGGACATTTTGCAAATGAAAATAAAATGTACGAGACGAAATATGACTGAAAATCCGATTTTGTTAATTTGTGTGCCCTGAATTGGCAAGATACAGTCAAAGAAACAGATCCCCTGAAATGAGGAGATTGTTACAAATTGAGAAGCAAAAAGACGTTGGCAATGTTGATGACGCTTCAAGGAGCTTCCCTTTTGTTATGACTCGTATGACATTGACGTTCTTCTCATCTTGCTTGTGAAGAAGGTTGATTCTAACTGACGCTCGAACCTTTCGAAGCTTGCCATGTTGTAAGTGATACAGACGGATTCAGAATGCAGTTGTTCGCTTATTCCCTTATTTTGCGTGGACCGCCCTTTCGGGTTTTCGATCCACCGGGATACCCATTTTTGCCTGAGTTGTCCAATGTGGCTTTTCAACTCAGCGGGTGTACATTTTTTTTATTTCCCTTATTTTTGCCCGAGTCTTTTATTCTGTTTTTGACTCGCCGGGATGCCCTATTTTTGCCTGGACTTACATTCTGTTTTTATGTCCAGCGGGTCATTTTTATGCGAAGTATCTTTAACTGCATCTGAATTCACAGGGGACAGAAAATCTTCACCATCCATAGTATTGAGCATTAGTGCTCCACCAGAGTAAACTTTCTTTATTATGAACGGACCATCATAATTCGGAGTCCACTTGCACCTGTGGTCTGTATGAGGAGGGAGGAGTCTCTTCAGCACAAGATCTCCTACTTGGTACTCCCGAAGCCTGACTTTCTAATCGAAGGCTTTCTTCATTCTCTTTTGATATAACTACCCATGACAGATTGCAGCTAATCTCTTTTCTTTAATCAGATTCAGTTACTCGTATCGGGATCGGACCCATTCTGCTTCGTTCAATTTGACATCCATCAGTACCCGCAGGGAGGGTAATTCAACTTCAATAGGTAGGACTGCCTCCATACCATACACAAGCTGATACAGCGTTGCCCCGGTGGATGTTCTGATTGATGTTCGGTACCCATGCAAGGCAAACGGTAGCATTTCATGCCAGTCTTTGTAGGTAACCACCATCTTTTGTACAATCTTCTTGATATTCTTGTTAGTTGCCTCAACAACGCCATTCATCTTTGGCCTGTAAGGAGAAGAATTATGGTGTTGGATCTTGAAGTCCCGACATAGTTCTGCCATCATTTTGTTGTTCAAGTTGGAACCATTATCAGTAATGATTCGCTCGGGCACTCCATACCGACAGATGATGTCTCTCTTCAGAAATTGGGCTACAACTTGCCTGGTGACGTTTGCATAGGAAGCTACTTCAACCCACTTGGTAAAATAGTCAATGGCTACCAGGATGAATCTGTGGCCATTTGAATCAGTCGGTTCAATCTTGCTGATCATATCAATGCCCCACATGGCAAAGGGCCACGGTGAAGACATCACATTCAAAGGATTGGGAGGTACATGCACTTTATCTGCATAAATCTGGCATTTATGGCATTTCCTGGCATAAGCACAACAGTCTGCATCCATTGTGATCCAGTAATAGCCTGATCTTAGCAACTTTTTAGCCATAGCATGTCCTCCTGCATGGGTACCAAAGGACCCTTCGTGCACCTCGTACATCAACAAGTATGCTTCTGCCTTATCAACACATCTGAGAAGTACCATATCAAAATTTCTCTTGTACAAGGAACCATCAGTATTTAGAAAGAAACTACCAGCAAGCCTTCTTAATGTCTTCTTGTCATTGGATGATGCCCCAGGTGGGTATGTTTGATCTTCCAAGAAGCATTTGATATCATGGAACCAAGGTTTATCATCTTTAGCAAGGTCTATTGAGAATACGTATGCTGGTCTGTCAAGCCTGGATACCGAAATCCGAGGCACAAAGTTGGCAGCTTGAACTTTGATCATGGATGAAATGGTTGCCAGGGCATCTGCAAATTGATTCTCATCTCGAGGGATATACTCAAGCTTGACTGTTGTGAAGAAAGTCAACAACCTCCTCGTATAATCCCGATAAGGTATCAGATGATCTTGGTGGGTGTACCATTTGCCGTTGGTTTGATTGATTACCAGAGCTGAATCTCCGAATACAGTTAAAGTCTTGATCCTGAGGTCAATGGCTTCTTCAAGACCCATAATACAAGCTCCGTATTCAGCTTCGTTGTTAGTGCAGTTAAAAGTGAGTTTTGCCGAGAAAGGCATGTGAACTCCCTTAGGTGTAATGAGTACTGCACCAACACCACGACCATTCATATTAACAGCCCCATCAAACATCATAGTCCACTCTTCTTCCGGGTCAGGCCCTTCAGGGTGAATAGGCTCTTCATGATCTTTTGCTTTTATGAACATGATGTCTTCATCGGGGAAGTCAAATCTCATAGGATGGTAATCATCAATGGGTTGCTCAGCGAGATAATCAGACAATACACTGCCTTTGATGGCCTTTTGGGATGTGTACTGAATGTCGTATTCTGTGAGGATCATTTGCCATCTTGCAACCCGTTCGGTAAGTGTTGGCTTCTCAAAAATGTACTTGACTGGTCCATATTTGATATCAATAAAGTAGTGTGGGTCAACATATACTGTCTCAGTCGGCGAGCAGCCCACGCTAAAGCACATCAAGTTTTCTCGAGCAGTGAATAACGTTGTTCACAATCGGTAAACTTTTTGCTTAGGTAGTATATTGCATACTCTTTTCGACCAGACTCGTCATGCTGGCCCAGCACACACCCCATTGACTCTTCTAATACTGTTAAGTACATGATTAGAGGTCTTCCTTCAACTGGAGGCATAAGGATCAGAGGCTCTTGTA
This sequence comes from Lathyrus aphaca, assembly GCA_963966055.1. Classification (NCBI taxonomy): domain Eukaryota; kingdom Viridiplantae; phylum Streptophyta; class Magnoliopsida; order Fabales; family Fabaceae; genus Lathyrus; species Lathyrus aphaca. Next base: position 508,908,577 of record OZ014520.1, read on the forward strand.
AGTATTCCTTGATTTTGTCAAAAGCCCTCTGGTAGTCTTCGTTCCACCTGACTGTTTGCTCTTTTCTTAACAGCTTGAACAAAGGCTCACAGATTGCCGTAAGGTGAGATATGAACCGTGAAATGTAGTTCAATCTGCCTAAGAACCCTCGAACTTCTTTTTCAGTGTTAGGAGCGGGCATTTCTTGAATGGCTTTGACTTTATCAGGGTCAACTTCAATCCCTTTTTCACTTACAATAAATCCCAGCAGCTTACCGGATCGCACCCCGAATGTGCATTTGTTAGGGTTTAACTTCAATTGGTACTTCCTCAAACGCTTGAATAACTTCAACAGATTCACCAGGTGGTCTTCTTCTGTGAGGGACTTGGCAATCATGTCATCCACATAACATTCAATTTCTTTGTGGATCATGTCATGGAATAATGTTACCATAGCTCGTTGATAAGTAGCACCCGCATTCTTCAGTCCGAATGGCATTACCTTATAACAGAATGTGCCCCAGGGTGTGATGAAAGTTGTCTTCTCCATGTCTTCAGGTGACATCTTGATCTGATTGTATCCTGAAAATCCATCCATGAAGGAGAACACCGAGATCTGAGTCGTATTATCAACCAATACATCAATGTGAGGTAAAGGGAAGTCATCTTTCGGGCTGGCTCTGTTCAGATCCCGGTAATCCACACACATCCTCACCTTTCCATCCTTCTTAGGGACAGGTACAATGTTAGCAACCCACGGCGGATAGCTAGTTACAGCAAGGAAATCGGCGTCCCACTGCTTTTGTACCTCTTCTTTTATCTTCATTGCCATATCTGGGCGAGTACGGCGCAACTTCTGTTTTACTAGCGGGCAGTCTTCTTTCAGAGGCAGCTTGTGCATGACAATGTCGGTGTCCAACCCTGGCATATCCTGATAAGACCAGGCAAAAACATCCACATATTCCCGAAGCATGTCAATCAGTTGCTCTTTCACTGAGTCTTGTAAGCAGGCCCCGATCTTGACTTCTTTCAAGTCTTCTTCCGTACCAAGATTAACCATTTCAAGCTCCTCTTGATGAGGAGTGATAACCTTCTCCTCTTGTCTCAACAACTTGGCTAGTTCTTCAGGTAGCTCGTAATCTTCTTCAACCCCTTCATCAGCTTGATTGATTGGATTGTCAAAGTCATACAAAGTCATAGCAGTGTTGTTGTCGGTGCAGTCTGGAGGGCACTTTCTGCAAGGGTTTAGATTTGTTCATTTTAGTGATCAGTTTTATCTTGCTTAGAAAAAGTGAAAATGAAGTTATTTATTTTGAAAAGCATTGCCATTTTATTTTTGTACAAAAAGTGAAAAATGAAAAACATTGAGCGAAAAAGAAAAGACTTATTTGCAAAAGATGTCCTGATATTCATTAATTGATCTTTGCACAAAATACAAGATGGCCCGATTACAAAATGAGTCTTGACATCTTGGGCAAGATGCAAGACTTGATGCATGCTTTAAAATACAGGAAATAATAATTACTCTGCAGGAGTAACCCTTATAATTTCCTGGGAAGACCAGTTTGAGACATGGCTCCCCGAGGTCCTTGGACGTATCCATCTTTCCAGGTTGCGCTCATCTTCCGACTCATCTTCTAGATTGTTCACAGCATCCGGGGTGAGCATTCCCCCGCTGACAAACTTGGGCTCTTTGGCAGCCTCTGGTTGATCTTGTTGAGTTGGTTTGTAACCCAACCCAAATCGGTCCTCTTTCTTCTCCACGGGCAGCAGCTTGCCCCAGCCTTGGGCGGTACCCTCCTCAACAACCTTCCGGGCTTGCTGATATGATGTGATAGAAGTCACAAGCACAACAGATGCTTCATTAATGTTCAAGGCCTCAAACCCTTGGCTCATGGTTTCATGGATCTCCCCATCCATTTCTATGTACTTATACGTAGCCAGCTAGCTAACAAAGATGTCCTCCTCCCCACAGATGGTGATGATTTGGCCTTCCCACTCGAATTTTAACTTCTGGTGAAGGGTAGACGTAACAGCGCCAGCGGCGTGGATCCAGGGTCTACCCAACAGACAGCTGTAGGCCGACTGTATGTCCATCACAAAGAAGGTAGTTTTGAAGGTTTGCGGGCCAATCAACACAGGCAAATCAATCTCCCCAAGCACTGATCTTTTAGAGCCGTCAAATGCTCTCACCATTAAATTACTTGGACGCAATGCCAAGCCATCATTCTCCAGCTTCACTAAGGCTTTCTTTGGTAGAACATTGAGTGATGACCCAGTGTCCACCAGTACATGAGATAGAACAACACCCTTGCATTCCAAGGTGATATGAAAAGCCTTGTTGTGGTTACGTCCCTCTGTTGTTAAGTCAGCATTGGTAAAGCCCAGTCCATGACTGGTGTTGACATTTGCAACCACGGTTTCTAGCTGATTAACAGTAATCTCCTCCGGCACATATGCTGCGTGCAAGACTTTCAACAGTGCGTTCCTGTGAGCTTCAGAACACATCAACAGTGATAATATGGAGATTTTGGAGGGAGTTTGGTGAAGCTGGTCCACCACCTTGTAATCACTTCTTTTTATGATTCTCATAAACTCGTCTACATCTTGTTCAAAAGATGTCTTCTGAGTTTCTTTGGTAGTTGGCTCTTCAGATACCACATTCTTTCCTTTTGCTTTGGCAGCAGCCTCTGCTTCAATATTAGGTCTTTGTGTTTGTGAGGCAAAAAGGCGTCCGCTTCTGGTGAAGCCTCCGCCTCCCCCAACATTATCAATTTGTGGAGAAGAGGTTGATGAATCCAGAGTGATTTTCTCCCCGTTGCAGTAGAGATCAGAGCCATAATGCCAAGGTATGGCATTACTGCTTTCATAAGGAACGGGTCCAGGCACCGTAATGGTGACCAGACTGATTGCTGCAGAGGAGGGTACTGTAATGGTGTGCGGATCATAGTAAATTGTGACTGGTGATCTGGCAAGAGGTGCCATGGTTTGTTGTTGGAAATTGCTGCTGGGAGGAACAATTGATGGGTCATAGTAGATTGTAACTGTCGAGACATCTTCATTGATCCTTGTTGGTGTTGTAGAAGATTCTGCTAATAAAACAGATGCTGATGTTGTAGAAGAAATGGCTGTTGAATTTTGACTTGTTGAAGTGATGGATGGAGTAATTGCTGATGATATTGATGAATCGGTAGGAATGATTGTTGCTGCTGTTGTAGAAGAATCGGGAATTATTGTTAAAGGAATTGTTTGATTTGTAGGCGCCGTTGTTGAGATCTGAAGGATACCACCCTTAATGAGACCATCTATGCCGCTTCTCAACTTTTCACACCCGTTAACTGCAATGTTGCAATACCCACACCCGAGCTCACACCCAGGGAACACTTGGCATTCTAAAAGCTGAGCTTTAATTTCGACCAAAGGTGTTCGAATTTGTGCAACACTGGTGATCAAGGTAGATGGTTTGTCTTCCTCAATGGCATTAATCCTCGGCCCTCCATGATTAGGCATAAGATTTCTGTTGACATTCGGAGTAGGTGCAAAGTTGAGGGCTTTAGAATCCACCAGATCTTGGACTTTCATTTGTAAGGCCCTGCATTTTTCAGTATTGTGAGCAGGTGCATTGGAGTGGAATGCACACCTGGCGTTGACATCATAATTCTTTGGGAGATTGAGGGGATCTGGTGGTGCCAACGTCCTTAACTCAACCAAGTTAAGCTTCAGGAGTTGTGGCAATAAGGCAGCATAAGGCATAGGGATGGGGTCAATCACCCTGTTTGCCTGTGATGGTCTTTGTTGGAAAGGACGCTGTTGTTGGTTGCTATTGTTGTTGTTGTAGGTTCTCTGTTGTGGATACTGAACTTGTTGTTGATAATGGGGTTGTTGCTGAGGATATGCTGATTGTTGAGGAATCGGAGCTGGAATGGTAACAACTGCTACTGATCTGTGAACATACTGAGGTCTGCCCCTGCTTGCATGAATGGAATTGGTCTCACCGGCTCTTCGGGGTCCTACAAAAGGCTTCCTGGGATTATTGGATGAACTTGCACCGCTGTCAGAAATCTTGCCCATTTTTAAAAGGCTTTCAATCCTTTCACCAACTATGACGACATCAGCAAAGCTGGTAGAGGAAAAGGCAGCCAGTCTATCAATATATGTTCCTTGCAGAGTATTCATGAACATGTCAGCCATTTCTATTTCCGACATGGGTGGTTGGACAGCGGCAGCAAGCTGTCTCCACCTTTGGGCATATTCCCTGAAGCTTTCTCTGGAAGACTGGGACATTCCCATCAGGAGGGTCCTGTTAGGAGCCATGTCCAGATTGTATTGATATTGCCTGATGAAGGCTTCAGCTAAGTCCTTCCAGCATCTAATGGTAGCTCTGGTCAAGTGTGAATACCACTCTCTGGAAGCCCCAGTCAGACTGTCTTCAAAGTAGAACATCCACAGCTTCTCATCCATAGTGTCGTACCTCGAAAAATACGATCCTCGCGAATGCGGTCGCGGCTGGGCTGACTTGAGAGTCGCCACCTAATTTTATTTATTCCCAAAGAGGGAAAGGGAAAATATAGATAAAACCCGGGAAGAAAGGATAAAGACAAGGTCATCGTAACCATTGTCGGGGTTCGGAAGTCGGTTATGCAGGGGGAAGGTATTAGCACCCCCTACATCCATCGTACTCGATGGGAACCTTCTAAGTTGTCACGCGCGAAAGTATGTCTATGCCTAATGAATTTACTTGCTAAAGGAGGAAAAGGATCTAAATTTTATTTATCTTTCTTTAGGAGTCGAATTGCACTAAAGACTATGGATAGTTTATTCCGAACCAATAAGCCAAGTGTCTTGCGACAGAATAATCGGAGCGAATAACGAAAGCTCGTAATCCTCCTTTCTACCACTTAAGGCTCGTGGCGTACAATTTCTCTCATATTATTAAAGTGTTTTAATACCTAAGACCACTTGACGTTGGATCAAGGGTTTGGATTTAAAGAAACATTTTGGTAGGTCGATTGCGAAGCATAAAGCGATCGCGAAGGGTGAGTGCAAAAATGGAGGTTAAGGGTTAAATGGTTATGCGAGATCGATTCATAATACTAAGCTAAGGCGGAGCCGTTGGAGCTCGAATTAAACCGAAAAGCGTCGAAATTTAGCTCTTTAACTGTCTTAGAATCGATTCAAAGTTAGAATCATTCTATGAGAAGTCGAGCGTTACTTTATAATCAAATAATTATTTAAATAAAAGAAATGTGATAAAAATAAATAATTGGTCTCATATTGACTTAAACAACGTCGATTTATTGAAATCGAATATTTAAGTCGTTTGTTATATCATCGACCATAAAACTAAAATAAAAGTCGAAATAATGATAAAATAATAATTTGGCCTCATATTTAATTTAAATAACGTCGATTTATTTGAAATCGAATATTTAAATATTTATTCATCGGCCGAAATAAAATAAATAGAAATAATGAGAAATAATAAAGAAAATAAACGTGTGGCCTCAAATTAGGGGATAACGTTGATTTATTAAAAATCGAATATCACCACTTATCATTGGCTGAATAAATAATAAAGTCGATAAATGAAAATGGATATAAAATTGATTAGAAACCATAAGAAATAATAGGAAACGGTCTCATATCAATTTGGACAACGTCGCAAAGTGGAATGTCACAAATCGGATAATAATATCATAGACCAAATAAAAATGCGAAATAAATCGATAAATCGATAAATAAATAAAAATAAAAAATGGCCTCAAATCGGTTTAGACAACGTCGCTTAACGGAATATCGATAAACCGTATTTTTATCATAGGCCCATAAAATAATAGAATAACGGATAAAAATAATGAATCGGTCTCAATTTAATGGATAACGTCGATTATTAATCGAATATCACATTTTATCATTAACCGAATAAATCGAATAATCGATTAGAATAATAGCGAAAAATAAAGAAAATGGCCTCATACCGGTATCGATAACGTCGAATCAAAAAATGATTGAATGTCGATACCATAATTATATCATCGGCCCAAAATAATAATAAATTTAGAATTTATTACAACATTTTAACAACAAAACAATTTGCTATGTAAATTAAGACAAACAGAAGGGAGTATGAGTTAAAAACAGATGGTATTAAAAAAAAAAGAAACTACTCGGCCCCATTTGACCCAACCAAACTCCCTCAGTTAGTAAACAAAAAAATATAAAAGAAACCCTTTTTTAATACGTAATAAACCAACAAAAACAGGGTAATCTGAAGAAATGATAAAAAAGGGCAAAGTCTACCCACCAAACGAAAACGGCGGAGGATTATCTCTCAAATCGAACCGACGGTCACTGAGCTTGCTCGCAGTTTGGGGAAGGTTTTTCAGCTTCGACCGGGGGAGCTTAAAGGTGATGGTGAGTTCTCAGTGGTGATGTCGGTGGTTTCATTTTCCTCCGTTCGCACTCGTTCACGGTGGTGGCGGAAAAATTTCGCTTTATTTCTATGCGTTTGAGTGTTTCTGTGTTTATGATATTGGGTTTGAAGGTTTCTAGCTCGTTAATGGAAGAGGGTGGTTTGTGAAAAGAGCTGGTGGAAGTGGGTTCCGAATGGTGGCTTCGATTTCAGAAGATAAAGATGAAGAGTCTGGTTTCAAATCATTTGGTTTCAGCGTTCTGTTTGCGGTATTGCGATTTCTCATTCATATTCAGTGTTGGTGGTGTTGTTTGTATGGTCATGGATTTGTTTTGAGAATCATTTCTCACCTTTTTCTCCCCCTTTTTGCAAGGTGAATGGTCTGCTTATATAGACAGAAATCAGAGGATACTACGTGATTTTTTGAGGAATTTGGCTGAGCTGTGAGCTGTGTAAACAAGTGAATCCGTTAGAGAAGATCTCCTATGAGATTTGGTGGGGACCTGATTATTGGTGAGTCACAACCTTGTTTGTCTGTAGTGAATTGAAAATGCTTCTAGAACACATGTGGTACCACTGATAACTTTGTTGAATTTCACTGCAAAAACTGACTTTTTTACTGCCCTTATTTCACTGTAGTAAAAACTTGCAATTTGTTCTGTTTGCTTTTACTAATTTGTTGCACCAATCTGATTAAATGCATCTGGTATAACAGGTTTTGTGGCTTTTTCTTGTTCACAATTTTCTCTTCTGCTTGACAACTCCATGATTTCGCAGCCAAGAAGTTCAAGTCGTATATAGTGATGTGAGCAAAGCGTGAGGTACATTTGGATAGTATTTGGAAAAGGATGGCTGAGATTTGTTATGCTCCCATGGTGTAAACTTACTCTCTTGTTTACATAATGATAGCAGGATGACCAATGATTCCATGAAGCAGGAGAAAAGGTGCGCAATCCATGGCCTAGGCTTTTGAAGAATGTGGGACCGAAGCGTGAAAATAACTTGCTGGTGAGGTTTGGATTTCTGAACCTGGCTACACCTTACAATTTTATTTTCACCTGCTGCAAAAACTGGGTTTTCACTGCTGTACATCTGGTTTATTACTGATATGGTAGTGATGCTTCGAAGACTTTTCTTCTTACTTGTGAAATGATGCAATTCCTCATTGTCATGTTTTGCCATTAGGAATCACTTTGATGCTAATTTGATGTATCTGTTATAATTGAGACTCTATTGATGCTTTGCAGGTTTTGAAAAGATGGATGAGGAAATTGATGAGACTTAATATGAAGAAGTTGGTGAGGGAACTGTCATGAAGGTATTGTTTTCTTTTGTTTACTGATGACAAGTCTCATGCCATTGGAATTAGGAGTCTGCAAGTAAGAGAAACGGAGCTCAATAGAACACTAGCATGATATTAGTGATAGCGGTAGCTTTGGAAGATAGCTTGGAGAAGGATCATTCTGAATAGTATAGGCTTGTACTACTCTGTTTCTTTCACATCTCATACCTGCAAATGTTTGGAATTTGTATGGCTTAATACTTGTTGGTTTATGACTGACAGTAACACACTCTTATGCAGGCATTCTGTAGCAAACTTGGATATGGATGGCGAGGACTTTGCAAAATAATCGTGCCGTTGTCTTGAAATAACTTGTATAAGCATTGACAACTATCGGCTTCAAATAAGTAATGTATCATGTAATTATATCACAATTTGTAACTTTATGTTTCACTTGAATTTAATTCTCCTTGCATTTCTGTATGGCAGGTCGGACATTTTTGTGAATCTGCCTGTGAGCCATAATTAGTGAGACCTTCCTGTGTTGGTTTGGCTATAAATAGTGGCAGGTAGCCGACTATAACTATATGCAGACCCATCAGCTGGCTGAGCGAGACCCCCAGGATTTTGCTGTTGCTGCATAAATCCATGCTTCAAATACCGATGCTCAGGTCAACTTCTTCTTTCGTGTGTCATTGATTCTGCATAATCTAATGTTCATTGTTCTTACCATGCTTTATTAATGCAACTCTTATGGCAATATGAGACTGAAACATCTTTATCGCACATGTGTTTTTTTTAAGAGTTCATAAAATGCGGGAAATGAAACTTTGACTACTTCTTGTGATATTTTCCTTTAAATGCTTGATATCTCTTCTTATATTAACATCTTGATGTAGGGATTATGAAGTTCTAGTATCTAGAAGCATGACGGAAATTCATGGTGCAAAGCTGCATAGCCTTAGCTGCTGACATAAATTGAAGGCGGTGTACCCTGGATTGCAATGAAAGTGGTGAAAAGGATCTCCCTGTTGCATTTCCGATGAGGTCGAGAACAAATGATGGTGACCATGGAAACCTGAGATAGGGCACAGGGATTTTTTAGAAGTGATAGTACAATTGATCCTTATAGAAACCGTGGCCAACTACCATCTTTCCAATATATTTTGATGCATCAAGAATGCTTTAGCTTGGGATTGGGACGTGATTATTTGTAAGGGACTCACATTTAATCATAGCCAAATACGTCTTGAATAAGTAGCAGTGGTAAGAAACTTTTGTTTTTAAACAAACAATTTGGGCAAAGATGTGGTATTCCCACTGAACCGCCTCCTGTATTATTTGTGAACCTATTGCATGATATACAAAGTTCCCAATTTTGAAAACAAATACACCGGACTCAAACTCGTTCCCTTTGACCCAAAATAATCTCAAACGTCGAATGCACAAGATGGAAGGATAATTACTTATTTCATAATAAACCTTTGACTCATCAATTTCAATGAAATACTTCAAATAACCTTAATATTAAACCAAGTAGCATTGATTCAATAAAGAAACACCAATATTCCATTACGACTTCCAATGCAAAAAGAATTAAGAAAGCCAATCCGTGAGTGTTGTATGTCTGTTGTATGTCTGAAAAACTTGATTGTAATTCCTCATGATCTAAATTCATGACATCACTTTTGAATATCTTGGACCCATAACCAATTCCTTGAAATCAAAAGATCATGCATTATAGTAATGACTTTGATATTTTTCACAACTCCAACTGAAGTGCAAATTGAATTCATACAATCATTCACCGTGAAACACTTGATACCCTGAATGAAACCCTGATATTGATCATTTAACAACTTTCAAATCTATGATACTTGAAATCAAGCCACACTTATCTTGATAACCTCGATTGAACTAAAGACTTATCACTGCCATACCTGATCCTTGACAACAAAAAATGAAAGAAACAAACCCTATACTTTTTTTTTGAATTTTTTTTGAATAAGAATTACCAATGGACTACAAATGAAGATGAATAAATAAATAGGACAAATTTGGGGTATGACACATAGTATAAGCTTTAAGTCTTCCCAGGAAAGACTGCAGGTGAGTTCGTGGACAAGAGGTTCCATTGTATTTCTCAAAGCATGGGGGTTTGAATTTGTGGGGAATTCTCACCCCATCCATTAGCCCCATGTCCATTACATCGAAGCCCAAGGAATTCTGAGACTCCAGAGACCTCAATTTCTCAGCAATTTCATCTAACCTCCGGTCATATACCTCATCTCCTGCTCCTATAACAGTAAACTGCTCTTCTTGGGGATCCTCCTGTAAGATTCTCCCCCCAGCAGTATTACCCTGCACATTCCTTGGGATGTTAGCTTCTGGATCCAGATGAGGTCCAAATACTGGCGGATCAATACGAGGCTGACCCCTTTCATTGTTGCTAGTTTCTCCTGTCCCCAGATGAGGCTCCTCAGGAGTTTGCCTTTCCACCAGTTCTCTTAATCTTTCTTGACTCTGGGCCAAGCCAGTCATTACAGACATGAATTGAGACATTTGATTCCTCATTTCCACTCTTTCATTAGCCATCTGATTTCTGACCTCAGTCAGATCTTGTTGTACTTGATCCATTTGAATACCAGGAAGGTTGTTACGAGTAGGGTACCGGTGCGTGCGGTTGACAGGGAACACTCGGCGACGAGCAATGTTTCCTGAGATCATAACAAAGTTAGAAACAATAATAACAAAACCTACAAAACAAAACCAATTTAGTATGCAATGCAGTATGCTTATTTTTTTCCAAGGTATCCGGCTTGGTTCTTGGTTTTGACCTTTCCAGACCTCGAGGAAGATGCTTGATGTTGTTTTGAGAAAAACCCAAATGAAAACAAACTGAAATATATTACAAATGATGAACAAATACATAGTTTGTTTTACAACACATGCCCCTGGAGGGTAAAAATACATCATAAAAGAAAAAGTACATTAAATGGAAATAACAACAAACAAAGAGTCAAACATTCAGTCCAAACTCATCCTCCTTGACCTCCTTCAGGAGTGCCTCAGTCACTGGACCAGCTGGGTGCTCTGTAATGGTCCTAATGAGGAGGTTCCTGGTAGCAATGGCAGTGGTCAACTTCTTGTGCCTATCCTGGTCCTTTGATCTCTTCAATCCTGCCCTAAGCTTCAACTCTAAAATCTCCTTCTGGGCTGCCAACAAAGCTTCCTGCTGCTTCTTTTAACTGGCCTCTAACTGTTCAATCTTGGCTTGAGTTTTCTGGTCTTCTTGTGTACGGGCCTCAGTGATCCTGACCCACCTAGCCTGACTCTCTTGCAGATAAAGCTCAGTCCTAGCCTTCTGAAACTTGGCTTCTTTACAGGCATTCTTCAATATTTGTTCCCCAACCCTTGCTTTCCTGATATAGTCCTCTGTCTTCTCAATTTTGGCAAGATGCTCCACCCTAAGCTTTTCCAATCTCTCAATGTCTAGACGACCATCACTCCTTTCCCAAAGGGTCTTCTTTAAAGCTTGAGATAGGTTCTCATTTCTTTCCTTCAGCTTCTCAAATTCTTCCAGGCTGACGGTTGCTGCTGGCTGAGCTGTAGATGGTCCAGGTATGTCCTCAATAGTGAAAGGCATCCTAATAATCTGAGCTCTAGTACGGGACCAATCATAGTATTGAGCTGAAGCAACATTATTACACCTCCCTATAATAGCCATCCCTTTTGTCTGGATGTTGTCCCAAGCCCAAGATGCTTGTCTGACAGCAGCTGAGTTAGGCTTCACTTCACAATACAGGGTCTCAGCTAAATCTTGCACTCTGGGGGGGTGAACCAAAGCATAGCGCAGTTGTCTCTTAAACAACAAAGGATTGTAGTTGATGCAACCCTTTACTCCTATTAGAGGCACATTTGGGTACTGCCCACAGCTGGTGATAATGTCTTTGCCCTTGGTGCTCTGGGTGCACCATCTAATATCATCTGAAGTCAAAGCAATGAGTCTCTTGGCCCAATTCTTCTGTTGGTGAGGATTCAAGAAGGCATCTGTTTTAGGTAGATGTCTGAGCAGCCAGGTGTGAAACAAAGGAGCACAACATCTTACCAACTCCCCCCTTTACTTCTCATTCCTCTGATGGATGGAATAGTAAAAGTCTCCCAGCAGTGTGGGCACTGGGTTCCTTAGAAGAAACAGATGGATGGCATTCTTGCTGACAAATTTGGGCTCATCTGCAAACAGTATAACCCCATATATGCTGAGGGCTAACAGTGCACAGACTTCCCTCCACTCTCCCAACGAGGCCTTCAGGATGGCCTGAGAGATCAAGAAGTCCAAGTGAAGACCAGGGATTCCAGATTTTGTTGTCATGCTTTGTTCAATCAAGGCAGGCTCCAGGTACAGTGCTTTTGCTACTTCTCCATTGCTTGGAAAAGTCATTCCTGGGTTGAAAAGGAGTCCACCCCCGATAGGTACTCCAATCAACGAGGAAAACTCTTCTAGTAGAGGCCCTAACTGAAAGTCTGGGAATGTGAAGCATCTCAAAGGAGGGTCATAAAACTGCAAGCATGTGTGGATCATGCTCCTATGAGAAGGGTCAAGGTCCATAACCATATCCAAGATACCTCCATAGTGTTCTCTAAGCAATGGGATGTGGTCAGGGGTGATAAGTGACTGGACTTGCCTGATGCCAGTCAGCACAGGCTCAAAGAAATGGTAAGATATGTTGCTCTTCCTGGGAGTAGTCATAAATGCTGAAGAGGAGGAAGATATGTGCTGGTGAAGATCAAGGATGATACTGGAGATGAGCCACTGACAGGCTGATGCTGGTGATGATGAGAATAGCTGAAGCAGATAACTGATGAAGCAGAGGTCTATGCAGAAGAAATGGTCAAAACCAAACCAGATATAATGTGGATACCCTGAAAAACAAATAAACAAATGTTAAATGATGCAATGATGATGTATGCAAATGATATGCAAGGGTTTGTGATCAAGCTGGATCTGATTATCTGTCTTGATATAAGTCCATGTATGTTCAAGGAAAGTCCAGATGAAGGTTCAGAAATCCAGTAACCAGGGTAGGGGACTCAAATAAAGAGTCACATGTCCAGGGTTAAATCACAAGAAATGTCCAAAATGAGGTACTCTTAAACAAAACAAGTAACGGGGTATGATGTGGCCAATGGTACCTGCAAACCTGTAAACAGCCCAACCCCCTCACAGGTAATGTTCTAAAACAAGGATCCTCAGACTTGGATCAGTTATGAGAAGTGTAAACACTTCTAACCCGGAGGTACAGTGTTTACAATAACCATAAAAGATCCTCCTCTAATTCACCTCAGTTTCTGAAGGTCATAATAAAGGTCATCCAGACTTAGCAGGCTTCCCAGATAGCCCTAGCACTACAAGAAATCTGTAGCACATAGTTCTCAAGAAGAAACCCACATCTGAACCGTGTTTCATATTCCCGCACCAGACCGAAATGGAATGGGAAAGAACATGAACAACTCTAGCCTAGGTGTCACTCAGGTCCCAGGTATAGGACCTTAAACTCTCAATGAAACCCCCACCCACCAAAACAGCAAACCAGATCCAGCAATGACAGTATGACAGTATGATGTATAAAACTGTAAAGAAAGCAATAAACAAGACTGTACATAAAGCAATAAAATAAATACATAAACACATATAGCACATAACACCCCAGTAAACACAAATCAAACAAGCGCTAGGAGGAACCCACAAAAAGAACCAGAAGCCCTGGTTACAGTATAAGGGGCCCCAGCAGAGTCGCCAAGTTGTCGCTCCCACCAAATGACACCTGGCCAAGAGGGGTACAGACGCGAACGGTCGGTGAAAGAGAGAGATGAATAGAGTCGCCAGCTAGGCATTTTTATCCCGAAGGAAAGGTAATGCTGCATAAACCTGAGGAAAGATGGATAAGACGGTTGCGAACCAGAGAAACTGAGAAAGGGGGTTGGTTACAACCTGGTAAGGTATTAGCACCCAGATTGTCCGTCGTACTCGACGAGATCCACGCTTAAAAGATTTGTGTTTTAAAGGGGTAGTGTCAGTGCAATCTGTGTATCAAAGCTGGAAAGAATGCAAGTGTCAGTGTAAAATAAATGTGAAGTGAAGTATGAAAGTGTCAGTGCAAGAACAAGAGTGAAGCTCAAGACTTTGAGGCTTAAAAGAATAATACTGGAAGAAGGGGGAATATACAGAGGCTTTTGTTCGATAACTGTTACGTTAGGCCTACGTATCCTCTCGTGCAATGAGGAAGTCAGAACACCGTAGTTCGACTCGAAGAGACTGAAAGATAAATTGACTTGTGAACTGCTTACTTGTCTATGCTCAAGTGTATGACCTGTCTGGCTCAGGTGCAAACTGTCTTGCATTAGACGGAAGAAGCGAGTTCTCGTTTGTGAGTGAATGAGGTGAGAAAAGAATCCCGGAGGAGACGATTATTGTCTGTTTTTGGTGTTTTTAATCTTTTATTACTTTTAGAGTTTGTCATAAGAAAATGAGCTTAAGCCTAAACCAGGGGTTAGTAAACTCATCACATCTTCCCTCTGATTAGGGGTAATGAGGATACCTTAAGTGTGAAGTAAACACCTCACACTTAGTCACCATGATGTAGGATTAAGATCATTAACCTACTTGTAATTATTTAGATGTCTTTGGTATTCTTGTTTAGTGTTAAGTAATGAGTTTAAGCCATAATCAAGGATTTAATGGACCCATTACACCATCCTAATAGAAGGATAATAGATGAGAACATTTAAGCTGAAGAAGGCTCCTCAACTTAATCCATGATTAGGGATTAACCTCATGACAAAACAAAACCTTTATTAAATGGATTTTAGTTAATGGTAAGATTAAGAAGTGGCTTTTATGGTTTGTAAGACAGCTTGAGGGGGACTTGTCCATTAACACTAGGGTTAGTCCTTCTTAACCAATTAAGGAAGAATTAGAACCCTAATACAAGGCCCAAGTTACAAGCTTGATGTCTTGATGCTTATTAGGTGAATTGATTAAAGGGTTTAAACACATTAAGGGTTTAACACTTAGGATTAAAGTTATACACTCCATCCTAATAGAAGGATACAGGCATAACCCTAATCACAAAGTCTTAAAACCTTTAAGGTTTAGTCCTTGTTATGAGGTGAGAAGAGAAGACTCAAAGATGACACAAAGGCAAAACTAAATGGGGGACTAATCAAACACTAATTATGATCATGCTTAGTTGTTCCTAGGGTTTATGAGGCTTGCAAGAAATCTTCAGGAGAAAAGCCACCAAGGAAGAAGCAGATGAAAGGAGAAGGAAGCAGAAGAAGCAAGACAACTTGCTTCAATTAAGAAGACAAGTTGCTTGAAGAAAGAAAGTGAGAAGGAGACATGAATGAGCAAGCTCACTCTAATACAAAGATAAAATTCAGCAATGATGCAAGAGAGATGAGAAGAGATTGTGAGAAGTGAAGGCAAATTCACTTCTCAAAACAACTTACCACCTGAAAAGTTAGCAAAAGAAATGAAACGCATTGAAAATGAGATGAAATGCCATGATGCAAGACAAAGTCGGAAGCATGAACATGATGTCAATGATTCAAAAATATGATGCAAACACATGGCAAGAATTGTGGATGATCATACAAGGATGAGGATGCAAATGAAGCATGCTTGATCCATAAAAGTTCATGAATGCATATGGAATGTAATGAATGCATAACATGGAAAATGAATGGACAAGTGATCAAGCATGATTCTAAAATGTCTTAAGATGTCTTATGTGTCATGTTGATGTACAAAATGTCATGGCAAGTTCATGTATGCAAGCAAATGAAAGATGGATGCAAAGGAAGGCAATAATTAGGGTTTATGAACAATATGTAATGCAAAATCCAAAATCAGAAGCAAATGACATGATAAAAAATTGAAAATGGGATCAAAGGAAACCTAATCCTACACAAGTTCACTACCCAAAGGGGAAGACCTAACTCTTAACCCTAAAGAAGTTATGATTTTCTCAAGTCAACTAGGGTTTTGGGACACTTCAAAAGGAAAAATGCACATCAATTTGAAAATGAAAGATAAATTCAAATCAATTTTACCCTAGAAACTACATGATGTGAAGGATGCAATGCAAGAAGAACCATCATCAAACTCTTCATGGTTTGGTAGAATGAATTTTTCTAAGTTAAGACCAAAATATTGCCTTTTAATAACTTTAATTCCAATGGAAAATGTCAAAGTACATCAAGAACCAAAAATAAATTTGTTTGAAGAGTTGGATAATGTTTCTAAATGTATCAAAATGCAATGTGAATTTTTTGGTGATTTTTAAAAACCTAAATGCATTTTTAATTAATTAATTTCCATTAACTAATTAAAAATTAACATTTAAATGATTTAAAAATAATTTTTGATGCAAAAAATAAAATAAAAAATGTTTTTGGATGGAGAAAAATATTTGAATCAGAAATGCAAAGTTTGAAATTTTTGGGATGAGTTTTGATATTTTAAATTAAATATGCAAGAAAAATGCAAAGAAAATAAAATAAAAATGAATTTAAGGGAAAGTCAGCGCATCCTAAGGCTCACAATCAAACCTGGAGATGGAGGGAAGACTACGCGCGTTATCCAATGGCCTAGGTTCAAGCTGGCATTTTAAAACTAATCCAAATTAATTAATTTAATTAATCACAATTAGGGCTAAATGAACTCATCCTGACCCTCTAGCATGCGCGGGAAGCCCAGATCCAACGTCCCACATTTAAACTCAGCTAACCCTAATTACCAAACCCTAATTACTTTCAGGTCACCGGAGAAGAGCTCCGGTCGTCTTCTCCGGTGACATCCCTCCCTGAAAAATCTCAACTTCTTCCCTAGGTTATTTCTGGAGCTCTAAAGCTCCAGATTTGTTCCTCTCACTCCCCTAAACCTAAATCCAACCTCAAATGGAATTTATTTTCACTCCTAAACATGATTCGAAGCCAAGAACACAAATATGCAAAACTTTCAGACAAGCAATACACCCTCATCTCTCCATCATTTTCAATAATTTCAAGTTCAATACAACCAGGGGATCAAACACAACCAATTAAGAGCTTAAAATAGAGGTTCTGGAAAAAAGTTTCACATGACTTCCTGAGATGAAGCTTTCAACCCAGGAGTTTTCTGACTGTTTCCTTGCTTCAAAATGCCTCCAATGACCTTCCTGAAGAAGCTTTGAAGCTTGAATGGAGTTTTTTATGGCTGTTTTGTGAGTTTGTGAAGTTCAGTTCAAAGGGAGTGGAAAATCGTATTTCTGTTTGGGGTGGTTTCAGGGCCATATGATGGTTGGGAAATGATCAGTGGATCATGGTGAGTGGTTTTGTGAAGTTTGTTTTGAGTTTTTAGGCTTGTGTGATGAGATTCGAAGAAAAATGCATAAGAGAGGATTTTGGTGAATGCTGTGTTATGAGAAGTTTCAGCTTCCAAGATTGTGTCAAAAATGATAATTGAGGCATGTATGTGAAGCTGTGATTGGTCAGAGTAGTTGGTGTGGCTCAGTTTGATTGGTATGGCTCAAATTGCATAAAGTCAACTTTTGTGTAAGAGGAGGTATGGGCTGGTTCAGGCATGGTACAAAGGGGTGTCTGGTGCAGCAGGATTCAAGGATAGCCATGGAAATCATTTAGAGGCAATTCAGCAAGTTTGTGAGAAGTTGTGGGAGGTTTTGCAAATTTGTGAACTTTTGGCCCTTTTGAAATTTCTTCATGTGCAAGTCATGGAACCTTGGGATTCTTGGGCCAATTCTGAGTTTTAAGTCATGTGTTATGTTTATGTGATGCTTAGATGTCAATTTGAGGTCATAAAAATGCATGGCATGAAAATTTGCAAGTTTCCCTCTTTGGTGTAAAAGTGAATTTTATGTGATTTTGTTCAACTTTGCAAGGCCATAACTTTTGATCTAAAATGAATTAGAATGAGTTCTTGTACTTTTTGAAAATGGGAGGATCCAATATACAACTTTCATGACCAAAGATTTCTCATTTGAAGCATTTTTGAATCAAAAAGAGGAGGTTGAAAAACTTTCCCAAAATGGCAAGTTTGCATTACAAGTCACTTTCCCAAAAAGGCAACTTTGCAAATGACTTGAGATTCTTCAATTTTGTGAAATTATAGCATCTTTTATGATCAAATAAAGATCATACACATTCAAAATTATGGAGAAACCCCTTTGGTTGGGTCATTGGGGGCCTCAGATGCCCTGATTTTGCACTGACTTGCTCAATAAGTCACCTTTTGATCAGATGCCTTCCCCATTGAATTTCTTCATGAAAATTGATATGCATGATCCTTATAACATATAGAGACCAATAGAAACAAGAATGACCAAAAAATTTGGAGTTATGGCCTCTGAAACCAAAACCCTAATTCTAGGTCATCTGTGCAGTTAAACCTGGCTCTGCTTCCATGCCTTTCTCAGTTCTTGTGATTCTTTGACTTTCTTGGCCTTGTGAGGATATAATATGATCCTTGAACATACATGGACCCTCTTGAGATGATTGCAGACCTTTGGAGTGGCTCAAATAGCTCTTGGATTGCTCAGATCACAAACCCTAGATGCAGATGACTTGAATCAATGCAGTGAAGCAAAAATGCAATATGAGATGATATGATTGAACTTATGCAACATGAAAAGATCATAAGCCATGGTGTGAATGAATGAGGGAAAATTTGGGGTGTTTACATTTATTTGTTTGCTTTGTGCTTTAGTTTAGCTTTACTATTTTCATTACAGTTTTACTTTACAGCTTTATTTACTGCTTTTAGCATTTATTTTCCATGCATCATATACTGGACTGTGCTGGTTTCATTTTTTTGTGGGATGGGGTTAGTGTGAGTTGAGCTAGTAACTGGAGCTCGAGTGCACCCTAGGACTTAGAGTGGTTCCACTTTGGCTTCATGGAATCTGGCTATGTTGGTAGTAGTGAGTTCCACACCTTGACTTGCAACCTTCTCGGGAATGAATTGATGTCGGAATCTTTCTGGGGAAATACACTACCTTGATAGTTATATGCAGTCAGGGGACCGATCATTGAGAACCTTTGTGGAAACATCCCTCTCCAGTGATGACAGTGGCAGACCACATTTGTTGGCAAACTCACTCGCATCCGAGGGCCCACAGGGAACTCGCATAGGATGGTCTGGTTCTCTCATAGGAACCCAGTCAAGGTAAACTGTTCGTATGACGATAGTATTGTACCCTTCGGGTTGAATGTACTATTGTTTCTCGATTCAGTGCTTGAAGCTGAGGACTTATGAGGGATGCTTGTTTTCCCCGTACTCAGTTGAGACCTCCCTGGTTAGTACATAATGCCAAACCGATTCCCTGATTTGGTCATGAGCCATTTCTCGGAAATGGTGAACGTATTATTGCTATCCGGCTTTGAGAGTCCGTGATGTTGACTCGGAGTAGCATACCCGTGAGATGGGAGGGGTTTACAGATTTGCAGGAACCCTGTAACTTCCAACATACCCACTTCGTCATCATTGTTCAATATTATGATCAGGTTTCACATGGTCCTTTGGTTCTGAGATCCAGGATGTCGATGGTATTGTTATTACGATTTTTCAATAGCACATGACTGTCTTCTCAACACCAACATTAGACCAGTGATCGCCATACCTTTGATCACATGACAGTGCATTGCATAACATCCTCGACATGCTTGCATTACTAACACATGCTTACTCATTTGCAGGGTCACATGTCGCATCCTCATGAACATATCATACGCATTTACTTCATGATTTGCATATTTTGCATTTTTACAGGTTATTCGGACTTCCTAACTTATTCAACTTTAGGAAATATAGTTGGTCAATGCGTTCATCGGTATCCAACAAAAAGAAACCGAGTGAGAATGGCTGAACGAATGCAGACTGATCTCAATGAGCTCCGAAAGAGGATGGATCAGTTCATGGAAATGATGACCGACATTGCTCAGAATCAAGAACGTCTCAGGTTGATGGTTGAGCAACCCCATGGGAATGCTAATATTGGAACAATGACTGAGAATGTGGATCCTAATGTTGCCTGTAACGGAGGGCAAAATCTAAATGGGACTGCGGCCCGTAATGAAGACACACAAGAGGACTAATTCACTCTACTGGATGCTGATATGGGTAATATGAATGAGGTCAACAATCGAAGGTATGAAGAGCTGGCATAGAAGAATAAGACCATGGAATGTCAAAATTCCCTGGGCATCGATGTAACCAGTATTGGGTTAGTTCCAGGAGTCAAAATCCCTCCCAAGTTCAAGTTGCCATCGTTTGACAAGTACAACGGCAACACGTGCCCTGGAACTCACATTCATGCATACTTTGGAAGAATCTCGACTGATGACGAGAAACTTTGGATGCATTTTTTCCAAGATAGTCTATCTGGAGCTTCATTGAGCTGGTACATGAAGTTGAGAAGGGTTTCTATCTGATGCTGGAAAGATTTAGCTGAAGCTTTTCTCAAGAAGTATCAATACAATATTGATATGGCTCCAAACCGCACTCAGTTGCAGAACTTGTCTCAAGGACCTAAATAAAGTTTTAAGCAGTATGCCCAAAGGTGGCGTGAGTTGGCCGAACAGGTTCAACCTCCATTGCTCGATCGGGAAATGGTAGACATGTTTATGGGAACCTTGCAAGGTGCATACTTGGATCGTCTGGCCGCTCGCCCGTCCATCAGTTTTGCTTATATTGTCATCGCTGGAGAAAGGATAGAAAATTTCCTGAAATTAGGAATGATCCAAGATGCAAGCAGTGCTGGTTCTTCTGGTGTGAAGAAACCTTTTGGCAATGGCCAAAGACGAAGAGAAGGCGAGACCAATGTTGTGAATAGGGGCCGAGACAGAGGTCGTTCGCAAGGTTACTACCAAACAACTGCAGTGACTATTATGCCACAGGTTCAACCACAACCCCAAGGTCAGCAATATCAGGCACTGAGACCAAATAAGGAAAGTACAAGAGCGAGAAACCGCAGACTTGATCCCATCCCATGCCCATATGTTGTATTGCTTCCAGAGCTGCTAAAGTTGAACATGGTCGAGCTTCGTACCATGAGAGCTCCTTCTCTTGATAATCTACCTCAAACTTTGACGCAAATTCCAGATGCGAATTCCATTCGGGTGCCCAGGGGCACAATATTGAGAAATGTTGGGATTTTCAGAACAAGGTACAAGACCTAATTGACTCCAAGGCGATCAATTTTGTGCCTCACCCAAATGTACTCCGGAATCTAATGCCTAATCACAACGGAGCCGGTATCACGATTGTTTTACCAGATGGTCCACGTTAAGCAGGAATCTTCAGGAAGCAAATAAAGCCATCAGTATTCAGATACTCTCAGCAATAACAATCTGTTTGTTTGTTTTTCTTTAATGCATTGTCTTCCCTATTGAGGGGAACTACGCCGCTCTAATTCTTCATTGGTCATGGGTCAATGGAGATACGTAGGCAGAAGATCGTCAGGTCTTTTCGAGCAACCTTATAAGACAACTTTACTCTCCAGCTTTACTCTCTCCTTCAGATGTCTCATGTCAGAGTCAGAATAAATAGAAGAAGAGGTATGATTGCCATGGTTGGGTATACGGCTTCAACTTGAAGATTACAAGTCTGTGAAAGAGTTATTGATCACTGAAAGTATCCAAGACTGACAGGTCCAGACGGAGTCAAGCCTCCTCGATGACGGTAATGTTCAGCTTCTTTACTGCATTTCCATTTGTAGTTCCTTTTATTTGCAAAACATTTGTATATATGTATGAAAGTTGTTTGCTTTTGAATGTTATCAATAATAAAACTCTCTTGTTTTTCTTGAAGTAATTCATTCGCATTTACTTACAATTTTGCATGTTTACATCGCAATACCAATTGTCGTGCTTAAACTCTATGAGGGAGAATGACGAAGAAATAACGCAAGAATATCTAATTGCGTGCTCTCGAATAAGACCCTGTTGACGATGTACAAGCTTTGTTTCAAATCCCTAAACACTGGAGATATAAGGGAGATAGACCCTCGCTAACCCCCTTGAGCCTTGAAGTAGGAGTTTCTTCTCGCATGAAAAACCCTCACATGTAACCCAAGGGGAGGGTAGATGTCAGCTAGTCGGACCAAGCGTTCAGGCTTTCATAAAGGAGTGTATTTGAGGATCCATTACATTCCACTATGCTAATCAAGAGGCCCAAAGACTAGAAATCACAATGGTTATCCAAATCAAGAGTTCCAAAGGTTAGAAGCCACAATGGTTATCCTTCATCGACCAAAGAATGAGGCAGTCACAACCCTCGCAAATCAATCAAGACAAACAATTTCACACGATTTGTTCAAAAAAAGAAAGAAATGAAAAGCCCGCTAAGTAGAAACTTGAAAACAAGCGACTTAGAAAAAGTTAGGGCATCCCGCTGGACTTCATAATCAAATATTCACAAGAATCAGTCCAGGCAAAAGTTAGGGAAAAGCAAAAGAATGAAAGGTGAAAAATGCAAAGAGGATTACACAAGAAAGATCCTTAAGCAAGAGCAAAGTCGTGTGGCACAGACACGAAAAATAAAGGGGTGACTGACTCCAAACAATAACCTGATTGGTGCTTAACCTGTTAGAAACAATGGTTCCTCAACTATCACAAAACCTTTTATGAAAGGTGAGCGCTTGCAAAAATTAGTTGAACATAGGAATGGAGAACATCACGAAGAGGGGTGGGCACATATAAACTTTGAGCCTATATCCTATGTTTCTATAACCGTGAACCAGGCCACGATACAACCCTCAAAAGTCCTAACTGAAACAGGGTTAATTTGATAGCGTACTACCATGAGATGGCGTTCCTGACTCCTATGAGTTGTGCTAAAAGACCTTGTTGGTATTGCATGTGCATGCGTTCTTTCAATAAAAAATAATATTGTATCTCAACCAGTGATTCGCTCACAAAGGTTTGCGACACCTTTTCAAAACTTCAAGATTAACATGTGTGTTTAGAATTTCCATTCTCAGAATAAAACATTTTCTGCTTGCATACATTTGTTTGGTATCATAAAAAGCTCACATGTGGAAATTCAGTCTAGAAGCTTAAGCTTGCCAAGTTGAGAAGTCTAAAACTTCTGAAAGACAGTCACGTCAAGGTGCACCTTTTCGAGAAAGCTAGATTGAGTAAGGACTTTCCCAACCAGTCATGGTAAGAGCCAACCAATATGGGGCAATCACTTCGAGATTCAAATCTCTCCCAGAGCAATTAGTCAAAGACTCATACTGGGGCAAACCACCCCAATTGCACGAGGATTCATTCTTTCTCGAAGACAGATAATCGGGAGTTCAGAATACCTGGGCAATTATACTCCTAAAGAGTTTAAAGACACCAAGTATTTTGTAAAATCCTCTTAAGGTAAAGCCCGAATCAAAGAAAATGATCCCTAGCACGAGACTACTTGAAATCTTTCCTCCTCAGCAGGACGCGGTTCAGTTTCGTTATCCCCAACAGACGCATGGAAGTTATCCCCAGTAAAGTCGTCAAACCTTTCTTCAGCAGGTTTCCTTGATCTTATTTCCCAGCAGATCTCAAACCAAATCCTTCTCTTCCCCAGCAGAGCAATAAGGATCATCCCTAGCAAGAGTCGTCTTCCCGTAGTGAAGCACTTCTTACTAGGATCCATAAATTCTCGGCAGTTAGCTGAACGGTTCTCTTCCCCACAGAGGTTCGGAAAATTTAGGTAGACAAGAGAGTTCTCCTCAACAAAGCCTTGACAGGTCTTCCCCCAGCTAAGTCGAAAAGTTGTCGATTCCCCAGCGAAATCTGTGGGGTGAGATTCAATCCCCAGCAGTTGAGGCATCCCCTAGCAGGGTCTTCAAATCTAAAGTCCAATTTATTTTTGGCAAGGGTAATAAGTCGAGACATGCTAGTCAAACCCTTCTCCAGCAGAAATATTGGTAACCATCTGTATTCCCCACAGAGTCAGCAAGGATTGGTTATTTCCGCGTCAGGAATTCCTTTTGTATCTATCCCCAAGTTCCATGGGGCATTATGTCATGCAGTTCAATGTATGCGTGCTCAATCCAAGGTTGATATCCAAAGTCCACCCGCAGTGTAGCAACTTATCCAAAGTCCAGTCGCAGACTGGCCAAAGTCCATCCTCCGGGTGGCGAATTCATAAAGTCTCCTGTAGTGAGACAAAGTCTCCCGTAGCGAGCAGCAGCCCCTGTAGTGTGGCAAAACATTGAAGTCTCCCATAGTGAGCAAAAGTCCTTGTAGTAAGCCAAGGTCTCCCGTAGCGAGCAACAACCCCCGTAGTGTGGCAAAACATTGAAGTCTCCCAGCAAAAGTCTCCTGTAGTGAGCCAAGGTCTCTCGTAGCGGGCAACAACCCCCGTAGTGTGGCAAAACATTAAAGTCTCCCGTAGTGAGCAAAAGTCTCCCGTAGCTGAGCAATGTGCCCCCATAGTGTGGTGAATTTCAAAAGACTTCCGTAGTGAGCAATCTTCCCCCGTAGTGTGGCGAATTTCTAAAGTCCCCCATAGTGGGCCAAGGTCTCCCATAGCGAGCAGAAGTCTCCCGTAGTGAGAAAACGTCTCCCGTAGCGAGCAGCAGCCCCTATAGTGTGGCAAGAAATTGAGGTCCCCTATAGTGTGGCAAAACATTGAAGTCTCCCGTAGCAAGCAGCAGCCCCCGTAGTGTGGCAAGAAATTGAGGTCCCCCATAGTGTGGAAAAACATTAAAGTCTCCCGTAGCGAGCAGCAGCCCCCGTAGTGTGGCAAGAAATTGAAGTCCCGTTAAGTGTGACAAGAAATTTAAGTTCCCCATAGTGTGGCAAAACATTTAAGTCTCCCGTAGCGAGCAGTAGCCCCCGTAGTGTGGCGAATTTTCAAAGTCTCCCGTAGCTGAGAAATGTGTCCCCGCAGTGTGGCAAGGTATCCCCGAGGAGTGAGCAGAAGTCCATCATCAGGGTGGTATGGTATCAAAAGTCTCTTGTAGCGAGCAGTGGCCCCTGTGGAGTGGCAAGGTATTGAAGTCCCCCGTAGTGTGGCAAAGTATTCAGAAGACCACCCATTGTGTGGCACGTCATTAATAGCCCAACAAAAGTCCACCCGTAGTGTAGCAAATCAACAATCTCCCAGCGTTATTCCAAAGCATTCATCTGATTACTACTATCCACATCAAGATTCTCCTCAAGCAGAGTTCAGATGGTTGGGTTTATTTCCCTTTTCTTTTCCACCGAGTGCAAATTTTCTGGTTGTTTTTAGTATTCAATCCCTGCATACTTCAAACTTCTGAAAGCGACTGCTATCATCCATTCAAGTCTACAGTGATTGAATAGGGGCAGCTGTAACACCCCAAAATTTTCCCTCTTATTTATTATCAACCTCAAGCGATTTACGCTTCATTCCCGCATCATTCTGCATATCATTGCATCGCATTTGAAAAATAAATAAATAAATAAATAAAGCATCATCCTTTGCATGCGCATGAGGTGTATGATCGATCGAGGCTTGCCAAACATTGGAGTTCAAGAGAAAAATAATATACCAAAAATAATCCAAACCACTTCCAAGCTAACCAACCAAAAAAAGGGAAGAATTCACATTTTTCTCTATTTTCCTTCCATATTTCCTTTCATTCTTTCCCCTCTTATTTTTCCACTTCAATTCCAATCCTTTTCCCTTGGATGCATCTACCATGTTCTACAACCTTCTAGAGTATTCCATGGAATATTCCAAGGAATATTCCCTCTCCAACCCTAACCCTAACTAACTACAAACCTAACTCCATTCCTAAACCTAATTCCATTCCCAAACCTAGCTCCAAGGCTAGCCTCTATATAATCATTAATCACTTCAATGCAAAAGCTTCCAAAAAAAAAGTTTTGTTCCCAATTTTTTCACTTTCTCACAATTTCTAGAATCATTTTTCTCTCTCACTTTTCCTCCATTTCCCTTTTCACCAAAGATTTTTTGAAGAAGCTCTTCAAGTTTCACATTAAAACTTGAAGATCTTAAGTCTTTGCCTCCAACCTCCATTGATTGTGGATTGTAGAAGAAGAAGCTACTGATTTTTGTGAAGATTTCGACTTATCGGAAGTGCAAGAAGGTTCAAGCATCAAGAACGCATTTATTTTGCAGATTCGCGGTTTTCTTGGTTTTCTCTTCGATCAAGCTCCGATTCTTGCAACATTTACCGAAGCACTTCTCCGTTTCGTAGGTTGGTAATCTAAAACCATGCTAGCTTTAAGTTATTCTCTTCATCTCGCCATTTTGGCATTCTTTAAGTGCTTTTTGTATTACTTGTGATCGATTACGTTTTTGTTATGTGTTGCTTGCGATTTATGGATTTTTAATGGATTAGAAGTTAGGGTGTAGCTTGTTATAGGTTCTAGCATGTGTAAATAATCCCTAATTGAGTAGAAATTCATGTTAACATGATTAGATGTGTGTTAAGGTTGTTTAGAAGTAAGTTTATGGCCAAAAGCACTTATTTCAAAACAATTTTTCACTTTATGTTTAGCGTTAACCGGTTAACGGTTTGGTTAACCGGTTAACGCATGCATTTTGGCCACAAATTAGTGTTGTCTGGGGTCCGTTAACCGGTTAACCATTTGGTTAACCGGTTAACGTTGTCGAAATTCAAAATTTAGCTTAGTTTCTTTCTTGTTCTTGCTTCTTTGTGTCTCTAATGTTCATACATGTTTAGGTACTAATTTTAGGGAATTTTCTAGGTTGGTTTCGACATCTCATTCCCCCATTTCGAGTCGTTTCGACGCGTTTCCTTTCATGTTACATATTATGCGTTTATGTTTTCATTTGTATATAATTTGACTCATTGCATTTTGTTTCTATTTCTATGCATCATTTGGCATGTAGATAATCATGTTGCATTCTGTTTTTGCATCTTTTGCACAATTCGTTAACTCATTTGCATTTCATTGTATCACTATATATGTTGCATTGTATGTATGTGCATTTGGTTGCATTTGGTTACATGTTTGATCATATCATTCACATCAATTCAATTCTGAATTTTGCATTGAGCTTGGCATTCTTGTTGATCTATCATGTTGCATATTTATGATCAATGCTTATTAAGTTCATATGCCATGTTCATGTGCCATATTTTGCATACTTGTTGCATAATCAATCATGTGGTGCATTCTTGCATAATCCTCCCAAAATAATTGTGTCACTCATTTGTGTATGTTGATCTATGTTCAAATGCATATTCATGATTAATTGGTACATTTTTCATTAAGTTTGTGCATTAAAAAATGAAAATAATCAAATCTGCATTTTACATTTCATAGCTGACTTTTCATATAGGTGTTGTAAAATACATGTTATTTGTTATATTTTCATGTTGTATGTGACTTTTTACACCTACTATTTCATGTTGTATGTTGGTTGTAGAAAGTTTCCTTGTGTTGTGCATTGTTTTCATAGCTGGTTGTTACTTTAGAGGCTGTAGTAGGTGTTGAATCTTTGTTTTAGCATTTTTTTTAGTTCTTCTAGAATCAAGATAGAGTTTAGAATGAGTCTTATAGTTATTAGGATTTAGTTGTTGTGTGTTTGCCTTATTATTTTTAATAAAATGCACACTAATATTTGTTTTGTAGGGAGGGAAAGGTATGTTTCCTTACACCTTATCCTTTTAATTTTTTATGCATTTTATTTATGCATTAAATTCACCTTTTCCTTCCATATTTGTGACTGGTAGGAACCCCCTTTGTTAGGATCAACTTATCTTCCTTAGGAAGTAAGTTGCATCCTTTTTCTTCTTTCTTTTCCTTTTCTTCCTTTGGAAGAGAAAAACTCCACTAACCATTAGGATCTCCCTTTTGTATATAATAAATAACTTAGGGTTGGTCTTAGTCCCCCTTAGTTTTTGTTTCCTTTTCCGATTTGAGTCTTCTTATCTCATATTCAAACAAAATCTAAAAGACATTTAATAAAGGATTGAAATAGTCTCTTATGCATAGCCTTATTCCATGGGGCACTCATATTCATTCCATCTTGGAATGGTATGGGCTTGTCTAGCATGATGTACAAGTCTAAACATGAGACTATCTTCACAAACAATAAACTCCAAAACACTTCTCATAAAAGACAACAAACAAAGACATCGCGTATTCTCTTCTCATCTCCTACTCTTTGCGGACGAATGTGACTTGCTTCGAAAGTTCAAATAGCGATACGGTAAACACCCTCGAGTCAGAGCCGGTAACACCTGAGCTAGAGCCATGGTAACGTCATCCTAAAAATTACAAACAAGGTTTCTGCCCTATTGAGGAGAACTACGTCGACTCTGATCCTTGTAACGTCCCGATTCGATAATTTCCATTTTTGTTGGAGTCTTTTATTTTAATTGAGTAATTATTATTTTTTTTGTGAAATTATCATGATGATATTTGATATTGAGGAATTAATGTGGTGATATGTCATGTTGTGATTTTTACCGTTTCGAGAGTTTCCGGGTAAAATTGGATAAAAGGGTATTTTAGACTTTTGTTAATTAGTGATAAGTTAGAATTAGTAGAATTGTTATTTTGTGAGAAAATGATATTTTGGTTGGAAAAGAGATAAAATGAGTTAAGTGTAGAAAATAGAATTAGTTAGTAGTAGAAATAGAAATAGAATTGAGAGAGGGATATAAAAGAAAGTTGGTAAGAGAGAAAAAGAAAAGATAGAAAGAAAAAGAGAAGAAAGAAAGAGGAGAGAAAGAGGAAAGAAGAGAAAAGAGAGAAAAGTTGGAAAAGCTTCAAGATTTCTCCAAGGAATCAGAATAATTGGGTAAGGGTGATAAGCATTGTTATCTTAATCTTGTGTATGATTATGTATGTGTTTGACTGGTTGAGTTTTGGTTTTGATGAGAGTTAGAGAAGATGAATAGTTAGGGTTTTAGTGGAAATGTGAGAAATTGGTAGATTAATCGATTAGAAATCGTTATAATCGAAGTATGATGTTAGATATATGCTATTAATCATGTTGGCATGAGTTTTGGTGGAGTTTTGGAAGGGAAGAGTTGACTGTTCGCAGCTGGTGTGTTGCTGAAATCGCAGTGGTCGCTCAGCGAGCTACCCCTCACTCAGCGAGAGTTCCAGGGCGATTTTCGCTCAGCGAGCAAGAGGGCGCTCAGCGAGCCTGTAGGTTTTTGAGGGATTATGTGTTTTAATCTGTAGCTTGAGTTTCAGGTATTCGTTTTTAATCTGTAGGTTTTTTATGCTAAAATATGTAGTTTTTAGCCGACTTTTACCCGACTTTTCCGATAAAACGTAATTATGTTAATTATGGAATTGTGGGTTTGATTGTTGTGTTGTGGCCTTTTGGCAAATAGATACATTGCTTGAATTAAATGCGAATGTATGCTAATTGTATGAGATGAATGCATAACTATATTGTGAATATGTATGCATTTTCAAGAATGTTGTGTGTAATTTTGCATGTAAGCATAATGTATGCATTCTTGTGATGTGGGATTCTTTGTGAATCTGTTGTAGCATCATGTGCTCATGTGGGGTGTGAGCGATCAGATTGTGTGCCCATGTGGGGTGTGAGCAATCCAGAAACATCGTGTCCCCGTGTGGGGTGTGAGAGATGGGTGATTTATTCACATTGATTGTGTGCCTGTGTGAGGTGTGAACAATCGGATTGTGTGCCCGTGTGGGGTGTGAGCAATCCTGAAACATTGTGTGCCCATGTGGGGTGTGAGCAATGGGGAACATCGTGTGCTCGACAGGGAGTTACTTTAGGTAACAAGCGATGATTCTATTTGGTTCCTGAGTGAACTTGCTGAATGTTGAGTCGGTACCGCATTGCATCTACATAGAGTCGTATGTCAGTCTCTATGAGTTGCATTTTATACATTGTATGTATATGCTGAAATAAACATGAATTGTGCATATGTTTATTTGGAATGTTGTGAAATGATTAGTATGTGTGAAGGACATACTTGCTGATATATATATGCATGTTGATATGTATATATGTATGTGATTTATACATTGAATGTATATGTGTGATTTAAACATAGCTTGTCGTATGTTTATGCGGAATGAATGTAAATGAAGAATAGACATAAATAATATAATATTTATGTGTATTGGTAAATGAAGATACATTGCGATGTATGTGGGTTATGTGAGCATGGTTGGATATGATTTGTGTTATGTGAATGAAATGGTGATAAGTATGCATATAAGTTTGCTTTATGTTGTGTATGAATGATATGTTGTGGTGAGAATATGTTGATGTATATGTTATATGTTGAGATATATAATTATATGCAATATTATTATGATAATGTTTCTCACCCTTCTGCTGTTTTATGATGCTCTACGAGGCATTGCAGATTAGGTGTGCCAGAGTCGTTTTTGTGAAGCTTGTCTTCATATCTTTTGGTCGGTCGGCTCTGATATGTAGCACCGGGTAGTTAGGTGGCCTTGTGCCTTTTTGGGGATACATTTGTATATGTATTTGTTGTGGATATGTTTTGTATAACATGATATATTTGTGCGCTTCTAACTTGTAGATATATTTTGATAAATATATAAGTTGAAGTTGTTGATGATTTAAGTTTTCCGCTGTGCAATTTATAATTGAGATATGGGTGTAAGGATTGAAATTCCTTTGTGGATAGCTACCCCATTGTTGCATATCTGTTTGAGAAGGTGTTGTGTGTTTTAATTTCACGTAATGTGGCATGCTCCTTTTTATGCTTGATTTAAATTATACTCTGACGAAATTTTATCTATGCCTAAATGATTTAATGTATTATTTGGGGGTATAGAAAGGGGGTGTTACATTAAGTGGCATCAGAGCCAGTGTTCGAGTCAGTTGTGTCTGTCTTTATGTTGTTGTGATTGAACTTTGGTTTAATCTTGTTGTTGTCTTGGGAATAATCAGAATATGGCTGGTAGAAATGACAATGTGATGGTTGCTGCTTTGGAAGCAATGGCTAGAGTGGTGCAGGGAGCGCCGAATGTGAATGCGAATGATGAGTTCAGGAAGAATCAACCGCCGGTCTTCAAGGGGAGGTTTGATCCTGATGGTGCTCAAAACTGGTTGAAGGAAGTTGAGAGAATCTTCTGAGTCATGGATTGTGCTGAAGAGAGTAAAGTGAGGCTTGGTTCTCACATGTTGAAGGAAGAAGCCGATGACTGGTGGGTCGGTAGAAGTCTTGCTTTAGAGGAAGAAGGTGAAGAGATTACATGGGAAGTTTTTCGCACTGAGTTCTTAAGGAAGTATTATCCTGAGAGTGTTAAAGGAAAGAAGTAGATGGAATTCCTTGAGCTGAAGCAAGGTAGTATGTCAGTGGTTGACTATACTGCTAAATTTGTGGAATTGGTTCAGTTTCATCCTCATTATGCTGCTGCTACTGCTGAGTTTTCTAAGTGCATTAAGTATGAGAATGGTTTGCGTCCTGAGATTAAGCAAGTTTTAGGATATCAGAGGATCAGAAGGTTTTCGGATTTGACTGAATGTTGTAGGATCTTTGAAGAGGATAGTAAAGCTCGTTCTACGCACTATAAGAGTGTGAATGAGACGAGAGGGAAGCAACAGGTTCGAAGTGGACCTTATGTGACACCCGCTGATAAGGGCAATCATAGGGGAAGCTTTGACAAGAGATCTGGTGGAAGGAGTTCTTGTCTCGTGAAGTGTTATAAGTGTGGCACCTTGGGCCACAAGTCTTTTTAGTGTTGAAAGAATTTGGTGAAATGTACTAATTATGGTAGTCTTGGACATGCTACGACCGAATGTTGAAGAAGTGTGGTTAAATGCTTTAATTGTGGTGAAGTTGGCTACATTAGTACTAAGTGTACTGAGCCAAAGCAAGCTCAGGCGAGCGGAAAGGTGTTTGCACTAGTAGGGAAGGATACTACTACTGCAGACCGTTTGATTAAAGGTATATGCTTTATTAATAGTATGCCTTTAGTTACTATTATTGATACGGGAGCGAATCATTCGTTTATTTCTCTTGAGTGCGCTAAGCGTTTGAATTTGTCTTTGTCTTCTTGGGGTGGTGAGATGGTTATTGAGACTCCTTCTTCAGGGTCGGTAATTGCTTCTTTAGTGTGTGTAAGTTGTTCTTTGACCATGTTTGGTAAAGACTTTGTTTTGGATTTGGTTTGTTTGTCGTTGGAAGGTTTGGATGTAATCTTGGGTATGAATTGGTTACAGTTTAATCGAGTTCATATAGATTTCTATCATAAGTTAGTGAAGTTTCCTTCTTTGGATGATGAAGAAGAGAGTTTCTTATCCATGAAAGAGTTGAAGAAACTCTTAGTGGACGAAGCTCAATTGTTTGGTTTGTTTGCATCGTGGTCAGTGGAAAGCGAAGTAGAGATTAGTAGGTTCCCAGTGGTGTGTGACTTTCCCAAAGTATTTCCTGATGATATTGTGGACGTATCTCCGGAAAGGGAAGTTGAGTTTTCTATTGATCTAGTTCCGGGTACTAGACCGATTTTGATGGCACTGTATCGTATGTCAGCTTCAGAGTTAGTAGAATTGAAAAAGCAATTGAATGACTTGTTGGACAAGAGGTTTGTTAGGCGAGTGTTTCTCATTGGGGTTCACCGGTATTGTTAGTAAAGAAGAAGGACGGAAGCATGCTGTTATGTATTGATTATCGACAGTTGAATAAGGTGACAATTAAGAACAAGTACCCACTTCCGAGGATTGATGATTTAATGGATCAGTTGGTTGGTGCGTGTGTGTTTAGTAAGATTGATTTGAGATCAGGATATCACCAGATTCGTGTGAAAGAGGAGGATATTAAAAAGACGGCTTTTAGGACAAGGTATGGTCATTACGAGTATTCTGTGATGCCATTCGGAGTTTCTAATGCGCCGGGTGTGTTTATGGAATATATGAATCGTATTTTCCATGAACAGTTGGATCGTTTTGTGGTTGTGTTCATCGATGACATTTTGATTTATTCTATGTCTCAAGAAGAGCATGAAGAGCATTTAAGGATTGTGTTGCAAGTTTTGAGAGAGAATTAGTTGTATGCTAAGTTATCCAAGTGTGAGTTTTGGTTGACGAAGGTGAGTTTTCTTGGTCATGTTATTTCTGATGGTGGTATTAGTGTGGATCCATCCAAGATTGATGCGGTAATGCAGTGGGAAGTTCCTAGATAGGTCACGCAGATTCGAAGCTTTTTAGGCTTGGCGGGTTATTATCGGAGGTTTATTGAAGGATTTTCAAAGTTGGCACTTCCACTAACGCAGTTGACGTGTAAAGGAAAGGCTTTCATTTGGGATATTCATTGTGAAGAAAGTTTTATGGAGCTTAAGAGAAGGTTGACTACGGCTCCGATTTTGGTTTTGCCGAATCCTACGGAACCATTTGTGGTGTTTTGTGATTCTTCTTTGTTTGGGCTAGGTGGTGTTTTAATGCAAGATGGAAAAGTTGTAGCTTATGCTTCGAGACAATTTAGAGTGCATGAAAAGAATTATCCTACGCACGATTTAGAATTAGCGGCTGTGTTTTTTGCTCTAAAGATTTGGAGGCATTATTTGTTTGGTGCGAGATTTGAAGTTTTTAGTGATCATAAGAGTTTGAGGTATTTGTTTGATCAGAAAGAGTTGAATATGAGGCAACGAAGATGGTTAGAACTTTTGAAGGATTATGACTTTGGTTTGAATTACCATCCGGGTAAGGCGAATGTGGTGGCCGATGCGTTAAGTCGTAAGTTGTTACATATGTCCGTTTTGATGGTGAAAGAATGGGAGCTTTTGGAAGATTTTAGAGATTTGAGTTTGGTTTGCGAGATGACGTCGAGAAGTGTGAGACTTGGTATGCTTCATGTTACGAATGATTTTCTTTCAACCGTTTGTGAAAAGAAAAAATTGGAATTGAAATTTGTTGACTTGATGATGAATGAGAACGGGGATTTCAAGGTTGATAATTTTGGAGTTTTGAGATTTCATGGACGTATTTGTATTCCTGATGATGTAGAGTTGAAAAAGATGATTTTAGAGGAGGGACACCAGAGTAATTTGAGTATTCATCCGGGAGAGAACAAGATATATCAAGATTTGAAGAATATCTTTTGGTGGTTTGGATTGAAGAGAGATGTGGCTCATTTTGTGTATGCGTATTTAATTTGTCAGAAGTCGAAGGTGGAACATCAAAAGCCAAGTGGTTTGATGCAACCGTTAGATATTCCAGAATGGAAATGGGATAGTATATCGATGGATTTTGTTACGGGTTTTCCGAATACGCAAAGAGGTCACAATGCAATTTGGGATATTGTTGATAGGCTTACTAAATCTGCTCACTTTATTCCGATGGATATTAGTTATTCTTTGGAGAAGCTAGCCGAGATTTATGTTTCTGTGATTGTGAAGTTACATGGAGTTCCTAAGAGTATTGTATCGGATAGAGATCCTAGATTTACATCGAGGTTTTGGTAAAGTTTGCAAAAGGCTTTGGGTTCTAAGCTAAGATTGAGTTCGGCTTACCATCCGCAAATGGACGGTCAAACCGAGAGGACGATTCAATCGTTAGAGGATTTGTTGCGTGCTTGTGTGCTAGAACAAGGTGATATTTGGGATAGTTATTTAGCGTTGATTGAGTTCACCTATAATAACAGTTTTCATTCGAGTATTGGTAAGGCACCAGTTGAGGCTTTATAGAGTCGGAGATGTCGAACACCTTTGTGTTGGCATGAAACCAGAGAGAGAACGGTAGTTGGACTAGAGATGGTACAACAAACTACGGAAAAGGTGAAGTTTATTCGGGAGAAGATGAGAGCTTCTCAGAGTAGACAAAAGAGTTATCACGATAAGAGACGGAAGGATCTTGAGTTTCAAGAAGGCGACCATGTGTTTTTGAGAGTTACACCGGTTACGGGTGTGGGTCGTGCTTTGAAGTCGAAGAAGTTGACTTCTCGTTTTATTGGTCCGTATCAGATTACTGCAAGAGTTGGTGATGTGGCTTATCATGTGGCGTTGCCCCTGAACCTTTCGAATTTGCATGATGTGTTCCATGTTTCGCAACTTCAGAAGTATGTTCCGGATCCGTCACATGTTATTCCTATGGACGAGGTTGAGGTGAGAGATAACCTTACGGTGGAAGCTTTTCCGGTTAGAATTTTGGATCGTGAGATCAAGAGGTTAAGAGGCAAGGATATTGCGCTTGTGAAGGTAGCGTGGGGAGGCACTGCAAAAGGCAATATGACTTGGGAATTGGAGAGTGGGATGCAAGAGTCGTATCCAGAGTTGTTTGAATCAGATAATATTTTCGAGGACGAAAATTTCTAAAGTGGGGGAGAGTCGTAACGCCCCGATTTGATAATTCCCATTTTTGTTGGAGTCTTTTATCCTAATTGAGTAATTATTATTTTGTTTGTGAAATTATCATGATGATATTTGATGTTGAGGAATTAATGTGGTGATATGTCATGTTGTGATTTTTACCGTTTCGAGAGTTTCCGGATAAAATTGGATAAAAGGGTATTTTAGACTTTTGTTAATTAGTGATAAGTTAGAATTAGTAGAATCGGTATTTTGTGAGAAAATGATATTTTGGTTGGAAAAAAGATAAAATGAGTTAAGTGTAGAAAATAGAATTAGTTAGTAGTAGAAATAGAAATAGAATTGAGAGAGGGATATAAAAGAAAGTTGGTAAGAGAGAAAAAGAAAAGATAGAAAGAAAAAGAGAAGAAAGAAAGAGGAGAGAAAGAGGAAAGAAGAGAAAAGAGAGAAAAGTTGGAAAAGCTTCAAGATTTCTCCAAGGAATCGGAATAATCGGGTAAGGGTGATAAGCATTGTTATCTTAATCTTGTGTATGATTATGTATGTGTTTGATTGGTTGAGTTTTGGTTTTGATGAGAGTTAGAGAAGATGAATAGTTAGGGTTTTAGTGGAAATGTGAGAAATTGGTAGATTAATCGATTAGAAATCGTTATAATCGAAGTATGATGTTATATATATGTTATTAATCATGTTGGCATGAGTTTTGGTGGAGTTTTGGAAGGGAAGAGTTCCAGGGCGATTTTCGCTCAGCGAGCCTGTAGGTTTTTGAGGGATAATGTGTTTTAATCAGTAGCTTGAGTTTCGGGTATTCGTGTTTAGTGATCCTTATATCGATTTGAAGCTAAAAACAGGTAGAAGCTATTGATGCTAAAATATGTAGTTTTTAGCCGACTTTTACCTGACTTTTCCGATAAAACGTAATTATGTTAATTATGGAATTGTGGGTTTGATTGTTGTGTTGTTGCCTTTTGGCAAATAGATACATTGTTTGAATTAAATGTGAATGTATGCTAATTGTATGAGATGAATGCATAACTATATTGTGAATATGTATGCATTTTCAAGAATGTTGTGTGTCATTTTGCATGTAAGCATAATGTATGCATTCTTGTGCTGTGGGATTCTTTGTGAATCCGTTGTAGCATCGTGTGCTCATGTGGAGTGTGAGCGATGACTACAACAAGATCGTGTGCCTATGTGGGGTGTGAGTGATCAGATTGTGTGCCCATATGGGGTGTGATCTATCCAGAAACATCGTGTACCCGTGTGGGGTGTGAGCGATGGGTGATTTATTCACATTGATTGTGTGCCCGTGTGGGGTGTGAGCAATCGGATTGTTTGTCCATGTGGGGTGTGAGCAATCCTGAAACATTGTGTTCCCATGTGGGGTGTGAGCAATGGGGAACATCGTGCGCCCAACGGGGAATTACTTTAGGTAATAAGCGATGATTCTATTTGGTTCCTGAGTGAACTTGCTGAATGTTGAGTCGGTACCGCATTGCATCTGCATAGAGTCGTATGTCGGTCTCTATGAGTTGAATTTTATACATTGTACGTATATGCTGAAATAAACATGAATTGTGCATATGTTTATTTGGAATATTGTGAAATGATTGGTATGTGTGAAGGACATACTTGCTGATATATATATATATATGCAGGTTGATATGTATATATGTATGTGATTTATACATTGAATATATATGTGTGATTTAAACATAGCTTGTCGTATGTTTATGCAGAATGAATGTAAATGAAGAATAGACATAAATAATATAAGATTTATGTGTATTGGTAAATGAAGATACATTGCGATGTATGTGGGTTATGTGAGCATGGTTGGATATGATTTGTGTTATGTGAATGAAATGGTGATAAGTATGCGTATAAGTATGCTTTATGTTGTGTATGAATGATATGTTGTGGTGATAATATGTTGATGTATATGTTATATGTTGAGATATATAATTATATGCAATATTATTATGATAATGTTTCTCACCCTTCTGCTGTTTTATGATGCTCTACAAGGCATTGCAGATTAGGTGTGTCGGAGTCATTTTTGTGAAGCTTGTCTTCATATCTTTTGATCGGTCGGCTCTGATATGTAGCACCGGGTAGTTAGGTGGCCTTGTGCCTTTTTCGGGATACATTTGTATATGTATTCGTTTTGGATATGTTTTGTATAACATGATATATTTGTGCACTTCTAACTTGTAGATATATTTTGATAAATATATAAGTTGAAGTTGTTGATGATTTAAGTTTTCCGCTGTGCAATTTATAATTGAGATATGGGTGTAAGGATTGATATTCCTTTGTGGATAGCTACCCCATTGTTGCATATCTTTTTGAGCATGTGTTGTATATTTTAATTTCATGTAATGTGGCATGCTCCTTTTTATGCTTGATTTAAATTATACTCTGACGAAATTTTATCTATGCCTAAATGATTTAATGTATTATTTGGGGGTATAGAAAGGGGGTGTTACAATCCTCATTTTCTCGATGAGGTACGTAGGCAGCTGGGTAGGGCCCGTTCGAGCACAATCTTTATTTTCCCTACATTTTCCACCTTCGTTCCATTTTCCTTTCCAATTCCCTTTCTCATTCCATTCCAGTTCCACCAGCAGTTTTATTCAGCAGCATTCGTATTTTCTCACCCTTTGAAACAAACAAACAAGCATGGATCCCGTCGGGTACGTCGGACGATCTGGGGTGCTAATACCTTCCCAGGTCATAACCGACTCCCGAACCCAGATCTTTGGTTCGCAGGACCTTGTCCTTTCCTTCCTCCTCAGGTTTGTGCAGCATTACCTTTCCCATTCATTTGGGATAAAAATGTTTGGCTGGTGACACTACCTTTTCCACGCCACTTTCGCGTTTGTACTAGGATGAAAATCCCGGGAGCGACACTTGTTTGTTGGTTTCTGGTCGTTGTCTGTAGGTGTTGGTTTGGAATAAGTGGGGGAGAGGATTGTCTCCCAGACATGTTGTTGGTATGTAGCAGTGGTTTAAGTTGATGTTGATTGCAAGAGTACAATGTTATTAAAGCAATGTTGTTACAGACCGACAAGAGTTGAGACTCGCGAATTCGTATCGGTCGGATTTGAGAAGTACATATATTTTTGGATGGGAATTGTTTGAGAAGGAGGATTTATCCCAATGGAGAAGATAAGTTGATGAATCAAGTCGGTAGATTAACATGACTTGAGTATAGTTGGATTAAAGATGAGTAATTTTCGTAGTTGGATGAAAAGCAAGGATGTTTGGTAGATCTTGGAAGCAAGAGAAAGAGAGATGGAACTTATGTTCATCAATCTCAAAATTCAGGTTTTTGTAATCTTGGAGCAGCTGTCACGAGAAGAGGCATAAAGTTTTACTCGTGATTCTGATGGAGGCGATTCTGGACTTTTTGGAAAGCTTACGAAATTCTATATAGTTGGCATATAAATTTTTCCTTTAGGAGGTTTTTGAAGAGGTAGAAAAGTGTGTTTTAATAGTTGGCTCTGCTGCTGGTTTTTGGAAAATTCTGCATACGGGAATTGTTAACCAGTCCCATTGCAAGGAGGATAACTTTTTACTCGTAAGTCGGATTCAAGCAATTCTTGAAGTTCTGGAATCTGAACAAAATTATATTCATGTTGGAATATGATATTGTGAGTTGGAGGTTTTTATTGGAAGAGATAATTGTGTTCGAAGTTAAGTGATTATTGCTGAAAATTTTGAAAAGATGAAAATGTTGATAAGGAATAAAATGTTGGTATTAGAAGGAATGCGAAGGTATCAGAGGATGCATAGAGTTGCGATTTATGTCGAATAAGGATGATTAAAGTTCCTATGTTAGATGATAGTAATTTTGAGAGGAAGACGAATTTTTGATGAGTGTTGTTATGAATTTTTAACTTGGATGAAAGTTGTAGTTGGGAGCAAACTGAATCAGATGATGTTGATGTTGTGACGACTCCGGTGTTAGAATAATATTTAAAGTTGTGTTGTGCTTCGAGCGTGTATAAGAGATTGTGAATCATATCTTTGGATGTTTTGGTATAATTGACGAAGTCAAAATTTAAAGATACTAAGAAAAAGTTAATAAGCCGTAGAGAGTTGGCGAAGCATTATGCTTACGGACTCTGAGCACAAGTTGAAGTACGCTATTGTGTTGGATAATGATGATTTATGCCACTGTTATGGTTTCCGGATGTCTATCGAAAAATTGAGGAACTGATCACCCTTAATCTATTTTAGATAGTATATGGAATCATAATTGATGGATAAATGTGTCATGCCAACTAGTATAGTATGTACATTGAATTGGTCGAAGTCAAGTCGAGCGCTTGAGGATTATTTGAATTTTCGAAGAAGATACGTATATAAGGATATTAGTTGGATTTAAAGATGATAGCATGAAGTTGCATTTGGATTGAATAGTGTTATGGAAATTCATAGTTGAACTCTAGATTATGATAATGTTGTTTTGGTAATGAATTAAGTGGCGCGAGACTTGAAGTTTTCTTGAGATGACTCAAGAGGAAAGTATATGTAAACATAGGACCATAATTGACAAGAATGTCAGATAGAGTTGAGCTGCAAGCATTAGAAGAAGTAAAATTATAAGTTGGTTTACTAAAGTGCGATTTTTGGTTGGAACAAGAAGAGTTGTTTGGTTGTGTCGATTCAGATAACAATTTATGAAGGGTTGTGTCTATATGAGTACGAATTAAGGATTCGATATGTTGAATTATTTAGAAGTGAAGAATATGAGTTATCTGTGGGAATTTGTTGGACCCATGTGCCATATGTTGTTGTAATGATGTTGCGCATTTAAGATGATTTTCGAAGGACGTGTTGTTAAAGATAGTAAAGTTGTAGTTATGTTGAGGATAATTGGGAAATATAAGTATATTTTATCCAAGGATTGGGAAGTAGTCGTCGTTGTAATTACGTTGAACATTCAAAATTGTTGTCTTATGGATTAAAGTTGGAAGTATTCGGTAACTACAAGAGTTAGAATATCTGTTGGAACGAAATTCCAAAGGATTAAGTCAGAGGCTTTGTTGATATGCCGATTTTGATGATTAGAAGTTGGAGTTAAACTCAATAAACTTGGTAGTATGTACGTAATCAGAGTGTGACGCGAACGCATGGTGTAGTGCAGTTGTTCGTAGGTGAATGACAACGATGTTGGTATCTTGGTTGTATTAACGTTGTGTTTAAGTTGTGTGTTTCTATGTTTTTGTGTTCGAATCCTTAAACCGGTCAATTCGTAAGTTGGCTACTCGTCGTGTTGTGTTGATAGTTGTCAAGTGCATCGCTTGAGGGTTGTTCGGGTTGTTGTTACCATTAAAGTTGTGAATTATTCTTTGTAGTATATGTAGGTTGGTTTCGGAGATGAGAGTTGATTAGTCGGATGGAATAAGTAGTTGGAGTAATTGAATCAGATGAATTTTCGACGACGAAAATATTCTACGTGGAGGAGAGTTGTTACGCCCGTTTATTTAATTAATTATTTAATTAAATATAATTGTGGTATGTTGTGGTAATTTGCGTTGATTTAAGTTGATTTCCAAAATATCGAAATATTATGTTGATAATTATAAGTTGGTTTAAGTCGAATTTTATTAATTAAGTAGATATAAGTTGTGGAAGACGATATGGAGTATTTCCATTTACTGTTGGATATGTCGATCAGGTCGTTTGGACCATTTGGTTAATAATCAGAAGATAATCTAATTAAGTATGGAGAAAATAATTAGTTGTGAATTATTAAATTAATTTTTGGCGTTGTGGTGAATTAAGTCGTTAAGTCGAATTATTGAGTCGGAAAGTCGAGGAAATGATATTATAAGTGATATTATTAATTTTTGGAGCATGTTGGTTAATGAGCTCGTCGGGATTAGCAATTAAAGGGGTGTAAGACTTAGGCCCATTATTTGTTATAATTGGAGTATTATTATTTTAATAAAAAGAAGAAAATAAAAGAATGAGTCAAAAGAGAAGAAGTATCAGTAAGAAGGAATTGTGAAAAATATGGGAAAGGAGGAAAAAGTCTTAGAGGAGAATAAGGGTTTTAGAGGAGAAAATATAGCTTGGGAGTAAGGTAGGAGAAAGAAGGATTCATGATCATATCTCCATTTTCGCACTTACGGTACAACCTCCACTAAACAGGTGATAACTTTTTACTCTTAATTCAGATTAAAGTGATTCTTGAATTTCTGGAAAGCTTATGAAATTCCCTTCAATTTGATATATTATTTAGTGTCAATAAGTCCGGTATTGAAGGAGAAAAACGCATTTGAAGTTTGGAAGTTCATGTTTGAAATTGGTCAAATAGTAGTAACGGGATTGACAATGATGGATGCTGAATTTTGGTCAACCTAGGAATTCAATGGAAGCGTGTTCTTATTTCTAATCTCCATGGATGAAAGAGGAGAGGAAAAGGGTCATAGAGGCAAAAGGGTTTGGAAAGTCGATAAAAGATTTGAAGCGGCCACCAGTTAAGGTAAGGGTGGGGTTCTAACTCTCTAATCGGGTTTGTATGATGAAAACATGTGGAATTGGGTTTATGAATTATTGATGTCAATTTTTGTTTTATGTGGGTGAATAAATTGTTTTGTTGAATAAGTTGTGTCGCTCCCACCGAATGACACCAGGTCAAATGGGGTACAGACGCGAACGGTCGGCGAAAGAGAAAGAAATGAATAGAGTCGCCAGCTAGGCATTTTTATCCCGAGGGAAAGGTAATGCTGCATAAACCTGAGAAAAGACGAATAAGACAGTCGCGAACCAAAGAGACTGAGAAAGGGGGTTGGTTACAGCCTGGGAAGGTATTAGCACCCAGATTGTCCGTCGTACTCGACGGGATCCACGCTTAAAAGATTTGTGTTTTAAAGGGGTAGTGTCTGTGCAATCTGTGTATCAAAGCTGGAAAAGAATGCAAGTGTCAGTGTAAAAGAAGTGTGAAGTGTATAAGAGAAGTGTCAGTGTAAGAACAGGAGTATGAAGCTCAAGACTATGAGGCTTAAAGAACAATGCTGGAAAGAGGGAGAATGTACAAAGACTTTTGTTCGATAATTGTTAAGTTATGCCTACGTATCCTCTCGTGCAATGAGGAAGTCAGAACACCGTAGTTTGACTCAAAAAGACTGAAAGATGAATTGACTTGTGAACTTCCTGCTTGTCTATGCTCAAGTGTATGACCTGTCTGGCTCAGGTGCAAACTGTCTTGCATTGGACGGAAGAAGCAAGTTCTCGTTTGTGAGTGAATGAGATGAGAAAAGGATCCCGGAGGAGACGATTATTGTTTGTTTTTGGTGTTTTCAATCTTTTATTGCTTTTTGGGGTTTGCCATAAATTAATGAGCTTAAGCCTAAACCAATGGTTTAGTAAACTCATCACATCCTCCCTCTGATTAGGGGTAATGAGAATACCTTAAATGTGAAGTAAGCACCTCACACTTAATCACCATGATGCAGGGTTAAGATCATTAACCTACTTGTATTTATTTAAATGTTTTTGGAGTTTTTGTTTAGTGTTGAGTAATGAGATTAAGCCATAATCAGGGATTTAATGGACCCATTACACCATCCTAATAGAAGGATAATAGATGAGAACATTTAAGTTGAGGAAGGCTCCTCAACTTAATCCATGATTAGGGATTAACCTCATGACAAAACAAAGCCTTTATTAAAGTGGATTTTAGTTAATGATGAGATTAATAAGTGAATTTTATGGTTTGTAAGACAACTTGAGGGGGACTTGTCCATTAACACTAGGGTTAGTCCTCCTTAACCAATTAAGGAAGAATTAGAACCCTAATGCAAGGCCCAAGTTACAAGCTTGATGTCTTGATGATTATTAAGTGAATTGATTAAAGGATTTAAACACATCAAGGGTTTAACACTTAGGATTAAAGTTATACACTTCAACCTAATAGAAGGATGCATGCACAAGCTTAATATAAAAGCCTTAAAACCTTTAGGGTTTAGTCCTGGATTATGAGATGAGAGGAGAAGACTCAAAGATGACACAAAGGTAAAACTAAATGAGGAGGCTAATCAAAACCCTAATTATTATCATGCTTGGAGATCCTAGGGTTTGTGAGGCTTAAGAGAGAAAGAAATCATCAAAGAGCCACCAGGGAGAGAAGCAGATGAAAGGAGGAAGGAGCAGAGAGAAGTAGGACAACTTGCCTCACTTAAGAAGTCAAGTTGCCTGAAGAAAGAAGGTAAGAGATGAACATGAATGAGCAAGCTCACTCAAAGGCAAGATAATATGCAACAATGATGCATAAGAGAGATGAAAAGAGATTGTGAGAAGTGAAGGCAAATTCACTTCTCAAAACAACTTACCACCTAAGAAGTTAGTAAAAGAAATGAAATGCAATGTAAATGAGATGAATTGTCATGATCCAAACCAAAGTCAGAAGCATAAACATGATGTTACTGATGCTATGAGATGATACAAACACATGACAAGAGATGAGAATGATCAAACAAGCATAAGGATGCAAATGAGGCATGCTTTGAACCATAAAAATTCATGAATGTTTATGAAATGAAATGAACACATAGCATGGAAAAGGAATGATGCAATGATCAATCATGGTTCTAATATGTCCTAAGATATCTTATGAATCATGTGGATACACAAAATGTCATGGCAAGTCATTGAATGCAAGCATATGAGAGATGGATGCAAAGGTAGGCACAAATTAGGGTTTACATACAACATACAATGCAAAAATTCAAAATCAGA
The DNA here is from genome assembly GCA_963966055.1 of Lathyrus aphaca. Classification (NCBI taxonomy): domain Eukaryota; kingdom Viridiplantae; phylum Streptophyta; class Magnoliopsida; order Fabales; family Fabaceae; genus Lathyrus; species Lathyrus aphaca. The sequence continues at coordinate 508,952,286 of OZ014520.1, forward strand.
AGCCAATGATGTGATAAAAAAATGAAAATGAGAACAAGGGAACCCTAACCCTACACAAGTTCACTGCCCAAAGGGGAAGACCTAAATCTAAACCTAATGGAAGTTATGATTTTTCTAAGTTTGCTAGGGTTTTAAGGTACCTCACAATGAAAAATACAAAAAAATTGAAAATGCAAGATAAGTTCAAACCAATTTTATCCTATAAACTCATGATATGAAGGATGCAATGCAAGAAGAACCATTATCAAACTCTCAAGGGTTAGGCAGAATGGATTTTTCAAAGTTTGAACCAAAATATGGCCCTTAAATGAATTTAATTCCAATGAAAATTGTTAAAATGCATCAAGAAACAAAAAGAAATTTGTTTTGAGAGTTTGATAATGTTTCTAAATGTTTTAAAATGCAATGTGAATTTTTTTGTGATTTTTAAATACCTAAATGCATTTTTTAATTAATTAATTTTCATTAACTAATTAAAAATAAACATTTAAATGATTTAAAAATACTTTTTAATGCAAAAAATAAAAATAAAAATATTTTTGGGTTCTGAAAATTAATGAAATGCTTGACAAAATTTTTCAGAATTTTTAAATGTGTTTTGCTATTTTAAATAATTCGTAAAAGATAAAACAAATTAAATGAAATAAAAATTGAATTTATGAGAAGTATGCAAATCCAAGGGTTGTGGTTTAAACTAGTTTTGGAGGGAGTTGACCCGCGCCATATCCTGTGGTCCACATTCAAACTGACTAAATTAAACTAAACTTAATTAATTAATTTAATAAATTGTGATTAGGGTTTTAATGAAGGATCTGGTCCATTCAAACGCGCGGGAGTCAACCCTGGTCAACTAAATCTACGACCCACATTCAAACTGAACCATAAACGTGATTAATGAGTTAATGACTTTCAGGTGGCCGGAAATGACCTCCGGTCATCTTCTCCGCCCACACCCCTCCCTGATAATTGCTATCTCTCTCCCTAAGCTTCTAACACTCAATTTTTCTGCCCAGAAATGATCCCCATACATCATACATCAAGAATCAACAAACAAACAACATTTAAAACACATCAAAAGTGAGAATCGAATCAAAACAGTTCTAGGTCAAAAAAATTTCAGAACACGAATACATACTCATTTCTCAACCATTTTCAAAACAAAACACATCAACATGATCAGTGAAGCATAAAGAGTCAATTGGTAACTTAAAAACAAGTTTCTGGAAAAATTGTTCTTGAGCTCACCTGAACTGGAGCTTTGATCTTTGGAGCTTTCTGGCTGCTTCTTTGGTCCAAGATGCCTTTAGTGAACCCCCTGAGAAGCTTGCAATGCTTGGTTGGAGTTTAATGTGGCTGGTTTAAGAGTTTGATGAAGTTCTGTTGAAGGGAAGTGAAAAATCGTGTTTCTGTTTGAGGGCTTTTCAAGGTAAATTGATGGTTGGGAAATGATCAGAGGATCATATTGAGTGGTTCTATGAAGTTTGTTTTGAGGTTTTAAGCTTGTATGGAGGGATTCGAATGAAAATGCATAAGAGGTGAGTTTTGAGGATGCTGGCTTGTGGGATGTTTCAGGCTGTGTTCTGTTATGTGTTGAGTCTCATTTTGTCCATGTATCAAGTTGGGATAGGTCAGAGAGTTGTTGCTGGCCTAGCTTGATTGGTATGGGCCATTTTGCATAAAGTCAACTTTTTGTGTAAGAGAGGTATCGGCTGGTTCATTCAAGGTACAAAGGCATGGCTTGGCTCAGCGGTGATCAAGGAGAACCATGGAAATGAGTTTGAGGCAATGCAGCAAGTGGATTAGGGTTTATGTGAGTTTTTGCACTTTCACAAAGTTTTGACCCTTTTGAAGTTTCTTAATGCACAAGTCATGAAAATGGACAATTCTTTGGTGCATTCTGATTTTGGAAGTCATGGTTCATGTTTGTGTAATGCATAGAAGTCACATTGAAGTCACATTTTGCCTTGGCAAGAGGTTTTGCAACTTTGCCTCTTTGGTGTAAAACTTGAAATTATGTGATTTTGTCCAACTTTGACAAGCCATAACTTTTGATCCAAAATGAATTAGAATGAGTTCTTGTACTTTTTGAAAATGGGAGGATCCATTCTACAACTTTTATGACCAAAGTTTTCTCATTTGAAGCATTTTTGAATCAATTTGAGGAGGTTGAAAAACTTTCCCAAAATGGCAAGTTTACATCACAAGTCACTTTCCCAAAAAGGCAATTTTGCAAATGGCTTGAAATTCTTCAATTTTGTGAACTTCTAACATCTTCTATGATCAAATAAAGATCATACACATTCAAAATGATGGATAACACCCTTTGGTTGGGTCATTGGGGGCCTCAGATGCCCTGATTTTGCACTGACTTGCTCAAGAAGTCATCCCTTGATCAAATGCCTTCCCCATGGAATTTCTTCATGAAAATTGATATGCATGATCCTTATATCATATAGAGACCAATAGAAACAAGAATGACCAAAAAATATGGAGTTATGGCCTTTGAAACCAAAACCCTAATTTTAGGTCATCTGTGCAGTTAAGCCTGGCTCTGCCTCCATGCTATTCTCAGTTCTTATGATTCTTTGATTTCCTTGGCCTTGTGAGGGTATAATATGATGCTTGAACATCCATGGACCCCTTTGAAGTGATTGATGACCTTTGGAGTGGCTCAAATGGCTCAGGGATGGCTCAGATCACAAACCCTAGATGCAGATGACTTTGAAAAAATGCAATGAAGCAAAAGTGTAATATGAGATGCTATGACTGAATTTATGCACATGAAAAGATCACAAGCCCTGGTGAAATGGGTGAGGGCAAATTTGGGGTGTTTACAGCTGCCCCTATTCAAGCATGAGTTAGCTGTGCAGGATGTAAGCAACGGCTTAACAGGCAAACAAGATAACTTGTGGTTGAATACCAAAGACAATCCAAAATTTGCACTCACATAATGAAGAAGAAAAGGGATATAGATTGTAAAAGAAAATAGAGTATGTTTATGAAGTTCGGGCGACGGAGGACGACCGTCGAGCAGAGGACGACTGTTGGGGATGAAGCAATGACGGGGACGGCCGACATGCTGGGGAAATAAGAGATCATGATGGGGACGGCCATCAAAGTGAAGCAACAAAGATTCTCTGGGGATTAAAGGTAAATGATGGGGAAGACCATCAGGTTCAATGTATGAGTGAAATAAATGATGAGGTAAGGTCATCAAAGGTGAAGGACGATCACCTAGCAGGGGACGGCCGCTCTGTTGGGGATAAGATGAGGGACAGTCATCTAAGGTGAAGGACGATCACCTGGCAAGGTACGGTTGCCAAAAGCATCACGACATAGGACGAATGTCAGATGGAAAGGTCGACGATGGGGACGGCCATCGGATAAGCATGATGAAGGACAATCATCAAGAGGTGAAAGACGATCACCTAGCAGGGTACGACTGCTAAAATTATCACGACATAGGACGAATGTCAGATAAGAAGGGGTTCTAATGAATAGAGACTCCATTGGGGGTGATGAAGGACGATCATCAAGAAGGTGAAGGACGATCACCTAGAAGGGGACGACTGCTAAAAGTATCACGACATAGGACGAATGTCGGATAGGAAGGAAATAATTCACTGGGGTTTGTTGGGACTCTTCTGGGGAATAGTAGACACAGACGAGTGTCTAAATTCAAGAAGACATAAGTGTTTGACGCGGTGCATAGATTAAAGATGCGGACGAGCATCCTTAAGAACATGATACAGACGAGTATCAGTAGAAACAAACGCTTGACGCATGTTCAGAGATGATGATACAGACGAGTATCAACGGGTTAACAAAGAACACGGACGAGTGTTGATTCTGAGGGGATTTAAGTGGCATATACAAGTAAAAAGTGTGAATGAGACACAGACGAGTGTTCAACTTGTTGGGGAGAGTGGGGCACGGACGGGCGTTAGAAAGAGTGTATTATAAACAAGTATCTGGTTTGTAAAGCGTTTAGGCAACTGTGCTGGGGAAGGTGACACGGACGGGTGTCACGGAATCGTATATATATCTATCTTGTGAGTGCAAAGGGGACGCTTTGGCTTTCTGCTGGGGATATGGCACATATGAGTGTCAAGAAGTATCCGTTTGTTGTATTTGGGGATGTAATACTTTGGCTTTCTGGTGGGGAATTTGGGAAATATTCTGTATATTGTTGACGGATGGTCATTTTTACAAATGTTCAGTTCGACACATGGCTTATGATTATGCAATATGTTTGATTTTTTCCGTAATGATCCGTATTAGATGGAATGCTATGCTTTGCGGGGAAAACATGATGTGAATGCTATGTTTATGCAAAGATACCGATCCGGGATTCGGATCCCGCTGCTGTGGAGATCTCTGGCCGATCTGCTTGAAGTGGATTTCCCAGCTGGGGATAAGATCATTGGTAGATTTGGCACATATGACTCTGCCTGGGGCAATAGATCACTGATGGATTTTTCTTAGTGGCGAGGGACCCAGCTGGGGTTTGTAAAAGCTTTCGTCACTCTGTTGTGCGATCTTCAGACATTGCTCCTCTGGATAGAGGCTGAAACTCTGTGGGGAGACGATTCCGGGTATTTGCACTTGGCTGAGGAAGAATGACAACTGGCAACTCAGCTGGGGAGGAAACACCTCCGGTGCTAATTGGGAGATAGACTGAGTAGATAATGATTAGACAGCTTGCTGGGGAGAAGCCTTCATGCCCCATGTTGTGCTCTGAACACCTGCAATCCTGTAAAGACAAAGAAACGCACAAGCATCCCGAGATATTCCTTATTGAATTCCGTCATAGGAGTTTAGGCCATCCTAGGAGAAAATATATTTCCTGTAAGCATGTATTCTTTAGAAAGGAAGCATCTGTATTTATGCGAATCAATATCTTAAAGACATCGGACATTTTTGCAAACGAAAATAAAATGTACGAGACGAAACAATGACTGAAAATCTGATTTTATTAATTTGAGTGCCCTGAATTGGCAAGTACAGTCAAAGAAACGGATCCCCTGAAATGAGGAGATCGTCACAAATTGAGAAACCAAAAGACAATGGCAATGTTGGTGACGCTTCAAGGAGCTTTCCCTTTTGCTATGACTTGTATGACATTGACGTCCTTCTCATCCGGCTTTCTGAAGAAGGCTGATTCTGACCGATGCTCGAACCTTTCAAAGCTTACCATGTTGTAAGTGATACAGATGAATTCAGAATGCAGTTGTTCGCTTATTCCCTTATTTTGCGCGGATCGCCCTTTTGGGTTTTCAATCCACCGGGATACCCATTTTTGCCTGAGTTGTCCAATGCAGCTTTTCAACTCAGCGGGTGTACATATTTTTTATTATTTATTTTCCCTTATTTTTTCCCGAGTCTTTTATTCTGTTTTTGAATCGCCGGGATGCCCTATTTTTTCCTGGACTTACATTCTGTTTTTATGTCCAGCGGGTCATTTTCACGCGAAGTATTTTTTTACTGCATCTGAATTCACAAGGGACAGGAAGTCTTCACCATCCATAGTACTAAGCATCAATGCTCCGCCAGAGAAAACTTTCTTTACTACGAATGGCCCTTCATAGTTCGGGGTCCACTTGCCCCTGTGGTCTGTATGAGGGGGGAGGAGTCTTTTCAGCACAAGATCTCCTACTTGGTACTCTCGGAGTCTGACTTTCTGATCGAAGGCTTTCTTCATTCTTTTCTGATATAGCTGCACATGACAAATTGCAGCTAATCTCTTTTCTTCGATCAGACTAAGTTGTTCGTACCGGGATCGGACCCACTCTGCTTCATTCAGTTTAACATCCATCAATACCCGCAGGGAGGGTAATTCAACTTCAACAGGTAGGACTGCCTCCATACCATAAACAAGCTGATACGGTGTTTCCCCAGTGGATGTTCTGATTGACGTACGGTACCCATGTAAGGCAAATGGTAGCATTTCATGCCAGTCTTTATAGGTGACCACCATCTTCTGTACAATTTTCTTGATATTCTTATTAGCCGCTTCTACAGCGCCATTCATCTTTGGTCTGTAAGGAGAAGATTTGTGGTGTTGGATCTTGAAGTCCCGGCATAGCTCTGCCATCATTTTGTTGTTTATGTTGGAACCATTATCAGTAATGATTCGCTCGGGCATTCCATACCGACAGATGATATCTCTCTTCAGAAATCGGGCTACCACTTGCCTTGTAACATTTGCATAAGAAGCCGCTTCAACCCACTTGGTAAAATAGTCAATAGCAACCATGATGAATCTGTGGCCGTTTGAAGCAGTTGGTTCAATCTTACCAATCATATCAATGCCCCACATGGCAAAGGGCCAAGGTGAAGACATCACATTCATAGGATTTGGAGGCACATGCACTTTATCCGCATAAATCTGGCATTTATGACATTTTCTGGCATAAGCACAACAGTCTGCATCCATTGTGATCCAGTAATAGCCTGATCTTAACAACTTTTTAGCCATTGCATGTCCTCCTGCATTGGTACCAAAGGATCCTTCATGCACCTCGTGCATCAACAAATCTGCCTCTGCCCTATCAACGCATCTGAGGAGTACCATATTAAAGTTTCTCTTGTACAAGGAACCATCAGTATTCAAGAAGAAACTACCAGCTAGCCTTCTTAATGTCTTCTTGTCATTGGATGATGCCCCAGGTGGGTATGTTTGATCCTCCAAGAAGCATTTGATATTATGGAACCAAGGCTTATCATCTTTAACAACATCTGCTGAGAACACGTATGTTGGTCTGTCAAGTCTGGATACTGATATCCGAGGCACAAAGTTGACAGTTTGAACTTTGATCATGGATGAAATGGTAGCTAGAGCATCTGCAAACTGATTTTCATCTCGAGGGATATACTCAAGCTTGACTGTTGTGAAGAAAGTCAATAACCTTCTTGTATAATCCCGGTAAGGTATCAGATGATCTTGGTGGGTGTACCATTTGCCGTTGGTTTCATTAATCACCAGAGCTGAATCTCCGAACACAGTCAAAGTCTTGATCCTGAGGTCAATGGCTTCCTCAAGACCCATAATACAAGCTTCGTATTCAGCTTCGTTGTTAGTGCAGTTAAAGGTGAGTTTTGCCGAGAAAGGCATGTGAACTCCTTTAGGTGTAATGAGTACTGCACCAACACCACGACCATTCATATTAACAGCCCCGTCAAACATCATAGTCCATTCCTCTTTCGGGTCAGGCCCTTCTGTGTGAACAGGCTCTTCATGATCTTTTGTTTTTATGAACATGATGTCCTCATCAGGGAAGTCAAATCTCATAGGCTGGTAATCATCAATGGGTTGCTCAGCAAGATAATCAGACAACACACTGCCTTTGATAGCTTTCTGAGATGTGTACTGAATGTCATATTCTGTGAGAATCATTTTCCATCTTGCAACCCATCCGGTAAGTGCTGGCTTCTCAAAAATGTACTTGACTGGGTCCATCTTAGAGATCAATAAGGTAGTGTGAGTCAACATATACTATCTTAGTCGGCGAGCAGCCCACGCTAAAGCACAACAAGTTTTCTCGAGCAGTGAATAACGTTGTTCACAGTCGGTAAACTTTTTGCTTAGGTAGTTTATTGCATACTCTTTTCGACCAGACTCGTCATGCTGGCCCAGCACACTACCCATTGACTCTTCTAATACTGTCAGGTACATTATTAGAGGTCTTCCTTCAACTAGAGGCATAAGGATCGAAGGAACCTGTAAGTATTCCTTAATTTTGTCAAAAGCCCTCTGGCAGTCTTCGTTCCACCTGACCGTTTGTTCTTTTCTCAACAATTTGAACAAGGGCTCATAGGTTGCTGTAAGGTGAGATATGAACCGTGAAATGTAGTTCAATCTACCTAGAAACCCCCGAACTTCTTTTTCAGTCTTCGGTGCAGGCATTTCTTGAATGGCTTTGACTTTATCAGGGTCCACTTCAATCCCTTTCTCACTTACAATAAATCCCAGCAGCTTACCGGATCGCACCCCGAATGTGCATTTGTTGGGGTTTAACTTCAGCTGATATTTCCTCAGACGCTTGAATAACTTTAACAGATTCACCAGGTGGTCTTCTTCTATGAGGGACTTGGCAATCATGTCATCCACATAACATTCAATTTCTTTGTGGATCATGTCATGGAATAATGTTACCATAGCCCGTTGATAAGTGGCACCCGCATTCTTCAATCCGAATGGCATCACCTTGTAACAGAACGTGCCCCAGGGTGTGATGAAAGTTGTCTTCTCCATGTCTTCGGGTGACATTTTGATCTGATTGTATCCTGAAAATCCGTCCATGAAGGAGAACACCGAGAACTGAGCTGTATTATCGACCAATACATCAATGTGAGGTAAAGGGAAGTCATCTTTCGGGCTGGCTCTGTTCAGATCCCGGTAGTCCACACACATCCTCACCTTGCCGTCTTTCTTAGGCACTGGTACAATGTTATCAACCCATGGTGGGTAACTAGTTACAGCGAGGAACCCGGCGTCCCACTATTTTTGTACCTCTTCTTTTATCTTCATTGCCATATCTGGGCGAGTACGGCGCAACTTCTGTTTCACTGGTGGGCAATCGTCTTTCAAAGGCAGCTTGTGCATGACAATATCGGTGTCCAACCCTGGCATATCCTGATAAGACCAAGCGAAAACATCCATATACTCCCGAAGCATATCAATCAGTTGTTCCTTTACTGAATCCTGTAGACATGCCTTGATCCTAACCTCTTTCACGTCTTCTTCCGTACCAAGATTAACCGTTTCAATCTCCTCCTGATGAGGAGTGATAATCCTCTCCTCTTGCCTTAACAACCTGGCTAGCTCTTCAGGAAGCTCATAATCTTCTTCAACCCCTTCATCGGCTTGATTGATTGGATTGTCAAAGTCATACGAAGCCATAGTTGTGTTGTTGTCAGTGCAATCTGAAAGGCACTCTCTGCAAGGGTTTAGATTGTTTATTTTAGTGATCAATTTTAATCTTGTTTAGAAAAAGTGAAAGATGAAGTTATTTATTTTGAAAACATTGCCATTTTATTTTTGTACAAAAAGAAAAATGAAAAGACAATGAGCGAAAAAAAGAGACTTGTTTGCAAAAGATGTCCGATATTCATTGATTGATCTATTTGCACAAAATTACAAGATGGCCCGATTACAAAATGAGTCTTGTCATCTTGGGCAAGATGCAAGACTTGATGCATGCTTAAAAATACAGGAAATAATAATTACTCTGCAGGAGTAACCCTTATAATTTTCTGGGAAGACCAATTAAGGACTTGACTCCCCGGGACCCTTGGACGTATCCAACTCTCCAGGTTGTGGTCTCTTTCTTCCTCGTCTTCCAAGTTGTTCACAGCATCCGGGGTGAGCATTCCCCCTCTGCAAAAATTGGGCTCTTTGGCAGCCTCTGATTGATCTTGTTGAGTTGGTTTGTAACCCAACCCAAATCTGTCTTCCTTCTTTTCCACGGGCAGCAGCTTGCCCCAGCCTTGAGCAGTACCCTCCTCAACAACCTTCCTGGCTTGCTGATAAGACGTCATGGAAGTTCCCAGTACGGCAGATGCTTCATTAATGTTTAGGGCCTCAAACCCATGGCTCATGGTTTCATGGATTTCTCCATCCATCTCAATGTACTTATACGTAGCCAGATGGCTAACAAAGATGTCTTCTTCCCCACAGATGGTGATGATCTGGCCTTCCCACTCGAATTTCAGCTTCTGGTGAAGGGTAGATGTAACAGCGCCAGCGGCATGGATCCAGGGTCTACCCAACAAACAGCTGTAGGCCGGCTGAATGTCCATCACATAGAAGGTAATTTTGAAGGTCTGCGGGCCAATCATCATTGGCAGATCAATCTCCCCTAGCACTGATCTTTTAGAGCCATCAAATGCTCTCACCACCAATTACTCGGACGCAGTACCAAACCATCATATTCTAGCTTCACTAAGGCTTTCTTTGGTAGAACATTGAGTGACGACCCAGTGTCCACCAGTACATGAGATAAAACAGCACCTTTGCATTCTAGGGTGATGTGTAAAGCCTTGTTGTGGTTACGTCCCTCAGTTGTTAAGTCAGCATTGGTAAAACCCAGTCCATGACTGGTGTTGACATTTGCTACCACAGTTTCTAGCTGATTAACAGTGATCTCCTCTGGCACGTATGCCGCGTGCAAGACTTTCAATAATGCATTCCTGTGAGCTTCAGAACACATCAACAGGGGTAATATGGAGATTTTTGAGGGAGTTTGGTGAAGCTGATCCACCACCTTGTAATCACTTCTCTTTATGATTCTCATAAAGTCGTCTACATCTTGTTCAAAAGATGTCTTCTGAGTTTCTTTGACAGTCGGCTCTTCAAGTACCACACTCTTTCCTTTTGCCTTGGCAGCAGCTTCTGCTTCAGCATTAGGCCTTTGAGTTTGTGAGGCAAAAAGGCGTCCGCTTCTGGTGAAGCCTCTGCCTCCCCCAACATTATCAATTTATGGAGAAGAGGTTGAAGAATCCAAAGTGATTTTCTCCCCGTTGCAGTAGAGATTAGAGCCATAATGCCAAGGTATGGCATTACTGCTTTCATATGGAACTGGTCCAGGCACCGTAATGGTAACTGGACTGACTGCTGCAGAGGAGGGTATTGTGATGGTGTGCGGATCGTAGTAAATTGTGACTGGTGACCTGGCAGGAGGTGCTACTGTTTGTTGCTGAAAGTTGCTATTTGGAGGAACAATTGATGGATCATAGTAGATGGTGACTGCTGAGATATCTTCATTAATTTCTGCTGGTGTTGTAGAAGATTCGGCTGAATAAATGGATGCTGATGTTGTAGAAGAAAGGGTTGTTGACATTTGATTTGTTGAAGTGATGGACAGAGCCATTGCTGATGATATTGATGAATCGGTAGGAATGATCGTTGCTGCTGTTGTAGAAGAATCAGGAATTGTTGTCAAAGGAATTGCTGGATTTGTAGGCGCCGTTGTTGAGATCTGAAGTATACCATCTTTGATGAGACCATCTATGCCGCTTCTCAAATTATCACACCCGTTGACTGCAATGGTGCAATACCCACAACCGAGCTCACACCCGGGGAACACCTGGCACTCTATAAGCTGAGCTTTAATTTCGACCAGAGGTGTTCGAATTTGTGCAACACTGGTGATCAAAATGGATGGCTTGTATTCCTCAATGGCATTAATCCTTGGCCCACCATGGTTAGGCATAGGATTCTTGTTGACATTTGGAGGGGGTGCAAAGTTGAGGGCTTTAGAATCCACCAGATCTTGGACTTTCATTTGCAAGGCCCTGCATTTTTCCGTATTGTGACCAGGTGCATTAGAGTGGAAAGCACATCTGGCATTGACATCATAATTCCTTGGGAGATTGGAGGGATCTGGTGGTGCCAATGTCCTTAACTCAACCAAGTTGAGTTTCACGAGTTGTGGCAATAAGGCAGCATAAGGCATAGGGATAGGGTCAATCACCCTGTTTGCCTGTGATGGTCTTTGCTGAAAGGGTCGTTGTTGTTGATTGCTGTTGCTATTGTTGTAGGTTCTCTGTGGCGGATACTGGGCTTGCTGTTGATAATGTGGTTGTTGTGGTTACTGATATGCTAATTGCTGAGGAATCGGAGCTGGAATAGTGACAGCTGCTACTGATCTATGCACATACTGAGGTCTGCCCCTGCTGGCATGGATGGCATTTGTCTCACCGGTTCTTCGAGGTCCCGCAAAAGGCTTCTTGGGATTACTTGACGAACTTGCACCATTATCAGAAATTTTGCCCATTTTCAAAAGGCTTTCAATCCTTTCTCCATCTATAACTACGTCTGCGAAGCTGGTGGAAGAAAAGGCAGCCAGTCTGTCAATATATGTTCCTTGCAAGGTATTCATGAACATGTCGGCCATTTCTCTTTCCGACATGGGTGGTTGGACAGCAGCAGCAAGTTGTCTCCACCTCTGGGCATAATCCCTGAAGCTTTCTCTGGAGGACTGAGACATTCCCATTAGGAGGGTCCTGTTGGGAGCCATGTCCAGATTGTATTGGTACTGTCTGATGAAAGCTTCAGCTAAGTCCTTCGAGCATCTGATAGTAGCTCTGGTCAGGTGTGAATACCACTCTCTTGAAGCTCTAGTTAAGTTGTCTTCAAAATAAAACATCCACAACTTTTCATCCATGGTATATGCTTTAAGTCTCCCCAGAAAAGACTGCAGGTGAGTTCGTGGACAAGAGGTTCCATTGTATTTCTCGAAGCACGGGGGTTTGAATTTGTGGGGAATCCTCACCCCATCCACTAACCCCATATCCATTACATCGAAGCCTAAGGAATTTTGAGACTCCAGAGATCTCAACTTCTCAGCAATTTCATCAAACCTCCTATCATAAACTTCATCTCCAGCTCCCATTACAGTAAACTGCTCCTCTTAAGGATCTTCTTGCAAGATCCTGCCTGCAGCAGTGTTGCCCTGTACATTCCTTGGGATATTGACTTCCGGATCTAGATGAGGTCCAAATACTGGTGGGTTAACATGAGGTTGACCTCCCTCATTATTACTAGTCCCTCCAGTGCCAGGATGAGGTTCCTCGGGAGTCTGTCTTTCCACTAATGCCCTTAATCTTTCCTGACTCTGGGCCAGGCCAGTCATCACAGTCATGAATTGAGCCATTTGGTTCCTCATCTCCACTCTTTCATTAACCATCTGAGTTCTGACCTCTGTCAGGTCCTGCTGTACTTGATCCATTTGGATACCAGGAAGGTTGTTGCGAGTAGGGTACCGGTGCGTACGGTTGAGAGGGAACACCCGACGGCGAGCAATATTTCCTGAAGCACAACAGAGTTAGAAACAAACATAATAAAGGAAAAACCTACAAAACAAAACAAACGTTAGTATACAATGCAGTATGCTTATTTGTTTTCCAAGGTATCCTGCTTGGTTCTTGGTTTTGACCTTTCCAGACCCCGAGGAAGATGCTTTGATGTTGTTGAGAAAAAGAAACCCCACAATGGAAACAAACCAAAATATATTACAAATGGTGAATCATACATAGTTTGTTTTACAACATATGCCCCTGAAGGGTCAAAATACAACACAAAAGAAAAGTACATCAAATGAAAACTTCTTGTGCCTGTCCTGGTCCTTTGATCTCTTCAATCCAGCCCTAAGCTTCAACTCTGAAATCTCTTTCTGGGCTGCCAACAAAGCTTCCTGTTGCTTCTTTTCAATGGCCTCTAACTGCTCAATCCTGGATTGAGTCCTCTGATCTTCTTGTGTCCGGGCTTCAGTGATCCTGACCCACCTAGCCTGACTTTCTTGCAGATAGAGATCAGTCCTAGCCTTCTGAAGCTTGGCCTCTTTACAGGCATTCTTCAATATCTGTTCCCCAGCTCTTGCTTTTTTGATGTAGTCCTCTGTTTTCTCAATCTTGGTCAGATGCTCCACCCTAAGCTTCTCCAACCTCTCAATGTCCAGACGACCATCACTCCTTTCCCAAAGGGTCTTCCTCAGAGCTTGAGACAGATTCTCATTCCTTTCCTTCAGCTTTTCAAACTCTTCCAGGCTGACAGTTGTTGCTGGCTGTGCTGTGGATGGTCCAGGTATATCCTCAATTGTGAAAGGCATCCCAGTAATCAGAGCTCTAGCATGGGACCAGTCATAGTACTGAGCTGAAGCAACATTATTGCACCTTCCAAGAATAGCCATCCCTTTTGTCTGGATGTTGTCCCAAGCCCAGGATGCCTATCTGACAGCAGCTAGATTAGGCTTTATCTCACAATACAGGGTCTCAGCTAAATCTTGCACTCTAGGAGGGTGAACCAAAGCATAGCCCAGTTGTCTCTTAAACAGCAAAGGATTGTAGTTGATGCAACCCTTCACTCCTATTAGAGGTACATTTGGGTATTGCCCATAGCTGGTGATAATGTCTTTGCCTTTGGTACTCTGGGTGCACCATCTGATGTCATCTGAAGACAAAGCAATAAGTCTCTTAGCCCAATTCTTCTATTGGTGGGGATTCAAGAAGGCATCTATCTTGGGTAGGTGTCTGAGCAGCCAGGTGTGAAACAAAGGAGCACAGCATCTCACCAACTTCCCTCTTTGTTTCTCATTCCTCTGATGAATGGAGTAATAGAAATCTCCCAGCAATGTGGGTACTGGGTTCCTCAGAAGGAAAAGATGAATGGCATTCCTGCTGATAAATTTGGGCTCATCTGCAAACAGTATAACCCCATATATACTGAGGGCTAACAATGAACAAACTGCCCTCCATTCTCCCAAAGAGGCCTTCAGGATGGCCTGGGAAATTAAGAAGTCCAAGTTAAAACCAGGGATCCCAGCTTTTGTTGTCATATTCTGCTCAATTAAAGTAGGCTCCAGGTATAGTGCTTTTGCCATTTCTCCATTGCTGGGAGAAGTCATCTCTGGGTTGAAGGGGATCCCACCCCTGACAGGTACTCCAATCAATGATGAAAATTCCTCCAATAGAGGTCCTAGCTGGAAGTCTGAAAATGTGAAACATCTCAAAGGAGGGTCATAAAACTGTAAGCATGTGTGGATCATGCTCCTCTGAGAAGGGTCCAGGTCCATAACCATATCCAGGATACCTCCATAATGCTCTCTGAATAATGGGATGTGGTCAGGGGTGATAAGTGACTGGACCTGCCTAATGCCAGTCAACACAGGCTCAAAGAAATGGTATGATATGTTGCTCTTCCTGGGAGCCATGACTGCTGATGAAGAGCTGAAGATAAGTGCTGATGAAGATCAAAACTGATACTGGAGATGAGCCACTGAAAGGCTGATGCTAGTGATGATGAAGATGACTGAAGCAAACAATAGCTGAAGCAGATAGCTGATGAAACAGAGGTCTATGCAGATGAAGGGGTCAAAACCAAACCAGATATGATGTGGATACCCTGAAAAACAAATAAATAAATGTTAAATGATGCAATGACGATGTATGAAAATGATATGCAAGGGTTTGTGATCAAGCTGGATCTGATTATTTGCCTTGATATAAAGTCCCTGTATGTTCAAGAAGTCTAGATGGAGGTTCAGAAATCCAGTAACCAAGGTGGGGGACTCAAATAAAGAGTCACATATCCAGGGTTAAATCACAAGAACTGTCCAAAATGAGGTACTCTTAAACCAAATAAGTAACAAGGTATGATGTGGCCAAGGGTACCTACAAACCTGTAAACAGCCCAACCCCCTCACAGGTGGTGTTCTAGAACAAGGATCCTCAGACTTGGATCAGTTATGAGAAGTGTAAACACTTCTAACCCGGAGGTACAGTGTTTACAATAACCATAAAAGATCCTCCTCTAATTCACCTCAGTTTCTGAAGGTCAATAATAAAGGTCATCCAGACTTAGCAGGCTTCCTAGATAGCCCTAGCACTACAGGAAATCTGTAACACAGAGTTCTCAAGAAGAAACCCACATATGAACCGTGTTTCATATTCTCGCACCAGACCGAAATGGAATGGGAAAGAACATGAACCACTCTAGCCTAGGTGTCACTCAGGTCCCAGGTATAGGACCTTATATTCTCAATGAAACCCCACCCACCAAAACAGAAACCAAATCCAGCAATGATAATGACAGTATGAAATATGAAAAACTGTAAAGGAAAGCAATAAATAAAGCTGTACATAAAGCAATAAATAAAGCACATAAATAAGCACAATTAGCACATAACACCCCAGTAAACACAAATCAAACAAGCGCTAGGAGGAACCCACAAAAAGAACCAGAAGCCATGGTTAGAGTATAAGGGTCCCCAGCAGAGTCGCCAAGCTGTCGCTCCCACCGAATGACACCAGGTCAAATGGGGTACAGACGCTGTCGCTCCCGAAGATTTGCATCCCGGTACAAGCGCGAACGGTCGGCGAAGGGAACAGTGAGAACACACAGCCGTGAACTCACTGGAGAATGAAAGAGTCGCCAGCTAGGCATTTTTATCCCGGAGGAAAGGCAATGCTGCATAGACCTAGAAAAAGATGGATAAGACGGTTGCGAACCAGAGAGACTGAGAAAGGGGGTTGGTTACAACCTGGGAAGGTATTAGTACCCAGATTGTCCGTCGTACTCGACGGGATCCACGCTTAAAAGATTTGTGTTATAAAGGGGTAGTGTCAGTGCAATCTGTGTGTAAAATAGCTGGAAAAGAATGTGTACAGGTGTCAGTGTGAAGGAAGTGAAGTGTATAATGATGTGTCAGTGAAAGAATGAGAATGAATTGCTCAAGATAATGAGGCTTAAAAGAATGAAGCTGAAAGAGGGGGAATGGACAGAGACTTTTGTTCGATAACCGTTAAGTTATGCCTACGTATCCTCTCGTGCAATGAGGAAGTCAGAACACCGTAGTTCAACCCAAAGAGACTGAAAGATGAATTGACTTGTGAACTGCTTGCTTATCTATGCTCAAGTGTATGACCTGTCTGGCTCAGGTGCAAACTGTCTTGCATTAGACGGAAGAAGCGAGTTCTCGATTGTGAGTGAAGGTGATGAGAAAAGAATCCCGGAGGAGACGATTATTGTTTGTTTTTGTGTTTTCAGTCTTTTATTGCTTTTTGGATTTTGTCATAAGTTAATGAGCTTAAGTCTAAACCAATGGATTTAGTAAACTCATCACATCTTCCCTCTGATTAGGGGTAATGAGAATACCTTAAGTGTGAAGTCAGATTCTCACACTTAATCACCTTTGATGTAGGATTAAGATCATTAACCTACTTGATTATTTAGATGTTTTTGTAATTTTTTTTAGTGTTGAGTAATGAGGTTAAGCCATAATCATGGATTAAACAGACTCATTACACCATCCTAAAAGAAGGATGATAGATGAGAATGTTTAAGCTGAGGAAGACTCCTCAACTTAATCCATGATTAGGGATTAAACCCATGACAAAACAAACCTTTGATTAAGTGGATTTTATTTAATGATATGGTGATGAAGTGAGTTTTATGGTTTGTAAGACAACTTGAGGAGGACTTGTCCATTAACACTAGGGTTAGTCCTTCTTAACCACTTAAGGAAGAATTAGAACCCTACTGCAAGGCCCAAGTTACAAGTGTGATGTCTTGATGATTATTAAGTGGATTGATTAAGAGATTTAAACACCTTAAGGGTTCAAGACTTAGGATTAAAGTTATACACTCCATCCTAAGAGAAGGATGCAGGCATAAGCTTAATCACAATGCCTTAAAGCCTTCAGGGTTTAGTCCCTGATTATGAGATGAGAAGAGAAGACTCAAAGAGAGACACAAAGGTAAAACTAATGGGGGGAGACTAATCAAAACCCTAATTCATTATCATGCTTGGATGATCCTAAGGTTTGTGAGGTTTTCAAGAACAATCTTCAAAGGAGCCACCAGGAAGCAGATGAACAAGATCAAGAGAAGCAAAGTGACTTGCTTCATTCAAGAAGTCAAGTCACTTGAAGAAAGAAAGTGGGAGGAAGAAGAATGAGCAAGCTCAAACTCAAACACATATAAGAATGCAGCAATAGATGCAAGAGAGATGAAAAGAAAAGTTATGAGAAGTGAAGGCAAATTCACTTCCCAAGTTACTTACCACCTGAAATGTTAGAAAGAAATGCAATGCAATGCAAGATGAGATGAAATGATATGATGCTAGACCAAACCAGAAGCATGTTGATGATGAAAATGATGTTATGAGATGCTACAATCATGAGACAAGGCATGGGGATGTTCATACAAGATTATGAATGCAAATGATGCAAGTTAAGGAGCATGAACAAACATGAAATGTTATGAAGCATACAAGACAAATGACATGGCAAATATGCAATGCAATGATCAAACATGTTTCCTATATGTCTTAGGATGTCAAATGAATCATAAGCATGCACAAAATGCAAAGACAAGTCATGTTATGCAAGAGAATGCAAGAAGGATGCAAGAGAAAGCCCAAATTAGGGTTCATGAATCAAACATCAAACACAAACCCAAAACAGAAGCAAACCTCATGATAAAAAATGGAAAATGGCACCCAAAGAAACCCTAGGCCTATGATGAACCACTTCCCAAAGGGGAGCTCTCAACTCTCAACCAATCTCAAGATATGAATTTTACAAGATATTAGGGTTTTTTAGGGTTCTTAACAAAACAAGTGCCAAACAATTTGAAAATGCAAGAACAATTCATGGCCTTTTTATCCTAGGAACTACATGCAAAACAAAAGACAATGCAAGAAGAATCAATGTCTCAACCTTCACCAATTGGCAGAAATGAATTTTTGAATCCATGATCAAAATAATGCATAAAAAATGATTTAATTCAATGAAAAAATTCTTAAAATGCATCAAGATCAAAAAAGAAATTTTGTTTGAAGGTTGGACAATGTTTCTAAATGTCTTAGAACATTTCATGAATTTTTTGGTGATTTTTAAATACCTAAAAGTATTTTTAATAAATTAATTTCCATTAATCAATTAAAAATAATCTTTTAAATATTTAAAAATACTTTTTTAATGCTAAAAATGAAAATAAAAATATTTTTGTGTCATAAAAATTAATGAAATTCAGGATAAAAAATTTCATAATTTTTAAACAATTTTTACTATTTTTAATAAATTATGCAAATCAAATGAAAAAGAAATGAATTAAAATGAATTAAAATAAAAGTCAAACAAATGGAAGGATGAGATTGATCCTGGTTTTAAACATGTTGACTGCGCGCGTGATCTGAGGGTGGAGATTCAAGCTGGCCAGATTAATTATAAACTTAATTAATTAAGGTAATGACGTGGATTAGGGTTAAGTGAAGCAATCCAGGCCATTGAATACACGCGGGAATTGACCAAGTCAGCTCATCCAACGCTCAGGATTCAAACTCTCATTAATGACTGGATTAAGCCCTAATCACTCTCAGGCTGCCGGAGAAGACTTCCGGTCGTCTTCTCCGGCCAGCTCTTCACCTGAAAACTCACCAACTCCCTCAAAATGCAATGAAAATGAAAACTAAGCACATAGAAATGAACCCCATGATCTCCTGAATCAAAACCCTAACCCCAAACAAATTTATTCTTCATCAATCGCATGAATCGAAGGCAAACATTTTTAGGGCAAACCAGTTTCAGAGTCAAATTAAATGTTCAAATCACAACCATTTCAAAAACTAAAAGCACCAGGATGATCAGGACAGCACAAAGAACAAGTTTGTAACAAGAAAAACAACTTCTGGAAAAATAAATTTCAGGCTACCTGAGATTCGAAGCTTTCAGTTTAGGAACTTTCTGGCCACCTCTCTTTGTGCAAGCTGCTCTACTTGGTCCCCAGAAGATGTTTGAATGCTCAAATGGAGTTTAAGTTGGCTTGATGATGAGTTTCGAAAGCTCCTGCTTCAGTTCAGTCAAAAATGGCAATGGAGATTCTGGCACTTTCAGGTCATGGTGAATGAAGGTTTGAGGTCCTGATGATGAATGGAGAAGGTTTGTGGTGTTTGTTTGTGTGTTTGTGAGCTAGGATGAGAGTTTCGAATGAAACTGCAAAATGGAGTGAGAAATGGCAGTGAGATGTTCTGGCTGTTTTAGGCTTGTGTTCCTGGTGATTTCAACTCAATGATACATGGTGAGTTGAATGGAGGAAAAGGTTTGAGTGTTTGCTTGCTGTGGAGAGGAATTCGAAGCAAGATGCAAATGGGAGTGTTTTTGTGTAAGTTATGAATGGGATGGTTTCAGCCTTGCTTGCCCTTATGCTTTGCTTGCAAATTGTCCACATAACTCTCTCTCATTGGTCAGTTGATTTGACATGTGCTTTATGGATAGGTGAGGCAACTTTTGCAAAAAGTCAAATAATGTGTAAGAGAAGCATGGCTCATGATCTAGGCAAGTACATGGGCATGGGCTGGCGCAGCAAGGTGAGGTGAGAGGCTAGCAAAGCTCAGCATCCAAGGCTGCAAGTAGGAGGGAGCATGATCATGAGTTTTGCAACTTGTGACATTTTGGTTCACATGTGATTCTTTTGCCTAACCAAACATGTAACCATGGGCAATCTTAGTTCAAATCTGATTTTTAGGACTTGTAGAATGTTGGCACATTGGTTAGAGGTGAACTTGAGGCTGCAAAAGTCATTGATCCATGATTTTGCAAAATTCTCACTTAGGGCATGCCTTGAAAATTAATGATTTTAGCCAACTTTGCATTGCCATAACTTTTGATCCAAGAAGAGTTTGATCATGTTCTTGTACTTTTTGAAAAGGGAAAGATGAGATCTACAACTTTCATGACCAAAGTTTTTCCATTTGAAGCCTTTTTGGATCAAGAATCAAGGCTTGAAAAATGACCTAAAATGATGCATTCTTGAAAAGTCAACTATGCCCAAAAAAGTCAACATTTGCAAAAACCCTAAATTCTTGATTTCTATGAACTTCAACCTTCTTCCATGATCAAATAAAGATCATATACACTCAAAATGATGAAGATCACCCATTGGTTGGGTCATTGGGGGCCTCAGATGCCCTGATTTTGCACTGACTTGTCTGAAAAGTCAACCCTTGATCAGATGACTTCCCCATGGAATTTCTTCATGAAAATTGATATGCATACTCCCTATACCATATAGAGATCAATGGAAACAAGAATGACCAAAAAATTAGGAGTTATGGCCTCTGAAACCAAAACCCTAATTTTCAGTCAACTGTGCAGTTCATCCTGGCTCTGCATCCACTCAAACCCTAGCTCTTGTGATCCCTCTGCAATTTTGACTTTGAGGAGATGGAATATGATATAAGAACACACATGGACCCCTTTGAGTTGATTGGTGGCCTTTGGAATGGCTCAAGATGCTTTGGGATTGCTCAGATTACAAACCCTAGGTGCAGATGCCTTGAAAGCTATGCAGTGGATAAAAAATGAGATGTGAGATGATATGATTGTACTTATGCATATGAGAATGATCACAAGCCATGGTGTGAATGGGTGAGGGCAAATTTGGGGTGTTTACAGCTGCCCCTATTCAAACATGAGTTAGCTGTGCAGGGTGTAAGCGACGGCTTAACAGGCAAACAAGATAACTTGTGGTTGAATACCAAAGACAGTCCAAAATTTGCACTCACGGAAATGAAGAAGAAAAGGGATATAGATTGTAAATGAAAAATAAAGTATATTGTAAAGTATGGGCGACGGAGGACGCCCGTCGAGCAGAGGACGACTGCTGGGTAAAGTGGTATGTGAAGCAAAGCGATGACGGGGACGGCCGACATGCTGGTAAAGTGCAGGAAATAAAGCGATGACGGGGACGGCCGACATGCTGGGGATAAAAAGTAAAGCTAAGACGGGGACGGCCGACTAGCTGGGGAAAAACAAGTAAAGCTAAGACGGGGACGGCCGACTAGCTGGGGAAAATAGGATATTATGATGGGGACGGCCATCAAGATAAAGCTGCAAAGTTCTCTGGGGATTAATGAAACATGACGGGGACGGCCATCAAGTTCATAAAGGTCAAGTAACCAACGATCGGGACGGCCATCGGGCTAAAAAGGAAAAGGGACCACGACGGGGACGGCCATCGGGTTAAAGAATAAATGAAATAAACAGATGATGGGGTACGGCCATCAAAGGTGAAGGACGATCACCTAGCAGGGGACGGCTGCTCTGTTGGGGATAGAAGAAATATGATGGGGACGGCCATCAAAGGTGGAGGACGACCACCTGGCAGGGTACGGCTGCCGAAAATATCAACGATGGGGACGGCCATCGGATAGAAAAGGTCAACGATGGGGACGGCCATCGGACGAGCATGATGGAGGACGACCATCAAGAAGTGGAGGACGACCACTCAGCAGGGGACGGCTGCTCTCGAGGTTTATCATGACATAGGACGAATGTCAGATAACCAAAATCAACAATGGGGACGGCCATTGGATAAAATGATGAAGGACGATCATCAAGAGGTGGAGGACGACCACCTAGCAGGGGACGGCTGCTAAAATCAACGATGGGGACGGCCATCGGATGAGCATGATGGAGGACGACCATCAAGAAGTGGAGGACGACCACTCAGCAGGGTACGGCTGCTCTCAAAGGTATCATAACACAGGACGAGTGTTAGATAAAAAGAAAATTTGTTGGCGATCTACTGGGGATAATGTAAACACGGACGAGCGTTTACATCCAAGAAACAAAAGGTATAAGTGTTTGGTATTGTGTATAGATTAAAGATGCGGACGAGCATCCTTAAGATTATGATACGGACGAGTATCATGTAGAAACAAACTGACACATGTTCAGAGATGATGATACGGACGAGTATCAACTGGTTAACAAAGAACACGGACGAGTGTTGCATCTGAAAGGACTCTTCTGGGGAAAAGTAGACACAGACGAGTATCTATATTCAAGAAGACATAAGTGTTTGACACAGTGTATGGATTAAAGATGCGGACGAGCATCCCTTAAGACTATGATACGGACGAGTATCACGTAGAAACAAACACTAGACGCAATGTTCTGAGACGATGGTACGGACGAGTACCAACTGGTTAACAAAGAACAAGGACTACTGTCGAATCTGCGGGGATATGAGTGATGATGTATACAAGATACGGACGAGTATCTGTATAAGTGTACCATGAGTAGTGAGTATTGTATTGTATAGATGAGTGTTTATCTGCTGGGGAGAGTGACACGGACGAGTGTCAAGAGAGAAAAGTATAATATTAACAAGTATATGGGTTGATGAAAGTGACTGCGCTGGGGATATGACACGGACGGGTGTCAAGAAAGTGTATATACAAGTATATGTGAGTGCCAAGAGGATGTCTTTGGCTTTTTGCTGGTGATTTGACACGGACGGGTGTCAGGAAGTATCTGTAGTACGGGTAATTTGTTTGTAAAGAGTGCTCAGGCGACTTTACTGGGGAAGGATGACACGGACGGGTGTCAAAATGAGTATATACTGGTGTTTGCGATTTGAGAGGGCAGCTGCTTTTGCTGGGACTCTGGTGGGAATTTTTCTGCTCTATGTTGATGAACTGTCATTATTCACAAGTATTCACTTCACAACATGACTTATGATTATGCTATGTATTTGATTTTTTCCGTAATGCTCCGTATTAGACGGAATGCTACGCTCTGAGGGTGAATATGATGTGAATGCTATGATTATGCAAAGAGGCGTAGATCCGGGATTCGGATCCCATTGCTGCGAAGATCTCTGGTTGATCTGCTTGAAGTGAACATCCCAGCTGGGGATGAGATCATTGGTAGATCTAATGATGTATCTGCTTGGGGATATAGGTCACTGATTGACATATCCTCGTAATATGGGACTCAGCTGGGGTTTGCAGAAGCTTTCTGTACTCTGTTGTGACTTCTTCGTGCGTTGCTCTTCTGAATAGAGGCTGGGGATTCTGTGGGGAGATGATTCCCTGATTTCTGCATTCTGCTGAGGAAGAATGGTTGGCACTACAGCTGGGGAATGCTGTTGATAACTCAGCTGGGGAGAGTAATGAGAGGCAACTCGGCTGGCGAGAAAACATCCTGAGTGTTAAACCTGTTAGTTGATTTGGCAACTTTGCTGGGGGAAGTAATGGGGAGCAACTCAGCTGGGGATAGAGCATTTCGGATGCTGAGATTGAGTGTATGCTGATTTGGCAGCTCCGCTGGGGAAATGGGCACCTTCTAGTGCCATGTGGAATATAGACCGAGTTGATAATGATTCGCCTGCTTGCTGAGACATAACCTGCATGCCCCAGGTTGCGTTCTGGATACCTGCAATCCTGCAAAGGTAAGGAAACGTACAAAAGGTCCCGAGGTATCCCTCATTGGATTCCGTCATAGGAGTCAAGTACTTTCGAGAATAATCACATTCCCTGTAAGCATGTGTTTTTTTTTCTTTTTATTTTTAGAGAAAGGCATCTGTACTTATGCAATTGTATTATTATTTTTTTTAGAGATATCAGACAACTCTTTGCAAAGCAATAAATGTAAAACGAAACATGACCGAAAATCTGATTTTATTAATTCACGTGCCCTGAATTGGCAAGATACAGTCAAGGAAACATATCTCCTGAAATGAGGAGATTGTTACAAATTGAGAAACAAAATGCTGGCAGTGCTGACGATGCTTTCAAAGAGCTTCCTCTTCTGCTATGACTCGTATGACAATGACGTTCTTCTCGTCTTGCTTTCTGGAGAGAGCTGATTCTGATTGAAGCTCGATCCTTTGAAGCTTACCAAGTTGTAGGTGATACAGACGAATTCAGAGTGCAGTTGTTCGCTTATTCCCTTATTTTGCATGGATCGCCCTTTCGGGTTTTCAATCCATCGGGATACCCATTTTTGCCTGAGCTGTCCAATGCGGCTTTTCAACTCAGCGGGTGTACATTTTTTTATTCATTTTCCCTTACTTTTGCCCGAGTCTTTTATTCTGTTTTTGACTCGCCGGGATGCCCTATTTTTGCCTGGACTTACATTCTGTTTTTATGTCCAGCGGGTCATTTTATGCGAAGTATTTTTTAACTGCATCTGAATTCACAGGGGACGGGAAATCTTCACCATCCATGGTGCTGAGCATCAGTGCTCCACCAGAGAAAACTTTCTTTACCACGAATGGTCCTTCGTAATTTGGAGTCCATTTGCCCCTGTGGTCTGTATGAGGAGGGAGGATTCTTTTCAGCACAAGATCTCCTACTTGGTACTCTCGGTGCCTGACTTTCTGATCGAAGGCTCTCTTCATTCTCTTCTGATATAACTGCCCATGACAGATTGCGGCCAATCTTTTCTCTTCGATCAGACTCAGTTGTTCGTATCGGGCCCGAACCCAATCTGCTTCACTCAGTTTAACATCCATTAGTACCCGTAGGGAGGGTAATTCAACTTCGACAGGTAGGACTGCCTCCATACCATACACAAGCTGATACGGTGTTGCCCCAGTAGATGTTCTGATTGACGTGCGGTACCCATGCAAGGCAAACGGTAGCATTTCATGCCAGTCTTTGTATGTGATTACCATCTTCTGCACAATCTTCTTAATATTCTTATTCGCTGCCTCAACAGCGCCATTCATCTTTGTCCTGTAAGGAGAAGAATTGTGATGTTGGATCTTGAAGTCCCGGCACAGCTCTGCCATCATTTTGTTGTTTAAATTGGAACCATTATCAGTAATGATTCGCTCGGGTACTCCATACCGACAGATGATATCTCTCTTCAGAAATCGGGCTACCACTTGTCTTGTGACGTTTGCATATGAGGCTGCTTCAACCCATTTGGTGAAATAGTCAATGGCGACCAAGATGAATCTGTGGCCATTTGAAGCAGTTGGCTCAATCTTGCCAATCATATCAATGCCCCACATAGCAAAGGGCCATGGTGAAGACATGACGTTCAAAGGATTAGGAGGCACATGCACCTTATCTGCATAGATCTGGCATTTGTGACACTTTCTGGCATGGGCACAACAGTCTGCATCCATCGTGATCCAGTAATAACCTGATCTTAGCAACTTTTTAGCCATGGCATGCCCTCCGGCATGGGTACCAAAAGATCCTTCGTGCACTTCATGCATCAACAAATCTGCTTCCGTCTTGTCAACACATCTGAGGAGTACCATGTCAAAATTCCTCTTGTATAAAGACCCATCAGTGTTCAGAAAGAAACTTCCAGCAAGCCTTCTCAAAGTCTTCTTATCATTGGAAGATGCCCCAGGTGGGTATGTCTGATCCTCCAAGAAGCATTTGATGTCGTGGAACCAAGGCTTATCATCCTTAACAACATCTGCTGCGAATACATATGCTGGCCTGTCGAGTATGGACACTGAAATCTGAGGTACAAAGTTAGCAGCTTGAACTTTGATCATGGATGAAATGGTAGCAAGAGCATCTGCAAACTGATTCTCGTCCCGAGGGATATACTCAAGTTTGACCGTTGTGAAGAAAGTCAATAACCTTCTTGTATAATCCCTGTAAGGTATCAGATGATCCTGGTGGGTGTACCATTTCCCGTTGGTTTGATTGACTACCAGAGCCGAATCTCCGAATACGGTCAACGTCTTGATCCTGAGGTCAATGGCTTCCTCAAGACCCATAATGCAAGCTTCGTATTCAGCTTCGTTGTTAGTGCAGTTGAAAGTGAGTTTTGCCGAGAAAGGCATGTGAACTCCTTTAGGTGTAATGAGTACTGCACCAACACCGCGACCGTTCATGTTAACAGCCCCATCAAACATCATAGTCCATTCTTCCTCCGGGTCAGGCCCTTCAGTGTGAATAGGCTCTTCATGATCTTTTGCTTTAATGAACATGATGTCTTCATCAGGGAAGTCAAACCTCATAGGCTGGTAGTCATCAATGGGTTGCTCAGCAAGATATTCAGATAGTACACTGCCCTTGATGGCTTTCTGAGATGTGTACTGTATGTCGTATTCTGTGAGAATCATCTGCCATCTTGCAACCCGTCCGGTAAGAGCTGGCTTCTCGAAAATGTACTTAACTGGATCCATTTTTGAGATTAACAAGGTAGTGTGGGTCAACATATACTGTCTCAGTCGGCGAGCAGCCCACGCTAAAGCACAGCAAGTTTTCTCGAGCAGTGAATAACGTTGTTCACAGTCGGTAAACTTTTTGCTTAGGTAGTATATTGCATACTCTTTTCGACCAGACTCGTCATGCTGGCCCAGCACACACCCCATTGACTCTTCTAGCACTGTCAAGTACATAATCAGAGGTCTTCCTTCAACTGGCGGCATGAGGATTGGAGGTTCTTGCAGATATTCCTTGATCTTGTCAAAAGCCTTCTGGCAATCTTCGTTCCACCTGACCGTTTGTTCCTTTCTTAACAACTTGAACAAAGGTTCACAGGTTGCTGTGAGGTGAGATATGAACCGTGAAATGTAGTTCAATCGACCTAAGAACCCTCGAACTTCTTTCTCAGTTTTCGGTGCAGGCATCTCTTGAATAGCTTTGACTTTATCAGGGTCCACTTCAATCCCTTTCTCGCTTACAATAAAACCCAGCAGCTTACCGGATCGCACCCCGAATGTGCATTTGTTGGGGTTCAGCTTCAATTGGTACTTCCTCAGACGCTTGAATAATTTGAGCAGATTCACCAGGTGGTCTTCCTCTGTAAGGGACTTGGCGATCATATCATCCACATAACACTCGATTTCCTTGTGGATCATATCGTGGAATAATGTCACCATAGCCCGTTGATATGTGGCACCAGCATTCTTCAGTCCGAATGGCATCACTTTGTAACAGAACGTGCCCCAAGGTGTAATGAATGTTGTCTTCTCCATGTCTTCAGGTGACATCTTGATCTGATTATATCCCGAAAATCCATCCATGAAGGAGAATACCGAGAACTGAGCCGTGTTATCCACCAATACATCAATGTGAGGTAATGGGAAATCATCCTTCGGGCTGGCTCTGTTCAGATCCCGGTAATCAACACACATTCTTACTTTGCCGTCCTTCTTAGGCACAGGTACTATGTTAGCAACCCACGGCGGATAGCTAGTTACAGCAAGGAACCCGGCGTCCCATTGCTTTTGTACCTCTTCCTTGATTTTCATAGCCATGTCTGGGCGAGTTCGGCGCAGCTTCTGTTTGACTGGTGGGCATTCTTCCCTCAGAGGCAGCTTGTGCACAACAATGTCGGTATCCAACCCTGGCATATCTTGATACGACCAAGCAAACACATCAACATACTCCTGAAGCAGATCTACCAGTTGCCTCTTCACTGAGTCTTGCAGGCAGGCCCCGATTTTAACTTCTTTCACGTCTTCGTCAGTACCAAGATTAATCACTTCAATCTCCTCCTGATGAGGAGTAATAACCTTTTCCTCCTGTCTCAACAGCCTGGCTAGCTCTTCAGGAAGCTCATATTCTTCATCAACCCCTTCATCAGCTTGATTGATCGGATTGTCAAAGTCATACGATGTCATAGCCGTGCTGTTGTCGGTGCTGTCTGGAAGGCACTCTCTGCAAGGGTTAAGTTTGTTCATTTTAGTGATTGATTTTAATCTTGCTTTAGAAAAAGGTGAAATGAAGTTATCATTTTGAAAACACCGCCATTTATTTTTTGTACAAAAAAGAAAAATGGAAAAACAGTGAGCATAAAAGAAAAAGACTTGTTTGCAAAAAGATGTCTGATATTTCATTAATTTGATCTTGTTTGCACAAAAGTACAGATGGCCCTGATTACAAAATGAGTCTTGTCATCTTGGGCAAGATGCAAGACTTTGATGCATGCTATAAAAAATACAGGAAATAATAATTACTCTGCATGAGTAACTCTTATAATTTCCTGGGAAGACCAGTTCGAGATACTGCTCCCCGGGGTCTTCGGACGAATCCAATTCTCCAGATTGCGCTCCTCTTCCAGCTCGTCTTCCAGACAGTTGATAGCATCAGGGGTAAGCATTCCCCCACTGACAAATCCAGGCTCTGCAGCAGCCTTTGCTTGATGTTGAGTTGGTCTGTAACCCAACCCAAATTTGTCCTTTTTCTCCTCCACAGCTAATACCTTGCCCCAGCCTAGGGCAGTTCCTTCTTCAACAACCTTCCGGGCTTGTTGGTAAGATGACATGGAGATACCTGACACAGCAGATGCTTCATTGACGTTCAAGGCCTCAAAACCTTGGCTCATTGTTTCATGGATCTCTCCATCCATCTCAATGTACTTGTAGGTAGCCAGATGGCTAACAAAAATATCCTCTTCCCCACAGATTGTGACAACTTGGCCTTCCCACTCAAATTTTAACTTTTGGTGAAGGGTAGACGTTATTGCGCCGGCGGCGTGAATCCAGGGTCTACCCAACAAACAGCTGTAGGCGGGCTGAATGTCCATCACATAAAAGATAATTTTAAAGGTCTGTGGGCCAATTGTCACGGGCAGCTCAATCTCTCCCAGAACCGATCTCTTCGAACCATCAAAGGCTCGTACCACCAGGTTGCTGGGTCTCAATGCCAATCCATCATATTCAAGCTTCACCAGAGCCTTCTTTGGTAAGACATTCAGGGAAGAACCTGTGTCCACTAGCACATGAGAAAGGACAGCTCCTTTGCATTCCATGGTTATGTGCAAGGCTTTGTTGTGATTGCGGCCATCCGCTGTCAAGTCAGAATTGGTAAACCCTAGCCCATTGCTAGCAGTAACATTTCCAACCACGGTTTCCAATTGGTTGACAGTAATCTCCTCAGGCACGTAAGCTGCGTGCAGGACTTTAAGTAGTGCATTCCGATGGGCTTCGGAGCACATAAGCAGTGAGAGGATAGAGATTTTGGATGGCGTCTGGTGAAGTTGATCCACAATTTTATAGTCACTCTTTTTGATGATCCGCATAAACTCATCAACTTCCTGATCAAATGGAGTCTTCAGGGCTTCTTTGGCAGCTGGATCTTCCTGCACCGGGCCTTTTCCTTTTGCCTTGGCAGCAGCTTCTGCTTCGGCAGTGGGTCTTTGAACTTGTGAAGCAAGGAGACGTCCGCTTCGGGTGAAGCCTCCGCCTCCCCCCACATTATCTACTTGTGGTGCAGGTGTTGATGTTTCAAGAGTGATTCTTTTTCCTTCGCAGTATACGTCAGAGCCATAGTGCCAAGGGATGGCCCTATTGCTTTCATATGGTACTGGTCCAGGCACCGTGACAGTGACTGGACTGATTGCTGCTGCTGAAGGGACTGTAATTGTTTGTGGATCATAAAAGATTGTAACTGGTGCTCTGGTGGGAGCAGCACCTTCTGAATGGTAGGCGGAATTATTCTCAGGATCGTAGAATATGGTGACAGTAGAGACATCTTCATGATTGATTGCTGGTGTTGTAGGAGGTACTGTTGGAAGGACTGTTGTCATTGTTGATGGAGATTCGAAATGGAATGAAGCTGAAGTTGTAGCAGGAGAAACTGTTGAAAACTGATCATTTGGAAGGACAGGTGAAGCACTTGTTGATGTTGCTGATGAATTGTCGGGAACAATAGTTGTTGCATTTGTAGGAGGTTCTGAAACCGTTGTTGATGAAGTTGTCGGATTTGCCGGAAATGATGTAGTGATCTGTAGCAGGCCACTCTGAATAAGGCTGTCAATGCCATTCCTCAGGTCCTCGCACCCATTCCATGAAATATTGCAATAGGGACACCCTAGTTCACACCCCGGAAATATATTGTTTTCACGGAGCTGAGCTTTGATTTCCACCAATGGTGTCCTGATCTGATCCACACTAGTTATCAAATGAAACGGCTGGTCTTCTCCAATAGCATTAATTCGGGGACCACCATGGTTTGGCATAGGGTTTTTATTGACATTGGGAGGAGGTGCAAAATTCAGAGCCTTGGAATCTACCAAGTCTTGTACCTTCATATGCAGAGCCCTGCATTTTTCTGTACTGTGACCAGGTGCGTTGGAATGAAAAGCACACCTAGCATTGGAGTCATAGTTCCTTGGTAGACTGTTGGGATCCGGAGGTGCCAACATTCTTAGCTCAACTAGGTTGAGTTTCAGAAGTTGTGGCAGCAAGGCAGCATACGGCATTGGGATCGGGTTGATCACTCGGTTAGCTTGAGATGGCCTTTGTTGGAATGGCCTCTGTTGATTGTTGTTGTTGGAGTTGCTGTTGTAGTTTCTTGGAGGATATTGATTCTGATGATACTGAGGTTGTTGTTGGAAGTTTTGTTGCGGAGGTTGATAGACTGGCTGAGGATGAGCTGGAGTAGGGATAGTGACTGCTGCTATTGTCCTTTGAACATATTGGGGCCTACCCCTGTTGGTGTGAATGGCATTGGTCTCGCCAGTTCTTCTCGGGCCTGTAAAAGGCTTTCTTGTACCACTGGACGAGCTGGCACCATTATCTGAGATCTTTCCCATCTTTAACAGGCTTTCAATTCTCTCCCCAGCTATAACAACATCCGCAAAGCTAGTGGAAGAGAAAGCAGCTAACCTGTCAATATACGTTCCCTGGAGAGTGCTCATAAACATGTCTGCCATTTCTCTCTCAAACATTGGTGGTTGAACGGCAGCAGCCAATTGCCTCCATCTCTGAGCATATTCTCGGAAACTCTCCCTTGACGACTGTGACATGCCCATTAGGAGGGTCCTGTTGGGTGCCATATCTAGATTATACTGATACTGTCTGATGAAGGCCTCTGCCAGGTCCTTCCAGCATCTAATTGTTGCTCTTGTCAAATGGGAATACCATTCCCTTGATGCTCCAGTCAAGCTATCTTCAAAATAGAACATCCACAATTTCTCATCCATTGTATAGGCCTTCAGCCTTCCCAGAAATGATTGTAGATGAGTCCGGGGGCATGAAGTCCCATTATACTTTTCGAAACAAGGAGGCTTGAACTTATGGGGGATCCTGACCCCTTCTACCAAACCCATGTCCATGACGTCGAACCCCAAAGAATTTTGAGATTCTAAGGACCTCAACTTCTCAGCTATCTCTTCCAATCGTCTATCATAAGTTTCCTCTCCAGCACCCATTACTGTAAATTGGTCCTCCTGAGGATCTTCCTGAAGTGCCCTGGCCGCAGTAGCTGTTCCTTGAACATTTGCAGGAATGTTAATCTCAGGATGTAGATGTGGGCCAAACACAGGAGGGTTAACATGGGGTTGTACCCGTTCATTGTTACTTGTGCCTGCAGTCCCCACATGAGGTTCATCTTGATTCCTCCCTTCTACCAAAGTTCTGAGCCTCTCCTGGCTTTGAGCTAAGTTGTTCATCACTTCCATGAACTGTGTTATCTGGGTTCTCATCTCCAACCTTTCGTTGGCCATCTGGTTTCTGACCTCCGTAAGGTCCTGCTGCATCTGATCCATCTGAATTCCCGGAAGGTTGTTTCTAGTTGGGTACCTGTGTGGCCTGTTGAGAGGAAATACCCGGCGGCGAGCAATAATTCCTGAACATCACAACAGAGGTTAGCAACAACAAAACAAAAACCTACAAAACAAACAAAAGGGTTAGCATGCAATGCAGTTATGCTTATTTGTTCTCAAGGTATCCGGTTTGGCCTTCAGTTTTGACCCTTCCAGACCCTTGAAGATGCTGCTGTTGAAGTTGCTTTTGAAGTGAACTTGGATGGAAACCAACACAAATATATTACAAAGGTGAAATAATACAATTTGTCCAAATTACAACACAAGCCCTTAAAGGGGTCAAAATACATCACAAAAAGGCAAAAGTACATGGAATAGAAACAACAACAAGCAAATGATCAAACTCCAAGGCCAAACTCATCCTCACGAACTTCCTTGAGAAGTGCTTCGGTCACAGGATCAGCCGGATGCTCCGTAAGATTCCTGATGAGAAGGTTTCTTGTAGCAACAGCTGCAGCCAATTTCTTGTTTTGACTTTGGTCTTTAGACCTCTTCACTCCAGCTTTGATCTTTAGTTCTGATATTTCCTCATGGGCTGCTGCCAGGGCTTTTTCCATCTGTTCCATCTTGTCTTGAACTCTTTTGTCTTCTAGAGTACGGGCCTCAGTGATCCGGACCCACCTGGCCTGACTCTCTTTCAAATACGAGTCTGTTCTTGCTCTTTGGAACTGGGCTTCCTTACAAGCATTCTTCAGAATCTGTTCACCAGCTTTAGACTTGTTGATATAATCTCCAGACTTCTCAATCTTAGTCAAGTGTTCTACCCTCAATTTCTCCAATCTTTCAATCTCCCTCACACCTTCACTCCTCTCCCGGAGGGTCTTCTGCAGGGCTTGAGTTAACTTCTCATTCCTTTCCTTCAAGCTTTCAAACTCTTTCAAACTGATAGTGGCAGGGGGTGGTGCTGAAGATGACTCAGGCATGTCTTCTATGGTGAAGGGCATTCCAGAGAATTGGGCCCTGGCATGGGACCACTCATAATATTGGACTGATGCCACATTATTGCACTTCCCCAGAATGGTGATTCCCTTGGTTTGAACATGATCCCAGGCCCAGGCAGCCTGCCTAACAGTTACCAGACTAATCTTGTTCTCACAGTAGAGGGTCTCAACTAAGTCTTGTTCCCTGGGAGTATGGACCAGTGCATAGCCCAATTGTCTCCTGAACAGCAGAGGGTTGTAGTTGATACTTCCCTTAACTCCTATTAAGGGCACATTGGGAAAGTGCCCACAGCTTGTGATTATATCTCTGCCCTTGGTGCTTTGAGTACACCATCTGATGTCTGCTGAAGTTAGAACAGTGAGCCTCTTAGCCCAGTTGCTTTGCTGATGAGGATTTAGGAATGCATCTGTCCTGGGTAGATGCTTAAGAAGCCAAGCATGGAATAATGGAGCACAAATCCTCACTAATCTTCCCCTCTGCTTCTCATTTCTCTGATGGACTGAGTAATAGAGATCACCCAGTAAAGTTGGCACAGGGTTCTTCAGGATGAACAAGTGGATTGCATTCTTGCTGATGAATCGAGGCTCATCTGCAAACAGCACAATCCCATACACACTTAAGGCCAACAGAGCACAAACAACTTTCCACTCCCCCAAGGAGGCCTTCAGACTAGCTTGAGAAATCAGGAAGTCCAGATGAAATCCAGGGATCCCAGCTTTAGAGGTCATATACTGTTCAATCAAAACAGGTTCCAGGTGCAGAGCTTTTGCTACCTCTCCATTGCTGGGAAAGACCATTTCAGGGTTGAAAGGGATTTCCTTCTTGATAGGCAAACCAATCAAAGATGAGTATTCTTCTAAAAGAGGCCCCAACTGAAAGTCTTGAAAGGTGAAACATCTCAATGGGGGGTCATAAAACTGAATGCAGGTGTGGATGAGGCTCCTCTAGGATGGGTCCAGATCCATGACCAAGTCAAGTATATCCCCATAATGCTCCCTGAACAAGGGTATGTGATCTGGAGTGATCAGGGTTTGGATCCTCCTGATGTCTGATAAGTCTGGTTGGAAGAAACGATAAGTGATGTTGCTTTTCTTTGGAGCCATAAGTGCTGAGACTGAGCAGAATAAGTGCTGATGAAGATGCTGAGGAGTGGGCCACTGGCTGGCTAGTGCAAGTATCTGAAGTATATGGCTGACAAACTGAAGCAAGTGCTGGTGGAGATAGGTCAAAACTGCAGATGGGGTCAAAACCAAAACCAGATGAAAATGGATACCCTGAAACACAAATAAGCAAATGTTAATATGATGCAATGAGTATGTATGCAAATGAAATGCAAGGGTTTGTGACTGAGCTGGATCTGATCAAAATGCCCTGATATAAGTCCATGTGTGTTCAAGAATTCCAGATGGAGGTCTGAAAAATCCAGTAACCAGGGTAGGGGCTCAAATAAAGAGCCACAAGTCCAGGGTTTTAGAATCACAAGAACTATCCAACATGGAGTATTCTTAACAAAGTCAAAGTAACAGGGTATTCTGAGGTCAAGGTACCTGCAAACCTGTAAACAGCCCAACCCCCTCACAGGTGGTGATCTAGAACAAGGATCCTCAGACTTGGATCAGTTATGAGAAGTGTAAACACTTCTAACCCGGAGGTACAGTGTTTACAATAACCATAACAATTCCTCCTCTAATTCACCTCAGTTTCTGAAGGTCAGTACTAAAAGGTCATCCAGACTTAGCAGGCTTCCCAGATAGCCCTAGCATTGCAGGAAAT
This sequence comes from Lathyrus aphaca, assembly GCA_963966055.1. Taxonomy (NCBI): domain Eukaryota; kingdom Viridiplantae; phylum Streptophyta; class Magnoliopsida; order Fabales; family Fabaceae; genus Lathyrus; species Lathyrus aphaca. The sequence goes on from OZ014520.1 coordinate 508,986,816, forward strand.
CTGCAACACAGAGTTCTCAAGAAGAAACCCATATCTGAACCGTGTTTCATATTCCCGCACCAGACCGAAATGGAATGGGAAAGAATATGATTCACTCTAGCCTAGGTGTCACTCAGGTCCCAGGTATAGGACCTTAACTCTCAATGAAATACCCACCCACCAAGGCAAACAACAGATCCAGCCAGCAATAATGACAGTATGATATAAATGCAATAAAGAAAGCAGTAAAAGTAAATGTACATAAAGCAATAAACAAAAATAAATACAAGCACAAACAAGCACATAACACCCCAGTAAACACAAATCAAACAAGCGCTAGGAGGAACCCACAAAAAGAACCAGAAGCCCTGGTTGCAGTATAAGGGTCCCCAGCAGAGTCGCCAAGCTGTCGCTCCCGAAGATTTGCATCCCGGTACAAGCGCGAACGGTCGGCAAAGGGAACAGTGAGAACACACAGCCGTGAACTCACTGGAGAATGAAAGAGTCGCCAGCTAGGCATTTTTATCCCGGAGGAAAGGCAATGCTGCATAGACCTAGAAAAAGATGGATAAGACGGTTGCGAACCAGAGAGACTGAGAAAGGGGGTTGGTTACAACCTGGGAAGGTATTAGCACCCAGATTGTCCGTCGTACTCGACGGGATCCACGCTTAAAAGATTTGTGTTATAAAGGGGTAGTGTCAGTGCAATCTGTGTGTAAAATAGCTGGAAAAGAATGTGTACAGGTGTTAGTGTGAAGGAAGTGAAGTGTATAATGATGTGTCAGTGAAAGAATGAGAATGAATTGCTCAAGATAATGAGGCTTAAAAGAATGAAGCTGAAAGAGGGGGAATGGACAGAGACTTTTGTTCGATAACCGTTAAGTTATGCCTACGTATCCTCTCGTGCAATGAGGAAGTCAGAACACCGTAGTTCGACCCAAAGAGACTGAAAGATGAATTGACTTGTGAACTGCTTGCTTATCTATGCTCAAGTGTATGACCTGTCTGGCTCAGGTGCAAACTGTCTTGCATTAGACGGAAGAAGCGAGTTCTCGATTGTGAGTGAAGGTGATGAGAAAAGAATCCCGGAGGAGACGATTATTGTTTGTTTTTGTGTTTTCAGTCTTTTATTGCTTTTTGGATTTTGTCATAAGTTAATGAGCTTAAGTCTAAACCAATGGATTTAGTAAACTCATCACATCTTCCCTCTGATTAGGGGTAATGAGAATACCTTAAGTGTGAAGTCAGATTCTCACACTTAATCACCTTTGATGTAGGATTAAGATCATTAACCTACTTGATTATTTAGATGTTTTTGTAATTTTGTTTAGTGTTGAGTAATGAGGTTAAGCCATAATCATGGATTAAACAGACTCATTACACCATCCTAAAAGAAGGATGATAGATGAGAATGTTTAAGCTGAGGAAGACTCCTCAACTTAATCCATGATTAGGGATTAAACCCATGACAAAACAAACCTTTGATTAAGTGGATTTTATTTAATGATATGGTGATGAAGTGAGTTTTATGGTTTGTAAGACAACTTGAGGAGGACTTGTCCATTAACACTAGGGTTAGTCCTTCTTAACCACTTAAGGAAGAATTAGAACCCTACTGCAAGGCCCAAGTTACAAGTGTGATGTCTTGATGATTATTAAGTGGATTGATTAAGAGATTTAAACACCTTAAGGGTTCAAGACTTAGGATTAAAGTTATACACTCCATCCTAAGAGAAGGATGCAGGCATAAGCTTAATCACAATGCCTTAAAGCCTTCAGGGTTTAGTCCCTGATTATGAGATGAGAAGAGAAGACTCAAAGAGAGACACAAAGGTAAAACTAATGGGGGGAGACTAATCAAAACCCTAATTCATTATCATGCTTGGATGATCCTAAGGTTTGTGAGGTTTTCAAGAACAATCTTCAAAGGAGCCACCAGGAAGCAGATGAACAAGATCAAGAGAAGCAAAGTGACTTGCTTCATTCAAGAAGTCAAGTCACTTGAAGAAAGAAAGTGGGAGGAAGAAGAATGAGCAAGCTCAAACTCAAACACATATAAGAATGCAGCAATAGATGCAAGAGAGATGAAAAGAAAAGTTATGAGAAGTGAAGGCAAATTCACTTCCCAAGTTACTTACCACCTGAAATGTTAGAAAGAAATGCAATGCAATGCAAGATGAGATGAAATGATATGATGCTAGACCAAACCAGAAGCATGTTGATGATGAAAATGATGTTATGAGATGCTACAAGCATGAGACAAGGCATGGGGATGTTCATACAAGATTATGAATGCAAATGATGCAAGTTAAGGAGCATGAACAAACATGAAATGTTATGAAGCATACAAGACAAATGACATGGCAAATATGCAATGCAATGATCAAACATGTTTCCTATATGTCTTAGGATGTCAAATGAATCATAAGCATGCACAAAATGCAAAGACAAGTCATGTTATGCAAGAGAATGCAAGAAGGATGCAAGAGAAAGCCCAAATTAGGGTTCATGAATCAAACATCAAACACAAACCCAAAACAGAAGCAAACCTCATGATAAAAAATGGAAAATGGCACCCAAAGAAACCCTAGGCCTATGATGAACCACTGCCCAAAGGGGAGCTCTCAACTCTCAACCAATCTCAAGATATGAATTTTACAAGATATTAGGGTTTTTTAGGGTTCTTAACAAAACAAATGCCAAACAATTTGAAAATGCAAGAACAATTCATGGCCTTTTTATCCTAGGAACTACATGCAAAACAAAAGACAATGCAAGAAGAATCAATGTCTCAACCTTCACCAATTGGCAGAAATGAATTTTTGAATCCATGATCAAAATAATGCATAAAAAATGATTTAATTCAATGAAAAAATTCTTAAAATGCATCAAGATCAAAAAAGAAATTTGGTTTGAAGGTTGGACAATGTTTCTAAATGTCTTAGAACATTTCATGAATTTTTTGGTGATTTTTAAATACCTAAAAGTATTTTTAATAAATTAATTTCCATTAATCAATTAAAAATAATCTTTTAAATATTTAAAAATACTTTTTTAATGCTAAAAATGAAAATAAAAATATTTTTGTGTCATAAAAATTAATGAAATTCAGGATAAAAAATTTCATAATTTTTAAACAATTTTTACTATTTTTAATAAATTATGCAAATCAAATGAAAAAGAAATGAATTAAAATGAATTAAAATAAAAGTCAAACAAATGGAAGGATGAGATTGATCCTGGTTTTAAACATGTTGACTGCGCGCGTGATCTGAGGGTGGAGATTCAAGCTGGCCAGATTAATTATAAACTTAATTAATTAAGGTAATGACGTGGATTAGGGTTAAGTGAAGCAATCCAGGCCATTGAATACACGCGGGAATTGACCAAGTCAGCTCATCCAACGCTCAGGATTCAAACTCTCATTAATGACTGGATTAAGCCCTAATCACTCTCAGGCTGCCGGAGAAGACTTCCGGTCGTCTTCTCCGGCCAGCTCTTCACCTGAAAACTCACCAACTCCCTCAAAATGCAATGAAAATGAAAACTAAGCACATAGAAATGAACCCCATGATCTCCTGAATCAAAACCCTAACCCCAAACAAATTTATTCTTCATCAATCGCATGAATCGAAGGCAAACATTTTTAGGGCAAACCAGTTTCAGAGTCAAATTAAATGTTCAAATCACAACCATTTCAAAAACTAAAAGCACCAGGATGATCAGGACAGCACAAAGAACAAGTTTGTAACAAGAAAAACAACTTCTGGAAAAATAAATTTCAGGCTACCTGAGATTCGAAGCTTTCAGTTTAGGAACTTTCTGGCCACCTCTCTTTGTGCAAGCTGCTCTACTTGGTCCCCAGAAGATGTTTGAATGCTCAAATGGAGTTTAAGTTGGCTTGATGATGAGTTTCGAAAGCTCCTGCTTCAGTTCAGTCAAAAATGGCAATGGAGATTCTGGCACTTTCAGGTCATGGTGAATGAAGGTTTGAGGTCCTGATGATGAATGGAGAAGGTTTGTGGTGTTTGTTTGTGTGTTTGTGAGCTAGGATGAGAGTTTCGAATGAAACTGCAAAATGGAGTGAGAAATGGCAGTGAGATGTTCTGGCTGTTTTAGGCTTGTGTTCCTGGTGATTTCAACTCAATGATACATGGTGAGTTGAATGGAGGAAAAGGTTTGAGTGTTTTCTTGCTGTGGAGAGGAATTCGAAGCAAGATGCAAATGGGAGTGTTTTTGTGTAAGTTATGAATGGGATGGTTTCAGCCTTGCTTGCCCTTATGCTTTGCTTGCAAATTGTCCACATAACTCTCTCTCATTGGTCAGTTGATTTGACATGTGCTTTATGGATAGGTGAGGCAACTTTTGCAAAAAGTCAAATAATGTGTAAGAGAAGCATGGCTCATGATCTAGGCAAGTACATGGGCATGGGCTGGCGCAGCAAGGTGAGGTGAGAGGCTAGCAAAGCTCAGCATCCAAGGCTGCAAGTAGGAGGGAGCATGATCATGAGTTTTGCAACTTGTGACATTTTGGTTCACATGTGATTCTTTTGCCTAACCAAACATGTAACCATGGGCAATCTTAGTTCAAATCTGATTTTTAGGACTTGTAGAATGTTGGCACATTGGTTAGAGGTGAACTTGAGGCTGCAAAAGTCATTGATCCATGATTTTGCAAAATTCTCACTTAGGGCATGCCTTGAAAATTAATGATTTTAGCCAACTTTGCATTGCCATAACTTTTGATCCAAGAAGAGTTTGATCATGTTCTTGTACTTTTTGAAAAGGGAAAGATGAGATCTACAACTTTCATGACCAAAGTTTTTCCATTTGAAGCCTTTTTGGATCAAGAATCAAGGCTTGAAAAATGACCTAAAATGATGCATTCTTGAAAAGTCAACTATGCCCAAAAAAGTCAACATTTGCAAAAACCCTAAATTCTTGATTTCTATGAACTTCAACCTTCTTCCATGATCAAATAAAGATCATATACACTCAAAATGATGAAGATCACCCATTGGTTGGGTCATTGGGGGCCTCAGATGCCCTGATTTTGCACTGACTTGTCTGAAAAGTCAACCCTTGATCAGATGACTTCCCCATGGAATTTCTTCATGAAAATTGATATGCATACTCCCTATACCATATAGAGATCAATGGAAACAAGAATGACCAAAAAATTCGGAGTTATGGCCTCTGAAACCAAAACCCTAATTTTCAGTCAACTGTGCAGTTCATCCTGGCTCTGCATCCACTCAAACCCTAGCTCTTGTGATCCCTCTGCAATTTTGACTTTGAGGAGATGGAATATGATATAAGAACACACATGGACCCCTTTGAGTTGATTGGTGGCCTTTGGAATGGCTCAAGATGCTTTGGGATTGCTCAGATTACAAACCCTAGGTGCAGATGCCTTGAAAGCTATGCAGTGGATAAAAAATGAGATGTGAGATGATATGATTGTACTTATGCATATGAGAATGATCACAAGCCATGGTGTGAATGGGTGAGGGCAAATTTGGGGTGTTTACAGACGCGAACGGTCGGCGAAAGAGAAAGAAATGAATAGAGTCGCCAGCTAGGCATTTTTATCCCGAGGGAAAGGTAATGCTGCATAAACCTGAGAAAAGACGAATAAGACAATCGCGAACCAGAGAGACTGAGAAAGGGGGTTGGTTACAGCCTGGGAAGGTATTAGCACCCAGATTGTCCGTCGTACTCGACAGGATCCACGCTTAAAAGATTTGTGTTTTAAAGGGGTAGTGTCTGTGTAATCTGTGTATCAAAGCTGGAAAAGAATGCAAGTGTCAGTGTAAAAGAAGTGTGAAGTGTATAAGAGAAGTGTCAGTGTAAGAACAGGAGTATGAAGCTCAAGACTATGAAGCTTAAAGAACAATGCTGGAAAGAGGGGGAATGTACAAAGACTTTTGTTCGATAACTGTTAAGTTATGCCTACGTATCCTCTCGTGCAATGAGGAAGTCAGAACACCGTAGTTCGACTCAAAGAGACTGAAAGATGAATTGACTTGTGAACTGCCTGCTTGTCTATGCTCAAGTGTATGACCTGTCTGGCTCAGGTGCAAACTGTCTTGCATTGGACGGAAGAAGCAAGTTCTCGTTTGTGAGTGAATGAGATGAGAAAAGGATCCCGGAGGAGACGATTATTGTTTGTTTTTGGTGTTTTCAATCTTTTATTGCTTTTTGGGGTTTGCCATAAATTAATGAGCTTAAGCCTAAACCAATGGGTTAGTAAACTCATCACATCCCCCCTCTGATTAGGGGCAATGAGAATACCTTAAATGTGAAGTAAGCACCTCACACTTAATCACCATGATGCAGGGTTAAGATCATTAACCTACTTGTATTTATTTAAATGTTTTTGGAGTTTTTGTTTAGTGTTGAGTAATGAGATTAAGCCATATTCAGGGATTTAATGGACCCATTACACCATCCTAATAGAAGGATAATAGATGAGAACATTTAAGTTGAGGAAGGGTCCTCAACTTAATCCATGATTAGGGATTAACCTCATGACAAAACAAAGCCTTTATTAAAGTGGATTTTAGTTAATGATGAGATTAATAAGTGAATTTTATGGTTTGTAAGACAACTTGAGGGGGACTTGTCCATTAACACTAGGGTTAGTCCTCCTTAACCAATTAAGGAAGAATTAGAACCCTAATGCAAGGCCCAAGTTACAAGCTTGATGTCTTGATGATTATTAAGTGAATTGATTAAAGGATTTAAACACATCAAGGGTTTAACACTTAGGATTAAAGTTATACACTTCATCCTAATAGAAGGATGCAGGCATAAGCTTAATCACAAAGCCTTAAAACCTTTAGGGTTTAGTCCTGGATTATGAGATGAGAGGAGAAGACTCAAAGATGACACAAAGGTAAAACTAAATGAGGAGGCTAATGAAAACCCTAATTATTATCATGCTTGGAGATCCTAGGGTTTGTGAGGCTTAAGAGAGAAAGAAATCTTCAAAGAGCCACCAGGGAGAGAAGCAGATGAAAGGAGGAAGGAGCAGAGAGAAGCAGGACAACTTGCCTCACTTAAGAAGTCAAGTTGCCTGAAGAAAGAAGGTAAGAGATGAACATGAATGAGCAAGCTAACTCAAAGGAAAGATAAAATGCAGCAATGATGCATAAGAGAGATGAAAAGAGATTGTGAGAAGTGAAGGCAAATTCACTTCTCAAAACAACTTACCACCTAAAAAGTTAGTAAAAGAAATGAAATGCAATGTAAATGAGATGAATTGTCATGATGAAAACCAAAGTCAGAAGCATAAACATGATGTTACTGATGCTATGAGATGATACAAACACATGACAAGAGATGAGAATGATCAAACAAGCATAAGGATGCAAATGAGGCATGCTTTGAACCATAAAGATTCATGAATGTTTATGAAATGAAATGAACACATAGCATGGCAAAGGAATGATGCAATGATCAATCATGGTTCTAATATGTCCTAAGATATCTTATGAATCATGTGGATACACAAAATGTCATGGCAAGTCATTGAATGCAAGCATATGAGAGATGGATGCAAAGGTAGGCACAAATTAGGGTTTACATACAACATACAATGCAAAAATTCAAAATCATAAGCAAATGACGTGATAAAAAATTGAAAATGAGAACAAGGGAGCCCTAACCCTACACAAGTTCACTTCCCTAAGGGGAAGACCTAAATCTAAACCTAATGGAAGTTATGATTTTTCTAAGTTGGCTAGGGTTTTAAGGTACCTCACAATGAAAAATACAAAAAAAATTGAAAATGCAAGATAAGTTCAAACCAATTTTATCCTATAAACTACATGATATGAAGGATGCAATGCAAGAAGAACCATTATCAAAATCTCAAGGGTTAGGCAGAATGGATTTTTCAAAGTTTGAACCAAAATATTGCCCTTAAATGAATTTAATTCCAATGAAAATTGTTAAAATGCATCAAGAACCAAAAAGAAATTTGTTTTGAGAGTTTGATAATCTTTCTAAATGTTTTAAAATGAAATGTGAATTTTTTTGTGATTTTTAAATACCTAAATGCATTTTTTAATTAATTAATTTTTATTAACTAATTAAAAATAAACATTTAAATGATTTAAAAATAATTTTTAATGCAAAAAATAAAAATAAAAATATTTTTGGGTTCTGAAAATTAATGAAATGCTTGACAAAATTTTTCAGAATTTTTAAATGTGTTTTGCTATTTTAAATAATTCGTAAAAGATAAAACAAATTAAATGAAATAAAAATTGAATTTATGAGAAGTATGCAAATCCAAGGGTTGTGGTTTAAACTAGTTTTGGAGGGAGTTGACCCGCGCCATATCCTGTGGTCCACATTCAAACTGACTAAATTAAACTAAACCTAATTAATTAATTTAATAAATTGTGATTAGAGTTTTAATGAAGGATCTGGTCCATTCAAACGCGCGGGAGTCAACCCTGGTCAACTAAATCTACAGCCCACATTCAAACTGAACCCTAAACGTGATTAATGAGTTAATGACTTTCAGGTGGCCGGAAATGACCTCCGGTCATCTTCTCCGGCCACACCCCTCCCTGATAATTGCTATCTCTCTCCCTAAGCTTCTAACACTCAATTTTTCTGCCCATAAATGATCCCCATACATCATACATCAATAATCAACAAACAAACAACATTTAAAACACATCAAAAGTGAGAATCGAATCAAAATAGTTCTAGGTCAAAAAAATTTCAGAACACGAATACATACTCATTTCTCAACCATTTTCAAAACAAAACACATCAACATGATCAGTGAAGCATAAAGAGTCAATTGGTAACTTAAAAACAAGTTTCTGGAAAAATTGTTCTTGAGCTCACCTGAACTGGAGCTTTGATCTTTGGAGCTTTCTGGCTGCTTCTTTGGTCCAAGATGCCTTTAGTGAACCCCCTGAGAAGCTTGCAATGCTTGGTTGGAGTTTAATGTGGCTGGTTTAAGAGTTTGATGAAGTTCTGTTGAAGGGAAGTGAAAAATCGTGTTTCTGTTTGAGGACTTTTCAAGGTAAATTAATGGTTGGGAAATGATCAGAGGATCATATTGAGTGGTTCTATGAAGTTTGTTTTGAGGTTTTAAGCTTGTATGGAGGGATTCGAATGAAAATGCATAAGAGGTGAGTTTTGAGGATGCTGGCTTGTGGGATGTTTCAGGCTGTGTTTTGTTATGTGTTGAGTCTCATTTTGTCCATGTATCAAGTTGGGATAGGTCAGAGAGTTGTTGCTGGCCTAGCTTGATTGGTATGGGCCATTTTGCATAAAGTCAACTTTTTGTGTAAGAGAGGTATGGGCTGGTTCAGTCAAGGTACAAAGGCATGGCTTGGCTCAGCTGTGATCAAGGAGAACCATGGAAATGAGTTTGAGGCAAGGCAGCAAGTGGATTAGGGTTTATGTGAGTTTTTGCACTTTCACAAAGTTTTGGCCCTTTTGAAGTTTCTTAATGCACAAGTCATGAAAATTGACAATTCTTTGGTGCATTCTGATTTTCAAGTCATGGTTCATGTTTGTGTAATGCATAGAAGTCACATTGAAGTCACATTTTGCCTTGGCAAGAGGTTTTGCAACTTTGCCTCTTTGGTGTAAAACTTAAAATTATGTGATTTTGTCCAACTTTGACAAGCCATAACTTTTGATCCAAAATGAATTAGAATGAGTTCTTGTACTTTTTGAAAATGGGAGGATCCATTCTACAACTTTTATGACCAAAGTTTCTCATTTGAAGCATTTTTGAATCAATTTGAGGAGGTTGAAAAACTTTCCCAAAATGGCAAGTTTACATCACAAGTCACTTTCCCAAAAAGGCAATTTTGCAAATGGCTTGAAATTCTTCAATTTTGTGAACTTCTAACATCTTCTATGATCAAATTAAGATCATACACATTCAAAATGATGGATAACACCCTTTGGTTGGGTCATTGGGGGCCTCAGATGCCCTGATTTTGCACTGACTTACTCAAGAAGTCATCCCTTGATCAGATGCCTTCCCCATGGAATTTCTTCATGAAATTGATATGCATGATCCTTATATGATATAGAGACCAATAGAAACAAGAATGACCAAAAAATTTGGAGTTATGGCCTTTGAAACCAAAACCCTAATTTTAGGTCATCTGTGCAGTTAAGCTTGGCTCTGCCTCCATGCCATTCTCAGTTCTTATGATTCTTTGATTTCCTTGGCCTTGTGAGGGTATAATATGATGCTTGAACATCCATGGACCCCTTTGAAGTGATTGATGACCTTTGGAGTGGCTCAAATGGCTCAGGGATGGCTCAGATCACAAACCCTAGATGCAGATGACTTTGAAAAAATGCAATGAAGCAAAAGTGCAATATGAGATGCTATGACTGAATTTATGCACATGAAAAGATCACAAGCCCTGGTGAAATGGGTGAGGGAAAATTTGGCGTTTTACAAGTTGTTTTTGTGAAATAAGTTGTTTTGGTGAAATAAGTTGTTTTTAGATGATTAAGAAAATTATGAATTTTTATGTTGTTGAATTGTGTGTTGGTGGACTGGTTAGGTGGTCGAAGAGGAAATTGAGAAGGAATTACAGTGAGAGATAAAGATTTAGCGGAAGCAGAAAGAACTAAGAAGAGAAACGCAAGAATTTCACGTTGGGACGACCATCCCTTCTTGGTGACGAGCGTCACCTACCTGATTGGGACGAATGTCGTCCTTTTATGTTGAGTGTCACGCTTTTAGTTGAAACGAACATCTCCCTTTTGTGACGACCGTCATATAGTGAGACGAGGGCCAGAAATTTGTGTGACGAACGTCACACTGAACTGTTGCGTTTTGGGTTTTTGCTGTCTACAACTTGGTCTGTTTTTTATTGCCATGAACTTTGATTAAATTAAGTTGGGAATCAGATTAGTTATTATCAGTAGCAGTAGTTAATAAAATTGAGAACCCCATTAGGGATTGTATATAGCAGTGCCAATGATAGTAATAGTTGTAACTTAAATGAAGAATTTTAGTAGCAGCAAGGAGTATTTTGGTAAGTCGATTGATGACAAGAATTTAGTAGGAGTATGTGTACCTATATGTTTGGAAGAATAATAATAATTATGTGGTTGGGTTTATTGAGTAGCACTGTAGTAATTGTGTAGAAGGTTTTGGATTGTAGTTTTTGTCAAGGATTTAGCTGAATTATGATTATAAGCTAACTAGTAAGTGGTAATGAGAGAGCAATAGTAAATTAATTAATTAGTCATAACTGAGTGAATAGGATTGTAGTATGATTTGTTGTTTTGTGTTATGATGTTGTTATGTTGTAGGCCTTGAGCCAAAGTTGGATGTTGTTGTTGTTATGTTGTAGGCCTTGAGCCAACGTTGGATGTTGTTGTTGTTAAGTCGTAGGCCTTTTAAGCCAATGTTGATTGTTGTCGTTATGTTGAGTCACATAGCATATGTTGCATTTCTATGTTGGAGCGGATGCTCACCACCTTGGCCTAGATTGGCAAAATTATTACGTTGAAGGCTTATACCTTGCAGATGGCTCGATAATCTTGCATATTTTAAGTTAGGAGTTCTACTCCGATGGTACACCATGCTTATGCATCATGTTGAGTCGCATTCCGTGTTGCATACTTAAGTTGTGATAATGTTGTTGTATTAAGTTGTTAAAGTTGTCGTAGTATTTTGTTGATAAAGTTGTTGTTGTTTTGTTAATTAATGTTGTTTGAGTTGTTGTGAAGTGGTGATTTATGTAATCTGATCTAATGTGTTGTTTATCACGCATTCTGATTATATTGTTAGATATCTTACCCCTTCTCTTTGAATGTTTCCTCTATGTTGGTAACATGTAAGTAATCCAGACTAGAGTTGCTTACCTTCGTAGTCAAGTCGGTGTCGTCGCTCTTATACGTAACACTCGAGGGTTTAACGTTTGTTATGTCATAGTTGTTTTCTCGTTATTGTTGTTGTATTTACAAGTTGAAGTTGAACAGAAGAATATGTTATTACAAGTTGTTTTACAAGTTGATAAATAAATTGTTATGTCATGACAATGTAGTTGAAAATCATGAACATGTTTTCTAATAATAAAGAACACCCATTATATTTATCAAACGTCGGGGCCTTAAAATTTGGAGGAGTGACAAGCCCTTGCACCAGACCCATGTCAGAAACATCAATGCCCATATTATCTCTGCATTCCAAAGCTCTGACCTTCTCTGCCAGCATCTGGATGTTCTGAAGGTTAGCTCCTGCACCGAATCACATGTCCTCGTTAACAAAGGTGAACTGATCTTCATGTTGATCTACCACATGAATTGGAGTGGTCCACCCTCTGGAGTAGGAGGCTTTTTACCTATAGGTGGAATAGGGTTCCCTTGGGCATCCAAAGTGACAACTAGAGGGTCTGTCTGTGGTGGATCAAGCCTTTGAATGGCAGCCCCTAGCTCTTGCTTCCTATGGGCCATACCCTACATCATAGTCATAAATTTAGCCATCCTTGTGCGGAGTTCAGCCAGTTCTGTTTGAACGGTGTCCATGATGTTTCGTTGGTTACAGCGAGTGGCATATCGGTGTATAGGAGTATCGTGTCGATAAAGACAGCTCCTGGATTAGAGGAGTATCGTGTCGATAAAGACGGCTCCTGGATGTGAGACGCTTGACCACTTGGAATAACTGAGCTATGTCTGGATGACCTGGATCCTAGATTAACTTCTAAATGAGGAGATCCCTCTGATCAAAGGAAGCATGTAGTTCACTGATCTGCTGCATGAACACCTCTTCACTCTCTTTGTGGAGACCTGTCTCAAGTTTGGCTTTCTTGACCTCTGCACGGACCTTGAGCTCTTCTACCTCCTTTTGAGCATTCTCAATTACTTGTTGACCCTGTATTATCTTCTGGTCGTAGCTTATGCACTACTTGTAGTCCTGTTCGAGTTTCTCTTCCTGTTCATCCAGTAACTCTTGAAAAATTTTAATCTCCAACTTGTATCCAACTTCAACTTCTTTTTGCTTCTTCAGATTGTCCTCCCATTTTGCTTGCCAAAGAGTCACAGATTTATTGGCTTCATCCAGAGACTTCTTGTCCTTTCGGCACTGACTTGCTTTGTTGATCTCAACCAACATCTTCTACTTGAAATATAGCTCTCTCTCTTCAAAGTCTTTATGTTTGTCTTTCACTATTTTCTCAGCCCTTTGACCATTTTCCTCTAGTTTCTAATTAAGGGTCATCATCTTCTGACAAGAACTGTTGGCTTCCTGATCCTCAACCCTAAGTTATTGGACCAAAGCTTCTAACTTCTGATAATCTTACAAAGGCACAGTAGCTTTTGGTTCAAACACTGGAGGTAGAGCTGGTGCAGAGAAGGGAATCAGAACCACCTGAGCTTTCTCCTTTATCCAAGCTTCATACTCGGGAAACATCTGATTATTACTTTTTCCCAAACATGCCACACCTTTTATTCGGACGAGTTTCTAAGAACCCGCAACTTTTTGGACCAAAGGAAGATTATCCTTCACAGGGAAGTAAAAAGTCTGAACTAACTTTGACTCCTTAGGAACACTTTAATTGCATATCTCAGTTGCCTCTTCAAGAGAGCGGGGTTATAACGGATGCCCCTTGTTACTCCTAAACGTAGCATATTAGGATGACTCCCACAAATGGAAATAAAGTCTTTCCATTTCAGCCTCATGGTACACCATCTAATGTCCTTAGCAAATAACATGCTCAACTTTCGAGCCCAGATCAGGCTAGGTTCTTTGAAACCTCTAGTATTGGGTAGGTGCCGCATGAACCACTTGTGAAATAATGGAGCGTAGCATCGTACTAAACATCCCCGTCTCTTCTCATTCTTATAAAGTACTGAATAGTAAAGCTCCCCAAGAGTGTGGGCACCGGGTTCTTCAGCAGAAAAAGATGGATGGCATTTATGTCAACAAATTTATCCATATCTACAAATAGAATGATCCCATAAATAGATAGGGCCAAGATAGCACAGACAGAATCCCACCGGGAAGCAGATGTAATACCCCGTATTTTATTTAAAGCTCTGAATAATATTAATTGGTAATAATATTATTCCGGTTTACTCTAAGAAATTTTAACGGAACTAAATAGAGTAATCAAAGGGATATTATTTTATTAATTGATATTAGCTGACTCAGAGGTTTTATAAAATATCGGATTAAGAGATATTTTTGGATACTCTCCAATTTTGGACACAAAGGTAAAATATATATTTTTATATTTATTAGTATAAAGGAAATAAGAAGAAGATAAAGTTAGTAAAGAAAAGAAGAAGAAGGAAGAAAAGAGAGAGAAGACAAGAAAAGGAGAAAAAACCCCAAGACTTCAAATTCATCTTGCTGCACCATCCGTCCGTCGAATCGACTCAAACTTTCCGCCAATCTTCATCTCCCGAGGTGGGTTCTTAGTTAGAAGCTTTTATCTTTGATTTTGGTTGAGTTTTAGAGATTTTGTGGTTTAGGGTTTTATTGGAAAATCCGAGTGTCACACCCAAAATTTTGACAATTTTTTTTTTTTATCCATTTAGTGTTTATTTATTTATTGCAGCACCATCAGTTAGTTTTTATTTATTTTAGATATGTTCAAAAATTTGGTTGTTTTTCATTTATTGTATTCTATAAGTTTTATTGTTGTATTCCTTTTTTTTTTCTTTTTAGTTTAAAATTATAATTTAGTTTATTTATTTTTCTTTTTAAAATAAGTTCCAAAAAAAAAATATTAAGTTCCTTTATTTTTAAGATGTTTAGTTTAGTTTAGGATTAATCTTATTTTTACCTTTTAATTTCGGTCTTTTGTCCAATTTTAATTTTAGCTTGTACTTTATTTAGTCTATTCTAAACTAGACTATTCTAGTTTAGCATTATCTAAATTATTGTCATTTAGTTAATCTTTTAATTTATATTTGTAAGGTTAGTTTATTTTTAATTTTTATTTTTTATCAGTTCATTTTTTTTTATTATTATTATTTTTTTTTTATCTAAGTTTATACCATAATTGTTAATTTAGTTGTTTAGTTAAGTTCAAATTAGGAGTTAGTTTTAGGATTAATTCGATTTCAGTCTTATTTTAAGCTTTTCCTATAACTATTTCAAGTCATTAACTCTCGTTTAAAGTTTATCAAAATTTATCAAAATATTGCAATGTCGTGCATCATTACATGTATAATGTCGCAAATCTCACCAAAAAAAAAACAATAAACAGTTTCTTTTAAAGGAAAATTAGTACAAGGATTCAAGTTGAAGACAATTAATAAATGCAGTCTGTTTGATACTAGAATTCATGATCCATTTAAGTACAAAAAAAGAATATGTCACAACAAAAACCATTGTTTTGCGCTCTGAACCACCAGTCAACAGGTTCCTCCCTGTGAACTCTTTGAGCCTTCACGCCATCATCATTTGGGCTCAACCTAGTCCCTATCACCAAGCAGCTCCAAAGTGTACATAAAAAATAACAAGAAATGTGAGAATTTTGTTAGGTCCTGCAGGAGATGTACTGATCACAGTAAACACTAAATAATGTGGAAATGTATACAAACCAATGTGTTATAGGACTGCATATCATCACTCTTACCAAGTGTCAAATAACATTTTCAATTCGTTCTAATACACAATGTTACAAGGAATTTCAAAGCAGATGTCAAATAACAGAAAGATACAGCAAGGAACACCATCCTAGTTGATTTGTTTGTTAGAAATAATGAAAAGAGAAAGTTTCAGACCTGCTGCAATCTTGGCAGGACCCACGGGAGGTCATTTCGGTATAACTTATAAGTTGTTTGGTGTCTCCTGCAGTCCAAACCAAGATCTGTCATTCAGTTTACCCCAAAGTATGATACAATCCCTTGTACCCAAAGCCTGCAACTCAGCTCCTTCGCCAAAACATGAAAAAGCTCTCCTCTCCATAACATGACTTGCAGTTTGAGGTAGACATAACATCAGCATCAAAACAAAAGAAACCTGCTACGATCACAACAACACATCAAAGCAGTATTTTGTACAGCAAACAAAAATTCAAAAATGAATACAAGGAACCCAGGCCTGCTGCAGAAGGCAAAAATAGGGCCTTCCTGCAGGTCAACAAAAAAAAACCGGCACCTCAGCTCTTTACACCAAAGAGTGATAAGCTCCTCCATCCATAAAACCAAAACCTGCAAACAGAAAAAGGGGCACCTCAGTCAAGCAAGCTTCTGATACATGTTTTCAATTCAAAAAGAATAGAATAAAACCCTAATGCTATCAGTTTATAAAGAGGGGCAAGTTTATCAGAGGAAAAAAAAAACTTGAAGCTTCTGAGTTTGTTAAAAGGACAGAAAGTATCGCTGTGATTTTTCTTACCTTCAGCAAGCGAACTCTTCGATCCTCCCGTATCAATCATCATTCCATCAAATACAAACCCTCTTCTCCTTCACACCATCACCACCCACACATCACAGCCAACTACCTTCGTCCTCAACACAGACCTTCGCCCAAACCGCCGCGTGACCTTCAAACACGTTCATTCTCTGCCGCTATCCTCGCCAATAAACCACGGCTCGCAAAAGAACCTGTAAGCCAAGAGAAGGACATCAGAGGTGTTTAGAAAGAGGGAAAGCAAGCAGACGTAAGGACCCAGACGAAGATTAAGAGAGCAAAGGCGTACCTGAGGTATCTCGCTATCACCAGAATCGCGTCGGAGCTGAAAGGCTTTTGACGGGTTCCCCCTTTTTTTTAGTTTCGCATCGTTTGAGTCTTTGTTGTTCGGTCTCCATATAGCTTGTTTGTTTTCTCTCCAGAATTGAATGTTTATGGTACATAGGAAGTTGTTTCGCCTTAGGGTTTCAACTTAGGGTTTATAATCAGTTTTTTTGAATGTGATGATTGTTGGGTGAAGTTGATCTCGTATTGAGTTCAAGAAGTTTGACTTTGAATTTCATGATCGAATACCTGTATGTTTGAAGCTTTTGCAGTTGTGATCTGGGTTTGGTCCCGATGGGTGAAGTTCTATCCCTTTAGAGATCGATAACTGAGTTTTTTACTGAATTGGGAAAGGAAAGTTTCCACCGCATAAAGTTAGGGTTTTATTTTTTGCCCCTTTAACATTAACCCAAACCGGGTCGTGGATCATACCCTCTCCGGATCACCTGGCCAGCCTCCATTTGGGCCTTCCAACATTTCCGGTCCTTCCCCCACTCCTCAGGCCTACCGGGCCTGTTATTTTCAGCACCTCCCATTTCCCTTCTTAACCAAGCCCATTTAGTTTATTTTCTCATTTATTTTATCATTTATTTTATATAATTACTTTGCTATTTCTAAAAAAAAGAGGTTTTCAAACATAAGAACATTTCATATAAAATAATTATTTTAATTTATTATATTTAATTATTTCTTTAGTTGACTAATTGCTTAATATAATAGAGTTTTGTTTAATTTAGTTATATTCGTGGTTCGATTTTTTTGTTTTGTGTTTATTTATGTGGTGACTGTTGGTAGATGCATGACAATCATCGCCTATTTCTATTTTTGTTCGAATGTCTTACTTACGCGTTTGATTTATTTCAAAATTATGATATTAAAATGTCCAATTAATAATAAGTATGTTTACCCTAATTTTAACTAATTCCAAAATAATAATAATAAATTTCCTTGGTCCAACACCAAGTGATAATTCATACACGATTACATCGCACACACGTAAGTCGGTTTTATGATCGCCATCTGCACGCTTCGCGTTTCTTTTTAAACTAATTTAACAAGGAATAGAGCTCCGGAGTCTAGCATTCCGCACGTTCTAGAACGAACGGCAACTGGGCTAGCCTCACGCGTTTTGTTCGTTCAATCCTTCGTTATCAATCGCATCGATTCTAAAACGACTAAAAACAATAATTCAATTCATTTAAATTAATTTACGAAAAAGGAACCCCGGAGTCTAGCATTCCGCACGTTCTGGATTGAACCGCAAATGGGCTAGCCTCACGCGATGGTTCAATCACCATTCGTATATCAAATATTCAAATCTTAAATTAAATAAAAATTATGAAAAAAAGGAACTCCGGAGTCTAGCATTCCGCACGTTCTGGATTGAACCGCAAATGGGCTAGCCTCACGCGATGGTTCAATCATCATTCGTATGCCAACAAATTTAAATCATTTTTATAATTAATTATCGAAAGACAGAATTCTGGAGTCTAGCATTCCGCACGTTCTAGATTGGACCACAACATGGGCTAGCCCCACGCGATGTGTTCAATTGCCCTTTCGTTTAAAACATCTTAACAAATTCAAACACTTTCTTCTAAATCGAACATTGTTTAAATCATTCTATCTCTCGAACAAGCTAGCGCTTCAGCCTCCACCGCGAGTCTAAGCCAACGCTTAACAGTAGAATGCATTTTAAACAATCGTTCAATTAAAAAACCACAAACCGTAGTAGCGCGAACTACGAAGCTCTGACTTTCCCATTGCACAAAGGGAATACGTAAGCACGGGGATTTTAATCCTTCGCAAGCACCCTATAAAAAAATTTAACTATTTCTCTGTTTAAAAACTTTAATCCTTTCTCCGTCCTAATTAATTCAAACTTTAACAAGCATATCAATAATCATGTAGAAGACAAAAACTTAAGATCAAACATTTAATCGCACAATTAGCTAAGAGGTTCCCGTTGAGTACAACGGACGTGAGGGGTGCTAATACCTTCCCCTTGCGTAACCGACTCCCGAACTTAGAATTTGGTTTCGTTGACCATTTCTTATCCTTCCTTTAGGTTGTATCTATATCTCCCTTTTCTCTCGTAGAATAAATAGAATTAGGTGGCGGCTCTGTTGTTTTGTTTTAGGATCGTATTTTTCGAGGTACGACAGTTGGCGACTCTGCTGGGGAAACCCCATGCTAGAGAGAGTCGAGCCTAACTTAGCATGGTGTGTTTATTTGTTTGATCTTGTCTTTTCCTGTCTTCTCTATGTTTATTATTTATGTTTGTTTATCTGTTCTTTTACCGCTTTACTTTATTGCTCAATATATTTTTTGTTTGTGGTTTCTCGGGGTCACATTGCAAGTAATTTTGAGTGGTGGAAAAAGCAGAGGGAACACCTAAGTTTAGAATTGGATGTTACTAGTGTTAGTCTCCAAGGACTCGCTCCTTGCACGCCTAACATGAAAGCTCCCCCAGATAGTTAGACTTTTCGTAGATCTTGTCGCAACGCAGCTAGCCTGTCGCGTGACCTGATTCACGAAAGGGCTGTGATTCTGGGACCCCTTAGAACCTGTTTCAATATTGGTAGTTGTGTAATGTTAGGTTCCAAGGACTCGCTCCTTGCACGCCTAGCATGAGAACTCCACTCAAGGTAGACCTTATCGTTATTATCGTCACAATGCAGCTAGCCTGCGGTGGTGAGTTAGTACGATAAACGTCTATGACCTTGAGTTTCCTTAAACCTTCACCGTAGAAACTATCATGTGAGTGGGACTTATGGGTAGTAAAACGTAGAACAACTCTCTTACAGCCCACCTGTTAAGAAGGCTCCGAATTTACCTTGCACCCTTGCATCCCTGCATCTTTGCATCTTAGCATCATATGCATCAATTTAGCGAATGCTGCAAGGAACAAAGAAGTTTTGTTGCAAACCTCATAAATTTTACCTGGAATGGATTTCAGTTCATTAGTTTTGGGAAATAACGAGAAACTTTACCCATTTTGACATTTTGCAACAAACTTCTTAAGTCCCTTGAGGCATTTACTAAATTTTACTCATGTTTGCACCTCTGCATCTGCATTCTGTCAAAACTCATTCTCGTCAACTCCTTTCCAGCTATCACACTAAGGATCTCACGCAAGTATTCAACCCGAGCCCAGGCCAAGAAGAAGATGGCTGACAGGGACCCCGAAATGGACAAAGTGAATGAAGAGCTTTCTGATCTTCGTGGAAATATGGGTCAGATGATGGAAATGCTGCAGGTCATCCGAGCAAAATTAGACACCCAACAGACTGTAGTGTCAGAGATTGTTACTGCAACGACTGAGCCTACATCATCAGTCACCACTCCTGTGACCTGGCCTCCTTTTGGGCTTCCTCATGGATTCGTACCTCCTCCTCAGGGTTTCGCTTCTCAAAGTTTTATCCCTCCTTCCCAAGGACTTACTGCTCAGGGTTTTTTCCCTCCTTCCCAGGGTTTCGCTTCTCAAAGTTTTATCCCTCCTTCCCAAGGACTTACTGCTCAGGGTTTTTTCCCTCCTTCCCAAGGTTTCGCTTCTCAAAGTTTTATTCCTTCTTCTCAAGGACTTACTGCTCAGGGTTTCTTCCCTCCTTCCCAAGGTTTCACTTCCCAAAGCCTTGCACCTCCTTCTCAGGGTTTTGTGTTCACTTCCCAAGGTTTTGTACCTCCCCCTCAAGGGTTTGCTGCTCAGCAGACTATTCCTGTGACTAATGAAGAGAACCACGTGGCTACTAATTTTACACCAGACATTGTGCACACCCGTGCCCAACCATACTTCAATGACCCTCAGGTGTATGACGTGCCAGATATGTCGGAGAATGGAAATGAGAAACATGAGAAGATGCAAGAGAATTTTGAGACTATTGAGAAAAGGTTAAGAGCAATCGAAGGCGACCAGATCTTCGGGGCTGCTGCTAGAGAGATGTGCCTGGTGTCGGGATTGGTAATTCCTCCAAAGTTCAAGATACCCACTTTTGACATGTACGAGGGCGCGACATGTCCTAAGAACCACCTCTTGATGTATTATCGAAGAATGGCTACGGAGGTGGACAATGACAAATTAATTATCCATTGTTTCCAGGACAGTCTGAAGGGAATCTCCTCCAAGTGGTATCTAACGCTAGACCAGTCGAAGATTCGCAGTTTTCAAGACCTGACAGATGCTTTCATCCAACAGTACAAATACAATATGGACCTTGCTCCCGATAGAAGGCAGCTATTGAGTATGTCACAGAAGGATTCCGAATCATTTAAAGAGTATGCTCAGAGATGGAGAGGGACTGCTTCTCAGGTAGACCCCCCGTTGTCTGAAAAGGAGTTAGCTGATTGGTTTGTTGACACTGTGCGACCAGAATTCTATGAGAGAATGGTGGGGAGCATAACTTCTAGTTTCTCTGATCTAGTGGCCGTGGGAATCAAGGTAGAACTTGGTTTGAAAAGTGGAAAGATGAGTGGTGCGTCTGGCAGTTCCAGCAATGGTAGTGGAAATAATGTCAAGAAATTTACCAGTAACTTCCACAAGAAGAAAGAGGGTGAGACAAACGCAATAATGACGAGTCAAAGGAGAAATCCGCTTTGGCAGAGGCCTCCACCTGTGGCTCAACCCCAATATGTCTACCCACCGCAGTTTATTCAACATCCTTATGTGGCGGCGGTTCAACCGTCATATAATCCACAAGCCCCGATATATCGGCCAACTCAAGCAGTACCGATGTATCAGCAAGCGTCTCCAGTGATTCCAGCGTATCAACCAATGCTCAATAATCTAGGCTATCAACGAGCGCCCAATGCTTCAGCCTACCAGCAGAGGACTCCAGCTCCTCATCCGAATTCCAACTTTCAGAATAGAAGACCAGGAGGAAGACCTCCTCATCCTCGGATCCCTATGACCTACACTGAATTGTATCCCTCACTACTGAAGAAAGGCTTGGTTACTCCAAGGCCTTTAGGTCCTCCACCAGATCCGCTCCCACCAGGTTACAACTCAAATGCCCACTGTTTGTTCCATGAAGGTGCTCCGGGGCACGATTTGGAAATTTTCATTGCTTTGAGGTATGCTGTGAAGGATCTAATGGATAAGAACATTTTGTCATTTGGAGATACTGGTCCGAATGTTAAGAATAACCCTTTACCTAAGCATGGGTCCATAAATGCCATTATTGACGAGTCTGACGAAGGTTTGATTTTCAACGCCACAGAGATCAAGACCCCTCTTAGAGACTTCCATGCGAAGTTAGTAGAAGTGGGTATGCTGAAGAACTGTCATAAGAATTGTGAAGCTTGTGCGAATAATCCCAAGGGATGTGAATTGGTCTTGAAAGATGTTCAAAGTTTGATTAATATGGGTGTTTTACAAGTGAGTGGTCGTGTGAAGAGGAATGAAGTGGCAATGATTGAACCCATTTTCAACTTACCTGAATCTGATTCTACTTTGGTGCCAATGTTCAATCTGCCTGAGTCCTCCAGGATTCAACCTATCTTTAATATTCCAGAACCTGTGGTACCCATTTTCAATATACCTGAATCAGGGATTGAGCAAAGGAGGAACCCTTTCCTTTATGAAGATACCAAAGCAGTTCCGTGGAAGTATGATACATGAAGAAATCATCATAAGTTTGAACAAGCTAGTTCAAAAGTGGCAAGTGCTGACATAGCAGGGGCAGGTCGTTTAACTCGCAGTGGTCGTGTTTATACTCAGCAAGCCAATACAGTTCCGCCTAAAGAAGTAACTCCCACTGTGGTCAACCAGGATAAAGGAGTGGTCTTGGAAGAAGAGGATGCAGAATTTCTCAGAATCATTAAGAAGAGTGATTATAAGGTTATTGATCAGCTACATCAAACACCTTCCAAAATATCTATCTTATCACTTCTTATGCATTCACCGGCCCATCGAGGTGTTCTCCAGAAATTACTAGCCCAAGCTCATGTTACGCATGATATAACTGTGAATCAGTTTGATGGAGTCATTGCCAATATCACTGCATGTAACAATCTCAGCTTCAGTATGGAGGATCTTCCGAAGGATGGCTTGGACCATAACTGTGCTCTCCACATATCTGTAAAATGTCAGGAGGATACTTTAGCAAGAGTTCTTGTGGATACAGGATCTTCATTGAATGTTTTTCCGAAAAGAACGCTTGCCAAGTTATCTTATCAAGGGGCAGAGATGAGGCCCAATGCACTGATTGTAAAAGCCTTTGATGGGTCAAGGAGGACTGTTATTGGAGAAGTCGACTTGCCAATCTTGATTGGACCACAGGTGTTCAAGATCACTTTCCAAGTTATGGACATTAATCCTAATTATAGTTGTTTGCTGGGAAGACCTTGGATCCATGCTGCTGGGGCAGTCACTTCTACCTTACACCAAAAGATGAAGTTTGTAGTCGATAATAAACTGGTAACTGTGTCTGGTGAAGAAGATCTCATGGTCAGCAACCTTTCCTCCTTTAGCTACATTGAGGCTGATGAGGATGCTTTGGAAACTGCTTTCCAAGCTCTGGAGATAGCCAATGTCATCCTTATGGAAGTAGAGGAACCAAAGGAGAAAGGTATTCCATCTTTTGCATCATTGAAAAGTACCATTTCCACAATTGAAGAAGGAAGCTACCAAGGTTGGGGTGATGTCATTGAAGTCAAGCAGAAGCTAGATCGTTACGGGTTAGGTTACAAACCAACTCATGTGAAGGAAGGAGCGTCAACCTCCGTCAAAGGACGTCCAAAGACCATCCAAGAAGTGTTTTCCAGTGCCGGCTATCAGATCAATGCAATTAGTGGGGATACTGAAGATGAAGATGTGGATCATTTGGTTTATCAGTGTGAAGCAGCTTTGGGCAATTGGGAGGCAGTTGAGATCCCAGAATTTTTTCCATTGTCAAAGTAATTTATTGTTTTTCTTTAAGTGTTTTCAAAGTTCCCTAGCTCTGCCCAAGGCTATGGGATTATTTTGTAGGGCCCCTTCTCATTTTTCAAGTTAATCAATCAATGAAGGAATTTTGTTAAATTCTTACTTGGTTTTTATTTACTGTTTTTCGCTTTTCACTTTTAAAAGAAAATGGCAATCTTTCAAAGCTAATAAAAAAAGTTTCTTGCATTCCTCTGTTTTTCACTTTTAATAAAAGCAAATCATTCCCATATGCAGAACAAATGAAAACCCTGTTGAATCCAATGACTCTATATTCCCTCCTAACTTCGATTCGCCCATCTACCAAGCGGAAGATGAAAGTGAGGAAGATCGTGATATTCCTGAAGAACTGGCAAGATTAGTTGAGGATGAGCACACAGATCTTCAGCCGCATAAGGAACAGGTTGAGACCATCAACCTTGGCACCGATGAAGATAAGAAGGAAGTCAAGATTGGTACAACACTTGGGGCAGACGTCAGAGAAAGATTGGTCAAGATTCTCAAAGAGTATGTGGATGTGTTTGCATGGTCGTACCAGGATATGCCCGGTTTGGACGCAGACATAGTTGTTCATAAGTTGCCACTTCGACCAGATTGTCCTCCAGTAAAGCAAAAGCTCCGAAGAACAAGACCAGACATGGCTCTGAAGATTCGAGAAGAGGTCAAAAGACAGTTTGATGATGGATTCCTCGCAGTTGCAAAATACCCTGAGTGGGTAGCTAACATCGTGCCAGTCCCCAAGAAGGATGGCAAGGTTAGGATGTGCGTGGACTATAGAGATTTGAACAAAGCCAGTACCAAGGACGATTTCCCTCTTCCGCACATTGATACTTTGGTTGACAACACTGCTAAGTTTGCTGTTTTCTCTTTCATGGACGGATTTTCAGGATATAACCAGATCAAGATGGATCCTGAGGATATGGAAAAGACCACTTTTATCACACCATGGGGCACATATTGTTACCAAGTTATGCCATTTGGTCTTAGAAATGCAGGAGCCACTTATCAAAGGGCAATGGTCACCCTTTTCCATGATATGATGCATAAGGAAATAGAAGTTTATGTGGATGATATGATTGCCAAATCACAGAGTGAGGAGGATCATTTGAGTCATCTCCTGAAGTTATTTGAGCGTCTTAGAAAGTTCCAACTGCGTCTGAATCCAGCTAAGTGTACCTTTGGTGTCCGATCAGGAAAGTTACTTGGTTTTATTGTTAGTCAGCAAGGAATTGAAGTAGATCCGGACAAGGTCAGAGCAATTCAAGAGATGCCAGCTCCAAAAACAGAAAAGCAAGTCAGAGGCTTCCTTGGAAGATTGAATTATATCTCCAGATTTATCTCCAACATGACTGCTACATGTGAGCCTTTATTCAAGTTGCTCCGGAAGAATCAAGCAATTGAGTGGGGTCCTGATTGTCAATTGACTTTTGAGAAAATAAAGGTTTACCTATAGGAACCTCCTATCTTGATCCCACCTACTCCAGGGAAACCTCTCTTCATGTACCTGACTGTACTCGAGGGATCTATGGGTTGCGTATTAGGCCAACAGGATGAAACCGGTCGAAAGGAACATGCTATTTATTACCTAAGCAAGAAGTTCACCGATTGTGAAAGCCGATATTCGCTTTTAGAGAAAACTTGTTGTGCCTTGGCATGGGCGGCCAAACGTCTCAGGAAGTATATGATTTGTCACACTACTTTGTTAATCTCAAAAATGGATCCAATAAAGTACATCTTTGAGAAGCCTGCTTTGACTGGAAGACTTGCCCGTTGGCACATGTTGTTATCCGAATATGACATCCAATACGTAACCCAGAAGTCTATTAAAGGCAGTGTTTTGTCTGAATACCTTGTTGATCATCCTGACGAAGATTATGAACCTTTGAAGTTTGATTTCCCAGACGAGGACATTATGTTGATAAAGGACTGTGAGGTTCCAGGTCCAGATGAAGGTCCCGATCCAGGTTCTCGTTGGAAGATGATGTTTGATGGTTCCTCTAACTACATGGGGCATGGCGTGAGGGTTGTTTTGATGAACCCTGATGGTGGTTATACTCCTTTCACGGCTAGATTGTGCTTTGAATGTACAAACAACATTGCTGAGTATGAAGCATGTGTTTTAGGTATCGAAGCTGCAATCGATACCAGAATCAAGATCCTTGAAGTGTATGGAGACTCAGCCTTAGTAATCTACCAAGTCAAAGGTGAATGGGAGACCCGTGACGAGAAGTTGATCCCATATCGGGCCCACATTGTGGAGTTAATTAAATACTTTGATGAAGTCACCTTCCATCATGTTCCAAGGGCGGAGAATCAAATTGCAGACGCTTTAGCTATGTTGGCATCTATGTTTCAAGTCAGATTTCTTAATGAAGCTCCACTCATTACAATCGAGCGAAAAACCTCACCAGCCTACTGTCTACTGGTCGAAGAAGAAACTGATGAGAAACCGTGGTTCTACGACATCAAGAACTATTTATAAAATCAGGAGTACCCAGCTGATGCAACGACTCTGGATAAGAAGACTCTGAGAAAATTGGCATCCAAGTTCTTCCTCAGCAACAATGTGCTTTACAAGAGAAATCATGATATGGTTCTGCTCAGATGTGTGAACAAGCGCGAAGCAGACTTATTGATCAAGGAAATCCATGAAGGATCATTTGGAACACATGCCAATGGACATGCCATGTCTAGGAAGATTTTAAGAGCTGGATACTTCTGGTTGACCATGGAATCAGATTGTTTCAAGTATGCCAGGAAGTGTCATAAATGCCATATTTATGCCGATAAGGTGCACATACCTCCAACACTTTTGAATGTGCTGTCATCACCTTGGCCTTTCTCAATGTGGGGCATTGACATGATATGGGCAATTGAGCCTAAAGCTTCCAATGGTCATCGGTTTATCCTGGTTGCAATCGATTACTTTACCAAGTGGGTAGAAGCAGCTTCCTACGCCAATGTGACAAAGCAAGTGGTTGCTCGTTTCATCAAGAACCAAATTATCTGCCTCTATGGGATACCAAGCCGAATCATCACAGATAATGGGACTAATTTGAACAACAAGACGATGAAGGAGTTGTGTGATACATTCAAGATTGAACATCATAACTCTTCTCCTTATCGTCCGAAGATGAACGGAGCTGTTGAAGTTGCGAACAAGAACATCAAGAAAATCTTGCAGAAGATGGTAAAGACTTACAAAGACTGGCACGAGATGTTACCGTATGCCTTACACGGATACAGAACATCAGTTCGCACTTCAACAGGGGCAACCCCTTTCTCTTTGGTGTATGGGATAGATGCAGTTCTCCCTATCGAAGTAGAGATACCATCTTTGAGGATCTTGATGGAAACCAAACTAGAAGAAGCTGAGTGGGTCCAAAGCAGATATGACCAGCTGAACCTCATTGATGAGAAGAGAATGACCGCCATGTGCCATGGCCAGTTGTACCAGAAGCGCATCAAGAGAGCATTTGACAAGAAAGTCCACCTCCGAGAATTCAAAGAAGGAGACCTTGTACTCAAGAAAATCTTGCCAGTCCACAAAGACATGCGTGGGAAGTGGAGTCCTAACTATGAAGGCCCATATGTTGTGAAGGTAGCATTTTCCGGAGGTTCCTTAATCCTCACAACTATGGATGGTGAACAACTAAAACACCCGGTGAATTCTGATGCAGTCAAAAAATATTATGCCTAAATAAAGCCCGATAGGTCGAAAACCAGAAATGGCAACCTATGCAAAAATGGGTATCCCGGTGGATCATAACCTATGAAGGAGATCCAGTTAAAAGTTAGGGATAAAAAAAAATATAGAGCTCGCTAAGTTGAAAACCCGAAAGGGCGGCTTGGGCAAAAAAGAGCGTCCCGATGGATTGAAAACCCGAAAGGGCGGTCCAGGCAAAAGTTAGGGACAAAGGAATTTGACTGCCTCAGATGGTGTTTATCATTACTGAAGATCATACTTGAAGACCAATCCATTCGTTCTTGTCAGAAGCAAGGTGTTGGGCGGTTTTAGTTATTAGGGATTATAGTGGTCATTGGATTCAATGTAGACCTTTCCCCATTGCCATTTTCAAATTGTAATTTTCCATGGAGCTTTTGTTATTGGCAAGCTACCATTCTTGAATGAAATACAAGCTTTGCCTTTAAACTCTGTCTTTCAGCTTCTTATTTTCTTTGTTATGCGAAATGTCTTTACTGGGTTACAATTTAACTTTGAAAATGACAAAAATAATTTTCTTTAAAAAACAGTTTTCGAAAACACACTGGAAAACATTCAAATTTCTTTGACTTTATAAAAATTAAAAGATTCTCTGTATTCTAAAAACCTTTGGCTGGTGACAACACTCCCATGCAAATATTACAGAAATCCCCATAGAGAATTATAAGCTGGTAGCACTCTTGGATGAATCCTTGGACCAAGCACCGATTTTCAAGTTTGAAGAACATCTCCCCGGCATCTTTCTTATTGCTCGTCTGAGTATTTGCGTTGAGATCCTACTCTTCCTGCTTTATCAAAACTCTCTGTCTCTCCATAGAGTCAGCATTTGCATATCATGATCATTCGTATCATGTTCATCGCATAAGCATTTGGCATAATCATCTGCCTATCCCCAGTTGTCATCTGCCTAACCCCAGCTCCAGATTTTTGTCTTCTGTTATTTTAAAGTCCACTGTTGTTGGTACCCTGCAGTGTGGTTGACCAAGATTTCTTTTCCTAGCAACACTAATATCCCCTGCAGAGGCCCTCCTTGATGTACCTTGGTACAACCAATTTTTCTCTTAAGCCCAATTATCATTGGCATGAATCCTTTAAGCTGTTTGCTTAAAACTTAGGACTGTCTAATTCAAATGCATCTGTGTTTCCTTGATAGCTCCTAAAAGTTTTTCTAAAAGTTTCTTTGTTTTAAGAATTTCCTGAGGTTGGTCGTTTATCTCGCCGAAGACTCCAACATTTATTCTTATCTTCCAGTTTGGTCGCTCAGAGCCATTTGATTTATCTTTAAACGCTTCGCATGCTACTCCCAGTGTCAGTATGTACGCACAGAGCCATTGCCTGAATACTATTTTCATTTTCCAATCCTTGATTATCAATAGCTACACTTGAACATGTTGATTTGCTATTTTGGATTTATGACAGTCATTTATTCCGCCAACCACCGTGTTGAGTTTTATTTTTCTGACCACCGCGTTAATATCTGTTATTTTATTTCCAGACCACCGCGTCTCTATCGGTTATTTTATCTCTAGACCACCGTGTCGTTGCCTGTTATTTTATTTCTAGACCACCGCGTCAATATCTGTTATTTTATTTCCAGACCACCGCGTCAATATCTGTCATTTTATTTCCAGACCACCGTGTCATTGCCTGTCTTTCCTTTTCCAGACCACCGCGTCTTTGCCTGTCATTTTATTCCCAGACCACCGCGTCTCTATCTGTTATTTTATTTCCAGACCACCGTGTCTTTGTTTGTTATTTTTATTTCCTGACCACCGTGTCAATGCCTGTTATTTTCCTGTCCACCGCGTCGATGTCTGTTATTTTATTACCTGATCACCATGTCGATGTTTGTTTATTCATGACTGTGGTGTCAGTGTCTGCTATTTGGTTCTCCTAACTGCCGAGTCGAGATCTTTTCCGTTTTTTCTCAATCACTGAATTGTTGTATTGGCATCCCCAGCACCATCTTGAACTTGCTAACTCATCATTTCAGTTAGTCTGTCTTTAATCTTACGCCTTGTTTTCCGTCTTCTGTCATTCTCAGTGCCAGCAGTTACACTTGAACCTGCTGATTTTTTACTTTGAATACGTCATGTTTTCGTCTTGTCATCCCCAGCATGTTGTTATCCCCAGTGAGTCTTCACCCTTGTTATCGTTTATGTGGATCACTCTTTGCATTTGTCCTCATCATACCATATTCAAAAATAAGCATGTTAGGCCATTGCATCTCGCCTATCATATCCCCAGTCCAATAGGAGTCCCTCATAAGTTCATAGCGTGTCTGTGCATTCAGGGGCAAAATTTTCGGTTATTTCTATATTTAAATACCTTTCACTCCGACTTTATGAGGATTAACATCACTCATCTTATCTGGTGAAGTTATTTAAATAGGGGCAACTGTCACACCCAAAATTTTGACAAATTTTTTTTTTTTTAATCCATTTATGTTTTTTTATTTATTGCAGCACCATCAGTTAGTTTTTATTTATTTTAGATATGTTCAAAAATTTGGTTGTTTTTCATTTATTGTATTCTATAAGTTTTATTGTTGTATTCCTTTTTTTTTCTTTTTAGTTTAAAATTATAATTTAGTTTATTTATTTTTCTTTTTAAAATAAGTTCCAAAAAAAAATATATTAAGTTCCTTTATTTTTTAGATGTTTAGTTTAGTTTAGGATTAATCTTATTTTTACCTTTTAATTTCGGTCTTTTGTCCAATTTTAATTTTAGCTTGTACTTTATTTAGTCTATTCTAAACTAGATTATTCTAGTTTAGCATTATCTAAATTATTGTCATTTAGTTAATCTTTTAATTTATATTTGTAAGGTTAGTTTATTTCTAATTTTTATTTTTTATCAGTTCATTTTTTATTATTATTATTTTTTTTTATCTAAGTTTATACCATAATTGTTAATTTAGTTGTTTAGTTAAGTTCAAATTAGGAGTTATTTTTAGGATTAATTCAATTTCAGTCTTATTTTAAGCTTTTCCTATAACTATTTCAAGTCATTAACTCTCGTTTAAAGTTTATCAAAATTTATCAAAATATTGCAATGTCGTGCATCATTACATGTATAATGTCGCAAATCTCACCAAAAAAAAACAATAAACAGTTTCTTTTAAAGGAAAATTAGTACAAGGATTCAAGTTGAAGACAATTAATAAATGCAGTCTGTTTGATACTAGAATTCATGATCCATTTAAGTACAAAAAAAGAATATGTCACAACAAAAACCATTGTTTTGCGCTCTGAACCACCAGTCAACAGGTTCCTCCCTGTGAACTCTTTGAGCCTTCACGCCATCATCATTTGGGCTCAACCTAGTCCCTATCACCAAGCAGCTCCAAAGTGTACATAAAAAATAACAAGAAATGTGAGAATTTTGTTAGGTCCTGCAGGAGATGTACTGATCACAGTAAACACTAAATAATGTGGAAATGTATACAAACCAATGTGTTATAGGACTGCATATCATCACTCTTACCAAGTGTCAAATAACATTTTCAATTCGTTCTAATACACAATGTTACAAGGAATTTCAAAGCAGATGTCAAATAACAGAAAGATACAGCAAGGAACACCATCCTAGTTGATTTGTTTGTTAGAAATAATGAAAAGAGAAAGTTTATGACCTGCTGCAATCTTGGCAGGACCCACGGGAGGTCATTTCGGTATAACTTATAAGCTGTTTGGTGTCTCCTGCAGTCCAAACCAAGATCTGTCATTCAGTTTACCCCAAAGTGTGATACAATCCCTTGTACCCAAAGCCTGCAACTCAGCTCCTTCGCCAAAACATGAAAAAGCTCTCCTCTCCATAACATGACCTGCAGTTTGAGGTAGACATAACATCAGCATCAAAACAAAAGAAACCTGCTACGATCACAACAACACATCAAAGCAGTATTTTGTACAGCAAACAAAAATTCAAAAAGGAATACAAGGAACCCAGGCCTGCTGCAGAAGGCAAAAATAGGGCCTTCCTGCAGGTCAACAAAAAAACCCGGCACCTCAGCTCTTTACACCAAAGGGTGATAAGCTCCTCCATCCATAAAACCAAAACCTGCAAACAGAAAAAGGGGCACCTCAGTCAAGCAAGCTTCTGATACAAGTTTTCAATTAAAAAAGAATAGAAGAAAACCCTAATGCTATCAGTTTATAAAGAGGGGCAAGTTTATCAGAGGAAAAAAAAAAGCTTGAAGCTTCTGAGTTTGTTAAAAGGAACAGAAAGTATCGTTATGATTTTTCTTACCTTCAGCAAGCGAACTCTTCGATCCTCCCGTATCAATCATCATTCCATCAAATACAAACCCTCTTCTCCTTCACACCATCACCACCCACACATCACAGCCAACTACCTTCGTCCTCAACACAGACCTTCGCCCAAACCGCCGCGTGACCTTCAAACACGTTCATTCTCTGCCGCTATCCTCGCCAATAAACCACGGCTCGCAAAAGAACCTGTAAGCCAAGGGAAGGACATCAGAGGTGTTTAGAAAGAGGGAAAGCAAGCAGACGTAAGGACCCAGACGAAGATTAAGAGAGCAAAGGCGTACCTGAGGTATCTCGCTATCACCAGAATCGCGTCGGAGCTGAAAGGCTTTTGACGGGTTCCCCCTTTTTTTCAGTTTCGCATCGTTTGAGTCTTTGTTGTTCGGTCTCCATATAGCTTGTTTGTTTTCTCTCCAGAATTGAATGTTTATGGTACATAGGAAGTTGTTTCGCCTTAGGGTTTCAACTTAGGGTTTATAATCGTTTTTTTTTGCATGTGATGATTGTTGGGTGAAGTTGATCTCGTATTGAGTTCAAGAAGTTTGACTTTGAATTTCATGATCGAATACCTGTATGCTTGAAGCTTTCGCAGTTGTGATCTGGGTTTGGTCCCGATGGGTGAAGTTCTATCCCTTTAGAGATCGATAACTGAGTTTTTTACTGAATTGGGAAAGGAAAGTTTCCGCCGCATAACGTTAGGGTTTTATTTTTTGCCCCTTTAACATTAACCCAAACCGGGTCGCGGATCATACCCGCTCCGGATCACCTGGCCAGCCTCCATTTGGGCCTTCCAACATTTCTGGTCCTTCCCCCACTCCTCAGGCCTACCGGGCCTGTTATTTTCAGCACCCCCCATTTCCCTTCTTAACCAAGCCCATTTAGTTTATTTTCTCATTTATTTTCTCATTTATTTTATATAATTACTTTGCTATTTCTAAAAAAAAAGAGGTTTTCAAACATAAGAACATTTCATATAAAATAATTATTTTAATTTATTATATTTAATTATTTCTTTAGTTGACTAATTGCTTAATCTAATAGAGTTTTGTTTAATTTAGTTATATTCGTGGTTCGATTTTTTTGTTTTGTGTTTATTTATGTGGTGACTGTTGGTAGATGCATGACAATCATCGCCTATTTCTATTTTTGTTCGAATGTCTTACTTACGCGTATGATTTATTTCAAAATTATGATATTAAAATGTCCAATTAATAATAAGTATGTTTACCCTAATTTTAACTAATTCCAAAATAATAATAATAAATTTCCTTGGTCCAACACCAAGTGATAATTCATACATGATTACATCGCACACACGTAAGTCGGTTTTATGATCGCCATCTGCACGCTTCGCGTTTCTTTTTAAACTAATTTAACAAGGAATAGAGCTTCGGAGTCTAGCATTCCGCACGTTCTAGAACTGGGCTAGCCTCACGCGTTTTGTTCGTTCAATCCTTCGTTATCAATCGCATCGACTCTAAAACGACTAAAAACAATAATTCAATTCATTTAAATTAATTTACGAAAAAGGAACCCCGGAGTCTAGCATTCCGCACATTCTGGATTGAACCGCAAATGGGCTAGCCTCACGCGATGGTTCAATCACCATTCGTATATCAAATATTCAAATCTTAAATTAAATAAAAATTATGAAAAAAAGGAACTCCGGAGTCTAGCATTCCGCACGTTCTGGATTGAACCGCAAATGGGCTAGCCTCACGCGATGGTTCAATCATCATTCGTATGCCAACAAATTTAAATCATTTTTATAATTAATTATCGAAAGACAGAATTCCGGAGTCTAGCATTCCGCACGTTCTGGATTGGACCGCAACATGGGCTAGCCCCACGCGATGTGTTCAATCGCCCTTTCGTTTAAAACATCTTAACAAAGTCAAACACTTTCTTCTAAATCGAACATTGTTTAAATCATTCTATCTCTCGAACAAGCTAGCGCTTCAGCCTCCACCGCGAGTCTAAGCCAACGCTTAACAGTAGAATGCATTTTAAACAATCGTTCAATTAAAAAACCACAAACCGTAGTAGCGCGAACTACGAAGCTCTGACTTTCCCATTGCACAAAGGGAATACGTAGGCACGGGGATTTTAATCCTTCGCGAGCACCCTAATAAAAAAATTTAACTATTTCTCTGTTTCAAAACTTTAATCCTTTCTCCGTCCTAATTAATTCAAACTTTAACAAGCATATTAATAATCATGTAGAAGACAAAAACTTAAGATCAAACATTTAATCACACAATTAGCTAAGAGGTTCCCGTTGAGTACAATGGACGTGAGGGGTGCTAATACCTTCCCCTTGCGTAACCGACTCCCGAACTTAGAATTTGGTTTCGTTGACCATTTCTTATCCTTCCTTTAGGTTGTATCTATATCTCCCTTTTCTCTCGTAGAATAAATAGAATTAGGTGGCGGCTCTGTTGTTTTGTTTTAGGATCGTATTTTTCGAGGTACAACACCGAGAAATTGAAAGTTTAACGGTTAAAACTCGATTAAAACATAACTATAATACTCACATTATGTCTATGAATATGTTTGGCTATGTTTTTCTGCATTGGTTGATGTTTGGAGTTGAGTTTGGGATGGAGAAGTGATTTCCCGTAAGCCTGGAATTTCCTGAACTGGTGTAGCTCGCTCAGCGAGCAATTCCTCGCTCAGCGAGAGTTCTAGAAGTTTTTTCGCTCAGCAAGCTGAGGGCTCGCTCAACGAGACCTGTAGGTTTCAAGTGTGGTATTTAATTCGTAACTTTTGATCCGAGCATCCAATTTTAACGTTCCACATACTGTTTTGAAGCTGAAATTATGTATTTTGTTATGATGTCGAAGAATAATATTTTTACCCGACTTTTTCCCGATTTTCCGACTTAACCGTAAGATGCGAAATTATGAAAAGTATGAGTTTAAAGTAATGAAATAGTAATACTTGTGAGGTACCTAGGATTTCCGTAGATTGGTAAAAAATGAGAATTGCATTTGATCGTATTCTCTTGTTAGCTTGAGGTGGGTATTACATTGAGTCCCACGAGAAGCGAGTGTTAGCTTGAGGTGGGTATTACATTGAGACCCACGATAAGCGAGTGTTAGCTTGAGGTGGGTATTACATTGAGTCCCATGATAAGCGAGTGTTAGCTTGAGGCGGGTATTACATTGAGTCTCACGAGAAGCGAGTGTTAGCTTGAGGTGGGTATTACATTGAGTCCCACGGGAAGCGAGTGATAGCTTGAGATGGGTATTTCATTGACTCCCATGAGAAGTCCAGTGGTATACTTGAGGTGGGTGCTTCACTGAGTCCCACGGGAAGTGTTGTACGAAGTGTTGCTTGAATGTTCCGTTTCGGTTTAGTTACTTTTGAGAGGAACCTTTGTATTTCGGAGAATTAGTAGGTTTGACCCTTAGAGCCGAGAGAACTCTAAGATAGGGAACCCACTGAGATGTTTTATCTCACTCCATGTTGATGTTGTTATTTCAGGTACTTTAGGTTCCGTTAGTAGGTTTGACCCTTATCCTTACTAGTTGATGGCTTTGTCTTCCGCTGTGGATTTTGAGATATTCGGATCTAGTTCTTAGATTTTTGTAGTTTGAACATCTTGTATTATTTTATAGCCTGGTTTTAGTACCTTATGTTGTAGTGTCTATACTTATATAATGAGTTGCTAAGAACTTATTTGTATTTCAGTACCAAATTTCTAATATTATATATGAGAAATATGCTTTATGTATGTCTTTTGTATATGGGTATTACAGTTGGTATCAGAACAGGTTGTATCCTCGACCTAGCCTTGAAATATTATAAGTGTTTCCTTCCGTTCATACACGTGGACTTGTGGTAGAACTAAATGTTATGTTTATGGTATTGAGCCTGATAAACTTTATATCTGTTTTGATGACATTTAGGAATATGGCTGGTAGACGTGGAACTCGTGCCCGACCCAGTGTCACTCCTCCTAGTAGCGATCAAGCAGGTGGTGATGGGAATGCTCCTATGTTCCAATTTATGCAGCAGATGCAGCAACAACAACACCAATTCATGCAAGAAATGATGCATCAGATGAGTGGGGGCCTTCACCCTCATGTGGTTGCTCCTGAAGCTGTGGGCGGGACATTTAGATACTTCTTCCGCATGAACCCTCAGGAGTTTCATGGCGGATTGGACCCGGTTAAGGCTCATGAATGGGTGACTGGAATGGAGAGAATATTCCAGATTATGATTTGTGGTGAAGAAGACAAGGTGACCTTCGCGTCACATCTACTAAAGGGTCCTGCTGCTAAGTGGTGGGAGAGCGCTTACAATTTGATGATGGTGCAAGGGGTTCCGAGAGTGTGGCAACAATTTAAGATAGTTTTTATGGATAAGTATTTCCCGAGTTCCTTGAGGACACAAAAGGAGTTCGAATTTCAACAATTAAGGCAAGGGAGCATGATTGTGGCCAGTTATGCTGAGAAGTTTGAGAACATGGTAGCCTACTCTAGGCAAGCTATGTATGCCCCTGATGAAAGGTGGAAAATTGACTAGTTTTTGTTTGGACTAAGGGCCGAAATCTCGCATAGTGTCTCTCAAAGGGAATTCACTACCTACTCCGAGATGTTGAGACAATGCTATGTTGCAGAACTTAGTTTGATGAAAGTGGAAACATAAGCAAGTGCTGGAAGGACGGTTCTAGGAGATCGGGGAAGAGCTAGTCAATCCTTTAGGCCGAGGCCTCAACCCTTCAAAGGGAAACAGGTGTCGAGTCCTAGATCCAGTGCTCCTCCTTCTTGCTCCCGATGCCATAAGAATTATTTTGGAAGATGCAATCCGGGTGCCGTGGTTTGTTTCCTTTTTCAGAGAGAAGGACATTTTGCTAGAGATTGTCCCCAGAAGAAGGACCAAGTGCAAGAAAGAGTTTATACTATGGATGTTAGGAAGACGAAAGGCGACAATTCCTTGATTGCGGGTAATTGTCTTGTTAACAATCATCCTTGTCTTATTTTAT
The DNA here is from genome assembly GCA_963966055.1 of Lathyrus aphaca. NCBI lineage: Eukaryota > Viridiplantae > Streptophyta > Magnoliopsida > Fabales > Fabaceae > Lathyrus > Lathyrus aphaca. Next base: position 509,023,397 of record OZ014520.1, read on the forward strand.
TTGATTGTGGGGCCACACATTCTTTTATATCTACTAGTTATGCGAAACAACTCGGGTTGCGGGTATTTCCTTTATCTCCTCTGATGGTGGTTACTACCGCCATGGATGAAACAGTCGAGACACCCCTTAAGTGCGAGAATTGTACGTTGTCTGTGGATGGTAGGATATTGCAGATTGATCTCATTTGTTTGCCTCTTTAGAAAATTAATGTTATCCTGGGAATGGACTGGTTGTCCGCAAATTCTGTGTTTATTGGATGTGAAGAAAAGTTGATCCTTATTCTGTCCATTGAAGTGCCTCTGAAGGATGTTTTGACAACGATCTTAGAAGGTACGGTTGGTATGGTAAATTTTCTGTTTAAACAAGAGAGATTTTTTTTGCTCGTCCTTACTGAAGAGGAGAGTAGTGACCAGCAAGTTTTGAACATTCCGATAGTTTGTGAATTTCCCGATGTTTTTCCTGGGGATGTCACTTCCTTACCTCCGGTGAAGGAAGTTGAGTTCTCAGTCGACCTGATACCGGGAACGGCTCCTATATCTGTTTCTCCTTATAGGATGGCTCCGCTTGAGGTAAAAGAGTTGAAGGATCAATTGGAGGACTTGATGGCAAAGCATTTTGTAAGGCCTAGTGTTTCACCGTGGGGAGCTCCTGTGTTATTGGTAAAGAAGAAAGATGGGGGTATGCGTCTGTGCATCGATTATCGTAAGTTGAACAAGGTTACGATCAAGAATAAATACCCCTTACCGAGGATAGACGATCTTCTAGATCAATTGAAAGGAGCATGCGTGTTCTCAAAGACTGACCTAAGATCGGGCTATCACCAAATTCGTGTTAAGAGTTCTGATGTTCCGAAGACTGCGTTCAGAATCCGTTACGGTCATTACGAATTCTTAGTGATGCCTTTCGGTGTGACGAATGCTCCAACTGTTTTTATGGACTACATGAATTGAATATTTCATAATTATTTGGATCAATTTGTAGTGATCTTTATCGATGACATTCTTATCTATTCTCGTACTCCGCAAGAGCACGGAGAGCATCTAAGGATTGTCCTATCGATACTGCAAGAAAAACAACTTTTTGCCAAGTTTAGTAAGTGTGAGTTCTGGATGTCGGAAGTCAAGTTCCTTGGACATGTTATATTACAGGGAGGTGTAGCAGTGGATCTGTCGAAGATAGAAGCTGTAATTAATTGGGAGAGACCTAAGAAAGTTACCGAAGTGAGAAGCTTCCTAGGTTTTGCAGGTTACTACAGAAGATTTATTAAAGGTTTTTCTCAGATGGCGTTACTATTGAGTAAACTCACTAGGAAAGACTTTGCTTACGAATGTAATTCTAATTGTGAGCAAAGTTTCGTGTGGTTGAAGGAGAAATTGACAACTGCTCCAGTTTTGATTATTCCTGATCCTAACAAATCTTATGAAGTGTTCTGTGGTTCTTCGAAGATGGGATTTGGAGGTGTTCTCACGCAAGAAGGTCAGGTGGTAGCATATGCTTCCAGACATTTGAGAGTTCAAGAGAAGAATTATCCTATGCATGATTTGGAATTAGCGGTCGTGGTGTTTGCCTTGAAAGTGTGGAAGCACTATTTGTATGGTGTGCGTTTTGAGATGTTTAGTGATCATAAGAGTTTGAAGTACCTCTTTGATCAAAAGGAACTGAATATGAGACAGAGGAGATGGATGGAGTATTTGAAAGATTATGACCTTGAGTTGAAGTATCATCCAGGAAAAGAGAATAAAGTGGCAGATGCTTTAAGTAGAAAAGTGATTCATGGTGCCGAATTGATGGTGTTGGAGTATGCATTGTTGGAAAAGTTTCGAGATCTTAATCATCAGTTTGTTTAGACTCTGAATGGTGTAATCATGGGAAACTTGAATATTAATTCTACTTTGAGGAATGATATTCGACAAGAGCAAGTTTTAGATGAGATGTTGCAAGGATAACCGGGCTTCATGAGAGCGTTAGATGGGATCATCATTTTCAACCAAAGAATTTGCATTCCAAATGACGACGTGTTAAAGAGAAAGATTTTGGAAGAAGCACATAAAGGTTCTTTTACGATACATCCGGGTTTTTCGAAGATGTATCGATACTTGAAGAGGGAGTATTGGTGGTCCAGAATGAAAAAGGACATTGCGGTATTTGTGTCCGAATGTGGGGGGTGTCAGCAAGTAAAGATTGAACACCAATGACCAGGCGGATTGTTACAACCTTTGGACATCCCAATTTGGAAATGGGATAGTATCTCTATGGACTTGCAGTAGGTTTACCGAGTACTCAGGGTGGCTATGACTCTGTTTGGGTGATTGTAGACCGACTAACGAAATCTGCGCATTTCTTAGCCGTGAAGACTACGTATAAGGCAAGTCAGCTTACAAGGTTGTTTATTGATGAAATTGTGAGATTACATGGTGTCCCATCCAATATTGTATCGGATAGAGATCCGAAGTTCACTTCGAGATTTTGGAAAGTGTTCCAACAAGCCATGAGTGCGAATTTGCGTTTGAGTACTTCTAATCATCCTCAAACGGATGGTCATACGGAACATACGATTAAAGCGATGGAAGATATGTTGAGAGCATGTGTCTTGGAAAGTAAAGGAAATTGGAAAGAACTTTTGTTGTTGATCGAATTTTCGTACAACAACAGTTACCATGCGAGCATCGGAATGGCTCCGTATGAGGCTTTGTACGGAAGAAAGTGTAGAACACCGTTGTGTTGGTTGGAAGTGGGTGAAGATAGGATTTTAGGACCGAAAGTTATTCAAGAGATTACGGAAAAGATTCGTATGATCCGAGAAAAGATTAAACAAGCCCAATATTATCAGAATAGCTATGCTGACAATCGAAGGAGCCCTTTGGAATTTGATGAAGGTGATCATGTATACTTGAAAGTCACTCCGAGATTGAGGTTGAAAGGACCGTTTAAGTCGCGTAAGTTAAGTCCGAGATACGTGGGACTGTATCAGATTCTAGAAAGGATTGGTGAAGTTGCTTACCGTTTAGCCTTGCCGCCCTCTCTATCTGAAATGCATGAAGTTTTTCATGTATCTCAACTTCGTAGGTTCGTTCTCGATCCTCTTCAGCCTATTCTACCGGATTCTATAGAGATAGAAACAGATTTAACTTTTGAACCCCAACTGAGCCGTATTGTTGGGAGAGAAACCAAGGTGTTAAGGAATAAAGAGATACCACATGTTAAAGTGCAATGGGATGAGACACATCCGGGCGATGCTATGTGGGAGTTGGAATCAGAGATGCGGGAATCGTATCCTCACCTGTTCAGGTAATCTTTTAAATCCGTGACGAATTTTATTTAAGGGGGAGGATGTAATACCCCGTATTTTATTTAAAGCTCTGAATAATATTAATTGGTAATAATATTATTCCGGTTTACTCTAAGAAATTTTAACGGAAGTAATTAGAGTAATCAACGGGATATTATTTTATTAATTGATATTAGTTGACTCAGAGGTTTTATAAAATATCAGATTAAGAGATATTTTGGGATACTCTCTAATTTTAGACACAAAGGTAAAATATATGTTTTTATATTTATTAGTATAAAGGAAATAAGAAGAAGAGAAAGTTAGTAAGAAAAAGAATAGAAAAGAAGAAGGAAGAAAAGAGAGAGAGAAGAGAAGAAAATGAGGAAAAACCCCAAGACTTCAAATTCATCTTGCTTCACCATCCGTATGTCGAATCGACTCAAACTTTCCACCAATTTTCATCTCCCGAGGTGAGTTCTTAGTTAGAAGCTTTTATCTTTGATCTTGGTTGAGTTTTAGAGATTTTGTGGTTTAGGGTTTTATTGAAAAATACGAGAAATTGAAAGTTTAACGGTTAAAACTTGATTAAAACTTAACTATAATACTCACATTATGTCTATGAATACATTTGGCTATGTTTTCCTGCATTGGTTGATGTTTGGAGTTGAGTTTGGGTTGGAGAAGTGATTTCCCGTAAGCCTGGAATTTCCTGAACTGGTGTAGCTCACTCAGCGAGCAGTTCCTCGCTCAGCGAGAGTTCCAGAAGTTTTTTAGCTCAGCGAGACCTGTAGGTTTCAAGTGTGGTATTTAATTCGTAACTTTTGATCCGAGCATCTATTTTTAACGTTCCACATACCGTTTCGAAGCTGAAATTATATATTTTCTTATGATGTCGAAGAATATTATTTTCACCCGAATTTTTCCCGATTTTCCAAATTAACCGTAAGATGCGAAATTATGAAAAGTATGAGCTTAAAGTAATGAAATGGTAATACTTGTGAGGTACCTAGGATTTCCGTAGATTGGTAAGAAATAAGAATCGCATTTGATCATATTCCCTTGTTAGCTTGAGGTGGGTATTACGTTGAGTCCCACGAGAAGCGAGTGTTAGCTTGAGGTGGGTATTACATTGAGTCCCACGCGAAGCGAGTGTTAGCTTGAGGTGGATATTACATTGAGTCCCACGAGAAGCGAGTGTTACCTTGAGGAGGGTATTACATTGAGTCCCACGAGAAGCGAGTGTTAGCTTGAGGTGGGTATTGCATTGAGTCTTATGAGAAGCGAATGTTAGCTTGAGGTGGATATTACATTGAGTCCCACGGGAAGCGAGTGATAACTCGAGATGGGTATTTCATTGAGTCCCATGAGAAGTCCAGTGGTATACTTGAGGCGGGTGTTTCACTGAGTCCCACGGGAAGTGTTGTACGGAGTGTTGCTTGAATGTTCCGTTTCGGTTTAGTTACGTTTGAGAGGAACCTTTGTATTTTGTAGAATTAGTAGGTTTGACCCTTAGAGCCGAGAGAACTCTAAGATAGGGAACCCACTGAGATGTTTTATCTCACCCCATGTTGATGTTGTTATTTTAGGTACTTTAGGTTCCGTTAAGGGTAAGGATAAGGCGACTTTATTATCCTTACTAGTTGATGGCTTTGTCTTCCGCTGTGGATTTTGATATCTTCGGATCTAGTTCTTAGATTTTGTAGTTTGAACATCTTGTATTATTTTATAGCCTGGTTTTAGTACCTTATGTTGTAGTGTCTATACTTATACAATGTATTGCTAAGAACGTATTTTTATTTCAGTACCAAATTTCTAATATTATATATGAAAAATATGCTTTATGTATGTCTTTTGTATATGGGTATTACAACAACGCATGTTCTTCAGCCCTTTTAACCAATAAGTCCAAAGAAAAACAAGATACCCCAACTTTGGTAGTACCTAAGTTTGCATTCACCTCATATGAGCTCAAATAAAGAGCTTTGGCTATATCAACATGAGTGGGCCTTGTCATTTATGGATTGAACAGAACCTGACCTTAATGTGGCACCCCCAAAAGCAAAGCATACTTCTCAAGCAAAGGGCCCAGCTGGAAATCAGGAAATGTAAAACACCTGAGCCTAGGATCATAATAGTGCAATAAGGTGTGAATGGCACTCCTCTCAGAACTATCCAGGTTGACTACCATGTCCAGAATATCTCTGTAACTCTCTCTAAAACCTCCCACATGCTCTAGGGTAATGAGAGACAACATCTTGTTTATCATGTCCACCTTAGTATCGAAGAATTTGTAGTGAATGTTCTTTTTTTTTAAGTCTTCCATTTTTGAATCTGAAGTCCGGCCGGATCCGGGAACAACGTATACCCTGAGAATGAAAAGAACACAAATGATTAATGATGTGATGATGTCGCTCCCGGGATTTTCATCCTAGTACAAACGCGAAAGTGGCGCGGAAAAGGTAAAGTCGCTAGCCAAGCATTTTTATCCCGAAGGAACGGGAAAGGTAATGTTGCACAAACCTGAGAAAGAAGGAAAGGACAAGGTCTTGCGAACCAAAGATCTAGGTTCAGGAGTCGGTTACGACCTGGGAAGGTATTAGCCCCCAGACCTTCCTCCGTACCCGACGGGATCCATGCTTGCTTGTTTGTTTCAAAAGGTAAAACAATATAACTGCTGCTGAACAAATGAACTGCTAACTGGAATGGGAACTGAAATGAGAAATGGAACAAAAAGAGAACAAAAAGAAAGAATGGGGAAAATGTAGAGAAATAAACAATGTGCTCAAACGGGCCCTACCCCGCTGCCTTCGTACCTCATCGGGATAATGAGGATCAGAGTTGACGTAGTTCGCCTAACTAAGGCGGGAACTATTTGTTTATGTTTTTATGGTTGGAACTGCGTATGTCTATGCTCAGGTGTTGCAGGCTCGTCTGGTACGAGTGTGTTTATCGTCTTGCATGCGAGACAAGTCTTCACAAGTTCGCGTTGAGAATGAATGAGTTGAGAAAAGAAGTTCCCGCAGGATAGTCGCTTATTGTTTGTTGTTTGCTTTTTAAGAGTTTTGTATGAATTTGGCACAAGGAAGTGAATTCAAACTCTTTTCCATGGAATGTATACTTGCTACTACATTCCAAGATGGAATAATAGAACAAGCACACTGTAAACACCCCAAATTTGCCCTCACCCATTCACACCATGGCTTGTGATCATCTCATATGCATAAATACAATCATATCATCTCACATCTCATTTTTTGATTCACTGCATAGTTTCTAAGGCATCTGCACCTAGGGTTTGTGATCTGAGCAATCCCAAGGCATCTTGAGCCATTCCAAAGGCCACCAATCATCTCAAAGGGGTCCATGTGTGTTCATATGTCATATTCCATCTCTTCAAAGTCAAAAATGCAGAGGAATCACAAGGACTAGGGTTTGAGTGGATGCAGAGACAGGATGAACTGCACAATTGACCTAAAATTAGGGTTTTGGTTTCAGAGGCCATAACTCCAAATTTTTTGGTCATTCTTGTTTCCATTGGTCTCTATATGGTATAGGGAGTATGCATATCAATTTTCATGAAGAAATTCCATGGGGAAGTCATCTGATCAAGGGTTGACTTTTCAGACAAGTCAGTGTAAAATCAGGGCATCTGAGGCCCCCAATGACCCAACCAATGGTTGATCTTCATCATTTTGAGTGTATATGATCTTTATTTGATCATGGAAGAAGATTGAAGTTCATAAAAATCAGGAATTTAGGGTTTTTGCAAATGTTGACTTTTTGGGCATAGTTGACTTTTCAAGAATGCATCATTTTAGGTCATTTTTCAAGCTTTGATTCTTGATCCAAAAAGGCTTCAAATGGAAAAACTTTGGTCATGAAAGTTGTAGATCTCATCTTTCCCTTTTCAAAAAGTACAAGAACATGATCAAACTCTTCTTGAATCAAAAGTTATGGCAATGCAAAGTTGGCTAAAATCATTGATTTTCAAGGCATGCCCTAAGTGAGAATTTTGCAAAATCTTGGACCAATGCATATTGCAGCCTCTAATTCATTTCAAACCAGCACATAAACTTTCTCTAAGTCCTAAAAATCAGAAATGAACTAAGAATGCCCATGGTTTTATGTTTGGTTGGACAAAAAAGGTCACATGTGAACAAAAAGTCACAAGTTGCAAAACTCATGATCATGCTTCCTCCTACTTGCAGCCTTGGATGCTGAGCTTTGCTAGCCTCTCACCTCACCTTGCTGCACCAGAACCAGCCCATGTACTTGCCTAGATCATGAGCCATACCTCTCTTACACATTATTTGACTTTTTGCAAAAGGTAACTTACCAATCAATAAAGGGCATGTCTTGTCAACTGACCAATGAGAGAGAGTTATGTGGACAATTTGCAAGCTAGACATAACACAAGGCAAGGCTGAAACATCCTCATTCCACACATTCACAAAAACACACCACATTGCATTTGTCTTCGAATCTGCTTCCACAGCTTGCAAACACTAAAACTATCTTCACCATTCAACTCACCACACTCCATAGGCCTCAAACCACCAAAGCTCAAGCCTGAAACAAGCCTGACCTGAGCTTCACCATTCCCCACCCTCAGAACCAGTTCTCTTCGAATCTCACCATCCAGCCATCAAACACCTCATCTTTCTTCACCAACAAGTCAAGCATACCACAAGGAGTCAAAACCACCCTTTACTTTGAACTGAAACAGCCTGTACACAAAGTGCATTTCCTGCTACACCAGAAGTGAATCTCTCAAAGCAGCTTGCCTAAGCTCATTCCAGGCTTTCCATTGGCTTCAAGGGGTTCAGGGAAGTTGTTCTGCATCAAAGCAAGGCCAGGAGAGCTCATATTCACAGTTCTTCACCTCAGGTAACTCCAAACTTCAAGCTTTTCAAAGCTTTGATTTTTTGTTATAAACTGAAAGTGCATACTCTGAGGATCATTGTGATGTGTTTAGAATCTAAAATGGTGGAGAAATGAACATTTTGTGAGTGTCTGAAAGTTTGGCCCCATTTTTATTTTGTTTCGATTCAGCTTGTTCTTGTTAGTAAAATGATGTTTGACTATTGATTTGAGTTGCTAGAAGTGTGGGGATTGATTCTGGGCGTTTAATTTGGCTTGGGGTGGTCTGAATCTTGTTTTAGGGTTTTGGGGTCGCCGGGGAAGACGACCGGAGCTCCCCTCCGGTCGCCTGAATCTGTTTTGCCCTAATTACAGTCATTAAGCCAGTTTGAATCTTGGGCGTTGGATGGGGTTGACTTGTTGACTTCGCGCGTGAGGGAAGGGCTCAGATCACTTTGATTAGCCCTAATTCTTTTATTAGTTTTAATTAATTGTAATTAACTCAGATGCAATCCTGGCCACAAGATCTGGCGCTGGTCAACCAATTTGAATCCAGGACGCATCTCATCCATCCGTTCTGTTTACCTTTCATTTTAATTTAATTTTTATTCATTTTATTTCAAATAACTTGCATAATTATTTTAAAATAGTTAAAAATTCTTAAAAATTTTGAAACTTTTTCCTAAAAGTTTCATTAATTTTTAAGACCCAAAAATATTTTTATTTTATTTTTTATCATTAAAAAAGTATTTTTAAATATTTAAAAGATTATTTTTAATTGATTAATGGAAATTAATTAATTAAAAATACTTTTAGGTATTTAAAAATTACAAAAAAATTCATGAAATGTTCTAAGACATTTAGAAACATTTTCCAACCTTCAAACCAAATTTCTTTTTTGATCTTGATGCATTTTAAGAATTTTTCATTGAATTAAATCATTTTTTATGCATTAATTTGATCCTAAGTTCAAAAATTCATTTCTGCCTATTGGAGAAGGTTGGGACATTGATTCTTTTTGCATTGTTTTGTGTTTAGCATATAGTTTCTAAGATAAAATGGCCTTGTTTTGTTTCCTCAATTTCAATTTGTTTGGCATTTCTTTTGTTAAGAACCCTAGAAAACCCTAATAACTTAGAAAATTCATATCTTGAGATTGGTTAGGAGTTGAGAGTCCCCCTTTGGGCAGTGGTTCATTATAGGTTTAGGGTTTTCTTTGGTTGGCATTTTCCATTTTTTATCTTAGGGTTTGCTTCTGTTTTGGGTTTTTGTTTGATGTTTGATCCATGAACCCTAATTTGGGCTTTCTCTTGCATCCTTCTTGCATACTCTTGCATAACATGACTTGTCTTTGCATTTTGTGCATTTTTGTGATTCATTTGACATCTTAAGACATATAGAAAGCATGTTTGATCATTGTATTACATATTTGCCATGTTATTTGCCTTGTATGCTTCATAACTTTTCATGCTTGTTCATGCTCCTTAACTTGCATCATTTGCATCCATGATCTTGTATGAACATCTCCATGTCTTGCCTCATGTTTGCAGCACTTCATAACATCATAATCATCATCAACATGCTTCTGGTTTTGCTTTGCATCATACCATTTCATCTCATCTTGCATTGCATTGCATTTCTTTCTAACATTTCAGGTGGTAAGTAAACTTGGGAAGTGAATTTGCCTTCACTTCTCATAACTTTTCTTTTCATCTCTCTTGCATCCATTGCTGCATTTCTATTTGTGTATGAGTTTGAGCTTGCTCATTCTTCTTCTTCCTACTTTCTTTCTTCAAGTGACTTGACTTCTTGAATGAAGCAAGTCACTTTGCTTCTCTTGATCTTATTCATCTGCTTCCTGGTGGCTCCTTTGAAGATTGTTCTTGGAAACCTCACAAACTTTAGGGACAACCAAGCATGACAATGAATTAGGGTTTTGATTAGTCTCCCCCCATAGTTTTTACCTTTGTGTCTCTCTTTGAGTCTTCTCTTCTCATCTCATAATCAGGGACTAAACCCTAAAGGCTTTAAGACTTTGTGATTAAGCTTATGCCTGCATCCTTCTCTTAGGATGGAGTGTATAACTTTAATCCTAAGCCTTGAAACCTTAATGTGTTTAAATCTCTTAACCAATTCACTTAATAAATATCAAGACATCACACTTGTAACTTGGGCCTTGCATTAGGGTTCTAATTCTTCCTTAAGTGGTTAAGAAGGACTAACCCTAGTGTTAATGGACAAGTCCCCCTCAAGTTGTCTTACAAATCATAAAAATCACTTCATCACCATATCATTAAATAAAATCCACTTAATCAAAGGCTTGTTTTGTCATGAGTTTAATCCCTAATCATGGATTAAGTTGAGGAGCTTTCCTCAGCTTAAACATTCTCATCTATCATCCTTCTTTTAGGACGGTGTAATGAGTCTGTTTGATCCCTGATTACGGCTTAACCTCATTACTCAACACTAAACAAAAACACCAAAAACATCTAAATAATCACAAGTAGGTTAATGATCTTAATCCTGCATCAAAGGTGATTAAGTGTGAGAATCTGACTTCACACTTAAGGTATTCTCATTACCCCTAATCAGAGGGAAGATGTGATGAGTTTACTAACCCATTGGTTTAGGCTTAAGCTCATTAACTTATGACAAACTTTCAAAAGCAATAAAAGACTGAAAACACAAAAACAAACAATAATCGTCTCCTCCGGGATTCTTTTCTCATCTCATTCACTCACAAACGGGAACTTGCTTCTTCCGTCTAATGCAAGACAGTTTGCACCTGAGCCAGACAGGTCATACACTTGAGCATTGACAAGCAAGCAGTTCACAAGTCAATTCATCTTTCAGTCTCTTTGGGTCGAACTACGGTGTTCTGACTTCCTCATTGCACGAGAGGATACGTAGGCATAACTTAACGGTTATCGAACAAAAGTCTCTGTATATTCCCCCTCTTTCCAGTATCATTCTTTAAGCCTCATGACCTTGAGCATTTTATCTTTATTCCTACACTGACACATCATTTATACACTTCACATTTCTTTTACACTGACACCTGTACATCCTTTTCCAGTTATTTTATACACAGATTGCACTGACACTACCCCTTTAAAACACAAATCTTTTAAGCGTGGATCCCGTCGAATACGACGGACAATCTGGGTGCTAATACCTTCCCAGGTTGTAACCAACCCCCTTTCTCAGTCTCTCTGGTTCGCAAACCGTCTTATCCGTATCTTTCTAGGTCTATGCAGCATTGCCTTTCCTCCGGGATAAAAATGCCTAGCTGGCGACTCTATTCATCTCCAGTGAGTTCACGGCTGTGTGTTCTCATTGTCCCTCTCGCCGACCGTTCGCGTCTGTACCTTTATCTGACCCTGTGTCACTTATCGGGAGCGACAGCTTGGCGACTCTGCTGGGGAGCCTTATACTGCAACCAGGGCTTCTGGTTCTTTTTGTGGGTTCCTCCTAGCGCTTGTTTGATTTGTGTTTACTGGGGTGTTATGTGCTTGTATTTATTTTTGTTTATTGCTTTATGTACAGTTACTTTACTGCTTTCTTTATTGCATTTATTTATATCATACTGTCATTGCTGCTGGCTGGATCTGGTTGTTTGCCTTGGTGGGTGGGTGATTCATTGAGAGTTAAGGTCCTATACCTGGGACCTGAGTGACACCTAGGCTAGAGTGAATCATATTCTTTCCCATTCCATTTCGGTCTGGTGCGGGAATATGAAACACGGTTCAGATATGGGTTTCTTCTTGAGAACTCTGTGTTGCAGATTTCCTGCAATGCTAGGGCTATCTGGGAAGCCTGCTAAGTCTGGATGACCTTTTAGTATTGACCTTCAGAAACTGAGGTGAATTAGAGGAGGAATTGTTATGGTTATTGTAAACACTGTACCTCTGGGTTAGAAGTGTTTACACTTCTCATAACTGATCCAAGTCTGGGGATCCTTGTTCTAGATCATCACCTGTGAGGGGGTTGGGCTGTTTACAGGTTTGCAGGTACCTTGACCTCAGAATACCCTGTTACTTTGACTTTGTTAAGAATACTCCATGTTGGACAGTTCTTGTGATTCTAAAACCTTGGACTTGTGACTCTTTATTTGAGTCCCCCACCCTGGTTACTGGATTTTTAGACCTCCATCTGGGATCCTTGAACACACATGGACTTATATCAGGGCATTTTGATCAGATCCAGCTCAGTCACAAACCCTTGCATTTCATTTGCATACATACTCATCGCATCATATTAACACTTGCTTATTTGTGTTTCAGGGTATCCACCTTCATCTGGTTTTGGTTTTGACCCCATCTGCAGTTTTGACTTGTCTCCACCAGCACTTGCTTCAGCTTGTCAGCCATATACTTCAAATACTTGCACTAGCCAGCCAGTGGCCCACTCCTCAGCATCTTCATCAGCACTCTACTCAGTCTTCAGCATCATGGCTCCAAAGAAAAGCAACATCACCTATCATTTCTTCCAACCAGACTTATCAGACATCAGGAGGATCCAAACACTGATCACTCCAGATCACATACCCTTGTTCAGGGAGAGTTATGGAGATATACTGGACATGGTTATGGATCTGGACCCTTCACAGAGGAGCCTCATCCACACCTGCATTCAGTTTTATGATCCTCCACTGAGATGTTTTACTTTTCAAGACTTTCAGTTAGGCCCCTTATTGGAAGAGTACTCCTCATTAGTTGGTTTGCCTATCAAGAGGGAAATCCCTTTCAACCCTGAAATGGTCTTTCCCAGCAATGGAGAGTTGGCAAAAGCTCTGCACCTGGAACCTGCTTTGATTGAGCAGCATATGACCTCTAAAGCTGGGATCCCTGGTTTTCATCTTGACTTCCTGATTTCCCAAGCTAGTCTGAAGGCCTCCCTGGGGGAGTGGAGAGCTGTTTGTGCTTTGTTGGCCTTAAGTGTATATGGAATTGTGTTGTTTGCAGATGAGCCTCGATTCATCAGCAAGAATGCAATCCATTTGTTCATCCTGAAGAACCCAGTGCCAACTTTGCTAGGAGATCTCTATTACTCAGTACATCAGAAGAATGAGAAGCAGAGGGGAAGGCTAGTGAGGTGTTGTGCTCCATTATTCCATGCTTGGCTTCTCAGGCATCTACCCAGGACAGATGCATTTCTAAATCCTCATCAGCAAAGCAACTGGGCTAAGAGGCTCACTACTCTCACTTCAGCAGACATCAGATGGTGTACTCAAAGCACCAAGGGCAGAGATATAATCACCAGCTGTGGGCACTTCCCCAATGTGCCCTTAATAGGAGTTAAGGGAAGCATCAATTACAACCCTCTGTTGTTCAGAAGGCAGCTGGGCTATGCATTGGTCCATGCTCCTAAGGCACAGGACCTGGTTGAGACCCTCTACTGTGAGAACAAGATTAGTTTGGCTGTTGTTAGGCAGGCTGCCTGGGCCTGGGATAATGTTCAAACCAAGGGAATCACCATTCTGGGGAAGTGCAATAATGTGGCATCAGTCCAATATTATGAGTGGTCCCATGCCAGGGCCCAATTCTCTGGAATGCCCTTCACCATAGAAGACATGCCTGAGTCATCTTCAGCACCACCCCCTGCCACTATCAGTTTGGAGGAGTTTGAGAGCTTGAAGGAAAGAAATGAGAAGCTAACCCAGGCTTTGCAGAAGACCCTCCGGGAGAGGAGTGAAGGTGTGAGGGAGATTGAAAGATTGGAGAAGTTGAGGGTGGAACACTTGACTAAAATTGAGAAGTCTGGAGATTATATCAACAAGTCTAAAGCTGGTGAACAGATTCTGAAGGATGCTTGTAAAGAAGCCCAGTTCCAGAGAGCAAGGACAGACTTGTATTTGAAAGAGAGTCAGGCCAGGTGGGTCCGGATCACTGAGGCCCGTACTCTAGAAGACAAGAGAGTTCAGGACAAGATGGAGCAGATGGAAAAAGCCCTGGCAGCAGCCCAGAAGGAAATATCAGAGTTAGAAATCAGAGCTGGAGTGAAGAGGTCTAAGGACCAAAGTCAGAACAAGAAGTTGACTGCAGCTGTTGCAACAAGGAACCTTCTCATCAGAAGTCTCACGGAGCATCCGGCTGATCCTGTGACCGAAGCACTTCTTAAGGAAGTTCGTGAGGATGAGTTTGGCCTTGGGGTTTGATCATTTGCTTGTTGTTATTCCTTTTCATGTACTTTTGCTTGTTGTGATGTATTTTGACCCCTTTGAGGGCTTGTGTTGTAAAAAAGAACAAATTGTATTACTTCACCTTTTGTAATATATTTGTGTTAGTTTCCATCTGGGTTACTTCAAAAGCAACTTCAACAGCATCATCTTCAAAGGTCTGGAAGGGTCAAAACTGAAGGCCAAACCGGATACCTTGAGAGCAAATAAGCATAACTGCATTGCATACTAACCCCTTTGTTTGTTTTGTAGGTTTTTGTTTTGTTGTTGCTAACCTCTGTTGTGATGTTCAGGAATTATTGCTCGCCGCCGGGTATTTCCCCTCAACAGGCCACACAGGTACCCAACTAGAAACAACCTTCCGGGAATTCAGATGGATCAGATGCAGCAGGACCTTACAAAGGTCAAAAACCAGATGGCAAACGAAAGACTGGAGATGAGAACCCAGATAACACAGTTCATGGAAGTGATGAACAACTTAGCTCAAAGCCAGGAGAGGCTCAGAGCTTTGGTAGAAGGGAGGAATCAAGATGAGCCCCATGTGGGGACTGCTGGCACAAGTAACAATGAACGGGTGCAACCCCATGTTAACCCTCCTGTGTTTGGCCCACATCTACATCCTGAGATTAATATTCCTGCAAACGTTCAGGGGACAGCCACAGCAGCCAGGGTACTTCAAGAAGACCCTCAAGAAGACCAGTTCACCGTAATGGGTGCTGGGGAAGAGGCTTATGATAGAATATTGGATGAAATAGCTGAGAAGTTGAGGTCCTTAGAATCTCAAAACTCTTTGGGCTTCGACGTTATGGACATGGGTTTGGTAGACGGGGTCAGGATCCCCCATAAGTTCAAGCCTCCTTGTTTCGAAAAGTATAATGGGACTTCATGCCCCCGGACTCATCTACAATCATTTCTGGGAAGGCTGAAGGCCTATACAATGGATGAGAAATTGTGGATGTTCTACTTTGAGGATAGCTTGACTGGAGCTTCGAGGGAGTGGTATTCCCATTTGACAAGGGCAACTGTGAGATGCTGGAAGGACCTGGCAGAGGTCTTCATTAGACAGTATCAATACAATTTGGATATGGCACCCAACAGGACTCTCCTAATGGGAATGTCACAGTCTTCGAGGGAGAGTTTCCGAGAATATGCCCAAAGGTGGAGGCAGCTGGCTGCTGCTGTTCAACCACCTATGTCTGAGCGGGAAATGGCAGATATGTTCATGAATACCCTTCAGGGAACGTATATTGACAGGTTGGCTGCTTTCTCCTCCACTAGCTTTGCAGATGTTGTCATAGCCGGGGAGAGAATTGAAAGCTTGTTAAAAATGGGAAAGATCTCAGACAACGGTGCAAGCTCGTCCAGTAGTACAAGAAAGCCTTTTGCAGGCCCGAGAAGAACTGGCGAGACCAATGCCATCCATTCAAACAGGGGTAGGCCCCAATATGTTCAAAGGTCAATAGCAGCAGTCACTATCCCTGCTCCGGCTCATCCACAGCCTGTCTATCAACCTCCTCAGCAAAGCTATCAACAACAACCTCAGTACCATCAGCAAAATCAGTATCCTCCAAGGAATTACAACAACAGCAACAACAACAACACCAACAACAATCAACAAAGGCCATTCCAGCAGAGGCCATCCCAAGCTAACAGAGTGATCGACCCGATCCCAATGCCGTATGCTGCCTTGCTGCCACAACTTCTGAAACTCAACCTAGTTGAGCTAAGAACGTTGGCACCTCCGGATCCCAACAGTCTACCAAGGAACTATGACTCCAATGCTAGGTGTGCTTTTCATTCGAACGCACCTGGTCATAGTACAGAAAAATGCAGGGCTCTGCATATGAAGGTACAAGACTTGGTAGACTCCAAGGCTCTGAATTTTGCACCGCCGCCCAATGTCAATAAAAACCCAATGCCAAACCATGGTGGTCCTCGAATTAACGCTATTGAAGAAGACAGACCGTCTTATTTAATAACCAGTGTGGATCAGATCAAGACACCATTGGTGGAAATCAAAGCTCAACTCCGCGAAAACCAAATATTTCTGGGGTGTGAACTGGGGTGTCCCTATTGCAATATTTCATGGAACGGGTGTGAGGACCTGAGGAATGGCATTGACAGCCTTATTCAGAGTGGCCTGCTATAGATCACTACATCATTCCCGACAAACCCAACAACTTCATCAGCAACGGTTCCAGAACCTCCTACAAATGCAGCAACTATTGTTCCCGACAATTCACCAGCAACATCAACAAGTACTTCGTCTGTCCTCCCAAATGATCAGTTTTCAACAGTTTCTCCTGCTACAACTTCAGCTTCATTCCATTTCGAATCTCTATCAACAACAACATCAGTCCTTCCAACAACACCTCCTACAACACCAGCAATCAATCATGAAGATGTCTCTACTGTTACCATATTCTACGATCCTGAAAATAACTCCGCCTACCATTCGGAAGGTGCTGCTCCCGCCAGAGCACCAGTTACAATCTTTTATGATCCACAAACAATTACAGTCCCTTCAGCAGCAGCAATCAGTCCAGTCACTGTCACGGTGCCTGGACCAGTACCATATGAAAGCAATAGGGCCATCCCTTGGCACTATGGCTCTGACGTGTACTGTGAAGGGAAAAGAATCACTCTTGAAACATCAACACCTGCACCACAAGTAGATAATGTGGGGGGAGGCGGAGGCTTCACTCGAAGCGGACGTCTCTTCGCTTCACAAGTTCAAAGACCTACTGCCGAAGCAGAAGCTGCTGCCAAGGCAAAGGGAAAAGGCCCGGTGCAGGAAGATCAGACTGCCAAAGAAACCCTGAAGACTCCATTTGATCAGGAAGTTGATGAGTTTATGCAAATCATCAAAAAGAGTGATTATAAAGTTGTGGATCAGCTTCACCAGACGCCATCCAAAATCTCTATCCTCTCACTGCTTATGTGCTCCGAAGCCCATCGGAATGCACTACTTAAAGTCTTGCACGCAGCTTACGTGCCTGAGGAGATTACTGTCAACCAGTTGGAAACCGTAGTTGGAAACGTTACTGCTAGCAATGGGCTAGGGTTTACCAATTCTGACCTGACGGTGGATGGCCGCAATCACAACAAAGCCTTGCACATAACCATGGAATGCAAAGGAGCTGTCCTTTCTCATGTGCTGGTGGACACAGGTTCTTCCCTGAATGTCTTACCAAAGAAGGCTCTGGTGAAGTTAGAATATGATGGATTGGCATTGAGACCCAGCAACCTGGTGGTGAGAGCCTTTGATGGTTCGAAGAGATCGGTTCTGGGAGAGATTGAGCTGACCGTGACAATTGGCCCGCAAACCTTTAAAACTATCTTTTATGTGATGGACATTCAGCCCGCCTACAGCTGTTTGTTGGGTAGACCCTGGATTCACGCCGCCGGCGCAATAACGTCTACCCTTCACCAAAAGTTAAAATTTGAATGGGAAGGTCAAGTTGTCACAATCTGTGGGGAAGAGGATATTTTCGTTAGCCATCTGGCTACGTATAAATACATTGAGATGGATGGGGAGATCCATGAAACAATGAGCCAAGGTTTTGAAGCCTTGAATGTCAATGAAGCATCTGCTGTGTCAGGGATCTCCATGTCGTCTTACCAACAAGCCCGGAAGGTTGTTGAGGAAGGAACTGCCCTAGGCTGGGGCAAGGTCTTAGCTGTGGAGGAAAAGAAGGACAAGTTTGGGTTGGGTTACAGACCAACTCAACATCAAGCAAAGGCTGCTGCAGAGCCAGGTTTTGTCAGTGGGGGAATGCTTACCCCTGATGCTATCAACTGTCTGGAAGACGAGCTGGAAGAGGAGCGCAATCTGGAGAATTGGATTCGTCCAAAGATCCCGGGGAGCAGTGTCTCAAACTGGTCTTCCCAGGAAATTATAAGAGTTACTCATGCAGAGTAATTATTATTTCCTGTATTTTTATAGCATGCATCCAAGTCTTGCATCTTGCCCAAGATGACAAGGCTCATTTTGTAATCAGGGCCATCTGTACTTTTGTGCAAACAAGATTAAATTAATGAAATATCAGACATCTTTTTGCAAACAAGTCTTTTTCTTTTCTGCTCACTGTTTTTCCATTTTTCTTTTTGTACAAAAATAAGTGGCGGTGTTTTCAAAATGATAACTTCATTTCACCTTTTTTCTAAAGCAAGATTAAAATCAATCACTAAAATGAACAACTTAACCCTTGCAGAGAGTGCCTTCCAGACAGCACCGACAACAGCACGGCTATGACATCGTATGACTTTGACAATCCGATCAATCAAGCTGATGAAGGGGTTGATGAAGAATATGAGCTTCCTGAAGAGCTAGCCAGGTTGTTGAGACAGGAGGAAAAAGTTATTACTCCTCATCAGGAGGAGATTGAAGTGATTAATCTTGGTACTGACGAAGACGTGAAAGAAGTTAAAATCGGGGCCTGCCTGCAAGACTCAGTGAAGAGACAACTGGTAGATCTGCTTCAGGAGTATGTTGATGTGTTTGCTTGGTCGTATCAAGACATGCCAGGGTTGGACACCGATATAGTTGTGCACAAGCTGCCTTTGAGGGAAGAATGCCCACCAGTTAAACAGAAACTGCGCCGAACTCGCCCAGACATGGCTATGAGAATCAAAGAAGAGGTACAAAAGCAGTGGGACGCCGGGTTCCTTGCTGTAACTAGCTATCCGCCGTGGGTTGCTAACATAGTACCTGTGCCTAAGAAAGACGGCAAAGTAAGAATGTGTGTTGATTACCGGGATCTGAACAGAGCTAGCCCGAAAGATGATTTCCCATTACCTCACATTGATGTATTGGTGGATAACACGGCTCAGTTCTCGGTATTCTCCTTCATGGATGGATTTTCAGGGTATAATCAGATCAAGATGTCACCTGAAGACATGGAGAAGACAACATTCATTACACCTTGGGGCACGTTCTGTTACAAAGTGATGCCATTCGGACTGAAGAATGCTGGTGCCACATATCAACGGGCTATGGTGACATTGTTCCACGATATGATCCACAAAGAAATAGAATGTTATGTGGACGACATGATTGCCAAATCCCTTACAGAGGAAGAACACCTGGTAAATCTGCTGAAGTTGTTCAAACGCCTGAGGAAGTACCAACTAAAGTTGAACCCCAACAAATGCACATTCGGGGTGCGATCCGGTAAGCTGTTGGGCTTTATTGTAAGCGAGAAAGGGATTGAAGTTGACCCTGATAAAGTCAAGGCTATTCAAGAAATGCCTGCACCGAAAACTGAGAAAGAAGTTCGAGGGTTCTTGGGTCGGTTGAACTACATTTCAAGGTTCATATCTCACCTTACAGCAACCTGTGAGCCTTTGTTCAAGCTGTTAAGAAAGGAACAAACGGTCAGGTGGAACGAAGATTGCCAGAAGGCTTTTGACAAGATCAAAGAATATCTGCAAGAACCTCCAATCCTTATGCCTCCAGTTGAAGGAAGACCTCTGATAATGTACTTGACAGTATTAGAAGAGTCAATGGGGTGTGTGCTGGGCCAGCATGACGAGTCTGGTCGAAAAGAGTATGCAATTTACTACCTAAGCAAAAAGTTTACCGACTGTGAACAACGTTATTCACTGCTCGAGAAAACTTGCTGTGCTTTAGCGTGGGCTGCTCGCCGACTGAGACAGTATATGTTGACCCACACTACCTTATTGATCTCAAAAATGGACCCAGTTAAGTACATTTTCGAGAAGCCAGCTCTTACCGGACGAGTTGCAAGATGGCAGATGATTCTCACAGAATACGACATACAATACACATCTCAGAAAGCCATCAAGGGCAGTGTACTATCTGAATATCTTGCTGAGCAACCCATTGATGACTACCAGCCTATGAGGTTTGACTTCCCCGATGAGGACATCATGTTCATTAAAGCAAAAGATCACGAAGAGCCTATTCACACTGAAGGGCCTGACCCGGAAGAAGAATGGACTATGATGTTTGATGGGGCTGTTAACATGAATGGCCGTGGTGTTGGTGCAGTACTCATTACACCTAAAGGAGTTCACATGCCTTTCTCGGCAAAACTCACTTTCAACTGCACTAACAACGAAGCTGAATACGAAGCTTGCATTATGGGTCTTGAGGAAGCCATTGACCTCAGGATCAAGACATTGACCGTATTCGGGGATTCAGCTTTGGTAGTCAATCAAACCAACGGGAAATGGTACACCCACCAGGATCATCTGATACCTTACAGGGATTATACAAGGAGGTTATTGACTTTCTTCACAACAGTCAAGCTTGAGTATATCCCTCGGGACGAGAATCAGTTTGCGGATGCTCTTGCTACCATTTCATCCATGATCAAAGTTCAAGCTGCCAACTTTGTACCTCAGATTTCAGTGTCCATACTTGATAGACCAGCATATGTATTTGCAGCAGATGTCGTCAAGGATGATAAGCCTTGGTTCCACGACATTAAATGCTTCCTGGAGGATCAGACATACCCACCTGGGGCATCTTCCAATGATAAGAAGACTTTGAGAAGGCTTGCTGGTAGTTTCTTTCTGAACACTGATGGGTCTTTATACAAGAGGAACTTTGATATGGTACTCCTCAGATGTGTTGATAAGACAGAAGCAAATTTATTGATGCATGAAGTGCACGAGGGATCCTTTGGTACCCATGCAGGAGGGCATGCCATGGCTAAGAAATTGTTAAGATCAGGTTATTACTGGATCACAATGGATGCAGACTGTTGTGCCTACGCCAGAAAGTGCCACAAATGCCAGATCTACGCAGATAAGGTGCATGTGCCTCCCAATCCTTTGAACATAATGTCTTCACCGTGGCTCTTTGCCATGTGGGGCATTGATATGATTGGCAAGATTGAGCCGACTGCTTCAAATGGTCACAGATTCATCCTGGTCGCCATTGACTATTTCACTAAGTGGGTCGAAGCAGCCTCATATGCAAACGTCACAAGGCAAGTGGTAGCCCGATTTCTGAAAAGAGATATCATCTGTCGATATGGAGTGCCCGAGCGAATCATTACTGATAATGGTTCCAATCTAAACAACAAAATGATGGAAGAGCTGTGCCGGGACTTCAAGATCCAACATCACAATTCTTCTCCTTACAGGCCAAAGATGAACGGTGCTGTTAAGGCAGCAAATAAGAATATCAAGAAGATTGTGCAGAAGATGGTAGTCACTTACAAAGATTGGCATGAAATGCTACCATTTGCCTTGCATGGGTACCGCACGTCAATCAGGACATCTACTGGGGCAACGCCGTATCAGCTTGTTTATGGTATGGAAGCGGTCCTACCGGTTGAAGTTGAATTACCCTCCTTGCGAGTCTTGATGGATGTCAAACTGAGTGAAGCAGAATGGGTTCGGGCCCGATGCGAGCAACTAAGTCTGATCGAAGAGAAAAGATTAGCTGCAATCTGTCATGGGCAGTTGTATCAGAAAAGAATGAAGAGAGCCTTCGATCAGAAAGTCAGGCACCGAGAGTACCAAGTAGGGGATCTTGTGTTGAAAAGAATCCTCCCTCCTCATACAGACCACAGGGGCAAATGGACTCCAAATTATGAAGGACCATTTGTTGTAAAGAAAGTTTTCTCCGGTGGAGCACTGATGCTCAGCACCATGGATGGTGAAGATTTCCCGTCCCCTGTGAATTCAGATGCAGTTAAAAAATACTTCGCATAAAATGACCCGCTGGACATAAAAACAGAATGTAAGTCCAGGCAAAAATAGGGCATCCCGGCGAGTCAAAAACAGAATAAAAGACTCGGGCAAAAATAAGGGAAATAAACAAAAAAATGTACACCCGCTGAGTTGAAAAGCCGCATTGGACAACTCAGGCAAAAATGGGTATCCCGATGGATTGAAAACCCGAAAGGGCGATCCATGCAAAATAAGGGAATAAGCGAACAACTGTATTCTGAATTCGTCTGCATCACCTACAACTTGGTAAGCTCCAAAGGATCAAGCTTCAATCAGAATCAACTCTCTCCAGAAATCAAGACGAGAAGAACGTCATTGTCATATGAGTCATAGCAGAAGAGGAAGCTCCTTGAAAGTGTCATCAGCATCGCCAACACTTTATTTCTCAATTTGTAACAATCTCCTCATTTCAGGAGATATGTTTCTTTGACTGTATCTTGCCAGTTCAGGGCACATGAATTAATAAAATCAGATTTTCAGTCATGTTTCGTTTTTTACATTTATGTTTTGCAAAGAATTGTCTGATATCTCTGAAAATACAATTGCATAAGTACAGATGTTTTTCACTAAAAAGAAAGAAAATGAAACACATGCTTGCAGGGAATATACTTACTCGTGAGAATGCTTAACTCCTTTGACGGAATGCAGTGAAGGATACCTCGGGACCTTTTGTGCGTTTCCTTATCTTTGCAGGATTGCAGGTATCCAGAACGCAACCTGGGGCATGCAAGTTACGTTTCAGCAAGCAGGCGAATCATTATCAACTCGGTCTATCTTCCACGTGGCACTGGAGAGTGCCCACTTCCCCAGCAAAGTTTCCAAATCAACATACACTCAATCTCGGCGTCCGAAATGCTCTATCCCCAGCTGAGTTGCCGCTTGTTGCTCTCCCCAGCTGAGTTGCCTCTCACAATTCCCCAGCCGAGTTGCCATTTCATCCTCAGCTGAGTACAGGAGTCAGGGAATCATCTCCCCACAGAATCTTCAGCCTCTATCCAGAAGAGCAGCGCAAGAAGATCACAACAGAGTAAGGAAAGCTTCTACAAACCCCAGCTGGGTCCCGTATTATAAGGATGTCAACCAGTGACCTATATCCCCAAGCAAATATCCTCTTATTGGATCTACCAATGATCTCATCCCCAGCTGGGAGGTCCATTTCCAACAGATCGACCAGAGATCTTCGCAGTGACGGGCTCCGAATCCCAGTGTGGTATCTTTGCATAATCATGGCATTTGCATCATAATATCCCCTCAGAGCGTAGCATTCCGTCTAATACGGAGCATTACGGCAAAAAAATCAAACGCATAGCATAATCATGGTGGTCCCCGAATTAACGCTTGTGAATAATAACCGTTCATCATCATTGTACAGAAAAACCCCCACCAGAGTCCCAGCAAAAGCAGTTGCCTCACAAATCACAAACACCAGTATATACACCTTTTGGCACCCGTCCGTGTCATCATTCCCCAGTAAAGTCGCCTGAACTTTCTCTACAAACAAAATCACCCGTATTACAGATACTTCATGACACCCGTCCGTGTCATATTACCAGCAGAAAGCCAAAGACGTCCTCTTTGCACCCACACATATCTATATATACACTTTCCTGACACCCGTCCGTGTCATATCCCCAGCGCAGTCGCTTAGACTTTGTATAGCAGATACTTGCTCATATTACACTTTTCTCTCTTGGCACCCGTCCGTGTCAGTCTCCCCAGCAGTTAAACACTCATCTATATATACTCTTACTACTCACTTATACAGATACTCATCCGTATCTTGTATATACCACTCACAACCCCACAGATTCAACAATAGTCCTTGTTCTTTGTTAACCCGTTGATATTCGTCCGTATCATCATCTCAGAACATTGCGTCTAATGTTTGTTTCTACATGATGCTCGTCCGTATCATAAGTCTTAAGGATGCTCGTCCGCATCTTTAATCCATACACTGTGTCAAACACTTGTGTCTTCTTGAACATAGACACTCGTCCGTGTCTACTATTCCCCAGAAGAGTCCCTTCAGATTCAACACTCGTCCGTGTTCCTTGTTAACCCGTTGATACTCGTCCGTATCATCATCTCTGAACATGTGTCAGTTTGTTTCTACATGATACCTGTCCGTATCATAGCCTTAAGGATGCTCGTCCGCATCTTTAATCTATACAATACCAAACGCTTATACTTTCTTCTCTTGGTTGTGAACGCTCGTCCGTGTTTACTATATCCCCAGTAGATCGCCAACAAAGCATCTTTCTTTTATCTGACACTCGTCCTGTGTTATGATAAACCCTGAGAGCAGCCGTACCCTGCTGAGTGGTCGTCCTCCACTTCTTGATGGTCGTCCTCCATCATGCTCATCCGATGGCCGTCCCCATCGTTGATATTTTAGCAGCCGTCCCCTGCTAGGTGGTCGTCCTCCACCTCTTGATGATCGTCCTTCATCACTTTATCCAATGGCAGTCCCCATTGTTGATTTTGTTTATCTGACACTCGTCCTGTGTTATGATAAACCCTGAGAGCAGCCGTACCCTGCTGAGTGGTCGTCCTCCACTTCTTGATGGTCGTCCTCCATCATGCTCATCCGATGGTCGTCCCCATCGTTGTTTTTAGCAGTCGTCCCCTGCTAGGTGGTCGTCCTCCACCTTTTGATGATCGTCCTTCATCATTTTATCCAATGGCCGTCCCCATTGTTGATTTTGGTTATCTGGCATTCGTCCTATGTCATGAGAAACCTCGAGAGCAGCCGTACCCTGCTGAGTGGTCGTCCTCCACTTCTTGATGGTCGTCCTCCATCATGCTCGTCCGATGGCCGTCCCCATCGTTGACCTTTTCTATCCGATGGCCGTCCCCATCGTTGATATCTTCGGCAGCCGTACCCTGCCAGGTGGTCGTCCTCCACCTTTGATGGCCGTCCCCATCATATTCCTTTTATCCCCAATAGAGCAGCCATCCCCTGCTAGGTGATCGTCCTTCACCTTTGATGGCCGTACCCCATCATCTGTTTATTTCATTTATTCTTTAACCCGATGGCCGTCCCCGTCGTGGTCCCTTTTCCTTTTAGCCCGATGGCCGTCCCCATCGTTGGTTACTTTACCTTTATGAAATTGATGGCCGTCCCCGTCATGTTTCATTAATTTCCAGAGAATTTTACAGCTTTATCTCGATGGCCGTCTCCATCACGATTTTATTTTCCCCAGCTAGTCGGCCGTCCCCGTCTTGGCTTTACCTTTTATCCCCAGCATGTCGGTCGTCCCCGTCATTGCTCTTTACCCAGCAGTCGTCCTCTGCTCGACGGTCGTCCTCCGTTGCCCACTTTACAATATACTTTGTTTTCCTTTTACAATCTATATCCCTTTTCTTCTTCATTCCGTGAGTGCAAATTTTGGACTGTCTTTGGTATTCAACCACAAGTTATCTTGTTTGCCTGTTAAGCCGTCGCTTACAACCTGCACAGCTAACTCATGTTTGAATAGGGGCAGCTGTAAACACCCCAAATTTGCCCTCACCCATTCACACCATGGCTTGTGATCATCTCATATGCATAAATACAATCATATCATCTCACATCTCATTTTTTGATTCACTGCATAGTTTCTAAGGCATCTGCACCTAGGGTTTGTGATCTGAGCAATCCCAAGGCATCTTGAGCCATTCCAAAGGCCACCAATCATCTCAAAGGGGTCCATGTGTGTTCATATGTCATATTCGATCTCTTCAAAGTCAAAAATGCAGAGGAATCACAAGGACTAGGGTTTGAGTGGATGCAGAGACAGGATGAACTGCACAGTTGACCTAAAATTAGGGTTTTGGTTTCAGAGGCCATAACTCCAAAGTTTTTGGTCATTCTTGTTTCCATTGGTCTCTATATGGTATAGGGAGTATGCATATCAATTTTCATGAAGAAATTCCATGGGGAAGTCATCTGATCAAGGGTTGACTTTTCAGACAAGTCAGTGTAAAATCAGGGCATCTGAGGCCCCCAATGACCCAACCAATGGTTGATCTTCATCATTTTGAGTGTATATGATCTTTATTTGATCATGGAAGAAGATTGAAGTTCATAAAAATCAGGAATTTAGGGTTTTTGCAAATGTTGACTTTTTGGGCATAGTTGACTTTTCAAGAATGCATCATTTTAGGTCATTTTTCAAGCTTTGATTCTTGATCCAAAAAGGCTTCAAATGGAAAAACTTTGGTCATGAAAGTTGTAGATCTCATCTTTCCCTTTTCAAAAAGTACAAGAACATGATCAAACTCTTCTTGAATCAAAAGTTATGGCAATGCAAAGTTGGCTAAAATCATTGATTTTCAAGGCATGCCCTAAGTGAGAATTTTGCAAAATCTTGGACCAATGCATATTGCAGCCTCTAATTCATTTCAAACCAGCACATAAACTTTCTCTAAGTCCTAAAAATCAGAAATGAACTAAGAATGCCCATGGTTTTATGTTTGGTTGGACAAAAAAGGTCACATGTGAACAAAAAGTCACAAGTTGCAAAACTCATGATCATGCTTCCTCCTACTTGCAGCCTTGGATGCTGAGCTTTGCTAGCCTCTCACCTCACCTTGCTGCACCAGAACCAGCCCATGTACTTGCCTAGATCATGAGCCATACCTCTCTTACACATTATTTGACTTTTTGCAAAAGGTAACTTACCAATCAATAAAGGGCATGTCTTGTCAACTGACCAATGAGAGAGAGTTATGTGGACAATTTGCAAGCTAGACATAACACAAGGCAAGGCTGAAACATCCTCATTCCACACATTCACAAAAACACACCACATTGCATTTGTCTTCGAATCTGCTTTCACAGCTTGCAAACACTAAAACTATCTTCACCATTCAACTCACCACACTCCATAGGCCTCAAACCACCAAAGCTCAAGCCTGAAACAAGCCTGACCTGAGCTTCACCATTCCCCACCCTCAGAACCAGTTCTCTTCGAATCTCACCATCCAGCCATCAAACACCTCATCTTTCTTCACCAACAAGTCAAGCATACCACAAGGAGTCAAAACCACCCTTTACTTTGAACTGAAACAGCCTGTACACAAAGTGCATTTCCTGCTACACCAGAAGTGAATCTCTCAAAGCAGCTTGCCTAAGCTCATTCCAGGCTTTCCATTGGCTTCAAGGGGTTCAGGGAAGTTGTTCTGCATCAAAGCAAGGCCAGGAGAGCTCATATTCACAGTTCTTCACCTCAGGTAACTCCAAACTTCAAGCTTTTCAAAGCTTTGATTTTTTGTTATAAACTGAAAGTGCATACTCTGAGGATCATTGTGATGTGTTTAGAATCTAAAATGGTGGAGAAATGAACATTTTGTGAGTGTCTGAAAGTTTGGCCCCATTTTTATTTTGTTTCGATTCAGCTTGTTCTTGTTAGTAAAATGATGTTTGACTATTGATTTGAGTTGCTAGAAGTGTGGGGATTGATTCTGGGCGTTTAATTTGGCTTGGGGTGGTCTGAATCTTGTTTTAGGGTTTTGGGGTCGCCGGGGAAGACGACCGGAGCTCCCCTCCGGTCGCCTGAATCTGTTTTGCCCTAATTACAGTCATTAAGCCAGTTTGAATCTTGGGCGTTGGATGGGGTTGACTTGTTGACTTCGCGCGTGAGGGAAGGGCTCAGATCACTTTGATTAGCCCTAATTCTTTTATTAGTTTTAATTAATTGTAATTAACTCAGATGCAATCCTGGCCACAAGATCTGGCGCTGGTCAACCAATTTGAATCCAGGACGCATCTCATCCATCCGTTCTGTTTACCTTTCATTTTAATTTAATTTTTATTCATTTTATTTCAAATAACTTGCATAATTATTTTAAAATAGTTAAAAATTCTTAAAAATTATGAAACTTTTTCCTAAAAGTTTCATTAATTTTTAAGACCCAAAAATATTTTTATTTTATTTTTTATCATTAAAAAAGTATTTTTAAATATTTAAAAGATTATTTTTAATTGATTAATGGAAATTAATTAATTAAAAATACTTTTAGGTATTTAAAAATTACAAAAAAATTCATGAAATGTTCTAAGACATTTAGAAACATTGTCCAACCTTCAAACCAAATTTCTTTTTTGATCTTGATGCATTTTAAGAATTTTTCATTGAATTAAATCATTTTTTATGCATTAATTTGATCCTAAGTTCAAAAATTCATTTCTGCCTATTGGAGAAGGTTGGGACATTGATTCTTTTTGCATTGTTTTGTGTTTAGCATATAGTTTCTAAGATAAAATGGCCTTGTTTTTTTTCCTCAATTTCAATTTGTTTGGCATTTCTTTTTTTAAGAACCCTAGAAAACCCTAATAACTTAGAAAATTCATATCTTGAGATTGGTTAGGAGTTGAGAGTCCCCCTTTGGGCAGTGGTTCATTATAGGTTTAGGGTTTTCTTTGGTTGGCATTTTCCATTTTTTATCTTAGGGTTTGCTTCTGTTTTGGGTTTTTGTTTGATGTTTGATCCATGAACCCTAATTTGGGCTTTCTCTTGCATCCTTCTTGCATACTCTTGCATAACATGACTTGTCTTTGCATTTTATGCATTTTTGTGATTCATTTGACATCTTAAGACATATAGAAAGCATGTTTGATCATTGTATTACATATTTGCCATGTTATTTGCCTTGTATGCTTCATAACTTTTCATGCTTGTTCATGCTCCTTAACTTGCATCATTTGCATCCATGATCTTGTATGAACATCTCCATGTCTTGCCTCATGTTTGCAGAACTTCATAACATCATAATCATCATCAACATGCTTCTGGTTTTGCTTTGCATCATACCATTTCATCTCATCTTGCATTGCATTGCATTTCCTTCTAACATTTCAGGTGGTAAGTAAACTTGGGAAGTGAATTTGCCTTCACTTCTCATAACTTTTCTTTTCATCTCTCTTGCATCCATTGTTGCATTTCTATTTGTGTATGAGTTTGAGCTTGCTCATTCTTCTTCTTCCTACTTTCTTTCTTCAAGTGACTTGACTTCTTGAATGAAGCAAGTCACTTTGCTTCTCTTGATCTTATTCATCTGCTTCCTGGTGGCTCCTTTGAAGATTGTTCTTGGAAACCTCACAAACTTTAGGGACAACCAAGCATGACAATGAATTAGGGTTTTGATTAGTCTCCCCCCATAGTTTTTACCTTTGTGTCTCTCTTTGAGTCTTCTCTTCTCATCTCATAATCAGGGACTAAACCCTAAAGGCTTTAAGACTTTGTGATTAAGCTTATGCCTGCATCCTTCTCTTAGGATGGAGTGTATAACTTTAATCCTAAGCCTTAATGTGTTTAAATCTCTTAACCAATTCACTTAATAAATATCAAGACATCACACTTGTAACTTGGGCCTTGCATTAGGGTTCTAATTCTTCCTTAAGTGGTTAAGAAGGACTAACCCTAGTGTTAATGGACAAGTCCCCCTCAAGTTGTCTTACAAATCATAAAAATCACTTCATCACCATATCATTAAATAAAATCCACTTAATCAAAGGCTTGTTTTGTCATGAGTTTAATCCCTAATCATGGATTAAGTTGAGGAGCTTTCCTCAGCTTAAACATTCTCATCTATCATCCTTCTTTTAGGACGGTGTAATGAGTCTGTTTGATCCCTTATTACGGCTTAACCTCATTACTCAATACTAAACAAAAACATCTAAATAATCACAAGTAGGTTAATGATCTTAATCCTGCATCAAAGGTGATTAAGTGTGAGAATCTGACTTCACACTTAAGGTATTCTCATTACCCCTAATCAGAGGGAAGATGTGATGAGTTTACTAACCCATTGGTTTAGGCTTAAGCTCATTAACTTATGACAAACTTTCAAAAGCAATAAAAGACTGAAAACACAAAAACAAACAATAATCGTCTCCTCCGGGATTCTTTTCTCATCTCATTCACTCACAAACGGGAACTTGCTTCTTCCGTCTAATGCAAGACAGTTTGCACCTGAGCCAGACAAGTCATACACTTGAGCATTGACAAGCAAGCAGTTCACAAGTCAATTCATCTTTCAGTCTCTTTGGGTCGAACTACGGTGTTCTGACTTCCTCATTGCACGAGAGGATACGTAGGCATAACTTAACGGTTATCGAACAAAAGTCTCTGTATATTCCCCCTCTTTCTAGTATCATTATTTAAGCCTCATGACCTTGAGCATTTTATCTTTATTCCAACACTGACACATCATTTATACACTTCACATTTCTTTTACACTGACACCTGTACATCCTTTTCCAGTTATTTTATACACAGATTGCACTGACACTACCCCTTTAAAACACAAATCTTTTAAGCGTGGATCCCGTCGAATACGACGGACAATCTGGGTGCTAATACCTTCCCAGGTTGTAACCAACCCCCTTTCTCAGTCTCTCTGGTTCGCAAACCGTCTTATCCGTATCTTTCTAGGTCTATGCAGCATTGCCTTTCCTCCGGGATAAAAATGCCTAGCTGGCGACTCTATTCATCTCCAGTGAGTTCACGGCTGTGTGTTCTCATTGTCCCTCTCGCCGACCGTTCGCGTCTGTACCTTTATCTGACCCTGTGTCACTTATCGGGAGCGACACACACCAAGCAAGGAGAATTTATCCAAGACTTGTTTCCTAGGATTAGGGTCTAAGTTTACTAGCTTGTTGAACTTAATTACATGTTTTTGTAGCTTTTGTGAAGAAGTATCTTTTAGATTTTTCTTTGTGAAATAACCCCTTGATAAGACTTGTACATCATGCTAGACAAGCCCACACTATTCCAAGATGGAATGAATGTAAGTGCCCCATGGAATAAGGCTATACACAAGAGATTCTTTCATGCATTTATTAAGTGTTTTTTATTTTATTTGCAGATGAGAAAAGAAGACTCAATAGGAAAAAATCAAAGCTAATGGGGGACTAATACAAAATCCTAAGTTATCTTATTATGTACAAAAGGTGATCCTATGGTTGGTGAGATAATCTAAACCTAAGGAAAAGAAAAGCAAGTTAGAATTCAACTTACTTCCTAAGGAGGTTAAGTTGAATCTAAAGAACAAAAAGGGACTTATGAACAAAGCAACAAGTGCTAAGGAAAATACAATTAAATTCATAAGAGATAGGAATGAAGTGATTACTATCATCTTCCCCCCTACAAAACAAGTGTTAGCATGAAGAAGAGATATGAACAATTATAACATGGCAAATTTCAATAACAACTCACACTAGCTAATAGAAAGTATTAGTGAACTTCTAAGGCCAAGACCAAAGTCTAAAGCAACCTAATAGGTAACAAACTTAAAAAGTCAGTAGCTAAATCAATTCAAAAGCATCTAAAGAGATTAATAGGATTAAAGTCAAACTATGCCCTAAGGTACTACTAAACCCTAAGGATGAGGTTAGAAAGATAACCTAAGTGTTTACTTAACCAAAATCTCCTAAACTCAAAGGTAAATGGAAAATCCAGAACTTAGAACAATATGGAAGTGAAGGAAATGAATAGATGAAATGGGAAAGAAGAGATTCAAGTTAAAGGTATTCAAATGTGAAATTGAAAGATGAAAGAATGCATATAGAAGCATGGTTCTAAAGATGGAACAAAGTGACTTAGAAAGAAATTAAAAAATTCCTAAAGGGACTTGACTTCCCTATACAAAAACCAGGGGCTTGACAACAAAACAAAATGGAAATTATACTTGGAAAATGTTCACAAATGATGGGTTAAGAAGCATCCTAAGGTTAGGTGTTCACATTAGGGTTCTTAAGTCTTTTAGGTGACAAATGAAATTCAAAAAAAGAAGCAAGCTTATAAAATGAGATGAACAAGTATGGGTGATCACCAAACACTTATAAGACTAAAAAAGAGAGGAGATGAAGTTAATTCATGTGCAAAAGGATTTTGAAGTGTTTAAGATGGAAGGAGGAGGGAGATTAGGTTAAAATGAGACATGTATGACTTAGGACTCAAGGCAAGCCTAAATATTAAAGGTGAAGACCCAAGGGTTGTACTTAACACTTATATACATCCTAAATGATCTAAAAGACTCAAGGTTAGGATCTCAAAGAAATAGCATAAAGGTTTTACACTAAAGGGACTAAAGGATGTGAATTAAATGAACAAAAATATGACTTATGACTCAAGTAACTTGGAAAAATACCAAATTGCCATGAACAATTATGAAAATTGGCACTTGAATATAAAATCCAGAGAGTGAATTACATACAAAAAATCTCACAAAAATTCCCATTCTTGAGGGTTCAAATGGTGTATGGAAGTAAATTAGGGTTTATGAGCATGTGTGTGAAAACAAGGGTTCAAAACATGGCTTAAAGGGACCTAAAAATCAAAATAAAAATACGGTGAGGAAGTTTGATGAGTCTTATGACTAATGCAAAACGAATGGGCTATTTATGTTTTGTGGTTTGGGAGAAAGAAAATGGATAAGAAGATTGCTCAAAAAATAAGAAAAAGGGAATTAATTCAATTGAGAAATTAATTCTAATTAAAATATAAAATAAAAATATGAACAAAAATTATGAAAAATTAGGGGAAAATTCAAGGATCTCTCAAGAATTAATTGGGAAATATTTATGGAGTTTTGTTATTTTTAATAAGCAAAAATGAAAGATGAATTAAATGAGAAAAAGAAATAAAAATGAAATGAAATGGACTGAGTTGCATTGGGCCAGGGAGGTGTGAGAAGAAACAAAACAACTGATTTGGGCCTTGTTTATACACGTGGGGGGTGTGGATAGAACCCTGAACATTTCCTTCACAAAATTTTCCACGTAATTTGCACGTTTTCATTTAATTGTTGGCACTCTCATGACCACAGGATGCAAAGAATCCAAGGGCTACGACATGTTCTCATACTTAATTTTAGGGCACTTTTTAGGTGACCGGAAGTGACCTCCGGTCATCTCCTCCGGTCACCCCTGACCTAGGGCTTTCTAAAACAACCATGAACAAGCATCTAACCTTAGATTTAGCTTAGGGTTCTTGAATTGTGCAAATCGAATCAAACAAAATCTTTCCCTAAAACTGCAACTAAGCATCTAGCATGCATATCAACTAGCCAGATAACCAATTCTTCTAATAAGCTTCCAATCAACATGAAACAAGCATAAAATTGATAAAATCGTGTAAAGTAAGATTGACTGAAACCTGGAAATGCAGATCTTCAAGTGCTACAGAAAACCAGAGGTGAGATTTCAATGACTTGAGTGCTTCATCTTGAAAGCTCTAGAGCAAAATAAATGCTTATTAGGTGTTGGAGATAGAGGAAACAGAATCTGGTGCAAGAATCATGCAGAGTCACAACCTTGACACTTCAAGCTCTCACCTCCACAAAATTCATCCTTGTGATGATGCTGATTGTCGTACCTCGAAAAATACGATCCCTCGCGAACGCGGTCCCGGCTGGGCTGACTTGAGAGTCGCCACCTAATTTTATTTATTCCCGAAGAGGGAAATGGAAAATATAGATAAAACCACAAAGAAGGGATAAAACAAGGTCATTGCAAACCATTGTCGGGGTTCGGAAGTCGGTTATGTAGGAGGAAGGTATTAGCACCTCCTACATCCATCGTACTCGATGGGAACCATCTAGGTTGTCACGCGCGAAGGGATGTCTATACTTATGATTACTTGTTGAACTAAAGGGTTTATTGATCCTAGGGGCTCGGCAAGGATTGAGATCCTCGTGCCTACGTATTCCCTTGTGCAATGGGAAAGTCAGAGCTTCGTAGTTCGGCCTGATACAGGTGATAGTTGTTGATTTTATTACCTTTCTTCGATGAAAGGATTTAAGAGTCCATTTGCACTAAAGACTATGGATAGTTTATTTCGTCCAACAAGACGAATGTCTTGCGCCGAAATAATCGGAGCGAGTAACGAGAGCTCGTTATCCTCCTTTCTATCACTTAAGGCTCGTGGCGTGCAATTTTCCTCGTATTTATTGAAGTATTTTGTTTCCTAAGACCGCTTGATGTTGGATCAAGGGTTTTGATCTAAGAAGTAACATTTCAGTTTTTTTTGAAGTTTAAGGTGAATGCAAGTGGAAGTTTATTTGTTGGTTTGTTAGCGAGGCACAATGCGCTCGGCTCGCAAAGTTGAGGAAATAAGCTAAAGACTAGCTATGGCAAACAAGCGCAATGCGTTGATTCGTTAAGTTGGAAAATGTTGCTAAAGGTGTAAGGTGCAAACCTCGTGCAGATGGCGATCGAGAAACGATCGACTTACGTGTGTGTATGAAGTGAAGTGCATATGGATGTTTATTTGGCGTTGGACCAAAGATTTCATTTATCTTTGAAATGACTAATCTTAATGTGCGTTCGTTTTTACTTAGCAATTTATCGTCAAAAATGCAAAAAGTAATCACACAAGTAAGCATTGTATCATGTCACAAGCAAATAGAAATCGAGCATACGCAAAACTCATATCACACACATAATCGAGCAAAGGAGAAAAGTTAATTAATTAAATAGAAATATTTAATTAGATTAACTATCAAATTAATTAATCTAATTGAACAAAAACTATTTAATTAATCTATGAAAATATTTTTTGTGTTTTTGGATAAGGAGAAACCAAGTAATCAACTTAAACAAGATTATTTAATTAAATTAATTAGAAAACTGATTAATTTAGTTAAATAAAATTGTTTAGAATTTAATTATATTTTCGTTTTGTTTAAGATTTTTTTAAAAGAGAATTTACGTAGAAAAATAAATAGTCAAGAAAGAAAAATGGTCGGCCATGAAAACATAAATCCAGCTTAGCTGGTCTGGATTCGGGTAAAAACCCAATTGATCCTCACAGCCCAATCGATACATTCCAAGAAACAACAAGAAAAAAGGCTTCTCACTTGAGAACCCTAGCCGCATGGAAAAGGTATAAGGAGGCTCAGTAACAAAAGGCCATTTAAGCCGGCAGACACATGGCATAATGGTCATTGGACAATACAAATTCAGACTTGGGGAAAAACCAAATATTAAACACATTAAACATGATTTTGAGACTTAAAAAAAGAAAAAAAAAGACGGTGGAAATATTACGGATGAAATGAAAACTCATAGTCCCTCAGTCTATTCAATTTTTCATAAAAAAACAATCCATCTCTAAACTCAGCTTGATTTGAGCTCTTTAGAGACAACAAACCTTCATCGCTTCATCGTTACCATCATCTGTGCCTAAACACATCAATCCAACAAACCCTAAAACTCCCCCCAAATCTTAAATCCCTAAATCCCAGAAGCAAACCAACATCTATCATGGAATTTAATAAAAGTGAAATTTCAACGCCACAAAGCATGGAAGACGAACATCGAGTTAGAAGAAGAAGTATTCATACCAGAATCGAAGAGAAACCGACTTCATGCTTCAATCGTGAAAGGTATTTTTCGCTTCTTTACCCTCGTTTGTGAATCGCACTAGGTCATCTTCTTCTTCCCTGCGAGCTCCTTCTGTTCTTTCGCTATTGCTTTCTTCGTTGTTGTTATTGCGTCGTTGCTAGGATTAGCTCATCTTCCTCATAATTTCAAATGTGAAATTATGAGAAGACTCCTTCTTGAGCTTTTGGTGATTAGTTTTTTTTGTGTTGATTCTTCTGTCGCCGCTAGGGTTTTTCAGTATTGATTCTTTGTGTGCTTTCTGTGTACGTTTGTGTATGGTGGCCGCTAGGTTTCTGTGGTATTCACGGCTAGGGTTTTTCAGGTGTTCAGGTCCTCTTTTTATGTGCCAGTGATTGGCCTTTTATAGGAGATATTTGGTAGTAATACATGTGAATTTGTGTGAATCGTGTGAGTGGTAATTCTTGGTACGTGAGAGTTTTTTTAGGAATCCAATGGAAACGATGTTTTTGGATCCAATTATGTGGGGACCTCAAATGATTTGTTTATGATTCTTTTGTCTGTAGTGTAACGCGGACTCCTTCCAGAAAGGGTGTGGTCCCATGACCAAAATCATTTATTCTCTACTGACTTTCTCTTTTGTTTTGTTAGTTCAACATTGGTGTATTAATTGTTTTTTTTCTTGTACGACTTTGTCTGCTATAATACCCTGTCTTTTGCCTTTGGTGCTTAGTCTTGCTGATGAGTTTCCTGCTTTGAAATTGTTCTGAAACTGTAGCATACTCTGTTTTGTTCTGCTTGACTTTTACTGCTATGACTAACTACTGCGTTCACTTGGTTTTGCTACTAACAAAATCTTGTTTTACTCAAATAGAATTATTTTCATTTTGTTGTAAACTTTGAGTTTGTCATATTTTCATTGTCTTTGAACTTTTTCTTATGACACATTTCTGTTGAACTAACATGATGTTATTTCCATTTTCATAGGATTCTTGCATTCCTTTTGGCCACCTTTCTCAAGCTTAAACAAGGAAATTTGCAGCAATATTAGCTTCTTTCGAAGAATACAGTCGATAAACCATCACATCAAAAATGGGCAAGATGGGAAAGGTTGATCTTAGTCTCAAATTCTGTGATGAAATTGTTGTATAACTGTATCAGAGCATCGTCAACATGAAAAACGGCAAGAGCGACGAACTATTTCAAGCTTGAGAGTAAGTTAAGGCCGTAGTTTATTCTGATACGGATCTGCAAGAGAATTGCACCAGTTTCCAAGCTCGGGATGAGAACTCGAAGGGATTCAAAGTATTGCATAGCTTTTCTTGTTTTTTTTGTGCAATGCTCATACTCATCAGTATGTATGGTAACCCTGTATTTCTCTTTGCAGTTTGCGAAGATTCGTACCGTAAAGATAAGCCTAACTCAACATGATAGCTCTAATTGTTATTAGAAGCATAGTTAGATTCCTGAGGATTGTGAAGGCTTAGTGAGGCCTTTATGCAAAATTGTAAACACTAATTTTCGTGGTTGCATACTTGACTTTCATTGCTATAGAACTCTACTTTCACTGATGCTCAATTTGCCAGTTTATTATTGACAAGGTTATGATATATTTCATGTAGGACTTGATTTTTTGCAGGTTCGTCACGGTTGTGGATTGGTCACCCTCAAAGGTCTAAACATTAACCTTTAGTCTGCACATTCCATAGGTCTTTTTATATGTATCCTCAATGTGATTTTGGTGCTGATCTTTTGGATGGGTTTGATGTTGCAGGCTGCTCCCCTGCTGGGTTTGAAGTTGCAGGTTGATCCCCTGCTGGAGTCGCAATTGAGGTCTGCTCCCCTGCTTGGTTTGGAGTTGCAGGCTACTCCCTTGCTGGATTTGGGAGGCATGATTTGCTGCTATCAGTTTCTGTTCTCACTGTTGTAAGTTACGATTGCTGAACTGAATACACTTTGTTGTTTTAACTTACATGTACACTGCTTGTTCAATGCTGTGAATTTACTGATGGCCTACTACTTAGCTGCACAGTTTCTCCAATTGACATGATTGTGATGTAACTCGGGTACCTTCTATTACTATTTTTACTCACCTGTTGCACATGTTGCAGGAATATAAATAGCTGATGATTCTATTTGTTCCAAGTTTTCAAAGACCACATGGAAGCTCTTATGATTGTCAAAGGAACAACTCTATTAGGATGCCTTGCTTGATCATACCTTAGAGGTGATACAACAAACTCTGAGTTTTATCTTCACCTGCACCTGTATTGATTAAACCCACTACTTGGAATGGCTTGTTGTTCTTGGAGCATATTACATTTTTCTACTTTTGATAAGCCTTGTTTGCTTCGTAAACACTTGTACGTTTCTGTTTTGGTTTAGGAATCAATAAGTAAACTATCTGCAATTATCCTGAATTTGTGTGAGGTATTGGTGCATTCTTTGATGACAGTAACTTTCTAACAGCTTCTTTGTACTTCTTTCCTTGAGCATTTTCCAAATCTTGGCATAAACATGGAGAATGAGTGATGAGCACATGAGCTTTCGAATTTCCACAAGTCTTGGAATCACGTCCTCATTGTGAACACAACTTGATGTAATATTGACCTTTGTTATGGTACAAACTTGTTCTCATTATTATTTTTAATAGAGAACTCTATTGTGAATGTTGACCTATCATCACCATATGTTGCAGGTGTGCGTATGGTTTTCAACGCATTTTATCAAACTGAGGATTATCAAGAACTTGTTGGGATACACTGGAATTGGTCAACTCATTTTCAAGCCCAACTTTGACTGTAATCATACCCTTGCTGACTTGGGTTGTTTCTTTTCTTTTGAGGTAATGAGCTAAGACTTGAACCTTATTCTTAGTAGCATTGAGTTAGGATGACAACTTGGTTTCTACTGCTATAAGCTTCTCATTTTTAATTCAATTCTTACTGCTGCAAAATTCTTGAAACCACTCGTATGCCATTTTAAGTCAGCATGTTTAAACTTTGTATGCATCTTGTGAGTTTTACATATTTGGGCCATTGTCACTACTACTATCAATGTTTGTTCCAGTGAAGACATTCTGATATGTTGATCTCACTTGCAGGTGTATTACGGAAGTTCAATGCCATGGAGAATGAAGGAAGTTCTGGTGTATTTTCATGGCCTTGTGTAAATTTGAAAGGGACGTTTCGACATTATCTCTTGGGAGCATTGCCACTTTCTCGACCATTTACTCTTTCAACTTGCTTGGTAAGTTCAATAATGGACTATTAACATTAACAAGCTTTTTTTTTAAGAGGCTCCTTTTGAGAATAGATTAATACGGTGTACTTATCAGTTGTCCCTGTCATCTTCCAGGTGTTACTCCAAGAACAATGCGATATTGAGAAGAAACCGAATGATTTGATAGCCTACTGAATATGGCAACACCTAATGAAATGTTATTAGGAAGCCAACAACCTCTTTAGGTCTTTCTTGCATTTATGCTTCCCGACACTTTCCGTCTTATCTTTCACTGTTGTTTTGTAGGTTCAAAGCTTTGGTTATGGATCCCGCTACCACTGAATTTGTGAAGCCAATGGCTGGAATACAAGATGGACTGACTGCCTACAACCTGCAGCACTGCAGCACTGACTTGCATTTCTTTCAATATTCAAATAGGATGGTTTGTACAAATTTTTGGGAGGGTGATGCAATGATCCTTAAGATGGAATTTGGAGCATGATTATTGCTTTTAAGATTTGGATATGTTCAAAGTTTAGACACCTAGGATGAACATTGTATGATTAGGAATGAATGGATTTTGTAACTGCTTAGTTTGAGTAATCTTTATTCAAAGTGATTCGAACAAACTTTACTTTGAAAAGTTAACGACCCCCTTAGATAAAAAAACAACAACCTGCAAGCACGTTTTTGGTGGTCTTGTTCTATGGTTTGGAAATGAATAGCTTTATAGGTGAAACCAATCTTGAAACTAAGCTTAGGATCTACTTCGAAATATCATTTGAAGCATAAAATCTAAGAATAGCTTTCAATGAACTTGTATGATTCAATTGTCAAATCCTGGCTTGGAGGCTTGAATTTAGGAAGAATTTTGAAGTTAACTTGAATCCAATGAATTTATCTTGCAAAAAACCTGATCCTTAAACTTGGTGAACCATGGCCAACATCCTTTATGTGACCAAAAATATAAACTTGATCAAGCCTTGATTTTCAATGTATTTTGAAATCCTATCCATAATGCAACGACTTTTACATGGTGGCATGCTATTTTTCACATATCGCAAATAGGATCATAACGTGGTTTGTAGCAAAAATTCCTTAGAATCACTATGAAGGTTTGGACTTGGCTATTTTGTGTCACGAGATCACACTTGGTGGAAGGATATTGTCTTTCAATTTGGGACACCTTTGCTTGCCCTTTTGCATCATCCGCGTGTACTCTTTTGCACTTATAAAGACAATGATCATATTCCATTTTAAATCCATAAATCCAACAAAACTCGAACATAACTTTTCCTTAAAATAAACTCATCATACATCTCTTCATCCAAATTTAATCAATTATATGGCTCCAACATTCATTGAGGCAAGACTTGTAATCAAGTTGGAATGGGCTTCAAATATCATTTGAAAACGAACATTCAAGGCACGATAAGGATCCATCTTTCTTTAAAGTTCACTTGAATTCAACACACTGGCCAGAGTCTACAACCACAATCAAGTCAACAACAAACCTCTTATGGTTTAAACTGTTAGCAAATCATAACCAGCGGATACATGATCATTCAGAGAAGAATCAACAAGCACTAAACCAATTATCATGATGAATGAACAAGGTAGGACAAATTTGGGGTATGACAGATGCCCCTATCTAATTGTCTTGAAACCGAAGAAGTTGAAATGTTGCATGGCGTTCAAATTTTTAGGTTAAAAGTCAATTAGATACAAACAGACCCCAAAATTTGTCTGAGAAGTTGTGAAATGCAATGCAATAATGAAATAAGAGAATGAGATGGTAGATTGTACAAAATGTCTGAGATTCTTTGTACTAACAAAGCAGTATCCCAATTTGATGAATAAACTTCTCCAAGTCGTACAAGGCAGTCCCTTATGTATTAGGGCTTCTTCGGGGACAAGATCCTAAAAAAACGTGTGATTCCTTGGGTCATGTGAAGCAGTTCTTTAACAATAAAAGCTCTTCGGAGAATGCCCAAATCGGTATCTTAATCAATGATGTTCTCAAATCCAACAAAGCAGTTTCTCACACTCAAGACTCCCCGGTGATACTTGAAGCAACATCTCGAACAATGGCACAAGATTCCCTAGATCATGCGAAGCAGTTCCTTTCATTCAAGGCTCTTCGGTGATGCTAGAACAATGTCTTTACCAAACATGAGATTCTTCGGGTCTTGCGAAGCAGTACCTTTTCAATTAAGGTTCTTCGGAGAATGCCAAAGCAATATCTTGATCAAATGATCTGTTGGGGAAAATCGATCAACAGGAATTAACTCTGAGAAGAAGCATGCTAGCCCAGTTATGCAGGGGGAAAAGCTCCCAAGATGCTTTTTGAGATAACCTCTGTTTGGGGAGCAATAACCGTGAAAATGTTAGGGATTATCATTATCAACCATAAGGTTGAAGAATGAATTGCTGGGGGAATAAATCCGTGAGCACATGTGGAGTATCAGCTCTTTTTAGAGGAAGATTGCCGACTTTGAAAGAGGATCAGCCCTGGATGCATGTCCTGGATCCTGCTATGCCATCTTGATATGATTTTCGCACATTGCATAATGCACGATGATTCAAATGAGAATGCAATGATTAAATGATTCTAATGCAAATTCTCTGTTATATGCTAATGATTAATATAACTGTGTTTGATGACATTCTTGTTTTTGGACAAGAATGTTATGCATGCCATGCTTGTGACAATGCAAATGATTGGATATGCTCGATACGAGGTTTTTGGTAGTTGCCAACGAAATTGGACTTTGGAAAGATGCCACTCCACGGGTGGACTTTTTGGTTTTTTATTGGTTTTGAAAGCAAGGGTGAAAAGACTCACTAGGTATCAACTCAGGGTTGAGAAAGCAAAGGTATCAACACGGGGTTGAAAAGCTAAAGGTATCAACACGGGGTTGAGAGAGGAAAGGTATCAACACGGGGTTGAAAAGGTAAAGGTACCAACACAGAGTTGAAAAGGTAAAGGTACCAACACGGAGTTGAGAAAGGAAAGGTATCAAAACGGGGTTGAAAAGATAAAGATATCTACACAGAGTTGAAAAGATAAAGATATCAACACAGAGTTGAAAAGGTATCAATATCAACAAAGAGTTGAAAAGTTATCATCAACACAAGGTTGAAAAGGTATAGATATCAACACAGAGTTGAAAAGATATAGATATCAACACAGAGTTGAAAAAGAATTGGACTTTTGAGTCGTGCCAAACGCTATTGGACTTTTGAGATGTGCCAAACACAGTTGGACTTTTGGCTTTCTGGTAGTTGCCACCATAGTGGACTTTTTAGGAACTGTGGTGAAGGGTATTAACTTCTCGACACTTGGTATCCGATGATAATCTGGTCGGAGGATGGATACGACCATATGCGGTGTCCCCAAGTCTGATCTATTGTTGAAGTTGTGTATCGCTGAGAGAAATTCAACTTCTTTGACTGATGTCATGATGACTTTCAAATGAGCGTAGCGACATAATCAATGCATGTTGATTATGCTTTTGCTTAGCCCTAAGGCCTCATCTTATAACCGCTTTGCCCCAGTCTGTAGGGACTTTGAAGGAATCTTCTTCGAATGGAAGCCTTGGAAATAATTGTACCATAACTTGACACATTACAAATTGCCCCAGTATCTAGGTCTCAAGGGGAGCTGCCCCTGTCTGTGCCTTTGGAGGGACTTGCCCTGAATTAGGTAATCATGAATAATTTGCCCCAGATAGGCTGATAATTATAGTAGTCTTCCTCTGATGCTTGGAGATCTGATTTTATACCAAGGAATTCTCAGGTCCATACAGTCACCGGAAGCCATGCCCCTGATTAGGAGTAATTTTGATTCGAGTCAACACCACTAAATTCTCAAGCTACTTTTTGACTTTTCCTTGTTTAGAGTTTCTTTAGATGCTAAGTATTGACTTGCAATTAAAATTCGTTTGTACAGAAATGGTAATTTTAATGCCGTATTCATGCGAGTTTTGAAAAGTCATTTATTTGAATGATGTGATAGTGTGTGACGAATGGATCAGATGTCCAAAAGTTGTGCTGATTTAGCTAGTGATTTGTGATACAACAAGGAGAAGATTAGCAAATCTTTTTAGGAGTCAGTTTACGCAACCTTGCTGAAATACGCTTTCAGAATAAACCCTGCTTCAATTA
This sequence comes from Lathyrus aphaca, assembly GCA_963966055.1. Lineage (NCBI taxonomy): Eukaryota > Viridiplantae > Streptophyta > Magnoliopsida > Fabales > Fabaceae > Lathyrus > Lathyrus aphaca. The sequence continues at coordinate 509,066,129 of OZ014520.1, forward strand.
GGTCTTTTGAGGGTTGTATCGTGGTCTGGTTCACGGTTTATGAAACAAAGGATATATGCTCAAATATTTTTGTACCCACCCAACTTCGTGATGTTCTCCAGTCCTACGTTCAATTAATTGACACACACATTTCTCTCCTAAGAGAGTTTGAAAGTGTAATGGTTGAAGGTGATTGTTCAAGACCTTTCTTACAATGGCAGTCACCTTATTCATTTTTTCTGGGATGTTAGTGACCCTTTTGGTTTTGGATAAGATGGTCACTGCAATTTATTTTGTTTTTTTGTTAAGGATTTGAAGACCTCCTTTTTGTATTGATCCCTAATTTTACGTGGACTGTTTATTTTTTTTTGAAATTTTTAGTCCATCGGGATTTGCCCTAATTTTTGCCTAAGTCTCCTATTTGGATGTACAACTTAGCGGGCTTTTCTTATTTTCTTTTTTTTTTCTGTTGAAGGATTACGACTGCCAAGTCATTGGTCATGGATGGATCTCCAAATTGGAATGTTTCACCTTGTAGTTTGGATGCATAGTCAGCTTATCTGAACACTACCCTGCCCCGGGTTAAGCGTAAGGGTTTTGAATATTCGAAATAAACTCCTACTTCTAGGCTCAAAGTGGTTGTCTAGGGATTAACTCCTTATATCTCCAGTGTTTGGGGATTTGAAACAATGCCTGTATATCATCAGCAAAATTCTTTCGGAAAGCATATTATCAGCAATTATAGGTATTACGTTTTCGTCATCCTCCCTCAAATATTTGCTATCAACGTGATAAAGGAAGCAAAGTGCATTTTTATATTTTTTTTTTGCAATAAGTGGGAAAATGTGAGTGAATACGAATGGATTCGTTCAAAACATGCATGTTCATTACATTAATATTACCATTAAAGACAACAGTTCTTAAAAGCAAGTAGCACCAAACAGAAAAGGAAATACAAATGCAAAGTAATGATATGAGCTAAAGATTGCCAGTGTTGAGGAACTGGGCTTTGAAGCCTCTTCAAAATTGCTCTTCAAAATTAGTTTGAGAACCATCTTTGCATGTACTCTCAGCAACTTCTTCCATAACATGGATTGATGAGCCCGCCTGATTGTGGATTTGAATTCCCTGAGGTGTGAATGAGATTACCTTGGAATCAATCAGATCCTGGACTTTATTTTTGAATTGTTGGCAATCATTAGTTGAATGTCCCGGTGAGTTGGCATGGAAACTACAATAAGCATTAGGATCAAAGTTCGGTCGATATGGAAGAGGCACTGGATCTACCTTCCTTGGTTCTACCAATCCACTATTAATCAAACGTGGAAGTATGTGATTGTGAAGCATCGACAGTTGATCAAAATTCCTTTTTGGTCTTTTAGCGTAGTAAGGACGCCGTTGGGGAATACGTGGTTGTTGCATTGGCTTTTGATATGCAACCTGTTGTCGATACTGAGGAGATCCTCTGCATGGGCGTTGTTGATAAGGCACTGGAGGTGGAGCTTGTAGAGCTTCCCAAACTGCATTAATTTCTTCCTCTGTTTCTTGGGAACTAACAATTGATTCACTCTCACTAGTCTGGACGTCTGAGGTGTCATGTACTTTTCTACTCTTGAGTAGGCTCTCGATTCGTTCTCCAACTGACACTAATTGTGAAAAACCGGGAAAAGAGCTGCCTATCATTCTTTCAATATACGGACTTTGCAAATTATCCATAAATAAGCCAACCAGTTCTTTCTCTAAGATTGGTGGTTGAACATGAGTAGCTAACCCTCTCCATCTTTGAGCATACTTTCTGAATGGTTCATCGTTTTCTTGAGATAACCCTTGCAATTGCATTCGGTCTGGACCCATGTCGATATTGTAGTCATACTGCTTCATAAAAGCACTGGACAAGTCCAACCATGATTGGATGTGGCTACTCTTTAGCTGTGTGTACCAGTTCAATGATGTTCCACTCAAACTGTCTTGGAAACAATGAATCATCAATTTATCGTTCTTAGTATGAGTGGTCATTTTTCTACAGAACATCACCAAATGATTCTTTGGAAAACTATCTCCTTCATACTTCTCAAATTTTGGCATTTTGAACTTTAGAGGGATTACCACATCAGGCACTAAACATAAGTCAGAAGCGTTCAGACCAAAAGCATCATGTCCTTTTAAGGCCTCAAGTTTCTCTTCCAACACACGACATCTTTCAGCAAACTCAGGATTTTGAGGTTGTTCAGCATTCAATACCAGGTTTGACCCTTTGGGATTAGGCGCGGAGATTGAAAAGCTATGATACTCCATGGCGTCAACTGATGAAGATTTCTCATTCCTGACAATGTGACACTTTTGTGTAATAGAATCCCCAACTGCCGTTCGTTGAATGTTGTCCTCTCTTTTTGCCAAAGCTATCATGGCCTCCACAAGTTGCTCCACTTGTTTCTTCATTGAGTCTACATCTCCTTTTAAATTAGCATGGGTTCACTCCATCGGATCCATAGCCTTTAAAGCTACTTTAAGTCTAATACAAGTGTTGAGAAATCAGCTTTTATATGGACAAAGGATGGATAAGCTCTTTTGTTTTGGGAAAATGATATGCAATGCGTATGAAATGGTATGTAAATGAAATGCAAGATCCAGGACCATAGGACCAGAGCTACGGGATGGAGGATACTTTGATTATTCTCCTCACAAGGATCTCACCAGGTGACCTCTACAGTTTAAGGATACCAAAGTTAACAATTCACATGGTTGTTCATCACACACACCATCAACATGACGGTTGATTGACTCCACCATATGGATTTCGTTTGGGTGAAATCTTCGTATCGAGCCACACAAGAGAGAAATCTCCTGGTGCCCTATACTACGTGATCATCGACACAAGGTTTAAAACAAAGTCCCGGAGTTATGGACCTCCCTCAATTGTTTGATGCACGTGTCAATTTTTATATATTTTGACAGTCAGTCAACTCCATTGAGTAAGTCTATTCCAGGTGAGGTCTTCGTATCGAGCCACGCGAGGGCGAACCCTGGTGCCCAATACTACGCAACCATCAACCGATGTTTTTAACCAACAGGTTCTAAAGGTCCTCAGAGTCGACGACTCTAATGAAAACATCTGAGCATACACGCCAAGAGCTTGACGGTTGTCGATATTTCCATTAAAATCTACTCCGAGTGAGGTTTTCGTATCGACAACCCACGAGAGAGGTTCCCTCGGGAGCCCATACTACACAACCTCGCTAACTTATGTTTACACTCATAGACCCGGGTATAGAGCCTTTCCCTCAAGTTGTTTTGATCAAAGTATCATTCTAGTACCAAAGATCCACAATAAGGATATAAAATGGAAAGCGATAAAGAAAACGATAAACAAGTAACACATAAGCAAACATCCAAACAAGCGTGGAAACCTAGACTAGGCTCGACTTGCATAGGAGTGAACCAGTCCCCAGCAGAGTCGCCAGCTGTCGTACCTCGAAAAATACGATCCCTCGCGAACGCGGTCGTGGCTGGGCTGACTTGAGAGTCGCCACCTAATTTTATTTATTCCCGAAGAGGGAAATGGAAAATATAGATAAAACCACAAAGAAGGGATAAAACAAGGTCATTGCAAACCATTGTCGGGGTTCGGAAGTCGGTTATGTAGGAGGAAGGTATTAGCACCTCCTACATCCATCGTACTCGATGGGAACCATCTAAGTTGTCACGCGCGAAGGGATGTCTATACTTATGATTACTTGTTGAACTAAAGGGTTTATTGATCCTAGGGGCTCGGCAAGGATTGAGATCCTCGTGCCTACGTATTCCCTTGTGCAATGGGAAAGTCAGAGCTTCGTAGTTCGGCCTGATACAGGTGATGGTTGTTGATTTTATTACCTTTCTTCGATGAAAGGATTTAAGAGTCCATTTGCACTAAAGACTATGGATAGTTTATTTCGTCCAACAAGACGAATGTCTTGCGCCGAAATAATCGGAGCGAGTAACGAGAGCTCGTTATCCTCCTTTCTATCACTTAAGGCTCGTGGCGTGCAATTTTCCTCGTATTTATTGAAGTGTTTTGTTTCCTAAGACCGCTTGATGTTGGATCAAGGGTTTGGATCTAAGAAGTAACATTTCGGTTTTTTTTTAAGTTTAAGGTGAATTCAAGTGGAAGTTTATTTGTTGGTTTGTTAGCGAGGCACAATGCGCTCGGCTCGCAAAGTTGAGGAAATAAGCTAAAGACTAGCTATGGCAAACAAGCGCAATGCGTTGATTCGTTAAGTTGGAAAATGTTGCTAAAGGTGTAAGGTGCAAAGTTCGTGCAGATGGCAATCGAGAAACGATCGACTTACGTGTGTGTATGAAGTGAAGTGCATATGGATGTTTATTCGGCGTTGGACCAAAGATTTCGTTTATCTTTGAAATGACTAATCTTAATGTGCGTTCGTTTTTACTTAGCAATTTAACGTAAAAAATGCAAAAAGTAATCACACAAGTAAGCATTGTATCATGTCACAAGCAAATAGAAATCGAGCATACGCAAAACTCATATCACACACATAATCGAGCAAAGGAGAAAAGTTAATTAATTAAATAGAAATATTTAATTAGATTAACTATCAAATTAATTAATCTAATTGAACAAAAACTATTTAATTAATCTATGAAAATATTTTTTGTGTTTTTGGATAAGGAGAAACCAAGTAATCAACTTAAACAAGATTATTTAATTAAATTAATTAGAAAACTGATTAATTTAGTTAAATAAAATTGTTTAGAATTTAATTATATTTTCGTTTTGTTTAAGATTTTTTTAAAAGAGAATTTACGTAGAAAAATAAATAGTCAAGAAAGAAAAATGGTCGGCCATGAAAACATAAATCCAGCTTAGCTGGTCTGGATTCGGGTAAAAACCCAATTGATCCTCACAGCCCAATCGATACATTCCAAGAAACAACAAGAAAAAAGGCTTCTCACTTGAGAACCCTAGCCGCATGGAAAAGGTATAAGGAGGCTCAGTAACAAAAGGCCATTTAAGCCGGCAGACACATGGCATAATGGTCATTGGACAATACAAATTCAGACTTGGGGAAAAACCAAATATTAAACACATTAAACATGATTTTGAGACTTAAAAAAAGAAAAAAAAAGACGGTGGAAATATTACGGATGAAATGAAAACTCATAGTCCCTCAGTCTATTCAATTTTTCATAAAAAAACAATCCATCTCTAAACTCAGCTTGATTTGAGCTCTTTAGAGACAACAAACCTTCATCGCTTCATCGTTACCATCATCTGTGCCTAAACACATCAATCCAACAAACCCTAAAACTCCCCCCAAATCTTAAATCCCTAAATCCCAGAAGCAAACCAACATCTATCATGGAATTTAAGAAAAGTGAAATTTCAACGCCACAAAGCATGGAAGACGAACATCGAGTTAGAAGAAGAAGTATCCATACCAGAATCGAAGAGAAACCGACTTCATGCTTCAATCGTGAAAGGTATTTTTCGCTTCTTTACCCTCGTTTGTGAATCGCACTAGGTCATCTTCTTCTTCCCTGCGAGCTCCTTTTGTTCTTTCGCTATTGCTTTCTTCGTTGTTGTTATTGCGTCGTTGCTAGGATTAGCTCATCTTCCTCATAATTTCAAATGTGAAATTATGAGAAGACTCCTTCTTGAGCTTTTGGTGATTAGTTTTTTTTGTGTTGATTCTTCTGTCGCCGCTAGGGTTTTTCAGTATTGATTCTTTGTGTGCTTTCTGTGTACGTTTGTGTATGGTGGCCACTAGGTTTCTGTGGTATTCACGGCTAGGGTTTTTCAGGTGTTCAGGTCCTCTTTTTATGTGCCAATGATTGGCCTTTTATAGGAGATATTTGGTAGTAATACATGTGAATTTGTGTGAATCGTGTGAGTGGTAATTCTTGGTACGTGAGAGTTTTTTTAGGAATCCAATGGAAACGATGTTTTTGGATCCAATTATGTGGGGACCTCAAATGATTTGTTTATGATTCTTTTGTCTGTAGTGTAACGCGGACTCCTTCCAGAAAGGGTGTGGTCCCATGACCAAAATCATTTATTCTCTACTGACTTTCTCTTTGGTTTTGTTAGTTCAACATTGGTGTATTAATTGTTTTTTTTCTTGTACGACTTCGTCTGCTATAATACCCTGTCTTTTGCCTTTGGTGCTTAGTCTTGCTGATGAGTTTCCTGCTTTGAAATTGTTCTGAAACTGTAGCATACTCTGTTTTGTTCTGCTTGACTTTTACTGCTATGACTAACTACTGCGTTCACTTGGTCTTGCTACTAACAAAATCTTGTTTTACTCAAATAGAATTATTTTCATTTTGTTGTAAACTTTGAGTTTGTCATATTTTCATTGTCTTTGAACTTTTTCTTATGACACATTTCTGTTGAACTAACATGATGCTATTTCCATTTTCATAGGATTCTTGCATTCCTTTTGGCCACCTTTCTCAAGCTTAAACAAGGAAATTTGCAGCAACATTAGCTTCTTTCGAAGAATACAGTCGATAAACCATCACATCAAAAATGGGCAAGATGGGAAAGGTTGATCTTAGTCTCAAATTCTGTGATGAAATTGTTGTATAACTGTATCAAAGCATCGTCAACATGAAAAACGGCAAGAGCGACGAACTATTTCAAGCTTGAGAGTAAGTTAAGGCCGTAGTTTGTTCTGGTACGGATCTGCAAGAGAATTGCACCAGTTTCCAAGCTCGGGATGAGAACTCGAAGGGATTCAAAGTATTGCATAGCTTTTCTTGTTTTTTTTGTGCAATGCTCATACTCATCAGTATGTATGGTAACCCTGTATTTCTCTTTGCAGTTTGCGAAGATTCGTACCGTAAAGATAAGCCTAACTCAACATGATAGCTCTAATTGTTATTAGAAGCATAGTTAGATTCCTGAGGATTGTGAAGGCTTAGTGAGGCCTTTATGCAAAATTGTAAACACTAATTTTCGTGGTTGCATACTTGACTTTCATTGCTATAGAACTCTACTTTCACTGATGCTCAATTTGCCAGTTTATTATTGACAAGGTTATGATATATTTCATGTAGGACTTGATTTTTTGCAGGTTCGTCACGGTTGTGGATTGGTCACCCTCAAAGGTCTAAACATTAACCTTTAGTCTGCACATTCCATAGGTCTTTTTATATGTATCTTCAATGTGATTTTGGTGCTGATCTTTTGGATGGGTTTGATGTTGCAGGCTGCTCCCCTGCTGGGTTTGAAGTTGCAGGCTGATCCCCTGCTGGACTCGCAATTGAGGTCTGCTCCCCTACTTGGTTTGGAGTTGCAGGCTGCTCCCCTGCTGGATTTGGGAGGCATGATTTGCTGCTATCAGTTTCTGTTCTCACTGTTGTAAGTTACGATTGCTGAACTGAACACACTTTGTTGTTTTAACTTACATGTACATTGCTTGTTCAATGATGTGAATTTACTTATGGCCTACTACTTAGCTGCACAGTTTCTCTAATTGACATGATTGTGATGTAACTCGGGTACCTTCTATTACTATTTTTACTCACCTGTTGCACATGTTGCAGGAATATAAATAGCTGATGGTTCTAGCTGTTCCATGTTTTCAAAGACCACATGGAAGCTCTTATGATTGTCAAAGGAACAACTCTGTTAGGATGCCTTGCTTGATCATACCTTAGAGGTGATACAACAAACTCTGAGTTTTATCTTCACCTTCACCTGTATTGATTAAACCCACTACTTGTAATGGCTTGTTGTTCTTGGAGCATATTACATTTTTCTACTTTTGATAAGCCTTGTTTGCTTCGTAAACACTTGTACGTTTCTGTTTTGGTTTAGGAATCAAGAAGTAAACTATCTACAATTATCCTGAATTTGTGTGAGGTATTGGTGCATTCTTTGATGACAGTAACTTTCTAACAGCTTCTTTGTACTTCTTTCCTTGAGCATTTTCCAAATCTTGGCATAAACATGGAGAATGATGATGAGCACATGAGCTTTGGAATTTCCACAAGTCTTGGAATCACGTCCTCATTATGAACACAACCTGATGTAATATTGACCTTTGTTATGGTAAAAACTTGTTCTCATTATTATTTTTAATAGAGAACTCTATTGTGAATGTTGACCTTTCATCACCATATGTTGCAGGTGTGCGTATGGTTTTAAACGCATTTTATCAAACTGAGGATTATCAAGAACTTGTTGGGATACACTGGAATTGGTCAACTCATTTTCAAGCCCAACTTCGACTGTAATCATACCCTTGCTGACTTGGGTTGTTTCTTTTCTTTTGAGGTAATGAGCTAAGACTTGAACCTTATTCTTAGCAGCATTGAGTTAGGATGACAACTTGGTTTCTACTGCTATAAGCTTCTCATTTTTAATTCACTTCTTACTGCTGCAAAATTCTTGAAACCACTCGTATGCCATTTTAAGTCAGCATGTTTAAACTTTGTATGCATCTTGTGAGTTTTACATATTTGGGCCATTGTCACTACTACTATCAATGTTTGTTCCAGTGAAGACATTCTGATATGTTGATCTCGCTTGCAGGTGTATTACGGAAGTTCAATGCCATGGAGAATGAAGGAAGTTCTGGTGTATTTTCATGGCCTTGTGTAAATTCGAAAAGGACGTTTCGACATTATCTCTTGGGAGCATTGCCACTTTCTCGACCATTTACTCTTTCAACTTGCTTGGTAAGTTCAATAATGGACTATTAACATTAACAAGCTTTTTTTTAAGAGGCTCCTTTTGAGAATAGATTAATACGGTGTACTTATCAGTTGTCCCTGTCATCTTCCAGGTGTTACTCCAAGAACAATGCGATCTTGAGAAGAAACCGAATGATTTGATAGCCTACTGAATATGGCAACACCTAATGAAATGTTATTAGGAAGCCAACAACCTCTTTAGGTCTTTCTTGCATTTATGCTTCACGACACTTTCCGTCTTATCTTTCTCTGTTGTTTTGTAGGTTCAAAGCTTTGGTTATGGATCCCGCTACCACTAAATTTGTGAAGCCAATGGCTGGAATACAAGATGGACTGACTGCCTACAACCTGCAGCACTGCAGCACTGACTTGCATTTCTTTCAATATTCAAATAGGATGTTTTGTACAAATTTTTGGGAGGGTGATGCAATGATCCTTAAGATGGAATTTGGGGCATGATTATTGCTTTTAAGATTTGGATATGTTCAAAGTTTAGACACCTAGGATGAACATTGTATGATTAGGAATGAATGGAATTTGTAACTGCTTAGTTTGAGTAATCTTTATTCAAAGTGATTCGAACAAACTTTACTTAGAAAAGTTAACGACCCCCTTAGATAAAAAAAAAACCTGCAAGCACGTTTTTGGTGGTCTTGTTCTATGGTTTGGAAATGAATAGCTTTATAGGTGAAAAAATCTTGAAACTAAGCTTAGGATCTACTTCGAAATATCATTTGAAGCATAAAATCTAAGAATAGATTTAATTGAACTTGTATGATTCAATTGTCAAATCCTGGCTTGGAGGCTTGAATTTAGGAAGAATTTTGAAGTTAACTTGAATCCAATGAATTTATCTTGCAAAAAACCTGATCCTTAAACTTGGTGAACCATGGACAACATCCTTTATGTGACCAAAAATTGAAACTTGATCATGCCTTGATTTTCAATGTATTTTGAAATCCTATCCATAATGCAACGACTTTTACATGGTGGCATGCTATTTTTCACATATCGCAAATGGGATCATAACGTGGTTTGTAGCAAAAATTCCTTAGAATCACTATGAAGGTTTGGACTTGGCTATTTTGTGTCACGAGATCACACTTGGTGGAAGGATATTGTCTTTCAATTTGGGACACCTTTGCTTTCCCTTTTGCATCATCCGCGTGTACTCTTTTGCACTTATAAAGACAATGATCATATTCCATTTTAAATCCATAAATCCAACAAAACTCGAACATAACTTTTCCTTAAAATAAACTCATCATACATCTCTTCATCCAAATTTAATCAATTATATGGCTCCAACATTCATTGAGGAAAGACTTGTAATCAAGTTGGAATGGGCTTCAAATATCATTTGAAAACGAACATTCAAGGCACGATAAGGATCCATCTTTCTTTAAAGTTCACTTGAATTCAACACACTGGCCAGAGTCTACAACCACAATCAAGTCAACAACAAACCTCTTATGGTTTAAACTGTTAGCAAATCATAACCAGCGGATACATGATCATTCAGAGAAGAATCAACAAGCACTAAACCAATTATCATGAGGAATGAACGAGGTAGGACAAATTTGGGGTATGACACTGATCATGAATTGATGAAGAACTCACTACTGGAAGTAGAAATTCAAGAGATCTTCACAAAGATGCAGGAATAAGCAATGACATCAATTGTGAGATTCAATGAGATGTGGGCATGGACGCTATGCAGTTCATGGTGAAGATGATGAATAGATAAAGATTGAGAAATGTTAATGGAGTTTGAAGTTGGCTCGAAGCAAAATGCAGAAGAAAGATATTCAAAATGCAGAGAGAACTGTTAATGGATATGATTTATGCACATGAAAGTGGTGAATGCAATTCAGTTGGAGATCAAACTTTTATATTTGTAGTTGACTGTTATCAACCATAATTAACATTTAGAACTATGGTTAGTTCTAACTGGTGGTGAATTGAGCAATGTGAAGGCGTAAGATGCAAAGGTGCAACGCTGAATTTGGTTGGCTCGAAAATGATCATGTGTGACAATGTTCGTCTTACTTCTGATGAGGATTAACAAAGTGCAATGGGACTAGTTTGATCACTGTAATGCAGCATGAGGATTATGTGTGAAGCATGTCATTTGGCTTGGATTGCAAAGATGTGCATCATACTTGGTGTGATCATGCATACATGAGATGATGCACTCTAAGTGTGATGTCTTGTGAACTTAGCAAACTGAATGAAGCAAGGGACTTGAACTGAAGTGAATTCAATCACTTGTTGTCATACCTTGGGTTGTAAGAAAACCAGGTTGCATACCTTTATATTCCATGAGACATTTCTTCCAACTCAAGCAACTGAATGATGACATACTTGTGCCCAAATTAAACCTGAAGATATATGGAAAAAGTTTGAAGTTTGATGCAAGATGGAATATGCCCTCTAAGTCACTCAAAATAACCATTGAAGTTCATGTCATGAGGCTGCACAATGGGCCTGCATGATTTGCCTTGCCTTGTGCCATGGATGCATGCACATGATCAGTTATGAAGCACACATTTTTCCCCTCCATAACTTTCAAACCATTGATCAAATGAAAAATCTTTGAACATTAAAGTTGTTGTAAACATGGAAATGATCAATTTTGTAGTTCAAAGAAATTTCATTTGAGGCCTCTAACATGGAGAAAATGACTTGCATTGTGACCCACCACTTGCTTGATGGAATGCCTTGCCTGGCGCGCGAGCAGGAGGCAAGATCTGCCTTGGTTTTTGCCCTTAGCTTGCCTTGATTTGCACCAAATTTGAATGATCATATCTCACTCAATTTTGATGCTATGAATGAGTTACACCTATGGATTTGAAGCTCAAGATGCCATCTTTAATTGGCTCAAGGTAGAATTTTGATAGACCTCATATTTTGGGAGAAGGCCTCTCTTGAAGTTGCTGCAAAAATGGCCAAAACTTGCCATTTTTGGAAACCCTAATTTTCCAAAAATGGTAAGTTTTAGTTTTCTTGATTTCTCTTGATTCCTCCATCATTTCTTGATCAAATTTGAACCATAGGATCCTTGTGACCCTACTTTCATGATTTTGATCTCAAAAAGTCAGGAGTTGACATTTTCCTCAGCATGGTTGACTTTTCCCCAAATCCCTGATTTTCAATCATCTGGCCAATTGAACCTCTTCAAAAATGTTTCTATGGATGAAATTTGAACCCTAGGCACTTGAAATCATATATAAGACAATGGAATCCACATTGAATCAAAATTTCCTTGAGAAGCCCAGTAGAAGTGAAACCCTAATTTGACCTTTTTCATCAGGAGATGTTGCACTGCTTGCTTCCTTTGATCATTTCAAATCTTTCCATGGCTTATGGCTTCAAGTGAGGACTTGTGGGATATTATGAACCCTTTGCACAAGGTTGAGAAGCTTTGTGGCCCTTTGGTTGCCTTTGTATAGCCTTCAATTGCTCCAACCAAAGATCACATGCCTATGCCTATGCTATGATGCAATGTTTTTTATTATTTCATGGATTTATTTATGCTAAATGCTATGCAAAATGTTGAGAAAATGAGTGGGCAAATTTTGAGGTATTACAGCTGCCCCTATTCAATCATCTACAAGTCTGAACGAATAATTGCAACATCTTTTAGATTTTCAAGGAATGGAGTTTTTGAATACTCGAACAAAACCTGGAAATTTGAACTCTGTGGATGAGGAAAATGTCCTCTACCTTTATTGTTTTTTTCTTCTTCTTTTTTGTTTTGACCTCTGAATAGGTAATGGAAATAGAACAAGATGGAGTGGGATCATTGTACATAAATGAGAGCCCAGGCAGACAAGACTGTTGTACAAAACGAGAATCTGCGACGTGACTGTTGAGCGAATCAAGCCACGGAATGGGGGCCTGTTGTACAAAACAGGGCTTGAAAACGAGACCATTGTACAAAACGAAAAATCGATAAAGGAATGGGATCGTTGTACATAAACGAGAGCCCGGGAAAACAGGACCGTTGAACAAAACGAGAACCTGCGACGTGAATGCTGAGGGAATCAAGCCACGAAAAGGGAGCCTGTTGTACAAAACAGGGCTTAAAAACGAGACCATTGTACAAAACGGAACTCGATAACGGAATGGGATTGTTGTACATAAACGAGAGCCCAGGAAAACAGGACCGTTGTATAAAAAGAGAACCTGCGACGTGACTGTTGAGCGAATCAAGCCACAGGAAGGGAGCCTGTTGTACAAAATAGGGCTTAAAAACGAGACCATTGTACAAAATGGAACTCGAAGGAATGGGATCACTGTACATAAACGAGAGCCCAGGAAAACAGGACCGTTGTACAAAACGAGAAGCTACGACGTGACTGCTGAGCAGATCAAGCCATAGAAAGGGAGCCTATTGTACAAAACATGGCTTAAAAACGAGACCATTGTACAAAACGGAACTCGATAACGGAATGGGATCGTTGTACATAAACGAGAGCCCAAGCAAACATGACCGTTGTACAAACTAAGAACCTGTGATGTGACTGCTGAGTGAATCAAGCCACGGGAAGGGAGCCTGTTGTACAAAACAGGGCTTAAAAACGAGACCATTGTACAAAATGGAACTCGAAGGAATGGGATCGTTGTACATAAACGAGAGCCCAGGAAAACAGGACCTTTGTACAAAACGAGAACCTGCAACGTGACTGTTGAGCGAATCAAGCCACGGGAAAGGAGCCTGTTGTACAAAACAAGGCTTAAAAACAAGACCATTGTACAAAACAAAACTTGAAGGAACGGTATCGTTGTACATAAACGAGAGCCCAGGAAAACAGGACCGTTGTACAAAACGAGAACCTGCGACGTGACTGTTGAACGAATCAAGCCACAGGAAGGGAGCCTGTTGTACAAAACAGGGCTTAAAAACGAGACCATTGTAAAAAACGGAGCTCGAAGGTAACGACAAAACAATGACTTGGAAAGACAATGATACCTGGAAAATGGTATAAGTATCTTCTGTGGGGGGTATCTCATATTGAAAAGATGTTACGGGTCATATGTAATATACCTCAAAACTGGCCCATGTTGGCATGCATATGTTTGAATTTATGGCGTAATGCTCCATGATGAGGGAAATGCTACACTTTAGAGGATGCAAATGTAATGATGATTATGCATATGCAAAATTCAAAGAGATCTCCTGATGGGGAGACTGCAAGTATCCCTGGTGGCTTGACTGGGGAGGACTGATGATCACTGAATTGATCTGGTCACTCCTTGTGGGGAGAAAATAACTCTGTGGGGAACGTTGTTAATGATACACCGACTGAACTGCTGCCACTACCAAAAATAAATTAGACTTCGAGATTGAAGAGCCAAGACCCTGCTGGAAATGGACTTTTCTTGAACTCTGATGGGGAAGTGAAGACCTCCTGACTTGGCTGAGAACTATAGGCATGGCCCTACTGAGGAAGCAAACTGCTGGGGAGGAATGACACTCCTTGTATTGCTAGGGATTTCCCATGTATGGAAGGAAAGTCTCTGCTTGGGGAGAACACCAATATTTCTGTCATTACTGCTAGGTAGGAATTTCAATTCTCACCTCTACTGGGGATAACAGGAGACACACGAGAAGACACTTGTCCTGGTTCAAGTACTGTTGAAATATTCCTTCTGGAAATCCACTTTAGCTCTACTAGCAACACTTGTACCTTGATGCGTGTTTTTCGCAAGTGTACGAACACGTCAGAGTAATATAAAAGATTGTCGAATCCACAGAGACCAAGTGTCAATCTATCGTACCTGTTGTTATGGTGTGTATCTAAGGCAACTGAATATAAGGGTTTTAAGAAGTGTGCAATGGTAAATAAAACGGTAATTTTAAACAATTAATAAAGACAGACTCGAATGTAATTCACGTAATCAATTGATAATCCTGTACTTGTTAATAAGACTACTTATGGGCAATGTTTTCTCCTTTGAAAAGAACTAATTTAACAGGAATTGTCGCTTTCGCGTATTCAGAACCGAGTTGTACTCTCTAATCAACCCCTCCTATTGTCACGGATAAAAAGGCGCGTACTGCGTTAGAGTAGTAAACCTATTTTTAAGAAATATAGTATCTTAACTAAGTTGAAAAGTATTTTAACCTGGATTTCTTAGCAAAAAGAGGTTCTTACGAACCAGACTCTAAACTTCATAACGCGTCCGAAAATCGTTTTAAAATCTCTTTTCTTTTTAATCTAAAAACTCCTAATGAACTAGACAAAGCGCTTTTGGCTGTTTTTGAAATAGTTAAAAACAATTGCTTAAATTGAAAGATAAAATAGCCCTTAAGTGTTTCCACGAACAATTGTACGGATTACTGGTTCAATTAAGATCCTTACATTCTAACCTTTATGGATTTAGTTAGACATAGTAAAGTAAAAGTTATTTTTATAATTTTTCATGAAAGTAATTTAGTGCGAGTGCGGAAAGTAAATAAAAGTAGTGCGAGTGCGGAAAATAAACGAAAGTAGTGAGAGTGCGGGAAATAAAGGTATTTAGAGCGAGTGCGGAAAATAAACGAAAGTAGTGCGAGTGCGAGAAATAAATAAAGTAAAGAGAGTGCGGGAAATAAATAAAGTAAAGCAGTGCGAGAAATAAATAAAAGTAAAGCAATGCGGAAAAGTAAAATACGAACTAGAATTAAAATGGCGGCAGGATT
Source organism: Lathyrus aphaca (assembly GCA_963966055.1). NCBI lineage: Eukaryota > Viridiplantae > Streptophyta > Magnoliopsida > Fabales > Fabaceae > Lathyrus > Lathyrus aphaca. Next base: position 509,081,496 of record OZ014520.1, read on the forward strand.
AACTTCCTCCCATAGTGCTCCAAAACTCGATCACACAGATGTATACAGACTCGATCACTCGATTGCAGTAACACCCCGATGTGGAATGATAACTGCTTTAAAACTGATATATGCCTAAGAGATTCTAAGTTTGGATGATTGAAAACGAAAATCTAAGGCCCTATTTATAGGAAAACAAAAAGTTGGAAAAGACCAGGATGCCCCCCTCCACTAAAAAGTGGACGGAAAAGTGTTTGCCTTGTGGCGCCCGCCACAAGGCCATGGCGCCCGCCATGAGACTAGTGTGGAATGAGAGAGTGGGGATCGTGGGTCTTGGCAGTTGTAGAGTGGTCTTGAGACGTGGCCACGTCATGGCAGACCCGATGGCGCCCGCCATGGTGGATGCCGTAAGTGTAAAAAGCTAAATTTCTTGGTTTCATCCGTTTCCACTCCTTTTTCGCTCCTTTTCTCGATTTAGGCCCCGATTACATAGAAAACCTGAAAACAAAGAAAAACAAAGTAATAACATAACAAAATAACAATAAAAGCTAAGAATGCATGTGAAATCGGAGTCAGAAATACGGTGAATTTTAGTGTTATCAAATTCTCCCACACTTAGACCTTTGCTTATCCTCAAGCAAACATTAAAGCTCAAGAAAAAATGGTGTCGACACGTGATTTGGGCTAGAGGGCTTCTAAGTTCATGTCAGGATGCAATGACAGGTACTAACTAAGTGAACCAAGGGTACCATAATAACACAAACACAAACTTCAATCCTATATTAACCACCTCATGTCATCCCACAATACCTAGGCCTATCTTCTCATCTTTTTGGGTCCTTTTCATTCAGGCACAATCACATTAAGCCCGTTATCCGTACATGCTTCATAGTAGAGTGACCGGTTAGTGATTCTGATCCATAACATAAGGTTTCTGGCACATAAGCATGTGTAACCTGTTTTATTTGACCTAATTGTAGCTGCGGGGGATCGGATCGTAATCCACCCTACCAAATTCAGTGCCAGATACCTCTGAACCAACTTCCAATAGGTGACTGCAATTTTTTTCTTTTTGTGGCAAAAAATAATTTTTTTTCTTCTCTTTTTTTCGGTTTAAATGACTTTGTGAGGGTCACCTATCCCAGAGTTTGCCTTTTTTCTTTTTTTTATTAGAACTGGATCATTCACTTATGTTCATCGGCCCCCCTACGTAGAGCATGCTTAGGCCGGAGCTGACTGCTAGAATAAACTACTTGGGACAATTTTTTTGAATGATAATCAAGGCCATGGTGTGGGGTTTAGGAGGGATTCATATATTCAAGAGGTCTATGGTGCTAAAATGGTACTAATGTTTCAAAAAGTTGACCTAAGTCACCACATCCTAATCCAAACCTGTCTCAAAGCCCAAAAAACATGTGAAACAACATTGTTTTCTTTTTTAAATTTTTTTGGTAAGGCTAAGGAAATGGGAAAAAATGAGGATGTACTAAAAATACACTATACTGGTGACTCGTCAGACTCATGCATTATCTAAGAAAATTAAACTAAATAATTTACTGAAAAGGGAAATAACTGAAAGCAAATAAATAACTAGAAAGGGAAATGACAGAAAGTAATAAAATCCCCTCGCACACTTAAATCGAACATTGTCCCTAATGTTTCGAAATAAGATAAGGAGGGTAACCTGAAGAACTACTGCGGAGGAGCACTGGTGCCCTTGTCGTTCTGCTGTGATGGTCTGGAACGACGGGATCTACTGCGCTGCTGGTCCCTCCGGTCAAGTCGTGCCGATAAGGCAGCCTGGGCACCCCGGACCTCTCGAAGGTTACCTAGGATGGAACCCTGAGTGGCCTCCATAAGCTGGTAGTGTCGGAGGTTGACTTCTTGCTGACGGGCCTGCTCTGATGTGATATCGTTCAAGGCACGACAAACGTTGCTGTAAGCACGATCCGAAACGGATCGCGATTGTTGCATGAAGCTCATGTTATCCGTCAGTTGTTGTGAAATAGTAGAGAGTAAGATGTCTCACTTTTCCTCTCTAGCCGTCATATCACGCCACATCTCCTCAGTGACATAGAATCCAGGAGCAGCACCTGCAACAGGGTTAGAGGAAGATGGTGCGGTGTGTGACTGTGAAGGATGATGGGGGGACATGTGAGGTATGGGAGACTACTCTCTCCGATCATACTCTTCATCAGTGTCATGTGCCTCCCCATCAGGAATATTAGGAGGAAGTGGACCCAAAACAGGTGGAGCATTCAGATCATATGTCCAGTTCCTTTCATTACGTACATCCGTACGTCTACTGCAAGGTAAAGTAACAGATGGGATAGCTACCCCATGAACCATCAACTCATAACCACCTTCTCTCCTTGTTCGGCACAATTTCATGTCTTTTAGAAATTTTAAATTAATTGTGCGAGGAGGTAGTGGTTCAAGTGTAGCTATCTCATTGTTCAGGTCAAGAGCCCGAGCAATAGACGTAACAAGTCCTCCAAAAACAACCGGTCCTGTTTTATTAGTAAGTAAAGCCATGTGTGCAAGCATAAACGGGACCGGATTGATATGGGTACTAGTGAGGCATCCTTGCAAAAATAGGAGTTATCTAGCATTTACCTTATTTGGACTCTCCCGGCCAAAAATAATACATGCCAAAAGATATCTGAAAACTCTTATGGTCGGGTTATGGATGGTCGATGCAAGTATTCCTTCAAAAGAATTTATTGAAGTACTTGACAGCCTTTTCCAGAAGGAAAATACCTCGGCCGACCATTCCGCATCCAAAAGTGCCTCACAAATAGCACCTTCCCTATGAGGGATTCCTAACAAGTCTGTTAGTTCGTCGGTACTGTATTCGTATTCAATTCCAAACAGTCTAAAATTAACAGTACCGACTGTGCTAGCAGTGTTAGGACTGACCGTGTATATCAATGAACTTAAAAACTCAACTGTCAGCCTCTCATAGGTAGGTTCCTGGTTAACAAAAATATTATGCAAGCCTAAAAAATCTAATAAATGAAAAACACTATGATACAGACCCAAAGCATACAGACAATTATCATCGACGTACCTAGTCGAGAGAATTTCTCGACTCTGGAGCCTTTGAATAATTTTCCTTTGCCTATCACCCGGTCTTCCATCGCGAAGAAGAAATCCATTGAACTCCATTGTTGTTGCTCCTTGAGAAGTGAAAAGTGGTAAAAATGGTTTATGAGAGAAATGATAAAGGTTTGATTTTTATGGTTTGTGGTGGATGAAAATGAAAATGGATTTTGGATAGTTTTATAGATGGTGAATATTTTGGAAATGGGGGAGCTTTAATGGGGTTCAATGGGGTTTTTGGAAGTTGTAAAAATGGGTTTTTGAGGTTGGAAGGTGTAAAAATGGAGGAAAAGGGGAATCAGCCCCTGGCGCCCGCCACAAGGCAAAATCCTGCTGGGCCTTGGATTTTTATCCTCTTTTGGGCCCTCTTGCACCTTCGGTCTTCGGGGGGGGGGGGGTCCAGATAGCGTTTTCTTCTCTCTTCCAATGCATGAGGCTTGCATATTTTTTTATGAAGACAAAAATGAATATATTTTTGTCTTTATATTTTTTTTTCTTTACTCGAGAAAAATAAAATAAAAAATAAAAAGAAAAGAGAAAAAATGACATTAGTGCACGAAATAATATATATATATATATATATAAGATAAACTCAAAGTACATGAAAAAAGAAAATGTAATAGATGCAATAATGTAAGATATGTCTGGAGATGCGAGAAATAAAATAAAGCATGAAAAAGAAATCAAATACTAGGGTAATAACGTCAGTGTAAAACGAATCATGTGGTAGGCTTCTCTTCCTGGTTTGATCCACGAATCTCAGCTATCTCCCTCTGAAGCTCTTCAATCTCCTGATATAGAGCAACGACCTCTAAGGCATGAGTGAGATCATATACCTGAATTTGTAATTCCAAGTCCGCTACTTCTTGCTTGAGCAGGGTAGTCTCCTTGCGGAGCTCATAAATCTGAGTTTGTAGATCAGGCGGCTGCAAAGACATATTATTAGACATAACAGTGATTCGGGGAGAAAGAGGTGTAGGAGTGTACTCAGCGGGGGGAGGTGATTTCGGCTCTTCGACAGTCTCTCCATAACCCTCTAAAGCATAACTCCAATTAGCAGGATCATGGACACTGGTCATCAGCGGGTCTGGTAATGTAAAGTAATGTATCACTTCGCCGTCGATCAGTAATCTAAACGTGTTGGGCTCAAAAGAGGCCCTCCTCATCAGTCCTCTGTCAAGACAAAAGTCAACATCCATGGTGGTGTAGCAACAGAAGGTCCTGAGGTGCAATAATTTACGAGACAAACCCAATGCAGTGGCAATCTGTGTAACAATCCCACCAACATGTATAATGCCTACAAATGATCTGGCGACACTGGCAAGGCCCTTCAACAGGAAGTTGCCACAAGCAACTGGGCGTGACTGAGTTGCACAAAACAGTAGGAAAATCTCCTCTTTACTTAGCAGAGTCTCTGTATCTAGCAAACCGAGGAAAGAATGTGCTAGAATCATCTGGAAGTACCTTAACGAAGGGTTGTGGATTACCTGAGAAAACTGAGTGGAAGGATCTTGGCTCCCTCCACCTGAAATGTTAGACCAAAACTTTTCCACTTCTCTGCTCATAAAATACCTCATCGGTGTCTCTGAAATAGCATCAGGAGTAGTCTGAAAACCTAGTAAATCACCAAACTCTTTGTGAGAGAAGGAGTATTCAATCCCCAACAACCTGAAAACAGCATATCCATCGAGTCTAGACCAAGGATCATAATGAAACGAGCTGAGGAACTCTAGAGTCAAGTTCCTGTAAGTGTTGTTCATATCGTCAAACTGGTCCCACTGAAGTTGGTGGCATAAGAATATGACGCTGGGCTCTATTCCCAAGGCATCCATGCAGTCTTGGTCAGGGTACCTGGTAGGATCCATAGGGCGTCTCATGTGGACATAGTAACACTCTCTCTGTGCGTCATCTCTAAAGGCCACGTGCATGTCATCGGGGTTCTGCATTCTGCACAAGGTTAGCAAACAAGTCCTGAAAGCACATAAAACATTGAATCGTTAGTCCTGACATAATAATAAAGTAAAAATAAATAAAAAGTACATAAATAAGAAAACCATGGGTTGCCTCCCATGCAGCGCTTGTTTAACGTCATTAGCTCGACGACCGGATTTTATACAGCATTTGAAGGATATGGTGGATCACTCAGAGTATGGCATGTGTATGTTATTGGGATGTCACCTCCTTCGTAGGGCTTCAACCTTTGTCCATTGACGATGAACGGTTTACATGTTTGGTTCTTGATTTCAATAGCACCAGATCTTAGAATCTTAGATACTTCGAAAGGGCCAGTCCATCTCGAACGAAGCTTCCCTGGAAAAAGTCGTAACCTAGAATCGAACAAAAGAACAGGATCGCCTATTTTGAAGTCTTTCCTTATGATTCTTTTGTCATGCCAAGCTTTTTTTCTTTCTTTGTATATGGTGGCATTTTCGTATGTAGATTTTCTGAGCTCTTCTAATTTGTGGATATCAAGGATACGTTTTTCACCAGCAGTCAAATAATCCAAATTCAAAGTTTTGATGGTCCAATAGGCCTTATGCTCCAATTCAAAAGGTAAGTGACATGATTTTCCATAGACCAGTTGATAAGGGGTTGTTCCTATAGGGGTTTTGAAAGCGGTTATATAGGCCCGCAATGCTTCTTGAAGTTTCTGCGACCAATCTTTTCTAGATATAGAGACAGTCTTCTCAAGAATTTGTTTGGTCTCCCTATTAGATACTTCCACTTGTCCATTGGTCTGTGGGTGGTATGGTGTTGCTACTCTATGCTTAACTCCATACTTGCTTAAACGTTTATCAAATATTCTCGATATGAATTGTGATCCTCCGTCACGTATGACTAAACGGGGGGTTCCAAACCTGGGAAATATATAGTTTTTGAATAATTTGATGACTACTCGGGTGTCGTTCGTGGGTGCGGAGATAGCTTCAATCCATTTAGACACGTAGTCAACAACTACTAAGATGTACTGATTTCCAAAAGATGGTGGGAACGGTCCCATAAAGTCTATACCCCATACGTCGAAGAGTTCTACTTCTTGGATATTTCTTAGAGGCATTTCATTACGTCTTGAAATATTTCCCGTGCGTTCGCATCTATCACATTTGACAATGAAAGCATGGACATCACACCACATAGTAGGCCAGAATAGGCCAGCTTGAAGAATCTTGGCGTAGGTCTTAGATGTGCTTGAATGTCCACCATAAGGTGCAGAGTGACAATGCTCAATTATATTATGTACCTCTTCTTCTGGAACACAACGGCGGAAAATGCCATCTTTACCTCTCTTGAAAAGAAATGGTTCATCCCAATAGAAGTTTCTCACATCACTATAGAACTTCTTCTTCCGGTGGTAGTTTAGATCAGGGGGTATGATGTCAGCGGCTAGGTAATTAACAAAGTCTGCATACCAAGGTGCATTAATTATAGCTAAGGATTTATGAGAATGCTCATGTGGGTCTGGGTTATCATCTTCAATGGTTTCTAGTTGGGCTATCAGTCTATCATAGGCAAAATCGTCATTTATGGGTACTGAGTCAGGTTTCAGGTATTCTAGCCTAGAAAGGTGATCAGCCACTACATTATATGTGCCTTTCTTATCACGGATATCTAAATCAAACTCTTGCAGTAATAAAATCCATCGAAGTAACCTAGGTTTGGCATCCTTTTTACTTAGTAAGTAACGAATGGCAGCATGGTCGGTGTAAACTATAATTTTGGCTCCTACTAGATAAGATCTAAATTTGTATATGGCGAAAACTACAACTAGGAGCTCTTTTTCGGTTGTCGCATAGTTGAGTTGTGCAACGTCTAGGGTTCTACTAGCATAATAAATTACGTGTAACTTTTTATCTTTTCTCTGACCTAGAACGGCTCCAACAGCATAGTCACTAGCGTCACACATTATCTCAAACGGTTCTGACCAATCAGGGGGTTTCATTATAGATGCTGAAATCAGAGCTTGCTTCAGAAGATTAAATGCTTCAGTACATTTTTCATTGAAGATGAATTCAACATCTTTCATTAAGATACCAGTTAAGGGCTTTGTTATTTTGGAGAAGTCCTTGATAAAATGTCGGTAAAATCCGGCATGTCCAAGAAAACTTCTTATCTCCCTGATAGTATTCGGCGGTTTTAGATTCTCTATGACTTCTATTTTAGCTTTGTCTACCTCTATACCTTTTTCGGAAACTATATGTCCTGAAATAATCCCTTCGGTTACCATGAAATGACATTTTTCCCAATTTAGCACAAGGTTTACCTCCACACATCTTTCCAGGATTTTCTCAAGGTTGATAAGACAATTTTTGAAATCAGATCCACAAACTGAGAAATCGTCCATAAATACTTCCATGATTCCATCTAAATAGTCTGCAAAGATAGACATCATGCAGCGTTGGAAAGTGGCAGGAGCATTACAGAGTCCAAAAGGCATTCTTCTATAGGAAAAAGTTCCAACAGGGCATGTAAAGGTAGTTTTTTCTTGATCTTTGGGGTGAATAGGTATTTGGAAGAATCCTGAATATCCATCTAGGTAACAAAAGTAGGAGTGTCTGGCTAAGCGTTCCAACATTTGGTCTATGAATGGTAACGGGAAATGGTCCTTCCTAGTTGCTTTATTTAATTTTCTATAGTCTATGTACATACGCCAACCTCCATCAGTTCTTTTTGCTACAGGTTCACCCTTCTCGTTTTGCACGACTGTGATGCCTCCCTTTTTAGGTACTACATGCACATGACTCACCCATTTATTGTCTGAGATCTGATATATTATACCTGCCTCTAGTAACTTAAGAACTTCAGTCTTAACTACATTACTCATTATATGGTTTATTCTTCGTTGGTGTTCTCTTGAGGGTTTTGAATCTTCTTCAAGCAAAATCTGATGCATGCATACGGATGGGCTTATTCCTTTTAGATCAGAGATCTTATATCCTAAGGCTGAGGGATACCTTCGTAAAACATCTAATAATTGGTTTGTTTCCTCTTGGATAAGGTAGCACTGACTATAACTGGACGGTTCATTTCTTCATCAAGAAATTCATATCTCAGGTTCTTAGGTAGTTCCTTAAGTTTTACGGTTGGTTTCATAGGGCAAGGCATAGGATCTGGGGTCAGAGATAAACATTCGTGAAGGTTATCATCAATGTAGGGTTTTTTATAATTGTCATCTTCCAAAATAAGGGTTGATGGCAATTTTATAGATTCAGTTTCTTCTTCTTGTTCTAATTCCCTAATGCATTCATCAATGATATCTAAGGCATAACAAGCATCTCCTATTACAGGTGCCATAAGAAATTTTGAAAGTATAAATTCTATCTTCTCGTCACCTACCTCAAAGGTTAGTTTCCCTTTTTTAACATCTATTACGGCTCCAACAGTCGATAAGAATGGTCTACCTAGGAGGATTGGTATGTCGTCATCTTCTTTAATGTCCATGACAACAAAATCAGTAGGTATAAACAGTTGATCTATCCTAACAAGGACGTCTTCAAGTATGCCTATAGGGTATTTAATGGATCTATCGGCTAATTGAAGTGACATCTTAGTAGGTTATAATTCTCCTAAGTTTAATCTCTCACAAACTGCTAAAGGCATTAAGCTTACACTAGCTCCTAAGTCTAGAAAATCTTTTTCGATGACATGATTCCCCAAAACACAAGGAATGGAAAACTTTCCAGGATCTTTATCTTTCTTTTCTAACCTATTTTCGGAAATAGAATTACATTCAACGGATTTCGGATCTTCAAGTCTACGTTTATTTGTAAGTATATCTTTGAGAAACTTAGCATAAGAAGGTATTTGGGTGATGGCTTCTGTAAAAGGGATTTCTACGTGAAGTTTTTCTATAACCTTAACGAATTTTTGATACTGATTATCGATTTGGGTTTTCTTTAGTCTTTGAGGGTATTGTATTGGTGGTTTGTATGGCGGTGGTGGTACATAGGTTTTGTTTTTAGGTTCTTCTCCTTTTTCTTGACTTTCCGGGTTTTCAGATTCCTCTGGTTCCTTCTCCTCATTTCTCTCAGAAGTTTCGGGCTCACTTAATCTAGGGTTAGAAGGTTCCTTATAAGAGGTTCCACTTCGTAGAGTAATGGCATTTGCTTGCCCTTTCGGGTTTTGTTGAGGTTGTCCAGGGAACTGTCCTTCAGGTGTAGTCTGAGGGGCTTGGTTTAAAGCTACCTGAGAGATATGGGTTTCAAGCATCTTATTATGAGTAATAATTTGATCAACCTTGGTTCCTAACTGGGTAATTAGTTCGTTAACATGGACGTTTTGGTTCATGAACTCTTTGTTTTGTTGTGTTTGAGCGGTGATAAAATTTTCTACAATTTTCTCAAGGCTCGGACTTGGTGGTACAGGTTGCATAGGTTGATTTGTTCTTGGGGCTTGGTAACCTTGTTGTATCGGAGGTGCGGTATTTTGAATAGGGTTATTATTTTTATAGGAGAAGTTTGGGTGATTCCTCCATCCAGGGTTGTATGTATTTGAAAATGGGTTCCCTTGGGTGTAGTTCACTTGCTCAGGGTTGGTCTCATTTAACAGATTGCATTCGGAGAATTGGTGTCCTTGTGTCCCACATATCTCACAATTCGGCGAAACTACAGCTACAGTATTCAGAGTTGTACACATATATTCGACTCTAAGGGCCAACGCGTCCATTTTAGCTTGCATCATGTCCATAGAGCTTAGCTCATGTATTCCTCCTTGGGCTTCCTTCTTTTCCACTGTCGCTCGTTCTACTCCCCATGATTGATGGTTTTGGGCCATATCCTCGATAAGGGCACTAGCTTCAGGGTAAGGTTTGTTCATCAGTGCGCCACCAGCGGCAGCGTCGATGGTCATCTTAGTGTTATAATGAAGTCCATTATAGAAGGTTTGAATGATTAGCTAATTCTCTAAGCCATGATATGGGCATGCTCTTAATAGCTCTTTATATCTCTCCCAGGCTTCGAACAACGACTCTCCTTGGTGTTGGGTAAATCTGGTTATTAGGTTTCGAAGAAGAGCGGTCTTACTTGGGGGAAAATATCTAGCAAGGAATACTTTTCTAAGGTCTTCCCAAGTTGTTATGGAATTGGGTGGAAGGGAGTCTAACCATGATAGAGCTTTATCTCTAAGGGAAAAGGGAAATAATCTTAAGCGTATCGCCTCAGGAGGAGCTCCATTGGTTTTAAAGGTGTCTGCTAACTGAAGAAAGTTTTTTAAATGTTGGTTTGGGTTCTCAGTAGCAAGACCTGCGAATTGTCTCTGTTGCACTAATTGCAGCAGGGATGGTTTAAGTTCAAAATTATTGGCTGGGATAGCGGGGTTTACTATACTGGAACTAGGTTCCTCGTTTGATGGTTGGGCGAAGTCCTTAATAGGTCTTCGGTTTTGATCTTCGGCCATAGCTCTCCTATTCCTATGGAAAAACAAACGTGCGTGAGCGTAACGTTCAGATTCAGCTAGAGGGTCTACAAAGCTTCCGGCACTGCGAGTCTTTCGCATTGACCGGTGGGTAACAACCTTAGTCTAAACAGTATAACTATAGGGTATGAAATTTGACGAAATTGATCCCCGGCAATGGTGCCAAAAACTTGATGCGTGTTTTTCGCGAGTGTAAGAACACGTCAGAGTAATATAAAATATTGTCGAATCCACAGAGACCAAGTGTCAATCTATCATACATGTTGTTATGGTGTGTATCTAAGGCAACTGAATATAAGGGTTTTAAGAAGTGTGCAATGGTAAATAAAACGGTAATTTTAAAAAATTAATAAAGACAGGCTCGAATGTAATTCACGTAATCAATTGATAATCCAGTACTTGTTAATAGGACTACTTATGGGCAATGTTTTCTCCTTTGAAAAGAACTAATTTAACAGGAATTGTCGCTTTCGCGTATTCAGAACCGAGTTGTACTCTCTAATCAACCCCTCCTATTGTCACGGATAAAAAGGTGCGTACTGCGTTAGAGTAGTAAACCTATTTTTAAGAAATATAGTATCTTAACTAAGTTGAAAAGTATTTTAACCTGGATTTCTTAGCAAAAAGAGGTTCTTACGAACCAGACTCTAAACTTCATAACGTGTCCGAAAATCGTTTTAAAATCTCTTTTCTTTTTAATCTAAAAACTCCTAATGAACTAGACAAAGCGCTTTTGGCTGTTTTTGAAATAGTTAAAAACAATTGCTTAAATTGAAAGATAAAATAGCCCTTAAGTGTTTCCACGAACAATTGTACGGATTATTGGTTCAATTAAGATCCTTACATTCTAACCTTTATGGATTTAGTTAGACATAGTAAAGTAAAAGTTCTTTTTATAATTTTTCATAAAAGTAATTTAGTGCGAGTGCGGAAAGTAAATAAAAGTAGTGCGAGTGCGGAAAATAAACGAAAGTAGTGCGAGTGCGGGAAATAAAGGTATTTAGAGCGAGTGCGGAAAATAAACGAAAGTAGTGCGAGTGCGAGAAATAAATAAAGTAAAGAGAGTGCGGGAAATAAATAAAGTAAAGCAGTGCAAGAAATAAATAAAAGTAAAGCAATGCGGAAAAGTAAAATACAAACTGGAATTAAAATGGCGGCAGGATTAACTTCCTCCCAGAGTGCTCCAAAACTCGATCACACAGACGTATACAGACTCGATCACTCGATTGCAGTAACACCCCGATGTGGAATGATAACTGCTTTAAAACTGATATATGCCTAAGAGATTCTAAGTTTGGATGATTGAAAACGAAAATCTAAGGCCCTATTTATAGGAAAACAAAAAGCAGGAAAAGACCAGGATGCCCCCCTCCACTAAAAAGTGGAGGGAAACGTTTTTGCCTTGTGGCGCCCGCCACAAGGCCATGGCGCCCGCCATGAGACTAGTGTGGAATGAGAGAGTGGGGATCGTGGGTCTTGGCAGTTGTGGAGTGGTCTTGAGACGTGGCCACGTCATGGCAGACCCCATGGCGCCCGTCATGGTGGATGTCGTAAGTGTAAAAAGCTAAATTTCTTGGTTTTCATCCGTTTCCACTCCTTTTTCGTTCCTTTTCTCGATTTAGGCCCCGATTACATAGAAAACCTGAAAACAAAGAAAAACAAAGTAATAACATAACAAAATAATAATAAAAGCTAAGAATGCATGTGAAATCGGAGTCAGAAATACGGTGAATTTTAGTGTTATCATACCTGCACCTGCGTAAACACAACTGATAGTGCCTACAACATAGAGAGTTAGTTTGGACCTGTATGCCCCAGGCTTATGGTATGAATCACCATCCCGACCACTTAACACTTTTTAGAGTTGTATTAGATGCTTTTGTCCTCCTGCATGAGTTAGAAAGCATTCGAATGTTCACAACACAATATAAACCACAATTTGCTGGACGTTTTTGCAATCAAACAATGTTAAATGAAAACAAAAACAAAAGCATCTAGTCACAGGTTGACTAAAATTGAATTTTATTGATTTGGAACATGGTCATTCATAGGCATTACATCAAGAAGCAATTCCCTGGAAAGAGGAAATCGCCCAAAAGGAAAATAGATTATCCTATTGGCAATGTGAAAAATGGATCTCATCAAGTTTCGACCTGGCTATGACTTGTATATCTTCAAAACTATCTCCTTGCTCTTCCCTTTGAGAAAAGTGATTGAACTGGTCTTCAACCCTTAGAATAACCTTAGTTGCAGATGGATTACGAATTTCACAAATCACAGTCGTTCGTGTTATTCCCCTTTTTGCGTGGACCTCCCTTTCGGGTTTTCAATCCACCGGGTTACCCCTTTTTGCCTGAGTTATCTGATGTGGCTTTTCAACTCAGTGGGTGTACATTTTTTCAATATTTCCCTAATTTTTTCCCGAGCCTTTTATTCTGTTTTTGGCTCGCCGGGATGCCCATTTTTTCCTGGATCTTTATTCTGTTTTTATCCAGCAGGTCTTTTTACACGAAGTATTTTCTTACTGCGTCTGTGTTGACAGGGGAATGGAAGTTTTCACCATCCATGGTTGTTAGCATCAAGGCTCCGCCTGAGAAAACCTTTTTAACCACGAGTGGACCTTCATAATTGGGTTTCCATTTTCCCCAGTGATCGTTAAGAGGAGGAATAATCCTTTTCAGTACCAGGTCACCTGGTATGTACCTTTGAGGCTGTACCTTCTTGTCGAAAGCCTGTTTCATTCGCCGTTGATACAACTGTCCATGGCATACAGCTGTTACGCGTTTCTCTTCAATGAGGCTCAATTGATTATACCTGGACCGGAGCCATTCAACTTCATCTAGCTTAATGTCCATCATTAACCTCAACGAGGGAATCTCCACTTCAACTAGTAGGACTGCCTCCATACTATACACCAAAGAGAACGGGGTTGCCCCTGTTGAGGTATGCACTGACGTTCGGTACCCATGTAGCGCAAATGGTAGCATCTCATGTCAATCTTTGTATGTCACAACCATCTTCTGCACAATTTTCTCAATGTTCTTGTTGGACGCCTTAACGGATCCATTCATCTTTGGGCGATAAGGAGAAGAGTTGTGATGTTCTATTTTGAAATCCCGACACAAGTCAGCCATCATCTTGTTATTGAGGTTAGAACCATTATCAGTAATGATTCTTTCGGGAATTCCATACCGGCAAATGATATCTCTTTTGATAAACCTGACTACCACTTGTTTAGTAACATTGGCATAAGACGCCGCTTCAACCCATTTCGTGTAATAGTCTATAGAAACCAGGATGAAGCGGTGACCGTTGGAAGCTGTTGGCTCAATCTTGCCAATCATATCAATGCCCCACATGGCGAACGGCCAAGGTGAAGACATGACACTCAACGGATTTGGAGGTACATGGACCTTATCAGCATAAATATGGCACTTGTGGCATTTGCGGGAGTATTTACAGCAATCGGATTCCATGGTGATCCAATAATATCCCGATCTCAGCAGTTTCTTTGCCATAGCATGTCCTCCAACATGGGTATCGAAGGAGCCTTCATGAACCTCTTGCATCAACAAGTATGCTTTGTGTCTATCCACGCATCTGAGCAGAACCATGTCGAAGTTTCGCTTGTATAACACATCATCTTGATTCAAGAAGAAACCACCTGCTAGCCTTCTGAGAGTCTTCTTGTCTTTACTAGATGCCCCAGTCGGGTACTCTTGAGTCTTCAAGAAGTGCTTGATATCATGATACCAAGGTTTGTTATCTTCACCACTGTCAACTGCAAAGACATAGGCGGGTCTTTAAAGACAAAAGACCATGATCCGAGGCACATAATTCTCTTGACAAACTTTAATCATGGATGATAAAGTTGCTATAGCATCAGCGAAATGATTTTAATCTCGAGGAATATAACTCGGCTTGACTTTGTAAAAAAAGTTAGCAGCCTCCTGGTATAATCCCTGTAAGGAACCAGGTGAGGTTGATGAACTAACCATTTGCCATTGACTTGGCTCACCACCAGAGCAGAATCTCCGAAGATCTCGAGGTTCTTGATTCGCAAGTTAATTGCCTCTTCAACCCCCATGATGCAAGCTTCATACTCTGCTTCGTTGTTGGTGCATTCGAAATTCAACCGAGCAGCGAAAGGCATATGGACACCCTCTGGATAGATAATGACAACACCTACTCCTCTTTCGTTTACGTTCACAGCTCCGTCAAACATCAACTTCCATTTGGATTCAGGGTCTGGCCCCTCCTCCGGAAGTGGTTCTTCACAATATTTCAACTTGAGGAACATGATGTCTTCATCCGGAAACTCGAATTTTCATGGGTTGATGATCGTCAATTGGCTGTTGAGCCAAGTATTCTGAAAATACACTCCCTTTGATTGCTTTTGGCAAAGTGTACTGGATATCATATTTGGTTAGAATCATCTGCCATCGGGCTACCCTTCCTGTTAAAGTTGGCTTCTCGAAGATATACTTCACAGGATCCATCTTGGAAATTAGGAACATGGTGTGAGTCAGCATGTACTATCTTAGTCAGCGAGCAGCCCATGCCAAAGCGCAACAAGTTTTCTCGAGTAGTGAGTAGCGTGTTTCACAATCGGTAAACCTTTTGCTAAGGTAATAAATGGCGTGCTCTTTTCGATCAGACTCGTCCTGCTGACCCAGCACACATCCCATTGATCCGTCAAGTTCGGTAAGATACATGATTAAGGGTCTCCCTGGCACTAGAGGCATGATAATTGGAGGTTCTAACAAATACTCCTTGATTCGGTCAAAGGCTTGCTGACTTTCTTCATTCCATTTGATAGCCTGATTCTTCCTCAGAAGTTTGAATATAGGATCACACGTGGCAGTTAGGTGCTAGATAAATCGTGCAATGTAGTTTAGTCTCCCTAAGAAACCACATACTTACTTCTCAATTCTTGGTTCAGGAATCTCCTGGATGGCTTTTACCTTGGCTGGATCAACCTCAATTCCCCGCTCACTAACAATGAAACCCAGTAGTTTGCCAGAACGGACCCCGAAGGTGCATTTGTTCGGATTCAACCTCAATCTGAACTTCCGGAGTCTGTCAAACAGTTTTGCTAGATTGACCAAGTGCTCTTCTTCTGTTTGGGATTTTGCTATCATATCATCAACATAGACCTCAATCTCATGATGAATCATGTCGTGAAATAGCGTCATCATTGCCTGTTCGTAAGTGGATCCAACATTCTTAAGACCAAACGACATGACCTTATAACAGAAGGTGCCCCAAGGCGTGATGAAGGTAGTCTTTTCCATATCATCGGGAGACATCTTAATCTGGTTATAACCCGAAAACCCGTCCATGAAAGAGAACACAGAAAATTGAGAAATATTGTCAACAAGCACGTCTATATGAGGCAGAGGGAAATCATCTTTAGGGCTGGCCTGGTTCAAATCCCTGTAGTCTACACACATCCTGACTTTACCGTATTTTTTAGGGACCGACACAATATTGGCAACCCATGGAGGGTAACTAGTCACAACTAAGAATCCATCATCGAATTGCTTCTGTAGTTCCTCTTTAATTTTGATTGCCATATCAGGGCGTGTGCGCCTCAGCTTTTGCTTCATTGGAAGGAAGTCTTCTCTCAAAGGCAGCTTGTGCACCACAATATCAGTGTCTAAACCAGGCATGTCCTGGTAAGACCAGGCGAAGACATCAACATATTCTCGAAGCATGGAAATTAGACGAGTCTTGATAGATTCTTCTAACGCAACCCTGATCTTTACCTCTTTCTTGTCTTCTTCAGTACCCAGGTTTATCACTTCAATGGCCTCTTCATGCGGCTAAATCATCTTTTCCTCCTGTTTCAGTAATCTGGCTAACTCTTCAGGTAGTTCGCAATCTTCTTCACCTTCCTCATTGGCTTGGTAAATCGGATTGCCAAAGTCATACTTAGCCATAGCAGGGTCGTCATTGATAAGACTCGGTGAAGAGCACCTACATGAATGATGATTCATGCAAGGCCTTAGAAGGAGTTTGAAAAATGAAAACATTGCCACTTTAAAACTTTTCTTTCTTTTTTTGAAAACAAAAAGCAAAAAATATGAAAGACAAGGAATAACATGGATGAATGCAAAACGTCAGCTTTATTAATGATCATGTTCTTGTGTTAGGAACAAAGGAACCCTTACAATGAGCTACTATGCCCCGGGCAAGGCATAGCGCTTGAATACAGGAAAGACAAAAACAAAAAACCATTACTCTTCAAAGGAAGTGACTGAAATGAGCCTTTCAGATGACCAATTGTTGAGCTGAGTCTCTGGAGCACAAGGTCTGATCCACTCGTCCAAGTCACAATCATTATCACTTGTGTCATCTTGCATTGCACTGATACTCCCGTAACCAACCATTCATGCACTCGTGAAGGTAATTGGGCCTTGGCGACCTCTGGCACTCTCTTCAGATGATGACTGCCCAGGATGGTAGCCAACACCAAACATGTCATTCTT
Organism: Lathyrus aphaca; assembly: GCA_963966055.1. Lineage (NCBI taxonomy): Eukaryota > Viridiplantae > Streptophyta > Magnoliopsida > Fabales > Fabaceae > Lathyrus > Lathyrus aphaca. The sequence goes on from OZ014520.1 coordinate 509,098,478, forward strand.
TTCTGATACTTCTACTGCCTTGCCCTAGCCTTCACGTATCCCTGATTCCACTACCTTCAAAGCCTGCTTATAAGAGGTTATGGAAACCCCTTTCTTTGATTCTTCAGGTCCACTTCCCCAAAAGCTGATCTTCTCGATCCATCAAACGCTCGAACCACCAGGTCGATGGGCTTCAGAATAACTCCGTCATAATCCAACTTCATTAATGCCTTCTTGGGAAGAACATTCAGTGATGATCCAGTATCCACCAACACATGGGATAACATAGCACCCTTACACTCTAAAGAAATATGCAGTGCCAGATTGTGGGCACGACCCTCAGATGTTAGGTCCATGTCAGTAAAACCCAATCCATGACTGGCGTTGACACTGGATACCACAGTTTCTAATTGGTTCACCGAGATATCTTGAGGTACATAAGCTTTGTTCAGGATGTTCAAGAGAGCTTTTCTGTGAGAGTCAGAACACATTAACACAGATAAGATGGATATCTTTGATGGAGTCTGTTGAAAATGGTCCACGATTTTATAATTGCTCTTCCTGATGATTCTTAAAAACTCTTCAGCTTCTTTGTTGAATGTAATGTCAGGGTCAACCACCGGTGCAAGCTCATTAGCAGTTATTGGTTGCTTCCCTCTAGCCCTAGCTTGGACTTCTGCAGTATCTCTGAGTGGTAATACACTGTTTCTTAGTGTCTCCGGCGCAAACAACCTTTCACTCCTAGTAAAGCCTCCTACTCCAACATTCTCTACTTGAGCTGGAGATATACTAGGTGTGGCCAAATCTTATTTCTGGCCGTTGCAATACACTTCACCTCCGTAATGCCAAGGGATGGCCTTATCGCTTTGGTACATCACTGGACCTGCAGTAGTGATAGTTATTGGTGCCACTCTGGCTTGAGGAGGAGCTTGGGATGGATCATAGAAAATGGTCACCGTAGAAACTTCTTTCTCTGTTGCAACTTTGTCAAACTGCAGGATCCCTTCATCAATCATACTTTGTATCCCCTTTTTCAATTCTTCACAACCATCAGGAGCTTTAGCACAATCTGAATAATCATTCTTACAACTCGGAAAGATACCCTTCTGGGCCAAATAAGCTTTGACAGTACTCAACGGAGTTTGCAGGTCATTGACATCACGCACCAAATTCAGATTCTCTCCGTCATCAATTGCCCCAACTGTACCTCCATGAGGAGGCATGGGGTTTTCTATCACGTTCAGAGTGGGAGAGAAATTAATCGCTTTGGAATCTAACAAGTCTTGGACGACGTGTTTCAGGGCTTTTTAGTTTTTTGTAGTATGACCGGGGGCTCCGGAATGGAATTCGCATTGAGCGTTTGTATCATAACCTCCGGGGAGTTGCCCTGGGCTTGGAGGTTGTAAAGTTCTGAGCTGGATCATCTGGAGCTGGAGAAGATTCTTCAAGAGTTGTGAGTAAGACATAGGTGGAGTTTCAAGATGCCTTTCTCTGGTCTTCTGAGAATAATAGGGACGGGAAGCCCTCTGTTGTTGATAACCTTGTTGGCGCGGCTGTTGAACTTGTTGTTGATTAGGCTGAGATGAGATAGTGACAGGAGCCACTTGCTGATAAACACCTCTATTGCCTCTGCCTCTTTGTGCATACACTGCCCCAGTCTCTCCTTCCCTCTTCTTCATGAAAGGTTTCTTGACACCGGAAGCTAAAGCACCACCATTCTGGATCTTTCCTTGCTTGATCCAACTCTCTATCCTCTCACCAGTCAAGATAATATCTGAAAAACCGCTTGAAGAACACCCAGCCAACCTTTCCATGAAATGCCCAGGAAGGGTGTCCTGGAAAGGTCTACCATTTCTCTTTCTAGCAATGGTGGTTACACCCTGGCAGCCATTTCACGCCACCTCTGTGCATAATCTTTGAAGCTCTATGAACCTTTCTGTGTTAGACTCTGGAGCTGAGGGCAACTAGGCGCCATGTCAATGTTATACTGATATTGTTTAAGAAAAGCTTCTCCCGAGAGACTATCCTAGCTTCGAATGGAACTTCTATCCAACTTCATATACCATTCCAAGGATCCTCCGGAGAGACTATCCTTGAAATAGTACATCCAGAGTTTCTCGTCTCTAGTATGAGCAGCAATCTTTTGGTAGAACGTATGCAGGTGAGTTTTGGGATAGGAGTTACCGTTATATTTATCAAAAGTTGGTGTCCTGAACTTATGGGGAATGACCACTCCGGGAACCAAGCCCATGTCAGATACATCTATCCCAAGAGTGTCTCTACACTCCAGGGCCTTGACTTTTTTAGCAAGCAATAAGAAATCCTGAAAATTTCCTTCTCCGCCAAATCCCATATCATTGTTAAAAGGAGGGAACTGATCCTCTTGTCGGTCCATCGTAGGAATAAAGGTTGTTGTGCCAGGCACCGGCAATGGAGGCCCACATGTTCCATTGTTGGTGTTGGGAGGATTCACTTGCACTTCTGGAGTGAGTACAGGAGGGTCAGTCTGACGAGGATTGAGCCCCTGAATAGCATTCCTCAAATCTTGTTTCCCTTGGGCCATTCCTTGCATCATGACCATAAATTCCCCCATCCTGGTGCGGAATTCATTGAGCTCGATTTGCATAGCACCCATGATAGTCCTCTGGTTGTTGCGTGTTGCATAATGATGAGGAATATTTTGTCTGAAGTGCCGAGTCTTGGCAGCTATCGTAATCTTTGCCTGAAATGCAGATAAGTTAAGTAACATGGAGAAACCTACAAAAATAAAGAACAATGAAAATGATATGTATGCAATGTAATGTGTCCCTTTTATCCTCAAGGTTTTATTTAATTTCCCATTCCGGTGTTGAGTATAGAGCCTTTGCAAGAAGATCTTGTGTGACATTCAAGTATGAAGTGGCAGCATTTAATATCTCGTGTCCGTGCAACAAATAATCAACCAGAGACTTCAGGTAAATAAAAAGATAACTGGAATAGCAAAGCCCTCATAGGGTACAAGTTCATATATCAAAGAGAAAAAGTACATCAAGAGAGAGAAGACTCCTACAACAAGCCTGTGGGTAATCCAAATCACATGAATACAAGACTAAAGCTTAGGAAGATATACATCCTGCAACCTCCAACTAAGGCGCTTGACACCTTGAAGCAACTTGACTATATCTGGATGTGATGGTTCCTGTATGAGCCTTTGAATCAGGAGATCCTTAAGGTCAAAGGAGGCATGCAACTCCTCAATTTGTTACAGGAATACCTTCTCACTCTCCTTATTTGCAATGGATTCAGTCTTGGTCTTCTTGACATCAGCTCTCAGCTACAACTCTTTCATCTCTTTCTGAGAATCCTTCACTGCCTGTTGACTCTCTGCTAGATCTTGGAGATGACTCTTCTCTTGGTGGTAAGCCTTCTGAAGGAGTTATCCCTGTTCAACCAAAGAATCTTGAAGGCCCTTGATCTCTAACTTGTACTTGACTTCCAGCTCTTTCTTCCTCTTCAAGTTGTCTTACCATTTTTCTTGCCATAAGGTGATAGTTTCCTTAGCTTCATTCAACTCTTTTTTATCTTTCTGGTACTGGACCGCCTTGTGAGTTTCAGGTAATCCCCTTTTCTTGAAATAGAGCTCCCTCTCCTGAAAGTCCTGCTGCTTAAGCCTGACCATTTCTTCAGCTTTGTGAGCTCTTTCTTCCAATTTCTGGTTTTGAATCTTCAGCTTTTGGCATGAGTTGTTGGCTTCTTGATTCTCCAACCCGAGTTGCTTAACCAATGCCTCCAGTTTTTGGTACTCCTGAAGAGGAACTAAAGCTATGGATGCTACCTCCTTAGGGTAGAGAGGTGGTTCCTTAGAGAATGGGAGCAACAAAGTCTCTACACGATCTTCCAACCAGGTGGCAAAAGGATCATAAGTCTTGGGATCTACTCTCCCAAAGTCTTTCTTCCCCTTCATCACTCTCGCCTCCCAAGATTGGGATGCTAGTATGCTCATCTTCAAGTTACCTTCTGCTGGAAAGTATAGTAACTCACTCATCTCCTCAATCACTGGTACAACTCTCAAAGGATAACCAAATTGTTTCCTGGATAAGGTAGGATTGTAGCTAATTCCACCTTTCCTTCCTATCAAGGGCACATTTGGGAAACTACCACAACTGACCAAGATTTCTTTTCCTACAAAATCCTTGTTGCATCCCTAAGCAATGTCATATGAGGTTAAGCCCATCAATCTTTTGGACCACTTCCAGGATTGTTTCAAATCTTGGAAAGGTCCTGATTTAGGGAGTTTCCTTACAAACCAGTCAGTAAACAAGGAAGCACAACAGTTTACATGCCCCTTCCTCTTTTCATTCCTGTGGTGAACCCCATAGTAGAAGTCACCCAGCAAGGTAGGCATTGGGTTCCTTTTGACAAAGATGGTGATAGCCTCTATGCTGATTAATCCTTTCTCACCTGGAAAAAAACTAATCACATACACTATCAAAACAAGCAATATACTGAACTTAGCCCATTTGTTTTTAGAGGCTAGATCTTGAGCTTCCTTGACAAGAAAATACAAGAGAAGTCCTTTACCTTTGCTGGCATCTAGCCCTCTACTGACTTTGGACACATCCAAATGAAAAGAGTCAGCTATGTCTTTTCATGAAGGCATCTTCTCTAAGCCATAGTAAGGAGCACCATTTTTATGGGAATCCTGAGGATGTTGGAGATCTCTTCCAATGTGGGAGCCAAGATGTAATCTGGGAAAACAAAGACCCTCAGTTCTGGATCATAGAATTGCAACAGAGAATGCAAGCTATCCCTCTGATCAATAGTTGGCTTATTCACATAATCCAGAATTTTTCCAAACTCCCCTCTGAAATCATTAAGAACTTTGTCACCCATCAAGCTAATCAACTTCTGAATACCCTCTGTCTCTGGTTGTGGGAAAGTATAGTGGACATTCTTCTTCTTTGGAAACTCCATCTTGAAGCAGCAATATGACCGTGAATAGGAAGTAATGAACCCTGAGAATAAAAAGAACACAAATGATTAATGATGTTATGATGCTTATGCAAGGCAAGACATGTGATCAGTTATGTGTCTGTGTGGTGTCAATCATGTAATCAAGTGTCTGTGTTGGGTCACAACATCATCACAAGTATCTCTCTGATCAGAGGCTCGGATCTTAGAATCCATGTGTAACAGAATAGATCATAACACTGAAGCATGCTGGTACAGTGGGTATGTTGAAGGTTAGGGCTCCTGCAATCCTGTAAACCCCTCCCAATCTCACGAGTGTGCTACTCGGGTCAACATCACAGACTCTCAAAGAAGAATAGCAATAATACGTTCACCATCTCCAAGAAATGGCTCATGACTAAATTAGGGAATCGGTTTGGCATTATGTACTACTCAGGGAGGAGTCAGCTGAGTCAAAGGAAACAAGCATCCCTCATAAGTCCCCAGCTTCAAGCACTGAATCGAGAAATAATAGTACATTCATCCCGAAGGGTACAATACTATCGTCATACGAACAATTTTCCTTAACTGGATTCCTATGAGAGAACCAGGCCATCCTATGCGAGTCCCCAGTGGGCCCTCGGATGCGAGTGGGTTTGCCAACAAATGTGGTCTTCCACTGTCATCATTGGAGAGGGATGTTTCCACAAAGGTTCTCAATGATCGGTCCCCTAACTACACATAACTATCAAGGTAATGTATTGCCCCGGAAAGATTCTGGCATCAATACATTTCCGAGAAGGTCGCAAGTCAAGGCGTGGAACTCACTAATACCAACATAGCAAAATGCCATAAAGCCAAAGTGGAACCACTCTAAATCCTAGGTGCACTCAAGCCGGGTATTTGGCTTATCTCACAGTAACAAAGCCCATCTGTAAACACCCCAAATTTTCCCTCATCCATTCACACCATGGCTTGTGATCATTTCATATGCATAAACACAATCATAACATCTCATACCACAGTTTTGATTCACTGCATAGATTCAAAGTCATCTGCATCTAGGGTTTGTGATCTGAGCAATCCAAGAGCTTCTTGAGCCACTCCAAAGGTCATCAATCATTTCAAAGGGGGTCTATGTGTGTTCAAGAATCATATTATATCTTCCCAAAGTCAAGAATGCCAAAGAATCACAAGAACTGGGATTGGTGTGAAGGCAGAGCCAGGTTTGACTGCACAGTTGACCTAAAATTAGGGTTTTGGTTTCAGAGGCCATAACTCCAATTTTTTTGGTCATTATTGTTTCTATTGGTCTCTATATGGTGTAGGGAGTATGCATATCAATTTTCATGAAGAAATTCCATGGGGAAGTCATCTGATCAAGAGTTGACTTTCTGGACAAGTCAGTGCAAAATCAGGGCATCTGAGGCCCCCAATGACCCAACCAAGGGGTGATCTTCATCATTTTGAGTGTATTTGATCTTTATTTGATCATAGAAGAAGGTTGAAGTTCACAAAATTCAAAAATTACAAGTTTTGCAAAGTTGACTTTTTAGGGCATGGTTGACTTTTAATGAAATGTCATTTTATGCAACTTTTTCAACCCTTGCTTTTTGATCCAAAAATGCTTCAAATGGAAAAACTTTGGTCATGAAGGTTGTATATTAGATCTTTCCCTTTTCAAAAAGTATAAGAACTTGACCTAATTCATTTTGGATCAAAAGTTATGGTGTGTCAAAGTTGGCAAAAATCACTAAGTTTCAAGACATGCACCAAATGGAAAACTTGCAAAAGCTTTGTACCAAGGCATTTGTAACTTCTAATTCATGTCTAACCATCACACAAACATCACATGTACCCTAAAGTTCAGAATGGACTAAGAACTTCTCATGTTTCATGGCCTTGGGAGCAAGAAAGTTTCATGTGAACCAAAAGTGATCAAGTTGCAAAACCATCATAACACTTCCTACCACTTGTTGCCTTGGCTGCTGAACCAACCCTAGCCTTTCCCCTCACCATGCTGCGCCAGCCCACACACTTGTACTAGCCTAGAACACAACCCATGCGTCTCTTACACAAAGGTTGACAATTTGCAAAAGTGGCCATACCAATCAATAAAGGGCAGGTCACATCATCTGACCAATGAGATTTGTTTATACAAAGAAAATGCTAGCCATTTCACATAACAAGCAAGGATGAGGCTCACCACAACACAGCATACACAAACTCTCCCCAACTTGCATTTTCCTTCGAAACACCTTCCACAGCCACCAAACATCAAAACTCTCTTCACCAACAAATCAAACACATAAAAAGGAACCAGAATCAGCCATCAATAGAGCTTGAAACCACTCACACACAGAACTCATTTTCTGATATAGCAGATTCGAATCTCTCAAAATAGCTTGTTTAAGCTCATTCCAAACCTACCATTAGCATCAGGAGGACCATTGGGGTGAGTCTGCATCAAGGAGAAGCCCAGAAAGCCCAGAAACAGGATCTTCCATCTCAGGTATGGCCATGAAATTTTTCTCTCAGAGCTTGCATTTTAAGTTATAAATGGATTGTGTATGTCTTGCTGATCATGGGGATGGGTTTAGATTTAGAAATGAGTGAGAAATGAGGATTTACCAGGGCTCTGAAACTTTGCCCGTGAATCTTCATGGCTTCGATTCTCTCCATTTGAGCATGAGAAATTTAGTTTGAGAGGTGATTTGAGTGAGGTTTGAATAGAGGAACATTTTCCTGCCTTTAATTTGAAGAATGGTAGCCTGAATCAGAATCTAGGGTTTTGTTGTTGCCGGAGAAGATGACCGGAGCTTCCCTCCGGTCACCTGAATTTGTTTAACCCTAATCCTGTAATTAAATGAGGTTTAAATCTTGAGCGTTGGATTAGTTGACTGCCTTGACTTCGCGCGTGGATGAATGGCCCAGATTCACTCATTTTGCCCTAATCCCCTTTAATTAGTTTAATTAATCATAATTAAATTAATTTAATCAGGACAAACCTCAGCCCTTGGATGACGCGCCAGTCAACCATTTCCATTCCAGTTTAAATTCCAGCCATCAGATCTGCTTACCTTTCATTTATTTTATTTTCTTTTCAATTTTTCTCATTTGTTTTATACAATTTATTTAAAATAGCAAAATTGATTTAAAAATTATGAAACTTTTTGTCAAGAGTTTCATTAATTTTTAAAACACAAAAATATTTTTATTTTCATTTTTAGCATTAAAAAAGTATTTTTAAATATTTAAAAGTTTATTTTTAATTGATTAATGAAAATTAATTTATTAAAAATACTTTTAGGTATTTAAAAATCACCAAAAAATTCATGAAATGTTTTAAGGCATTTAGAAACATTGTCCGACCTTCAAACCAAATTTCTTTTTTGATCTTGATGCATTTTGAGAATTTTTCATTGAATTAAAATCATTTTGATGCATTATTTTGATCCAAACTTAAAAAAATCATTTCTGCCTAACCCTAAAGAGTTGGACCTTGATTCTTTTTGCATTGCATTGTGTTTAGAATGTAGTTTGTGAGATTAAATGGCCATGATTTGATCTTTCATTTTCCATTTGTTTGGCAATTTTCTTGCTTAGGAACCCTAAAACCCTAGAAAACTTAAGAAAATCATAACTTGAAATTGGTTAAGAGTTGAGACCTCTCCTTTGGGCATTGGGTTAGTATAGGATTAGGGGTCCTTTGAGTACATTTTCAATTTTTTATAATGTTGTTTGCTTCTGGTTTTGGTTTGTGTTTGTAGTATTGTTCATAAACCCTAATTTGGGCTTCCATATGCATCCATCTTGCATTTTCTTGCACAACATGACTTGCCATGACATTCCATGCCTCCATTTGATTCATTTAACATCATAAGACATATTGAAAGCATGTTTGATCATTGCACCTTGCATTTGTCATGTTGTATGCCATGTGCATCTCATAACTTTTCATGTATGTTCATGTGTCTTACTTGCTCCATTTGTATTCATAAGCTTGTATGATCATCCCCATTTGTTGTCTCATGTTTGTATCACTTTATAGCATAATTATAATCATAAACATGCTTCTGGTTTTGGTTTGCATCATGTCATTCCATCCCTTTTTTCATTGCATTGCATTTCTTTTCTAACCTTTCAGGTGGTAAGTGATTTTGAGAAGTGAATTTGCCTTCACTTCTCATAACTTCTCTTCATCTCTCTCTTGCATCCATACTGCATTTTGATATGTGTTTGAGTTTGAGCTTGCTCATTCTTCTTCTTCCCACTTTCTTTCTTCAAGTGACTTGACTTCTTGAATGAAGCAAGTTGCTTTGCTTCTCTTGATCCTTTCATCTGCTTCCTGGTGGTTCCATTGAAGACTTCTCTTGAAAACCTCACAAACCTTAGGAACAACCAAGCATGACAATGATTAGGGTTTTGATTAGTTCCCCACTTAGTTTTTACCTTTGTGTCTCATTGAGTCTTCTCTTCTCACCTCATAATCAGGGACTAAACCCTAAAGGCTTTAAGGCTTTGTGATTAAGCTTATGCCTGCATCCTTATCTTAGGATGGAGTGTATAACTTTAATCCTAAGTGTTAAACACTTAATGTGTTTAAATCTCTTAATCAATTCACTTAATAATCATCAATACATCACACTTGTAACTTGGGCCTTTCATTAGGGTTCTAATTCTTCCTTAATTGGTTAAGAAGGACTAACCCTAGTGTTAATGGACAAGTCCCCCTCAAGTTGTCTTACAAATCATAAAACTCACTTCATCATCATATCATTAAATAAAATCCACTTAATCAAAGGCTTGTTTTGTCATGAGTTTAATCCCTAATCATGGATTAAGTTGAGGAGTTTTCCTCAGCTTAAACATTCTCATCTATTATCCTTCTATTAGGATGGTGTAATGAGTCTGTTCAATCCTTGATTATGGCTTAACCTCATTACTTAACACTAAACAAAAACACAAAAACATCTAAATAACCACAAGTAGGTTAATGATCTTAATCCTACACCAAAGGTGATTAAGTGTGAGAATCTGACTTCACACTTAAGGTATCCTCATTACCCCTAATCAGAGGGAAGATGTGATGAGTTTACTAAATCCATTGGTTTAGGCTTAAGCTCATTATCTTATGACAAACTTCAAAAAGCAATAAAAGACTGAAAACAAAAAAAAAAAAAACAATAATCGTCTCCTTCGGGATTCTTTTCTCATCTCACTCACTCATAACCGAGAACTTGCTTCTTCCGTCTAATGCAAGACAGTTTGCACCTGGGCCAGACAGGTCATACACTTGAGCATTGACAAGCAAGCAGTTCACAAGTCAATTCATCTTTCAGTCTCTTTGGGTCGAACTACAGTGTTCTGACTTCCTCATTGCACGAGAGGATACGTAGGCATAACTTAACAGTTATCGAACAAAAGTCTCTGTATATCCCCCCCCCTTCCAGATTCATTCTTTTAAAGCCTCATAGTCATGAGCATTTCATTCCTGATCTCACACTGACACATCATTTATACACTTCACACTTCCTTTACACTGACACCTGTACATTTTGTTTTCCAGCCCCTTTTACACACAAATTGCACTAACACTACCCCTTTAAAACACAAATCTTTTAAGCGTGGATCCCGTCGAGTACGGCGGACAATCTGGGTGCTAATACCTTCCCAGGTTGTAACCAACCCCCTTTCTCAGTCTCTCTGGTTCGCAACCGTCTTATCCATGTCTTTCTAGGTCTATGCAGCATTGCCTTTCCCCCGGGATAAAAATGCCTAGCTGGCGACTCTATTCATCTCCAGTGAGTTCACGGCTGTGTGTTCTCATTGTCCCTCTCGCCAAACGTTCGCGTCTGTACCTTTATTTGGGCCAGTCCCATCTATCGGGAGCGACAGCTTGGCGACTTCACTGGGGACCCTTATACTGCAACCAGGGCTTCTGGTTCTTTTTGTGGGTTCCTCCTAGCGCTTGATTGATTTGTGTTTACTGGGGTGTTATGTGCTTATTTGTGTTTGTATTTTTTTATTTATTTTTGCTTTATGTACAGTGTTTTACTGCTTTCTTTATAGCTTTGCATTATATCATACTGTCATGTTGTCTGGCTGGATCTGGTTTTGCTTTGGTGGGTGGGGTTCTATTGAGAGTTAAGGTCCTATACCTGGGACCTGAGTGACACCTAGGCTAGAGTGAATCATATTCTTTCCCATTCCATCTCGGTCTGGTGCGGGAATGTGAAACACGGTTCAGATATGGGTTTCTTCTTGAGAACTCTGTGTTGCAGATTTCCTGCAATGCTAGGGCTATCTGGGAAGCCTGCTAAGTCTGGATGACCTTTTAGTATTGACCTTCAGAAACTGAGGTGAATTAGAGGAGGAACTTTTATGGTTATTGTAAACACTGTACCTCCGAGTTAGAAGTGTTTACACTTCTCATAACTGATCCAAGTCTGAGGATCCTTGTTCTAGAACACCACCTGTGAGGGGGTTGGGCTGTTTACAGGTTTGCAGGTACCCTTGACCTCAGAATACCCTGTTACTTTGATTTGATTAAGAATACTCCATGTTGGAACAGTTCTTGTGATTCTAAACCCTGGACATGTGGCTCTTTATTTGAGCCCCCCACCTTGGTTACTGGATTTATAGACCTCCATCTGGATTTCTTGAACATACTTAGACCTATATCAGGGCACTTGATCAGATCCAGCTCAGTCACAAACCCTTGCATATCATCTGCATACATAATCATTGCATCATTTTGACATTTGTTTATTTGTGTTTCAGGGTATCCATCTTCATTTTTGGCATTGGTTTTGACCCCATCATCAGTATTGACCTATCTTCATCAGCACCTGCTTCAGCTATCAGCTATCTACTTCAGTCACCTGCATCAGCCAGTCAGTGGCCCATCTTTCAGTGTTATCATCAGCACTTGTCTCTACTTACCCTCAACATCATGGCACCTAAAAAGAGTAACATCACCTACCACTTCTTCCAGCCTGAGCTAGCTGATATCAGGAGGATTCAAACCCTGATCACTCCAGACCATATACCACTGTTCAGGGAACACTATGGAGATATACTTGATGTGGTTATGGATTTGGACCCTTCACAGAGGAGCCTGATTCACACCTGCCTTCAGTTTTATGATCCCCCACTGAGGTGTTTCACATTCCAGGACTTTCAGCTGGGCCCCTTATTGGAAGAATACTCATCATTGGTTGGTATACCTATCAGGGGTGGAATCCCTTTCAACCTTGAGATGGTTTTTCCTGGTAATGAAGAAGTAGCAAAGGCACTGCATCTGGAATCAGTTCTGATTGGGCAGCATATGACTTCTAAGGCTGGGATCCCTGGCCTGCATCTGGATTTCTTGATCTCTCAAGCTACCCTGAAAGCTTCTTTGGGAGAGTGGAAAGCTGTCTGTGCTTTGCTGGCCCTGAGCATATATGGGATCATATTGTTTGCAGATGAGCCTCGATTCATTAGCAAGAATGCAGTCCATCTCTTCATCCTAAGGAACCCAGTGCCGACCTTGTTGGGGGATCTATACTACTCAATGCATCAGAGGAATGAAAAGCAGAGGGGAAGACTAGTGAGGTGTTGTGCTCCTTTGTTCCATACTTGGCTTCTCAGGCATCTACCCAAGACAGATGCATTTTTGAACCCTCATCGGCAGAGAAACTGGGCTAGAAGACTCACTGCTCTGACTTCAGCCGATATCAGGTGGTGCACTCAAAGCACCAAAGGCAGGGATATCATCACCAGCTGTGGGCATTTTCCCAATGTGCCCCTAATAGGAGTTAAGGGTAGTATTAATTACAACCCTCTGCTGTTCAAAAGACAACTGGGCTATGCACTGGTCCACACTCCTAAGGCACAGGACTTGGTTGAGACTCTTTATTGTGAGAACAAGCCTAATCTGGATGTTGTTAGGCAGGTAGCCTGGGCTTGGGACAATGTTCAAACCAAGGGAGTAGCCATTCTGGGGAAGTGCAACAATGTGGCATCAACACAATACTATGAATGGTCCCATGCCAGGGCTCAATTCTCTGGAATGCCCTTTACCATGGAGGATATACCTGAATCATCCTCAGCACCACCCCCTGCCACTGTCAGTTTGGAGGAGTTTGAGAGCTTGAAAGAAAGAAATGAGAAGTTGACTCAGGCTTTGCAGAAAACCCTCCGGGAGAGGAGTGATGGTAGGATGGACATTGAGAAGCTAGAGAAGCTGAAAGTAGAGCATCTGGCTAAAATTGAGAAGTCTGGGGATTATATCAAGAAGTCTAGGGCTGGGGAACAGATTCTGAAGAATGCTTGCAAGGAAGCCCAGTTCCAGAAAGCCAGGACAGACTTGTATCTAAAGGAGAGTCAAGCTAGGTGGGTCAGGATCACCGAGGCTCGTACTCTGGAGGATAAGAGGGTTCAAGACAAGATAGAGCAGCTGGAAGCTAGTGCAAAAGAGCAGCAGGAAGCCCTGGCAGCAGCCCAGAGGGAGATATCAGAGCTGAAGATCAAAGCTGGAGTGAAGAGGTCAAAAGACCAAGGTCAACACAAGAAGCTAACTGCAGCTGTTACCACCCGGAACCTCCTTATCAGGAATCTCACGGAGCGTCCAGCTGATCCTGTGACCGAAGCACTTCTCAAGGAAGTTCGGGAGGATGAGTTTGGTCTTGGTGTTTGACCATTTGTTTGTTGTTGCTTTCATTCCATGTACTTTTATTTTCTTGTAATGTATTTTGACCCCTCAGAGGGCTTGTATTTGTAAACAAACTATGTACCACTTGACTTTTGTAATATATGTATTAGTTTGTTCCACTTCAAAAGCAACATCAACAGCATCTTCAAGGGTCTGGAAGGGTCAAAACCGAATACCAAGCCGGATACCTTGAAAACAAATAAGCATACTGCATTGCATGCTAACCCTTTGTTTGTTTTGTAGATTTTTTGTTTTATTGCTACTAACTCTGTTGTGATGCTCAGGAACTATTGCTCGACGCCGGGTATTTCCCCTCAACCGTCCGCACCGTTATCCAACCCGTAACAACCTTCCGGGCATACAAATGGATCAGGTACAGCAGGACCTTGCAGAGGTTAGAAATCAAATGGCAAACGAAAGATTGGAAATGAGAACGCAGATGACTCAGTTTATGGAAGTGATGAACAACATGGCTCAGAGCCAAGAAAGACTGAGGGCCATGGTGGAAAGGCAAAATCAAGAGGATCCACATGTAGGGACTGCTGGCACCAGCAACAATGAGAGGGTCCAACCTCATGTCAGCCCCCCTGTATTTGGCCCCCATCTTCATCCAGAGGTCAATATTCCTGCAAATGTTCAAGGGACTGCCACTGCAGGCAGGGTACTGCAAGAAGACCCCCAGGAGGATCAGTTCACAGTAATGGGTGCTGGGGAGGAAGCTTATGACAGAAGGTTGGATGAGATAGCTGAGAAGTTAAGATCCTTAGAGTCTCAAAACTCTTTGGGTTTTGACGTTATGGACATGGGCTTGGTAGACGGGGTCAGGATTCCCCATAAGTTTAAGCCTCCTTGTTTCGAAAAGTACAACGGGACTTCATGCCCCCGGACTCATTTACAATCATTTCTGGGGAGACTGAAGGCCTACACCATGGACGAGAAGCTCTGGATGTTCTATTTTGAGGATAGCTTGACGGGAGCTTCGAGAGAATGGTACTCTCATCTGACAAGAGCAACTATCAGGTGTTGGAAGGACCTGGCAGAGGCCTTTATCAGACAGTATCAGTACAACTTAGATATGGCACCCAACAGGACCCTCCTAATGGGAATGTCACAGTCGTCAAAGGAAAGTTTCCGAGAATATGCCCAGAGATGGAGGCAATTGGCTGCTGCTGTTCAGCCACCTATGTCTGAGAGGGAAATGGCAAAATATGTTCATGAACACCCTCCAAGGAACATATTCTGACAGGCTGGCTGCTTTCTCTTCCACTAGCTTTGCAGATGTTGTCATACCTGGAGAGAGAATTGAGAGCCTGTTAAAGATGGGCAAGATTTCTGACAATGGTGCCAGCTCGTCCAGCAGTACAAGGAAGCCTTTTGCAGGCCCAAGAAGAACTGGCGAGACCAATGCCATCCACACCAACAGGGGCAGGCCCCAATATGTTCATAGGTCTGTGGCAGCAGTCACCATTCCCGCTCCATCTCATCCACAACCAGCTTATCAACCCCCGCAGCAAAACTATCAGCAACAACCTCAGTACCATCAGCAAGCTCAGTATCCTCCGAGAAACTACAACAATACCAACAACAACAATCAGCAAAGGCCATTTCAGCAGAGGCCATCTCAAGCCAATAGGGTGATCGATCCGATCCCTATGAGATATGCAACATTGCTGCCACAACTCCTGAAACTCAACCTAGTTGAGCTAAGGACGTTGGCACTTCCAGATCCTAATAGTCTACCCAGGAATTATGATTCCAACGCCAGATGTGCTTTTCACTCAAATGCACCTGGCCACAGTACAGAAAAGTGCAGAGCCTTGCACATGAAGGTACAAGACCTGGTAGACTCAAAAGCTCTGAATTTCGCACCACCACCCAATGTTAACAAAAACCCTATGCCAAACCACGGGGGTCCCAGAATTAATGCTATTGAAGAAGACAAGCCGTCTTATTTAATAACCAGTGTGGGTCAGATCCGGACACCGTTGGTAGAGATTAAGGCTCAGCTCCTCGAATGTCAAATGTTCCCGGGGTGTGAGTTAGGGTGTGCTTACTGCAATATCTCAGTAAATGGGTGTGATAACCTGAGGAATGGCATAGATGGTCTCATTCAGAGTGGCCAACTTCAAATCACCACATCATTTCCTACAAATCCAGCAATTTCATCAGCAACCATTCCAGTATCTCCTACAACTGCAACAACCATTGTTCCTGACAATTCTTCGGCTTCATCAACAAGTATTTCATCTGTCATTTCAACTGACCAGATATCAACAAGTGTTCCTTCTACAACTCCAGCACCACTTCATTTCGAAACTCCTACAACAGCAACACCCATCCTTCCGACAATGTCTCCTACAACATTAGCAACAAATAATGAAGATGTCTCAACAGTTACTATCTATTACGATCCAGAAAATAACTCTGCTACTCCCATCAGAGCACCAGTCACGATATATTACGATCCACAGACTATCACAATTCCTTCCGCAGCTACAATCAGTCCAGTCACTATCACGGTGCCTGGACCAGTACCTTATGAAAGCAGTAATGCCATCCCGTGGCATTATGGCTCTGACCTGTACTGTGAAGGACAAAAAATCACTTTTGAATCATCAACCCCTGCACCACAAATAGACAATGTGGGAGGAGGCGGAGGCTTCACTCGAAGCGGACGTCTCTTTGCTCCACAAATTCAAAGACCCACTGCCGAAGCAGAAGCTGCTGCCAAGGCAAAAGGAAAAAGCTTGGTGCAGGAAGAGCATACTGTTAAAGAAGCTTTGAAAACACCCTTTGATCAAGAGGTTGATGAGTTTATGCGAATCATCAAGAAAAGTGATTACAAAATAGTGGATCAGCTTCATCAGACGCCTTCCAAGATCTCTATCCTATCATTGCTTATGTGCTCCGAAGCCCATCGGAATGCACTACTCAAAGTCTTGCACGCAGCTTATGTGCCTGAAGAGATCACCGTCAATCAGTTGGAAGCTGTGGTTGGAAATGTTAATGCTAGTCATTGACTAGGGTTCACCAACACTGATTTGACTACGGAAGGCCGCAACCATAACAAGGCTCTGCACATAACCATGGAATGTAAAGGTGCAGTCCTTTCCCATGTGCTGGTAGACACGGGGTCATCCCTCAATGTCTTACCTAAAAAGGCCCTTGTGAAGCTAGAGTATGACGGATTGGCGTTAAGACCCAGCAACCTGGTGGTGAGAGCCTTTGATGGTTCAAAGAGATCGGTTCTGGGGGAGATTGAGTTACCCATAACGATTGGCCCGCAAACTTTCAAAACGACCTTCTACGTGATGGATATACAGCCTGCCTACAGCTGTCTATTGGGTAGGCCATGGATTCACGCCGCTGGCGCCGTGACCTCAACCCTTCACCAGAAGTTAAAATTCGAGTGGGAGGGCCAAGTCGTTACAATCTGTGGAGAGGAGGATATTTTTGTCAGCCACCTGGCTACTTATAAATACATTGAGATGGATGGGGAGATCCATGAAACAATGAGTCAGGGGTTCGAGGCCTTGAACGTGAATGAAACATCTGCTGTACCTGGAACTTCAATGACATCATACCAACAAGCCCGGAAGGTTGTTGAGGAAGGAACTGCCCAAGGCTGGGGCAAACTGCTACCGGTGGAGAAGAAAGAGGACAGATTTGGGTTGGGTTACAAACCAACTCAACAAGATCAAATAGAGGCTGCAAAAGAGCCCAACTTTGTTAGTGGGGGGATGCTCACCCCTGATGTTGTCAACAATTTGGAAGACGAGCTGGAAGAAGAATGCAACCTGGAAAGCTGGATTCGTCCAAAGATCCCGGGGAGCAGTATCTCAAACTGGTCTTCCCAGGAAATTATAAGAGTTACTCATGCAGAGTAATTATTATTTCTTGTATTTTATAGCATGCATCAAAGTCTTGCATCTTGCCCAAGATGACAAGACTCATTTTGTAATCGGGCCATATGTACTTTTTGTGCAACAAGATTAATCAATGAAATATCAGACATCTTTTTGCAAACGAGTCTTTTCCTTTCTGCTCACTGTTTTTCCATTTTTCTTTTTGTACAAAAAATAAATGGCAGTGTTTTCAAAATGATAACTTTATTTCACTTTTTTAAACAAGATTAAAATCAATCACTGAAATGAACAAACTGAACCCTTGCAGAGAGTGCCTTCCAGACTGCACCGACAACAGCACGGCTATGACTTCGTATGACTTTGACAATCCGATCAATCAAGCGGATGAAGGGGTTGAAGAAGAATATGATCTTCCTGAAGAGCTAGCCAGGTTGTTAAGACAAGAGGAAAAGGTTATTACTCCTCACCAGGAGGAGGTTGAAACGATCAATCTTGGTACAGATGAAGACGTGAAAGAAGTTAAAATCGGGGCCTGCCTAGAAGACTCAGTGAAGAGACAACTGATTGACCTGCTTCAAGAGTATGTGGACGTGTTCGCTTGGTCTTATCAAGATATGCCAGGTGTTGCACCCCAAAATTTGCCCTCACAATACAAGACTTTGTGTGCTAAGAAGGTTCACAAGGTTCACAAGTTCCATAATGCTTTCAATGCCTTTCTTGAAGTTCATGAAGTCTACAAGTTACTTTATGAAGGTTCACAAGGTTCACAAGCTTCTCAACATTTGCAAGACCTTTCATGAGGTTCATGAAGTCTACAAGTTACTTTATGAAGGTTCACAAGGTTCACAAGCTTCTCAACATTTGCAAGACCTTTCATGAGGTTCATGAAGTCTACAAGTTACTTTATGAAGGTTCACAAGGTTCACAAGCTTCTTAACATTTGCAAGACCTTTCATGAGGTTCATGAAGTCTACAAGTTACTTCTTGAAGGTTCACAAGGTTCACAAGATTCACAATGCTTTCAATGCATTTCTTAAAGTTCATGAAGTCTACAAGCTACTTTATGAGGTTCACAAGGTTCACAAGCTTTACAATACCTCCCATGAGGTTCACAAGACATTTTATGATGGTTCACAAGGTTCACAAAGTTCACAATTGGTCAAAGGAGTTGACAATTCCCTCAGACAATGCACCTCCTAAGCAGTGCATCCAAAACTAGGGTTTTGACTTTAATCAGATTAAATGGACTTCCAAGACCTCAAGTGATCTTCATAACATCTTATATGTGTGTAAGAACCCCCATGACAAGTTTCAAGACTTTTCTCAAAAGTTTGCTCAGTCAGATGATCAGATAAGTCAAAATCAGTCAATGCAGTTAAAAAGTCAAACTGAGGTCAACTGTGGTCAAACCAAAGTCAAACTTCATGATTTTTTGCCAACATCAAGTATATGGAGTAAAATTCATCATTGGATCAAGGGTTTATCATGATTCATCAAGGAGATTCCAGATCATCAATAATCAGGAGTTTCTAAATTAGGGTTTCCTCAGTAAAAGTCAACTGAACTTTGACCAGCCATAACTTTCACATACTTCATCACCAAGTCTCCATCCAAAGCTCATTTTGAAGGAAATTGAATTCTCTACAACTTTTATGTTTCAAGTTAATCCCAAAAATGCTTCATTTGGAAGATATGAGCTAAGACATTATAGGTCATTTCAAAAGTCAACAAAAAGTCAACAACTTCAAAAGGGCATAACTTGAGATTGGTAAATGATATGGACCTGAAACCAATGGGGTTGTTTAGAGGACTCTTCAAGCTTTCCAAAATGTCCAAGAACACCCTCATACCTTTAAAATTGAGGGAGATGTGACCTTGCAAAGTTGGGAAATTTTATGATGGTTTATGTTGAAAATGGAGGTTTAAAACCACTTCTTTCCAAATGGGCTGCCCAAATTGTGATCCAATCCATACCATATCATCATGCACGACCCAATTGATTTAAAATCATAATTTTTATTATTTTATTTTTATTTATTTTGATTTAATTCATAAAAAATCATTTTAAATAAATATAAAATATGAAAATATATTTTTGGATGAAGATTGAGCTTCTAGAATCTCATCAATGTTGATTGAAGTTGAAAGAGAAAGAAATCATGTGACTTATCCAAAAATAGCAAGCTTTCATGAGCCAATATTTGAATTTCATGACACCATCTTTTTCAATCTTCAAGTATCAAATCTTCCACATAACTAATCAATTTTTTGACCTAGAATGATTCACATATATATACTAAACACAACCCTAGCCCTCATACACGAATTCCAGCAGCCCAAAGGTAAGCTCCATTGCTCAAAAATTCATCCAAAAGCCATATTCGGATTCACTCCTACAAGAGATTTGAAGGTAAAGTAAGAACATAGAGATGTTCTTTGGACATTGTGGAAGCTATATCATCACTCATACGCATCAATACCATCTCATATGACACTACCCGAACTCATCTTTCTCTTAAAATTCAAATTTTCGAATCCATTAATATATGTATTATGAATTGTTTTTGATGACTGATATGTGTTTATCTTGATCCCTAGAACGATTCTGGACAATTGGATTGAAGAATGAGTGTCTAAAACGCAAACGGCCATGTTAGGGTTCATAACCTCACAATTAGGGTTTATCGTTTGAATGCATATAAATGAATTCTGGAATCATAGAATTGTTGTGTGAACTGTGAGGATTGTAAATCACTAACCAATTTCATGAATTGATGCTGTTTCATGAGTATTCGGATTTCGCAGGTTTGAACAAATGATAAACAGGTAGCAAAATTCGCAGGAAGGATCGTGGCTAAATTCGTGGGTAAAAACGCAGGGCAGGAGGTTGAAGAAGGAACTCTGGCGCGCGTTTGAAAATTCAAATATTATTGTAAATATTTTATGTATTATTGTTGATCTGCTTATCACATGCGTGCTTGTGGTTCAGTGGTAAGGTTGATAGGTGTGTTGGCTGATGGCATGAGTTCGAATCTGGCTTGCACCACTTTTTTTTCTATTTTTTCAGGTCAAAAGCAAACTTAATATATTATTATTTCTTGCCATTACACTATCAGTTAGGCTCTCCCAGCCAGGTGGTAAAGCATGCGCGTGAATGATCAAGAGGTCCTGGGTTCGATTCCCATCCCAGGCCTTTTGTTTTCATTATTTTTCTGGATTTTCTAGATAAAGCACAAAACCAAGAGGTGTTCATTGTTATTGCATTACTAGTGCGCAGCTCAGTTGGTCACTCTCTTCATTATCCAGGTTAGGGACCTGGGTTCAAATCCCAGGTCCAGTTTTTTTTGATTTTTTCTTATTTTTCTTTTATGTTTACTATTTCCTATATTATATTATGATATATTTTTAAATTATAAAAATGCAAATATTATTTTCTTCTAAATTATAAGATATATATGTTTTGTTTTAAAATTCTAAAAAAAAATGATTGTTATTATTATATATTTATAAAATGTATATAAGTACCATTTAATTAGTTTTTGTATATTATAAATTAGAAAAACCCTAAAAAATATTTTCTAAAAACAAACCCTAATTTATTTTCTAAATACTTATTAAAAAACTTAATTGTTATTCTCTAATTTTTAAATATAATTGTCATGTATATATTTATTATAATCTTTAATATAATTAATTTATTGTAAATATAATAATTAGTAGAAACTAAATTTTGTAAATATAATAACTAATAAAATTAAATTTTATAAATATGATTAATTTTGTGAATATAATATTTAAAACTTATTTTCTCCTTATAATGTGTAAATATTGTTTTAATAAATAAATGTTAATATATGTTTAAAATGATTTTATTTAATTATTCTTATTAAATGTTATATGTTAAAATTAAAATTTGTGTTTATTATTCTAATCATGTCATTATAATATTTTTCTATTTATTTCTATTTATATTAATTATTGTTACTAACCATATTCTTATTTTTTGCTTATTATTATCTTAAAATTTTTATCTTATTATTTTTCTAACCTTGTCTATTTTTTTTTAATTATTATTTCACTAAAATTAATTATTTTCACTAACTTTATTTATTCTTAATATTTTTTTTTTAATTATTATTATCACTAACCCCTATTTATTTATTTATTGTTTATTCATTATTTTCGCTTATTTATATCTTGCTAATTATTTTTATTATTTTGCTTATAATTATGTAATTGCTTCCTTGGTGTAAATTTGTAAATATTTAATTATTTAATTGTTGCTATGGTTAGTAATTTAGGGAGTGCAAATATGTATTCAATTTAAAAATAAATTTAGATCATTTTAATCATAAGATAAATAATATTGAACACTCACACACGTAAGTCGATTTTTAATCGCCATCCTACACTTTCTAAGGTTATCCCTCAAAGTTGCCTAAATCATAAGGTCAAGTGGGGTGTATAAAGCAAGTCCCTCTAAAAAGAAAAATCATCAAGTCCCTCATGGTTGCCTTTACGAATCAAGTCCCTTCGAATAATGATGATAGTCCCTCAAAAACTGCTTAATACACCCCACAGTTGCCTACATAAACAGATGTCCCTTCACTTGTCCCTTACATCCAAGGTAATGACTACCTACTCCTTAATAGTAGGGATAGTCTTACCAATTAAAGGATAAAGAACAAGAAAGACTTTAAACTTTAGGGTAGGTATCTCCTAGTTGCTTGCTCACTCCATTTTTTCAAACACTTAATAAATTTCAAACAAATTTTCAAAAAACAAGTTTTTTACGCATCCGTACATGGATCATTATTAACTATTATGAAAATTTTTCTATTCACACACTACACTTTCAAAAAACAATTCAAAAGTGAGCTAAGTAACTAAGAGCCCATGGATAACCATGGATGTAAAGGGTGCTAACACCTTCCCTTTACATAACCTACCCCCCGGACCCAAAATATTCTCTTAAGGTCTTTCCTGTTCTTTTATACCCTTTCCTTTTGGATAAACTAAAAGTCGGTGGCGACTCTTGCTATCCGCAACATAACATAAAGTCAGTTCTCCCACCGTGTTACAGAACTGGCGACTTTGCTGGGGATTTAAATTTAAGAGGGGTACCCTTAGGAATTAGATCACTTTAAATTGTTTGCCTTGCTTGCTTTATATTATCTTGTTGGGGTGCTCTTATGTGTGAAAGGTCCTAACCCGGATCTAGTGTACCTTAGGTAAATGGCAATAGACCAAGGAAACTGTACGACGTATATCGATACGGTTGATCTGGTGGCCATAGTTAGTGCGACTTCTTGGTTGGTGCTTATGTTCCTTAAGTTAAGTTGAGGATAATATGAGGATGCCATATGTTGTCAATGCACTAACTAACTTTTAGAACCCTAGTTAACTCATCTTGGCCTTTAGAAAGTAGTGAGGTAACCGGCTTTGGTACAGACTGAAGTTGGTTGACACTCGATACTACGCTCATTGAGATTCTAAACTTGGAGGGTTTTGGTTGGCAAGTAAGTTGCCTTCTGAACAACCACCCTTGTGAAGGATCAATGATATTGAGATCCCTTAGAACCTGGTTACTTTTGTAGGACAGGATGAACCATCTAACTTCAAGGGAGGGTACTTACCTTAAACCTCATGCAAGCCTTTAAACCTAGGGTTATTGTGTGACTTGCTTGTGTGTGCCACATGTTTGTGATTGAACATAACATCATGACATCATCATGCATCATAAGCATAGCATTTTCACTAACCATTTCAAGGACCAAAGGATTTATCTTTGTTCTTTGTTGCAGGTCATGGCTTCTGCTCGTAGAAACACCATCAGGATCAACTTTGTGGGAATACCTCCCAAGCTTAAAGAGTTGGTTTCTCAAGTGTCTGATCATTCCCATTTCATCAAGAGACATGGCCACCTATTGGATCTAGTCACTTCAGGGTTCAATGAAGACATGATGAGTGTCCTGTTCCAGTTCTTTGACCCTAAGCACCACTGCTTTACATTCCCCGACTATCAGCTGGTCCCTACCATGGAGGAGTTCTCTAAACTTCTGGGCATACCTGTTCTTGATTAAAGACCCTTCACAGGCTTGGAGAAGGAGCCTAAACCAGAGGTCATTGCTGCAGCCCTACATCTGAAGAAATCTGACATTGTTCTAGAAACGAGAAGTGGAGTCAAGGGTATTCTCGCCAAGGTATTAATGGATAAAGCTCAAATGTTCTTGAAGGCCATGAGCTATGATGCTTTTGAGGAGATCTTAGCCTTGCTGATATATGGCTTAGTATTGTTCCCCAATCCAGATCAGTTCATAGATGTTCATGCCATCAACATTTTCCTGAGTCACAATCCAGTGCCTACATTGCTTGGAGATATCCTACATTCTCTTCATACCCGTACTACAAGGGCAAGAGGAACTTTGATGTGCTGCATACTGTCGCTCCCGATAAATGAAACAGGGTCAAATAAAGGTACAGACGCGAACGGTCGGCGAGAGGGACAATGAGAACACACAGCCGTGAACTCACTGGAGATGAATAGAGTCGCCAGCTAGGCATTTTTATCCCAGGAGGAAAGGTAATGCTGCATAGACCTAGAAAAAGATGGATAAGACGGTTTGCGAACCAGAGAGACTGAGAAAGGGGGTTGGTTACAACCTGGGAAGGTATTAGCACCCAGATTGTCCGTCGTACTCGACGGGATCCACGCTTGAAAAATTTGTGTTTTAAAGGGGTAGTGTCAGTGCAATTTGTGTATAAGAGAGCTGGAAAAGGATGTACAGGTGTCAGTGTAAAGTGAAGTGTGTAAGTAGAGTGTCAGTGTAAGGAATGAGAATGAATTGCTCATGATAATGAGGCTAAAGAATGAAGCTGGAAAGAGGGGGAATATACAGAGACTTTTGTTCGATAACTGTTAAGTTATGCCTACGTATCCTCTCGTGCAATGAGGAAGTCAGAACACCGTAGTTCGACCCAAAGAGACTGAAAGGTGAATTGACTTGTGAACTGCTTACTTGTCTATGCTCAAGTGTATGACCTGTCTGGCTCAGGTGCAAACTGTCTTGCATTAGACGGAAGAAGCAAGTTCTCGTTTATGAGTGAAGGTGATGAGAAAAGAATCCCGGAGGAGACGATTATTGTTTGTTTTTGTGTTTTCAGTCTTTTATTGCTTTTGGATTTTGTCATAAGTTAATGAGCTTAAGTCTAAACCAATGGATTTAGTAAACTCATCACATCTTCCCTCTGATTAGGGGTAATGAGAATACCTTAAGTGTGAAGTCAGATTCTCACACTTAATCACCTTTGGTGTAGGATTAAGATCATTAACCTACTTGTTATTATTTAGATGTTTTTGTGGTTTTTGTTTAGTGTTGAGTAATGAGATTAAGCCATAATCAGGGATTAAACAGACTCATTACACCATCCTAATAGAAGGATGATAGATGAAAATGTTTAAGCTGAGGAAGACTCCTCAACTTAACCCATGATTAGGGATTAAACTCATGACAAAACAAGCCTTTGATTAAGTGGATTTTATTAAATGGTGAGATGAAGAAGTGAATTTTATGATTTGTAAGACAACTTGAGGGGGACTTGTCCATTAACACTAGGGTTAGTCCTTCTTAACCAGTTAAGGAAGAATTAGAACCCTAATGCAAGGCCCAAGTTACAAGTGTGATGTCTTGATGATTATTAATATGGATTGATTAAGGGATTTAAACACATTAAGGGTTTAACACTTAGGATTAAAGTTATACACTCCATCCTAATAGAAGGATGCAGGCATAAGCTTAATCACAAAGCCTTAAAGCCTTTAGGGTTTAGTCCTTGATTATGAGATGAGAAGAGAAGACTCAAAGAGACACAAAGGTGAAAACTAAGAGGGGGACTAATCAAAACCCTAATCATTGTCATGCTTGGTTGTTCCTAAGGTTTGTGAGGTTTTCAAGAACAATCTTCAATGGAACCACCAGGAAGCAGATGAACAGGATTAAGAGAAGCAAAGTGACTTGCTTCATTCAAGAAGTCAAGTCACTTGAAGAAAGAAAGTGGGAGGAACAAGAATGAGAAAGCTCAATCTCAAACACATATGAAAATGCAGCAATGGATGCAAGGGAGATGAAAAGAAAAGTTATGAGAAGTGAAGGCAAATTCACTTCTCAAGTTCACTTACCACCTGAAAAGTTAGAAAAGGAAATGCAATACAATGCTAAATATGATGAGATGATATGAGGATAAACAAAACCAGAAGCATGTTGATGATGATAATGATGTTATGAGATGCTACAAGCATGAGGCAGCACATGGAAATGTTCATACAAGTTTATGGATGCATATGGAGCAAGCTAAGGAGCATGAATGAACATGGAAAGTTATGAAACATACATGGCATACAACATGGCAAATGCAAGATGCAATGATCACACATGCTTTCTATATGTCTTAAGATGTCAAATGAATCACATGGATGCTTGAAATGTCATGGTAAGTCATATTATGCAAGAGAATGCAAGATGGATGCAAATGAAAGCCCAAATTAGGGTTTATGGATCAAACAACAAACAAAAACCAAAAACAGAAGCAAACCCTAAGATAAAAAAAATGGAAAATGCCACCCAAATAAACCCTAAACCTATACTAAACCAAGGTCCAAAGGGGAGGTCTCAACTCTTAACCAATCTCAAGTTATGATTTTTCTAAGTTATTAGGGTTTTTAGGGTTCCTAAACAAAAGAAATGCCAAAAAATTGAAAAATGCAAGATCAAATCATGACCATTTTATCTCAAACACTACATACTAAACACAAAACAATGCAAGAAAAATCAATGTCCAACTCCTCATGGATAGGCAGAAATGAATTTTTGAACTTAGGATCAAAATAATGCATAAAAATGATTTTAATTCAATGAAAAATTCTCAAAATGCATCAAGATCAAAAAAGAAATTTGGTTTGAAGGTTGGACAATGTTTCTAAATGTCTTAGAACATTTCATGAATTTTTTGGTGATTTTTAAATACCTAAAAGTATTTTTAATAAATTAATTTCCATTAATCAATTAGAAATAATCTTTTAAATATTCAAAAATACTTTTTTAATGATAAAAAATAAAATGAAAATATTTTTGGGTCATAAAAATTAATAAAACTTATGGGAAAAAGTTTCACAATTTTTACACATTTTTTACTATTTTTAATAAATTATGCAAGTTAAATGAAAAAGAAATGAAATTAAATTAAAATAAAAGAAAAGTCAACAGAAGGAAGGGCCAGGATGAAGTCTGGGTTTGAAATGCTTGACCGCGCGCGCTATCCAAGGGTCCAGGTTGTTTCTGAGTTAATTAATTTAATTACTAATTAATTAAACTAATAAAATGAATTAGGGCTAATTGAATGCATCTGGACCTTCCATTCGCGCGGGGAGTCAACTAGGTCAACCAATCCAACGCCCAGAATTCAAACAAACATTAATTATAGGATTAGGGCACAAATGACTTTCAGGCTGCCGGAGAAGACTTCCGGTCGTCTTCTCCGGCCAGCATCTCCCCTGAGAATCCCCAAAACTCCAAAAACCTAACTAAAATGAAATCTAAGAACTGGGAAATGATCCCCACTCACTCACGAACCAAAACCCCATATCAAAACAAACTTATATTTCTTAACAAGGCTGAATCGAAACAAATAAGAACTAGGGCAAACAAGTTTCAGAGAGCAATTAAATTCTCATTTCATCACCATTTCAAAAACTAAAAGCACATTCATGATCAGGAAGACATATAGAACAAGTTTAGAACTTAAAAATCCATTTCTGGAAGAAAAGTTCTTGAGCTACCTGAGATTCGAAGCTTTCACTCCAGCAACTTTCAGGCCTCCTCTCTTGGTGAAATCCACTCCACTTGACCCTCTGGTGATGCTTGAATGCTCAAGAGGAATTTATGTTGGCTGGATGAGGAGTTTGACAAGCTTCTGCTCAAGCTCAGTTGGAAATGGCAATGGTGATTCAGGCAGTTTCAGGCCATTGTGAGTGGTTCTTTGTGATCCAGATGGTGAGTGGAGAAGGTTTGTAAAGTTTGTTTGGATGTTTATAAGCTGTGGAAGGTGATTCGAAGAGAAATGCAAGTTGAGGTGAAAAATGGCAATGGGGTGTTCTTGATCAAAACAGGCCTGGCTCTTGGTGGTTTCTACTCAACAAGGCAAGGTGAGATGATTGGAAGAATTTGTTTGAGTGTTTGATGGCTGGGCAGAGAGATTCGAAACAATTTGCAAAATGGTGTGTTTTGGTGTATGTGTTGGTGTGTAGTGTTTCAGCCTGGCTTGATGTATGAAATGGCTTGCCTTTGCTTTGCATAAAGGACTCCTATTGGTCAGATGATGTGACCTGCCCTTTATTGATTGGTATGGCCACTTTTGCAATTTGTCAACTCTTGTGTAAGAGAAAGTATGGGCAGCTTCTAGGCTAGTACATGGGCTGTGTGATGCGCAGCAAAATGAGGGGAAAGGGCTAGCTTGGTTCAAGGGCCAATGCAGCAAGTGGGTGAAGTGATCATGATGATTTTGCAAGTTGTTGCTTTATGGTTCACATGTGATTTCCTTATCCCACAAGCCATAGTACATGAGCATTCTTGGTTCAATTCTGATTTTTATGACTTATAGAATGTTTGTGTCATGGTTTGAAATGAAACTAGAGGTTACAAAAGGCATTGGTTCATGGTTTTGCAAAATTCTCATTTGAGGCATGTCTTGAAAATCAATGATTTTGGCTAACTTTGTCACACCATAACTTTTGATCCAAGAAGAGTTTGGTCATGTTCTTGTACTGTTTGAAAAGGGAAAAATGTGATCTACAACTTTCATGACCAAAGTTTTTCCATTTGAAGCATTTTTGGATCAAGAATCAAGGCTTGAAAAATGACCTAAAATGAAGCATTCTTGAAAAGTCAACTATGCCCAAAAAGTCAACATTTGCAAAAACCCTAAATTCTTGATTTTTGTGAACTTCAACCTTCTTCCATGATCAAATAAAGATCATATACACTCAAAATGATGAAGATCACCCATTGGCTGGGTCATTGGGGGCCTCAGATGCCCTGATTTTACACTGACTTGTCCAGAAAGTCAACCCTTGATCAGATGACTTCCCCATGGAATTTCTTCATGAAAATTGATATGCATACTCTCTATACCATATAGAGACCAATAGAAACAAGAATGACCAAAAAAATTTGGGGTTATGGCCTTTGAAACCAAAACCCTAATTTTAAGTCAACTGTGCAGTCAAACCTGGCTCTGCATCCACTCAAACCCTAGTTCTTGTGATTCTTTTGCAATCTTGACTTTGAGAGGATGTAATATGATATAAGAACACACATGGACCCCTTTGAAGTGATTGGTGGCCTTTGGAGTGGCTCAAGAGGCTCTTGGACTGCTCAGATCACAAACTCTAGGTGCAGATGACTTTGAATCTATGAAGTGAGAAATGAGATGATATGATTGTGTCTATGCATATGAAAAGATCACAAGCCATGGTGTGAATGGGTGAGGGCAAATTTGGGGTGTTTACAGCTGCCCCTATTCAAACATGAGTTAGCTGTGCAGGATGTAAGCAACGGCTTAACAGGCAAACAAGATAACTTGTGGTTGAATACCAAAGACAGTCCAAAATTTGCACTCACAGAATGAAGAAGAAAAGGGATATAGATTGTAAAAGGAAAATAAAGTATATTGTAAAGTGTAGGCGGCGGAGGACGACCGTTGAGCAGAGGACGACTGCTGGGTAAAGAGCAATGACGGGGACGGCCGACATGCTGGGAAAAGCGTGCTAAATAAAGCGATGACGGGGACGGCCGACTAGCTGGGAAAATAAGATTATGATGGGGACGGCCATCAAGATAAAGTTGTAAGATTCTCTGGGGATTAATGAAACATGACGGGGACGGCCATCAAGTTCATAAAGTAGTGTAACCGACGATGGGGACGGCCATCGGGCTAAAAAGGAAAAGGGACCACGACGGGGACGACCATCGGGTTAAAGGATAAATGAAATAAACAGATGATGGGGTACGGCCATCAAAAGTGAAGGACGATCACCTAGCAGGGGACGGCTGCTCTGTTGGGGATAAAAGAAATATGATGGGGACGGCCATCAAAGGTGGAGGACGACCACCTGGCAGGGTACGGCTGCCGAAAATATCGCGACATAGGACGAATGCCGGATAAAAGGTCAACGATGGGGACGGCCATCGGATGAGCATGATGGAGGACGACCATCAAGAAATGGAGGACGACCACTCAGCAGGGGACGGCTGCTCTCAAGGTTTATCATGACATAGGACGAATGTCAGATAACCAAAATCAACAATGGGGACGGCCATTGGATAAAAATGATGAAGGACGATCATCAAAAGGTGGAGGACGACCACCTAGCAGGGGACGGCTGCTAAAAAGATCAACGATGGGGACGGCCATCGGATGAGCATGATGGAGGACGACCATCAAGAGGTGGAGGACGACCACCTAGCAGGGTACGGCTGCTCTCAGGGTTATCATGACACAGGACGAATGTCAGATAAAAGAAAAAGCTTTGTTGGTGATCTACTGGGGATATAGTGAACACGGACGAGCGTTCACAACCAAGAAAGGAAAGTATAAGTGTTTGGTATTGTGTATAGATTAGAGATGCGGACGAGCATCCTTAAGACTATGATACGGACGAGTATCATGTAGAAACAAATACTGACACGTGTTCAGAGATGATGATACGGACGAGCACCATCTGGTTAACAAAGAACACAGACGAGTGTTGCATCTGAAGGGACTCTTCTGGGGAATAGTAGACACGGACGAGTGTCTATATTCAAGAAGACATAAGTGTTTGACACAGTGTATGGATTAAAGATGCGGACGAGCATCCTTAAGACTATGATACGGACGAGTATCATGTAGAAACAAACATTAGACGTAATGTTCTGAGATGATGATACGGACGAGTACCAACTGGTTAACAAAGAACAAGGACTATTGTCGAATCTGTGGGGAGATAAGTGTTGTGTATAAGATACGGACGAGTATCTGTATAGGTGTATCATGAGTAGTGAGTATATATAGATGAGTGTTTATCTGCTGGGGAAGGTGACACGGACGAGTGTCAAAAGGAGAAAAGTATAATAACATCAACAAGTATATGGGTTGTAAAAGTGTAAACGACTGCGCTGGGGATATGACACGGACGAGTGTCAAGAAAGTGTATACATAGGTATATGTGAGTGCAAAGAGGATGTCTTCGGCTTTCTGCTGGTGATGTGACACGGACGGGTGTCGTGAAGTATCCGTGATACGGGTGATTTGTTTGCAAAGAGTGTTCAGGCGACTTTACTGGGGAGTGATGATACGGACGGGTATCAAAAGGAAATATATACTGGTGTTTGGGATTTGTGAGGCAACTGCTTTTGCTGGGACTCTGGTGGGGATTTTTGTACAATGATGATGAACGGTTATTATTCACAAGTGTTAATTTAGAAAATGGCTCATGATTATGCTATGCGTTTGATTTTTGCCGTAATGCTCCGCATTAGACGGAATGCTACGCTCTGAGGGGATAGTATGATGCAAATGCCATGATTATGCAAAGATATCAAACCGGGATCCGGGTCCCGTTGCTGATCTGTTTGAAATGGACATCCCAGCTGGGGATGAGATCATTGGTAGATCTGGTGAGATGTATCTGTTTGGGGGATATAAGTCACTGATTGACATATCCGTGTAACGAGACCCAGCTGGGATTTGTGGAAGCCTTCTGCACTCTGTTGTGACTTCTTCATGCGTTGCTCTTCTGGATAGAGGCTGAGGATCTCGTGGGGAGATGATTCCCTGATTCCTGTATTTTGCTGAGGAAGAATGATTGGTACTACGGCTGGGGAATGCTGTTGGTAACTCAGCTGGGGATGAGTAACGAGAGGCAAATCAGCTGGGGATAGAGCATTTCGGATGCTGAGATTATTTGTTGATTTGCCAGCTTGCGGAGATGTAGCTTGCATGCCCCAAGTTGCGTCCTGCATACCTGCAATCCTGCAAAGATAAGGAAACGCACAAATGGTCCCGAGGTATCCTTTACTGGATTCCGTCATAGGAGTTAAGTACTTTCGAGAGTAAGTATATTCCCTGTAAGCATGTGTTTTTATTTTCTTAGAGAAAAACATCTGTACTCATGCAATTAATTTTTTAGAGACATCAGTCATTCTTTGCAAATAAAAATATACAAAACGAAACATGACTGAAAAATCTGATTTTATTAATTCATGTGCCCTGAACTGGCAAGATACAGTCAAAGAAACATATCTCCTGAAATGAGGAGATTGTTACAAATTGAGAAACAAAGTGCTGGCGATGTTGACGACGCTTTCAAAGGAGCTTCCTCTTCCGCTATGACTCGTATGACTTTTGACTTTCTTCTCGTCTTGCTTTCTGGAGAAAGTT
Organism: Lathyrus aphaca; assembly: GCA_963966055.1. Classification (NCBI taxonomy): domain Eukaryota; kingdom Viridiplantae; phylum Streptophyta; class Magnoliopsida; order Fabales; family Fabaceae; genus Lathyrus; species Lathyrus aphaca. The sequence continues at coordinate 509,130,425 of OZ014520.1, forward strand.
GATTCTGATTGAAGCTTGATCCTTTGGAGTTTTAACCAAGTTGCTGACAATACAGACGAATTCAGAATGCAGTTGTTCGCTTATTCCCTTATTTTGCATGGATCGCCCTTTCGGGTTTTCAATCCATCGGGATACCCATTTTTGCCTGAGCTGTCCAATGCGGCTTTTCAACTCAGCGGGTGTACATTTTTTCATTTATTTCCCTTATTTTTGCCCGAGTCTTTTATTCTGTTTTTTGACTCGCCGGGATGCCCTATTTTTGCCTGGACTTGCATTCTGTTTTTATGTCCAGCGGGTCATTTTTATGCGAAGTATTTTTTAACTGCATCTGAATTCACAGGGGATGGGAAATCTTCACCATCCATGGTGCTGAGCATCAGTGCTCCACCAGAGAAAACTTTCTTTACCACAAATGGCCCTTCGTAATTTGGAGTCCATTTGCCCCTGTGGTCTGTATGAGGAGGGAGGATTCTTTTCAGCACAAGATCTCCTACTTGGTACTCTCGGTGCCTGACTTTCTGATCGAAGGCTTTCTTCATTCTCTTCTGATATAACTGCCCATGACAGATTGCAGCCAATCTTTTCTCTTCGATCAGACTCAGTTGTTCGTATCGGGCCCGAATCCATTCTGCTTCACTCAGTTTAACATCCATTAATACCCGTAACGAGGGTAATTCAACTTCAACAGGTAGGACTGCTTCCATACCATACACAAGTTGATACGGCGTTGCCCCAGTGGATATCCTGATTGATGTGCGGTACCCATGCAAGGCAAATGGTAGCATTTCGTGCCAGTCTTTGTATGTGACTACCATCTTCTGCACAATCTTCTTGATATTTTTGTTAGCTGCCTCAACAGCACCATTCATCTTTGGTCTGTAAGGATAAGAATTGTGATGTTGGATCTTGAAGTCCCGACATAATTCAGCCATCATCTTGTTGTTCAAGTTGGAACCATTATCAGTAATGATTCGCTCGGGAACTCCGTATCGACAGATGATATCTCTCTTTAGGAATCGGGCTACCACTTGCCTTGTAACATTTGCATATGAGGCTGCTTCAACCCACTTGGTAAAATAGTCGATGGCGACCAGAATGAATCTGTGGCCGTTCGAAGCAGTTGGCTCAATCTTGCCAATCATATCAATGCCCCACATGGCAAAGGGCCATGGTGAAGACATGATGTTCAAAGGATTGGGAGGCACATGCACCTTATCTGCGTAGATCTGGCATTTATGACATTTTCTGGCGTAAGCACAACAGTCTGCATCCATTGCGATCCAGTAATATCCTGACCTTAACAACTTCTTAGCCATTGCATGTCCTCCGGCATGGGTACCAAAAGACCCTTCATGCACTTCATGCATCAATAAATCTGCTTCCGTCTTGTCAACACATCTGAGGAGTACCATATCAAAGTTCCTTTTGTATAAAGATCCATCAGTGTTCAGAAAGAAACTTCCAGCAAGCCTTCTCAAAGTCTTCTTATCATTGGAAGATGCCCCAGGTGGGTATGTTTGATCCTCCAAGAAGCACTTAATGTCATGGAACCAAGGCTTATCATCTTTGACTACATCTGCTGCAAATACATATGCTGGCCTCTCGAGTCTGGACACTGAAATCTGAGGTACAAAGTTAGCAGTTTGAACTTTGATCATGGACGAAATGGTAGCAAGAGCATCTGCAAACTGATTCTCGTCCCGAGGGATATACTCAAGCTTGACTGTTGTGAAGAACGTCAATAACCTTCTCGTATAATCCCTGTAAGGTATCAGATGGTCTTGGTGGGTGTACCATTTTCCGTTGGTTTGATTGACTACCAAAGCTGAATCTCCGAATACGGTCAAAGTCTTGATCCTGAGGTCGATGGCCTCCTCAAGACCCATAATGCAAGATTCGTATTCAGCTTCGTTGTTAGTGCAGTTGAAAGTGAGTTTTGCCGAGAAAGGCATGTGAACTCCTTTGGGTGTAATGAGTACTGCACCAACGCCACGACCATTCATATTAACAGCCCCATCAAACATCATAGTCCATTCTTCTTCCGGGTCGGGCCCTTCAGTGTGAATGGGTTCTTCATGATCTTTTGATTTTATGAACATGATGTCTTCATCAGGGAAGTCAAATCTCATAGGCTGGTAGTCATCAATGGGTTGCTCAGCAAGATATTCAGATAGTACACTGCCCTTGATGGCTTTCTGAGACGTGTACTGGATGTCGTATTCGGTGAGAATCATTTGCCATCTTGCAACCCGTCCGGTGAGTGCTGGCTTCTCAAATATGTACTTGACTGGGTCCATCTTCGAGATCAACAAAGTAGTGTGGGTCAACATATACTGTCTCAGTCGGCGAGCAGCCCACGCTAAAGCGCAGCAAGTTTTCTCGAGCAGTGAATAACGTTGTTCACAGTCGGTAAACTTTTTGCTTAGGTAGTATATTGCATACTCTTTTCGACCAGACTCGTCATGCTGGCCCAGCACACACCCCATTGACTCTTCTAATACTGTCAAGTACATTATCAGAGGTCTTCCTTCAACTGGAGGCATAAGGATTGGAGGATCCTGTAAGTACTCCTTGATTTTGTCAAAAGCCCTTTGGCAGTCTTCGTTCCACCTGACCGTCTGTTCTTTCCTTAGCAGTTTGAACAAGGGCTCACAGGTTGCTGTAAGGTGAGATATGAACCTCGAGATGTAGTTCAATCGACCTAAGAAACCTCAAACTTCTTTCTATGTCTTTGGTGCAGGCATCTCTTGGATGGCTTTGACTTTATCAGGGTCAACTTCAATCCCCTTCTCGCTTACAATGAAACCCAGCAGCTTACCGGATCGCACCCCGAATGTGCATTTGTTGGGGTTCAACTTCAGTTGGTACTTCCTCAGACGCTTGAACAACTTCAGCAGATTTACCAGATGGTCTTCTTCAGTAAGGGACTTGGCAATCATATCATCCACATAACATTCTATTTCTTTGTGGATCATATCGTGGAATAATGTTACCATAGCCCGTTGATATGTTGCACCGGCATTTTTGAGCCCAAATGGCATTACTTTGTAGCAGAACGTGCCCCAGGGTGTGATGAAGGTTGTCTTCTCCATGTCTTCAGGTGACATCTTGATCTGATTGTATCCTGAAAATCCGTCCATGAAGGAGAATACCGAGAACTGAGCCGTATTATCCACCAATACATCAATGTGAGGTAATGGGAAATCATCTTTCGGGCTGGCTCTGTTCAGATCCCGGTAGTCAACACACATCCTTACTTTGCCGTCTTTCTTAGGCACAGGTACTATATTAGCAACCCACGGTGGATAGCTAGTCACAACAAGGAACCCGGCGTCCCATTGCTTTTGTACCTCTTCCTTGATTTTCATTGCCATGTCTGGACGAGTACGGCGCAGTTTTTGTTTAACCGGCGGGCACTCTTCTCTCAAAGGCAACTTGTGTACCACAATGTCGGTGTCCAACCCTGGCATGTCTTGATACGACCAAGCAAAAACATCCACATACTCTCGAAGCAGGTCAATCAGTTGTCCCTTCACTGAGTCTTGCAGGCAGGCCCCAATCTTGACTTCTTTCACGTCTTCATCCGTACCAAGATTGATCACTTCAACCTCCTCCTGGTGAGGGGTAATAGCCTTTTCCTCTTGTCTTAACAACCTGGCTAGCTCTTCAGGAAGCTCATATTCTTCATCAAACCCTTCATCAGCTTGATTGATTGGATTGTCAAAGTCATACGAGGTCATAGCCGTGCTGTTGTCGGTGCTGTCTGGAAGGCACTCTCTGCAAGGGTTAGGTTTGTTCATTTTAGTGATCTGATTTTAGTCTTATTTAGAAAAGTGAAATGAAGTTGTCATTTTGAAAACACTGCCATTTATTTATTTTGTACAAAAAGAAAAATAGAAAAACAGTGAGCAGAAAGAAAAAGACTTGTTTGCAAAAAGATGTCTGATATTTCATTGATTAATCTTGTTTGCACAAAAAGTACAGATGGCCCGATTACAAAATGAGTCTTGTCATCTTGGGCAAGATGCAAGACTTTGATGCATGCTATAAAAATACAGGAAATAATAATTACTCTGCATGAGTAACTCTTATAATTTCCTGGGAAGACCAGTTCGAGACACTGCTCCCCGGGATCTTTGGACGAATCCAGCTTTCCAGGTTGCGTTCTTCTTCCAGCTCGTCTTCCAGACAGTTGATAGCATCAGGGGTAAGCATCCCCCCACTCACAAAATTGGGCTCTTCAGCAGCCTTTGCTTGATGTTGAGTTGGTCTGTAACCCAACCCAAATTTGTCTTTCTTCTCCTCCACAGCTAAAACCTTGCCCCAGCCTAGGGCAGTTCCTTCCTCAACAACCTTCCGGGCTTGCTGATAAGATGACATGGAGATCCCAGATACAGCAGATGCTTCATTCACATTCAAGGCTTCAAATCCTTGGCTCATTGTTTCATGGATCTCCCCATCCATCTCAATGTACTTATAAGTAGCCAGATGGCTAACAAATATATCCTCCTCCCCACAGATTGTAACAACTTGGCCTTCCCACTCAAATTTTAACTTTTGGTGAAGGGTAGACGTTATTGCGCCGGCGGCGTGAATCCAAGGTCTACCCAACAAACAGCTGTAGGCGGGCTGAATGTCCATCACATAAAAGATAGTTTTAAAGGTCTGTGGGCCAATTGTCACAGGTAGCTCAATCTCTCCCAGAACCGACCTCTTTGAACCGTCAAAGGCTCTTACCACCAGGTTGCTGGGTCTCAATGCCAATCCATCATATTCTAACTTCACCAGAGCCTTCTTTGGTAAGACATTAAGGGATGACCCCGTGTCTACCAGCACATGAGAAAGGACTGCTCCTTTGCATTCCACGGTTATGTGCAAGGCTTTGTTGTGGTTGCGGCCATCCGCTGTCAAGTCAGTATTGGTGAACCCTAGCCCATTGCTAGCAGTAACATTTCCAACCACGGTTTCCAACTGGTTGACAGTAATCTCTTCAGGCACGTAGGCTGCGTGCAAGACTTTGAGTAGTGCATTCCGATGGGCTTCGGAGCACATAAGCAGTGAGAGGATAGAGATTTTGGATGGCGTTTGGTGAAGCTGATCCACAATTTTGTAATCACTCTTTTTGATGATTCTCATAAACTCATCAACTTCTTGATCGAACGGTGTCCTCAAGGCTTCTTTAACAGCTTGATCTTCCTGCACCGGGCTCTTTCCTTTTGTCTTAGCAGCAGCTTCTGCTTCGGCAGTAGGTCTTTGAATTGGTGGAGCAAAGAGACGTCCGCTTCGAGTGAAGCCTCTGCCTCCCCCCACATTATCTACTTGTGGTGCAGGTGTTGATGTTTCAAGAGTGATTCTTTTTCCTTCGCAGTACACGTCAGAGCCATAGTGCCAAGGGATGGCCCTATTGCTTTCATATGGTACTGGTCCAGGCACTGTGACAGTGACTGGACCGATGGCTGCTGCTGAAGGAACTGTGATTGTTTGTGGATCATAAAAGATTGTAACCGGTGCTCTGATGGGAGCAGCACCTTCTGAATGGTAGGCAGAGTTGTTTTCAGGATCATAAAATATTGTGACGGTAGAGACATCTTCATGATTTGTTGCTGGAGTTGTAGGAGATATTGGCGGAAGAATGGATGTTGTCGTTGTAGGAGGTTCGAAATGGAGTGAAGCTGAAGTTGTAGAAGAAAAATTTGTTGATAACTGATCAGTTGAGCTGATTGATGGAGTACTTGTTGACGAAGCCGAAGAATTGTCAGGAACAATAGTTGCTGCAGTTGTAGGAGGTTCTGAAACCGTTGCTGATGAGATTGCTGGATTTGTTGGAAATGATGTGGTGATCTGAAGTTGGCCACTCTGAATAAGGCCATCTATGCCATTCCTCAGATTATCGCACCCGTTTACTGAAATATTACAGTAAGCACAACCCAACTCACACCCCGGGAACATCTGACATTCCAAGAGCTGAGCCTTGATTTCTACCAATGGTGTCCTGATCTGTCCCACACTGGTTATTAAATAAGACGGCTTGTCTTCTTCAATAGCGTTAATTCGGGGACCACCATGGTTCGGCATGGGATTTTTATTAACATTGGGCGGTGGTGCGAAATTCAGAGCCTTGGAGTCTACCAGGTCTTGTACCTTCATATGCAGAGCCCTGCATTTTTCTGTACTGTGGCCAGGTGCGTTTGAATGAAAAGCACACCTAGCATTGGGGTCATAGTTCCTTGGTAGACTGTTGGGATCCGGAGGTGCCAACGTTCTTAGCTCAACCAGGTTGAGTTTCAGAAGTTGTGGCAGCAAGGTAGCATATGGCATTGGGATCGGATTGATCACTCTGTTAGCTTGAGATGGCCTTTGTTGGAATGGCCTTTGCTGATTATTGTTGTTGCTGTTGTTGTTGTTGTAATTTCTTGGAGGATACTGATTTTGCTGATGGTACGGAGGTTGTTGCTGGTAGTTTTGCTGAGGAGGTTGATAGACTGGCTGAGGATGAACTGGAGCAGGAATGGTGACTGCTGCTATTGACCTTTGAACATATTGGGGCCTACCCCTGTTGGTGTGGATGGCATTGGTCTCGCCAGTTCTTCTCGGGCCTGCAAAAGGCTTTCTTGCATTACTGGACGAGCTGGTACCATTATCAGAGATCTTACCCATTTTCAACAGGCTTTCAATTCTCTCCCCGGCTATGACAACATCTGCGAAGCTAGTGGAAGAGAAAGCAGCCAACCTGTCAATATATGTTCCCTGAAGGGTGTTCATGAACATATCTGCCATTTCCCTTTCAGACATAGGTGGTTGAACGGCAGCAGCCAATTGCCTCCATCTTTGGGCATATTCTCGGAAACTCTCCCTTGAAGACTGTGACATTCCCATCAGGAGGGTCCTGTTGGGTGCCATATCTAAGTTGTACTGATACTGTCTGATGAAGGCCTCTGCCAGGTCCTTCCAGCATCTAATAGTTGCCCTTGTTAGGTGAGAGTACCATTCTCTTGAGGCCCCTGTCAAGCTGTCTTCGAAATAGAACATCCAGAGCTTCTCATCCATTGTATAGACCTTCAGCCTTCCCAGAAATGATTGTAAATGAGTCCGGGGACAGGAAGTCCCATTGTATTTTTCAAAACAAGGAGGCTTGAACTTATGGGGGATCTTGACCCCGTCTACCAAGCCCATGTCCATGACATCGAAGCCCAAAGAGTTTTGAGATTCTAGGGACCTCAATTTCTCAGCTATCTCATCCAACCTTCTATCGTAAGCTTCTTCCCCAGCACCCATTACTGTGAACTGGTCTTCTTGAGGGTCCTCTTGAAGTACCCTGGCTGCAGTGGCTGTCCCTTGAACATTTGCAGGAATGTTGATCTCGGGATGCAGATGTGGGCCAAACACAGGGGGGTTAACATGAGGTTGTACCCTTTCATTGTTACTGGTGCCGGCAGTCCCTATGTGTGGATCCTCTTGATTCTGCCTTTCCACCATGGCCCTCAGTCTTTCCTGGATCTGAGCCATGTTGTTCATAACTTCCATAAACTGAGTCATCTGCGTTCTCATCTCCAATCTTTCGTTTGCCATCTGATTTCTGACCTCTGCAAGGTCCTGCTGTACCTGATCCATTTGAATTCCCGGAAGGTTACTTCGGGTTGGATAACGGTGCGGACGGTTGAGGGGAAATACCCGGCGCCTAGCAATAGTTCCTGAACATCACAACAGAGTTAGTGACAATAAAACAAAAACCTACAAAATAAACAAAGGGTTAGCATGCAATGCAGTATGCTTATTTGTTCTCAAGGTATCCGGCCTGGCATTCAGTTTTGACCCTTCCAGACCCTTGAAGATGATGTTGATGTTGCTTTCGAAGTAAACTTGGATGGAATAAACTAACACAAATATATTACAGAAGGTGAAATAATACAACTTGTTCATTTTACAACACAAGCCCCCTAAGGGGTCAAAATACATCACAAAAAAAAAGTAAAAGTACATGGAATAGAAACAACAACAAGCAAATGGTCAAACACCAAGGCCAAACTCATCCTCACGAACTTCCTTGAGAAGTGCTTCGGTCACAGGATCAGCCGGACGCTCTGTAAGATTCCGGATAAGGAGGTTCCGGGTTGCAATAGCTGCTGCTAGCTTCTTGTGCTGAGTTTGGTCCTTGGACCTCTTCACCCCTGCTTTGATCTTTAGCTCTGATATCTCCCTCTGGGCTGCTGCCAGGGCTTCTTGCTGTTCTTTTGCACTAGCCTCCAGTTGCTCCATTTTGTCTTGAACTCTCTTGTCCTCCAGGGTACGAGCCTCGGTGATCCTGACCCACCGGGCTTGACTCTCCTTTAGATACAAGTCTGTCCTTGCTCTCTGGAACTGGGCTTCTTTGCAAGCATTCTTCAGAATTTGTTCACCAGCCTTAGACTTTTTGATATAATCCCCGGACTTCTCAATCTTAGTCAGATGCTCCACTCTCAACTTCTCCAATCTCTCAATCTCCCTCATACCTTCACTCCTCTCCCGGAGGGTCTTCTGCAAAGCCTGGGTTAGCTTCTCATTTCTTTCTTTCAAGCCCTCAAACTCCTCCAAACTGATGGTGGCAGGGGGTGGTGCTGAAGATGACTCAGGCATGTCTTCTATGGTAAAGGGAATTCCAGAGAATTGGGCCCTGGCACGGGACCACTCATAATATTGTGCTGATGCCACATTATTGCACTTCCCCAGAATGGTGACTCCCTTGGTTTGAACATGATCCCAGGCCCAGGCAGCCTGCCTAACAACAGCCAAATTAATCTTGTTCTCACAATAGAGAGTCTCCACCAAGTCCTGTGCCTTAGGAGTATGGACCAGTGCATAGCCCAGTTGCCTCCTGAACAGCTGGGGATTGTAATTAATGCTACCCTTGACTCCCATTAGGGGCACATTGGGAAAGTGCCCACAGCTGGTGATGATATCTCTGCCCTTGGTGCTTTGAGTGCACCATCTGATATCTGCTGAGGTCAAAGCAGTGAGTCTCTTAGCCCAGTTACTCTGCTGATGAGGATTAAGAAATGCATCTGTCCTGGGTAGATGCCTGAGAAGCCAAGCATGGAACAATGGAGCACAACACCTTACTAACCTTCCCCTCTGCTTCTCATTCCTCTGATGCACTGAATAGTAGAGATCCCCCAATAATGTTGGCACTGGGTTCTTCAAGATGAACAAGTGAATTGCATTCTTGCTAATGAATCGAGGCTCATCTGCAAACAATACAATTCCATATATGCTTAGAGCCAACAAGGCGCAGACAACTTTCCACTCTCCTAAAGAAGCTTTCGAGGTAGCTTGGGAGATCAAGAAGTCCAGATGAAATCCAGGGATCCCAGCTTTAGAGGTCATATGCTGCTCAATCAAAACAGGTTCCAGGTGTAAAGCCTTTGCTACCTCTCCATTGCTGGGAAAGACCATCTCAGGGTTGAAAGGGATTCCAGCCCTGATAGGCACACCAACCAAAGATGAGTATTCTTCTAAAAGAGGGCCCAACTGAAAGTCTTGAAAAGTGAAACATCTCAATGGGGGATCATAAAACTGAATGCAAGTGTGGATCAGGCTTCTTTGTGATGGGTCCAGATCCATAACCATGTCAAGTATATCTCCATAATGCTCCCTGAACAAGGGTATGTGATCTGGAGTGATCAGGGTCTGAATCCTCCTGATGTCTGATAACTCTGGCTGGAAGAAGTGATAGGTGATGTTGCTCTTTTTAGGAGCCATGATGCTGAAGACTGAGTAGAGACAAGTGCTGATGACAATGCTGAAGTGATGAGCCACTGGTTGGCTGGTGCAGGAGATAGCTGAAACAGATGCTGGTGAAGATAGGTCAATACAGAAGATGGGGTCAAAACCAAAACCAAATGAAGATGGATACCCTGAAACAAATAAGCAAATGTCAATATGATGCAATGATTATGTATGCAAATGATATGCAAAGGGTTTGTGACTGAGCTGGATCTGATCAAACTGTTCTGATATAGGTCCAAGTGTGTTCAAGAATTCCAGATGGAGGTCTATAAATCCAGTAACCAAGGTGGGGGACTCAAATAAAGAGCCACATGTCCAGGGTTTAGAATCACAAGAACTGTCCAACATGGAGTATTCTTAACAAATCAAAGTAACAGGGTATTCTGAGGTCAAGGTACCTGCAAACCTGTAAACAGCCCACCCCCTCACAGGTAGTGTTCTAGAACAAGGATCCTCAGACTTGGATCAGTTATGAGAAGTGTAAACACTTCTAACCCGGAGGTACAGTGTTTACAATAACCATAACAATTCCTCCTCTAATTCACCTCAGTTTCTGAAGGTCAATACTAAAGGTCATCCAGACTTAGCAGGCTTCCCAGATAGCCCTAGCATTGCAGGAAATCTGCAACACAGAGTTCTCAAGAAGAAACCCATATCTGAACCGTGTTTCATATTCCCGCACCAGACCGAAATGGAATGGGAAAGAATATGATTCACTCTAGCCTAGGTGTCACTCAGGTCCCAGGTATAGGACCTTAACCCTCAATGAATCACCCACCCACCAAAGCAAACAACAGATCCAGCCAGCAACATGACAGTATGATATATACAAATGCAATAAAGAAAGCAGTAAAGCAAACTGTACATAAATCAATAAGCAAAAATAAATACAAGCACAAATAAGAACATAACACCCCAGTAAACACAAATCAATCAAGCGCTAGGAGAAACCCACAAAAAGAACCAGAAGCCCTGGTTGCAGTATAAGGGTCCCCAGCAGAGTCGCCAAGCTGTCGCTCCCGATAAATGAAACAGGGTCAAATAAAGGTACAGACGCGAACGGTCGGCGAGAGGGACAATGAGAACACACATCCGTAAACTCACTGGAGATGAATAGAGTCGCCAGCTAGGCATTTTTATCCCAGGAGGAAAGGTAATGCTGCATAGACCTAGAAAAAGATGGATAAGACGGTTTGCGAACCAGAGAGACTGAGAAAGGGGGTTGGTTACAACCTGGGAAGGTATTAGCACCCAGATTGTCCGTCGTACTCGACGGGATCCACGCTTGAAAAATTTGTGTTTTAAAGGGGTAGTGTCAGTGCAATTTGTGTATAAGAGAGCTGGAAAAGGATGTACAGGTGTCAGTGTAAAGTGAAGTGTGTAAGTAGAATGTCAGTGTAAGGAATGAGAATGAATTGCTCATGATAATGAGGCTAAAGAATGAAGCTGGAAAGAGGGGGAATATACAGAGACTTTTGTTCGATAACTGTTAAGTTATGCCTACGTATCCTCTCGTGCAATGAGGAAGTCAGAACACCGTAGTTCGACCCAAAGAGACTGAAAGGTGAATTGACTTGTGAACTGCTTACTTGTCTATGCTCAAGTGTATGACCTGTCTGGCTCAGGTGCAAACTGTCTTGCATTAGACGGAAGAAGCAAGTTCTCGTTTATGAGTGAAGGTGATGAGAAAAGAATCCCGGAGGAGACGATTATTGTTTGTTTTTGTGTTTTCAGTCTTTTATTGCTTTTGGATTTTGTCATAAGTTAATGAGCTTAAGTCTAAACCAATGGATTTAGTAAACTCATCACATCTTCCCTCTGATTAGGGGTAATGAGAATACCTTAAGTGTGAAGTCAGATTCTCACACTTAATCACCTTTGGTGTAGGATTAAGATCATTAACCTACTTGTTATTATTTAGATGTTTTTGTGGTTTTTGTTTAGTGTTGAGTAATGAGATTAAGCCATAATCAGGGATTAAACAGACTCATTACACCATCCTAATAGAAGGATGATAGATGAAAATGTTTAAGCTGAGGAAGACTCCTCAACTTAACCCATGATTAGGGATTAAACTCATGACAAAACAAGCCTTTGATTAAGTGGATTTTATTAAATGGTGAGATGAAGAAGTGAATTTTATGATTTGTAAGACAACTTGAGGGGGACTTGTCCATTAACACTAGGGTTAGTCCTTCTTAACCAGTTAAGGAAGAATTAGAACCCTAATGCAAGGCCCAAGTTACAAGTGTGATGTCTTGATGATTATTAAGATGGATTGATTAAGGGATTTAAACACATTAAGGGTTTAACACTTAGGATTAAAGTTATACACTCCATCCTAATAGAAGGATGCAGGCATAAGCTTAATCACAAAGCCTTAAAGCCTTTAGGGTTTAGTCCTTGATTATGAGATGAGAAGAGAAGACTCAAAGAGACACAAAGGTGAAAACTAAGAGGGGGACTAATCAAAACCCTAATCATTGTCATGCTTGGTTGTTCCTAAGGTTTGTGAGGTTTTCAAGAACAATCTTCAATGGAACCACCAGGAAGCAGATGAACAGGATTAAGAGAAGCAAAGTGACTTGCTTCATTCAAGAAGTCAAGTCACTTGAAGAAAGAAAGTGGGAGGAACAAGAATGAGAAAGCTCAATCTCAAACACATATGAAAATGCAGCAATGGATGCAAGGGAGATGAAAAGAAAAGTTATGAGAAGTGAAGGCAAATTCACTTCTCAAGTTCACTTACCACCTGAAAAGTTAGAAAAGGAAATGCAATACAATGCTAAATATGATGAGATGATATGAGGATAAACAAAACCAGAAGCATGTTGATGATGATAATGATGTTATGAGATGCTACAAGCATGAGGCAGCACATGGAAATGTTCATACAAGTTTATGGATGCATATGGAGCAAGCTAAGGAGCATGAATGAACATGGAAAGTTATGAAACATACATGGCATACAACATGGCAAATGCAAGATGCAATGATCACACATGCTTTCTATATGTCTTAAGATGTCAAATGAATCACATGGATGCTTGAAATGTCATGGTAAGTCATATTATGCAAGAGAATGCAAGATGGATGCAAATGAAAGCCCAAATTAGGGTTTATGGATCAAACAACAAACAAAAACCAAAAACAGAAGCAAACCCTAAGATAAAAAAAATGGAAAATGCCACCCAAATAAACCCTAAACCTATACTAAACCAAGGTCCAAAGGGGAGGTCTCAACTCTTAACCAATCTCAAGTTATGATTTTTCTAAGTTATTAGGGTTTTTAGGGTTCCTAAACAAAAGAAATGCCAAACAATTGAAAAATGCAAGATCAAATCATGACCATTTTATCTCAAACACTACATACTAAACACAAAACAATGCAAGAAGAATCAATGTCCAACTCCTCATGGATAGGCAGAAATGAATTTTTGAACTTAGGATCAAAATAATGCATAAAAATGATTTTAATTCAATGAAAAATTCTCAAAATGCATCAAGATCAAAAAAGAAATTTGGTTTGAAGGTTGGACAATGTTTCTAAATGTCTTAGAACATTTCATGAATTTTTTGGTGATTTTTAAATACCTAAAAGTATTTTTAATAAATTAATTTCCATTAATCAATTAGAAATAATCTTTTAAATATTCAAAAATACTTTTTTAATGATAAAAAATAAAATGAAAATATTTTTGGGTCATAAAAATTAATAAAACTTATGGGAAAAAGTTTCACAATTTTTACACATTTTTTACTATTTTTAATAAATTATGCAAGTTAAATGAAAAAGAAATGAAATTAAATTAAAATAAAAGAAAAGTCAACAGAAGGAAGGGCCAGGATGAAGTCTGGGTTTGAAATGCTTGATCGCGCGCGCTATCCAAGGGTCCAGGTTGTTTCTGAGTTAATTAATTTAATTACTAATTAATTAAACTAATAAAATGAATTAGGGCTAATTGAATGCATATGGACCTTCCATTCGCGCGGGGAGTCAACTAGGTCAACCAATCCAACGCCCAGAATTCAAACAAACATTAATTATAGGATTAGGGCACAAATGACTTTCAGGCTGCCGGAGAAGACTTCCGGTCGTCTTCTCCGGCCAGCATCTCCCCTGAGAATCCCCAAAACTCCAAAAACCTAACTAAAATGAAATCTAAGAACTGGGAAATGATCCCCACTCACTCACGAACCAAAAGCCCATATCAAAACAAACTTATATTTCTTAACAAGGCTGAATCGAAACAAATAAGAACTAGGGCAAACAAGTTTCAGAGAGCAATTAAATTCTCATTTCATCACCATTTCAAAAACTAAAATCACATTCATGATCAGGAAGACATATAGAACAAGTTTAGAACTTAAAAATCCATTTCTGGAAGAAAAGTTCTTGAGCTACCTGAGATTCGAAGCTTTCACTCCAGCAACTTTCAGGCCTCCTCTCTTGGTGAAATCCACTCCACTTGACCCTCTGGTGATGCTTGAATGCTCAAGAGGAATTTATGTTGGCTGGATGAGGAGTTTGACAAGCTTCTGCTCAAGCTCAGTTGGAAATGGCAATGGTGATTCAGGCAGTTTCAGGCCATTGTGAGTGGTTCTTTGTGATCCAGATGGTGAGTGGAGAAGGTTTGTAAAGTTTGTTTGGATGTTTATAAGCTGTGGAAGGTGATTCGAAGAGAAATGCAAGCTGAGGTGAAAAATGGCAATGGGGTGTTCTTGATCAAAACAGGCCTGGCTCTTGGTGGTTTCTACTCAACAAGGCAAGGTGAGATGATTGGAAGAATTTGTTTGAGTGTTTGATGGCTGGGCAGAGAGATTCGAAACAATTTGCAAAATGGTGTGTTTTGGTGTATGTGTTGGTGTGTAGTGTTTCAGCCTGGCTTGATGTATGAAATGGCTTGCCTTTGCTTTGCATAAAGGACTCCTATTGGTCAGATGATGTGACCTGCCCTTTATTGATTGGTATGGCCACTTTTGCAATTTGTCAACTCTTGTGTAAGAGAAAGTATGGGCAGCTTCTAGGCTAGTACATGGGCTGTGTGATGCGCAGCAAAATGAGGGGAAAGGGCTAGCTTGGTTCAAGGGCCAATGCAGCAAGTGGGTGAAGTGATCATGATGATTTTGCAAGTTGTTGCTTTATGGTTCACATGTGATTTCCTTATCCCACAAGCCATAGTACATGAGCATTCTTGGTTCAATTCTGATTTTTATGACTTATAGAATGTTTGTGTCATGGTTTGAAATGAAACTAGAGGTTACAAAAGGCATTGGTTCATGGTTTTGCAAAATTCTCATTTGAGGCATGTCTTGAAAATCAATGATTTTGGCCAACTTTGTCACACCATAACTTTTGATCCAAGAAGAGTTTGGTCATGTTCTTGTACTTTTTGAAAAGGGAAAAATGTGATCTACAACTTTCATGACCAAAGTTTTTCCATTTGAAGCATTTTTGGATCAAGAATCAAGGCTTGAAAAATGACCTAAAATGAAGCATTCTTGAAAAGTCAACTATGCCCAAAAAGTCAACATTTGCAAAAACCCTAAATTCTTGATTTTTGTGAACTTCAACCTTCTTCCATGATCAAATAAAGATCATATACACTCAAAATGATGAAGATCACCCATTGGCTGGGTCATTGGGGGCCTCAGATGCCCTGATTTTACACTGACTTGTCCAGAAAGTCAACCCTTGATCAGATGACTTCCCCATGGAATTTCTTCATGAAAATTGATATGCATACTCTCTATACCATATAGAGACCAATAGAAACAAGAATGACCAAAAAAATTTGGGGTTATGGCCTTTGAAACCAAAACCCTAATTTTAAGTCAACTGTGCAGTCAAACCTGGCTCTGCATCCACTCAAACCCTAGTTCTTGTGATTCTTTTGCAATCTTGACTTTGAGAGGATGTAATATGATATAAGAACACACATGGACCCCTTTGAAGTGATTGGTGGCCTTTGGAGTGGCTCAAGAGGCTCTTGGACTGCTCAGATCACAAACCCTAGGTGCAGATGACTTTGAATCTATGCAGTGAGAAATGAGATGATATGATTGTGTCTATGCATATGAAAAGATCACAAGCCATGGTGTGAATGGGTGAGGGCAAATTTGGGGTGTTTACACATACCTTTGCTTTCCAGGTGGTTTATTTCTCACCTTCCTCGCTCAGTAATGAAGAATGAGCAAGGGTTCAGATGGTCCAAGAGGATCATGTCACTTTCTCACTCAGATATCCATTGGTGCTCCAGATCTATGGAGAATGCCACCATCATTGACCGTTGTGGGGAGTTTCCTAATGTTCCACTTCTAGGCATAAGAGGAGGCATCACCTACAACCCCTCTCTAGCTTTACGACAGTTTGGTTACGCTCGGAGTGATGGCCCACATGACATGTTGATTCAGGGCATTGTGTTTGATTACGACAACTGAAATTCTGTGATCAGGTATGAGATGTCCTAAGAGATGTCCCAACACTTAATAGGACATTTGACAAATTTAACCAAAACTTAAACAGCAAGAAAAGTAAACAACACAGAAGTTTGTTAACCCAGTTCAGTGTATAACCACACCTACATCTGGAGGCTACCAAGCCAGGAGGAAATCCACTATTAGTAATATTAATTCTAGACTTAAACCACCCTGTTTAATCTATCACTTAATACTTACCCAATGCAATTTCTACCTAAGACTCACTTAGATAAGAGTACCCTACTCACTCCCCCTCAATCACCCAGTGATCAAGTTTACAAGTTTACTGAAATTGAAGACATCCTTCAAACAAAACAGCTTGATCTTACTTAACAGTTTCAATCAAGTCACAAATGCACTTTTGCTTAAAAGCTCATAAAGTGGTACATAAAAACAACCTTCTATTAAAACACTAGACACCCTATTTGGTCTTCTGAAATTCGTACTCAATTCTATGAGTTTCTGTTGTTTAAATAGGTATCTGAATTTTGGGCTTTCTGTAGAATGATCCAGCCCTACTGTGCAGCAACTGTCACCTTGAATTTAGGGTTTGTTACCTCCTATATTCTAGGTGCATTAGGTCTTCTGTTTTAATCTGAATCTTCAATTTAAAACTCCCTACAGATGCGCCTTGTTCTGTTTTTATCCAGCATTAATTAATCCCAGATAGTTCTCCTTAAATATCTCTGATCTGTTAATCAATAATTAATTCTGGTAGCAGGTCTGAGATGTCTCAACATCTGTTGGGACATCCTGACAAAACTGAACTTAGTCATTTACACAATGTCCCAACATCTGATGAGACATCCTGAAATAAATTCACATACTCTGTTTGATAATGTCCCAACATCTGATAGGACATTCTGAACTGAATTTAACATTTCTTGTTTGGTCAAAAATTCTGCCAATTCTTAAACATCTACAAACTCCCCCTTTGGCTAATTTTTGGCTAACATCTTTCCTGGTTTTCAGAGTGCAGCAGAAGTTCTTTTTATCAGAGTATATCATTACTTTTCTGTTGATTTTTATTTGAGATTACTCCCCCTCAAACAAATATGTGTCCAGTCTTGTTTCAACAGAAATACACACTGATTCAGTTCAGACAGAAACAAACAGATTTCATTCAAAAATTAAACAGCAGTACAAATTTGTTGTTGTTCTCCCCCTTGGTAGACACAAAATTAGGGGCCAAAGACACTATTACTGTCATTACATTGCTGTCATTACATTGCTGTCACATACATTGATCACTCAGATTCATCACTCTCAGTTGCTTCTTCCACTTCAGTGTCTTCATTCTTAGCAGCTTCACTTTCTTCAGCAGCCTCACTGTCTTCACCAGCTTCACTGTCTTCATCAGTTGCAACATTCTGATCTTCTTCACTTTCCAATCTTTTAATTATTTCTTCAAGCTTCTGCTTTCTAGCTTCAAGTTCTTTGCAGGTGATTTTGAGTTCAGCAATTAAGGCTTTCTTGGAGATTGGATTCTTAGCAGAGGAGGGACCAGCAGATGTCCCAGCAGGTGTTTCAACATCTGCAGCATGGTGACTGAGAAATAATTTGTAGTGAAAAGCCAGGGGGCTCTCTCTTTTGCATGCTGTATCCTTGTCAGTGAGAATGCCCGGGTATTGATTGAGCACTATCCCACACAGCAATGATGGAAAGGCTATTGGAAGCTTTGTTGCTGAGGAGTTGGCATGCTTCATGGTTTGATCAAAGATAAAAGCTCCATAGTCCATCTTGGTTTGAGTTCCCACAGCATAGATGAATCTGGCCAAACTAGTTGAGATTGAAGAAGTGTGGTTGGTAGGCACCCAGTTAGCAGTTCCAATCCTGTTCAGCATGGCATACTTTCTGGTAAGCATGCTCACTGAGAGCTTACCCTTCACAGGCCATGCCTTGACCTGGTCTGCAGTGATCACTTTACAAACTTGATTATCTGTCTTACCTAGCTCATTGGGTCCATCTGTTTCTCTTCCTAGATACTCATTGATGGTTTGAGGAGAAAACTGGACACATTTGCCTCTAACAAAAACTTTTCTAAACTCAGAGGACTTACCATTTGAGCAATCCTCCTGAAGATTCACAATGAACTCTTTTACAAGAAGTTCATAGCAGGGAGAGAGGTCTGAGACTGTTTTGAAAAGTCCTGCAGCAGAGATGAGGTCAATCAGTTCAGTGCACTCAAGTGCATTGCTGCTCAGTTCTCTTTCTAGGGCAACTCTTCTTTGGTACACAAACTTCCACTTGTTAACACTAGAGACATGGTGGAAAGATATGTTGTCTAATGGAGCTTCTGGAACAGCTGTTGAAGCCCTAGATGGGGCTGGTCTCTTCTTGGGAGGAGATGTTGGGACATCTGATTCAACATCTGAGTCAGATGGGGTGACAGCTTTCCTTTTCTGAGTTTGGACTTTACTCCATTGTTTTGATGGTCCAAAAGTGGCTTTAGCCTTGCCTTTCTTTGGACTAGCCTTCTTCTTCTCAGGGATTGCTGCTTCAGCTGGCATCTTGCCTTTCCTGGACCTTAGCCTTTTGGCTATGCTGGGTTTAACAGAGGCTATGATCTCTGCATCAGAGTCCTGCTCCAGGTTCACCACTGGATGAGATTGAGCAGTCTCTTCTTCAGTTTGTTGATCAGCAGGGATTTGACCTTCATTTGAGACTTTGGTCTGATCCTCAGAGATTTCTTCATCATTTTCATTTGAGGTCTTATTCTGGTCCTCAGTTTGTTCCAACTCAACATCAGATGAGTTCTTCCTCTTATCTTCAGATGTTCCAACATCGGTTGGGACATCTTGTTCTTCTGCAGCTTGAGCTTGTTCTTCTTGAGATGCAGGCCTGGTTTTCAGAGGAACAGAGATCCCACTCACCTTTCTTTGTTCAAACAGAATTTGAGTGACAATCTCCTTGATTGAATCATCCACATATTGTGAAGATTTAGGAGGCATGTTAGCTGGAGAGGGAGTGCCTTTAGCTTTGCTTCTGACTTGATCTTTACCTCTCTTTGGAGTTCTTGCCTTTTTAGTGTGAGAAACGCTTCCCCTGAGTTCTTCCAATGGGGTTGATTGCATTGGTACTACAGAAAAGGGAGTGGCATGAACTACGTCTTCTTGATTGAGAACTTCTTCAGTTGAGTTAGGGTTTTGAGACATTGTTGAGGAAGATGGATAGAAAGCTTTAGGGTTTTTAATTTCTGGAGAATAGTTGGTTAATGTGAATCGCTTGTGATAGTAGGATGGGAATCTTGATAGCTGATTATAAGCAGTTACTAAATAAGTAACCGTTACAGTGCAAATGATTAGAGCTGGAATTCCCAAGGATCTTGTCCAGATTAGTTTTGCCATCTGGACCTTATGCCAACCAATGTCATATGACATGTTAGCACATCTCATTAACTGCTAGATATCACATAAGCAGATTCCAAGTTTGCCCCTTAAGTTCTCAAATTGTGTAGCATCCAATGCTTTGGTAAAGATATCAGCTAACTGCAGATTTGTAGCTACATGCTCCAATGAAATCACCTTTTCTTCTACAAGATCTCTGATGAAATGATGTCTGATATCAATATGCTTTGTCCTGCTATGTTGGATAGGATTCTTTGATATGTTGATTGCACTTAAGTTGTCACAGTACAATGTCATGACATCCTGTGGGACATTGTACTCAGTGAGCATCTGCTTCATCCAAACCAACTGAGAACAACTGCTACCTGCTGCTATGTACTCAGCTTCAGCTGTAGATAAGGATGCACAATTCTGTTTCTTACTGAACCAAGAAATCAGATTGTTTCCTAGAAAGAAGCATCCTCCTGAAGTGCTTTTTCTGTCATCAGCACTTCCTGCCCAATCAGCATCACAGAAGCCAGTGAGAATTGGTTTGCAACCATGAAAGTACATTATGCCATAGTCACAAGTACCATTAACATATTTAAGGATTCTCTTGACTTTATTGAGATGACTGACTTTTGGATCAGCTTGATATCTTGCACAAACTCCTACTGCAAATGCAATGTCTGGTCTGCTAGCAATCAAGTATAACAAGCTTCCAATCATGCTTCTATATAAACTATGATCTACATTCTCACCCTTCTCATCTTTAGTCAGCTTTAAATGTGTAGGAGCAGGAGTTCTTTTATGAGAAGCATTTTCCATTCCAAATTTCTTCACTATGTTCTTGGAGTACTTGCTTTGTGAGATGAACATTGAGTCTTCCATTTGCTTAACTTGCAGACCAAGAAAATAGGTTAATTCACCTACTAGACTCATTTCAAATTCAGCTTCCATCTGCTTGACAAAATGTTTGACCATCTTATCAGACATCCCACCAAACACAATGTCATCAACATATATTTGTGCAATCATGACATTTCCTTCTTCATCTTTAACAAACAGGGTTTTATCAATCCCACCTTTTCTGTATCCTTGCTTGATAAGAAATGTGGTAAGTCTTTCATACCATGCCCTTGGAGCTTGCTTCAGACCATAAAGTGCTTTCTTGAGTTTGTATACATGATTTGGACAGCTTGGATCAACAAATCCTTTAGGCTGTTCTACATATACCTCTTCATTAAGATAACCATTAAGAAAGGCACTTTTCACATCCATTTGAAATAGCTTGAACTTTAAGATACAAGCAATTCCCAACAGTAGTCTTATTGATTCAAGCCTTGCTACTGGTGCAAAGGTTTCATCAAAGTCTACCCCTTCAATTTGAGTGTATCCTTGAGCCACAAGTCTAGCTTTGTTCTTTGTAACAATTCCTTGTTCATTTGACTTGTTCTTGTACACCCATTTTGTACCAATCACATTTATGTCATTAGGTCTAGGAACAAGATTCCACACTTCATTCCTTGTGAATTGACCTAATTCCTCTTGCATAGCACAAATCCAGTATTCATTAGTGAGAGCCTCCTTGATGTTTTTAGGTTCTATTTTGGACACAAAACAAGAACCTGAAATCATTTCTCTTGATCTAGTGCTCACACCTCTGTTGGGATCACCAATTATTAAATCTTTGGGATGATCCTTCTGTATTCTGATGGAGGGAGGTTTACTGGATTCTTCTGTCCTTGTATCAGATTGAGTGCAGTTATATTGATCATCCTTTTCTTCAGCTTCAATCTTGATATCAGCAGATGTTCCAACATCTTCTGGGACATCTGTAGGAGCATCATCAATTATCACATTTATGGACTCCATGATAACCTTGGTTCTAGAATTAAATACTCTGTATGCTCTGCTGTTTGTAGAGTATCCAAGGAAAATCCCTTCATCACTTTTAGGATCCATTTTTCTCCTTTGCTCCCTGTCTGCCAGAATGTAGCAGTTACTTTCAAACACATGAAAGTACTTAACAGTGGGTTTTCTGCCCTTCCAGACTTCATATATTGTGGACAAAGTTCCTTTTCTCAAGGTAACTCTGTTATGGATATAGCAGGCAGTGTTCATGGCTTCAGCCCAGAAATACAGAGGTAGCTTTTTTGCATGTATCATAGCTCTTGCAGATTCTTGAATAGTTCTATTTTTTCTCTCAACAATCCCATTTTGTTGAGGAGTGATAGGAGAAGAGTATTCATGATTGATTCCTTCTGAAGAGCAGAAATCTAAGAATTTTTGATTCTCAAATTCCTTTCCATGATCACTTCTAATTCTGATCACACAGCTGGATTTTTCCCTTTGTAATCTTTGACATAATTCCTTGAATACATCAAAGACATCTGACTTTTCTTTAATGAAATTTATCCATGTATATCTTGAAAAGTCATCAACCACCACATATGCATACCTCTTACCACCAAGGCTTTCAACTTGCATAGGTCCCATGAGATCCATATGTAACAATTCCAAAACTTTGGAAGTTGTCAGATGTTGGAGCTTTGGATGGGACATCTTGGTTTGTTTGCCTATTTGACATTCACCACAGATTTTGCCATCATCAATCTTCAGTTTAGGGATACCTCTTACAGCATCCATAGATATGATCTTCTTTATGCCTCTGAAATGAAGATGACCTAGCCTTTGGTGCCATAGTTTTACTTCTTCTTCTCTAGCTAGAGAACAAGTTGAAGTGGGACTGAAGTCTAGTGGCTCCCACATGTAACAGTTGTCTTTAGACCTTGCACCTTTCATGACAACTTCTTGCTCTTGGTTAGTCACTATGCATTCAGTTTTTGTAAAGTTTACACTGTATCCTTGATCACATAGTTGACTTATACTGATCAGGTTAGCAGTTAAACCTTTAACAAGCAGCACATCATCTAATCTTGGAACATCTTGACAATCCAAGGTTCCAACTCCCTTGATCTCTCCTTTAGCTCCATCTCCAAAGGTAACATACCTGGATGAATATGACTTTAAGTTTACTAGCAAATTCTTCAATCCAGTCATGTGTCTTGAGCATCCACTGTCAAAGTACCAGTCTTCTTTAGCTGATACTTTCAATGATGTATGTGCTATGTATGCAGTACTTTTCTTTGACGAGATGAGTTGAGATTTCTTTTGATGCCTCTGCTCTGAGTGTTGTTCAGCTGATCTCCAAGCTTGATTGTTGATCTTGTTCTTGGGTATGTGACTTTGATCAGTCTGAATGTCAGCTTTTGGTCTCCAAACTTTCTTGATTACTTCTGTCTTTTGCTTAGGAGATTGCTGATTTCTATGCAGCACTTTCTTGATACCTTCTACTTTCTGCTTGGAAGGTTGCTGACACATCTGATTTGGATATCCATGTAGCTTATAACAGTGAGGTTTGATATGCCCAAATCTTCCACAGTGATGGCATCTCCATCTTTGATACTTCTTCTTCATTTTGTTCTTTCCAGAATGTTGAGACATCTGTTGGAACATTATGTTTGTCTTTGTGTTCTGATGTTGAAGCATCTGTTGGGACATCTTGTTTGACTGTGTAATTTTTGAAGTAGTTTTGCTAGAGCTGGCTTCATCTCTGTTATATCCCAGTCCACTTTTGTCCCCTGAATGTTTATTATTGCAGAGAATAGCATCCAGTGTATTTGAGCTGCTGTTCATCATTCTAACAGATTTGGACATATGTTCCAGCTTAGAATTGAGAAGAGTTACTTCACTTTTTAAGGTATCAATGATTACTTGATCACTTGCTTTTTCTTCTTCTAGTACTTCATTCTGCTTCTTTAGCTTTATGACCTCACTGCATACTTCAGTACTACTCTTGTACAGATCCTTGAAGGCTTGCTCAAGATCTGCATAAGTAAGCTCTCCACAGCTGGAATCACTATCATATTCACACAGTCCAGCTAAAGCAGTAATGTGCTTAGCTGATTCTTCTTCTGAATCTCCTGAGTCTTCATCAGACCAGGTCACAGAGAGTCCTTTCTTTTGCCTCTTTAAGTAGGTAGGACATTCAAACTTGATATGTCCATATCCTTCACATTCATGGCATTTGACTCCTTTATCTTGACTGGTCTTTTCAGCATATTTTACTCTTTTGTTAGCATCATAAGGTCTTCTGTTCTTAGAGTTTGTGTTTCTTCCACTAGGTTTGGATTTTCCTTCCATTCCTCTGAGAATCTGTTTGAATTGTCTTCCAATCAGTGCAAGGTTTTCTGATAAGCTTTTATCATTTGCTGATTCATCATCTTCTTCTTCATCTGTATTTGAAACCAAGGCTATGCTTTTGTTCTTTTTAGCATGTGTGTCATTCATTCCCATCTCAAAAGTTTGAAGGGAACCAATGAGTTCTTCAGTTTTCATAGAACATATGTCTTGAGCTTCTTCTATTGCTGTGACTTTCATGTCAAATCTTTTTGGCAAAGATCTGAGAATCTTCCTTACAAGCTTTTCATCAGTCATCTTTTCTCCCAAGGCTCCAGAAGTATTGGCTATATCCAAGATGTTCATGTAGAACTCATGAATTGATTCATCTTCCTTCATTCTCAAGTTTTCAAACTTGGTGGTGAGAAGTTGAAGTCTTGACATTTTTACTTTTGATGTTCCTTCATGAGTTGTCTTGAGGGTATCCCACACATCTTTGGCCAGCTCACAATGATGCACCAGTCTGAAAATATTTCTATCAATGCCATTGAATAAAGCATTTAGGGCTTTTGAGTTGCCTAGTTCTGAATCTTCTTCCTCTTTACTCCATTCTTCTTCAGGTTTCAGAACTATTGATCCATCTTTGGTTTCTTGAACAGGATGTTTCCATCCAACATTTACTGCTCTCCATGCCCTGTTGTCAAGTGACTTTAAGAATGCAATCATTCTTGGCTTCCAGTAGTCATAATTAGAACCATCCAGTATAGGTGGTCTATTTACTGACCCTATATCTCTGTCCATGTTACAGAATTTGTTTTCCCTAGATCTCACCCAGTATAAACAGGCAGGGTGCCTGCTCTGATGCCAATTGAAATTCTGTGATCAGGTATGAGATGTCCTAAGAGATGTCCCAACACTTAATAGGACATTTGACAAATTTAACCAAAACTTAAACAGCAAGAAAAGTAAACAACACAGAAGTTTGTTAACCCAGTTCAGTGTATAACCACACCTACATCTGGAGGCTACCAAGCCAGGAGGAAATCCACTATTAGTAATATTAATTCTAGACTTAAACCACCCTGTTTAATCTATCACTTAATACTTACCCAATGCAATTTCTACCTAAGACTCACTTAGATAAGAGTACCCTACTCACTCCCCCTCAATCACCCAGTGATCAAGTTTACAAGTTTACTGAAATTGAAGACATCCTTCAAACAAAACAGCTTGATCTTACTTAACAGTTTCAATCAAGTCACAAATGCACTTTTGCTTAAAAGCTCATAAAGTGGTACATAAAAACAACCTGCTATTAAAACACTAGACACCCTATTTGGTCTTCTGAAATTCGTACTCAATTCTATGAGTTTCTGTTGTTTAAATAGGTATCTGAATTTTGGGCTTTCTGTAGAATGATCCAGCCCTACTGTGCAGCAACTGTCACCTTGAATTTAGGGTTTGTTACCTCCTATATTCTAGGTGCATTAGGTCTTCTGTTTTAATCTGAATCTTCAATTTAAAACTCCCTACAGATGCGCCTTGTTCTGTTTTTATCCAGCATTAATTAATCCCAGATAGTTCTCCTTAAATATCTCTGATCTGTTAATCAATAATTAATTCTGGTAGCAGGTCTGAGATGTCTCAACATCTGTTGGGACATCCTGACAAAACTGAACTTAGTCATTTACACAATGTCCCAACATCTGATGAGACATCCTGAAATAAATTCACATACTCTGTTTGATAATGTCCCAACATCTGATAGGACATTCTGAACTGAATTTAACATTTCTTGTTTGGTCAAAAATTCTGCCAATTCTTAAACATCTACAACAACGATCTTCAGGGTTACCGTCAGAGATTCATACGAGCTTGGGGAAAGATAAACAGGATTGACAGCAAGACACTGGAGCCTAAGTACACTATTCCTATGGAGGCTTATCTCAGATGGGTACGATCTCGTGCTCAGACTCTCATGATGCCATATCCTGCCGTCCTACCAGTTACCATGGAACTTATTGCTGAAGGAGACACAGCTTATACCATCCTTCACCCAGACATTCCTACTGATAAGGAAGACTTGCAGAGATCATGGATCCAACTAAAGGAGCAAAGGGATACTTTCGAGGCTCATTACAAAGCAAGCCAAGCAAGAATCCTAGAGCTAACAAAGCAACTTCACGAGGAACGAAACCTCAACTCTTACCTCAACACAAAGAGGAAACGTCCATGGGAGACTTAAAACCCCATATTTTGTACTTATTTCATTTTCATTTTTGTAAGCCTAAAAGGCAAAACAAAGTTATTACTAATAAAAGTTTACTTTCGTTTTTGTCTAAGCAAATTTAAATCCTGCGGTCCTTGAAAATATTGCATATGCATTCACATATCATTTCATTACATCACAGGTTTATAATTGTGCACAGGTTTCTCATCTTCTCGCTGTTTATTTCAGCAATGGCTCTTGAACAATCAGTTAAGGATCTCCAGGCACAAAATGCACAGTTCCAAGAGCTGATCTTGAACCTGTCCAAGGGGCAGGATGAATTGAAGGCACTGCTGGCCAAGAAGACTAAGAAGACTAGAAGATCTGCTGGGTTGATTAACATGGGACGAAGGTTCAAAGGTCTTGCCAAGACCAAAGAACCAGCTGAAGACTATGAATCTGAAGAATCTGAGCAAGAGGTAGGCAGTCTCCACCATACAATGGGGGACTCTGATTCTGAGGCTAACTACTACCATGAGCCTAATGAAGACAATTTCAAGATGTTGGTGGATAGGATGGATGCTATGGAGTTGCAGAAGTCATCTGGGCTGGATTTTGAGGATTTGAGTCTGATATCTGGGGTAGTCATACCCATTGGTTTCAAGGTTCCTACATTTGTTGTCTATGATGGGGTCTCTTGTCCCAAACTGCATCTGAGGTCTTATGTTAGAAGAATTCAACCCCACACTGCTGATAAGAAGTTGTGGATCCACTTTTTTCAAGAGAGCTTATCTGGAGCTCAGCTGGAGTGGTATTATCAGTTGGAGAGTGTCAACATCAGAGACTGGAATGATCTTGCTGAAGCTTTCTATAAGCAGTACCAATACAATGCTGACTTAGCCCCCACTCGCATGCAGCTCCAGAGCATGTCTATGGGTGCCAAAGAAAGTTTTAAAGAGTATGCTCAGAAGTGGAGAGATTTAGCTGGAAGAGTTCAACCCCCTTTGACTGATAGGGAATTGGTTGATATGTTTATGTGTACGTTGAATGGTCCGTTTTACAGTCACCTCATTGGAAGCTCATCATCTGGCTTCACTGAGTTGATCATGACAGGAGAGCGGGTAGAGAATGGTATAAAGAATGGTAAGATCCAAGTGGGTACTTCTTCATCAGGAGCTGCAAAGAAGCCTCCCACTGGAAAGAAAGAGTCTAATGCTGTTTATGGTCAGCCTGATCGTAACAAAAGGCATTAGTCTGTCAGTGCAGTTCATATTTCAAATCCAACTCCTGCACCAACAGAGCAGCCACAGGGCAACCAACAGAGGGCTAGAAGATAGTTCACGAAGATCAACATGTCAATGGCTCAGGCATTGCAACATTTGTTGAAGGCTGAACTTATTACTTTGAAAGAGGCTCCTCAGAATCCCAATGTTACCTCTCCCAGGTACAATCCCAATGCACGGTGTGCATACCATTCAAACTGTCAGGGGCATGATACTAATAATTGCTGGGTCTTGAAGAATAAAATTCAGGATATGATTGATGCTGGAGAAATTGAGTTTGATCATCCGGGTACTCCCAGTGTGATTACTGCTCCAATGCCAAATCACGAGAAGACTGTCAATGCCATTGATGAAGACCTACATGTCTATTCAGTTATGGAGTTGACCACACCACTGTCTGTTATCAAAAAGAGGTTAGTACAAGCTGGAATCTTTCCAGGTTGTCGTGAAGATTGTTTGTATTGTACCTATAAGCCGGATAGTTGCTTCATATTGAGAGATGGAATTCAGCGTCTCATGGATAAGTATACTATAGTGTTTGAGAGGACTCCGTCGTCTGTAGAAAGCATGGTGGATCATCTGACTCAAGGTAGGAAGATTGAAGAGGTTGACATGGTTGACAAGGTACCACTAAGAATCACTTCAAAGGGTCCCATCAAAATCACTCATCAGGGTCCAATCAAAATTACTGCTGAAGGTCCCGTGAAAGTTGTTGCTGAAGCCAGAGTAGCTCCTGTGGTCATTACTACTCCTGGTCCTATCCCATATACGTCTGACAAAGCTGTGCCTTGGCACTATGGGTCTGATGTTTACATCCATGGTGTTAAGCAAGAGCCTGTAGCTGATGTGCCTGTTGACATTGATAATATTGCTGGATCTAGCAAGATCACTCGTAGTGGAAGAGTTTTCTCTCCTCCAGATACTTCCAAGAATGCGGTTACTCCTGCTACTACCTCCACCACTGATGCTCGGGGCAAGGGTCCTGTTATTGAACCTATATCTACTGATGTGCCAGCTGCTGATGACCTCTCTAAGCAGATGGAAGAAGTATTGAAAATCATTCGCAAGAGTGATTATGACATTGTTGATCAGTTGGGGCATACTCCCTCGAAGATTTCTATGTTGTCCTTGTTGTTATGTTCTGAGGCTCATGCCAAGTCCTT
This sequence comes from Lathyrus aphaca, assembly GCA_963966055.1. NCBI lineage: Eukaryota > Viridiplantae > Streptophyta > Magnoliopsida > Fabales > Fabaceae > Lathyrus > Lathyrus aphaca. The sequence continues at coordinate 509,158,830 of OZ014520.1, forward strand.
GATCAAGTTTCTAAAGACTGCTCATGTACCCAGTGCAATTTCTGTTGACCAATTTGAGAACTGTGTTGCCCACCTGACCTATGACAATGGGTTAGGGTTCTCTGATGCTGATTTGACCCCTGCCAAGAGGGATCATAATAGGGCCTTGCATATCTCAATTGAATGCAGGGGCACTACCCTGTCACATGTGCTGATAGACAATGGTTCCTCTTTGAATGTGTTGCCTAAGGAAGTCCTGAATAAGCTGAGTCCTGAAGATGCTGTGCTGAAGCCTAGTAATATTGTGGTAAAGGCTTTTGATGGTTCTAGAAGAGGAGTGCATGGGGAAATTGATCTTCCAATCCAAGTTGGTTCCCAGGTGTTTACTGCTACATTTTATGTGATGGATATTCGTCCTTCATACTCTTGTCTGCTTGGTCGTCCCTGGATCCATGGGGCAGGTGCTGTGACCTCTACATTGCACCAAAAATTGATATATCCGGTGAATGGAAAGGTTGTTACTGTCTATGGAGAAGAAGAATACTTTGTCAGCCATGTAAATACCTTCAAGTATCTGGAAATGGAAGGTGAATACATTGAAACTCCGTGTCAGACGTTTGAAGTGGTTCCCTGGGTTGTTAATGATTATGTAGCTCCTCCTGTTGTGAAGAAAGTTCCTGTGGTCACCAGAAAGCCTCCAACAATGGCAATGGCTTCCCTCAATGATGCTAGAGCTGTGGTGGATGAAGGTGGTTGTACTATTTGGGGTCAGCTTCCTGATATTCCATACAAGTCTGACAAATTTGGTTTGGGTTTCACTGCAGAGTCCCAGAAGGTTGTTCGTCGTGCTCGTGCTGCTCGTATCACTAGTCAAGGGGTTATGAAAGATCAGATCAATGCTGTGGGAGACTATGATGAAGACTACAACTTGGATGCATGGATTTTTCCTACTGTTGGTGCTGGACTCAATAATTGGAAAGCTGAAGATGTTATCCCTATCTCCTTTAGTCAGGAGTAAATACTATTACTGTGTTATGTTTTTAAATTTGTAATTTCTGAACAATAAAACTTTCAAGCCATGTGCCTTACCCGGGGCACAATGGTATGCTTGTTACGGGCTGTCATTTCATTTGCATACTTCATTCAATAAAATCAGTGGACGTTTCGTTTTCGTAAATATTGTGTTCCTTGTCTTTCTTTTCTTTTATTTTTGCTTTATCAGCTATGTGTTCTTACACACACCCACATCACTAAAATGCAGATCCTCATCCACTCTGGATCCTGTTGATAACAGTTCTACTATTGCCAATTATAATTTCGAGAATCCGATCTATCAAACTGAAGACGGAAATGAGGACGATTGTGAAATACCTGTAGAGCTTGCTAGGTTGTTACAACAAGAAGAGAAAGCTATACAGCCACATGAAGAGCCAGTCGAAGTTGTGAATCTGGGAACTGAAGAAAACAGAAAAGAGGTCAAGATAGGGGCTGATTTAGAGGACAGTGTCAAAAGCAGGTTGATCCAGATGTTACGTGACTATGTGGAGATCTTTGCTTGGTCTTATGAAGATATGCCAGGGTTGGATACAGACATTGTGGTTCACCGTTTGCCAGTGAAAGAAGATTGTCGTCCAAAGAAGCAGAAGGTTCGTCGTATGCGTCCTGAAATGTCAGAAAAGATCAAGGCAGAGGTAATGAAACAGTTCAATGCAGGGTTCTTAGCAGTGACTTCTTATCCTCAGTGGGTTGCAAATGTGGTACCAGTTCCTAAGAAATATGGTAAGGTACGTATGTGTGTAGACTACAGAGATTTGAACAAGGCCAGCCCTAAAGATGACTTTCCACTCCCTCATATTGATATTCTCTTTTATGGATGGTTTCTCTGGTTACAATCAAATCAAGATGGCACCTGAAGATATGGAGAAGACAACCTTTGTTACACAGTGGGGCACTTTTTGCTATAAGGTAATGCCATTTGGTTTGAAGAATGCAGGGGCAACATATCAGCGTGCTATGGTGGCTTTGTTTCATGATATGATTCATCATGAGATAGAGGTATATGTAGATGATATGATAGCCAGGTCTCAGAATGAAGAGCAACATCTTGATCATCTGCACAAGTTGTTTGAGAGGTTGAAGAAATACAAGTTGAGATTGAATCCAAACAAGTGTACCTTTGGAGTTAGATCTGGAAAGCTCCTGGGTTTCATTGTCAGTGGAAGAGGTATTGAAGTGGATCCTGCAAAAGTAAAAGCTATACGAGAGATGCCAGCTCCCCGTACTGAGAAGGAGGTTAGAGGTTTCTTGGGACGATTGAACTACATTGCAAGATTTATTTCCCAATTAACTACCATCTGTGAGCCAATCTTCAAGTTGTTGAAGAAAGATCAGGTGATGGAATGGAATGACGAGTGCCAGACTGCCTTTGATGAAATCAAGAAATATCTACTGGAACCACCAATTTTGATGCCACCAGTTGATGGAAGACCCTTGATTATGTACTTAACTGTGTTAGACAACTCAATGGGGTGTGTGTTGGGGCAACATGACGAGTCTGGTCGAAAAGAGCAGGCAATATACTACCTTAGCAAAAAGTTTACCGACTGTGAAACAAGATACTCACTGCTTGAGAAAACTTGCTGCGCTTTGGCATGGGCTGCTCGCCGACTAAGACAGTATATGTTGACCCATACTACCTTGTTGATTTCGAAGATGGATCCAATCAAGTACATATTTGAGAAACCTGCTCTCTCCAGAAGAATTGCAAGATGGCAAATGATCTTGACAGAATATGATATACAGTATACTACTCAGAAGGCCATTAAAGGAAGTGTTGTTGCTGATCATTTGGCTCATCAAGCAGTGGATGATTACCAGTCAATGAGTTTTGATTTCCCTGATGAAGACATTATGCTTATTACCAAAGAACCTGGGCAATATGACGGACCTGAACAAGGATCCCGATGGACTATGGTTTTTGATGGTGCCTCTAATGCACTTGGTAATGGTGTTGGTGTTGTGATTAGTTCCCCTGAAGGTTGTCATACCCTGATTACTGCCAGACTTTGTTTCCATTGTACCAATAACATGGCTGAATATGAGGCATGTATCCTGGGTATTAAAGCTGTTATTGATATGAAGATTCAGTTCCTTGATGTGTATGGAGATTCAGCCCTGGTAATTAGTCAGATTAAAGGAGACTGGGATACCAAGCATGACAATATCATTCCTTACAGAGAGCATGTGTTGTCTTTGATCCCACATTTCAAAGAGATTACCTTTGGACATATTCCACGAAGAGAGAATCAGTTGGCAGATGCATTAGCTACCATGGCATCTATGTTTGAGATCAGCTGGGATGATGAAGCTCCCAAGATTACTATTGATAGATTTGAAAAGCCTGCATATTGCAATGAGGTTGACACTGAAGGGGCAGAGGAGAAGCCTTGGTTCTATGAAGTAAAAAGATATCTTGAAGATCAGGAGTTCCCTGAAGGGGCATCTGTCAAAGATAGGAAATTTCTGAGGAGGTTCTCTGCTAAGTTCTTTTTGAGTAATGGGATTCTGTACAAGCGCAATCATGATTCAACTTTACTTCGTTGTGTGGATAAGAAGGAAGCAATTGAGATTATGGAAGACATGCATGATGGGATCTTTGGCACTCATTCTAGTGGTCATACTATGGCAAAGAAGATATTAAGAGCAGGTTACTATTGGTCTACTATGGAAGCTGATTGCTATCAACACTCCAGAACGTGTCACAAGTGTCAAATTTATGCTGATAAAATCCATGTACCTCCATCACCATTGAATGTGTTGACTGCTCCTTGGCCCTTTGCCATGTGGGGCATTGATATGATTGGTGAGATCAAGCCTACTGCTTCTAATGGGCATCGTTTCATCCTGGTTGCTATTGATTACTTCACGAAGTGGGTGGAGGCAGCTTCATTTGCATCTGTTACCAAGAATGTTGTGGCTCGGTTCATTAAGAATAATCTCATATGTAGGTATGGCATCCCTGAAAGGATTATCACTGACAACGGCTCTAATCTGAACAACACTATGATTACTGATCTCTGCACGCAGTTCAAGATTAAGCATCATAACTCTTCTCCGTATCGTCCGAAGATGAATGGGGCAGTCGAAGCTGCTAATAAGAACATTAAGAAGATTGTATAGAAGATGACTGTTACTTACAAGGATTGGCATGAGATGTTACCATTTGCTCTTCATGGTTATCGTACTACAATACGTACTTCAACAGGGGCAACCCCATTCTCCTTAGTCTATGGTATGGAAGCAGTTCTGCCCATTGAAGTTCAAATCCCCTCCTTAAGAATTATGAAGGATGCAGGCTTGGATGAAGATGAGTGGATTCAGACTCGACTTGACCAGATAAATTTGATTGATGAGAAAAGGTTAGCAGCAGTTTGTCATGGCCAGATGTACCAGAAACGAATGATCAAAGCTTTTAACAAGAAGGTTAAGCCAAAGGTATATCAGGCTGGTGACTTGGTAATCAAGCGTATCATATTACCACAGGGTGATCCTAGGGGCAAGTGGACTCCGACATATGAAGGACCATTTGTAGTCAAGACAGTGTTCTCAGGAGGTGCCATGATACTGACTACAATGGATGGTGAAGACTTCCCACAGCCTGTAAACGCAGACATAGTTAAAAAATACTACGCATAAAAAGAGACCTGCTAGGTTGACAGGCCTAGGGAAAAATAAGGGCATCCCGGCAAACCAAAAGGGTTTGGGCAAAAATTAGGGATATATATAAAAAAAAGATGTACACCCGGCAAGTCGAAAACCTGAAAAGGCGGCTTGGGCAAAAAAGGGTATCCCGGTGGATTGAAAACCTGAAAGGGCAATCCAGGCAAAAGTTAGGGATTAAAGCGTATGACTATGTCTCGTTTGGATCACCCATGAAACTGCAACCAGTTGTACTACTTACTCAAGCTCGAACAGATAAAGCTCAATCCAATCGTTTCCGTCTCAACAGCAGAAGATGAGATACTTGAAGATAATGGCAATAGTAGAATTGAAACTCAATAGGATTGTTTCCCACATAGCTGACTCTTTTTGTGTTGTAAAAACTTTATGACAAAATCCTCTTACTAGGGTTTATGTCTCCTTGTACAAACTTACCCGTGTATGGGTCACTTTTTGATATAAATAAATTCCATCTTTTGAATCCAGATTTACTTTTACCCTACTTACATAAGCGAAACGTCCATTGGTCGTGTTTGAGTGTATGTATGCTTTTGAATATGATTAATGTTTACCAAAAATGCATAAATGTCTAATATGATTGATGTTTACCAGAAATGCATGAAAATGCAGTAATAGTATTTACTAAAGACGAACGAGGGAAGGATTTCAACGAAGCTTCGCCGGTTCACCTTTACAAGACAGTTACAAACCCTTAGTAGGACAAATCCATCTTCATAAAGTCTTATCTCCCCTGGAATTTATATCCATCACTTTTATCCTCATACGGATATTCAGGAATCTACTTTCCAATAAGGGTACGACGAACGAAGACGGGAAGTTATATCTGCCCTACTATCAAACGAAGACGAAGGTGATATATACCTTACTATCCCCAGCATACGGGAGGTTATCTATACCCTGTTATCCCCAGCAGACGGATGGTTATGTATAATATATTCTTCAACAACGAATCAGGATTTATTTTCCCTGGCCAGCAGTTATTATACGAAGATATCCAGACTCTTCCGGCAGTATCATATCATACATACATCATTTACATCATACCATAACATACATATCCATAAATACCTAATACATTTACTTAGGTGCACCATATTATACATGCATACATAAAGCATAAACTAATACTATCATACAGAATGCTACCTTGTTTTCAGGTTAATTATCCAACAAACAGACTTACAATTATTCAGGATTGCTATATCCTCCTGAAATCATATTATTACCTCAGGGTTGCTTTATCCTCCTGACAACTTCTCATTACTTCAAGACTGCTTTAGAGTTATCATTATTGATTGCTTTATCCTCCTGAAATCATATTATTACTTCAAGACTGCTTTAGAGTTATCATTATTGATTGCTCTATCCTCCTGAAATCATATTATTACTTCAAGACTGCTTTAGAGTTATCATTATTGATTGCTCTATCCTCCTGAAATCATATTATTACTTCAAGACTGCTTTAGGGTTATCATTATTGATTGCTCTATCCTCCTGAAGACATGCTGTTACATCAGGATTACTCCAGTCTCCTGAAAGCATATCATCAAATCTCTCAAGATTGCTCTATCCTCTTGAAAGTATATTGTTACCTCAGGACAGCTCCAGCCTCCTGATAGCTTTTCACCCCCCCCCCCCTGAAGACATGCTGTTACATCAGGATTACTCCAGTCTCCTGAAAGCATATCATCAATACCTCAGGACTGCTCCAGACTCCTGACAGCTATCATTATACCTCCATATTTTGGACTGCTTTATCTTCCAAGAAATATATCTGAAGAACTTTCCCCTAATGGCATCTTTAAGCCCACTCAATCATATTCAACTAGCCATCTGTATCACTCTAATGCACTGGTGAGTGCAAATTTTTGGGCTTTTGTGTTCAATCCCCTTCAACCTTCCAGGTCATGACTGGCAAATGTACCAATCTAACCCCTCAGGTTTCAGAAAATTGAACAGGGGCAGCTGTTGCACCCCAAAATTTGCCCTCACAATACAAGACTTTGTGTGCTAAGAAGGTTCACAAGTTCCATAATGCTTTCAATGCCTTTCTTGAAGTTCATGAAGTCTACAAGTTACTTTATGAAGGTTCACAAGGTTCACAAGCTTCTCAATATTTGCAAGACCTTTCATGAGGTTCATGAAGTCTACAAGTTACTTTATGAAGGTTCACAAGGTTCACAAGCTTCTCAACATTTGCAAGACCTTTCATGAGGTTCATGAAGTCTACAAGTTACTTTATGAAGGTTCACAAGGTTCACAAGCTTCTTAACATTTGCAAGACCTTTCATGAGGTTCATGAAGTCTACAAGTTACTTCTTGAAGGTTCACAAGGTTCACAAGATTCACAATGCTTTCAATGCCTTTCTTAAAGTTCATGAAGTCTACAAGCTACTTTATGAGGTTCACAAGGTTCACAAGCTTTACAATACCTCCCATGAGGTTCACAAGACATTTTATGATGGTTCACAAGGTTCACAAAGTTCACAATTGGTCAAAGGAGTTGACAATTCCCTCAGACAATGCACCTCCTAAGCAGTGCATCCAAAACTAGGGTTTTGACTTTAATCAGATTAAATGGACTTCCAAGACTTCAAGTGAGCTTCATAACATCTTATATGTGTGTAAGAACCCCCATGACAAGTTTCAAGACTTTTCTCAAAAGTTTGCTCAGTCAGATGATCAGATAAGTCAAAATCAGTCAATGCAGTTAAAAAGTCAAACTGAGGTCAACTGTGGTCAAACCAAAGTCAAACTTCATGATTTTTTGCCAACATCAAGTATATGGAGTAAAATTCATCATTGGATCAAGGGTTTATCATGATTCATCAAGGAGATTCCAGATCATCAATAATCAGGAGTTTCTAAATTAGGGTTTCCTTAGTAAAAGTCAACTGAACTTTGACCAGCCATAACTTTCACATACTTCATCACCAAGTCTCCATCCAAATCTCATTTTTAAGGAAATTGAATTCTCTACAACTTTTATGTTGCAAGTTAAGCCCAAAAATGCTTCATTTGGAAGATATGAGCTAAGACATTATAGGTCATTTCAAAAGTCAACAAAAAGTCAACAACTTCAAAAGGGCATAACTTGAGATTGGTAAATGATATGGACCTGAAACCAATGGGGTTGTTTAGAGGACTCTTCAAGCTTTCCAAAATGTCCAAGAACACCCTCATACCTTTAAAATTTAGGGAGATGTGACCTTGCAAAGTTGGGAAATTTTATGATGGTTTATGTTGAAAATGGAGGTTTAAAACCACTTCTTTCCAAATGGGCTGCCCAAATTGTGATCCAATCCATACCATATCATCATGCACGACCCAATTGATTTAAAATCATAATTTTTATTATTTTATTTTTATTTATTTTGATTTAATTCATAAAAAATCATTTTAAATAAATATAAAATATGAAAATATATTTTTGGATGAAGATTGAGCTTCTAGAATCTCATTAATGTTGATTGAAGTTGAAAGAGAAAGAAATCATGTGACTTATCCAAAAATAGCAAGCTTTCATGAGCCAATATTTGAATTTCATGACACCATCTTTTTCAATCTTCAAGTATCAAATCTTCCACATAACTAATCAATTTTTTGACCTAGAATGATTCACATATATATACTAAACACAACCCTAGCCCTCATACACGAATTCCAGCAGCCCAAAGGTAAGCTCCATTGCTCAAAAATTCATCCAAAAGCCATATTCGGATTCACTCCTACAAGAGATTTGAAGGTAAAGTAAGAACATAGAGATGTTCTTTGGACATTGTGGAAGCTATATCATCACTCATACGCATCAATACCATCTCATATGACACTACCCGAACTCATCTTTCTCTTAAAATTCAAATTTTCGAATCCATTAATATATGTATTATGAATTGTTTTTGATGACTGATATGTGTTTATCTTGATCCCTAGAACGATTCTGGACAATTGGATTGAAGAATGAGTGTCTAAAACGCAAACGGCCATGTTAGGGTTCATAACCTCACAATTAGGGTTTATCGTTTGAATGCATATAAATGAATTCTGGAATCATAGAATTGTTGTGTGAACTGTGAGGATTGTAAATCACTAACCAATTTCATGAATTGATGCTGTTTCATGAGTATTCGGATTTCGCAGGTTTGAACAAATGATAAACAGGTAGCAAAATTCGCAGGAAGGATCGTGGCTAAATTCGTGGGTAAAAACGCAGGGCAGGAGGTTGAAGAAGGAACTCTGGCGCGCGTTTGAAAATTCAAATATTATTGTAAATATTTTATGTATTATTGTTGATCTGCTTATCACATGCGTGCTTGTGGTTCAGTGGTAAGGTTGATAGGTGTGTTGGCTGATGGCATGAGTTCGAATCTGGCTTGCACCACTTTTTTTTCTATTTTTTCAGGTCAAAAGCAAACTTAATATATTATTATTTCTTGCCATTACACTATCAGTTAGGCTCTCCCAGCCAGGTGGTAAAGCATGCGCGTGAATGATCAAGAGGTCCTGGGTTCGATTCCCATCCCAGGCCTTTTGTTTTCATTATTTTTCTGGATTTTCTAGATAAAGCACAAAACCAAGAGGTGTTCATTGTTATTGCATTACTGGTGCGCAGCTCAGTTGGTCACTCTCTTCATTATCCAGGTTAGGGACCTGGGTTCAAATCCCAGGTCCAGTTTTTTTTGATTTTTTCTTATTTTTCTTTTATGTTTACTATTTCCTATATTATATTATGATATATTTTTAAATTATAAAAATGCAAATATTATTTTCTTCTAAATTATAAGATATATATGTTTTGTTTTAAAATTCTAAAAAAAAAATGATTGTTATTATTATATATTTATAAAATGTATATAAGTACCATTTAATTAGTTTTTGTATATTATAAATTAGAAAAACCCTAAAAAATATTTTCTAAAAACAAACCCTAATTTCCAAAACCCTAATTTATTTTCTAAATACTTATTAAAAAACTTAATTGTTATTCTCTAATTTTTAAATATAATTGTCATGTATATATTTATTATAATCTTTAATATAATTAATTTATTGTAAATATAATAATTAGTAGAAACTAAATTTTGTAAATATAATAACTAATAAAATTAAATTTTATAAATATGATTAATTTTGTGAATATAATATTTAAAACTTATTTTCTCCTTATAATGTGTAAATACTGTTTTAATAAATAAATGTTAATATATGTTTAAAATGATTTTATTTAATTATTCTTATTAAATATTATATGTTAAAATTAAAATTTGTGTTTATTATTCTAATCATGTCATTATAATATTTTTCTATTTATTTCTATTTATATTAATTATTGTTACTAACCATATTCTTATTTTTTGCTTATTATTATCTTAAAATTTTTATCTTATTATTTTTCTAACCTTGTCTATTTTTTTTTATTATTATTTCACTAAAATTAATTATTTTCACTAACTTTATTTATTCTTAATATTTCTACTAACCTTATTTTTTAATTATTATTATCACTAACCCCTATTTATTTATTTATTGTTTATTCATTATTTTCGCTTATTTATATCTTGCTAATTATTTTTATTATTTTGCTTATAATTATGTAATTGCTTCCTTGGTGTAAATTTGTAAATATTTAATTATTTAATTGTTGCTATGGTTAGTAATTTAGGGAGTGCAAATATGTATTCAATTTAAAAATAAATTTAGATCATTTTAATCATAAGATAAATAATATTGAACACTCACACACGTAAGTCGATTTTTAATCGCCATCCTACACTTTCTAAGTTTATCCCTCAAAGTTGCCTAAATCATAAGGTCAAGTGGGGTGTATAAAGCAAGTCCCTCTAAAAAGAAAAATCATCAAGTCCCTCATGGTTACCTTTACGAATCAAGTCCCTTCGAATAATGATGATAGTCCCTCAAAAACTGCTTAATACACCCCACAGTTGCCTACATAAACAGATGTCCCTTCACTTGTCCCTTACATCCAAGGTAATGACTACCTACTCCTTAATAGTAGGGATAGTCTTACCAATTAAAGGATAAAGAACAAGAAAGACTTTAAACTTTAGGGTAGGTATCTCCTAGTTGCTTGCTCACTCCATTTTTTCAAACACTTAATAAATTTCAAACAAATTTTCAAAAAACAAGTTTTTTACGCATCCGTACATGGATCATTATTAACTATTATGAAAATTTTTCTATTCACACACTACACTTTCAAAAAACAATTCAAAAGTGAGCTAAGTAACTAAGAGCCCATGGATAACCATGGATGTAAAGGGTGCTAACACCTTCCCTTTACATAACCTACCCCCCGGACCCAAAATATTCTCTTAAGGTCTTTCCTGTTCTTTTATACCCTTTCCTTTTGGATAAAATAAAAGTCGGTGGCGACTCTTGCTATCCGCAACATAACATAAAGTCAGTTCTCCCACCGTGTTACACCAGGGCTGGACACCGACATTGTTGTGCACAAGCTGCCTTTGAGAGAAGAATGCCCGCCGGTTAAACAGAAGTTGCGCCGTACTCGCCCAGACATGGCAATGAAAATCAAGGAAGAGGTACAAAAGCAATGGGACGCCGGGTTCCTTGCCGTGACTAGCTATCCACCGTGGGTTGCTAACATAGTACCTGTGCCTAAGAAAGACGGCAAAGTAAGGATGTGTGTTGACTACCGGGATCTGAACAGAGCTAGCCCGAAAGATGATTTCCCTTTACCTCACATTGATGTATTGGTGGATAATACGGCTCAGTTCTCGGTATTCTCCTTCATGGATGGATTTTCAGGATACAACCAGATTAAGATGTCACCTGAAGACATGGAGAAAACAACCTTCATCACACCCTGGGGCACGTTCTGCTACAAGGTAATGCCATTTGGGCTCAAGAATGCCGGTGCAACGTATCAACGGGCTATGGTAACATTATTCCACGATATGATCCATAAAGAAATCGAATGTTATGTGGATGACATGATTGCCAAGTCCCTTACTGAAGAAGACCACCTGGTAAATCTGCTAAAGCTATTCAAGCGTCTGAGGAAGTACCAACTGAAGTTGAACCCCAACAAATGCACATTCGGGGTGAGATCTGGTAAGCTGCTGGGTTTTATTGTAAGCGAGAAAGGGATTGAAGTTGACCCTGATAAAGTCAAAGCCATCCAAGAGATGCCTGCACCGAAGACAGAGAAGGAAGTTCGAGGGTTCTTAGGCCGATTGAACTACATATCAAGGTTCATATCTCACCTTACAGCAACCTGTGAACCCTTGTTCAAACTGTTAAGAAAAGAACAAACGGTCAGGTGGAACGAAGACTGCCAGAAGGCTTTTGACAAGATCAAGGAATACTTACAAGAGCCTCCAATCCTTATGCCTCCAGTCGAAGGAAGACCTCTAATCATGTACTTGACAGTATTAGAAGAGTTAATGGGGTGTGTGCTAGGCCAGCATGACGAGTCTGGTCGAAAAGAGTATGCAATATACTACCTAAGCAAAAAGTTTACCGACTGTGAACAACGTTATTCACTGCTCGAGAAAACTTGATGTGCTTTAGCGTGGGCTGCTCGCCGACTGAGACAGTATATGTTGACCCACACTACTTTGTTGATCTCAAAGATGGACCCAGTTAAGTACATATTTAAGAAGCCAGCACTTACCAGACGGGTTGCAAGATGGCAAATGATCCTTACAGAGTATGACATTCAATACACTTCTCAGAAAGCCATCAAGGGCAGTGTATTGTCTGAATATCTTGCTGAGCAACCCATTGATGATTACCAGCCTATGAGATTTGACTTCCCTGATGAAGACATCATGTTCATAAAAGCAAAAGATCATGAAGAGCCTGTTCACACTGAAGGGCCCAACCCGGAAGAAGAATGGACTATGATGTTTGATGAGGCTGTTAACATGAATGGTCGTGGTGTTGGTGCAGTACTCATTACACCTAAAGGAGTTCACATGCCTTTCTCGGCAAAACTCACTTTCAACTGCACTAACAACGAAGCTGAATACGAAGCTTGCATTATGGGTCTTGAGGAAGCCATTGACCTCAGGATCAAGACGTTGACTGTATTCGGAGATTCAGCTTTAGTAATCAATCAAACCAACGGCAAATGGTATACACACCAGGATCATCTGATACCTTACAGGGATTATACAAGGAGGTTATTAACTTACTTTACAACAGTCAAGCTTGAGTATATCCCTCGGGACGAGAATCAATTTGCAGATGCCCTGGCTACCATTTCATCCATGATCAAAGTTCAAGCTGCCAACTTTGTACCTCAAATTTCAGTGTCCAGGCTTGACAGACCAGCATATGTGTTCGCAGCAGATGTTGTTAAGGATGATAAGCCTTGGTTCCATGACATTAAGTGCTTCTTGGAGGACCAAACATACTCACCTGGGGCATCATCCAATGATAAGAAGACATTAAGAAGGCTTGCTGGTAGTTTCTTCTTGAACACTGATGGTTCTCTATATAAAAGGAACTTTGATATGGTACTCCTCAGATGCGTCGATAGGACAGAAGCAGACTTGTTGATGCATGAAGTGCACGAAGGATCCTTTGGTACCCATGCAGGAGGGCATGCCATGGCTAAGAAGTTGTTAAGGTCGGGCTATTACTGGATCACAATGGATGCTGACTGTTGTGCCTATGCCAGGAAATGCCATAAATGCCAGATTTATGCAGATAAGGTGCATGTGCCTCCCAACCCTTTGAACATAATGTCTTCACCTTGGCCCTTTGCTATGTGGGGCATTGATATGATTGGCAAGATTGAGCCAACTGCTTCGAATGGCCACAGATTCATCCTGGTTGCTATCGACTATTTCACCAAGTGGGTCGAAGCAGCCTCCTATGCCAATGTTACAAGACAAGTGGTAGCCAGCTTTCTGAAGAGGGATATCATCTGTCGATACGGAGTGCCCGAGAGAATCATTACTGACAATGGTTCCAACTTAAACAACAAAATGATGGCAGAGCTGTGCCGGGACTTCAAAATTCAGCATCACAATTCTTCTCCTTACAGGCCAAAGATGAACGGCGCTGTTGAGGCAGCTAATAAGAATATCAAGAAGATTGTGCAGAAGATGGTAGTCACCTACAAGGATTGGCATGAAATGCTACCATTTTCCTTGCATGGGTACCGCACGTCAATCAGAATGTCCACTGGGGCAACACCGTATCAACTTGTGTATGGTATGGAAGCAGTCCTACCTGTTGAAGTTGAATTACCCTCTCTACGGGTACTAATGGATGTTAAGCTGAACGAAGCAGAATGGGTTAGGGCCCGATACGAGCAACTGAGTCTGATTGAAGAAAAGAGATTGGATGCAATCTGTCATGGGCAGTTGTATCAGAAGAGAATGAAGAAAGCCTTCGATCAGAAAGTCAGGCACCGAGAGTACCAAGTGGGAGATCTTGTGCTGAAAAGAATCCTCCCTCCTCATACAGACCACAGGGGCAAATGGACTCCGAATTATGAAGGACCATTTGTAGTAAAGAAAGTTTTCTCTGGTGGAGCATTGATGCTTAGCACCATGGATGGTGAAGATTTCCCGTCCCCTGTGAATTCAGATGCAGTTAAAAAATACTTCGCATAAAAATGACCCGCTGGACACAAAAACAGAATGTAAGTCCAGGCAAAAATAGGGCATCCCGGCGAGTCAAAAACAGAATAAAAGACTCGGGAAAAAATAAGGGAAAATAGACAAAAAATGTACACCCGCTGAGTTGAAAAGCCACATTGGACAGCTCAGGCAAAAATGGGTATCCCGATGGATCGAAAACCCGAAAGGGCGATCCATGCAAAATAAGGGAATAAGCGAACAACTGCATTCTGAATCCTCCTGTATCACTTACAACTTGGTAAGCTTCGAAAGGATCAAGCCTCAGTCAGAATCAGCCTTCTTCAGAAAGCAAGATGAGAAGAACGTCAAAAGTCATACGAGTCATAGTGAAGAGGAAGCTCCTTAAAGCGTCATCAACATTGCCAGCATTTTGTTTCTCAATTTGTAACGATCTCCTCATTTCAGGGGATTTGTTTCTTTGACTGTATCTCGCCAATTCATGGCATATGGATTAATAAAATCAGATTTTCAGTCATGTCTCGTCTTGTACATTTTTTATTTGCAAAGATGTCTGATGTCTTAAAGAAAAAAACTGATTGCATGAATACAGATGCTTACCTTCAAAAAAAAATATAATAAAAGTCACATGCTTGCAGGAAATATACTTACTCTCGGAAATGACTAAACTCCTATGACGGAATCCAGTAAAGGATACCTCGGGATTACTTGTGCGTTTCTCTATCTTTTCAGGATTGCAGATATCCGGAACGCAACTTGGGGCATGTAAGCTTCATCCCAGCAAGCTGACAAATCAACACTCAGTCTTAACACTCAAAGTGTTTCCTCCCCAGCTGAGTTGCCACTTATTACTTATCCCCATCAGAGTTGTCAGGCATCACAGAAGGCGCCCATATCCCCGGCTGAGTCAAGGATCCTCTTCAACAGAATCCCTAGGGAGATCTTTCAGTGATCTCTCTTTCTCCCCAGCCGAGTTGCCATCTCACCCTCAGCCGAGTACAAAAGTCAAGGAGCCATCTCCCCACAGAGTTTCAGCCTCTAGCCAGAAAGAACAGCACATGAAGGAATCACAACAGAGTGAAGAAAGCTTCTACAAACCCCAGCTGGGTCTCTCATTTATCGGAATAGGTCTATCATTGACCCATTTCCCCAAGCAGATATCATCTCATCAGATCTACCAATGATCTCACCCCCAGCTGGGATGTCCATTTCAACAGATTGATCGAAGATCTTCGCAGCAGCGGGACCCGAGTCCCGGTTTGGTACTCTTTGCATAATCATAGCATTCACATCATATTCACCCACAAAGCGTAGCATTCCGTTTTAACACGGAGAATTACGGCAAAAATCAAACATATAGCATATTCATAAGCCATGTTTTAAATCAACACTTGTGAATATTGACATTCCGTCAATATACAGAATACTTTCCCTAAATCCCCAGCGGAGATTCCCCAACAAAAGCAGCTGCCTCACATTCACAAACATCAGTATATACTCCTTGTGGCACCCGTCCGTGTCATAACCCCAGCAGAAAGCCAAGGACGTCCTCTTTGCACTCACATATACTTACATATAATCATTTGACACCCGTGTCATACCCCCAGCATAGTCATCTATACTTTGTATATCAGATACTTGTTTATATTACACTTTTCCCCTTTTTGACACTCGTCCGTGTCACTCTCCCCAGCAGTTAAACACTCATCTGTACACTACTCACTCTTATACAGATACTCGTTCGTATCTTATACCACTCAAATCCCCTCAGAGTCAGCACTCGTCCGTGTTCACTATTAACCAGTTGATACTCGTCCGTATCGTCATCTCTGAACACGTGTCAGTACTTGTTTCTACCCGATACTCGTCCGTATCGTAGTCTTAGGGATGCTCGTCCGCATATTTAATCTATACACAACATCTAGACACTTATACCTTTTATTTCTTGGATGTAAACGCTCGTCCGTGTTTACTACTCCCCAGTAGATTGCCAACAAAGTAATTTTCTCTTTATCTAACACTCGTCCTGTGTTATGATAACCTTGAGAGCAGCAGTACCCTGCTAGGTGGTCGTCCTCCACCTCTTGATGGTCGTCCTCCATCATGCTCATCCGATGGCCGTCCCCATCGTTGATCTTTTATCCGACATTCGTCCTATGTCGTGATATTTAGCAGCCGTCCCCTGCTAGGTGGTCGTCCTCCACCTTTTGATGATCGTCCTTCATCATTTTTATCCAATGGCCGTCCCCATTGTTGATTTTGGTTATCTGACATTCGTCCTATGTTATGATAGACCTTGAGAGCAGCCGTCCCCTGCTAGGTTGTCGTCCTCCACCTCTTGATGGTCGTCCTCCATCATGCTCATCCGATGGTCGTCCCCATCGTTGACCCTTTATCCGGCATTCGTCCTATGTTGCGATATTTTCGGCAGCCGTACCCTGCCAGGTGGTCGTCCTCCACCTTAGATGACCGTCCCTCATCTTATCCCCAACAGAGCAGCCGTCCCCTGCTAGGTGATCGTCCTTCACCTTTGATGATCGTACCTCATCATCTGTTTATTTCATTTATTCTTTAACCCGATGGCCGTCCCCGTCGTGGTCCCTTTTCTTTTTAGCCCGATGGTCGTCCCCATCGTTGGTTACCTTATGAACTTGATGGCCGTCCCCGTCATGTTTCATTAATCCCCATAGATTTTTACAGCTTTATCTTGATGGCCGTCCCCATCATAATTCTTTTATCCCCAGCATGTCGGCCGTCCCCGTCATTGCTCTTTATCCAGCAGTCGTCCTCTGCTCGGCGGTCGTCCTCCGTCGCCCACACTTTACAATATACTTTGTTTTCTTTTGCAATCTATATCCCTTTTCTTCTTCATTCTGTGAGTGCAAATTTTGGACTGTCTTTGGTATTCAACCACAAGTTACCTTGTTTGCCTGTTAAGCCGTTGCTTACATCCTGCACAGCTAACTCATGTTTGAATAGGGGCAGCTGTAAACACCCCAAATTTGCCCTCACCCATTCACACCATGGCTTGTGATCATTTCATATGCATAAACACAATCATAACATCTCATACCACAGTTTTGATTCACTGCATAGATTCAAAGTCATCTGCATCTAGGGTTTGTGATCTGAGCAATCCAAGAGCTTCTTGAGCCACTCCAAAGGTCATCAATCATTTCAAAGGGGGTCTATGTGTGTTCAAGCATCATATTATATCTTCCCAAAGTCAAGAATGCCAAAGAATCACAAGAACTGGGATTGGTGTGAAGGCAGAGCCAGGTTTGACTGCACAGTTGACCTAAAATTAGGGTTTTGGTTTCAGAGGCCATAACTCCAATTTTTTGGTCATTCTTGTTTCTATTGGTCTCTATATGGTGTAGGGAGTATGCATATCAATTTTCATGAAGAAATTCCATGGGGAAGTCATCTGATCAAGAGTTGACTTTCTGGACAAGTCAGTGCAAAATCAGGGCATCTGAGGCCCCCAATGACCCAACCAAGGGGTGATATTCATCATTTTGAGTGTATTTGATCTTTATTTGATCATAGAAGAAGGTTGAAGTTCACAAAATTCAAGAATTACAATTTTTGCAAAGTTGACTTTTTAGGGCATGGTTGACTTTTAATGAAATGTCATTTTATGCAACTTTTTCAACCCTTGCTTTTTGATCCAAAAATGCTTCAAATGGAAAAACTTTGGTCATGAAGGTTGTAGATTAGATCTTTCCCTTTTCAAAAAGTACAAGAACTTGACCTAATTCATTTTGGATCAAAAGTTATGGTGTGTCAAAGTTGGCAAAAATCACTAATTTTCAAGACATGCACCAAATGGAAAACTTGCAAAAGCTTTGTACCAAGGCATTTGTAACTTCTAATTCATGTCTAAGCATAACACAAACATCACATGTACCCTAAAGTTCATAATGGACTAAGAACTTCTCATGTTTCGTGGCCTTGGGAGCAAGAAAGTTTCATGTGAACCAAAAGTGATCAAGTTGCAAAACCATCATAACACTTCCTACCACTTGTTGCCTTGGCTGCTGAACCAACCCTAGCCTTTCCCCTCACCATGCTGCGCCATCCCACACACTTGTACTAGCCTAGAACACAACCCATGCCTCTCTTACACAAAGGTTGACAATTTGCAAAAGTGGCCATACCAATCAATAAAGGGCAGGTCACATCATCTGACCAATGAGATTTGTTTATACAAAGAAAATGCTAGCCATTTCACATAACAAGCAAGGCTGAGGCTCACCACAACACAGCATACACAAACTCTCCCCAACTTGCATTTTCCTTCGAAACACCTTCCACAGCCACCAAACATCAAAACTCTCTTCACCAACAAATCAAACACATAAAAAGGAACCAGAATCAGCCATCAATAGAGCTTGAAACCACTCACACACAGAACTCATTTTCTGATATAGCAGATTCGAATCTCTCAAAATAGCTTGTTTAAGCTCATTCCAAACCTACCATTAGCATCAAGAGGACCATTGGGGTGAGTCTGCATCAAGGAGAAGCCCAGAAAGCCCAGAAACAGGATCTTCCATCTCAGGTATGGCCATGAAATTTTTCTCTCAGAGCTTGCATTTTAAGTTATAAATGGATTGTGTATGTCTTGCTGATCATGGGGATGGGTTTAGATTTAGAAATGAGTGAGAAATGAGGATTTACCAGGGCTCTGAAACTTTGCCCGTGAATCTTCATGGCTTCGATTCTCTCCATTTGAGCATGAGAAATTTAGTTTGAGAGGTGATTTGAGTGAGGTTTGAATAGAGGAACATTTCCCTGCCTTTAATTTGAAGAATGGTAGCCTGAATCAGAATCTAGGGTTTTGTTGTTGCCGGAGAAGATGACCGGAGCTTCCCTCCGGTCACCTGAATTTGTTTAACCCTAATCCTGTAATTAAATGAGGTTTAAATCTTGAGCGTTGGATTAGTTGACTGCCTTGACTTCGCGCGTGGATGAATGGCCCAGATTCACTCATTTTGCCCTAATCCCCTTTAATTAGTTTAATTAATCATAATTAAATTAATTTAATTAGGACAAACCTCAGCCCTTGGATGACGCGCCAGTCAACCATTTCCATTCCAGTTTAAATTCCAGCCATCAGATCTGCTTACCTTTCATTTATTTTATTTTCTTTTCAATTTTTCTCATTTGTTTTATACAATTTATTTAAAATAGCAAAATTGATTTAAAAATTATGAAACTTTTTGTCAAGAGTTTCATTAATTTTTAAAACACAAAAATATTTTTATTTTCATTTTTAGCATTAAAAAAGTATTTTTAAATATTTAAAAGTTTATTTTTAATTGATTAATGAAAATTAATTTATTAAAAATACTTTTAGGTATTTAAAAATCACCAAAAAATTCATGAAATGTTTTAAGGCATTTAGAAACATTGTCCAACCTTCAAACCAAATTTCTTTTTTGATCTTCATGCATTTTGAGAATTTTTCATTGAATTAAAATCATTTTGATGCATTATTTTGATCCAAACTTAAAAAAATCATTTCTGCCTAACCCTAAAGAGTTGGACCTTGATTCTTTTTGCATTGCATTGTGTTTAGCATGTAGTTTGTGAGATTAAATGGCCATGATTTGATATTTCATTTTCCATTTGTTTGGAAATTTTCTTGCTTAGGAACCCTAAAACCCTAGAAAACTTAAGAAAATCATAACTTGAAATTGGTTAAGAGTTGAGACCTCTCCTTTGGGCATTGGGTTAGTATAGGATTAGGGGTCCTTTGAGTGCATTTTCAATTTTTTATAATGTTGTTTGCTTCTGGTTTTGGTTTGTGTTTGTAGTATTGTTCATAAACCCTAATTTGGGCTTCCATATGCATCCATCTTGCATTTTCTTGCACAACATGACTTTCCATGACATTCCATGCCTCCATTTGATTCATTTAACATCATAAGACATATTGAAAGCATGTTTGATCATTGCACCTTGCATTTGTCATGTTGTATGCCATGTGCATCTCATAACTTTTCATGTATGTTCATGTGTCTTACTTGCTCCATTTGTATTCATAAGCTTGTATGATCATCCCCATTTGTTGTCTCATGTTTGTATCACTTTATGGCATCATTATCATCATAAACATGCTTCTGGTTTTGGTTTGCATCATGTCATTCCATCCCTTTTTGCATTGCATTGCATTTCTTTTCTAACCTTTCAGGTGGTAAGTGATTTTGAGAAGTGAATTTGCCTTCACTTCTCATAACTTCTCTTCATCTCTCTCTTGCATCCATACTGCATTTTGATATGTGTTTGAGTTTGAGCTTGCTCATTCTTCTTCTTCCCACTTTCTTTCTTCAAGTGACTTGACTTCTTGAATGAAGCAAGTTGCTTTGCTTCTCTTGATCCTTTCATCTGCTTCCTGGTGGTTCCATTGAAGACTTCTCTTGAAAACCTCACAAACCTTAGGAACAACCAAGCATGACAATGATTAGGGTTTTGATTAGTTCCCCACTTAGTTTTTACCTTTGTGTCTCATTGAGTCTTCTATTCTCACCTCATAATCAGGGACTAAACCCTAAAGGCTTTAAGGCTTTGTGATTATGCTTATGCCTGCATCCTTATCTTAGGATGGAGTGTATAACTTTAATCCTAAGTGTTAAACCCTTAATGTGTTTAAATCTCTTAATCAATTCACTTAATAATCATCAAGACATCACACTTGTAACTTGGGCCTTGCATTAGGGTTCTAATTCTTCCTTAATTGGTTAAGAAGGACTAACCCTAGTGTTAATGGACAAGTCCCCCTCAAGTTGTCTTACAAATCATAAAACTCACTTCATCATCATATCATTAAATAAAATCCACTTAATCAAAGGCTTGTTTTGTCATGAGTTTAATCCCTAATCATGGATTAAGTTGAGGAGTTTTCCTCAGCTTAAACATTCTCATCTATTATCCTTCTATTAGGATGGTGTAATGAGTCTGTTCAATCCTTGATTATGGCTTAACCTCATTACTTAACACTAAACAAAAACACAAAAACATCTAAATAACCACAAGTAGGTTAATGATCTTAATCCTACACCAAAGGTGATTAAGTGTGAGAATCTGACTTCACACTTAAGGTATCCTCATTACCCCTAATCAGAGGGAAGATGTGATGAGTTTACTAAATCCATTGGTTTAGGCTTAAGCTCATTATCTTATGACAAACTTCAAAAAGCAATAAAAGACTGAAAACAAAAAAAAACAATAATCGTCTCCTTCGGGATTCTTTTCTCATCTCACTCACTCATAACCGAGAACTTGCTTCTTCCGTCTAATGCAAGACAGTTTGCACCTGGGTCAGACAGGTCATACACTTGAGCATTGACAAGTAAGCAGTTCACAAGTCAATTCATCTTTCAGTCTCTTTGGGTCGAACTACGGTGTTCTGACTTCCTCATTGCACGAGAGGATACGTAGGCATAACTTAACAGTTATCGAACAAAAGTCTCTGTATATCCCCCCCCCCCTTCCAGCTTCATTCTTTTAAAGCCTCATAGTCATGAGCATTTCATTCCTGATCTCACACTGACACATCATTTATACACTTCACACTTCCTTTACACTGACACCTGTACATTTTGTTTTCCAGCCCCTTTTACACACAAATTGCACTGACACTACCCCTTTAAAACACAAATCTTTTAAGCGTGGATCCCGTCGAGTACGGCGGACAATCTGGGTGCTAATACCTTCCCAGGTTGTAACCAACCCCCTTTCTCAGTCTCTCTGGTTCGCAACCGTCTTATCCATGTCTTTCTAGGTCTATGCAGCATTGCCTTTCCCCCGGGATAAAAATGCCTAGCTGGCGACTCTATTCATCTCCAGTGAGTTCACGGCTGTGTGTTCTCATTGTCCCTCTCGCCGACCGTTCGCGTCTGTACCTTTATTTGGGCCAGTCCCATCTATCGGGAGCGACACCATCCCACAGAAAAAAAGAAACCAACATAGTCCAGCATATGATGCATGTGAAAATAAATGTTGAAAGCAGTAAATAAAGCTGTAAAGTAAACTGTAAACAAAAAAATTAAATAAACACAACAACACAAACAACCCACATATAAACACCCAAAGAAACAAAAACAAATAGGCGCTAGGATTGGCTCTACAAGGGAAACCAGAGATTCTGGATTCGATCCCCAGCAGAGTCTCCAGTTGTCGCTCCCAGGATTTTCATCCTAGTACAAACGCGAAAGTGGCGCGGAAAAGGTATAGTCGCAAGCCAGGCATTTTTATCCCGAAGGAAAGGGAAAGTTAATGCTGCACAAACCTGAGGAAGAAGGAAAGGACAAGGTCTTGCGAACCAAAGATCTGGGTTTGGGAGTCGGTTACGACCTGGGAAGGTATTAGCACCCCCAAACCGTCCGCAGTACCCGACGGGATCCACGCTTGCTTGTTTGTTTCAAAGGGTAAAAGAATATAACTACTGCTGAACAAATGAACTGCTAACTGGAATGGGAACTGAAATGAGAAATGTTACAAAAAGATAACAAAAAGAAATAATGGGGAAAATGTAGGGAAATAAAGAATGTGTTCGAACGGGCCCTACCTCGCTGCCTACGTACCTCATCGGGATAATGAGGATCAGAGTCGACGTAGTTGGCCTAGGCGGGAACAATTTGTTTATGTTTTTTATGGATGGAACTGCGTATGTCTATGCTCAGGTGTTGTAGGCTCATCTGATATGAGTGTGTTTACCGTTTTTCATGCGAGACAAGTCGTCGCAAGTTCACGTTGAGAATGAATGAGGTGAGAAAAGAAGTTCCCGTTGAGAATGAATGAGGTGAGAAAAGAAGTTCCCGTAGGATAGTCGCTTATTGTTTATTGTTTGATTTTTAAGAGTTTTGTATGAATTTGGCACAAGGAAGTGAATTCAAACTCTTTTCCATGGAATGTATACTTGCTACTACATTCCAAGATGGAATAATAGAACAAGCACACCAACCAAGGAGAATTTATCCAAGACTTGTTTCCTAGGATTATGGTCTAAGTTCACTAGCTTGTTGAACTTAATTACATGTTTTTGTAGCTTTTGTGAAGAAGTATCTTTTAGATTTTTCTTTGTGAAATAACCCCTTGATAAGACTTGTACATCATGCTAGACAATCCCACATTATTCCAAGATGGAATGAATGTAAGTGCCCCATGTTATAAGGCTATACACAAGAGATTCTTTCATGCATTTATTAAGTGTTTTTGATTTTGTTTGGAGATGAGAAAAGAAGACTTAATAGGAAAAATGTCAAAGCTAATGGGGAATAAGACACAACCCTAATTTATCTTATTATGTACAAAAGGTGATCCTATGGTTGGTGAGGTAATCTAAATCTAAGGAAAATAAAAGCAAGTTAGAATTCAACTTACTTCCTAAGGAGGTTAAGTTGAATCTAAAAAACAAAAAGGGACCTATGAACAAAGCAACAAGTGCTAAGGCAAATACAATTAAATGCATAAGATATAGGAATAAAGTGATTACCATCATCTTGCCCCCCTACAAAACAATTGTTATCATGAAGAAGAGATATGAACTACTATAACATGGCAAATTTCAATAACAACTCACACTAGCTAATAGAAAGTAACTTCTAAGGCCAATACCTAAGTCTAAAGCAACCTAATAGGTAACAAACTTATAAAGTAAGTAGCTAAATCAATTCAAAATCATCTAAAGGGATTAATAGGATTAAAGTCAAACTATGACCTAAGGTACTACTAAACCCAAAGGATGAGGTTAGAAAGATAACCTAAGTGTTTACTAAACCAAATTCTCTTAAACTCAAAGGTAAATGGAAAATCAAGAACTTAGAACTATATGGAAGTTAGGGAAATGAATATATGAAATGGGAAAGAAGAGATTCAAGCTAAAGGTATTCAAATGTGAAATTGAAAGAAGAAAGAATTCATATAGAAGCATGGTTCTAAAGATGGAACAAAGTGACTTAGAAAGAAATTCAAAAATGCCTAAAGGGACTTGACTTCCCCATACAAAAACCAGGGGCTTGACAACAAAACAAAATGGAAATTATACTTGGAAAATGTTCACAAATGATGGGTTAAGAAGCATCCTAAGGCTAGGTGTTCACATTAGGGTTTTTAAGTCTTTTAGGTGAAAAAGAAATTCAAAAAAAGAAGCAAGGTTATAAAATGAGATGAACAAGTATGGGTGATCACCAAACACTTATAAGACTCAAAAAAGAGAGGATATGAAGTTAATTCATGTGCAAAAGGATTTTGAAGTGTTTAAGATGGAAGGAGGAGGGAGATTAGGTTAAAATGAGACATATATGACTTAGGACTCAAGGCAAGCCTAAAACTTAAAGGTGAAGACCCAAGGGTTGTACTCAACACCTATATACATTCTAAATGATCTAAGAGACTCAAGGTTAGGACCTAAAAGAAATAGCATAAAGGTTTTACACCAAAGGGACTAAAGGATGTGAATTAAATGAACAAAAATATGACTTATGACTCAAGTAACTTGGAAAAATACCAAATGGACATGAAAAATCATGAAAATTGACACTTGAATACAAAATCCAGAGAGTGAATTTCATACAAAAAATCTCACAAAAATTCCCATTTTTGAGGGTTTAAATGGTGTATGGAATTAAATTAGGGTTTATGAGCATGTGTGTGAAAACAAGGGTTTAAAACATGGCTTAAATGGTCCTAAAAATCAAAATAAAAATATGGTGAGGAATTTTGATGAGTCTTAAGACTAATGCAAAAAGAATGGGCCATTTATGTTTTGTGGTTTGGGAGAAAGAAAATGGATAAGAAGACTGGTAAAAAATGAGAAAAAGGGAATTAATTCAATTGAGAAATTAATTCAAGGATCTCTCAAGAATTAATTGGGAAATTTTTATGGAGTTTTGATATTTTTAATAAGCAAAAACGAAATATGAATTAAATGCAAAAAAGAAATAAAAATGAAATGGACTGAGTTGCATTGGGCCAGGGAGGTGTGAGAAGCAACAAAACAACTGATTTGGGTTTGGTTTATACGTGTGGGGGTGTGGATATAACCCTGAACATTTCCATCATAAAATTTTCCACGTGAGTTGCACGTTTTCATTTAATTGCTGGCACTCTCATGACCACAGGATGCAAAGAATCCAAGGGCTACGACATGTTCTCATACTTAATTTTAGGGCATTGTTCAGGTGACCAGAAGTGACCTCCGGTCACCCCTGGCCTAGGGATTTCTAAAACCACCATGAACAAGAAATCTAAGACCTTAAATGAACTCGTCTCACTCCCCTGGTTAACAATCTAGCCTTCGATTTAGCTTAGGGTTCTTGAATTGTGCAAATCGAATCAAACAAAATCTTTCCCTAAAACTACAACTAAGCATCTACCATGCATATGAACTAGCCAGATAACCAATGCTTCTAATAAGCTTCTAATAAGCTTCCAATCAACATGAAACAAGCATAAAATTGATAAAATCGTGCAAAGTAAGATTGACTGAAACTTGGAAATTCAGATCTTCAAGTGCTACAGAAAACCAGAGGTGAGATTCTAATGGCTTGAGTGCTTGATCTTGAAAGCTCCAGAGAAAAATAAATGCTTAGTAGGTGCTGGAGATGGAGGAAACAGAATCCGGTGCAAGAATGATGCAGAGTCACAACCTTGACACTTCAAGCTCTCACCTCCACAAAATTCATCCACTGTCATCACTAGAGAGAGTTATTTCCATTAAGATCCTCAATGATCGATCACCATATGCACATAACTAACGAGGTGGTATCTTGAAGTGGAGGAGATCCCCACACAAGCTATTTCCAAGACCGTCGCAATCTGGGTGTGGAACACACCGCCACTCATCATAATACCATGCGAGTACAATGACTTTCCACTCTAAGTCCTATAGTGCACTTAAGCCGAGTATTTGGCTTATCTCACAGGAACCCCATACCGCCAAAAAAAATAGTCCAGCCAGTCCAGTATATGCCAGTATATGCAACAATAAGATAAGTGCAAAAAACTGTAAATAAAGCTATAAAGTAAAGCGATAAACTGTAAATAAAATAGCAAAGTTAAACTAAAGCGCACAATGACAAACGAATAAACACCCAAAGAAAATATAAATATACAAGTGCTAGGATTGACTATCATAGGGGAAACCAGAGATTTCGGGTTCGATCCCCAGCAGAGTCTCCAGCTGTCGCTCCTGGGAGTTTCATCCTAGTACAAACGAGAAAGTGGCACGAAAAAGGTAGAGTCGTTAGCCAGGCATTTTTATCTCGAATGAATGGGAAAGGTAATGCTGCACAAACCAAAGAGAAAAGGAAAGGACAAGATCCTGCGAACCAAAGAACTGGGTTCGGGAGTCGGTTATGACCTGGGAAGGTATTAGCACCTCAGACCATCCGCCTTGCCCGACGAGATCCACGCTTGTTTGTTTGTTTCAAAAGGTAAGGAATTAAACTACTGCTGAATAAAAACCGCTATTGGAACTGGAATAAGAAAGGGAACTGGAAGAAGAGAACAAAAAGGTACGGGAAAATGTAGGGAAAATAAAGAGTGTGCTCGAATGGGCCCTACCCCACTGCCTACGTATCTCATGTGAAATGAGAATCAGAGTCGGCGTAGTTCTCCTAACTAAGGCGAGAACATTTTTGTGTTTTTTATAATTGAACTTCTTATGCCTATGCTCAAGTGTTTTAGGCTCGTCTGGTATGAATGTGTTACCATCTTGCAATGAGACAAGTCATAGCAAGTTCTCGTTTAGAGTGCATGAGATGAGAAGAGAATTCCCGCAGGGAAGACGTGTGTTATTTGCTATTGTCTTTTAAAGAAGTGTTTTGCTTTTGTTATTTGTGAAACAATCTCCATGCTAAGACTTATTCATCATGATAAATGCCTTACACCCCGCCCTGAAATGGGATGTGTGCTAGTACCCCATGAAAACGTCTCCTAGCGCATGAGAACGTTCGACCTTTATTAGGTGTTTTGTTGTTTTTTATTTGAGATAAGAAAGATGGACTTAAGATGAGAAAGGACAAAAACTAGGGGAACTAAGACTCACCCTAAGTTGTTTATTCAAGGTGATCCTATGGTTTGTGTGGTCTTCTAATCCAAATGAAGAAGAAGGAAAAGAAGAAGAAATTAGAAAGCAACTCACTTCTCTAAGGAAGTTAAGTTGTTTCTAAAGAGGGGATGAATGAAGTTGTACAAGGAAAAGCCTAAAGGGATAAGACAATCACAAGCTGAAAGTATAAGGAAAATAAGGAAGAGTTTATATAAAAAACCATACCTCAACCTCCCAAAAAACACAAGGTTTATCTTTACAATGAAAATTGAAAGCATAAACACATGGCAAAAGTACAAATAGGGCTCACACTAGCTAAGGAAAAGCACAAAGGATTCCCTAAGGCTAAATCCTAAAAGTAAAGTATGTTAAATGATAACAAGCTTCTAGAGTTAATAGCTAAACCATGTTAAAGTATTCTAGGATCCTAAGAACTACAATCTATGTCCTAATGAGGTACTAAACCCTAAAGGAATTCAAGATGAAGTTAGATGGAGAAGTTTGAATGAAAACACAAGGTAGACATGTACTAAACCAATGTTGAATGTTAAAGTCAGAAGCTAACATCAATTAAAAGTGTCTCAAAAGGTGGACAAAAGCGTGAGCAAAGAGATTCAAGTATAAGAGATTGAATGGAGAATGAATAAGAAGAAATGAACACATGGTGTCATAAGAAGTCAAATGACTTAGAATAAAAGACAAACATGAAAAAATAGATGTGAATCTCCCATACAAACACCAGAGGCTAGATGTTAAGATAAAATGAAGAATAGAATTAAAAAAAATCACAAATTAACATGTATGAAGTGTATTAGGGTTATGGGACAAAGAAGTGTGAACTGGAAATTCTTATGTACACAAAGATTACCAAAAGAAGTGAATGGACCCATGACTTGGTAATGAAGTGAAATCAGAAGTGAATCATCTTATAAGGTGTATGAGAAGTGTATATCATGGATACAAGACTCGCAAAGTGGAATTAGAAGTGTTAAAGTGAAAGGATAATGAGAATTAGGTCAAATGAGACCATATGGAAACATGTGAGGCTTAAGGTACAAGTAACCTAAAAATCAAAAGAGATGACCTATAATTGGACACAAGTGACTTATAAACATTAAATGGGACCCTAGGAACTCAAGTGGAGGACCTCTAATGGATGGCATAAATTCCTTTCTAAAATTAGATTAGAAGGATGAGAAAAGAAAGACCAAATTGTAACTTGTAAAACAAGGTACCAAAACAATGCTTGTGGACATGAAAAAATTACTAGAATTAAGATTCAAAGTCATAAACCAGGGACAAAGGAACCCCTAAAATATCTCAGAAAAATTAGCAATGTAACTCACACAAATAATTGTGCACATTGGATTAGGGTTTTAAAGAAACAAGCTCAAAGAAATGATTCAATAAATGACCAAAGGTGACCTAAAAATGATGAGAAAAATATTTTTTGGAGCCTCAAGATGTATTCTTATCAAAGAAAAGAGAATGGCCTCAAGACTATTTTTAGTTTAGGAGAAATAAAATGGAGAAGGACAAGTGGTCACAAATATGGAAATTCAAAAAGAAATAAGAGGAAAATTAATTTCTAGACTGAAATAAAAGAAAAATGAAATTAAAAAATATGGAAAATTTGGTAAAATGTTGAAAAAGGACCTTGAATTTATTTGGAATTTTTGGAGATGATTTGGTATTTTTTTTAAATCAAAATTGGAATGAAAAAGAAATTAGAAATTAAAAGAAAAGAAAATGGAAAGGGGTGTAAACATAAAGGACTTGAAGTACAAAACCAATGGGCCTTTGAAACTGGGGATGGGATTAGCAAAGAGATCCCAACCCAGAATGTGTTGAGTTCACAAGAATTATGGTGGACTCAAGTCAATTTTTGACTTCAACCATGACCACTAGATGATACGCATTGGATCAAAATGTGTGAGACTTGATCAAAATAATTGATTCAAAGGGACTCAGGGCTTGGACACATGGCAAGTATATGGAAGATACGCATTGGATCACTCAGATCACTTAAGTGAACATATGAGACTCATGTGTTTCTTTAATTTAGTGGCACAGTTATGGACGCACTATTTGATCAATTTAAGGGCCACAACTTAATTTCACCAATAAATATTATGGCACTATTCTGTCACCGGAGAAGACCTCCGGTCATCTTCTCCGGTGACCTCTGGTTAGGGAAAACTCAAAACTTCATGGAAATGAAATCTAAAAACACATAAACATTCCTTAGGCTTAGTAATACAAGAATCCAGGCTTAGTACTACAAGAATCCAGGCTTAGTTTTCACCAATCATACGTAATCACTACAAATCGATGAAAATAAAAAACAACCTAAAAACTGCATCTATGCATATAAGGTGCCTATCATCTAGCCAGAAGGTCACAAGCTTATATTAAGCTTCAAGCTTCACAAAGCAATCAAGAAAAGCATGAAATCGAGCAAGTTCAATTGAGGTGAAACCTAAATTGTAGAGCTTCAATTTGTTGCATAAAACCAGAGGTGAGGATCCAAATATGCTCTATACTTATTCTTGATCTTCAAAGGATGAACTAATCATTATGCAATGCTTGAATCTTTGCAGAATTGTTGAAAATGCAGAGAGAAATCAGAAGCTTATTCTTGAAGATTTTGATAAATCAATCCATGGATGATAATCACAAGATGATGATGATGAATAGAGGAAGATTGATGTGTGTTGATTAAGGATGAAGCTATCTCAAAGCAAAATATAGTGCAATCTTCTTCCCTAAAATCAGAGCAAAATTCAGAGAGAAAATGTGAAGTTTTTAGTGAGTTCTTGGGAAAATGAACATGGTTCTTACAATTCAGTTATGAGTGAGCTTTTATATCCATGGTCATAATTTAACTAAGCCAGTTGATGGTTAGAACCATGGTTAGAAATTAACTTGAGGTGGATTGAGCAAATTAGAGGTGTGGAGTGCAATGAAATGAAACTGAATTGCTTTGCCTTGAGTTTGATTCAATGCAATGAGGTTCATGTTAGTTGTGATGAGGCTTAGTGAGATGGTAAGCTGAATGAAGAAAATTTAAGCTAATCAAGCCAGCTTGAATGTAAGGCTATGTATTTCTTCTTTGGCTTGGATTCTCATGAAGGGATGCATGGCAATTGGTGTGTGTATGCAACCATGTGATCATTTGAGACCAATAATACAATGCAAAGTGATCAAGACATGTTGACTAATGCAAACAAGTTGAACTAAGTTGAGATTGCACACTTGATCATTACCTTAGCAGGCAAGAAACCAGATTGCAAATTATGATCTTCAACATGAGATAACTTCATGATCAAGGTACCAAATGGAGAAATTCTTGTGCTTAAATTGAATGGAATGTTTCATACAACACTTTTGATGTTCAATCCATGATGAACTAGAACCTATAAACCACTCAAAATGGCTATTGAACTCAAGGAAATGTGACTACATATTGGGGTCTGCACAGCTTGGACATGTCTTGTGCAAATGGCCTAGGGTTTAATCAGGATTGGGACATGACATTGACCCTTCATATCTATTGATCCTTTGATCAAATGAATTTTTGGCCAACATGAAAGTTGTAAAGAATGTAATAATGAACAACTTTGATGTTTGGAAAAAAATCATTTGAGGCCTTTTTGATGGAGTAAAATGGCTTGACATGTTGCCCCTCACATGTTTGTCAAAATTCCTTTCCTAGCACGCGCATGAGGCTTGCCATGACTTGGTTTTTGCTCTATTTTGATCATACTTTGAATGATCATAACTTTCTCAATTTTAATATCATGAACATGTTCCACCTATGGATTTGAAGATTAGGGTTCCCTCTTTCAAATAGTCCAAGTGGAATTTGTGTTTGACTTTTAAATTGGGAGAAGGCCTCTCTTTAACATGGCTGCAAAATGGCCAAAACTTGCCATATTTGGAAACCCTAATTTTCCCAAAATGGTAAGTTTTGATTTCTTGATTTTTGATGATTCCTCCATCATTTCTTGATCAAATTTTGTCCATAGACTCTTTGTAAAATCAAATTCTTGATTTTGATCTCAAAAAGTTAGGAGTTGACTTTTTCCTCTGCACAATTGACTTTTCCCTAATTTCTTGATTCTCAAGTAACTAATCAATTGAAGACCTTCTGAAATGATTCAATGGAGGATTTTTCAACCCTAGACACTTGACATCATGTGGAACACAATGAGATCAAGTTTGAACCAAAATTCCATTGAGAAGCTCCATTAATTAGAAACCCTAATTTTAGCCTTTTTTGTTAGGAGGTGTTGCACTGCTTGAATTCTTTGATCAATCCACCTCTTTCTAAGACTTGAGGAATCATTTGAGATTTTGTGGGATGTTATGAACCCTTTGAACATTGTGGAGAAGCTATGTGGCCCTTCTATTGCTTTTGGATGATCATCAATTTCACCAACCATTGATCACATGCACTATGCCTCTAGATATGATTGTTATGCTTCAATTTTTATGCAAGGATGTGGGATTATGTATGTAATATGATGTGTTAAATGCCATTAAATGAGAGGGAAATTTTTGGGGTGTTACAATCTGTTTTATGTCTCTTGAGCGGGACTTCTTCTAGATATTCAGTTCTTTTCCAAGTGTAGAAGGTTTCGGCGTTGCCTTGAACAGGTAGTTGTTCTTCCTTCTCTGTATCATTCATGACCTCATTGTTCTTCCTCCAAGTACCACAATGAGGTCATCCTTTTCTTTCAGGAGACTTTGAATTTTGATATTCTCTAGGCTGAGATTATGATATTTGCTGTTGTAGGAGTCTCTCTCCCTCTACATTTTGTTGAAAGCTATCTGAAGCATCTCTCTATCATTCATGAAGTAGAGAAAAATTTCCTTCAGTGGAAGCACCCCTTGTCGGGGGTCAGGCATACTCAGTTTCAATTCTCTGGCTTGTACCCATTAGAGGTAAGGATCCAAAGAGATACAATTTGGTTTTCCCAGAGATTTTATTCCTTTATTATGTACATGTTTCCAAGTATGCACAATTTATCCCTTGATAGTCTTGTGCTCTTTTCCTTCTTCGAAGAAAAGTCCTTCATTATGCGTGTTGATGAGTATATCTCTCATCGGGTATCCCATCTGACATCGAGCTAACTTTGGATGATAATTAATCCATCCATTGGTACAATTGAGGGGTACATTAGGGAAATTACCATAGCTGGTGATGATCGTGATTTCGTTGTAGACTATATTGGACCAACTGATGTTTGAATTGGTCCAAGACATAATCTTCTGAGACCAGTGCATTCCACTTTTAGTTTCCCAAAACGCTGATGACTTGGGTAACTAGGAAGTGAACCATTTATAGAAAAGTGGTACACAACAAGTACTCATTCCTCCACCGCGTAAATTCCTCAGGTGGACTGAGTAGGAAGCATCCACAAGCAGTGTACGAACTAGATTTCTGATGAGAAAGATCTTTATCGGATTGATGTCGACAAAGTTTTCTACGTTGGGAAATAAGAAAATCCCATAGATAAGAAATGTGAAGATGACTTTGAATGCAACAATATTTCCAATACTGGAAAAGTATAATGCTCTCTCAGTCAGAAATTTGGACGGCATACCCTCGATTCCTCCTTTAGTAGTCCAATGAGCCTTAACTTCTTACTTCCAAAGAAAGATTCCTGGAAATTGTTCATTCTCTCGGCATTTCTTCCAATTCGGAGAACGGTATTTTCTAATTAATAGGGATTCCTATCAACTGAGAGTACTCTTCCAATGTTAAGCAGAGCTGGTAATTGGGAAATATGAAGAAGTGGTACATTGGGTCTTAGAACTGGACCAGTGTAGGAAGAATACCTTCTACCATGCTAACTTTTAGTAGGGACAAAATTTATCCAAAATTTTCCATAAATGATTCCTTATATGTGACAAGCTTTCCTGTTTTTCTCAGACCATCCAATCTCAGACTCTTGAATGTAAATTTATGGGTTTTCCGTCGCCCAAAGTCCATTTTTGAAAAACTGATAATATGAAACTGACGTTCGTTCAGTTCTTTTAAAGGATAAAAATAATGATGATTTTCTTATAAAAATGTTTTCTTTTGATGAATTCATGAATGCAACACACAAAAACACGGTGAAAACATGGGTTCAAGGGTTCGGTATCATGAGGTCGGAGCTCTACCCGTTCCCAAAGGTTTATAATACAGTAAAATATTTTTGTACCTGTAGATCATGTAAGTCAAGGTCAAAGGGGTAAATATTAACTAGATCCTCAGCGTTATGAGTATCCAATTGGAAATCCCCGAGTTTTCACGAAGTACGCTATAAACATCGATTTCACATCCGATACCTAGACTGATTCAGGGACTTTTGAGAATTCACCTGATCGGAATTGGACTCCCAACAAGCTATCTCAATTATGCCCTACCTATCTTAAAGTGCGCTCAAGCTCACCCAGATGCGGATTAATCGCATTCCCATTTTTTAGAGACCACCCCAAAGGATACTATTTGAACAAATATTTTGCGGAAACATAAACATAAAGCAATATAAAAGATATATATATATATATATATATATATATATATATATATATATATATATATATATATATATATACATGCTCCTAAACCTAGGGTTTTTCTATCTAAAAAAGGTTTAAAAGAAAATTCTAACTTAAGAAAGTAAGAATTTCCCACATGCGGCGCCATTTTCCTGTAACTCGATTTTTGTGGTCTTTAATCACTATCACATTTTTGCTAATTTCTGATTAGTTTTTTCCTGATGAAGCCGGTTATGGAAGGGAAAAGATATCTTAAACTTACCCCGCTTTGCATATTGTTATTTGACATATGGCATTTAACAGATGGCCACATGGTTTTGGGTTCGTCTTTAGATTATTTCACCTTTGGATTAGTACACAATTTGTTCTTTTTTATATTGATGGGGGTTTCCTTGATATGGGTTTGGGTATGAGATGAGTGATGATTGATATGGTAAAGTTGATGTTTTTTTGTTTCTGTATCATCATAATTTTCTGATGTTTTTCTTAGGTTTAGAAACCTAATTTTTGTTTTTTGTTTGGTGTGCTCGCAAAGATCTTACAACCTTTTGCCTACGTACCCCCAAAAAGAGAATCGAGGTATCGTTAAGGGTTAGTAGTATCGTAGTTCCTCCTAAAAGGCTAGAGTGAGGAGGAAAAGGTTGATTTGTATCTTGGTTAAAGCACAGGATGTTGATGCTCAAATGTTTGATTTGTGTCTTGATCAAAGCCCAAGATTGAAGCTGAAAAGTTTGTTTGTTTCTTGATCGAAGCCCGGGATTGAAGCTGAAAAATAGTTGTTTGTAACTGGTTGGTTGGGTTCTTGCTTGAATTACATAGCTTATGGAATAAACTGAATGGTATCTTGGTTTTCATATCTCAAGAAAGGCTGAATGGGTACCCTGAATTTCATAGCTCAAGGAAGACTAAATGGTTGACCTGAATTGCATAGCTCAGGACAACTGAATGGGTTATCTTGATTTGCATAACTCAAGGAGGACTGAATGGTTGACCTGAATTCCATAACTCAGGACATCTGAATGGGTTATCTTGATTTGCATAGCTCAAGAAAGGCTGGATGTTTAATTTAGTTAGAGTTCAAGACTATGATTGTATTGTGGGAAATTAGCTTAGTTAAATTCAAAGACTATGACCGGTGTTAGCTTAGTTAAAGTTCAAGACTATGATTGTATTGATGTTGTTAGCTTAGTTATTGTCCAAGACTATGACTGTATTAATGTCGTCAGCTTAGTTAAAGTCCAAGACTATGATTGTAATGAAAGGATTAGCTTAGTTAAAGTCCAATACTATGACCTATTTTGAGTGACTGTATAGTGTTTGACTGTTCGTGCCTTGATTGAAGCCCAAGGTTGAAGATAAAAGGTGATCAATAGAGAGAATTTGTCATCTCTAATGAAGGAAGATTTATTTTATATGTTCCTTGATTGAAGTCTAAGGTTGAAGTTAAAATATGAAAGTTAGCTCTGTTGGGAAAGTTTTATCTGTGTCCTGATTTTGAAACCCAGGTGTGAAGCTTATTTGTGAGAGAACGACTCTTGATTGTTTGTATCTTATATGAAGCCTAAGATGGTAGGATGAAATTTTTTGGTAGATTGGCTATGTAATAAGAGTGTTTTGTGTGTTGGAGATGTATGTGAGATATGGTCATCAGAAATTCCTTTGTTTGGGGAGGATTCAATTGTACAAAGCCCAAGAGGAGGCTAGCTTGGTCATCCATCGGGGAGAAGGGGACTATTGTGTTTAAGCCCAAAAGGAGGCTAGGTTACCTGTATGAAGCCCATGGGTCCTTGGATAAAGCCCAAGAGGAGGATGGGATGGTTAACAAAGAAGCACTTCACCGGGAAACTTCTTATCTTTGTAAACCTAGTAAGTTGTAAAGAAAATAAAATCTTAAGTGTTTTGAAAGGGTGTATCTGTTTAAATGAAGATAACCTAAATACATAGATATTATAGCAAGATGCAAATATATACATATGAAATGCGTGCAGACAAATAAAAGGTGTCAGTGAATGTGTTTAACAACTTTTAGTATGTCTTTGCTATGGTTTGAGTATTCTTAGGTTGTTTTGTTAAGAATGAAGTTAAAGGTTACACTAGGAAGCAGAGGCCCAACAGTTAAGAAACAATGAGAAGTTAGAAAGAGAAAAGATGGCTCAGAAGCCAATTATAGGGCTTAAACATAAGGATGCCTATGGAATATGTTTTGTTGATTAATTATCTGATGATTTCATACACAAAGTAGGACTTGGGTGTTGAAATGCTACCTACAGCCTAGAAATTTGTTCACCGGAGTGAAGCTCAGTCTATTTGCTAGTGTATTAGATCTTTAGTCATAAAGACGAAAAAAATAAAAGGAGATGAGATTTGTAAACAAATGCTTATGATCTCTATATAAGAGATTAAAAAATGTTTAAGAAACAATTGATGGGTTCAGGACTTATACGGAAGCCTAGCGGAGTTTTAAAACAGATCGGAGAAAGTTTAAAATAGAACGAATGAGTCCTAAACACAAAGGATTCCTCATGACACATTTCAACAATTCATTTTAGAAAAAACAAATGGTTATGTGTAAAGATATTCACAGATGAAAATTTAATGCGGTTAAAAAGGCGATCGCGCCGGGTTTTTGAAAATGGATCAGATGAACCCTAATTGTAATACCCCGTAATTTATTTAATGCTCTGAATAATATTATTTGATATTAATATTTTTTTGGATTACTCTAAGAAATTTTAACATAATTAAATAAGAGTAATCAGCGGGATTTTTTTATTAACTAATATTAGCTGACTCAGAGGTTTTATAAAATATTGGATTAAGAGACATTTTTGGATACTCTCTATTTGGACCCGTCGGTAGGAAAAGTTATGTTTCCTATTAAGATCTAAAGTCTTATTTCTTTTGTTTTTATAAAAACATAGAAATAGAGAAAGAAGGAGAAGAGAGAAAGGAAGATAAGAAAGAAGAAGAAAAAGTCTTGAAGAAGAAGTAGAGGACTCCTAATCTTGTTGCTTCCACCCATCCATTCACCATTCAATCTTCTCCAATCTTCTTGTTAGAGGTGGGTTCATAGGTAGAAACGTTTACTTTTGGTTTGAGAGAGTTTTTAGAGTTTATGAGCTTTAGGTCAAATTTATGAAAAATCTTAGAATCGGTAGATTAAACGGTTAGAAATCGATATAAATGCTTGAATATGTTTCCTCTAGGTGTAGGAACATTGCTATTATGTTGTTTTGATGATTGTCAATGTTTGGAATGGTTTTGGGATGTTACTGTCATGGAAAATGCGTAGTTGCTGTTGTTTGTGTTCGATTAACCGGTTAACCGAATCTGTTAACTGGTTAACGCGTCTTGAATTTGCGCAGCTGCCTCTGTTTTGGCTTTGTTAACCGGTTAACCGAATCCGTTAACCGGTTAACATTGTAAGTATGAGAGAAAATATTTTTATTTCCAATCTTTGAAAATCCATAACTTGTTACTCGGTTATCCGATTTCAGTGTTCTTTATATCGATTGAAAGCTAAAATTATGTACTTTCACATGATGTCGAAAAATATTATTTTCACCCGACTTTTACCCGACTTTTCGATTATACGGTAAAAATTCTAAGTTAGGGAATTGTGAACTAAATGTAATAAAAAGGTACAACTTGTGAGGTATCTAGGATTTCCTTGGGCTAGTGTGAATTGAGATTTTGTATCGCTTTTGGTCCTCATTAAGGTCTTGTATAAGTCTCAATGTGGTTACTTTGTGTTTTGCAAGAGCATCCGTAAGGAGTTGAGGTACCCGTTGTGTATACGTGGGCGTTGATTTGAAACGTGTAGGCTATAAGTCCTCTGTAAGGTCTTGTGTAAGTCTCAATGTGGTTACTTTGTGTTTCGCAATAGCATCCGTAAGGACTTAAGACAAGTGCTACACTAGTTAAGCGTTAATCTTGAGTAAGTCTTGAGGTGGGTTGTCTTTAGTCCCACGTGAAACATCCGTAAAGATTAAAGAGAGTGTTATATCGAATGCTCTGTAAGGTCTTGAGTAAGTCTTGAGGTGGGTTGTCTTTAGTCCCACGTGAAGCATCCGTAAGGACTTGAGGTAGATGTTTCACTTAGATTATGTTTCGAGAGGTTGTATGGATCTTAGTTCCTTTGGATCCCGGTTTCGTGTGTGAGAATGGTTAGAGCTTGAGATTTTGGAATCAAACCTTTAGAGCTGAGCGAACTCTAAGATATGAAACTCACTGAGATGTTTTATCTCACCCCATGTTGATGTTGTTATTTCATGTACTTCAAGTTCCGCAAAGGGTAAAGATAAGGCTACTTGATTATCTTTGTTGTTTGATGGCTTTCTTGCGCTGTGGATTTTGAGATCTTAGGATCTAGTTCTTAGACTTTTGTTTTGTGAACACCTTGTATTATTTATAGCCTTTTTGTCTCAGTACTTTATGTTATAGTGGCTATATTTATGCAATGTGTACTTAAGAACTTGTTGTATTTCAATATCAAACTTAAATTTATATATGAAAAATATGCTCTGATGTTTGTCTTTTATATGTGGGTATTACACTAATGGTTCATTTTTCAAAAAATGATGCGTCTTACACTCTAATAGAGGCCCAAAAGTGATAAAAATCAATTTTAGGGTGATTAAAATCAAAACCCAAGTTTTTGATATTTTTTATATTTTAAATATAAAAATATTTAAAATCTTTGATAAATTTGAAAGATAATTGAAAAACAAGTTGAAACCTTGGATCAATGTATGAAAATTATGTTTTATCCATGATACAACTTGAATATCATTTATGTTTGAAAAATCAAGTGAAAGAAATGAATTTTAAAATGTTTAGAAACAAATAAAATTAATTCTTTATAAAAATAACAAATATATTAAAAAAATATTTTTTTTGGTGATTTTTTAATGGAAAAAAATATTTTAACATTTTTTTAGAATTAATAAAAAAAGAATCATTCAAAAACTCAAAATAATCAGCGAAAAATTATTTTTGGATTGCATTAAATAAAATCACAAAATTCAAATATTTGAAAATTTGAAAAAGGGTGCCAAGAGCATTGCAAGAACACGCGCGTGTTCTTTAGGTTGTCCAGAAATGAGAATTTTGCAAAATCCCTCATATCTCACTGAATATGTAATGAATGAAGTGAAATAAACACCAATCTTGCTCGTTTTGATCCCATGAACACAATGGTACCAATTAATTTCATTTATTTTTACTGTAAATTGAAAAATCAGTGAAGAACACTAAAGAACTCGAATTTTGCCTGAGCATCATGAAATTCTACATGATGATGATTTTATAAAATTGATTTAGGGGAATTACTTAGAATATGATTACGCACATATGCAAAAAGATAGTGCGAGGAAATATGTATGGATCATGAATTGACCAAGTTTGAGACTTACCTGAACTTGAGCTTTCAACTGGAGTTGTGATTTTGAGCTGGAGGTGTTACAGACATGTAGTGATGTTTTGGGAAACTTCCCTACACCATATGAAGTGTGTTTGAACACTTGGAGTTGATTGCAAGTGGTTGGATTAACTTCTGATCTTCAAGTTGCAGAAATAAGGACGTTTTGAGGTTTTGAGGTTTTGATGAGTGATTCTGGGTTGAGAGTGTTTCAGATGTGATCTAAGTGTTTGAACACCTCATAAACATCATATGTGATGTGTGTGTGTGTGTGCAATTGGTTTGAGCTTGTTCTTGCTCAAACTCAAAAACCAGAAGTGATTGCTCAAAATATTTAGTTTTGAGTCTTTGACAGCAAAGAAGAGAAAGATTAGTGATCAGAGACTTTGGAATAATTTTTATGATGGAATGAGTTCTTTATTTAAAGGAAAATATGTTAAACAGTCTTGGCCTCCAAGATTTGAAGTGATGAGGTCACAATGGTGAGTCATGGTTTATGAAAAATATCTCTTACATGTGAAATGATGAAATTCTCAAATAGCTCAGCTATGCAGCAGCAAAATTCACATTTCTCAGAAGTTTGATGCTTTGATTGTGTCCACCTATTACTTGTTGAACAAGAGATCCACGAATGCTATTTTGGAGCTTTGCGGCCTTTTGATCAAAATGCATAATGTTGAATTCTATGAATGTCATTTTAGTGAATTCCATGGTACAATCATGAATTTGCAGGTTTGTAATCATTGTTTATATGCTTAAATCCACTTGACATTGTCATTTGCTTCCAAAAATCATATTTCACAAGTTTGTGAAAAATCTGTTTTTGCAAAACAACTTGTTGAGGTCACTTTGATCCATGATTTCTTCATCCACAAGCAAGATCTTTTCATGCCAATTGATTTTTTGAATTGTTGGCAACATTTGCAAAAACATTGGTGTTTTAAAAAGAATTTGAATCGGCTTGGAACTTGGTGAAAAATCCCTCCAAGTTTTGATGTTACACTTGGTGAAAAATCCCTCTAAGTGTTGAAAATCAGTATTTTTCTTGATTTTGATCCATCTTCAACTTAAAATCCATAATGAATTGGAGTTTCTTCTAATTGAATCATTTGTAGTTTGTGATGAGATCTTTCATTTGAGCTTTGGTTCACCATAAACTGATACTTGGATCACAAGTTATGATGCTTGAAAGTATGCCACTTGAACACTTTTTTTCCATAATTTAGAAAAATTTCTAAATTTCAAAGATTGTTCCTTTTACTGGATATCTTAGGATCAAAATTTAGAGTATGACAGAAGGTATCACCACTTCCACTACTTCTCCAACACAATTAAATAATTCGAAAATGTCCTTAGCCTTCACTATGTCTGAAATTTCAGAAGAAAAAAAAAAGATGGAAGCAAGCTTTGAAGCTCCATCGTCCATCAAGTATTTTCCATTCGGAAAAATATTCCATTTTGAGGAAATGTTTCTAAAGATCTTCTTCTTAGGGAATTCCCAAATCATGAAGCCACCAAACCAGAGAGAAAAAAATAAGAATCTAAGAAACGAGATAAAAAAAACTATACGAAGAAATGCAACTGTTTAAATGAAATGGATTATGAAAAAAGGATGATAATGAGTGCTAAGTTTGATGCAGGAATGAACGAAACATATAGGACATGATAAAGAGAATGCAAAAAACATGAATGCAAGAAGAGAAAGAACCTGAATTCTAGAGAAAAGTTAGACCCTCTCTCTCTTCAAATAATTTTCTCCAATGTTAATATACATATAATGAAATCAAGTCAACAACAAATATTGATTATAAATTTATTTATTTACTATTTATTTATCAAGTATTAATTAAACAATCAATCATCTTAACTAAATTTTGTATTTATTCAAAGAAGCTAAAAGTTTCAACTTACCAGTTATTCAATGAACATAAAAAATTAAATTTTCTTAATCCATATACAACAATTATTCAATGAACAAGTGAAAAAAATTTTATAATAAGAAAAAAAAAAGAGAGTATAAATTTACACCTTAAATATGATTCTGACGTACTAAAACATATAGTCTCCTTTTGTTTTGATGTTGTCTCTCAAGATGTTACTAAACAATGTGTTGTGGTCACTAAGCAATGTTTTCATTTTCATTCTTCTTTGTTGTTCTTATATGATTGAAAATATTGCTTCTGCTGATTATGGAACAGCACTTACAAAAAGTTTGTTGTTTTTTGAGGGT
This sequence comes from Lathyrus aphaca, assembly GCA_963966055.1. Taxonomy (NCBI): domain Eukaryota; kingdom Viridiplantae; phylum Streptophyta; class Magnoliopsida; order Fabales; family Fabaceae; genus Lathyrus; species Lathyrus aphaca. The sequence goes on from OZ014520.1 coordinate 509,200,403, forward strand.
CAACGTTCAGGTGTGTTGCCTAATAACCAAAGACTGAACTGGAGAGGAGACTCTGCACTTAAAGATGGTCAAGATGTTGGGGTAAGATGCATCAATAAATACATATATATTTTTTTAATTTAGTTTAATAGTCAAGTGACAAAGTTTCATCTCTTAAAAGTAAATAAGTGAAAAGTTGCAGGTTCAAACCGGCCATCTCTGCATACGAATATCCTTGCATTGCTATCAACTAGACTCCGACTGATGGATATTAATTTTATACTGTTAATTAATAATAATTGTTCCGTATTTATGCAGATGAACCTGGTGGGAGGTTACTATGATGCTGGAGACAACTTGAAACTAGGATTTCCAATGGCATATACCATAACAATGTTATCATGGAGTGCAATTGAGTTTAAGGACAAACTTGCAAGCAAGAAAGAGCTAAATAATGCATTATATGCCATAAAATGGGGGACACATTATTTGATAAAAGCGCATCCACATCCAAATGTGTTGTATGGAGAAAATGGTGATCCTGATTCAGATCATCAATGTTGGGAAAGACCGGAAGATATGGGAACACCAAGGACTTCTTATAAGATTGATGAACAACATCCTGGTTCTGATCTTGCTGCTGAAACTGCTGCGGCTTTGGCTTCTGCTTCCATTGCTTTTCGATCTGTCGACTCAAAATATGCATTCACATTGCTTAATCATGCAAAACAAGTATGTTTTCTTGCCATGTATCTCTTTTGTGAAAATTATTTACTTTTATATGGCTGTTTTTCGGTGAATATTTCTCAATTATTACTATTTTCTTGCAGTTGTTTAATTTTGCAAACAGTCATCAAGGCTTATACCAAAATAGCATCCCACCCGCAGGAAAAATATATTCCAGCAGTGGTTACAAGGTGTTCTACTTAATCATTTGCAGTTCTGCTTATTAAAAAAAAAAGAAGAAACTAGGGCACATGTTGAGATTTAGAATTTATTTTGTACAAACAGGATGAATTACTTTGGGCAGCAGCATGGCTTCACCGCGCTACAAACATGAAACGATACCTTGATTACATTGGAAATTCTGGTGACAATGGTGGTGTGAGATCAATGTTTAGTTGGGATGACAAGTATGTTGGTGCTCAAATTCTTATTGCAAGGGTAAATTTATATAATACTATATTTAATATCATTCATCAATATTGCTACTTAAATATTCTAATATATTGTACATATATGCATGCAGCTTGTTCTAGAGGGAAAAGTACCGTCTTCAGGAATTTGGGCTCAATACAAAGCAAATGCCGAACAATTCATATGTTCATGTGCACAAAAATCGAACCAAAACATACAGAAAACACCAGGAGGCTTATTATGGTTTCTTCCATGGGCTAATAATCAATATGTTGCTTCAGCTACATTTGCAATATCCACTTACTCACTATATTTATCTTCACATAAAGCATCCCTCCAATGTAGTGGTGGTTTTGTTTCTCCTTCTAATCTCATATCTCTTGTTAAATCTCAAGTGGACTACATATTGGGTTCTAATCCAAAAAAAATGAGTTACATGGTGGGTTATGGCTCAAATTATCCACAACAAATTCATCATAGAGGAGCATCAATTACGTCTATTAAAAAAGATAGGACACCAGTTGGATGCAAAGATGGACTTGACAAATGGTTAAATAAAAATGCACCAAATCCTAATGTACTGGTAGGTGCTGTTGTGAGCCCAGATCAAAATGATGGTTTTACAGATAATAGGAATAATTATCAACTTGGAGAGCCAACTACTACTTCTGTTGCACCTTTAGTTGGTGTTCTTGCTTTTCTAGCTTAAATTTTTTATTCCTTGTCATGCATAATCTTCATTTCCATTGCAACTATGTAGTTCATCCAATAATAAAACTGTTTAACTAAAATTATCACAGTTTAAAAAATATCACAATTTTATTTTGTGTTATTTTATTCATATATGTGTAATTTTGCATGAGATCTTTACTAGATTTTCGTTCTAAATAAAACAATTCTAGTTCTACTAGAGAAGTTAACTATGATTCACTTGCTCAAGTAGATAAAATAAATATCTATTCAGATCAGCAAGCTCTTCCAAGAGCCACCTATGGTGGATTAAGCGTTACTGATAGGAGGAGAAATGAAAGTAAGAAGAGAAAAATGTGTTCAATAACAACAAATTTAAAGACTAAAGAATATTATAAGGACAGTAAAGAAAAAAAATTATGTAATATAAAGCACGAGAAAATGACCGAATTCAGAGAGTTGTTTATAGACAATACGGGCATCTTGACAGTCAGGTGTGTGGTATTTGGTTCAAACTCTAGTCTCGACAGGGATAATTTCATAGTTTGACAAAGGTTTATCATGTAGTCGAAGTTTATTCACATGGTGATCCTGCATGCTGTAGTTGAAGTATGCTCAAGCATGCAGTAGTCGAAATGTTAGGATTGTTAGCATGTCGATTTGAGCCTAATTGTTTAAGTTAGCTTGTATCTTAAGTAAGCATAATAGTATATAAATAGATTTTTTCTCTCAGGTTGTTGAGAAAGGGTTTTGGTTGTTGATATTCACTTGTAATCTTTGAATCATAATAGAGAAAGTGAATATTAAAATAGTTATAACGAATCCTAATTCTTCTTCTTCTTTCTTCTCTCTCTTTCGTAAAACCTGATAGGGTTTATTGTGTTTGTTCAGGAAACTCGATATTTCTCATATTTTGATTTGTTCTTGACGACATCAATTCACAACAAACTAGTGTTGTGAGCGTGGAGGAGAAGATGTCAACAAAATATGTGATCGAAAAATTCACTAGTGTGAATGATATTGGTCTGTGTCGCTTGAAGATGCAAGTCCTACTGGTTCAGCAGGATTTGTTAGAACCGTTGAAAGGATCAAAGAAGATGGATGTTGCCCTAACTTTGAAAGAGAAGACGACGATGATCGAGAAATCCCATAATGCTATCATATTGAGCCTTGGTGATAAGGTTTTCCAGCATGTCTCGAAGGAGAATACGAAATGGGTGTGTGGACGAAACTCAGATCATTGTACATGACGAAATCGTTAATTAACCGTCTCTACCTGAAGCAAGCTTTATATTCGTTCAAGATGAGTGAAGACAAAGTCATGGATGAGTAGTTGGATATGTTTAACAAGTTAAATTTTGATCTTAAAAATATCGAGTTCAAGATTGATGATGAAGATCAAGTATTGATGTTATTGTGTGTCTTACCTAAGTCTCATGCTCATTTCAAAGAAACTCTCTTGTATGGAAGATATTCATTGACCTTTATAGAATTTCAATCACCTTGTGCTCTAAGGATCTGAATCAAAGAAAGGTGCATATATCATCTTGTGTTGGTGAAGGTTTGTTGTCGTACCTCGAAAAAAAATACGATCCTCGCGATGGGACGCGGAAAGAAAACAACAGAGTCGCCACCTAATTCTATTTATTCTACGAGAGAAAAGGGAGATATAGATACAACCTAATAAAGGATAAGAAATGGTTTACGAAACCAAATTCTAAGTTCGGGAGTCGGTTACGCAAGGGGAAGGTATTAGCACCCCTCACGTCCGTTGTACTCAACGGGAACCTCTTAGCTAACTATGCGATTAAATATTGATCTTAGTCTATGTCTTCTAAATGGTTATTAATATGTTTGTTCTAAAGGAAATTAAAGTTTATTATTATTATTAATATTACGGGGGAAAGATTAAAGTTTTTTATTATTGTGCCGGAGAGATAGTTAATTTTTTTATTATTGTGCTCGCGAAGCATTAAAATCCATGTGCCTACGTATTCCCTTGTGCAATGGGAAAGTCAGAGCTTCGTAGTTTGTGAAACTACGGTTTGTGTTTTTTAATTGAACAATTGTTTAAAACGCATTCTACTGCTAAGCGTTGGCTTATACTCGCGGTGGAGGCTGAAGCGCTAGCTTGTTTGCGAGATAGAGAGATTTAAACAATGTTCGTTTAAAGAAAAAGGTTTGACATTCATTAAGCGTTTTAAAACGAAAGGCGAATAGACCACAACTCAAGGGCTAGCCTCAAGAGTGATTGCATTCAAGGACCCGTGGAGTGCTGGACTCCAGAGTTCAGTTATTTGTTGATTAATTGTAAAGTGATTTGTGTTTGTTGGTAAGTTTTAAGTTGTATTCTTTTTAGTGTGAAAGGGCGAACGAAGTACAACTCGAGGGCTAGCCTCAAGAGTAATTCAATTCAAAAACCCGAGGAATGCTAGATTCCTGAGTTTAGTTCTTTCACGATTTTAATTAGAGACTTAAATGTTTTGAAAACGAAAGAGCGAATGAGTTACAACTCAAAGGCTAGCCTCAATAGTAATTCGATTCAAAAACCCGAGGAATGCTAGATTCCTGAGTTAAGTTCTTACGTTAATTAATTATAGGTATTAAGTATCATGCTTTACAATTGTTTGAATATGGTTTAAGGTTTAAATTTTTAGAAATGAAGGAGTAAATGAAACACAACTCGAAGGCTAGCCTTAAGAGTGGTTCATTAAAGAACCCGTAAAATGCTAGATTCCGAAGTTCAGTTCCTCGTTAATTAAATTATGACGCGATAAAGATCGTGCAGAAGACAATCACCTAGTGACCGACTTACGTGTGTGTAAAATGTAGGCGTAAATATTTTAATTGGTTAAGTGAATCGATTTCTAGTTCCTATGGGTATTCCTAGCGCAATGCGAAACTGTAAAATAAAGGCGGAAAAATAAATCGCGTACAAAATAAACGGGAGAGGGATACAATAATAATTTACACGGGATTGCGAAGAAATAAAGGGTATCGTTGTAATTTTCCCAAGAGGAAGCGTGTGTGCAGTGTATGAATTAATCGGAACCGTTAGAATTTAATATGGTATAAAAAGTACAAAAAATAAATAAAATAAATAAATAGACTAAATAAAGTGAAATAAATTGCGAAATAGAATAAATTAAATAGAATGAAAATAAAATAAATAAATGGCCTCATATTGGTCACGATTAATCGAAAACGATTTATCGTGACTTTTTGTCATATCATCGGCCCGAAGAACAAAATAAATTAGAATCAAATAGTTCACTATTATGTTTTTTGACATGTTTTTTAAATAATAATAAAAATACTAAAACTAAACTACACTAAGAGTTAGAAAAAAAATGAAATAATAAAATAAAGATCTAAAAAAAGATGGATTAATACAAATAAAATCAAAATGAAAGTTTTATAAACTAAAATATAAATAAATAAATGATGGATAATACTCACAAACTCCAAAGCTAGCAAAGGTTGAATTTGTTGTGTAGAATAAAGTGAAAGTATTTTGATGGAGGTTGTTGTTGTGGTGAAGATGGTGAATGTTTATGGGTATTGTGTAAGTAAAAAAAAGAATTTGGACTTTGAAAAATATGTAATGAATGTGCTAGATTTTGAGAATTTAAGGGTATTTTTGTTAGTCCAAATGAGAGAAAGATATATCTTATTTATAGTGTGAATGAGGTAGGAGTGTTGATGTGGCAATCCATGTGACTTTATGAGAATGATTTTTGGTCATTGATAAGTCCAAGTTGACAATCCATGTGAAGCGTAAGAATGATTCTTGGTCATTGATAAGTCCAAATTGGCAATCCATGTGACTTTATGAGAATGATTCTTGGTCATTGATAATTCCAAGTTGGCAATCCATGTGAAGTGTTTGTACTACATTGTAGTGGACCCCACTTGTTATTTTTCCTTTTTTGAATATGAAGAAAAACAAAAGAAAAATAGTAATAATAAAATAAATAATAATAATAAAACTAATAATAATAATAATAATAATAAAAAAGAAAAAAAAATTGAAAATGATTATCAAAATATAAATTATATTGAATTAAATAAATAGAAGTTAAACTAAATAAATTGAAATTGAAATTAAACTAAAATCTAAATTAACTTAAATAAAAAAATTATAAATTAGAATTGAACCAAAATAAAATTGAAATTAAAACTAATTCTAAAATATCTAATATAATCTAAACTCCTATTCTTAAAGAGAAATAAGTAATTCTAAAAAAATCAAGAATAAAATATGACATTAAAAGTAAAATAAATAGAACTGCATGATTAATGATTAATTGATTATAATGCAAAAATGACTGACTATCAAATAATTCGATAAAAATGCGCCAGATGAATAAAATTTGAAAAAAATCCGGTCAAAATTTAGGGTGTGACATTTGTCTATTAAGGGGAATTGTTTTAAGAAATATGGTAGGTTTGTAAAGAAGAAGGGTAAAGTTCTACATATTTTTTATTGTGGTAATACTCATGCAATTAGGTGTTATCACTGTAAGAATGAGGGTCATACAAGAAAGTTGTGTCCCGATTGACTGAATAATCATGGTGGAAAGGATAATAGTATTGCAAGCATTATGCAAGATGATTATGAATCATGTGATGTCCTGGTGGTTTCAAGCAACGACTATAACAAATAGTGGATTATGGATTCAGGTTGTACTTGGCACATGACTCCAAACAAGGAACTGTTTGAGGAATTATATGACCAAGATGGTGGATCTGTGTTGTTGGGAAACAACAAAGCTTACAAGATTGCAAGAATTGGATATGTCAGATTCAAGCTCCATGATGAGTCAATAAGGTTATTGTCGGATGTCAGGTATGTGTCTGATCTTAAGATAAATTTGATTTCTCTTGATGAATTTGACAAGATAGGATATGTTTTCAAAAGAGAGCAGAGTATCTTAAGGATAATTGTCATACCCTAAATTTTGACCATGAGATCCCATATCATTTTCATATATTTGACATCATTTGCATACACTTTTTATGCATCACTAACCCATTGAAGAAGTCCAAAGTTTGTTCATTATCTTATACATAGGGTGGAGTAGGGTTTTGAGCCTTCCCAAGAATATTTAGGAAAAGGAACAATCAAGGATTGGCATGATATACAACTTTTAAAGATCATCCATCATCCATAAGAACTCAAGAGATCATTAACATCAAAGATTAAGCACAAGATTGCACAAACTCAATGGGATCAAGCCTAAAGATCATCGGTGTCACCAAATTATGATTTTAACTGATTAGACCTCCAAAATTGAGATTTTCATTTGGATAAGAGTCAATACCCTAAGATATAGATTAAATAGCTCTTGTACACCTTTGAAGTCCATCCACACGTTTAAACAAGTCTTAGAGGATGCATTGGCCAAAAGTCAGGAATTAGAGTTTCATAGTGCAAAATTCATCTTGAACAAAAAGTCAAAGTTTGACTTTTTATCCCAAAATGATTCTCATGACTAGAGTTATCAGTTTAGTGGGTTGGAGCCTAAAAAGTTAGGCCCCTAAAGTATAGGGGGCCTATAATTTTAAAATAAAATGAGCCATAAAATATGTAGGGCCCTTAGAGTGAATGCCCCAAAAATTTAAGAAGGGCCTAAAAGCCCCAAACATTTTTAAAAATTGACTTGTTCGATGAAACATATTTGGTTTTTTTTTTAATTAATATTTTTTTCAAGAAAAATTGAGTTTTTTTTTTAATTTTGAGAAAAATCGATTTTTTTAATTTTAGGAAAAAGTTGATTTTTTATTTTCGATAAAAAATTGATCTTTTTTCGAAAAAAAAAGAATTTTTTATTCAAAAAATTGATTTTCTAGAAATAATCGATTTTAAAATAAATCGAATATTTTTCAAAAATTCGAGTTTTTTTAAAGAAAAATCGAGTTTATTTTCGAAGAATCGAATATTTTTCGAAAAATCGAGTTATTTTTTAAAATCTAGTTTTTTTCGATGACTCGAATAATTTTCAACAAATCGAGTTTTTTTTTTCGAAAAATCAAATATTTTTCGAAAAATTGATTTTTTTTCTCAAAACATCGAGTTTATTTTCAAAAATCTAATTTTTTTTCAAAAATCGAGTTTTTTTTAAATCAAGTATTTTTCCAAAAATAGAATATTTTTTGTTAAATCACTTATTTTGCCTTTAAAAAAATGAATATTTTTCGAAAAATCGAGTTTTTTTTTCGAAAAACAATATATTTTTCGAAAAATCGAATTTTTTATTTTCCGAATTTTTTTTATATATTTTTGGAAAAAAAAATATTTTTTCATTTATAAAAAGTTGGCTTTTTCCAAAAAAATCGTTTTTCTTTTTTGAAAAATTCAATTTTTTTTTATTTTCGTAAGAAAATAAAATATTTGGTTTACTAGATCTTGAGCCCCTTACTTAGGCCCCATAAAAAGAAAAATATGAGGGGGCTTAAAAATAAGGGGCCAAAAAAATATTCCTTTAATAATGGGCCTAAATAAAGGAGTCAAGTATGAGCCTAAATATTAGGGTCTTATCATATATGGCTTTTTTGACCCCTCTATCAATGACCTATAATCCAAGAATATATGGTCCATTGTTGCATTTGAACATGGAAAAGTCAAGAAATTGAGGTAACTTGTAAAAAGTATCTAGGTACCCAACTTCCTAACATCATAACTTGTGATACAAGCATCAGATTTTTGTGATCCAAAGTTAGAATGATAGATCTAACTACATATTACAAAAGCTTCAACTACACCTCACTTCAATTCTTCATGGATTTGAAGTTATGGATTGATCAAAATCACAAAAATTAAGAATGACACTTTGAAACTTAGTGAAATCTGCCTAAGTAAAAAAACAGTCAAAACATCAAATTGTAGGAGGATTTTTCAACATGATCCAAAAGGAATTGGAACCAATGTTAGATATAAGAGTTGTATTACATCCTCTCAGCTTCCAAAAAGTCCAAGAACATCTCTAAATTCAATTTGAGCAAGAAGTGAAAACCCTTGGAACATAACATCAAATGTTGATTTCTTCCCAAGACAGATATTGGGCATTTGGTCGAATTTGGCAAGTTTGTGCAATTACAAGTCTTGTAATGCTTCTAGAAGCATGAATATCAAATCAAAGAAAAATATCCCATCCATTCCAAGTTTGTGCAATTATAGGTTTGTGCAATTACAAGTCTAGCCACACAAAATCCCCTATAGGTAGAGTTCTTCCAACTAATAAAACACCTACTTCAACTAGGAGTTTCCAGATATTAAAAATATTTGAACTTTGACATGCTAAATAGAAATTCATAAATATGACCCAAAACATCATAGGATGCTTCCAAATATTACAAAGATTTGACCTTTGACATGTTAAATTGCTCGGCAGAAATGTGAGTTGATTGTAATGTTGTGAATAACTTTCGATAGTAGTATGCTGCCAAATCATCATTAAGCAGGTGGTTGCAAAAAGCTTAAAATCTATTAAGTTTTAGTTTCTCAATTAAAATATAGATATGAAATAGAAAACCAAACACATACCAAAGATGATTTGATCTTCAAAGACTTGTTTTTTATTAAGTGATTTGAGATTGAGTTTGAAGATGAGAAGAGAAGAACCAAAAGGACCTTAAAGGTAAAAGCATCTAAGGGGAGACTATAGACCCTAGTGTTGTCATGCAAGGATTATCCTAGGTTAGTGGGGTTTGAACTATCCTAGAGAAGGAAAGAAGAAGAAAAAAGAAGAAGAAGAAGAAGAAGAAGAAGAAGAAGGAAAGAAGGTAGAAAATCAACTTAATTCTTCGAAAGAAGTTAACTTGTTCTCTAGGGGGGATGGAAAAGAGTTGTACAATTGATGGCCTAAGAATATCTCATAGAAAAATATGAAAGCATAAATGAGAAGATAAAAGAATTGGAGATGTGGAAAGCAACCACACCTCTCACTTACCATAGCCCTGAAAATGTTAGAAGTAATCACAAATGATCAAAGAAATTCAAACAAGTATAAGACAAGTAAGAAACAAGTTCTAAGAAAAGCAAAGCAACACGGTCAGAACCTAATGGTCAAAGGTGACCTCTAAAGTTAATCATACAATGTTAACCAAAAAGGAAGTGGGAGAAGCACCAAGCAAACAGACAAAACATTAAAGGAGAGATGGAGACTTTTAGAAAAATCAAACAAGCCAAACATGGACTAAAATTACCAAGGTCAGAACCTAAACATGGCCAAGAAGTTCCTAAGAAAGAGATTTGAACATCATTTGAAGCACACAAGAGAAACAAGATCAAATAGGAGAAACAAGGAGAAGTGGGAAGTGATGTGAAACATACAAGTGAATATGAAGCTTAAAGAACAAGTAACACCCAACAAGACAAGGTAAAACTTCTACACAAAGACCAGGGGCATGCTACCATGTTAAGAACCCTAAAAACAAATCCTAAGATGTGGCACAAGTTCTCTCCTACTCATACAATCAAGCATTGGTCATATAAACATCAAATTAGGGCATACTAATCATAAAATTCAAACAAAGGTCAAGCAAGTCTTAAAATATTCACAATTATGCATCAAGGCACTTTAAACATGTAAGAATAACATACCAAAACCATATGGAAAAAATCAGAAGCAAACTAACTCAAACAATGGCTCAAATATCAATTAGGGTTTCACAAACTTCTTCCTAAGGCAACAAGTCAAAATAAGTTCAAACAATTCCTAAAAATCATGACAAAAGTCTCCAACATACTTCAACATGTTAAGATCATATACCAAAAAGAACCAGGAGCATAGCCTTCTTCAAACTAGAGTTAGAAATTAGAGAAGTAAGAATGTGCAAGTAAGAAACCAAATTAATGGAAATAAATTCCAAAATTAAATCAGAAAAGAAAAAATAAAAATAAATGGAAAATAAAAAATAGAAAAATAGAGAAGACTCAACAAAGTAATCATGAATATTTTCCTATTTTTTTTAATTTGTTTTACTATTTTTTAAAATAATACTTAAAACTAGAAAAGAAAAATAAAAGAGATAAAATAAAAAAAGGATGGGGGTTCAGATAGTAGGCCCAAACAGTTGAATTCATGGCAACGAGCTAAAGAGGGGTGTGGATAATAACTAAGGCCCAATGCTTCTCACAAGCAAATCAGTCACAAAACCAAGCACTAACCAATCTTATTGTCCAGATTTAAACTCAACCAAATTAATAGATCCAACGAACGGACACACAAGTCAACCAAATTTCAAGTATATCCATCTAACGATCTACACTCAAACCTACCACTCCCTACACATCTTAGGGCTCATGATCAACCTGGACATGATATGGAAACTGAAATACAAACATACAAACACACAAGCAAACACGTGATTGCCATGCATATCATTAATGCGTTGGCTCATTGATAGCCACAGGATGAGATACGATCATACGGCCCCGTTTAAACTTGGAAATGATACAAAATACAAGGAATTCGTTGGTCGGAGAAGCTCCGGTCTTCTTCTCCGGCTGGTTCCGAGGAAGGATCAAGCACAAAATTTCCAGAATCATGCAAAAATCATATCAAACGAAAGCTAGTTCCATGTAGAACATGAATCCACCAATGAAACTCATAAACATTCAAAAACCAGTGAGATTCAAAGAGTTAAAGTTAGATCACAAAGATCGCAAACTCAAAATTATAGAACTACAACTCTTCACAAAACTTCAAGCAACTCAGATCAAACATCATCAACATAAAACAAGCCAGAACAGATCCAAAATGAAGCAAAATAAGATGAAGTTCAAACCTGAGATTGAGCTTCTCTTGATAAATATGCGAAATCTAGGGGTTAATGTAGCTCTCTTATGCTTCCTTTGACTTGCTTTGAGCCAAATAAATGATGTAGACCTCAATTCAAGTGGAGAATGGAAGAAATCCGAAAATGATATGAATCTTCGAATGATCAACAAACCACCAAAATCTCAAGCAAAAGGAAAGGATGATGATGATGTGAGTGTATAATAAGGTTGGGTAGCCTTAAGGATGAAGAATGGAGTGCAAATAAAGAAACCCGGATTTGAACTTGTTATGAGAAGGTGACTTTTAAGAGCACAATGAGAGAACAAGAGAGACTGAGTTAAGAGTGATGAAATGTGTGATTCCTCTCTTTCAAAAAATATTGAGAAAAAATTATATCCCCAAAGGTGTAAAGCTGACTTGTGGAGGTAGTTTTTTTTTGCAAAGTTTGTTCCACCACCAAAACAGATTTTTGGTTCCTTCCTTTCACAATCTCAATTCGTTTTCATCAAAAAAATCATGTTTTGGTGGTGCATGGAGGTAATGGTATGCCTTGTGTGCTGGATGCATGACATTAGATGATGAGGAACAAAGAAGATCATGTGGTGGATATTGGCTGGAATAAAGAAGTGGATGGGTGGGCTTTCACACGTGATACCTTTCTTTGGGGTGCATGAGGTGTGTGTGTTTTAGTGGAGAAAAGTGCCACAAAAAGGATGAGAGAGGCGTGTAGAATGTGTACTTGTGCGCTGATTATTATCTATCACCCCATGCGCTCTCTCATTTGTGCTATTTTTGTGGATTTTTTTACATAAAATAGCAAACAACAAAAAGGTGATGCCTTAGCATCCTTTTGGGTCACATGAAATGGACAAATGCAACAATGACACATATGCATCCTAAAACCCTAAAATGCATCAAACTTCAAAAAATAATATCTTGAGTTCTAGAAAGACTATGAAGGTGTTCTTGGACTTTTTGGAAAGGGAAATTCATGATCTACAACTTTCATATTCAAGGAAAAATCATTTGGAGCTTTTTTGCATATGAAATAATAGCTTGAAGATTTAGGGCAAATAATTCCAAAAATAGAAAATTTTCATGTGAAAAAATTCCCAATTTAGAAACTTCTTGTAAATCCCTGAATCTTGACAATTGAGCTTATCCAAGCTATTCCTTGACCAAATATGACTTCATGAAGTTGATAAACCTGATTAAAACCCTAAAAATCCCTCAGTTGACTTTTGTTCAGTTCAGTTGACTTTCTTGCTTCATCAACAAGTAACTGCCCAAGTAACTGACTTCCTCAGTGAATTTTTGCCTCAAACTTCGTACACAAGCCTTGTATACCATATGAAAATCTTTGACCACAAGAATTGGTCAAAGTTATGAGAATACGAGGTTCTGATCCAAAACCCTAATTAGGGTTTCCTTTGCATATGATGATATCGCACTACTGAGCTTCTAATGATGTTTCACTCTTCTTGGACTTCGAGGGTGACTTTGAGCTTGTATAAGATATGAGGAGACCTTGTGAGCTCCTTGCAAGATCACTTGGCTCTTGGCTTTGAAGGATCTCAAATTGCTGGATGATTGATCATATGCCATATACTAGTAGTCATGGATGTTATGCCTCATCTTTCTATGCAAGAATGTTTTAACATGTATGCAATATATTATGCTATATGGTATGAAAATGAGAGGGAAAATTTTGGGGTGTTACAGAGGGGAGGGGAGCAAAATTCCTCTAAATCACACTTTTTGTCTCCCTCCAATTTGGAGGAATTTAGAGGGGAGGAGAGGGAATTTAGATTTTAATATTTAATAAATTATTATATTTACTAAATCGCCGGGTCCTTTAGCTGCTGGAAGTTGCAGCAATGCCTTCAGTTTATCAACAGCATTTTCTGGCTTCAACAATTACGAGACGGGCAATTCTATTTAGATGGAGAAACTTAGTTTAAATTCTGGCACAGAGGAGGATGATTCAACTCAAAATGATGTAAATTCAGTAGTAGCAGAGGAATCAGAACAGAATTATGTTTCTACGTCGGTTCAGAATTCCGGTTTCTCATCTACAATCTTGTTGTCAAGTTCTGTTAGAGGCCGGCTAGAGGAGATGCAAGAGGTTTTCAACTGTATCGAGGGAGTTATTCCGAGCCCTTTCTGTAGTGATCGGGATTGTTGGCCGTTAGAAGTGGACTCATTTTTTTCAGTGAGGTCTATGTACACATTGCTTCTCTCTCGGCGTATTCCTCTAGGTCCAGTTAATAGAGATGATATTTCTTTGGAGTAGTTGTGGAAAATGATGGTTCCTATGAAAATCAAGGTTTTTGGTTGGAGAAGCCTTTTGAACAAACTTTCCACAAAAGATCTCCTTATTAGTAGAGGAATTCCGTCTAGCGATATTAATTGCATTTTTTTGCAATCGTTACCCAGAAACGTTCAATCATCTCTTTAGAGAATGTTCGGTGGCGAAGTTAGTTTGGTCCAAAGTTTCGGATTGGGCGGGATTTGTTGAAGATAGTGGAAACGACTTGTACGAGAGCTTTTTGTCTTGGTATTCGTCTTGCAAAGCTAACCATGTTTCGTTGGGCCGTGAGGGATTGTTTTGGTTGGCTATTTGTTGGAGTCTATGAATTCTTAGGAATGAGATCATTTTTAAGAATTCGGGATGGAACGTGTTAGATATAGTTTGGAATATCAAGTTTTTGTTGTGGAATTGGTCGTTCATAGGAAAAATTATCCATTCCAAATGTAATTTCTATGAGTTCAGCAAAGACTCTTTGTTGTTCATGAAATAGATCTCAATTGGTAGGTAATTTTGCTTTTTGGCGAGTTGGTTTCCGCTTGTTCTATTTTGTAATCAGATTCGAGTACCCTTTGTACTCTGTTTAATCAACCATTGCTTGCAAAATATATATATATATATATATATATATATATATATATATATATATATATATATATATATATATATATATTCTTTTGTGTTTTTGCTTCTCTTATATTTATATTATTTTTCTTTATTGCTTCCATCAATTTATTATAATTATTATTCACCTACAAATTATTTTATTTTATTTTTTTATTTAATATAAATTATAATCACTACAATTTTTTGTTTTCTTTTATAATTTTTACTTTTAAGTTTATTTATAATTTTACATTTTTAGAAGTTTAATTTGTGTCGGAAAAGTATAATATGAATCAAATGTATTCAATTTTTCTAACGTTATGTGATAAGTTATGATTTTTTTAATCACAAAAATTATAAATTTTATTGTCAAAAAATTATTTATGAATTTTTCATCTCGAAATATTATATTAGTTATATCTTGAGGATAAAAATGTAAACTATTTATAAAATTTCTCACATCCCCTCGTGAACCAAACATATTTACCCCTTGCAATATAGACGTGTTTTGATTTACCCCTTTAAAAAAATAATTTTGGATTACCCCCTATAATTTTAAAATTCGAAGTCTTTTGCCCTCAGATGGAAAAATTATCCCCTTGTCAAATATATTTTTTTGATTTACCCTCTGGTTTTTACACGTTTAGGGGTATCCAAAAATTACAGGGGTAATCAAAAATTATTTTTTTTAAGGAGGTAAATCAAAATTCGCATATATTGCAGGGGATAAATGATTATTAACACTATTTTTAATTAAAATCTCTCACTCCCACTTCCCTCCTTTGAACCAAACATATATATATATATATATATATATATATATATATATATATATATATATATATATATATATATATATATATATATATATATATATATATATAATAAATAAAAAATCTCTCACCTCCCCTCCCCTTCCCTTCCCTCCATTAAAATCGCTCATTTCCTTTCCCCTTCCCTTTCCTTCCCTCCATTAAAATCCCTCACTTCCTCTCCCCTTCCCTTCCTTCCATTAAAATCCCTTTCCACCATTAATTTATGGCTTAGACTCAAAACCAAATCCAAAACTTCTTGAGTTTCTTCCTCATTCTTTTCTCAACATTCTCGAGTTATCGGAGCCCCATATCAAACAATTTAATTGGAGACTTTGTGATTGATTGTGACACTAAATGTCTTAAAGAGATTAACTTATTATGCATCTTACTCCATAATTCCGTGATTGACATAAATCAATTTTAAAACATATGGGAAATTCGAAAACAACACACATAATAGGAGAAAATAAAGTAGTGATATTTTTCTACCTGGCTATATAGTTTAAGACTTTTATTATTGGATCAACTAGAAAGTGATAATATCAGCTATACAACAGTAAACGTTATGCATGGCAAGGAACAAAAAATTTAAGCCAGAAAAGCAAGAACACCAACTAAAGGTGCAACAGAAGTAGTAGTTGGTTCTCCTAGTTGATAATTATTCCTATCATCACTAAACCCATCATTTTGATCTGGACTCACAACAGCACCTTCTAATACATGAGGATTTGGTGCATTTTTATTGAACCATTTATCAAACCCATCTTTACATCCAACTGGTGAATCAATTGATGCTCCTCTATGATGAATTTGTTGTGGATAATTTGAGCCATAACCCACCATGTAACTCAATTTTAGTGGATTAGAACCCAATATGTAGTCCACTTGAGATTTAACAAGAGATGCAAGATCAGAAGGAGAAACAGCGCCTCCACTACATTGGAGGGATGCTTTATTTGAAGACAAATACTGAGAGTAAGTGGATATTGCAAATGTAGCAGAAGTAACATATTGGTTATTAGCCCATGGTAGAAACCATAATAAACCTCCTGGTGTTTTTTGTATGTTTTGGTTTGATTTTTGTGCACATGAACATATGAATTCTTCTGCATTTGCTTTGTATTGAGCCCAAGTTCCTGAAGATTCTACTTTTCCCTCTAGAACAAGCTGCATGCATATATGGTACAATATATTACAATACTTAAGTAGCAATAATATATATATGAATATTGATGAATATATGATGTTATATACCTTTGCAACAAGAACTTGCACACCAACATACTTGTCATCCCAACTAAACATTGATCTCACACCACCATTGTCACCAGAATTTCCAATATAATCAAGGTATTTTTTCATGTTTGTGGCGCGGTGAAGCCATGCTGCTGCCCAAAGTAATTCATCCTGTTTGTATAAAATAAATTCCAAATCTCAATATGTGCCCTAGTTTTTTTTTCTATTTTAAAAATAATATTAATTCATTTAATTGTATTTTGTAATAAATAGAATTTCAAATGATTAAGTTCATGATGACCTTATATCCACTGCTGGAATATATTTTTGCAGCTGGAGGGATGCTATTATGGTATATGCCTTGATGATTGTTTGCAAAATCAAACAGCTGAGATAAATATAGTAATTAGAAATATTCACCAAACAAAAATAGCACATAATATACAAAATAAAACCCTACTTGTTGTGCATGAGTAAGCAATGTGGATGCATATTTTGAGTCAACAGATTGAAAAGCAATGGAAGCAGAAGCCAAAGCAGCAGCAGTTTCTGCAGCAAGATCAGAACCAGGATTTTGTTCATCAATCTTAAAAGAAGTCCTTGGTGTTTCCATATCCTCTGGCCTTTCCCAACATTGATGATCTGAATCAGGATCACCATTTTCTCCATACAAAACATTTGGTTGTGGATGTGCTTTTATCAAATAATCTGTTCCCCATTTGATAGCATACAATGCATTATCAAGCTCTTTCTTACTTGCAAGTTTTTCCTTAAACTCTATAGCACTCCATGATAGCATTGTTATGGTATATGCCATTGGAAATCCTAATTTCAAGTTGTCTCCGGCATCATAGTATCCTCCCGTTAGGTCCATCTGCATATATACACGAACAAATGTAACGGTTATGATTCAATAAAATATCTGGTGATTAAATATATCTTACCCCAACATCTTGACCATCTTTAAGTGCAGAATCTCCTCTCCAGTTCAGTCTTTGGTTATTAGGCAACACACCTGAACGTTGACCCTCAAAAAACAACAAACTTTTTGTTAGCGCTGTTCCATAATCACTAGAAGCAGCATTTTCAATTATATATGAACAACAAATAAGAATCAAAATCAAAACATTATTTAATGACATCTTGAGAGGCAGCATCAAAACAAAAGGAGACAGATATGTTTTAGTACAACGAATTCAGATTTTAGACACTAATTTATAGTAGAATACATAGTTCATATCCGATTTACCAATTAATTACGATTAATTATGCTATCTGCAAAATGATATTTTAATTATTACTAATTGGACAAGATAGTTGTAATACATCGTAAATACTTGATATTTATAATCTACTATTTTTAGTATTATTTTATACGTTTTAGAGTTGCTTGTTAGAGTAAAAATGCAAGAAGTTGTTACTTTTTTTCATAAAATTATATTATGATGATTAGTATTTTTGAAATAGTACAAGTTATTTATAAATTTTTTTTATAAATTAAAATACTTAATAAAAGTTAAATTATAGTCAATATCACATTATTGTTATTAAAATAATTTTAACCAAATTTATTTTAAAAATATGTTTTAATTTGATTATTTTTTGAAATTTCGATATTAAAAACAGTAATAACAATCTACTTGATGAGGTGAATTCTTATTTACACAATTCAAAAAGTTAGGTAAGGTTATCTTTAGTGTTAAAATGCATTGAAAATAACAAATAATTATATTATTTTATAATTAATTAAATGAATAAAAATCAAATGATGATATGTGATTGGTTGGAGGTACACTACTGTAAACACCCCAAATTTGCCCTCACCCATTCACACCATGGCTTGTGATCATTTCATATGCATAAACACAATCATAATATCTCATACCACAATTTTGGGTCTTTGCATTGGTTCTAAGTCATCAGCACCTAGGGTTTGTGATCTGAGCAACCCAAGAGCTTCTTGAGCCACTCCAAAGGTCATCAATCACTTCAAAGGGGTCTATGTGTGGTCAAGTATCATATTACATCCTCTCAAAGTCAAGAATGCCAAAGAATCACAAGAACTGGGATTGTTGTGGAAGCAGAGCCAGGCTTGACTGCACAGATGACCTAAAATTAGGGTTTTGGTTTCAGAGGCCATAACTTCAAATTTTTTGGTCATTCTTGTTTCTGTTGGTCTCTATATGGTATAGGGAGTATGCATATCAATTTTTATGAAGAAATTCCATGGGGAAGTCATCTGATCAAGAGTTGACTTTTCAGACAAGTCAGTGCAAAATCAGGGCATCTGAGGCCCCCAATGACCCAACCAAGGGGTGATCTTCATCATTTTGAGTGCATATGATCTTTATTTGATCATAGAAGAAGTTGGAAGTTCACAAAATTCAAGAATCTCAAGTTTTTGCAAAGTTGACTTTTTTGGGCAAGTTTGACTTTTAATGAAATGTCATTTTATGTAACTTTTTCAACCCTTACTTTTTGATCCAAAAATGCTTCAAATGGAAAAACTTTGGTCATGAAAGTTGTAGAATAGATCTTCCCCTTTTCAAAAAGTACAAGAACATGACCTAATTCATTTTGGATCAAAAGTTATGGTGCATCAAAGTTGGCAAAAATCACTAAAATTCAAGTTATGCACCAAAGAGGAAACTTGCAAAATCATGTATCAAGGCAATTTGTGATCTCTAATTGTTGTCAAACCATTACACAAACATGATACAAGTCCTAAAAATCAGAATGGGCCAAAGAGATCACATGTTTTATGGTTTGTGAAGCAAGATATTTTCATGAAGATCAAAAGCAAGCAAGTTGCAAAAGTCATGATAGCTTCCCATCCACTTGCTGCCTTGGATGCTGAACCACCCTAGCCTTTCCCCTCACCATGCTGCGCAGCCCACACCCCTTGTACTTGGCTAGAACATGACCCATGCTTCTCTTACACAAAGTTGACAAATTGGCAAAAGTAGCTACACCTATCACAAAAGGGCATGTCACATCTTCTGACCAATCAGCATTGTTTATACAAACAATTTGCAAGCCAAACATGATAACACACAAGCCTGAAACAAGCAAGAACTCAGCACTCTCATTTTTCACCCTTGAAGCAAAAGCTTTCGAAACACAGCATACAAGCCACAAACACTTAAGCAAACTTCATAGAACTCATCACCACATCCTTCTGATCATTTCCCTGCCTTCATTCATCCTTGAAACACCACATAAGCCAAACACGATTCTCACCTGAGCTTGAACAGAACCTGTTCAAGCTCTTAAACCAGCCACCATAAACTCCTTCCAAGCATCCAGACATCATCAAGGGACCAAAAGGAGTGGATTACATCAAGAAGAGAGGCCAGAAAGCTGCAAACTGAAAGCTTCAAAACTCAGGTAGCTCAAGAACTTTTTTTCCAGAAATGATTTTTTAAGTTCTTAATAGCTTCTACATGCTTCCCTGATCATGAATATGTCTTTGTTTTTGAAAATGGTGAAGAAATGAGTATGTTTGCAGTCTCTGAAACTTTTTGCCCTAGAACTAGATTGATTCGATTCAGCCAGTTTAGGAATGATAAATGTTGTTTGAATGGGGGTTTTGATTCGTTTTTGAGTGGGGATCATTTCTGTTTAATTAGAATTTGTTTTAGATGCGTTTAGAGAGAGTTTGAAGTTTGGAGTGATCGGAGAAGATGACCGGAACACTGTTCCGGTCACCTGAGAGTCATTAAGGCTGTGATTAGGGCTAATTAATTAGGGTTAGTGAGTTTGAATGTAGGCCGTCCAGATGCGCGCCTAGTCAACTCCCGCGCGTGTGACTTTGAATTCAGGCCTTAGGATCTGTTGACTTCTCCAATAATTCATTTAATTTCATTTTATTTTCCATATTATTTCATTTAATTTCCACAATTTATTAAAAATAGCAAAAATACTTCAAAAAATCTGAAATTTTTCATACAAGTTATTATTTAATTTCAGAACACAAAAATATTTTCATTTTTATTTTTAGCATTAAAAAAGTATTTTTAAATATTTAAAAGTTTCTTTTTAATTAATTAATGAGAATTAATTAACTAAAAATACTTTTAGGTATTTAAAAATCACCAAAAAATTCATGAAACATTTAAAAACATTTAGAAACATTGTCCAACCCTCACACCAAATTTGATTTTTGATCTTGATGCATTTTGAGGATTTTCCATGGAATTAAAATCATGTTGATGCATTATTTTGATCCAAGCTTCCAAAAATCACTTCTGCCTAACCATGATGAGTTGGACTTTGATTCTTTTTGCATTGTGTTTATCATATCATGTAGTTTGTGAGGTTAAATTGGCATGATTTGATTTTTCATTTTCCATTTGTTTGGCATTTTTCTTGTTAAGGAACCCTAAAACCCTAGAAAACTTAGGAAAATCATAACTTGAATTAGGTTAAGAGTTGGAACTTCTCCTTTGGGAAGTAAATTAGTATAGGGTTAGGGATACTTTGAGGGCATTTTCAATTTTTTATAATGATGTTTGCTTCTGATTTTGGTTTTTGTTTGATGTATTGTTCATAAACCCTAATTTGGGCTTCCATATGCATCCATCTTGTATTTGCATTCATATCTTGACTTGCCATGACTTTTTATGCATTCTTATGATCCATTTGACATCATAAGACATATTGAAAGCATGTTGGATCATTGCATCTTGCATTTCCCATGTTGTATGCCATTTGCATTTCATAACTTTTCATGTATGTTTATGCTCCTTAACTTGCTCCATTTGCATCCATTGGTTCATGTGATCATCCCCATGTCTTGATTCATGTTTGCATCATTTCATAGCATCATTATCATCTCATATATGCTTCTGGTTTTGGTTTGCATCATGCCATTTCATTCCATTTTGCATTGCATTGCATTCCTTTCACTAACTTTTCAGGTGGTAAGCAACTTTGAGAAGTGAATTTGCCTTCACTTCTCACAACTTCTTTTCATCTCATTCATGCATCCTTGCTGCATTTTACTTTGTGTTTGAGATTGAGCTTGCTCATTCTTCTTCTTCTCACTTTCTTCCTTCAAGTGACTTGACTTCTTAAATGAAGCAAGTTACTTTGCTTCTCCTGATCCTTTCATCTGCTTCCTGGTGGTTCCTTTGAAGATCTTTCTTGTTAACCTCACAAACCTTAGGAACAACCAAGCATGACAATGGTTAGGATTTTGATTAGTCCCCCACTTAGTTTTACCTTTGTGTCTCATTGAGTCTTCTCTTCTCACCTCATAATCAGGGACTAAACCCTAAAGGCCTTAAGGCTTTGTGATTAAGCTTATGCCTGCATCCTTCTATTAGGATGGAGTGTATAACTTTAATCCTAAGTGTTAAACCCTTCATGTGTTTAAATCTCTTAATCAATTCACATAATAATCATCAAGACTTCACACTTGTAACTTGGGCCTTGCATTAGGGTTCTAATTCTTCCTTAACTGGTTAAGAAGGACTAACCCTAGTGTTAATGGACAAGTCCCCCTCAAGTTGTCTTATAAACCCTAAAACTCACTTCATCATCATATCATCAACTAAAATCCACTCAATAAAGGCTTTGTTTTGTCATGAGTTTAATCCCTAATCATGGATTAAGTTGAGGAGTTTTCCTCAGCTTAAACATTCTCATCTATTATCCTTCTATTAGGATGGTGTAATGAGTCTGTTTAATCCCTGATTATGGCTTAATCTCATTACTTAACACTAAACAAAAACAACAAAAACATCTAATTAATCACAAGTAGGTTAATGATCTTAATCCTATACCAAAGGTGTTTAAGTGTGAGAAGCTGACTTCACACTTAAGGTATTCTCATTACCCCTAATCAGAGGGAAGATGTGATGAGTTTACTAAATCCATTGGTTTAGACTTAAGCCCATTAACTTATGGATAAACACAAAAAGCAATAAAAGATTGAAAATATCAAAAACAAACAATAATCGTCTCCTCCTGGATTCTTTTCTCATCTCATTCACTCACAAACGAGAGCTCACTTCTTCCGTCTAATGCAAGACAGTTTGCACCTGAGCCAGACAGGTCATACACTTGAGCATAGACAAGTAAGCAGTTCACAAGTCAATTCATCTTTCAGTCTCTTTGGGTCGAACTACGGTGTTCTGACTTCCTCATTGCACGAGAGGATACGTAGGCATAACTTAACAGTTATCGAACAAAAGTCTCTGTATATTCCCCCTCTTTCTAGCCTCATTCTTTTAGCCTCATGATCTTGAGCATTTCACTCCTGTTCTTACACTGACACTTCACTTATATACTTCACTTTTCTCTTACACTAACACCTGTACATTTTGTTTTCCAGCTCTTTTACACACAAATTGCACTGACACTACCCCTTTAAAACACAAATCTTTCAAGCGTGGATCCCGTCGAGTACGGCGGACAATCTGGGTGCTAATACCTTCCCAGGTTGTAACCAACCCCCTTTCTCAGTCTCTCTGGTTCGCAACCGTCTTATCCATGTCTTTCTAGGTCTATGCAGCATTGCCTTTCCTCCGGGATAAAAATTCCTAGCTGGCGACCCTATTCATTCCCTGTGAGTTCACTCCTGTGTGTCCTCGCATCCCCCTTTCGCCGACCGTTCGCGTCTGTACCCCATTTGACTCGGCTTCATTTGGTGGGAGCGACAACTACCCATCTTTTTATGATGGGTAGAGAAGTTGTCCCCGATGAGTTAAACACTTGGATAATCAAGAGGGTGGTTTTGATCTACATGGAAAGGTTGATAGGGTCAGTGTGGACCCACTTAGAGTTCATTTTGTTCGTTGTGGAAGGCAGAAAAGGGTTAAGAGTATTAAACTCTAACATTTTTATGGTGCTGGAGGGCCCCACAGAATTAACTTTAATAGAATTTTGAAATACCAATCTTATAGAAGGAGGAAGTTGGGAAAAAAATATTACTGAGTCACTAAGAGGAGGTAGGGGAGTTGATGAGACTGGAGAGGTTGTTTCTATTTCTTCTTTTGGTGTTATATCTAATGATATGACGCCTAGGAAGCATATTCCTGAGGAGCAATCAGACATGCATGTCTGGTATTAATAGATGCAATTAGACACATAAGGAGAACTTAAATTCAAATATGGGGTGAAATTGTGGAATGCTATTTCTAATTTAGGTGTTGTGATGGGGGAGTCTAATGGTGATTATCAGAGGAAAATTGTAGAATTGGAGAGAAAAGATAAAGAAGTAAAGTTAGGAGGGAAGAAGTCAAGGAAGTTATTATAATGATTATCGGATCTCTGAATATTCGAGGGGGTTGTAGTAGAGTCAAGAGAAGTAGAATATCTCAAAGTATCTTGAATGGAAAGGCAGATTTATTTTTGTCACAAGAAACTAAAATTCAAGATATGTCTAATAGGGTGGCTCAGAGTTTTTGGTGGAATGAAGATGTCGAGTATTCTTTTTCTAATTTGGAAGGGATGTCCGAAAGCATGCTAGTTATATGGAAAATTAATACGGTTCAAGTTGCTTGTAGTTTTAGAGGTACCAGATTTCTTGGAGTTAAGGTTAGATGGAATAATAATTTGTATTATGTTGTTAATATTTATTCCCCATGTTTCCTTGAGTTGAAAGGAAATTTGTGGAGGAAGTTATTGGAGTTAAAGTCGAAATTTAGAGATGGAGAGTGAGTTTTTGGAGGAGACTTTAACGCGGTTAGAAATACTCATGAAAGGAGGGGGAGAATCGTTTTTAGTTCGAGTTCATAATGGAAAGAATTTGAAGACTTTATTCATGAGGGTAATTTGGTTGATTTACCGTGTAAGGGGAAGAAGTTTTCTGGGTATGGGGTGATGGAATTGCAAAAAGTAGAATCAATCGTTTTTTGGTTTCGAATGGAGTTATTGATAGTTGGGGAGCGGTGGGTCAATTGATTGGTTCGAGTGATATTTCGGGTCATTGTCTAATTTGATTGTTAGTGGATAAAGCGGATTGGGGTCTGAAACCCTTCAAAGTCAATAACAAATGGTTCTCCAATAGACGGTTTATTTATTTTGTTGAAAAAGAGTGGAAAAAGGTAGCAGTGGTGGGAAGAAAATATTTTGTTCTAAAGGAGAAATTGCATCTTTTAAAAGATAGTCTTAGATGGTGGAACACAAATGTTTTTGGTAGGATCGATTTGGAAATGGAGGATGGAGTGAGGGAGTTGAACTTGAAGGATGATGTGGAAGGAGGTTTTGGGGAGAGGGAGGGGTTGTAGGAGTTGGTGAAATGTAAGAAGGAATCTAATGGCAAGTTTTGGCTTAATCTAAAAATCAAGGAGAACAGGCTTATTCAAAAGTCTAGATTGAAGTGGTTAAATGGTGGTGATTCTAATAGTAAATATTTTCATAGAGTTGTGAAGGAGAAGAGGAGGCGTAATTATATTGATTCTATTGGAACTATCAACGGTGTTGTGGATAAGGTGAAGGAGGTTAAAGAGGAGGTTAGGAATAATATTGAGGCAAAGTTCCTTGAGCTGGAGTTTTTTAGACCCGTTTTAGAAAGCCTTTTTTAAAGGTATTAATGACTTGGATAAATATATGCTTGAAGCTCCTTTATCGGAGGAGTAGATTAGGGAAGTGGTGTGGAGTTATGATGGTTCCAAAAGTCCGAGTCCCAATTGTTATTCTTTCTAAATTATTAAGAAATGTTGGTATTTTATGAAGGAAGACTTTATAGGATGCTTTCAAAGTTTTTATTCTGATGCTAAGCTTTCTAAATCTTTCTTATCTTCCTTTTTTAATTTGGTGCCAAAATCTTCTAATCCTTTATGTTTGGATGCTTATAGGCCGATTTGTCTTGTGGGTTGTGTCTATAAAGCTATTTATAAGCTTTTGGTTTCTAAACTTAAATTGGTGTTGAATTTGATTATTTCAGATTTCCAAAGTGCTTTTGTTTCGGGAAGACAATTATTAGATGGGTTTTGGTGGCTAATGAATTGGTGGACTTTGCTACCAAGGAGAGAAGAGGTTGTTTGATTTTCAAAGTAGATTTCGAGAAGGCTTATGACAAGGTTAGTTGGAATTTTCTTAGATTTATGTTAAGAAAAATGGGGTTTGGAGATGTTTGGATGAAATGGATGGAAGCTCTTATCTTTTCTAGTAAAATGTCAGTGTTGGTGAACGATAGTCCTACGAAGGAGTTTGTTGTTGAGAAAGGTTTGCGTCAAGGTGATCTGTTATCTTCTTTTCTTTTTGTGATAGTGGCAGAAGGTTTGAAGGGTATGGTGTCTAAGTCGATGGAGATTGGTGAGTTTGACGGTTTCAAAACAAGGGGTGATTGTATGGTTAATATTCTTCAATTTGCGGATGATACTTTATTGTTAGGGGAAGGTAGTTTGAAGCATTTTTGGGCTATAAAAACGGTTTTTAGGGGTTTTGAAATTGTTTCTGGTTTAGGTATTAATTTAAATAAAAGCAGGCTTATTGGAATTAATATTAGTGATAGTTTCTTAGAGATGGCTTATTTTTTCCTATCTTGTAGAAGGGAGGAGAGTTCTTTTAATTTTCTCGGAATTCCAATTGGGTTTAAATCTAATGGAGCTTCGTTCTGGACGGATTTGGTGTTGACATTGAAAAGGAGGCTTTCTTATTGGTGTTATCCCTAAATTTCGACGCTAGCAATGAGGTTATTTTGGCTTAATAAATGGATTATTATTATTATATGATCTAAAAAGAGGTTTTTTGACCTTACTTAAGGATGAGAATCGAAGGGACCCACCTACTATTTTCATACTTAGTGAAATTCTAAGTTTGAATTAATTTCTAAGTGTTGAGAATATTCGATCAAAGGCATGTTCGACAGATATGGCAGTTATCAAAGGTTTTCACACGTTCAAACATGGAAGGGAAAGTGGGTGATCTTCAATTTAAATATAGATACAAGTGGCGCAAGATGAAGCTTCTCCAACAAGTAGTGGGAAAAGTGTCACCATCTTAGGATAGTTTTAGGAAGAAACCGTCGAAAACGGTTACTTTGTAATGTATATAAATAGCTACTTTTAGTATGTGAATAATTGTGTGGAAATCATATATACTAGTAACTCTGTAGACTCAAAGTATCTGCATGTAGAGAAACGAGTGTAGTGAGAATGTAAGTGATTGAAGCACCACCAAATTTATATTTATGTTAATTTTATCTTCAATGTCAAATTTACTTTCAAGTATTTTACTTTCAAAGTCTTTTACTTTTGAAGTCATTTATCTTCTGCAAACTTTTACATTAAAAGCCCTTTTACATTTCAAAGCCATTTACTTTTCCAAGCAAATTTATCTTTCATGCACTTTACTGCATTCCTTTACAATTCAAGTATTTTTATGTTTCTTGCCTTGTCTTTACTTTCATTTAATTTCCCAGCTTTGGCTTTAACTTCATTTAAAATTCAAGTCTTTCCCTTTTTGCATTCCTTTATTTTCAAAAGTCGTTGTCTTTTATTTTATTTTCTTGTTCAAAACAAATCTTTGAGTCTTGTTATAAAGGTTCATAGACATTTTCCCAAAAACATCGCGATTACGCGAACAATCAAAATATAACACATGTCCTAGGATCAATCTGGTTGATCCTGCGAGTAACCAAGAGTGTTATAGGTATCTATGGAGGACCAACACTTGTTTTACCGATTTTGGGGATAAACAAATTGGCACACCCAGTGGGACGGTGTTATTGTTATTTTTTTTTATTGTTGTAACTTCCTTGTGTTGTAAATTCCTCTACATGAGTGTATCAGTCGAAAGGGCGGTTACTCTCGTGCATGCATTTGAGAAGAGGGAAAATAGCCAACACAGACAACTATATACCAAGAAGGAGAAGAAACATGAGAGAGATGGCGTCTAGCCAGGGAAATATAAGTGATTCAATCCCCGTAACGAGCGGATCGAATCCTAAAGTGAGTAGCTCGAATGCTCACATTACAAATGTACGAGATGGATCGAGAAATGAGGCCGTACCAGTATCCAACCCTTTGACAGGGGCTTCGACCACACCAACAGTGGTGTCAGAACCAATCGCTTCGACAGGGTCAGGAGAAGTTAACAGGCCTCATACACAACCAGTGTTGGAATACATTGGGCCAACTACACAAACTCAACCACCCATTTCGACTGCATTTAGGCCTGTTGGACCTACGTTGGCTCAACAATACCCTTCACTCTTTGGGCCGTCAACTACCGCCATGATAGGGGTAAGGAATGCACTTCCTGTTTTTTTATCATGTTATTCATTCACCATTGCGGGAGTCTGGTTCAGAAATAAACATGAGAAGAAATAGACAAGTTGGTGTAGCAGGGCATTCAACGTCAAGCCATGCCCTGACAAACGAGTCTGTAGACTATTTGAGGCAGCAGGTGGATGAAAGCAACATGCAAATGGTTCAAAATTTATCTCAAACAATGGAGAAATTTTCCAACCTTTGATTCGGAATATAGATCAGATAAATCAACAGATGATAACCCAAATGGCATGCATAGCAGAATTCATGGGAGTTCCAGTACCGCCTCGACATCCAAATCAAGTAGTGAATATGGAAGAGGTTGCGCAGCCACAAAATCGTGGGGATCCCCCAGGGGTTGAACCATTTGAGCCTGAGCCTGGTAGGGATCAAAGAAAAATCCCTGAAGAGGATGAACCTAGAGTAAGAGTAATAAACATGTGTCAAGATGCAGATCAAGTGGTTCATCGGGTTCGACAAAATAATTTGGCAGCAAAGAACAATCTAGCAGCCATGGTCGAACGAATAATGGCCAGAAGTGGGATAAATGCAGGCTTTGCTAGGCCAAATTCCATTTCACCAATAGCTGAATATTTACTCCAAGCAGAACTACCCCCTAGGACAAAGGTTCCTAAATTCACTAAGTTCTCAGGGGATATAACTGAATCTACAGTTGAGCACGTGGCATGTTACGTAATAGAAGCAGGGGAACTAGCGAATGACGAATGCCTTAGGGTCAAATATTTCCCTAGTTCTCTCACTAAGAATACTTTCACTTGGTTTACCACGTTTCCACCTGGTTAAATATGTAATTGGACTCAATTATATCGTTTGTTTCATGAATAGTTTTACATGGGGAAAACTAAGATTAGCCTGAAAGAACTGGCTAGTATCAAAAGAAACTTCAATGAATATGTTGATGATTATTTGAACAGATTTCGACTACTCAAAGCTAGATGCTTTACACAAGTACTTGAGCGTGAATTGGTCGAAATGAATGGTGGTGTCCTTGATTATTCCATCAGGAAGAAGCTGGATACTCAATACCTGAGGGACATGGCCCAATTAGCAGACAGAGTTCGACAGCTTGAACGTCTTAAGGACGAAAAAAGCTAGGGCGAATAAACATAAAAAGATAGCATATGTAGACTATTAAGATCAGGTCGAGGAAGTCAATGACAAATTTGTACCTTTTGAAGATAATGAGATATGTAACACCCATTTTTCCCAAATTTATTATAATAACATTTTTCTCAAATAAAATCAGAGTTTAAACAAAAGTGGAATGCTATTTTTCCAAACATAAAACTCAAATATAGTTTTTCATTAGACAGTAGAAATAAATAATTCATCATCATATATGCTCCTTGGCATTGACATTTCAAAAACCAAAACATGTCTTTAGTTTATTACTTGGATACGTAACTAACGAATTCGGAAAGTAGAAATAAAAACAAAACAACAAAAGTCCTCATTCCCGTGTTACGTATTAGAGCGACCTATGACTCGAACAAGCAACACCAAAGCACTCTCATGTACCTGGGTTATCTGTTCTCCCCAAGAAGTACAGACACAACAACAAAAACAAAGAGGTGAGAAAACGATTCAATATATTAGCGGTGCAAATAACATTTTGAATGAGTAATATCACACAATTCATTCACACATATCATATACCATTCATTCAATCATATTCAAAGTGACTCCATGACACAATGCAAATGCGGTACCGACTCAATATTGGTTCATCAATTCGAACCCCGGATGCATCGCTTATGCTCCTACTGAGACACGATCATCCCTGCACCATCAATTCACAATGAATCCAGATAATCACTTATGCTCCATCTGAGACATAATTATCCCACCAAACATGTATGTGTATGCAAGACTCAATTACACATACAAAAGCATATACAAGCATGAATATAATCATACATAACACAATCCTCCTGATCCTCATAAATCATCAACCCTTCCATCATATAGTTTAGACAACACAAACAAGAATCATTATTCATAGTCAACACGGTCCAATTGATCTTTTAACAAATTCATACACTTTAAAACAATTACATAGAACTTAAACGCTAATTATTGGTTGTCATGTCTTATAACTACACAAGGATACTCCCCTCAATACCTTAGACTAATGGTACGAATATTGACCAAGAAAACGGGACGAAACCATCTTAGGATATTGAATTTTTTCCAAAAATAAAGGCCTGACACGGCCCCCCGTGTCCCCTAACACGGCTTGTGTCACGCGTTCTGACGCTCCCTCTCAAAAATCAAATTTTCATCCAAGACAGAAGGTTGACACAGCCACCCCTGTCAGGCCCTCTGTAGCCCACTTCTCCAAAATACCACCAAAATCCTTTTCCAGAAGCCTGACACGGCCACCAGTATCACCTGACACGGCCCGTGTCAGGAGCCCTACGCCCAAAAATCACTTTTTCTCAAAAATCACTTTTCTCTCCCACTTTCATACCAGTCCGAATTCAGTCAATTATACCTCATTCTTATTACCCAAAACATTCCAATTATGGTTCTCGTTATCATTTTATACCTCTAACACTACACAATCTTTTAACCTAACATTTACTGATCAAATTAGGAAATCATAGGTTTCTCTTCATCTTCTCCAATTGCCTTATCATCAACCACAATTATAAACAGATTCTCATAATACACACACATCATACAATTCAACATCAAAACTCTAAACATATATAATTAACAATTACAATATTCATACTCATATCATAATTTCTCCAAAATCAATCAAATTCATATAATCCTTGAGAGAGTAAGGAACTCCCAATTACCCTTTCATGTTAGGTCACCAATATAAAACCCCTTTCTCCCCCTTACCTCGAATTCAAATGATTCCTTGCAACTCTTGATCTTGGAACTCTAGGATTCTTGATCTCTTTTTTCCACTCCTCTTTCTCCAGAACCAACTGCTTCTTTGTCCGAAAAGCACGATACGAGGAAGAAGAATCGTTCATCCTTTTTCATAACACAACATAATTACTGCATTTCCCCTTAGACCTCCAATTTTTATTATTTTATTTATTTAATAACAATATTCTAATAATGCCACCTTATTATCATATTATTATTAAAATAAAAATAATTTCTTTACTTATCCTTTCAAATATACCACCATATTCACAATAATTATTTTATTAAATAATTTATGAAATTAGGGTGTTACAACTCTCCCCCACTTATTTTATTTTCGTCCTCGAAAATGTACCTGAAGGAAATAACTCTGGATATGATTCCCGCATCCTACTTTCCAATTCCCAGGTAACACTCCCACCAGCAGCTCCACCCCAAGCTACTCTCATAAGAGGTATCTTTTTGCCTCGTAGTCGCTTCATCTTACGATCTTCAATTCACAAAGGTAAAACTTCCACCGTAAGGTTGTCACAAATTTTCACCTCATCTCTCTGAATTACATATGATGGACTAGACATATACTTCCTAAGTTGGGATATATGAAACACCTAATGCAAATTCGAAAGTTTCGGCGGTAATACCATCCTGTAAACAACTTTACCTACTCTTTGCATAATCTAATACGGTCCAATAAACTTAGGATCCAACTTTTTCAATTTTAAGGCACGTCCAACCCCAGTCATCGGATTGACCCTCAAGAATACATGGTCACCCTCACTGAACTATAAGTCCTTCCTTCGATTGTCATGGTAAATTTTTTGTCGACTCTGAGATGTTTTCATTTTCTCTTTGATCATCTGAATGGTATCTGTAGTTTGCCGAATAATCTCAAGTCCAAGCATAACATGTTCACCCGTCTCATACCAACATAGAGGTGTCCTACACCTCCCACCATATAAAGCTTCGAAAGGTGTCATTCCAATACTCGAATGGTAACTATTATTATATGTGAACTCAATTAGTGGCAAATGAGTATCTCATGCACCACCTTTTTCTAACACACAAGTTCTCAATAAGTATTAATGACTGAATAGTCCTCTCGGATTGTACATTCGTCTGTGGGTGGTAAGCCGAACTCAATTTTAACTTAGAACCCAAAGCCTCCTGCAAACTCTTCCAAAATTCAGAAGTGAATGGTAGATCTCTATCCGACATTATACTAGACGGTACACCAGGAAGTTTTACAATAACCCAAATATAAATCTCCGCCAACTTAGTCAAAGGAAAACTGATGTTAATCGGAATAAAATGTGCAGACTTAGTCAACCGGTCTACAACCACCCAAATGGCATCAAAACCTCTCTCCGTATTCGGTAAACCCGTTACAAAATCCATAGTAATATTATCCAATTTCCACTCCGGAATTTCTAATGGTTGCATCAGCCCCGAATGCTTCTGATGTTCCACTTTAGATTTCTGACACACCAAACAAGCATAAACAAATTGTGCAATTGTAACACGGTGGGAGAACTGACTTTCTTTAAATGTTGCGGATAGCAAGAGTCGCCACCGACTTTTATTTTATCCAAGTGGAAAGGACATAAAAGAACATGAAAGACCTATTTTAAAAAGACTTGAGTTCGGGGGGTAGGTTATATAAAGGGAAGGTGTTAACACCCTTTATATCCATGGTTATCCATGGGCTCTTAGTTACTTAGCTCACTTAATTGTTGTGAAAGTGTGAAGTGTGTGATTATAAAATTTTCTAAGAACTTTGTAATGATCCTCGTATGGATGTATACAAAGCCTTGTTTGAAAATGTTTGAAAATAGTGAGGTGTGAAAAGTAATTTCTTTTTGAAGTGTGAGCAAGTAACTATGAGGTACCTACCCTAGACTAAGCCCTTCGTGTTCTTATATGTCCTTTCAAGGGTAAGAGTATCCCTATTATTAAGGAATAGGTAGTCATTACCTTGGATTCGTTTAAGGGACGGGCGTAAGGTCATCGTATGGTCAATGAAGGCAACTTAAGGGGTGTCTTTAGCAATTTCATAGGGACTATCATCATTGTAAACACCCCAAATTTGCCCTCACCTATTCACACCGTGGCTTGTGATCTTCTCATATGCATAAATTCAACCATAGCATCTCATACCACATTTTTGATTCACTGCATTGGTTCAAAGTCATCTGCATCTAGGGTTTGTGATCTGAGCAATCCAAGAGCTTCTTGAGCCACTCCAAAGGTCATCAATCACTTCAAAGGGGTCCATGTATGTTCAAGCATCATATTATATCCCCTCAAAGTCAAGAGTGTCAAAAAAATCACAAGAACTGAGATTGGCATGGAAGTAGAGCCAGGTTTAATTGCACAGATGACCTAGAATTAGGGTTTTGGTTTCAAAGGCCATAACTCCAAATTTTTTGGTCATTCTTGTTTCTATTGGTCTCTATATGGTATAGGGATCATGCATATCAATTTTCATGAAGAAATTCAATGGGGAAGGCATCTGATCAAGAGTTGACTTTTTGAGCAAGTCAGTGCAAAATCAGGGCATCTGAGGCCCTCAATGACCCAACCAAAGGGTGTTCATCATCATTTTGATTATGTATGATCTTTATTTGATCATAGAAGATGTGAGAAGTTCACAAAATTGAAGAATTTCAAGCCATTTGCAAAGTTGACTTCTTGATTCAAAAATGCTTCAAATGAGAAAACTTTGGTCATGAAAGTTGTAGAATGGATCATTCCCTTTTCAAAAAGTACAAGAACTCATTCTAATTCATTTTGGATCAAAAGTTATGGCTTATCAAAGTTGGGAAAAATCACATAATTTCAAGTTTTCTACCAAAGAGACATTTTGCAAAATGGTTTGATAAGACATTCTAAAGGCTTCAAATGTACACAAACACTTCATAACATGTCAAATGGACCTCTAAGGATCAGAAAGGTACTTTGAATTATTCCATTTCATGCCTTAAACTTGAAGAATTTCCAAAAGGGCCAAAAGTTCATAAATTTGCAAAACACTACATAAACTTCACTCAACTTGCTGAATTATCCCAAAACCAATTCCATAGACATCCTTAATCTCAGCTGAGCTAGGACAAGCCAATGAGCTAGCTACACCATTGCCCATACCTCAAGTACAACACTTTTGACTTTTTGGCAAAAACACCCATACCAATCACAACAGTCCACAACAACTCTCTGCCCAATCCAGACCTTACAAACACACTCCAAGGATTCATTTTCATAACACACACAAGCCTGAAACACTCCCCAAGCCAGCATTCTCATTTTCCACCTCTTATGCAACTTCCTTCGAAACTCATCATACAGCCTTCAAACACAAAAACAAACTTCATAGAACATCTCAGCATGTTCCACTGATCACAAACCAACCATTGTTTTGGCCTGAAACCTCCCACATCACAAATACGATTTTCACACTCCCTTGGCCTGAGCTTCTGCCAACTCCCTCTAGAGGCCATATAAACTCCAGCTAAGTGTCAAAAGCTTCAAAGGAGGATCATTGGAGCTTGTTTGAACCAAAGAAGCAGCCAGAAAGTCCCTGTTTCGAAAGCTCAATCTCAGGTAGCATGATGAACAAATTTTCCAGAACTTTAATTTCTTGTTAGAATATTGTTCTATATGTTGCCTTGATCATGGGGATCTATTTATTTTTGAAAATGAGCCAGAAACAAGCATGTTATGATGATCTGAAAGTTTTCCCGTAAAAATGTTTTTGCTTGTTTCCTTTGATTCAGTGAAAATAAATGTTGTTTGATTTAGGGTTTATGCTTAGTGGTGTTCATAGATTGATTCTGGAGAGTTTTGTGAGGATTTGATGCGTATTGAGAGAGATTGAGGTTTTGGCTTGCCGGAGAAGATGACCGGAACACTGTTCCGGTCATCTGAAAGTAATTAGGGTTTTGGATTAGGGTTTAATCATAATTAGGCCAGTTTGAATTTGGGCCGTCCATTAGCGCGCCAAGTCAATTCCCGCCCCTGTGAGTTTGAATCTCATCCATTGGATTGGCTGACTTTCCTATTTTTCATTTAAAATTCATTTTATTTTCATTTGTTTTGATTTATTTTGCACGAATTATTAAAAATAGCAAAAAATGTTTAAAAATTATGAAAATTTTTGTCAAGGTTTTCATTATTTTTCAGAACACAAAAATATTTTTATTTTTATTTTTTGCATTAAAAAATATTTTTAAATCATTTAAAATTTTATTTTTTATTAGTTAATGAAAATTAATTAATTAAAAATACTTTTAGGTATTTAAAAATCACAAAAAAATTCATGTAACCTTTAAAAACATTTAGAAACATTGTCCAACTCTCAAACCAAATTTCTTTTTTGTTCTTGATGCCTTTTGATAATTTTCTTTGGAATTAATTTCATTTCAAGGCATTATTTTGTTTCAAACTTCAAAAATTCATTTCTGCCTAACCATTGAGATTTGGACAATGATTCTTTTTGCATTGCATCTTGCATAACATGTAGTTTATAGGATAAAATTGGCATGAATTGATCTTGCATTTTAATTTTGTTTTTTGCATTTTTCTTGTCAAGGTACCTTAAAACCCTAGCAATCTTAGGAAATTCATAACCCTCATTAAGTTAAGAGTTAGAACCCCTCCTTTGGGCAGTGAGTTTGTATAGGTTTAGGGTTCCTTTGATTGCATTTTCAAATTTTTATCATGTCATTTGCTTCTGGTTTTGGATTTTTGCTTTGTATGTTGCATATAACCCTAATTTATGCCTTCCTTTGCATCCATCTTCCATTTGCTTGCATACCATGACTTGCCATGACATTTTGTGTATCCATTTGATTCATAACACATCTTAGGACATATTAGAATCATGTTTGATCATTGAATCTTTCATTTGCCATGTTATATGTCTTTTGAATTCCATAACTTTTCATGAACATCCATGGTTCAAAGCATGCTTCTCTTGCATCCATAGGTTTGTATGATCATTCTAATGCCTTGCCTCATGTTTGCATCATCTCTTAGCATAATTAACATCATACTTATGCTTCTGGTTTTGGTTTGCATCATGACATTGCATCTCATTTTGCATTGCATTTCATTTCTTTACTAACTTTTCAGGTGGTAAGTTGTATTGAGAAGTGAATTTGCCTTCACTTCTCACAATCTCTTTTCATCTCTCTTATGCATCATTGCTGCATTTTTCTATGTGTATTGGATTGAGCTTGCTCACTCTTGTTCATCTCACCTTCTTTCTTCAAGCAACTTGTCTTCTTAAGTGAAGCAAGTCGTTTTGCTTCTCTTTGCTCCTCTCATCTGCTTCTCTCCTTGGTGGTTCCTTGAAGATTTCTTTCTTAAACCCCACAAACCCTAGGAATGACCAAGCATGATAACAATTAGGGTTGATTAGTCCCCCACTTAGCTTTTACCTTTGTGTCATCTTTGAGTCTTCTCTTCTCATCTCATAATCAGGGACTAAACCCTAAAGGCTTTAAGGCTTTGTGATTAAGCTTATGCCTGCATCCTTCTATTAGGATGGAGTGTATAACTTTAATCCTAAGTGTTAAACCCTTAATGTGTTTAAATCCTTTAATCAATCCACTTAATAATCATCAAGACATCATGCTTGTAACTTGGGCCTTTCATTAGGGTTCTAATTCTTCCTTAATTGGTTAAGAAGGACTAACCCTAGTGTTAATGGACAAGTCCCCCTCAAGTTGTATTATAAACCATAAAACTCACTTCTTCATCTTATCATTAACTAAAATCCATCTAATAAAGGCTTTGTTTTGTCATGAGGTTAATCCCTAATCATGGATTAAGTTGAGGAGCTTTCCTCAGCTTAAACATTCTCATCTATTATCCTTCTATTAGGATGGTGTAATGAGTCTGTTTAATCCCTGATTATGGCTTAAACTCATTACTTAACACTAAACAAAAACAACAAAAACATTTAACTAATCACAAGTAGGTTAATGATCTTAATCCTACACCATGGTGATTAAGTGTGAGACACTGACTTCACACTTAAGGTATTCTCATTACCCCTAATCAGAGGGAGGATGTGATGAGTTTACTAATCCATTGGTTTAGGCTTAAGCTCATTAACTTATGACAAACTTTCAAAAGCAATAAAAGACTGAAAACTCAAAAATAAACAATAATCGTCTCCTTCGGGATTCTTTTCTCATCATCTTCACTCATAAACGAGAACTTGCTTCTTCCGTTTAATGCAAGACAGTTTGCACCTGAGCCAGACAGGTCATACACTTGAGCATAGACAATCAAGCAGTTCATCAGTCAATTTATCTTTCAGTCTCTTTGGGTCGAACTACGGTGTTCTGACTTCCTCATTGCACGAGAGGATACGTAGGCATAACTTAACAGTTATCGAACAAAAGTCTCTGTATATTCCCCCTCCTTCCTGCATTATTCTTTAAAGCCTCATACTCCTGAGCATTTCATTCTTGTTCTTACACTGACACTTCACTTATACACTTCACTTCTCTTACACTGACACTTGCATTCTTTCCAGCTCTTTTATACACAGATTGCATTGACACTACCCCTTTAAAACACAAATCTTTTAAGCGTGGATCCCGTCGAGTACGGCGGACAATCCGAGTGCTAATACCTTCCCAGGTTGTAACCAACCCCCTTTCTCAGTCTCTCTGGTTCGCAACCGTCTTATCCATATCCTTCTAGGTTTATGCAGGATTACCTTTCCCCCGGGATAAAAATGCCTAGCTGGCGACTCTTTCTTTTCTGAGTTCACCCTTGTGTGTTCTCTTCCCTTTTCGCCGACCGTTCACGTCTGTACCCCTCTTGACCAGAGGTGTCATTTTGGTGGGAGCGACAACTTGGTGACTCTGCTGGGGACCCTTATACTGTAACCAGGGCTTCTGGTTCTTTTTGTGGGTTCCTCCTAGCGCTTGTTTGATTTGTGTTTACTGGGGTGTTTTGTGCTAATTGCGCTTGTATATTTGCTTTATTTACTGTTTTATGTACAGTTATTTATTGCCTTCTTTACAGCTTTATATATATCATATTGTCATACTGTTATCTGGCTGGATCTGGTTTTTTGTTTTGGTGGGTGGGGTTCATTGAGAGTTTAAAGGTCCTATACCTGGGACCTGAGTGACACCTAGGCTAGAGTGGTTCATGTTCTTTCCCATTCCATTTCAGTCTGGTGCGGGAATATGAAACACGGTTCAGATGTGGGTTTCTTCTTGAGAACTCTGTGCTACAGATTTCCTGTAGTGCTAGGGCTATCTGGGAAGCCTGCTAAGTTTGGATGACCTTTATTATGACCTTCAGAAGCTGAGGTGAATTAGAGGAGGATCTTTTATGGTTATTGTAAACACTTTACCTCCGGGTTAGAAGTGTTTACACTTCTCATAACTGATCCAAGTCTAAGGATCCTTGTTTTAGAACATCACCTGTGAGGGGGTTGGGCTGTTTACAGGTTTGCAGGAACCCTTGGCCACATCATACCCTGTTACCTATTGTGTTTAAGAATGCCTCACTTTGGACAGTTCTTGTGATTTAACCCAGAACATGTGGCTCTTTATTTGAGTCCCCCACCTTGGTTACTGGACTTCTGAACCTCCATTTGGACTTCTTGAACATACATGGACCTTTATATCAAGGCAGTAACCAGATCCAGCTTGATCACAAACCCTTGCATATCATTTGCATACATCATCATTGCATCATTTAACATTTGTTTATTTGCTTTTCAGGGTATCCATATTACATCTGGCTTGGTTTTGACCCCTTTATCTGCATAGACCCATGTTCATCAGTTATCTGCTTCAGCTATCTTCATCAGTTTCCTGCTTCAGCTACTTTTACCACCAGTCTCAGCCTATCAGTGGCTCATCACCAGTATCAGTCTTCATCATCAGTAGTTATTTTCAGCTCTTCATCAGCAGTCATGGCACCCAAAAAGAGCAACATTTCATACCACTTCTTTGAGCCTGTGCTGGCTGGCATCAGGCAGGTCCAGGCACTTATCACTCCAGACCACATACCATTATTCAGAGAGCATTATGGAGGCATCCTTGATATGGTTATGGACCTAGACCCTTCTCAGAGGAGTTTGATCCACACTTGCCTACAGTTTTATGACCCTCCTTTGAGATGCTTCACTTTCCAGAATTTTCAGTTGGGACCTCTGTTGGAGGAGTTCTCATCTTTGATTGGAGTACCTGTCAGGGGTGGTATCCCCTTCAACCCAGAGATGGTTTCTCCCAGCAATGAAGAAGTGGCAAAGGCACTGTATTTAGAGCCTATTGTGATTGAGCAGAACATGACAACAAAGGTTGGAATTCCTGGCCTACCCTTGGACTTTCTAACTTCTCAGGCCATCCTGAAGGCCTCCTTGAGAGAATGGAAGGCAGTTTGTGCATTGTTAGCCCTCAGTATATATGGGGTTATACTATTTGCAGATGAGCCCAAGTTTATTAGCAAGAATGCCATTCATCTCTTCCTTTTGAGGAACCCAGTGCCCACATTGCTGGAAGATTTCTATTATTCTGTTCACCAAAGGAATGAGAAGCAGAGAGGGAGATTGGTGAGATGCTGTGCTCCTCTATTTCACACTTGGCTGCTTAAACACTTACCCAAAACTGATGCTTTCTTGAACCTTCACCAACAGAAGAATTGGGCTAGGAGACTTATTGCTTTAACTTCAGATGACATCAGATGGTGCACCCAGAGCACCAAAGGCAGGGACATAATTACTAGCTATGGGCAGTTCCCCAATGTACCTCTGATAGGAGTAAAGGGTTGCATCAACTACAATCCTTTGCTGTTTAAGAGACAGTTGGGCTATGCTTTGGTTCACCCTCCTAGAGTGCAAGACTTGGCTGAAACCCTGTATTATGAGATAATGCCTAATCTAGCTGTTGTCAGGCAAGCATCCTGGGCTTGGGACAACATCCAGACCAAAGTGGTGGCCATTCTTGGGAGATGCAATAATGTGGCTTCAGCTCAGTATTATGGATGGTCTCATTCTAGGGCTCAAATTTCTGGGATGCCCTTCACCATCGAGGATGCACCTGGACCATCCACAACACCACCTCCAGCCATTGTCAGCCTGGAGGAATTTGAGAAACTGAAGGAGAGGAATGAGAATCTGTCTCAAGCTCTGAAGAAGACCCTCTGGGAGAGGAGTGATGGTCGTCTAGACATTGAGAGGTTAGAAAAGCTTAAGGTGGAGCATCTAGCCAGGATTGAGAAATCAGAGGAATACATCAAGAAATCAAGAGCTGGAGAGCAGATTTTGAAGAATGCCTGTAAAGAGGCCCAGTTTCAGAAGGCTAGGACTGATCTCTATCTGAAAGAAAGTCAAGCTAGGTGGGTCAGGATCACTGAAGCTCGCACTCAGGAGGATAAGAGAACGCAGGCCAGGATTGAGCAGTTAGAGGCCATTGAGAAGAAACAACAGGAGGCTCTGCTAGCATCCCAGAAGGAGATTTCAGAATTAAAGCTTAGGGCTGGTGTGAAGAGGTCAAAGGACCAAGACAGAAACAAGAAGCTGACCACTGCTATTGCCACCAGAAACCTCCTTATCAGGAACATTACAGAGCATCCGGCTGGTCCTGTAACTGAAGCACTTTTGAAGGAGGTTAAGGAGGATGAGTTTGGCTTAGATGTCTGATTTCTTTATTTGTTGTTATTTCCATTTGGTGTACCTTTCTTTTATGTTGTATTTTGACCCTTCAGGGGCATATGTTGTAAAAACAAACTATGTACGATCCACCATTTGTAATGTATTTGTCAGTTTGTTTCATTAAGTCTCCCTCTCTCAAGCAACATCAAAGCATCTTCCTCAGGGTCTGGAAAGGTCAAAACCAAGTACCAAGCCGGATACCTTGGAAACAAATAAGCATACTGCATTGCATACTAACTTTTGTTTTGTTTTGTAGGTTTTTGTTTTGTTTGTTACTAACTCTGTTGTGGTTCAGGAATTATTGCTCGTCGTCGGGTGTTCCCTCTCAACCGTCCACACAGATATCCTACTCGCAACAATCTTCCTGGTATCCAGATGGATCAAGTACAGCAAGAGCTGACAGAGGTCAGAACCCAGATGGTTAATGAAAGGCTGGAGATGAGAAACCAAATGACCCAGTTCATGGAGGTAATGAATGGCTTGGCTCAAAGTCAAGAAAGATTGAGGGCATTGGTAGAAAGACAAACCCCAGAAGAACCTCCCCTGGGAACTGGAGGAACAAGTAACAATGAAAGGGGTCAGCCTCATGTTAATCCACCAGTATATGGGCCTCATCTGCATCCAGAAGTCAACATCTCGGGTATTGTGCAAGGAAATACTACTGGAGGAAGAGTCTTATAAGAAGACCCCCAGGAAGAGCATTTTACTATGATGGGAGCTGGGGATGAAGTTTATGATAGGAGGTTCGATGAAATTGCTGAGAAATTGAGATCTCTGGAGTCTCAAAACTCCTTGGGTTTTGATGTCATGGATATGGGGTTAGTGGATGGGGTAAGGATTCCTTATAAGTTTAAACCCCCGTGCTTCGAGAAGTACAATGGAACTTCCTGTCCACGAACTCACTTGCAGTCTTTTCTGGGGAGACTTAAGGCATACACCATGGATGAAAAGCTGTGGATGTTCTATTTTGAAGACAGTTTGACTGGGGCTTCAAGGGAGTGGTACTCACATTTAACCAGAGCTACTATCAGATGCTGGAAGGACCTAGCTGAGGCTTTCATCAGACAGTACCAATACAATCTGGACATGGCTCCTAACAGAACCCTTCTGATGGGAATGTCTCAATCCTCCAGAGAAAGCTTCAGGGAATATGCCCAGAGGTGGAGACAGCTTGCTGCTGCTGTCCAGCCACCTATGTCGGAAAGAGAAATGGACGACATGTTTATGAACACTCTACAAGGAACATATATTGATAGGCTAGCTGCCTTTTCTTCCACCAGCTTCGCTGACGTAGTTATAGCTGGAGAAAGAATTGAAAGCCTTCTGAAGATGGGTAAGATTTCTGATAATGGTGCAAGTTCGTCAAGTAACCCCAGGAAGCCTTTTGTGGGACCTAGAAGAACCGGTGAGACAAATGCCATTCATGCTGGCAAGGGCAGGCCTCAGTACCTTCACAGATCAGTAGCAGCTGTCACTATTCCAGCTCCGATTCCTCAGCAACCAGCATATCAACAACCACAACAACAACCACATTATCAACAGCAAGTTCAGTATCCGCCACAAAGAGCCTACAACAACAACAACAGCAATCAATAACAAAGACCATTCAGCAAAGACCATCACAGGCAAATAGGGTGATTGACCCTATCCCTATGCCTTATGCCGCTTTATTGCCACAACTCCTGAAACTCAACTTGGTTGAGTTAAGGACATTGGCACCTCCTGATCCTTCCAATCTTCCAAGAAATTATGACGTCAACGCCAGGTGTGCTTTTCATTCCAATGTGCCTGGCCACAATACAGAGAAATGCAGGGCTTTACAAATGAAGGTACAAGATCTGGTAGATTCTAAAGCCCTCAACTTTGCACCCCCGCCAAATGTCAACAAGAATCCCATGCCCAATCATGGAGGACCAAGAATTAATGCCATTGAGGAAGACAAGCCATCTTTCTTAATCACCAGTGTTAGGCAGATTCGAACACCTCTGGTAGAAATTAAAGCTCAGCTTCTAGAGTGCAAGATGTTCCCCGGGTGTGAGCTCGGTTGTGGTTATTGCAACATTTCTGTCAACGGGTGTGATAATTTGAGAAGCGGCATAGATAGTCTTATCAGAAGCGGTGTACTTCAGATCACAACATCAGCGCCTACAAATCCAGCAATCCCTTTAACAACAATTCCTAACTCTTCTACAACTGCAACGACAATCATTCCAACCAATTCATCAATATTATCAACAATGGCTCCGTCCATCACATCAACAAATCAAATGTCGTCAACCATTCCTTCTACAACATCAGCACCCATTTATTCAACAGGATCTTCTACAACGCCAACAGAAATTAATGAAGATATCTCAGCAGTCACCATCTACTATGATCCGTCAAATGTTCATCCAAACAACAACTTTCAACAACAAGCAGTGGCATCTCCTGCCAGGTCACCAGTCACCATTTACTACGATCCGCACACTATTTCAGTACCCTCCTCTGCAGCAGTCAGTCCAGTTACCATCACGGTGCCTGGACCCGTTCCATATGAAAGCAGTAATGCCATACCTTGGTGTAACACGGTGGGAGAACTGACTTTAGTTATGTTGCGGATAGCAAGAGTCGCCACCGACTTTTATTTTATCCAAAGGAAAGGCATAAAAGAACAGGAAATACCTTTTAAAAGATTTTTTTGGGTCCGGGGGGTAGGTTATGTAAAGGGAAGGTGTTAGCACCCTTTACATCCATGGTTATCCATGGGCTCTTAGTTACTTAGCTCACTTTGAATTGTTTTTGAAAAAAATGTGAAGTGTGTGAATAAGAATTTTCATAAGAGTTTAATAATGATCCATGTACAGATGCGTAAAAAACTTGTGTTTGAAAATTGTTTGAAAATTGTAAAGTGTTTGAGATTTGAAATAGTGAGCAAGTAACTATGAGGAACCTACCCTAAAGTTTTAAGTCTTCCTGTTCTTTATCCTTTAAGTGGTAAGA
This sequence comes from Lathyrus aphaca, assembly GCA_963966055.1. NCBI lineage: Eukaryota > Viridiplantae > Streptophyta > Magnoliopsida > Fabales > Fabaceae > Lathyrus > Lathyrus aphaca. Next base: position 509,243,752 of record OZ014520.1, read on the forward strand.
CTATCCCTATTATTAAGGAATAGGTAGTCATTACCTTGGATGTAAGGGACATATGAGGGACATCTGTTTAATGAAGGCAACTGTGGGGTGTATTAAGCAATTAGGAGGGACTGTCATCATTATTCGAAAGGGACAAGATCTTTTGTGAAGGCAACCATTTAGGGACTTAATGACTTTTCTTTTTAAGGGACTTGCTTTATACACCCCCACTTGACCTTATGATTAGGCAACATTGAGAGGCAACCCTAGAAAGTGAGATGGCGATTAAAAATCGACTTACGTGTGTGAGTGTTTAATTTAATTTATCTTTTAATTAAAGTGATTTAAATTCAATTTTAAATATAATACATGTTTACACTCCCTATTTTACTAACCATGGCATGAAAATTAAATAAATTAAATATTTACAAAAATTACACCAAGGAGCAATTACAATAATTATAATAATAAGCAATTAAAATAAATAGCAAATAAATAAATATAAATAATAAGCAAAAATAAATAAATAGGCAATAATAAATATAATAGGGGTTAGTAATAATAATAATTAAAATAAAAAATAAATAAGGTTAGTGAAATAATAATAATAAGCATAATAAAAAATAAATGGATTAGTAATAATATGATTAGTAATAATAATAATAATTAAAATAAATGGAATTAGCAAAAATATTATAAAATCATAATTAAAATAATAAACAAAAGTTAGATTTTTAATATAGACAATTATTAAAAAAACAAAAGGAAATATGAACAATTAAATAATTATTATAATATTTTAATTTATGTACAAATTACTAAATTATTTTTAAACATATTATAATTACAAAATAAAATTATCATAGGTTTAATCATTTCTATGCACATATTTAAAAATTATTTATATATATAAAATTTAGATTGTAAACAAATTAGAAAAATATTTACATATTATAGGAATAAAATAAGTTATAATTATATTTAAAGATTATATTCACAAAATTTTATATTAAATACTATATTTACAAAAAATTCATAATGAATATGTACATAATAATAAAATTAGAAAAAATAAAATTAGGGTTTTTTAATATTTATTTAGAAAATAATAGATTAGGGTTTATTTCATAATTATAATTTATTTAACTAAATAATATATATATACCTTTTATAATAATAATAAAAACTAATTTTGGATTTAGAAAAAATAAATTTAGAATTTTGGAAAGAATACATAGTACATACATATATTTTATTTTAGATATATAATATATATAAAACTAATATAATTTAATAATAAAATATTTAAAACAAACAAAATACAAGAAAAAGAATGAAAACTTACCTGGTTGGGATTGAACCCATGACACCCTGCCTGCAAGCAACAAAACGTACCACCAGGCCAGCCACGTATTGGTGATAATGGAATGATTTCAATTGGTTTTATGCAATGCTCTGAAAAAATCACAAAAATAATGAAAACCAAAAGGCCTGGGGGAGGAATCGAACCCAGGACCTCTTGAATACACAAACGCACGCATGACCATCCAGCTAGGTGAGCAATTCTGCTAATGGTGTGGCAAGAGAACATAATATATTATGTACGCTTAACCTGAAAAATAAGAAAAAATAATTGTACACAGCCAGATTCGAACACAGGTCTCATAGTTACACACAAACACATCTTTCCACTGGACCACACAACCTGTGGTAATAAATAACCAGAATGATAAAATAATATTTTAAAACAGAATTTCAAATATGAAATCCGCGCCAAGCCAACTTCATCTTCTTCAGTGTACCTATGAAATTTGCTACGAATTTTCCTACCATCTTTCCTGCGAAAACACAATGGCAGCAAAACCTACGAAAGCCAATGATCAATAAAACTGTAAAATTTCACAAAATTGAATCCATCAATGTGATCCAAACATTCATGCGGTTCATTCTATGGTTTTAGAATCCATTTATATTTCCTAAATCAGAAAACCCTAAACCTTGGTCCAAACCCTAACAATGGCGTTTCACGGGTTATGCAAGGTTTCTTTGATTTCTTTGCCCAGAATCGTTCTACATACCATCACAAACAAGATTAGGTCAACAAAATTCATTAACATACAATGAAATAGTGTAATCGAAAAAATCAAATTCAAGAACAATTAGGGTTCGGTTTGAACAATATGGCATGGTTTCGATGCATGTGAGTATTGGTTCATGATCAGAGAAGTCCAAGGAACATTGCTATGTTCTTATTTTACCTTCAAATGTCCTGAATCAAAGAATCCGAATGTGAGTTTTTGAGAGAATTTTTGAAATTGTGAACTTACTCTTAGGGCTGTGGAATTCGTGTCTTTGCAATAGGGTTGTGTTTAGTACTTATAGGTGATTGATTTTAGGTCAAAAAACTGATTGGTTGTGTGAAGAATTTGATATGAAAAAATCCACAATGATCATGCCTTAAAAATCAAATATTCATGTGTGAATGCTTACTATTTTTGGTCAAATATCATGATTTCTTTCCTCTTCAATTTAAATCAATATTTAAGACTTTCTAGAAGCTTAATCCCAATCAAATCTTACATTTTCATATTTTATTTTTATTTAAAATGATTTTTAATGAATTAAATCAAAATAAATAAAAATAAAATAATAAAAATTCTGATTTTTAATGGTTTGGGTCGTGCATGAAGTCATTGTATGGGTTGGGTCATTATTTGGCAAGCCCATTTGGAAGAAGTTGGTTTTAGACCTCCTTTTTCATCATAAACCAACTCAAAATTTCCCAACTTTGCAAGGGCACATATCCTTCAATTTTAAAGATATGAGGGTGTTCTTGGACATTTTGGAAAGCTTGTAGAGTCCTTTAACCAACCCCACTGGTTTCATGTCCATATCATTTACCAATCTCAAGTTATGCCCTTTTGAAGTTGTTGACTTTTTGTTGACTTTCAAAAGGACCTATAATGTCTTAGCTCATACCTTCCAAATGAAGCATTTTTGGGCTTGGCTTGTGAGACACAAAGTTGTAGAGAATTCAATTTCCTTCAAAATGAGCTTTGAGTGGAGACTTGGTGATGAAGTATGTGAAAGTTATGGCTGGTCAAAGTTCAGTTGACTTTTACTAAGGAAACCCTAATTTAGAAACTCCTGATTCTTGATGATCTGGAATCTCCTTGATGAATCATGATCAACCCTTGATCAAATGATGAATTTTAATTCATATACTTGATGTTGGCAAAAAATCATGAAGTTTGACTTTGGTTTGCCCACAGTTGACCTCAGTTTAACTTTTTAAATGCTTTGACTGATTTTGACTTATCTGATCATCTGACTGAGCAAACTTCTGAGAAAAGTCTTGAAACTTGTCATGGGGGTTCTTACACACATATAAGATGTTATGATGCTCACTTGAAGTCTTGGAAGTCCATTTAGCCTGATTAAAGTCAAAACCCTAGTTTTGGAGGCACTGCTTAGGAAATGCACTGTCTGAGGGAATTGTCAACTCTTCTGACCAATTGTGAACTTTGTGAACCTTGTGAACCATCATAAAATGTCTTGTGAACCTCATGGGAAGCATTGTGAACCTTGTGAACCTTGTGAACCTCATAAAGTGACTTGTAGACTTCATGAACCTCATGGAAGGTCTTGAAAGCATTGTGAATCTTGTGAACCTTGTGAACCTTCATAAAGTAGATGGTAGACTTCATGAACCTCAGGGAAGGTCTTGAAAGTGTTGAGAAACTTGTGAACCTTGTGAACCTTCATAAAGTAGCTGGTAGACTTCATGAACCTCAGGGAAGGTCTTGAAAGTGTTGAGAAACTTGTGAACCTTGTGAACCTTCATAAAGTAGCTTGTAGACTTTATGAACCTCAGGGAAGGTCTTATAAGCATTGAGAAGCTTGTGAACCTTGTGAACCTTCATGAAGTGACTTGTAGACTTCATGAACCTCATGAAAGGTCTTGAAAGTATTGTGAATCTTGTGAACCTTGTGAACCTTTTTAGCACACAAAGTCTTGTATTGTGAGGGCAAATTTTGGGGTGCAACAGCTGCCCCTGTTCAATTTTATGAAACCTGAGGGGTTAGATTGGTATATTTTCCAGTCGTGACCTGGAAGGTTGAAGGGGATTGAACACAAAAGCCCAAAAATTTGCACTCACCAGTGCATAGAGTGATACATATGACTAGTTGAATATGACTGAGTGGGCTTAAAGATGCCACTTGGAGAAAAAGTTCTTCAGATACATTTCTTGGAGGATAAAGCAGTCAAAGATACAATGATAGCTTTCAGGAGGATGGAGCAGTCCTGAAGTAATGATGATAACTGTCAGGAGGATGGAGCAGTCCTGAGGTAATAATGTGATTTCAGGAGGACAAAGCAATCCTGATGTAGTAATGTGTTTTCAAGAGGATGAAGCAGTCTTGAGAGATTGATAATATGTTTTCAGGAGGATAAAGCAGTCCTGATGTAATGATATGTTTTCAAGAGGATGAAGCAGTCTTGAGAGGTTGATAATGTGCTTTTAGGAGGATGAAGCAATCCTGAGGTATTGATGATAGCTGTCAGGAGGATGAAGCAGTCCTGAGGTAATAATAAGCTGTCAGGAGGATGAAGCAATCCTGAGGTAATAATAATGTCTTCAAGAGGATGAAGCAATCTTGAGAGGTAATAAGTTTTCAGGAGGATAAAGCAGTCCTGATGTAAGATATGCTTTCAGGAGGATAAAGCAATCCTGAGGGATGATAACCTTCAGGAGGATAAAGCAATCCTGATAATCATAAGTCTGTTTGCTGGATAATTAACCTGAAAACAAGGTAACATTCTGTATAATAATATTAGTTTATGTATTATGTATGCATGTATGATACGATGCACTTAGATAATGTACTATGTATCTATGTATATGTATGTTATGGTATGATGTAAATGATGTATGTATGATATGACACTGCCGAAAGCGTCTGGATATCTTTGTATAACAACTGCTGGCCAGGGAAAATAAATCCCGATTCATTGTTGAAGAATATGAGGAACTCGTTCCCACCTTGCTTGATAATATATTATACATAACCTTCCGTATGCTGGGGATAACAAGGTATATATAACCTCCCGTCTGCTGGGGATAACAAGGTATATATAACCTCCCGTCTGCTGGGGATAACAAGGTATATATAACCTCCCGTCTGCTGGAAATAACAAGGTATATATAACCTCCCGTCTTCGTTCGTCGTACCCTTATTGGAAAGTAAATTCCCGTATATCCGTATGAGGATAAAAGAGATGGATATAAATTCTAGGGGAGATGAGACTTTATGAAGATGGATTCGTCCTACTGAGGATTTGTAACTGTCTTGTAAAGATGAACCGGCGAAGCTTCGTTGAAATCCTTCCCTCGTTCGTCCTTAGTAAATACTATTACTGCATTTTCATGCATTTCTGGTAAACATCAATCATATTAAGCATACATGCATTTCTGGTAAACATCAATCATATTCAAAAGCATACATACATTCAAACACAACCAATGGACGTTTCGCTTATGTAAATAGGGTAAAAGTAAATCTGGATTCAAAAGATGGAATTTATTTATATCAAAAAGTGACCCATACACGGGTAAATTTGTACAAGGAGACATAAATCCTAGTAAGAGGATTTTGCCATAAAATTTTACAAAAGAGAATCTGCTATGTGGGAAATAATCCTATTGAGTTTCAATTCTACTATTGCCATTATCTTCAAGTATCTCATCTTCTGCTGTTGAGACGGAAATGATTGGATTGAGCTTTATCTGTTTGAACTTGAGTAAGTAGTACAACTGGTTGCAGTTTCATAGGTGATCCAAACGAGACATAGTCATACGCTTCAATCCCTAACTTTTGCCTGGATTGCCCTTTCAGTTTTTCATTCCACCGGGATACCCTTTTTTTCCCAAGCCGCCTTTTCATGTTTTCGACTTGCCGGGTGTACATCTTTTTATATATATCCCTAATTTTTGCCCGAACCCTTTTGGTTCGCCGGGATGCCCTTATTTTTGCCTAGGCCTGTCAACCTAGCGGGTCTCTTTTCATGCGTAGTATTTTTTAACTATGTCTGCGTTTACAGGCTGTGGAAAGTCTTCACCATCCATTGTAGTGAGTATCATGGCACCTCCTGAGAACACTGTCTTGACTACAAATGGTCCTTCATATGTTGGAGTCCACTTGCCCCTAGGATCACCCTGTGGTAATATGATACGCTTAATTACCAAGTCACCAGCCTGATATACCTTTGGCTTAACTTTCTTGTTAAAAGCTTTGATCATTCGTTTCTGGTACATCTGGCCATGACAAACTGCTGCTAGTCTCTTCTCATCAATCAAATTTATCTGGTCAAGCCGAGTATGAATCCATTCATCTTCATCCAGGCCTGTATCCTTCATAATTCTTAAGGAGGGAATCTGAACTTCAATGGGCAAAACTGCTTCCATACCATAGACCAAGGAGAATGGGGTTGCCCCTGTTGAAGTACGTATTGTGGTACGATAACCATGAAGAGCAAATGGTAACATCTCATGCCAATCCTTGTAAGTAACAATCATCTTCTGTACAATCTTCTTAATGTTCTTATTAGCAGCTTCAACTGCCCCATTCATCTTTGGACGATACGGAGAAGAGTTGTGATGCTTAATCTTGAACTGCGTGCAGAGATCAGTAATCATAGTGTTGTTCAGATTAGAGCCATTGTCAGTGATAATCCTTTCAGGGATGCCATACCTACATATGAGATTATTCTTAATGAACCGAGCCACAACATTCTTAGTAACAGATGCAAATGAAGCTGCCTCCACCCACTTCGTGAAGTAATCAATAGCAACCAGGATGAAACGATGCCCATTAGAAGCAGTAGGCTTGATCTCACCAATCATATCAATGCCCCACATGGCAAAGGGCCAAGGAGCAGTCAACACATTCAATGGTGATGGAGGTACATGGACTTTATCAGCATAAATGTGACATTTGTGACAAGTTCTGGAGTGTTGATAGCAATCAGCTTCCATGGTAGACCAATAGTAACATGCTCTCAATATCTTCTTTGCCATAGTATGACCACTAGAATGAGTGCCAAAGATCCCATCATGCATATCTTCCATAATCTCAATTGCTTCCTTCTTATCCACACAACGAAGCAAAGTTGAATCATGATTGCGCTTGTACAAAATGCCATTACTCAAAAAGAACTTAGCAGAGAACCTTCTCAGAAATTTCCTATCTTTGACAGATGCCCCTTCAGGGAACTCCTGAGCTTCAAGATATCTTTTTACTTCATAGAACCAAGGCTTCTCCTCTGCCCCTTCTGTGTCAATCTTATTGCAATCTGCAGGCTTTTCAAATCTATCAATGGTAATCTTAGGAGCTTCATCATCCCAGCTGATCTCAAACATGGATGCCATGGTGGCTAACGCATCTGCCAACTGATTCTCTCTTCGTGGAATATGTCCAAAGGTGATCTCTTTGAAATGTGGGATCAAAGACAACACATTCTCTCTGTAAGGAATGAGGTTATCATGTTTGGTATCCCAATCTCCTTTAATCTGACTTACTACCAGGGCTGAATCTCCATACACGTCAAGGAACTGAATCTTCATATCAATAGCAGCTTTGATACCCAGGATACATGCCTCATACTCAGCCATATTATTGGTACAATAGAAACAAAGTCTGGCAGTAATCGGGGTATGACAACCTTCAGGAGAACTAATCACAACACCAACACCATTACCAAGTGCATTGGATGCACCATCAAAAATCATAGTCCATCGGGATCCTTGTTCAGGTCCGTCATATTGTCCAGGTTCTTTGGTAATAATCATAATGTCTTCATCAGGGAACTCAAAACTCATTGATTGGTAATCATCCACTGCTTGATGAGCCAAATGATCAGCAACAACACTTCCCTTAATAGCCTTCTGAGTAGTGTACTGTATGTCATATTCTGTCAAGATCATTTGCCATCTTGCAATTCTTCCGGAGAGAGCAGGTTTCTCAAATATGTACTTGATTGGATCCATCTTTGAAATCAATAAGGTAGTATGAGTCAACATATACTATCTTAGTCGGCGAGCAGCCCATGCCAAAGCGCAGCAAGTTTTCTCGAGCAGTGAGTATCTTGTTTCACAGTCGGTAAACTTTTTGCTAAGGTAGTATATTGCCTGCTCTTTTCGACCAGACTCGTCATGTTGCCCCAATACACACCCCATTGAGTTGTCTAACACTGTTAAGTACATAATCAAGGGTCTTCCATCAACTGGTGGCATCAAAATTGGAGGTTCTAGCAGATATCTCTTGATTTCATCAAAGGCAGTCTGGCACTCATCATTCCATTCCATCACCTGATCTTTCTTCAACAACTTGAAAATTGGCTCACAGATGGCAGTTAATTGGGAAATAAATCTTGCAATGTAGTTCAATCGTCCCAAGAAACCTCTAACCTCTTTCTTAGTACGGGGAGCTGGCATCTCTCGTATGGCTTTCACTTTTGCAGGATCCACTTCAATACCTTTTCCACTGACAATAAAACCCAGGAGCTTTCCAGATCTAACTCCAAAAGTACACTTGTTTGGGTTCAATCTCAACTTGTATTTCTTCAACCTCTCAAACAATTTATGCAAATGATCAAGATGTTGTTCTTCATTCTGAGACCTGGCTATCATATCATCTACATACACTTCTATCTCATGATGAATCATATCATGAAACAAAGCCACCATAGCACGCTGATATGTTGCCCCTGCATTCTTCAAACCAAATGGCATTACCTTATAGCAAAAGGTGCCCCACTGCGTAACAAATGCTGTCTTCTCCATATCTTCAGGAGCCATCTTGATTTGATTGTAACCAGAGAAACCATCCATAAAAGAGAATACCTTATGCTGAGCAGTGTTGTCTACCAGAACATCAATATGAGGAAGTGGGAAGTCATCTTTAGGGCTAGCCTTGTTCAAATCTCTGTAGTCTACACACATACGTACCTTACCATCTTTCTTAGGAACTGGTACCACATTTGCAACCCACTGAGGATAAGACGTTACTGCTAAGAACCCTGCATCAAACTGTTTCATTACCTCTGCTTTGATCTTTTCTGACATTTCAGGACGCATACGACGAACCTTCTGCTTCTTTGGACGACAATCTTCTTTTACTGGTAAACGGTGAACCACAATGTTTGTATCCAACCCTGGCATATCCTCATAAGACCAAGAAAAGATCTCCACATAGTCACGTAACATCTGAATCAGCCTGCTTTTGACACTGTCCTCTAAATCAGCCCCTATCTTGACCTCTTTCCTGTTTTCTTCAGTTCCCAGATTCACAACTTCGACTGGCTCTTCATGTGGTTGTATAGCTTTCTCTTCTTGTTGTAACAACCTAGCAAGCTCTACAGGTACTTCACAATCGTCCTCATTTCCGTCTTCAGTTTGATAGATCAGATTCTCGAAATTATAATTGACAATAGTAGAACTGTTATCAACAGGATCCAGAGTGGATGAGGATCTGCATTTTAGTGATGTGGGTGTGTGTAAGAACACATAGCTGATAAAGCAAAAATAAAAGAAAAGAAAGATAGGGAACACAATATTTACGAAAAACGAAACGTCCACTGATTTTATTGAATGAAGTATGCAAATGAAATGACAGCCCGTAACAAGCACACCATTGTGCCCCGGGTAAGGCACAAGGCTTGAGAGTTTTAATTGTCCAGAAATTACAAACTTAAAAAAAAGCAACAACACAGTAATAGTATTTACTCCTGACTAAAGGAGATAGGGATAACATCTTCAGCTTCCCAATTATTGAGTCCAGCACCCACAGTAGGAAAAATCCAAGCATCCAAGTTGTAGTCTTCATCATAGTCTCCCACAGCATTGATCTGATCTTTCATAACCCCTTGATTGGTGATACGAACAACACGAGCACGACGAACAGCCTTCTGGGACTCTGCAGTGAAACCCAAACCAAACTTGTCAGACTTGTATGGAATATCAGGAAGCTGACCCCAAATAGTACAACCACCTTCATCCACCACAGCTCTAGCATCATTGAGGGAGGCCATTGCCATTGTTGGAGGTTTTCTGGTGACCACGGGAACTTTCTTCGCAACAGGAGGAGCTACATAATCATTAACAACCCAAGGAACCACTTCAAACGTCTGACACGGAGTCTCAATGTATTCACCTTCCATTTCCAGATACTTGAAGGTATTCACATGGCTGACAAAGTATTCTTCTTCTCCATAGACAGTAACAACCCTTCCTTCTACCGGATATCTCAACTTCTGATGCAATGTAGAGGTTACAGCACCTGCCCCATGGATCCAGGGACGACCAAGCAGACAAGAGTATGAAGGACGAATATCCATCACATAAAATGTAGCAGTAAAAACCTGGGAGCCAACTTTGATTGGAAGATCAATTTCCCCATGTACTACTCTTCTAGAACCATCAAAAGCCTTCACCACAATGTTACTGGGCTTCAGCACAGCATCTTCAGGAATCAGCTTATTCAGGACTTCCTTGGGCAACACATTTAGAGAGGAACCATTGTCTATCAGTACATGCGACAGGGTAGTGCCCCTGCATTCAATTGAGATATGCAAGGCCCTGTTATGATCCCTCTTGGCAGGGGTCAAATCAGCATCAGAAAATCCTAACCCATTGTCATAGGTTAGGTGGGCAACACAGTTCTCAAACTGATCAACAGAAATTGCACTGGGTACATGAGCAGTCTTCAGAAACTTGATCAAAGCTTTTGCATGAGCTTCAGAACATAACAACAAGGACAATATAGAAATCTTAGAGGGAGTATGCCCCAACTGATCAACAATGTCATAATCACTCTTGCGAATGATTTTCAATACTTCTTCCATCTGCTTAGAGAGATCATCAGCAGCTGGCACATCAGTAGATACAGGCTCAATAACAGGACCTTTGCCCCGAGCATCAGTGGTGGAAGTAGCAGCAGGAGTAACTGCATTCTTGGAAGTAACTGGAGGAGAGAAGACTCTTCCACTACGTGTGATCTTACTGGATCCAGCAATATTGTCAACATCAACAGGCACATCAGCTACAGGCTCTTGCTTAACACCATGGATGTAAACATCAGATCCATAATGCCAAGGCACAGCTTTATCAGACGTATACGGGATAGGACCAGGAGTAGTAATAACCACAGGAGCTACTCTGGCTTCAGCAACAACTTTCACAGGACCTTCAGCAGTAATTCTGATTGAACCTTGATGGGTGATTTTAATAGGACCTTTGGAAGTGATTCTTAATGGCACTCTGTCAACCATGTCAACCTCTTCAACCTTCCTACCTTGAGTAATATGATCTACCATACTCTCCACAGAAGACGGTCTTCTTTCAAACACTATAGTATACTTATCCATGAGACGTTGAATTCCATCTCTCAATCTGAAGCAACTATCCGGCTTATAGGTACAGTACAAACAATCTTCACGACAACCTGGAAAGAACCCAGCTTGTACTAACTTCTCCTTGATAACAGACAATGGTGTGGTCAACTCCGCTACTGAATGGATGTGTAAATCTTCCTCAATGGCATTGACAGTCTTCTCGTGATTTGGCATTGGAGCAGTAATCACGTTTGGAGTACTTGGGGGATCAAACTCAATTTCTCCGGCATCAATCATATCTTGAATTTTGTTCTTCAAGACCCAGCAATTGTTAGTATCATGTCCCTGACAATTTTAATGGTACGCACACCGTGCATTGGGGTTGTACCTGGGAGAGGTAACATTAGGATTCTGAGGAGCCTCTTTCAAAGTAATAAGTTCAGCCTTCAACAAATGTTGCAATGCCTGTGCCATTGACATGTTGATCTTCGTGAACTGTCTTCTAGCCCTCTGTTGGTTGCCCTGAGGCTGCTCTGTTGTTGCAGGAGTTGGATTTGAAATATGAACTGCACTAACAGATTGATGCCTTCTGTTACGATCAGGCTGACCATAAACAGCATTGGATTCTTTCTTCCCAGTGGGAGGCTTCTTTGCAGCACCTGATGAAGAAGTACCCACTTGGATCTTACCATTCTTTATACCATTTTCTACTCGCTCTCCTGTCATGATCAACTCAGTGAAGCCAGATGACGAGCTCACAATGAGATGACTGTAAAACGGACCCTTCAGCGTGCACATGAACATATCAACCAGCTCCCTGTCAGTTAAAGGGGGTTGAACTCTTCCAGCTAAATCTCTCCACTTCTGAGCATACTCTTTGAAACTTTCTTTGGCACCCATGGACATGCTTTGCAGCTGCATGCGAGTGGGGGCTAAGTCAGCATTGTATTGATACTGCTTATAGAAAGCTTCAGCAAGATCATTCCAGTCCCTGATGTTGACACTCTCCAACTGATAATACCACTCCAGCTGAGCTCCAGATAAGCTTTCTTGAAAGAAATGGATCCACAACTTTTTATCAGCAGTGTGGGGTTGAATTCTTCTAACATAAGACCTCAGATGCAGCTTGGGACAAGAGACCCCATCATAAACAACAAATGTAGGAACCTTGAAACCAATGGGTATGACTACCCCAGATATCAAACTCAAATCCTCAAAATCCAGCCTAGATGACTTCTGCAACTCCATGGCATCCATCCTATCCACCAACATATTGAATTTGTCTTCATTAGGATCATGGTAATAATTAGCCTCAGAATCAGAGTCCCCCATAGTGTTGTGGAGACTGCCTCCCTCTTTTTCAGATTCTTCAGATTCATAGTCTTCAGCTGGTTCTTTAGTCTTGGCCAGACCTTTGAACCTTCTACCCATGTTGATCAAACCAGCTGACCTTCTAGTCTTCTTAGTCTTCTTGGCCAGCAGTGCCTTCAATTCATCCTGCCCCTTGGACAGGTTCAAGATCAGCTCTTGGAACTGTGCATTTTGTGCCTGGAGATCCTTAACTGATTGTTCAAGAGCCATTGCTGAAATAAACAGCGAGAAGATGAGAAACCTGTGCACAATTATAAACCTGTGATGCAATGAAATGATATGTGAATGCATATGCAATGTTTTCAAGGACCGCAGGATTTAAATTTGCTTAAACCAACAAGAAGGTGAAATTTTATTAGTAATAACTTTGTTTTGCCTTTTAGGCTTACAAAAAATGAAATGAAATAAGTACAAAAGATGGGGCTTTAAGTCTCCCATGGACGCTTCCTCTTTGTGTTGAGGTATGAGTTGAGGTTCCGTTCTTCATGAAGTTGCTTTGTTAGTTCTAGGATTCTTTCTTGGCTTGCTTTGTAATGGGCCTCGAAAGTATCCCTTTGCTCCTTCAGTTGGATCCATGATCTCTGCAAGTCTTCCATATCAGTAGGCATGTCTGGGTGAAGGATGGTATAAGCTGTGTCTCCTTCAGCAACAGGTTCCATGGTAACTGGTAGGACGGCAGGATATGGCATCATGAGAGTCTGAGCACGAGATTGTACCCATCTGAGATAAGCCTCCATAGGAATAGTGTACTTAGGCTCCAGTGTCTTGTTGTCAACCCTGTTTACTTTTCCCCATGCTCGTATGAATCTCTGACGGTACCCTTGAAGATCGTTGTCATAATCAAACACAATGCCCTGAATCAACATGTCATGTGGACCATCACTCCGAGCGTAACCAAACTGTCGTAAAGCTAGAGAGGGGTTGTAGGTGATGCCTCCTCTTATGCCTAGAAGTGGCACATTAGGGAACTCCCCGCAACGGTCAATGATGGTGACGTTCTCCATAGATCTGGAGCACCAATGGATATCTGAGTGAGAAAGTGACATGATCCTCTTGGACCATCTGAACCCTTGCTCATTCTTCATTACTGAGCGAGGAAGGTGAGAAATAAACCACCTAGAAAGCAAAGGTATGCAGCACATCAAAGTTCCTCTTGCCCTTGTAGTACGGGTATGAAGAGAATGCAGGATGTCTCCAAGCAATGTAGGCACTGGATTATGACTCAGGAAAATGTTGATGGCATGAACATCTATGAACTGATCTGGATTGGGGAACAATACTAAGCCATAAATCAGCAAGGCTAAGATCTCCTCAAAAGCATCATAGCTCATGGCCTTCAAGAACATTTGAGCTTTATCCATTAATACTTTAGCAAGAATACCCTTGACTCCGCTTCTCGTTTCTAGAACAATGTCAGACTTCTTCAGATGTAGAGCTGCAGCAATAACCTCTGGTTTGAGCTCCTTCTCCAAGCCTGTGAAGGGTGTTTGATCAAGAATAGGTATACCCAGAAGCTTAGAGAACTCTTCCATGGTTGGAACCAACTGATAGTCAGGGAATGTAAAGCAATGGTGCTTAGGGTCAAAGAACTGAAACAGAACACTCATCATGTCTTCATTGAACCCTGAAGTGACCAGATCCAGTAGATGACCATGTTTTTTGATGAACTGGGAATGATTAGACACTTGAGAAACCAACTCTTTAAGCTTAGCAGGTATCCCCACAAAGTTGATCCTGATAGTGTTTCTACGAGCAGAAGCCATGACCTACAACAAAGAACAAAGATAAATCCCTTGGTCCTTGAAATGGTTAGTGAAAATGATATGCTTATGATGCATGATGATGTCATGATGTTATGTTCAATCACAAACATGTGGCACACACAAACAAGTCACACCATAGCCCTAGGTTTAAAGGCTTGCATGAGGTTTAAGGTAAGTACCCTCCCCTGAAGTTAGATGGTTCATCCTGTCCTACAAAAGTAACCAGGTTCTAAGGGATATCAATATCATTGATCCTTCACAAGGGTGGTTGTTCAGAAGGCAACTTGCTTGCCAACCAAAACCCTCCAAGTTTAGAATCTCAATGAGCGTAGTATCGAGTGTCAACCAACTTCAGTCTGCACCAAAGCCGGTTACCTCACTACTTTCTAAAGGCCAAGATGGGATAACTAGGGTTCTAAAAGTTAGTTAGTGCATTGACAACATATGGCAGCCTCATATTATCCTCAACTTGACTTAAGGAACATAAGCACCAACCAAGAAGTCGCACTAACTATGGCCACCAGATCAACCATATCGATATACGTCGTACAGTTTCCTTGGTCTATTGCCATTTACCTAAGGTACACTAGATCCGGGTTAGGATCTTTCACACATAAGAGCACCCCAACAAGATAATATAAAGCAAACAAGGCAAACAATTTAAAGTGATCTAATTCCTAAGGGTACCCCTCTTTTATTAAATCCCCAGCAGAGTCGCCAGTTTTGTAACACGGTGGGAGAACTGACTTTAGTTATGTTGCGGATAGCAAGAGTCGCCACCGACTTTTATTTTATCCAAAGGAAAGGCATAAAAGAACAGGAAAAACCTTTTAAAAGATTTTTTTGGGTCCGGGGGGTAGGTTATGTAAAGGGAAGGTGTTAGCACCCTTTACATCCATGGTTATCCATGGGCTCTTAGTTACTTAGCTCACTTTGAATTGTTTTTGAAAAAAATGTGAAGTGTGTGAATAAGAATTTTCATAAGAGTTTAATAATGATCCATGTACAGATGCGTAAAAAACTTGTGTTTGAAAATTGTTTGAAAATTGTAAAGTGTTTGAGATTTGAAATAGTGAGCAAGTAACTATGAGGAACCTACCCTAAAGTTTTAAGTCTTCCTGTTCTTTATCCTTTAAGTGGTAAGACTATCCCTATTATTAAGGAATAGGTAGTCATTACCTTGGATGTAAGGGACATATGAGGGACATCTGTTTAATGAAGGCAACTGTGGGGTGTATTAACCAATTAGGAGGGACTGTCATCATTATTCGAAAGGGACAAGATCTTTTGTGAAGGCAACCATTTAGGGACTTAATGACTTTTCTTTTTAAGGGACTTGCTTTATACACCCCCACTTGACCTTATGATTAGGCAACATTGAGAGGCAACCCTAGAAAGTGAGATGGCGATTAAAAATCGACTTACGTGTGTGAGTGTTTAATTTAATTTATCTTTTAATTAAAGTTATCTAAATTCAATTTTAAATATAATACATGTTTACACTCCCTATTTTACTAACCATGGCATGAAAATTAAATAAATTAAATATTTACAAAAATTACACCAAGGAGCAATTACAATAATTATAATAATAAGCAATTAAAATAAATAGCAAATAAATAAATATAAATAATAAACAAAAATAAATAAATAGGCAATAATAAATATAATAGGGGTTAGTAATAATAATAATTAAAATCAAAAATAAATAAGGTTAGTGAAATAATAATAATAAGCATAATAAAAAATAAATGGATTAGTAATAATATGATTAGTAATAATAATAATAATTAAAATAAATGGAATTAGCAAAAATATTATAAAATCATAATTAAAATAATAAACAAAAGTTAGATTTTTAATATAGACAATTATTAAAAAAACAAAAGGAAATATGAACAATTAAATAATTATTATAATATTTTAATTTATGTACAAATTACTAAATTATTTTTAAACATATTATAATTACAAAATAAAATTATCATAGGTTTAATCATTTCTATGCACATATTTAAAAATTATTTATATATATAAAATTTAGATTGTAAACAAATTAGAAAAATATTTACATATTATAGGAATAAAATAAGTTATAATTATATTTAAAGATTATATTCACAAAATTTTATATTAAATACTATATTTACAAAAAATTCATAATGAATATGTACATAATAATAAAATTAGAAAAAATAAAATTAGGGTTTTTTAATATTTATTTAGAAAATAATAGATTAGGGTTTATTTCATAATTATAATTTATTTAACTAAATAATATATATATACCTTTTATAATAATAATAAAAACTAATTTTGGATTTAGAAAAAATAAATTTAGAATTTTGGAAAGAATACATAGTACATACATATATTTTATTTTAGATATATAATATATATAAAAATAATATAATTTAATAATAAAATATTTAAAACAAACAAAATACAAGAAAAAGAATGAAAACTTACCTGGCTGGGATTGAACCCATGACACCCTGCCTGCAAGCAACAAAACGTACCACCAGGCCAGCCACGTATTGGTGATAATGGAATGATTTCAATTGGTTTTATGGAATGCCCTGAAAAAATCACAAAAATAATGAAAACCAAAAGGCCTGGGGGAGGAATCGAACCCAGGACCTCTTGAATACACAAACGCACGCATGACCATCCATCTAGGTGAGCAATTCTGCTAATGGTGTGGCAAGAGAACATAATATATTATGTACGCTTAACCTGAAAAATAAGAAAAAATAATTGTACACAGCCAGATTCGAACACAGGTCTCATAGTTACACACAAACGCATCTTTCCACTGGACCACACAACCTGTGGTAATAAATAACCAGAATGATAAAATAATATTTTAAAACAGAATTTCAAATATGAAATCCGCGCCAAGCCAACTTCATCTTCTTCAGTGTACCTATGAAATTTGCTACGAATTTTCCTACCATCTTTCCTGCGAAAACACAATGGCAGCAAAACCTACGAAAGCCAATGTGATCCAAACATTCATGCGGTTCATTCTATGGTTTTAGAATCCATTTATATTTCCTAAATCAGAAAACCCTAAACCTTGGTCCAAACCCTAACAATGGCGTTTCACGGGTTATGCAAGGTTTCTTTGATTTCTTTGCCCAGAATCGTTCTACATACCATCACAAACAAGATTAGGTCAACAAAATTCATTAACATACAATGAAATAGTGTAATCGAAAAAATCAAATTCAAGAACAATTATGGTTCGGTTTGAACAATATGGCATGGTTTCGATGCATGTGAGTATTGGTTCATGATCAGAGAAGTCCAAGGAACATTGATATGTTCTTATTTTACCTTCAAATTTCCTGAATCAAAGAATCCGAATGTGAGTTTTTGAGAGAATTTTTGAAATTGTGAACTTACTCTTAGGGCTGTGGAATTCGTGTCTTTGCAATAGGGTTGTGTTTAGTACTTATAGGTGATTGATTTTAGGTCAAAAAACTGATTGGTTGTGTGAAGAATTTGATATGAAAAAATCCACAATGATCATGCCTTAAAAATCAAATATTCATGTGTGAATGCTTACTATTTTTGGTCAAATCTCATGATTTCTTTCCTCTTCAATTTAAATCAATATTTAAGACTTTCTAGAAGCTTAATCCCAATCAAATCTTACATTTTCATATTTTATTTTTATTTAAAATGATTTTTAATGAATTAAATCAAAATAAATAAAAATAAAATAATAAAAATTCTGATTTTTAATGGTTTGGATCGTGCATGAAGTCATTGTATGGGTTGGGTCATTATTTGGCAAGCCCATTTGGAAGAAATTGGTTTTAGACCTCCTTTTTCATCATAAACCAACTCAAAATTTCCCAACTTTGCAAGGGCACATATCCTTCAATTTTAAAGATATGAGGGTGTTCTTGGACATTTTGGAAAGTTTGTAGAGTCCTTTAACCAACCCCACTGGTTTCATGTCCATATCATTTACCAATCTCAAGTTATGCCCTTTTGAAGTTGTTGACTTTTTGTTGACTTTCAAAAGGACCTATAATGTATTAGCTCATACCTTCCAAATGAAGCATTTTTGGGATTGGCTTGTGAGACACAAAGTTGTAGAGAATTCAATTTCCTTCAAAATGAGCTTTTAGTGGAGACTTGGTGATGAAGTATGTGAAAGTTATGGCTGGTCAAAGTTCAGTTGACTTTTACTGAGGAAACCCTAATTTAGAAACTCCTGATTCTTGATGATCTGGAATCTCCTTGATGAATCATGATCAACCCTTGATCAAATGATGAATTTTAATTCATATAATTGATGTTGGCAAAAAAATCATGAAGTTTGACTTTGGTTTGACCACAGTTGACCTCAGTTTGACTTTTTAAATGCTTTGACTGATTTTGACTTATCTGATCATCTGACTGAGCAAACTTCTGAGAAAAGTCTTGAAACTTGTCATGGGGGTTCTTACACACATATAAGATGTTATGAAGCTCCCTTGAAGTCTTGGAAGTCCATTTAGCCTGATTAAAGTCAAAACCCTAGTTTTGGAGGCACTGCTTAGGAGATGCACTGTCTGAGGGAATTGTCAACTCTTCTGACCAATTGTGAACCTTGTGAACCATCATAAAATGTCTTGTAAACCTCATGGGAAGCATTGTGAACCTTGTGAACCTTGTGAACCTCATAAAGTGACTTGTAGACTTCATGAACCTCATGGAAGGTCTTGAAAGCATTGTGAATCTTGTGAACCTTGTGAACCTTCATAAAGTAGCTGGTAGACTTCATGAACCTCAGGGAAGGTCTTGAAAGTGTTGAGAAACTTGTGAACCTTGTGAACCTTCATAAAGTAGCTGGTAGACTTCATGAACCTCAGGGAAGGTCTTGAAAGTGTTGAGAAACTTGTGAACCTTGTGAACCTTCATAAAGTAGCTTGTAGACTTTATGAACCTCAGGGAAGGTTTTATAAGCATTGAGAAGCTTGTGAACCTTGTGAACCTTCATGAAGTGACTTGTAGACTTCATGAACCTCATGAAAGGTCTTGAAAGTATTGTGAATCTTGTGAACCTTGTGAACCTTCTTAGCACACAAAGTCTTGTATTGTGAGGGAAAATTTTGGGGTGCAACACTTGGCATTATGGCTCTGACCTCTACTGTAACGGGGAGAAAATCACTTTGGATTCTTCAACCTCTTCTCCACAGATTGATAATGTTGGGGGAGGCGGAGGCTTCACCAGAAGCGAACGCCTTTTCGCCTCACAAACTCAGAGACCTAATGCCGAAGCAGAAGCTGTTGCAAAAGCAAAGGGGAAGAGTGTGGTACCTGAAGAACCAATTATCAAAGAAACTCAGAAGACATCTTTTGAGCAAGATGTAGACGAGTTTATGAGAATTATAAAGAGAAGTGATTACAAGGTGGTGGATCAGCTTCACCAAACTCCCTCAAAGATCTCCATATTATCCCTGTTGATGTGTTCTGAAGCTCACAGGAATGCATTACTGAAAGTCCTGCACGCAACATACGTGCCAGAAGAGATCACTGTTAATCAGCTGGAAACCGTGGTAGCAAATGTCAACACCAGTCATAGGCTGGGCTTTACCAATGCTGATTTAACGACTGAGGGACGTAACCATAACAAGGCTTTACACAACACTCTAGAATGCAAGGGTGCTGTTCTATCTCATGTACTGGTGGATACTGGGTCATCACTCAATGTCCTACCAAAGAAAGCCTTAGTGAAGCTGGAGTATGATGGCTTGGCACTGCGCCCAAGTAATTTGGTGGTGAGAGCTTTTGATGGCTCTAAAAGATCAGTGCTAGGGAAGATTGATCTGCCTGTGATGATTGGCCCGCAGACTTTTAAGATTACCTTCTATGTGATGGACATTCAGCCGACCTACAGCTGTTTGTTGGGTAGACCTTGGATCCATGCCGCTGGCGCAGTTACGTCTACCCTTCACCAGAAGCTGAAATTCGAGTGGGAAGGCCAAATCATCACCATCTGTGGGGAAGAGGACATCTTTGTTAGCCATCTGGCTACGTACAAGTACATTGAGATGGATGGAGAAATCCATAAAACGATGAGCCAGGGATTTGAGGCCCTGAACATAAATGAAGCATCTGCTGTACTGGGAACCTCCATGACGTCTTATCAGCAAGCCAGGAAGGTTGTTAAAGAGGGGACTGCCCAAGGCTGGGGCAAGTTGTTGCCTGTGGAGAAGAAGGAGGACATATTTGGGTTAGGTTACAAACCAACTCAACAAGATCAATCAGAGGCTGCCAAGAAGCCCAGTTTTGTCAGTGGGGGAATGCTCACCCCGGATGCAGTGAACAACTTGGAAGATGAGTCGGAAGATGAGCGCAACCTGGAGAGCTGGATACGTCCAAGGACCCCGGGGAGCCATATCTCAAACTGGTCTTCCCAGGAAATTATAAGGGTTACTCCTGCAGAGTAATTATTATTTCCTGTATATTTTAAGCATGCATCAAGTCTTGCATCTTGCCCAAGATGACAAGGCTCATTTTGTAATCGGGCCATCTTGTAATTTTGTGCAAACAGATCAATCAATGAATATCGGACATCTTTTGCAAATGAGTTTTTTTTTCTTTTCTTTTCCGCTCACTGTTTTTCATTTTTCTTTTTGTACAAAAATAAAATGGCAATGTTTTCCAAAATGATAACTTCACTTCACTTTTTCTAAACAAGATTAAAATCGTCCACTAAAATGAACAATCTAAACCCTTGCAGAGAGTGCCTTTCAGACTGCACCGACAACAGCACAGCTATGACTCGGTATGACTTCGACAATCCAATCAATCAAGCTGATGATGGGGTTGAAGAAGATTATGAGCTTCCTGAAGAGCTAGCCAGGTTGTTAAGGCAAGAGGAGAAGGTTATCACTCCTCATCAGGAGGAGGTCAAAACGGTTAATCTTGGTGCGGATGAAGATATGAAAGAGGTTAAGATTGGGGCCTGCTTGCAAGACTCAGTGAAAGAGCAACTGATTGACCTGCTTCGTGAATATGCGGATGTCTTTGCTTGGTCTTATCAGGATATGCCAGGGTTGGACACCGATATTGTCATGCATAAGCTGCCTTTAAAAGAAGACTGCCCATCAGTTAAACAGAAACTGCGCCGTACTCGCCCAGATATGGCAATGAAGATCAAAGAAGAGGTGCAAAAGCAATGGGACGCCGGGTTCCTTGCTGTGACTAGTTACCCGCCGTGGGTTGCTAATATTGTGCCTGTGCCTAAGAAGGACGGAAAGGTGAGGATGTGTGTGGATTACCGGGATCTGAACAGAGCCAGCCCGAAAGATGATTTCCCTTTACCTCACATTGATGTATTGGTTGATAATACAGCTCAGTTCTCGGTATTCTCCTTCATGGACATATTTTCAGGATACAATCAGATCAAGATGTCACCTGAAGACATGGAGAAGACAACCTTCATCACACCCTGGGGCACGTTCTGTTACAAGGTGATGCCATTCGGACTGAAGAATGCTGGTGCCACTTATCAACGGGCTGTGGTAACATTATTCCATGACATGATCCATAAAGAAATTGAATGTTATGTGGATGACATGATCGCCAAGTCCCTCACAGAAGAAGACCACCTGGTAAACCTGTTGAAGTTATTCAAGCGTCTGAGGAAGTACCAACTGAAGTTGAACCCCAACAAGTGCACATTCGGGGTGCATTCCGGTAAGCTGCTGGGATTTATCGTAAGTGAAAAGGGGATTGAAGTTGACCCTGATAAAGTTAAAGCCATTCAAGAGATGCCTGCACCAAATTCAGAAAAAGAAGTTTGGGGGTTTCTAGGTAGATTGAACTACATTTCACGGTTCATATCTCACCTTACTGCAACCTGTGAACCCTTGTTCAAGCTGTTAAGAAAAGAACAAACGGTCAGGTGGAACGAAGACTGCCAGAGGGCTTTTGACAAAATCAAGGAATACTTACAAGAGCCTCTGATCCTTATGCCTCCAGTTGAAGGAAGACCTCTAATCATGTACTTGACAGTATTAGAAGAGTCGATGGGGTGTGTGTTGGGCCAGCATGACGAGTCTGGTCGAAAAGAGTATGCAATATACTACCTGAGAAAAAATTTTACCGACTGTGAACAACGTTATTCACTGCTCGAGAAAACTTGCTGTGCTTTAGCGTGGGTTACTCGCCGACTAAGGCAATATATGTTGACCCACACTACCTTGTTGATCTCAAAGATGGATCCAGTCAAGTATATATTTGAGAAGCCAGCACTTACCGGACGGGTTGCAAGATGGCAAATGATCCTCACAGAATATGACATCCAATACACATCTCAGAAAGCCATCAAGGGCAGTGTATTGTCTGATTATATTGCTGAGCAACCCATTGATGATTACCAGCCTATGAGATTTGACTTCCCTGATGAAGACATCATGTTCATTAAAGCAAAAGATCATGAAGGGCCTATTCACACTAAAGGGCCTGACCCAGAAGAAGAATGGACTATGATGTTTGACGGGGCTGTTAATATGAATGGTCGTGGTGTTGGTGCAGTACTCATTACACCTAAAGGAGTTCACATGCCTTTCTCGGCAAAACTCAACTTTAACTGCACTAGCAACGAAGCTGAATATGAAGCTTGTATTATGGGTCTTGAGGAAGCCATTGACCTCAGGATCAAGACTTTGACTGTGTTCGGAGATTCAGCTCTGGTAATCAATCAAACCAATGGCAAATGGTACACTCACCAGGATCATCTGATACCTTACAGGGATTATACAAGGAGGTTATTGACTTTCTTTACAACAGTCAAGCTTGAGTATATCCCTCGGGACGAGAATCAATTTGCAGATGCTCTTGCCACCATTTCATCCATGATCAAAGTTCAAGCTGCCAACTTTGTACCTCAAATTGCAGTATCCAGACTTGACAAACCAGCATATGTATTTGCAGCAGATGTTGCCAAAGATGATAAGCCTTGGTTCCATGACATTAAGTGCTTCTTGGAGGATCAAACATACCCACCTGGGGCATCTTCCAATGATAAGAAGACATTGAGAAGGCTTGCTGGCAGTTTCTTCCTGAATACTGATGGTTCCCTGTACAAGAGAAACTTTGATATGGTACTCCTCAGATGCGTTGATAGGACAGAGGCAGACTTGTTGATGCACGAGGTGCATGAAGGATCCTTTGGTACCCATGCTGGAGGGCATGTCATAGCCAAGAAGTTGCTAAGATCAGGCTATTACTGGATCACAATGGATGCCGACTGTTGTGCCTATGCCAGAAACTGTCATAAATGCCAGATTTATGCGGATAAAGTACATGTGCCTCCAAATCCTCTGAATGTGATGTCTTCACCCTGGCCCTTTGCCATGTGGGGCATTGATATGATTGGCAAGATTGAACCAACTGCTTCAAACGGCCACAGGTTCATCCTGGTTGCCATTGACTATTTCACCAAGTGGGTTGAAGCAGCTTCATATGCAAATGTTACAAGGCAAGTGGTAGCCAGATTCCTGAAGAGAGATATCATCTGTCGGTATGGAGTTCCCGAGCGAATCATTACTAATAATGGTTCCAACTTAAACAACAAAATGATGGCAGAGCTGTGCCGGGACTTCAAGATCCAACACCACAATTCTTCTCCTTACAGGCCAAAGATGAATGGCGCTGTTGAGGCAGCTAATAAGAATATCAAGAAGATTGTACAGAAGATGGTAGTTACCTATAAGGACTGGCATGAAATGCTACCATTTGCCTTGCATGGGTACCGTACGTCAATCAGAACATCCACTAGGGCATCACCGTATCAACTTGTGTATGGTATGGAAGCAGTCCTACCTGTTGAAGTTGAATTACCCTCCTTATGGGTGTTAATGGATGTTAAGTTGAACGAAGCAGAGTGGGTCCGATCCCGATACGAACAGCTAAATCTGATTGAAGAGAAGAGGCTGGCTGCAATTTGTCATGGGCAGCTGTATCAGAAAAGAATGAAGAAAGCCTTCGATCAGAAAGTCAGGCTCCGAGAATACCAAGTAGGGGATCTTGTGCTGAAAAGACTCTTCCCTCCTCATACAGACCACAGGGGCAAATGGACCCCGAACTATGAAGGACCATTCGTAGTAAAGAAAGTTTTCTCCGGTGGAGCACTCATGCTCAATACTATGGATGGAGAAGACTTCCCGTCCCCTGTGAATTCAGATGCAGTTAAAAAATACTTCGCATAAAAATGACCCGCTGGACATAAAAACAGAATGTAAGTCCAGGCAAAAATAGGGCATCCCGGCGAGTCAAAGACAGAATAAAAGACTCGGGCAAAAATAAGGGAAATAAATAAAAGATGTACACCCGCTGAGTTGAAAAGCCGCATTGGACAGCTCAGGCAAAAATGGGTATCCCGATGGATTGAAAACCCGAAAGGGCGATCCATGCAAAATAAGGGAATAAGCGAACAACTGCATTCTGAATTCGTCTGTATCACTCATAACTTGGTAAGCTTCAAAAGGATCAAGCTTCTTTCAAAATCAGCCTTCTTTAGAAAGCAAGACGAAAAGAACGTCAAATGTCATACGAGTAATAGGGAAGCTCCTTGAAGCGTCATCAACATTGCCAATACCTTTTATTTCTCAATTTGTAACAATCTCCTCATTTTAGGGGATTTATTTCTTTGACTGTATCTTGCCAATTCAGGGCACATGAATTAATAAAATCAGATTTGCAGTCATGTTTCGTTTCGTACATTTCATTTTCATTTGCAAGAATGTCTGATGTCTTTAAGATACTGTTTGCATAAATACAGATGCTTTTCTTCTAAAAAACGTGCGTACAGGAAATATATTTACTCCCGGGAGTGTCTAAACTCCTATGACGGAATCCGGTAAGGGATACCTCGGGATTACTTGTGCGTTTCTCTATCTTTTCAGGATTGCAGGCGTTCAAAGCACAGCATGGGGCATGGAAGCTTCATCCCAGCAAGCTGACAAATCATGATCTACTCAGTCTTAACACCGGAGGTGCTTTCTCCCCAGCTGAATTGCCATTTATGCTTCCTCTTCAGCCAAGTACAAAAGCCAGGGAACCATCTCCCCATAGAGTCTCAACCTCTACCCAGAAAGGCAACGCGCGAAGAAATCACAACAGAGTGAAGAAAGCTTCTACAAACCCCAGCTGGGCCCCTCATTACCAAAGATAGGTCTATCAGTGACCTATATCCCCAAGCAGAGTCCCATATGTCAGAACTACCAATGATCTCATCCCCAGCTGTGATGTCCACTTCAAGAAGATCAACCAGGGACCTTCGTAGCAACGGGACCCGGATCCCGGATCGGTATCTTTGCATAATCATGGCATTAGCATCATATTCTCCCACAGAGCGTAGCATTCCGTCTAATACGGAGCATTACGGCAAAAATCAAACATATTGCATAATCATAAGCCATGTTCGGAATCAAACACTTGTAAATACTGGCAATCCATCAAAGATATACAGAGGAATTCCCCGGATTCCCCGGCAGAAAGCCAAGGCATTTGCCTTACACTCACAAATACAGATACACACTCCTTTTGGCACTCGTCCGTGTCATCATTCCCCAGTAAAGTCGCCTGAGCTTTCTTTACAAACAGACACTTATACATTACAGATACTTCTTGACACCCGTCCGTGTCATATCCCCAGTAAAAAGGCAAAGCGTCCTCTTTGCACTCCCATATACATATATACATACAGATTCCCTGACGCCCGTCCGTGTCACCTTCCCCAACATAAATACCTGAATACATTGTAAAACATATACTTGTTTATCATATACCTTTTGACACTTGTTCGTGTCGTTTTCCCCGGCAAGTCAGACACTTGTCGGTATTTCACTCATACTTATTTCACTCATACAGGTACTTGTTCGTATCTTGTATACACCACTCATACCGCTGCAGATTCAACACTCGTTCGTGTTCTTTGTTAACCCGTTGGTACTCGTCCGTATCATCATCTCAGAACATGCGTCAAGCGTTTGTTTCTACCTGATACTCGTCTGTATCACAGTCCTAAGGATGCTCGTCCGCATCTTTAATCCATACACGTGTCAAACACTTATGTCTTCTTGAATTTAGACACTCGTCTGTGTCTACCATTCCCCAGAGGAGTCCCCACAGAATCAACACTCGTCCGTGTTCTTTGTTAACCAGTTGATACTCGTCCGTATCATCATCTCTGAACATGCGTCAAGCGTTTGTTTCTACCTGATACTCGTCCGTATCATGGTCTTAGGGATGCTCGTCCGCATCTTTAATCTATACACCGTACCCAAACGCTAATGCCTCTCATTTCTTGGATATAGACACTCGTCCGTGTTTACTTGTCCCAGCAAGTCCCTGTGAGCTATTTCCTTGCTATCTGACATTCGTCCTATGTCATGATGCCTTTTCGGCAGCCGTACCCTGCCAGGTGATCGTCCTTCACCTTTGGATGACCGTCCCTCATCCTTTCCTCAGCGGAGTCTCCATTATTGGAACCCTTTTCTATCCGGCATTCGTCCTATGTCGTGATTTTTAGCAGCCGTACCCTGCTAGGTGATCGTCCTTCACCTTTTGATGA
Source organism: Lathyrus aphaca (assembly GCA_963966055.1). NCBI lineage: Eukaryota > Viridiplantae > Streptophyta > Magnoliopsida > Fabales > Fabaceae > Lathyrus > Lathyrus aphaca. The sequence goes on from OZ014520.1 coordinate 509,270,840, forward strand.
TCTTCCTTCATCATTTTATCCGATGGCCGTCCCCGTCGTTGATCTTGCTATCTGACATTCGTCCTATGTCCTGATAAACCCTGAGAGCAGCCGTACCCTGCTAGGTGATCGTCCTTCACCTCCTGATGATCGTCCTTCATCATGCTTATCCGATGGTCGTCCCCATCGTCGACCTTCTATCCGGCATTCGTCCTATGTCGCGATATTTTTGGCAACCGTACCTTGCCAGGTGATCGTCCTTCACCCCTGTGATGACCGTCCCTCATCTTATACCCAACAGAGCAGCCATCCCCTGCTAGGTGATCGTCCTTCACCTTTGATGACCGTACCTCATCATTTATTTTTACCTATAATCCCTAGAGAATCTTTGTCACTTTATTTTTGATGGCCGTCCCCATCATAATCTCTTATATCCCTAGCATGTCGGCCGTCCTCGTCATTGCTCTTTCCCCAGCATGTCGGCCGTCCTCGTCATTGCTCTTTCCCCAGCAGTCGTCCCCTGCTCGACGGTCGTCCTCCGTCGCCTGCACTTTATAAATATACTTTATTTTCTGTTACAATCTATATCCCTTTTCTTCTTCATTCTGTGAGTGCAAATTTTGGACTGTCTTTGGTATTCAACCACAAGTTATCTTGTTTTCCTGATAAGCCGTTACTTACACCCTGCACAGCTAACTCGTGTTTGAATAGGGGCAGCTGTAAACACCCCAAATTTTCCCTCACCTATTCACACCGTGGCTTGTGATCTTCTCATATGCATAAATTCAACCATAGCATCTCATACCACATTTTTGATTCACTGCATTGGTTCAAAGTCATCTGCATCTAGGGTTTGTGATCTGAGCAATCCAAGAGCTTCTTGAGCCACTCCAAAGGTCATCAATCACTTTAAATGTGTCCATGTATGTTCAAGCATCATATTATATCCCCTCAAAGTCAAGAGTGTCAAAAAAATCACAAGAACTGAGATTGGCATGGAAGCAGAGCCAGGTTTAACTACACAGATGACCTAGAATTAGGGTTTTGGTTTCAAAGGCCATAACTCCAAATTTTTTGGTCATTCTTGTTTCTATTGGTCTCTATATGGTATAGGGATCATGCATATCAATTTTCTTGAAGAAATTCAATGGGGAAGGCATCTGATCAAGAGTTGACTTTTTGAGCAAGTCAGTGCAAAATCAGGGCATCTGAGGCCCTCAATGACCCAACCAAAGGGTGTTCATCATCATTTTGATTATGTATGATCTTTATTTGATCATAGAAGATGTGAGAAGTTCACAAAATTGAAGAATTTCAAGCCATTTGCAAAGTTGACTTTTTGGGAAAATGACTTGTAATGGAAACTTGCCATTTTGGGAAACTTTTTCAACCCTTGCTTCTTGATTCAAAAATGCTTCAAATGAGAAAACTTTGGTCATGAAAGTTGTAGAATGGATCATTCCCTTTTCAAAAAGTACAAGAACTCATTCTAATTCATTTTGGATCAAAAGTTATGGCTTGTCAAAGTTGGGAAAAATCACATAATTTCAAGTTTTCTACCAAAGAGACATTTTGCAAAATGGTTTGATAAGGCATTCTAAAGGCTTCAAATGTACACAAACACTTCATAAAATGTCAAATGGACCTCTAAGGATCAGAATGGTACTTTGAATTATTCCATTTCATGCCTTAAACTTGAAGAATTTCCAAAAGGGCCAAAAGTTCACAAATTTGCAAAACACTACATAAACTTCACTCAACTTGCTGAATTATCCCAAAACCAATTCCATGGACATCCTTAATCTCAGCTGAGCTAGGACAAGCCAATGATCTAGCTACACCATTGCCCATACCTCAAGTACAACACTTTTGACTTTTTTGGCAAAAACACCCATACCAATCACAACAGTCCACAACAACTCTCTGCCCAATCCAGACCTTACAAACACACTCCAAGGATTCATTTTCATAACACACACAAGCCTGAAACACTCCCCAAGCCAGCATTCTCATTTTCCACCTCTTATGCAACTTCCTTCGAAACTCATCATACAGCCTTCAAACACAAAAACAAACTTCATAGAACATCTCAGCATGTTCCATTGATCACAAACCAACCATTGTTTTGGCCTGAAACCTCCCACATCACAAATACGATTTTCACACTCCCTTGGCCTGAGCTTCTGCCAACTCCCTCTATAGGCCATATAAACTCCAGCTAAGTGTCAAAAGCTTCAAAGGAGGATCATTGGAGCTTGTTTGAACCAAAGAAGCAGCCAGAAAGTCCCTGTTTCGAAAGCTCAATCTCAGGTAGCATGATGAACAAATTTTTTAGAACTTTAATTTCTTGTTAGAATATTGTTCTATATGTTGCCCTGATCATGGGGATCTATTTATTTTTGAAAATGAGCCAGAAACAAGCATGTTATGATGATCTGAAAGTTTGCCCGTAAAAATGTTTTTGCTTGTTTCCTTTGATTCAGTGAAAATAAATGTTGTTTGATTTAGGGTTTATGCTTAGTGGTGTTCATAGATTGATTCTGGAGAGTTTTGTGAGGATTTGATGCGTATTGAGAGAGATTGAGGTTTTGGCTTGCCGGAGAAGATGACCGGAACACTGTTCCGGTCATCTGAAAGTAATTAGGGTTTTGGATTAGGGTTTAATCATAATTAGGCCAGTTTGAATTTGGGCCGTCCATTAGCGTGCCAAGTCAATTCCCGCCCCTGTGAGTTTGAATCTCATCCATTGGATTGGCTGACTTTCCTATTTTTCATTTAAAATTCATTTTATTTTCATTTGTTTTGATTTATTTTGCACGAATTAATAAAAATAGCAAAAAATGTTTAAAAATTATGAAAATTTTTGTCAAGGTTTTCATTATTTTTCAGAACACAAAAATATTTTTATTTTTATTTTTTGCATTAAAAATTATTTTTAAATCATTTAAAAGTTTATTTTTAATTAGTTAATGAAAATTAATTAATTAAAAATACTTTTAGGTATTTAAAAATCACAAAAAAATTCATGCAACCTTTAAAAATATTTAGAAACATTGTCCAACTCTCAAACCAAATTTCTTTTTTGTTCTTGATGCCTTTTGATAATTTTCTTTGGTTTTAATTTCATTTCAAGGCATTATTTTGTTTCAAACTTCAAAAATTCATTTCTGCCTAACCATTGAGAGTTGGACAATGATTATTTTTGCATTTCATCTTGCATAACATGTAGTTTATAGGATAAAATTGGCATGAATTGATCTTGCATTTTCATTTTGTTTTTTGCATTTTTCTTGTCAAGGTACCTTAAAACCCTAGCAATCTTAGGAAATTCATAACCCTCATTAAGTTAAGAGTTAGAACCCCTCCTTTGGGCAGTGAGTTTGTATAGGTTTAGGGTTACTTTGATTGCATTTTCAAATTTTTATCATGTCATTTGCTTCTGGTTTTGGATTTTTGCTTTGTATGTTGCATATAACCCAAATTTATGCCTTCCTTTGCATCCATCTTCCATTTGCTTGCATACCATGACTTTCCATGACATTTTGTGTATCCATTTGATTCATAACACATCTTAGGACATATTAGAATCATGTTTGATCATTGCATCTTTCATTTGCCATGTTATATGTCTTTTGCATTCCATAACTTTTCATGAACATCCATGGTTCAAAGCATGCTTCTCTGGCATCCATAGGTTTGTATGATCATTCTAATGCCTAGCCTCATGTTTGCATCATCTCTTAGCATCATAAACATCATACTTATGCTTTTGGTTTTGGTTTGCATCATGACAATGCATCTCATTTTGCATTGCATTTCATTTCTTTACTAACTTTTCAGGTGGTAAGTTGTATTGAGAAGTGAATTTGCCTTCACTTCTCACAATCTCTTTTCATCTCTCTTATGCATCATTGCTGAATTTTTGTATGTGTATTGGATTGAGCATGCTCAATATTGTTCATCTCACCTTCTTTCTTCAAGCAACTTGTATTCTTAAGTGAAGCAAGTTGTTTTGCTTCTCTTTGCTCCTCTCATCTGCTTCTCTCCTTGGTGGTTCCTTGAAGATTTCTTTCTTAAACCCCACAAACCCTAGGAATGACCAAGCATGATAACAATTAGGGTTGATTATTCCCCCACTTAGCTTTTACCTTTGTGTCATCTTTGAGTCTTCTCTTCTCATCTCATAATCAGGGACTAAACCCTAAAGGCTTTAAGGCTTTGTGATTAAGCTTATGCCTGCATCCTTCTATTAGGATGGAGTGTATAACTTTAATCCTAAGTGTTAAACTCTTAATGTGTTTAAATACTTTAATCAATCCACTTAATAATCATCAAGACATCAAGCTTATAACTTGGGCCTTGCATTAGGGTTCTAATTCTTCCTTAATTGGTTAAGAAGGACTAACCCTAGTGTTAATGGACAAGTCCCCCTCAAGTTGTCTTATAAACCATAAAACTCACTTCTTCATCTTATCATTAACTAAAATTCATCTAATAAAGGCTTTGTTTTGTCATGAGGTTAATCCCTAATCATGGATTAAGTTGAGGAGCTTTCCTCAGCTTAAACATTCTCATCTATTATCCTTCTATTAGGATGGTGTAATGAGTCTGTTTAATCCCTGATTATGGCTTAAACTCGTTACTTAACACTAAACAAAAACAACAAAAACATTTAACTAATCACAAGTAGGTTAATGATCTTAATCCTACACCATGGTGATTAAGTGTGAGACACTGACTTCACACTTAAGGTATTCTCATTACCCCTAATCAGAGGGAGGATGTGATGAGTTTACTAATCCATTGGTTTAGGCTTAAGCTCATTAACTTATGACAAACTTTCAAAAGCAATAAAAGACTGAAAACTCAAAAACAAACAATAATCGTCTCCTTCGGGATTCTTTTCTCATCATCTTCACTCATAAACGAGAACTTGCTTCTTCCGTTTAATGCAAGACAGTTTGCACCTGAGCCAGACATGTCATACACTTGAGCATAGACAAGCAAGCAGTTCATCAGTCAATTTATCTTTCAGTCTCTTTGGGTCGAACTACGGTGTTCTGACTTCCTCATTGCACAAGAGGTAACGTAGGCATAACTTAACAGTTATCGAACAAAAGTCTCTGTATATTCCCCCTCCTTCCTGCATTATTCTTTAAAGCCTCATACTCCTGAGCATTTCATTCTTGTTCTTACACTGACACTTCACTTATACACTTCACTTCTCTTACACTGACACTTGCATTCTTTCCAGCTCTTTTATACACAGATTGCACTGACACTACCCCTTTAAAACACAAATCTTTTAAGCGTGGATCCCGTCGAGTACGGCGGACAATCCGGGTGCTAATACTTTCCCAGGTTGTAACCAACCCCCTTTCTCAGTCTCTCTGGTTCGCAACCGTCTTATCCATATCCTTCTAGGTTTATGCAGCATTACCTTTCCCCCGGGATAAAAATGCCTAGCTGGCGACTCTTTCTTTTCTGAGTTCACCCTTGTGTGTTCTCTTCCCTTTTCGCCGACCGTTCGCGTCTATACCCCTCTTGACCAGAGGTGTCATTTTGGTGGGAGCGACAATCATTTTTACAGAAGGGACAAGATCATTGTATCATAGGAAACCTCATAGGGACTGGATCTTTTAATCTGAAGGGACTATGATGACTTTATTCTGTAGGGACTTTGCTTAAAACACCCCCATTTTCGAGGGACTTGACCATATTAAAGGCAACCAAGAGGGGTAACCCTAGGAGGTGCAGACATCGATCTTAGATCAACTTACGTGTGTGAGTGTTTATGTTCAGATATATATCTTGTTATTAATTATCTAAGCCTTTTTATACTTCATTAAATCTTATCACACCCTAGGTTTACTAACCACGCAATAGGATCAGTGGCAGGAATTTAAATGGCAGAAAATAAAAATGGCAAAAAATAGAATCTTAATTATTACAAGGCTTTGGGGCAGATACATAATTATAATGGCGAAAAATAAATAACAATAAAAATTTCAGAGCAATAAGGATAAGGCAGATTATATGAATAACATAAAAATAAATGAGGGTAGAAATAAAATTAAGGTTTGAAAATTAGGTTTGATAAAAAAAAATTTTTTTTCAAAGGTTTATAGAAAGTAGGGTTTAAAAGATTGAGAAAAAGAATTAGGGTTTATTAAAAGTTAGATTAAAATTAAAGGTATTAAATCCTAGTGATACTAATTAATAAAAAAACTAACCTAAAAAGAAATAAACTAATAAAATAACAAAAATGATTATAAGAAAATGTTTTAGGAAAGAAAGGATTTTAGAAAAGGTTTTAAAAATTTTTTTTTTTAGGAAAAGAATTAATTTAAAAAAAAAAAGAAGATATAATATGAAATAAAAAAAGGGTAGAAATAATAACCAAAATGTTGGGAGGGGGGTTTGAACCCAGGACCCTGCCTTTCCCAGCCTTAATTTCCACCACATGGATGCGCACAGCTAGGATATATGCTTTGCAAAATAAATTATATAACAAACCTGCAAAATAAAGTAAATTATAAAAAATAAATGGGGGACCTGAGAATCGAACCCAAGTCTGATGCTTCCCGCAGCGTGTCCTCTACCATCTGAGCTAGACATGCGTCTTGTAATATGTATAAAACAAAAACAAAATCAATTATATTAGAAATTTGAAAAATCCTTCGCGCCACATCTTCCTTCTTCAACCTCAGGAGGGGAGTTTTTAGCTACGGTTTTTAAAGGTTTGTAGCTACGGTATTTCAATTGTCACTTTAAGTCTGCAAACTCGTAACATCCAGAATATGTAAAATTTTACCAAATTAAATACATAAACGTGATCCTTGTATTGTTTGCAATTCAACCATGGTCTTCAAATGTATTTATATGGCTTAAACATGAAAACCCCAAAGTCAGGTTCAAAACCCTAACAATGGTGAAACCTTCAACCTGCAATGAAACTTAAATTGAACCATCCATAAATGTTTCCAATGTTAGTGTAAGCAAGAATATATGATCATTTAACATTTATCACGCATGAATAATCAAAATTGAAAAACTCAAAAATAAACGAAAATATGAATGCAGTTTATGCAATTCTTCATGATTTTGATGATGGTGATCATGTATTCATGTTCTAAGAGTCCCAGGGAACACAATGCAACCTTCAAAATCTCTTTAGAACTTCTGGAAGGGCCAAACCGAATTTGAAAATTCTTTCTCTTTTTTGAACTTTGGTGGGTGCTCCTGAATCCTGAAAATTGTCCCCTTTGCGTTTGTGTGTGTTGTAGTATATGAGGTGAGTGAGATTAGGTCAATTTTTGGGCCTTGTCTTTGTGAAATTTAATTGCTTGATGTTGAAGAAATCTTACTTCCAATTTTGTCAAAAATCAAATATTTTCCTACCAATCAAGCCTTGTCCGAATTTGGATAATCTCCAATCACTTTAAATGCAAAATATTTGCTTCTAGAACAAATATTTGATCTAAAAATTGACTTTTTATATTTTATTTTCATTTAAATTGAATTTTAACAAATAAAATCCAAATAAATAAAAAAGAAATTATAAAAATCAGATGGATTGATTATTGGGTCATGCAATGTCTTATCTTTGATATTTTGGGTTGCAATTTGATGGGCCCATTTGAAATTTTCTGAAGTTTAGACCTATTTTGCTTAATACACCCCTTGAAATTTTCCCAACTTTGACAAGGCACAACTCCCTCATTTTTAAGGCTATGAGAGTGATCTTGGACTTTTTAGAAAGCTTAGAGAGTCCTCTAACAAACCTCGTTTGTCTCATGTCCATATCTTTTACCATTTTCAAATTATACTCTTTGGAAAAAGTTGACTTTTTATTGACTTTTAAAATGACCTATAATGTTTTAGCTCATACCTTCCAAATGAAGCATTTTTAGGCTTGGCTTGTGAGGCACAAAGTTGTAGAGAAATCAATTTCCTTAAAAATGAGCTTTTGATGGGAAATTTTTGATGAAGCATGTGAAAGTTATGGCTGGTCAAAGTTTAGTTGACTTTTCCTATGAAACCCTAATTAGAAACTTCCTGATTCTTGATAATCTGAGATCTCCTTGATGAATCATGATCAACCCATGATCAAATGATGAATTTTACTTCATTATCTTGATTTTGGCAAAAAAAATATTGAAGTTTGACTTTAGTTTGACCACAGTTGACCTCAGTTTGACTTTTTAACCACTTTAACTTATTTTTGCATATCTGATCATCTGACTGGTCAAACTTATTGGGAAAGCTCTGAAACTTGACATAGGGATTCTTGAAGTCACATGGGATGTTATGAAGCTAACTTGAGATCTTGTAAGTCCATTTTTCTTTGGAGAAAACCAAAACCCTAGTTCTGGATCCTTTGCTTAGGAAGAGGCTTTATCTGAGGAAACTCTCAAACTTTCTGACCAACTGGGGACCTTGAGAATCTTATGATCAATGATAAATATTGAGAGACATTGACTTGATTGTGGGAGGGCAAATTTTAGGGTACAACAGCTGCCCTTGTTTAATTTTCTAAAACCTGAGGAGTTAGATTGGCATGCACGTCATTCGTGACTTGAAGGTTGAAGGGGATTGAACACAAAAGCCCAAAAATTTGCACTCGCCGATGACTAGAATAATATTGATGGTTGGTTGTATTGCTTGAATGGGCTTAAATATGCCATTCGGAGAAAAGTTCTTATATTTTTTGAGGAATAAAGTAATCCAGAGTACGAAGATATAACTTTTGGAAAAACAAAACCTAAGGTGTAATAAGATAGGTTTTGGGAAAATAAAACCCAAGGTGTAATGAGATAGCTTTTGGGAAAATAAACAACGGCCCAAAGTAATGATATATCTTTTGGGAAGATAAACAACGACCCAAAGTGATAATAGGGTACTTGGGAAGATAAACAACGGCCCAAGGTAATGGTATAACTTTTGGGAAGATAAACAACGGCCCAAAGTGATAATAGGGTACTTGGGAAGATAAACAACGGCCCAAGATAATGGTATAACTTTTAGGAAGATAAACAACGACCCAAAGTAATGATAGGGTACTTAGGAAGATAAACAATGACCCAAGGTAAGGGTATAACTTTTGGGAAGATAAACAACGACCCAAAGTCATGATAGGGTACTTGGGAAGATAAACAACGGCCCAAGGTAATGGTATAACTTTTGGGAAGATAAACAACGGCCCAAAGTCATGATAGGGTACTTGGGAAGATAAACAACGGCCCAAAGTAATGGTATAACTTTTGGGAAGTTAAACAACGGCCCAAGATATAAGTTGTTGATGAAGTTTGTCTGCTGGAGAATTAACCTGAAAAACAAGGTTAGTTCTATGCAAATATCATGTAGTTTGCAAGATAATATCTCATGATAATCTTGTATGCGTATGATATGATATGATGATGTATGCATGAATTATGTAGTTTGAAGCGTATAAGTAGTTTCGTATAACAACTGCTAACTGGGGAAAATAAATCATGATTTGTTGCTGAGGAATATGAAGACTTCATTCCCGTCTTGTTTAGGAATATCATACTTAAAACATCCAGTTTTCGTTTGTCGTACTTCTTATTGAAGGATTAAGTTCCTGACTGAGGATAAAAGAGATATACATAGATCCGGGAGATCTATGCAGTTAAGTATCAATTCTTCGGAGGATATGAAACTGCTTGAGGACTTCATAGTGTTGGAAATACAAGATATTACTTGAAGTATTCCGTAAGAATATCCGTAAAGATTAATCTGTGGGAATGAACCGGCGAAGATTCGTTGAATTCCTACCTCCGTTCATTCTTAGTAAATTTTATTATTGTATTTTATGCATTTATGGTGAACATCAATCATATTCAAAAGAATATATACGTTCAAAAATAACCAACGGACATTTCTTGCTTTAGTAAAAGGGGAAAAGTAAACCTGAATAAAGAGGGAAAAGTAAATCTGAATACGAAAAATGGAATTTTATTTATTTAGAAAGTGGCCTATAAACAGGCGAGTTTTAACACGGAGACAGAAATCCTAGTAAGAGGAATTTGTCGAAGATATTTTTACAAAAACAAATAAAACTAGCTATTTGTAAATAATCCTATTGAGTTTCAACTCTGCTATTGCCATTATCTTCAAGTATCTCATCTTCAGCTATCGGAAAAGAAATGATTGGACTGATCTGTATCTGTTGAATTTGACATAGATGACACAACTAGTAGAGGTTACATGGGTGATCCAATGAGACATAGTCATACGCTTTAATCCCTAACTTTTTCCTGGATTACCTTTTCAGGTTTTCAATCCACCGATATACCCTTTTTCGCGCAAGCCGCCTTTTCAGGTTTTCGACTTGCCGGGTGTACATTTTTTTTTATATATCCTTAATTTTTTCCCGAACCCTTTTGGTTCGCCGGGATGCCTTTACTTTTGCCTAGGCCAGTCAACTTATCAGGTCTCTATTTTTTATGCGTAGTATTTTTTAACTATGTCTGCATTCACAGGTTGTGGGAAATCTTCACCATCCATAGTGGTAAGCATCATGGCACCTCCGGAAAATACTCTCTTAACAACAAATGGCCCTTCATAGGTGGGGGTCCATTTTCCTCTGGGATCACCCTGTGGTAATATGATACGCTTGATCACCAAATCATTGGCATGATATACTTGCTGCTTAACTTTCTTATTGAAGGCTTTGATCATACGTTTCTAATACATTTGACCATGACAAACAACTGCTAATCTTTTCTCATCAATCAAGTTTATCTGGTAAAGTCGAGTCTGAATCCATTCATCTTCATCTAAGCCTACATCCTTCATAATCCTCAAAGAAGGAATCTGAAATTCAATGGGTAAAACTGCTTCTATACCATAGACAAGGGAGAAAGGGGTTGCCCCTGTTGAAGTACGTATTGTGGTACGGTAACCGTGGAGAGAAAATGGTAACATCTCATGCCAATCTTTATACGTGACTGTCATCTTTTGCAAGATCTTCTTAATATTCTTGTTGGCGGCTTCCACTGCGCCATTCGTCTTTGGACGATATGGAGAAGAATTGTTATGCTTAATCTTGAACTGCGTGCAAAGATCAGTAATCATAGTATTGTTAAAATTAGTACCATTATCTTTGATAATCCTTTCAGGGATGCCATACCTACATATAAGATTATACTTGATGAATCGAGCCACAACATTCTTCGTAACATAAGCAAATGAAGCTGCCTCTACCCACTTTGTAAATAATCAATAGCAACAAGGATGAAACGATGTTCGTTAGAAGAAGTAGGTTTGATCTCACCAATCATATCAATGCCCCACATGGCAAAAGGCTAAGGAGCAGTCATAATATTTAACGAAACTGGAGGCACATGAACTTTATCAGCATAAATCTGGCATTTGTGACAAGTTTTGGAATGTTGATAGCAATCAGCTTCCATGGTAGACCAATAATAACCTGCTCTCATGATCTTATTAGCCATAGTATGCCCACTAGAATGAGTACCAAAGATTCCATCATGCATGTCTTCCATAATCTCTACAACTTCTTTCTTATCCACACAGTGAAGTAAAGTTGAATCATGATTGCTGTCGCTCCCAAAAGATGAGACTGGCTCAAATAAGGTACAGACGCGAACGGTCGGCGAAAGGAGGATGTGAGAACACACAGGAGTGAACTCACAGGGAATGAAAGAGTCGCCAGATAGGCATTTTTATCCCAGAGGAAAGGTAATGCTGCATAGACCTAGAAAGATATGGATAAGACGGTTGCGAACCAGAGAGACTGAGAAAGGGGGTTGGTTACAACCTGGGAAGGTATTAGCACCCAGATTGTCCGTCGTACTCGACGGGATCCACGCTTAAAAGATTTGTGTTTTAAAGGGGTAGGGTCAGTGCAATCTGTGTATAAAAGAGCTGGGAAAAAAATGTACAGGTGTCTGTGTAAAAGAAGTGTAAAGTGTAATATATACAGTGTCAGTGTGAGGGCAGGAGTGAAATGCTCATGATAATGAGGCTTGAAGAATGAGGCTGGGAAGAGGGGGAATATACAGAGACTTTTGTTCGATAACTGTTAAGTTATGCCTACGTATCCTCTCGTGCAATGAGGAAGTCAGAACACCGTAGTTCGACCCAAAGAGACTGAAAGATAAATTGACTTGTGAACTGCTTACTAGTCTATGCTCAAGTGTATGACCTGTCTGGCTCAGGTGCAAACTGTCTTGCATTAGACGGAAGAAGCGAGTTCTCGTTTGTGAATGAAGATGATGAGAAAAGAATCCCGGAGGAGACGATTATTGTTTGTTTTTGTATTTTCAGTCTTTTATTGCTTTTGAATTTGTCATAAGTTAATGAGCTTAAGCCTAAACCAATGGGTTAGTAAACTCATCACATCTTCCCTCTGATTAGGGGTAATGAGAATACCTTAAGTGTGAAGTCAGCATCTCACACTTAATCACCTTTGATGTAGGATTAAGATCATTAACCTACTTGTGATTAATTAGATGTTTTTGTGGTTTTTGTTTAGTGTTAAGTAATGAGATTAAGCCATAATCAGGGATTAAACAAACTCATTACACCATCCTAATAGAAGGATAATAGATAAGAATGTTTAAGCTGAGGAAGACTCCTCAACTTAATCCATGATTAGGGATTAAACCCATGACAAAACAAAGCCTTTATTAAATGGATTTTAGTTAATGATATGATGATGAAGTGAATTTTATGATTTTTAAGACAACTTGAGGGGGACTTGTCCATTAACACTAGGGTTAGTCCTTCTTAACCAATTAAGGAAGAATTAGAACCCTAATGCAAGGCCCAAGTTACAAGCTTGATGTCTTAGTGATTATTAGATGAATTGATTAAAGGATTTAAACACCTTAAGGGTTTAACACTTAGGATTAAAGTTATACACTCCATCCTAATAGAAGGATGCAGGCATAAGCTTAATCATAAAGCCTTAAAGCCTTTAGGGTTTAGTCCTTGATTATGAGGTGAGAAGAGAAGACTCAATGAGACACAAAGGTAAAACTAAGAGGGGAGACTAAACAAAACCCTAATCATTGTCATGCTTGGTTGTTCCTAAGGTTTGTGAGGTTCACAAGAGAAATCTTCAATGGAACCACCAGGAAGCAGATGAAAGGATCAAAGAGAAGCAAAATAACTTGCTTCATTTAAGAAGACAAGTCACTTGAAGAAAGAAAGTGAGAAGAAGAAGAAAGAGCAAGCTCAATCTCAAACACAAAGTAAAATGCAGCAATGATGCATAAGAGGGATGAAAAGAAATTATGAGAAGTGAAGGCAAATTCACTTCTCAAAGAACTTACCACCTGAAAAGTTAGTGAAAGGAATGCAATGCAATGCAAAATGGAATGAAATGGCATGATTCAAACCAAAACCAGAAGCATATATGAGATGATAATGATGCTATGGGATGGTGCAAACATGGATCATGACATGGGGATGATCACATGAACAAATGGATGCAATTGGAGCAAGTTTAGAACCATGATCATACATGAAAAGTTATGAAATGCAAATGACATACAACATGGCAAATGCAAGATGCAATGATCAAATATGATTATAATATGTCTTAAGATGTATCATGAATCAAATGAATGCATAAAATGTCATGGCAAGTCATGGTATGCAAGCAAATGTGAGATGGATGCAAAAGAAAGCTCAAATTAGGGTTTATGATCAATGCATCAAACCAAAACCAAAATCAGAAGCAAACATCAAGATAAAAAATTTAAAATGCACTCAAAGGGACCATAATCCTATACTAACTCACTGCCCAAAGGAGAGGTTCCAACTCTTAACCTAATTAGGGTTATGAATTTTCTAAGTTTTCTAGGGTTTTAAGGTACCTTAACAAGAAAAATGCCAAACAAATGGAAAATGAAAGATCAAATCAAACCAATTTAATCTCACAAACTACATGCAAAACACAATGCAATGCAAGAAGAATCAAAGTCCAACTCTTAATGGTTAGGAAGAAATGATTTTTTGAAGTTTTGATCAAAATAATGCCTTGAAATGATTTTAATTCCATTAAAATTCTCAAAAGACATCAAGATCAAAAAAGAAATTTGGTTTGAGGGTTGGACAATGTTTCTAAATGATTATGAAGGTTTCATGAATTTTTTGGTGATTTTTAAATACCTAAAAGTATTTTTAATTAATTAATCCTCATTAATTAATTAAAAATAAACTTTTAAATGATTTAAAAATATTTTTTAATGCAAAAAATAAAAATAAAAATATTTTTGATTTCTGAAAATTAATGAAAGTTTATACAAAAAATTTCAGAATTTTTAAAATGATTTTGCTATTTTTAATAAAATGGAGAAAAGAAATGAATTAATATGAAAAAGAAAATGAATTTAATCTGAAAAATGGAAAAGTAAACAGATCCAAAGGCCCAAGTTTGAACTGGCTGCACGCGCGTTTGACCTGGCGCCATATCTAATGGCTGACATTCAAACTCTTATAATTGTGATTAGCCCTAATTAATTATGCCCTAATGACTTTTAGGCGACCGGAACACTGTTCCGGTCGTCTTCTCCGGCAAGCTCAAACTTCTAACTCTCTCTACACGCAATGAAAACAAAATCCAACTGCCCAGAACTCATCCCCACTCAAAAACGAATCAAACCCCTCAATCAAACAACATTTATCATTCAAAATCAGAGAGAATCGAATCAAATATTTTTTAGGGCAAAAGTTTCAAACATTGCATACATCCTGGTTTCTCAACCATTTTCAAAAGTAAGAACATATTCATGATCAGGGAAGCATGTAGATTCATTTAGAAACTTAAAATACACGTTCTGGAAAAAAAGTTCATGAAGCTACCTGAGTTTGAAGCTTTTCAGTTTGGAGCTTTCTGACCTCCTTTTTGGTGCAAAACCACTCCTATGACTTCCCTTGTGCTTCTGAAAGGCTTGGAGCAAGTTTATTTTGGCTGGTTTGAGAGTTTGCAGAAGTTCTGTTCAAGGTGGTGTGGTGATCGTGTTTTTGATTCAGTGGGTTTCAGGCCATGGTGATGGGTGCTTTGTGATCAGGGAAGTGTGTTAAGATTGTTTGTGAAGTTTGTTTGTGTGTTTGTGGCTTGTGCTGAGAGTTTCGAAGGCTCTTGCAAATGAGGGTGAAAATGAGAATGCTGTCTTGTGTGTTGCTTCAGGCTTGGCTCTTGTTATGTTTGGCTTGCATTTCATTAGTATAAACAATTGCCATTGGTCAGATGAAGTGACATGTGCTTTATTGATTGGTATGGGTGCTTTTGCCAATATGTCAAAGTTGGTGTAAGAAGGCATGGGCTACTTTTTAGCCAAGTACAAGGAGTGTGTCCTGCGTAGCATGATGTGAGGAAAGGCCTAGGATTGATCAGCGAGCTAGCCAGCAAGTGGATGAGAAGCTATGATGAGTTTTGCAACTTGCCTTGCCTTTGGTTTTTTATGAAATATCTTGATCCATAAGTCATAAAACATGTGATTCTTTGGGTGCAATCTGACTTTTAGGACTTTTGTGATCATGTGGTGAAGTTTAGAAATGCATTTGATGACTTAATTTGCCTTGAGAAGTGAATTTGCAACTTTGCCTCTTTGGTGGAAACCTTGAAATTTTGTGATTTTTGCCAACTTTGACAAGCCATAACTTTTGATCCAAAATGAATTAGGTCATGTTCTTGTACTTTTTGAAAAGGGAATGATCCATTCTACAACTTTCATGACCAAAGTTTTTCCATTTGAAGCTTTTTTGAATCAAAAAGTAAAGGTTGAAAAAGTTGCCTAAAATGACAATTTCATTAAAAGTCAAACTTGCCCAAAAAGTCAACTTTGCAAAAGACTTGAAATTCTTCAATTTTGTGAACTTATAAAATCTCCTATGATCAAATAAAGATCATACACAATCAAAATGATGAAGATCACCCTTTGGTTGGGTCATTGGGGGCCTCAGATGCCCTGATTTTGTACTGACTTGCTTGAAAAGTCAACTCTTGATCAGATGACTTCCCCATGGAATTTCTTCATGAAAATTGATATGCATACTCCCTATACCATATAGAGACCAATAGAAACAAGAATGACCAAAAAATTTGGAGTTATGGCCTCTGAAACCAAAACCCTAATTCTAGGTCATCTGTGCAGTCAAGCCTGGCTCTGCTTCCATACCATTCTCAGTTCTTGTGATTCTTTGACATTCTTGACTTTGAGAGGATATAATATGATACTTGAACACACATGGACCCCTTTGAAGTGATTGATGGCCTTTGGAGTGGCTCAAGAAGCTCTTGGATTGCTCAGATCACAAACCCTAGATGCAGATGACTTTGAACCAATGCAGTGAATCAAAAATGTGATATGAGATGGTATGATTGAGTTTATGCATATGCAAATGATCACAAGCCATGATGTGAATGGGTGAGGGCAAATTTGGGGTGTTTACAATTGCGCTTGTACAAAATTCCATTACTCGGGAAAAACTTAGCAGAAATTCTCCTTAGAAACTTCTTGTCATTGATAAATGCCCCTTCAAGGAACTCTTGAGCTTCAAGATACCTTTTCACTTCATAGAACCAAGGCTTTTCCTCTACTCCTTCAGTACCCACCTCATTGCAGTATGCAGGATTATCAAATTGATCAATAGTAGTTCTGGGAGCTTCATCATCCCAACTGATTTCAAACATAGACGCCATGGTGGCTAATGCATCTGCCAATTGATTTTCTTCTCGTGGAATATGTCCAAAGGTGATCTATTCAAAGTACGGGATCAAAGACAACACATGCTCTCTGTAAGTGATGAGATTAGGATGCTTGGTGTCCCAGTATCCTTTAACTTGACTAACTACCAGGGCTGAATCTCCATACACATTCAAAAATTGAATCTTCTTCACAATGGCATCCTTGATACCCATGATGCATGCTTCATACTCAGCCATATTATTGGTACAATTAAAACAAAGTCTTGCAGTGATTGGTGTATAACAACCCTTAGGAGAGATAATCACAACACCAACACCATCACCAAGCCCATTAGAAGCTCCATCAAAAACCATAGTCCATCGGGATACTTGTCCAGGTCTTTCATATTTTTTAGGTTCTTTAGTAACAATCATAATATCCTCATCCAGAAACTCAAAGTTCATAGACTGATAATCATCCACTACTTGATGAGCCAAATGATCAGCTACTATACTTCCTTTAATTTCTTTCTGAGTAGTATATTGTATGTCATATTTTGTCAAGATCATTTGCAATCTTGTTATTCGTCCAGAGAGAGCATGTTTCTCGAATATGTACTTGATTGGATCCATCTTTGAAATTAATAAAGTGGTATGAGTCAACATATATTGTCTTAGTCGGCGAGCAGCCACTGCCAAAGCGCATCAAGTTTTCTCGAGCAGTGAGTATCTTGTTTCACAGTCGGTTAACTTTTTTATAAGGTAGTATATTGCCTGCTCTTTTCGACCAGACTCGTCATGTTTCCCCAATACACACCCCATTGAGTTATCCAATACTGTCAGGTACATATTCAAGGGTCTTCCTTCCACTGGTGGCATCAATATTAGAGGTTCATGTAGGTACTTCTTGATCTCATCAAAAGCTACCTGGCATTCGTCATTCCATTCCATTACTTGATCTTTCTTCAACAACTTGAAGATTGGCTCACAAGTAGCAGTTAACTGGAAAATAAATCTTGCAATGTAATTCAGTCGTCCCAGGAAACCTCTAACTTCTTTCTCAGTACGGGGAGTAGGCATCTCTTGTATAGCTTTTACCTTTGCAGGATCAACTTCAATACCCTTACCACTGACAATGAAACCCAGAGGTTTACCAGATCTAACTCCAAAAGTACACTTGTTTGGGTTTAATCTCAAATTGTATTTCTTTAACATCTCAAACAACTTGTGCAGATGATCAAGATGTTCTTCTCCAGTCTAAGATCTAGCTATCATATCATCTACATATATCTCTATCGCATGGTGAATCATATCATGGAACAGAGCCACCATAGCATGCTGATATGATGCCCCAGCATTCTTCAAACCAAATGGCATCACCTTATAACAGAAAGTTCCCCATTGTGTAACAAATGTAGTCTTCTCCATATCTTCAGGTGCCATCTTAATCTGATTGTAACCAGAGAAACCATCCATAAAAGAAAATACCTTATGTTGAGCAGTGTTGTCTACCAGAACATCAATATGTGGAAGTGGAAAATCATCTTTGGGGTTGGTTTTGTTCAAATCACTGTAATCTACACACATGCATACTTTACCATCTTTCTTAGGCACTGGTACCACATTTGCAACTCACTGAGGATAAGAAGTAACAACTAGAAACCCTGTATTGAATTGTTTCATCACCTATGCCTTAATCTTTTCTGACATTTCAGGACGCATACGACGAACTTTCTGTTTTATTGGGCGACAATCCTCTTTCACTGGTAGACGGTGAACCACAATGTCAATATCCAGCCCTAGCATATCTTCATAAGACCAAGCAAAAATTTCCACCTAGTCCCGTAACATCTGAATCAACCTGTTCTTAACACCATCTTCCAATTCAGCACCTATCTTGACCTCTTTCCTATTTTCCTCAGTTCCCAGGATCACAACTTCAATTGGTTCCTCATGTGGCTATATAGCTTTCTCTTCTTATTGTAGTAATCTAGCCAGCTCTATAGGTACTTCACAACCTTCCTCCTTTCCATCCTCAGCTTGATAGATCGGATTCTCGAAGTCATAATTGGCAATAGCAGAACTGTTATCAACAGGATCCAGAGTGGATGAGGATCTGCATTTTAGTGACGTGGGTGTGTGTAAGAACACATAGCTTTTTGATAAAGGAAAAAAAGTAAAATAAATACAAAGAGCGCAATATTTACGAAAGCGAGAAACGTCCATTGATTTTATTGAATGAAAATATGCAAATGAAATGACAACCCTAACAAGCACACCATTGTGCCCCGGGCAAGGCACAAGGCTTAAAAGTATTTAATTGTTCAAAATTACAAAATTAAATTTAGAAAAACAAATAAGCATTTAATCCTGACTAAAGGAGATAGGAATAACGTCTTTAGCCTTCCAGTTGTTGAGTCCATCACCAATGGTAGGAAAGATCCAATCATCCAGGTTGTAATCTTCATCATAATCTCCCAACACATTGACTTGGTCCTTTATGATTCCTTTATTAGTCATAGGAACAGCACGAGCACGACGAACAACCTTCTGAGATTCTGCAGTAAAACCCAAACCAAACTTGTTAGACTTGTAAGGAATGTCAGGAAGCTGACCCCAAATAGTACAACGACCTTCTTCAACCAAAACTTTAGCATCCTCGAGAGAGGCCATTGTAGGAGGTACTCTGGTAATCACATGAACTTTTTTAGTAGCAGGAATGTCTTCAGTAACAGGAACAACTTGATGAACTACTTCAAATGTTTGGCAAGGACTGACCATGACTGACCATGTATTCTTCTTCACCATAAACAGTGACAATTTTTCCTTTTATTGGATACTTCAATTTCTAATGTAAAGTGGAAGTTACAGCACCTGCCCCATGGATCCAGGGGCGCCCAAGCAAAAAGGAGTACGCAGGACGAATATCCATCACATAGAAAGTGGAATCAAATACTTGTGAGCCTACTTTGATTGGGAGATCCACCTGTCCATGTACCATTCTTCTTGAGCCATCAAAGGCCCTCACCACTACATTACTTGGCCTTAACACCACATCCTCAAGGTTGAGTTTGTCCAGAACTTCCTTGGGTAACACATTCAATGAAGAGCCATTATCCACCAACACATGAGACAAAGTAGTGCCCCTACACTCAATGGAGACGTGCAGAGCTCTATTATGGTTTCTTTTAGCAGGAGTCAGATCAACATCAGAAAAACTCAAACCACTGTCACTAGTCAGATGAGCAACACAATTCTCAAACTGATCCACAGAGATTTCATGTGGCACATGAGCAGTCTTCAGGAACTTTATTAAAGCCTTGGCATGGGCTTCAGAACATAATAACAGATATAACATGGAAATTTTAGAAGGAGTATGCCCCAACTGGTCAACAATATCATAATCACTCTTGCAGGTGATTTTCAGTACTTCTTCCATCTATTTAAAGAGATCTTCACTTGCTGGTGCCTCAGATTGAATAGGTTCAATCACTGGTCCTTTGCCCCGAGCCTCAGTACTTGGCCCAGAGTTAGAGATATGGACTGGAGTAGCAACAATCTTTGAGGTGTCTACTGGAGAGAAAATTCTTCCACTCCTGGTAAACTTACTGGACCCGACAATATTATCAACAACAAGATTAACATCAGTAATAGGTGTATCAGTCAAAGGCTTTTGCTTGACACCATGGATATAAACATCAGAACCATAATTCCAGGGTATGGCTTTGTCATAAGTATATGGGATAGGACCAGGAGTGGTAATAATCATTGGATCCACCTTTGGCTCAACAATAATCTTCATAGGACCCTTAGAAGTGATCCTCATTGGACCTTTGGAAGCAATCCTTACAATAGTCTTATCAACCATAGCCACATATTCAATCTTCAATCTTGAGCAAGACCTCCACATAGACTCTCTATAGAAGGGGTCTTCTCAAACAGTATAATATAGTTGTCTAGCAGGCGTTGAATACCTGCCCTTAGCTTCCAACAACTATCAGGTTTGTAGGCACAATAAAAACAGTCTTCATTGCAACCCGAAAATAAACCGACTTGCACAAGTTTCTTCTTGACAATAGATAAAGGAGTAGTTATTTTAGCCACAGTATGAACATAAGAAACCTCTTTGTAAACACCCCAAATTTCCCTCACTTATATCACACCATGGCTTGTGATCTTTCATTTTTGCATCAACATAAGCATCACACATCATTTAGCATTTTTGGTTCACTGCATAAGTTCAAGTTCATCTGCATCTAGGGTTTGTGATCTGAGCAATCCAAGAATCCATTTGAGCCATCTCAAAGGTCTCAAAGCTTTACAAGAGGGTCCATGTGTGTTCTACCATCATATTATGCTCCTCAAAGTTCATGAAAGTCAAGGGATCACAAGAACTGGCAAAGGCATGGAAGCAGAGCTAGGGTTTTCACTACACAGATGACCAAAATTAGGGTTTTGGTTTCAGAGGCCTTAACTCCAAATTTTTTGGTCCATTCTTGTTTCTAATGTTCTTAATATGTCATAAGGATCATGTGTACCAAGATTTATGAAGAAACTCATTGTGGAAGTCATCTGTTCATTGGGTAACTTCCTGAGCAAGTTAAGTCAAAATCAGGGAATCTGAGGCCCCCAACAATGGAACCAAAGGGGTATTTTCATCAAATTTAAGTTCAATGATCTTTATTTGATCTTAGAGGAGGTTGGAAGTTCACAAGATTGAAGAATTTTGAGCCAATTTCAAACTTGCCATTTTTCGAAATGACTTGAAATGCAAACTTTCCATTTTGGGAAAGTTTTTCAACCTCCTCTTTCATAACCAAAACTGCTTCAAATGAAAAATTATTGGTCATGAAAGTTGTAGATTGGGTCTTTCCCTTTTCAAAAAGTATAAGAACATGTCTTGATTCATCATAGAACTCAAGATATGACCTTTCAAAGTTGGCAAAAATCCTATAATTTCAAGTTTCATGTCAAAGAGGGATTTTGCATTTTGGCATGTTCAAGCATTCTAATGACTTCTAATGTACACAAACACTTCACAATATGTCAAATGAGCTTCAAACAATCAGAATTTTGCATTAAACCTAGGGTTTCCATGACTTGATCTTCAAGAAATCTCAAAAGGGGCAAAACTCCCAAAATTTGCAAAATGCCTTGGATCCTTCCACCCATTTGTGCCAGTTGCATCAAACTGATTCTATGGTTCTCCATGAATCTTGCTAAGGCCATACACCCCAAAAAGCTAGCCCTGCCATGGCCCATACCTCAAGTACACAAAAAATGACTTTTTTGCAAAATACGCCATACCAATCAGCATGTGCCACAACAACTTTCTGATCAATCCCATTGGCTTAAACAAACATCATGGATCACATTTCATAACACACAATAGCCTGAATCATCCCACAACTCATAATTCACAAAACCCATCAAAACTTTCCCTTCTTCGAATTTCATAACTCAGCCACTCAAACTTCAAACTTCTTCCACCAATCAACTCAGCATCACCCTAGGATCATTTCCCACCCATCACCATAGCCTAAAACACCCTCAAGCCAAAATACGATTTCTGCAAAACTAGAACCAAACACTTCAAAATAGCCATTCTAAGCTTCATTCAAGCTTACCAATAGCTTTAGGAGGTCAAAGGGGTGGATTTGCACCAAAGAAAGGATCGGAAAGCTCAAGAACACAAAGCTTCAACTCAGGTAGCCATGATGAACATTTTTTCCAGAACTTCTCTTTTAAGTTTCTAAATGATTCCTCATGCTTCACTGATCACCCTGATGTGTTTAAAATTGAAAATGGTTGAGAAATGATTATTTCACAATGTTCTGAAATTTTTCCCGTGATATGATTTTAGCTTCGATTCATCTTGTATGCGTGAAATAAATTGTTTTTGATGCTTTATTCTTGCTTGTTGATGTTTAATGATCATTTCTGTAGACTTTGGTGTGTTTTCATGGCCTGGGGAGGGATTTAGGGTAGGAGAGCTGCCAGAGAAGATGAACGGAGGTCTTCTCCGGCCACCTGAAAGTCATTAGGGCTAAACCCTAATTAATTTCCCAGTTTGAATGTGGGCCTTTAGATTTTAGGGTTAGCGTGTGTTTGGACGACCCAGATCATTTCATTAAACCCTAAATATGAATTAATTAATTTAATTAGGTTTTTAACCTAGAAGCCATCCTGACCATTGATTCACGCGCGCAGTCAATGCCCCATTTTCCAGTTTGAATCTCAGCCACCAGATCAACATACTTTCACTTAAATCAATTTTTATTTCATTTTTATTGCATTTTCTTTCTCATTTATGTTAAAATAGCAAAACATTTTCCAAAAATATTTCCTTTTGCATTCTGACTTTAAATATTTTTCTTCATCCAAAAATAATTTTTATTTTATTTTTTTGCATTAAAGAAGTATTTTTAAAATATTTAAATGTTATTTTTAATTAATTAAAGTATTTTAATTAATTAAAAATACATTTAGGTTTCTAAAAATCACCAAAAAAATCATGAATCATTCCAATGCATTTAGAAACATTTTAAAACTCTTCACACAAATTTCTTTTTAGGTGTGATCATAGTTTGCCAATTTTCTTTGAATTAAGGGTCATTAAAATCACATTTTTGAACCCTAACTTTAAAAAATCATTTCTGCCTAACTAAGAAGAGTTTGAACTTGATTCTTTTTGCATTGTGTTGAATATTGTATGTAGTTTATAGGTCATTTTCCTCATTAATTTATCTGACATTTTCAAATCGATTTTCATTTTTCCCTTTGAACCACCCAAAAACCCTAGAAAACTTAGGAAAATCATAACTTTTGATAGGTTAGGCTTCTGACCTTCTCCTTTGGGGTGTGACCTAATATGGGATTAGAGTTTGTTTGAGCTTAATTTCAATTTTTTATCATATCATATGCTTCTGTTTTATCCTTTTGCATCTCACATGTCCATGTAACCTTAATTTCTCATGTTCATTTGCATTCACTTTGCATATGCATCATTAAATGAACTTGCCATGACATTTCATGCATTCATATGTCATCTTATACATCTTAGGACATGTTAGAACCTTGCTTGATCATTTCTTCATTCATTTTCCATGATAAGCATCCATTGCATTTCATAAACTTTCATGTGTTTTCAAACTTCAAAGCATGCTTCCTTTGCATCCCATCTTTGTATGATCACACATATGAATTTTGTATGCCTTTGCATCATCTCACATGACATTTGCACAACATAAACACTTCTGACTTTGATCATTTCATCTTATTTCACTTCATTTCTTTATGCTTTACACTTTATGCATTCATACTAACACTTTCAGGTTTGGTAAGTTATTATGGGAGGTGAATTTGCCTTCACCTCTCACTTCTTCTTATCTCTTTCATTTGCATTTTAATATGTATTTGAAGTGAACTTGTTCACTTATGTTCCATCTCACTTTCTTTCCTCAAGTTACTTATCTTGTTCAATGAAGTAAGTAGCTTATTCTTTTGCTTCCTCCTCCTTTCATCTGCTTCTTCCATTGGTGGCTTCCTTGAAGTTCTCTCTCAAGCCTTACAAACCATAGGATATCCAAGCATGATAATAATTAGGGTTGTGATTAGTCCCCCTTAGCTTCTTACCTTTGAGTCTCCTTGAGTCTCTCTTTTCATCTCAATAACCAGAGACTAAACTCTTAAAGTTTTAGGACTTTGGAATTAGGGTTATGCATGCATCCTTCTATTAGGATGGAGTGTAAAACATTAATCCTAAGTGTTAAACCTTTAATTTGTTTAAACCTCTTAATCAAATCATCTTAATAACCATCAAGACTTTATCTTGTAACTTGGGCCTTACATTAGGGTTCTAATTCTTCCTTATGGTTAAGAAGGACTAACCCTAGTGTTTAATGGACAAGTCCCCCTCAAGTTGTCTTACAAAACATAAAATACACTTCTTAATCTCATCCCTTAATTAAAATCCATTTAATAAAGGATTGTTATATAATGAATTTAATCCCTAACCATGGATTAAGTTGAGGTATCTTCCTCAGCTTAAGTGTTCTCATCTATTATTCTTCTATTAGGATGGTGTAATGAGTTCACTAATCTGTGATTAGAGATTAAACTCACTACTTAACACTAAACAAAAACCCCAAAACATCTAAATAATCACAAGTAGGTTAATGATCTTAATCCTACATCATCATGGTAATTAAGTTGAGATGCTTATCTCATACTTAAGTAGGCTCATTATCCCTAACCAGGGAGGATATAATGAGTTTACAACCCTTGATTTAGGCTTAAGCTCATTAACTTATGCAAAACACCAAAAACAATGAAAAACTGAAAACAAAAAAAAACAATAATCGTCTCCTCCAGGATTCTTTTCTAATCACACTCATTCATAAACGAGAACTTGCTTCTTCCGTCTAATGCAAGACAGTTAGCACTCGAGCCAGACGAGTCATACACTTGAGCATAGGCCAGCAAGCAGTTCATAGTCAATTTATTTTTCAGTCTCTTTGAGTCGAACTACGGTTTTCTGACTTCCTCATTGCACGTGAGGATATGTAGGCATAACTTAACAGTTAACGAACAAAAGTCTTTGTGTCTTCCCCCTCTTTCAGCTTTCTTTCTAAGCCTCATTCTTGAGCTCTCACCCTTTCTTTTTGCACCGACACTCTGTATATATTTCCCTATCTATTTTTTCACATAGATAACACATACACCTACCCCTGTAAACACAATCTTGTAAGCGTGGATCCCGTCGAGTACGACGGACTATCTGGGTGCTAATACCTTCCTAGGTTGTAACCAACCCCCTTTCTCAGTTTCTCTGGTTCGCAACCGTCTTATCCATCTTTTTTCTAGGTTTATGCAGCATTACCTTTCCTTCGGGATAAAAATGCCTAGCTGGCGACTCTATTCATCTTCATTTCATTTCTCTTTTCACCGACCGTTCGCGTTTGTACCTTGTTTTGACCTGGTGTCTTTTTGGGGGAGCGACATTCATCAACAACATTAGCAATCTTCTCATGTTTAGGCATAGGAGCAGTAATCGCATTAGGAGTTTTAGGAGGGTCAAATTTAATTTCTCCATTCTCGATCATATCTGTCGCTCCCACTAGATGAAGCCGGGTCAAATAGGGTACAGACGCGAACGGTCGGCGAGAGGAGGGTGCGAGGACACACAGGAGTGAACTCACAGGGAATGAAAAGAGTCGCCAGCTAGGCATTTTTATCCCGGAGGAAAGGTAATGCTGCATAAACCTAGAAAGATATGGATAAGACGGTTGAGAACCAGAGAGACTGAGAAAGGGGGTTGGTTACAACCTGGGAAGGTATTAGCACCCAGATTGTCCGCCGTACTCGACGGGATCCACGCTTAAAAGATTTGTGTTTAAAGGGGTAGTGTCAGTGCAATTTGTGTGTAAAAGAGCTGGAAAAGGATGTACAGGTGCCTGTGTAAAAGAAGTGAAGTGTGATATATACAGTGTCAGTGTAGGAACAAGAATGAAATGCTCATGATAATGAGGCTAAAGAATAAAGCTGGAAAGAAGGGGAATATACAGAGACTTTTGTTCGATAACCGTTAAGTTATGCCTACGTATCCTCTCGTGCAATGAGGAAGTCAGAACACTGTAGTTCGACCCAAAGAGACTGAAAGAAGGATTGACTTGTGAACTTCTTACTTGTCTATGCTCAAGTGTATGACCTGTCTGGCTCAGGTGCAAACTGTCTTGCATTAGACGGAAGAAGCAAGTACTCGCTTGTGAGTGAATAAGATGAGAAAAGAATCCCGAAGGAGACGATTATTGTTTGTTTTTGCATTTTCAGTCTTTTATTGCTTTTGAAAGTTTGTCATAAGTTAATGAGCTTAAGCCTAAACCAAGGGATTCAGTAAACTCATCACATCTTCCCTCTGATTAGGGGTGATGAGAATACCTTAAGTGTGAAGTCAGCTTCTCACGCTTAATTACCATGGTGTAGGATTAAGATCATTAACCTACTGGTGATTATTTAGATGTTTTTGTTTTTTTTGTTTAGTGTTAAGTAATGAGGTTAAGCCATAATCAGGGATTAAACAGACTCATTACACCATCCTAATAGAAGGATAATAGATGAGGGTGTTTAAGCTGAGGAAAGCTCCTCAACTTAATCCATGATTAGGGATTAAATTCATGACAAAACAAAGCCTTTATTAGATGGATTTTAGTTAATGATAAGATGATGAAGTGATTTTTATGGTTTGTAAGACAACTTGAGGGGGACTTGTCCATTAACACTAGGGTTAGTCCTTCTTAACCAATTAAGGAAGAATTAGAACCCTAATGTAAGGCCCAAGTTACAAGCTTGATGTCTTGATGATTATTAAGTGGATTAAAAGATTTAAACACATTAAGGGTTTAACACTTAGGATTAAAGTTATACACTCCATCCTAATAGAAGGATGCAGGCATAAGCTTAATCACAAAGCCTTAAAGCCTTTAGGGTTTAGTCCTTGATTATGAGGTGAGAAGAGAAGACTCAAAGAGACACAGAGGTAAAAGCTATGTGGGGGACTAATCAAAACCCTAATCATTGTCATGCTTGGTTGTTCCTAAGGTTTGTGAGGTTTGACAAGAGAAATCTTCAAAGGAAACACCAGGAAGCAGATGAAAGGAGCAGAGAGAAGCAAAGCTACTTGCTTCATTTAAGAAGACAAGTCACTTGAGGAAAGAAAGTAAGAAGAAGAAGAAAGAGCAAGCTCAATCTCAAACACAAAACAAAATGCAGCAAGGATGCATAAGATAGATGAAAAGAAGTTGTGAGAAGTGAAGGCAAATTCACTTCTCAAAATGACTTACCACCTGAAAAGTTAGTGAAAGGAATGCAATGCAATGCAAAATGAGATGAAATGACATGGTGCAAACCAAAACCAGAAGCATGTATGTGATGATAATGATGTTATGAGATGATACAAACATGAATCAAGGCATGGGGATGATCATACAAATAAATGGATGCAAGAGAAGCAAGTTTAGAACCATGAACATACATGGAAAGTTATGAAATGCAAATGACATACAACATGGCAAATGCAAGAAGCAATGATCAAACATGATTCCAATATATATTAAGATGTCTAGTGAATCAAATGGATGCACAAAATGCTATGGCAAGTCATGGTATGTGAGCAAATGCAAGATGAATGCAAATGAAAGCCCAAATTAGGGTTTATGATCAATGCAACAAACAAAAATCAAAACCAGAAGCAAACTTCAAGATAAAAAATTGAAAAAGCATTCAAGGGAACCCTAAACCTATACAAACTCACTGCCCAAAGGAGGGGTTCTAACTCTTAACCTAATTAGGGTTATGAATTTCCTAAGATTTCTAGGGTTTTAGGGTACCTTGACAAGAAAAATGTCAAACAAATGGAAAATGCAAGATCAATTCATGCCAATTTAACCCTACAAACTATATGATATGCAAGACACAATGCAAAAAGAATCAAAGTCCAACTCTCAATGGTTAGGCAGAAATGAATTTTTGAACATTGGATCAAAATAATGCTTTGAAATTGAATTAATTCCATGGAAATTTGTCAAAATGCATCAAGATCAAAAAATAAATTTGGTTTGAGGGTTGGACAATGTTTCTAAATGTTTTTAAAGGTCTCATGAATTTTTTTGTGATTTTTAAATACCTAAAAGTATTTTTAATTAATTAATTCTCATTAATTAATTAAAAATAAACTTTTAAATGATTTAAAAATATTTTTTAATGCAAAAAATAAAAATAAAAATATTTTTGGTTTCTGAAAATTAATAATAGTTTGTACAAAAATTTCAGAATTTTTAAAATTGTTTTGCCATTTTAAATAAATTGGAGAAAAAAAATGAAATAAAATGCAAAATAAAATGAATTAATGGGAAAGTAATCAGAATCAAGGGCTGATATTCAAATGAAATACGCGCGCATTGACTGGCGCCAGATCCAAGGGTGGAAATTCAAACTGGCCAGATTAATTATAAAACTCAATTAATTAAGATTATGACGTGGATTAGGGTTAAGTGAGTGGATCCAGACCATTGAACACACGCGGGAATTGACCAAGTCAGCTCATCCAACGCACCAGATTCAAACTTGCATTAATTACAGGGATTAGCCCTAATTATTTTCAGGTGACCGGAGAAGACTTCCGGTCGTCTTCTCCGGTGGGACTCCCACCTGAAAATTTCTAAAATCCTCTAAACCTCATGAAAATGAAAACTAAACACCCAGAAATCATCCCCATACAACACTGAATCAAAACCCCTAAACAAAACTCATTTCTCATTCATTAATCATGCGAATCGAAGCCAAACATTTTTAGGTCAGAAAAGTTTCAGAACAAGATTAAATGCTTATTTCTCAACCATTTTCAAAACTAAGAACATCAGAGTGATCAGCAAAGCATGAGGAACAAATTAGAAACTTAAAAACTCATTTCTGGAAAAAAAGTTCTTGATATACCTGAGTTTTGAGCTTTCTCAGTTTGCAACTTTCTGACCCTCTCTCTTCGTGCAAACCACTCCTTTTAGGCCTCTGATGAAGTCCTGATGCTTGGAGAAAGCTTATGATGGCTGGTTTGAGAGATGGCAGAAGTTTTGTTCAATGGAAGGTGGTGATCGTGTTTTTGATTCTTTGAGTTTCAGGCTATGGTGAGGGGTGGTTTGTGTTCAGTGAAGCATGGTGAGATGGTTTGTGAAGCTGGTTTGTGTGTTTGAGGTTTGTGCAAGCAGTTTCGAAAGCTTTTGCAAGATGGTGTGAAAATGAGAATGCTGTCTTTGAGAGTGCTTCAGGCTTGTGTTTTGTATGCTTTGGCTTGCTTTTGATTTGCATAAACTATTGTGATAGGTCAGATGAAGTGATGTGTGCTTTATTGATTGGTATGGCTCAAGTTGCCAAAATGTCAAAGTTGGTGTAAGAGAAGCATGGGCTACTTTCTAGCCAAGGACAAAAGGTATGTCCTGCGCAACATGATGTGGGGGGAACCCTAGGATTGATCAGCAAGTCAGCAAGCAAGTGGATTGTATCTTATGATGAGTTTTGCAAGTTGGTTCACTTTTGATTCTTATGAGATATCTTGCTCCATAGGCCATAAAAATGTGTGATCTCTTGGCCCAATCTGACTTTTAGGTCTTGTATGATCATGTTGTGAAGTTTAGAAGTCCATTTGATAACTTAATTTGCCTTGAGAAGTGAATTTGCAACTTTGCCTCTTTGGTAGAAACTTTGAAATTTTGTGATTTTAGCCAACTTTGACAAGCCATAACTTTTGATCCAAAATGAATTAGGTCATGTTCTTGTACTTTTTGAAAAGGGAAAGATCTATTCTACAACTTTCATGACCAAAGTTTTTTCATTTGAAGCATTTTTGAATCAAAAAGCAAGGGTTGAAAAAGCTTCCTAAAATGGCAATTTTCATTAAAAGTCAACTTTCCCAAAAAGTCAACTTTGCAAAAGACTTGAAATTCTTCAATTTTGTGAACTTCGAAAATCTTCTATGATCAAATAAAGATCATACACAAACAAAATGATGAAGAACACCCTTTGGTTGGGTCATTGGGGGCCTCAGATGCCCTGATTTTGCACTGACTTGCTTGAAAAGTCAACTCTTGATCAGGTGACTTCCCCATGGAATTTCTTCATGAAAATTGATATGCATACTCCCTATACCATATAGAGACCAATAGAAACAAGAATGACCAAAGAATTTGGAGTTATGGCCTCTGAAACCAAAACCCTAATTCTAGGTCATCTGTGCAGTTAAACCTGGCTCTGCTTCCATGCCAATCTCAGTTCTTGTGATTTTTTGACATTCTTGACTTTGAGAGGATATAATATGATGCTTGAACCTACATGGACCCTCTTGAAGTGATTTATGTCCTTTGGAGTGGCTCAAGAAGCTCTTGGATTGCTCAGATCACAAACCCTAGATGCAGATGACTTTGAATCTATGCAGTGAATCAAAAATGTGATATGAGATGCTATGATTGAGTTTATGCATATGAAATGATCACAAGCCATGGTGTGAATGGGTGAGGGCAAATTTGGGGTGTTTACAGCTTCCCCTATTCAAACATGAGTTAGTTGTGCAGGATGTAAGCAACGGCTTAACAGGCAAACAAGATAACTTGTGGTTGAATACCAAAGACAGTCCAAAATTTGCACTCACAGAATGAAGAAGAAAAGGGATATAGATTGTAAAGAAAAATAAAGTATATTGTAAAGTATACTCGACGGAGGACGACCTTCGAGCAGAGGACGACTGCTGGGGAATGAGCAACGACGGGGACGGCCGACATGCTGGGAAAAATGCGGGAAATAAAGCAATGACGGGGACGGCCGACAAGCTGGGGATAAAAGAGATTATGATGGGGACGGCCATCAAGTAAAGTTATAAGATTCTCTGGATGTTAATGAAAAATGATGGGGACGGCCATCAAGTTCAAAAGGCAAGGTAAGCAACGATGGGGACGGCCATCGGGCTAAACTGATGAAGGACGATCATCAAGAAAAGGAAAAGGGACCACGACGGGGACGGCCATCGGGTTAAAGAATAAATGAAATAATGATGAGGGACGGTCATCAAAGGTGAAGGACGATCACCTAGCAGGGGATGGCTGCTCTAAAAGGGGTAAGATGAGGGACGGTCATCTAAGGTGAAGGACGATCACCTGGCAGGGTACGACTGCCGAAAGTATCGCGACATAGGACGAATGCCGGATAAAAGGGTCAACGATGGGGACGGCCATCGGACGAGCATGATGAAGGACGATCATCAAGAGGTGAAGGACGATCACCCAGCAGGGGACGGCTACTCTCAAGGTTTATCATGACACAGGACGAATGTCAGATAACAAAATCAGCGATGGGGACGGCCATCGGATAAAATGATGAAGGACGATCATCAAAAAGGTGAAGGACGATCACCTAGCAGGGTACGGCTGCTAAAAATCACGACACAGGACGAATGCCGGATAAAAAAGATCAACGATGGGGACGGCCATCGGATGAGCATGATGAAGGACGATAATCAAGAGGTGAAGGACGATCACCTAGCAGGGTACGGCTGCTCTCAGGGTTTATCATGACATAGGACGAATGTCAGATAGAAAAGAAATTTTACTTTGCTGGCGACTTACTGGGGAATAGTAAACACGGACGAGTGTTTACATCCAAGAAATAAAAGGTATAAGTGTTTTGACGTTGTGTATAGATTAAAGATGCGGACGAGCATCCCTAAGACTACGATACAGACAAGTATCGGGTAGAAACAAATACTGACACGTGTTCAGAGATGATGATACGGACGAGTATCAACTGGTTAACAAGGAACACGGACGAGTGTTGATTCTAAGGGGACTCTTCTGGGGAATAGTAGACGCAGACGAGTATCTATATTCAAGAAGACAAAAGTGTTTGACACGGTGTATGGATTAAAGATGCAGACGAGCATCCTTAAGACTATGATACGAACGAGTATCAGGTAGAAACAAACGCTTGACGCATGTTCTGAGATGATGGTACGGACGAGTACCAACGGGTTAACAAAGAACACGGACGAGTGTTGAATCTGCGGAGATATAAATGGTGTATACAAGATACGGACGAGTATCTGCATAAGGGTAATAAGTGCGAGTGGTGTATAGATGAGTGTTTAACTTGCTAGAGAGAGTGGCACGGACGAGTGTCAAAAGGAGAAGAGTATAGTATAAACAAGTATCTGATATACAAAGTGTTTATGTTGCTGTGCTGGGGAAAGTGACACGGACGAGTGTCAAGAAAATTATATAAAGATGTATCTGTGAGTGCAAAGAGGACGCCTTGACTTTCTGCTGGGGATATGACACGGACGGGTGCCTAAAAGGAGTATATTCGGGTGTTCGGGAGTGTAAGGCAACTGCTTTAGCTTTCTGTTGGGGAATCTGGGGGGTTTTCTGTATACTATTGATGGATTGTCATTATTCACAAGTGTTTGATTCAAAACATGGCTCATGATTATGCAATATGTTTGATTTTTGCCGTAATGCTCCGTTTTAGGCGGAATGCTACGCTTTGTGGGGTGGATATGATGTGAATGCCATGTTTATGCAAAGATACCAATTCGGGATTCGGATCCCGTTGCTGTGAAGATCTCAGGTCGATCTGTCGAGATGAACGTCCCAGCTGGGGATGAGATCGTTGCTAGATCTGATGAGATGTATCTACTTGGGGAAATGGGTCAATGATAGACCTATTCCAATAAATGAGAGACCCAGCTGGGGTTTGTAGAAGCTTTCGTCACTCTGTTGTGATTCCTTCATGCGTTGCTCTTCTGGATAGAGGCTGAAGCTCTGTGGGGAGATGATAACCTGGCTATTGTACTTAGCTGAGGAGGGAGAATGATTGGCACCTCGGCTGGGAGAAGTAACAAGTGGCAACTCAGCTGGGGAGAAAACACTTTGTGTGAGTGTTGATTTGCCAGCTTGCTGGGATGAAGCTCACGTGCCCCATGTTGTGCCTTGAGTATCTGCAATCCTGAAAAGACAGAGAAACGCACAAGTAATCCCGAGGTATCCCTTACCGGATTCCATCACAGGAGTTTAGACACTCCCGAGAGTAAGTATATTCCCTGCAAGCATGTATTTTTAGAAGAAAAACATCTGTACTTATGCAATCAGTTTTTTAGAGACATCAGACATTCTTTGCAAAATAAAATGTACAAGACGAAACATGACTGAAAATCTGATTTCATTAATTCGTGTGCCCTGAATTGGCAAGATACAGTCAAAGAAACACATCCCCTAAAATGAGGAGATTGTTACAAATTGAGAAACAAAATGTTGGCAATGTTGTCGACGCTTCAAGGAGCTTCCCTTCTGCTATGACTCGTATGACATTTGACGTTCTTCTCGTCTTGCTTTCTGAAGAAGGCTGATTCTGAAAGAAGCTTGATCCATCCGAAGCTTACCAAGTCGTAAATGATACAGACGAATTCAGAATGCAGTTGTTCGCTTATTCCCTTATTTTGCATGGATCGCCCTTTCGGGTTTACAATCCATCGGGATACCCATTTTTGCCTGAGTTGTCCAATGCGGCTTTTCAACCCAGCGGGTGTACATTTTTTTTTTTTTTATTTTCCCTTATTTTTGCCCGAGTCTTTTATTCTGTTTTTGACTCGCCGGGATGCCCTATTTTGCCTGGACTTACATTCTGTTTTTGTGTCCAGCGGGTCATTTTATGCGAAGTATTTTTTAACTGCATCTGAATTCAAAGGGGACGGGAAGTCTTCACCATCCATAGTGCTGAGCATGAGTGCTCCACCCGAGAAAACTTTCTTTACTACAAATGGTCCTTCGTAATTCAGAGTCCACTTGCCCCTGTGATCTGTATGAGGAGGGAGGATTCTTTTCAGCACAAGATCTCCTACTTGGTACTCCCGGTGCCTGACTTTCTGATTGAAGGCTTTCTTCATTCTTTTCTGATACAACTTCCCATGACAGATTGCATCCAACCTTTTCTCTTCAATCAGACTTAGTTGTTCGTATCGGGACCGGACCCATTCTGCTTCGTTCAGCTTAACATCCAACAATACCCGTAAGGAGGGTAGCTCAACTTCAACTGGTAGGACTGCTTCCATACCATACACAAGTTGATACGGTGTTGCCCTAGTGGATGTTCTGATTGACGTGCGGTACCCATGCAAGGCAAATGGTAGCATTTCATGCCAGTCTTTGTATGTGACTACCATCTTCTGCACAATCTTCTTAATATTCTTATTAGCTGCCTCAACAGCGCCATTCATCTTTGGCCTGTAAGGAGAAGAATTGTGGTGTTGGATCTTGAAGTCCCGGCACAGTTCTGCTATCATTTTGTTGTTTAAGTTGGAACCATTGTCAGTAATGATTCGCTCGGGCACTCCATATTGACAGATGATATCTCTCTTCAGAAATCGGGCTACCACTTGCCTTGTAACGTTTGCGTATGAAGCTGCTTCAACCCACTTGGTGAAATAGTCAATGGCAACCAGGATGAATCTGTGGCCATTTGAAGCAGTCGGTTCAATCTTGCCAATCATATCAATGCCCCACATAGCAAAGGGCCAGGGTGAAGACATCACATTCAGGGGATTGGGAGGCATATGCACCTTATCCGCATAAATCTGGCATTTATGGCATTTTCTGGCGTAAGCACAACAGTCGGCATCCATTGTGATCCAGTAATAACCTGATCTTAGCAATTTCTTGGCCAATGCATGTCCTCCTGCATGGGTACCAAAGGATCCTCCGTGCACCTCGTGCATCAACAAGTCTGCTTCTGTTCTATCAACGCATCTGAGGAGTACCATATCAAAGTTTCTCTTGTATAGGGAACCATCAGTGTTCAGAAAGAAACTACCAGCAAGCCTTCTCAAAGTCTTCTTATCATTGGGAGATGCCCCAAGTGGGTATGTTTGATCCTCTAAGAAGCACTTAATGTCATGGAACCAAGGCTTATCATCCTTGACAACATCTGCTGCGAACATGTATGCTGGTCTGTCAAGTCTGGATACTGAAATCTGAGGTACAAAGTTGGCAGCTTGAACTTTGATCATGGATGAAATGGTGGCCAGAGCATCTGCAAACTGGTTCTCGTCCCGAGGTATATACTCAAGCTTGACTGTTGTAAAGAAAGTCAATAACCTCCTTGTATAATCCCTGTAAGGTACCAGATGATCCTGGTGTGTGTACCATTTGCCGTTGGTTTGATTAACTACCAGAGCTGAATCTCCGAATATAGTCAATGTTTTGATCCTGAGGTCAATGGATTCCTCAAGACCCATAATGCAAGCTTCGTATTCAGCTTTGTTGTTAGTGAAGTTAAAGGTGAGCTTTGCCGAGAAAGGCATGTGAACTCCTTTGGGTGTAATGAGTACTGCACCAACACCACGACCATTCATATTAACAGCCCCATCAAACATCATAGTCCATTCTTCCTCCGGGTCAGGCCCTTCAGTGTGAACAGGCTCTTCATGATCTTTTGCTTTTATGAACATGATGTCTTCATCAGGGAAGTCAAATCTCATAGGCTGGTAATCATCAATGGGTTGTTCAGCAAGATAATAAGACAATACACTGCCCTTGATGGCTTTTTGAGATGTGTATTGAATATCATATTCTGTGAGGATCATTTGCCATCTTGCAACCCGTCCGGTAAGCGCTGGCTTCTCAAAAATATACTTGACTGGGTCCATCTTTGAGATCAATAAGGTAGTGTGGGTCAACATATACTGCCTTAGTCGGCGAGCAGCCCACGCTAAAGCACAGCAAGTTTTCTTGAGCAGTGAATAACGTTGTTCACAGTCGGTAAACTTTTTGCTTAGGTAGTATATTGCATACTCTTTTCGACCAGACTCGTCATGCTGGCCCAACACACACCGCATCGACTCTTCTAATACTGTCAAATACATGATTAGAGGTCTTCCTTCCACTGGAGGCATAAGGATTGGAGGTTCTTGCAAGTATTCCTTGATCTTGTCAAATGCCTTCTGGCAGTCTTCATTCCACCTGACCGTTTGTTCTTTTCTCAGCAGCTTGAACAAAGGTTCGCAGGTTGCTGTAAGGTGAGATATGAACCGTGAAATGTAGTTCAACCGACCTAAGAACCCTCGAACTTCTTTTTCTGACTTTGGTGCAGGCATTTCTTGAATGGCTTTGACTTTATCAGGGTCAACTTCAATCCCTTTCTTATTTACAATAAATCCCAGCAGTTTACCGGATCGCACCCCGAATGTGCATTTGTTGGCGTTTAACTTTAATTGGTACTTCCTCAGA
The DNA here is from genome assembly GCA_963966055.1 of Lathyrus aphaca. NCBI lineage: Eukaryota > Viridiplantae > Streptophyta > Magnoliopsida > Fabales > Fabaceae > Lathyrus > Lathyrus aphaca. The sequence goes on from OZ014520.1 coordinate 509,307,323, forward strand.
CGCTTGAATAGCTTCAGCAGGTTTACCAGGTGGTCTTCTTCAGTGAGGGACTTGGCAATCATGTCATCCACATAACATTCGATTTCTTTATGGATCATATCGTGGAATAACGTCACCATAGCCCGTTGATATGTTGCACCAGCATTCTACAGTCCGAATGGCATCACCTTGTAACAGAACGTGCCCCAGGGTGTGATGAAGGTTGTCTTCTCCATGTCTTCAGGTGACATCTTGATCTGATTGTATCCTGAAAATCCGTCCATGAAGGAGAATATCGAGAACTGAGCCGTATTATCAACCAATACATCAATGTGAGGTAAAGGGAAGTCATCTTTCGGGCTGGCTCTGTTCAGATCCCGGTAATCAACACACATTCTTACTTTGCCGTCCTTCTTAGGCACAGGTACTATATTAGCCACCCACGGCGGATAGCTAGTTACAGCAAGGAACCCGGCGTCCCACTGCTTTTGTACCTCTTCTTTGATTTTCATTGCCATGTCTGGGCGAGTACGGCGCAGTTTCTGTTTAACCGGCGGGCAATCTTCTCTTAAAGGCAGCTTGTGCATAACAATGTCGGTGTCCAACCCTGGCATATCTTGATAAGACCAAGCAAACACATCCACATATTCTCGAAGCAGGTCAACCAGTTGTTTCTTCACTGAGTCTTGTAAGCAGGCCCCGATCTTAACCTCTTTCACGTCTTCATCTGTACCAAGATTAATCGTTTCGACCTCCTCCTGATGAGGAGTGATAACCCTTTCCTCTTGTCTCAACAACCTGGCTAGCTCTTCAGGAAGCTCATACTCTTCTTCAACCCATTCATCAGCTTGATTGATTGGATTGTCAAAGTCATACGAAGTCACAGCCGTGCTGTTGTCGGTGCGGTCTGAAAGGCACTCTCTGCAAGGGTTCAGTTTGTTCATTTTAGTGATTGATTTTAATCTTGTTTTAAAAAAAAAGTGCAATGAAGTTATCATTTTGAAAACATTGCCATTTATTTTTGTACAAAAAGAAAAATGGAAAAATAGTGAGCGGAAAAGAAAAAGAGACTCATTTGCAAAAGATGTCTGATATTTCATTGATTAATCTTGTTGCACAAAATTACAGATGGCCCGATTACAAATTGAGTCTTGTCATCTTGGGCAAGATGCAAGACTTGATGCATGCTTAAAAATACAGGAAATAATAATTACTCTGCAGGAGTAACTCTTATAATTTCCTGGGAAAACCAGTTTGAGATACTGCTCCCCGGGATCTTTGGACGTATCCAACTCTCCAGGTTGCGGTTGCTTTCATCCTCGTCTTCCAAGTTGTTCACGGCATCGGGGGTGAGCATCCCCCCACTGACAAAATTGGGCTCCTTAGCAGCCTCTGCTTGATCTTGTTGAGTTGGTTTGTAACCCAACCCAAATCTATCCTCCTTCTTCTCTACGGGCAGCAACTTGCCCCAGCCTTGGGCAGTCCCTTCTTCAACAACCTTTCGGGCTTGTTGATAAGATGTCATTGAGGTTCCAGGTACAGCAGATGCTTCATTTATGTTCAAGGCCTCAAACCCTTGACTCATAGTTTCGTGGATCTCCCCATCCATCTCAATGTATTTGTAAGTAGCCAGATGGCTAACAAAGATATCTTCCTCCCCACAAATAGTAATGACTTGGCCCTCCCACTCGAATTTTAACTTCTGGTGAAGGGTAGACGTAACTGCTCCAGCGGCGTGAATCCAAGGTCTACCCAAAAAACAGCTGTAGGCCGGCTGAATGTCCATCACGAAGAAGGTCGTTTTGAAAGTTTGTGGGCCAATCGTTATAGGCAACTCAATTTCTCCCAGAACTGATCTCTTAGAACCGTCAAAGGCTCTCACTACCAAGTTGCTGGGACGTAATGCCAATCCTTCATACTCCAGCTTCACAAGGGCTTTTTTAGGTAAGACATTGAGGGATGACCCTGTGTCTACCAGTACATGGGAAAGAACTGCACCCTTACACTCCATGGTAATGTGCAAAGCCTTATTGTGATTGCGGCCTTCCGTAGTCAAATCAGTGTTGGTAAATCCTAGTCCATGACTAGCGTTAACATTTCCAACTACAGCTTCCAACTGATTGACCGTAATCTCCTCTGGCACATAAGCTGCGTGCAAGACTTTTAATAATGCGTTCCGGTGAGCCTCGGAGCACATTAGCAATGATAAAATGGAGATCTTGGAAGGTGTCTGGTGAAGCTGGTCCACTATCTTGTAATCACTTTTCTTGATGATTCTCATGAATTCATCAACCTCTTGATCAAAAGGGGTTTTCAAAGCTTCTTTAGCAACTTGCTCTTCTTGCACCATGCTCTTCCCTTTTGCCTTGGCAGCAGCTTCTGCTTCGGCACTGGGTCTTGGAATTTGCGGGGCAAAGAGACGTCCGCTTCGAGTGAAGCCTCCGCCTCCTCCCACATTGTCTATTTGTGGAAAAGAAGTTGATGATTCCAAAGTGATTTTCTGTCCTTCGCAGTATAGATCGGAGCCGTAATGCCAAGGGATGGTATTATTGCTTTCATAAGGTACTGGCCCAGGCACTGTGATAGTGACTGGACTGATAGCAGCTGCAGAAGGGACCGTGATAGTCTGTGGATCATAGTATATTGTGACTGGTGCTCTGATAGGAGTGGCATTTTGTGAGTTGTAGGCAGAATCATTTGCAGGATCATAATAAATTGTAACTGTTGAGATGCTTTCATTGTTTGCTGTTGATGTTGTAGGAGACACTGTTGAATGGATGGGTGTTGCTGTTGTAGGAGATTCTGAATGAAGGGGTGCTGAAGTTGTAGCAGGGGTGTTTGCTGATATTTGGTCCGTTGAAGTAACAGATGAAGCACTTGTTGATGAGATTGAAGAGTTGTTTGGAACAATTGTTGTTGCAGTTGTAGGAGACTCGGGAATTGTTGTTGAGGAAATTGCTGGATTGGTAGGTATTGATGTTGTGATTTGAAGCAGACCACTCTAGATGAGACCATCTATGCCATCTCTCAAGTTATCACACCCATTCACTGAAATGTTGCAATAAGCACATCCTAGCTCGCATCCAGGGAACATTTGACATTCAAGGAGTTGAGCTTTAATCTCTACCAAGGGTGTCCGAATCTGCCCCACACTGGTTATCAAATAAGACGGCTTATCTTCTTCAATAGCATTGATTATGGGTCCTCCGTGGTTTGGCATAGGGTTCTTACTGACATTTGGTGGAGGTGCAAAGTTTAGAGCTTTGGAATCCACTAAATCCTGTACTTTCATGTGCAAAGCTCTACACTTCTCTGTACTGTGGCCAGGTGAATTTGAGTGAAAAGCACATCTAGCGCTGGCGTCGTAATTTCTGGGCAGACTAGCAGGATCTGGAGGTGCCAATGTCCTTAGCTCAACCAGGTTGAGTTTCAGGAGTTGTGGCAGTAATGTGGCATAAGGCATAGGGATCGGATCGATCACCCTATTGGCCTGAGATGGTCTCTGTTGAAATGGTCTTTGCTGATTGTTGTTGCTGGTGTTGTTGTTGTTATAATTTCTCTGAGGTGGATATTGAGCTTGTTGCTGGTAGTGGGGTTGTTTCTGAGGTTGGTATGCTGGTTGTGGATGAACTGGAGCGGGAATGGTGACAGCTGCCACAGACCTATGAACATATTGGGGTCTGCCCCTGCTGGTATGGATAGCATTAGTCTCACCAGATCTTCTTGGGCCCACAAAAGGCTTTCTTGGGTTGCTGGACGAGCTCGCACCGTTGTCACAAATTTTGCCCATCTTTAATAGGCTTTCAATTCTTTCTCCAGCTATAACTACATCCGCAAAGCTGGTAGAAGAAAAGGCAGCAAGCCTGTCAATGTATGTTCCTTGAAGGGTGTTCATAAACATGTCGGCCATCTCCCTCTCCGACATAGGTGGCTGGACAGCAGCAGCAAGCTGTCTCCACCTCTGGGCGTACTCCCGGAAGCTTTCTCTGGATGATTGTGACATTCCCATCAGGAGGGTCCTGTTGGGAGCCATATCCAAGTTATACTGGTATTGTCTAATGAAGGCCTCTGCCAAGTCCTTCCAACATCTGATGGTTGCTCTAGTCAAGTGAGAGTACCATTCCCTTGAAGCTCCTGTTAAGCTATCTTCGAAATAAAACATCCATAGCTTTTCATCCATGGTGTATGCCTTCAACCTTCCCAGAAAGGATTGCAAATGGGTTCGCGGACAGGAAGTCCCGTTGTACTTTTCAAAGCACGAAGGCTTAAACTTGTGGGGAATCCTGACCCCGTCCACTAAGCCCATGTCCATAACATCAAAACCCAAGGAGTTTTGAGACTCCAGGGATCTTAATTTTTCAGCAATTTCATCTAGCCTTCTGTCATAGGCCTCATCCCCAGCTCCCATTACTGTGAACTGATCTTCCTGGGGGTCTTCTTGGAGTACTCTGCCTGTAGTAGCATTCCCTTGTACATTAGCAGGGATGTTGATCTCTGGATGAAGGTGGGGCCCAAATACTGGTGGGTTGATATGAGGCTGAACCCTCTCATTGTTGCTTGTTCCACCAGTCCCTAGATGGGGGTCTTCCTGAGTCTGCCTCTCTACCAAGGCTCTTAATCTCTCTTGGCTCTGAGCTAAGCCATTCATCACTTCCATAAATTGTGTCATCTGATTCCTCATTTCCAGTCTCTCATTGGCCATTTGGTTCCTGACCTCTGTAAGGTCTTGCTGTACCTGGTCCATCTGTATACCCGGAAGGTTGTTGCGGGTAGGATATCTGTGTGGACGGTTGAGTGGGAACACCCGACGTCGAGCAATAGTTCCTGAACCACAACAGAGTTAGTAACAAAAACAAAACAAAACCTACAAAACTGAACAAAAGGTTAGTATGCAATGCAGTATGCTTATTTGTTTCCAAGGTACCCGGCTTGGCACTTGGTTTTGACCTTTCCAGACCCTTGAGGAAGATGCTTGTGATGTTGCTTGAAAGAAACTCAGATAAAAACAAACTAATACATATATTACAAAGAGTGAATGATACATAGTTTGTTTTTTACAATACATGCCCCTGAGGGGTCAAAATACAACATAAGAAAATAAAAGTACATGAAATGAAAGCAACAACAAGCAAAAGTCAGACACCAAGACCAAACTCATCCTCCTGAACTTCCTTTAGAAGTGCTTCAGTCACAGGATCAGCTGGACGCTCTGTGAGGTTCCTGATGAGAAGATTCCTGGTAGCAACAACTGCAGTTAGCTTCTTGTGCTGACTTTGATCCTTTGACCTCTTCACACCAGCCCTGATCTTCAGCTCTGAGATCTCCTTCTGGGCTGCTAGCAGGGCTTCCTGTTGCTCCTTTGCACTAGCCTCCAACTGCTCAATCTTGTCCTGAGTCCTCTTATCTTCCTGAGTACGAGCTTCGGTGATCCTGACCCACCTAGCTTGACTCTCTTTCAGATACAAATCAGTCCTGGCCTTTTGGAACTGAGCCTCCTTGCAGGCATTCTTCAAGATCTGCTCTCCAGCCTTTGACTTCTTAATGTAGTCCTCTGACTTCTCAATCCTAGCTAGATGCTCCATCTTTAGCTTTTCCAACCTTTCAATGTCCAAACGACCATCACTCCTCTCCCAGAGGGTCTTCTGTAGAGCCTGAGTCAGATTCTCATTCCTCTCTTTCAGTTTCTCAAACTCCTCCAAGCTGACAGTGGCAGGAGGTGGTGCTGTGGAGGGTCCAGGTGCATCCTCAATGGTGAAGGGCATCCCAGAAATTTGAGCCCTGGCATGAGACCACTCATAGTACTGAGCTGAGGCCACATTGTTGCACCTCCCAAGAATGGTTACCCCTTTGGTTTGAACATTGTCCAAAGCCCAGGATGCTTGCCTGACAAAAGCCAGATTAGGCTTAATCTCACAATAAAGTGTTTCAGCCAAGTCTTGTGCTCTAGGGGGATGGACCAATGCATAGCCCAATTGTCTTTTGAATAGCAGAGGGTTGTAATTGATGCAACCCTTCACTCCTATCAGGGGTACATTGGGGAACTGCCCACAACTAGTAATGATGTCCCTGCCCTTGGTGCTCTGAGTGCACCACCTGATGTCAGCTGAGGTCAAAGCAATGAGTCTTCTAGCCCAATTATTTGGCTGGTGAGGATTCAAGAATGCATCAGCCTTGGGCAAGTGCTTGAGCAGCCAGGTATGGAACAGGGGAGCACATCATCTCACCAATCTTCCTCTTTGCTTTTCATTCCTTTGGTGAACAGGGTAGTAGAAATCTCCCAGTAAGGTGGGCACTGGGTTCCTCAGAATGAAAAGGTGGATTGCATTCTTGCTAACAAACTTAGGCTCATCTGCAAATAATATGACCCCATATATGCTAAGAGCCAATAAAGCACAGACTGCCTTCCACTCTCCCAAGGAGGCCTTCAGGATGGCCTGAGAAATCAAGAAATCCAAATGTAGACCAGAGATCCCAGCCTTGGTAGTCATGTTTTGTCCAATCAGAGAGAGTTCCAAATGTAGTGCCTTTGCCACTTCTTCATTACTTGGAAAAGCCATCTCAGGGTTGAAGGGGACTCCACCCCTGATAGGTACACCAACCAATGATGAATACTCTTCTAATAAAGGCCCCAACTGAAAATCCTGAAAAGTGAAGCACCTCATAGGGGGATCATAGAACTGCAGGCAAGTATGAATCAAGCTCCTCTGGGAAGGGTCCAAATCCATAACCACATCAAGGATGCCTCCATAATGTTCTCTGAACAGTGGTATATGGTCTGGAGTAATCAGGGCCTGGATCTTCCTGATGCCAGCCAACTCAGGCTCAAAGAAATGGTAGGAGATATTGCTCTTCTTGGGTGCCATGTTGCTGAAGAAGAGCTGAGACAGATGCTGATGATGGAGAATAACACTGAAGATGGGCCACTGACAGGCAGATGCTGGTGATAACAGTAGCTGAAGCAGGTAGGTCTATGCAGATGAAGGGGTCAAAACCAAGCCAAAATATAGTATGGACACCCTGAAAAACAAATAAACATATGTTAAATGATGCAATGATGATGTATGCAAATGATATGCAAGGGTTTGTGATCAAGCTGGATCTGATTATTGCTTTGATATAAGTCCATGTATGTCTAAGAAGTCCAGATGGAGGTTCAAAGGTCCAGTAACCAAGGTGGGGGACTCAAATAAAGAGTCACATGTCCAGGGTTAAAAATCACAAGAACTGTCCCAAAGTGGAGTATTCTTAATCAAAACAAAGTAACAGGGTATGCTGAGGTCAAGGGTACCTGCAAACCTGTAAACAGCCCAACCCCCTCACAGGTGGTGTTCTAAAACAAGGATCCTCAGACTTGGATCACTTATGAGAAGTGTAAACACTTCTAACCCGGAGGTACAGTGTTTACAATAACCATAAAAGATCCTCCTCTAATTCACCTCAGTTTCTGAAGGTCATAAAAAGGTCATCCAGACTTAGCAGGCTTCCTAGATAGCCCTAGCACTACAGGAAATCTGTAGCACAGAGTTCTCAAGAAGAAACCCATATCTGAACCGTGCTTCATATTCCCGCACCAGACCGAAATGGAATGGGAAAGAACATGAACCACTCTAGCCTAGGTGTCACTCAGGTCCCAGGTATAGGACCTTAGCTCTCAATAGAACCCCACCCACCAAAGCAACAAACCAGATCCAACCAGCACAGTATGACAGTATGATATATGTAAAGCTATAAAGAAAGCAGTAAAGCAACTGTACATAAAGCAAATATAAATACAAATATACAAACACAAATAACACATAACACCCCAGTAAACACAAAATCAAACAAGCGCTAGGAGGAACCCACAAAAAAACCAGAAGCCCTGGTTGCAGTATAAGGGTCCCCAGCAGAGTCGCCAAGCTGTCGCTCCCACTAGATGAAGGCGGGTCAAATAGGGTACAGACGCGAACGGTCGGCGAGAGGAGAGTGTGAGGACACACAGGAGTGAACTCACAGGGAATGAAAAGAGTCGCCAGCTAGGCATTTTTATCCCGGAGGAAAGGTAATGCTGCATAAACCTAGAAAGATATGGATAAGACGGTTGCGAACCAGAGAGACTGAGAAAGGGGGTTGGTTACAACCTGGGAAGGTATTAGCACCCAGATTGTCCGCCGTACTCGACGGGATCCACGCTTAAAAGATTTGTGTTTAAAGGGGTAGTGTCAGTGCAATTTGTGTGTAAAAGAGCTGGAAAAGGATGTACAGGTGCCTGTGTAAAAGAAGTGAAGTGTGATATATACAATGTCAGTGTAGGAACAAGAATGAAATGCTCATGATAATGAGGCTAAAGAATAAAGCTGGAAAGAGGGGGAATATACAGAGACTTTTGTTCGATAACCGTTAAGTTATGCCTACGTATCCTCTCGTGCAATGAGGAAGTCAGAACACCGTAGTTCGACCCAAAGAGACTGAAAGAAGGATTTACTTGTGAACTGCTTACTTGTCTATGCTCAAGTGTATGACATGTCTGGCTCAGGTGCAAACTGTCTTGCATTAGACGGAAGAAGCAAGTACTCGCTTGTGAGTGAATAAGATGAGAAAAGAATCCCGAAGGAGACGATTATTGTTTGTTTTTGCATTTTCAGTCTTTTATTGCTTTTGAAAGTTTGTCATAAGTTAATGAGCTTAAGCCTAAACCAAGGGATTTAGTAAACTCATCACATCTTCCCTCTGATTAGGGGTGATGAGAATACCTTAAGTGTGAAGTCAGCTTCTCACACTTAATTACCATGGTGTAGGATTAAGATCATTAACCTACTGGTGATTATTTAGATGTTTTTGTTGTTTTTGTTTAGTGTTAAGTAATGAGGTTAAGCCATAATCAGGGATTAAACAAAATCATTACACCATCCTAATAGAAGGATAATAGATGAGGGTGTTTAAGCTGAGTAAAGCTCCTCAACTTAATCCATGATTAGGGATTAAATTCATGACAAAACAAAGCCTTTATTAGATGGATTTTAGTTAATGATAAGATGATGAAGTGATTTTTATGGTTTGTAAGACAACTTGAGGGGGACTTGTCCATTAACACTAGGGTTAGTCCTTCTTAACCAATTAAGGAAGAATTAGAACCCTAATGTAAGGCCCAAGTTACAAGCTTGATGTCTTGATGATTATTCAGTGGATTAAAAGATTTAAACACATTAAGGGTTTAACACATAGGATTAAAGTTATACACTCCATCCTAATAGAAGGATGCATGCATAAGCTTAATCACAAAGCCTTAAAGCCTTTAGGGTTTAGTCCTTGATTATGAGGTGAGAAGAGAAGACTCAAAGAGACACAGAGGTAAAAGATAAGTGGGGGACTAATCAAAACCCTAATCATTGTCATGCTTGGTTGTTCCTAAGGTTTGTGAGGTTTGACAAGAGAAATCTTCAAAGGAACCACCAGGAAGCAGATGAAAGGAGCAGAGAGAAGCAAAGCAACTTGCTTCATTTAAGAAGACAAGTCACTTGAGGAAAGAAAGTAAGAAGAAGAAGAAAGAGCAAGCTCAATCTCAAACACAAAACAAAATGCAGCAAGGATGCATAAGATAGATGAAAAGAAGTTGTGAGAAGTGAAGGCAAATTCACTTCTCAAAATGACTTACCACCTGAAAAGTTAGTGAAAGGAATGCAATGCAATGCAAAATGAGATGAAATGACATGGTGCAAACCAAAACCAGAAGCATGTATGTGATGATAATGATGTTATGAGATGATACAAACATGAATCAAGGCATGGGGATGATCATACAAACAAATGGATGCAAGAGAAGCAAGTTTAGAACCATGAACATACATGGAAAGTTATGAAATGAAAATGACATACAACATGGCAAATGCAAGAAGCAATGATCAAACATGATTCCAATATGTCTTAAGATGTCTAGTGAATCAAATGGATGCACAAAATGCTATGGCAAGTCATGGTATGTGAGCAAATGCAAGATGAATGCAAATGAAAGCCCAAATTAGGGTTTATGATCAATGCAACAAACAAAAATCAAAACCAGAAGCAAACATCAAGATAAAAAATTGAAAATGCATTCAAGGTAACCCTAAACCTATACAAACTCACTGCCCAAAGGAGGGGTTCTAACTCTTAACCTAATTAGGGTTATGAATTTCCTAAGATTTCTAGGGTATTAGGGTACCTTGACAAGAAAAATGTCAAACAAATGGAAAATTCAAGATCAATTCATGCCAATTTAACCCTACAAACTACATGATATGCAAGACACAATGCAAAAAGAATCAAAGTCCAACTCTCAATGGTTAGGCAGAAATGAATTTTTGAACATTGGATAAAAATAATGCTTTGAAATTGAATTAATTCCATGGAAATTTGTCAAAATGCATCAAGATCAAAAAAGAAATTTGGTTTGAGGGTTGGACAATGTTTCTAAATGTTTTTAAAGGTCTCATGAATTTTTTTGTGATTTTTAAATACCTAAAAGTATTTTTAATTAATTAATTCTCATTAATTAATTAAAAATAAACTTTTAAATGATTTAAAAATATTTTTTAATGCAAAAAATAAAAATAAAAATGTTTTTGGTTTCTGAAAATTAATAAAAGTTTGTACAAAAATTTTCAGAATTTTTAAAATTGTTTTGCTATTTTAAATAAATTGGAGAAAAAAAATGAAATAAAATGCAAAATAAAATGAATTAATGGGAAAGTAATCAGAATCAAGGGCTGATATTCAAATGAAATACGCGCGCATTGACTGGCGCCAGATCCAAGGGTGGAAATTCAAACTGGCCAGATTAATTATAAAACTCAATTAATTAAGATAATGACGTGGATTAGGGTTAAGTGAGTGGATCCAGACAATTGAACACACGCGGGAATTGACCAAGTCAGCTCATCCAACGCACAAGATTCAAACTTGCATTAATTACAGGGATTAGCCCTAATTATTTTCAGGTGACCGGAGAAGACTTTCGGTCGTCTTCTCCGGTGGGACTCCCACCTGAAAATTTCTAAAATCCTCTAAACCTCATGAAAATGAAAACTAAACACCCAGAAATCATCCCTATACAACACTGAATCAAAACCCCTAAACAAAACTCATTTCTCATTCATTAATCATGCGAATCGAAGCCAAACATTTTTAGGTCAGAAAAGTTTCAGAACAAGATTAAATGCTTATTTCTCAACCATTTTCAAAACTAAGAACATCAGAGTGATCAGCAAAGCATGAGGAACAAATTAGAAACTTAAAAACTCATTTCTGGAAAAAAAGTTCTTGATATACCTGAGTTTTGAGCTTTCTCAGTTTTCAACTTTCTGACCCTCTCTCTTCGTGCAAACCACTCCTTTTAGGCCTCTGATGAAGTCCTGATGCTTGGAGAAAGCTTATGATGGTTGGTTTGAGAGATGGCAGAAGTTCTGTTCAATGGCAGGTGGTGATCGTGTTTTTGATTCTTTGAGTTTCAGGCTATGGTGAGGGGTGGTTTGTGTTCAGTGAAGCATGGTGAGATGGTTTGTGAAGCTGGTTTGTGTGTTTGAGGTTTGTGCAAGCAGTTTCAAAAGCTTTTGCAAGATGGTGTGAAAATGAGAATGCTGTCTTTGAGAGTGCTTCAGGCTTGTGTTTTGTATGCTTTGGCTTACTGTAGATGTCTTGAATTGGCAGAATTTTTGACCAACAAGAATTATTGAATTCAGTTCAGAATGTCCTATCAAATGTTGGGACATTATCAAACAGAGTATATGAACTTATTTCAGGATGTCTTACCAGATGTTGGGACATTGTGTAAATGACTTAAGTTCAGTTTTTCAGGATGTCCCAACAGATGTTGAGACATCTCAAACCTGCTTCCAGAATTAATTATTGACTAACTAATCAGAGATATTTAAGGAGAGTTATCTGGAATTAATTAATGATGGATAAAAACAGAACAAGGCGCATCTGTAGGGAGTTTTATATTGAAGATTCAGATTAAAACAGAAGACCTAAATCACCTAGAATATAGGAAGTAACAAACCCTAAATTCAAGGTGGAAGCTGCATATGCATTAGGGCTGGATCATCCTACAGAAAGCCCAAATTACAGATACCTATTTAAGCAACAGAAACTCATAGTATTGAGTACGAATTTCAGAAGATCAAATAGGGTGTCTAGTGTTTTTAATAGCAGGTGTTTTTATTTGTACCACTTTATGAGCTTTTAAGCAAAAGTGCATTTGTGACTTGATTGAAACTGTGAAGTAAGATCAAGCTGTAATGTTTGAAGAATGTCTTCAATTTCATTAAACTTGTAAACTTGATCACTGTGTGATTGAGGGGGAGTGAGTAGGGTACTCTTATCTAAGGTGTGTCTTAGGTAGAAATTGCATTGGGTAGTTATTAAGTGATAGATTAAACAGGGTGGTTTAAGTCTAGAATTAATATTACTTATAGTAGATTTCCTCCTGGCTTGGTAGCCTCCAGATGTAGGTGTGGTTATACACTGAACTGGGTTAACAAACTTCTGTGTTGTTTACTTTTCTTGCTATTTAAGTTTTGGTTAAATTTGTCAAGTGTCCTATCAAGTGTTGGGACATCTCTTAGGACATCTCATACCTGATCACAGAATTTCAATTGGCATCAGAGCAGGCACCCTGCCTGTTTATACTGGGTGAGATCTAGGGAATACAAATTCTGTAACATGGACAGAGATATAGGGTCAGTAAATAGACCACCTATTCTGGATGGATCTAATTATGACTACTGGAAGCCAAGAATGATTGCATTCTTAAGATCACTTGACAACAGGGCATGGAGAGCAGTCAACATTGGATGGGATTATCCTGTCCAAGATACCAAAGATGGATCAAAAGTGCTGAAACCTGAAGAAGAATGGAGTAAGGAAGAAGAAGATTCAGCACTAGGCAACTCAAAGGCCTTAAATGCTTTATTCAATGGCATTGATAGGAACATTTTCAGACTTGTACATCATTGTGAGCTAGCCAAAGATGTGTGGGATACTCTCAAAACAACTCATGAAGGAACATCAAAAGTAAAGATGTCAAGACTTCAACTTCTCACCACAAAATTTGAAAACTTGAGAATGAAGGAAGATGAGACAGTTCATGAATTCTACATGAACATTTTAGAAGTAGCTAATACTTCTGGAGCTTTGGGAGAAAAAATGACTGATGAAAAGCTTGTAAGAAAAATCCTCAGATCTTTGCCAAAAATATTTGACATGAAAGTCACAGCAATAGAAGAAGCTCAAGACATATGCTCTATGAAAGTTGAAGAACTCATTGGTTCCCTTCAAACTTTTGAGATGGGAATGAATGACACAAATTCTAAAAAGAACAAAAGCATAGCCTTGGTTTCAAATACTGATGAAGAAGAAGATGATGAATCAGCAAATGATAAAAGCTTATCAGACAACCTTGCTATGCTTGGAAGACAATTCAAACAGATTCTCAGAGGAATGGAAGGAAAATCCAAACCCAGTGGAAGAAACACAAATTCTTCTGAGAATAGGAGACCTTATGATGCTAACAGAAAGTCAAATTATGCTGAAAAGACCAGTCAAGAAAAAGGAGTCAAATGCCATGGATGTGAAGGATATGGACACATCAGGAATGAATGTCCTACCTACTTAAAAAGGCAAAAGAAAGGACTCTCTGTGACCTGGTCTGATGAAGACTCAGGAGGTGATTCAGAAGAGGAATCAGCTAAGCATATCACTGCTTTAGCTGGATTATGTGACTCTGAAAGTGAATCCAGTGATGGAGAACTTACTTATGAAGAACTTGAGCAAGCATTCAAAGATCTATACAAAAGAAGCTCTGAAATATGCAGTGAAGTCATAAAGTTAAAAAAGCAGAATGAGGCATTAGAAGATGACAAAGCAAATGATCAGGAGATCATTGACACCTTAAAAAGAGAAGTAAGTCTTCTCAACTCCAAGTTGGAACACATGTCCAAATCTGTTAGAATGTTGAACAGCAGCTCAAATACACTGGATGTGATTCTCAACAACAATAAGCACTCAGGGGATAAAAGTGGACTGGGATTTAACAGAGTAAATCAAAATGAAGCTAGCTCTAGCAAAAAAACTTTAAAATCCATACAGTCTAACAAGATGTCCCAACAGATGCTTCAACATCAGGAAAAGAACACAAAGTCAAACATAATGTTCCAACAGATATCTCATCATTCTGAAAAGAACAAAATGAAGAAGAAGTATCAAAGATGGAGATGCCATCACTGTGGAAGATTTGGACATATCAAACCTCATTGTTATAAGTTGCATGGATATCCAAATCAGATGTATCAGCAACCTTCCAAGAAGAAAATAGAAGTTATCAAGAAAGTACTGCATAAACATCAAAGAAATCAGCAACCTCCTAAGCAGAAGACAGAAAACATCAAGAAGGTATGGAAACCAAAAGCTAGCACTGAAGCTGATCAAAGCTACAAGAACAAGATCAACAATCAAGCTTGGAGATCAGCTGATAAACAACACACAGGGCAGAGGCATCAAAAGAAATCTCAACTCATCTGGTCAAAGAAAAATACTGCATACATAGCACATACATCACTGAGAGTATCAGCTAAAGAAGACTGGTACTTTGACAGTGGATGTTCAAGACACATGACTGGATTGAAGAATTTGCTAGTAAACTTAAAATCACATTCATCCAGGTATGTGACCTTTGGAGATGGAGCTAAAGGAGAAATCAAGGGAGTTGGAACCTTGGATTGTCAAGATGTTCCAAGACTAGATGATGTGCTGCTAGTTAAAGGTTTAACTGCTAATCTGATCAGCATAAGTCAATTATGTGATCAAGGGTACAGTGTAAACTTTACCAAAACTGAATGCATAGTGACTAACAAAGAACAAGAGGTTGTCATGAAAGGAGCCAGATCTAAAGACAACTGTTACATGTGGGAATCCCAAAATCTCAGTCTCACTTCAACTTGCTCTTTAGCTAAAGAAGAAGAAGTGAAACTATGGCACCAAAGACTAGGTCATCTTCATTTCAGAGGCATAAAGAAGATAATATCCATGGATGTTGTAAGAGGTATTCCTAAACTGAAGATTGATGATGGAAAAATATGTGGTGAATGTCAAATAGGCAAGCAAACCAAGATGTCCCATCCAAAGCTCCAACATCTGACAACTTCCAAAGTTTTGGAACTTTTGCATATGGATCTGATGGGACCTATGCAGGTTGAAAGTCTTGGTGGTAAGAGGTATGCCTATGTTGTGGTTGATGACTTTTCAAGATATACATGGATAAATTTCATCAAAGAAAAATCTGATGTATTTGATGTATTCAAAGAGTTATGTCAAAGATTGCAAAGGGAAAAATCCAGCTGTGTGATCAGAATAAGAAGTGATCATGGAAAAGAATTTGAGAACCAAAAATTCTTAGATTTCTGTTCTTCAGAAGGAATCAATCATGAATATTCTTCACCAATCACTCCTCAACAGAATGGGATTGTTGAAAGGAAGAATAGAACTATTCAAGAATCAGCAAGAGCTATGATCCATGCTAAAAAGTTACCTTTGTACTTCTGGGCTGAAGCTATGAACACTGCCTGCTACATTCATAACAGAGTTACCTTAAGGAAAGGAACTTTGTCCACAATATATGAAGTCTGGAAGGGCAGAAAACCCACAGTTAAGTATTTCCATGTATTTGGAAGTAACTGTTATATTCTAGAAGATAGGGAGCAAAGAAGAAAAATGGATCCTAAAAGTGATGAAGGGATTTTCCTTGGATACTCCATAAACAGCAGAGCATATAGAGTATTTAATTCTAGAACCAAGGTTATCATGGAGTCCATAAATGTGATAATTGATGATGCTCCTACAGATGTCCCAGAAGATGTTGGAACATCTGCTGATATCAAGATTGAAGCTGAAGAAAAGAATGATCATTATAACTTCACTCAAACTGATACAAGAACAGAAGAATCAAGCAAACGTCCCTCCATCAGAATACAGAAGGATCATCCCAAAGATCTGATAATTGGTGATCCCAACAGAGGTGTGAGCACTAGATCAAGAGAAATAATTTCAGGTTCTTGTTTTGTTTCCAAAATAGAACCTAAAAACATCAAGGAAGCTCTTACTGATGAATACTGGATTTGTGCTATGCAAGAGGAATTAGGTCAATTCACAAGGAATGAAGTGTGGATTCTTGTTCCTAGACCTGATGACATAAATGTGATTGGTACAAAATGGGTGTATAAGAACAAGTCAAATGAACAAGGAGTTGTTACAAAGAACAAAGCTAGACTTGTAGCTCAAGGATACACTCAAATTGAAGGAGTAGACTTTGATGAAACCTTTGCACCAGTAGCAAGGCTTGAATCAATCAGACTACTTTTGGGAATTGCTTGTATCTTGAAGTTCAAGCTATTTCAAATGGATGTGAAAAGTGCCTTTTTAAATGGCTATCTTAATGAAGAAGTATATGTAGAACAGCCTAAAGGATTTGTTGATCCAAGCTGTCCAAATCATGTATACAAACTAAAGAAGGCACTTTATGGTTTGAAGCAAGCTCCAAGGGCATGGTATGAAAGACTGACCACATTTCTCATCAAGCAAGGATACAGAAAAGGTGGAATTGACAAAACCCTGTTTGTTAAAGATGAAGAAGGGAATGTCATGATTGCTCAAATATATGTTGATGATATTGTCTTTGGTGGGATGTTTGAAAGGATGGTCAAACATTTTGTCAAGCAGATGGAATCTGAATTTGAAATGAGCCTAGTAGGAGAGTTAACCTACTTTCTTGGTCTACAAATAAAGCAAATGGAAGACTCAATGTTCATCTCCCAAAGCAAGTATACCAAGAACATAGTCAAGAAATTTGGAATGGAAAATGCTACTCATAAGAGAACCCCTGCCCCCACACATTTAAAGCTTACTAAAGATGAAAAGGGTGAGAATGTAGATCAAAGCTTATACAGAAGCATGATTGGAAGCTTGTTATACTTGACTGCTAGCAGACCTGACATAGCATTTGCAGTAGGTGTATGTGCAAGATATCAAGCTGATCCAAAAGTCAGTCATCTCAATCAAGTCAAGAGAATTCTTAAATATGTTAATGGTACTTGTGACTATGGCATAATGTACTTTCATGGATGTAAACCAATTCTTACTGGCTTCTGTGATGCTGATTGGGCTGGAAGTGCTGATGACAGAAAAAGCACCTCAGGAGGATGCTTCTTTCTAGGAAACAATTTGATTTCTTGGTTCAGTAAGAAACAAAATTGTGTATCCTTATCTACAGCTGAAGCTGAATACATAGCAGCTGGAAGCAGTTGTTCTCAGTTGGTTTGGATGAAGAAAATGCTCACTGAGTACAATGTCCCACAGGATGTCATGACATTGTACTGTGACAACTTAAGTGCAATAAACATATCAAAGAATCCTATCCAACATAGCAGGACCAAGCATATTGATATCAGACATCATTTCATCAGAGATCTTGTAGAAGAAAAAGTGATTTCATTGGAACATGTAGCTACAAATCTGCAGTTAGCTGATATCTTTACCAAAGCATTGGATGCTACACAATTTGAGAACTTAAGGGGCAAACTTGGAATCTGTTTATGTGATATTTAGCAGTTAATGAGATGTGCCAACATGTCATCTGACATTGTATGGCATAAGTTCCAGATGGCAAAACCAGTCTGGACAAGATCCTTGGGAATTCCATCTCTAATCATTTGCACTGTAACGGCTACTTATTTAGTAACTGTTTATAATCAGCTATCAAGATTCTCATCATACTATCACAAGCGAATCACATTAACTAGCTATTCTCCAGAAATCATAAACCCTAAAGCTCTTCATCCATCTTCCTCAACAATGTCTCAAAACCCTAACACAACTGAAGAAGTTCTCAACCAAGAAGACGTAGTTCATGCCACTCCCATTTTTGTGGTACCAATGAAATCAACTCCATTGGACGAGCTCAGAGGAAGTGCTTCTCACATTAAAAAGCCAAGAACTCCAAAGAGAGCTAAAGATCAAGTCTGCAGCAAAGCCAAAGGAGGCATTCCTTCTCCTGCTAACATGCCCCCAAAATCCTCAAAATATGTAGATGATTCCATCAAGGAGATTGTCAACCAAATCCTCTTTGAACAGAGAGTGGTGAGTGGGATCTCTGTTCCTCTGAACACAATGCCTGCACCTCAAGAAGAACAAGCTCAAGATGCAGAGGACACTCCTGCAGAACAAGATGTCCCAATAGATGTTGGAACATCTGAAGATGAGAAAAAGAACTCATCTGGTGATGATTTGGAACAAACTGAGGACCAGAATAAAGTCTCAAATGAAAATGATGAAGAAGTCTCTGAGGAACAGGCTAAAGCCTCAAATGAAGATCAAATCCCTGCTGATCAACCAGCTGAAGAGGAGACTGCTCAATCTCCTCCAGTGGTCAACCTGGAGCAGGACTCTGATACAGAGATCATAGCCTCTGTTAGACCTAGCATAGCCAAAAGGCTCAGGTCCAGGAAAGGAAAGATGCAAGCAGAAGCAGCAATTCCTGAGAAGAAGAAAGCCTCTCCAAAGAAAGGCAAAGCTAAAGCTACTTTTGGGCCAACAAAATCATGGAGTAAAGTCCAAACCCAGAAGAGAAAAGCTGTCACACCATCAGACTCAGATGTTGAATCAGATGTCCCAACATCTCCTCCCAAAAAGAAACCAGCACCATCTAGGGCTTCATCTGCAGTTCCAGAAGCCCCCTTGGACAACATATCTTTCCATCATGTCTCTAGTGTCAACAGATGGAAGTATGTGTACCAAAGAAGGATTGCCCTAGAAAGAGAACTGAGCAGCAATGCACTTGAGTGCACTGAATTGATTGACCTCATCTCTGCTGCAGGTCTATTCAGAACAGTCTCAGATCTCTCTCCCTGCTATGAACTTCTTGTCAAAGAGTTCATTGTTAATCTTCAGGAGGATTGTTCAAATGGTAAGTCCTCTGAGTTTCAAAAAGTTTTTGTTAGAGGTAAATGTGTAGAGTTTTCTCCTCAAATCATAAATCAGTACCTAGGAAGAGAAACAGATGGACCAAATGAGCTAGGTAAGACAGATAATCAAGTCTGTAAAGTGATCACTGCAAACCAGGTCAAGGCATGGCCTGTGAAGGGAAAGCTCTCAGTGAGCATGCTTACCAGAAAGTATGCCATGCTAAACAGGATTGGTACAGCTAACTGGGTGCCTACCAACCACACTTCTTCAATCTCCACTGGTCTAGCCAGGTTTATATATGCTGTGGGAACTCAAACCAAGATGGACTATGGAGCTTTCATTTTTGATCAAACCATGAAGCATGCCAGCTCTTCTGCAACAAAGCTGCCAATAGCTTTTCCATCATTGTTGTGTGGTATTGTGCTCAATCAATACCCTGGAATTCTCACTGACAAGGATACAGCCTGCAAAAGAGAAAGCCCCTTGGCTTTTCACTACAAGTTATTCCTCAGTCATCATGCTGTAGATGTTGAAGCACCTTCTGGGACATCTGCAGGTCCATCAACTGCTAAGACTCCAATCTCCAAGAAGGCTCTAATTGCTGAGCTCAAAAGCATATGCAAAGAACTTGAAGCAAGGAAGCTGAAACTTGAAGAAATCATCCAAAGGCTGGAGAGTGGAGAAGATCAGAAAGCAGGCACTGATGAAGAAAGTGAAGCTGATGAAGAAACAGAAGTTGAGGAAGAAACTGAGAGTGATGAATCTGAGTGATCAATGTATGTGAGGCAAATGTAATGACAGCAATGTATTTCTGAAATAGTGTCTTTGGCCCTAAATTTTGTGTCTACCAAGGGGGAGAACAACAACAAATTGTAATTGCTATTTAAGTATGAATGAAAAAATTCTGTTTGTTTGCTTCTGAACTGAATAAGTCTTTTTTTCTGTTGCAACAAGATTGGATACATATATGTTTGAGGGGGAGTAATCTCAAATAAGAATCAACAGAAAAGTAATGCTATACTCTGATAAAAAGAACTTCTGCTGCACTCTGAAAACCAGAAAAGATGTTAGCCAAAAATTAGCCAAAGGGGGAGTTTGTAGATGTCTTGAATTGGCAGAATTTTTGACCAACAAGAATTATTGAATTCAGTTCAGAATGTCCTATCAAATGTTGGGACATTATCAAACAGAGTATATGAACTTATTTCAGGATGTCTTACCAGATGTTGGGACATTGTGTAAATGACTTAAGTTCAGTTTTTCAGGATGTCCCAACAGATGTTGAGACATCTCAAACCTGCTTCCAGAATTAATTATTGACTAACTAATCAGAGATATTTAAGGAGAGTTATTTGGAATTAATTAATGATGGATAAAAACAGAACAAGGCGCATCTGTAGGGAGTTTTATATTGAAGATTCAGATTAAAACAGAAGACCTAAATCACCTAGAATCTAGGAAGTAACAAACCCTAAATTCAAGGTGGAAGCTGCATATGCATTAGGGCTGGATCATCCTACAGAAAGCCCAAATTACAGATACCTATTTAAGCAACAGAAACTCATAGTATTGAGTACGAATTTCAGAAGATCAAATAGGGTGTCTAGTGTTTTTAATAGCAGGTGTTTTTATTTGTACCACTTTATGAGCTTTTAAGCAAAAGTGCATTTGTGACTTGATTGAAACTGTGAAGTAAGATCAAGCTGTAATGTTTGAAGAATGTCTTCAATTTCA
The DNA here is from genome assembly GCA_963966055.1 of Lathyrus aphaca. Taxonomy (NCBI): domain Eukaryota; kingdom Viridiplantae; phylum Streptophyta; class Magnoliopsida; order Fabales; family Fabaceae; genus Lathyrus; species Lathyrus aphaca. The sequence goes on from OZ014520.1 coordinate 509,328,005, forward strand.
TTAAACTTGTAAACTTGATCACTGTGTGATTGAGGGGGAGTGAGTAGGGTACTCTTATCTAAGGTGTGTCTTAGGTAGAAATTGCATTGGGTAGTTATTAAGTGATAGATTAAACAGGGTGGTTTAAGTCTAGAATTAATATTACTTATAGTAGATTTCCTCCTGGCTTGGTAGCCTCCAGATGTAGGTGTGGTTATACACTGAACTGGGTTAACAAACTTCTGTGTTGTTTACTTTTCTTGCTATTTAAGTTTTGGTTAAATTTGTCAAGTGTCCTATCAAGTGTTGGGACATCTCTTAGGACATCTCATACCTGATCACAGAATTTCACTTACTTTTGATTTGCATAAACTATTGTGATAGGGCAGATGAAGTGATGTGTGCTTTATTGATTGGTATGGCTCAAGTTGCCAAAATGTCAAAGTTGGTGTAAGAGAAGCATGGGCTACTTTCTAGCCAAGGACAAAAGGTATGTCCTGCGCAGCATGATGTGGGGGGAACCCTAGGATTGATCAGCAAGTCAGCAAGCAAGTGGATTGTATCTTATGATGAGTTTTGCAAGTTGGTTCACTTTTGATTCTTATGAGATATCTTGCTCCAAAGGACATAAAAATGTGTGATCTCTTGGCCCAATCTGACTTTTAGGTCTTGTATGATCATGTTGTGAAGTTTAGAAGTCCATTTGATAACTTAATTTGCCTTGAGAAGTGAATTTGCAACTTTGCCTCTTTGGTAGAAACTTTGAAATTTTGTGATTTTAGCCAACTTTGACAAGCCATAACTTTTGATCCAAAATGAATTAGGTCATGTTCTTGTACTTTTTGAAAAGGGAAAGATCTATTCTACAACTTTCATGACCAAAGTTTTTTCATTTGAAGCATTTTTGAATCAAAAAGCAAGGGTTGAAAAAGCTTCCTAAAATGGCAATTTTCATTAAAAGTCAACTTTCCCAAAAAGTCAACTTTGCAAAAGACTTGAAATTCTTCAATTTTGTGAACTTACAACATCTTATATGATCAAATAAAGATCATACACAAACAAAATGATGAAGAACACCCTTTGGTTGGGTCATTGGGGGCCTCAGATGCCCTGATTTTGCACTGACTTGCTTGAAAAGTCAACTCTTGATCAGGTGACTTCCCCATGGAATTTCTTCATGAAAATTGATATGCATACTCCCTATACCATATAGAGACCAATAGAAACAAGAATGACCAAATAATTTGGAGTTATGGCCTCTGAAACCAAAACCCTAATTCTAGGTCATCTGTGCAGTTAAACCTGGCTCTGCTTCCATGCCAATCTCAGTTCTTGTGATTTTTTGACATTCTTGACTTTGAGAGGATATAATATTATGCTTGAACCTACATGGACCCTCTTGAAGTGATTGATGGCCTTTGGAGTGGCTCAAGAAGCTCTTGGATTGCTCAGATCACAAACCCTAGATGCAGATGACTTTGAATCTATGCAGTGAATCAAAAATGTGATATGAGATGCTATGATTGAGTTTATGCATATGAAATGATCACAAGCCATGGTGTGAATGGGTGAGGGAAAATTTGGGGTGTTTACAATATCCTGAATTTTGTTCTTCAATTCCCAGCAACTGTTAATATCATGGCAAAGACTATTAGAATGATATGCACACCTTTCATTGGGATTATAACAAGGAGAGGAAGTATTTGTATTATGAGGAGGGTCCTTCAAAGTAATCAACTCTCCTTTCAACATGTGTTGCAAAGCCTGAGCCAACGACATATTGATCTTTGTAAATTGCCTCCTAGGCTTGGGTTGACTATTCTGATGCTGCTCTTGTGGTGCATGATTAGAAATCAAAACATCTCCCACAGATTGGTTACGATTATTACGACCATGTTGGCCATACACATCATTGGATTCCTTATTCCCATTGGAAGGCTTCTTAGTGGCACTTGAAGAGGCAATCATCTGAATCTTTCCACTTCGTATCCCACTCTCCACACGTTCTCCAGTTATTATCAACTCAGTGAAACCAGAGGATGAGCTTCCATTGAGATGACTATAGAAAGGACTAGTCAACGTACTCATAAACATATCAACCAATTCCCTGTCAGTCAAAGGGGGTTGAACTCTACTTGCCATATCTCTCCACTCCTGAGCATACTCCTTGAAGCTTTCTTTAGAACCCATGGACATGCTCTGGAGCTGCATGCGAGTTGGTGCTAAATCAGAGTTATATTGGTACTGCTTATAGAAATCCTCAGCAAGATCATTCTAGTTACGAATGTTGGTACTCTCCAGTTGATAATAACATTCCAGTTGGGATCCAGAAAAACTCTCTTGAAAGAAATGCATCCATAACTTTCTATCAGGAGTATATGGTTGAATTCTCCTAACATAAGATCTCAGATGCAATTTTGGACATGACACACCATCATACACCACAAAAGTAGGAACCTTGAAACCAATAGGGATGGAGACTCCAGAAATCAAACTCAAATCTTCAAAGTCAAACCCAGAAGTCTTATGTAGTTCTATAGCATTCATTCGGTCCTCCAGCATCTTATACTTCTCTTCACCAGCAGGATCATGATAATAATTCTCCTCATAATCAGAATCTTCCATAGTACCATGGAGACTGCCTTCTTATTTCTCATAATTTTCAGACCCAAGATTCTCAACTTCTTCATTTGTCTTGACCGGACCTCTGAATCTTCTACCCAGGTTGATGAAGTCCACTGGTTTTCTGGTCTTCTTCTTTTTCTTGGTCAGAAGTGCCTTCAGCTCATCTTGTCCCCTGAACAAATTCAGAATCATCTCTTGAAATTGGGCATTCTGAGTCTGGAGAACCTTGACAGTTTGTTCGAGAGCCATTTCTGCTGAAATAAACAGCGAGAAGATAAGATACTTGTTTGTAAGAAACCTGTGATGTAATGATATGGTATGTAGATGCATATGTAATGTTTTCAAGGACCGCATGATTTAAATTTGTTTAAAGAAAAACAAAAACAAAATTTTTATTAGTAAATGTTTAATATAAATTTCCCCTTGGGCTTACAATGAAAAGAAATACGAATAAAATACAAAGAGATAAATATACGGGGTTTTAAGTCTCCCATGGACGCTTCCTCTTTGGGTTGAGGTATGTGTTGAGGTTCCGCTCCTCGTGAAGTTGTCTTGTCAGCTCCATAATTCTTTCTTGACTAGCTCTGAAATGAGTCTCAAAAGTATCCCTTTGCTCCTTCAACTGAATCCAGGATTTCTGCAACTCTTCCAAATCAGTGGGCATGTCTGGATGAAGAATGGTATAAGGAACATCTCCTTCAGCAACGAGCTCCATAGTAACTGGTAGAACATCAGGATATGGCATCATAAGAGTCTGAGCACGAGATCGCACCCATCTGAGATAAGGTTCCATAGGAATGAAGTACTTTGGTTCCAAAGTCTTTCTCTCAACCTTATTCACCTTTCTCCAAGTTCGTATAAACCTTTGACGGAAAACCTGAAGATCGTTGTCGTAGTCGAACACAATACCCTTAATAAGCATGTCATGAGGACCATTACTCCGAGCATAATTAAACTGATGTAGAGCTAAAGAAGGGTTGTAGGTAATGCCCCTCTTATGCCAAGGAGTGGCTGTTGCACCCCAAAATTTGCCCTCACCTAGACAATAAATTGTTCACTAAGGTGTCCCAAGAGGTTCATAAGGTTCACAATTAGTCAGAAAGTTTGACAATTCCCTCAGACAAAGCATCCTCCTAAGCAATACACCCTAAACTAGGGTTTTGAGTTTCATCAGGCTAAATGGATTGACAAGGCTTCAAGTGAGCTTCATATCATAATATATGTTTTCAAGAATCCCTATGTCAAGTTTCAAGGCTTTCCCAAAAGTTTTGCTCAGACAAATGATCAGATAGGCTAAAATCAGTCAAAGTAGTCAAAAAGTCAAACTGAGGTCAACTGTGGTCAAACCAAAGTCAAACTTCATGATGTTTTGCAAAAATCAAGTTTATGAAGTAAAATTCATTATTTGATCAAGGGTTGATCATGATTCATCAAGGAGATTTCAAATCATCAAGAATCAGGAGTTTCTAAATTAGGGTTATCATAGGAAAAGTCAACTAAACTTTGACCAGCCATAACTTTCACATGCTTCATCAAAAAATTCCCATCCAAAGCTCATTTTGAAGGAAATTGAATTATCTACAACTTTGTGTCTCATAAGCCAAGCCCAAAAATGCTTCATTTGGAAGGTATGAGCTAAGACATTATAGGTCATTTCAAAAGTCAACAAAACGTCAACATCTTCCAAAAGGCATAACTTGAAAATGGTAAAGGATATGGACATGAGACCAAAGAGGTTAGTTAGAGGACTCTATAAGCTTTCCAAAATGTCCAAGAACACCCTCATAGCCTTAAAATTGAGGGACTTGTGTCTTTGCAAAGTTGGGAAATTTTTGAGGGGTTTATTGAGCAAATGGGATCTTAGAGCCAATTCTTTTCACATGGGCTTGCATTTTTATGACCCAATCACTACCATGACATCATGCACGAACCAAAAATTATTTATTCAGATTTTTATTTATTTTATTTTATTTATTTTGATTTTATACATTAAAAATCATTTTAAATCAAAATAAAATATGAAAGGCTCAATATTTGATATGATTTTCATTCTAGAAATTCATAAACATGATTTAAAGTTGATTGGGAGATTTAAATTCGTGCTAAACCAAAGAGGAAAGGATTTGTGTGATATTTTGACCAAAATAGCAAGTTGAATCTTCATGATCAAGTAATCTCTACAAGGCCCATAAACCTACAACTTTCTGACCTAATTTGTTTCCAATATATACATACAAGTGATCACAAGTACAAGGACGAATTTTGGCAGCTTCCAAGAACACTTTTGACATTAAAAAATTTCATTGAAATTTCAATTTTCGGATTCTTATTTGCAGGTTGAATTAAGGTAATCTAAGGACATAGACATGAACCTTGAACATCATTGATACGATCTCAATGCTTTACACCATCAAAATCATCCCTGAATGCATAAACCGAACCTCTTTTGCTCTTGATTTTGAAATTTTCGATTCCATTTATTTAGCTAACATAAACTAATTTTGTTGTTTGATTTGTGTTAGTCATGACCTATAGATGATTTCTGGACATTTTCTTGAAGAAGCATAGCCTAGAACATGAACTGCCATTGTTAGGGTTTCGGGTACCAAATTAGGGGTTCCTAAAAACCCAAATATAAATGGATTCAAAGAACATAGATAGACTATATGAATCATAAGGAATTCATTGGCATAGTTAATTTGATGAAATTGTACCATTTGATTGATGTTTGAGTTTCACAGGTTATGAACATGAAAGAATTCGCAGGAAAAATTGCAATTAAAATCGTATGAATTTTCGCAGGTATCCTGAAGAAGATGAAGTCTAGTGGCGCCTGTCGTACCCCAAATTTGTCCTTTTTTTTACAAACACTAGCATAACAATTGATTATCATTCCTTTGTTAATCATGTGGCCGTTGGCCACAATTCCTAAGTTTAAGCCATGATTCTATCTATTGTGCTATTGGTTTGGGGTAGTCTTCTTAACAACTTCCTTTCACACTTGGTTACACTTGGGAGATGAGCTCATTTGCACCCTTTAAGAGAAATTGGATTGGCATAACCTTCACGTTTAAGCTCCAAGGACAGGGCAGGAACAATTTATTGGATGCAAAGCTAAGTTATAAAGCTCAGTTACATATTAGGAATAAAGACTTGGGTTTGTAGCGTGAGTGAACCGTTATTATCATGTGCGTACAAAATGTCAATGGTACAGGGTTTCAAATTCAAGTGCTCACATAGGTGCAAAATAATAAAATTCCAGGAGTACGTTTTTTTTAAAATTTTAAATAAGTTTTACATTATATGATGTTTGTAATGCAAATGAGTACAGTTCCCGAAGCATAGTCCAATTAAGTTTCAAAGTGCCACAATGTTATTTACATTCACTTCAAGGCTACAGACGTTGCATTACTGAAAATATTAATCAAGAAAAAACAAGTACCCACTGTCTAGATGGAGAATTCAAATTGAATTCCAAATGGAAAAAGAGTCTACATCTGAATTTTTAATGCAGGAAAGGCTAGTTCCTTTTACAAGGACCAAAGGTCAAACTAGAATTGATGCAGTCAAAAGATACCAATCTAGCAGGTTATGTCAATCCCAAGTGTAAGCCTCATGCTCTTTTCTTCGAGTCTAAAGGTATATAGAGTCGTCTCCGAAGGTTACATTGTCATAGTCTTCTCTAAGTCATCTTCAAGGCTTACACGAAGTTTACTTTAGGTTCTCACATGGTGTTGAGAAGTACATGAAAAAAAAACAAATGCATTGATTAGTTACAGGAACTATTTGAATTGGCAAGTATGAATTGCAAGAGATTTTAAGTCATGGCTGCTACTTATCTTTGGCAAGCTTCAGCCTTCTAATGCTGTTCTAGCCACATTTTACAATTACAGGCTCCCCATTTCCAAGTCTTTCCCACAACGGATACGCAACACGCACCAGCTGCATAAACCTGTCGTAACCGATACATCAGGCTTCATTTTCTAACTCCAAAGAGGAATGCAGGATACCTTCAAATCCCTTACACTAACGATGATTCTAGCCCATTATGATGCAACCTACACTCACAATAAGCTTCAACAATTACCAACTTCAATTCATGTGATTACATAATCCCTTTCAACAAATCAGATTATGAGAATATGAAAAATATTTCAAATGACCATAACAAGAATTGGTATCAGAAATTATTTCAGGCATGAGGAAACAATGAATACAAATTCGGTCCAAGAATATGAAAGGATAGTTCACTTATTCAAGATTCAGTGTCATAAACAGTCCATTCAAAAAAATTCAAATACACACAAGGAAATTGAATCAGAATATAAGTTAAGGAAAATTCATAAGGCAAGGAAGATCAATATGTATAACAGTGCAAACAGTCAAAAGTCAGCAAGAAAGTAAATTCATGATCCATACCAAGGGAATCTCATCACTTAATAAGGATATCAAATTCTGAACCATCATCCTGCTTCATGCCAAGGCCAAATGGAGCCTTTATCCAAGTCGCCAATAGTCGATTTCCTTGTTTTGATTCCGAGCTACCAAGAAATTTACAATATATGCCATGAATCCAAGATATCTGTGTCCGAATATTGACCTGCAAGAAGATATTTCACACATCAATACACTAATTCATAGCAGTAAAAATCAAGCAGGCAGTAAAAAATCACAGCAGTAAAAGTGAGGGAATCATAAGTTTTTCACCGTGGTCGAAATTTCAAACGCAATCAGAGGACCACTTATTATAGACATGAATATATCCAGCTCACAGCTATCACTATCAGAGGTTGGACCACACAATCTCTTAAGATCACACAAGAAAAACTCCTCTAACAGATTTTCGGATTTCACATCTCACCCTCACACGGTTTCCTCACACAAAATCCTTCAATCTATACCTCATTTTCTCACTATAAAGGCCAATCATTGGCAATCATAAGGGGGGGATGCATACACTGAAAGAACCTAGCCACCATAAAATATCACACACACAAAAACCCTATATACTCAAAGAAAGGTGCAAGAAAAGGCCTAAGACCCGGATACTCAGAGTTCAATTGAAAAAAAAACCACAAATCTTCTAAGAGTTCTAAATCAAATATTGAGTAAGACGAGCTAAAACCTATCCCAACAACAAGAAGTATTAAAGCGGTAGAAGAAGAACGAATACAAAGAAGAGGAGAAGGTAGAGATTCTGGAAAAAAAATGAAGGATTCATCGTCAACCTTTAAGTCTTCGGTAGTTCTTTGATACTTTTGACTCTTATCATCCATTTTTTCTTGCCTTGTTCCATTTATTCTTCGATTCTTCACCTTGAATGTGTAAATTGCCATGAGTGTAATGAATTTGGGGGTTTAGGGTTTCGATTAGGGATGTTTTTTTTGTTCTTTTTTTTCTCTGAAATTCAGATACTCTGATTTGCGAAGATGAGATACGATGATGTTCGGTTTGCCGAAAACTGAGTATTGAGGCATTTTTCGGATTTCTTTGTTCTTTTTTCTTGGTAAGAGATGAAGGAATAGAGGAAGATGATTTGAAAAGTTTGTATGCGGAAATGTTTTGAATAAAGTTCTTACTTTTTCTTTTTTAATGTGTTTTAAAAGTTCTATGTGTTGATATTTGTTCTCTATTAATTGTTTCATTGCCCAAGTCTCTGGTCCTTGTTTCTAGCATTGATTGGTTGAGTTGTCGGCATCATTAAGGCAAAGGATTGAACTCTGACCAAGGATGTCAACGGCTAGGTCAATTGTTGTGGGTAAAAACCGGGTTATTGTTAACCCGATATTCATTGGATTTAGGATGAAGTTAGTGGGCTTGCACCCCATTTCATTCAGGTGGCCCATAATTCTTTTATTTATATATAAACTATTTTGTTTTTTAATAAGAAATATATAAATTGTTTTTAAAGAAAAATATGTTAATAAATCTTTTTAGGGCCTATGATAAAAAAATACGGTTTATTGATATTCCATTTAGCAACGTTATTTAAACCAATGTGAGGCCAACTTTTCTTTATTTATTATTTTATCAATTTATTGATTTATTTATATTTTGGTCTATGATATTACCGTCTGAGTCGCAACATTCAATTTATCGACGTTGTCCGAATCGATATGACACCATTTTCTATTTTTTATAGTTTCTAATTTATTATTAGATTCATTTTATTATTGATTTTATTATTATTATTTTGGCCAATGAATAAATATTTAAATATTCGATTTCGAATCAATCGACGTTATTTATAATAAATATGAGGCCAATTCTTTATTTGCTATTATTTTTAGATTTTATTTCATTTTATGGCCAATGATATAATAAACGATTAAATTATTGCCGATATCTTAAATTGGGAAATTTAATCAATTTGAGGCCTTTTATTTTATTTATTATATAATTCAATTTTGATAAAACAAATTCAATTTAATTTCTATTCTATTATATTATTTCCCTTAGCTAGTACATTATTAAATTCATTTTATTTATTTATTTATATCTATTATTTTATTCCGATTTAAGGATCTCGATATAATTTAATTGTTTTTGTTATCGCTTTAAATGATTCGCAAACCATGTAAGTCGAAGCGCTTTGTGCCTCACCATCAAACTTTTCCGAACTCAACATTCAAATATTTTTATAATTAAAGTAACGGAATAACTGAATTCTGGAGTCTCGCATTCCTCGAATTTTTGAATGAACACTTCCGAGGCTCGCCCCGCGGGATGCGGTTCATTCGACTTTCCGTAATTAAAACCTTTAATATACATATCAAATAATGAAAGAATTGAATTCAGGAGTCTAGCATTCCTCGAATTCTCGAACAAATTTTCCTGAGACCCCCCCCCCCCTCAGGACGCTGTTTATTTACCCTTTCATTCTCAAAAACACCTAACTTATCAAACATTCTTCTTTAAAGAAAACTTTGCTTAAACTCTTTCTATCTCGCTAACAAGCTAGCGTTTCCGCCTTCTATCGTGAGCAGATAAGCCAACGCTTAGCAGTTAGAATTTGGTTCAAACAACTGTTCATTAAAACAAACTAACCAACGAACCTTAGTGCCATGAACTACAAGGCTCTGACTTTCCCATTGCACAAGGGAATACGTAGGCACACGGATCTTATTCCCTGCCGAGCACCCTAGGAATAAAACCATTCATTTCTCGTAACCTTAAATTAGAATCGTTCATATTTACCTTAGTCGAAGAAAACATAAAGCATAAGTTAACATTTAATCGCAAGTTAAACTAAGAGGTTCCCGTTGAGTACAACGGACATAAGGGGTGCTAATACCTTCCCCTTATGTAATCGACTCCCGAACGTAGAATTTGGTTTCGATGACCTTGTTCTATCCATCTTTCTTTATTAGGTTTTATCTATATCTTCCTTTTCTTTCATTAGAATAAATAAAATTAGGTGGTGACTCTGTTATTTCCATCTATTCCGCGGTCGGCGCGAGGATCGTATTTTTCGAGGTACGACAGCTGGCGACTCTGCTAGGGACTTTAGAGAGTCGAGACTAACTTAGTTCACTTTGCGATTAATGTTTACATTGCTTATCTGTCTTCTTCATGCTTTTTATTTATGCTTGTTTATTTGCTCTTCTTATTATGATCATTATCATACTTGCTTGTTGAATCCTGGGATGACACCTGAGTTTTTGAAAAAGAAGAGAAACATCTAAGTTAGAATTGGAAGTTATTAGTGTTAGTCTCCAAGGACTCGCTCCTTGCAAGCCTAGCATGAAAGCTCCCCCCGAGAGTAGACCTATTCGTAGATCTCGTCATAACACAGCTAGCCTGTTGCATGACTTGATTCGTGAAAGGGCTGTGACTCAGGGAACTTTTAGAACCGGTTCCAATATTGGTATTTGTGTAGTGTTAGTCTCCGAGGACCCGCTCCTTGTGTGCCTAACATGAGAACTCCACTCAAGGTAGACTCTATCGTTATAATCGTCATAATACAGCTAGCCTATGGCAGGATGTTATTATGAATAACGTCCATGACCTTGAGTATCTTATCCATAACCGTAGAAACTATCCTGTGAGAGGTTTTTATGGGTAAAGAATTTAGAACAATCCTTCTAGTGCCTGCCTGTAAAGTTCCTTTTATCATAGATATTGATTACTCTCTCGTTTTGGTGATTAACTTTGGAATTTTATTTATCATCCATTGAATTACAACTACTCATTGCATCTTACTGCATTCATATTTGCATTCATTTTGCATATGTCATAGTCTCTCATGTTCATTCGTTCTCGTCTTCAGATTTGTTGAGTACCCGTCAAGTTGATTCCTCCATGCAGATACACAACTAGGGCCCACGAAAGAAGAATAATGGCTGAACAAGAAGAACACAACAAGCGAGTCAGGGAAGACATTGATGACCTAGAGAGCAGTGTGAGCAAGATCATGGAAATTCTCCAAGTCTTGGCTACTAAGGACACTCAAGCTCAGAAGACCGTCACCTCTGAAGTTAGTAGTTCGTCATTAACACAGAGTCTTCAAGACCCGCTAACATATGGCCAGAATTTGGATTGCCACTGTGTTATACTCCGCCATTTGCAACTACTCAGATGACTGGTACATCCACTTTTTTCGAACCAGGAGTGTTCACGGACTCTCAACCTAATGTGCATACTGCTGCCCAAACTGCTTATGTGAATCCTCCCTTCGTGCACAACCCACCATCTTCGGTACAAGGAGAGGCTGGAAATTTTGAGGATGTCAGGGAACATTTCTCACTTTGTAGAAAAGGATAAGAGTTGTTGAGGGATTTGATGTCTTCAACGCTGCCGCATCAGACATGTGCTTGGTTTCGAACTTGGTTATGCCAGACAAGTTCAAAATGCCAGTATTTGAAAAATACAAGGGAGACACTTGCCCAAAAATCCACATGATCATGTATTGCCACAAAATGGCCGCCCATGCTGACAAAGACAAATTGCTCATCCATTTCTTCCAAGATAGCTTGAGTGGGGAATCTTTGAAATTGTATATGGGACTCGAGAAAAGTCGTATCCAATGCTGGCAGGATTTGCTTGATACATTCCTGAGACAATAAAAATACAATCTGGACATGGAACCTGACCGCCGTTAGCTTCAAAACATGTCTCAGAAAGAAAGGGAATCATTCAAAGAGTATGCTCAGCGCTGGAGAGAGTTAGCTGCTCAGGTTGAGCCTCCCTTGGCAGAGAAAGAACTTATTGGTTTGTTCATGGACACTCTTCAACCTCTATACTGGGAAAGGATGATAGGTAGTGTATCATCTAGTTTTGCTGACCTAGTCACTATTGGAGAAAGGCTAGAGGAAGGAATAAAAAAGGGCAAGTTTGGAAGTGCTGAAGCTTCTAATGCTGCAAGAAAGTCCTCTGGGAACTTTCAAAAGAAGAAAAAGGGTGATACTCATGTTGTCAATGCTGAAAGAAGACCCTACTACAGGCAACAACAGTATGGTGAAGCCCAAGTAGCTGCAATTGCTCCTATGGCTAATGCTTCACCAGCTCGAGCTCATCCACAAAGGAATGTTGGTCAGAATCAGACTCGCAATCCCAGGCCCAGGGCTCCTATTGATCCTGTTCCCATGAAGTATGCTGAGATTTTCCCCGCCTTGTGCAAAAAAGGTCTTGTTACCACTAGACCTCTCAACCCTCCAAGTCCTCTTCCACCTGGATTTAGGACTGATCTTCATTGCTCATTCCATGAAGGAGCTGCAGGTCATGATATTGAGAACTGTTATGCTTTCCAAGCTCGAGTTCAGGACTTGGTCAGGGGAGACTTGCTCACCTTCACACCGAGAAAGACTCCCAGGGTTGAAATAGATCCCATGCCAAAACAAAGTGGCTGAAGATTTGGTCGAAGAATCACAAGTTACTACCTAAATCCAGTGGGTCAGACAGAAAAGCTCATCCTTGCTACTGATTAGACACTAGGCCTTGTTTCTTTTCAGTTTTAATATCTTTGTTTGTATTATGTGTACTTATTTAAAGACTTTGTTTGTTCTCTAATGTTAGTGTTAATGAAATAAGCATCGCATGTTTTTTGAATCAATTCATTCACCTTCATATTTGTGCGTATTTTTACGTTTTTCATTTTCAAAAATTCCAAAAAAATATATACCATTGTTTCTCTTATTCATCTATTGTATAAGCAATAATTTGAGGGAGGATGACGAAAAATACCCAAATTATTGAATGGTATGCTTTCAAAATAAAACCTTGTTGATGATATATAAGCATTATTTCAACTCCCAAACACTGGAGAAATAAGGAAGGTAATCCATTGTTAACCCCTTTGAGCCAAGAAGTTGGAGTTTCTTTCTACACGAAAGAACCACAGTATTAACCCGGGGCAGGGTAGTTCTCAATTAATTCGAATATGTATTCAATTTCAGGAGAATTGTTCCTTGCACTTTTAATAAGGGTTTCAAGCCCAATTTTAGTCTTCGCACACATCAAATAATTGTCGAAGAAGTTGATGGCAGTCATTGTCCAAATCAAAAATAAAAAGCCGCTAAGTCAACACCTAAAAGGCGACTTAGGCAAAATAAAAGCATCCCGGTGGACTGAAAACATCAAAGATACAGTCCAGGCAAAAGTTAGGGATAATACACAAATCAAATCGAAAGAGGTCACAAAAATTCCTCAACAAATACGAAAGATGAGTTGACCCAAAGTCCTCATAAAATAAGACAACAAAATGTTATGAAGAAGAAATGACTGCTATCCAATAATCCTTTGGCTTCTGAGCCATCCTCATCAGTGCAATTTCAAATAATCTGAATGCATAGGTTAACTTAATTGAGCGTAGGACTGGAGATCATCATGGAGAATGGGTTGGGTAAAAATTAAATTTTGAGCCTTATATCCTTTGTTTCATAAACCGTGAACCAGGCCGCGTTACAACCCTTTAAAGACCTAATTGAAGCTAGGTTTGTTTTGAAAGCATATCGCAGCAAGGTTGAGTAAGTTGACTCCCCATGAGATTTGCCAATCATTCGCTTTGGTATCATACCTTTTGCATTATCTTTCACTTTGCATTATCTTTCACATTGAGTGTTTGAATAAACATTGCATTCTTACTAGTGATTCATTTTCTATACACTAATATCATTCCAATAATGATTTTGATTTCAAAATTATGCTTGAGTACTGCATTAAAATTATCATTTTTCGAATAAATATTTTATTTGCAAGTAAGCACTCATTATCAAGGAATTCTAAACTGTTGAGAAACTTGACCAGTGATCTTATCAATGGCATATTGCAATCAAAGATGTTGTTATTCAGAGAGAATTTTCTTTCTAGACTCTCACTGGGGCAAACATTTGAAGCGACCAGTCAGGCAGTCAATTCAGAATCACTCAACAGGGGGCAGTCTACTTCAAGCAATCCCCAAGCAAAGCTTATCACTCCCTCCTAACATGATCAACATCTTCATACTTCCAACAAGTGTAATAGAAGTTGTGATCAAGACTTTTTTTCAAGGATATAGTTGGGAAAGTTCACTGTGTTGTGGAATCAGCTGCTTCAGTCGCACCTTTCCAAAAGAGTCTTATCCCGTGGTATTAGCATTTGCATTGCAATCATTGCATCATTTGCATCATACAATTTCATATCAAGCATAATTTGAAGTATACCCCATGCTCATTTGCATTTTCTGAGGTCTTGTTATCTTACCTTGTGGTCAAAGTCCAATCTTATTTGGCACCCTTAAAGTCCAATTTCGTTTGGCATCCTTAAAGTCCAATTCTACTGGCAACCACCAAAAATCAAAGTCTAATTTACTTGGCACCTATCAAAGCAGTCGTGTCTGTCACCTTGTCTTTCATGTTTATTTTCTGTTCCTTCAAACTTTGTGAAGTTTGACGTGGAACCTTTACTTTAAATTTGTCGTGATGAGAAATTTGACGTGGATATCGTTATTTTCCTTAAAACTTTGTGAAGTTTGACGTGGATCTTTTTTTTCTCGATATTCTCACTCCGGTTAATCCCATTGAGAAGTCATTTGTTTCCTTCTAATTTCTCTCTCCGGTTAATCCCATTGAGAAGTCATTTGTTTCCTTAGCTCTGTCTACTGCAGAAGCTGAGTATGTCGCAGCCGATAGCTGTTGTGCTCAAATTCTGTGGCTAAGACAACAACTACAAGACTTTGATATTGAACTTAAACGTATTCCAATTAAGTGTGACAACACTAGTGCCATTAACCTCACTAAGAATCCTGTTTTACACTCGCGCACCAAACATATTGAGATTCGACATCACTTTCTCCGCGATCATGTTGAAAAAGGCGATGTCATTTTTGAGCATGTTGATACTAAAAATCAGCTTGCTGACATTTTCACTAAACCTTTGGCAACTGAACCTTTCTTCAACATTCGTCGCGAGTTGGGAATTCTTGATCTCTCCGCTTTGGTGCCTTAAGTTTGATTGATATTGTTTCCATGTATCTCATCATATTTGCTAAGTTTTGATTGTAGCCTTCACTAGTGCCTTATGAGAATACTACGATGGAGGTAATATCGTTTCCTCTCCTCACCTTGGTAATATTGTATGATCAATGTATGTTTTGATTAATGATCGTTTGTTTACATGAACTTCTTTTCATATGAATGTTTGAACTTTGATTTGTGTTATTCTTAAGCTTGCACACTTTGTTGCATTTCATTTAACTGCATAATGGTTGTTTTGCTTCTGCATAAATGTGTCAATTCTTGAAAAATCACTGAAATATTCAAATTTTCGCATAATGAATCGATACATACATGAATGAATCGATTCATGTTTTTTTTATTTTAATTTCTATCAAACCAGTTACAGTATGTATTGATTCATAAACCTTTGAATCGATTCATTCTCATTTACAAAACCAAAAATTCGCATAATGAATCGATCCCAACTTGCTTAAATCGATTCATGATTTAATTTTGCAAATTCTTTCAAAATCAGTTACAGTATGTATTGATACATACTGTCTTGGATCGATTCATAGCAGTTTGTCTTTTAAAATTTTTCGCATAATGAATCGATACATACATGAATGAATCGATTCATACTGACGAAAATTCAATTTTTTTTTATGAATCGACACATCAGCAACTTCCATGACATTTGTATCAGTTACATAACCCCATTATCTCCATTATGTCTCTCTCATTATCTCATTTACATCAGTTACATCATTTGCATCATAACCCTGACTGTTCCAAAAACTCCTCTTCTTCTCTCAAACCCTAATCTTCCACCATGCCTCCAAAAGTGTTGCTTCCAAGAGAAAGAAGTAAAAGAAAAGGCAAGGAACCTATTGGGTCTTCTTCTCAAGCTCCTCCTATTCCTGAAATTCCTCCATCCGGGACTGCAATCCTTCATCCGGCTATCATTGAAGAATTTGAAACTTCCTTCAAATCAAGGTTAGTAATGAAACCTCATATGTTTGATCCTAGTGATGCTTGTACTCTAGGATTAGAAGAAGTTGCAGCTTTGGTCGACGCACAAAGTCTTGGATTCTTTTTATATGTTAAAGATGAGTATCATGAGGATTTTATTTGTGCTTTCTATGCTGGTGTGAGAACTGCAAGAGGATATATGTTTAAGTGTTTAATTGGAACAAGAACATATCGTTTTGAGGCTGCTGATTGGGCCACAGTGTTCGGTATGCCATCTGAAGTTGATGATTTGCAGATGTGGCATGACCAGAGTTTCGAACCATGTCATTAGAATCTCTTTAAATCACTTAAATCACAAAATCCCAATTCGGGAGTTCAAACCCTAGCTATGGCATAATCTAATCCAGTCCACGAAACTCAAATTTAATTATCCAGAAAGCTTCACCACATCAAAACAAGTCAAGTTAGATAATCAAAATCAACAAACAACACACAAATTCATGGAATCGAAAACAAATTAAACATGTCATAAAACCGATTCGGTTTGAGCAATTAGAGGTGTTTTAGATGATGTAAATGATGCAATGATGTTCAATGATCATCAAGGAATGCTTTGCTGCCCTTAATTCACATGAAAAACCACAAAACTTAAAAATCTGAATTTTAATTTTTTGATGAATTTTTGAAGTTTGAATGTTGTTCTTGAGGCTGCCAAATTTGTGTCTTATGCTTGCTATATGTTGTATATATATCATAGAATAGAATTAGGTTAAAAAATCAGTCCATCCTTTGGACTTTTGGATCAATAGAGATTGAAAAAGATTCACTTTCAAAGATTGAAATTTTTTGATGTATCCTTGCTATTTTTGAATGATCTGATTTTGTATAGTTTCAATCACTTCTAAATGACCATTAAGACTTTCTAGAACCAAAATCAAATCAAATATTCACACTTTTATATTTTATTTTGATTTAAAATGATTTTTAATGTAAAAAATCATAATAAATAAAATAAAATGAATAAAAAATTGAATAAATAATTTTTAATTCGTGCATGATGTCATGGAAGTGTTTGGATCATAAAAATGCAAGCCCATTTGGAGAAATTTGGGTCTAAGATCCCATTTGCTTCATAAACCTCTCAAAAATTTCTCAACTTTGCAAGGGCATAAATACCTCAATTTTAATGCTATGAAGGTGTTATTGGACATTTTGGAAAGCTTAAAGAGTCTTCTAACTAACCTCTTTGGTCTCATGTCCATATCTTTTACCATTCTCAAGTTATGCCCTTTGGAAGTTGTTGACTTTTTGTTGACTTTTAAAATGACCTATAATGTCTTAGCTCATACCTTCCAAATGAAGTATTTTTGGGCTTGGCTTGTGAGACACAAAGTTGTAGAGAATTCAATTTCCTTCAAAATGAGCTTTGGATGGAAATTTTTGATGAAGCATGTGAAAGTTATGGCTGGTCAATGTTCAGTTGACTTTTCCTGTGAAAACCCTAATTTAGAAAGTCATGATTCTTGATGATCTGAAATCTCCTTGATGAATCATGATCAACCCTTGATCAAATGATGAATTTTACTTCATATACTTGATGTTGGCAAAAAATCATGCAGTTTGACTTTGGTTTGACCACAGTTGACCTTAGTTTGACTTTTTAACTGCTTTGACTGGTTTTAGCCTATCTGATCATCTGACTGAGCAAATCTTTTGGGAAAGTCTTGAAACTTGAAATGGGGATTCTTGAACACATATAGGATGTTATGAAGCTCACTTGAAGACTTGGAAACCCATTTAGCCTGATGAAAGTCAAAACCCTAGTTTAGGATGCATTGCTTAGGAGGATGCATTGTCTGAGGGAATTGTCAAACATTCTGACTAATTGTAAACCTTGTGAACCTCTTGAGATACCTTGTGAATCTTGTGGACCTTGTGAACCTCTAGGGATACCTTAGTACACAATATCTTGTCTTGGTGAGGGAAAATTTTGGGGTGCAACAGCTGCCCCTATTCAATTTTCTGAAACCTGAGGGGTTAGATTGGTATATGTGCCATTCGTGACCTGGAAGGTTGAAGGGGATTGAACACAAAAGCCCAAAAATTTGCACTCGCCGGTGCGTAAAGTAACACTGATGATTAGTTGTATATGCTTAAGTGGGCTTGAAGATGCCACTTGGAAGAACTGAAGATGGGCTTATAGATGCCATCCATAATATCAGGAGGTGATAATATCTTGATGTTGATACTGGATATCAGTACTAGGTCTTCGTATAGGCCGTCTCTGAATCGTTTATGCAACATGGTTTGAGTTGAATTCTAGCACTAGACCTTCGTATAGATTTTCTCTTCATTATCTTTGGGGACAAAGAATTTCCTTCATTAAGTGTCAGGGCTTAGATCTTCGTATAGATCGTCTCTGAACTATATCTAAGAACATACTTTAATTTAAGTGTCTGAACCAAATCTTCGTGGCGATTTCTTTCTGAATTAAGTATCAGCACTAGATCTTCGTATAGATCGTCTCTGACCTGTTTTGAATTGTTGAATAAACCAGTAGAAATAAATCTTCGTGACGATTATCTCTTCTTGAAATATCCTGGATTAGGGAATAGATCTTCGTATAGACCGTTTGCCTACTATCCAAGGACAAAATAATATCAGGATTAAATCCCTTGAAAATATCTTGGACTAGGGAATAGATCTTCATATAAACCGTTTTCCTACTATCCAAGGATAAAAGAATATTAGGATTAAATCCCTTGAAAATATCTTGGACTAGGGAATAGATCTTCGTATAGACCGTTTGCCTACTATCCAAGGATAAAAGAATATCAGGATTAAATCCCTTGAAAATATCCTGGACTAGGGAATAGATCTTCGTATAGACCGTTTGCCTATTATCCAAGGACAACTTGAGTAATGAGTATCAGCAATGAATCTTTGTGGCGATCATCCCTGAATTAAGTATCAGCACTAGACCTTCGTATAGATCGTCTATGACCTGTTGTGAATTGTTAATAGTGTTTATCTGCCTGTACCTATCCTACAAAGAAAAGGTTAGTTTATGCAATATGTATGCATGTATGGCATGCTGTATCTAAATAAATGTTATATGTATTAAGGATATGCTATGGTATGATGTAAATGATGTATGTATGAACTATGTAGCCTGAAGCGTCTGGATATCTTTGTATAACAACTGTTGGCTAGGGAAAATAAATCCCGATTTGTTGTTGAAGAATATGAGGAACTCATTCCCGTCTCCTTTGATATTATAGTATTTATAACCTCCCGTCTTCGTTCGTCGTACTTCTATTGAAGGAATAAATTCCTGAGTATCCCGACTGAGGATAAAAGAGATGGACATAAATTCAAGGGGAGATGTAACTCGAAGTATCTATAAAGATAGATTTGCCCTGCTGGGGATTTGTAGTTGTCTGGTGGGGATGAACCGGCGAAGCTTCGTTGAACTCCTACCCTCGTTCATCCTTAGTAAATACTATTACTGCATTTTATGCATTTCTGGTAAACATCAATCATATTCAAAAGCATACATACATTCAAACACAACCAATGGACATTTTCGCTTAGGTAAATAGGGTAAAAGTAAATCTGGATTCAAAGATGAAATTTTATTTATATTATAAAGTGACCTATACATAGGCAAGTTTGTACAAGGAAACAGAAATCCTAGTAAGAGGATTTTGTCGTAAAAATTTTTTTTTTACAAAACAAAGAAAACAGCTATGTGAGAAACAATCCTGTTGAGTTTCAATTCCACTATTGCCATCATTTTCAAGTATCTGATCTTCTGCTGTTGAGACGAAAACGATTGGATTGAGCTTTATCTTTTTGAACTTGAGTTAAGTAACACAACTGGTTAGAGTTACATGGGTGATCCAAACGAGACATAGTCATACGCTTTAATCCCTAACTTTTGCCTGGATTGCCCTTTCAGGTTTTCAATCCACCGGGATACCCTTTTTTGCCCAAGCCGCCCTTTCAAGTTTTCGACTTGCCGGGTGTACATTTTTATATATATCCCTAATTTTTGCCCAAACCCTTTTGGTTCGCCGAGATGCCCTTATTTTTTCCTAGGCCAATCAACCTAGCGGGTCTCTTTTTATGCGTAGTATTTTTTAACTATGTCTGCGTTTACAGGCTATGGGAAGTCTTCACCATCCATAGTAGTAAGCATCATGGCACCTCCTGAAAATACCCTCTTGACTACAAATGGCCCTTCGTATGTAGGAGTCCACTTGCCCCTAGGATCACCCTGTGGTAATATGATACGCTTGATTACCAAGTCACCAACCTGATATACCTTTTGCTTAACCTTTTTATTAAAAGCTTTGATCATCCGTTTCTGGTACATCTGGCCATGACAAACAGCTACCAACCTTTTCTCATCAATAAAATTTATCTGGTCAAGTCGAGTCTGAACCCACTCATCTTCATCCAAGCCTGCATCCTTCATGATTCATAAGGAGGGGATCTGAACTTCAATGGGCAGAACTGCTTCCATACCATAGAGTAAGGAGAATGGGGTTGCCCCTGTTGAAGTGCGTATTGTAGTACGATAACCATGAAGAGCAAATGGTAACATCTCGTGCCAATCTTTGTAAGTAACAATCATCTTCTGTAGAATCTTCTTAATGTTCTTGTTAGCAGCTTCTACTGCCCCATTCATTTACGGACGATACGGAGAAGAGTTGTGATGCTTAATCTTGAACTGTGTACAGAGATCAGTAATCATGGTGTTCTTCAGATTAGAGCCATTGTCAGTAATAATCCTTTCAGGGATGTCATACCTACATATGAGATTATTCTTAATGAATCGAGCCACCACATTCTTAGTAACAGATGCAAATGAAGCTGCCTCCACCCACTTAGTAAAGTAATCAATAGCAACCAGGATGAAACGATGCCCATTAGAAGCAGTAGGTTTGATCTCACCAATCATATCAATGCCCCACATGGCAAAAGGCCAAGGAGCAGTCAACACATTCAATGGAGCTGGAGGTATATGCACTTTATCAGCATAAATCTGGCACTTGTGACACGTTCTGGAATGTTGATAGCAGTCAGCTTCCATGGTAGACCAATAGTAACCTGCTCTCAATATCTTCTTTTCCATTGTATGACCACTAGAATGAGTGCCAAAAATCCCATCATGCATGTCTTCCATAATCTCTGTTGCTTCCTTCTTATCCACACAACGAATCAAAGTCGAATCATGATTGCGCTTATACAAAATTCCATTACTCAAGAAGAACTTAGCAGAAAACATCCTCAGAAACTTTTTATCTTTGACTGATGCCCCTTCAGGGAACTCCTGAGTTTCAAGATATCTTTTCACTTCATAGAACCAAGGCTTCCCCTCTGCTCCTTCAGTGTCAATCTCATTGCAGTATGCAGGCTTCTCAAATCTATCAATAGTAATCTTGGGAGCTTCATCATCCCAGCTAATCTCAAACATAAATGCCATAGTGGCTAATGCATCTGCCAACTGATTCTCTCCTCTTGGGATGTGTCAAAAGGTAATCTCTTCAAAATATGGGATCAAAGACAACACATGCTCTCTGTAAGGAATAAGATTTTCATGCTTGGTATCCCAATCTCCTTTAATCTGACTCACTACCAGGGTTGAATCTCCATATACGTCTAGGAACTGAATCTTCATATCAATGGCAGCTTTGATACCCATGATACATGCCTCATACTCAGCCATATTATTGTTATAATAGAAACAAAGTCTTGCAGTAATCGGGGTATGACAACCTTCAGGGGAAATGATCACAACACCAACACCATTACAAAGTGCATTAGAAGCTCCGTCAAAAACCACAGGCCATCGGGATCCTTGTTCAGGTCCGTCATATTGTCCAGGTTCTTTGGTAATAATCATAATGTCTTCATCAGGGAACTCAAAACTCATTGATTGATAATCATCCACTGCTTGATGAGCCAAATGATCAGCTACAACACTTCCTTTAATGGCCTTCTGAGAAGTGTATTGTATATCATATTCTGTTAAGATCATTTTCCATCTTGCTATTCGTCCAGAGAGAGCAGGTTTCTCGAATATATACTTGATTGGATCCATCTTTGAAATCAACAAGGTAGTATGAGTCAACATATACTGTCTTAGTCGGCGAGCAGCCCATGCCAAAGCGCAGCAAGTTTTCTCGAGCAGTGAGTATCTTGTTTCACAGTCGGTAAACGTTTTGCTAAGGTAGTATATTGCCTGGTCTTTTCGACTAGACTCGTCATGTTGCCCCAACACACACCCCATTGAGTTGTCTAACACTGTTAAGTACATAATCAAGGGTCTTCCATTAATTGGTGGCATCAAGATTGGAGGTTCTAGGAGATATCTCTTGATTTCATCAAAGGCTATCTGACACTCGTCATTCCATTCCATCACCTGATCTTTCTTCAGTAACTTGAAGATTGGCTCACAGGTAGCAGTTAACTGGAAAATAAATCTTTCAATGTAATTCAGTCGTCCCAAGAAACCTCTAACTTCCTTCTTAGTACGGGGAGCTGGCATCTCTTGTATGGCTTTCACTTTTGCAGGATCCACTTCAATACCTTTTCCACTGACAATGAAACCCAGGAGTTTACCAGATCTAACTCCAAAAGTACATTTATTTGGATTCAATCTCAGCTTGTATTTCTTCAACCTCTCAAATAGCTTATGCAGATGATCAAGGTGTTGCTCTTCATTCTGGGATCTGGCTATCATATCATCCACACATACCTCTATCTCATGATGAATCATATCATGAAACAAAGCTACCATAGCACGCTGATATGTTGCCCCGACGTTCTTCAAACCAAATGGCATCACTTTATAATAAAAGGTGCCCCACTGTGTAACAAATGTAGTCTTCTCCATATCTTCAGGTGCCATCTTGATTTGATTGTAACCAGAGAAACCATCTATGAAAGAGAATACCTTGTGCTGAGCAGTGTTATCTACCAGAACATCAATATGAGGAAGTGGAAAGTCATCTTTAGGGCTAGCTTTATTCAAATCTCTGTAATCCACACACATGCGTACCTTACCATCTTTCTTAGGTACTGGTACCACATTTGCAACCCATTGAGGATAAGAAGTCACAGCTAAGAACCATGCATCAAACTGTTTCATTACCTCTGCTTTAATCTTTTCTAACATTTCAGGACGCATACGACGAACCTTCTGCTTCTTTGGACGACAATCTTCTTTTACCGGTAAACGGTGAACCACAATGTCTGTATTCAACCCTGGCATATCTTCATAGGACCAAGCAAAGATCTCCACATAATCACGTAACATCTGAATTAATCTGCTCTTAACACCATCCTCTAATTCAGCCCCTATCTTGACCTCTTTCCTGTTTTCTTCAGTTCCCAGATTCACAACTTTGATTGGCTCTTCATGTGGCTGTATAGCTTTCCCTTCTTGTTGTAACAACCTAGCAAGCTCTACAGGTACTTCACAATCTTCCTCCTTTCCATCTTCAGCCTGATAGATCGGATTCTCGAAATTATAATTGGCAATAGTAGAACTATTATCAACATGATCCAGAGTGGATGAGGATCTGCATTTTAGTGATGTGGGTGTGTGTAAGAACACATAGCTGATAAAACAAAATAAAAGAAAAGAAAGACAAGGAGCACAATATTTACGAAAACGAAACGTCCATTGATTTTTATTGAATGAAGTATGCAAATGAAATGACATCCCGTAACAAGCATACCATTGTGCCCCGGGCAAGACACAAGGCTTAAAAGTTTAATTGTTCGACATTACAAACTTAAAATAAAAACACAGTAATAGTATTTACTCCTGACTAAAGGAGATAGGAATAACGTCTTCGGTCTTCCAGTTGTTGAGCCCATCACCCACAGTAGGAAAAATCCAATCATCCAGGTTGTAATCTTCACTATAGTCACCTACAACATTAATTTGATCTCTCATGACCCCTTAATTGGTGATACGAACAGCACGAGCACGACGAACAGACTTCTGGGATTCTGCATTGAAACCCAAACCAAACTTGTCAGACTTATAAGGGATGTCAGGAAGCTGACCCCAAATAGTACAACCACCTTCTTCCACCACAGCTCTAGCATCTTTGAGGGAGGCCATTGTAGGAGGTACTCTAGTAACCACAGGAACTCTTTTAACAACAGGGGAAGCTTCAGTAGCAGGAACGACCCAAGGAACTACTTCAAATGTCTAGCAAGGAGTCTTAACATATTCACCTTCTACCTCAACATACTTAAAAGTATTCACATGACTGACCATATATTCTTCTTCACCATAAACAGTGACGATCTTTCCCTTCACAGGATATTTCAACTTCTGATGTAGAATGGAAGTCACAGCACCTGCCCCATGGATCCAGGGGCGCCCAAGCAAACAGGAGTACGCAGGAAGAATATCCATTACAAAGAAAGTAGAATCGAATACTTGAGAGCCTACTTTGATCGAGAGATCTACTTCTCCATGTACCACTCTTCTTGAGCCATCAAAGGCCCTCACCACTACGTTACTTGGTCTTAACACGACATCTTCAGGACTGAGCTTGTTCAGAACCTCTTTGGGAAGTACATTCAATGAAGAACCATTGTCCACCAACACATGAGACAAGGTAGTGCCTTTACATTCAATGGAGATGTGCAGAGCTCTGTTATGATTCCTCTTGGCAGGAGTCAAATCTGCATCAGAAAAGCCTAACCCATTATCATAAGTTAGATGTGCAACACAATTCTCAAATTGATCCACAGAAATCTCATTTGGCACATGAGCAGTCTTCAAGAACTTGATTAAGGCTTTAGCATGAGCCTCAGAACACAACAACAAAGATAACATGGAGATTTTAGAGGGAGTATGCCCCAACTGGTCAACAATATCATAATCACTCTTGCGAATGATCTTCAGCACTTCTTCCATCTGTTTAGAGAGATTTTCAGCAGTCGGTGTTTCAGCTTGCACAGGTTCAACCATAGGACCTTTGCCCCGAGCATCAGTACTTGGTTCAGAAGTGGAGGTAGTAGTTAGAGTAACTGCACTTTTTGAGGTAGCCGGAGGAGAGAAAATTCTTCCACTTCTAGTGATCTTACTAGATCCAGCAATATTATCAACATCAGTAACAGGTGTATCAGTCAAAGGTTCCTGTTTAATACCATGGATATAAACATCAGAATCGTAATTCCAGGGTACAACTTTATCAGAAGTATAAGGAACAGGACCAGGAGTGGTAATAATCATGGGAGGCACTCTAACTTCAGCAACAGTCTTAACAGGGCCTTCAGCAGTAATCCTGACAGGACCCTTAGAGGTGATCTTGACAGGACCCTTGGAGGTAATCTTCACATGCACTTTATCAACCATAGCTACGTCTTCAAACTTCGTACCTCGAGTTAAATGTTCACACATACTTTCCACAGAAGGAGTTCTCTCAAACAATATAGTGTAATTGTCCATGAGGCGTTGAATACCATCTTTCAACTTCCAGCAGCTATCAGGTTTGTAGGCACAATAAAAACAGTCTTCGTTGCAACCTGGAAAGAACCTAGCCTGCACCAGCTTCTTCTTGATAATGGATAAGGGAGTAGTCACTTTTGCTACTGAGGAAACATATGAAACTTCATCAACAGCATTAACAGTCTTCTCATGATTGGGCATGGGAGCAGTGATCACATTTGGAGTCCCAGGAGGGTCAAATTCAATCTCCCCAGCTTCAATCATATCTTGAATATTGTTTTTAAACACCCAGCAGTTTTTGGTGTCATGTCCAGGACAATTAGAATGATAGGCACATCGTGCATTAGGATTGTATCGAGGAGAGGAAGTATTAGGATTCTGAGGAGGGTCCTTCAAAGTAATAAGTTCCCCTTTCAACATGTGTTTCAAGGCTTGGGCCAGTGACATATTGATCTTGGTGAATTGTCTTCTAGGCTTCTGTTGATGGTTTTGTGGTGGCTCTGGTGCTGCAGGAGTAGGATTGGAAATGTGAACTGCTCCCACAGATTGGTGACTCCTGTTATGACTATGTTGACCATACACAACATTAGACTCCTTCTTCCCACTAGGGGGCTTCTTTGTAGTGCTTGATGAAGAGACACCCACCTGTATCTTACCACTTCTTATACCACTCTCCACACATTCTCCAGTCATTATCAGCTCGGTGAAACCAGATGATGAGCTTCCAATGAGGTGACTATAGAAAGGACCATTCATCGTACTCATAAACATATCCACCAGTTCCCTGTCAGTCAGAGGAGGTTGAACTCTGCCAGCCAAGTCTCTCCATTTCTGGGCATACTCCTTGAAATTCTCCTTAGCACCCATTGACATGCTCTGGAGCTGCATGCGAGTATGTGCTAAATCATCATTATATTGGTATTGTCTGTAGAAGGCCTCAGCAAGATCATTCCACTCACGAATATTAACACGCTCCAATTGGTAATACCATTCCAATTGAGCTCCAGACAAGCTCTCTTGGAAGAAATGAATCCATAACTTCTTATCACCAGTATGTGGTTGAATCCTCCGGACATAGGACCTTAGATGCAGCTTAGGACATGAAACACCATTATATACCACAAAAGCAGGAACATTGAAGCCAATGGGTATAACCACTCCAGATACTAAACTCAGATCTTCAAAATCAAGCCCAGAAGATTTTTGTAGTTCCATAGCATTCATTCTATCTACCAACATCTTGTACTTATCCTCACTAGGGTCATGATAATAATTTTCTTCAGAATCAGAATCTCCCACAGTATCATGAAGACTACCTCCCTCTTTCTCAGAATTTTCAGACTCAGAATCCTCAATCTGTTCCTTTGTCTTGATAGGACCTCTGAACCTTCTTCCCAGATTGATAAGGCCTCCTGATCTTCTAGTTTTCTTCTTCTTCTTCTTCTTAGCCAGCAGTGTCTTCAGCTCATCTTGCCCCTTGGACAAATTCAGAATCAACTCTTGGAATTGTGCATTCTGAGCCTGGAGATTTATGACAGTCTGTTCAAGAGCCATCTCTGCTGAAATAAACAGCGAGAGGATAAGATACCTGTACATAAGAAACCTGTGATGCAATGATATGGTATGTAAATGCACATCCAATGTTTTCAAGGACCGCAGGATTTAAATTTGTTTAAACAACCATAAAGTAAACTTTTATTAGTAATCAAATAAACTTGTTTTCCCCTTGGGCTTACAATAAAAAAAATGAAATGAATATAAATATGGGGTTTTAAGTCTCCCATGGACGTTTCCTCTTTGTGTTGAGGTATGAGTTGAGATTCCGCTCCTCGTGAAGTTGTTTTGTTAGCTCCAGGATTCTTTCTTGACTAGCTTTGAACTGAGTCTCAAAAGTATCCCTTTGCTCCTTCAACTAGATCCAGGACCTTTGTAACTCCTCCATGTCAGTGGGCATGTCTGGATGGAGAATGATATAAGAAGTATCTCCTTCAGCAACATGATCCATGGTAACTGGAAGGATATCAGGATATGGCATCATAAGAGTCTGAGCACGAGATCGCACCCATCTGAGATAAGGTTCCATAGGAATAGTGTACTTTGGTTCCAGAGTCTTGCTGTCAACCTTGTCCACTTTACCCCATGCTCGTATAAACCTTTGACGGTAACCTTGAAGATCGTTGTCGTAGTCGAACACAATGCCTTGAATCAACATGTCATGAGGACCATTGTTCCGTGCATAACCAAACTGACGTAGAGCTAAGGAAGGATTGTAGGTAATGCCCCCTCTTATGCCAAGGAGTGGCACATTAGGGAACTCCCCACAACGGTCAATGATAGTAACATTCTCCATAGATCGAGAGCACCAATGAATATCTGAATGAGAAAGTGACATGATCCTTTTAGATCACCTGAACCCTTGCTCATTCTTCATCACTGATCGAGGAAGGTGAGAAATAAACCACCTAGATAGTAAAGGCATACAACACATCAGAGTTCCCCGTGCCTTTGTAGTACGGGTATGAAGAGAGTGTAAGATGTCCCCAAGCAATGTAGGCACTGGATTATGAGTCAGAAATATGTTGATGGCGTGTACATCTATGAACTGGTCTGGATTGGGGAACAACACTAAGCCATAGATCAATAGGGCTAAGATCTCCTCAAAAGCATCATAACTCATAGCCTTCAAGAACACTTGAGCTTTCTCCATCAATACCTTAGCAAGAATACCCTTAACTCCGCTTCTCGTTTCTAGGACAATGTCTGATTTCTTCAAATGTAGGGCTGCAACAATGACTTCAGGTTTAGGTTCCTTCTCTAAGCCTGTGAAGGGTTTCTGATCCAGGATAGGTATACCCAGAAGCTTGGAGAACTCTTCCATTGTAGGAACCAGCTGATAGTCGGGAAATGTGAAGCAGTGATGTTTAGGATCAAAGAACTGAAACAGAACACTCATCATGTCTTCATTGAACCCTGAAGTGACTAGATCCAGTAGGTGACCATGCCTCTTGATGAATTGGGAGTTTTCAGAAACTTGAGAGACCAATTCCTTAAGCTTAGGAGGTATTCCTACAAAGTTGATCTGGATAGTATTCCTACGAGAAGAAGCCATGACCTGCAACAAAGAACAAAGATAAATCCTTTGGTCCTTGAAATGGTTAGTGAAAATGCTATGCTTATGATGCATGATGATGCTATGATGTTATGCTCAAACACAAACATGTGGCTCACACAAACAAGTCACACAATAGCCCTAGGTTTGAAGGCTTGCATGAGGTTTAAAGGTAAGTACCCTCCCCTGAAGTTAGTTGGTTCATCCTGTCCTACAAAAGTAACCAGGTTCTAAGGGATCTCAATATCATTGATCCTTCACAAGGGTGGTTGTTCAGTAGGAAACTTACTTGCCAACCAAAACCCTCCAAGTTTAGGATCTCAATGAGCGTAGTATCGAGTATCAACCAACTTCAGTCTTCACCAAAGCCGATTATCTCACTACTTTTCTAAAGGCCAAGATGGGATGACTAGGGTTCTAAAATGTAGTTAGTGTATTGACGACATATGGCAGCCTCATATTATCCTCAACTTTCTTAAGGAACATAAGCACCAACCAAGAAGTCACACTAACTATGGCCACCAGATCAACCATATCGATATACGCCGTACAGTTTCCTTGGTCTATTGCCATTTACCTAAGGTACACTAGATCCGGGTTTGGATCTTTCACACATAAGAGCACCCAACAAGTAAAGTAAAGCAAACAAAGCAAACAAATTTAAAATGATCTAATTCCTAAGGGTACCCCTCTTTTATAAAATCCCCAGCAGAGTCGCCAGTTCTGTAACACGGTGGGAGAACTGACTTTAGTATAAATGTTGCAGATAGCAAGAGTCGCCACCGACTTTTATTTTATCCAAAAGGAAAGGACATAAAAGAACAGGAAAGACCTTAAACATATTTTGAGTTCGGGGGGTAGGTTATATAAAGGGAAGGTGTTAGCACCCTTTATATCCATGGTTATCCATGGGCTCTTAGTTACTTAGCTCACTTTAAATTGTTTTGAGAAAGTGTAGTGTGTGATTAAAAATTTTCTAAGTACTTTATAATGATCCTCGTATGGATGTATATAAAGACTTTGTTTTGAAAATTTGTTTGAAATGTGAAGTGTAATGTAGTATTTTGAAGAAAAGTGAGCAAGTACTTAAGAGGAACCTACCCTATGCTAAGTCTTTACTGTTCTTATATGTTCTTTCAATGGTAAGACTATCCCTATTATTAAGGAATAGGTAGTCATTACCTTGGATATGATAAGGGACATGTGAAGGGACATCTGTATTTAGGCAACTGTAAGGTATCTTTAGCAATTCGTAGGGACTTATCATCTTTTTATTTCGAAGGGACAAGATCATTTATCGTAGGCAACCTCGAAGGGACTTGATCTGATAAACTTAAAGGGACTTGATGATATTTTATGAAGGGACTTTGCTTAAGGCACCTTACTTGACCTTAGAATTAGGCAACATGAGGAGTAACCTTAGAAGGTGTGAGATGGCGATCAAAGATCGACTTACGTGTGTGAGTGTTTGTATTCATATATTTATCTTGTTTAAATTAGTTTTCTAAGTTATTTTAATTACACATAGTTATTCACACCCTATAATTACTAACCATGGCAATAAAAATATTTATAAACAATAAAATAGAGACAAAAATAAACCTACGAGTATTACATAGCTTTCGCAATTACATAATAATAGAAACAATTAAATGATAAATATATAATAAATAACAATAATTTAAATGGGTTAGCAATAATAATAATCATAAGAAAAAAGAGGTTAGCACAAATATTAAGAATATAAAATTTTAAGAGAATATTTTTTAATTTAAATAAACAATTTTAAAGAATTTTTTTAAAAGAAAATAAGATAATTATAATAATAATAAACAATATAATAATTATTTACAAAAAATGGTTAATTATTTAATTATACATTAGAATAAAAATTAATTAAGTTAAATGTTAAAGTTAATAAAAATTAGAGTTAATAAAAAAAATTAGGGTTTTAAAAAAAAGAAATTAGGTATTTATTTAAGAAAAATTAGGATTTAAATATTTTAATAATTTATCAATTATTTACAAATCATAAATAAAATTAAAATTATATACAAAATTACTTTATAAAATGTATTATGATATTAATGAAAATAAAAATTTGATTAAGTTTAAAATAGATTTTTTTAAAAGTTAAATATAAAACAAATTTCATAATAATAAAAATAATATATATAATAAAAAAAATAATTAAGAAAATAATAAAACAAAGTTTTAAATAAAAAATGGGGGAGGCCTGGATTTGAACCCAGGACCTCCCCTTTACCTGACTAAGGGCTTCCCACTGGGATGCGCATGCAGCTGATGACCTAGAACAACCAAACAATCATTATATTATAAAGAAAATTAAATAGTTGAAAAAAAAGAAAAAAAATGCTGAGGGTTGGACTTGAACCCACGCCCTGAAGCCTACAAACACTAACACTCCACCAACTGAGCCAAGCGCGCGTTGTAACCTTCACATGAAACAAATACATTATAAAATAAAACCAATTTTTGAAATTCAGAAAATCGCGCCAAGAAACTTCATCTTTTTCCTCTGAAATTCGCAGGTTTCCTACGATTTTTCTTGCGATTTTTCTTACGAGTTTTCCTGCGTGTATAACCTTGCGATTCTTAAACACCATTCAATAAGCAAAATTGAATCAAATTGATAACATAAAATGATTTCCCATGACTTATACAGCAAAACCATGTCATTAGAATCTCTTTAAATCACTTAAATCGCAAAATCCCAATTCGGGAGTTCAAACCCTAGCTATGGCATAATCTAATCCAGTCCACGAAACTCAAATTTAATTATCCAGAAAGCTTCACCACATCAAAACAAGTCAAGTTAGATAATCAAAATCAACAAACAACACACAAATTCATGGAATCGAAAACAAGCTAAACAGGTCATAAAACTGATTCGGTTTGAGCAATTAGAGGTGTTTTAGATGATGTAAATGATGCAATGATGTTCAATGATCATCAAGGAATGCTTTGCTGCCCTTAATTCACCTGAAAAACCACAAAACTTAAGAATATGAATTTGAATTTTTTGATGAATTTTTGAAGTTTGAATGTTGTTCTTGAGGCTGCCAAATTTGTGTCTAATGCTTGCTATATGTTGTATATATATATCATAGAATAGAATTATGTTAAAAAATCAGTCCATCCTTTGGACTTTTGGATCAATAGAGATTGAAAAAGATTCACTTTCAAAGATTGAAATTTTTTGATGTATCCTTGCTATTTTTGAATGATCTGATTTTGTATAGTTTCAATCATTTCTAAATGACCATTAAGACTTTCTAGAACCAAAATCAAATCAAATATTCAAACGTTTATATTTTATTTTGATTTAAAATGATTTTTAATGTAAAAAATCATAATAAATAAAATAAAATGAATAAAAATTTGAAGAAATAATTTTTAATTCGTTCATGATGTCATGGAAGTGTTTGGATCATAAAAATGCAAGCCCATTTGGAGAAATTTGGTTCTAAGATCCCATTTGCTTCATAAACTTCTCAAACATTTCCCAACTTTGCAAGGGCAAAAATCCCTCAATTTTAATGCTATGAAGGTGTTCTTGGACATTTTGGAAAGCTTAAAGAGTCCTATAACTAACCTCTTTGGTCTCATGTCCATATCTTTTACCATTCTCATGTTATGCCCTTTGGAAGTTGTTGACTTTTTGTTGACTTTTAAAATGACCTATAATGTCTTAGCTCATACCTTCCAAATGAAGCATTTTTGGGCTTGGCTTGTGAGACACAAAGTTGTAGAGAATTCAATTTCCTTCAAAATGAGCTTTGGATGGAAAAATTTTGATGAAGCATGTGAAAGTTATGGCTGGTCAAAGTTCAGTTGACTTTTCCTATGAAAACCCTAATTTAGAAACTCCTGATTCTTGATGATCTGAAATATCCTTGATGAATCATGATCAAACCTTGATCAAATGATGAATTTTACTTCATATACTTGTTGTTGGCAAAAAATCATGAAGTTTGACTTTGGTTTGACCACAGTTGACCTTAGTTTGACTTTTTAACTGCTTTGACTGATTTTAGCCTATCTGATCATCTGACTGAGCAAATCTTTTGGGAAAGTCTTGAAACTTGACATGGGGATTATTGAACACATATAGGATGTTATGAAGCTCACTTGAAGTCTTGGAAACCCATTTAGCCTGATGAAAGTCAAAACCCTAGTTTAGGGTGCATTGCTTAGGAGGATGCATTGTCTGAGGGAATTGTCAAACTTTCTGACTAATTGTGAACCTTGTGAACCTCTTGAGATACCTTGTGAATCTTGTGAACCTTGTGAACCTCTAGGGATACCTTAGTATACAATGTCTTGTCTTGGTGAGGGCAAATTTTGGGGTGCAACACGAAGCACGACACCCCCAATCTTCCAGTCTCTTAAGTACCATGTGATGTCATTTGCCCTAAGCGAGGCAAATCTGTGAGGCCATGACAAATTCCTGGACACAAAGTAACCCTTCTTAGGCATGTGCATATTCATCCACATGTGCAACAGCGGAGCGCAACAAAGAAACACACTCCCCTCTTTGTATGTCGGGTATGGAAAGTATGGTAGAAATCTGCCAATAAGAACGGAACTGGGTTTCCTATCATGAAAATCTCTATAGCCGAACGGTCGATAAATTTATCTAATTTTGGGAACAACAAGATCCTATATACAAGAAGAGCTAGGATGGCTCCGCAAGAGGACCAGTTTCCTTTTTCAGCATATTGTCAGGCTTGCTTTTCTAAGAACAGTCTCGTGAATCCTTCTTTGTCTGACTTGTTATCCACCAACAAACTTGCAGGAAGTCCCAATACAACAGCCAATTTAGTCATGGTGACTTCTTCTTCCAGTTTTGGGA
Source organism: Lathyrus aphaca (assembly GCA_963966055.1). Classification (NCBI taxonomy): domain Eukaryota; kingdom Viridiplantae; phylum Streptophyta; class Magnoliopsida; order Fabales; family Fabaceae; genus Lathyrus; species Lathyrus aphaca. Next base: position 509,361,463 of record OZ014520.1, read on the forward strand.
AAGGATTGTGGTCCCTAATACGAAGACCCACAAGCAACTCGAATTCCTCCAAAGTAGGAGCAATCTGGAAATCTGGGAAAGTGAAGCACCGAAGTTGAATGTCGTAATATTGGGCAAGAGCACTAAGAGCATCAAAATTAGTTGTCTCGTCTAGTATACTCAGGATTTTTCCGAAGCAAGCCTGAAAGTTGTTGTGTTTGATAGGCGTGATCTTAGCTCTCAAGGCAAGTAGTGTGTCAATCTTCGGTTCCAAGAACTTAAAACTGTACGTGCTTTTCTTGGGGATTTGATTCATCTTGATTGCTTTGACAAATACTTCAAATCTGCAATAAATATAAGAAACTGAGAGCTCTATATCACTTTTATGAATGGATGTATGCAATAATGAATGGGTAAATCCAAAATGAAATGTTCCGGAAGCAAACGGTATGGATGGAAGATACTTTGATTACTCTCCTCACAAGGATCTCACTGGGTGACCTCTACAGTTTTAGGGACCCCAAAGTTAAAAATTCATATGGATGTTCATCACACACGCCATCAATATGACGGTTAATTGACTCCACCATATGAATCTCTTTTGGGTGAGATCTTCGTATCGAGCCACGCGAGAGGGAAATCTCTTGGTGCCCCATACTACGCGATCATCGACACAAGTTTTAAAACAAAGTCCCGGAGTTATGGAACTTCCTCAATTGTTTAATGCACGTGTCAATTTTATATATTCTTGACAGTCAATCAACTCCATTGAGTAAGTCTATTCTAGGTGAAGTCTTTGTATCAAGCCACGCGAGGGTGAACCCTGGTGCCCCATACTACATAACCATCAACCGATGTTTTAACCATAATGGTTCTAAAGGTCCTCAGAGTCGATGACTCTAATGAAAACAACTGAGCACACACGCCAAGAGCTTGACGGTTGTCAGTATTCTCATTAGAATCTACTCCGAGTGAGGTTTTCGTATCGACAACCCACGAGAGAGGTTCCCTCGGGAGCCCATACTACACAACCTCGCTAACTTATGTTTACACTCATAGACCCGGGTATAGAGCCTTTCCCTCAAGTTGTTTTGATCAAAGTATCATTCCAGTACCAAAGATCCACAATAAGGATATAAAATGGAAAGCTATAAAGAAAGCGATAAACAAGTAACACATAAGCAAACATCCAAACAAGCGTGGAAACCTAGACTAGGCTCGACTTGCATAGGGGTGAACCAGTCCTCAGCAGAGTCACCAGCTGTCGTACCTCGAAAAATACGATCCTCGCGAACGCGGTCGCGGCTGGGCGGACATGAGAGTCGCCACCTAATTTTATTTATTCCCAAAGAGGGAAATGGTAAATATAGATAAAACCACCAAGAAAGGATAAAACAAGGTCATCGCAAACCGTTGTCGGGGTTCGGAAGTCGGTTATGTAGGGGGAAGGTATTAGCACCCCCTACATCCATCGTACTCGATGGGAACCATCTAAATTTTCACGCGCAAAGGGATGTCTATGCTTATGAATTACTTACTAAACTAAGTGGTTTATTGATCCTAGGGGCTCGGCAAGGATTGAGATCCTCGTGCCTACGTATTCCCTTGTGCAATGGGAAAGTCAGATCTTCGTAGTTCGGTCTGATATGGGTGAGTGGTTGTTCGTTTTATTACCTTTATTTCAATAAAGGATTTAGGAGTTGAATTGCACTAAAGACTATGGGTAGAGGTGATTATCCCGAACCAACAAGACGAACGTCTTGTGACAAAATAATCGAAGCGAGTAACGAGAGCTCATTATCCTCCTTTCTACCACTTAAGGCTCGTGGCATGCAATTCTCCTCGTATTATTGAAGTGTTTTATTCCCTAAGACCGCTTGATGTTGGATCAAGGGTTTGAATCTAAAAGTAATATTTTGGTTTTTTGAGGTTTGAGGTGAATGCAAGTGGAAGTTTATTTATCTGGTTGGTTAGCGAGGCACAATGCACTCGGCTCGCAAGATTGAGGAACTAAGCTAAAGACTAGCTATGGAAAACAAGTGTGATGCGTTGGTTCGTTAAGTTGGAAAATGTTGAGAAAGGTGTAAGGTGCAAAGTAGTGCAGATGGCGATGAGGGAATGATCGACTTACGTGTGTGTGTGAAGTGAAGTGTGTATGGATATTCACTTGGCGTTGGACCAAAGATTTCGTTTATCTTTAAAATAATTAGTCCTAATGTGCGTTCGTTTTTTTTACTTAGCAATTTATCGTCAAAAATGCAAAAGTAAATCACACAAGTAACTATATCATCATATTGTCATACCCTAAATTTGTCCCATCCGCATATTTACTTTATTTATTCAGAAAATCCAAAAAATATATGTTTAAGATCTATCAGCAAAGAATCAGGATTTCATTTGAGACAGTCTATGCATCCATGTGTGGAAGTTCGGTCATCAACTTTAATCAGAGAAGGTTCGACTGCTCATATGGTCGTGAATTAGTTAAATTGAGAAAAAGTCAACTGTGCAAAGAAAAAGTCAACTCTTGATTTTTCGGTCAAAATGGTGTCACACGAGTCAAACATAATTAATGGATGATATTTGATCAACAAAAGTCAAGAGAATATTAAAAAATCAAGGATTATGAAAAATTACTATTTTTGGAATTTTAGAATTTTAGAACTTTCCATTTTTGGCAAGTTTCTTAAGTTTTTTCCTCACTTTAAAGGCAAATTTCTCATTGATCCAAGACTTTTCTCACTTTTTCCTTAGAGATAAAAGTTGTAGATTTTTCTCTAAGCTTTCTTTTGGTACCAAGAACGCATCATTTCATTGCTCCTACCTCAAGTTATGTTCACCCAAAGAAACCTTCATGCACCTTTTTTTCATGTCAAAAAATGCAAATTTCATAAATTTTAAACTTGGTCAGTAAGTAGCATTTGTGCCAGCTCATAGTGAACGAATTTTACACCTTATCCAACCCTAAACATGTGCACATGGCATGGTTTCCAAACCTCCATCAAAACCACCATCACTTATGTACAAGCAACCATAGCAAGAGTTCTTTACCCATATTTCAAGAAGAGAGGACAAGGAAGAGATAGCAAAAACAACCAGATCAAACGGAGCACTGTGGAGGGAGAAAGAATCACATCTTCAGAGCAATTTATCATTGTGGTATCAGTAACTTTCGTGAGCTTTTCTATTTTTCTTGATGTTATGATGTTCACCATGCTTCTCTGATTTTAGATCTATATTTATTGTTCATTATCCATGCTTACAAGTCATGTAATTAGTTGATTTAATTTTGGTGTGTTTTCTAGTTTGTGCGAAATCTTAAAAATGGTTCGAGATCTTTGAAAACCGATTGCATATTTGGAATCTATGCGAAATTTTGATTCAAGAAATGTTATCATTTTGCATTTTTATGATGTTGCTTGGAGCTCCATTTTTTGCATTTTAATGGTGGTAGTGTTATGTAGTTCATTGTGTTTGCATGGTTATTTCATTTATATTATTTTAATGTTTTTTACTTATTTCATGCCATGAGAGTCTACGCCACTTTACTGCTAGAATATTTGCACTAGTAGTCTATTATTGGCATAGTAGTACATAAAGCATAAGCATGTCATTACTACTTTTTGGTTTCCATTTCATAAAAATAGGATGACATTTTTCCTTGTTTCCTGTGCATTTCAATTAGTGATGAAATAATTTAATGGATGTGAATCATGATGCTAGCCTATGTAGTACAAGTGATGATCTTTTTTTTTTTTAAATTACATGCTGATATTTATGATTTACATTTCATTAATTTAGTTTATTGGCTAGCATGTACTACTAATTGATGGCTTCATGTCACATTTTTTGTGAAGTTTCTCTCTCTCATATTTTCCAGCATGAAAAATGGGGGTGGTGGGTATTAAATTATTGTAATAGCATGGTAGAAGTTACTACTTATTTTAGTGAAATTGATATGGACATTTTTCTAGCTTCCTGTGTCATTTAATCTATTGGGTGGAGTTCTTGATTTTTTTTATTTTTTTATTTTTGTTAATTGTCATGTAGTAATATTTTTTTTCCCATTTAATAAAATCATGTTGGTAATTCTCTTGTATGTTGCGCTAATAACTGTTGATGCTGGCAGTGTCTTTTTTTTTCTCAATGATATCTTTTAATGTGTTGGCACTTGGTAACATCCTGCGCATATCATAATAAGTGCTAGAATTTTTTTCTCTTAACTTTTTACTATTACAAATCATGCACCTTGTTTAATATTAGCATGTACTTGTTATTTTATTTTCTAATACATCATGATCTTTTTATATAACATAATCATCACTCACATATTCTTCAAGGGGCCGATGATATAATTAAGGTATAAGATATTCGATCCTTGCGATCCGACGTTGTCTATACCGGTATGAGGCCAACTTTTATTTTTTTGCTATTATTTAATCGATTATTCGATTTGTCCGGTTAATGATAAAATGAGATATTCGATTATTTAATCGACGTTATCCATTAAATTAAGACCGATTTCATTATTTTCTCATTATTTTATATTTATTATTTTTGGGCCTATGATAAAAAATATGATTTATCGACATTCCATTTCGCGACGTTGTCTAAATCAATTTGAGGCCGACTTTTATCCATTTATTATTTTATCAATTTATTGATTTATTTATAGTTATTATTTGGTCTATGATATTATTATCCGATTTGTGACATTCGATTTTACCGACGTTGTCCAAATTGATATGAGACCCTCTTTCATTATTTTATGGTTTTCTAATTAATTTTAGATCCATTATCATTTATCGACCTTATTCTTATTTCGGCCAATGATAAATGGTGATATTCGATTTCTAATAAATCGACGTTATCCCCTAATTTGAGGTCACACGTTTATTTTTCTTAATGTTTCATCTTATTTCGATTTATTATTTATTTGGCCGATGAATAAATATTTAAATATTCGATTTCAAATAAATCGACGTTATTTAAATTAAATATGAGGCCAAACTATTATTTTATTATTATTTCGACTTTATTTTATTTTTATGGTCGATGATATAACAAACGACTTAAATATTCGATTTCAATAAATCGACGTTGTTTAAGTCAATATGAGACCAATTATTTATTTTTATCACATTTCTTCTATTTAAATAATTATTCGATTATAAAGTAACGCTCGACTTCTCATAGAATGATTCTAACTTTGAATCGATTCTAAGACAGTTAAAGAGCTAAATTTCGACGCTTCTCGGTTTAATTCGAGCTCCAACGGCTCCACCTTAGCTTAGTATTAGGGTTCGATCTCGCGTAACCATTAATCCATAATCTCCATTTTGCACTCACCCTTCGCGATCGCTTTATGCCTCGCAATCGACCTTCCAAAGCGTTTCTTTAAATCCAAACCCTTGATCCAACGTCAAGTGGTCTTAGGTATCAAAACACTTTAATAATATGAGAGAAACTGTACGCCACGAGCCTTAAGTGGTAGAAAGGAGGATTACGAGCTCTCGTTATTCGCTCCGATTATTCCGTCGCAAGACACATGGCTTGTTGGTTCGGAATAAACTATCCATAGTCTTTAGTGCAATTCGACTCCTAAAGAAAGATAAATAAAATTTGAATCCTTTTCCTCTTTTAGCAAGTAATTCATTAGGCATAAACATCCTTTCGCGCGTGACAACTTAGAAGGTTCCCATCGAGTACGATGGATGTAGGGGGTGCTAATACCTTCCCCCTGCATAACCGACTTCCGAACCCCGACAATGGTTACGATGACCTTGTCTTTATCCTTTCTTCCCGGGTTTTATCTATATTTTCCCTTTCCCTCTTCGGGAATAAATCAAAATTAGGTGGCGACTCTCAAGTTGGCCCAGCCGCGACCGCATTCGCGAGGATCGTATTTTTCGAGGTACGACAGCTGGCGACTCTGCTGGGGATTGGTTCACCCCTATGCAAGTCAAGCCTAATCTAGGTTGCTTCACGCTTGTTTGTATGCTTACCTTTATGTCTTACTTGTTTATGTTTTACCGCTTTCTTTATCGCTTTCCATATTATACCTTGTGGTTCTTGGATCGATATTTTTGAAACTTGAGTGAAAGGCTCTATACCCGGGCTTTCGAGTGCAAACATAAGTTAGCGAGGTTGTGTAGTATGGGCTCCTAAGAGAACCACTCTCATGGGTTGTCGATACGAAAACCTCACTTGGAGTAGATTCTAATGAGAATACTGACGACCGTCAAATTCTTGACGTGTGTGCTCAGTTATTTTCATTAGGGTCGTCGACTCTGAGGACCTTTAGAACCTTAAACCGTGTGGCTTAAAACATTGGTTGATGGTCGCGTAGTATGGGGCATCGTAGTTCACCTTCGCGTGGCTCCATATGAAGACCTCACTTGGAATAGACTTACTCAATGGAGTTGATTGACTGTCAAGAATATATAAAACTGACACGTGCATCAAACAATTGAGAAAGGTCCATAACTCTGAGACTTTGTTTTAAACCCCGTGTCGATGATCGCTTAGTATGGGGCACCGAGAGACTTCCCTCTCGCGTGGCTCGATACGAAGATCTCACCCAAAAGAGATTCATATGGTGGAGTCAATCAACTGTCATGTTTTTGGCGTGTGTGATGAACAACCATAGGGATTGTTAACTTTGGGATTCCTTTAACTTTATAGCCTACCCGGCAAAATCCTTGTAAGGAAAGCAATCTGAGTATCCACCATCCGTACCTTGGACTTATGATACCGTGACTTTATGTTTAATATCTTTTCGCATTTTATTTGCATATCATTGCATTCATATCTGCATTCATTTTGCATTCATAGTCGCTCATGTTCATTCGTTTTCGTCTTCAGAGTTGTTGAGTACCCGTCAAGCTGATTACTCCATGCAGATACAGAACTAGGGCCCACGAAAGAAGAAGAATGGCTGAACAAGAAGAACACAACAAGCGAGTCAGGGAAGACATCGATGACCTGAAGAGCAGTGTGAGTAAGATTATGGATATGCTCCAAATCTTGGCTACTAAAGACACTCCAGCTCAGAAGACTGTCACCTCTGAAGACAGTAGTTTTGTCATTAACGCGGAGTCTTCAAGACCCGCTAGCACATGGCCAGAATTTGGACTGCCACCGGGTTATACTCCGCCATTTGTGACTACTCAGATGACTGGTACATCCACTTTTTTCGAACCTGGAGTGTTCGCTGACTCTCAACCTAATGTGCATACTGTTGCCCAAACTGCTTATGTGAATCCTCCCTTTGTGCATAATCCACCATCTTCAGTACAAGGAGAGGATGGAAATATCGAGGATGTTAGGGAACAATGTATGACTTTGGAAAAGAGGATAAGAGCTGTTGAGGGATTTGATGTTTTCAACGCTGTTGCATCAGATATGTGCTTGGTTTCGAATTTGATTATGCCAGACAAATTCAAAATGCCAGTGTTTGAAAAATACAAGGGAGATACTTGCCCAAAGAGCCACATGATCATGTACTGCCGCAAAATGGCCGCCCATGCTGATAAAGACAAACTGCTCATCCATTGCTTCCAAGATAGTTTGAGTGGAGCATCTTTGAAATGGTATATGGGACTCGAGAAAAGCCGTATCCAATGCTGGCAGGATTTGCTTGATGCATTCCTAAAACAATACAAATACAATCTGGACATGGCACCTGACCGCCGTCAGCTTCAAAACATGTCTCAGAAAGAAAATGAATCATTCAAGGAGTATGCTCAGCGCTGGAGAGAGCTAGCTGCTCAGGTTGAGCCTCCCTTGGCTAAGAAAGAGCTGACTGGTCTGTTCATGGACACTCTTCAGCCTCTTTACTGGGAAAGGATGATTGGCAGTGTATCATCTAGTTTTGCTGACCTAGTCACTATTGGAGAACGACTAGAGGAAGGAATTAGAAAGGGCAAGTTTGGAAGTGCCGAAGCTTCTAATGCTGCGAAAAAGTTCTCCGGGAACTTTCAGAAGAAGAAAGAGGGTGATACTCATGCCGTCAACACTGAAAGAAGACCCTACTACAGGCAACAACAGTATGGTGAAGCCCAAGTAGCCGCAGTTGCTCCTATGGTTAATGCTCCACCAGCTCGAGCTCCTCCACAAAGGAATGTTGGTCAGAATCAGACTCGCACTCCCCGGCCCAGGGCTCCTATTGATCCTATTCCCATGAAATATGCTGAGGTTTTCCCTGAATTGTTCAAAAAAGGTCTTGTTACTACTAGACCTCTCAATCCTCCAAATCCTCTTCCACCTGGATTTAGGACCGATCTTCATTGCCCATTCCATGAAGGAGCTGAAGGTCATGATATTGAGAACTGTTACGCTTTCCAAGCTCGAGTTCAGGACTTAGTCAGGGGAGACTTGCTCACCTTCACACCGAGAAAGGTTCCCAGGGTTGAAATAGATCCCATGCCAGAACAAAGTGGCTGAAGATTTGGTCGAAAAATCACAAGTCATTACCTAAAGCCAGTGGGTCAGACGGGAAAGCTCATCCTTGCTACTGATTAGACACTAGGCCTTGTTTCTCTTCAGTTTTAATTTCCTTGTTTGTATTATGTGTACTTGTTTAAAGACTTTGTTTGTTCTTTAATGTTAATGTTAATGAAATGAGCATCGCATGTTTTTGAATCAATTCATTCACCTTCATATTTGTGCGTATTTATGCTTTTCATTTTCAAAAAAAAAATTCCAAACAATATATACCATTGTTTCTCTTATTCATCTATTGTATAAGCAATGATTGGAGGGAGGATGGCGAAAAATACACAAATTGCTGAATGGTATGCTTTCAAAATAAAACCTTGCTGATGATATACAGGCATTGTTTCAACTCCCAAACACTGGAGAAATAAGGAAGTTAATCCATTGTCAACCCCCTTTGAGCCTAGAAGTTGGAGTTTCTTTCTACACGAAAAAACCCATAATTTTAACCCGGGGCAGGGTAGTTCTCAGTTAATTCAAATATGTATTCAAATTCAGGAAATCTTTCCTTACATCTTTCAATAAGGATCTTCGAGCCCGAGCTTTCCTTTGCACAATTGTCAAGGAACTTGATGGCAGTCATTGTCCAAATAAAAAATGAAAAAGCCGCTAAGTCAACACCTAAAAGGCGACTTAGGCAAAAATAAAAGCATCCCACTGGACTGAAAACATCGAAGATACAGTCCAGGCGAAAGTTAGGGATAATTCAAATCAAAAGAGGTCACCAAAAATTCCTCAACAAATACAAAGATGAGTTGATCCAAAATCCTCATCAAATAAACCAACCAAACGTTGTGAATAAGCAGTGACTGCTATCCAATAATCTCTTGGCTTCTGAGCCATCATTGTCAGTACAACTTTAAATAACCTGAATGCATAGGTGGAATTAGTTGAGCGTAGGACTGAAGATCATCACGGAGAATGGGTTGGGTAAAATTAAATTTTGAGCCTTATATCCTTTGTTTCATGAACCGTGAACCAAGCCACATTACAACCCTTTAAAGACCTAATTGAAGTTCGGTTTGTTTCGAAAGCATATCTCAACAAGGTTGCGTAAGCTGACTCCCCAAGAGATTTGCCAATCATTTGCTTTGGTATCATACCTTTTTCATATTTTTCAATTTGCATTATCTTTCACTTTGCACTTTGCATGACTTAATAAACAGTGCATTCTTGCCAGTATTTCATTTTCTTTACACCAATATCATTCCAATAATGATTTTGATTTCAAAATTTGAGCTTGAGCATTGCATTAAAATTAACATTTTTGAATAAATATTTTATTTGCAAGTGAGCACTCATTATCAAGGAATTCTAAAACAGTTGAGAAACTTGATCGGTGGTCTTATCATGGCCATATTGCAATCAAAGATTTTGTTACTCAGAAGAATTTTCTTTCTAGACTCATACTGGGGCAAACATTTCAAGTGACCAGTCAAGCAGTCACTTCAGAATCATCCAACATGGGATAGTCTATTTCAAGCAATCCCTAAGCAAATTTTATCACTCTTTCTCAATAGGATCAATATCATGATACTTCTAACAAGTATAATAGAAGTTGTGTTCAGGATATCTTTCAAGGGGCATAGTTGGCAGAGTTCACTGTGTTGTGGAATCAGTTGCTTCAGCCGCACCTCTCCAAAGAGTATTTTCCCGTGGTCTTAGCATTTGCTTTGTAAGAATCGACCATTTACATTACACAATTTCATAGTTCAAAGTATACTTCATGCTCATTTGCATTTCCCGAGGTCTTGTCATCTTACCTTGTGGTCAAAGTCCAATTTTGTTTGGCACCCTTAAAGTCCAATTTCTATTGGCAACCAACAAAAGCCAAAGCCGAACTCACTTGGCACCTGTCAAGGCAGTCATGTCTGTCACTCTGTCTTCCATCCAATGTTATTCTTGGATCCAGATTTCTCTCTCCGGTTGTTCCCATTGAGAAATTCATTTTTCTTCAGATTTCTCTCTCCGGTTTATTCCCATTGAGAAATTCTTATTTCTTTTAACTTTCTCACTCTGGTTGTTCCCATTGAGAAATTCTTATTTCTTTTAACTTTCTCACTCTGGTTAATCCCATTGAGAAATTCCTTATTTCCTTCTAGTTTCTCTCTCCGGTTGTTCCCATTGAGAAGCTCTTATTTTCTTCAAATTTCTCACTCCGGTTGTTCCCATTAAGAAGTTATTTGTGTCCTTCTAATTTCTCTCTCCGGTTAATCCCATTGAGGAATTTCAAAGTGTGTTCCTCTAACAACCTTATTAAGAGTTTCATTATATTCCAATTTCTTTCTCTGGTTAATCCCATTAAGAATCTGGAAAGAATATTTACTTCTAGATGAGGAGTTTGATTTTTCCCTTGGTGTACCTTCCTCGTTTGGTTTCATTCCACATCTAATGTTCTTTAGATGTTTCGGGCGTTGATTTCCAAATTTGGTGCTTATGCATCCATAGTTTTTCTGGATGTTTTTAATAATTTTCTCAGGGTTTATTCCTCTCATCTCAGGTATTCCTGATTATTCTCTGTTACCCAGACAAATTTTCATAAATATCTTGATTTTCCTCAACTAGTTTCTTACCTTATCATTTTTATTGTTTTCTCCTCATTCAATCATTTCATCACATTCGCAGACTTTATGTCATCATATTTCATATCGCATTCAAACTGCATTAGATCCCCAACAATTACATCCATACATACATCTCATGTTTCACCATCGCATGGCATTTTGCATCGGACAAATTTTGGGTATTTTTGTATCTAATTGACTTTTACCCTAGAATTTCAATTCTTCGGATTTAAGACAATTAGATAGGGGCATCTGTCATACCCTAAATTTGTCCCATCCGCATATTTACTTTATTTATTCAGAAAATCCAAAAAATATATGTTTAAGATCTATCAGCAAAGAATCAGGATTTCATTTGAGACAGTCTATGCATCCATGTGTGGAAGTTCGGTCATCAACTTTAATCAGAGAAGGTTCGACTGCTCATATGGTCGTGAATTAGTTAAATTGAGAAAAAGTCAACTGTGCAAAGAAAAAGTCAACTCTTGATTTTTCGGTCAAAATGGTGTCACACGAGTCAAACATAATTAATGGATGATATTTGATCAACAAAAGTCAAGAGAATATTAAAAAATCAAGGATTATGAAAAATTACTATTTTTGGAATTTTAGAATTTTAGAACTTTCCATTTTTGGCAAGTTTCTTAAGTTTTTTCCTCACTTTAAAGGCAAATTTCTCATTGATCCAAGACTTTTCTCACTTTTTCCTTAGAGATAAAAGTTGTAGATTTTTCTCTAAGCTTTCTTTTGGTACCAAGAACGCATCATTTCATTGCTCCTACCTCAAGTTATGTTCACCCAAAGAAACCTTCATGCACCCTTTTTTTCATGTCAAAAAATGCAAATTTCATAAATTTTAAACTTGGTCAGTAAGTAGCATTTGTGCCAGCTCATAGTGAACGAATTTTACACCTTATCCAACCCTAAACATGTGCACATGGCATGGTTTCCAAACCTCCATCAAAACCACCATCACTTATGTATTAATTTCCACATTTCTCCCTCCCAAACCTATTTACCAAACCACAAGCCTCTTGATTCGTTTCCAACCCTCATTCATACCCTAAGAATCATTTCTCTATAAATAGAGACTCATTCCACCTCATTTTGCAAGCTTGGAGAGCAAAGAAAATTCTGTCAAAATATTGCCAAACACCTCTGGTTTTTGATCTCGTGTGAGCTGTACAAGCAACCATAGCAAGAGTTCTTTACCCATATTTCAAGAAGAGAGGACAAGGAAGAGATAGCAAAAACAACCAGATCAAACGGAGCACTGTGGAGGGAGAAAGAATCACATCTTCAGAGCAATTTATCATTGTGGTATCAGTAACTTTCGTGAGCTTTTCTATTTTTCTTGATGTTATGATGTTCACCATGCTTCTCTGATTTTAGATCTATATTTATTGTTCATTATCCATGCTTACAAGTCATGTAATTAGTTGATTTAATTTTGGTGTGTTTTCTAGTTTGTGCAAAATCTTAAAAATGGTTCGAGATCTTTGAAAACCGATTGCATATTTGGAATCTATGCGAAATTTCGATTCAAGAAATGTTATCATTTTGCATTTTTATGATGTTGCTTGGAGCTCCATTTTTTGCATTTTAATGGTGGTAGTGTTATGTAGTTCATTGTGTTTGCATGGTTATTTCATTTATATTATTTTAATGTTTTTTACATATTTCATGCCATGAGAGTCTACGCCACTTTACTGCTAGAATATTTGCACTAGTAGTCTATTATTGGCATAGTAGTACATAAAGCATAAGCATGTCATTACTACTTTTTGGTTTCCATTTCATAAAAATAGGATGACATTTTTCCTTGTTTCCTGTGCATTTCAATTAGTGATGAAATAATTTAATGGATGTGAATCATGATGCTAGCCTATGTAGTACAAGTGATGATCTTTTTTTTTTTTTTAAATTACATGCTGATATTTATGATTTACATTTCATTAATTTAGTTTATTGGCTAGCATGTACTACTAATTGATGGCTTCATGTCACATTTTTTGTGAAGTTTCTCTCTCTCATATTTTCCAGCATGAAAAATGGGGGTGGTGGGTATTAAATTATTGTAATAGCATGGTAGAAGTTACTACTTATTTTAGTGAAATTGATATGGACATTTTTCTAGCTTCCTGTGTCATTTAATCTATTGGGTGGAGTTCTTGATTTTTTTTATTTTTTTATTTTTGTTAATTGTCATGTAGTAATATTTTTTTTTCCCATTTAATAAAATCATGTTGGTAATTCTCTTGTATGTTGCGCTAATAACTGTTGATGCTGGCAATGTCTTTTTTTTTCTCAATGATATCTTTTAATGTGTTGGAACTTGGTAACATCCTGCGCATATCATAATAAGTGCTAGAATTTTTTTCTCTTAACTTTTTACTATTACAAATCATGCGCCTTGTTTAATATTAGCATGTACTTGTTATTTTATTTTCTAATACATCATGATCTTTTTATATAACATAATCATCACTCACATATTCTTCAAGGGGCCGATGATATAATTAAGGTATAAGATATTCGATCCTTGCGATCCGACGTTGTCTATACCGGTATGAGGCCAACTTTTATTTTTTTGCTATTATTTAATCGATTATTCGATTTGTCCGGTTAATGATAAAATGAGATATTCGATTATTTAATCGACGTTATCCATTAAATTAAGACCGATTTCATTATTTTCTCATTATTTTATATTTATTATTTTTGGGCCTATGATAAAAAATATGATTTATCGACATTCCATTTCGCGACGTTGTCTAAATCAATTTGAGGCCGACTTTTATCCATTTATTATTTTATCAATTTATTGATTTATTTATAGTTATTATTTGGTCTATGATATTATTATCCGATTTGTGACATTCGATTTTACCGACGTTGTCCAAATTGATATGAGACCCTCTTTCATTATTTTATGGTTTTCTAATTAATTTTAGATCCTTTATCATTTATCGACCTTATTCTTATTTCGGCCAATGATAAATGGTGATATTCGATTTCTAATAAATCGACGTTATCCCCTAATTTGAGGCCACACGTTTATTTTTCTTAATGTTTCATCTTATTTCGATTTATTATTTATTTGGCCGATGAATAAATATTTAAAATATTCGATTTCAAATAAATCGACGTTATTTAAATTAAATATGAGGCCAAACTATTATTTTATTATTATTTCGACTTTATTTTATTTTTATGGTCGATGATATAACAAACGACTTAAATATTCGATTTCAATAAATCGACGTTGTTTAAGTCAATATGAGACCAATTATTTATGTTTATCACATTTCTTCTATTTAAATAATTATTCGATTATAAAGTAACGCTCGACTTCTCATAGAATGATTCTAACTTTGAATCGATTCTAAGACAGTTAAAGAGCTAAATTTCGACGCTTCTCGGTTTAATTCGAGCTCCAACGGCTCCACCTTAGCTTAGTATTAGGGTTCGATCTCGCGTAACCATTAATCCATAATCTCCATTTTGCACTCACCCTTCGCGATCGCTTTATGCCTCGCAATCGACCTTCCAAAGCGTTTCTTTAAATCCAAACCCTTGATCCAACGTCAAGTGGTCTTAGGTATCAAAACACTTTAATAATATGAGAGAAACTGTACGCCACGAGCCTTAAGTGGTAGAAAGGAGGATTACGAGCTCTCGTTATTCGCTCCGATTATTCCGTCGCAAGACACATGGCTTGTTGGTTCGGAATAAACTATCCATAGTCTTTAGTGCAATTCGACTCCTAAAGAAAGATAAATAAAATTTGAATCCTTTTCCTCTTTTAGCAAGTAATTCATTAGGCATAAACATCCTTTCGCGCGTGACAACTTAGAAGGTTCCCATCGAGTACGATGGATGTAGGGGGTGCTAATACCTTGCCCCTGCATAACCGACTTCCGAACCCCGACAATGGTTACGATGACCTTGTCTTTATCCTTTCTTCCCGGGTTTTATCTATATTTTCCCTTTCCCTCTTCGGGAATAAATCAAAATTAGGTGGCGACTCTCAAGTCGGCCCAGCCGCGACCGCATTCGCGAGGATCGTATTTTTCGAGGTACGACACATATCACAATCAAGAGGGATCGAGCATACACAAACATTCATCGCACACACAAAAAGTCAATCAAGGAAGAAAAATTAATTAATCAAATTAAATAGAAATATTTAATTAGATTAATTATCAAATTAATTAATCGAATTAAATAAATATATTTAATTAAATTAATCAATAAAAATGTTTCTGGATTTTTTTAAAATCGAAATGATAAGATAGAAATCAAAACTTGAATAAAAACAATTAAGGAAATGATTTTCTTTGGTTTTTGTATGTTTTAAAAGAAAATATAATTAATAAAACTAAATAAAATTATTTAATAAAATTAATTAATAAATTAATTATATTAAATAAACTGATTTAAAATAATTAATAAATAAAAGTTTTATGTTTTTTTAGATTTTTATAGAAGAAAAAATAAACAAGGAAATTAAATAAAATAAACAAAAGGGAATTAGGCTTGGTTTTATAGTAAGAACATGTGTGATTGTAAGAAAAACGAACCAGACCCAAGACAAGGGAGGCCCACGATGAGGCAATGGTGTATGATATGGTCTGCTGTCAACTTAGGACTTGTGAGGATAAATCAGGTGCGTTGATATATCATGGAGTCAACAGTTGACTCCAGATCAAGGATTACCGATGCGTGTACATGATAAGCAAGCAGTGTTTATTATTTTTTTTAAAAATGAATAGAAAATTAAAAAAAGAAAACAGGCCTATCCCAATAGCATCATCGGTCACCTAAGAGTTATGGAAAGTCCAAAAAAACAACAACTCAACAATCGAGGAATCTGGGAAAGTGACACATGGAGAACTAGCAACAAAAACAATACATTGAGCGGTGTGTAGTCATGCTAGGATTTAATATCAATTGAATGCCTTTTTAAAAAACAAATAAAAAAGAAAAAAAAAACACATTTTAAAAAAGAAAACGAAATAAAGGATGTCCTATCATTTCAACAGCCCTCTTTCTCTCCCTCAAGTCTTTCTCTCTCTGATTGAATCATCAAAACTTAACTCAGGTGGTGTTACTCAAGAACATCGACCTTCATCGTATCATCATCATCAATGCGACAGACACACACAAAAATTATGGATCAAACAAGCAAAACAATGAAGTCAAACACACATCAAACACCGAATACCCTCATCCCCAATTCAAAACCCTAAACCCCCATTTCACTATGGTTTAACTGGTTTACATCACACAAAGTAAATTCCAGAAGCGAGTAAATGGAGATAAGGAAAACTACCTCAACTGAAGATACGTGATTCAAATCAGCTTCATGGTATGGTCTCGTTCTCTTTCGACTATGATCTTCTTCTTCTCTTTTTTTTTTGATTCCGTGAATCTTGATGAATGAGGTTTAGCTCTTCAAACTCTGATTTTCAATGTGAAAATCATAGTTGAAATGTGTCTGACTCGAGCTTTTTAGTGATTAGGGTTCTTGGTGATAATTTTGGCAGAGTTTCAGTAAGTGATTTTTTTCGTCCTTTGCTTGCTAATGAATGCTCCTTTTTATAGGAGGCTATGAGGGAAGCTTATACGTGTGATTCAGAAAGGATATTCCCTCAAGCATGTGAGGAAAAGTTGGTTAAACGTGAGCTGTGATTCTTGCCATTGGAATTGGATTGTGCAGAAGGATTTTGTGGGGACCTCAACATGGTGAGTCATTGTTTTCGTTTTTGTCTGTAGTGCAATGAAAGAGCTTCTAGAATAACTTGTGGTCCCTTGTAATTATTTTCATCATCTAATTACTTGAATCTTGAGGTTTGACTGGTGACAATTTGAAAGCTTTGACTTTTCTTCTTAAAACACAATGTGACTCTGATATTCTGCTTTGTATTTCAGGTGTTATTGCTCACTAAGTTTCGATGGATGATGTATGAATCAAGGCATGGAATACGATAAATTGCGTGATAGGAGATGTGGCCTAGCATGGAGTTGAAGGTATGGTATATGAAGAAACAATGGGTGAAGCTTTTCAGTTTTAACTTCTATTTCGTCTGAACTTTCCTTGTTCATAAGAAGTCTTATCTGAATTACTGACTTGATGAAACATAGTTTTAGTGCTTCCCTATGTTCATCAAGTTTGTTATCTATTCATAAGAGTGAGGCTTGTGTATTTCTTTTTGAATGCTTACTGCCTTGGCCTGAATTACTGCAAATAACTTTTTAAACATTGCCCTGCAAACTTTGTCTTGGTTGCTCCTACTCCTCAATTATGTATTGCCTCGATTATTGATCACTTCAGAATGAACATGACACTTGCATTTGTGTGCATTGATGCTTTGTTGGATTAAGCTTTTAGATGTATTATGCTGAGTTTATATTTTTATTTGTCAAATTGCTGCAAACTCAAACTTCAGGCTACTTGTTTTGGTGTGTGATCCACATTGTCTCCTTTGCTTCTAATCACACATGTCTTGTTTTTTCATGTACAATTCTTTTGGAGCACTTGATATCACATTGGAAATTGGCTCACGAAGGCTTGGCGCGTGGGATTTTGCAAGGAGGACTTGGTTTTTGTTTGTTATGCAGGTTGCATCTGATCTCACTTAAACTTTTGTTGGAGTTGGATGACCTGTTGAGATAGGTTTGCTTGCAACAAAGATTGTTGTTTAAGAGACAAAGGATGATGATGCTGCCACTGTTTTCCCAGAATTATGTGCATGAGAAGGCAAGTTAGTCGATGATTGTCGGGGACCCAACCCTTGATTAACAGTCAAAGACTCAGCTGTAGCTGAATTTCTAACAGATGTGCCCTCCACGGAGCTCACTTGAATAACTGGATTGGGCAAGGGGGAACCAAATGGTGGTTCTGATGTTTTACACTAAGAAGACGCAGTAGGAGCAACCGCTAACACAGATGCTGAATCCATAGAGCCTTGAGACATTTAGGTGCTTGTACTGACTTGAGAAGCACTATTTCCAGGCTGTTGATCAATTTTGAGTGAATCAGGTTGAGATGCACTTAATGACTCAGAATGCACCACACAATTATGTTGCAATGTCGTCTGAATATTTGGTTGCGTTTGATTAATTTTCTTAGATTGTGTCTGAGATTGCACCTGCAGTTGGTGATGGTTGGGAGCAATAGCAGCAGGCTGTGTTGGTGTAGCTATGTGACCTGAAATAACCAGTGAAACTGGAACTTGTATGTTACTGTCAGAAGAAGATTCCAATGGCTTATGTTGCTTCGATGAAGAGCTAGTTGATCCAGAATGTAGCTTCGGCTGCAATTGGCAATTATTAGAAGAATAGGCAGAACCTGGTAGCTTGGGTGTTGATTTTTCTTCTAGTGCAATGCTTTCATGATGAATAAGATTAATGCACACTGTCTTTTTTTGTTTTGTTTTGAAATATGATGTTCTGACTTTGAATCTTCCTTCATGTTGTAGTCCACTTTTTTTTATTGTAAACAGGTTTAGCATAGAACTCATGTGGATCTTTGTATTCCATTGTGTTTCTAAGTAACTACATATCGTTCTTGCCTTCAAATGAACTTTGTTTTTCTTCTTCTTTTGTAATGATATAGATCCTTTTATTGTAACTCACACCTGCGACTCACACATGTGTTTGGTAATGCTTCATTGGTAAAGAAAACCTTTATATGTGCCTTGAACATTAATTTGGGCTTGGCGAGATCACCTATCAGATTTTATCACGAACAACGACCTCAGTTTGGATTTTTTTGATGTCCATAGTGCCTATATACCATCTTGCCAAAACTTGAAAAAAGAAAAGCCATGGCCCAAAACTAAATTAAATCATAATTTTTAGGCAACAGTAGCCTAAAAGGTCAATTTGATACCAACTAGGACATAGTTGTAACATGGTCCACATCAATTTGAAATCATAATGCTTCAAAGCTCAATAATAACACCTTGAAATCAAGCTTTTTTTTAGTCCTTGAAACTTGCACTCCAAATATCACAATTGAACCTTAATTGGCGACAACCTATGTGCTATTTGAGCTTGTTCCAATTGAAACCAAGTCATGAAGTTCTATCTTTAGCATTGTATTTCATGAAATAAATTTTTTCAAAAGAAGTCAAATGAACCTATCCTCTTCATTACTCCCGCCTTATTCTTGAATTGTCTCAACCAATATGCACAAAGTTAACATCTTCCTTGATTCACTCTCTATTTGACAAAACTAGCAATAAATGGTTATCCAAAAACACAAAGCTAGAAAACATTAGTTCAAGACAAACGAATGGAATCCACGAGCCCAATCTTTGGATATCATGACCAAGGGTCAGATGATCACCTAAAGAGAGATCAATAAACCTCACAACTGCTAGGTAACATAAAAAAACGGTAGGACAAATTTGGGGTATGACACCAGGTCCTATCTTTTTAGCCATTTTTTCCATATTTTCTTATTTTTCCTATTTTCTTTAATTAAACTTAATTAATATAATTAAAATGTTTTCTAAATCAATAACCAATAATATTTTTATAAATTTTATATTTTCTAAAAACTCATAATTATTTTCTTAATATTTATTAATTGTATTATTTTTTATAATATATTTGTATATAGTTAATATATATATATATATATATATATATATATATATATATATATATATATATATATTTTGTAAATAAAAATAATGTATTTTTAATTATGATTAACTAACCCTAATTTTTTCTATTAATCCTAAAAAACTTAATTTATTTTTCTAAACCCTAATTAATATATTAACCCTTATTTCTTTTATTATTATGTAAATAATTTAATGTTTTTTTATTATTATTATTAAATTGTTTAAATTCTTATACTTTCTTAATTAACTTCTAAAAAATTTATAATTTTTGTCTAACCTAAAATAACTTCTCTTTTAAATTTTAATCTTGATTTCTTTTTATTATTACTATTATCATTATTATTATTGCTATCATTTTATTATTATTGTTTATTTATTATTTTATTATATCTATTATTATTATAATTCATTTTTTATTCGATTATTATGTATCTGCTAAAGCCATGTAATACTTATAGATTTATATTCCATCTTTATTTTATTATAAATATTTTATTGTGTGGTTAGTAAATAGGGTGTGTATAACTTAAATGCAATAAAATGACTTAGAAAATTAATTAAATAAGATAAATACTTGAAAATAAACACTCACACACGTAAGTCGATCTTTGATCGCCATCTTACACTTCCTAGGGTATTCCTCTTGGTTGCCTTAAAATAATATGGTCAAGTATCTCGAAAAGGGGGTGTCTTAAGCAAAGTCCCTTCGAATATAAATCATCATAGTCCCTACGGTTTAAAAGATCAAGTCCCTTCGAGGTTGCCTACGATAAAGATCTTGTCCCTTTGAATAAATGATGATAAGTCCCTACGAATTGCTAAAGACATCCTTAAGTTTCCTTCTATGACCATACGATGACCCTACGCTTGTCCCTTAATACAAATCCAAGGTAACGACTACCTATTCCTTAATAATAGGGATAGTCTTACCCTTGAAAGAACATACAAGAACATGAAAGACTTAATCTTGGGTAGGTACCTCTTAGTTGCTTGCTCACATTTCAAAATACTTTTTACACCTCACTTTCTTAAACATTTTTCAAAATAAGGCTTTGTATACATCCATACGAGGATCATTACAAAGTACTTAGAAAAATTTCTAATCACACACTACACTTTTCAAAAACAATTTAAGTGAGTTAAGTAACTAAGAGCCCATGGATAACCATGGATATAAAGGGTGCTAACACCTTCCCTTTATATAACCTACCCCCCGAACCCAAGTCTTTTAAAAATAGGTCTTTCCTGTTCTTTTATGTCCTTTTCTTATGGATAAAATAAAAGTTGGTGGCGACTCTTGCTATCCGCAACATGACTAAAAGTCAGTTCTCCCACCGTGTTACAGAACTGGCGACTCTGCTGGGGATTTAATAAAAGAGGGGTACCCTTAGGAATTAGATCACTTAAATTGTTTGCGTTGTTTGCTTTATATTACTTGTTGGGCTTTATGTATGAAAGATCCTAACCCGGATCTAGTGTACCTTAGGTAAATGGTAATAAACCAAGGAAATTGTACGGCGTATACCGATATGGTTGATCTGGTGGCCATAGTTAGTGTGACTTCTTGGTTGGTGCTTATGTTCCTTAAGTAAGTTGAGGATAATATGAGGCTGCCATATGTTGTCAATACACTAACTAACTGTTAGAACCCTAGTCATCCCATCTTGGCCTTTAGAAAGTAGTGAGATAGTCAGCTTTGGTGAAGACTGAAGTTGGTTGATACTCGATGCTACACTCATTGAGATCCTAAACTTGGAGGGTTTTGGTTGGCAAGTAAGTTGCCTACTGAACAACCACCCTTGGGAAGGATCAGTGATATTGAGATCCCTTAGAACCTGGTTACTTTTGTAGGACAGGATGAACCAACTAACTTCAGGGGAAGGTACTTACCTTTAAACCTCATGCAAGCCTCTAAACCTAGGGCTATGGTGTGACTTGTTTGTGTGTGCCACATGTTTGTGATTGAGCATAACATCATAAGCATAGCATTTTCACTAACCATTTCAAGGACCAAAGGATTTATCTTTGTTCTTTGTTGTAGGTCATGGTTTCTACTCGTCGGGATACTATCCGGATCAACTTTGTAGGGATATCTCCTAAGCTTAAGGAATTAGTCTCTCAAGTTTCTGAAAGATCCCAGTTCATCAAGAAGCATGGTCACCTACTTGACTTGGTTACTTCAGGATTTGATGAAGACATGATGAGTGTTCTGTTTCAGTTCTTTGACCCTAAACATCATTGTTTCACATTCCCCGATTATCAGTTGGTTCCTACAATGGAGGATTTCTCTAAACTACTGGGTATACCTATCCTTGATCAACGACTTTTCACAGGCTTAGAAAAAGAGCCTAAACCTGAGGTTATTGCTGCAGCCTTACATTTGAAGAAATCAGACATTGTCCTAGAAACGAGAAGTGGAGTTAAGGGTATTCTTGCTAAGGTATTGACAGAGAAAGCTCAGGTATTCTTGAAGGCTATGAGTTATGATGCCCTTAAGGAGATCTTGGCCTTATTAATCTATGGCCTAGTGTTGTTCCCTAATCCAGACCAGCTCATAGACGTACACGCCATCAACATATTTCTGACTCGCAATCCAGTGCCTACATTACTTGGAGACATCTTACACTCTCTCCATACCCGTACTACGAAGGCACGAGGAACTCTGATGTGCTGCATACCTCTATTGTCTAGGTGGTTTATTTCTCACCTTCCTCAATCAGTGATGAAGAATGAACAAGGTTTAAGGTGGTCCAAGAGGATCATGTCACTTTCTCATTCAAACATTCATTGGTGCTCCTGATCCATGGATAATGTTACTATCATTGACCGTTGTGGGGAGTTCCCTAATGTGCCACTCCTTGGCATAAGAGGGGGCATTACTTACAACCCTTCTTTAGCTCTACGCCAGTTTGGTTATGCTCGGAGTAATGGTCCTCATGACATGTTTATTCAGGGTATTGTGTTCCACTACGAAAACGATCTGCAAGGTTATCGTCAAAGGTTCATACGAGCTTGGGGTAAATTGAACAAGGTTGACAACAAGACTCTGGAACCAAAGTACTCCATTCCTATGGAACCTTATCTCAGATGGGTATGAGCACGTGCTCAGACTCTTATGATGCCATATCCTGCTATCCTGCCAGTTACCATGGAGCTTGTTGCTGAAGGAGATACTCCTTATATCATCCTTCATCCAGACATGCCCACTGACATGGAAGAGTTGCAGAGGTCCTGGATCCAGTTGAAGGAACAAAGGGATACTTTTGAGACTCATTTCAAAGCTAGTCAAGAAAAAATCCTGGAGCTGACAAGACAACTTCACGAAGAGCGGAATCTCAACACATACCTCCATACAAAGAGGAAACGTCCATGGGAGACTTAAAACCCCATCTTTGTATTTATTTCATTTTATTGTAAGCCCAAGAGGGAAACAAGTTTATTGCTTACTAATAAAAGTTTCATTTCTGGTTGTTTAATCAAATTTAAATCCTGAGGTCCTTGAAAACATTGCATATACATACCATATCATTGCATCATAGGTTTCTTATGAACAGGTGTCTTATCTTCTCGCTGTTTATTTCAGCAAAAATGGCTCTCGAACAAACTGTTAAGTATCTCCAGACCCAGAATTCACAATTTCAAGAAATGATCCTGAACTTGTCCAAGGGGCAAGATGAGCTGAAGGCACTTCTAACTTAGAAGAAGAAAAAGACTATAAAATCAGTGGGCCTCATCAACCTGGGTAGAAGATTCAGAGGTCATGTCAAGACAAAAGAAGAGGTTGAGAATCTTGAGTCTGAAAATTCTGAGAGAGAAGGAGGTAGTCTCCATGATACTATGGAAGATTCTGATTCTGAGGAGAACTATTATCATGATCCTGCTAGTGAGGAGAAATATAAGATGTTGGTAGACAGAATGAACACTATGGAACTACAAAAATCTTCTGGGCTTGATTTTGAAGATTTGAGTTTAGTTTATGGAGTGGTTATACCTATTGGCTTCAAGGTTCCTA
Source organism: Lathyrus aphaca (assembly GCA_963966055.1). Taxonomy (NCBI): domain Eukaryota; kingdom Viridiplantae; phylum Streptophyta; class Magnoliopsida; order Fabales; family Fabaceae; genus Lathyrus; species Lathyrus aphaca. Next base: position 509,385,153 of record OZ014520.1, read on the forward strand.
CTTTTGTAGTGTATGATGGTGTTTCATGTCCTAAGCTGCACTTGAGATCCTATGTCTGGAGGATTCAGCCACATACTGCTGACAAGAAGCTATGGATTCATTTCTTCCAAGAGAGTTTATCTGGAGCTCAATTGGATTGGTATTATCAACTTGAAATTGTTAATATTCGTGATTGGAATGATCTTGCTGAGGCCTTCTATAGGCAATACCAATATAATGCTGATTTAGCACCAACTCGCATGCATCTCCAAAGCATGTCTATGGGTGCTAAGGAGAGTTTCAAAGAGTATGCCCAGAAATGGAGGGACCTGGCTGGCAGAGTTCAACCTCCTTTAATTGACAGGGAGCTGGTGGATATGTTTATGAGTACGCTGAATGGTCCTTTTTATAGTCACCTCATTAGAAGCTCATCATCTGGTTTCACTGAGCTGATAATGACAGGAGAACATGTGGAAAGTGGGATAAGAAGTGGTAAGATACAGGTGGGTGCCTCTTCATCAAGCACTGCTAAGAAGCCCCCTAGTGGAAAGAAGGAGTCTAATGCTATGTATGGTCAACATAGTCGTAACAGGAGTAACCAATCTATGGGAGCAGTTCACATCTCCAATCATGTCCCTACAGCACCAGATCAACAACAGAACAATCAACAGAAGCCTAGAAGACAGTTCACCAAGATCAACATGTCACTGGCCCAAGCCTTGCAACACATGTTGAAAGGGGAGCTAATTACTTTAAGGGATCTTCCTCAGAATCCTAATACATCCTCTCCTCGGTACAATCCTAACGCAAGATGTGCATATCATTCTAATAATCCGGGACATGACACCAATAACTGCTGGGTGTTGAAAAACAAGATTCAAGACATGATCGAAGCTGGGTAAATTGAATTTGACCCTCCTGGGACCCCAAATGTGATCACTTCTCCTACGCCCAATCATGAGAAGACTGTTAATGTTGTTGATGAGGTTGTTTATGTTCGTACTATGGCTGAAATAACTACTCCTCTAGCTATTGTCAAGAAGAAGCTTGTGTAAGCCGGTTTATTTCCGGGTTGCAGGGAAGATTGTTTTTACTATGCCTATAAACCTGATAGTTGTTGGAGGTTGAGGTCAGGTATTCAACGCCTGATAGATAACTATACTATACTATTTGATAGGACCCCTTCTATGGAAAGTCTGTGTGGAGGTTTGATTTGAGATGTGAAATTTGAAGATGTGGATATCGTTAACAAGATCCCTATGAAGATTACTTCCAGTGGTCCAGTAAGGATCACTTCTAAAGGCCCTATGAAGATTACTACTGAGCCAAAGGTGGCTCCAATGATTATTACCACTCCTGGCCCTGTTCCTTATACTTCTGATAAAGCTATACCTTGGAATTATGGTTCTGATGTGTATATCCATGGTATCAAGCAAGAGCCTCTGGCTGACCCTCCTATTGCCAACCATAATCTTGATGTTGACAATATTGCTAGATCTAGTAAGGTCACCAGAAGTGGAAGAATCTTCTCCCCTCAAGGCACCTCTAAAAGTACAGTTACTCCAGCTCATACCTCTAATTCTGGGCCAAGTACTGATGCTCGGGGCAAAGGTCTTGTGATTGAACCTATGCAAGCTGAGGCACCAACTGCTGAAAATCTTTCTAAACAGATGGAAGAAGTACTGAAGATCATTCGCAAGAGTGATTTTGATATTGTTGACCAGTTGGGGCATACTCCCTCCAAAATCTCCATGTTATCTTTGCTGCTGTGTTCTGATGCCCATTCTAAAGCCTTAATCAAGTTCTTAAAGGCTGCTCATGTGCCAAATGAAATTTCGGTGGATCAGTTTGAGAATTGTGTTGCACATCTGACTAGTGATAATGGTCTGGGCTTTTCTGATGTTGATCTGACTCCTGCCAAGAGAAACCATAACAGAGCTCTGCATATCTCCATTGAATGTAGGGGCACTACTTTGTCTCATGTACTGGTGGACAATGGTTCTTCATTAATTGTGCTCCCTAAAGAGGTTCTGGACAAGCTCAGTCATGAAGAAGTGGTGTTAAGGCCAAGTAATGTGGTAGTAAGGGCCTTTGATGGTTCAAGAAGAATGGTACATGGAGAAGTAGACCTCCCAATCAAAGTAGGCTCTCAAGTCTTCAACTCTACTTTCTATGTGATGGATATTCTTCCTGCGTATTCTTGTTTGCTTGGGAGCCCCTAGATCCATGGGGCAGGTGCTATGACTTCCACTTTGCATCAGAAGTTGAAATATCCAGTGAAAAAAAATTGTCACTGTCTATGGTGAAGAAGAGTACATGGTTAGCCATGTGAATACTTTCAAATATGTAGAAATGGAGGGTGAATTGGTTGAAACTCCGTGTCAAACATTTGAAGTTGTTCCTTGCTCTGCTCCTGTTCCTTAGTCTGTCCCTGCTTCTGAAAGAGCTCATGTGGTTACTAGAATACCTCCTGCAATGGCCTCCCTCAAATATGCTAAGGCTATAGTTGAAAAAGGTGGTTGTGCGATTTGGGGTCAGCTTCCCATCATCCCTTACAAGTCTGACAAGTTTGGTTTGGGTTTCACTGTAGAATCTCAGAGGGCTGTTCGTCGTGCTTGTGCTGTTCGTATCACTAATAAAGGGGTCATAAGAGATCAAATCAATGTTGTGGGTGACCATGATGAAGACTACAACCTAGATGATTGTATCTTTCCTACCATGGGTGATGGGCTCAACAATTGGAAGACTGAAGACGTTATTCCTATCTCCTTTAGTCAGGAGTAAATACTATTAGTGTGTTTTGTTTTAAGTTTGTAATTTCGAACAATAAAACCTTTTAAGCCTTGTGTCTTACCCGGGGTACAATGGTATGCTTGTTTCGGGATGTCATTTCATTTGCATACTTCATTTTTCAATAAAATCAATGGACGTTTCATTTTCGTAAATATTGTGCTCCTTGTCTTTCTTTTATTATTATTTCTATTTTATCAGCTATGTGTTCTTACACACACCCACATCACTAAAATGAAGATCTTCATCCACTATGGATCCTGTTGATAACAGTTCCGCTATTGCCAATTATAATTTCGAGAATCTGATCTATTAAGCTGAAGATGGGAAGGAGGAAGATTGTGAGGTACCTGTAGAGCTTGCTAGTTGTTGCAACTAGAAGAAAAAGCTATACAGCCACATGAAGAGCAAATCGAAGTTGTGAATCTGGGAACTAAGGAAAACAGGAAAGAGGTCAAGATAGGGGCTGAACTAGAAGATGGTGTTAAGAACAGACTAATCCAGATGTTACATGACTATGTGGAGATCTTTGCTTGGTCATATGAAGATATGCCAGGGTTGGATACTGACATTGTGGTTCACCGTCTACCGGTAAAAGAAGACTGTCGTCCAAAGAAGCAGAAAGTTCGTCGTATGCGTCCTGATATGTCAGAAAAGATTAAGGTAGAGGTGATGAAACAATTCAATGCAGGGTTTCTAGCTGTTACTTCTTATCCACAATGGGTTGCAAACGTGGTGCCGGTGCCTAAGAAAGATGGTAAAGTAAGCATGTGTGTAGATTACAGGGATTTAAATAGAGTCAGCCCAAAAGATGATTTTCCACTTCCACATATTGATGTTCTGGTAGACAACACTACTCAGCATAAGGTATTCTCTTTTATGGATGGTTTCTCTGGGTTTAATCAGATCAAGATGGCACCTGAAGATATGGAGAAGACTACATTTGTTACACAATGGGGCACTTTCTGCTATAAGGTAATGCCATTTGGTTTGAAGAATGCTGGGGCAACTTATCAGCGTGCTATGGTAGCTTTGTTCCATGATATGATTCACCATGAGATAGAGGTATATGTGGATGATATGATAGCCAGGTCCCAGAATGAGGAAAAACACCTTGATCATCTGTGCAAGTTGTTTGAGAGGTTGGAGAAGTATAAACTGAGATTGAATCCAAACAAGTGTACTTTTGGAGTTAGGTCTGGTAAACTCCTAGGTTTCATTGTCAGTGGAAAAGGTATTGAAGTGGATCCTGCAAAAGTAAAAGCTATACAAGAGATGCCTGCTCCCCGTACTGAGAAGGAAGTCAGAGGTTTCTTGGGACGACTGAATTACATTGCAAGATTTATTTTCCAGCTAATTGCTACCTGTGAGCCAATCTTCAAGTTGTTGAAGAAAGATCAGGTAATGGAATGGAATGGCGAGTGCCAGGTAGCCTTTGATGAGATCAAGAAATACCTCCAAGAACCTCCAATATTGATGCCACCAGTTGATGGAAGACCCTTGATTATGTACTTAACAGTATTAGACAACTCAATGGGGTGTGTGTTGGGGCAACATGACGAATCTGGTCGAAAAGAGCAAGCAATATACTACCTTAGCAAAAAGTTTACCGACTGTGAAACAAGATACTCACTGCTCGAGAAAACTTGATGCGCTTTGGCATGGGTTGCTCGCCGACTAAGACAGTATATATTGACTCATACTACCTTGTTGATCTCAAAGATGGATCCAATCAAGTACATATTCGAGAAACCTGCTCTCTCCGGACGAATAGCGAGATGGCAAATGATTTTAACAGAATATGATATACAATACACCACTCAAAAGGCCATTAAGGGCAGTGTGGTAGCTGATCATTTAGCTCATCAGGTAGTGGATGATTATCAGTCTATGAATTTTGAGTTCCTGGATGAAGACATTATGATTGTTACTAAAGAACCTAGACAATATGACGGACCTGAACAGGGATCCCGATGGACTATGGTTTTTGATGGAGCTTCTAATGCGCTTGGTAATGGTATTGGTGTTGTAATCATTTCCCCTAAAGGTTGTCATACTCCAATTACTACAAGACTTTGTTTGTATTGTACCAATAACATGGCTAAATAAGAAGCATGTATCATGGGTATCAAAGCTACCATTGAGATGAAGATTCAGTTTCTGGACGTATATGGAGATTCAGCCCTGGTAGTTAGTCAGATTAAAGGAGATTAGGATACCAAGCACCCAAATCTCATTCCTTACAGAGAGCATGTGTTGTCTTTGATCCCATATTTTGAAGAGATTACCTTTGGACATATTCCATGAGAAAAGAATCAGTTGGCAGATGCATTAGCCACTATAACATCTATGTTTGAGATTAGTTGGGATGATGAAGCTCCCAGAATCACTATTGATAGATTTGAGAAGCATGCATATTGTAATGAGATTGATACTGAAGGAGTAGAGGGAAAGCCTTGGTTCTATGAGGTGAAGAGGTATCTTGAAGCTCAGGAGTTCCCTGAAGGGGCATCTATCAATGATAAGAAGTTTCTGAGGAGGTTTTCTGCTAAGTTCTTCTTGAGTAATGGAATTTTGTACAAGCGCAATCATGATTCAACTCTACTTCGTTGTGTGGATAAGAAGGAAGCAACAAAGATTATGGAAGACATGCATGATGGGATCTTTGGCACTCATTCTAGTGGTCATACCATGGCAAAGAAGATAGTGAGAGCAGGTTACTATTGGTCTACCATGGAAGCTGACTGCTATCAACATTCCCAAACATGTCACAAGTGTCAGATTTATGCTGATAAGGTGCATGTACCTCCAATTCCGTTGAATGTGTTGACTGCTCCTTGGCCTTTTGCCATGTGGGGCATTGATATGATTGGTGAGATCATGCCTACTGCTTCCAATGGGCATCATTTCATCCTTGTTGCCATTGATTACTTTACAAAGTGGGTGGAGGCAGCCTCATTTGCATCTGTTACTAAGAATGTTGTGGCTCGATTCATTAAGAATAATATTATATTGAGATATGGCATCCCTAAAAGGATTATCACAGATAATGGCTCTAATCTGAATAACACTATGATTACTGACCTCTGCACGCAGTTCAAGATTAAGCATCATAATTCTTCTCCGTATCGTCCAAAGATGAATGGTGCAGTAGAAGCTGCCAATAAGAACATCAAGAAGATCCTACAGAAGATGACTGTTACGTATAAGGATTGGAATGAGATGTTACCATTTGCTCTTCATGGTTATCGTACTACAATACGTACTTCAACAGGGGCAACCCCATTCTCCTTAGTCTATGGTATGGAAGCAGCTCTACCCATTGAAGTTCAGATCCCCTCCTTAAGAATCATGAAGGATGCAGGCTTGGATGAAGATGAGTGGATTCAGACTCGACTTGACCAGATAAATTTGATTGATGAGAAAAGGCTAGCCGCTGTTTGTCACAGTCAGATGTACCAGAAACGAATGATCAAAGCTTTTAATAAGAAGGTTAAGCAAAAGGTATATCAGACTGGAGACTTGGTAATCAAGCGTATCGTATTACCACAGGGTGATCCTAGGGGCAAGTGGACTCCTACATATGAAGGACCATTTGTAGTCAAAAGGGTATTTTCAGGAGGTGCCACGATGCTTACTACTATGGATTGTGAAGATTTCCCACAACCCGTAAACGCATACATCGTTAAAAAATACTACGCATAAAAAGAGACCCACTGGGTTGACTGGCCTAGGCAAAAATAAGGGCATCCCGGCGAACCAAAAGGGTTCGGGCAAAAATTAGGGATATATATATAAAAGATTGTACACCCGGCAAGTCGAAAACCCGAAAGGGAGGCTTGGGCAAAAAAGGTATCCCGGTGGATTGAAAACCTGAAAAGGCAATCCAGGCAAAAGTTAGGGATTAAAGCGTATGACTATGTCTCGTTGGATCATTCATGTAACCTCAACCAAGTTCAAACAGATAAAGATCAATCCAATCATTTCTATCTCGACAGCAAAGGATGAGATACTTGAAGATAATGGCAATAGTGGAATTGAAACTCAATAGGATTATTTTCACATAGCTGTTTTTATTTGTTTTTGTAAAACTTTTATGGCAAATTCCTCTTACTATGATTTCTGTCTCCTTTTACAAACTTGCCTGTTTATAGGCCATTCTCTAAATAAATAAAGTCTCATCTTTGAATTCAAGTTTACTTTTCCCTTGTTTACTTAAGCGAAAACGTCCATTGGTTATATTTGAATGTGTGTATGCTTTTGAATATGATTAATGTTTATCAGAAATGCATAAAATGCAGTAATAGTATTTACTTAGGACGAACGAGGGTAGGAATTCAACGAAACTTCGCCGGTTCATCCCCACAGGGTAATCTTTACGGATATCCATACAGAACTCTTCAAGTAATATCTTTTACTTCCCACTCGACGAAATCTTCAAGCAGTTTCATATCCTCCGAAGAATTAAGTCTCCTGGATCTATGTCCATCTCTTTTATCCTCAGTCAGGATATTCAGGAACTTATTCCTTCAATAAGAATTACGACGAACAAAGACGGGAGGTTCTAAGTACCATATTAGTAAACAAGACGGGAACGAAGTCCTCATGTTCCCCAGCAACAAACCAAGATTTATTTTCCCCAGCCAACAGTTGTTATACAGAGATACCCAGACACTTCAGGCTATATGATTCATACATACATCATTTACATTATATCATGGCGTATGCATCCTTAACCCATATGACATTCTTACTTAAGATCATCATGCCATACATGCATACATCAAAAAATATTGCATAAGCTAACCTCTCCTTTTTAGGATAGTTGCAGGCAGATAAACACTATCAAATAGTTCAGAGATGATCTATACGAAGATCAGATATTGATATCCAATTCAGAGATAATCTCTACGAAGATTCATTTCTGATGATCAATACAAGTTGTCCTTGGGATGGCACATAAATGGTCTATACGAAGACCTAGTGTTCAGTCCGGGATATTACCAGAAGCAATTCAGGAGTAATCGCCACGAAGATTTAATCATGATGCTCAAGTTGTCCTTGGAAGGGTACGTAAATGATTTATACGAAGATCTAGTGCTTAATCCAGGATATTTCCATAAGAGATAATCGTTACGATGATTTATTTCTGATGGTCAACTATATTTGGGATAGTGTGTAAATGATTTATACGAAGATCTAGCACTTAATCCAAGAGATTCTTTCAGAAGAAGTTCAGGGATAATCGCCACGAAGATTTAATCCTGATATTCTTTTTGTCCTTGGGAAGGTATACAAATGGTCTATACGAAGATCTATTACCTAATCCGGGATATTTCCAGAAGAGATAATCACTACGAAGATTTATTTATAAGGGTCTATGCAACAGTTTATCTGTGGGATGGTACATAAGTGATCGCTACGAAGATCTTGTACTTAGCCCAAAATATTACCAAAAGCAATTCAGAAAAGATCGCCACAAAGATTTGATTCTGATGCTTAAGCTAAAGTATGTTCCTAAAGATGGTACAGAGCCGATCTATACGAAGATCTAAGTACTGACACCTAATGAAGAATATTCTTTTCCCCCAGAGATAATGTAGAGAAGATCTATAAGAAGATCTAGTGCTGACATTCAACTCAAACCATGTTATAGGAATGATTCAGAGACGGCCTATACAAAGACCTAGTACTGATATCTAGTAACAACATAAAGATACTATCACCTTCTGATATTATGGATGGCATCTATAAGCCCATATCCAGTTCCTCTGAGTGGTATCTTTAAGCCCATTCCAGCATATACAACCAATCAGTAGTGTTACTTTACGCACCGGCAAGTGAAAATTTTTGGGCTTTTGTGTTCAATCCCCTTCAACCTTCCAAGTCACGAATGGCACACAGACCAATCTAACTCCTTAGGTTTTAGAAAATTGAACAGGGGCAGCTGTTGCACCCCAAAATTTGCCCTCCCCTAGTCAAGGAATTGTTCTCCAAGGTGTACCAAGAGGTTCACAAGGTTCACAAGGTATCCCAAGAGGTTCACAAGGTTCACAATTAGTCAGAAAGCTTAGAAGTTCCCTCAGACAAAACTTCCTCCTAAGCAATGCACCCTAAACTAGGGCTTTGGATTTCATCAGGCTAAATGGACTTCCAAGGCCTCAAGTGAGCTTCATAACATCCCACATGTCTTCAATAATCCCTATGTCAAGTTTCAAGGCTTTCCCAAAAGGTTTGCTCAATCAAATGATCAGATATGCAAAAATCAGTCAAAGTGGTTAAAAAGACAAACTGAGGTCAACTATGGTCAAATCAAAGTCAAACTGCATAATTTTTTGCCAAAATCAATTTTATGAAGTAAAATTCATCATTTGATCAAGGGTTGATCATGATTCATCAAGGAAGTTTCAGATCATCAAGAATTAGGAGTTTCTAAATTAGGGTTTTCTTAAGGAAAGTCAACTGAACTTTGACCAGCCATAACTTTCATATGCTTCATCAAAAATTTCCCATCCAAATCTCATTTTGAAGGAAATTTAATTCTCTACAACTTTGTGTCTCACAAGACAAGCCTAAAAATTCTTCATTTGGAAGGTATGAGCTAAAACATTATAGGTCATTTTAAAAGTCAACAAAAAGTCAACATCTTCCAAAGGGCATAATTTAAAAATGGTAAAGGATATGGACATGATACCAAAAGGGTTTGTTATAGGACTCTTTAAGCTTTCCAAAATGTCCAAGAACACTTTTATAGCCTTAAAATTGAGGGATTTGTGCCTTTGCAAAGTTGGGAAAATTTTGAGAGGTATATTGAGCAAATGGGGTCTTAAAAGCAATTCTTTCCACATGGGCTTGCAATTTTGTGATCCAATCTTTACCATGACATCATGCACGACCCAATTCCAATTTATTCAGATTTTTATGATTTATTTTATATTTATTTTGATTTTATTCATTAAAATTCAATTTAAATAAAAATAAAATATGAAAACTCAATATTTAGATGTGATTCTTCTTCTAGAAACTCTTAAAGACCATTTAAATTGATTTGATCACATACAAATTTGTGCTAAGACAATTGGGCATGAATATATTTGATTTTTTGACTAATTTGGCAAGAAGATTTCTTCACATTCAAGTCATCCAAAAGCCCACAAAAGTCATATTTTTTTTGACCTAATTTGACTCTACTACATAAGCATAACATGACCAATACACAAGGGGACGGAAATTAGCACAAGAGAGTCATATTCCAACTTCCAAAATTTCAAGAAACAACTCAAATTTGGTTTCATATTTACAGCATTTCTCAAAGGCTTTTGAAGGTTCCAATCGTTTCCTTGAAGCATTTTGGACATATCTCAATCATCACCATCCTTCAAAACACCATAAAACTCATAAACCGAATTTGTTTTCATGTCATTCTTATTTTTTTCGATTCATATATTTGTGACATGATTAATGGATTTTGAATATATAAAGTTGTTTGTTTGATGATGTAGATGAATTTTGGGTAAATTATTGTGAGATTCATTGCCGTTTTGTGATTTCGCCATTGATAGGGTTTCAAAGCTTCAAATTAGGAACTCTCTAAAAAAGCCATCTTAGGATAAATTGTTGGCTTAATGAGACTTTTGGGACGCTCTTTAGTTGATTTGTATTGATAGAACTAATTCATATTGTTTGAATGAGATTTTACAAAGATGCAGGTCCTATAGTGACGGACGAGCCGTCACTAAAACCTCTTGTTACAGGCAAAAGCGTCACTACAGGCTAACTGGACAGATGGAGGTTGAAGATGAAGTCTGGCGCCAAAATCTGGATTTAAATATTAATCTTATTTCATATATTTTTATGTAGGATATATATCTCAAAGGCGAAGATGGCCTGGTGGTTTTGATGCGTGTGTATGGAGCCAGAAGCCTGGGTTCGATCCTTGGCTAAAGCAAATATTTTTTATCTCACTGATTTTTAGTTGGATTAACATATAATCAAAGGATGCTGTTATACTAACACCAGCGCGTGCTGGCTCAGTTGGTTTTGTGTAATGCTATTGAGGTAAGGGACCTGGGTTCAAATCCCAGGTCCTATCTTTTTAGCCATTTTTTCCATATTTTCTTATTTTTCCTATTTTCTTTAATTAAACTTAATTAATATAATTAAAATGTTTTCTAAATCAATAACCAATAATATTTTTATAAACTTTATATTTTCTAAAAACTCATAATTATTTTCTTAATGTTTATTAATTGTATTATTTTTTATAATATATTTGTATATAGTTAATATATATGTATATTTTGTACATAAAAATAATGTATTTTTAATTATGATTAACTAACCCTAATTTTTTCTATTAATCCTAAAAAAACTTAATTTATTTTTCTAAACCCTAATTAATATATTAACCCTTATTTCTTTTATTATTATGTAAATAATTTAATGTTTTTTTATTATTATTATTAAATTGTTTAAATTCTTATACTTTCTTAATTAACTTCTAAAAAATTTATAATTTTTGTCTAACCTAAAATAACTTCTCTTTTAAATTTTAATCTTGATTTCTTTTTATTATTACTATTATCATTATTATTATTGCTATCATTTTATCATTATTGTTTATTTATTATTTTATTATATCTATTATTATTATAATTCATTTTTTATTCGATTATTATGTATCTGCTAAAGCCATGTAATACTTATAGATTTATTTTCCATCTTTATTTTATTATAAATATTTTATTGTGTGGTTAGTAAATAGGGTGTGTATAACTTAAATGCAATAAAATGACTTAGAAAATTAATTAAATAAGATAAATACTTAAAATTAAACACTCACACACGTAAGTCGATCTTTGATCGCCATCTTACACTTCCTAGGGTATTCCTCTTGGTTGCCTTAAAATAATATGGTCAAGTCCCTCGAAAAGGGGGTGTCTTAAGCAAAGTCCCTTCGAATATAAATCATCATAGTCCCTACGGTTTAAAAGATCAAGTCCCTTCGAGGTTGTCTACGATAAAGATCTTGTCCCTTCGAATAAATGATGATAAGTCCCTAGGAGTTGCTAAAGACATCCTTAAGTTGCCTTCTATGACCATACGATGACCCTACGCTTGTCCCTTAATACAAATCCAAGGTAACGACTACCTATTCCTTAATAATAGGGATAGTCTTACCCTTGAAAGAACATACAAGAACATGAGAGACTTAATCTAGGGTAGGCACCTCTTAGTTGCTTGCTCACATTTCAAAATACTTTTTACACCTCACTTTCTTAAACATTTTTCAAAACAAGGCTTTGTATATATCCATACGAGGATCATTACAAAGTACTTAGAAAAATTTCTAATCACACACTACACTTTTCAAAAATAATTTAAGTGAGCTATGTAACTAAGAGCCCATTGATAACCATGGATATAAAGGGTGCTAACACCTTTCCTTTATATAACCTACCCCCCGGACCCAAGTCTTTTAAAAATAGGTTTTTCCTGTTCTTTTATGTCCTTTCCTTATGGATAAAATAAAAGTCGGTGGCGACTCTTGCTATCTGCAACATGACTAAAAGTCAGTTCTCCCACCGTGTTACACCCTTATTTAAACATGAGTTAGTTGTGCAGGATGTAAGCGCTTGGCTTAACAGACAAACAAGATAACTTGTGGTTGAATACCAAAGACAGTCAAAAATTTGCACTTGTTGGATAGAAGAAGTAAAGGGATATAAATTGTAAAAAGTAGTATAGTATGATTATCAAATGAAAGCGATGGAGGACGACCATCGAGCAGAGGACGACTGTTGTGGATAAAGTGGTAAGTAAAGCAATGACGGGGACGGCCGACAAGCTGGGGAGATAAAGAGACCATGATGGAGACGACCATCAGGTAAAGAAACAAAATTCTCTGGGGATTAAAGTAAAGGCAATGATGGGGACGGCCATCAGGTTTGCAAAGTAAAGTGAACAACGATGGGGACGCCATCAGTTTAAAGAATAAATGAAATATTGATGAGGGACGGTCATCAAAGGTGAAGGACGATCACCTAGCAGGGGACGGCTGCTCTTTATCACGACATAGGACGAATGTCAGATAGAAAAGGTCGACGATGGGGACGGCCATCGGATAAACATGATGAAGGAAGATCATCAAAGAGGTGAAGGACGATCACCTAGCAGGGTACGGCTGCTCTCGGGATTTATCACGACATAGGATGAATGTCGGATTAACATGATCAACAATGGGGACGGACATCGGATAAAATGATGAGGGACGGTCATCAAGAGGTGAAGGACGATCACCTAGCAGGGGACGATTGCTCTATATCACGACATAAGACGAATGTCGGATAGAAAAGCTTCCATTAATGGGGACTCCAATGGGGAAAGGGATGAGGGACGGTCATCCAAAGGTGAAGGACGATCACCTGGCAGGGGGACGGCTGCGGAAAGTATCATGACATAGGACAAATGTCGGATAGAAGAAAATTGCTTTGTTGGTGACTTACTGGGGAATGGTAAACACGGACGAGTGCTTACGCTTAAGAATAAAAAGGTATAAGTGTTTGACGATGTGTATAGATTAAAGATGCGGACGAGCATCCTTAAGACCATGATACGAATGAGTATCAGTAGAAACAAACGCTGATGCGTGTTCAGAGATGATGATACGGACGAGTACCAACTGGTTAACAAAGAACACGGACGAGTGTCGGATCTATTTGAGGAGTGATATATATACAAGATACTGACGAGTATCAAGGACTTCAGTATAAGTGAGTACAAATTTGTTTGGTGAAGTATGAACAAGACATGGACGAGTGTTTGATTTGCTGGGGAATGTAGGACACAGACGAGTGTCAAATATGTACTATATAGACAAGTATTTGCTTTGAGAACGATATGCTTTGGCTTGTTGTGGGAATAGGAGGACATGGACGGGTGTCAAAAAGAGCGTGTATAAACAAGTGTTTGTTTGTAGAAGGTGTTTTCGCAACCTTGCTAGGGAAGGATGGCATGGACGAGTGTCAAAAGAGTATGTATAGGTATCTGTATTTGAGAGTGCAAAAGGTATTCTGGCGACTTGCGAGGGATAAGACGATACGGATGAGTGTCGAAAAGAGTATATATGAATATGAACAGGAATTTGTGTTGGAGAGTGCAAAGGGGACGCTTTGGCTTTTATTTGCAGGGGATGTGAGTTTTTTTTATATTCATTGCTGACAAAATACTGATGGTAATTGCAGGTGACTGGCTCGAACCTGGCTTGTGATCATGCAAATGTTTGATTTTTGCCGTAATGCTCCGTATTAGACGGAATGCTACGCTTATTTGGTGAATATGATGCAAGTGATATGATTATGCAAAAGAAACTGATCCGGGATTCAGATCCTACTGGTATAAAGATCTTTAGCTGATCTGATTGGAGGGATGCCCCGGCTGGGGAAGAGATCATTGGATTTGTCAGGAGAGATAGTTCTACTTGGGGAAATAGATCATTGGTAGATCTACCCGGAGAGAAGACTCAGCTGGGGAGGAGGAAACTTTCGTCACTTTGTTGTGTAAGAGTTTCAGGCATTGCTCTTCTAGGGAGAGGATGGAAACTCTGTGGGGAGATAGTTCTTTTATCCTTGCTGAGGATGAGAGATCTGGCACTCTGGTGGTGATCTTGGCTGGGGAAGCTCCTATTGAGTAGACTTATGCTGTGGATGAGGAGGCTTTGGCAACTCCGCTGGGGAAAAGCAGTTCAGATATTGCTCATGAGATCCCGCTTGGGGAGGAGGTAATTTCCGGGAAGTAGCATGTTGGGGATGCGATGCTTGATATGCCCCACGTTGCGTGTTGAATACCTGCAACCTGTTAAGACAAAAGAAACGCACAAGTATCCCGAAGTATCCCTTACCGGATTCCGTCATAGGAGTTAGGCTTTCCTGAAAGTAAACTTATTTCCTGCAAGCATTTATTAAAAACAACTTATTTGTTTTGCATAAGTACTGCATCATGAATATTGGACATTTTGCAAATGAAACAAAAATGTACAAAACGAGGTGTGACTAAAAACTCTGTTTTATTAATATGGGTGCTCTGAATTGGCAAATAAAGTCAAAGAAACAAATCCCCTGAAATGAGTCGATTGCTATAAATTGAGAAAAGTAAAAATGTTGGCAATGTTGATGACGCTCTAGTGAGCTTCCTTTGCTATGACCTGTATGACCTTGACGTTCTTCTCATCTTGCTTTCTGAAGAAGGTTGATTTTGACCGATGCTTTATCCTTTCGAAGCTTAACATGTTGTGAACGATACAGACGAATTTAGAATGCAGTTGTTCGCTTATTCCCTGATTTTGCGTGGATTGCCCTTTCGGGTTTTCAATCCACCGGGATACCCATTTTTGCCTGAGCTGTCCAATGCGGCTTTTCATCTCAGCGGGTGTACATTTTTTTTAATTTTCCCTTATTTTGCCCAAGTCTTTTATTTTGTTTTTGACTCGCCGGGATGCCCTATTTTTACCTGGACTTACATTCTGTTTTTATGTCCAGCGGGTCATTTTATACAAAGTATTTTATAACTGCATCTGAATTCACAGGGGATAAGAAATCTTCACCATCCATAGTAGTGAGCATCAATGCTCCACCAGAGAAAACCTTCTTTACTATGAATGGACCATCGTAGTTTGGAGTCCACTTGCCCCTGTGGTCTGTATGAGGAGGAAGGAGTATTTTCAGCACAAGATCTCCTACTTGGTATTCCCGGAGCCTGACTTTCTGATCGAAGGCTTTCTTCATCCTTTTCTGATATAACTGCCCATGAAAGATTGCATCTAATCTCTTTTCTTCGATCAGATTTAGTTGATTGTACCGAGAACATACCCATTCTGCTTCATACAGCTTTACATCCATCAGTACCCATAAGGAGGGTAGCTCAACTTCAACCGGTATGACTGCCTCCATACCATACACAAGCTGATAAGATGTTGCCCCAGTGGACGTTCTGATTGCGGTTCGGTACCCATGCAAAGAAAATGGTAGCATTTCATGCCAGTCTTTATATGTAACCACCATCTTTTGCACAATCTTCTTAATGTTTTTGTTAGCTACCTCAACAGCGCCATTCATATTTGGCCTATAAGGAGAAGAGTTGTGATGTTGAATTTTGAAGTCCCGACACAGTTCTCCCATCATTTTGTTGTTCAAATTGGAACCATTATCAGTAATGATCCGCTCGGGTACTCCATATCGACAGATGATGTCTCTTTTCAGAAATCTGGCTACCACTTGTCTGATGACGTTTGCATACGAAGCTGCTTCAACCCATTTGGTGAAGTAATCAATGGCGACCAGGATGAATCTATGGCCATTTGAAGCAGTCGGTTCAATCTTTCCAATCATGTCAATGCCCCACATGGCAAAGGGCCAAGGTGAAGACATCACGTTCAAAGGATTTGGAGGCACATGCACTTTATCCGCGTAGATCTGGCATTTGTGGCACTTTCTGGCATAGGCACAACAGTCTGCTTCCATTATGATCCAGTAGTAACCTGATCTTAACAATTTCTTTGCCATTGCATGTCCCCCAGCATGGGTACCGAAGGATCCTTCATGCACCTCGTGCATCAGCAAGTCTGCTTCTTTCCTATCAAAAAACCTGAGCAGAACCATGTCAAAGTTTCACTTGTATAATGAACCATCAACATTAAGGAAGAAACTACCGGCCAGCCTTCTTAATGTCTTCTTATCATTGGATGATGCCCCAGGTGGGTATGTTTGATCCTCCAAGAAGCATTTGATGTCATGGAACCACAGCTTGTCATCTTTAGCAATGTCCACAGAGAATATGTATGATGGTCAGTCTAGTCTGGATACTGAAATCCAAGGCACGTAATTTGCAGTTTGAACCTTGATCATGGAGGAAATGGTAGCTAGAGCATCTGCGAACTGATTTTCGTCTCGAGGGATGTACTCAAGTTTGACTGTTGTGAAGAAAGTCAATAATCTCCTCGTATAGTCACGGTATGGAATCAGATGTTCTTGGTGAGTGTACCATTTGCCGTTGGTTTGATTGATTATCAAAGCCGAATCTCCGAATACATTCAATGTCTTGTTCCTAAGGTTAATGGCTTCCTCAAGACCCATGATACATGCTTCGTATTCAGCTTTGTTGTTAGTGCAGGCAAAGGTGAGTTTTGCCGAGAAAGGCATATGAACTCCTTTAGGTGTAATGAGCACTGCACCAACCCCACGTCCATTCATATTGACAACCTCGTCAAACATCATAGTCCCTTCTTCCTCTGGGTCAGGCCCCTCAGTATGAACAGGCTCTTCATGAACTTTTGCTTTTAGGTACATGATGTCTTCATCAGGGAAGTCAAATCTCATGGGTTGGTAATCATCAATGGGTTGCTCAGCTAGATAGTCAGACAACACACTGCCTTTGATGGCCTTTTGAGATGTGTAGTGAATGTCATACTCTGTCATAATCATTTGCCATCTTGCAACCCTTCCGGTAAGTGTTGGCTTCTCAAATATGTACTTGACGGGGTCCATCTTTGAGATCAACAAAGTAGTATAAGTCAGCATATATTGTCTTAGTCGGCGAGCAGCCCACGTTAAAGCACAACAAGTTTTCTCGAGCAGTGAATAACGTTGTTCACAGTCGGTAAACTTTTTGCTTAGGTAGTATATTACATACTCTTTTCGACCAGACTCGTCATGCTGGCCCAACACACACCCCATTGATCCTTTTAATATTGTCAAGTACATTATCAGATGTTTTCCTTCAATTGGAGGCATGCAAATTGGAGGTTCTTGTAGGTACTCCTTGATCTTGTCAAAAGCCTTTTGACAATCTTCGTTCCACCTGACCGTTTGTTCCTTTCTTAACAATTTGAACAGGGGCTCACAGGTTGCAGTGAAGTGAGATATGAACCTTGATATGTAGTTCAATCTACCTAGGAACCCCCAAACTTCCTTTTCAGTCCTAGGTGCAGGCATTTCCTGAATGGCGTTGACTTTGTCAGGATCAACTTCAATTCCCTTTTCACTTACGATAAATCCCAGCAACTTACCAGAATGTACCCCGAATATGCATTTGTTGGGGTTTAACTTCAGTTGATACTTTCTCAAACACTTGAACAACTTCAGCAGATTTACCAGGTGGTCTTCCTCAGTAAGGGATTTGGCAATCATGTCATCCACGTAGCACTCAATGTCTTTGTGGATCATATCGTGGAATAATGTTACCATAGCCCGTTGATAAGTGGCATCGGTATTCTTTAGTCCAAAAGGCATTACCTTGTAACAAAAAGTTCCCCAAGGTGTGATGAAGGTTGTTTTCTCCATGTCTTCGGGTGACATCTTGATCTGATTATACCCAGAAAAACCATCCATGAAAGAAAATACCGAGAACTGAGCTGTGTTGTCGACCAATACATCAATGTGAGGTAATGGGAAATCATCCTTCGGGCTAGCTCTGTTCAGGTCCGGATAATCCACATACATACGCACTTTGCCATCTTTCTTAGGCACGGGTACAATATTAGCAACCCACGGCGGGTAACTAGTTACAACAAGGAAACCGGCGTCCCACTGTTTTTGTACTTCTTCCTTAATCTTCATGGCCATATCTGGGCGAGTACGGCGTAGCTTTTGCTTCACTGGAGGGCAATCTTCTTTCAAGGGTAGCTTGTGCATGACAATATCCGTATCTAGACCTGGCATGTCTTGATAGGACCAAGCAAAGACGTCGACGTATTCTCGAAGCATGTTGGTGAGCTGTTCTTTTATTGAATCTTGCAGGCTGGCCCCAATCTTCACTTCTTTCAAATCCTCTTCGATACCAAGATTAACTGTTTCAACCTCCTCCTGATGACGAGTGATCACTTTCTCTTCTTGCCTCAACAACCTGGCTAACTCTTCAGGTAACTCATAGTCTTCTTCAACCCTTTCATCAGCTTGATTAATTGGATTATCGAAGTCATACAAGGTCATAGTAGTGTTGTTTGTCGGTGCAATCTGGAGGATAATCTCTGTAAGGGTTGAGATTTGTTCGTTTTAGTGATCAATTTTAATCTTGTTTAGAAAAAGTAAAAATGAAGTTATTATTTTGAAAACAATTCCATTTTATTGTTTTGTACAAAAGTGAAAAATGAAAAGACAGTGAGCGAAAAAGAGACTTGTTTGCAAAAGATGTCTGATATTCATTGATAATCCATTTGCACAAAATTACAATATGGCCCTATTACAAAATGAGTCCTGACACCTTGGGCAAGATGCATGACTTGATGCATGCTGAAAAAAGCAGGAAATAATAATTACTCTGCAGGAGTAACCCTTATAAATTCCTGGGAAGACCAGTTAAGGACTTGGTGACCCGGGATCCTTGGACGCATCCAGCTCTCCAGGTTGAGGTCGCTTTCCGCCTCGTCTTCCAGGTTGTTAACAGCATCTGGGGTGAGCATCCCCCCACTGATGAATTTGGGATTTTTAGTAGCCTCTTCTTGATCTTGTTGGAATGGTTTGTAACCCAAACCGAATCTGTCCTCCTTTTTCCCCACCGGTAGCAGCTTGCCCCAGCCTTGGGCATTACCATCTTCAACAACCTTTCGGGCTTGCTGATAGGAGACAATTGAAGTACCTATTCTATCCTCCTTGGATGCAGCAAATACTTCAGTCGTCGCCTCATTGACATTCAGTGCTTCAAACCCCTGGCTCATAGTTTCATGGATTTCACCATCCATCTCAATGTATTTGTATGTAGCCAGATGGCTAACAAAGATGTCCTCTTCACCACAAATTGTGATAATCTGTCCTTCCCACTCATATTTCAATTTCTGGTGAAGGGTCGATGTAACTATGCCAGCAGCGTGAATCCATGGTCGACCCAACAAACAGTTGTAGGTCGGCTGTATGTCCATCACATAGAAAGTAGTCTGAAAGACCTACGGACCGATTATCACACGCAGCTCCACCTCTCAAAGAACAGACCTCTTGGAGCCATCTAAAGCTCTGACCACCAGATTTCTTGGTCGGAGAGCTATACCATCATATTCGAGCTTGACAAGGGCTTTCTTAGGCAAGACATTGAGTGATGACCCAGTGTCAACAAGAACGTGCAAGAGCACAACCCCTTTACACTCCAAAGTGATGTGTAAAGCTTTGTTGTGGTGACGTCCTTCCGTTGTCAAGTCAGCATTGGTGAAACCTAGCCCATGGCAAGTATTAACATTGGACACTACTGTCTCAAGCTGATTCACTGTGATCTCCTCCGGCACGTAGGCAGCATGCAAGACTTTAAGTAGTGCATTCCGATGAGCTTCGGAACACAGCAGCAGGGATAAGATGGAGATCTTGGAAGGAGTCTGGTGGAGCTGATCCACAACCTTGTAGTCACTTCTTTTGATTATCCTCATAAATTCATCCACATCTTGATCAAAGGATGATTTATGGGCTTCTTTTGGTACATGTTCTTCAGGTGCCACACTTTTACCTTTGGCTTTGGCAGCAGCCTCTGCCTTAGTATCGGTCTTTGGAGCTTGTGACACGAAGAGGTGTCCGCTTCGGGTGAAGCCTCCGCCTCCCCCGACATTATCCACTTGTGGTGTGTGACCCGAAGAATCAAGAAGGACTCTTTCTCCGTTGCAGTAAAGGTCTGAACCATAGTGCCATAGTACAATATTGTCTTTATCATATGGAATGGGCCCCGGCACCGTGATGGTGACTGGGCTAACTGCAACAGAGGTGGGAACCGTTATTGTTTGTGGATCATAAAATATGGTGACAGGACTTCTGGTTGATGTTGGTGGTGATTGACTGGAACTTGGCTGTTGCTGAAACTGTTGTCGAGATTGTTGTTGATAATTGTTTGAATCCGGGACCGTTGCAGGGTCATAATAGATTGTGACTGTGGAGACGACGTTGTTGGTGGTTGCTGTAGTTGTATAAGTAGATGCAATGGAACTGTTGTTTGTTGAAGTGATGGAAGAAGTGATTGCTGATTTTGTAGACGAGTCTGTGGGAACAATTGTCTTTGCAGTTGTAGGAGGATCATTTGTTGTTGAAAAAGGAGTTACTGGTGTTGTAGAAGCGGTCATTGTTATTTTCAGAATACCTTATTTGATCAAGCCATTCATGCCATTCCTCAAGCTTGCATACCCATTCACGGAAACCTTGCAAGATTCGAAACAGGCCTCACAACCTGGAAACACCTGGCCTTTTAAAAGCTAAGCTTTAACCTCTGTCGGAGGTGTCTGAATACTTGCAGTATCTTCAATTAAACTCATGGGTGATCCCTCCTCTATTGCATTAATCCTTGGCCCACCATGGATGGGCATAGGATTCTTCGTGACATTGGGAGGTGGTGCAAAATTCAGAGCCTTTGAATCTACCAGATCCTGGACCTTCATATGCAGAGCCCTGCACTTTTCTGTGGAGTGACCAGGTGCATTAGATTGAAATGCACACCTAGCATTGACGTCGTAATTTCTCGGAAGGTTTTGAGGATCAGGTGGAGCCAATGTCCTTAACTCGAAAAGATTGAGCTTTAGGAGTTGTGGCAACAATGTGGCATATGGCATTGGAATAGGGTCAATCACCTTGTTGATCTGAGATGGCCGCTGCTGAAAAGGGCGTTGCTGTTGATTGTTGTTATTGTTGTTGTAGGATCTCTGTTGAGGAAACTATGGTTGTTGAGGAAAGTGTTGTGGTTGTTGAGCATATTGAGGAGATGGAGCAGGAATAGTGACGACATCAACTGATCTTGGCAGATACTGGGGTCTATCTCTTCCCACATGTATAGAATTTGTTTCACCGGATATGCGGGGCCCTGCAAATGGCTTCCTTGCACTGCTTGAACTGGCACCATTGTCGGAAATCTTTCCCATCTTTAGTAAGCTC
Organism: Lathyrus aphaca; assembly: GCA_963966055.1. Taxonomy (NCBI): domain Eukaryota; kingdom Viridiplantae; phylum Streptophyta; class Magnoliopsida; order Fabales; family Fabaceae; genus Lathyrus; species Lathyrus aphaca. Next base: position 509,406,809 of record OZ014520.1, read on the forward strand.
TCAATTCTTTCCCCAACTATCACCACGTCTGCAAAGCCGGTGGAAGCAAATGCAGCCAACCTGTCGATATAAGTACCTTGGAGAGTGTTCATGAACATATCCGCCATCTCCCTTTCTGACAACGGGGGTTGAACGGTAGCAGCCAATTGCCCCCACCTTTGGGCGTACTCTGTAAAGCTTTCACGGGAAGACTGTGACATTCCCATCAGAAGGGTTCTGTTTGGAGCCATATCCAAATTATACTGATATTGACGAATGAAGGCTTCTGCCAAGTCTTTCCAATTCCTTAATGTGGCCCTGGTCAAGTGGGAGTACCATTCTCGGGATGCCCCTGTCAAGCTATCCTTAAAGTAAAAATCCATAGTTTCTCATCCATGGTGTAGGCTTTCAATCTCCCCAGGAAAGACTGGAGATGGGTACGTGGGCAGGATGTGCCATTGTATCTTTCAAAACAAGGAGGTTTGAACTTATGAGGAATTCTAACCCCTTCCACTAATCCCATGTCCATAACATCAAAACCCAGAGTGTTTTGGGATTCAAGAGACCTTAGCTTTTCTGCAATTTCATCCAACCGACGATCGTAAACTTCGTCTCCAGCCCCAACCACAGTAAACTGTTCTTCCTGAGGGTCCTCCTGCAAGGCCCTCCCTTCAGTGTTACCTTGGGTGTTTCTTATAGCATTGATGTCTGGGTTCATATGAGGTCCAAACTCTGGTGGATCAGTACAAGGTTGTAAGTGATCGTTGTTACTAGTACCCCCTGTGCCTGGATGGTTTTCCTCGGGAGTTTGCCGCTCGACTAACTCTCTCAGTCTCTCCTGGCTCTGAGCCAAACCAGTCATCATTGCCATGAATTGATTCATTTGGGACCTCATCTCTGTCCTTTCATTTACCATTTGTGTCCTCACATCAGTCAAGTCTTGTTGAACATGATCCATTTGTAATCCCGGAAGGTTGTTTCTTGTCGGATACCGGTGCACTCTATTGACGGGGAACACTCTTCTACGAGCAATGTTTCCTGAAATCACAACAAAGTGAGAAACAACAAAAACAAAAACCTACAAAACAAAGAAATGATGTTAGTGTCGCTCCCACCAAAATGAAGTCGGGTCAAATGGGGTACAGACGCAAACGGTCGGCGAGAGGAGGGTGTGAGAATACACAGGAGTGAACTCACAGGGAATGAAAGAGTCGCCAGCTAGGCATTTTTATCCCAGAGGAAAGGTAATGCTGCATGGACCTAGAAAGATATGGATAAGACGGTTGTGAACCAGAGAGACTGAGAAAGGGGGTTGGTTACAACCTGGGAAGGTATTAGCACCCAGATTGTCCGCCGTACTCGACGGGATCCACACTTGCAAGATTTGTGTTTTAAAGGGGTAGTGTCAGTGCAATTTGTGTATAAAGAGCTGGAAAAGAATGTACAGGTGTCAGTGTAAAGAAGTGTAAAGTGTAATATATATAGTGTCAGTGTAAGGACAAGAGTGAAAAGCTCAAGACTATGAGGCTTAAAAGAGTGAAGCTGGAAGGAGGGGGAATATACAGAGACTTTTGCTCGATAACAGTTAAGTTATGCCTACGTATCCTCTCGTGCAATGAGGAAGTCAGAACGCCGTAGTTCGACCCAAAGAGACTGAAAGATGAATTGACTTGTGAACTGCTTACTTGTTTATGCTCAAGTGTATGACCTGTCTGGCTCAGGTGCAAACTGTCTTGCATTAGACGGAAGAAGCGAGTTCTCGTTTATGAGTGAGTGAGATGAGAAAAGAATCCCGGAGGAGACGATTACTGTTTTTTTTTTTTGTGTTTTCATTAACCTACTTATGATTAATTAGATGTTTTTGTGATTTTTGGTTTAGTGTTGAGTAATGAGATTAAGCCATAATCAGGGATTAAACAGACTCATTACACCATCCTAATAGAAGGATAATAGATGAGAGTGTTTAAGCTGAGGAAAGCTCCTCAACTTAATCCATGATTAGGGATTAAACTCATGACAAAACAAAGCCTTTATTAAGTGGATTTTAGTTAATGATAAGATGATGAAGTGATTTTTTATGGTTTGTAAGACAACTTGAGGGGGACTTGTCCATTAACACTAGGGTTAGTCCTTCTTAACCAATTAAGGAAGAATTAGAACCCTAATGCAAGGCCCAAGTTACAAGCTTGATGTCTTGATGGTTATTAAGTGGATTGATTAAAGGAGTTAAACACATTAAGGGTTTAACACTTAGGATTAAAGTTATACACTCCATCCTAATAGAAGGATGCAGGCATAAGCTTAATCACAAAGCCTTAAAGCCTTTATGGTTTAGTCCCTGATTATGAGATGAGAAGAGAAGACTCAATGAGACACAAAGGTAAAACTAAGTGGGGGACTAATCAAAATCCTAATCATTGTCATGCTTGGTTGTTCCTAAGGTTTGTGAGGTTTACAAGAGAAGTCTTCAATGGAACCACCAGGAAGCAGATGAAAGGATCAGGAGAAAAAAAGTAACTTGCTTCATTTAAGAAGACAAGTCACTTGAAGAAAGGAAGGTGAGAAGAAAAAGAATGAGCAAGCTCAATCTCAAACACATAACAAAATGCAGCAAGGATGCATGAGAGAGATGAAAAGAAATTGTGAGAAGTGAAGGCAAATTCACTTCTCAAAGTTGCTTACCACCTGAAAAGTTAGTGAAAGGAATGCAATTCAATGCAAAATGAGATGAAATGGCATGATGAAAACATGAATCAAGGCATGAGAATGATCATACAAACTTATGGATGCAAATGGAGCAAATTTAGAACCATGAACATACATGAAAAGTTATGAGATGTAAATGACATACAACATGGCAAATACATGATGCAATGATCAAACATGCTTTCAACATATCTTAAGATGCCCAATGAATCAAATGGATGCATAAAATGTCATGGCAAGTCATGTTATGCAAGCAAATGCAAGATGGATGCAAAAGAAAGCCCAAATTAGGGTTTATGATCAATGCACCAAACAAAAGCCAAAATCAGAAGCAAACATCAAGATAAAAAATTGAAAATGCACTCAAAGGGACCCTAATCCTATACTAACTCACTGCCTAAAGGAGAGGTTCCAACTCTTAACCTAATTAGGGTTATGAATTTTCTAAGTTTTCTAGGGTTTTAAGGTACCTTAACAAGAAAAATGCCAAACAAATGGAAAGTGAAAGATCAAATCATGCCAATTTAATCTCACAAACTACATGCTAAACACAATGCAATGCAAAAAGAATCAAAGTCCAACTCTCAATGGTTAGGCAGAAATGATTTTTTGAAGTTTGGATCAAAATAATGCCTTGAAATGATTTTAATTCCATGAAAAATTCTCAAAAGACATCAAGATCAAAAAAGAAATTTGGTTTGAGGGTTGGACAATGTTTCTAAATGATTATGAAGGTTTCATGAATTTTTTGGTGATTTTTAAATACCTAAAAGTATTTTTAATTAATTAATTCTCATTAATTAATTAAAAATAAACCTTTAAATGATTTAAAAATATTTTTTAATGCAAAAAATAAAAATAAAAATGTTTTTGGTTTGTGAAATTAAATAAAAGTTTGTACAAAAAATTCCAGAATTTTTTAAAATGATTTTACTATTTTTAAATAAATGGAGAAATAAAATATAAAGAAAATGAAATAAAAATTAAAAGTATGCAGTATGAGTGGCTCAGATTGAAAGTTGAGAGATCCAGAGGCTGTGCGTGCAAGTCAACAAGACTGGGAGTATTCAAAATCAAAGGCCCAGGTTCAAAGTTCCTAAACGCGCGCAATCTGATGGCTGAGGTTTAAAGTTGATTTAATTAATTATGATTTACTTAATTAATCAGGATTAGGGCATAATGACTCATCTGGGCCGTTCACAAGCGCGCGGGAAGCAACATCCAAGGGACAGGATTTAAAGTTGCGTAATTAATCAGGCTTAACCCTAATCAACTTCAGGCGACCGGAGATGAGCTCCGGTCGTCTTCTCCGGCAGGGTCAAAACCCTAGCTTCCTCTACAGGCTACCCCAGGTTAAATTAAATGCCCAGAAACCTTCCCCTCCCCAAACTAAACCTAAATCCATCCTTAAAAACCAATCATCAACCATGAACAAAGGGAAACAAGCTCAAACTCATTCACGGGCAAAATTTCAGAGAAGCATAAAATGACCATTCCTTCACTATTTTCAATTCCAAGGACATCATCATGATCAGCACAACACACACTTTCATTTTAAAACAAGAAAAACAAGTTCTGTGAGAAAGTGTTCTTGGCCATACCTGAGTTGGAAAGCTTCAATGGAGAGCTTCCAGAACCTCCCACTTGTGCAAATAAACTCCCTTGGCCCTTCTGAACTCAATGGAATGCCTCAAAGTTCTTGTGGATGACTGATTTGTGAAGATGAGCTCTGGTGCAGCAGATTTCACAGTTGTGATTTGTAGGGTTTCAAGCTGCTTCAATGGTGGATTCTGGTTCTCTTGAGTGTGTATGATTTGTTGGTGAAGAGAAAATGAGTGTTTGATGGCTGTAGAGAGAGATTCGAAGAAGAGGAGTTTTTGACAGATTTTTGTGGAGGCTGTGTTGTGTGTTGCTTCAGGCTTGCTTCTTGTTGTGTTTGGCTTGCATTTTCTTTGTATAAACAAATGCCATTGGTCAGATGAAGTGACATGTGCTTTATTGATTGGTATGGGTGCTTTTGCCAATTTGTCAAAGTTGTGTAAGAAGGGCATGGGATACTTGCTAGCTAAGTACAAGGAGAGTGTGCTGCGCAGCATGATGTGAGGAAGGGCCTAGGATTTATCAGCAAGCTAGCCAGCAAGTGGGTGAGAAGCTATGATGAGTTTTGCAACTTGCCTTGCCTTTGGTTCTTATGAAAGAAACTTGATCCATGGGCCATAAAACATGTGATTCTTTGGGTGCAATCTGACTTTTAGGACTTGTATGATCATGTGGTGAAGTTTAGAAGTCCATTTGATGACTTAATTGGCCTTGAGAAGTGAATTTGCAACTTTGCCTCTTTGGTGCATGACTTGAAAATTAGTGATTTTTGCCAACTTTGACAAGCCATAACTTTTGATCCAAAATGAATTAGGTCATGTTCTTGTACTTTTTGAAAAGGGAATGATCCATTCTACAACTTTCATGACCAAAGTTTTTCCATTTGAAGCTTTCTTGAATCAAAAAGTAAATGTTGAAAAAGTTGCCTAAAATGGCAATTTCATTAAAAGTCAAACTTGCCCAAAAAGTCAACTTTGCAAAAACTTGAAATTCTTGAATTTTGTGAAATTCCAACATCTTCCATGATCAAATAAAGATCATATACAATCAAAATGATGAAGAATGCCCTTTGGATGGGTCATTGGGGGCCTCAGATGCCCTGATTTTGCACTGACTTGCTTGAAAAGTCAACTCTTGATCAAATGACTTCCCCATGGAATTTCTTCATGAAAATTGATATGCATACTCCCTATACCATATAGAGACCAATAGAAACAAGAATGACCAAAAAATTTGGAGTTATGGCCTCTGAAACCAAAACCCTAATTCTAGGTCATCTGTGCAGCCAAGCCTGGCTCTGCTTCCATACCATTCTCAGTTCTTGTGATTCTTTGACATTATTGACTTTGAGGGGATATAATATGATGCTTGAACACACATGGACCCCTTTGAAGTGATTGATGACCTTTGGAGTGGCTCAAGAAGCTCTTGGATTGCTCAGATCACAAACCCTAGATGCAGATGACTTTGAACCAATGTAGTGAATCAAAAGTGTGATATGAGATGGTATGATTGTGTTTATGCATATGAGGAGATCACAAGCCATGGTGTGAATGGGTGAGGGCAAATTTGGGGTGTTTACAGCTAGTATGCAATGCAGGTTGCCTATTTGTCTTCCAAGGGTATCGGGTTTGGTTCTTTTGTTTTGACCTTTCCAGACCTCGAGGAAATGATGATGTTGCAGAGAGATAAAAGCCCACAGAATAATACAAACCATATATTACAAAAATGTGAAGATACATAGTTTGATTACAACAAAATTCCTATGGTGGGTTAAGATACAACAACAAAATCAAAAGTACAAACAAAAGGAGATACAAGTACAAGGAAATCAAACATCCAATCCAAAGTCATCCTCTCTGACTTCCTTCAGGAGAGCCTCAGTCACTGGACCCACTAGGTGCTCTGTGATAGTCCTGATAAGAAGGTTCCTGGTGGCAATGGCACTGGTCAACTTCTTGTGCTTATCCTGGTCTTTTGATCTCTTTAACCCCGCCCGGAGTTTCAATTCAGAGATCTCCTTCTGTGCTGCTAACAAATCTGCTTGATTCTTCTTCTCACTAGCCTCCAGCTGCTCTATCCTAGCTTGGGTTCTCTAGTCTTCCTGTGCACAGGCTTTAGTGATCCTGATCCACCTAGCCTGACTCTCCTCTAAGTAAAGCTCAGCTCTGGCCTTCTGACTCTTAGCTTCCTTGCAAGCATTCTTCAACAGTAACTCTCCTGCTCTAGCCTTTCTGATGTAGTTATTTGTTCTTTCAATCTTGGTCAGTTTCTCAATCCGGAGCTTCTCTAACCTTTCATTATCCAGACGGCTGTCATTCCTCTCCCAGAGGGTCTTCTTCAAAGCTTCAGAGAGCTGAGCATTCCTTTCCTTCAATTTCTCAAACTCCTCTAAATTGACAGTATCTGCAGGCTCCACCGCTGAAGGTCTAGGTACATCTTCTAAGGTGAATGGCATACGGGTGATCTGTCCCCTGACACGAGACCAGTCAAGATACTGAGCCGAGGCTATGCTGTTACACTTGCCAAGAATGGCTGTCCCCTTAGTCTGAATATTGTCCCAGGCCCAGGCTGCCTGTCTGACAATGGCAAGGTTGTGCTGGATGTCACAATGGAGGGTTTCTGTCAAGTCTTGCCCTCTTGGGGGGTGTACCAAGGCATACCCTAATTGCCTTTTGAAAATCAAAGGGTTGTAGTTGATGCAACCTTTTACTCCAATCAAGGGTACATTGGGATACTGCCCACAGCTAGTGATGATATATTTGCCCTTGGTGCTCTGAGTGCACCATTTGATGTCTTCTGATGTAAGGGCAATCATCCTCTTAGCCCAGTTCCTTGGATGAAGAGGATTCAGGAAAGTGTATGACTTCGGCAAGTGTCTTAACAACCAACAGTAGAAGAGGGGTGCACATCATCTGACCAATCTCCCCTTTTGCTTCTCATTCCTTTGATGCACTGAGTAGTAGAAGTCTCCAAGCAAGGTAGGGACTGGATTCCCCAATAAGAACAGGTGAATAGCACTCTTGCTTACAAACTTTGGCTCGTCTGCAAACAAGATAACTCCATATATTCTGAGGGCTAGGAGGGCACAAACAGTTTCCCACTTCCCTGCTGCAGCATGCAGGGTGGCCTGAGTAACCAAGAAATCCAAGTGAAGGCCTGGGATTCCAGCCTTAGTGGTCATGCTCTGGTCAATGAAGGTAGGCTCCAAGTGCAAAGCCTTAGCTATATCTTCATTCTTGGGAGCAACCATCTCAGGGTTGAAGGGAATCCCTCTCCTGATAGGGACACCTAACAAAATGGAGAACTCTTCCATCAATGGTCCTAGCTGAAAATCTGGGAAAGTAAAACATCTGAGAGGAGGATCATAAAACTGGAGACAAGTGTGAATCATGCTCCTGTGGGATGCATCCAGGTCCATGATCATGTCCATAATGCCACCATAATGTTCCCTGAATAATGGGACATGATCAGGAGTGATGAGAGACTAGATCTGTCTGATGCCTGTCAAAGTGGGCTCAAAGAAATGGTATGTGATGTTGCTCTTCCTGGATGTGTCCATGTTGATAATGGATGATGATGGAGAATACTGAGGAGAAGCATTGATGAAGGCAACTGCTGAAAACTGATGGAGATAACTGGAAAAAGTACTGAAGAAGAACCCCTGATGAAGATAACTGATGAAGAGGCTGATGCAGATAGCTGAGCAGTAGAACAGGTCAAAACCAAACCAAATATAAGATGTGGATACCCTGTAAAACAAATAGACAAATGTTAAATGATGCAAAATGATGTATGCAGAATGATATGCAAAGGGTTTGTGATCAAGTTTCGGATCTGTTATCTACCTTGATAGGGTCCATGTGTGTTCATAAGTCCGGATGAAGGCTTAGAAAACCAGTAACCGGGTGGGGGACTCAAATAAAGAGTCACAAGTCCATGGTTTCACAAGAACAGTCCAAAGTGATGCAACCTTAACAGAACTAGTGACAAGGTATGATGAGGCCAAGGGTTCCTGCAAACCTGTAAACATCACAACCCCCTCACATGTATTGTTCTAGAATAAGGATCCTCAGACTTGGATTAGTTATGAGAAGTGTAAACACTTATAACCCGGAGGTACAGTGTTTACAATAATCATAAAGGTTCCTCCTCTAAATCACCTCAGATGCTGAAGGTCATAAAAGGTCATCCAGACTTAGCAGGCTTCCCAGATAGCCCTGGTACTACAGGAAATCCGTAGCACAGAGTTCTCAAGAAGAAACCCATGTCTGAACCGTGTTTCATATTCCCGCACCAGACCGAAATGGAATGGGAAAGAATATGAAGCCACTCTATCCTATGTGTCACTCAGGTCCCTGGTATGGAACCTTAATCACTCAAAATCCCTCCCACGAAAGGAAATAACAGACCCAACATAGATGATGATAATAGTATGAAATGCATAAAACTGTAAATTAAAACAATAAATAAAGTTGTACAGAAAGCAATAAATAAAGCAATAAAAAATAAGCACAAGTAGCACATAACACCCCCATAAACACAAATCAAACAAGCACTAGGAGAAACCCACAAAAAGAACCAGAAGCCCTGGAAGCTTCCTAATCCTCAGCAGAGTCGCCAAGCTGTCGCTCCCGAGGATTTGCATCCCGGTACAAGCGCGAACGGTCGGCGAAGAGAGAAAATGAAGGTGAAGGTGAATAGAGTCGCTAGATAGGAATTTTTATCCCGAAGGAAAGGTAATGCTGCATAAACCTAGAAAAAGATGGATAAGACGGTTGTGAACCAGAGAAATTAAGAAAGGGGGTCGGTTACAACCTGGGAAGGTATTAGCACCCAGATTGTCCGTCATACTAAACGGGATCCACACTTATAAGATTGTGTTTAAAGGGGTAGTGTATGTGCTATCTGTGTGAAAAATCTAAAGAATGAGTGTACAGGTGTTAGAGCAAAAAGGTGAATGCTCAGGAACTGAGGCTTAGAAAAGAATGCTGAAAGAGGGGGATGACAAAGAGACTTTTGTTCGATAACTGTTAAGTTATGCCTACGTATCCTCGCGTGCAATGAGGAAGTCAGAACACCATAGTTCGACTCAAAGAGACTGAAAGATAAATTGAATGTGAACTGCTTGCTTGTCTATGCTCAAGTGTATGACTCGTCTGGCTCGAGTGCTAACTGTCTTGCATTAGACGGAAGAAGCAAGTACTCGTTTGTGAATGAGAGTGATGAGAAAAGAATCCCGAAGGAGAAGATTATTGTTTATTTTTGTGTTTTCAGTTTTGTTATTGTTTTTGGTGTTTTGCATAAGTTAATGAGCTTAATCCTAAATCAAGGGCTTGTAAACTCATTATATCCTCCCTGATTAGGGATAATAAGCCTACTTAAGTATGAGATAAGAATCTCAACTTAATTGCCATGATGATGTAGGATTAATATCATTAACCTACTTGTGATTATTTAGATGTTTTTGGGGTTTTTTTAGTGTTAAGTAATGAGTTTAATCTCTAATCACAGATTAGTGAACTCATTACACCATCCTAATAGAAGGATAATAGATGAGAACACTTAAGTTGAGGAAGATACCTCAACTTAATCCATGGTTAGGGATTAAATTCATTATATAACAAGCCTTTATTAAGTGGATTTTATTTAAGGGATGAGATTAAGAAATGGATTTTATGTTTGTAAGACAACTTGAGGGGGACTTGCCCATTAAACACTAGGGTTAGTCCTTCTTAACCATAAGGAAGAATTAGAACCCTAATGTAAGGCCCAAGTTACAAGATAAAGTCTTAGTGATTATTAATGTGTTTTGATTAAGAGGTTTAAACAAATTAAAGGTTTAACACTTAGGATTAAAGTTATACACTCCATCCTAAGAGAAGGATGCAGGCATAACCCTAATTCCAAAGTCCTAAAACTTTAAGAGTTTAGTCTCTGATTATTGAGATGAGAAGAGAGACTCAAGGAGACTCAAAGGTAAAAATCTAAGGGGGACTAATTACAACCCTAAGATTATCATGCTTGGATATTCCTATGGTTTGTAAGGCTTGAGAAAGATCTTCAAGGAAGCCACCAATGGAAGAAGCGGATGAAAGCAGGAGGAAGCAGAAGAATAAGTTACTTACTTCCCAAGAAGATAAGTAACTTAAAGGAAGAAAGTGAGAAAGATGGAACATAAATGAATCCAATTCACTTCAAAGACAAGCAAGATGCATATGAAAGAGATAAGAAGAAGTGAGAAGTGTAGGCAAATCCACCTCCCAAAATGACTTACCAAACCTGAAAGTGTTAGCATGAATGCATAAAGTATAAAGCATAAAGAAATGAAATGAAATGAAATGAAATGAGATGAAATGAGATTAAATGACCAAAGTCAGAAGTGTTTATGCAATGTAAATGTCATGTAAGATGATGCAAAGCCATACAAAATGCATATGAGTGATCATACAAAGATGAGATGCAAAGGAGGCATGCTTTGAAGTTTGAAAACACATGAAAGTTAATGAAATGAAATGAATGCAAATCATGGAAAATGAATGAAGAAATGATCAAGCATGATTCTAACATGTCCTAAGATGTCTAAGATGACATATGGATGCAAGAAATGTCATGGAAAGTTCATGTAAGGATGCATATGCAAGGTGAATGCAAATGAACATGAGAAATTAGGGTTACATGGAAGTATGAGATGCAAATGAACAAACCAGAAGCATATGTCATGATAAAAAATTGAAACCACGCTCAAATAAACCCTAATCCTATACTAGGTCACACCCCAAAGGAGAAGGTCAGAAGCCTAACCAATCAAAAGTTATGAATTTCCTAAGTTTTCTAGGGTTTTTGGGTGATTCAAAAGGAAAAATGCAAATCAAATTGAAAATGCAAGATAAATTCATGAGGAAAATGTCCTATAAACTACATGCAATATGTAACACAATGCAAAAAGAATCATCTTCAAACTCTTCTTTGTTAGGCAGAAATGATTTTTTAAAGTTAGGGTTCAAAATATGAAATTTAATGACCCTTAATTCAAAGAAAATTCACAAACTATGACCAAACCTAAAAAGAAATTTGTGTGAAGGGTTTGAAATGTTTCTAAATGCAATGGGATGATTCATGATTTTTTTGGTGATTTTAAGAAACTTAAATGTATTTTTAATTAAGGCTAAATACCCATATTGGTCCCTTAACTCCATCACTGGGTCCAATATGGTCCCTTATCTCTAAAAAGTGACAAAAAGATCCTTTAATTTGTTAAATTGTACCACGTTTGTCCTTCCGTCAGCAACCGTTAGTCAAAGTCAACTTAGCATACACATGTGGAGGTTAGATTGGGTGACTCAGCTGCCATGATTGGGTGACTCAGCTGCCATGTATGATGTGTTTGCATAAGGAAGGGAAATGCTACCAAGGACTGTCATTACGAATGTTGGTGAAAATTAGTAAGAAGAACCCTAGCGCAGCCATTGAAGCATGAAGCATTGAAGCAGAAGCCATTCGTGAAGCAGAAGCCATTCGTGAAGCATAATCCACCAGGTATTCTAGTTTACTATGTTATTCGATTTCCGTTACTGTTTAATTTAGGGTTTTTCGTAATAGTTTAGGGTTTTTCGTAATAGTTATTCGATTGCAATTTGATATGTTTTAGGGTTTTTCGTAATAGTTACTGATTTAGGGTTAATTGACTATTTAGGGTTATTTGACTTCAGTTGAGATGAGTGAGTTCTTGAGTCTTACTATTCACCACAGTGGTGCATTTGTGGATGACGAGCTGAGTGTATACGAAGGGGGAGAGATTGCAGAATTGAAAGTAGATGTTGATAGATGGAGCTATTTTGAACTTCTAGGTTGTTTTAAGGATCTAGGTTACACATGTATTGGGAAAATTTACTATAAGGATCCACAATTTGGGATGAGCACCTTGGTTGATGACAAAGGAGCTTTAGAGATTGCTGATTTGTTTAGGGTTCACCTCAGGGTTGACATATACATCACACACATTTTGTCACAACCTGCTTTTTATGATGGTCCAATTGATGAAGTGGAAGCAGATGTGATGGAAGAGGATGACACTGAAAAAGTGCTTGCTGCAATGATTGAGGAAGTTAATGCTGAGCTGAATAATAACATTGATCCTGTGAATAATTCTGAAACTGGTCCTGTGAATAATGCTGAGGTTAATAGCTCTGGTCCTGTGAATAATGCTAAGGTTAATAGCTCTGATCCTGTGAATCCGAGGATGGAAGAGGAAGTTTTGAATCAGAATGAAGGGGATAATACTGATGTCAGTGATGATGATAGTGATGATGAAAACTTCAATTATGACAGTGCAATGGAAGTTGGTTTTGATGATGAATCAGATGAGTTTTATGATGAGGAGGGTGATGTGATGGAATCTGTAAATGATCAAGAGGGGAAGATGAATAAGGGTAAAGAAAAGTGTGATGATAAAGTTAGTGATAATGAAAGTGATGATTTACAAAGTGGGTGTGAAAGTGATGATACTAGTGATGTTGTTAGGAAAAAGTACCCTATTTTTAGATTACAGAAAGACATGTCCAAATTCAAATGGGAGATTGGGATGTATTTCACAACCAAGGATGATTTTAAAGAAGCTATAGCATCATATGCTGTGCAATCTGGCAGAGGTCTTAGGTACATTAAGAATGACAAGGTAAGGGTGAGGGTTAGATGCAAGGAAGGATGTGATTGGGAAGCCTACTGTGCAAAGTTACCTAATGAGGATTCTTGGCAACTAAGGAAGATCATAGACAACCATAGTTGTAGTAGAGAGTACAATGTAAAGCTGATGAGTACAAAATGGTTAAGTAAGAGGCTACAGAATTCACTGAAATCCAATCCAAGATTGAAGCTTAGGGACATAAAGGAAAAGGCACAAAAAAAATGGAATGTAGGTGTTAGCAAGCAAAAGGCCATAAGAGCAAGATTTGCTGCTAGAGACATGGTAGATGGTTCTTTTCTTGGGGACTATACAAGGATCTATGACTATTGTCATGAACTTTTGAGATCTAACCCAGGTTCTACTGTGAAAGTCAATGTGCATCCTGTACTAGAGGGTTCAGCTGATCAGAGACCATATTTTAAGAGGTTGTACATTTGCTTGGCTGCTTGTAAGGAGAGTTTTAAATTATGTAGACATTTCATTGGGCTAGATGGCTGTTTTTTGAAAGGGTTGTGTGGAGGGCAAATCTTGGCAGCAATTGGTAGAGATCCAAATGACCAAATGCTACCAATAGCATTTGCTGTGGTTGAAAGTGAAAATAAAGATAGCTGGACCTTGTTCTTGGAGCTTCTTATTGATGATCTAGGTGGGAGAGAAAGGTGTCTCACATACACCTATATATCTGATCAACAAAAGGTAAATATGGTACTTATGTAATTTTGTAGTTATGTTCACTTATAGGCCCTTATGTTATTTGTACTAACTTATGTAATTTTTGTTGCACTAAGGGTTTATTACCTGCCATGGATGAGTTGCTGCCAGGAGTGGAGCAAAGATTTTGTGTCAGACATCTTTATAATAATTTCAGAAAAAAATATCCAGGCAAGAAACTCAAGGAAATAATCTGGAAAGCTGCAAAGTCCACATATTACCAAGCTTGGGAAAGAGAGATGAAAGTGATGAAGGATATCAATGTGGAAGCATACAAGCACATGATCAGCACTCCACCAAGATATTGGAGCAGATCATATTTCAAGACTCATAACAAATGTGATGCAGTCCTCAACAATATGTCTGAGGCATTCAATAGTGTTATTCTGGATTCAAGAGCTAAACCACTAATTACTATGGTGGAAGAAATAAGGATATATATGATGGAAAGATGGGCAAACAATAGGATGAGGTATCAGAATCTGGCTGATGGGGAAGTGCTACCAAACATAAGAAAGAAAGTTGAAAAAACAAGTTCTTACACCAACCTTTGGATTGTCAGGTATATGAATTCTGTTTTGTTGCTTAGTTGCTTATTAGTGAATTCTGAATTCTGTTGCTTATTAGTGATTGGTAAATGAAGTCTGAATTCTGTTGCTTATAGTTGCTTATTATTGATTGGTCTGAATTCTGTTTTGTTGCTTGTAGTGGATTGGCAGGTATATGATTTCTGTTTTGTTGCTTAATTGCTAATAAGTGACAATCTGAATTCTGTTGCTTATTAGTGATTGGTAAATGAAGTCTGAATTCTGTTTTGTTGCATATAGTTGCTTATAGTGGATTGGCAGGTTTATGATTCTGTTTTGTTGCATATAGTTGCATATAGTGGATTGGCAGGTATATGATTTATGATTTGTTGCATATAGTGGATTGGCAGGTATATGATTCATGATTTGTTGCATATAGTGGATTGGCAGGTATCTGAATTATGATTTGTTGCATATTTCTGTAGTTGCTTATAGTTGCTTATAGTTGCTTATAGTGGTATATGATTTCTGAATTCTGTTGCTTATAGTGGCATGGCTTCTGAACATATTTCTGTAGTTGCTTATAGTTGCTTATAGTGGTATATGATTTATGATTTATGATTTGTTTTGATGGTGAGGCATGGCTTCTGAACATATTTCTGTTTTGTGCTTATAGGATGGCATCTGAATATATTTTTGAGGTGAGGCATCTAGAAAACCAAGCAGATAAATTCAGTATAGACCTTAAGGAGCAAAGTTGTTCATGTAGAAGATGGGAGCTGACAGGGCTACCTTGTGTGCATGCCTTATCAGCTATGAAGAGTAGAAACTACAACATTGCTGACTACATTCCAAAATATTATAGAAAGGAGAGATACATGGAGGTCTATAACTTTGTGATATTTCCAGTTAATGGTTCTAATTTGTGGGCCAGAACTGAATATCCAGATGTGCAGCCTCCTAAGTATAGGAAGATGCCTGGAAGGCCAAAGAAAAGAAGAAATTTAGAGCAAGGTGAGATTGATGGTTCTGACAAGAAGATGAGAAGGACAGGGTTTAATGTTAGGTGTAGCAGGTGCAAAAAAGCAGGTCATAATAAACTGACCTGCAAGGACCACACCAGTCAGCAGGTATCACAAGGCCAGCCATCTGAAGCATCTGTTCAGCAACCATCACAGCAACCAACACAGACTCAGCAGCCAACACAGTCACAAGGCCAGACATCACAGCAACCAACACAGTCACAAGGCCAGACATCACAGCAACCAACACAGTCACAAGGCCAGCCATCAAAGCAACCAACTCAGTCACAAGGCCAGCCATCAAAGGAACCAACACAGTCACAAGGCCAGCCATCACAGGAACCAACACAGTCTCAGCCAAGCAAAACCAAGCAAGCTCAAGGAAGGCCAAACAAGCTGTCTTACAGAAGGCCAGCTAAGCCTTTCATGCCCCCAGGCCCAACCACCAGGATGAGTGCAGCCAAGACTGCTGTAGGCCCAACAACAAGGAGAAGTACACCAACAAAGAGATCAACCAAGACTTGGAAACCTTAGGATCAATGTTAAGACAATTCTGTCAATGTTAAGTTTAGTTAAGACAATTGTGTCAATGTTTTTTCAATGTTAAGACAATTGTGTAAATGTTAAAATTCTGTTTTGTCAATGTTTTGTCAATGTAAGACATATGGTTTTGTCAATGTTAGAATTCTGTTTTGTCAATGATGGAGACATATGCTTTTGTCAATTCTGTTTTGTCAACTATTGTTCTGTGGCAATTATCTCAATTATTTCAATTAGTTCTATCAATGTAACTAATCTGTAGCAATTAACATTTCTGTTGTGTAAAATGCTAACATTATGGTACTGTCAACATAACAATAGTAACTACCATTGATCACAAATAATCCATTACATTTGACAACAACAACAACAATTTGACAACAAATTGCCTTAATTCAACATCAATTCCCTAAATCATTCTAAAAACAGTGAGACCAAAATGATTCAACAACATCCTAAAGGATTCTAAAAACAACTACAACAAGGCCTATGAACCAAATCAATTTCCAGAATTTTATCAACTTCATGAGCTTCTTCATGTCATTTTCCATTTTGCTTATTTGTTTCCCATGTTCTTCAATAGTCACTTGAGCCTTTGCCAATGACTTTGAGAGCTTCTCAATTCTATCCATCAAATATTGCTCCTTCTCATCTCTGACCTCTTCAAAATACCATCCAAAGTACCCACAACCGGCATTGCTTGATCCCTGCAAAATAGCATCTTCAACATCAACCATTTTAAAACACAAATACAGCTACAGATTTTAAACACATACATATGACATACCTTAAAATTAGGGCATCCCCAAAAATGTTTCCCATAGTTCTTGAATGTTGTGGCCATACGAAGAACAGCTAAATCCCCACAGTGACATATAGGTTTCCAAGTTGTGCTTGTGTTAACATTCGATTCTTCCTTCGAAGAACACCCACCATAACCGTGTTTTGCTTTCGAAGAACACCCACTGGATTTCATCTTCGTCACTCTATGATTTTCTTGGTTCTTGAATCAATTTGGGAATGGATGAAGAGAAATTTTCGCATAAACCCTAGAAATGGAGGAAGATGAAGATTCTCAGTTTAAAGGAAGAAGATGATGCCATGTCAGCTGCCACCTATACCATAGTTAACGTCTGTTAGGGGGTGATGGACGGAAAGGATCTATTTGGTACAATTTAACAAATTAAAGGATCTTTTTGTCACTTTTAAGAGATAAGGGACCATATTGGACCCAGTGATTGAGTTAAAGGACTATTTTGGGTATTTTGCCTTTAATTAATCAAAAGACTTTAATTAATTAAAAATAACATTTAAATATTTTAAAAATACTTTTTAATGCAAAAAATAAAATAAAAATCATTTTCAGATTAAGAAAAATATTTAAAACAAAAATTCAAAGTTTCATATATTTTTTAGGCTTTTTGGTATTTTTAATAAAATGAACAAAAGAAATAAAAAGAAAATGAATTAAAAATGGATTTAAGTGAAATCAGCGCATCCAAAGGCCAGGATATGAATAAAATTGGAGGGAGTTGACTGGCGAGTTATTGGATGGCTGGGATGGTTTCTGGCTAATTAATATTAATTAAATTAAATAATCAGGATTAAGGTTAAGTGGATCAATCCTGGCCATTCGTAAGCAAAACACATCCTACGACCATTATTCAAACTGACAATTAATTACAGGATTATGGTTTAATGATTCTCAGGTGACCAGAACAGTGTTCCGGTCATCTTCTCCGGCAACACCTTCATGCTATCTCACTCCCTAGGCTACCCTAACCCATCTAAAGCTCCATAATCAATCCCCTAACATCCCTAAGCAAGAATCAGCCATCAAAACATATTTATCATGCATCAAAAACAAGATTCGAAGCAAATCGTGAAAATGAACAAAACTTTCAGAAGTTCAATACATGCTTATTTCTCAATCATTTTCAAAACAAATTATATCAGGATGATCAGTGAAGCATAAAGAATCATTTAGAAACTTAAATAACAAGTTCTGGGAAAAAAGTTCATGAAGCTACCTGAGTTGAAGCTTTGTGTTCTTGAGCTTTTTGGCCTCCCTCTTGGTTCAAAATCACCCCAATGACCTTCCTGAGGATGAAGATGAGCTTAGAGCAAGCTTGTGATGGCTGTTTTGAGTTGTTTGGTTCTAAGGATGCAGAAATCGTATTTCTGATTCAGTGGCTTTTAGGCTATGGTGAAGGGTGCTTTGTGTTCTATGGAAGATTCTGAGATGAATGGTGAAAGAATGAGTGGGTTTGAGTGGCTGAGCAGTGAGTTTCGAAGACTTGAAGTTTTATAGTGATTTTGTGTAATCTGAGTATGGGGAAGATTCGGGCTTGTGTGTGTTGTGTTTTGGAATGCTTGAGGCTAGTATAAACAATTGTGATTGGTTCAGAGAGTTGTTGTGGCTCAGCTTGATTGGTATGTGAGCGTTTGCAAAAAGTCAAGATATTTTACTTTGAGGTATGGGCATGGTGCAGGCCTAATTTCTTGGGGTGTCTGGCCTCAGCTGACTTTGTGGAGAGCCATGGAAATGGTTTTGATGTGCTGGCACAAGTGGATGAAGAGATATTATATGTTTTGCAAAATTCCAACTTTGATGTTTCTTGGATCACAAGCCATGAAATGCCTCTAACCATGGGCCAATTCTGATCTTTTGAGGTTTGTTTGACATATTGTGAAGTATTTGTGCCTATTAGAAGTCATTAGAATGCTTGAATATGCCAATTTGCAAAATCCCTCTTTGACATGAAACTTGAAATTTTAGGATTTTTGCCAACTTTGCAAGGCCATGTCTTGAGTTCAAGGATGAATCAAGACATGTTCTTGTACTTTTAAAAAAGGGAAAGACCTAATCTACAACTTTCATGACCAAGAATTTTTCATTTGAAGCATATTTGGTTGAGAAACAGGAGGTTGAAAAACTTTCCCGAAATAGAAAGTTTCCATTACAAGTCATTTCCATTTTTGGCAAGTTTGCAAATGGCTCAAAATTATTCAATCTTGTGAACTTCCAACCTCTTATAAGATCAAATAAAGATCATAGAACTTTATTTTGATGACAATACCCCTTTGGTTCCATTGTTGGGGGCCTCAGATGCCCTGATTTTGACTTAACTTGCTCAAGAAGTTACTCAGTGAACAGATGACTTCCACAATGAATTTCTTCTTAAAACTTGGTACACATGATCCATATAACATCTTAAGAACATTAGAAATAATAATGGCCCAAAAATTTGGAGTTAAGGCCTCTGAAACCAAAACCCTAATTTTGGTCATCTATGTAGTGAAAACCCTAGCTCTGCTTCCATGCCTTGCCAGTTCTTGTGATCTCTTGACTTCCATGAACTTTGAGGGACATAATATGATGATAGAACACACATGGACCCTCTTGGAAAGCTTTGAGGCCCTTGGGATGGCTCAGATGGAATCTTGGATTGCTCAGATCACAAACCCTAGATGTAGATGAACTTGAACTATGCAGATGAAACAAATATGAAATATGAGATGGTTTGCTTATGCTAATGCAAAAATTAAAGATCACAAGCCATGGTGTGATATTAGTGAGGGGAAATTTAGGGTGTTTACACATACCACCTTCCTTCTTCTTTACCAACAAAATAGGAGCTCCCCACGGTGAAACACTTGGTCTAACAAAATGCTTTGCCATCAAATCCTCTAACTGATCCTTCAATTCTCTTAACTCAAACGGTGCCATCCGATAAGGGGAAACAGATATAGGAGTCGTTCCCGGTATCAGTTCAACTAAGAATTCAACTTCCCTCACCGGAGGTAAGGAAGTGACATCCTCGGGAAAGACATCATAAAATTCACAGACTATTGGAATATTCAGAACTTGCTGACCATTACTCTCCTCTTTAGTAAGGACAAGCAAAACAAATTTCTCTTCCTCAAACAAAAAGTCTACCATTCCAACCGTACCTTCTAAGATCGTTGCCAACATATCTTTCGGAGGCGCTTCCACGAATGGAATAAGGATCAACTTCTCTTCACACCTAATAAACACAGAATTAGCAGACAACCAATTCATTCTCAGGATAACATCAACTTTCTTAAGGGGCAGACAAATAAGATCAATCTGAAAAACTCTACCATCCACGGACAAAGTACAATTTTGACACATAAGAGGTGTCTCAATGGTTTCATCCATAGTGGTAGTAACCACCTGTCATACCCTAATTTTTAACCCTAAGATTTTTTGCATCTCCTCTGCATTTCGCATACAAACAAGATCATGTACTGGTTCATGTATCCTTCTCAGTTGCAGGTTTATGCTTCGCAGGAGATCACCATGTTCTTACTTGCTTTATTTGTTTATATTCACTAACTTCTAACCAAAAAAATATATGTGGCAGTTGCTTCTTCTTCGTCTGTGTTGCAGGATATGAAAGACAGGGCAGTGATTTTTAATTCAGAGGCGTTGGTTCAGTCACAATTCGATTCAGATGGACGTTTGACCTAATCTTGGTCAAACTATCAAAGATTGATTCAACTGCAAGTTATTTGTGCCATTGGGTTATTCCTCACTCAGTGCGTATTCATAAGTTCAAGTTGTGTTGCGTGCAAAAAGGTATCAGATTATCAAGAAGTGTTGTGTGTGAAGTTCGGTTTGTTCATCAGTTTATCAGTGGTTTATCTGAGGGTTTATTTTCCTCAGCATGGATTCGGATTATCAGGGAAATTTTCAGACGATTTTAGTGATTGTGGTTGAATTGGCAAGATGTTCAGTGGTTCAGGATTAATGGTATTCATTTTATTAGTGGCTTGTGAAAAGTCAAGTTTGGTTTCGGGCTAAGGAAATCATCACTTCATCCATTATCCGATTCATTTCATTAAACCCATAAATAACTCTATCCATTTCATATCCTAAACCATTTTCTATTTTAAATTCTCATTTTTTTATCCATTTCTAAATTCATATTTCAACACCTATTTTTGTCCATTTCTAGATTCCAAAAAAAAAATATCACTAAAAGTCAATTATATATTGGAGTCCATTTACAATTTTTTTTACCACCATTAGTCCAATATATTAAAAAAAAATCATCACATTTATATTCTAAAAAAAAAACCATATGTTCTTTCCTTAAGCCCATACTTTTGTTAGACTCATCATTTTTTTTTGTCATTTAAGCCCATTCCATTTTTTTATACAAAAACATATTGAAAAAAATAGAGACATCAAGCCACAGTACTTTCCCAGCCAGCTTTCAACACTTTCCAAACTCTCCATCACTATCAAACCAGCACCTGAAACGCAAGACAAAAGCGCATAAAACGCTGCACTTGGATACATCAAAAGCATGACGGACACGTCATCAAGCCAAGTTGTCTCAACACGAGCCAAATGCGTGACTTCACAACTCATTCACAAGAAGCCAAAACGCAACAAGGCTCGCATAACACCGAATCAGTGAATTCCAACGCTGCGCGCATCAAGCCGTATACAACAGCAGCCAAACCGCACTTTAGACAACTTCAGCTCACACGCACGAATCACTTAAACGCAGAGGAGGCGAATTCAAAACGCACGAACATCATCCAAAACGCAAGGCTTGAGCGAGCATAACACTTCCCTCATGCTTCCAAAATGCAAAATGAATTTGAGTAAAACGCAGGCATTCCGTAAGCACACGCAGCAAAGAACACACATATCTCGTAACCTCCAAAACGCAGCCAAGCTCTGCATCAAACGCAGAAATTCAACTTTCCAATTCCTCTATTTAAAGAGCTTTTCCCTCTTTCAATCACAAGCTTGAACAGCCCCTCATCATTATGAAAAAATCAAAAATAAAACCGTTATCGAAGCTTCAACTCACCACCACTTTTTTTTCTTCTTCAACCTTTCTCCGCAACATTTCAACAACCTTCATAACATTCATCAATCTCTCACAACAAGTTCGTTTCCAATTGCAAATCAACACCATTGTTAGCCACAAAGCCGAATCGGAGAGAAATTTTGGAGAAGAAGAAGACCGAATGATTTTGTTTGAGAGAAAGAGAGGTAGGGCTCGTTTTTGTTTCCGCCGATCTTCCCCTTTTGTGAACAGTACCGGCGCATATGTTGAAGAAGAAGAAGAGCAATCTTGTTTTCTGATTTTTTTTATTTTTTTGACCATTATAATTCTTTTTTTTATTATTTGTTGGTTTAATAAAGTTTTGTTTGGGCCTAGTAAAGGTTTTGGATCCATTAGCCTTACTATCATCACCTACCACTGCCTGCGCCCCCTTGTTTCTATTTTTTTTTCTTTATTTTTTTTTATTATTTTTTGTTTTATGTTTTTATAAATAAATTCTTGTTGTTTTGTTTTTTTAGATAAATTTTGATGTGAAAGCCTTTAGGAAATGTTTTTAAAAACAAAACTTTTAAAAAAGAAAACCTTAAGTAGAAATTACTTTAGTATTTTTTTTCTCTCTTTAAATTTCCTTTATGAATTTTTTTTACTTCATTTATTTTGATTTGGTTGATTTTTGAGTGGATTATAATTGTTAGATCCATTTTCTTCTTCTTACTTTTATTTTTGGTCGATGAGATCTCCGATTCGCGATTATTGGTTTTCGAAGATGTTTAATCTTCATTATTTCAAATCTATGGATGAATGATCATTTGGATCATTCTCCATACTTTGGGATCGTGATAGATTGCCTTCGATAATCCAATATGAAATCTCGATTAAGATTAGACCGCTACCTTTTCTTTTCGTGCGACATGTTTTCGGAGAATGATTCATCATATCATTTCTCTAACATGTATTAGCACGAATATTTTCCACCTTAATTGGTGGTGGCCGGCCTCATTTGTAGGGTAATTACTTCATAAATTACTTGGCGATTGCTTAACATAGACCTAAACTTATCCCGATTCGGAATAAGATCCATTTGGATCCGGTTGCCTCGATTTTGGTTATCTTTTTGTGGTTGTGTTTGATTAAGTTCATCATACCATTTCTATGTAAATATTATTATAATAATACTAATATACTAACCATTTAAATTCAATCTCTCGCACCTTATCCTCTTTATTTCAATCTCTCGCTCCTTATCTCTCTTATTATGCTTTTATTATACTATATCATTCATCATATTGTTTATGTTTATATTGTTATGCTTGTGATTTTTCATTTGTCCATTTGGACACAAAACATTAATAAAGGAATAAATATCTAAAAGATTTGTGACTTTAATTTCGGACTATGGCTAATATCTTTAGCATTGGATTTGGAGTTTGGACTTAGATTCTAGGATCATTCCCTTTGCTTGAGCTATTATGGATTGAATACTTTGGCTCCAATTGAGTTCACTTGTTTATGAAGATGGAAATCAGATTGTTTCAAAGAATGTTTACCGCACGGTTGGATCGTTCTTCCTTAACTTTTACTTTTAAGTCTTAGGATAGTCCCTTCATCTCTTCCCACTTCTTAAATTTTCAAATCTTCTTCCTATTTTCAAAATATTCTTTGTTTTCAAACTTCAAACATTTTCGCAATCAAACCTTGACTTAGGTCAAGTGATTTTACCTTTTCATTTCATTTTCTTAATAAATGCTAAACCACATAAGCATATCGAAACATTCTTCTCAAAAACTTTAAAACATTCAAAACTCATTCAATTGTTTTTGTGCCCTCGTGCACGTTTCTTAACCATTTTTATGTTTAGATATGATTCATTCTTTCTAGCGGAATTATTCGCTAAAGAATGACGACTTATATTTACATTTTAAAATCAATTCAACTCATTGCTTCTTTTCACAATTTGTACCACGAACTACGAGGTTTTGATCTCGCATTGCACTTTGTGGGTACGTAGGCATGAGACGTTCGTCTCTTCAAACACAAAAATCTTAAAAAAACATTCTTCTTCTCATCCCTTCAATCTTTTTTTCAAGCAAACCAATTTCAAACAAAAAAAGCAGTAAATATTTCAAAGGGTTCCCGTGGAGTACCGCGGACATTTTGGGTGCGTAAAACCTTCCCAATTTGTAACCTATCCCCTTACCCGTTCTCTGTTTGATTCTTTTAGTTTTTTAGCTTTTAGATTCATTAGGTTTCATTCGCTCTTTTTCCCTTTTCCATTTGGAATAAAATAAAAGCGTGGTGGCGACTCTGTTTACCTTGAGTTAAGTTAATCAATAGCTTACACTCATGATTTTACCGCTACAGAAAAGTGGCGACTCTGCTGGGGAGTCAATCTCTAAGTGGATTCGGCCTACTTTGATTTGTTTACTGCTTTAGTTTGATTTGTTTGTTACTTGGTTGTTCTGTTTCGGTTTTGGTGATCCTCTGTGAGATAGATCCTAACCCGGATCTGAGTTTGAACTTATGATAGGACGGCGATATTCGAAGCGATACGCGATGGAGTAGTCCAAAGAGATATCAATTTGATAATCTCCACTTGGTTAGGCTCTCTTGGATTATCAATGTCATGACGAGTAATCGTACGTGGCATTATTTTCCGACCTTGAGTTGATCATACTGAGGACCGTAGAACCCTTAACCAATCCAAGCCAATTTAGGAACGTAATGCGGAAACTATCTGAGTGTAAACTTAAGGTGGTTGTCACGCGATACTACACTCGGACGAGGTCTATTTTTAGAATGTCATCGGTTGGGGAGTAATCCAACGTACCGATGATATTCTAAAGATGGTTGTTAACTCCGGGAACCTCTGTTAGCACCCTTTTGGTTTTTTGCAGGTACAATGAAGACAAACCTTAGTACATGCCTTGCGGGTTATTGGTTCTTATCCTTTGACTCCATGCTCGTGATTCGAACCTTTGAACCTGTGTGCTTTGCGTGATCTTGTTTGTGGTTGTTGCATCTACATATTCATCATGATCATCATCACAACCATTTTTCAAGGAAAATAATTCCGATTATTGCAAATATTGGAAAAGAGTAAATATTCCTTTTTGTCAAGATTTTTCATGACAGTATTCTCGATGTTGACCATGTTTGCAATAATCGAGTTGTTTTTCTGAAAATGGAGGTGAACATTGCATATCATTGCATCCTCGCATATTCTTGCGTTCATCCGAGTTGTGTGGGAACTCATCCCGGTTGTTTCTTTCTTCAGTTGTCTGTTGATCCGTCAAGCGGACTCCTCATCACAGATACGGTACTAGAGCTGCTAACAGATTGAGAGCTATCAGATTGAGAATGGAACACCAAGAACAGCATAACATGGAAGTCCGGATGGAGATTGATGAGTTGAAGGCCGGTATGACCAGGCTCACTGAAATGATGCAAGTTCTGATTGCTCGAGGTGAACCACCTCAAAGGACTGTTATCTCTGAAGTTTTTACTGCTGTTGTTGATCCTCCTGTTATTCAGCAACCGGTTTCTACTTGGCCAGAATATGGGTTACCTCCGGATTATGTGCCAATTTCTGCTACTGCTCAAGTGGGTGGTCCATCTGTTGTGCCAGTCTTTTCAGCTCCGACTTTTGTCGAACCTCAACCTGTTGTGCACACTACTGCTCAGACTACTTATCAAAATTCTCCTTTTTTGTATCAAGCTGCTGGTCCACAAGCTGAAACTCAGGGTGAACCTGGATATATGGACGAAGTTAGAGAGCAATGTTTGACTCTTGAGAAGAGGGTAAGAGGTCTAGAAGGAAAAGATGTCTTTGGTTCTGCTGCGATAGACATGTGTTTGGTTTCCAACTTGGTTCTTCCTGATAAGTTCAAGGTTCCTGTATTTGAGAAATACAATGGTCATACTTGTCCAAAGATTCATCTGCTGATGTATTGTCGCAAAATGGTTGCGCATGCCAAGGATAACAAGCTGCTTATTCATTGTTTTCAAGATAGTCTGAGTGGTGCTTCTATGAAATGGTATGTGGGACTTGAGAAGAGTCACATTCGAAGCTGGAAAGATTTATCGGATGCTTTTGTAAGACAGTATAAGTACAATCTGGACATGGCGCCTGACCGTCGTCAACTTCAAAACATGTCACAGAAAGAGAAAGAATCATTCAAAGAGTATGCTCAGCGTTGGAGAGAGTTAGCTGCTCAAGTGGAACCACCTTTGCCCGAAAAGGAATTAACTGGTTTGTTCATGGACACTCTTCAACCGTTCTTTTGGGAGAAAATGGTAGTAAGTGTTTCATCTGGTTTTTCTGACCTAGTCACTATTGGAGAAAGACTAGAGGAAGGTATCAAGAAGGGTAAGATTACCAATTCTGAATCTCCCAATGCTGCAAGAAAGTCTTTTGGGAACTTTCACAAGAGAAGAGATGGTGATGCTTATGTTGTTTCAACTGAGAGGAAGCCTTATCACCCGCAACAACGATATGTTCAACCATATGTAGCTGCAATTGCTCCTGTTGTTAAAACTCAACCTGCTCAAACTCAAGCTCAAGGTCAAGTTCAACCAGCTCAAGCTCAAGTTCAAATTCGAGCTCAAGCTCAGGCTCCTCATCCTGCTGCTGGACAAAATCAGTATCGCAATAGGCCAAACTTTGATCCTATCCCGATGCCTTACACTGATTTGTTTACTTCCTTAATTAAGAGTGGTTTAATTACTACTAGACCTCCACCTCCTGTTCCAAATCCTCTTCCATTTGGTTATAGATCAGACCTTCGTTGCGAGTTTCATCAAGGTGGAACTGGTCATGACTTGGAACATTGCTTTGCACTGAAAGCTAAAGTGCAAGAACTTATCAGGAATAACATCCTTTACTTTAATGACACTAATCCCAATTTTGTCAACAATCCTTTGCAGAAGCATGGGAAGTGAATCTTCTAGAAGACTTCAATTGTCAAATTTTCTTCAAGGCCAGAATACCAGAAGAGATAGCTCATCCTTGTTGTTGATGGATCACTAGGACATTGTTTCTTTATGTTTGCAATTTTCTTCAATTGTATTGACTTGTTTGCTTCTAAATTTGTTTGTACTTTCATGTTGGTTTTAATGAAATGAGCATTGCTTTGTTTTGATTCAATGTCATTTACTATTTGAATCTTTATGCTTTACATTTCAAGTTCATTTATCTTTTCTCAAAGCTTTTACAATGATTGGAGGGAGGATGATGAAAACGAGATACCCATAATTGTTGTTGGTATGCTTTCAATTGAGACTTGGTTGATGATATACAGGCATTGTTTCGAATCCCAAACACCAGAGAAATAAGGAAGTTAATCCTTTGTCAACCCCTTTGAGCCTTGAAGTTGGAGTTTCTTTCTATTCGAAAAAACCCGCAATTTTAACCTGGGGATAGGTAGTTCTCAATTAATTCGAATGTGCATTCAAGTACAAGAGAATCATTCAAGACACCTTTCAATAAAGGTTGCAATCTCAAGTTTTCCTTCACACACATCAAGAAGTGTTGAAGAAGTGTTTCTCAATTCAAAAGTCAATGATGGTTCGTCGTAATCATTAAACCATGCAGTCATTATCTTTCAAAAAAAAATGATATTAAAAAAAATTATTATTGAAAAAAATCAAAGCCCGCTAAGTCAAAACCTATGAAGGAGACTTAGGCAAAAACTGGGGCATCCCGCTGGCTGTAAGTTCAAATGATATAGTCCAGGAAAAAATTAGGGATAATAAAAAGAAATATTTGTCAAGAGGTCATCAAAATCCTCAGCAAATATAAGTTGAGTTGACCAAGGTCCTCACTAGAAATAACAAAAGGAAAGATGTGACTGCTATCTCAAAATCTCTTGGTTTATTGAACCATTTTCATCTGTGCAATCCTAAAATTCTGGGAACTTGAATGCATAGGCTGAATTAATTGAATGTAGGACTGGAGTTCATCACGAAGTGAGGTTGGGTACAAATAACTTTGAGCCTATATCCTTTGTTTCATAAACCGTGAACCAGACCACGTTACAACCTTCAAAAGTCCTAATTGAATCCAGGTTTCTTTTGAAAAGCATACAACAACGAGGTTGCGTAAACTGACTCCCAAGTTCGTTACCAATCATTTGTTTCTTACTTTTTCTTTATCTTTCATGTTGTCTCAACCGTCGTGTTTTGACATTGTTTTCATTTACTTTACATCAATAAATGTCATTCCAAAAATGATTCTTGATTTCAAACTTTGCATTGAACTTTGCATTAAAATTACCCGGTTTGTACAAACACTTTTTGTTTGCAAATAAACTTTCCTCATCAAGGAATTTTCAAACAGTTGAGAAACTTGGTCAGTGATCTTATCAGAGGGCAAGTTTTTCTCAGTTCCTATGATTCAAGAGTTGTTTCTCAGTGCAAGAAATTCTCAGATGTGGTTAGTCAGAAGATTCTCTGCAAGATTCATACCTGGTTTACCTTCTCAACATTCATTTCAAGAACTGAAGCCATGATCAGTTTATTCTTTTCAACAGTTACCTCAAAGATGTGATTATTTTTCTCCGGCAGTATTGAAGAACTGAATCCATTATTAGTTTACCCTCATCAGTCATTGAACTTGGGGCAACTTTCTTCATGAATCCTCAAGCAGCTTCGCATGACTTCTCTCAAAAGATTTTTAACTTGATACAGTTTACTGGTGTGATAGAGATTGGTTCAGCAGTAGCATATCTAATCTCCGAGCAAGAATGACAGTGATCTCTGTGTTGAGGAATCAGTCTTCCATTATTTTTACTCCTCTAAGAGTCTAAACTGGCTGTCAGCATTTTCTCTCATATTATCTTCTTGGGTGTGTTATTCCCCATTCTTGTTAACTTTCGCATATTTGAGTGTTTTAGTCCTCATTATGAGTTTTCTCGGGTGTGTTATTCCCCAGTTTTGTCTACATTTTCATATTTGAGTGTTTTAGTCCTCATTATGCGTGTTCTTGGGTGGTTTAGTCCCCATTTTCGTAAATGTCCGCATACTGAGTGTTTTAGTCCTCATATGCATTTCTCGAGGTCTTGTTGTTTTCAACTTCTTACTTTTTGATCAAAGTCCAACTTACTTGGCATTTGTCTGTCTCTCCAGAACTTTTTCTTCACCTACTTGTTGTTTCTCTCAGATATTACACCCTTTTGATCATTGATTTGATGTACTATCCTGGACCTTTTTCCATCTCATTCAGTTCTGTTCCTGAATGTTGTGATTCACATTTTATCCGATTGTTATTCTTGGATGTTGTGATCACTTTCCTTCCGATTTCCATTCTCGGATGTCCATAGTGAAGTCATCATTGATTTGATGTACTTTCCCGAATTTTTTCCATTTCATTCAGTTCTGTTCCTGAATGTTGTGATTCACATTTTATCCGATTGCTATTCTTGGATGTTGTGATCACTTTCCTTCCGGTTGCCATTCTCGGATTTCCAGGTTGGAGTTATCATTAAGTTGATATACTTTCCCGATTTTTTCCCATTTCATTCAGTTTTGTTCCTGGATGTTGTGATTCACTTCTTATCTGATTGTTATTCTCAGATGTTGTGATTACCCTTTTTCCGATTGCCATTCTCGGATATCCCTATTAAAGTCAGTAATGTCATCCCTGGATGTTTCTGATTTATCTTTTTCAGGACTTTTCTCACTTCATTCAGTGCCATTCCTGGATGTTGTGATCCTTTTTGTCCAATTGCCATTCTTGGACATTTTCTCCTTAGTTGAGCCATGTTATGGTCTCTAGCATGCTGCTTTTCCCTGTCGGAGTTTCATGCTCCTTATCCCCAGCGTTTATTTTATTTCATGTGTCGTCTTGTTCCTTATGGATTTCTCTGCATTTCATATACATCTCATATGCTTTCATAATATTTTCATATTGCTTCATATCATTTCCATATCATCTTCATATCATTTCATATCGCTCGTTTCATTTCATTCCAGTTTTTGGCATCTTAGGATCAAAAATTGGGTTTTTGGATATTTAAGTATCTTCCATCTTGTAGAAACGAAGATTTCAATCTTCATTATCTCTGGATTGAAGAAAGTTAAATAGGGGCATCTGTCATACCCTAATTTTTTACCCTAAGATTTTTTGCATCTCCTCTGCATTTCGCATACAAACAAGATCATGTAGTGGTTCATGTATCCTTCTCAGTTGCAGGTCTATGCTTCGCAGGAGATCACCGTGTTCTTACTTGCTTTATTTGTTTATATTCACTAACTTCTAACCAAAAAAATATATGTGGCAGTTGCTTCTTCTTCGTCTGTGTTGCAGGATATCAAAGACAGGGCAGTGATTTTTAATTCAGAGGCGTTGGTTCAGTCACAATTCGATTCAGATGGACGTTTGACCTAATCTTGGTCAAACTATCAAAGATTGATTCAACTGCAAGTTATTTGTGCCATTGGGTTATTCCTCACTCAGTGCGTATTCACAAGTTCAAGCTGTGTTGCGTGCAAAAAGTCATCAGATTATCAAGAAGTGTTACGTGTGAAGTTCAGTTTGTTCATCAGTTTATCAGTGGTTTATCTGAGGATTTATTTTCCTCAGCATGGATTCGAATTATCAGGGAAATTTTCATACGATTTCAGCGATTGTGGTTGAATTGGCAAGATGTTCAGTGGTTCAGTATTAATGGTATTCATTTTATTAGTGGTTTGTGAAAAGTCAAGTTTGGTTTCGGGATAAGGAAATCATCACTTCATCCATTATCCGATTCATTTCATTAAACCCATAAACAACTCTATCCATTTCATATCCTAAACCATTTTCTATTTTAAATTCTCATTTTTTTATCCATTTCTAAATTCATATTTCAACACCTATTTTTTTCCATTTCTAGATTCCAAAAAAAAAAAATATCACTAAAAGTCAATTATATATTGGAGTCCATTTACAATTTTTTTTACCACCATTAGTCCAATATATTAAAAAAAAATCATCACATTTATATTCTTAAAAAAAAAACCATATGTTCTTTCCTTAAGCCCATACTTTTGTTAGACTCATCATTTTTTTTGTCATTTAAGCCCATTCCATTTTTTTATACAAAAACATATTGAAAAAAATAGAGACAGCAAGCCACAGTACTTTCCCAGCCAGCTTTCAACACTTTCCAAACTCTCCATCACTATCAAACCAGCACCTGAAACGCAAGACAAAAGCGCATAAAACGCAGCACTTGGATACATCAAGAGCATGACGGACACGTCATCAAGCCAAGTTGTCTCAACACGAGCCAAATGCGTGACTTCACAACTCATTCACAAGCAGCCAAAACGCAACAAGGCTCGCATCACGCCGAATCAGTGAATTCCAACGCTGCACGCATCAAGCCGTATACAACAGCAGCCAAACCGCACTTTAGACAGCTTCAGCTCACACGCACGAATCACTTAAACGCAGAGGAGGCGAATTCAAAACGCACGAACATCATCCAAAACGCAAGGCTTGAGCGAGCATAACACTTCCCTCATGCTTCCAAAATGCAAAATGAATTTGAGTAAAACGCATGCATTCCGTAAGCACACGCAGCAAAGAACACGCATATCTCATGACCTCCAAAATGCAGCCAAGCTCAGCATCAAACGCAGCAATTCAACTTTCCAATTCCTCTATTTAAAATGCTTTTCCCTCTTTCAATCACAAGCTTGAACAGCCCCTCATCATTCTGAAAAAATCAAAAATAAAACCGTTATCGAAGCTTTAACTCACCACCAACTTTTTTTCTTCTTCAACCTTTCTCCGCAACATTTCAACAACCTTCATAACATTCATCAATCTCTCACAACAAGTTCGTTTCCAATTGAAAATCAACGCCATTGTTAGCCACAAAGCCGAATCGGAGAGAAATTTAGGAGAAGAAGAAGACCGAATGATTTTGTTTGAGAGAAAGAGAGGTAGGGCTCGTTTTTGTTTCCGCTGATCTTCCCCTTTTGTGAACAGTACCGGCGCATATGTTGAAGAAGAAGAAGAGCAATCTTGTTTTCTGATTTTTTTTCTTGTTTTGACCATTATAATTCAACATATTGTTTATGTTTATATTGTTTATGCTTGTGATTTTTCATTTGTCCATTTGGACACAAAACATTAATAAAGGAATAAATATCTAAAAGATTTGTGACTTTAATTTCGGACTATGGCTACTATCTTTAGCATTGGATTTGGAGTTTGGACTTAGATTCTAGGATCATTCCCTTTGCTTGAGCTATTATGGATTGAAGACTTTGGCTCCGATTGAGTTCACTTGTTTATGAAGATGGAAATCCGATTGTTTCAAAGAATGTTTACCGCACGGTTGGATCGTTCTTCCTTAACTTTTACTTTCAAGTCTTAGGATAGTCCCTTCATCTCTTCCCACTTCTTAAATTTTCAAATCTTCTTCCTATTTTAAAAATATTCTTTGTTTTCAAACTTCAAACATTTTCGCAATCAAACCTTGACTTAGGTCAAGTGATTTTACCTTTTCATTTCATTTTCTTAATAAATGCTAAACCACATAAGCATATCGAAACATTCTTCTCAAAAACTTTAAAACGTTCAAAACTCATTCAATTGTTTTTGTGCCCTCGTGCACGTTTCTTAACCATTTTTATGTTTAGATATGATTCATTCTTTCTAGCGGAATTATTCGCTAAAGAATGACGACTTATCTTTACATTTTGAAATCAATTCAACTCATTGCTTCTTTTCACAATTTGTACCACGAACTACGAGGTTTTGATCTCGCATTGCACTTTGTGGGTATGTAGGCATGAGATGTTCGTCTCTTCAAACACAAAAATCTTAAAAAAACATTCTTCTTCTCATCCCTTCAATCTTTTTTTCAAGCAAACCAATTTCAAACAAAAAAAGCAGTAAATATTTCAAAGGGTTCCCGTGGAGTACCGCGGACATTTTGGGTGCGTAAAACCTTCCCAATTTGTAACCTATCCCCTTACCCGTTCTCTGTTTGATTCTTTTAGCTTTTTAGCTTTTAGATTCATTAGGTTTTATTCGCTCTTTTTCCCTTTTCCATTTGGAATAAAATAAAAGCGCGGTGGCGACTCTGTTTACCTTGAGTTAAGTTAATCAATAGCTTACACTCATGATTTTACCGCTACACCACCATCGGAGGAGACAAGGGAAAAACTCGCAACCCAAGTCGCTTCACACAACTAGTAGACACAAAAGAGTGTGTCACTCCACAATCAAATAAAACAAGACAAGGATGTTCATTAACAAGACATGTACCCGCAATAAGAGAGTTGTCGGCTTTGGTTTTTCTAGCATCCATAGTATAAACCCTGCCTTGAATCTGGTCTCTTTTTTGTGGGCAATCTTTAGTAATATGTAGGGATGGCAAAACGGGCCGCCCGCCCCGCCCCGCCCTGCCAAAAGCCCGCCAAAAAAGAGCGGGGTGGGCATGCCCGCCAAGGTGAAATGGGCATGAAATTCTAGCCCGCCCCGTCAAGGTGGCGGGTTGGCGGGCGGCGGGCCAGCCCGCCTTATTTTTTATTTTTATTTTTTTTTCTATTTGAATAAATTAAAATGCTTTATTTTTTTAAATTTCAATAAGAAAGCATCAAGAAACATTTAGATATCAAACCAATATTTAGATATACAATAAGAAATACATGAACTTTAGTAATCAACAACCAAAGTTTAAGTTCAACCAACCAAAATCATAATAAGTATTAAGTACAACATCAAAGTTTAAGTTCAACCAACCAAAACCATAATAATTTTAATATTGTCTAATAAAACAAGAGGAAGCATTCTAAAATTTAAATCCTAATCATCAAGGTCAAGAATATTAGATGCACTCTTAGAACAAGTTGGACCCTCTTTTTCATCTTCATTGTCATCATCATTTCCATCTACAATACAAAACAATGAAATAAATTCAATGGTTACTAAATAATATATTTAAAAAATTAGATAAATATATTCATACTTAAAAAAATTACCATCATCAAAGGCATGCAACCAATTGCGAGAAAAAATCAATGCTTCAACGTTTTCAGACAATAGTCGATTTCTATACTTGTTAAGCACTCTAGAACCAATACTAAAGGAAGACTCTGATGCAACAGTGGTAATAGGAATGCTTAACAAGTCTCGAGCCATTACTGAAAGTTCGGGAAATTTTTGTCTAGTGTTCTTCCACCATTGTAGTACATCTAAATGTTCTGTGTAATCAAGATCCAATGCCGGCTCTTCCAAATACATGTCAAGTTGACTTTGACCATTTCTTTTAGCCTTACTAGATTGTTGTCTACCCAATCTAATTTCCTAAAATTATAACATTGAAAAATAACATAAAGTTAAATAAAACCAATTAGTAAATCATGCTTCATATTATTTGGAAAAAAAACAAATAGTGAATCATGAACAACAAACTTACATCAAATAGGCTTGGCTCAGTTGGCATAGTTGAAGAGATTGTAAGAGGAGTACTTGATGCATTAAAAGAAGAAATAGAATATTCTGCAAACAACTTGTACAATTTCAGCTTTATGTTTTCCAACTTTATTTCCCAATTTAATGGATCTACCACTTTATAACAATAACCCAATGAGTCCAACTTCATTCTTGGATCTAAGACAGCACCAAATGCAAGAACAACACTATATTCATCCCAATACTTCTCAAATTTCAAAATCATGCTTTCAGCCATTTTTTTAATAACTTCATCTACCTATTTTTGGTTGTCTATCAAAAGACGTTGAATTTTCCAAATTTGCAAGAAGTACAAATTGGAAGTGGGATAACATGTTCCGGACATCAAAGTGGTAATTTCATAAAATGGCAACAAGAACCTACTCATTTTTTCAAGTCTCACCCACTCTTCCTTTGAAGGATTACTTGTATAATTTGCATCACAACAATGAAGGTTTTCAAACACACGTTGATATTTAAGAGCGCTTTTAAGCATCAGATATGTTGAATTCCATCTTGTAGGAACATCTGTAACCAACCCACTTGATACATCAATGTTGCCAACCATATCAATGCATTGCCTAAATTTTACCTTTCTACTCTCCGAACCCTTCACATGCTTTATGCTTTCCCTAATCTTTTGCAAAGCATTGGAAGCTACTTTAAGACCCTCTTGCACAGTTAGATTTAAAATATGTGCAGAACAACGGACATGAAAGAACTCCCCTTCACATAGCAACCAATTTTGCAAGGCTAGTTGACTCTTCAAATTTTTCTGCATGACATCATTTGCAGAAGCATTATCCAAAGTAATGGTAAAAAATTTCTTCTCTATTCCCCATTCAGTCAAAAACTCAGATATTCTTTTACACAACTCAAAACCAGTGTGAGGAGGAGGCATGTGACAAAAATTGAGGATTTTACTATTTAACTTCCAACTTTTATCAATATAATGAGCAGTTAAAGTAATATAGCCCTCGGTATTAATCGATGTCCATAAATCAGAAGTTAAAGAAATCCTACAAGGAGTGTTGGCCATTTCTATCCTAATCTTTTCCTTTTCCCTTATGTATATTCTCACAACATCAGCCTTGGCGGTATTTCTAGTGAGAGGAATGTAATCAGGATTCAAGTACTGAAGCCAAGTTGTAAGCTCTTCAAACTCAACAAATTTAAAAGGAAGATCTCGCTTGATAATTAGTCGAGCACACATTTCACGAGATAACAAATTATCAACCTTTGATGATTTTAACTTTCCTTGAATGTCTAACATCATCTACCCAACATCTCCAAAATTAACTTTCTTACAAACTTCAAGATGACGTTTTAGAGAAGATGTCCCATATCTTTTTCCTCCACGTGCATATGATGTACCACATGCATTGCCTTTTGCTCTTTTCCTTCCTTCATTATCCAACCCTTCTATCATAGTAAAAAATTTCCACACTTGAGATTTCGGCTTTCTTTTAGTATTCTTCGTTTTACTAGATTCCCCTAACACATTACTATTAGGTTTCACCGACTCACAATCTTGTTCAACAGTTAGATCCAAATCTACATCATCACTCTCGTCAATTGGAGCGAAAAAATCCATGTCCAAATAAGTCCTGAAACACAATAAACAAAAAATTAAATATTAAAATTACTACAATCTTATATATATATTCATTCTTATACAGATAGTAAAATCATTATGTTGATAAGATAATAGAAAGAAAATATATAAGATTATACAATCAAATTACTACAATCTTATATATTTTTATAAAAATTAGGTAGATGTGGTTATAATATATATATATATATATATATATATATATATATATATATATATATATATATATATATATATATATTCTTATACAAATAGTAAAATCATTATGTTGATAAGATCATTATGGGGAATAGAAAGAAAATATATAAGATTATACAATCAAATTACTACAATCTTATATATTTTTATAAAAGTTAGGTAGATGTTGTTATAATATATATATATTTTCTTATACAAATAGTAAAATCATTATATTGATAAGATCATTACGGGGAATAGAAAGAAAATATATAAGATTATACAATCAAATTACTACAATCTTATACAATCTTATTCAATCAAATATATATATTTTCTTATACAAATAGTAAAATCAACATAATGATTGTATAATCTTATATATATATATATATATATATATATATATATATATATATATATATATATATATATATATATATATATATATATATATATATATATATATATATTCTTACTATAATCTTATACAAATAATAATATAGCAACTTTTA
Organism: Lathyrus aphaca; assembly: GCA_963966055.1. Taxonomy (NCBI): domain Eukaryota; kingdom Viridiplantae; phylum Streptophyta; class Magnoliopsida; order Fabales; family Fabaceae; genus Lathyrus; species Lathyrus aphaca. The sequence goes on from OZ014520.1 coordinate 509,443,165, forward strand.
TCAAGTACTGAAGCCAAGTTATAATTTCACAATTTTATTTAATTATTATTGACAATTACAATTTTATATTTATTTTATTTCGTTAGATATTTTTTGAAATAGTTTAAACTTATTTATAACTGAAATAGTTGAGTGACCTAAAATTGATTTAAAAATTAATATAAAATAAGTTTTAAAATTCATATTTTAAGAGAAACTTATAAGCTAATAGAATTTCTAGAATTTTGATGTTGTGCTGTGAAAATGTTAACAGCCTTTTCAAGAAATATGAGAAGAATATAAGGAAATCATGTTTTAAAATTATTTTTTAGGGAATTTTTCAAATCGGTAAAATATTTTTCCAATTTTCATGACTTTATTTAAATATATAAACCCACTTTCAATTCTATTTTGTCGCTTTCTTAGAAGTGATATGAAGTGTAGAAGTTTCTTTGTATTTTTATGTTAACTCAAAATTCATTAAACTATCCCCACGTGAAAGATTTTGATTCATTCTTCAAAACAATGTCGGTACTGTAAAAAATGATAAAAAGGAAAAGAAGTAAGAACGAACAAATAACTCACCACCGCCGCGAGCAGAGAAAGGGAAAGAACTGATATTTGAGACAGAGAGAGTGATTCAAATAGAGGGATAACGATTTGAGAAGTGAAAGGAGTTTTCTGGAGAGTTTGATTTTGTAGCAGAGAAGAGAGGAGGCAACACGTGAATACTGACTGAATGTGAAGAATGAGAGAAAATTAGGTCAAATAAATTATTGAGTTACTTTTTTCTTTCAAAATGGGCCATGATATTTTTTAATCTAAGTAGTTATTTTTTAATTTTTTTTAATGGGTTGGCGGGCCAACCCCGCCCCATTATGGATTCCGCCTGCGGGGGTTTTTGCTTTGGCGGGGCAGGCAAAATGGGTAGCCGGACCCAAAATCCATGCCCAGCCCGCTATTTTTTGGAGGGTGGCGGGCCTCGACCCGTTTTGCCATCCCTAGTAATATGTCCTTCTTTCTGACAAAGGAAACAAATCACACCACCTGGATTACACCTTCCATAATGATTCTTATGGCACCTGGAACATAAAGGAGAAGCACTAGGTCTAGGATTCGCCACTTGCTTCCCTTTGAAGGGTTGGGGCCTTGGCCTAAAAGGTTGATTAGCCCTTCCATGGTCACCCTAAACAACTCTTCCAACACTTGTTTCAGCTTGCACCTTCATCAAACTATGCTCATCAACATAGCACTACCTTAACATTTCAGAATAAGTAGTGAACTCCCTCTGAAAGATACTATGAGAAATTTCGGCCCTTAGTCCAAACAGAAACTGATTGATCTTCTACCTTTCATCTGGAGCATACATAGCTTGCCTAGAATAAGCCGACATGTCTTTAAACTTTTCTACATAACTGGCCACGGTCATGCTTCCTTATCTAAGTTGTTGAAACTTAAATCCTTCTGGGTCCTTAGAGAGCTTGGAAAATACTTCTCCATAAAAGTTGTCTTAAATCGTTCCCACACCTTCAGAATTCCTTGCACGATCATGAAATTAGAAGCACTCTCCCACCACCTAGCTGCAGGACCTTTCAACAAATGTGACACAAAAGTCACCTTATTCTCTTCACTGCATAGCACAGTCTGAAAGATTCTCTCCATTCCAGTTATCCGTTCGTGAGCATTAACCGGATCTAAACCACCATGAAATTCTTGAGGATTCATGCGGAAGAAATCACGGAAAGTCCCACCTTCAATTTCAGAAACGACCACCTGAGGATGAAGGGCCCCATTCATCTGGTGCATCATCTCCTACATAAACAGATATTGTTGTTGCTGCATTTGCTGCATAAACGGGAACATATGAACATTCCCTTCACCACCCGGTTGATCATTAATAGGAGGAGTGACACTAGGCCGACCACGAGTTCCACGCCTACTAGCCATATTCCTAAATGTCATCAAAACATGATTAAGTTGATCAGGCTCAATACCATAAACATAACATTCAGTTCTACAGCGAGATTACGTATATGAACGGAAAGAACACTTATAATATTCCAAGGCTAGGTCGAGGATACGACCTGCAATGATACCAACTGTAATACCCATATATAAAATACATACATCAAAGCATATTTTTCATATATAAATTTAAGTTTGGTACTGAAATACAACAAGTTCTTAGTAACACATTGCATAAATATAGCCACTATAACATAATGTACTAATACAAAAGGCTATAAATTATACAAGATGTTCACAAAATAAAAAGTCTAAGAACTAGATCTGAAGATCTCATAAGTCCACATCGAAAGAGAAGCCATCAAACAAGAAAAGATAATCAAGTTGCCTTATCTTTACCCTTTGCGGAACCTGGAGTACCTGAAATAACAACATCAACATGGGGTGAGATAAAACATTTCAGTGGGTTCCCTATCTTAGAGTTCTCTCGGCTCTAAGGGTTCAATTCTAATATTCCTTGAATACTTTCGTCACTTCTCAAAAGTAACCAAAACAGGATAGAGAACATCCATACAACGTTCTTTGTCACTTCCCATGGGACTCAATGTAATACCCACCTCAAGTGTTATTCGACAGACTTCCCATGGGACTCAGTGTAATACCCATCTCAAGCCATTAACCTGCTTCCCGTGGGACTCAATGTAATACCCACATCAAGCCTAAGCTATACTTCCCGTGGGACTCAATGTAATACCCACCTCAAGCCTATGCTATGCTTCCCATGTGACTCAATGTAATAACCACCTCAAGCCTAAGTTATGCTTCCCGTGGGACTCAATGTAATACCCACCTCAATCCTTTATGGGGGACACCGCGTGTTACATGTCGCAAATTGTATCACCTTAGGGTAGTCCTAACATCTCCCAAGTTATACTATTTTATTTTTTTTCCTTAGTTCACAAATTCCCTAACTTAACGAAATCACGGTTGATTCGGAAAGTCGGGTAAAAATAATATTTTTCAGCATCATATGATAGTACGTATTTTTAGCTTTCAAACAGTATAAAGAACATTTAAATTGGATAACCGAGTAAAAAGTTAGGAATTTTCAAAGTTTGGAATAAAATAATTTTTCCCCATGGCTACAACGTTAACCGGTTAACGCCTATGGTTTACTGGTTAACCAAATTAGAAACAGAATCTAGAAGCTAAAACACAACAGCGTTAACCGGTTAACACCCTGGGTTAACCGGTTAGCCAGAACTCAGTAGCAGTAGAAACACGTTTTTATCATATCAGAACTTACCAAAATCCATTCAAATCAACTTCAAACCTCAAAACAATTCATAACAATGTTCCTACACCTAATGACAGCATGCTCAAGCCTTTTTATCGATTTCTAACCGTTTAATCTAGCGATTCTAAGATTTTTCCATAAAAACCCTGAGACTCATAAACTCTACAACTCAACTCAAACTAAAAGTAAAAGTTTCTAGCTATGAACCAACCTCTAGCAAGAAGATTTAAGAAGATAGAGTGATGAATGGATGGTGGAAACTTCAAGATTAAGAGCTCTCTTCTTCTTCTTCTTCAAGACCTCCTCTTCTTCTTCTTTCTCTCCCTTTTTCTCTTCTTCGTCTTTCTATGTTTCTATTTATGAAACAAAATAGAAAGAAATCTTAGGTCTTAATGGAAAATATATTTTTCCTACCGACAGGTCCCAATAGAGTGTATCCAAAAATGTCTCTTAATCCATAATTTTATAAAACCTCTGAGTCAGCTAATATTAGTTAATAAAAATAAGTACCGCTGATGGCTCTAATTATTTATGTTAAAATTTCTCAGAGCAATCAGGAACCTCATTAATATCAATTAATATTATTCAGAGCATTAAATAAATTACGGGGTATTACACAATGTGTGATATCAAATCAACCTTTGATTTTTTTTTTTCTGACTCTATGTCCTTTAATGTCCATTGTTTTTTTTTATATTAGATATGCAGAGTTATTAGTTTCATTTCAAGAGAAATGCTTTTGATGTTAATTAAATTGTAACCATCAATATGAAGTTTCCAAATTGCGTTTGATATGTTATATAGATACTTGTCAAATTGTAACCGTCAAAATATATTAAGGATTGAATCAAAAAGAAGAAAAAGAGAAACAAATTCTTGCAGGAAAGAGAAGGAATGATATATATTATACTTTTCAATTACACCAATAAAATTTTCTAAAATTAAACACATGATAGGTTTAAGATACATAAATATGATGTAAACATAACGAAAGGAAATTGAAATTAAATGACCAGTTCCAATGTAGATAAAATACTAAATAACAAACAATTTGACTCAAGAACTTTGTTCTAACAATAACTTAGCATATAAAAAAGGTCCAGACAACTATTTCTCCTTCTTAATATATTTGTTTAACTTGGTTGAGGAAAGTTAAACACTACCAATATCCTCTGATGCATCAGTCAAAGACCTCTTAGACAGTGTTAGGTTTGAATTTCCAATAGTAGGGGTCATAATCCACAGAGACAGATAAAGCTTCCTGCAATCATAATAATGGATAAACAATTATATGCCTTATAATATAGGATGAGATAAATATAGTATAATATGTTTTGGTAACATTGAATAACTCACAGAAAAACTTATTGGTTCATCTTATGATGAAGGATAAGTTGTTTGAAGTTTTGACGTAGGCTGCAAAATCACATAATAATATTAGTCAAGTTCACTTACTATTGTTATATAATTCAAAAGCCTCGTAAGATTACCTCTTCCGATTTGAAATTCTCCCTTACTTTGTTACAAATATATTCATCAATTTTAAAGCCAGTGACAGATAGTCGCCCATATTTAGGCTGAAAAACTGCTCTAATAGCAAACTCCTTTATTAGTATTGCATCAAGTGCATAAGGAAATTCGAGCGGATTATCTTCACCCATCTACATCAAACATAAAGAACTTTATTATATATTTGTCTAGAATCTTCATAAAACTAACAAATTGTGATAATGTACCTCTATCAATTCATTTCTCATTTGAAGAGCTGACTTTCCAGTTAACTTTGCACAATCGCTATCCCTAGACTTGAATTTACCGTCAACAAGCAAAATTTCGAGTTTATACCTACAACATCAATAATATCATCACAAATGTGTATAATATAATTATGTATGCAATGCAACAAAATACAAAATACTCTGAACCATACAGAATGATACACACAATACCTTGGAATGGGCTTTGCACTTATGTGTTTGACATAATAAATCAGTTGTCCATCCTTTAGAGAAAAACTTTTTGTGCAATCAACACATCCATCATAATACCAACCTGACTGGCCAACCTCACATGTTTCTAACTTAGAAACATTAACACATGTAGTCTCCTATAAAAGTGAAAATGTAACAAATGTTCAACAAATGACACATATTTTAGATGTAAATATAAGGAAACAAAAATATCTTACATGTTGCAGACTTTTTATTTCAGCAAAACTCAAAGTTTCAGCCTTCTAAACAAACTTATCAAACTCAGAATAATGTGAGTTCTGACTTGCATCTACTTGCAGACTTGAATAATAAGGGCAATTCACCCTTCAAACTGTTTTAAATAAAAAACAAATAATTTATATTTGATTTAGAATTTATGCGATAATAAACCCAAAATACAACGAGTTTCACACTAAAATGACTCCACCATTTACCTTTCTTTTAGCTTTCTAACTTCCACAATGCTCATATCGTTAATGAATATTTTTGTCCCGTTCCAAGCTGTCGCTCCCGGGATTTTCATCCTAGTACAAACGCGAAAGTGGCGCGGAAAAATTAGAGTCGCCAGCCAGACATTTTTATCCCAAAGGAAAGGGAAAGGTAATGTTGCACAAACCTAAGGAAGAAGGAAAAGGATGAGGCCTTGAGAACCAAAGATTTGGGTCCGGAAGTCGGTTACGAATTGAGAAGGTATTAGCACCCCAATCCGTCCGCCGTACCCGACGGGATCCACGCTTGTTAATATGTTTCAAAGGGTGAGAAATAAGATGCTGCTTGAATGAAAGAATGGCTATCTGGAATGGAAGTGAAATGAGAAAGGGAATTGGAAAAAATGGAACGAAGGGGGGAAAATGTAGGGAAAAATAAAGAATGTGCTCGAATGGGCCCTACCCCACGGCCTACGTACCTCATCGGGAAAATGAGGATCAGAGTCGCCGTAGTTTGTCTAACTAAGGCGGGAACTTGAATGTGATTTTTAGGATGACGTTGCCATAGCTCTAGCTCAGATGTTACCGGCTATGACTCGAGGGTGTTTACCGTATCGCTGTTTGAACTGTCGAGGCAAGTCGCTTTTGTCCGCAAAGAGTATGAGATGAGATGAGAAGACGCGATGTCTTGGTTTATTGTCTTTTAGAAGAAGTGTTTTGAGTTTGTGTTTGTCGTATGTACAACACTAAAGACTATGATACAGGAGCGAATACTTTCCAAGGTTTCCCCCAATGGAACATTTGTAAAGTATCCTAGAAGAGTGAAGGAGACCTTCACTAGTCATTTCCCGTATAGCTTTAGGCTCGTGGCGCATTTTATACATTTTCCTTTATTAAGTATTTTGACTTTTTTCTTTAAAATGAGAAGTGAGACTCAAGTTGCCAAAGGAAAACTCTAAGGGAAACTAGATTTACCCTAAGTTAGTTGAGTTTAAGGATGACCTATGGTTAGTGAGGTTTGAAAGATTAAATCTACTTAAGAGATATTAAACTAGAAATACAAGTACAAAAAGCAATAATGAACAATATGGTCCTCCTGAGTCATGGGGGGTAAAAACGTGTATGAAATGTAAATGGGATGAAACGATGGATCGGGTGGGTTGATTGTGTGGTGCTGAGACGCACGACTTATGGTATGCAACATACAAGGCTTGCGTTTGGTATAATGGAGTGGAGTGATGGTAATCGAGGAATCCTAAAGTCACATGAAACTTTATTTATTTATTTGAAAATTTACTCGACGTTGGATCGAGTATCTTATTTTTGAGATTTGTTTTCTATCGATTCGTTTTATCTTTTCTATCCTAATTATAGGAACTATAAAAGTATTACATCACAAAGTGCAAACCACAAACATATAATTGAGGCATAATAAACATAATCCAAGTCCATACGCGAATCCTCGAAAAAAACCTCGCACGAAAGGAAAATTGTTAGTAAATGAAATAAAGATGCATATGCAACAATATGATGGAAATGAATTAAGATAACAAAAATATCAAAAGTCCTGGAAAAATATGAAATTAATTCCCTAGGGTCTCTAACCTGACTATAATATTGTATTAAAAAATATCCTAAAAATTCAAAGTCTAACTATGTCAAATGGTCACTTAAATTTGTCTAAGGTTTAATCATAATTTTACACAATCCACACTACCAAAACAGTGGATAAAATGTCCTAAAAAATATACCAAAAATATTTCCAGGTACTATTATTTGTCCTCTAATCATAGCAAAAAGAATGGGCCAAAAATATTATAGGAAGTGGGAGAAATAAAATGTACAAAATTATGTGTCCATGTGAGAATTCAATCTAAAAAAACAATTAAATGGAAAATCGAATTTAAATTGAAAAATGACAAAATTCAGAAAGTAAAAATGTAGAAAGGTTCTAAAATGAATTTAAAAGGCTACTATAATTTTTGGGGATTTTTATCATACATTTTAATATTTTTTGTTGATTTAAATTGAACAAGGTATTAAAACAAAATATTAAAAGGAAGGAAATAGAAGTGGAGGTGAAAATATAGTAAACACTCAGTTAAAATACAAATGGGCCTGAAAATAGGGGGGGGGGGCGAAAAGCAATCTGAATAAGCCCAATTCGCTGGAATTTAAAGGGAGAACATGTAAAAAATGGTCCAACCGGACGGTGACAAGTGTCACCGCCGGATTGGACCGAAAAAAACAGTCTTACTCAAAAGAAGGGGCGGTGGAAGCTTATGGGAGTTATGCAATTATTTTGAATTTCAAACAGCAAGAACTCATTAATTTTTGCTTAATTCTTTAACTCTTCATTAATCTAATTAATTGTTTTTATTATTTTTTATAATAATTAAAACCAAAATCAAAAAGGGGAATTATTAACCTTGACTTAAAATGGGAGAATATCAGAGGCCAAACACGTTGCCTCTCTCTCAAAATTCCTTTCATCCCTCTCTCTCTCTTCTCACGCATTCATCCTTTACCCCTTTCGTTTCTCTTCACGAAACCCTAGCGGCGGCGGAGGTTGGTCCTCTCACCGGTGGCCTTTCTCAAATCCAAACACAAACTCTCAACCTTTTTACATTCCCTATCCCAAATCTGCCTATGAACTAATCCAATTCCTTTTCAAAACCTATGGATCTAACACGCACAGGCGCAAAGATTGTTCAACACCGAAAAACGAATCAAAGCTTCATACCTTCCATTAAATGGATTATCAAATCGACGCTCTAAAACCGACATTCTTGAATCGACGCTCACCAATCATCGGTGCAACGGAGCCTTGTGCGAGGTTACGCTCACGGATTCTGAGTTTTAGCGTTATTGATGTTGTGAGGATGATGAAGATGATTGATGGTGAGGTTGTGCGGAAAAGGGGATGAAGACAATCGCTGATGAAATCTTCTTGATTGAAGTTGAAGAAATATGTTAAAGGTGTTGTGTTCACGATGATTCTTGCGAATCAGCGAAGATGGCATTTGAAGGTGACGATGAAGTATTCACTGAGCTTGATGATGTTCTGATGAAGCTTGTTGCCGCAGCGATGATGAAAGTTTGTAGACGCGTGAATTGGTTGCAGGTTTCGTGAATCTTGCAGTTTGTTGTAGGTTCGTTATCGTTGATGAAGCATGTTCTTGGTGCAGGTCATTCGATGAAGCTTGTTGGTGTGAAGATGAAGATTGTTCAATGAGTTTGCGCGAAATCTTTTCTTGGATTCTGATCAAGTTTTGGTAGATATTTGAAGATGATGATGGCGGAGTGATGAAAATATCAGAGTGAAGGCGCAAATTGGAGATCCTTTTATTTTGTGAGTTTTTTTTTGTTTCCTCTTTTTCTTCTCATTGATGAATCTCCATTTCTGAATCTTTTCTCTGCATGTTATGGTTAGATGAATGCTTTGTGATTAAATGGGGTTGAGATGAAGAAACTTGAAGATGAAGGTGAAGATGGAGAATTGCAGAGTTTCTGAGTTTAATGAAGATGAGGGATCAAGGTTGAAGTTTGCAAAATGATGAAGATTGAAGGAAAGGAAAAATATTGAAGAATGAAGGATATGTGATGAAGAAGAAGTTGAATGGAGGGATTGTGATGAGTGAAGGAAAGAAGAAGAAGAATGAAGAAGAAATGATGAATCAAAAAATTGAGAGCCCATAAGAAGATCAGCTTCTGATTTATATAAGATGCAGTGAAGGATATGCAGTTAGAAATTCTGTTATAGGTTGTTAGAACAGTTAGATCACGAGTTATATTACCAATCCCTTCTCTGATTTTCTGTTATAAGTTTTCGACTTTTGATGATTTTTGGTTCTTTTATATTCCTGCTGAAATATGTTATGGATCTTTGCAGATTGATGAAAGTTTTTGATGGTCGATGAAGGGCGGATGGAATATCTGGAGATTAATGGAGCAATTTCTGAGATCGAAGATTGAAGAAAGATTTCAATAGAGAGTTTATTTTTCTTTTTTCATTGCTGTTTTCTATTGTAATTGAAGAAATTTGTATTGGATATTTTTGGTGTATTTTGGTTATCACTTGAAGGATTTTTTTCTGGATTAAATTTGATAAAAACTTCCATTATCTACTCTTCTTTTTTTTCTATAAATTGTACTCTCAAACTGAAATTTTTCTATGGTATACTTGTTCTCAGCTCCTGATAATCTTCTATTCTTCTGAATCAGTTCTCAATTTCGTTATAATAGAAATATAAAAACAATCATGTTGAATAAGTTCTCAATTTTGCACGTTCCTCATCTTTTCCTTTTGCAAGTGTGTTACGTGTGGGATGAATGGTGAAGTTGTACGGAAGCCCCTCTTTTTTTTGCACATCAAGTTATTTCTTCCTTTACATTTCCATTTTATTATAATATAAAATAAACAAAAAAACAATGGCCCTTAGACATGAACCATGAATTTAAATTGACTTAAGGTTTGGACTTGGACTAAATTTAGACCTAATATGTGAGCTTGACTTGGGGAAAATTGGATTCTTTACAAGAATGAAATTGAAAATTAGATGTGGAAATGATCAAAATGAAATTGGATTTACAAAAGTAGAATTAGAAATGAATTGAAGGTGGTTATTGAGTTTTGAAATGGGATTATCATAATCAAGAGAATAATATAAAAAAAAGGTATTTTACTTGACATATGTAATCAGACGATTAATTAAGTTGGACTTGACAATGATTTGGTTAACCGGTACGACACTTAATCCATACGATTAAACTTAACATGTTTACATCAACTCAAATGTTCAACCCATATCATGCTTGTATTTTCAATGAATCCACAAACTTCTATCAACTTCAATCTCGAACCTCGTGACCTTATACCATACAAATCCACCACTTGATCTCTTGTACCATGAATATCATGACACCTTTGATATGAAAACTTGAACACCATTTTCAATTGGTTAACACCATCAACAAAATCATACCAGAGATAAGAACCCTTGAACCACTTATATTGAGGTATGAACCAACTGAATCACCTTTGGATAAGGCCAATTCCAATCACCCGAAATCCTTTGATCCTATACCCTAGGAGCCAATGAAATGCGAGATTGTGAATGTTATGACCTGATGAAATATGCGGATGAGTGGGAAACCCATGCCTGTTAAGATGATAAATTAAAAAAAGAGGGCAAATTTTGGGGTGTTACAGCTTCCCCTATTCAATCACTATAAACGTGAATAGATGATAGCAGTTGCTTTCAGACATTCGAGGCATGCAGGGATTGAATACCAGAAACAACCAGAAAATTTGCACTCTGTGGCAGAAGAACGGGGAAATAAACTCAACCGAATGAAATCTGCTTGGATATAACTAATGGTAAGAAAAGCAAACAGGGGATGCCTTTTGAGTGTTGTCAGATGGCTATTGACTTGCCACACTACGGGTGGACTTTCACCAATTTGCAATCGAACTTTAAGATACTTTGCCACCCTGAGGATGGACTTTTGCCAATCTGCGGTTGGACTTCAGATACTTTGCCACCCTAAGGATGGACTTTTGCCGATCTGCGGTTGGACTTCAGATACTTCTCCATACAACGGGTGAACTTCAGATAAGTCGCCACACTGCGGGTGGACTTTGGATAATTTGCCACACTGCGGGGGCTGCTGCTCACTACGGGAGATTTTTTTGAAATTTGCCACCCGAAGATGGACTTTGGACAGTCTGCGGCTGGACTTTTGCTCACTGCGGGAGACTTTTGAATTTTGCCACACTGCGGGTGAACTTCTACTCACTGCGGGAGACTTAAAGAATTTTCCACACTGCGGGTGGACTTTGGCCAGTCTGTGGCTGGACTTCTGCTCACTGCGGGAGACTTCTGCCCACTGAGGGGGACTTTTGAAATTTGCCACACTACGGGTGGACTTCTGGTCACTGCGGGAGACTTTTGAAACTTGCCACCCGAAGATGGACTTTAGCCATTCTGTGGCTGGACTTTAAGGATTTGCCACCCGAAGATGGACTTTGGCCCGTCTGTAGCTGGACTTTAAGGATTTGCCACCCGAAGATGGACTTTGGCCAGTATGTGGCTGGACTTCTGCTCACTGCGGGAGACTTCTGCCCACTGCGGGGGACTTTTGAAATGTTCCACACTGCGGGTGGACTTCTGCTCACTGCGGGAGACTTTTGAAACTTGCCACCCGAAGATGGACTTTGGCCAGTCTGTGGCTGGACTTTTGCTCACTGTGGGAGACTTTTGAAATTCACCACCCGAAGATGGACTTTGGCTAGTCTGTGGCTGGACTTTTGCTCACTACGGGAAACTTTTGCCAACTGCGGGGGACTTTAAGAATTTGCCACCCGAAGATGGACTTTGGCCAGTCTGTGGCTGGACTTTTGCTCACTGTGGGAGACTTTTGAAATTCGCCACCCGAAGATGGACTTTACAAGATATCAAACTTCGATTACGCTGGGTACGTATATGTTGAATTACATGGCATGATGCCCCATGACACTGGGGATATTAGGTTTTGAGCATTATCAATGAACTGGTGTGAGTGTAAAAGGAATTCCTGACGCGGAAGTAATAAGTCCCTGCTAACTCTGTGGGGAACCACAATGATCGCGGATTCGATCTCAAGAAGCCCTGTGGGGATAACATCTCTGTTGAAAAGAGCGTTAATAATTCATCTGTCCCGAATTAACACCTTTGCCAAAATTGGACTTTAGATTTGAGGACCGTGTCAGGGGATACCTCGACTATTGGGGATTATCCACTCTTATGGATCTGTTGGGGAAGAGAATGATTTATCTGAAATCTGCTGGGAGAATAGGAGTTACCTTAGATCTGTTGAGCAATCAGAGATCAAGGATACCAACTGAAGGAAAAACTTGGTGACTTTACTGGGGATAACCTCCATTCGTCTGTTGGGGATGACAAAACTGAGACACGTCCCGCTGGGGAGGAAAAGAATTCAAGTTGTCTCATGTCGGGGATCATTTACTTCGGTATGGATTTTACCTCAAGAGGATTTTACAAAAGACTTGGTGTCTTTAAACTCTTAGGTATCATAACGACTGCATGAATCAGCATAATAACCTTGCTGGGGGAGGTAACCATTGCCAATGCAGATGAGTTTGTATCTGTCAGAAGTGCTGAATGAGATAATTGGCTTGACGAGCATCCAATATATAGACTCAATCAATAAGAGTTATGACAAGAGGGTGACATAGGAACTCTTCAGGAGCATAACTATCTCGATACTCTGAATTCTGGATAGGTGCCTCTGATTGTATGTCTTCGGGAAAGAATAAATTCTCGTGCTATTGGGGTGGCTTGCCCCAGTACGAGTATTTGAATAGTCTTACACTTGACTGACTAATCTTCGCTCTTGGAGAGATTTGAATCTCGAGGTGATTTCCCCAGTTGGCTGAATTTTGAAGAGATTGCTCGACGTAACTGCCCCGGATTGGCTAGCTCTTGACATGACTGGTTGGGAAAGCCTTTACTCAATGGAGCTTTTCTCGGAAAAGTGCACCTCGACGTGACTGTCTTTCAGAAGTTTTAGACTTCTCAACTTGGCAAGCTTAAGCTTATGGACTGAATTTTCGCATGTGAAGCATTTATGATGCCAAGCAAATGTATGCAAACAAAAATGTTTATTCTTAATATGAAAATTATAATGAAACACACATGCTAATCTTGAAGTCTTTATTGAAAAAGGTGTCGCAAACCTTTGTGAGCGAATCACTGGTTAATATACGACATTACTTTTTAAATGAAAGCATGTACATGCAATACCAACAAATGTCTTTTAGCATAACTCATAGGAGTCAGGAACGCGGCCTCGTAGTAGTATGCTCTCAAATTAATCCAGTTTTAGTTAGGACTTTTAAAGTTTGTATCATGGCCTGGTTCAAGGTTATAGAAACAAAGGATATAGGCTCGAAATTTATTTGTGCCCACCCACTCTTCGTGATGTTCTCCGTTCCTATGTTCAGCCAGTTTTCATAAGCATTCACCTTTCATAAGGGTTTCGTGTTGATTGGGGAACCATTGCTGCTATCGGTTCAAGCACCAATCAGGTTATTGTTGAGAGTCAGTCATCCCTCTATCTTTCGTATTTGTGCCACACGACTTTGTTCTCATTTGAGGATCTTTCTTGTGTAATCCTTTTCGTCTTTCACTTTTGCGTTATTTTGCTTATCCCTAACTTTTTCCTGGACTGATTCTTGTGAATATTTGATTGTAAAGTCTAGCGGGATGCCCTAACTTTTGCCTAAGTCGCTTGTTTTCAAGTTTCGACTTAGCGGGCTTTTTTCATTCATTTTTTTTTTTTGCTTTTTGAACGAGTCGTGTGACACTGTTTGTCTTGATTGCTTTGGGAGGGTTATGACTGCCTTATCCTTTGGTCGACGAAGGATAACCATTGTGGTTTTCAATCTTTGGACCTTTTTGACCTGGATAACCATTGTGGTTTCGGTTCTTTGGACCTCTTGATTAGCATAATGGAATGTAATGGATCCTTAAATACACTCCTTTATGAAAGCCTGAACGCTTGGTCCGACTAGCTGACATCTACCCTACCCCTGGGTTACATGTGAGGGGGTTTTTATGCGAAAAGAAACTCCTACTTCAAGGCTCAAAGGGGTTAGCAAGGGTCTATCTTCCTTATATCTCCAGTGTTTAGAGATTTGAAACAAAGCTTGTACATCGTCAACAGGGCCTTACTCGAGAGCACCCAATTAGAGATTTTGCGTTTTTGTTTCGTCATTCTCCTTCATAGAATTTAAGCACGACAATTGGTATTGCGATGTACACATGCAAAATTATACGTGAATGCGAATGAATTACTTCAAGAAAAACATGTGAGTTTTATTATTGCTAACATTCAAAAGCAAAAAAATTTCATACATGTAGACAAATGTTTAGCATATAAAAGAAACTACAAATGGAAATGCAGTAAAGAAACTGAATATTGTCGTAGTTGAGGAGACTTGACTCCATCTGGTCCTGTCAGTCTTGGATACTTTCAGTGATCAATAGCTCTTTCACAGACTTATAATCTTCTAGTTGCAGTCGTATGCCCAACCATGGCATTCATACCTTTTCTTCTAGTTATTCTGACTCTAACACGAGACGTCTGAAGGAAAAAGTGAAGCTGGGGAGTAAAGTTTCCCCATAAGGTTGCTCGGAAAGACCTGATGATCTTCTGCCTACGTATCTCCATTGACCAATGACCAATGAAGAATCAGAGCGACATAGTTCCCCTCAATAGGGATGAAAAATGAACAATGAAGAAAGGCAAACACACAAATGCCATCACTGAGAGTACTTGAATACTGCTGGCTTTATTTACTTCATGAATACCCCGACGTCCTGGGTGATTAACTTGAAGACCTCAACTTAACGTGGACCATCTGGTAGAACAACGGGTGTCATGATTAGGCATCGGATTCTGGAGTACCTTTGGATGAGGAGAAAAATTGATCGCCTTGGACTCAATTAGGTATTGTACCTTGTTCTGAAAAGCCCAACATTTGTCAATACTGTGCCCCTGGGCACCCGAATGGAATTTGCACCTGGAGTTTGAATCAAAATTTGGTGGTAGATTATCAGCAGAAGGAGCCCTCATGGTACGGAGCTCAACCAGGTTCAACTTCAGCAGCTCTGGAAGCAATACAACATATGGACACGGGATAGGATCAAGTTTTCAGTTCCTCGCTCTTGTTCTTTCCTGAAATGGTCTCGGTGCCTGTTGTTGCTGACCCTGAGATTGTGATTGAACATTTCGTTGTTGACACTGCGTTGGGCGCCTGACATGTCCTTGTACTCTCTTACTCATACTCGGTCGAGGAGCGAATGAAGGTTGTTGATGTATCCCCTTTGAAGACTTGGCCTGAGCAATGATTCTAGAAGAAGGAAAATTGACCACCTCTTTTGTATTCCTGCATGCTTTATCTTGCGGCACTTCCAGCCGGGTCAGTCCAAAAGTGATTATGCCTTCATCAATTAAGTCTTGCACTTGATGTTTAAACTCCTTGCAATCATTAACATCATGTCCGGGAGCTCCAGAATGAAAAACACAGTAGGCGTAGGGATTCCAACTTTGGTGAAGTTTACCGGAAGGAGGAGTTAGCTCGCGACACTCAATCAACCCCATTTTGAGCAGTTGTGAGCATAATTCAGCATAAGTCACGGGTATCGGATCAACAACCCTTTCTTGCTCCTGTTGATGACGGGTTGCTACCAATGAAGGAGCTACAAGTGAAACCTGTTGAAGTATTTCTCCTGGAAACCAAGGCGTAGCAGCTGAGGAGGATCCCTGATAAGGAAAGAAAGTGCTCACTTCTTTGGTAACGATTGGTGTAGGATCATTTAGCTCACATGTGGAGTTGGTTCCTATTTAATGCTCTTCCTGACTTCCAAGTGGTGATTGCTGGTGAAGAGACTCAAACTGTAGAGGAAATCTACCTAACAAACCTTGATTTAGTGGACATCCCAAAGAGATGGGAGAAACATGACCTACTGTTTGAAAAGCAGACACACGACTATTTTCCTTTTTCGACATAGCATTCATGATTCCTATAAGCAGCTTTATCTGAGTCTTCATCAAGTTGAATTCTTCTCTTAACAATTTCTGATCCTGGGACAACGCTCGAATGTCCACTATAAAATACCCCAGTTGGGCCTTCATCTCAGCCACCTCCGCTTGGAGTTATTCCATGCCTATTCCCTGACAATCATGATTCAAATTGGCCATTCTGGAGAGAAACCAAGTCAGGATAAGAATTTGCCCCTGAACACCTGTCAAAAATGCAAGGATGTATGCAAATTCCATGTTCGGTTATTTCCAAGGAATTTATCTGTTTTGATCCAAGTTTTAATGCAAGAAAAATCCGACGATTTAATTCAGATATGTGATCCTTGGAAGTAACTAAACATGTATACTAAAATGCCATGATGTCATGTATGCAATTGGCATGTGATCAGCGGTCCGACGCTGGTGTGGATCAAATAACCAAATGTTGGTGAAGATCATAATGTCATTATCTCTGTGCAGAAATTCTAGAATTCTCAACCAAGTATCATATAGGACCGGATCATATCATGGAGTAATACTGGCAAAAGCGGGTATGTTGGAAGTTTAGGGTTCCTGCAAACCTGTAAACCCCTCCCAATCTCACGGGTGTGCTACTACGGGTCAACATCACGGACTCTCAAAGCCGAGTAGCAATAATACTTTCACCATTTCCGAAAAATGGCTCATGACCAAATCACGGAATCGGTTTGGAATTATGTACTACCCAGGGAGGCCTCAACTGAGTCCGGAAAAACAAGCATGCCTCATAAGTTCCCGACTTCAAGCACTGAAGTCGAGAAACAATAGTACATTCATCCCGAAGGGTACAATACTATCGTCATACGACCAGTCGCTTTAACAGGGTTCCTATGAGAGAACAAGGTCATCCTATGCGATTTCCTAGTTGGCCCTCAGGTGCGAATGGGTTTGCCACAAAATGTGATCTGCCACTATCACCACTGGAGAGGGTTGCTTCCACTAAGGTCCTCGATGATCGGTTCCCAGTGTTAGTAGCTCAGGTCAGACCATTCTATGGTCTGCCTAGGCAGTATATAACATATCCCAAGAGAGCCTGATCTGGGTGTGGGACTCGTGAAAACTACACGTGCTCAAGACCATGCAAGCCACACGACTGCCCACTCTAAATCCTATGTGTATACTCAAGCCGGGTATTTGGCTAATCTCACAATAATCACATCCCGCCAAGGAAAACCAGAACAACCAATACAGTATATGCCAGTATATGCAACAATAAAGTAAAGTGCAGAAAGCTGTAAATAAAGTTGTAAACTAAAGCGATAAACTGTAAATAAAACAGGAAAGCTAAACTAAAGCACAACAGCAAATGAATAAACATCCAAAGAAAACAGAAACAGACAAGCGCTAGGATTGACTCTCAAAGGGGAAACCAGAGATTCTGGGTTCGATCCCCAGCAGAGTCGCCAGCTGTCGCTCCCAGGATTTTCATCCTAGTACAAACGCGAAAGTGGCGCGGAAAAGTTAGAGTCGCCAGCCAGACATTTTTATCCCGAAGGAAAGGGAAAGGTAATGTTGCACAAACCTAAGGAAAAAGGAAAAGGACGAGGCCTTGCGAAACAAAGATCTGGGTCCGGAAGTCGGTTACGAATTGAGAAGGTATTAGCACCCCAATCCGTCCTCCGTACCCGACGGGATCCACGGTTGTTAATTTGTTTCAAAGGGTGAGAAATAAGATGTTGCTTGAATGAAAGAATGGCTATCTGGAATGGAAGTGATATGAGAAAGAGAATTGGAAAAAATGGAACGAAGGGGGGAAAATGTAGGGAAAAATAAAGAATGTGCTCGAATGGGCCCTACCCCACTGCTGTAGACACCCTAAATTTTCCCTCTGGTCTTTTTATCTTTGTCTGCTTTTCGTCTTGCATTCATACGCATTAGGTCATTATCATTTGCATTGGCTCCTGAGACATGGGATTAACGTCATCAGAAGAGTTAGGGTTTCACGCCTTATCGGTGGTTATCAGAATAATTCAATGCTTTGGCTTGCAGCCAGCAGTGGTATCATTTTCCTCATGTCACTGGATTAGGGTTTATTTCCCTGAAACAGTGATCCTCGGAGATGTCACGTCTGCAAATTTTATTCACTATGCATTTGGCTCGTCACCATGGATTTCTGCTTCATCAGGATATTTCTTCAAGATCAAGTGTTGATTTGTGTGAGATAGTTGTTATTTCAATGGTGAATTGTTCAGTTGTAGATGCATTCTTAATCAGTGTTTTTTGTGGAAGCGATGCAAGTTTGGCATTAAATTGAAAATTGAAGTTTCATGGTTGTGTGCGTGCTTATGATAGTCAGTTTATTTTATAAAAAAATTAGATTATATCCATTTTCATAAATCATTTTTATTTCTAAGCCAGTTCCATTTTGCTAATTATTCATCTTCATCCCCAACTTGATTCATAACCATCTTTTTGAATTATTTCGATTATCCAATTTCCGTATCACCAATTTCATATCCATTAGCTTTTTCTATCAATTTATTTTGAGTTCCATTTTTCTATCCAAATCCATGACAATCTCTAGACTATTTTCATCACTTTCATTAAATCACCTTTATCCATATTATTTATTTTTCCTTTCTAAATTCACCATTTCATTGTCAATTTAAAACCCATAGCATTTTCCTTACTAGGCCCATTTTTTCCTTAATATTCATCAACTCTTTTAAAATCCAACCATTAATCCATTAGCAAGAAAAATTAGATTGCAAAGAGACTTTTAGCAACAAAAACCATGACTTGCATATTCACAGCCATCACAATTTCAGCAACAATATGGCCCCACCAAAGTCCAACTTTTCCATTCACAGCTGCCACACACGCAGCACTCATGAACCAATATACACTCCAATCACACATTTCATTCACCATTTTTTATACCAACATTATCCGGTCCCACATTTTTCCACCGAACTCATCCTTCAGCACCTCACCACATAACGCATAGCCAGCACGAATTCCACACAGACATATCATACAACAATCGCTAACGGCATGAGGAAAAAAAAACAGATCTCTTAACCTCATTCTTTTCACTCATCAAGAACCTCTCTCTGTAATTTTCACAACAACTCAACAATCATCTTCCTTCATCCTCAACATAGCCACAACTTATATCTGCATTGTAACCTCCAACGACCCTTCCATAAACCTTCAACTAAACAACCCAACTTTTCTTCAACGATAACAACGCAGCATACACAAAATCCTCACCAGCACCATAAACACAGAAAAAATGTTGAATCCTTTCTTCGATGCTCTTCGGCAAACCGCATAACCTTCACTCACTCAGCCTGCAAAAAATAACAACCCAGCAAATCCAAGCCTCTCATACACAACTCTCTCACTCTCAGCCTCATTTTTTCCGTCCCTGCATCAACATTTGCAACACTCCAATCTGCTCACTCTCAACAGCACAAACCTCTACAACCGCCTCAAACATCACCACCACAACCTTCCCTCATTCTTCTTCAACAATCGCCCTTCCACAACAACCTTGAAACCACACCTTAAACCACCTTTAGCATTTCACCTTCTGATCAAACCAAGTAACAACATCAGCTGCAAGTCTCAGAAACAGAATAGAAGAGAGATATGAAGTGAGTAGAGGAACGAAGATCAATACCGTGAGGGATCGGAGCACTGAGAAGTCGAAACAGAGGCGAGATTTAAGACAACCCGCAGAGAGATAAACCGAAGTCGAGACGGAGAAAGAGCGGCGGAATCGTTTGAGTAAACGAAGGCCGTCTTTGTTTCTTCTTAATGAAGGTGAAGGTGGATTTTCCTTGAAGAACCGATGGCGTAACGACAAGACCTCTTTTCTTTCCAGCGATGACCATTTGAACGGAGAGGAAGTGTTTTTGTGACCGGAGAAGAGTTTGAGTTTCTTCGACAATTAATTGGAACCGTCGATGAAGGAGGAAACAGGAGATCGAGTTTTCGAGAAGAAGATGGAAACGAGCTGTGTGTGGAGAAACCCCTTTGTTGATATCGTTTTATTTATTTTATTTTAACTTTGTTTTTTTTCTTCTTCTTTATTTTGTTTTTTAGGAAAAGCTGGTCATTGTTGTGGTTGATGTCGGGTTAGGCCTATGATTTTTTTTTTCTTCTAATCACACCACCTGACTTCTACATATCACTTCTCCTTATTGCTGCTGTTGTGGGCTTGGTAAACCCATTAGGATTCGCCAGTCACAGCTCCAGGCCCGATGATAACCTTTTTATACATTACAGAATTAGCAACTCACCCCTGTTCTATTTTTATTTGAGTTGTTTTTGTTCCTAACTGATTTGTTGAGAATTTTTTAGTTTAGCTTTGAGATTAATTGCTAATACTTACTATTTTTTTTTAGTTAACTAAACATTCTGATTAAGATGTTAGTTTAATTTTCTTTATAATTTTAATTTGTTTCATTAATATTTGTTAAGAGTTAAATATAGAGTTGAATTAGATTTTTATTTTATATTTAGTTTTGACTAATCCAGTTTAATTAAAGTTTAGTTTAATCTTGTGTTAGAACTTTGATATAATTATTAATCTTAATTTAATTTTTGGTTTTTAGTTTCGTTAATTATGTTTAATTAAATAGAATTGATTTTAATATTGGTTTTAGTCTTGTGCTCAAAGTTTTGTAGGTTTCGCTGGATTTTGATGATGGAAGATGTAACTTAGTGATGACCTTGTGATCGTTTATTGCACTTAGGCTTTGATATCGTGCTGATTGATTCTTGATTTTAATTCTGGATGCTGGAAGCTTATATTTGATTTTTGTCTGATACCCGAATATTGGAATTGTGCTTGACTGTTGAATTCATTCTGGACTTGATATTTCTTCTTTATTTCTCTTGCAAATATTGAAGAGGCAACGGACCTTCTCTGTTAGGTACCACTGAGGCCCTTTTACTTATTGCATGTTGTTGCATCTGGAAGTCCTACTGGTGTAGGCTCTGTTTGTGCATTGTACAATTACCTTATTTCACATTCTCCTCTCCTTATCTTATTTCTTCTTCATCTTATTCCTCATCTCCTTCTATTCGTTCTTAACTAGAGGTGTGCTTAGGCCACCATGGTTTTTCTTCTCCTCTTTCTCTTCTCTTTCTTCTTTAGAATAGTAAGCTTCACTAACCTAGGACCATCCGAGCATGTGAATATTAGGATTAGACTTTTCCCGTTAGATTTTACCTTTGTGATCCTTTTGGTTTCTTTTCTCTTCTCATCTCATAACCATTAAAAAACATCTTAATAAAGTTTGAAGTAATACCTTGAGCAATAGCCTTATCCCATGAGGTACTTGTAGTTTTCCCATCTTGGGATAGTACAATTTATCTTGTGATGCACAAGTCTGATCAAGGTATCTTCTTCACAAAGAAAAGCATAAAAAACACTTCTTCATTGTAAATACCAAAAACACTTAATAAGTTAATGAGTTAGTGAGCTTAGGCCCTAATCTCTGGATTCAAGTTTTGGGGATCTTCTCCTTACTTGAGTGTGCTTGTTCTATTATTTCATCTTGGAATGTAGTGACAAGTGCACATTCCATGGAAAAGAGCTTGAGTTCACTTCCTTGTGACACACTCATAAAAAGGTTCATAAAAAACACAAACAAACAATAAGCGTCTTTCCTTCGGGAATTCTTTTCTCATCTCATTCGCTCCGTACGCGAACTTGCTCCTACTTGTCATTTTGCAAAACGGTTACGCACTCGTCGTCCGAGTCTGCAACACCTGAGCAATGGCATAGGCAGTTCAAGCCTTAATTCACAAGCAATTTATTTTTAACCCCTAGTTAGGGGAACTACGGCGACTCTGATCCTCATGTCCAGTGAGGTACGTAGGCAGCGGGGTAGGGCCCGTTCGAGCACAATCTTTATTTTCCCTACATTTTTCTTTTTTCATTTCTTATTCAGTTCCATTTTCTTTTCTTTTCCAGTTCATTTCCTTTTCTTTGCAACAATTTTCATCCCCTCATCCTTTGAAACATTTTCTTTGCAAGTGTGGATCCTGAAATTTTGGGATCAGATATGTGATGTCGAACCAGATGTTTAGACACTGATATTCTAAACAATAAATTAATGAGCTAGTAAATTAAATAACACAGGAAATTGTTAACCCAGTTCAGTGTATCTCCACACTTACATCAGGGGGCTACCAAGCCAGGAAGGAAATCCAATATAAGTAATATTAATTATGGAGTTAAACCAATCAGTTTAATCCTTCACTTAGTATCTACCCAAGGCAATTTCTACCTAAGACTCTACTTAGATATGAGTACCAACTCACTCCCCCTCAATCACATAGTGATCTTTAACTTAGAATGATTAAAAAAATTGAAGTCACACTTCAGACACACCAGCTTGATCTTACTTAAAAGTTTCAATCAAGACACAATTCACTTTTTGCTTAAAAGATTATAAAGTGACTAACAAACAACTAAAACCTTCTAGCTTCACAAACACCCTTGACAGTCTTCTTAAATTCGTTAGGTTTACTTGAGTGTATCAGTTCCTTAAATAGATGCTTAGTTTGTGGGCTTTTTGCAAATTATCCAGACTTTGATAAATCCCACAGATATCTCCTTTAATTAAGGTGAGTTAGTTTGTTATCTCCTTGAATCAAGGTGAGTTAGTTTTTCTGTTTCCTTTACACTGGAACCAGATAACTAAGCTTCCTAAAGATGCGCCTTGGAGTGCTTATCCTTTTAATTAATTCCAGATATTTTCTCCTGATTTTAATCACTTCTGTTACGCATCATTTAAGTCAGATAGCAGGTTTGCAATGTCACAACATCTGGTGTGACATCCTGATGTCCTGAACTAAGTTCACAACTTATACTTTGTTTGTCAAAAATTCTGCCAATTTCTAACATCTACAAACTCCCCCTTTGGCTAATTTTTGGCTAACACATTCTTCTGGTTTTGTCAGAGAGCAGCGGAGTTCCTTTCTGTTGGATCATGTGAGAGCTAATAATTTGCTCCCCCTCAAACATGTATGTATCATGACTTGGCACAACAGAATTTCATTTCACCCAGTGACACTTTGATATACCATTGAAAATTCAAATTCAACTTAGTTCAGCAGTCAGAAATTAACATCATTGTTCAATACACTTCTCCCCCTTGTTAGACAGAAATTTTGGGGCCAAACAAAACAATACAGAAACAGACAAAAACATTCAGAATTACAAAGCAAAACAGTCAATACATTTTTCACCAACACACAGCTTCACTCAGACTCTGTATACTCTGCATCCTCTGTATCCTCAGACTCATCATCAGATCCATCAACATTCCCAGCAACCTCTTCCAGCTCCAGTCTTTGAATTATGTCCTCAAGCTTCTTCTTCCTTTCATCCAGCTCTTTGCAGGTTGTCCTAAGCTCTGCAATTAGGGCTGCCTTTGATATAGGAGTCTTGACAGCAGATGTCCCACCTGGTGCTTCAACATCTGCAGCATGATGACCTAGAAACAGCTTGTAATGAAAGGACAGTGGACTCTCCCTTTTACAGACAGAATCCTTGTCAGTAAGGATTCCTGGATATTGGTTAAGAATCACCCCACAAAGTAGTGATGGGAAGGCTATTGGAAGCTTGATGACTGAGGTTCCTGCATGCTTGAGAGTCTGGTCAAAGATATATGCCCCATAATCCAGCTTGGTTTGGGTGCCTACAGCACAGATAAACCTCCCAAGCCCAGTAGATATAGATGAGGTGTGGTTGGTTGGGACCCAGTTGACTGTTCCAATCCTGTGCAGCATGGCATACTTCCTGGTTAACAAGCTGACAAATAGTTTGCCTTTGACTGTCCATGACTTGACCTGGTTAGCTATGATTATTTTGCATACTTGATTATCAGTCTTGCCAATCTCAGTTGGCCCATCTGCTTCTCTTCCCAGGTACTGATTTATCACCCTAGGAGAAAAATCTACACATCTTCCCCTGACATATACTTTCCTGAAATCCTCAGATTTCCCATCAGCACACCCTTCTTGTAATTTAACTATAAACTCTTTTACCAGCAGTTCATAACAAGGAGAAAACTTAGAAACAGTCTTGAACAGTCCAGCATTGGAGATTAAATCAATTACCTCAGTGCATTCCAAGGCATTACTACCCAGCTCTCGTTCCAGAGCCACCCTTCTCTGATAGACATATTTCCACTTTCTTACACTGGAGACATGGTGGAAGGACACATTATCCAGGGGTGCTTCAGGAACAGCAGTGGCAGTCCTAGGAGGTGTTGGCCTCATTCTGGGTTGAGATGTTGGGACATCCTCCTCAACATCAGAGTCAGATGGAGTTGTGGCCTTCCTTTTCTGTGTGCTGACCTTACTCCATTGCTTTGTAGGTCCAAAAGCAATTTTGACCTTGTTCTTCTTGGGAGTTGACTGTCTTTTCTCAGGAGTTGCATGAGCAGCTGGCTTCTTATCCTTCCTATCCCTAAGCCTCTTGGCTATGCTAGGATCAACAGATGCTATGATCTCTGTGTCAGAGTCATCATCCAGGTTTTCAACTAGTGGAGGTTGGGAAGCCTCATTCTCAGCAGCTTAATCATCAGTAGCTTGATCATTATCATTTGGGGCTTTGTCCTGGCCCTCAGTTGCTTCAACATTGCTTGGGACATCCTGTGGAGCAGGAATGTTTTCTTCAGCTTGGTTACTTGGGACATCTTGTGGAGCAGGCATACTGTTCAAGGGAACTGATACCCCAGGCACAACTCTTTGTTCCGCCAGGATCCTGGTTACAAGCTTTTTGATTGATGCGTCCACGTAAGCAGAAGCTTTGGGAGTACTGGAAGATGAAGGGGTTCCCTTACTTTTGCTAAAGACTGGCTCCTTGGGTCTTCTTGCATGGGGAGTCCTGGGATTTTGAGCAATGGGAATGCTTCCTCTGATCACATTTATAGGTGTAGCATCCATTGGTACTACAGTCAATGGAGTGGCGTTCACTACGTCTTTCTGAATGAGACCCTCATCAATGGAGTTAGGGTTCTGATGTTGAGACATTTTTTCGATTGTAGTGGAAATGTGTAAAGGTTTGATAGATTTGGATGAGTTTAGAGTTCCAGCTGTAGCATGCAAGAGGTTCAGTGTTGCTAATGAGAATGTGAGAAGCTGAAAGCACGTTTGTACATAAATAGAACCCGTTGCTATTGGAATTTTTAAAATTGGAATACAAACAGTTATTGGCCAGACTGGTGCTGCCATCTGGTGATCATGCCATACGATGTCATGAGACATGCTGGCACTTCTCCATAATTGCTATATGTCACATATGCATATTCCCAATTTACCCCCTAGGTTTTCAAATTGGGTAGCATCCAAAGCCTTGGTAAATATGTCAGCTAATTGCAGCTCTGTGGCTACATGCTCTAATGTGTTCACCTTCTCCTCTACAAGGTCTCTGATGAAGTGATGTCTGATATCTATGTGCTTAGTCCTGCTGTGTTAGATAGGATTTTTGGAGATATTAATAGAACTTAAATTGTCACAGTACAATGTCATGACATCTTGTGTGACATTGTATTCTGTGAGCATTTGTTTCATCCATACCAGCTGTGAACAGCTGCTACCAGCGGCAATATATTCAGCTTCAGCAGTGGATAAGGACACACAATTTTGTTTCTTACTGAACCAAGAAATTAAATTGTTCCATAGAAAGAAGCATCCTCCTGATGTACTCTTTCTATCATCAGCACTTCCAGCCTAGTCAGCATCACAAAAGTCAGTGAGGATGGGTTCACAGCCATGAGAGTACATTATACCATAGTCATAGGTACCATTTACATATTTCAAGATCCTCTTAACCTGGTTGAGATGGCTCACCTTTGGTTCAGATTGATACCTTGCACATACACCTACTGCAAAAGCTATATCTGGTCTGCTAGCTGTAAGATGTAGTAGACTTCTGTCGCTCCCGGGATTTTCATCCAAGTACAAACGCGAAAGTGGCGCGGAAAGGTTAGAGTCGCCAGCCAGACATTTTTATCCCGAAAGAATGGGAAAGGTAATGTTGCACAAACCTAAGGAAGAAGGAAAGGACAAGGTCCTGCGAACCAAAGATCTGAGTTCGGGAGTCGGTTACGACCTGGGAAGGTATTAGCACCCCAGATCGTCCGCCGTACCCGACGGGATCCACGCTTGCTTGCTTGTTTCAAAGGGTGAGAGATAAGAATGCTGCTGAATAAAACCGCTAACTGGAAATTGGAATGAGAATGGAAATGAGAAAAGAAACTTGGAAAAAGAGAATGGAAATAAGGGGAAATGTAGGGAAAATAAAGAATGTGCTCGAATGGGCCCTACCCCACTGCCTACGTACCTCATCGGGATAAATGAGGATCAGAGACGCCATAGTTCGTCTAACCTAGGCGGGAACTATTTGTTTGTGTTTTTTATGCTGGAACTGCGTATGTCTATGCTCAAGTGTTGCAGGCTTGTCTGGTACGAGTGCGTTTACCGTCTTGTATGAAAGACAAGTCGCCGCGAGTTCGCGTTGTGAGTGAATGAGATGAGAAAGATAAGTTCCCGCAGGATAGTCGCTTGTTATTTGTTTTTGTCTTTTAAAAGAAGTGTTTTGAAGTTTGTGTTTATTGAATGTACAACACTAAAGACTATGACACAAGAGCGAATACTTTCCAAGATCGCTCCCAATGGAACGTTTGTAAAGCATCCTAGAAGAGTGAAGGAGACCTCCACTAGTCATTTCCTGTATAGCTTAAGGCTCGTGGCGCATTGTACACCTTTCCTTTATTAAGTGTTTTTGATTTTTTTTATAAGATGAGAAGTGAGACTCAAGTTGTAAAAGGAAAACTTCTAAAGGGAAACTAGACTTACCCTAAGTTAATTGAATTCATGGATAACCTATGGTTAGTGAGGTTTGAAATTAAATCTACCTAAGAGCTATAAGACTAGAAATGATAACATAAAAGGCAATAATGAACAATATGGTCCTCCTAAGTCATGGTGGGAAGAAAACGTGAATGAAACATAAATGGGATAACACGATGGATCGGGTGGGTCGATTGTGTGGTGCTAAGACGCACGACTTATGGTGTGAAACATACAAGGCTTGCTTTTGGTTGAATGGAATGGAGCGATGGTAATCGAGGAACCCTAATGTCACATGAAAATTTATTTGTTTATTTGAAAATTTACTCGACGTTGGATCGAGTTTTATTTATTTCATTTTTTTGAGATCTGGTTTTCTATCGATTCATTTTATCTTTTCTAACCTAGTTACAAAAACTATACAAGCATACAAGCTCTAAGCTATTACATCACGAAGCACAAATCACAAGAGTATAATCGAGGCATAAAATAATATACAAGTCCATAAGCCAATCCTTGAAAACATACCTTGCACAAAAACAAATAGTTAGTAAATGACATGAATCATGAATGTGCATAATATGATGGAAATGAATTAAAATGCCAAAAAATATCAAAAGTTATGGGAAAAATATGAAATTAATTTCCTAAAGTCTCTAACCTGATTATATTATTGTGCTAAAAAGAATCCTAAAAAATCTTATTTTTTATATGCCTAAAAATTACTTATTTTCAGCGATGAATTAACTACTAACTTTTAACAAATTAACCTCTAAAACCTAAGATAAAATGTTCTAAAAAATCTACAAAAATTATCCTAAGTACTTTTATAAGTCTTCTAACTATAGTAAAAAGAATGAGCTAAAAAAGTTACTGGAAATTACCAAAATAAAATGGACAAAATTATGTACAATTAAAAGAAATTCAATAAAAGCTAATTAAAAGAAAAATTAGAATTAAATCAAAAATAATGCAAAATTCAGAAAGTAAAAACACCAAAAATCTCTAAAATGGATTATTAACCTACTGGAATTTTTATAGAATTTTCTAGTGGATTTTACTATTTTTAATGAATTATTTATGAACTAATGGAAAATAAAATCTAAAATCTAAGAAAAATAAATGGGGTGAATTTAGTAAGTTTTTTTAATGATTTTTGTAATGGGCCGAGAAAAAGGGGGAGGTGCATACAGCAAGGCTCTAAGCCCAAAACGCAGGAATCCTATAGGGTGCACTCAGCATTTTTTATATGATTGTTTTCTCAATGGGCTTCATATAGGGTACGAAAAGCAAAGTATCTGGAAGCCCATACAAATTATGAGATGGAGCATGGATGAGATTACAGTCAAATTGGTCCAACCGGACGGTGACACGTGTCACCGCCGGATTGGACCCCTAATCACAACCTTATCTACGCAATTAACCAGGGCGGTGGGGGATTAAAATATGCTTAACGGTTTTGTTCACCTTTCATGGCCACATTAATGAGAATTTATGAGTTTATTTCTTTTAATCAACCAATAAAAATCTGAAATCAAACAAATAAATCATAAGTTTAAACAAAATTGAAGCTTCATACGAAACCTTCTTCTACCTCTCTCTTCCCTCACCAAAACCCTAGCATCTCCTTTCCTTCTTCCACTGCCGCCATCACCACCTATTCCTTCATCCTCTTCTTTGCTCCTTCTCCATCCCTACCATATCCGTCCCTAATTCACCCTCATTCTAACCTAAAATCAAAAACAACATGAATCTGAAAGACCTAACATCACCGCCGCCTAACCGTTGCTCTTCCCTCTAAACCAAGACGCAAACCAACAAAAGAAACACACGAAGATCTATAGTAACCACCGCGGCAAAAATTTATGAAGAGAATGACGAGTTCATACCTTACACTTCGGTGTCGTATCGATAATGTTAATGAAGGAAAATGATGCTTCAGTGGTTTCGATTTCGTCGCGACGAAGACGTTGATGTTGAAGTCACAGAGCCGACGACAATGACGGCATTTGACGCGATGTGGTGAAGGCTAGGCTTCAGAGTCTTTTCAATGGTACCTTGGCAATGAATTCGAAACCGCAATTTCAGGTACTCGTGTTATCCCGTAGCTTTCTTTCGTTGTTCGATTCAAACCTTTTTCCACTTTACTTCTGAAACTGTTATTGAACTTCTAGAACTCCTCTTCTCGCGATCTTTGATTATGCCACTCTTGAAAATTCACTTTGTTGATGATGTTGCAGACAATGCAGTGATAATGGTGACTCTTCAAAGATGATATGGAGAGTGGGATTATGCAGGATGAAGTTCAGAAGGGTAATGAAGTCATGGCACACAAGAATGTAGGGAGGTTGATGAAGAATAGTGAAGATTGAGATTCGGATGGGAGAAGATTGGAGAAGAAGATTGGATTAATGGAGGAAGAAGAACTTTGAGAGAAGAGGTTTTGAAAGAAAAAAATGGTTGACCCCTGAGATGAAGGATCTGATCCTGATTTATAGAGCTGGATTCAGTTTCTGATCTAGAAACTTCTCAGGTAAAAAGTCAGTTATCATTCTGTTATGGTTGTTAGAGTTCATAACCGACTTGTAACCGAATTCCATTCTGTTTGCTTTTCTCCAATTTCATTCTGTTTTGGTTCTGTTAGAATCGGTTGAAGGATTATTGAAATTTAGTTATTTGTTTTACTTTCTGATTCTATTATGAATTTCCCATTCTGCTTTGATAGCCTTGCCTAGAAATAATGGTTATTGATTTTTGTGGTTCCCTTTGCAGATTCACTAAATCAGTGGCGATACATGGTTCGAAATCGATGAATGATTGAAGGACTTGTAACATGGAGATTGGCTAGAGTGTCGAGGATTCACAGGATAAGTAAACGACTTCTTCTGAATTTCTCTGTTACTTTCTCTACCTCTCATATGATAAATTCCGACATAACCGTTCTCAACCAATTTAATTATTTCTGTTGAAACTGATTGTAGATTCCTTGCAGTCGGACTTTGTATTTCTTCCGTTTTCAAGATGTTCATTCCAAGGATGAAAATTGACAAGGACAATGGTGTCGAGCCCACTGAATTTGAAGAAACATTCGGACTGGCGTTGTTCGCAAAATGCAATTTTCGAACATCCTGTTACCAAGGCTTAGGCTTCTAGTTTCTTTCCTGTTTTCTCTTTTTTTTTGTATTTTTTCTCATGAATTGTGTATAGTGAATTCCTGCTAAATTATGCTGCAGTTGGTTGTAACTTTCCTCTTTTGTTTGATGACATTTCAAAACAACTTCAATTTATTTCAATAATGTAGCCTATTTATGGGTGAACCAAAGAATACATTAGGAGATGACATTGACAGACTTTGGGATGAAATTAGGCAATAGATCCTACAGCATTATAATTCTTAAAAATGATTTAGAATTAGAATGAGTTTTGGAGAATTGGGCTTGAAGTTGCAACAACATGGTAATTAGTTTACTGGGCTTAATAAATGGGCTTGAGGAAAACAATTGAAATAAAAGAAGGCTTATATAAAAGATTGGCATTAATATAGCCTTAGCAAGAAGTTTCGTTTGCATGGTTTAGTTCAAATATGGGATAATTACCATGGTAAATCTTTAAATAAACTAAAACTAGTTTTTTTTTTAATACCTAATTTGAAGATGAATCAAAATTGAATTATGAGGGAAGTTGGATTGAAAAAGGAAATGAATATGAACTAAAGGTAATATTAATAATTGGTTTAATTATATAAATTAATTCATAAATGAAATTGAAATGAAATGGTAATTGGATATGGACAAAGGTAAATGGGAAGATGAATAAAGAGAAGCTGAACATATAGAATAATGGAAATTGAAGTAAAAAAAGATGAAAGTGGAATGGAATGATCGGGAATGGTTCATAATAGTGAGAACAAAGTAATGAATGAAATCTAGATTTTTGCCCAAAACATATCTTGAAACCTTTCACAAATCTATAAGCACAACCACTCCTGAGCCACTGAATATCTTTTGATTAGTCGTAACTCTTCGAATTATCTGAGACATGCCCTGACCATTCGAATCCAGATGAATCACTGGTAAATTGAAGATTCAAACCAGACTTCACACAAAATACTGCTCGATATCCCGATAAATCACAACACACGGCAGCCCGAACTTTGAATATGCATTGTCTAAGAAATAGTCCAGTGGTCCAAAATAAACTTGCAAATTGCAGTGATCCTTTGATAATTTGACCAAAAATTAAATCAAACTCCCCTCTGAATTGAGACACAACTGAGCAACCGCATTTGGAGTGGAATCATAGCCCAGTGAATATTCTCCGTCATTTCAACCCTTGCCAGATACGTATAAGGTACAAAACCCTAATTTCCTTGAGCCCTGATCACAAACCTTATGAAACAATGAAATGAACTACTAAGATGTTAATGACCTGGTGAGAGATGTAGATGAATGCGAAATGATACACCAGTAAAGGGGATAAATATGAGGGCAAATTTTGAGGTATTACAGCTGCCCCTATTCAATCATCTGCGAACCTGAACGAATAATTGCAATGGCTTTTATGCGTTCGAGGTGTGGAGTGATTGAATACTCGAATAAAACCTGAATATTTGCACACCGAGGGTAACAGAAATGCCGTCTACCCGTTTATTTATTTATTTTTGTTTTTTCTGATTTTGACCTCTGAATAGGTAGCGGAACATAAGACCGGGTGGAGATATGCTGGGAAGAATGCCATCCTCGAATGACAACTCACAAAGGAATCCTCGGATCTAACACGAAACCATCCTCGAATGGAGACGCAAAGGTATACCAGCCTCGACTGATAACCAAACACAAAGCTGACCTCAGACAGACTTTGCAAAAGAGACAAACTGACCTCGATCAATAAGCTCAAAAAAGTGAACTACTATCCTCGAATAATAGCCACAACAACAAGACCAACCTCGGAAGGACTTGAAGAAAAGAAATGTCATCCTCGAATAACAAATCAAAAGATCCTCGGATCTAACACGAAACCATCCTCGAATGGAGACGCGGAGGTATACCAGCCTCGACTGATAACCAAACACAAAGCTGACCTCAGACAGACTTTGCAAAAGAGACAAACTGACCTCGATCAATAAGCTCAAAAAAGTGAACTACTATCCTCGAATAATAGCCACAACAACAAGACCAACCTCGGAAGGACTTGAAGAAAAGAAATGTCATCCTCGAATAACAAATCAAAAGATCCTCGGATCTAACACGAAACCATCCTCGAATGGAGACGCAAAGGTATACCAGCCTCGACTGATAACCAAACACAAAGCTGACCTCAGACAGACTTTGCAAAAGAGACAAACTGACCTCGATCAATAAGCTCAAAAAGTGAACTACTATCCTCGAATAATAGCCACAACAACAAGACCAACCTCGGAAGGACTTGAAGAAAAGAAATGTCATCCTCGAATAACAAATCTAAAGATCCTCGGATCTAACACGAAACCATCCTCGAATGGAGACGCAAAGGTATACCAGCCTCGACTGATAACCAAACACAAAGCTGACCTCAGACAGACTTTGCAAAAGAGACAAACTGACCTCGATCAATAAGCTCAAAAAGTGAACTACTATCCTCGAATAATAGCCACAACAACAAGACCAACCTCGGAAGGACTTGAAGAAAAGAAATGTCATCCTCGAATAACAAATCAAAAGATCCTCGGATCTAACACGAAACCATCCTCGAATGGAGACGCAAAGGTATACCAGCCTCGACTAATAACCAAACACAAAGCTGACCTCAGACAGGCTTTGCAAAAGAGACAAACTGACCTCGATCAATAAGCTCAAAAAAGTGAACTACTATCTGTCGCTCCCGACAAATGAAACGGGGTCATATGAAGGTACAGACGCGAACGGTCGGCGAGAGGGACAATGAGAACACACAGCCGTGAACTCACTGGAGAATGAATAGAGTCGCCAGCTAGGCATTTTTATCCCGGAGGAAAGGCAATGCTGCATAAGCCTAGAAAGAGATGGATAAGACGGTTGCGAACCAGAGAGACTGAGAAAGGGGGTTGGTTACAACCTGGGAAGGTATTAGCACCCAGATTGTCCGCCGTACTCGACGGGATCCACGCTTAAAAGATTTGTGTTTTAAAGGGGTAGTGTCAGTGCAATCTGTGTATACAATAGCTGGAAAAGAATGTACAGGTGTCAGTGTAATGGAAGTGTGAAGTGTATAAATGATGTGTCAGTGTAAGGACAAAGAATGAGATGCTCAAGATCATGAGGCTTAAAAGAATGAAGCTAGAAGGAGGGGGAATGGACATGGACTTTTGTTCGATAACTGTTAAGTTATGCCTACGTATCCTCTCGTGCAATGAGGAAGTCAGAACACCGTAGTTCGACCCAAAGAGACTGAAAGATGAATTGACCTGTGAACTGCTTACTTGTCTATGCTCAAGTGTATGACCTGTCTGGCTCAGGTGCTTACTGTCTTGCATTAGACGGAAGAAGCGAGTTCTCGTTTGTGAGTGAATGAGATGAGAAAAGAATCCCGAAGGAGACGATTATTGTTTGTTTTTGTGTTTTCAGTCTTTTATTGCTTTTGAAAGTTTGTCATAAGTTAATGAGCTTAAGCCTAAACCAATGGATTTGGTAAACTCATCACATCATCCCTCTGATTAGGGGTAATGAGAATTACCTTAAGTGTGAAGTCAGATTCTCACACTTAATCGCCTTTGATGTAGGATTAAGATCATTAACCTACTTGTGATTATTTAGATGCTTTTGTGTTTTTTTTTTTGTTTAGTGTTAAGTAATGAGGTTAAGCCATAATCAAAGATTAAACAGACTCATTACACCATCCTAATAGAAGGATAATAGATGAGAGTGTTTAAGCTGAGGAAAGCTCCTCAACTTAATCCATGATTAGGGATTAAACTCATGACAAAACGAGCCTTTGATTAAATGGATTTTATTTAATGATATGATGATGAAGTGAGTTTTATGATTTGTAAGACAACTTGAGGGGGACTTGTCCATTAACACTAGGGTTAGTCCTTCTTAACCAATTAAGGAAGAATTAGAACCCTAATGCAAGGCCCAAGTTACAAGTGTGATGTCTTGATACTTATTAAGTGAATTGATTAAGAGATTTAAACACATTAAGGGTTTAACACTTAGGATTAAAGTTATACACTCCATCCTAAGAGAAGGATGCAGGCATAAGCTTAATCACAAAGCCTTAAAGCCTTTAGGGTTTAGTCCCTGATTATGAGATGAGAAGAGAAGACACAAAGAGACACA
Source organism: Lathyrus aphaca (assembly GCA_963966055.1). NCBI lineage: Eukaryota > Viridiplantae > Streptophyta > Magnoliopsida > Fabales > Fabaceae > Lathyrus > Lathyrus aphaca. The sequence goes on from OZ014520.1 coordinate 509,477,567, forward strand.
AAGGTAAAACTATGAGGGGAGACTAATCAAAACCCTAATTCATTGTCATGCTTGGTTGTCCCTAAAGTTTGTGAGGTTTTCAAGAGAAGTCTTCAATGGAACCACCAGGAAGCAGATGAAAGGATCAAGAGAAGCAAAGTGACTTGCTTCATTCAAGAAGTCAAGTCACTTGAAGAAAGAAAGTGGGAGGAACAAGAATGAGCAAGCTCAATCTCAAGCACAAACATAAATGCAGCAATGGATGCAAGAGAGATGAAAAGAGAAGTCATGAGAAGTGAAGGCAAATTCACTTCCCAAATTTACTTACCACCTGAAAGGTTAGAAAGGGAATGCAATGCAATGCAAAATAGGATGAGATGACATGATGATAAACAAAACCAGAAGCATGTTGATGATGATAATGATGCTATGAGATGCTACAAACATGAGGCAAGGCATGGAGATGCTCATACAAGTTCATGGATGCAAATGGTGCAAGCTTAGAAGCATGGATACACATGAAAAGTTATGAAACATGCATGGCATATAACACGGCAAATGCAAGATGCAATGATCACACATGCTTTATACATGTCTTATGATGTCAAATGAATCAAATGGAGGCATGGAATGGCATGGCAAGTCATGTTATGCAAGAGAATGCAAGAGGTATGCAAATGAAAGCCCAAATTAGGGTTTATGGATCAAACAACAAACAAAAACCAAAAACAGAAGCAAAACCTAATTTAAAAAATGGAAAATGCCACCCAAAGAAACCCTAAACCTATACTAAACCAAAGTCCAAAGGGGAGGTCTCAACTCTCAACCAATCTCAAGATATGAATTTTCTAAGTTATTAGGGTTTTTAGGGCTCCTAAACAAAAGAAATGCCAAACAAATTGAAAATGAGGAATCAAATCATGGCCATTTTACCCTAGAAACTACATGCCAAACACAAAACAAAGCAAAAAGAATCAATGTCTAACTCTTCTCAAATAGGCAGAAATGATTTTTTTGAACTTATGATCAAAATAATGCACAAAATATGATTTAATTCAATGAAAAATTCTTAAGATGCATCAAGATCAAAAAAGAAATTTGGTTTGAAGGTTGGACAATGTTTCTAAATGTCTTAGAACATTTCATGAATTTTTTGGTGATTTTTAAATACCTAAAAGTATTTTTAATTAATTAATTTCCATTAATCAATTAAAAATAATCTTTTAAATATTTAAAAATACTTTTTTAATGATAAAAAATAAAATAAAAATATTTTTGGGTCATAAAAATTAATAAAACTCAGAAGAAAAAGTTTCATAATTTTTATGCATTTTTTACTATTTTTAAATAATTATGCAAAACAAATGAAATAAATATGAAAATAAATGAATTTTAAATGAATTAAGTGAAAGTATGCTGATCCAACGCGTGAGATTTAAAGTGGCCAGGGCGGGAATTGACTTGGCGCCAGATCTCACGGTCCAAATTCAAATTCGCTAATTAATGCTTAAAACCCTAACCCTGCCGTTAATCACTCTCAGATGACCGGAACAGTGTTCCGGTCATCTTCTCCGTTCACCTCAAAATGCCATCTCTCTCCCCAGGCCAAATCAGAAGCTCCACACCTCCAGAAACCATCTACCAACTACCCTAAGCACGAATCCAGCATCAAATCATGTTTAAACTCACACACAAACAAGAATCGAAGCAATGAAATTTCTAGGTCAAACTTTCAGAACACCATAACATACTCATTTCTGGCTTATTTTCAAAAGTAAATAGATCCCAATGATCAGTGCAACATGCTAAACAAGATTCTATCAAGAAAATGGAGTTCTGGAAAAAAAAGTTCATGGTGTCACCTGAGATGGAGCTTTTGATTTAGGAGCTTTCTGGATGATTCTTTGGCTCAATCAGGTCCCAATGATCCACCTTTGAAGCTTTGGGTGCTTAGTTGGAGTTTAAACAACCTCTGGAGTGAGTTTGCAGAAGCTCTGACCAAGGGCATGTGAAAATCGTATTTGAGACATGGGGTGTTTCAGGCCAAAACAATGGTTGGTTTCTGGTCAGTGGGGTGAGTAGAGATTGTTGGTGGAGTTGGTTCTTGTGTTTGAGGTTTGTGGAGAGAGATTCGAAGGAAAATGCAGGCTGAGGTGAAGAATGGCAATGGGGTGTTCTTGCTCAAATCAAGCCTGGCTCTTGGTGCTTTGAGGTCTATGAAGTATGGTGAGTTGAAGTGTGGAAATGGTTTGAGTGTTCTGAGCTTGTGGAGGCAGATTCGAAGGCTTATGCAAAAAGGAGTGTTTTTGTGAATGTGTTGGATGAGTGAGTTTCAGCCTTGCTAGATGTATGGAATGGCTTGCTCTTTGTCCACATAAACCTCTCTCATTGGTCAGATGATTGGACATGTGCTTTATTGATTGGTAAGTCACCTTTTGCAAAAAGTCAAATTTTGTGTAAGGAAAGTATGGGTTGATCTATAGCTAGTACATGGGCTGGTTCTGGTGTAGCAAGGTGAGGTGAGAGGCTAGCCAAAGTGCAGCATCCAATGCATCAAGTGGTAGAAGCACAATGATGATTTTGCAAGTTGTTGGCTTTTTGGTTCACATGTGATTTCCTAATCCCACAAGCCATAATTCATGGGCATTCTTGGTTCAATTCTGATTTTTATGACTTATAGAATGTTTGCATACTGGTTTGAAATGAACTAGAAGTTGCAATTGGCTTTGGTCCATGATTTTTCAAAATCTCCATTTGAGGCATGCCTTGAAAATCAATGATTTTGGCCAACTTTGCCACACCATAACTTTTGATCCAAGAGGAGTTTGATCATGTTCTTGTACTTTTTGAAAAGGGAAAGATGAGATCTACAACTTTCATGACCAAAGTTTTTTCATTTGAAGCTTTTTTGGATCAAGAATCAAGGCTTGAAAAATGACCTAAAATGAAGCATTCTTGAAAAGTCAACTATGCCCAAAAAGTCAACATTTGCAAAACTTCCAAATTCTTGATTTCTATGAACTTCAACCTTCTTCCATGATCAAATAAAGATCATATACACTCAAAATGATGAAGATCACCCATTGGTTGGGTCATTGGGGGCCTCAGATGCCCTGATTTTACACTGACTTGTCTGAAAAGTCAACCCTTGATAAGGTGACTTCCCCATGGAATTTCTTCATGAAAATTGATAGGCATACTCCCTATACCATATAGAGACCAATGGAAACAAGAATGACCAAAAAATTTGGAGTTATGGCCTCTGAAACCAAAACCCTAATTTTAAGTCAACTGTGCAGTCAAACCTGGCTCTGCTTCCACACAAACCCTAGTTCTTGTGATTCTTTTGAAATCTTGACTTTGAGAAGATGTAATATGATGCTTGAACACATGTAGACCCCTTTGAATTGATTGGTGACCTTTGGGGTGGCTCAAGAAGCTTTGGGATTGCTCAGATCACAAACCCTAGGTGCAGATGACTTAGAAACTATCCAGTGAATCAAAAATGAGATATGGGGTGATATGATTGTGTTTATGCATATGAGAATGATCACAAGCCATGGTGTGAATGAGTGAGGGCAAATTTGGGGTGTTTACAGCTGCCCCTATTCAAACATGAGTTAGCTGTGCAGGATGTAAGCAACGGCTTAACAGGCAAACAAGATAACTTGTGGTTGAATACCAAAGACAGTCCAAAATTTGCACTCACAGAATGAAGAAGAAAAGGGATATAGATTGTAAAGGAAAATAAAGTATATTGTAAAGTGTGGGCGACGGAGGACGACCGTCGAGCAGAGGATGACTGCTGGGTAAAGAGCAATGACGGGGACGGCCGACATGCTGGGAAAAGTGTGTGAAGTAAAGCGATGACGGGGACGGCCGACATGCTGGGGAGAAGGTAAAGCTAAGACGGGGACGGCCGACTAGCTGGAAAAAAAAAGGAATTATGATGGGGACGGCCATCAAGATAAAGCTGTAAAATTCTCTGGGGATTAATGAAACATGACGGGGACGGCCATCAAGTTCATAAAGGTAAAGGTAACCGACGATGGGGACGGCCATCGGGCTAAAGGAAAAAAGGGACCACGACGGGGACGGCCATCGGGTTAAAGAATAAATGAAATCAACAGATGATGGGGTACGGCCATCAAAGGTGAAGGACGATCACCTAGCAGGGGACGGCTGCTCTGTTGGGGATAAGAGAAATATGATGGGGACGACCATCAAAGGTGGAGGACGACCACCTGGCGGGGTACGGCTGCCGAAAATATCAACGATGGGGACGACCATCGGATAGAAAAGGTCAACGATGGGGACGGCCATCGGACGAGCATGATGGAGGACGACCATCAAGAAGTGGAGGACGACCACTCAGCAGGGGACGGCTGCTCTCAAGGTTTATCCCGACACAGGACGAGTGTCAGATAACCAAAATCAACAATGGGGACGGCCATTGGATAAAGTGATGAAGGACGATCATCAAAAGGTGGAGGACGACCACCTAGCAGGGGACGGCTGCTAAAAAGATCAACGATGGGGACGGCCATCGGATGAGCATGATGGAGGACGACCATCAAGAAGTGGAGGACGACCACTCAGCAGGGTACGGCTGCTCTCGGGGTATCATAACACAGGACGAGTGTTAGATAAAGGAAAAATGCTTTGTTGGAGATCTACTGGGGATATAGTGAACACGGACGAGCGTTCACAACCAAGAAAGGAAAGTATAAGTGTTTGGTATTGTGTAGAGATTAAAGATGCGGACGAGCATCCTTAGACTATGATACGGACGAGTATCATGTAGAAACAAATACTGACACGTGTTCAGAGATGATGATGCGGACGAATACCACCTGGTTAACAAAGAACACGGACGAGTGTTGCATCTGAAGGGACTCTTCTGGGGAATAGTAGACACGGGCGAGTGTCTATATCCAAGAAGACATAAGTGTTTTACACAGTGTATGGATTAAAGATGCGGACGAGCATCCTTAAGACCATGATACGGACGAGTATCATGTAGAAACAAACATTAGACGCAATGTTCTGAGATGATGATACAGACGAGTACCAACTGGTTAACAAAGGACAAGGACTACTGCCGAATCTGTGGGGAGATAAGTGATGGTGTATACAAGATACGGACGAGTATCTGTATAAGTGTATCGTGAGTAGTGAGTATATATAGATGAATGTTTATCTGCTGGGGAGAATGACACGGACGGGTGCCAAGAGAGAAAAGTGTAATATGAACAAATATCTGCTATACAAAGTCCAGGCGACTGCGCTGGGGATATGACACGGACGGGTGTCAGGAAAGTGTATATATAGGTATGTGTGGGTGCAAAGAGGATGTCCTTGGCTTTCTGCTGGTAATATGACATGGACGGGTGTCATGAAGTATCTGTAATACGGGTGATTTTGTTATAAAGAGTGTTCAGACGACTTTACTGGGGAGTGATGATACTGACGGGTATCAAAAAGGAAATATGCTGGTATTTGTGAATATGGGGCAGCTGTTTTTGCTGGGACTCTGGTGAGGATTTCTGTACAATGATGATGAACGGTTATTATTCACAAGTGTTAATCCAGAACATGGCTTATGATTATGCTATGCGTTTGATTTTTTGCCGTAATGCTCCGTATTAGACGGAATGCTACGCTCTGAGGGGATAATATGATGCAAATGCCATGATTATGCAAAGATATCAAACCGGGATTCGGATCCCGTTGTCGTGAAGATCTCTGGCTGATCTGTTTGAAATGGACATCCCAGCTGGGGATGAGATCATTGATAGACCTGGAGAGATGTATCTGTTTGGGGATATATGCCACCTGGTTGACATATCCTTATAATGCGGGACCCAGCTGGGGTTTGTAGAAGCCTTCTTCACTCTGTTGTGATCCTCATGCGTTGCTCTTCTGGATAGAGGCTGGAACTCTATGGGGAGATGTTTCCCTGATTCCTGTATTTTGCTGAGGAAGAATGATTGGTACTATGGCTGGGGAATGTCGTTGGTAACTCAGTTGGGGAGAGTAATGAGAGGCAACTCAGCTGGGGATAGAGCATTTCGGATTCTGAGATCTTTTGTTGATTTGCCAGCTTGCTGAGATGTAGCTTGCATGCCCCGAGTTGCGTTCTGGATACCTGCAATCCTGCAAAGATAAGGAAACGCACAAAAGGTCCCGAAGTATCCTTTACTGGATTCCGTCATAGGAGTCAAGTATTCTCAAGAGTAAGCGAAATTTCCTGCAAGCATGTTTTTTATTATTATTACCTTTTGAGAGAAAAGCATCTGTACTAGTTTTTTTAGAGACATCAGACATCCTTTGCAAAATAAAAATATACAAAACGAAACATGACTGAAAAATCTGATTTTATTAATTTAAATGCCCTGAATTGGCAAGATACAGTCAAAGAAACATATCTCCTGAAATGAGGAAATTGTTACAAATTGAGAAACAAAGTGCTGGCAGTATTGACGACGCTTTCAAAGGAGCTTCCTCTTCTGCTATGACTCGTATGACTTTTGACTTTCTTCTCATCTTGCTTTTGAAGAATGTTGATTCTGATTGAAACTCGATCTTGAAGCTTACCAAGTCGTAAGTGATACAGACGAATTCAGAATGCAGTTGTTCGCTTATTCCCTTATTTTGCATGGATCGCCCTTTCGGGTTTTCAATCCATCGGGATACCCATTTTTGCCTGAGCTGTCCAATGCGGCTTTTCAACTCAGCGGGTGTACCTTTTTTCATTTATTTCCCTTATTTTTTCCCGAGTCTTTTATTCTGTTTTTGACTCGCCGGGATGCCCTATTTTTGCCTGGACTTACATTCTGTTTTTGTGTCCAGCGGGTCATTTTTATGCGAAGTATTTTTTAACTGCATCTGAATTCACAGGGGACGGGAAATCTTCACCATCCATGGTGCTGAGCATCAGTGCTCCACCAGAGAAAACTTTCTTTACCACGAATGGTCCTTCATAGTTCGGAGTCCACTTGCCCCTGTGGTCTGTATGAGGAGGGAGGATTCTTTTCAACACAAGATCTCCCACTTGGTACTCTCGGTGCCTGACTTTCTGATCGAAGGCTTTCTTCATTCTCTTCTGATACAACTGCCCATGACAGATTGCAGCCAGTCTTTTCTCTTCAATCAGACTCAGCTGTTCATATCGGGATCGGACCCATTCTGCTTCGTTCAGCTTAACATCCATCAGTACCCGTAAGGAGGGTAATTCAACTTCAACAGGTAGGACTGCTTCCATACCGTACACAAGCTGGTACGGTGTTGCCCCAGTGGATGTTCTGATTGACGTGCGGTACCCATGCAAGGCGAACGGTAACATTTCATGCCAGTCTTTGTAGGTGACTACCATCTTCTGCACAATCTTCTTGATATTCTTATTTGTCGCCTCAACAGCGCCATTCATCTTTGGCCTGTAAGGAGAAGAATTGTGATGTTGGATCTTGAAGTCCCGGCACAGTTCTGCCATCATTATGTTGTTTAGATTGGAACCATTATCAGTAATGATTCGCTCGGGCACTCCGTATTGACAGATGATATCTCTCTTCAGAAATCTGGCTACTACTTGCCTTGTGACATTTGCATATGAGGCTGCTTCAACCCACTTAGTGAAATAGTCGATGGCGACCAGGATGAATCTGTGGCCGTTTGAAGCAGTTGGCTCAATCTTGCCAATCATGTCGATGCCCCACATGGCAAAGGGCCATGGTGAAGACATGATGTTCAAGGGATTCGGAGGTACATGCACTTTATCTGCGTAGATCTGGCATTTGTGGCATTTCCTGGCATAGGCACAACAGTCTGCATCCATTGTGATCCAATAATAGCCTGATCTTAACAACTTCTTAGCCATCGCATGTCCTCCAGCATGGGTACCAAAAGAGCCTTCATGCACTTCATGCATCAACAAATCTGCTTCCGTCTTATCAACACATCTGAGGAGTACCATATCAAAGTTCCTCTTGTATAAAGACCCATCAGTGTTCAGAAAGAAACTTCCAGCAAGCCTTCTCAAGGTCTTCTTAACATTGGAAGATGCCCCAGGTGGGTATGTTTGATCCTCCAAGAAGCACTTAATGTCATGGAACCAGGGCTTATCATCTTTGACTACATCTGCTGCAAATACATATGCTGGCCTGTCGAGTCTGGACACTGAAATCTGAGGTACAAAGTTAGCAGCTTGAACTTTGATCATGGACGAAATGGTAGCAAGAGCATCTGCAAACTGATTCTCGTCCCGAGGGATATACTCAAGCTTGACTGTTGTGAAGAATGTCAATAACCTTCTTGTATAATCCCTGTAAGGTATCAGATGATCCTGGTGTGTATACCATTTCCCATTGGTCTGATTGACTACCAAAGCTGAATCTCCGAATACGGTCAATGTCTTGATCCTGAGGTCAATGGCTTCCTCAAGACCCATAATGCAAGCTTCGTATTCAGCTTCGTTGTTAGTGCAGTTGAAAGTGAGCTTTGCTGAGAAAGGCATGTGAACTCCTTTAGGTGTAATGAGCACTGCACCAACGCCACGACCATTCATGTTAACAGCCCCATCAAACATCATAGTCCATTCTTCTTCCGGGTCGGGCCCTTCAGTGTGAATAGGCTCTTCGTGATCTTTTGCCTTTATGAACATGATGTCTTCATCAGGGAAGTCAAACCTCATAGGCTGGTAATCATCAATGGGTTGCTCAGCGAGATATTCAGACAATACACTGCCCTTGATGGCTTTCTGGGATGTGTATTGGATGTCATACTCTGTAAGGATCATTTGCCATCTTGCAACCCGTCCGGTAAGAGCTGGCTTCTCAAATATGTACTTGACTGGGTCCATTTTGGATATCAATAAAGTAGTGTGGGTCAACATATACTGTCTCAGTCGGCGAGCAGCCCACGCTAAAGCACAGCAAGTTTTTTCGAGCAGTGAATAACGTTGTTCACAGTCGGTAAACTTTTTGCTTAGGTAGTATATTGCATACTCTTTTCGACCAGACTCGTCATGCTGGCCCAGCACACACCCCATTGACTCTTCTAATACTGTCAAGTACATAATCAGAGGTCTTCCTTCAACTGGCGGCATAAGGATTGGAGGTTCTTGCAGATATTCTTTGATCTTGTCAAAAGCCTTCTGGCAATCTTCATTCCACCTAACCGTTTGCTCTTTCCTTAACAGCTTGAACAAAGGTTCACAGGTTGTCATAAGGTGAGATATGAACCGTGAAATGTAGTTCAATCGACCTAGAAACCCTCGAACTTCTTTTTCAGTTTTCGGTGCAGGCATCTCTTGAATAGCTCTGACTTTATCAGGGTCAACTTCAATCCCTTTCTCGCTTACAATAAATCCCAGCAGCTTACCAGATCTCACCCCGAATGTGCATTTGTTGGGGTTCAACTTCAGTTGATACTTCCTCAGACGTTTGAACAATTTGAGCAGATTTACCAGATGGTCTTCTTCCGTAAGGGACTTGGCGATCATATCATCCACATAACATTCTATTTCTTTATGGATCATATCGTGGAATAATGTCACCATAGCCCGTTGATATGTTGCACCGGCATTTTTGAGCCCAAATGGCATTACTTTGTAGCAGAACGTGCCCCAGGGTGTGATGAATGTTGTCTTCTCCATGTCTTCAGGTGACATTTTAATCTGGTTGTATCCTGAAAATCCGTCCATGAAGGAGAATACCGAGAACTGAGCCGTATTATCAACCAATACGTCAATGTGAGGTAATGGGAAATCATCTTTCGGGCTAGCTCTGTTCAGATCCCAGTAGTCAACACACATTCTTACTTTGCCGTCTTTCTTAGGCACAGGTACTATGTTAGCAACCCACGGCGGATAGCTAGTTACAGCAAGGAACCCGGCGTCCCACTGTTTTTGTACCTCCTCCTTGATTTTCATAGCCATATCTGGGCGAGTACGACGCAGCTTCTGTTTAACCGGCGGGCATTCTTCTCTCAAAGGAAGCTTGTGCACAACAATGTCGGTGTCCAACCCTGGCATATCTTGATAAGACCAAGCGAACACGTCCACATACTCTCGAAGCAGGTCAATCAGTTGTCTTTTCACTGAGTCTTGCAGGCAGGCCCCGATCTTGACTTCTTTCACGTCTTCATCTGTACCAAGATTGATCACTTCAACCTCCTCCTGGTGGGGGGTAATAACCTTTTCCTCTTGTCTTAACAACCTGGCTAGCTCTTCAGGAAGCTCATATTCTTCTTCAACCCCTTCATCAGCTTGATTGATTGGATTGTCAAAGTCATACGAAGTCATCGCCGTGCTGTTGTCAGTGCTGTCTGGAAGGCACTCTCTGCAAGGGTTAAGTTGTTCATTTTAGTGATTTGATTTTAACCTTTATTTAGAAAAGTGAAATGAAGTTGTCATTTTGAAAACACCGCCATTTATTTTTTTGTACAAAAAGAAAAATGGAAAAACAGTGAACGAAAAGAAAAAGACTCATTTGCAAAAAGATGTCTGATATTTCATTAATTGATCTTGTTTGCACAAAAAGTACAGATGGCCCGATTACAAAATGAGTCTTGTCATCTTGGGCAAGATGCAAGACTTTGATGCATGCTTATAAAAATACAGGAAATAATAATTACTCTGCATGAGTAACTCTTATAATTTCCTGGGAAGACCAGTTCGAGACACTGCTCCCCGGGATCTTTGGACGAATCCAGCTTTCCAGGTTGCGCTCCTCTTCCAGCTCGTCTTCCAGACAGTTGATAGCATCAGGGGTAAGCATCCCCCCACTGACAAAACCAGGCTCTCCAGCAGCCTTTGCTTGGTGTTGAGTTGGTTTGTAACCCAACCCAAATTTGTCTTTCTTCTCCTCCACAGCTAAAACTTTGCCCCAGCCCAGGGCAGTTCCTTCCTCAACAACCTTCCGGGCTTGTTGGTATGATGACATGGAGATCCCAGATACAGCAGATGCTTCATTGACATTCAAGGCTTCAAATCCTTGGCTCATTGTTTCATGGATCTCCCCATCCATTTCAATATACTTATAAGTAGCCAGATGGCTAACAAATATATCCTCCTCCCCACAGATTGTAACAACTTGGCCTTCCCACTCATATTTTAACTTTTGGTGAAGGGTAGACGTTATTGCGCCGGCGGCGTGAATCCAGGGTCTACCCAACAAACAGCTGTAGGCGGGCTGAATGTCCATCACATAAAAGATAGTTTTAAAGGTCTGTGGGCCAATTGTCACAGGTAGCTCAATCTCTCCCAGAACCGATCTCTTAGAACCATCAAAGGCTCTTACTACCAGGTTGCTGGGTCTCAATGCCAGTCCATCATATTCTAACTTCACCAGAGCCTTCTTTGGTAAGACATTCAGGGACGAACCTGTGTCTACCAGCACATGAGAAAGGACAGCTCCTTTGCATTCCATGGTTATGTGCAAGGCTTTGTTGTGGTTGCGGCCTTCCGTTGTCAAATCAGTATTGGTGAACCCTAGCCCATTGCTAGCAGTAACATTTCCAACCACGGTTTCCAACTGGTTGACAGTAATCTCTTCAGGCACGTAAGCTGCGTGCAAGACTTTGAGTAATGCATTCCGATGGGCTTCGGAACACATCAGCAGTGAGAGGATAGAGATCTTGGATGGCGTCTGGTGAAGCTGATCCACAATTTTGTAGTCACTCTTTTTGATGATTCTCATAAACTCATCAACTTCTTGATCGAACGGTGTCTTCAAGGTTTCTTTAACAGTTTGATCTTTCTGCACCGGGCTCTTTCCTTTTGCCTTGGCAGCAGCTTCTGCTTCGGCAGTAGGTCTTTGCATTGGTGGAGCAAAGAGACGTCCACTTCGAGTGAAGCCTCCGCCTCCCCCCACATTATCTACTTGTGGTGCAGGTGTTGATGTTTCCAGAGTGATTCTTTTTCCCTCGCAGTACACGTCTGAGCCATAGTGCCAAGGGATGGCCCTATTGCTTTCATATGGTACTGGTCCAGGCACTGTGACAGTGACTGGACTGATTGCTGCTGCTGAAGGGACTGTAATTGTTTGTGGATCATAAAAGATTGTAACTGGTGCTCTGGTGGGAGCAGCACCTTCTGAATGGTAGGCAGAGTTATTCTCAGGATCATAAAATATGGTGACAGTAGAGACATCTTCATGATTTGTTGCTGGAGTTGTAGGAGATATTGGCGGAAGAATGGATGTTGTCGTTGTAGGAGTCTCGAAGTGGAGTGAAGCTGAAGTTGTAGCAGGAAGATTTGTTGTAAACTGATCAGTTGAGATGATGGATGACGTACTTGTTGATGAAGCCGAAGAATTGTCAGGAACAATAGTTGCTGCAGTTGTAGGAGGTTCTGAAACCGTTGCTGATGATATTGTTGGATTTGTTGGAAATGATGTAGTGATCTGGAGCTGGCCGCTCTGAATAAGGCCATCTATGCCATTCCTCAAATTATCGCACCCATTTACTGAGATATTACAGTAAGCACACCCCAACTCACACCCCGGGAACATGTTGCATTCCAAGAGCTGAGCCTTAATTTCTACCAATGGTGTCCTGATCTGTCCCACACTGGTTATTAAATAAGACGGTTGGTCTTCTTCAATAGCGTTAATTCGGGGACCACCATGATTTGGCATTGGGTTTTTATTGACATTGGGCGGTGGTGCGAAATTCAGAGCCTTGGAGTCTACCAGGTCTTGTACCTTCATATGCAGAGCCCTGCATTTTTCCGTACTGTGGCCAGGTGCGTTTGAATGAAAAGCACACCTAGCATTGGAGTCATAATTCCTTGGTAGACTGTTGGGATCCGGAGGTGCCAACGTTCTTAGCTCAACCAGGTTGAGTTTCAGAAGCTGTGGCAGCAAAGTAGCATATGGCATGGGGATCGGATCAATCACTCTGTTAGCTTGAGATGGCCTTTGTTGGAATGGCCTTTGCTGATTATTGTTGTTGCTGTTGTTGTAATTTCTTGGAGGATACTGATTTTGCTGATGATACTGAGGTTGCGGCTGATAGTTTTGTTGAGGAGGTTGATAGACTGGCTGAGGATGAGCTGGAGCAGGGATGGTGACTGCTGCTATTGACCTTTGAGCATATTGGGGCCTGCCCCTGTTGGTGTGGATGGCATTGGTCTCGCCAGTTCTTCTCGGGCCTGCAAAAGGCTTTCTTGCATTACTGGACGAGCTGGCACCATTATCAGAGATCTTACCCATTTTCAACAGGCTTTCAATTCTCTCCCCAGCTATGACAACATCTGCAAAGCTAGTAGAAGAGAAAGCAGCCAACCTGTCAATATATGTTCCCTGAAGGGTGTTCATGAACATATCTGCCATTTCCCGTTCAGACATAGGTGGTTGAACAGCAGCAGCCAGTTGCCTCCATCTCTGGGCATATTCTCGGAAACTCTCCCTTGAAGACTGTGACATTCCCATCAGGAGGGTCCTGTTGGGTGCCATGTCTAGATTATACTGATACTGTCTGATGAAGGCCTCTGCCAGGTCCTTCCAGCATCTAATAGTTGCTCTTGTCAGATGGGAATACCACTCCCTCGAAGCTCCAGTCAAGCTATCTTCAAAATAGAACATCCACAATTTCTCGTCCATGGTATAAGCTTTTAATCTCCCGAGGAAAGATTGTAGATGGGTTCGAGGACAAGAAGTCCCATTATACTTTTCAAAACATGGAGGCTTGAACTTGTGGGGAATCCTAACCCCGTCTACCAAGCCCATATCCATGACGTCGAAGCCCAAAGAATTTTGAGATTCTAAGGACCTCAACTTCTCAGCTATCTCATCCAATCTCCTATCATAAGCTTCTTCCCCAGCACCCATTACTGTAAACTGGTCCTCTTGGGGGTCTTCTTGGAGTACCCTAGCTGCGGTGGCAGTCCCTTGAACATTTGCTGGAATATTGACCTCAGGATGGAGGTGTGGCCCAAATACCGGGGGGTTGACGTGAGGTTGTACCCTTTCATTGTTACTGGTACCGGCAGTCCCTATATGTGGATCCTCTTGATTTTGCCTTTCCACCATGGCTCTCAATCTTTCCTGGCTCTGAGCCATGTTGTTCATAACTTCCATAAACTGAGTCATTTGGTTCCTCATTTCTAGCCTTTCATTTGCCATTTGATTTCTGACCTCAGTGAGGTCCTGCTGCATCTGATCCATTTGAATTCCCGGAAGGTTGTTTCGGGTTGGATAACGGTGCGGACGGTTGAGGGGAAATACTCGGCGCCTAGCAATAGTTCCTGAGGTATCACAACAGAGGTTAGCAACAATAAAACAAAACCTACAAAACAAACAAAGGGTTAGCATGCAATGCAGTTATGCTTATTTGCTTTCAAGGTTTCCGGTTTGGCATTCAGTTTTGACCCTTCCAGACCCTTGAAGATGCTGTTGTTGTTGCTTGAGGAAAACTCAGACGAAGCAAACTAACACAAATATATTACAGAAGGTGAAATAATACAACTTGTTCATTTTACAACACAAGCCCTCTAAGGGGTCAAAATACAGTACAAGAAAATAAAGGTACACGGAAAGAAAGCAACAACAAACAAATGGTCAAACACCAAGACCAAACTCATCCTCACGAACTTCCTTGAGAAGTGCTTCGGTCACAGGATCAGCCGGACGCTCCGTAAGATTCCTGATGAGGAGATTCTGGGTTGCAATAGCTGCTGCTAGTTTCTTGTGCTGAGTTTGGTCCTTGGACCTCTTCACCCCTGCTTTGATCTTCAATTCTGATATCTCCCTCTGGGCTGCTGCCAGGGCTTCTTGTTGTTCTTTTGCACTTGCTTCTAGTTGCTCCATCTTGTCTTGAACTCTCTTGTCTTCCAGGGTACGAGCCTCGGTGATCCTGAACCACCGGGCTCGACTCTCCTTCAAGTACAAGTCTGTTCTTGCTCTCTGGAACTGGGCTTCTTTGCAAGCATTCTTCAGAATTTGTTCACCAGCTTTAGACTTTTTGATATAATCCCCAGACTTTTCAATCTTAGTCAAATGCTCCACTCTCAACTTCTTCAATCTCTCAATCTCCCTCATACCTTCACTCCTCTCCCGGAGGGTCTTCTGCAAAGCCTGGGTTAGCTTCTCATTTCTTTCCTTCAAGCTCTCAAACTCCTCCAAACTGATGGTGGCAGGGGGTGGTGCTGAAGATGACTCAGGCATGTCTTCTATGGTAAAGGGCATTCCAAAGAATTGGGCCCTGGCACGGGACCACTCATAATATTGTGCTGATGCCACATTATTACACTTCCCCAGAATGGTGACTCCCTTGGTTTGAACATTATCCCAGGCCCAGGCAGCCTGCCTAACAACAGCCAAACTAATCTTGTTCTCACAATAAAGGGTCTCCACCAAGTCCTGTGCCCTAGGAGTGTGGACCAGTGCATAGCCCAATTGCCTCCTGAACAGCAGAGGGTTGTAATTGATACTTCCCTTAACTCCTATTAAAGGCACATTGGGAAAATGTCCACAGCTGGTGATGATATCCCTTCCCTTGGTGCTTTGAGTGCACCATCTGATGTCAGCTGAAGTTAGAACAGTGAGTCTCTTAGCCCAGTTGCTTTGCTGATGAGGGTTTAAAAATGCATCTGTCCTGGGTAGATGCCTGAGAAGCCAAGTGTGGAACAATGGAGCACAACACCTCACTAATCTCCCCCTCTGCTTTTCATTCCTCTGATGCACTGAATAGTAAAGATCCCCCAATAGAGTTGGCACTGGGTTCTTCAAGATGAACAGATGGATTGCATTCTTGCTAATGAATCGAGGCTCATCTGCAAACAACACAATTCCATATATACTCAAAGCCAACAAGGCACAGACAGCTTTCCACTCTCCCAAAGAAGCTTTCAGGGTAGCTTGAGAGATCAGGAAGTCCAGATGGAAGCCAGGGATTCCAGCTTTAGAGGTCATATGCTGCTCAATCAAAACAGGTTCCAGATGCAAAGCTTTTGCTACTTCTCCATTAGCAGGAAAGACCATCTCAGGGTTGAAAGGAATTTCTCTCCTGATAGGAATACCAACTAATGAGGAGTACTCTTCCAATAAGGGGCCCAACTGAAAGTCTTGAAAGGTGAAACATCTCAGTGGGGGATCATAAAACTGAATGCAGGTGTGGATCAGGCTTCTCTGTGATGGGTCCAGATCCATAACCATATCAAGTATATCTCCATAACTTTCCCTGAACAAAGGTATGTGATCCGGAGTGATCAGGGTTTGAATCCTCCTGATGTCTGATAACTCTGGTTGGAAGAAATGGTAGGTGATGTTGCTCTTTTTAGGAGCCATGATGCTGAGACTGAGTAGAGACAGGTACTGATGCTGATGCTGAAGAAGAGGGCCACTGACTGGCTGGTGCTGGTGATAACTGAAGCAGGTGCTGGTGAAGATAGGTCAATACTGAAGATGGGGTCAAAACCAAAACCAAATGAAGATGGATACCCTGAAACAAATAAGCAAATGTCAATATGATGCAATGATTATGTATGCAAATGATATGCAAAGGGTCTGTGACTGAGCTGGATCTGATCAAAATGCCCTGATATAGGTCCAAGTGTGTTCAAGAATTCCAGATGGAGGTCTATAGATCCAGTAACCAAGGTAGGGGGCTCAAATAAAGAGCCATATGTCCAGGGTTTTAGAATCACAAGAACTGTCCAACATGGAGTACTCTTAACAAGTCAAAGTAACAGGGTATTCTGAGGTCAAGGTACCTGCAAACCTGTAAACAGCCCAACCCCCTCACAGGTGGTGTTCTAGAACAAGGATCCTCAGACTTGGATCAGTTATGAGAAGTGTAAACATTTCCAACCCGGAGGTACAGTGTTTACAATAACCATAACAATTCCTCCTCTAATTCACCTCAGTTTCTGAAGGTCAATACTAAAGGTCATCCAGACTTAGCAGGCTTCCCAGATAGCCCTAGCATTGCAGGAAATCTGCAACACAGAGTTCTCAAGAAGAAACCCACATCTGAACCGTGTTTCATATTCCCGCACCAGACCGAAATGGAATGGGAAAGAATATGATTCACTCTAGCCTAGGTGTCACTCAGGTCCCAGGTATAGGACCTTAACTCTCAATAGAACCCCACCCACCAAAGCAAACAACAGATCCAGCCAGCAACATGACAGTATGATATATACAAATGCACTAAAGAAAAGCAGTAAAGCAAACTGTACATAAATCAATAAACAAAAATAAATACAAGCACAAATAAGCACATAACACCCCAGTAAACACAAATCAATCAAGCGCTAGGAGGAACCCACAAAAAGAACCAGCAACCCTGGTTGCAATATAAGGGTCCCCAGTGAAGTCGCCAAGCTGTCGCTCCCGACAAATGAAACGGGGTCATATGAAGGTACAGACGCGAACGGTCGGCGAGAGGGACAATGAGAACACACAGCCGTGAACTCACTGGAGAATGAATAGAGTCGCCAGCTAGGCATTTTTATCCCGGAGGAAAGGCAATGCTGCATAAGCCTAGAAAGAGATGGATAAGACGGTTGCGAACCAGAGAGACTGAGAAAGGGGGTTGGTTACAACCTGGGAAGGTATTAGCACCCAGATTGTCCGCCGTACTCGACGGGATCCACGCTTAAAAGATTTGTGTTTTAAAGGGGTAGTGTCAGTGCAATCTGTGTATACAATAGCTGGAAAAGAATGTACAGGTGTCAGTGTAATGGAAGTGTGAAGTGTATAAATGATGTGTCAGTGTAAGGACAAAGAATGAGATGCTCAAGATCATGAGGCTTAAAAGAATGAAGCTAGAAGGAGGGGGAATGGACAGGGACTTTTGTTCGATAACTGTTAAGTTATGCCTACGTATCCTCTCGTGCAATGAGGAAGTCAGAACACCGTAGTTCGACCCAAAGAGACTGAAAGATGAATTGACCTGTGAACTGCTTACTTGTCTATGCTCAAGTGTATGACCTGTCTGGCTCAGGTGCTTACTGTCTTGCATTAGACGGAAGAAGCGAGTTCTCGTTTGTGAGTGAATGAGATGAGAAAAGAATCCCGAAGGAGACGATTATTGTTTGTTTTTGTGTTTTCAGTCTTTTATTGCTTTTGAAAGTTTGTCATAAGTTAATGAGCTTAAGCCTAAACCAATGGATTTGGTAAACTCATCACATCATCCCTCTGATTAGGGGTAATGAGAATTACCTTAAGTGTGAAGTCAGATTCTCACACTTAATCGCCTTTGATGTAGGATTAAGATCATTAACCTACTTGTGATTATTTAGATGCTTTTGTGTTTTTTTTTTGTTTAGTGTTAAGTAATGAGGTTAAGCCATAATCAAAGATTAAACAGACTCATTACACCATCCTAATAGAAGGATAATAGATGAGAGTGTTTAAGCTGAGGAAAGCTCCTCAACTTAATCCATGATTAGGGATTAAACTCATGACAAAACGAGCCTTTGATTAAATGGATTTTATTTAATGATATGATGATGAAGTGAGTTTTATGATTTGTAAGACAACTTGAGGGGGACTTGTCCATTAACACTAGGGTTAGTCCTTCTTAACCAATTAAGGAAGAATTAGAACCCTAATGCAAGGCCCAAGTTACAAGTGTGATGTCTTGATACTTATTAAGTGAATTGATTAATAGATTTAAACACATTAAGGGTTTAACACTTAGGATTAAAGTTATACACTCCATCCTAAGAGAAGGATGCAGGCATAAGCTTAATCACAAAGCCTTAAAGCCTTTAGGGTTTAGTCCCTGATTATGAGATGAGAAGAGAAGACACAAAGAGACACAAAGGTAAAACTATGAGGGGAGACTAATCAAAACCCTAATTCATTGTCATGCTTGGTTGTCCCTAAAGTTTGTGAGGTTTTCAAGAGAAGTCTTCAATGGAACCACCAGGAAGCAGATGAAAGGATCAAGAGAAGCAAAGTGACTTGCTTCATTCAAGAAGTCAAGTCACTTGAAGAAAGAAAGTGGGAGGAACAAGAATGAGCAAGCTCAATCTCAAGCACAAACATAAATGCAGCAATGGATGCAAGAGAGATGAAAAGAGAAGTCATGAGAAGTGAAGGCAAATTCACTTCCCAAATTTACTTACCACCTGAAAGGTTAGAAAGGGAATGCAATGCAATGCAAAATAGGATGAGATGACATGATGATAAACAAAACCAGAAGCATGTTGATGATGATAATGATGCTATGAGATGCTACAAACATGAGGCAAGGCATGGAGATGCTCATACAAGTTCATGGATGCAAATGGTGCAAGCTTAGAAGCATGGATACACATGAAAAGTTATGAAACATGCATGGCATATAACATGGCAAATGCAAGATTCAATGATCACACATGCTTTATACATGTCTTATGATGTCAAATGAATCAAATGGAGGCATGGAATGGCATGGCAAGTCATGTTATGCAAGAGAATGCAAGAGGTATGCAAATGAAAGCCCAAATTAGGGTTTATGGATCAAACAACAAACAAAAACCAAAAACAGAAGCAAAACCTAATTTAAAAAATGGAAAATGCCACCCAAAGAAACCCTAAACCTATACTAAACCAAAGTCCAAAGGGGAGGTCTCAACTCTCAACCAATCTCAAGATATGAATTTTCTAAGTTATTAGGGTTTTTAGGGCTCCTAAACAAAAGAAATGCCAAACAAATTGAAAATGAGGAATCAAATCATGGCCATTTTACCCTAGAAACTACATGCCAAACACAAAACAAAGCAAAAAGAATCAATGTCTAACTCTTCTCAAATAGGCAGAAATGATTTTTTTGAACTTATGATCAAAATAATGCACAAAATATGATTTAATTCAATGAAAAATTCTTAAGATGCATCAAGATCAAAAAAGAAATTTGGTTTGAAGGTTGGACAATGTTTCTAAATGTCTTAGAACATTTCATGAATTTTTTGGTGATTTTTAAATACCTAAAAGTATTTTTAATTAATTAATTTCCATTAATCAATTAAAAATAATCTTTTAAATATTTAAAAATACTTTTTTAATGATAAAAAATAAAATAAAAATATTTTTGGGTCATAAAAATTAATAAAACTCAGAAGAAAAAGTTTCATAATTTTTATGCATTTTTTACTATTTTTAAATAATTATGCAAAACAAATGAAATAAATATGAAAATAAATGAATTTTAAATGAATTAAGTGAAAGTATGCTGATCCAACGCGTGAGATTTAAAGTGGCCAGGGCGGGAATTGACTTGGCGCCAGATCTCACGGTCCAAATTCAAATTCGCTAATTAATGCTTAAAACCCTAACCCTGCCGTTAATCACTCTCAGATGACCGGAACAGTGTTCCGGTCATCTTCTCCGTTCACCTCAAAATGCCATCTCTCTCCCCAGGCCAAATCAGAAGCTCCACACCTCCAGAAACCATCTACCAACTACCCTAAGCACGAATCCAGCATCAAATCATGTTTAAACTCACACACAAACAAGAATCGAAGCAATGAAATTTCTAGGTCAAACTTTCAGAACACCATAACATACTCATTTCTGGCTTATTTTCAAAAGTAAATAGATCCCAATGATCAGTGCAACATGCTAAACAAGATTCTATCAAGAAAATGGAGTTCTGGAAAAAAAAGTTCATGGTGTCACCTGAGATGGAGCTTTTGATTTAGGAGCTTTCTGGATGATTCTTTGGCTCAATCAGGTCCCAATGATCCACCTTTGAAGCTTTGGGTGCTTAGTTGGAGTTTAAACAACCTCTGGAGTGAGTTTGCAGAAGCTCTGACCAAGGGCATGTGAAAATCGTATTTGAGACATGGGGTGTTTCAGGCCAAAACAATGGTTGGTTTCTGGTCAGTGGGGTGAGTAGAGATTGTTGGTGGAGTTGGTTCTTGTGTTTGAGGTTTGTGGAGAGAGATTCGAAGGAAAATGCAGGCTGAGGTGAAGAATGGCAATGGGGTGTTCTTGCTCAAATCAAGCCTGGCTCTTGGTGCTTTGAGGTCTATGAAGTATGGTGAGTTAAAGTGTGGAAATGGTTTGAGTGTTCTGAGCTTGTGGAGGCAGATTCGAAGGCTTATGCAAAAAGGAGTGTTTTTGTGAATGTGTTGGATGAGTGAGTTTCAGCCTTGCTAGATGTATGGAATGGCTTGCTCTTTGTCCACATAAACCTCTCTCATTGGTCAGATGATTGGACATGTGCTTTATTGATTGGTAAGTCACCTTTTGCAAAAAGTCAAATTTTGTGTAAGGAAAGTATGGGTTGATCTATAGCTAGTACATGGGCTGGTTCTGGTGTAGCAAGGTGAGGTGAGATGCTAGCCAAAGTGCAGCATCCAATGCATCAAGTGGTAGAAGCACAATGATGATTTTGCAAGTTGTTGGCTTTTTGGTTCACATGTGATTTCCTAATCCCACAAGCCATAATTCATGGGCATTCTTGGTTCAATTCTGATTTTTATGACTTATAGAATGTTTGCATACTGGTTTGAAATGAACTAGAAGTTGCAATTGGCTTTGGTCCATGATTTTGCAAAATCTCCATTTGAGGCATGCCTTGAAAATCAATGATTTTGGCCAACTTTGCCACACCATAACTTTTGATCCAAGAGGAGTTTGATCATGTTCTTGTACTTTTTGAAAAGGGAAAGATGAGATCTACAACTTTCATGACCAAAGTTTTTTCATTTGAAGCTTTTTTGGATCAAGAATCAAGGCTTGAAAAATGACCTAAAATGAAGCATTCTTGAAAAGTCAACTATGCCCAAAAAGTCAACATTTGCAAAACTTCCAAATTCTTGATTTCTATGAACTTCAACCTTCTTCCATGATCAAATAAAGATCATATACACTCAAAATGATGAAGATCACCCATTGGTTGGGTCATTGGGGGCCTCAGATGCCCTGATTTTACACTGACTTGTCTGAAAAGTCAACCCTTGATCAGGTGACTTCCCCATGGAATTTCTTCATGAAAATTGATAGGCATACTCCCTATACCATATAGAGACCAATGGAAACAAGAATGACCAAAAAATTTGGAGTTATGGCCTCTGAAACCAAAACCCTAATTTTAAGTCAACTGTGCAGTCAAACCTGGCTCTGCTTCCACACAAACCCTAGTTCTTGTGATTCTTTTGAAATCTTGACTTTGAGAAGATGTAATATGATGCTTGAACACATGTAGACCCCTTTGAATTGATTGGTGACCTTTGGGGTGGCTCAAGAAGCTTTGGGATTGCTCAGATCACAAACCCTAGGTGCAGATGACTTAGAAACTATCCAGTGAATCAAAAATGAGATATGGGGTGATATGATTGTGTTTATGCATATGAGAATGATCACAAGCCATGGTGTGAATGAGTGAGGGCAAATTTGGGGTGTTTACACTATCCTCGAATAATAGCCACAACAACAAGACCAACCTCGGAAGGACTTGAAGAAAAGAAATGTCATCCTCGAATAACAAATCAAAAGATCCTCGGATCTAACACGAAACCATCCTCGAATGGAGACGCAAAGGTATACCAGCCGCAGGCGGTAACCAGAAACACAAAGAAAATAGGACAAGATGGAACGGGATCGTTGTACATAGACGAGAGCCCAAGCAAACAGGATCATTGTACTTAAATGAAAACCTGAGACGCGATCGTTGTATTTAAACGGAGACGCGAACAAATGAGACTGTTGTACTGAAACAAGACTCAAAAACGAGACCATTGTACTTAAATGGAGACTCGAAAGGAACGGGATCGTTGTACTTAAACGAGAGCCCAAGATGCGACCGTTGTACTGAAACGGAGACGCGAAAAAATGAGACTGTTGTACTGAAACAAGACTCAATGACGAGACCATTGTACTTAAATGGAGACTCGAAAGGAACAGGATCGTTGTACTTAAACGAGAGCCCAAGACGCGACCGTTGTACTGAAACGGAGACGCGAAAAAATGAGACTGTTGTACTGAAACAAGACTCAATAACGAGACCATTGTACTTAAATGGAGACTCGAAAGGAACAGGATCATTGTACTTAAACGAGAGCCCAAGACGCGACCGTTGTACTGAAACGGAGACGCGAAAAAATGAGACTGTTGTACTGAAACAAGACTCAATGACGAGACCATTGTACTTAAATGGAGACTCGAAAGGAACGGGATCGTTTTACTTAAACGAGAGCCCAAGACGCGACCGTTGTACTGAAACGGAGACGCGAAAAAATGAGACTGTTGTACTGAAACAAGACTCAACCGGGGATAACAACAAGACGTGGTAGAAGTAACCACCCTGGGAAACGAAGTTGCATTCTGTGGGTAACACTTCAATCTGATTGGAGATGTAACGGGTCTTATGTAATATGCCTCAAAAATGGCCCATGCTGGTATGCATATGTTTGAATTTATGGCGTAATGCTCCATGACAATGGAAATGCTACGCTTTGGAGGATGCAAATGTAATGATGATTATGCGAATGACAATGCAAAGGAGATCTCCTGATAAGGAGACTGCAGGTATTCCAGATAACTTGGCTGGGGAGAAACGATGATCACTGCATTGATCTGGTTCGTCCTGATGAGGAGAAAACAACTTTGCGGGGAAAGCTGTTAATAATTCACTGACTTTGAACAGCCGTCACTGCCAAAAATAAATTGGACTTTGAGATTGGAGTGCCAAGACCCTGCTGGAGATGGACTCTTCTTGAACTCTGGTGAGGAAGTGAGGACCTCCTGACTTGGCGGAGAACCAAAGGCATGACACTGCTGAGGAAGGAATTGCTGGGGAGGAATGACACTCCTTATACTGCTAAGAATTGCCCCTGTATTGAGGGGAAGTCTCTGCTTGGGGAGGACACCGACTTTCTGTTGCCTTATTGAGAGATTTCAACTTCCACCTCTACTGGGGATGATAGAGGATATCAATGATAAAGCTTCCCGCTGAAGACAAGAGCTCAAGTTGCCACTTGCTGGGGATAAGAGATAAATCCTCTCATGTTGTGAATGAGAGATGGAAGGCGTCTCATGCTGGGGATGAGAGACAATGATATCCTTCTGCTCAAGAAGTAACCTTCCATTTGCCGCACTACTGGAGAAGGGATTGTCTAATGAGTCTTGCTAAGTAATTTTAATCAATGAAGCTTGTTGATGAAATAACTCTTGAAGTACTGTGCTGACAATGGCTTTGCCCCCCAGCCCTGGGTGGATAGGTCGCCAACTAATCATGAGTGTACAATGGTTATTTGCAATTTTCAACTCACCTTAGATTAAGGTTCGTCGAAAAAAAATGTCTCAAGAGGATTTTACAGAAAACATGGCATATGACATGCCTCAGTGTCTTCAAACTCTTGGAGAGATTCGTCGGATCTCTAAATAACTGCCCCAGACTGCATGGTCTGTGAAAGAAATTGTCTCGCAAGGATTCATGAAGAACTTCATATCACTGTGAGATATTCTTCCCCGTATTTTGAACCTTGGATAGGTGCTTCTGACTTACCGTCTTCGGGAGAGAGTACTTCTCATGCTCTCGGGGTGGCCTGCCCCAGAACGAGCCTTGAAGTGATCACCTCTGACTGTCCGTGCTTTGAAGAAAACACCCAGACCAACTGTTCTTTGAGAGATTGGATCTCGAAGTAATTGCCCCAGTTTGGCTTAAATTTGAATACATGCCTCAGACTAATGGCTCTTTGAGAGATTTGAATCTCGAAGTGATTGCCCCTGTTTGTTGAATTTTGAAGAAATTGCTCGACATGATCGCCCCGGATTGATTGGCTCTTGCTACGACTATTGGGAAAGTCCCTACTCAATGGAGTTTTTTTTGAATAATGCACCTCGATATAATCGTCCTTCGGAAGTTTCAGGCTTCTCAACTTGGCAATATTAAGCTTTTGAACTGAGATCCCATATGTGGACTTTTTATGATGCCAAACAGATGTATGCAAGCAGAAAATGTTTATTCTAAGAATGAAAATTCTAATGCAACACACATGTTAATCTTGGAGTTTTACTGTAAAAATATGTCGCCAACCTTTGTGAGTGAATCACTGGTTAAGATACGACATTGATTTTTGATGAATGAAAGCATGCACATGCAACACCAACAAAGATCTCTCAACATCACTCATAGGAGTCAGGAACGCGGTCTCGTGGTAGTACGCTCTCAAAAATAACCCTGTTTCAGTTAGGACTTTTGAGGGTTGTATTATGGCCTGGTTCACGGTTATAGAAATAAAGGATATAGGCTCGAAACTTATTTGTGCCCACCCATCTTCGTGATGTTCTCCATTCCTATGTTCAGCTAGCTTTCACAAGCGCTCACCTCTCAAAAAGGGTTTTGTGATGGTTGAGGAACCCATTACACTAACGGTTTTAAGCACCAATCAAGTTGTTTGGGGTCAGTCACCCCTTCGCCTTCCGTGTCTGTATCACACGACTCTGTTCTTGTTCAAGGATCTTTCTTATGTAATCCTTTTCATCTTTTGATTTTGCATTATTTTTCTTATCCCTAACTTTTTCCTGGACTGATTCTTGTGAATCTTTGATTGTGAAGTCCAGCGGGATGCCCTAACTTTTGCCTAAGTCACTTATTTTCAAATTTCGACTTAGCGGGCTTCTTCTTTTCTTTTTTCTCTTTTTGCATTTTGAACAAGTCGCGTGACACTGTATGTCTTGATGGCTTTGAAAGGTTCGTGACTGTCTCACTTTTCAGTTAATGAGGGATAACCATTGTGGTTTCCGGTCTTTGGACCTATTGATTGAGATAACCATTGTGGTTTTTGGTCATTGGACCTCTTGATTTGGTACAACGAAAGGTAGTGGATCCTCAGATGTACACTCCTTTTTGAAATTTGAACGCTCGGTCAAACTAACTGACTCCTACCCTACCACTGGGTTAAATGCAAGGGTTTTTTCATACGAAAAGAAACTCCTACTTCAAGGCTCAAATGGGTTGGCGAGGGTCTATCTCCCTTATATCTCCGGTGTTTAGGATTTGAAACAATGCATGTACATCATCAACAAGGTCTTTCTCAAAAGCATACAATTAAAGTTTTTGCGTTTTCATTCCGTCATCCTCCCTGATAGAGTTTAAGCTCCATAGTTGGTATTGCAATGCACATACATAAAATCATGAGTGAATACGAATGGATTACTTCAAGAGAAACATGTGCATTTTATTATAGTTATCATTCAAAAACAAATAAGTTTCATGCATGCATACAAATGTTTAAACAAACAATATAAACTACAAATGAAAATGCAGTAAAGAAGCTAAACATTGCCGTCATTGAGGAGACTTGGCTCCGTCTGGACTTATTGCCTCTGGAGATGCCTTTGCAAACTAGGATGCCAATTCGATAAGGAGATTTCAATATGTGAGCAGACCTTCTGGCATGATGACCTTTTAGTCGGCCAAATTTTGGACCTTGTCTTCACCTTTGCCTCTGAAAGACTTGCAATCTTCAATTAAAAGGCCAGGTGCCCCAGAATGACAGTCATACTTGGCATTGAAACCCCAAAGGAAACTTTATCGGAGATGATCCTGATGCAACTAGCTCAACCAGCTTGAATCTGAGCAAATGAGGAAAGTTGTTGCGTGTACTTCCTCAGAATATGATCAAACTCCTTCTCAATTTGTTTTGGCCTATAACCTTATGCTCTGCCCCTAGGACACTCTTGGGAAGCTGAGGTTGGATGCTGACATACGACATTTGGAGGGAAGAGGTTGATAAAGTTAATAGATAAGGTTGCTCGGAAAGATCTTGCATGATCTCCTGCCTACGTATCTCCATTGACCAATGGAGAATCAGAGCAGCGTAGTTCCCCTCAATAGGGATGAAAATAACTTCGTTCAGAATTTCATAACCAAGCTCATCTGAGTCTTCATCTGGTTGACTTCCTCTTTCAACAGTTTCTGATTCTGAAATAAAGCTTGCACCTCTGCCCTGAATGGCCTCAGCTGGGTCTTCCTTCGATTACCTCCGCCCGGAGTTACTTCAAATATATACCCTGATGAATGTGATTCAAGTTGTCCATTCTGATGAGAAATCAAGTCAGAAAAAGAATTTGTCTCTGAACACCTGTTGTTGCGGACCCTGTGGTCGTTGTTGTTGAACCTGTGGAGTAATAATCACCGCAGCTGCTTGGTGGTAACCTTGAGAATAACTTCTGTTGCGGCCTCTATACACAGCATTCGTCTCGCCTTCTCTTCTTCTTTGACCGTTTCCAAAAGGCTTTCTCACACCAGAAGAACTAGCACTGCTTGCATCCAATTTCAGAAAATTCTCTATTCTTTCTCCAGCAATGACGATATCAGAAAAACCAATGGACGGGCAGGCGGCCAAACGATCCAAGTAAACACCCTACAAGGTGCCCATAAACATGTCAAACATTTCCCGATCCAGCAATGGAGGTTGAACCTGTGCGGCCAGCTCACGCCACCTCTGGGCATACTACTTAAAACTCTCTTTAGGTCCTTGAGACAAGTTCTGCAACTGGGTGCGATTCGGAGCCATATCAATGTTGTATTGATACTGCTTGAGGAATGCCTCAGCTAGATCTTTCCAACTTCGAATAGAGACCCGACTCAGCTTCATGTACCAGCTCAACGAAGCTCCAGATAAACTATCTTGGAAGAAATGCATCCAAAGTTCCTCGTCATCAGTATGAGCCGAGATTCTTCCAAAGTACGCATGAATGTGAGTCCTAGGACACGTGCTGCCGTTTTACTTGTCAAACGATGGTGCCTTGAACTTTGGAGGGATTCTGACTCCTGGTACTAACCCGAGACTGGTTACATCGATGCCCAAGGAATTCTGACATTCCATGGCCTTAATCTTCTCTGCCAGCTCTTCATACCTGCGATTGTTGATCTCATTCATGTTACCCATATCAGCATCCAGTAGGGTGAACTGGTCCTCTTGATTGTCTTTTAAACCTGCATTATGTGTTGTGGTCCTATTTGGATTAGGTTCTCCGTTACGGGCAGCGTTAGAACCCACATTCTCGGCCGGTATTCCTGTATTAACGTTCCCATGAGGTTGCTCAACCATCAACCGGAGACGCTTCTGGTTTTGGGCCATGCCAGTCATCATTTCCATGAACTGACCCATCCTCTGTCGGAGCTCATTGAGATCAGTCTGCATCCGATCAGCCATCCTTACTTGGTTTCTTTTAATCGGATATCGGTGAACGCGTTGACCAGCTCTATTGCCTGGAATCAAATAAGTTAGAAACCCTGGGTAACCTGCAAAAACACAAGAATATGATATGCAGGAAATGAATGTTTATGGCATGTCGATTCATTTTTAGGGCATCCCGTCCCCTGATTCCAATTTTGTGGGTTTGATGAGGACAGAAGCTCTTTTTGCTGTAAATAACAAGCAGTGTTGATAATATAAGGTGCGTGTGTGTAGCAGACGTGCCAAACAATTCCAAGAATACGAAGACCGACGTTTTTTTGCAAATGTGTCAGATGTGTTGGTGATCACAAAGTGAGAGAACACAAGACGATAGTAAAAAGATCTTTTTTATGATAAGAATTTGATATAGTCAAAACACCCAAAGCATAGATTCAAACAGAAGTGCAATGATAAAAGATTCCATCAACAGTTCTGATGGTAATCTCACAACATACAAGCAAACAGAAAGATGTCTCTGTCAATGTGATCCTCTATCTAGATCTGAGTCAATGATCGGTCCTGCCTTTGGAACTTCTACCAACTCCTTTGTCTGCACCTGGTTGTCTTCAAACCTCTTCAGCTTCTTCTGATAGCAAATCATCATCCGCTTGTAGTAATCAGCTTCTTCTCGGGCTTTAGCAAGTTCTGCATCTTTATCTCTCAACTTAACGGCCATCTCTTCGTCTTTCTCCTTTAGCTTACTCGCGATCTCTTCAGCTTGAACTTTGTCTTGTTCCTCTCTTTTGATCCTGTAAGCAGCATGTCTCTTTTTCATATTCTCAAACATCAAGGTCTTCTGATCCAGTTGCCTTCTAGTGTCAATGTGTTCCTTGGAAGAACTTCTAGCAGCAAACTCGAACCTCTCATATCGAGCTAACTCCACTTCACATTGTTTCCTTGCAATAGCATGCCTCTCAGCATCTTCTTGAGCTTTCCACTCAACCTCAAGTCTGGCGTGTTTAGCTTTAGCAAGCTCCTGACCTAACTGTGCATTCTCCATTAACAAACCGTATCTTTTCGTCTTCATCTTGTTGAACTCTTCAATGCTAACTGTGGTAAGTTGTTCAATGACCGTGGGATATAGAAGAGGCGCAGGCCCAAATGGTAACAGTAACACTTCAACCCGTTCTCTTAACCATTCCGCAAACGGTGGATACATTCGACAATTCCTTACTCCCAAAGTCTTCTTCCCTCTTGTTTTTCGACTATGCCAAGCATTAGAAGCTTTCTGAGCAATCTCGAATCCATCAATTGATTGGAAGTACAAGGACTCTGTGATGTCCACATCAGCTGGTGGTTCCTTCAAGGCATACCCAAACTGTCTAACCGTGAGAGAAGGATTATAATTAATTCCCCCTTTCCTCCCGATCAATGGAACATTAGGAAATCCTCCGCAACTATGAAGAATGTCAATACACCGCAAACCCTGATTAACCCAGACAATGTCCTTTGCTTGCAAACCCATCAATCTTTCCGACCATTCAAGAGTGTTCTTCGTCTTCTCAAAAGCTCCTGATTGCGGAAGAAAACGTGTGAACCACTTGTAGAATACCGTCGCACAACAATTCAACATTCCACCCCTTCGTTTCTCATTCTTATAATGCACAGAGTGGTAGAGATCACCTAAGAGAGTAGGAATAGGATTCTTTGCTATGAAAATGCGAATAGCATCAACATCCACGAAGTTGGGCATGTTCGGGAACAAAGTGATTCCATAGATACACAAAGCTAGGATCGCATTGAAGGTACTCCAACTTTTTGCCTCAGCTGCTTTGGTAGCCTCATCTAACAAGAAACTCAAATGATATCCTCGGAAGCCTCCTTTGCTATCAATCCGGTCTTCCAATAATGACTTGCTCAAATAAAGAGCAGTTGCTACATCTTTGAAGTCGGGATCAATCTTGGTTCCAAAGAAAGGTGCACAGTCCTTCACGGAAACTCTCAGGATGCTTGAATACTCCTCTAATGTAGGTGCCAACACGAAATCAGAAAGTACGAAACATCTAAGCTGGGGATCATAAAACTATAGCAAGGTGTGCATCCCTCTGAAGGCATAGTCACTGATGGGCTCTATGAAATACAAAATCCACCCGTAATCCTGCTTGAAGATATTCAGAACTTCTGGAGGAGCTAAGGCCTTCACTTTGAGAATTTCCTTTACAACAGGCTGATAAACCTTGTAGGAGATAATACACTTGGTCTTCTTCTTGGATTCCATGCTCATAGATCAATACCCGCAACTGGAATCAAGGACGGGATATGCAGCCCTACAAATGAATAAACATGCGTTAGGAGTGCAAGTATGCGGATGATGTGATGCAATGCAATGGCATGTAATCACTATTGCATATACTGGGCACTGTTGTACTGCCTTCTGATTTTGCCTGAATACCGACTGTCAAGAATACCAGATCATAAATATGTGTCGGAAGAAAACCCAAGTATCAAGAACAAGGTAGGTTGAAGGTTTAGTTTTCCTGCAAACCTGTAAACCCCTCCCAATCTCACGGGTATTGCTACTACGGGTCAACATCACGGACTCTCAAAGCCGAATAGCAATAATACGTTCACCATTTCCGAGAAATGGCTCATGACCAAATCAGGGAATCGGTTTGGCATTATGTACTACTCAGGGAGGCCTCAGCTGAATTCCGGAAAAATAAGCATCCCTCATAAGTTCCCGGCTTCAAGCACTGTGTTGCACCCCAAAATTTGCCCTCACAATACAAGACTTTGTGTTCTAAGAAGGTTCACAAGGTTCACAAGTTCTCCAACACTTGCATAACCTTTCATGAGGTTCATGAAGTCTACAAGTTACTTCTTGAAGGTTCACAAGGTTCACAAGTCCCACAATGCTTTCAATACCTTTCATGAGGTTCATGAAGTCTACAAGTCACTTCTTGAAGGTTCACCAGGTTCACAAGTTTCTCTACATTTACAAGACCTTTCATGAGGTTCATGAAGTCCATAAGTCACTTCTTGAAGGTTCACAAGGTTCACAAGTTTCACAATGATTACAAAGCTTTCCTGAGGTTTATGAGGTCTACAAAGCCACTTCATGAGGTTCACAAGGTTCACAAGCTTCACAATACCTCCCATGAGTATCACAAGACACTTTATGAAGATTCACAAGGTTCACAAAGTTCACAATTGGTCAAAGGAGTTGACAATTTTCTCAGACAATGCACCTCCTAAGCAGTGCATCCAAAACTAGGGTTTTGACTTTAATCAGGCTAAATCGACTTCCAATACCTCAAGTGAGTTTCATAACATCTTATATGTGTGTAAGAACCCCCATGTCAAGTTTCAAGACTTTTCTCAAAAGTTTGCTCAGTCAGATGATCAGATAAGTCAAAATCAGTCAATGCAGTTAAAAAGTCAAACTGAGGTCAACTGTGGTCAAACCAAAGTCAAACTTCATGATTTGCCAACATCAAGTATATGAAGTAAAATTCACCATTTGATCAAGGGTTGATCATGATTCATCAAGGAGATTCCAGATCATCAATAATCAGGAGTTTCTAAATTAGGGTTTCCTCAGTAAAAGTCAACTGAACTTTGACCAGTCATAACTTTCACATACTTCATCACCAAGTCTCCATCCAAAGCTCATTTTTAAGTAAATTGAATTCCCTACAACTTTGATGTTGCAAGTTAAGCCCAAAAATGCTTCATTTGAAAGATATGAGCTAAGACATTATAGGTCATTTCAAAAGTCAACAAAAAGTCAACAACTTCAAAAGGGCATAACTTGAGATTGGTAAATGATATGGACCTGAAACCAATGGGGTTGTTTAGAGGACTCTTCAATATTTCCAAAATGTCCAAGAACACCCTCATACCTTTAAAATTGAGGGAGATGTTCCCTTGCAAAGTTGGGAAAGTTTGTGATGGTTTATGATGAAAATGGGGGCCTAAAAGCAATTTTCTCCAAATGGGCTGGCCAAATTATGACCCAACCCATACAATAACATCATGCACGAAATTTCCATAATATTTTCATAATTTTTATTTTATTTAATTAATTTATTATGATTTTTTATACTTAAAATCATTTTAAATTTAAATAAAATATTAAAAATGAAGATTTATTTTTGTGATTGATTCTAGAAAGTCTTAATGGGTGATTGAAGTTGAGAGGGAAAGGAATCATATGATTTATACAAAAATAGTAAGCTTTCATGAGAAAATATTGAGATTTCAAGGCATGATCAAAATGAATCTTTTTATATCAATTCTTCCACCAAAACAATGAATCTTTTTGACCTAATTGAGCCTACTATAAGTATACAACATGAAGCAACCCTCATTCACGAATTTTGCAGCCTCAAAAATCAGTTTCAAACTTCACAAATTCATCAAATAACTCATAATCGGATTTTGGATTGGAGGTAGTTTCAACACATTCCAAGCACACCAATCTCTTCTATGATGATCATTGAACATGTCCAGACCTTTTACATTGCCAAAATCGACCTCATATGCATAAACCGAATTGCTTAAACCTTGGTTTTGAATTTTTTTCGATTTTGTTGTTTTATGCGTTTATGTTTGAATTTAACTATTGATTTGTGTCTATCTTGAAGCATGCAAACTTTCTGGGCGATTTACTTTGAGTTTCGTGGACTTAGAGCCGTTTCACCATTGTTAGGGTTTGTTCTTCAAAATTGGGGTCTCATGATTTGGACCATATAAATGCTTGTTGTTGATGTAATAATACTGTATGAACTGTAAGGATTGTGTAGGTACGACCAATTTGGTGAAATGGCAGGAATATCATGAGATACGAAATTCGTAGGTTGAAGGTAGCAGGAAAAATCGTAGCAAAACTCGCATCAAAAATCGCAGGAAAACCTGCGAATTTGGAGGTTGAAGATGAGCTTTTGGCGCTCAGTTTGAAAATTCAAATTAATTGTTTTTTTATAATATGTTTGTATTGTAATTTTATCAGGAACGCGCGTGTGGTCCAGTGGCATATGTGTTGGCTTGGCATGAAGGAAGACCAGGGTTCGATCCCTTGGTTGTTCATTTTTTTTTGCTGGAAATCTTTTATTTAACAGATTTTTTATATTATCTTCATTGCTCATCCTGTGGACACGCTGCATACGCAGCTCAGTTGGTTGGCTAGTGCTGGTGGATGCTTGGAGACCTGGGTTCGACCCCAGGCTCCAGCAGGTGAGTTTTACTTATTTTTTTTTATTTTCATTAATTGTTTTTATGTTTTAATATGTATATAGTTAGTAAAATTAACATTATTTAAATAAAATTAATATTGTTAGTATTATTCATTTACTTTTAATAAAAAAAAAATCATTGACTCTCTTTATTCCAAAATTTAGGTTTCTAAATATTTGTAAATAAATCAATTATTATTTAAAATGGGTAAACCCTAATTTTATTATAAAAAACTTAATTTTCCAAAACCCTAAAAATATTTTCTAAATGAATTTTAATTTTGAAAAAATCTAATTTTATTTTCTAAATAATTTCTATTTCCTAATTCTTAGTATAGATATTATGTATATATTTATTTAATGTTAATTTTGTGAATATAATCTATTATTAATAATATGTAAATATATTTTATATACTATATCTATAATCCAAATTATTTTCTTTTAAACAATTGAATCTATAAAAAATTAAATCTTGTGAATATGCTTATAATTTATTTTTCTCTTTATATAATATGTGAATACCTTTTATAATTTTTTTGTTTAGAAAAAATTGAATTTATATTAAAATAATTGTTTGTTCATTTTTTTTTTTTCTAAACATAATTGTTTATATTAAAAATTGTTAATCTCTTATTCTTATAAATTTTGGTTAATGTTATTTATTATTGTTATTACTAACCATATTATTTATTTTGCTTTATTAATTTTATATTATTATTATTTCATTATTCACTAACCTCTTTTATTTATTATTACTAACTTTTTGCTTATTATTTAAATATTATTATTTATCACTAACCCAATATTTATTTATTTATTGCTTATTATTTTGCTTATATATTTTCTTTTTAATTTGCTTATTATTTATTTTTGCTATTTATTTTAAGTTGTTCATTATTATAATTATGTAACTGTTTCCTTGGTGTAACTTTGTAATTATTTAATTATTTTTGCTATGGTTAGTAATTAAGGAGTGAAAAACATGTATTTTATTTAAAATTAATTTAGACCACTTTTAATATAAGATAAATAAAATTAAACACTCACACACGTAAGTCGATTTTAATCGCCGTCTCACTTTCTAAGGTTATCCCTCAAGTTGCCTACTAATAAGGTCAAGTGGGGTGTATAAAGCAAGTCACTTTAAAAAGAAAAAATCATCAAGTCCCTCGTGGTTGCCTTTACGAATCGAGTCCCTTCGAATAATGATGATAGTCCCTCCAGTATGCTTATTACACCCCACAGTTGCCTTCATAAAACAAAATGTCCCTCTCAAGTCCCTTACATCCAAGGTAATGACTACCTACTCCTTAATAGTAGGGATAGTCTTACCAATCAAAGGATAAAGAACAAGAAAGACTTTAAACTTTAGGGTAGGTTCCTCTTATGTACTTGCTCACTTCAAAAACTTTTCAAACTTTCCACAATTTCAAACAAATTTTCAAACAAGTTTTTTACACATCCGTACATGGATTATTATTAACTATTCTGAAAATTTTTCTATTCACACACTACACTTTCAAAAAACAATTTAAAGTGAGCTAAGTAACTAAGAGCCCATGGATAACCATGGATGTAAAGGGTGCTAACACCTTCCCTTTACATAACCTACCCCCCGGACCCAAAATATTCTCTTAAGGTCTTTCCTGTTCTTTTATACCCTTTCCTTATGGATAAAATAAAAGTCGGTGGCGACTCTTGCTATCCGCAACATTACTTAAAGTCAGTTCTCCCACCGTGTTACAGAACTGGCGACTCTGCTGGGGACAATATTTAAGAGGGGTACCCTTAGGAATTAAGATCACTTTAATATTGTTTGATTTGTTTGCTTTATTATATTGTTGGGGTGCTCTTATGTGTGAAAGATCCTAACCCGGATCTAGTGTACCTTAGGTAAATGGCAATAGACCAAGGAAACTGTACGACGTATATCGATACGGTTGATCTGGTGGCCATAGTTAGTGCGACTTCTTGGTTGGTGCTTATGTTCCTTAAGTCAAGTTGAGGATAATATGAGGCTGCCATATGTTGTCAATGCACTAACTAACTTTTAGAACCCTAGTTAACTCATCTTGGCCTTTAGAAAGTAGTGAGGTAACCGGCTTTGGTGCAGACTGAAGTTGGTTGACACTCGATACTACGCTCATTGAGATCTTAAACTTGGAGGGTTTTGGTTGGCAAGTAAGTTGCCTACTGAACAACCACCCTTGTGAAGGATCAATGATATTGAGATCCCTTAGAACCTGGTTACTTTTGTAGGACAGGATGAACCATCTAACTTCAGGGGAGGGTACTTACCTTTAAACCTCATGCAAGCCTTTAAACCTAGGGCTATGGTGTGACTTGTTTGTGAGTGCCACATGTTTGTGATTGAACATAACATCATGACATCATCATGCATCATAAGCATAGCATTTTCACTAACCATTTCAAGGACCAAAGGATTTATCTTTGTTCTTTGTTGCAGGTCATGGCTTCTGCTCGTAGGAATACTATCCGGATCAACTTTGTGGGCATACCTGCTAAGCTTAAAGAGTTGGTTTCTCAAGTGTCTGATCATTCCCAGTTCAACAAGAGACATGGTCACCTATTGGATCTAGTCACTTCAGGATTCAGTGAAGACATGATGAGTGTCCTATTTCAGTTCTTTGACCCTAAGCACCATTGCTTTACATTTCCTGACTATCAGTTGGTTCCAACCATGGAGGAGTTCTCTAAACTTCTGGGCATACCTGTTCTTGATCAAAGACCCTTCACAGGTTTGGAGAAGGAGCTTAAACCAGAGGTTATTGCTGCAGCTCTACATCTGAAGAAGTCTGACATTGTTCTAGAAACAAGAAGCGGAGTCAAGGGTATTCTTGCCAAGGTGTTAATGGATAAAGCTCAAATGTTCTTGAAGGCCATGAGCTATGATGCTTTTGAGGAGATCTTAGCCTTGCTGATATATGGCTTAGTATTGTTCCCCAATCCAGATCAGTTCATAGATGTTCACGCCATCAACATTTTCCTGAGTCACAATCCAGTGCCTACATTACTTGGAGACATCCTACATTCTCTTCACACCCGTACTACAAGGGCAAGAGGAACTTTGATGTGCTGCATACCTTTGCTTTCTAGGTGGTTTATTTCTCACCTTCCTCGCTCAGTAATGAAGAATGAGCAAGAGTTCAGATGGTCCAAGAGGATCATGTCACTTTCTCACTCAGATATTCATTGGTGCTCCAGATCTATGGAGAATGTCACCATCATTGACCGTTGTGGGGAGTTTCCTAATGTGCCACTTCTAGGCATAAGAGGGGGCATCACCTACAACCCCTCTCTAGCTTTACGACAGTTTGGTTACGCCCGGAGCGATGGTCCACATGACATGTTGATTCAGGGCATTGTGTTTGATTACGACAACGATCTTCAGGGTTATCGTCAGAGATTCATACGAGCTTGGGGAAAGGTAAACAGGATTGACAGCAAGACACTGGATCCTAAGTACACTATTCCTATGGAGGCTTATCTCAGATGGGTACGATCTCGTGCTCAGACACTCATGATGCCATATCCTGCCGTCCTACCAGTTACCATGGAACCTGTTGCTGAAGGAGACACAGCTTATACCATCCTTCACCCAGACATGCCTACTGATAAGGAAGACTTGCAGAGATCATGGATCCAACTGAAGGAGCAAAGGGATACTTTCGAGGCTCATTACAAAGAAAGCCAAGCAAAGATCCTAGAGCTAACCAAGCAACTTCATGGGGAACGAAACCTCAACTCATACCTCAATACAAAGAGGAAACGTCCATGGGAGACTTAAAACCCCATCTTTTGTACTTATTTTCTTTCATCTTTTGTAAGCCTAAAAGGCAAAACAAAGTTATTACTAATAAAAGTGTACTTTCGTGTTTGTCTAAGCAAATTTAAATCATGCGGTTCTTGAAAACATTGCATATGCATTACCATATCATTTCATTGCATCACAGGTTTATAATTGTGCACAGGTTTCTCATCTTCTCGCTGTTTATTTCAGCAATGGCTCTTGAACAAACAGTTAGAGATCTCCAGGCACAAAATGCACAGTTCCAAGAGCTGATCCTGAACCTGACCAAGGGACAGGATGAATTGAAGACACTGCTGGCTAAGAAGAAGAGTCCTGAGGACAACAAGGATGATCAGCTGAAACAACTACAAGCTGAGATGACAGGAATGAGGATCCAGATGAATGGCCAGGTGGCCCTTATCCAAAGTTTAGCTCAGGGGCAAGAAGAGTTGAGAACCTTTGTCCACAAACTTCAAAGTAATAGGGTCAGGGATCTAATTGTCAGTGAACCTCCATTAAAACAAGCTGATTTGGTTGAAAGGAGGATGAAGATAAAAGAAGTTAAGAAGCAAGTTGCCATTGATTGTCCTTCAGTTGAAGAAGAAAGACCTGATAAGGTTAATCCACCTCAACACAAGAAATATAAAAGGCAGTTTATCAAGTTCAGCACTCCAATGTCACAAGTTCTGCAATGCTTGTTGGAGATGAAGCTAATTTCATTGGAAAATCCTCCTCAAAATCCTAAAATTTTCTCTCCCCGCTATAATCCCAGGGCAAGATGTGAGTACCACTCCAACAGTCCTGGACATGATACTAATAACTGTTGGGCACTGAAGAAAAAGATTCAAGACCTGATTGACGAAGGAATCCTAGAGGTTACTCCAGAGGGTCAAGTTGAGTTCTACTATCATCCATCAAACACCAAAGCTGCAAGACAAGTTGCCCAGTATAGCAAGAAAGGAAGCCTACCTATTCCTGTTGGGATATGGGGCACCTTGGGATATCCAAGTGGTAAATTTGATTTCATGGTGAAGTATACTGCTCCTCAAAGTTCACAGATTGCAATTGAGGACATTCGGCCAACTGGATGGGACAACATTTGAATTTTTCATTTGTAATTTCTTTTATTTGTTTGAACACTTACTACTATGTTAAACTTTTGTTTTCATTAATGCATTGCATATGTTTGTCTTGAATTAATCCATTCGTTCCACTATATTTTGAATTATGCTTCTTATTTCTATCTTGTGATATTTAACTCCTGATAAAGCTATAAGCCTGTAGAGGGAGGATGACGAAAACAATACCGTAATCTTATGCAGTATGCTTTTGAACAGACTATGCTGACGATGTACAGGAATTGTTTCAATTCCTAAACAGTGGAGATATAAAGAAGTTAATCCCTAGTCAACCCTTTTGAGCCTATGAAGTAGGAGTTTTTTTATTCTCACAAATTAAAACCCTTATTCATAACCTGGGGCAGGGTAGTTACTCAGTTAACTCAAAATATGCCAATTATATGTGTTGTACACAACTAATGATGGTTCTCTGTAATCATGAAACCTAACAGTCAATATCCAGCAAAAGAACAATTCACTAAGTCAAAACCTATGAAGGAGACTTAAGAGAACATTAAGACATCCCGCTGACTGTAACCTTGAAATAAGCAGTTCAGGCAAAAAGAAGGGATAATAAAAGAGAAGAAAAAGAAAAAAGAGGTCACTATGAATCCTCAACAAAGAAAAGATGACTGAATATTCAAATAAATTTTGGGTTTCTGAACCATCACAAATATCAGTGTTACAATTCCAAACTACTTTGGAACCTCAATGCATAAGTTAACTGAGTATAGGACTGAAGAACATCATGGAGATTGGGTTGGGTACCAATAAAATTTGAGCCTTTATCCTTTGTTTCTTAAACCGTGAACCAGGCCACGTTACAACCCTTTAAAAGTCCTAACTGAAGCATGGTTAGTTTGAAAGCGTACTGCTACAAAAAGGTATCCTGACTCCTTTAGGGCTTATTATAAAACTTGAGTTAATATCACAGTTTTCTAAAAAAAAAAAAAAAAAAAAATTTTTTTTAATAATTCTTCAAGACAGACATAAGCATGGCATTTTTGAATATATTTGTTTGCATGTACTTGAGTGTTTGACAAATGGAGAAGCTTACAGGATGAAGGTTCAATGAGCCAAAGTCCTTCCGATAAACAAAGTTGCTTCCTGGATCAAAGTCCATATATACAAAGGGGCATAGTCATTATCTCCCAATCAAGGGGGCAGGCCATGATACTTCCTAACTCATTTGGGGCAATCAGGACAAGGTTCAACTATGTTTAAGCAACCAGAGGCAGATCTCCACATCTGTCTAAATGCCAGGGGCATGGTCATTGTTTCCTAATCAAGGGGGCATACCAAGTACTGTTCAAATCATTCGGGGCAATCAGTTCCAGATCCAACAGTGCTTAATAGCCAGGGGCAACTCTTCTCATATATTTGAATTACCAAGGGTGACATTACAAAGTTCACAATGCCAGGGGTATATGCTTATGGGGCATTCTACTTGTTTCTCTTGAGGTGGCTCATTACAGATACTTCCATTTATGGGACAATTCATCCCCAACCAAGGGGCAATGCTTTCTTTTCAAATATAGTATCCGGAGAGTACATGGTCCATTACAACTTGAAGACACATTCCTCTCATTGCATTACCTTGATATTGGATTCTCAACAGAAGCCATGGTGGAAGTTAATTATCTATGCCAATAGTATCAGATGGTGTCAGTATCATGTCTTCAGATCCAGCTATGAGGATTTCTGGGAAGGTATTCAGGAAAGTTAAAAATCTCAGGAGCTTCAAATCCAATTGGTTATACACTCTCGAAGTTGAAACAATTCTGTTTTCAAGTTCAGCTTTACTTTTCCCTCTGAATCCAGATTTATTTTTACCCTATTTACATAAGCGAAACGTCCATTGGTTGTGTTCGAATGTATGTATGCTTTTGAATGTGATGGATGTTTACCAGAAATGCATAAATGCTTAATATGATTGATGTTTACCAGAAATGCATGAAAACGCAGTAATAGTATTTACCAAGGACGAACGAGGGAAGGATTTCAACGAAGCTTCGCCGGTTCACCTTTACAAGACAGTTACAAACCCTCAATAGAGCAAATTCATCTTCATAAAGTCTCATCTCCCTTGGAATTTATATCCATCTCTTTTATCCTCATACAGATATTCGGAAATTACTTTCCAATAAGGGTACGACGAACGAAGACGGGATGTTATACTTATCCCACTACCAAACGAAGACAAAGGTTATATATACCTTACTATCCCCAACAACGGGAGGTTATATCTATGCCTTACTATCCCCAGCAGACGGGAGGTTATCTATACCCTGTTATCCTCAACAGACAGAGGGTTATATATTCTTCAGCAACGAATCAGGATTTATTTTCCCTGGCCAGCAGTTGTTATACGAAGATATCCAGACGCTTCCGGCAATATCATATCATACATACATTATTTACATCATACCATAGCATATACATCCATAGACATATAGTACATTACCTAAGGGCATCATATCATACATGCATACATAAAGCATAAACTAATACTATCATACAGAATGCTACCTTGTTTTCAGGTTAATTATCCAACAAACAGACTTACAATTATCAGGATTGCTTTATCCTTCTGAAATCATATCATTGCCTCAGGAATGCACCAGCCTCCTGACAACTTCTCATTGTTTCAAGACTGCTTTAGAGTTATCATTATTGATTGCTCTATCCTCCTGGAATCATTATTTCAAGACTGCTTTAGAGTTATCATTATTGATTGCTCTATCCTCCTGGAATCATTATTTCAAGACTGCTTTAGAGTTATCATTATTGATTGCTCTATCCTCCTGGAATCATTACTTCAAGACTGCTTTAGAGTTATCATTATTGATGGCTCTATCCTCCTGGAATTATTATTTCAAGACTGCTTTAGAGTTATCATTATTGATGGCTCTATCCTCCTGAAATCATTACTTCAAGACTGCTTTAGAGTTATCATTATTGATGGCTCTATCCTCCTGAAATCATTACTTCAAGACTGCTTTAGAGTTATCATTACTGATGGCTCTATCCTCCTGAAATCATTACTTCAAGACTGCTTTAGAGTTATCATTATTGATGGCTCTATCCTCCTGAAATCATATTATTATTTCAAGACTGCTTTAGAGTTATCATTACTGATGGCTCTATCCTCCTGAAATCATTACTTCAAGACTGCTTTAGAGTTATCATTATTGATGGCTCTATCCTCCTGAAATCATATTATTATTTCAAGACTGCTTTAGAGTTATCATTATTGATGGCTCTATCCTCCTGAAATCATTACTTCAAGACTGCTTTAGAGTTATCATTATTGATGGCTCTATCCTCCTGAAATCATTACTTCAAGACTGCTTTAGAGTTATCATTATTGATGGCTCTATCCTCCTGAAATCATTATTTCAAGACTGCTTTAGAGTTATCATTATTGATGGCTCTATCCTCCTGAAATCATTACTTCAAGACTGCTTTAGAGTTATCATTATTGATGGCTCTATCCTCCTGAAATCATTACTTCAAGACTGCTTTAGAGTTATCATTATTGATGGCTCTATCCTCCTGAAATCATTACTTCAAGACTGCTTTAGAGTTATCATTGCTCTATCCTCATGAAGACATGCTGTTACATCAGGATTACTCCAGTATTCTGAAAACATATCATCAATACCTCAGGACTGTTCCAGACTCCTGACAGCTTTCGTTATACCTCCATATTTTGGATTGCTTTATCTTCCAAGAAATATATCGGAAGAACTTTCCCCTAGTGGCATCTTTAAGCCCACTCAATCATATTTCAACCAACCATCAATATCACTCTATGCACTGGTGAGTGCAAATTTTTGGGCTTTTGTGTTCAATCCCCTTCAACCTTCCAGGTCACGACTGGCAAACATACCAATCTAACCCCTCAGGTTTCAGAAAATTGAACAGGGGCAGCTGTTGCACCCCAAAATTTGACCTCACAATACAAGACTTTGTGTTCTAAGAAGGTTCACAAGGTTCACAAGTTCTCCAACACTTGCATAACCTTTCATGAGGTTCATGAAGTCTACAAGTTACTTCTTGAAGGTTCACAAGGTTCACAAGTCCCACAATGCTTTCAATACCTTTCATGAGGTTCATGAAGTCTACAAGTCACTTCTTGAAGGTTCACAAGGTTCACAAGTTTCTCTACATTTACAAGACCTTTCATGAGGTTCATGAAGTCCATAAGTCACTTCTTGAAGGTTCACAAGGTTCACAAGTTTCACAATGATTACAAAGCTTTCCTGAGGTTTATGAGGTCTACAAAGCCACTTCATGAGGTTCACAAGTTTCACAAGCTTCACAATACCTCCCATGAGTATCACAAGACACTTTATGAAGATTCACAAGGTTCACAAAGTTCACAATTGGTCAAAGGAGTTGACAATTCCCTCAGACAATGCACCTCCTAAGCAGTGCATCCAAAACTAGGGTTTTGACTTTAATCAGGCTAAATCGACTTCCAATACCTCAAGTGAGTTTCATAACATCTTATATGTGTGTAAGAACCCCCATGTCAAGTTTCAAGACTTTTCTCAAAAGTTTGCTCAGTCAGATGATCAGATAAGTCAAAATCAGTCAATGCAGTTAAAAAGTCAAACTGAGGTCAACTGTGGTCAAACCAAAGTCAAACTTCATGATTTGCCAACATCAAGTATATGAAGTAAAATTCACCATTTGATCAAGGGTTGATCATGATTCATCAAGGAGATTCCAGATCATCAATAATCAGGAGTTTCTAAATTAGGGTTTCCTCAGTAAAAGTCAACTGAACTTTGACCAGTCATAACTTTCACATACTTCATCACCAAGTCTCCATCCAAAGCTCATTTTGAAGGAAATTGAATTCCCTACAACTTTGATGTTGCAAGTTAATCCCAAAAATGCTTCATTTGAAAGATATGAGCTAAGACATTATAGGTCATTTCAAAAGTCAACAAAAAGTCAACAACTTCAAAAGGGCATAACTTGAGATTGGTAAATGATATGGACCTGAAACCAATGGGGTTGTTTAGAGGACTCTTCAAGCTTTCCAAAATGTCCAAGAACACCCTCATACCTTTAAAATTGAGGGATATGTGCCCTTGCAAAGTTGGGAAAGTTTGTGATGGTTTATGATGAAAATGGGGGCCTAAAAGCAATTTTCTCCAAATGGGCTGGGCAAATTATGACCCAACCCATACAATAACATCATGCACGAAATTTCCATAATATTTTCATAATTTTTATTTTATTTAATTAATTTATTATGATTTTTTATACTTAAAATCATTTTAAATTTAAATAAAATATTAAAAATGAAGATTTATTTTTGTGATTGATTCTAGAAAGTCTTAATGGGTGATTGAAGTTGAGAGGGAAAGGAATCATATGATTTATACAAAAATAGTAAGCTTTCATGA
This sequence comes from Lathyrus aphaca, assembly GCA_963966055.1. Lineage (NCBI taxonomy): Eukaryota > Viridiplantae > Streptophyta > Magnoliopsida > Fabales > Fabaceae > Lathyrus > Lathyrus aphaca. The sequence continues at coordinate 509,521,201 of OZ014520.1, forward strand.
GCAAATATTGAGATTTCAAGGCATGATCAAAATGAATCTTTTTATATCAATTCTTCCACCAAAACAATGAATCTTTTTGACCTAATTGAGCCTACTATAAGTATACAACATGAAGCAACCCTCATTCACGAATTTTGCAGCCTCAAAAATCAGTTTCAAACTTCACAAATTCATCAAAAAACTCATAATCGGATTTTGGATTGGAGGTAGTTTCAACACATTCCAAGCACACCAATCTCTTCTATGATGATCATTGAACATGTCCAGACCTTTTACATTGCCAAAATCGACCTCATATGCATAAACCGAATTGCTTAAACCTTGGTTTTGAATTTTTTTCGATTTTGTTGTTTTATGCGTTTATGTTTGAATTTAACTATTGATTTGTGTCTATCTTGAAGCATGCAAACTTTCTGGGCGATTTACTTTGAGTTTCGTGGACTTAGAGCCGTTTCACCATTGTTAGGGTTTGTTCTTCAAAATTGGGGTCTCATGATTTGGACCATATAAATGCTTGTTGTTGATGTAATAATACTGTATGAACTGTAAGGATTGTGTAGGTACGACCAATTTGGTGAAATGGCAGGAATATCATGAGATACGAAATTCGTAGGTTGAAGGTGGCAGGAAAAATCGTAGCAAAACTCGCATCAAAAATCGCAGGAAAACCTGCGAATTTGGAGGTTGAAGATGAGCTTTTGGCGCTCAGTTTGAAAATTCAAATTAATTGTTTTTTTATAATATGTTTGTATTGTAATTTTATCAGGAACGCGCGTGTGGTCCAGTGGCATATGTGTTGGCTTGGCATGAAGGAAGACCAGGGTTCGATCCCTTGGTTGTTCATTTTTTTTTGCTGGAAATCTTTTATTTAACAGATTTTTTATATTATCTTCATTGCTCATCCTGTGGACACGCTGCATACGCAGCTCAGTTGGTTGGCTAGTGCTGGTGGATGCTTGGAGACCTGGGTTCGACCCCAGGCTCCAGCAGGTGAGTTTTACTTATTTTTTTTTATTTTCATTAATTGTTTTTATGTTTTAATATGTATATAGTTAGTAAAATTAACATTATTTAAATAAAATTAATATTGTTAGTATTATTCATTTACTTTTAATAAAAAAAAATCATTGACTCTCTTTATTCCAAAATTTAGGTTTCTAAATATTTGTAAATAAATCAATTATTATTTAAAATGGGTAAACCCTAATTTTATTATAAAAAACTTAATTTTCCAAAACCCTAAAAATATTTTCTAAATGAATTTTAATTTTGAAAAAATCTAATTTTATTTTCTAAATAATTTCTATTTCCTAATTCTTAGTATAGATATTATGTATATATTTATTTAATGTTAATTTTGTGAATATAATCTATTATTAATAATATGTAAATATATTTTATATACTATATCTATAATCCAAATTATTTTCTTTTAAACAATTGAATCTATAAAAAATTAAATCTTGTGAATATGCTTATAATTTATTTTTCTCTTTATATAATATGTGAATACCTTTTATAATTTTTTTGTTTAGAAAAAATTGAATTTATATTAAAATAATTGTTTGTTCATTTTTTTTTTTCTAAACATAATTGTTTATATTAAAAATTGTTAATCTCTTATTCTTATAAATTTTGGTTAATGTTATTTATTATTGTTATTACTAACCATATTATTTATTTTGCTTTATTAATTTTATATTATTATTATTTCATTATTCACTAACCTCTTTTATTTATTATTACTAACTTTTTGCTTATTATTTAAATATTATTATTTATCACTAACCCAATATTTATTTATTTATTGCTTATTATTTTGCTTATATATTTTCTTTTTAATTTGCTTATTATTTATTTTTGCTATTTATTTTAAGTTGTTCATTATTATAATTATGTAACTGCTTCCTTGGTGTAACTTTGTAATTATTTAATTATTTTTGCTATGGTTAGTAATTAAGGAGTGAAAAACATGTATTTTATTTAAAATTAATTTAGACCACTTTTAATATAAGATAAATAAAATTAAACACTCACACACGTAAGTCGATTTTAATCGCCGTCTCACTTTCTAAGGTTATCCCTCAAGTTGCCTACTAATAAGGTCAAGTGGGGTGTATAAAGCAAGTCCCTTTAAAAAGAAAAAATCATCAAGTCCCTCGTGGTTGCCTTTACGAATCGAGTCCCTTCGAATAATGATGATAGTCCCTCCAGTATGCTTATTACACCCCACAGTTGCCTTCATAAAACAAAATGTCCCTCTCAAGTCCCTTACATCCAAGGTAATGACTACCTACTCCTTAATAGTAGGGATAGTCTTACCAATCAAAGGATAAAGAACAAGAATGACTTTAAACTTTAGGGTAGGTTCCTCTTATGTACTTGCTCACTTCAAAAACTTTTCAAACTTTCCACAATTTCAAACAAATTTTCAAACAAGTTTTTTACACATCCGTACATGGATTATTATTAACTATTCTGAAAATTTTTCTATTCACACACTGCACTTTCAAAAAACAATTTAAAGTGAGCTAAGTAACTAAGAGCCCATGGATAACCATGGATGTAAAGGGTGCTAACACCTTCCCTTTACATAACCTACCCCCCGGACCCAAAATATTCTCTTAAGGTCTTTCCTGTTCTTTTATACCCTTTCCTTATGGATAAAATAAAAGTCGGTGGCGACTCTTGCTATCCGCAACATTACTTAAAGTCAGTTCTCCCACCGTGTTACACACTGAAGTCGAGAAACAATAGTACATTCATCCCGAAGGGTACAATACTACCGTCATACGACCAGTTGCTTTAACCAGGTTCCTATGAGAGAACAAGGTCATCCTATGCGATTTCCTAGTGGGCCCTCGGGTGCGAATGGGTTTGCCACGAAATGTGGTCTGCCACTGTCACCACTGGAGAGGGTTGTTTCCACTAAGGTCCTCGATGATCGGTTCCCAGTGTTAGCAGCTCAGGTGGGAACATTCTATGGTCTGCCTAGGCAGTATAGAACATATCCCAAGAGAGCCTGATCTGTGTGTGGGACTCGTGAAAACTACACGTGCTCAAGACCACGCAAGCCACACGACTGCCCACTCTAAATCCTATGTGTATACTCGAGCCGGGTATTTGGCTTATCTCACAGTAACTCCCATCCCGCAGAAAAAATGAAAACCAGCACAGCCAGACAGTCCAGTATAATATGAGGCATGGAAAATAAAATACTGAAAGCGGTAAATAAATGCGATAAAGTAAAGTTGTAAAGTAAAACTGTAAATAAAAACAGTAAAGCTAAACTAAAGCACACAACAACAAACATATAAACACCCAAAGAAACAAAACCAAACAGGCGATAGGATTGACTCTACAAAGGAAACCGGAAGAATCAGGTTAGTCCCCAGCAGAGTCGCCAGCTGTCGCTCCCGGGATTTTCATCCTAGTACAAACGCGAAAGTGGCGCGGAAAGGTTAGAGTCGCCAGCCAGACATTTTTATCCCGAAAGAATGGGAAAGGTAATGTTGCACAAACCTAAGGAAGAAGGAAAGGACAAGGTCCTGCGAACCAAAGATCTGAGTTCGGGAGTCGGTTGCGACCTGGGAAGGTATTAGCACCCCAGATCGTCCGCCGTACCCGACGGGATCCACGCTTGCTTGCTTGTTTCAAAGGGTGAGAGATAAGAATGCTGCTGAATAAAACCGCTAACTGGAAATTGGAATGAGAATGGAAATGAGAAAAGAAACTTGGAAAAAGAGAATGGAAATAAGGGGAAATGTAGGGAAAATAAAGAATGTGCTCGAATGGGCCCTACCCCACTGCCTACGTACCTCATCGGGATAAATGAGGATCAGAGACGCCGTAGTTCGTCTAACCTAGGCGAGAACTATTTGTTTGTGTTTTTTATGCTGGAACTGCGTATGTCTATGCTCAAGTGTTGCAGGCTCGTCTGGTACGAGTGCGTTTACCGTCTTGCATGAAAGACAAGTCGCCGCGAGTTCGCGTTGTGAGTGAATGAGATGAGAAAGATAAGTTCCCGCAGGATAGTCGCTTGTTATTTGTTTTTGTCTTTTAAAAGAAGTGTTTTGAAGTTTGTGTTTATTGAATGTACAACACTAAAGACTATGACACAGGAGCGAATACTTTCCAAGATCGCTCCCAATGGAACGTTTGTAAAGCATCCTAGAAGAGTGAAGGAGACCTCCAATAGTCATTTCCCGTATAGCTTAAGGCTCGTGGCGCATTGTACACCTTTCCTTTATTAAGTGTTTTTGATTTTTTTTATAAGATGAGAAGTGAGACTCAAGTTGTAAAAGGAAAACTTCTAAAGGGAAACTAGACTTACCCTAAGTTAATTGAATTCATGGATAACCTATGGTTAGTGAGGTTTGAAATTAAATCTACCTAAGAGCTATAAGACTAGAAATGATAACATAAAAGGCAATAATGAACAATATGGTCCTCCTAAGTCATAGTGGGAAGAAAACGTGAATGAAACATAAATGGGATAACACGATGGATCGGGTGGGTCGATTGCGTGGTGCTAAGACGCACGACTTATGGTGTGAAACATACAAGGCTTGCTTTTGGTTGAATGGAATGGAGCGATGGTAATCGAGGAACCCTAATGTCACATGCAAATTTATTTGTTTATTTGAAAATTTACTCGACGTTGGATCGAGTTTTATTTATTTCATTTTTTTGAGATCTGGTTTTCTATCGATTCATTTTATCTTTTCTAACCTAGTTACAAAAACTATACAAGCATACAAGCTCTAAGCTATTACATCACGAAGCACAAATCACAAGAGTATAATCGAGGTATAAAATAATATCCAAGTCCATAAGCCAATCCTTGAAAACATACCTTGCACAAAAACAAATAGTTAGTAAATGACATGAATCATGAATGTGCATAATATGATGGAAATGAATTAAAATGCCAAAAAATATCAAAAGTTATGGGAAAAATATGAAATTAATTTCCTAAAGTCTCTAACCTGATTATATTATTGTGCTAAAAAGAATCCTAAAACATCCTATTTTTTATATGCCTAAAAATTACTTATTTTCAGCGATGAATTAACTACTAACTTTTAACAAATTAACCTCTAAAACCTAAGATAAAATGTTCTAAAAAATCTACAAAAATTATCCTAAGTACTTTTATAAGTCTTCTAACTATAGTAAAAAGAATGAGCTAAAAAAGTTACTGGAAATTACCAAAATAAAATGGACAAAATTATGTACAATTAAAAGAAATTCAATAAAATCTAATTAAAAGAAAAATTAGAATTAAATCAAAAATAATGCAAAATTCAGAAAGTAAAAATACCAAAAATCTCTAAAATGGATTATTAACCTACTGGAACTTTTATAGAATTTTCTAGTGGATTTTACTATTTTTAATGAATTATTTATGAACTAATGGAAAATAAAATCTAAAATCTAAGAAAAATAAATGGGGTGAATTTAGTAAGTTTTTTTAATGATTTTTGTAATGGGCCGAGAAAAAGGGGGAGGTGCATACAGCAAGGCTCTAAGCCCAAAACGCAGGAATCCTATAGGGTGCACTCAGCATTTTTTATATGATTGTTTTCTCAATGGGCTTCAAATAGGGTGCGAAAAGCAAAGTATCTGGAAGCCCATACAAATTATGAGATGGAGCATGGATGAGATTACAGTCAAATTGGTCCAACCGGACGGTGACACGTGTCACCGCCGGATTGGACCCCTAATCACAACCTTATCTACGCAATTAACCAGGGCGGTGGGGGATTAAAATATGCTTAACGGTTTTGTTCACCTTTCATGGCCACATTAATGAGAATTTATGAGTTTATTTCTTTTAATCAACCAATAAAAATATGAAATCAAACAAATAAATCATAAGTTTAAACAAAATTGAAGCTTCATACGAAACCTTCTTCTACCTCTCTCTTCCCTCACCAAAACCCTAGCATCTCCTTTCCTTCTTCCACCGCCGCCATCACCACCTATTCCTTCATCCTCTTCTTTGCTCCTTCTCCATCCCTACCATATCCGTCCCTAATTCACCCTCATTCTAACCTAAAATCAAAAACAACATGAATCTGAAAGACCTAACATCACCGCCGCCTAACCGTTGCTCTTCCCTCTAAACCAAGACGCAAACTAACAAAAGAAACACACGAAGATCTATAGTAACCACCGCGGCAAAAATTTATGAAGAGAATGACGAGTTCGTACCTTACACTTAGGTGTCGTATCGATAATGTTAATGAAGGAAAATGATGCTTCAGTGGTTTCGATTTCGTCGTGACGAAGACGTTGATGTTGAAGTCACAGAGCCGACGACAATGACGGCATTTGACGCGATGTGGTGAAGGCTAGGCTTCAGAGTCTTTTCAATGGTACCTTGGCAATGAATTCGAAACCGCAATTTTAGGTACTCGTGTTATCCCGTAGCTTTCTTTCGTTGTTCGATTCAAACCTTTTTCCACTTTACTTCTGAAACTGTTATTGAACTTCTAGAACTCCTCTTCTCGCGATCTTTGATTATGCCACTCTTGAAAATTCACTTTGTTGATGATGTTGCAGACAATGCAGTGATAATGGTGACTCTTCAAAGATGATATGGAGAGTGGGATTATGCAGGATGAAGTTCAGAAGGGTAATGAAGTCATGGCACACAAGAATGTAGGGAGGTTGATAAAGAATAGTGAAGATTGAGATTCGGATGGGAGAAGATTGGAGAAGAAGATTGGATTAATGGAGGAAGAAGAACTTTGAGAGAAGAGGTTTTGAAAGAAAAAAATGGTTGACCCCTGAGATGAAGGATCTGATCCTGATTTATAGAGCTGGATTCAGTTTCTGATCTAGAAACTTCTCAGGTAAAAAGTCAGTTATCATTCTGTTATGGTTGTTAGAGTTCATAACCGACTTGTAACCGAATTCCATTCTATTTGCTTTTCTCCAATTTCATTCTGTTTTGGTTCTGTTAGAATCGGTTGAAGGATTATTGAAATTCAGTTATTTGTTTTACTTTCTGATTCTATTATGAATTTCCCATTATGCTTTGATAGCCTTGCCTAGAAATAATGGTTATTGATTTTTGTGGTTCCCTTTGCAGATTCACTAAATCAGTGGCGATATATGGTTCGAAATCGATGAATGATTGAAGGACTTGTAACATGGAGATTGGCTAGAGTGTCGAGGATTCACAGGATAAGTAAACGACTTCTTCTGAATTTCTCTGTTACTTTCTCTACCTCTCATCTGATAAATTCCGACATAACCGTTCTCAACCAATTTAATTATTTCTGTTGAAACTGATTGTAGATTCCTTGCAGTCGGACTTTGTATTTCTTCCGTTTTCAAGATGTTCATTCCAAGGATGAAAATTGACAAGGACAATGGTGCCGAGCCCACTGAATTTGAAGAAACATTCGGACTGGCGTTGTTCGCAAAATGCTATTTTCGAACATCCTGTTACCAAGGCTTAGGCTTCTAGTTTCTTTCCTATTTTCTCTTTTTTTTTTGTATTTTTTCTCATGAATTGTGTATAGTGAATTCCTGCTAAATTATGTTGCAGTTGGTTGTAACTTTCCTCTTTTGTTTGATGACATTTCAAAACAACTTCAATTTATTTCAATAATGTAGCCTATTTATGGGTGAACCAAAGAATACATTAGGAGATGACATTGACAGACTTTGGGATGAAATTAGGCAATAGATCCTACAGCATTATAATTCTTAAAAATGATTTAGAATTAGAATGAGTTTTGGAGAATTGGGCTTGAAGTTGCAACAACATGGTAATTAGTTTACTGGGCTTAATAAATGGGCTTGAGGAAAACAATTGAAATAAAAGAAGGCTTATATAAAAGATTTGCATTAATATAGCCTTAGCAAGAAGTTTCGTTTGCATGGTTTAGTTCAAATATGGGATAATTACCATGGTAAATCTTTAAATAAACTAAAACTAGTTTTTTTTTAATACCTAATTTGAAGATGAATCAAAATTGAATTATGAGGTAAGTTGGATTGAAAAAGGAAATGAATATGAACTAAAGGTAATATTAATAATTGGTTTAATTATATAAATTAATTCATAAATGAAATTGAAATGAAATGGTAATTGGATATGGACAAAGGTAAATGGGAAGATGAATAAAGAGAAGCTGAACATATAGAATAATGGAAATTGAAGTAAAAAAAGATGAAAGTGGAATGGAATGATCGGGAATGGTTCATAATAGTGAGAACAAAGTAATGAATGAAATCTAGATTTTTGCCCAAAACATATCTTGAAACCTTTCACAAATCTATAAGCACAACCACTCCTGAGCCACTGAATATCTTTTGATTAGTCGTAACTCTTCGAATTATCTGAGACATGCCCTGACCATTCGAATCCAGATGAATCACTGGTAAATTGAAGATTCAAACCAGACTTCACACAAAATACTGCTCGATATCCCGATAAATCACAACACACGGCAGCCCGAACTTTGAATATGCATTGTCTAAGAAATAGTCCAGTGGTCCAAAATAAACTTGCAAATTGCAGTGATCCTTTGATAATTTGACCAAAAATTAAATCAAACTCCCCTCTGAATTGAGACACAACTGAGCAACCGCATTTGGAGTGGAATCATAGCCCAGTGAATATTCTCCGTCATTTCAACCCTTGCCAGATACGTATAAGGTACAAAACCCTAATTTCCTTGAGCCCTGATCACAAACCTTATGAAACAATGAAATGAACTACTAAGATGTTAATGACCTGGTGAGAGATGTAGATGAATGCGAAATGATACACCAGTAAAGGGGATAAATATGAGGGCAAATTTTGAGGTATTACAACTTCCAATCATGCTTATGTACAAGCTTTGGTCCACACTCTCACCTTTGTCATCCTTTGTCAGTTTTAGATGAGTGGGGGCAGGTGTTCTCTTGTGACTTGCATTGTCCATCCCAAACTTCTTGACAGTGTTCTTTGCATACTTGCTTTGGGATATGAACATGAAATCCTCCATCTGTTTGATTTCCGGTCCAAGGAAGTAAGTTAATTCTCCCACTAGGCTCATTTCAAACTCAGACTCCATTTGAGTCACAAAATGTTTAACCATCCTGTCAGACATCCCACCAAACACTATGTCATCCACATATATCTGAGCAATCATAACCTTTCCCTCTTCATCTTTTACAAACAGGGTTTTGTCTATTCCTCCCTTCCTGTATCCCTGCTTAATGAGAAAAGTGGTCAGTCTTTCATACCATGCTCTTGGAGCTTGTTTTAGCCCATACAGAGCCTTCCTCGGCTTATATACATGGTTGGACAGCTTGAATCAATAAATCCCTTTGGTTGCTCCACATATACTTCCTCATTAAGGTACCCATTTAGGAAGGCACTTTTAACATCCATCTGAAATAATTTGAACTTTAGGATGCAAGCAATTCCTAGGAGTAGTCTGATGGATTCAAGTCTTGTAACTGGTGCAAAAGTTTCATCAAAATCCACCCCCTCAATTTGAGTATATCCTTGAGCCATAAGCCTAGCCTTGTTTCTTGTAACTACTCCCTGCTCATTAGACTTGTTTTTGTATACCCACTTAGTGCCAATCACATTAATGCCATCAGGCCTAGGAACAAGATCCCATACTTCATTCCTTGTAAACTGGCCTAATTCTTCCTGCATAGTAGAGATCCAGTACTCATCATTCAGAGCTTCCTTTATGTTCTTAGGTTTTATCTTTGAAACAAAGCAGGAGCTTGAGATCATCTCTCTTGATCTAGTGATGACACCACTGTTGAGATCACCAATTATCAGTTCTTTAGGATGATCTTTCTGGATTCTGATGGAGGGAGGTTGATTGGATTGCTCTGACCTTGCCTCAGTGAAGTCAAGATTATCACTTTCTATTTCAACTTCAGTTTGATTGTCTGTAGATGTTCCAACATCATCAGCAACATCTGTCTTTGCATAGGTATCATCAATAATCACATTTATTGACTCCATTATAACCTTGGTTCTGGAGTTAAATACTCTGTAAGCTCTGCTATTTATGGAGTATCCAAAAAATATCCCTTCATCACTCTTAGGGTCCATCTTCCTTCTTTGATCCCTATCAGCCAGAATGTAGCACTTACTTCCAAATACATGAAAGTACTTGACTGTAGGTTTTCTACCCTTCCAGACTTCATAGATGGTGGATAGAGTTCCCTTTCTTAGTGTGACTCTATTGTGGATGTAGCATGTTGTGTTCATAGCTTCAGCCCAAAAGTACAGGGGTAACTTCTTGGCATGAATCATGGCTCTAGCTGACTCCTGAATAGTTCTGTTTTTCCTTTCTACAATCCCATTCTGTTGAGGGGTGATGGGAGAAGAATACTCATGGTTGATCCCTTCTGATGAACAGGAGTCTGAGAATTTTTTATTCTCAAACTCCTTTCCATGGTCACTTCATATTCTGACCACACAGCTTGCCTTTTCTCTTTGGATCCTATGGCACAGATCTTTAAATACCTCAAACACATCTGAATTTTCTTTGATGAAGCTTATCCAAGTATGTCTTGAGAAGTCATCAACAACCACATAGGCATATCTTTTTCCACCAAGACTCTCTACCTGCATTGGTCCCATAAGGTCCATGTGCAGTAATTCTAAGACTTTGGAGGTTGTCAGATGTTGAAGCTTTGGGTGTGACATCTTGGTTTGCTTACCTATTTGACACTCACCACACACTTTTCTTTCATCAATCTTAAGTCTTGGGATCCCTCTTACAGCCTCCATAGAGATGATCTTCTTTATTCCTCTGAGATGGAGATGACCTAGTCTTTGATGCCACAACTTCACTTCTTCTTCTTTGGCTATGGAACAAGTAGATGTGAGGCTGAAATCTTGGGGTTCCCACATATAGCAATTATCTTTTGATCTGGCTCCTCTCATGACCACTTTCTGCTCTTTATCAGAAACTATGCATTCAGCTTTGGTGAAGTTGACACTGTAACCTTGGTCACATAACTAACTTATGCTGATCAAGTTAGCAGTTAATCCTTTTACCAACAGCACACCATCTAGACTTGGTACACCTGAGCAGTCCAGGGTCCCAACGCCCTTGATTTCCCCCTTTGCTCCATCTCCAAAGGTTACATAGCTGGATGAGTGTGACTTTAAGTCTACCAGCAGATTCTTCAGTCCAGTCATGTGCCTTGAGCAGCCACTGTCAAAATACCAGTCTTCCTTAGTAGATACTCTGAGAGATGTGTGTGCTATAGAGGCAACAACCTGCTTGGACCATTTGTGCCTGTTGTGAGGTTTCCTTTGATGCATCTGCCCTGGGTAGTGTCAATTTCTAGAGTTCCAAGGTTGTCTGGTAAACCTGTTCTTCTGCTTAGGCATGTACTGGTAGCTTTGATCAGTATAAAGTCTAGCTTTAGGTATCCAAATTTTCTTGGTGACCTCTGTCTTCTGCTTACGAAGTTGCTGGGAACTCTGATTGGGGTATCCATGTAGTTTGTAGCAAAAAGGTTTGATGTGACCAAACCTTCCACAGTGATGGCATCTCCACCTTTGATATTTCTTTTTCATCATGTTTTTGTCATGATGTTGAGACATCTGCTTGAACATCTTGTTTGACTTCATGAGATCTGGAGTTGTTTGGCTGGTGCTAGCCTCAGAGTTTTGAGCTTTATTAAATCCCAACCCAGTCTTATCCCCTGAGTGCTTGTTGTTGTTGAGAATGGCATCCAGTGTGTTTGAGCCACTGTTCAGCATTCTGACAGATTTGGACATATGCTCCATTTTGGAGTTGAGTAGGCTGACTTCATTTTTCAAAGTGTCAATGATCTCTAGATGACTTGCCTTTTCAGCCTTTAATTCCTCAATCTGCTTCTTCTGCTGTTTACTTTCCATGCATACCTCAGTGCTCCTTTCACACAACATCCTGTAAGATGTTTCAAGCTCTTCAAATGTCAGATCCTCATCACTAGATCCCCCTTCAGTTTCACATACTCCAGCTAGAGCAGTGATGTGCTTTGAAGACTCTTCTTCTGACTCACTACCTGAGTCTTCATCTGACCAGGACACAGAAAGACCTTTCTTTTGCTTCTTTAGATAGGTTGGGCATTCATTTCTAATGTGTCCATAACCTTCACATCCATGACATTGGATCCCTTTTCCTTGATTAGTCTTCTCATCATAGTTTGACCTTCTATTAGAGTCATAAGATCTTTTATTCTCAGAGGTTGAGTTTCTTCCACTTGGTCTGGGCCTGTTGTCCATTCTTTTGAGAATTTTGTTAAATTGTCTCCCAAGCATAGCAATTGAATCTGATAAGTTGTCCTCAGAGCCTGCTTCATGACTTTCTTCTTCCTTATCAGTGTTTGAGACCAGGGCTATGCTTTTGTTTTTCTTCACAATAGTATCACTCATTCCCATCTCAAAGGTTTGAAGGGAACCAATGAGTTCCTCAACTTTCATTGTGCAGATGTCCTGAGCTTCTTCTATGGCAGTGACCTTCATGTCAAACCTCTTAGGCAGTGATCTGAGAATCTTCCTTACCAACTTTTCATCACTCATCTTCTCTCCCAAGGCACCAAAAGTATTAGCAATCTCCAGGATGTTCATGTAAAACTCATGAATGGTCTCATCTTCCTTCATCCTCAAGTTCTCAAACTTGGTGGTGAGAAGTTGAAGTCTTGACATCTTCACTTTTGATGTTCCTTCATGAGTAGTTTTGAGAGTGTCCCAAACATCCTTGGCTAGCTCACAGTGATGCACAAGCCTAAATATGTTCCTGTCAATGCCATTGAACAAGGCATTTAAGGCTTTGGAATTTCCAAGTGTTGACTCTTCTTCCTCCTTGCTCCACTCTTCTTCAGGCTTCATTACTTTTGCCCCATCCTTATTGTCTTTGACAGGGTGCTCCCATCCTTTGTTAACTGCTTTCCAAGCCCTGCTATCAAGAGATTTCAAGAATGCTACCATTCTTGGCTTCCAGTAATCATAGTTTGATCCATCCAAGATAGGTGGTCGATTCACAGATCCTACATCTCTGTCCATGTTCCCAAAATTTGCAGTCCCTAGATCTCACCCAGTTATACAGGCAGGGTGCCTGCTCTGATGCCAATTGAAATTCTGGGATCAGATATGTGATGTCGAACCAGATGTTTAGACACTGATATTCTAAACAATAAATTAATGAGCTAGTAAATTAAATAACACAGGAAATTGTTAACCTAGTTCAGTGTATCTCCACACTTACATCTGGGGTCTACCAAGCCAGGAAGGAAATCCAATATAAGTAATATTAATTATGGAGTTAAACCAATCAGTTTAATCCTTCACTTAATATCTACCCAAGGCAATTTCTACCTAAGACTCTACTTAGATATGAGTACCAACTCACTCCCCCTCAATCACACAATGATCTTTAACTTAGAATGATTAAAAAAATTGAAGTCACACTTCAAACACACCAGCTTGATCTTACTTAAAAGTTTCAATCAAGACACAATTCACTTTTTGCTTAAAATCTTATAAAGTGACTAACAAACAACTAAAACCTGCTAGTTTCACAAACACCCTTGACAGTCTTCTTAAATTCGTTAGGTTTACTTGAGTGTATCAGTTCCTTAAATAGATGCTTAGTTTGTGGGCTTTTTGCAAATTATCCAGACTTTGATAAATCCCACAGATATCTCCTTGAATTAAGGTGAGTTAGTTTGTTATCTCCTTGAATCAAGGTGAGTTAGTTTTTATGTTTCCTTTACACTGGAACCAGATAACTAAACTTCCTAAAGATGCGCCTTGGAGTGCTTATCCTTTTAATTAATTCCAGATATTTTCTCCTGATTTTAATCACTTCTGTTACGCATCATTTAAGTCAGATAGCAAGTTTACGATGTCACAACATCTGGTGTGATATCCTGATGTCCTGAACTAAGTTCACAACTTATACTTTGTTTGTCAAAAATTCTGCCAATTTCTAACATCTACAGATCCCGTCGGGTACGGTGGACGATCTGGGTGCTAATACTTTCCCAGGTCATAGCTGACTCCCGAACTCAGTCTCTTTGGTTCGCAGGACCCGTTTCCTTCCTTTTCTTTTCTTCTGGTTTGTGCAGCATTACCATTCCCGTTGCTTCGGGATAAAAATGCCTGGCTGGCGGCTCTATTCTTTTTCGCGCCACTTTCGCGTTTGTACCAGGATGGAAATCCGGGGAGCGACAGCTGGCGACTCTGCTGGGGATCAAACCCAGAATCTCTGGTTTCCCTGTGAGTCTCTCCTAGCGCTTGTTTGTTTCTGTTTCATTGGGTGTTGTTTGTTTGCTATGGCTTGTTGTATTTTATTGTTGTTTATTTACAGCTTTATTTACAGTTTTCAGTCTTTATTTTATGCATCATGTATTATACTGGACCCTGGACTGGTTTTCTGTTTAGTGGGATGGGTGTTACCTGTTTCTGAGAGATGAGGTCATTACCACAGCTCGAGTGCACCTTAGGACTTAGAGTGGTTCCACTTTGGCCTCATGAGATCTTGTCATGGGGGTAGTAGTGAGTTCCACGCCCAGATTTGCGACCGTCTTGGAAATGTCTTGATTTGGGGATCTTCCTCTTTCATTTCATAACCCTGACAGTTATGTGCAACTGGGGACCGATCATTAAGAACCTTGTGGAAACATCCCTCTTTAGTGATGACAGTGGCAGACCACATTTTGTGGCAAACCCATTCGCATCCGAGGGCCCACCTGGGACTTGCATAGGATGACCTTGTTTCCCGGACTCAGCTGAGGCCTCCCTACGTAGTATATAATGCCAAACTGATTCCCTGATTTGGTCATGAGCCATTTCTCGGAAATGGTGAACTTATTATTGCTATTCGGCTTTGAGAGTCTGTGATGTTTGACCCGGAGCACACCCGTGAGAATTGGGAGGGGTTTACAGGTTTCCAAGAACCCATGACCTCAACATACCCTCATTACCAGTGCAGTCTTATGTTTTGATCTGGTCACTATGATTCTGAAGTTCTTGATCCTCTGGTTCTCAGTTACTATTTTGGATTATTATACAGAGATCTTGTGGTTACAGACACTCGATTCTTGGCTCAGTACTCCAGATTCCAGGCAGTTTCTAGCTGTGATCCCATGTCTTTGCATCTTTTGCATCATCATATTGCATATTGCATTTGCATCTGCATTGCATTTCTTTCCTCCAGAGAGCTCATCCTTCCTCTTTTGTCCATGGCCAGCCAGCTGATTTCTCGGTACTCAGTTTGAACAAGTGTTAACTGTTGGAAAACGAAAAAAGTGGTTTGAAGCTAGACTGAGCATTTGTCAGGAACTAAGAAAGGGTCAGATTGGAAGTCGTCAGTAGCTATGTCAGAGAGCAACCGTCAGAATGTTGAGTTTCCACCTGGTTTCACTTCGATGACCAATCCTTTGTATGGTCTTTCTCCTGATGAGGATCTTCCACAAGTGAACAACCTTACTCAAGCTCAGCCTGCACAGACCCCGATTGTGAATCAGAGTGTACCTGAACCATCTGTTGTCTGAGGTGGACCTTCATCTGATTCTACAGATTATCAGAGTTTCGCTTTCCCTATGCCGGACTTCCAAGGGGAAATCCCTCTTGTGAAAACCAAGGATCCACGAGCTTTTGATCCTGCTGAAAGGTTTCGTGTGTTGGATGAGCAACTCAAAGCCTTAGCGGATCCTGATGCCTTTGGTTTTGATGCTCTAAACCTGTGTTTGGTGCCTGGTCTTGTCATACCTCCAGATTTCAAAACTCCGAAGTTTGAAAAGTACACTGGTGTCAGTTGCCCGAAGCGCCATTTGGTGATGTTCTGCAGAAAAATGACTTCTTATGCCCGCAACGATAAGATGATGATTCATTGTTTTCAAGATAGTTTAAGCGGGGCCTCCTTAAGTTGGTATATGGATTTGGAAAGCAGTCATATCCGATCTTGGAATGATTTATCCAGAGCTTTCGTGAAGCAATACCAGTACGATGTGGACATGGCACCCTGTCGCACGCACTTGCAGAGCCTATCTCAGAGGACTGGTGAATCTTTTAGAGAATATGCACAACGATGGAGAGAGTTGGCAGCCCAAGTGCAACCACCACTTTCAGACAGAGAATTAGTGGACCTGTTCGTGGGCACGTTGCAAGGTCCGTATTTGGAAAGAATGAGTAGCATTAGGACGTTAAGCTTCTCTGATTTGATGATAGTTGGAGTACGCATCGAGAGCCTGCTCAAAAGTGGAAAGATCCAAGAATTTTCGAACATCCCAGCTAGTGAAAGTGAGTCTGTTGTTAGCTCCCAAGGGGAAAAATGGTATGACATCAGTGCAGTCATGGCAAATATCGAATAATCTAGACCAACATCTTCTCAGAGATCATCCGTTCCTAGGTCTGGTTACTCTTATGGGCATTCGGCAATGCTTGGAGCACCATATCAGAAACCCTGGACTCCTCCTCGTCCAAATCTACAAGCTCATGGTCGAAGATCTCAGAATCAACTTCAGAGCCAGCATAGGCCTCGCAACAATCTGGAAAGAAGGAATGCTCCTCTTCATCCAGTTCCTAGGGCATACAGTGAACTTTTTCCACATCTAGTTCAGAATTCATTAGTGGTTCCTAAGCCTCTCAAGCCGTTACCAGAGTCGTACCCTCCGGAGTACAATCCTCATGAGCAATGTGGGTATCATGGTGGATCAATGGGGCATTCAACTGAAGATTGCAAAGTTTTTCAAGCCAAAGTACAACAGTTGATAGACAAGGGCTGCATATCCTTTCCAGAAGGAAGTTTGATTGTGCATGTCAACCTCTCGTCTGATTGAGTTCAAGGACTTCAAAGGAGCATCTCCTGATTTCAGTGGTCCATACAAGAAGATGTCATCAGAGTTGGTGATCATTGTATCCTTTTTATCATTTGCATTGTAGTTTATTTCCTGTTAGCAGCTACTTGTCTTTTAAGAATTTTTGTTTTGAATGGTAATGTTAATGTAGTGATCATGCTTTTCGAATCAATTATGTTGCATTCGCTCTTTTTTCTTTACTTGCATTGGAAAAAACAAAAAAAAAATATGCATCCATTTACCTCCCATCTATGTCACTGTTGTTTAGCAGGTTTGAGGGAGGATGATGACAACTGAATACCCATAATTGTTGAAGGTATGCTTTCAGAGTAGAACCTGCTGACGATGTACAGGCATTGCTTCAATTCCCAAACACTAGAGATATAAGGGAGATAGACCCTCGTCAACCCCTTTGAGCCTTGAAGTAGGAATTTCTTTTCTGAACGAATAAACCCTCACATTTAACCCGGGGCAGGGTAGTTATCAGTTAATTTGACCGAGCGTTCAAATTTCCAAAGGAGTGAGCATCCGAGGATCCATTACCTTTTCTTCAGTACACCTCAAGAGGTCAAGAGATGTGAAACCACAATGGTTATCCCTCACTAACAAAGGAATGAGGCAGTCACAACCCTCTCAAGCAAGTCAGATAACCAGTGTCACACGATTTGTTCAACAAAAAAAAAAGGAGATAAAGCCCGCTAAGTCGGAAAAAAAACAAATGTGTGAAGACAAATGACTTAGGCAAAAGTCAGGGCATCCCACTGGACTTCAAAATCGAAAAAAATTCAAAAAAAAAAAAAAGATTCAGTCCAGGCAAAAATTAGGGAGTAAAAAGATATATATATATATCAAAAAGAAAAATCTTCCATTAGAATAAAGTAGTGTGACCAGACACAAAGTCAGAAGGGGTGATTGTTACTCCAAGAAACCTCATTGGTGCTTAAACTGTCAGTGTCATTGGTTCCTCAATCATTACAAAACCCTTGTGAGAGACGAGCGCTTAAGTCGAATTAGCTGAACATAGGACTGGAGAACATCAAGGAGAATGGGTGGGCACAGATAAACTTTGAGCCTTAAATCTTTCTTTCTAAAACAAAACTGTGAACCAGACCACGTCACAACCCTTAAAAGTCGTAATTGAATCAGGTTTAATTCTGAAAGCATACTACAACAAGATTGCGTACACTGACTCCTAAAGATTTGCTAACTCAACACTACGTTTGGACTAATCGTCCATTCGTCACACACTATCACAACATTCAAATCATTAAATTTTCAAAAAAACTTGCATGTGAACTGCATTAAAATTACCATTTGTGAATGAACAGTTTTAATTGCAAGTCAGTCTGTGACATCAGGGAAATTCCTACAAAGAGCAATCACGAGGGGACTTGATCATTCAACAATGATAACCAAAATCAAGAGCATCGTGTAGGCCTATGAATCAGGGGCCTGTTATCCATTGGTCTTGTCGACCAAGGAATTTGTCAGGGTAAAGCAAGTTCCCAAGCATCAGTTGTCGGAGGGATGTCATCCAAGAGTCAGTTGATCAGAGCTGAATCTGCAAGGCAGGGGCAGGCCACCCGGATTTTCTGTTGACCAAGGATGAATTCTTCCAATGCTCAGTCAGAACGAGTCAAGTCGCTTCCACGCTCACACCGGGGCAGGACACTTCCAGATATCACTAAGTACAACTCTCCTCGAGAGGACATCCAAGTCCGTCATTCAAGGAATCGGATAATCAGAGCAACAGCCTGTTCAGAGACTCACCAGACAGGGGCAAAGTTTAGCTACACAGAGCAAGTTATATCGATGATTGCCGAGTTCAAGACGAGTATCGGGAAATCATGCTACCCACCCTCGCCTTTGTAACCCTTCTCAACCGGAAGCCTTGCCACATAGGACCTTTCTTCCCACCTCGGGAGCTTTTCCAGCTTTTCATAAGCATTGCATAAGTCATTTGCATACGTTATTCATGTCGCTTCGTTAGAGCATACGCATCATAAATGCATTGAGCATAACCTCCGCAACTTCAACCAGACACCGTAGGGCCTCGTAACCCTTAACCATTCAAAGTCCTGTTCTCGTGTGGCAAACTATTTCAAAGTCTAGTTATCGTCTGGCAAACCCGTCCAAAGTCCAGTTCTCGTCTGGCAAACCAACTTCAAATACCAGTTCTCGTCTGGTAGGCGAATCTTTTAACTAGTTCTCGTCTGGTAGGCGAATATTTTAACCAGTTCTCGTTTGGTCACCTTTTCATTCAACCTGTTGAATGCCAGTTCTCGTATGGTAGTCATTCTTTTTCAGAGTCAATTCTCGTTTGACAATGAACCCAAGGAGTCAGTTCTCGTTTGACGACTTATTTCTTTGTCCATCAGTTCTCGTCTGTTGTCCTACCTTCAATAAACCAGTTCTTGTATGGTAATCCACCTTTAAAGTCCAATTTCTTGGCAACCCAAACAAAAAAAAACCAAAAATCTAAATCAACCTGGCCTTACGCCCAACCATCCTTGTTTCGGCTCCCGTAGCTGGCATCTTCATACCCTTAGCATCATGAGCATACGTATACATCTTGCATCATTTGCATTGCATCTTCATACCGCATTGGTTTCTGTTTTCTCTCGGGTGTGGAGCAGGAATCATTACAAGACGTAGCCTGGGGCAGTTATCTCAACATCTGACGAATTTCTACAAGAGTATGAAGACACTGGGGCAATTCTGGACGCCAAGTCTTCTGTAAAATCCTCCAGAGACAATCTTTTTCATAGACGATGCAGTCTGAGGCAATTGGAAGAGTAAGGGGATGCTTGTGCACTCTTGATAATCAGTAGGCAACTATTGAGCTCAGAGATTTGAAGCACCAAGTTAATTTTCAGGGAGTGTCTGGTATTTATTTTACCAGCAGGGCATTGGAAGTTTATTTCTTCCCCAAGCAGAGAATTTTCCTTCAGCCGACAAGGTTTTCTCGCGAGGATTTGCTTATTCTTGTTCAGTCAAAGTCCAATTTTCACTGGCATATCTTTCCAACACAGTCGTCATACCATACTTGGGGCATAATTTGGCTTATTTTGATTTCTAATTCTCCAGCAAAGTCTCTCCTCAGCAGAGCATGGCCAAATATGTTTCTCAGCCATGCCAGAAGGTTGACATCCCCAGCTGAATTAGAGCATATGATATCCCCAACATAACTTCAAGGCTAATTGAATCGTTCTCATCCCCAAGTGGAGTTTTTTTTTCCACAATGAAGTATTTCCAACAGGCGGTTGAAGGCCTTGCTTCCCCACAGAGCTTAGAATTAGCAGAATTCTCTCCTCAGCAAGAGTTTGACAAAGCATCTTCCCCAGCCAAGTCTGAAGATGGTTATTCCCCACAGAGTTTCAGGATTAGGGATTCACTCCCATCAAGGAAATATTCCCCGGAGAGGTTGCCAATTTATTTTTGGCCAATGCGAAGACACAGACAGTTATTCATTCTCCCCAGTCAGAGTTAAGGATCGTCCAAAATTCTTGACCTGGTTCTCCCCTGCAGAGTTGTGGATCTTATTGCCAATTAGGGCACGTTGTTGTTGCTCGTCTGCTTTACTCAACACTCTTCTGTGTTTGATATTTGATGTTGCTCGTCTTCACTTCTCCAATGCTCGTCTGTGTTCACCCTTTGTTATTGCTTATTTGCTTTCCCCAGCAGTTACCCATGGTTGTTAGGTGTTGTTGCTCGTCTGCACTTCCCAGCACTCGTCTGTGTTAAATTTCTTTTTGGTGCTTGACACTCGTTTGTGTTTGAACTTAAGTGATGCTCGTGTGCGTTCTCCAACACTCGTCTGTGTATTATCTGTTTGGAGCTCGTCTGCTTTGTTTGGATACTCGTCTGTATCATCCCTAACACTCGTCTGTGTTAGCTTATATCTGTATGTGTGGATTTTCTGATTTTCTTGGTACTCTTATGTTGCTGCTCCAAATGCTCGTCTGTGTTTGAATTTCTGGTATTCGTCTGTACCAGTGGCTGATACTCGTCTGTATCATTGCCTGAAGCGCTCGTCTGTGTTTCTTAGATCATTGTCTGATACTCGTCTGTATCATGGACTTATGGCACTCGTTTGCGTTCTCTTGATGATCATCCAATACTCGTCTGTGTTGAAGAGATTTTAAGTCCTGACGGTGGGATTAAATGTCAAAATGGTTACCAGTCCTGGCGTAACAGGTATATCCGAAGGAGATTCGTCTGTCTCAAGTCATATGTTTTTGCAGTGAGGACTCGTATGTCCAGTTCCTGGCGTAACAGGATTGTTCGAAGAAGACTCGTTATAAACACCCCAAATTTGCCCTCACTCATTTCACCATGGCTTGTGATCTTTTCATTTGCATAGATTCAATCATAGTATCTCATATTGCATTTTTGCTTCACTGCATTGATTCAAAATCATCTGCATCTAGGGTTTGTGATCAGATGAATCCAAGGGGGGCCTTCTGAGCCACTCCAAAGGGCTTCAATCATTTCAAAAGGGCCCATGTATGTTCAATCATCATATTACATCCTCCCAAGATCAAGAAAGTCAAAAATCACAAGAACTGAGGAAGGCATGGAAGCAGAGCCAAGCTTAACTGCACAGATGACCTAAAATTAAGGTTTTGGTTTCAGAGGCCATAACTCCAAATTTTTTGGTCATTCTTGTTTCTATGGGTCTCTATATGTTATGAGGATCATGCGTACCAATTTTCATGAAGAAATTCAATGGGGAAGGCATCTGACCAAGAGATGACTTCTTGAGCAAGTCAGTGCAAAATCAGGGCATCTGAGGCCCCCAATCATCCAACCAAAGGGTTTTCTCCATCATTTTGGATGTGTATGATCTTTATTTGATCTTAGAAGAAGTTAGAAGTTCACAAAATTGAAGAATTTCAAGCCATTTGCAAAGTTGCCATTTTGGGAAAGTGACTTGTAATGTAAACTTGCCATTTTGGGAAAGTTTTTCAACCTCCTCTTTTGATTCAAAAATGCTTCAAATGAAAAATTCTTGGTCATGAAAGTTGTAGGTTGGATCCTCCCATTTTCAAAAAGTACAAGAACTTGATCTAATTCATTCTAGAACTAAAGTTATGGCCTTGCAAAGTTGGACAAAATCACTTAATTTTCACTTTTGTGCCAAAGAGGAAACTTGCAAAAACACTTACCAAAACCAAATGTGACCTCAAATCAACTTCTAACCATCACACATACATCATTCATGATCCATAATTCAGAATTGCCCAAAGGATTTCTCATTTCTATGCCTTGAATTACAAGTTACATAAGGCATTTTCCCATGAATCTTCAAAATTGGAATTTTTGCAAAAAGGACTTTTAATGCTTGAATTAGTTGCTAATTGAGTTCAAGGCATCATAACAACTTCATATGGTTCATTTTGCTTCAATTTGTCCAAGAATTCACAAGATTTTTTGCCTTGGTTCACAAGAAATTTCAAAGAGGGAAATATGCAAGAACATTGAAAACTCTTGATCAAGACCATCCAGCTCACAAAATCAGATCCAAAGGCCTTCCTTGACTCAAGCTGAAGCAGGACAAGCCCTAAGATCTCCTCTGACCCGAGCCATACCTATGGTACACAAAATCTTGACTTTTTGCATTTTTCCCATGCCAATTAAACTGTGCCACTACCAACTCTCTGCCCAATCAGAGCCTCATATGTGGACCTCAAGGACTTGAAAGAGACACACACACAAGCCTGTAACCTCCTATAAGCCAGGATTCACAAAAACTGTCAAAAACTTCACCTCTTCGAAACTTCTCCCACAGCCATCAAACTTCCATTTTTCCTTCACCAATGAGTCACACATCCTCCATAGAACCAAAATCCACCATTGAAACAGCCTGAAACATCACATACTTAACTCTCCAAATCTTCTATATCAGAACCAAAACCTTCAAACCAAGCCATATAAACTCATTCTAAGCTTCATTTCATCATCAGGGGATTCAAGGAGGTGGACCTGCAGCAAAGGAAAGGCCAGAAATCCTAGAACCAGGAAGTTCCATCTCAGGTACAACTTGTGAACTTTTTTTCCAGAAGCTTACTTTTAAGTTCTTTTATGGTTCTGTATGCTCCCCTGGTCATGGGGATATGTTTATTTTTGAGAATGGTTGAGAATCCACCATGTATGTGAGCTCTGAAACTTTTGCCCGTTTTTACATTTTTGTTCGATTCGTGTTCATGATGCAAAATAAATGAGTTTTGGTTGGGGGTTTAGGTTTAGGATTGTTAGAGGATCATTTTTGTGCAAGAAATTTGAAGAATAGAAGCTTAGGGAAGAATCTAGGGTTTGGGTTCACCGGAGAAGATGACCAGAACACTGTTTCGGTCACCTGAAAATGTTTAGGGCACAATTAGGGCTTAATCACGTGTTTAGCTCAGTTTGAATTTGGTGCGTTGGATCTGTCTTTCGCGCGCGTCCTCAATGGCCAGGATTTGTCATTTAACCTTAATCTCATTTAATTAGTTTAATTAATTAGGGTTAGTTTGAATTTAATCAGAACCAATCCTAGCCTTCCAAACCCGCGCCAAGTCAACTCCCGCGTCTCAGCTTTGAATCCTGACTCTTGGATCTGATTACTTCTCCTTTAATTCAATTTTATTTTCATTTTTATTCATTTTTCTTGCCCATTTTATTTAAAATAGCAAATCATTTCTAAAAAATCTCATTTTTTGCATCATACTTTAAAATATGTTTCTCATTCTGAAAATAATTTTTATTTTATTTTTTGCATAATTTTCGTATTTTAAAAATACATAAATGTTTATTTTAATTAGTTAATGAGAATTAATTGATTAAAATAGCATTTAGGTTTCTAAAAATCACAAAAAAATTCACATTGCATTTTGATACATTTAGAAACATTATCAAACTCTTCAAACAAATTTCTTTTTGGTTCTTGACCTATGTTGACATTTTTCTTTGGAATTAAAGTTCTTAAAAGGAAATATTTTTGTCCTAACTTAGAAAAATTCATTCTGCCTAACCATGAAGATTTTGATGTTGGTTCTTTTTGCATTGCATCCTTCATATCATGTAGTTTCTAGGGTAAAATTGGTTTGAATTTATCTTTCATTTTCAATTTGATGTGCATTTTTCCTTTTGAAGTGCCTTAAAACCCTAGCCAACTTGAGAAAATCATAACCCCCATTAGGTTAAGAGTTAGGTCCCCTCCTTTGGGCAGTGAACTTATGTAGGGTTAGGGTTCCTTTGATCCCATTTTCAATTTTTTATCTTGTCATTTGCTTCTAATTTTGAAGTTTGCTTTGTGTCTTGTGCATAAACCCTAATTTTTGTCTTCATTTGCATTCATCTCTCACATGCTTGCATACATGAACTTGCCATGACATTTTGTGCATTCACATGACTCCTAAGGCATCCTAGGACACATTAGAATCATGTTTGATCATTGCATCATTCATTTGCCATGTTGTGCATTCATTTCATTTCATAAACTTTCATGAACTTTCATGGTTCAGAACATGCTTCATTTGCATCCTCATTCTTGTATGATCATCCACAACTCTTGACATATGTTTGTATCATCTCTTAGCATCATTAACATCATGTTTATGCTTCTTACTTTGGTGTGCATCATTGCATTTCATTTTCATTTCATTTCATTTCATTTCCTTTTGCTAACTTTTCAGGTGATAAGTGCTTTGAGAAGTGAATTTGCCTTCACTTTTCACAACCTCTCCTCATCTCTCTTATGCATTCATTGTTGCATTTTACTTGTGCATTAGAGTGATCTTTCTCATTCATGTTCCCTCCTCATCTTCTTTCTTCAAGCAACTTGTCTTCTTAAATGAAGCAGGTTGACTTGTTTCTTCTGCTTCTCCTCCTTTCATCTGCTTCTTCCTTGGTGGCTCTTCTTGAAGATCTCTTGCAAGCCTCACAAACCCTAGGAACATCCAAGTATGATCACAATTAGGTTTTGATTAGTCCCCCCATTAGTTTTACCTTTGTGTCATCTTTGAGTCTTCTCTTCTCATCTCTTAATCAAGGATTAAACCTTAAAGGTTTTAAGGCTTTGTGATTAAGCTTATGTCTGCATCCTTCTATTAGGATGGAGTGTATAACTTTAATCCTAAGTGTTAAACCCTTAATGTGTTTAAACTCCTTTAATCAATTTACATAATAATCACTAAGATATCAAGCTTGTAACTTGGGCCTTGCATTAGGGTTCTAATTCTTCCTTAATTTGTTAAGAAGGACTAACCCTAGTGTTAATGGACAAGTCCCCCTCAAGTTGTCTTACAAACCATAAAATTCACTTCTTGATCTTACCATTAACTAAAATCCACTTTAATAAAGACCTTGTTTTGTCCTGAGGTTAATCCCTAATCATGGATTAAGTTGAGGAGCCTTTCTCAGCTTAAATGTTCTCATCTATTATCCTTCTATTAGGATGGTGTAATGGGTCCATTAAATCCTTGATTATGGCTTAAACTCATTACTTAACACCAAACAAAAACTCCAAAAACATCTAAGTAATTGCAAATAGGTTAATGATCTTAATCCTGCACCATGGTGATTAAGTGTGAGGTGTTTACTTCACACTTAAGGTATTCTCATTACCCCTAATCAGAGGGAGGATGTGATGAGTTTACTAACCATTGGTTTAGGCTTAAGCTCATTTTCTTATGACAAAATCCAAAAGCAATAAAAGACTGAAAACATCAAAAACAAACAATAATCGTCTCCTCCGGGATTCTTTTCTCATCATCTTCACTCACAAACGAGAACTCGCTTCTTCCGTCTAATGCAAGACAGTTAGCACTCGAGCCAGACGAGTCATACACTTGAGCATAGACAAGCAAGCAGTTCACAATCAATTTATCTTTCAGTCTCTTTGAGTCGAACTACGTTGTTCTGACTTCCTCATTGCACGAGAGGATACGTAGGCATAACTTAACAGTTATCGAACAAAAGTCTCTGTATATTCCCCCTCCTCCAGCATTGTTCTTTTAAGCCTCATAGTCTTGAGCTTCACACTCTTTCTTTACACTGACACTCTTTTACTTCACTTCACATTTCCTTTACACTTACACTTGCATTCTTTTCCAGCTTTTGTACACAAATAGCACTGGCACTACCCCTTTAAAACACAAATCCTTTTAAGCATGGATCCCGTCGAGTACGACGAACAATCTGGGTGCTAATACCTTCCCAGGTTGTAACCAACCCCCTTTCTCAGTCTCTCTGGTTCGCAACCGTCTTATCCATCCCTTTTCCAGGTTTATGCAGCATTTCCTTTCCTTCGGGATAAAAATGCCTAGCTGGCGACTCTTTTCATTCTTTCTCTTTCGCCGACCGTTCGCGTCTGTACCTCTCTTGACCAGGTGTCATTTGGTGGGAGCGACAGCTTGGCGACTCTGTTGGGGAACCTTATACTGTAACCAGGGCTTCTGGTTCTTTTTGTGGGTTCCTCCTAGCGCTTGTTTGATTTGTGTTTACTGGGGTGTTATGTGCTAATTGTGTTTGTTTATTTGCTTTATTTATTGCTTTATGTACAGCTTTATCTATTGCTTTCCTTTACAATTTTTTATATTTCATACTGTCATTATCATTGCTGGATCTGGTTTTCTTTGGTGGGTGGGGTTCCATTGAGAGTTTGAGGTCCTATACCTGAGACCTGAGTGACACCTAGGCTAGAGAGGTTCATGTTCTTTCCCATTCCATTTCGGTCTGGTGCGGGAATATGAAACACGGTTCAGATGTGGGTTTCTTCTTGAGAAATCTGTGCTACAGATCTCCTGTAGTGCTAGGGCTATCTGGGAAGCTTGCTAAGTCTGGATGACCTTTATTATGACCTTCAGAAACCGAGGTGAATTAGAGAAGGATCTTTTATAGTTATTGTAAACATTGTACCTCTGGGTTAGATGTGTTTACACTTCTCATAACTGATCCAAGTCTGAGGATCCTTGTTCTAGAACATTACATGTGAGAGGGTTGGGTTGTTTACAGGTTTTCAGGTACCCTTGGCCACATCATACCCTTTTTTTTTTTGTTTAAGAGTACTCCACTTTGGACAGTTCTTGTGATTAACCCCGGACATGTGACTCTTTATTTGAGTCCCCCATCCTGGTTACTGGATTTCTAAGCCTTCATCAGGACCTTTTTAAACATACCTGGGCTTATATCAAGACAGGTAATCAGATCCAGCTTGATCACAAACCCTTGCATATCATTTGCATATATCATCATTGCATCATTTAACATTTGTTTATTTTCTTTTCAGGGTATCCATATCATATCTGGTTTGGTTTTGACCCCTTCTTCTGCATAAACCTTTGCCTCATCAGTTATCTGCTTCAGCTATCTTCATCATCACCAGCATCAGCCTGTCAGTGGTTCATTTCCAGCATCAGTCTGTGATCTTCATCAGTACCAATCTTCAGTTTCTTCAGCAGCATTCATGACTACTCCCAGGAAGAGCAACATATCCTACCATTTCTTTGAGCTTGTGTTGACTGGTATCAGGAAGGTCCAGTCACTTATCATACCTAACCATATTCCACTGTTTAGAGAACATTATGGAGGTATCCTGGATATGGTTATGGACCTCGACCCTTCTCAGAGGAGCATGATCCACACATGCTTGCAGTTTTATGACCCTCCTTTGAGATGTTTCCCATTCCCAGACTTTCAGCTAGGGCCTCTGCTGGAAGAGTTTTCTTCATTGATTAGGGTACCTATCAGGGGTGGAATCCCTTTCAACCCAGAGATGATTGCTCCCAGTAATGAAGAGATAGCAAGAGCACTGTACCTGGAGCCTGCTTTGATTGGGCACAGTATGACAACAAAAGCTGGGATCCCTGGTTTGCATTTGGATTTCTTGATTTCTCAGGCCATCCTGAAAGCTTCATTAGGAGAATGGAGGGCAGTATGTGCACTGCTAGCCCTCAGCATATATGGGGCTATACTGTTTGCAGATGAGCCCAAATTTTTCAGCAAGAATGCCATCCATCTGTTTCTTCTGAGGAACCCAGTACCTACATTGCTGGGAGATTTTTATTATTCCCTCCATCAGAGGAATGAGAAACAAAGGGGGAAGCTGGTAAGATGTTGTGCTCCTTTGTTTTACATATGGCTGCTCAGACACCTACCTAAGTCAGATGCCTTCCTGAATCCCCACCAACAGAAGAATTGGGCTAAAAGGCTCATTGCCTTGACTTCAGATGATATTAGATGGTGCACCCAGAGCACCAAGGGCAAGGACATTATCACTAGCTGTGGACAATACCCAAATGTGCCTCTGATAGGAGTAAAGGGTTGCATCAACTACAATCCTTTGTTGTTCAAGAGACAACTGGGCTATGCTTTGGTTCACCCTCCCAGAGGGCAAGATTTAGCTGAGACCCTGTATTGTGAAGTGAAGCCTAATTCAGTTGCTGTCAGACAAGCATCCTGGGCTTGGGACAACATCCAGACAAAAGGGATGGATATTCTTGGAAGGTGCAATAATGTTGCTTCAGCCCAATACTATGACTGGTCATGTACTAGAGCTCAAATTACTGGAATGCCTTTCACCTTGGAAGACATATTTGGACCTTCCACAGTACAGCCAACAGCAACTGTCAGCCTAGAAGAATTTGAGAAGCTAAAGGAAAGAAATGAGAACCTATCTCAAGCTTTAAAGAAGACTCTTTGGGAAAGAAGTGATGGTCGTCTGGATATTGAGAGGTTGGAGAAGCTTAGGGTGGAGCATCTTGCCAAAATTGAGAAGACAGAGGACTACATCAGGAAAGCAAGAGCTGGGGAACAAATATTGAAGAATGCCTGTAAAGAGGCCAAAATTCAGAAGGCTAGGACTGAGCTCTATCTGCAAGAGAGTCAGGCTAGGTGGGTCAGAATCACTGAGGCCCGTACACAAGAAGATCAGAAGACTCAAGCCAAGATTGAACAGCTAGAGGCCAATGAGAAGAAGCAGTAGGAAGCTTTGTTGGCAGCCCAGAAGGAGATTTCAGAATTGAAGCTCAGAGCAGGATTGAAGAGATCAAAATACCAGGACAGGCATAAGAAACTGACTACTGCCATTGCTACCAGGAACCTCCTCATTAGGACCATTACAGAGCACCCAGCTGGTCCAGTGACTGAGGCACTCCTAAAGGAGGTCAAAGAGGATGAGTTTGGACTGGATGTCTGATTCTTTGTTTGTTGTTGTTTCCATTTGATGTACTTTTCCTTTTATTGTATTTTGACCCTCCATGGGCATGTGTTGTAAAACAGATTATGTATTGTTCACCATTTGTAATATATTTTAGTATGTTTCCATTTGGGCTTTTCTCTCAACAACATCAAGCATCTTCCTCGAGATCTGGAAAGGTCAAAACCAAGAACCAAACCGGATACCTTGGAAAACAAATAAGCATACTGCATTGCATACTAACTTTGTTTTGTTTTGTAGGTTTTATTATTACTATTTCTAACTTTGTTGTGATCTCAGGAAACATTGCTCGTCGCCGAGTGTTCCCTATCAACCGCGTGCACCGGTACCCGACTCGTAACAACCTTCCCGGTATTCAAATGGAACAAGTATAGCAAGATCTGACTGAGGTCAGAAATCAGATGGCTAATGAGAGAGTAGAGATGAGAAACCAGATGTCTCAATTCATGGCAGTGATGACCGGCTTAGCCCATAGTCAAGAAAGGTTAAGAGAGCTGGTGGAGAGACAAACTCCTGAGGAGCCTCATCTCGGAACAGGAGGAACTAGTAACAATGAACGGGGTCAGCCTCGTATTGATCCACCAGTATTTGGACCTCATCTGGATCCAGAAGTTAACATCCCGAGAAATGTGCCAGGTAATACTGCTGGGGGAAGAATCTTGCAAGAGGATCCCCAAGAAGTACAGTTTACTGTTATGGGGTGTAGATGTTTAAGAATTGGCAGAATTTTTGACCAAACAAGAAATGTTAAATTCAGTTCAGAATGTCCTATCAGATGTTGGGACATTATCAAACAGAGTATGTGAACTTATTTCAGGATGTCTCATCAGATGTTGGGACATTGTGTAAATAACTTAAGTTCAGTTTTTCAGGATGTCCCAACAGATGTTGAGACATCTCAGACCTGCTACCAGAATTAATTATTGATTAACAGATCAGAGATATTTTAGGAGAATTATCTGGAATTAATTAATGATGGATAAAAACAGAACAAGGCGCATCTGTAGGGAGTTTTATATTGAAGATTTAGTTTAAAATAGAAGACCTAACAGCACCTAGAATCTAAGAGGTAACAAACCCTAATTCAAGGTGGAAGCTGCTGCGCATTAGGGCTGGATCATTCTACAGAAAGCCCAAAATTCAGATACCTATTTAATTAACAGAAACTCATAGAATTGAGTACGAATTTCAGAAGACAAAATAGGGTGTCTAGAATTTAATAGCAGGTTGTGTTTTATGTACCACTTTATGAGCTTTTAAGCAAAAGTGCATTTGTGACTTGATTGAAACTGTGAAGTAAGATCAAGCTGTATTGTTTGAAGGATGTCTTCAATTTCTGTAAACTTGTAAACTTGATCACTGTGTGATTGAGGGGGAGTGAGTAGGGTACTCTTATCTAAGGTGTGTCTTAGGTAGAAATTGCATTGGGTAGTTATTAAGTGATAGATTAAACAGGGTGGTTTAAGTCTAGAATTAATATTACTTATAATGGATTTCCTCCTGGCTTGGTAGCCTCCAGATGTAGGTGTGGTTATACACTGAACTGGGTTAACAAACTTCTGTGTTGTTTACTTTTCTTGCTATTTAAGTTTTGTTTAAATTTGTCAAGTGTCTTATCAAGTGTTGGGACATCTCTTAGGACATCTCATACCTGATCACAGAATTTCAATTGGCATCAGAGCAGGCACCCTGCCTGTTTATACTGGGTGAGATCTAGGGAAAACAAATTCTGTAACATGGACAGAGATATAGGGTCAGTAAATAGACCACCTATACTGGATGGATCTAATTATGACTACTGGAAGCCAAGAATGATTGCATTCTTAAGATCACTTGACAACAGGGCATGGAGAGCAGTAAATGTTGGATGGGATCAACCTGTCCAAGACACCAAAGATGGATCAAAAGTGCTGAAACCTGAAGAAGAATGGAGTAAGGAGGAAGAAGATTCAGCACTAGGCAACTCAAAAGCCTTAAATGCCTTATTCAATGGCATTGATAGGAACATTTTCAGACTTGTGCATCATTGTGAGCTGGCCAAAGATGTTTGGGACACTCTCAAAACAACTCATGAAGGAACATCAAAAGTAAAAATGTCAAGACTTCAACTTCTCACCACCAAGTTTGAAAACTTGAGAATGAAGGAAGATGAATCAATTCATGAGTTCTACATGAACATCTTGGATATAGCCAATACTTCTGGAGCTTTGGGAGAAAAGATGACTGATGAAAAGCTGGTAAGAAAAATTCTCAGATCTTTGCCAAAAAGATTTGACATGAAAGTCACAGCAATAGAAGAAGCTCAAGACATATGCTCCATGAAAGTTGAAGAACTCATTGGCTCCCTTCAAACTTTTGAGATGGGAATGAATGACACAAATGTTAAAAAGAACAAAAGCATAGCATTGGTGACAAATACTGATGAAGAAGAAGATGATGAATCAGAAAATGGTAAAACCTTATCAGAAAACCTAGCTATGCTTGGAAGACAATTCAAACAGATTCTCAGAGGAATGGATGGCAAATCCAAATCCAGTGGAAAATACACAAACTCTTCTGAGAACAGGAGACCTTATGATGCTAATAAAAAGTCAAATTATGCTGAAAAGACCAGTCAAGAAAAAGGAGTCAAATGCCATGAATGTGAAGGATATGG
Source organism: Lathyrus aphaca (assembly GCA_963966055.1). NCBI lineage: Eukaryota > Viridiplantae > Streptophyta > Magnoliopsida > Fabales > Fabaceae > Lathyrus > Lathyrus aphaca. The sequence continues at coordinate 509,552,889 of OZ014520.1, forward strand.
ACACATCAAGAAGGAATGTCCTACCTTCTTAAAAAGACAAAAGAAGGGACTATCTGTAACCTGGTCTGATGAAGACTCAGGAGGAGATTCAGAAGAAGAATCAGCTAAGCATATTACTGCTTTAGCTGGACTGTGTGAAAATGATAGTGATTCCAGTTGTGGAGAGCTTACTTATGAAGAACTTGAGCAAGCATTCAAAGATCTATACAAAAGAAGCTCTGAAATATGCAGTGAGGTTATAAAGCTAAAGAAGCAGAATGAGACATTAGAAGATGAAAAAGCAAATGATCAAGAAATCATTGACACCTTGAAAAGTGAAGTAAGTCTTCTCAACTCCAAGTTGGAACATATGTCCAAATCTGTTAGAATGTTGAACAGCAGCTCAAATACACTGGATGTGATTCTCAACAACAATAAGCACTCAGGGGATAAAAGTGGACTGGGATTTAACAGAGCAAATAAAGATGAAGCTAGCTCTAGCAAAACAGCTTCAAAATCCATACAGTCTAACAAGATGTCCCAACAGATGCTTCAACATCATGAAAGAAAAACAAAGTCAAACATAATGTTCCAACAGATGTCTCAACATTCTGAAAAGAACAAAATGAAGAAGAAGTATCAAAGATGGAGATGCCATCACTGTGGAAGATTTGGACATATCAAACCTCATTGTTATAAGCTACATGGATATCCAAATCAGATGTATCAGCAACCTTCCAAGCAGAAAGTAGAAGGTACCAAGAAAGTGCTGCATAGACATCAAAGAAATCAGCAACCTCCTAAGCAGAAGACAGAAGTCATCAAGAAGGTTTGGAGACCAAAAGCTGGCACTCAGACTGATCAAAGTCACATTCTCAAGAACAAGATCAACAATCAAGCTTGGAGATCAGCTGAACAACACACAGGGAAGAGGCATCAAAAGAAATCTCAACTCATCTGGTCAAAGAAAAGTACTGCATATATAGCACATACATCACTAAGAGTATCAGCTAAAGAAGACTGGTACTTTGACAGTGGATGTTCAAGACACATGACTGGATTGAAGAATTTGCTAGTAAACTTAAAGTCACATTCATCCAGGTATGTGACCTTTGGAGATGGAGCTAAAGGAGAAATCAAGGGAGTTGGAACCTTGGATTGTCAAGATGTTCCAAGACTAGATGATGTGCTGCTAGTTAAAGGTTTAACTGCTAACCTGATTAGCATAAGTCAGTTATGTGATCAAGGGTACAGTGTAAACTTTACCAAAACTGAATGCATAGTGACTAACAATGAACAAGAGGTTGTCATGAAAGGAGCCAGATCTAAAGACAACTGTTACATGTGGGAACCACAAGACTTCAGTCTCACTTCAACCTGCTCTCTAGCTAAAGAAGAAGAAGTGAAACTGTGGCACCAAAGACTAGGTCATCTTCATTTCAGAGGCATAAAGAAGATCATATCTATGGATGCTGTAAGAGGTATTCCTAAACTGAAGATTGATGATGGCAAAATATGTGGTGAATGTCAAATAGGCAAGCAAACCAAGATGTCCCATCCAAAGCTCCAACATCTGACAACTTCCAAAGTTTTGGAACTTTTACATATGGATCTTATGGGACCTATGCAGGTTGAGAGTCTTGGTGGTAAGAGGTATGCTTATGTGGTGGTTGATGACTTTTCAAGATATACATGGATAAATTTCATCAAAGAAAAGTCTGATGTATTTGATGTATTCAAAGAATTATGCCAAAGATTACAAAGAGAAAAATCCAGCTGTGTAATCAGAATAAGAAGTGATCATGGAAAAGAATTTGAGAATCAAAAGTTCTTAGATTTCTGCTCTTCAGAAGGAATCAATCATGAATATTCTTCACCAATCACTCCTCAACAGAATGGGATTGTTGAGAGGAAGAATAGAACTATTCAAGAATCTGCAAGAGCTATGATCCATGCTAAAAAGTTACCTCTGTATTTCTGGGCTGAAGCTATGAACACTGCCTGCTACATCCATAACAGAGTTACCTTGAGAAAAGGAACTTTGTCCACAATATATGAAGTCTGGAAGGGCAGAAAACCCACTGTTAAGTACTTTCATGTGTTTGGAAGTAACTGCTATATTCTGGCAGATAGGGAGCAAAGGAGAAAAATGGATCCTAAAAGTGATGAAGGGATTTTCCTTGGATACTCTATAAACAGCAGAGCATATAGAGTATTTAATTCTAGAACCAAGGTTATCATGGAGTCCATAAATGTGATAATTGATGATGATTCTACAGATGTCCCAGAAGATGTTAGAACATCTGCTGATATCAAGATTGAAGCTGAAGAAAAGAATAATCAATATAACTTCACTCAAACTGATACAAGGACAGAAGAACCAAGCAAACCTCCCTCCATCAGAATACAGAAGGATCATCCCAAAGATCTGATAATTGGTGATCCCAACAAAGGTGTGAGCACTAGATCAAGAGAAGTGATTTCAGGTTCTTGTTTTGTTTCCAAAATAGAACCTAAAAACATCAAGGAAGCTCTCACTGATGAATACTGGATTTGTGCTATGCAAGAGGAATTAGGTCAATTCACAAGGAATGAAGTGTGGAATCTTGTTCCTAGACCTGATGACATAAATGTGATTGGAACAAAATGGGTGTATAAGAACAAATCAAATGAACAAGGAGTTGTTACAAAGAACAAAGCTAGACTTGTAGCTCAATGATACACTCAAATTGAAGGGGTAGACTTTGATGAAACCTTTGCACCAGTAGCAAGGCTTGAATCAATCAGACTGCTGTTAGGAATTGCTTGTATCTTAAAGTTCAAGCTATTTCAAATGGATGTGAAAAGTGCCTTTCTTAATGGTTATCTTAATGAAGAGGTATATGTAGAACAGCCTAAAGGATTTGTTGATCCAAGCTGTCCAAATCATGTATACAAATTAAAGAAAGCTCTTTATGGTCTGAAGCAAGCTCCAAGGGCATGGTATGAAAGACTGACCACATTTCTTCTCAAGCAAGGGTACAGAAAAGGTGGTATTGATAAAACCTTGTTTGTTAGAGATGAAGAAGGAAGTGTCATGATTGCTCAAATATATGTTGATGACATTGTGTTTGGTGGGATGTCTGATAAGATGGTCAAACATTTTGTCAAGCAGATGGAATCTGAATTTGAAATGAGCCTAGTAGGAGAGTTAACCTACTTTCTTGGTCTGCAAATAAAGCAAATGGAAGACTCAATGTTCATCTCACAAAGCAAGTATTCCAAGAACATAGTCAAGAAATTTGGAATGGAAAATGCTGCTCACAAGAGAACTCCTGCCCCCACACATTTAAAGCTAACTAAAGATGAAAAGGGTGAGAATGTAGATCAAAGCTTATACAGAAGCATGATTGGAAGCTTGTTATACTTGACTGCTAGCAGACCAGACATAGCATTTGCAGTAGGAGTTTGTGCAAGATATCAAGCTGATCCAAAAGTCAGTCATCTCAATCAAGTCAAGAGAATTCTTAAATATGTTAATGGTACTTGTGACTATGGCATGATGTACTTTCATGGCTGCAAACCAATTCTCACTGGCTTCTGTGATGCTGATTGGGCTGGAAGTGCTGATGACAGAAAAAGCACTTCAGGAGGATGCTTCTTTCTAGGAAACAATTTGATTTCTTGGTTCAGTAAGAAACAGAATTGTGTATCCTTATCTACAGCTGAAGCTGAATATATAGCAGCTGGAAGCAGTTGTTCTCAGTTGGTTTGGATGAAGCAAATGCTCACTGAGTACAATGTTCCACAGGATGTCATGACATTGTACTGTGACAACTTAAGTGCAATAAACATATCAAAGAATCCTATCCAACATAGCAGGACCAAGCATATTGATATCAGACATCATTTCATCAGAGATCTTGTAGAAGAAAAGGTGATTTCATTGGAGCATGTAGCTACAGATCTGCAGTTAGCTGATATCTTTACCAAAGCATTGGATGCTACACAATTTGAGAACTTAAGGGGCAAACTTGGAATCTGTTTATGTGATATTTAGCAGTTAATGAGATGTGCCAACATGTCATATGACATTGTATGGCATAAGTTCCAGATGGCAAAACCAGTCTGGACAAGTTCCTTGGGAATTCCATTCCTAATCATTTGTACTGTAACGGCTACTTATTTAGTAAATGTTTATAAGCAGCTATCAAGATTCTCATCTTTCTATCACAAGTGAATCACATTAACTAGCTATCCTACAGAAATCATAAACCCTAAAGCTGTTCATCCATTTTCCTCAACAATGTCTCAAAGCCCTAACACAACTGAAGAAGTTCTCAACCAGGAAGATGTAGTTCATGCCACTCCCATCTCTGTGGTACCAATGCAATCAACACCATTGGACGAACTCAGGGGAAGCGTTTCTCACACTAAAAAGGCAAGAACTCCAAAGAGAGATAAAGATCAAGTACGCAGCAAAGCAAAATGCATTCCCTCTCCTGCTAACAGGCCCCCAAACTCTTCAAAATATGTTGATGATTCCATCAAGGAGATTGTCAACCAAATCCTCTTTGAACAAAGAGTGGTGAGTGGGATCTCTGTTCCTTTGAACACCATGCCTGCACCTCAAGAAGAACCAGCTCAAACTGCAAAGGACACTCCTGCATAACAAGATGTCCCAACAGATGTTGGAACATCTGCAGATGAGAAAGAAAATTCATCTGATGCTGATACTGAACAGGCTGAGGACCAGAAAAAGGCCTCAAGTGAAAGTAATAAAGAAAACTCTGAGGATCAGATCAAAGCCTCAAATGAAGATCAAATCCCTGCTGATCAAACAGCTGAAGAGGAGACTGCTCAATCTCCTCCAGTGGTCAACCTGGAGCAGGACTCTGATGCAGAGATCATAGCCTCTGTTAAACCTAGCATAGCCAAAAGGCTCAGGTCCAGGAAAGGCAAGATGCAAGCTGAAGCAGCAATTCCTGAGAAGAAGAAAGCCTCTCCAAAGAAAGGCAAAGCTAAAGCCACTTTTGGGCCATCAAAACAATGGAGTAAAGTCCAAACTCAGAAAAGGAAAGCTGTCACCCCATCTGACTCAGATGTTGAATCAGATGTCCCAACATCTCCTCCCAAGAAGAGACCAGCCCCATCTAGGGCTTCAACAGCTATTCCAGAAGCTCCATTAGACAACATATCTTTCCACCATGTCTCTAGTGTGAACAAGTGGAAGTTTGTGTACCAAAGAAGAGTTGCCCTAGAAAGAGAACTGAGCAGCAATGCACTTGAGTGCACTAAACTGATTGACCTCATCTCTGCTGCAGGACTATTCAAGACAGTCTCAGATTTCTCTCCCTGCTATGAACTTCTTGTCAAAGAGTTCATTGTGAATCTTCAGGAGGATTGTTCAAATGGTAAGTCCTCTGAGTTCAGAAAAGTGTTTGTGAGAGGTAAGTGTGTTGAGTTTTCTCCTCAAATCATCAATCAGTATCTAGGAAGAGAAACAGATGGACCCAATGAGCTAGGTAAGACAGATAATCAAGTCTGTAAGGTGATCACAGCAAACCAGGTCAAGGCATGGCCTGTGAAGGGAAAGCTCTCAGTGAGCATGCTTACCAGAAAGTATGCCATGCTGAACAGGATTGGTACTGCTAACTGGGTGCCTACCAACCACACTTCTTCAATCTCAACTGGTCTGGCCAGATTCATCTATGCTGTGGGAACTCAAACCAAGATGGACTATGGAGCTTACATTTTTTATCAGACTATGAAGCATGCCATCTCTTCTGCAACAAAGCTTCCAATAGCTTTTCCATCATTGCTGTGTGGTATAGTGCTAAATCAATATCCTGGAATTCTCTCTGACAAGGATACTGCCTGCAAAAGAGAAAGCCCCCTGGCTTTTCACTATAAGTTATTCCTCAGTCATCATGCTGCAGATGTTGAAGCTCCTTCTGGGACATCTGCAGGTTCTTCAACAGCTAAGACTCCAATTTCCAAGAAGGCCCAAATTGCTGAGCTTAAAAGCACTTGCAAAGAACTTGAAGCTAGGAAGCTGAAACTTGAAGAAATCATCAAAAGACTGGAAAGTGAAGAAGATCAGAAAGCTGTCTCTGATGAAGAAAGTGAAGCTGATGAAGAAACAGAAGTTGAGGAAGAAACTGAGAGTGATGAATCTGAGTGATCTTTGTAGGTGAGGAAATTGTAATGACAGCACTGCTTTGTATTTCTGGATAATAGTGTCTTTGGCCCCAAATTTTGTGACTAACAAGGGGGAGATCAACAACAACAAATTTGTACTGCTGTTTAATTTTTGAATGAAATCTGTTTGTTTCTGTCTGAACTGAATCAGTGTGTATTTCTGTTGCAACAAGACTGGACACATATATGTTTGAGGGGGAGTAATCTCAAATAAGAATCAACAGAAAAGTAATGATATACTCTGATAAAAAGAACTTCTGCTGCACTCTGAAAACCAGAAAAGATGTTAGCCAAAAATTAGCCAAAGGGGGAGTTTGTAGATGTTTAAGAATTGGCAGAATTTTTGACCAAACAAGAAATGTTAAATTCAGTTCAGAATGTCCTATCAGATGTTGGGACATTATCAAACAGAGTATGTGAACTTATTTCAGGATGTCTCATCAGATGTTGGGACATTGTGTAAATAACTTAAGTTCAGTTTTTCAGGATGTCCCAACAGATGTTGAGACATCTCAGACCTGCTACCAGAATTAATTATTGATTAACAGATCAGAGATATTTTAGGAGAATTATCTGGAATTAATTAATGATGGATAAAAACAGAACAAGGCGCATCTGTAGGGAGTTTTATATTGAAGATTTAGTTTAAAACAGAAGACCTAACAGCACCTAGAATCTAGGAGGTAACAAACCCTAATTCAAGGTGGAAGCTGCTGCGCATTAGGGCTGGATCATTCTACAGAAAGCCCAAAATTCAGATACCTATTTAATTAACAGAAACTCATAGAATTGAGTACGAATTTCAGAAGACAAAATAGGGTGTCTAGAATTTAATAGCAGGTTGTGTTTTATGTACCACTTTATGAGCTTTTAAGCAAAAGTGCATTTGTGACTTGATTGAAACTGTGAAGTAAGATCAAGCTGTATTGTTTGAAGGATGTCTTCAATTTCTGTAAACTTGTAAACTTGATCACTGTGTGATTGAGGGGGAGTGAGTAGGGTACTCTTATCTAAGGTGTGTCTTAGGTAGAAATTGCATTGGGTAGTTATTAAGTGATAGATTAAACAGGGTGGTTTAAGTCTAGAATTAATATTACTTATAGTGGATTTCCTCCTGGCTTGGTAGCCTCCAGATGTAGGTGTGGTTATACACTGAACTGGGTTAACAAACTTCTGTGTTGTTTACTTTTCTTGCTATTTAAGTTTTGTTTAAATTTGTCAAGTGTCCTATCAAGTGTTGGGACATCTCTTAGGACATCTCATACCTGATCACAGAATTTCATGGGGGATGGAGATGAAGCGTATGACCGGAGATTGGACGAAATTGCTGAGAAGTTGAGATCTTTGGAGTCTCAGAATTCTATGGGCTTCGATGTGATGGACATGGGACTAGTGGATGGGGTGAGAATTCCCCACAAATTCAAACCCCCATGCTTTGAGAAGTACAATGGTACCTCATGTCCTCGCACTCACCTGCAGTCTTTCTTGGGAAGACTCAAAGCTTATACTATGGATGAAAAGTTGTGGATGTTCTACTTTGAAGACAGTCTGACTGGAGCTTCGAGAGAGTGGTATTCACACTTGTCTAGGGCCACCATAAGATGCTGGAAGGATTTGGCTTAGGCTTTCATCCGACAATATCAATACAACCTGGACATGGCTCCCAACAGGACCCTTCTGATGGGAATGTCTCAATCTTCTAGAGAGAGCTTCAGGGAATATGCCCAAAGGTGGAGACAGCTTGCTGCTGTTGTCCAACCACCCATGTCAGAGAGGGAAATGGATGACATGTTCATGAATACATTGCAAGGGACTTATATTGATAGACAGGCTGCCTTCTCCTCTACCAGTTTTGCTGATGTGGTCATAGCTGGTGAAAGGATTGAAAGTCTGCTGAAGATGGGCAAGATTTTCGACAGTGGTGCAAGTTCATCCAGCAGTCCCAGAAAGCCTTTTGTGGGACCCCGAAGGGCTGGTGAGACAAATTCCATTCATGCAAGCAGGGGCAGGCCTCAGTATGTTCACCGGTTGGTGGCAGCAGTTACCATTCCAGCTCCGATTCCTCAACAGACAGCATATCCTCAACAACAACAACCACAGTATCAACAACAAGTTCATTATCCGCAATAGAGAACCTACAACAATAGCAATAACAACCAACAACAGCGTCCTTTCCAGCAAAGGCCATCACAAGCAAACAGGGTAATTGACCCAATCCCAATGTCGTATGCAGCACTCTTGCCAGAACTCCTGAAGCTCAACCTAGTTGAGTTAAGGACATTGGCACCTCCAGATCCTCTTAATTTGCCAAAGAACTATTATGCCAATGCCATGTGTGCATTCCACTCAAACGCACCGGGGCATAATACTGAAAAATGCAGGGCCTTACAGATGAAAGTCCAAGACTTGGTGGACTCAAAAGCTCTCAACTTTGCACCTCCTCCGAATGTCACAAGAAATCCAATGCCTAGTCACAACGGGCCTAGGATTAATGCTATTGAGGAAGGCAAACCCTTCACCTTAATCACCAGTGTTGCACAGATCCGAACACCTTTGGTTGAAATCAAAGCTCAGCTTTTAGAATGCCAAATGTTCCCCGGTTGTGAGCTCGGCTGTGGGTATTGCAATATTGCAGTCAATGGGTGTGAAAGGCTGAGAAACGGCATAGATGGCCTTATTAAAGATGGTATCCTTCAGATTACGACAACAGCGCCTACAACTCCAACAATTCCTTCATCAATGATCACAGATACTCCTACAACGTCAGCAACCATTGTCCCTACGGATTCTACTACAACTCCAACAACCGCTTGTTGCACCCCAAAATTTGCCCTCACAAGACAAGACTTTGTGTGCTAAGAGGTTCACAAGGTTCACAAGACCTTTCATGAGGTTCATGAAGTTTATAAGACACTTTATGAGGTTCACAAGGTTCACAAGACCTTTCATGAGGTTCATGAAGTTCATAAGACACTTTATGAGGTTCACAAGGTTCACAAGACCTTTCATGAGGTTCATGAAGTCTACAAGACACTTTATGAGGTTCACAAGGTTCACAATACATCTTATGAGGTTCACAAGACATCTTATGAGGTTCACAAGGTTCACAAAGTTCATCATGGGTCAGAAGATTTGACAAATCCCTCAGACAAGGCATTCTCCTAAGCAGTGCATCCAAAACTAGGGTTTTGACTTTAATCAGGCTAAATGGACTTCCAAGACTTCAAGTGAGCTTCATAATATCTTATATGTGTTTAAGAATCCCCATGACAAGTTTCAAGACTTTTCTCAAAGGTTTGCTCATTCAGATGATCAGATAAGTCAAAATCAGTCAAAGCAGTTAAAAAGTCAAACTGAGGTCAACTGTGGTCAAACCAAAGTCAAACTTCATGATTTTTTGCCAGCATCAAGTATATGAAGTAAAATTCATCATTTGATCAAGGGTTGATCATGATTCATCAAGGAGATTTCAGATCATCAAGAATCAGAGGTTTCTAAATTAGGGTTTCCTCAGGAAAAGTCAACTGAACTTTGACCAGCCATAACTTTCACATGCTCCATCACATTTTTTCCATCCAAAGCTCATTTTGAAGGAAATTGAATTCTCTACAACTTTGTGTCTCACAAGCCAAGCCCAAAAATGCTTCATTTGATAGGTAGGAGCTAAGACATTATAGGTCCTTTTGAAAGTCAACAAAAAGTCAACAACTTCAAAAGGGCATAACTTGAGAATGGTAAATGATATGGACATGAAACCAATGGGGTTGGTTAGAGGACTCTTCAAGATTTACAAAATGTCCAAAATCACCCTCATAGCATTAAAATTGAAGGATGTGTGCCCTTGCAAAGTTGGGAAATTTTTGGGTGGTTTATGAAGAAAATAGGGTCTTAAAACAAAATTTTTATAAATGGGCTGAACTTTTTGTGACCCAAGGTGTTCCATGACATCATGCACGAAATTTATTTGATATTTTCATAATTTTATTTTATTTTATTTATTTATTATGATTTTTTATATTAAAAATCATTTTAAATTTAAATAAAATATCAAATGTGAAAATTTAAAATATATTTTTGTTCTAGAAGGTCATTAATATGATTTGGATTGAATTGATTCACAATTGATGAAGATTGGCTTGAAATAGAAAGGTCTCATTCACAAATATTTGAAATTTAAGTTCTAATCTTTTTCAATCTCCAAAATCAAAAAAATCCATACAATGATCCAATCTTTCTGACCTAATTCATTTACTATAAGTATATGAAGAGAACACAATGCATAGGGACGAATTTCACAGCCTCAAGAGTAAGTTTGCACATTCAAAAAACTCACAAAAATTCAAATTCGGATTTCATAATCCAGGCCCTTTCAAGACAATTTGAAGGTTGAGACATGTTCTATGAACATCATTGAATCTATTTGAACCATTTGTAGCATCCAAATCATTGCATATGACCTAAACCGAATCTGTTTTGTTCTTGGTTTTGAATTTTTCGATTCTCTTTATTTATGCATTGCAAACTAATTTTGTTTATTGATTCATGATTAGTTGAAGCTTGTGATGAATTCTGGGCAGTTTAATTGAAGAAAACATGGCTGAATCGTGTGTTGCCATTTTAGGGTTCTTGACCTTCAAATTAGGGTTTTGCGTTTAAGTGAATATAAATGAATTCTAAGACCGTGGACCAATTCCAAATGATCTCTGGACCTTGTTTGCATCCTTAATTTAATGAAATCATACTGTTTGGATGATGTTTCAATTTCGTAGGTTTCGAGTTTTGAAAAATTCGCAGGAAATGTTGTAAATGATTTTGCAGGTGTTTTTGCAGGAAAAAGGTTGAAGACGAAGGCCTTTGGCGCCAAGTTCTTTATTCAAATACTTGATATAATATTTTTTGTTTTATTATTGATATTGTTTCACAAATGTACTGCCTGGCCCAGTGGTGAGGGACGCGCGCGTATTGCCTTAAAGCTTGTGTTCGATTCCTGGAGGCAGCATCCTTTTTGCTATGTTTTCTCATTTAATTAACAGACTTAATATATAATTGATTGTGTTGGTTATACTATCAGTTGCGCCCTCCCGGCTGGATGGTAAGTATGCTTGCGTGTGGTGAGAAGGTCCTGGGTTCGAATCCCCCCCAGGCCTTTTGTGTTATTTCCTTTTGTTTTGTCATGATTTTTCCAGGTTAAACAACAAAACCAAATGGAGTGTTCTCCCTATCACCTGCGTGCGCATGGCCCAGTGGTTGGTGTGCTGGTCTTGAGGTTTGAAAGCTTAGGGACTGGGTTCAAATCCCAGCCCAAGTAAGTTTTGCTTTTTCATTCTTTTTTCTGATTTTCTTATTTAATTAATTTATATTATAGTTAAATAAACTCAAATAATAAAAAATAGAATGTTTATATTATTATTTTCTTCTCTATAATTTAGAAATTCATCCTTTTAAAATTAAAATTAAATTTTATTGGTAAAATTATTTAATAATTTTGTATAATTATTAATTAATCCTAATTGATTTTTCTAAACATATAAACCCTAATATTTTCTAAAACCCTAAAATATTTTTTAAAACCTAATTATTTTTTATAAACCCTAATTATAAATGTTAATTTATTTGTTAATTATAACTTTTAATAAACTTTAATTATATGTATATATTTTAATAATTTGTTTATAATTATTATTTAATTCTTGTATGTAAATAATTTTTAGTATATGCTTAAAAATAATTAAAATTTGCTAATTTAATTTTGTAAATATAATTTATTTTCATAATATGTTTATAATTAACCTAATTTTTATAACATGTATATAATTTAAAACTTTATAATAATTAGTATATAATATGAATTGTTTATGTTTTCTTATTAATCTTAAAAAAAAATTGTTTATAAAAAATTGAACTTTTAATTATTATGCTAATATTCTTGTTTATTTTATTCTATTTATTTTCATATGATATTTATTTTATTATTACTAACCCCATATATATATATATATATATATATATATATATATATATATATATATATATATATATATTATATATATATATATATATATATATATATATATATATATATATTGTGATTTATTATTATTATTGTTGCTAACCCAATTATTTATTATTACTTATTTTGCTTATTTATTTAATTTGTTTTAATTATTATTATTATGTAATTGTCACCTTTATGTAATATTTTAGTAGTAATGTTTAATATTTATTTTAAATGCTATGGTTAGTAAAATAGGGAGTGAAACGTATTTGTATTTAAAATTGATTTAGATCATTAATTAAATAAGATAAATATTTGAAAATAAACACTCACACACGTAAGTCGATCTTTGATCGCCATCTCACTTCCTTAAGGGTTATCCCTCATGTTGCCTAAACCAAAAGGTCAAGTAAGGTGTCTAAAAGCAAGGTCCCTTCTCCTAAAAATATCATCAAGTCCCTTTACGATTATAAGATCAAGTCCCTTCGGTGTTGCCTTCGTAAATGATCTTGTCCCTTTCGAATAAAAGATGATAAGTCCCTTCGTATTGCTAAGACACCTTACAGTTGCCTAAACATAGATGACCCTTCACTTGTCCCTCATACATCCAAGGTAATGACTACCTATTCCTTAATAATAGGGATAGTCTTACCATTTAAAGGATATTTAAGAACAGAAAAGACTTAACTTAGGGTAGGTTCCTCTTATGTACTTGCTCACTTTTCAAAAACATTTCAAAAACACTTCACATTTTCAAACAAATTTTCAAAACAAAGTCTTTATATATGTCCATACAAGGATCATTATAAAGTACTTAAGAAAATTTCTAAACACACACTACACTTCTCAAAAACATTTTAAAGTGAGCTAAGTAACTAAGAGCCCATGGATAACCATGGATGTAAAGGGTGCTAACACCTTCCCTTTACATAACCTACCCCCCGGACCCAAAAATCTTTTTAAAAGGTCTTTCCTGTTCTTTTATGCCTTTCCTTTGGATAAAATAAAAGTCGGTGGCGACTCTTGCTATCCGCAACATAACTAAAGTCAGTTCTCCCACCGTGTTACAGAACTGGCGACTCTGCTGGGGATTTAATAAAAGAGGGGTACCCTTAGGAATTAGATCACTTTGAAATTGTTTGCCTTGTTTGCTTTATACTTATCTGTTGGGGTGCTCTTATGTGTGAAAGATCCTAACCCGGATCTAGTGTACCTTAGGTAAATGGCAATAGACCAAGGAAACTGTACGGCGTATACCGATATGGTTGATCGGGTGGCCATAGTTAGTGTGACTTCTTGGTTGGTGCTTATGTTCCTTAAGTCAAGTTGAGGATAATATGAGGCTGCCATATGTTGTCAATACACTAACTAACTTTTAGAACCCTAGTTATCCCATCTTGGCCTTTAGAAAATAGTGAGATAACCGGCTTTGGTGCAGACTGAAGTTGGTTGATACTCGATACTACGCTCATTGAGATTCTAAACTTGGAGGGTTTTGGTTGGCAAGTAAGTTGCCTACTGAACAACCACCCTTGTGAAGGATCAATGATATTGAGATCCCTTAGAACCTGGTTACTTTATAGGACAGGATGAACCATCTAAACTTCAGGGGAGGGTACTTACCTTTGAACCTCATGCAAGCCTTTAAACCTAGGGCTATTGTGTGACTTGTTTGTGTGTGCCACATGTTTGTGATTGAGCATAACATCATGACATCATCATGCATCATAAGCATAGCATTTTCACTAACCATTTCAAGGACCAAAGGATTTATCTTTGTTCTTTGTTGCAGGTCATGGCTTCTGCTCGTAGAAACACTATCAGGATCAACTTTGTAGGGATACCTCCTAAGCTTAAGGAATTGGTTTCTCAGGTTTCTGAAAACTCCCAGTTCATCAAGAGACATGGTCACCTACTGGATCTAGTCACTTCAGGGTTCAATGAAGACATGATGAGTGTTTTGTTTCAGTTCTTTGACCCTAAGCACCATTGCTTTACATTCCCCGACTATCAGCTGGTTCCTACAATGGAAGAGTTCTCTAAACTTCTGGGTATACTTGTTCTTAATCAAATACCCTTCACAGGCTTGGAAAAAGAGCTTAAACCAGAGGTTATTGCTGCAGCTCTACATCTGAAGAAGTCAGACATTGTTCTAGAAACGAGAAGCGGAGTTAAGGGTATTCTTGCTAAGGTGTTGATAGAGAAGGCTCAAGTGTTCTTGAAAGCTATGAGCTATGATGCTTTTGAGGAGATCTTAGCCTTGTTGATTTATGGCTTAGTGTTGTTCCCCAATCCAGATCAGTTCATAGACGTTCATGCCATCAACATATTTCTGAGTCACAATCCAGTGCCTACATTGCTTGGAGACATTCTGCACTCTCTTCATACTCGTACTACAAAGGCACGAGGAACTATGATGTGTTGCATACCTTTGCTATCCAGGTGGTTTATTTCTCACCTTCCTTGCTCAGTAATGAAGAATGAACAAGGGTTCAGATGGTCTAAAAGGATCATGTCACTCTCTCATTCAGATATCCATTGGTGCTCCAGATCTATGGAGAACGTTACTATCATTGACCGTTGTGGGGAGTTTCCTAATGTGCCACTTCTAGGCATAAGAGGAGGCATTACTTACAACCCTTCTTTAGCTTTACAACAGTTTGGTTACGCTCGGAGCGATGGTCCACATGACATGTTGATTCAGGGTATTGTGTTTAATTACGACAACAATCTTCAAGGTTACCGTCAGAGATTCATACGAGCATGGGGAAAATGAACAAGATTGACAGCAAGACTCTGGAGCCTAAGTACACTATTCCTATGGAAGCTTATCTCAGATGGGTGCGATCTCGTTCTCAGACCCTTATGATGCCATATTCTGCCATCATGCCAGTTACTATGGAGCCTGTTGCTGAAGGAATACCTCTTACACCATCCTTCACCCAGACATGCCTACTGACATGGAATATTTACAAAGGTCCTGGATCCAACTGAAGGAACAAAGAAATACCTTCGAAGCTCAATTCAGGATTAGCCAAGAAAAAGTGTTGGAGCTGACCAAGCAACTTCATGAGGAGCGGAACCTCAACACATACCTCCTTACAAAGAGGAAACGTCCATGGGAGACTTAAAACCCTATTTTCGTACTTTTTTCCCTTCATTGTAAGCCCAAGGGGAAAAATAATTTTAACATTTACTAATAAAAGTTTACTTTCTGGTTGTTTAAACAAATTTAAATCCTGCGGTCCTTGAAAACATTGCATATGCATTTACATACCATGTCATTGCATCACAGGTTTCTTATGAACAGGTATCTTATCTTCTCGCTGTTTATTTCAGCAGAAATGGCTCTCGAACAATCTGTCAAAGATCTTCAAGCTCAGAATGCTCAGTTTCAAGAAGTGATTATGAATTTGTCCAAGGGGCAAGAAGAGTTGAAAACACTCCTCTCTAAGGACATGAAGAAGAAGAATCCTGAGGACAACAAGGATGATCAGCTGAAACAACTACAAGCTGAGATGGCAGAGATGAGGATCTAGATGAATGGCCAAATGGCTCTTATCCAGAGTTTGGCCCAGGGGCAAGAAGAGCTGAGAAGCTTTGTCAATAAGCTTCGACATAACGGAGTTGGGAATCTAATCATCAGTCAACCTCCGTTGAAACAAGCCGACTTGGCTGAAAGGAAAGTAAGGATAAGAGAAGGAAAGAGACAGGCTACCACTGATTGTTCTTCAATGGAAGAAGGAAGACCCTGTAAGATTAATCCACTTCGACACCAGGAATATAAAAGACAGTTCATCAAATTCAACACGCCAATGCCACAAATGATGCAATGCTTGTTGGAAATGAAGCTAATTTCCTTGGAAAATTCTCCTAAAAATCCTAATACCTCTTCTCTTCGCTATAATCCCAAAGCAAGGTGTATGTACCACTCCGACAGTCCCGGACACGACACAAATAACTGTTGGGCATTGAAGAATAAGATTCAAGACCTAATTGACGAAGGAATACTCGAGGTTACTCCAGAAGGCCAGGTTGAGTTCTTCCATCGTCTATCAAGCATCAAAGTTTCCAGATAACTGGAGTGACGGGTTTAGAGGAAGAGGCTTTGAGAACATTTGAATTTTCGTTTGTAATTTCTTTTGTTTGCCTAAAAACTTACTATTATGTTAAACTTTTGTTTTCATTAATGCATTGCATATGTTTGTCTTGAACTAATCCATTCGTTTCACTATATTTTGAACTATGCTTCATATTTCAATTTTGTGATATTTAACTCCTGATATAGCTATAAGCCTGTAGAGGGAGGATGACAAAAACAATACCATAATCTTATGCAATATGCTTTTGAACAGACTATGCTGACGATGTACAGGCATTGTTTCAATTCCTAAACAGTGGAGATATAAGGAAGTTAACCCCTAGTCAACCCTTTTGAGCCTATGAAGTAGGAGTTTTTATTCTCGCACAAATTAAAACCCTTATTCATAACCCGGGGCAGGGTAGTTACTCGGTTAACTCAAATATGCCAATTATCTGTGTTGTACACAACTAATGATGGTTCTCTGTAATCATTAAACCTGACAGTCAATATCCAGCAAAAGAAAAACCCACTAAGTCAAAACCTATGAAGGAGACTTAGTAAAAAATAAAAAAATTGAGAAATTCCGCTGACTGTAATTTTGAAACAAACAGTTCAGGCAAAAAGAAGATATAACAAAGTCAAAAGAAAAAAGAGGTCACTATGAATCCTCAACAAAGAAAGATGTCTGAATGTTCAAATAAATTTTTGGTTTCTGAACCATCACAAATGTCAGTGTTACAATTCCAAACTCCTTTGAGCCTCAATGCATAAGTTAACTGAGTATAGGACTGAAGAACATCGTGGAGATTGGGTTGGGTACAAATAAAATTTGAGCCTTTATCCTTTGTTTCTTAAACCGTGAACCAGGCCACGTTACAACCCTTTAAAAGTCCTAACTGAAGCATGGTTAGTTCGAAAGCGTACTGCTACAAAAAGGTATCCTGACTCCTTTAGGGCTTATTATAAAACTTGAGTTAATATCACAGTTTTCACAAAAATTGTTTTTCTAAAATAACTCTTTTTTAAAACTTCAAGACAGACATAAGCATTGCATTTTTGAATATATTTGTTTGCATATACCTGAGTGTTTGATAAACAGAGCAACTTACAGGATGAATGTTCAATAAACCAAAGTCCTTCCGATAAACAAAGTTGCTTCCTGGATCAAAATCCATGTATACAAAGGGGCATAGTCATTATCTCCCAATCAAGGGGGCAGGCCATGATACTTCCTAACTCATTTGGGGCAATCAAGACAGAATTCAATTATGTTTAAGTAGCCAGGGGCAGATCTCCTCATCTATCTAAATTACCAAGGGTAACATTATAAAGTTCATGATGTCAGGGGCATATTATTGTGGGGCGTTCTGCTTATTTCTCTTGAGGTAACTACCTTCAGATACTTCCATTATGGGACAATTCATCCTCAACCAAAGAGCAATGCTTTCTTTTCAAATCTAATATCCGGAGCGTATATGGTCCATCACAATTTGAAGACACGTTCCTCTCATTGTATTACCTTGATATTGGATTATCAGCAGAAGTCATTGTGGAAATTAATTGTCTACGCCAGTAGTATCAGATGGTGTCAGTATCATGTCTTCAGATCCAGCTATGAGGATTTCTGGGAAGGTATTCAGGAAAGTTAAGAATCTCAGGAGCTCTAAATCCAATTGGTTATACACTCTCGAAGTTGAAACGATTCTGTTTTCAAGTTCAGCTTTACTTTTCCCTCTGAATCCAGATTTACTTTTACCCTATTTACATAAGCGAAACGTCCATTGGTTGTGTTTGAATGTATGTATGCTTTTGAATATGATTGATGTTTACCAGAAATGCATAAAATGCTTGAATATGATTGATGTTTACCAGAAATGCATGAAAATGCAGTAATAGTATTTACTAAGGACGAACGAGGGAAGGAATTCAACGAAGCTTCGTCGGTTCATCCCCACCAGACAGCTACGAGTCCCCCAGTAGGGCAAATCCATCTTCATAAATACTTCGAGTCACATCTCCCCTGGAATTTATATCCATCTCTTTTATCCTCAGACGGATAGTCGGGAATTTATTCTTTCAATAGGAGTACGATCGAACGAAGACGGGAGGTTATGGATACCTTACTATCGAACGAAGACGGGAAGTTATGGATATCTTATTATCAAACGAAGACGGGAAGTTATGAACATTATATTATCAAACGAGACGGGAACGAGTTCCTCATATTCAGCTACAAATCGGGATTTGTTTTCCCTGGCCAGCAGTTGTTATACAAAGATATTCGGACGCTTCAGGCTGCATGATGCATATATACATCATTTACATCATATCATAAATATTCATAAATGCATAATACATTACTTAAGTGCATCATACTATACATGCATACATAATACATAAACTAATATTATCATACAGAATGTTATAATCTTGTTTTTCAGATTAATTCTCCAGCAGACAAACTTCATCAACAACTTGTGACCTTGGGCCGTTGTTTATCTTCCCAAAGGTTACTTCATACCTCAGGACGTTGTTTATCCTCCTGAAAGCTATCATGACTATTGGGCCGTTGTTTATCTTCCCAAAAGTTATCATCTTATACCTCAGGACGTTGTTTATCCTCCTGAAAGCTTCATACCTCAGGACGTTGTTTATCCTCCTGAAAGCTTCATACCTCAGGACGTTGTTTATCCTCCTGAAAGCTTCATACCTCAGGACGTTGTTTATCCTCCTGAAAGCTATCATTTCCTCGGGACGTTGTTTATCCTCCTGAAAGCATATCATGACTTTGGGTCGTCGTTTATCTTCCCAAAAGTTATACCCATACCTCAGGACGTTGTTTATCCTCCTGAAAGCTATCATGACCTTGGGCCGTTGTTTATCTTCCCAAAGGTTACCTCATTATCATGGGACGTCGTTTATCTTCCCGAAGGCTATTTTGAGACGTCGTTTATCTTCTCAAAAGCCATATCATGACTATTGGGCCGTTGTTTATCCTCCCAAAAGTTATACTTATACCTCAGGACGTTGTTTATCTTCCTGAAAGCTATCATCATACCTCAGGACGTTGTTTATCCTCCTGAAAGCAATCATTACCTCAGGACGTCGTTTATCCTCCTGAAAGCTATCATTTCCTCGAGACGTTGTTTATCCTCCTGAAAGCATATCATGACTTTGGGCCGTCGTTTATCTTCCCAAAAGTTATACCCATACCTCAGGACGTTGTTTATCCTCCTGAAAGCTATCATGACCTTGGGCCGTTGTTTATCTTCCTAAAGGTTACCTCATTATCATGGGACGTCGTTTATCTTCCCGAAGGCTATTTTGAGACGTCGTTTATCTTCTCAAAAGCCATATCATGACTATTGGGCCGTTTTTTATCCTCCCAAAAGTTATACTTATACCTCAGGACGTTGTTTATCTTCCTGAAAGCTATCATCATACCTCAGGACGTTGTTTATCCTCCTGAAAGCAATCATTACCTCAGGACGATGTTTATCCTCCTGAAAGCTATCATTATATCTTCATATTTTGGACTGCTTTATCCTCCAAGAGATGTATTTGAAGAACTTTTCTCCAAGTGGCATCTTTAAGCCCACTCAAGCATATACAACTAGTCATCAGTATCACTCTACGCACCGGTGAGTGCAAATTTTTGGGCTTTTATGTTCAATCCCCTTCAACCTTCCAGGTCACGACTGGCACATATACCAATCTAACCCCTCAGGTTTCAGAAAATTGAACAGGGGCAGCTGTTGCACCCCAAAATTTGCCCTCACAAGACAAGACTTTGTGTTCTAAGAGGTTCACAAGGTTCACAAGACCTTTCATGAGGTTCATGAAGTTTATAAGATACTTTATGAGGTTCACAAGGTTCACAAGACCTTTCATGAGGTTCATGAAGTTCATAAGACACTTTATGAGGTTCACAAGGTTCACAAGACCTTTCATGAGGTTCATGAAGTCTACAAGACACTTTATGAGGTTCACAAGGTTCACAAGACATCTTATGAGGTTCACAAGACATCTTATGAGGTTCACAAGGTTCACAAAGTTCATCATGGGTCAGAAGATTTGACAAATCCCTCAGACAAGACATTCTCCTAAGCAGTGCATCCAAAACTAGGGTTTTGACTTTAATCAGGCTAAATGGACTTCCAAGACTTCAAGTGAGCTTCATAATATCTTATATGTGTTTAAGAATCCCCATGACAAGTTTCAAGACTTTTCTCAAAGGTTTGCTCAGTCAGATGATCAGATAAGTCAAAATCAGTCAAAGCAGTTAAAAAGTCAAACTGAGGTCAACTGTGGTCAAACCAAAGTCAAACTTCATGATTTTTTGCCAGCATCAAGTATATGAAGTAAAATTCATCATTTGATCAAGGGTTGATCATGATTCATCAAGGAGATTTCAGATCATCAAGAATCAGAGGTTTCTAAATTAGGGTTTCCTCAGGAAAAGTCAACTGAACTTTGACCAGCCATAACTTTCACATGCTCCATCACATTTTTTCCATCCAAATCTCATTTTGAAGGAAATTGAATTCTCTACAACTTTGTGTCTCACAAGCCAAGCCCAAAAATGCTTCATTTGGAAGGTAGGAGCTAAGACATTATAGGTCCTTTTGAAAGTCAACAAAAAGTCAACAACTTCAAAAGGGCATAACTTGAGAATGGTAAATGATATGGACATGAAACCAATGGGGTTGGTTAGAGGACTCTTCAAGCTTTCCAAAATGTCAAAAATCACCCTCATAGAATTAAAATTGAAGGATGTGTGCCCTTGCAAAGTTGGGAAATTTTTGGGTGGTTTATGAAGAAAATAGGGTCTTAAAACCAAATTTTTCTAAATGGGCTGAACTTTTTGTGACCCAAGGTGTTCCATGACATCATGCACGAAATTTATTTGATATTTTCATAATTTTATTTTATTTAATTTATTTATTATGATTTTTTATATTAAAAATCATTTTAAATTTAAATAAAATATCAAATGTGAAAATTTAAAATATATTTTTGTTCTAGAAGGTCATTAATATGATTTGGATTGAATTGATTCACAATTGATGAAGATTGGCTTGAAATAGAAAGGTCTCATTCACAAATATTTGAAATTTAAGTTCTAATCTTTTTCAATCTCCAAAATCAAAAAAATCCATACAATGATCCAATCTTTCTGACCTAATTCATTTACTATAAGTATATGAAGAGAACACAATGCATAGGGACGAATTTCACAGCCTCAAGAGTAAGTTTGCACATTCAAAAAACTCACAAAAATTCAAATTCGGATTTCATAACCCAGGCCCTTTCAAGACAATTTGAAGGTTGAGACATGTTCTATGAACATCATTGAATCTATTTGAACCATTTGTAGCATCCAAATCATTGCATATGACCTAAATCAAATCTGTTTTGTTCTTGGTTTTGAATTTTTCGATTCTCTTTATTTATGCATTGCAAACTAATTTTGTTTATTGATTCATGATTAGTTGAAGCTTGTGATGAATTCTGGGCAGTTTAATTGAAGAAAACATGGCTGAATCGTGTGTTGCCATTTTAGGGTTCTTGACCTTCAAATTAGGGTTTTGCGTTTAAGTGAATATAAATGAATTCTAAGACCGTGGACCAATTCCAAATGATCTCTGGACCTTGTTTGCATCCTTAATTTAATGAAATCATACTGTTTGGATGATGTTTCAATTTCGTAGGTTTCGAGTTTTGAAAAATTCGCAGGAAATGTTGTAAATGATTTTGCAGGTGTTTTTGCAGGAAAAAGGTTGAAGACGAAGGCCTTTGGCGCCAAGTTCTTCATTCAAATACTTGATATAATAATTTTTGTTTTATTATTGATATTGTTTCACAAATGTACTGCCTGGCCCAGTGGTGAGGGACGCGCGCGTATTGCCTTAAAGCTTGTGTTCGATTCCTGGAGGCAGCATCCTTTTTGCTATGTTTTCTCATTTAATTAATAGACTTAATATATAATTGATTGTGTTGGTTATACTATCAGTTGCGCCCTCCCGGCTGGATGGTAAGTATGCTTGCGTGTGGTGAGAAGGTCCTGGGTTCGAATCCCCCCCAGGCCTTTTGTGTTATTTCCTTTTGTTTTGTCATGATTTTTCCAGGTTAAACAACAAAACCAAATGGAGTGTTTTCCCTATCACCTGCGTGCACATGGCCCAGTGGTTGGTGTGCTGGTCTTGAGGTTTGAAAGCTTAGGGACTGGGTTCAAATCCCAGCCCAGGTAAGTTTTGCTTTTTCATTCTTTTTTCTGATTTTCTTATTTAATTAATTTATATTATAGTTAAATAAACTCAAATAATAAAAAATAGAATGTTTATATTATTATTTTCTTCTCTATAATTTAGAAATTCATCCTTTTAAAATTAAAATTAAATTTTATTGGTAAAATTATTTAATAATTTTGTATAATTATTAATTAATCCTAATTGATTTTTCTAAACATATAAACCCTAATATTTTCTAAAACCCTAAAATATTTTTTAAAACCTAATTATTTTTTATAAACCCTAATTATAAATGTTAATTTATTTGTTAATTATAACTTTTAATAAACTTTAATTATATGTATATATTTTAATAATTTGTTTATAATTATTATTTAATTCTTGTATGTAAATAATTTTTAGTATATGCTTAAAAATAATTAAAATTTGCTAATTTAATTTTGTAAATATAATTTATTTTCATAATATGTTTATAATTAACCTAATTTTTATAACATGTATATAATTTAAAACTTTATAATAATTAGTATATAATATGAATTGTTTATGTTTTCTTATTAATCTTAAAAAAAAAATAATTGTTTATAAAAAATTGAACTTTTAATTATTATGCTAATATTCTTGTTTATTTTATTCTATTTATTTTCATATGATATTTATTTTATTATTACTATCCCCATATATATATATATATATATATATATATATATATATATATATATATATATATATATATATATATATATATATATATATATATATATATATATATTGTGATTTATTATTATTATTGTTACTAACCCAATTATTTATTATTACTTATTTTGCTTATTTATTTAATTTGTTTTAATTATTATTATTATGTAATTGTCTCCTTTATGTAATATCTTAGTAGTAATGTTTAATATTTATTTTAAATGCTATGGTTAGTAAAATAGGGAGTGAAACGTATTTGTATTTAAAATTGATTTAGATCATTAATTAAATAAGATAAATATTTGAAAATAAACACTCACACACGTAAGTCGATCTTTGATCGCCATCTCACTTCCTTAAGGGTTATCCCTCATGTTGCCTAAACCAAAAGGTCAAGTAAGGTGTCTAAAAGCAAGGTCCCTTCTCCTAAAAATATCATCAAGTCCCTTTACGATTATAAGATCAAGTCCCTTCGGTGTTGCCTTCGTAAATGATCTTGTCCCTTCGAATAAAAGATGATAAGTCCCTTCGTATTGCTAAGACACCTTACAGTTGCCTAAACACAGATGACCCTTCACTTGTCCCTCATACATCCAAGGTAATGACTACCTATTCCTTAATAATAGGGATAGTCTTACCATTTAAAGGATATTTAAGAACAGAAAAGACTTAACTTAGGGTAGGTTCCTCTTATGTACTTGCTCACTTTTCAAAAACATTTCAAAAACACTTCACATTTTCAAACAAATTTTCAAAACAAAGTCTTTATATATGTCCATACAAGGATCATTATAAAGTACTTAAGAAAATTTCTAAACACACACTACACTTCTCAAAAACATTTTAAAGTGAGCTAAGTAACTAAGAGCCCATGGATAACCATGGATGTAAAGGGTGCTAACACCTTCCCTTTACATAACCTACCCCCCGGACCCAAAAATATTTTTAAAAGGTCTTTCCTGTTCTTTTATGCCTTTCCTTTGGATAAAATAAAAGTCGGTGGCGACTCTTGCTATCCGCAACATAACTAAAGTCAGTTCTCCCACCGTGTTACACTGCTCAATCAATCATTTCAATGGATACAAGTTCAGTCACCATTCCTGCTACAACTTCAACACCCATCCAGTCAACAGTGTCTTCTACAACATCAGCAACAATTGAGGAAAGCGTCTCAACGGTTACAATATACTATGATCCTGCAAATGTTCCTGCCAACAACTCACAAAATGCTACTCCTGTCAGAGCTCCGGTTACCATATATTATGATCCACACACCATTGTGGTCCCCTCTGCAGCTGCTATCAGTCCGGTCACTATCACAGTGCCTGGGCCAATTCCTTACGAAAGCAATAATGCCATCCCTTGGCATTATGGCTCAGATCTATACTGCGAGGGGCAGAAAATCACTTTAGAATCATCAACTTCTTCACCTCAGATAGACAATGTGGGGGGAGGCGGAGGCTTCACTAGGAGCGGACGTCTCTTTGCCTCACAAATTCCAAGGCCCATTGTCGAAGCAGAAGCTGCTGCTAAGGCAAAAGGGAAGAGCATGGTGCAAGAAGAACCAGTTGCTAGAGAAGCTTTGAAGACTCCTTTTGATCAAGAGGTTGATGAATTCATGAGAATCATAAAGAAAAGTGATTACAAGGTGGTAGACTAGCTTCACCAAACACCTTCCAAAATCTCCATACTATCATTGCTAATGTGCTCCGAGGCTCATCGGAACGCACTATTAAAAGTCATGCACGCAGCTTATGTGCCGGAGGAGATTACCGTTAATCAGTTAGAGGCTGTGGTTGGAAATGTCAACGCTAGTAATGGGCTAGGATTTACCAACACTGATTTGACAACGGAAGGTCGTAATCACAACAAGGCTTTGCACATTACCTTGGAGTGTAAGGGTGCAGTTCTTTCTCACGTACTGGTGGACACAGGATCATCCCTCAATGTCCTGCCCAAGAAAGCCCTTGTGAAGCTGGAGTATGATGGATTGGCACTACGCCCAAGTAACTTGGTAGTGAGAGCCTTTGATGGTTCTAAAAGATCAGTTCTGGGAGAGATAGAATTACCCATAATGATTGGCCCACAGGTTTTCAAAACGACCTTCTTTGTGATGGATATACAGCCTGCCTACAGCTGTCTATTAGGTAGACCATGGATACACGCTGTTGGCATCGTGACGTCAACCCTTCACCAGAAGTTAAAATTCGAGTGGGAAGGCCAAGTCATTACTATTTGTGGGGAGGAGGATATTTTTGTTAGCCAGCTGGCTACTTTCAAATACATTGAAATGGATGGAGAGTTCCATGAAACCCTGAGCCAAGGGTTTGAGGCCCTTAATATTAATGAAACATCTGTTGTGCTTGGGACCTCCATCACATCATATCAGCAAGCCCGAAAGGTTGTTGAGGAAGGTACCGCCCAAGGCTGGGGCAAGTTGCTGCCCGTGGAGAAGAAAGAAGACCGATTCGGGTTGGGTTACAGACCAACTCGACAAGATCAATCAGAGGCTGCAGAGGAGTCCAAATTTGTCAGCGGGGAATGCTCACCCCGGATGCTGTGAATAGCTTGGAAGATGAGTCTGAAGACGAGCACAACCTGGAAAGCTGGATACGTCCAAAGATCCCGGGGAGCCATGTCTCAAACTAGTCTTCCCAGGAAATTATAAGGGTTACTCCTGCAGAGTAATTATTATTTCCTGTATTTTGAAGCATGCATCAAGTCCTGCATCTTGCCCAAGATGTCAGGGCTCATTTTGTAATCGGGCCATCTTGTATTTTGTGCAAAGATCAATTAATAAATATCAGGACATCTTTTGCAAATGAGTCTTTTCTTTTCCGCTCACTGTTTTTCATTTTTCACTTTTTGTACAAAAATAAAATGGCAATGCTTTTCAAAAATAAGTAATTTCATTTTCACTTTTTCTAAATAAGATAAAACTGATCACTAAAAATGAACAAATCTAAACCCTTGTAGAGAGTGCCCTCCAGACTGCACCAACAACAACACTGCTATGACTTCGTATGACTTTGACAATCCAATCAATCAAGCTGATGAAGGGGTCGAAGAAGATTATGAGCTACCTGAAGAGCTATCCAGGTTGTTAAGGCAAGAGGAGAAGGTTATCACTCCTCATCAGGAGGAGGTTGAGACGGTTAATCTTGGTACAGAAGAAGATTTGAAAGAAGTTAAGATCGGGGCCTGCCTGCAAGATTCAGTAAAAGAGCAACTGATTGACATGCTTCGGGAGTATGTGGATGTTTTTGCTTGGTCTTATCAGGATATGCCAGGGTTGGACACCGACATTGTTATGCATAAGCTGCCTCTGAAAGAAGACTGCCCACCAGTAAAACAGAAGTTGCGCCGTGCTCGCCCAGATATGGCAATGAAGATAAAAGAAGAGGTACAAAAGCAGTGGGACGTCGGTTTCCTTGCTGTGACTAGCTATCCGCCGTGGGTTGCTAATATTGTACCTGTGCCTAAGAAAGATGGCAAGGTGAGAATGTGTGTGGATTACCGGGATTTGAACAGAGCCAGCCCGAAAGATGACTTCCCTTTACCTTACATTGATGTATTGGTCGACAATACGACTCAGTTCTCGGTGTTCTCCTTCATGGATGGATTTTCAGGATACAATCAGATCAAAATGTCACCTGAAGACATGGAGAAGACAACTTTCATCACACCCTGGGGAACATTCTGTTATAAGGTGATGCCATTCGGATTGAAGAATGCGGGTGCCACTTATCAACGGGCTATGGTAACATTATTCCATGACATGATCCACAAAGAAATTGAATGTTATGTGGATGACATGATTGCCAAGTCCCTCACAGAAGAAGACCACTTGGTGAACCTGCTGAAGCTATTCAAGCGTCTGAGGAAGTACCAACTGAAGTTAAACCCCAACAAATGCACATTTGGGGTACGGTCCAGTAAACTGCTAGGATTTATTGTAAGTGAGAAAGGGATTGAAGTTGACCCTGATAAAGTCAAAGCCATTCAAGAAATGCCTGCACCGAAGACTGAAAAAGAAGTTTGCGGGTTCTTAGGCAGATTGAA
This sequence comes from Lathyrus aphaca, assembly GCA_963966055.1. Classification (NCBI taxonomy): domain Eukaryota; kingdom Viridiplantae; phylum Streptophyta; class Magnoliopsida; order Fabales; family Fabaceae; genus Lathyrus; species Lathyrus aphaca. Next base: position 509,580,136 of record OZ014520.1, read on the forward strand.
CTACATTTCAAGGTTCATATCTCACCTCACAGCAACCTGTGAGCCCTTGTTCAAGTTATTAAGAAAAGAACAAACGGTCAGGTGGAACGAAGACTGCCAAAGGGCTTTTGACAAAATCAAGGAATACTTACAAGAGCCTCCGATCCTTATGCCTCCAGTTGAAGGAAGACCTCTAATCATGTACTTGACAGTATTAGAAGAGTCAATGGGGTGTGTGTTGGGCCAGCATGACGAGTCTGGTCGAAAAGAGTATGCAATTTACTACCTAAGCAAAAAGTTTACCGACTGTGAACAACGTTATTCACTGCTCGAGAAAACTTGTTGTGCTTTAGCGTGGGCTGCTCGCCGACTAAGACAGTATATGTTGACCCACACTACCTTATTGATATCCAAGATGGATCCAGTGAAGTACATTTTTGAGAAGCCAGCACTTACCGGACGGGTTGCAAGATGGCAAATGATTCTCACAGAATATGACATTCAATACACATCTCAAAAAGCCATCAAAGGCAGTGTATTGTCTGATTATCTAGCTGAGCAACCCATTGATGATTACCAGCCTACGAGATTTGACTTCCCCGATGAAGATATCATGTTCATAAAAGCAAAAGATCATGAGGAGCCTATTCACACTGAAGGGCCTGACCCGGAAGAAGAATGGACTATGATGTTTGATGGGGTTGTTAATATGAATGGTCGTGGTGTTGGTGCAGTACTCATTACACCTAAGGGAGTCCACATGCCTTTCTCGGCAAAACTCACCTTTAACTGCACTAACAACGAAGATGAATACGAAGCTTGCATTATGGGTCTTGAGGAAGCCATTGACCTCAGGATCAAGACTTTGACTGTATTCGTAGATTCAGCTTTGGTAATTAATCAAACCAACGGCAAATGGTACACCCACCAAGATCATCTGATACCTTATCGGGATTATACAAGGAGGTTGTTGACTTTCTTCACAACAGTCAAGCTTGAGTATATCCCTCGAGACAAAAATCAGTTTGCAGATGCCCTGGCTACCATTTCATCTATGATCAAGGTTCAAGCTGCCAACTTTGTGCCTCAGATATCAGTGTCCAGACTCGACAGACCAGCATACGTATTCTCAGCAGATGTTGTTAAAGATGATAAGCCTTGGTTCCATGACATTAAGTGCTTCTTGGAGGATCAAACATACCCACATGGGGCATCATCCAATGACAAGAAGACATTAAGAAGGCTAATTGGAAGTTTCTTCCTGAATACTGATGGTTCTTTGTACAAGAGAAACTTTGATATGGTACTTCTCAGATGCGTTGATAAAGCAGAAGCAGACTTGTTATGCACGAGGTACATGAAGGATCTTTCGGCACCCATGCTGGAGGGCATGCTATGGCCAAGAAGTTGTTAAGATCAGGCTACTACTGGATCACAATGGATGCAGACTGTTGTGCTTATGCCAGAAAATGCCATAAATTCCAGATTTATGCGGATAAAGTGCATGTGCCTCCGAATCCTTTGAATGTGATGTCTTCACCCTGGCCCTTTGCCATGTGGGGAATTGATATGATTGGCAAGATTGAACCGACCGCTTCGAATGGCCACAGATTCATCCTGGTAGCCATTGACTATTTTACCAAGTGGGTTGAGGCAGCTTCGTATGCAAATGTCACCAGACAAGTAGTAGCCCGATTCCTGAAGAGAGACATCATCTGTCGGTATGAAGTACCCGAGCGAATCATTACTGATAATGGTTCCAACTTGAACAATAAAATGATGGCAGAACTGTGTCGGGACTTCAAGATTCAACATCACAACTCTTCTCCTTACAGGCCAAAGATGAATGGCGCTGTGGAGGCAGCTAACAAGAATATCAAGAAGATTGTGCAGAAGATGGTGGTCACCTACAAAGACTGGCATGAAATTCTACCATTTGCCTTGCATGGGTACCGTATGTCAATCAGAACATCCACTGGGGCAACACTGTATCAGCTTGTGTATGGTATGGAGGCAGTCCTACCTGTTGAAGTTGAATTACCCTCCCTGCGGGTACTCATGGATGTCAAGCTGAATGAAGCAGAATGGGTCCGATCCCGATACGAACAGTTGAGTCTGATCGAAGAAAAGAGATTAGCTGCAATCTGCCATGGGCAGCTGTATCAGAAAAGAATGAAGAAAGCCTTCGATCAGAAAGTTAGGCTTCGGGAATACCAAGTAGGAGATCTTGTGCTGAAAAGACTCCTCCCTCCTCATACAGACCACAGGGGCAAGTGGACTCCGAATTATGACGTTCCATTCATAGTAAAGAAAGTTTTCTCTGGTGGAGCACTGATGCTCAGTACTATGGATGGTGAAGACTTCCTGTCCCCTGTGAATTCAGATGCAGTTAAAAAATACTTCGCATAAAAATGACCCGCTGGACATAAAAATAGAATGTAAGTCCAGGCAAGAATAGGGCATCCCGGCGAGTCAAAAACAGAATAAAAGACTCGGGCAAAAATAAGGGAAAATAAAGAAAATTGTACACCCGCTGAGTTGAAAAGCCGCATTGGACAGCTCAGGCAAAAATGGGTATCCCGGTGGATTGAAAACCCGAAAGGGCGATCCACGCAAAATAAGGGAACAAGCGAACAACTGCATTCTGAATTCATCTGTATCACCCACAACACGGCAAGCTTCGAAAGGTTAAAGCATCGGTCAGAATCAGCCTTCTTCAAAAAGCAAGATGAGAAGAACGTCAATGTCATACAAGTCATAGCAAAAGGGAAGCACTGAAGCGTCGTCAACATTGCCAGCACCTTTTTGTTTCTCAATTTTGTAACGATCTCCTCATTTCAGGGGATTTGTTTCTTTGACTGTACTTGCCAATTCAGGGCATACAAATCTATAAAATCAGACTTTCAGTCACGATTCATCTTGTACATGTTATTTTCATTTGCAAAATGTCTGATGTCCTTAAAATATTGATTGCATGAATACAGATGCGTCTTTTCTAAAGTTACATGCTTACAGGAAATATATTGACTCCCGGGAGTGTCTAAGCTCCTATGATGGAATCCAGTAAGGGATACCTCGGGATACTTGTACGTTTCTTTGTCATAACAGGATTGCAGGTATTCAAAGCATAACATGGGGCATGAAAGCTTCTCCCCAGCAAGCTGCCAAATCATTATTTCCTCAGCACATCTTCCAAACTATCAGGCATCACTTCTCCGGCACATCTGTTAGAACAGCATCAGAAGGTGTTCATTTCCCCAGTTGAGTTGTCAGATATTACCATCCTCAGCAGGGCCCCCACAGAAATCTTTAGGAAGATCGTTCAGCGATCCTTCTCCTCCCCAGCCGAGTGCTAGACAGGGAACCATCTCCCCACAGAGCTCCAGTCTCTCCCAGAAGAGCAATGTCCGAATTTTCCGCACAACAAAGTGACGAAAGCTTCCACAGCCCCAGCTGGGCTCCTCATTACTAAGATAGGTCTATCACTGATTTATTTCCCCAAGCAGAGCTTTATATCAGATCTACCAATGATCTCATCCCCAGCTGGGATACCACTTCAAGCAAATCAGCCAGGGATCTTCACAGCAACGGGATCCGAATCCCGGATCGGTATCTTTGCACAAACATAGCATCCGCATCATATTTCCCCCCAGAGCATAGCATTCCGTCTAATACGGAGCATTGCGACAAAAAATCAAACATATTGCATAATCATAAGCCATGTTTTGAATCAAGCACCTGTAAATACCAACATTCCATCAACAATATACAAAATACCTCTCAAATTCCCCGACAGAAAGCCAAAGCGGCCCCTTTGCATCCTCTAACACAAGTATATATACTCACTCGATACTCGTCTGTGTCATATTCTCCCCAGCAAGCTAAACACTCGTCTGTGTCTCACTCATGCTTACTTTACTCATACAGATACTCGTCCGTATCTTGTATATACCACTTATTTTCCTCAGATTCGACACTCGTCCGTGTTCTTTGTTAACCAGTTGGTACTCATCCGTACCATCATCCCTGAACATGCGTCAGCGTTTGTTTCTACCGATACTCGTCTGTATCATAGTCTTAAGGATGCTCGGCCGCATCTTTAATCTATACACCGTGTCAGACACTTATACCTTTTCTTTCTTGAAATTAGACACTCGTCTGTGTCTACCATTTCCCAGAAGAATTCCCGGCAAATCTTGATAAATTATCTCCTTTTATCTGACATTCGTCCTGTGTCATGATATTTCCGGCAGCCGTACCCTGCCAGGTGATCGTCCTTCACCTTTTTGATGATCGTCCTTCATCATCCCCAGCAGAGTCTCTATTCATTAGAACCCCTTCCTATCCGACATTCGTCCTATGTCGTGATACTTGAGCAGCCGTACCCTGCTAGGTGATCGTCCTTCACCTTCTGATGATTGTCCTTCATCATTCTATCCGATGGTCGTCCCCATCATTGATCTTGTTATCTGACATTCGTCCTATGTCATGATAAACCCTGAGAGCAGTCGTACCCTGCTAGGTGATCATCCTTCACCTCTTGATGATCTTCCTTCATCATGCTTATCCGGTGGCCGTCCCCATCGTCGACCTTTTCTATCCGGCATTCGTCCTATGTCGTGATACTTGTGGCAGCCGTACCCTGCCAGGTGATCGTCCTTCGCCTTAGATGACCGTCCCTCATCTTATCCCCAACAGAGCAGCCGTCCCCTGCTAGGTGATCGTCCTCCACTTCTGATGACCGTCCCTCATCATTTATCTCTTTAACCTGATGGTCGTCCCCATCATTGCCTTTACCTATAATCCCCAGAGAGCCTTATTTCATTAATCTGATGGTCGTCCCCATCATGATGCCCCTATTTCCCCAGCATGTCGGTCGTCCCCGTCATTGCTTCATCCCCAGCAGTCGTCCCCTGCTCCACGGTCGTCCTCCGTCGCCCGCACTTTATAATCATAATTTATTTTCTTTCGCAATCTATATCCCTTTTCTTCTTCATTCAGTGAGCGCAAATTTTGGACTGTCTTTGGTATTCAACCATAAGTTATCTTGTTTGTTTGTTAAGTCGTCGCTTACATCCTGCACAGCTAATTCATGCTTGAATAGGGGCAGCTGTAAACACCCCAAATTTGCCCTCACTCATTTCACCATGGCTTGTGATCTTTTCATTTGCATAGATTCAATCATAGCATCTCATATTGCATTTTTGCTTCACTGCATTGATTCAAAATCATCTGCATCTAGGGTTTGTGATCAGATGAATCCAAGGGGGGCCTTCTGAGCCACTCCAAAGGGCTTCAATCATTTCAAAAGGGCCCATGTATGTTCAATCATCATATTACATCCTCCCAAGATCAAGAAAGTCAAAAATCACAAGAACTGAGGAAGGCATGGAAGCAGAGCCAAGCTTAACTACACAGATGACCTAAAATTAGGGTTTTGGTTTCAGAGGCCATAACTCCAAATTATTTGGTCATTCTTGTTTCTATGGGTCTCTATATGTTATGAGGATCATGCGTACCAATTTTCATGAAGAAATTCAATGGGGAAGGCATCTGACCAAGAGATGACTTCTTGAGCAAGTCAGTGCAAAATCAGGGCATCTAAGGCCCCCAATCATCCAACCAAAGGGTTTTCTCCATCATTTTGGATGTGTATGATCTTTATTTGATCTTAGAATAAGTTAGAAGTTCACAAAATTGAATAATTTCAAGCCATTTGCAAAGTTGCCATTTTGGGAAAGTGACTTGTAATGTAAACTTGCCATTTTGGGAAAGTTTTTCAACCTCCTCTTTTGATTCAAAAATGCTTCAAATGAAAAATTCTTGGTCATGAAAGTTGTAGGTTGGATCCTCCCATTTTCAAAAAGTACAAGAACTTGATCTAATTCATTCTAGAACTAAAGTTATGGCCTTGCAAAGTTGGACAAAATCACTTAATTTTCACTTTTGTGCCAAAGAGGAAACTTGCAAAAACACTTACCAAAACCAAATGTGACCTCAAATCAACTTCTAACCATCACACAAACATCATTCATGATCCATAATTCAGAATTGCCCAAAGGATTTCTCATTTCTATGCCTTGAATTACAAGTTACATAAGGCATTTTCCCATGAATCTTCAAAATTGGAATTTTTGCAAAAAGGACTTTTAATGCTTGAATTAGTTGCTAATTGAGTTCAAGGCATCATAACAACTTCATATGGTTCATTTTGCTGCAATTTGTCCAAGAAGTCACAAGATTTTTTGCCTTGGTTCACAAGAAATTTCAAAGAGGGAAAAATGCAAGAACATTGAAAACTCTTGATCAAGACCATCCAGCTCACAAAATCAGATCCAAAGGCCTTCCTTGACTCAAACTGAAGCAGGACAAGCCCTAAGATCTCCTCTGACCCGAGCCATACCTATGGTACACAAAATCTTGACTTTTAACATTTTGCCCATGCCAATCAAACTGTGCCACTACCAACTCTCTGCCCAATCAGAGCCTCATATGTGGACCTCAAGGACTTGAAAGAGACACACACACAAGCCTGTAACCTCTCATAAGCCAGGATTCACAAAAACTGTCAAAAACTTCACCTCTTCGAAACTTCTCCCACAACCATCAAACTTCCATTTTTCCTTCACCAATGAGTCACACATCCTCCATAGAACCAAAATCCACCATTTAAACAGCCTGAAACATCACATACTTAACTCTCCAAATCTGCTATATCATAACCAAAACCTTCAAACCAAGCCATATAAACTCATTCTAAGCTTCATTTCATCATTAGGGGATTCAAGGAGGTGGACCTGCAACAAAGGAAAGGCCAGAAATCCCAGAACCAGGAAGTTCCATCTCAGGTACAACTTGTGAACTTTTTTCCAGAAGCTTACTTTTAAGTTCTTTTATGGTTCTGTATGCTCCCCTGGTCATGGGGATATGTTTATTTTTGAGAATGGTTGAGAATCCACCATGTATGTGAGCTCTGAAACTTTTGCCCGTTTTTACATTTTTGTTCGATTCGTGTTCATGATGCAAAATAAATGAGTTTTGGTTGGGGGTTTAGGTTTAGGATTGTTAGAGGATCATTTTTGTGCAAGAAATTTGAAGAATAGAAGCTTAGGGAAGAATCTAGGGTTTGGGTTCACCGGAGAAGATGACCGGAACACTGTTCCGGTCACCTGAAAATGTTTAGGGTACAATTAGGGCTTAATCACGTGTTTAGCTCAGTTTGAATTTGGTGCGTTGGATCTGTCTTTCGCGCGCGTCCTCAATGGCCAGGATTTGTCATTTAACCTTAATCTCATTTAATTAGTTTAATTAATTAGGGTTAGTTTGAATTTAATCAGAACCAATCCTAGCCTTTCAAACCCGCGCCAAGTCAACTCCCGCGTCTCAGCTTTGAATCCTGACTCTTGGATCTAATTACTTCTCCTTTAATTCAATTTTATTTTCATTTTTATTCATTTTTCTTGCCCATTTTATTTAAAATAGAAAATCATTTCTAAAAAATCTCATTTTTTGCATCATACTTTAAAATATTTTTCTCATTCTGAAAATAATTTTTATTTTATTTTTTGCATAATTTTCGTATTTTAAAAATATTTAAATGTTTATTTTAATTAGTTAATGAGAATTAATTGATTAAAATAGCATTTAGGTTTCTAAAAATCACAAAAAAATTCACATTGCATTTTGATACATTTAGAAACATTATCAAACTCTTCAAACAAATTTCTTTTTGGTTCTTGACCTATGTTGACATTTTTCTTTGGAATTAAAGTTCTTAAAAGGCAATAATTTTTTTTCCTAACTTAGAATAATTCATTATGCCTAACCATGAAGAGTTTGATGTTGGTTCTTTTTGCATTGCATCCTTCATATCATGTAGTTTCTAGGGTAAAATTGGTTTGAATTTATCTTTCATTTTCAATTTGATGTGCATTTTTCCTTTTGAAGTGCCTTAAAACCCTAGCCAACTTGAGAAAATCATAACCCCCATTAGGTTAAGAGTTAGGTCCCCTCCTTTGGGCAGTGAACTTATGTAGGGTTAGGGTTCCTTTGATCCCATTTTCAATTTTTTATCTTGTCATTTTCTTCTAATTTTGAAGTTTGCTTTGTGTCTTGTGCATAAACCCTAATTTTTGTCTTCATTTGCATTCATCTCTCACATGCTTGCATACATGAACTTGCCATGACATTTTGTGCATTCGCATGACTCATAAGGCATCCTAGGACACATTAGAATCATGTTTGATCATTGCATCATTCATTTTCCATGTTGTGCATTCATTTCATTTCATAAACTTTCATGAACTTTCATGGTTCAGAACATGCTTCATTTGCATCCTCATTCTTGTATGATCATCCACAACTCTTGACATATGTTTGTATCATCTCTTAGCATCATTAACATCATGTTTATGCTTCTGACTTTGGTGTGCATCATTGCATTTCATTTTCATTTCATTTCATTTCCTTTTGCTAACTTTTCAGGTGATAAGTGCTTTGAGAAGTGAATTTGCCTTCACTTCTCACAACCTCTCCTCATCTCTCTTATGCATTCATTGTTGCATTTTACTTGTGCATTAGAGTGAGCTTTCTCATTCATGTTCCCTCCTCATCTTCTTTCTTCAAGCAACTTGTCTTCTTAAGTGAAGCAGGTTGACTTGTTTCTTCTGCTTCTCCTCCTTTCATCTGCTTCTTCCTTGGTGGCTCTTCTTGAAGATCTCTTGCAAGCCTCACAAACCCTAGGAACATCCAAGTATGATCACAATTAGGTTTTGATTAGTCCCCCCATTAGTTTTACCTTTGTGTCATCTTTTAGTCTTCTCTTCTCATCTCTTAATCAAGGATTAAACCTTAAAGGTTTTAAGGCTTTGTGATTAAGCTTATGCCTGCATCCTTCTATTAGGATGGAGTGTATAACTTTAATCCTAAGTGTTAAACCCTTAATGTGTTTAAACTCCTTTAATCAATTCACATAATAATCACTAAGACATCAAGCTTGTAACTTGGGCCTTGCATTAGGGTTCTAATTCTTCCTTAATTGGTTAAGAAGGACTAACCCTAGTGTTAATGGACAAGTCCCCCTCAAGTTGTCTTACAAACCATAAAATTCACTTCTTGATCTTACCATTAACTAAAATCCACTTTAATAAAGACCTTGTTTTGTCCTGAGGTTAATCCCTAATCATGGATTAAGTTGAGGAGCCTTTCTCAACTTAAATGTTCTCATCTATTATCCTTCTATTAGGATGGTGTAATGGGTCCATTAAATCCTTGATTATGGCTTAAACTCATTACTTAACACCAAACAAAAACTCCAAAAACATCTAAGTAATTGCAAATAGGTTAATGATCTTAATCCTGCACCATGGTGATTAAGTGTGAGGTGTTTACTTCACACTTAAGGTATTCTCATTACCCCTAATCAGAGGGAGGATGTGATGAGTTTACTAACCATTGGTTTAGGCTTAAGCTAATTTTCTTATGACAAAATCCAAAAGAAATAAAAGACTGAAAACATCAAAAACAAACAATAATCGTCTCCTCCGGGATTCTTTTCTCATCATCTTCACTCACAAACGAGAACTCGCTTCTTCCGTCTAATGCAAGACAGTTAGCACTCGAGCCAGACGAGTCATACACTTGAGCATAGACAAGCAAGCAGTTCACAATCAATTTATCTTTCAGTCTCTTTGAGTCGAACTACGTTGTTCTGACTTCCTCATTGCACGAGAGGATACGTAGGCATAACTTAACAGTTATCGAACAAAAGTCTCTGTATATTCCCCCTCCTCCAGCATTGTTCTTTTAAGCCTCATAGTCTTGAGCTTCACACTCTTTCTTTACACTGACACTCTTTTACTTCACTTCACATTTCCTTTACACTTACACTTGCATTCTTTTCCAGCTTTTGTACACAAATAGCACTGACACCACCCCTTTAAAACACAAATCCTTTTAAGCGTGGATCCCGTCGAGTACGACGGACAATCTGGGTGCTAATACCTTCCTAGGTTGTAACCAACCCCCTTTCTCAGTCTCTCTGGTTCGCAACCGTCTTATCCATCCCTTTTCCAGGTTTATGCAGCATTGCCTTTCCTTCGGGATAAAAATGCCTAGCTGGCGACTCTTTTCATTCTTTCTCTTTCGCCGACCGTTCGCGTCTGTACCCCTCTTGACCAGGTGTCATTTGGTGGGAGCGACACTCGTCTGTCAAAGTATTTTGATTCCCGATAACAATTTCAACTTGGAAGGAGCTCGTCTGTTTTCTTCCCGCTGCAATCACCAAAGCGTCATTTGGTTGGTTTTATTTCCCATTGTCTGCATTCTCCTGCAGAGTGCAAATTTTAAGGTTTTTTTTTTTGTATTCAATGATTGTTTATCTCGAAGGTCTGATAGTCGTTGCTCTCATCCTTTTCAGATTAACAGTTGATTGAATAGGGGCAGCTGTAGACACCCTAAATTTGCCCTCTGGCCTTTTTATCTTTGTCTGCTTTTCATCTTGCATTCATACGCATTAGGTCATTATCATTTGCATAGGCTCCTGAGACATGGGATTAACGTCATCAGAAGAGTTAGGGTTTCACGTCTTATCGGTGGTTATCAGAATAATTCAATGCTTTGGCTTGCAGCCAGCAGTGGTATCATTTTTCTCATGTCGCTGGATTAGGGTTTATTTCCCTGAAATAGTGATCCTCGGAGATGTCACGTCTACAAATATTATTCACTATGCATTTGGCTCGTCACCATAGATTTCTGCTTCATCAAGATATTTCTTCAAGATCAAGTGTTGATTTGTGTGAGATAGTTGTTATTTCAATGGTGAATTGTTCAATGGTAGATGCATTCTTAATCAATGTTTTTTGTGGAAGCGATGCAAGTTTGGCATTAAATTGAAAATTGAAGTTTCATGGTTGTGTGCGTGCTTATGATAGTTAGTTTATTTTATAAAAAAATTAGATTATATCCATTTTCATAAATCATTTTTATTTCTAAGCCAGTTCCATTTTGCTAATTATTCATCTTCATCCCCAACTTGATTCATAACCATCTTTTTGAATTATTTCGATTATCCAATTTCCTTATCACCAATTTCATATCCATTAGCTCTTTCTATCAATTTATTTTGAGTTCCATTTTTCTATCCAAATCCATGACAATCTCTAGACTATTTTCATCACTTTCATTAAATCACCTTTATCCATATTATTTATTTTTCCTTTCTAAATTCACCATTTCATTGTCAATTTAAAACCCATAGCATTTTCCTTACTAGGCCCATTTTTTCCTTAATATTCATTAACTCTTTTAAAATCCAACCATTAATCCATTAGTAAGAAAAATTAGATTGCAAAGAGACTTTTAGCAACAAAAACCATGACTTGTATATTCACAGCCATCACAATTTCAGCAACAATATGGCCCCACCAAAGTCCAACTTTTCCATTCACAACTGCCACACACGCAGCACTCATGAACCAATATACACTCCAATCACACATTTCATTCACCATTTTTTATACCAACATTATCCGATCCCACATTTTTCCACCGAACTCATCCTTCAGCACCTCACCACATAACGCATAGCCAGCACGAATTCCACACAGACATATCATACAACAATCACTAACGGCATGAGGCAGAAAAAACAGATCTCTTAACCTCATTCTTTTCACTCATCAAGAACCTCTCTCTGCAATTTTCACAACAACTCAACAATCATCTTCCTTCATCCTCAACATAGCCACAACTTATATCTGCATTGTAACCTCCAACGACCCTTCCATAAACCTTCAACTAAACAACCCAACTCTTCTTCAACGATAACAACGCAGCACACACAAAATCCTCACCAGCACCATAAACACAGAAAAAATGTTGAATCCTTTCTTCGATGCTCTTCGGCAAACCGCATAACCTTCACTCACTCAGCCTGCAAAAAATAACAACCCAGCAAATCCAAGCCTCTCATACACAACTCTCTTACTCTCAGCCTCATTTTTTCCGCCCCTGCATCAACATTTGCAACACTCCAATCTGCTCACTCTCAACAGCACAAACCTCTACAACCGCCTCAAACATCACCACCACAACCTTCCCTCATTCTTCTTCAACAATCGCCCTTCCACAACAACAACAACAACCTCGAAACCACACCTTAAACCACCTTTAGCATTTCACCTTCTGATCAAACCAAGTAACAACATCAGCTGCAAGTCTCAGAAATAGAATAGAAGAGAGAGATGAAGTGAGTAGAGGAACGAAGATCAATACCGTGAGGGATCAGAGCACTGAGAAGTCAAAACAGAGGCGAGATTTAAGACAACCCGCAGAGAGATAAACCGAAGTCGAGACGGAGAAAGAGCGGCGGAATCGTTTGAGTAAACGAAGGCCGTCTTTGTTTCTTCTTAATGAAGGTGAAGGTGGATTTTCCTTGAAGAACCGATGGCGTAACGACAAGACCTCTTTTCTTTCCGGTGATGACCATTTGAACGGAGAGGAAGTGTTTTTGCGACCGGAGAAGACTTTGAGTTTTTTCGAGAATTAATTGGAACCATCGATGAAGAAGGAAATAGGAGATCGAGTTTTCGAGAAGAAGATGGAAACGAGCTGTGTGTGGAGAAACCCCTTTGTTGATATCGTTTTATTTCTTTTATTTTAACTTTGTTTTTTTTCTTCTTCTTTATTTTGTTTTTTAGGAAAAGCTGGTCATTGTTGTGGTTGATGTCGGGCTAGGCCTATGATTTTTTTTTCTTCTAATCACACCACCTGACTTCTACATATCACTTCTCCTTATTGCTGCTGTTGTGGGCTTGGTAAACCCATTGGGATTCGCCAGTCACAGCTCCAGGCCCGGCGATAACCTTTTTATACATTACAGAATTAGCAACTCACCCATGTTCTATTCTTATTTGAGTTGTTTTTGTTCCTAACTGATTTGTTGAGAATTGTTTAGTTTAGCTTTGAGATTAATTGCTAATACTTACTATTTTTTTTTTAGTTAACTAAACATTCTGATTAAGATGTTAGTTTAATTTTCTTTAAAATTTTAATTTGTTTCATTAATTTTTGTTAAGAGTTAAATATAGAGTTGAATTAGATTTTTATTTTATATTTAGTTTTGACTAATCCAGTTTAATTAAAGTTTAGTTTAATCTTGTGTTAGAACTTTGATATAATTATTAATCTTAATTTAATTTTTGGTTTTTAGTTTCGTTAATTATGTTTAATTAAATAGAATTGAGTTTAATATTGGTTTTAGTCTTGTGCTCAAAGTTTTGTAGGTTTCGCTGGATTTTGATGATGGAAGATGTAACTTAGTGATGGCCTTGTGATCATTTATTGCACTTAGGCTTTGATATCGTGCTGATTGATTCTTGATTTTAATTCTGGATGCTGGAAGCTTATATTTGATTTTTGTCTGATACCCGAATATTGGAATTGTGCTTGACTGTTGAATTCATTCTGGACTTGATATTTCTTCTTGATTTCTCTTGCAAATATTGAAGAGGCAACGGACCTTCTCCGTTAGGTACCACTGAGGCCCTTTTACTTATTGCATGCTGTTGCATCTGGAAGTCCTACTGGTATAGGCTCTGTTTGTGCATTGTGCAATTACCTTATTTCGCATTCTCCTCTCCTTATCTTATTTCTTCTTCATCTTATTCCTCATCTCTTTCTATTCGTTCTTAACTAAAGGTGTGCTTAGGCCACCATGGTTTTTCTTCTCCTCTTTCTCTTCTCTTTCTTCTTTAGAATAGTAAGCTTCACTAACCTAGGACCATCCGAGCATGTGAATATTAGGATTAGACTTTTCCCGTTAGATTTTACCTTTGTGATCCTTTTGGTTTCTTTTCTCTTCTCATCTCATAACCATTAAAAAACATCTTAATAAAGTTTGAAGTAATACCTTGAGCAATAGCCTTATCCCATGAGGTACTTGTAGTCTTCCCATCTTGGGATAGTACAAGTTTATCTTGTGATGCACAAGTCTGATCAAGGTATCTTCTTCACAAAGAAAAGCATAAAAAACACTTCTTCATTGTAAATACCAAAAACACTTAATAAGTTAATGAGTTAGTGAGCTTAGGCCCTAATCTCTAGATTCAAGTTTTGGGGATCTTCTCCTTACTTGAGTGTGCTTGTTCTATTATTCCATCTTGGAATGTAGTGACAAGTGCACATTCCATGGAAAAGAGCTTGAGTTCACTTCCTTGTGACACACTCATAAAAAGCTTCATAAAAAACACAAACAAACAATAAGCGTCTTTCCTTCGGGAATTCTTTTCTCATCTCATTAGCTCCGTACGCGAACTTGCTCCTACTTGTCATTTTTCAAGACGGTTACGCACTCGTCGTCCGAGTCTGCAACACCTGAGCAATGGCATAAGCAGTTCAAGCCTTAATTTACAAGCAATTTATTTTCTACCCCTAGTTAGGGGAACTACGACGACTCTGATCCTCATGTCCAGTGAGGTACGTAGGCAGCGGGGTAGGGCCCGTTCGAGCACAATCTTTATTTTCCCTACATTTTTCTTTTTTCATTTCTTATTCAGTTCCATTTTCTTTTCTTTTCCAGTTCATTTCCTTTTCTTTGCAACAGTTTTCATCCCCTCACCCTTTGAAACATTTTCTTTGCAAGCGTGGATCCCGTCGGGTACGGCGGACGATCTGGGTGCTAATACCTTCCCAGGTCGTAACTGACTCCCGAACTCAGTCTCTTTGGTTCACAGGACCCGTGTCCTTCCTTTTCTTTTCTTCTGGTTTGTGCAGCATTACCATTCCCGTTCCTTCGGGACAAAAATGTCTGGCTGGCGACTCTATTCTTTTCCGCGCCACTTTCGCGTTTGTACCAGGATGGAAATTCGGGGAGCGACAACTGCCTACGTACCTCATCGGGAAAATGAGGATCAGAGTCGCCGTAGTTCGTCTAACTAAGGCGGGAACTTGTTTGTGATTTTTAGGATGATGTTGCCATAGCTCTAGCTCAGGTGTTACTGGCTCTGACTCGAGGGTGTTTACTGTATCGCTGTTTGAACTGTCGAGGCAAGTCGCTTTTGTTCGTAAAGAGTATGAGATGAGATTAGAAGACACGATGTCTTGGTTTATTGTCTTTTAGAAAAAGTGTTTTGAGTTTGTGTTTGTCGTATGTACAACACTAAAGACTATGATACAGGAGTGAATACTTTCCAAGGTCGCCCCCAATGGAATGTTTGTAAAGTATCCTAGAAGAGTGAAGGAGACCTTCACTAGTCATTTCCCGTATAGCTTAAGGCTCGTGGCGCATTATACACATTTTCCTTTATTAATTATTTTGACTTTTTTTTTAAGATGAGAAGTGAGACTCAAGTTGCCAAAGGAAAACTCTAAGGGAAACTAGACTTACCCTAAGTTAGTTGAGTTTAAGGATGACCTATGGTTAGTGAGGTTTGAAAGATTAAATCTACTTAAGAGATATTAAACTAGAAATGCAAGTACAAAAAGCAATAATGAACAATATGGTCCTCCTAAGTCATGGTGGGTAAAAACGTGTATGAAATGTAAATGGGATGAAACGATGGATCGGGTGGGTTGATTGTGTGGTGCTGAGATGCACGACTTATGGTATGCAACATACAAGGCTTGCTTTTGGTATAATGGAGTGGAGAGATGGTAATCGAGAAATCCTAAAGTCACATGAAACTTTATTTATTTATTTGAAAATTTACTCGACGTTGGATCGAGTATCTTATTTTTGAGATTTTGTTTTCTATCGATTCGTTTTATCTTTTCTATCCTAATTATAGGAACTATACAAGTATTACATCACAAAGTGCAAACCACAAACATATAATTGAGGCATAATAAACATAATCCAAGTCCATACGTGAATCCTCGAAAAATACCTTGCACGAAAGGAAAATTGTTAGTAAATGAAATAAAGATGCATATGCAACAATATGATGGAAATGAATTAAGATAACAAAAATATCAAAAGTCCTGGAAAAAAATATGAAATTAATTCCCTAGGGTCTCTAACCTGACTATATTATTGTATTATAAAATCTCCTAAAATTTCAAAGTCTAACTATGTCAAATGGTCACTTAAATTTGTCTAAGGTTTAATCATAATTTTACACAAACCATACTACCAAAACAGTGGATAAAATGTCCTAAAAATATACCAAAAATATTTCCAGGTATTATTATTTGTTCTTTAATCATAGCAAAAAGAATGGGCCAAAAATATTACAGGAAGTGGGAGAAATAAAATGTACAAAATTATGTGTCCATGTGAGAATTCAATCTAAAAAAACAATTAAATGGAAAATCGAATTTAAATTGAAAAATGACAAAATTCAGAAAGTAAAAATGTAGAAAGGTTCTAAAATGAATTTAAAAGGCTACTATAATTTTTGGGGATTTTTATCATGCATTTTATTATTTTTTGTTGATTTAAATTGAACAAGGTATTAAAACAAAATATTAAAAGGAAGGAAATAGAAGTGGAGGTGAAAATATAGTAAACACTCAGTTAAAATACAAATGGGCCTGAAAATGGGGGGGGGGCGAAAAGCAATCTGAATAAGCCCAATTCGTTGGAATTTAAAGCGAGAACATGTAAAAAATGGTCCAATCGGACGGTGACAAGTGTCACCTCCGGATTGGACCGGAAAAAAACAGTCTTATCTCAAAAGAAGGGGCGGTGGAAGCTTATGGGAGTTATGCAGTTATTTTGAATTTCAAACAGCAAGAACTCATTAATTTTTGCTTAATGCTTTAACTCTTCATTAATCTAATTAATTGTTTTTATTATTTTTTATAACAATTAAAACCAAAATCAAAAAGGGGAATTATTAACCTTGACTTAAAATGGGAGAATATCAGAGGCCAAACACGTTGCCTCTCTCTCACAATTCCCTTCGTCCCTCTCTCTCTCTCTTCTCACGCATTCATCCTTTACCCCTTTCGTTTCTCTTCACGAAACCCTAGCGGCGGCGGCGGTTGGTCCTCTCACGATGGCCTTTCTCAAATCCAAACACAAACTCTCAACCTTTTTACCCTCCTTATCCCAAATATGCCTATGAACTAATCCAATTCCTTTTCAAAACCTATGGATCTAACACGCACAGGCGTAAAGATAGTTCAACACCGAAAAACGAATCAAAGCTTCATACCTTCCATCGAACGGATTATCATATCGACGCTCTAAAACTGACATTCTTGAATCGACGCTCACCAATCCTCGGTGCAACGGAGCCTTGTGCGGGGTTACGCTCGCGGATTCTGAGTTTTAGCGTTATTGATGTTGTGAGGATGATGAAGAAGATTGATGGTGAGGTTGTGCGGAAAAGGGGATGAAGACAATCGCTGATGAAATCTTCTTGATTGAAGTTGAAGAAAGATGTTAAAGGTGTTGTCTTCACGACGATTCTTGCGAATCGGCGAAGATGGCGTTTGAAGGTGACGATGAAGTATTCCCTGAGCTTGATGATGTTCCGATGAAGCTTGTTGTCGTAGCGATGATGAAAGTTTGTAGACGCGTGAATTGGTTGCAGGTTTCGTGAATCTTGCAGTTTGTTGTAGGTTCGTTATCGTTGATGAAGCATGTTCTTGGTGCAGGTCATTCGATGAAGCTTGTTGGTGTGAAGATGAAGATTGTTTGATGAGTTTGCTCGAAATCTTTTCTTGGATTCTGATCAAGTTTTGGTAGATATTTGAAGATGATGATGGCGGAGTGATGAAAATATCAGAGTGAAGGCGCAAATTGGAGATCCTTTTATTTTGTGAGTTTTGTTTTGTTTCCTCTTTTTCTTCTCATTGATGAATCTCCATTTCTGAATCTTTTCTCTGCAGGTTATGGTTAGATGAATGCTTGGTGATTAAATGGATTTGAGATGAACAAACTTGAAGATGAAGGTGAAGATGGAGAATTGAAGAGTTTCTGAGTTTAATGAAGATGAGGGATCAAGGTTGAAGTTTGCAAAATGATGAGGATTGAAGGAAAGTAAAAATATTGAAGAATGAAGGATATGTGATGAAGAAGAAGTTGAATGGAGGGATCGTGATGAGTGAAGTAAAGAAGAAGAAGAATGAAGAAGAAATGATGAATCGAAAAATTGAGAGCCCATAAGAAGATCAACTTCTGATTTATATAAGATACAGTGAAGGATATGCAGTTAGAAATTCTGTTATAGGTTGTTAGAACAGTTAGATCACGAGTTATATTACCAATCCCTTCTCTGATTTTCTGTTATAAGTTTTCGACTTTTGATGCTTTTCGGTTCTTTTATATTCCTGCTGAAATATGTTATGGATCTTTGCAGATTGATGAAAGTTTTTGATGGTCGATGAAGGGCGGATGGAATATCTGGAGATTATGGAGCAATTTCTGAGATCGAAGATTGAAGAAAGATTTCAATAGAGAGTTTATTTTTATTTTTTCATTGTCGTTTTCTATTGTAATTGAAGAAATTTGTATTGGATATTTCTGGTGTATTTTGGTTATCACTTGAAGGATATTTTTCTGGATTAAATTTGATAAAAACTTCCATTATCTATTCTTCTTTTTTTTCTATAAATTGTACTCTCAAACTGAAATTTTTCTATGGTATACCTGTTCTCAGCTCCTGATAATCTTCTATTCTTCTGAATTAGTTCTCAATTTCGTTATAATAGAAATAGAAAAACAATCATGTTGAATAAGTTCTCAATTTTGCACGTTCCTCATCTTTTCCTTTTGCAAGTGTGTCACGTGTGGGATGAATGGTGAAGTTGTACGAAAGCCTCTCTTTTTTTTTTGCACATCAAGTTATTTCTTCCTTTACATTTCCATTTTATTATAATATAAAATAAACAAAAAACAATGGCCCTTAGACATGAACCATGAATTTAAATTGACTTAAGGTTTGGACTTGGACTAAATTTAGACCTAATATGTGAGCTTGACTTGGGGAAAATGGGATTCTTTAAAAGAATGAAATTAAAAATTAGATGTGGAAATGATCAAAATGAAATTGGATTTACAAAAGTAGAATTAGAAATGAATTGAAGGTGGTTATTGAGTTTTGAAATGGGATTATCATAATCAAGAGAATAATAATAATAATAAAAGGTATTTTACTTGACATATGTAATCAGACGATTAATTAAGTTGGACTTGACAATGATTTGGTTAATCGGTACGACACTTAATCCATACGATTAAACTTAACATGTTTACATCAACTCAAATGTTTAACCCATACCATGCTTGTATTTTCAATGAATCCACAAACTTCTATCAACTTCAATCTCGAACCTCGTGACCTTATACCATACGAATCCACCACTTGATCTCTTGTACCATGAATATCATGACACCTTTGATACGAAAACTTGAACACCATTTTCAATTGGTTAAAACCATCAACAAAATCATACCAGAGATAATAACCCTTGAACCACTTATATTGAGGTATGAACCAACTGAATCACCTTTGGATAAGGCCAATTCCAATCACCCGAAATCCTTTGATCCCATACCCTAGGAGCCAATGAAATGCGAGATTGTGAATGTTATGACCTGATGAAATATGCGGATGAGTGGGAAACCCAAGCCAATTAAGATAATAAATAAAAAAAGAGGGCAAATTTTGGGGTGTTACACAAGCGTTTGAGATGCTCAAAGGAAAACCTCCTGTAATTTTTCATAATTTCATTCATTCATCAGATGTTAACAACAACGAAAAACAGTTGATGAATTTTAATATTTTGTATTTGATCTCACATTACATTCGGAAAAAAGTATTATGGTGATACCTTGAGCCTCTTTAATCCTTGTATTAATCAACATAATCACTATATTTACACCTTCCTTATGATTTGTATGATAGTCGTAGAGTTGTACGACAAGGTCACCCCACAAAATACACTGTACGACAAATTTGCTGATTTCAAGAACATTTCCAGTTTAATCAATTTGTCAATTATCTCATAGATTCGTCAAAAGATCATTATGGTCTACAATATTATGAGGATACAAGGGATTGAAACATACCTCATATCAGTCAGTGAAAAAAAAACCTTGTTCTCGCTATTATTACCATTGATTTGGGATTGAGAAAACTCTGTTATGCCTCCAACAATATCTAAAACAACACGAAATCAGAAAAAGCATATTACATACAATAAATATTTTTAACACAATGTGATAAAGTAACCTAAAAACATTACTAACTTACCAACTAATACATTAGACTGAAATTTTCCATCAACTATGCCTTCCAATCCAAGTATGTTTAGGAAATTAACAGGAATGTCAAGGAGCTCCACCCGTTTAACCGGAGTTGATCCACAAAATACCAATTTGTAACCATGGTTAGTCATCTTAAAAGAGAAATCATTCTTTGACACTTTGAAATTCTGCATTATATAAGAACATCCAGATGTGAAATCTTCCTTGAATTTTGAAACCAAAAAAGGTGGCACAATCACTTGAATCATTAAATGCTTAAAAAAAGAATATAATAAGGTTCTATATTATAGAGTAATAAAAAAGGAATGTAATTAGGTTCTATATTTTAGACAAATCAAACGAAAATTACACAATCAACCATACCTTTGAATCAACCAAAATCATCTCAATGTGTTCTTTATTTGAATCACTTGTCACAAACCAGATATGTTTACACCTGACGGAAATCTTTCACAAATCCTTTAAGTCATCGTTATCCTTAACAACTTCAATGGGACGAGCCATAGATACACCTTATAAGCTGAAAACAAAAACATATAATAACTTATCAGATAGGGAAATGGCGTGTGTAACAACATCACAAATTCAGAAAATGGATAACTTTGTGCAACAAGAACACGAATTCAGAAGTTCGTCTAATCTAATAGGGTTAAGGCATGAAACCAATTAAAATCATGAATAAACTAAAAACTAAACCTAAATGGAGTCATGTAAATAAATCAAGCAAAACAACATCAAAATTGACCCAACTTCAAATGTCGAAAAAAAAAGACTTTGAATTAGGGGTTAGACAAACTTGAATATTTTTCATCTGCAGATAGGTGTACGAAGGGTTTAGATGAAGTATTTCGTTTCTCCTTCATATTTATGGTGTTGTTTTCTCTATAAATTGATAGATGAAAGGTTTCGTAAGGAGAGAGGAAAGGTTATGTATTGGGAATTGCAGTTGATTGTTCAATGAACATAAATGATTAATTTAGGGTAAATGGTTATGTATTGGGAGTTGTTGAAATTCTGCATTATATTTACATTGAAGTCATTTAGCTTATTTAGGGTAAATAGTTATTAATCAACGAAAAAATTGTAAATGCTAACTAAAATTCTGGTGTTGCCACATCAGATGAATTAAATGCTAAATCAACACAACTCTTTCATTTTTTAGAAGGTCGATTTTAACCCTTATAATTTAATTTAATCTTAACATGTAATTAGAAGACTTAAAGCATAAATTACAGATACTTTAGAATTTATATATTTATATTCGATACCTAATACTTAAAAGTGTTATGTGTATTTATATATTATTCATGTTTATATTAGATACAACTTATAAGTTGGAAACAACAACACATAACAACTTATCAGTAATTTAGGTATTGGTATGTGTATTTTCGAAAAATAAGAACCTTATTAGATACACCTTATAAGCGGAAAAGGAATGTGTATTTATATCTGATACCTAAAAGTGTTATGTGTATTTTAGAATTTATATATTTATATCTATTTAATCTAAATGTAAAGAAGTCATGATGACAACCCTAGCCAAACCCTAGCTTATGTGTCAATCACAATACAATTTAAGCGTATGTGTCAATTTCACAAAAATCTAAGCTTATGTGTAAATTCTATAAAAAATTTCAAATAAAAAATTTCAAATAAAATTGATATAATTATAATATCCTAAACTAAAAAATAGAATTATAATATCTAACTAATAATGATAATAATAATATAATAATAAAAATATAATAATCAACTACTACAATTATAAATAGTAAATAATAATAATAATAATAATAATAATAATATAAATAATAATATTAATTATTTATTAATATTTGCAATTAAATAAAAAATATTAATAAAATTTATATAATTATAATATCTTAAAATTAATATAATTTATGAGTTATGATAATAATAATCTTCACATTTATATTCCTATTCTAATTCTAATAATAAATTAAAAAATATAATATCTAATTAATAATAATAATATAATATAATATAATATAGTATAATATAATATAATAATCAACTACTACAATTATAAATAGTAAATAATAATGATAATTATAATATTATAAATAATACTATTAATTTCTTAATGTGAAAAGACAATAAATTACAAATAATACTAATTCAAATAATATATATATATATATATATATATATATATATATATATATATATATATATATATATATATATATATATATATATATATATATATTATTTTTTCTCTTTTTAATTATTGAGTAGCAATTCTTTATTACTACTCATTATTTTCTTCACATTAAAATATTGATAGTATAATTACAAATATAATCTAAATGACCTACAAAATAATTTTATATGCAAATAAAAAATTAAATATCAACTATTATAACAAAAATGAAGTTGATATTTAATTTTACTATATAACAAAACTATTCTATTAATTAAAATTTAGCATTAATATAATAAGTAAATGAATCTCACATATAAAATAAATGTCTAAATTTTATGATTTCTTACAAATAAAGGTAAAGATAATTTGTCTATGTAAGTAGATATGATATAAATATTTGTAATTTAATCTCATATAATATTGACTAAAAAGTTTTTTTTTTTAATTTATTCTCTTTTCACATTAAAAAGTTAATAGTATAATTACAATTATTAAAAAATGAATAATATAATTAAAAATATAATCTAAATAACCTACTAAATAATTTTATATACAAATAAATACTTAAATATCAACTATTATAATAAAATATAGTTTTATTTATAATATACCCGAATCGGCGATCTAGTTAGATTTAAATTTAAAGACATAGATACATCTTATAAGCTGAAAACAACAGCACATAACAATAATTGTGATTTATATAGTTTCCATACCAATACCTAAACCACTATGTCATAATTAATGGATACTTGATTGGAAAAATCGGTGCTCTAACTTGTAAACGTGCTTGCATTACATAATGCTAGCTTTTATCTTAGTTGAATTATATATATATATATATATATATATATATATATATATATATATATATATATATATATATATATATATATATATATATATATATATATTCAATTTGTGAGATATAAAGTGGATTTAATAAGATTCATTAAAAAAAATTGTGTTACATGAATACTTCAAAAATGTAGATGAATTGCTTAAATTATTGGAAAGTATTAAATAATACTACCCCTTCCTTTATATAAGATACAAGTCATTTTTTTAGATTCATTCAATAATTAATGTATCTAGTCTGCAAACTGACCAAATACATTGATTATTCACTGAATCTAAAAAATGACTTGTCTCTTATAAAAAGGAAATATATATTAATGTTTATTTAAAAAACCCAAATAAATATAATAAATGTGAATATTTTAAGAACATAATTATCGGTGTTATGTAAGCATTCTTTCACACTTTCCAAAAACACATTGTATGGATTAAATGAATATTTTATTGGAATAAAATATAAAATGTAGTGTTTAACTGAACTCCTTTATTTTATTTTTATAAATTATATGAACATTTAAAAAATTATAGATGAGTTATTTAAATAGAAAAAATGAGATATGCATCAATAATGTAAAATAATTTTACACTATCAACCAATCACTATCATATATCTCATCCATCACTATCATATATCTCATCGTATCTTATTATAAATTTTAAACTGATGATATAATTTTATACTATTAACCAATCACCATCATATTGATAAATTCTTATTTGATGAACGTGTAAATTTATTTTTTACATGTCAGTGATGCTCTAAGTTCTCCCATCCACTAGCAAAGGGATATGTGTCCCCAAGCCTTTGTTATCTAAATGCATAGAATCCAACCCATGTTCTTCACAAACTTGACAAAACCAAACCTACTTCCATTCTTACTTCTTTTCCGAAAAATAAGAACCTCATGGATATACCAAACTGAGAAAAACATAAGCGCAACATTTTGGTAGAAATATCTTAAGAAATGTTTGTGAAAAAGAAAGATGTTAAGTCCTTATTCATGTTTAGGAGATGGAGAATGGATTAACCAAAATGATCCCAAGAAATTAGTAACCATGCAATGGAGGCAAGAAAAATGATATGACCTCAAGTTGGGGCACTCATACTGTCATATAGATGGGGTAAGCATGCAGAAAAGAGAAGAAAAATGTAAGATTAATATTTTTATACAAATGCAAATGGGTGGAGCAATTTTATGTACCTGGTTTATTGCAAGAGATTTCAAGCATATTCATGCATAAATGTGTTTTTGGAAAACATGGTGGAAGATGATGATGCAGGAAGAATGGAGAACAAAATTTAGAGAAAAGCTAGAGTAGTTATGTCTTACATTCTTTTTGAGTTGTCAAACCAATACATTTACTTGTCACCACAAAGTTTAAGGTGCTCAAAGCTGTAAAAGAATGGATTCAAACTCCCAAAGGTACAAATTTCCATCTGTTATTATTAATCCATCAATCTAAATTGTCAGATAAAGATCAGATAAGTTATAAAAAGAACTCAAAATTTCAATCAACCGATCTTTATCAACGACTGAGGTTGCCTGTCACAATGATTGCTAACCACAGATAATCTGTTTCCTACAAGTTTCACTATGTCCATACAAAAAAATGTTGAATGATAATGTTCAAGACCCTGCTCCATTGTTTTACTTCTCCAACCTACCCATTGGTGTGGCAACTAATGATTCCATTACTCACAAAGGATCAAAACTGTTGTGATAAATTATGATATATCAATCAAGTGCAGCTTTATTCTTTCGTCCAGTTAATGGTTTTGGCAAGCCATCAAAGATCGGTTTTCCAATAGCTGCAGTCGAAAGGGCCTGTAAATCTGGTTTCAAATTCCACATTGAGGATGGCCAAATGGATGAGGTGCAGCTGTTATCCTCCTGCTCTTGCAAACAAGATGTACTGGACGATTTCCTCACACCAGATGAACTATCAGTTTGAATACCATCCCCTGTGACCATTGGCACAGGAGTTATACCGTTTGATTCAGAATCATTTGTCACTGCAGTTCGGCTGGCTGCTTTCTGTCTAAGGGCTAAACCCTTTCCTGTTCTTGAAGGAAGACCGCCACTGCTGCCATTATCCTCCCTCAGAATCAACTCTGGTATCCTCGTAAAGTCAGCTACAGATTTCTGACGTCTCTGGGCAAATTTGTCATTCCATTTGTCAGAGCTAAGTTCCCAGGTTCCTGCATCTGGTGCAGTATTATCCTTTTCCATAATCTCTTGCAAAATGACATTGACTAAACTTTTGGATTTTCGGTGACGACTAAAGGGTCGGTCAGCCATTGGCGTGTTCTTGGATGATGAACCGTTTTCTTGAAGTCCATAATAACCCTGTAATGAGCTCATAGCTGGAGAGACCTTCCGGTCAGAACACTTAAATCTTACGGACTGGAATGATTCAAGCAGTTCTCGTTGCGGATTATTTGGTGGGCTGTTAGAAGAGTTGCCATATCTGATGGAATAACATTCATGGTCATCAGTGATTTAAATTCCATTGAGAAATAAATCCATCATGTGAAATTTTTAAAAAGAAATCATGTATTGTGTAATCAACATTTACAAGGAACATTATGAATCTATTTTCTTGAATTACATTTCTTGTGAAATTTCCATCTATAGCTCTTTATATGGTAAGAAATTTAAGACAAATGACAGATTGTATCATATCATAGTTATAAAAAACAGCCCCAATGTATTAGAGCATAATTACTTCTGTAAGCTTCTTAAATTGCAATTTTCAATGAAAGCAAACATTTAAGAGAAGAATGCAAGAAACATAGAAAATATCCGATTATTGTCCAGGTAAGGGTGTCTCCTGTTCGTCTGCTACCTTAAATCACCTCACTGTATTACAATCTAGAATCAGAGCACAGAAATGATGGATATAAGCCTTTTTCAAAAATAAGTAGCACCGCATATGAAAGAAGAAAAATAACATGTTATGATAACAGAATTTGGTCAAATGACAAGAGAACAGTATAAAGGAAAAACTATAGGTTCTAAAATATAGTGGAAAGTGAAAGAATTTGGCTTAATGTCATGGCGAGTGCACCCATTGACCATGTTGACAAATGATCCATTTTCCTTGTATTATCCTTTAAATATATATTATGTTTCCGTTTACAACTTTAAATTCATGTTTCTGTACAAGCATGACGAACACACACACATAACCAAAGCAAAATAAAGAAATTAGCAATGAAAATACAAAATTTCCTAAATACTGTAGGGCAAATCATGCTCAACCCCTCAAAGTTTCAAACTATCAATGATAAAACAAAATTTCCTAACCCCCCCTCCCCCTCATCACTCTATTTCATCTAATATGCATTTTTCCAAAAGAAAAAAAAATATGGTCTAATTTCATAAATAGAGTGCTTTTCCATCATGACTAAATCAAATAGAGATGAACATACCCAGGAGTACTGGAACCATTTGGTAAACAAGGAGACGGAGGGTGCCTTCCGGGTAATGGAATTTGAACTGTTTTAAGCGCAAATATCTGATGGTCTGTAACAAGGCTATTCATTCTTTTGATGTCTGTAACCTACAATTTCCCCAAAAATCATTTTGAAAAATAAGAAGAAGAATTCAGTACAATGTTTTCCTCATTTCAGGAGTGGTGGAGGAGATGGGTAACAAAACAAAAACAACTTTGATAACAACATATCAGTGTAAACACTTCAACAAAACTCAAAAACAGAAACTACAGCATGGAAATAAAGATAAATGTAACAAAAACATTACAAACATTTTAAAACAAAAAGATCTCACTTCTATTAGTAGATGTTTGGATTTACCATGATTTTTTAAGAATCACAATTAACTGGCATAATTTTTGCAAAAACCTACACTTTGAAAAGCTTTTAAAAAATACCGGACCATCTTGGTTTCACAAAGCTCAATGTTACTTCCAATCCAAACTTCCACTTAGAGTGTGTTTGGTTCTACGGTGACGAGAGTTGATTATAAGGGAATTGATTTTGGAGAATTAATTCTGGTTAAAAGTGAGTTGCATGTAAAAGGATTTATGCTTGGATAGGGTCGAACTACAAATTTCAGTATAAAAACCACGTTTAAACTTAAAAAACTATAAAAAATTTCTTCAAATTCTAGTTTTAAGTAGAATCAATTCTGAAAGCAAAATCAATTATACTTTAAAAGAACCAAACACCTTAAAATCATTCCAAAATAAATTCTACACCTCTAAAATAAATTTCTTGTCAATTAGTTGTGTCCCTACATGCATGAATCATGATTACACCAAAAAAAAATCCAAAAAGCACATCATCATATAAAAAAAAAAAATGTACTCACATGCAACCCCATCATCAAAACAACAAGAACAAGAACAACCACAATAACAACAAAAATTGCACGAATTTAACTCATACATCATCATTTCACAGCTTCATCATCAAATTCCCAAATAATATGAAAACAGCTGAACCAAAAAATTAAAATAAAAACCCATAACATTTTTTCACTAAAATTCAAAACACTTTACAACACAATGAAAATAACAAAACTTGATATATTAAACAACGAAAATGAAAAGTACCTCAACACCATATTTGATTGCAATACCAACCAAGGTATCCAATTTGGATACATGATGTTCAATGTATCCAAGTTTAGGAGGCGATGAAGAAATCGAAGAATGCATCGTAACAGATTCTCGATCAGTATCACACAACAATTGATTCTCATAATAACCATTGTTATTCTCGTTCCAATTTTCTCTTTCCATCATGATCTGTTCGAAAAATCAACAACGCAAACACACTCGAATTCACATATTAGAATCTGAGGGGAGAAACGTTGAAAAACAGAGTAAGGAAGGGATTGATGGAATTTGTGGATCTGATGGTGTTGTTTGTTTGTGCTTGTTAATTCCGATCAATGTTTCGTTCTAGTTTCTCGGGAAAATTGAGAAGGAAAAATAGAAAACTTTTTTCTCATTCTATTTCTCTCTTTTTATTATCCGCAGTCAAAAAGAGTAAAAAAGCGCGTGGCCTTTTCCGTAATTTTATCTGCAATTATAATACTTTTGGGTTATTTTCCTCACCCAATTAAAAAACAATGTTGGAATAAAATTGAATGTTTAAAATAGACTCAAGAATCAAATTTATTTTTTAAATAATCAGTTTTTTCAAATTAAATACAAAAATAACCAATATTTCAAATTTATTATCATGTTTTATAAGGAATGAGGAGTAGCCATTTGTGATTGACGCATGCACGTCTTGTCAATGTAACAAGCACATACATATGGGAGCATGATCTGCAGTTAGAGATAGAAAAAAAAAAAGTATTCGCGGATATTTGCGAATAAAATTTGTCACGGATATGGGGTAGGTAATTTAACGGATATCTACGAATAAAAGAAATGGATATTTAAATACTCGTTTAATAATGGATATGAATATAAGATTAATGATACCAGTGTCCGCGGATATTTGTATCGGTTGAATATTAGTTGGCATGAGTTGTTACTTATGCATTTACTTAGAAAAATTGTTAGTGTCAATTATTGATTTCCTCTATTAAGAGTCAATCCTTTATTTAACCTTAGATTGATTTACTACCTTAAATAGGTCCATTGATTGTCTCTTGTACAACTATATATTGCTTGTCATTGTATTCAGAATATTCAATTGAATAGAAACATTACAGTAGTTTCTGTCATTTCAATATGACATCAGAGCGTGATTCTGATTCAGAGAATGAAAATAAATAAAAAGGTGGAGAGGAACAATGCCTCCAACGAATCAAAAACACCTTCCACTATCACAAATACATCACCGTATTATCTCAATACCTCTGACAATCCAGGAACGCCACTCGTGGCTGCCACGCTCAAAGGCGAGAACTACCGCAATTGGGAACGTTCCATGAGGACGGCACTTCGCACAAAAAACAAGTTGGGTTTCATCGATGCAGCAATCAAGAAACCTGCGAGAACAAATCCATATTTCTACAATTGGGAGAGAGCAGATTCAATGGTCATGGCGTGGATAATTAATGTTGTAGATCTAGTTTTGCATGGAAGCATCTCTCTTGCATCAACTGCAAGAGATACATGGGAGGATCTGGAAGAGAGATTTGCTCAAACTAACGCTCTAAGAATCCACCAGTTATGGCGAATGTTGTGTTTGATGGAGCATGAACCAAACATTATTTGTGACAGAATACTACACCAAGTTCAAAAGTCTTCTTGATGAGCTAGGTGAGTTACAACCACATTCAGAGTGTACCTGTGGCGCATCTAAAGAGATTTTGAAGAGAGAGGAAAGCCAACATGTGCACCTCTTCCTTGGAATTCTTAACAATGAGCGATTTGAGCATGTTAAGGCAACCATGTTGAACACCGAACCTTTGCCTCCGTTATGATGGCTCTTCAATCACGTCATCAGAGAATAGGCCAGGATCACAAGTGAAAGAGATAAGATGGTCGCAGTCAAGGGAGAATCGGGAGGATCTGCCTTTTATGCTCGAAATCAGAATAGGATAAGAAGAGATGGGCAAAAGCCAAAATGTGATCATTGTGGCAAAGTTGGTCACGACAAGGCGGGTTGCTTTGAAATTACAGGTTATCCGGAAAACTGGGGTACGCGAAGGATGCAACGTTATCCAAGAGACAATGGAGGACAACCCATAGCTCACCATGCACATGTTACTGAAAATAAAAAAGAAGAGAAAGAAACAGTGTGGGGGCGAGCATTGCACGATTCGCGTGTGATACATCATGACTCTTTTGATGCTGGTAATGATATGTTTAGCAAGGATAAAAATTGGATATTGGATAGTGGTGCATCATACCATATGACTTCTCTCTTATCCTTAACGAGAGGGGTAACCAAAATTGAGAAACCTTTCTATATCACTATTCCTACAGGGGATGCAGTGTTAGTAGAGGAAATGGGGATCATTGATCTTAGCAAAGACATAACTTTGCACAACGTTTTATTTGTGCCTGAGTTTGTTTTCAATTTGATTTCAATCTGTCAATTGACTAGCGATTTAAATTGCTTTATAACTTATCATTCTAATCATTGTTTGAAACAGGACTTTGTCACGAAGAAGAAGATTGGTTTAGGTGATGTACATGGTGGAGTTTACGTGCTGAGGCAACAAGTTCAAGGGCCAGCTTTCAAGGCTCATCGTGAAAATGAAACTGCTATTTGGCATGCACGCATGGGACATCCCTCTTCTCAAGTCATGCAACGTATATCTCAGCTAGTGAATTTTAATTTCAAAAATAATGTAGTCCATTGTTGTGACATATGCC
This sequence comes from Lathyrus aphaca, assembly GCA_963966055.1. Lineage (NCBI taxonomy): Eukaryota > Viridiplantae > Streptophyta > Magnoliopsida > Fabales > Fabaceae > Lathyrus > Lathyrus aphaca. The sequence continues at coordinate 509,610,666 of OZ014520.1, forward strand.
ATAGATCAAAACAATGTAGACTTCCATTTCCTACTAGTTATAATAAAGCTGAGAATCCTTTTGATCTTATACATTGTGACTTATCGGGAAGATATAACACTAACTCTCATAATGGATGTCATTATTTTCTTACGATTGTTGATGATTATTCACGTGGAACATGGGTATACTTGATGAAAGAAAAAACAGGGGTTCTAAAAATCTTGATTAATTTTCTCAACATGATAAGGACACAATATGATGGAAAGGTCAAGAGATTGCGTAGTGATAATGGGACAAAATTTACCAACCATGATTTTCAAGAAATTCTTCACCAAGAAGGAATCCTACATGAAACTTCATGTGTAGGAACGCCCCAACAAAATGGAAGGGTGGAAAGGAAGCATAAACACATACTCAACGTTGCACGAGCCTTAAGGTTCCATGCTAACTTTCCCATCTCGTTTTGGGGGGAATGTGTTTTGAACAACCACCTACCTAATCAATAGAACGCCTACAATGGTTAATGATAGAATGACTCCATATGGGAAGTTATTTGGCAAACCTCCATCATATGAAGATATCAAGACTTTTGGGTGCTTGTGTTATGTTAAGAATTTAAGCAAACAACTATATAAGTTCGACTCTAGAGCAGAAAGGTGTGTCTTTGTGGGATACCCTAAGGGTCAAAAAGGTTGGACATTGTACAATTTACGGACACGAGAAATTTATGTATCAAGATATGTGGTGTTCTATGAGAATGTTTTTCCTTATGCATCACAAGAAAAAATGCAATAATGGAGATGACCCTCCATCAATGTTTGCTCCTAATTCTATCTTTGTTGAAGAGGAAACTACACCTACCCAAGATAGGCAACATAACTAGAATGATCTCCTCACTCAACCAGCAGAAGATCAATAAGTTGTGGAAGTAAATTCTGATGTGGTTGATGTTGTCGAAGAACCTTATAATGAATGAGAAAGTGAGATCACACACTTGGGACCAAGGATAAAAAATCCACCTAAACATTTGAATGACTATCATTGATATTCGGCAGAGAAAACCCTCACATGTACATCACCAAACTCGTCAACTTTTTCAGGCATGGTATATCCTATATCAAATTATGTAAATTATGATGAGTTTTCAGAAAAATATCAAGCTTATTTTGCAGCAATTGAAAGCATCAAGGAGCCACAATCATACAGGCAAGCAACTTGAACGCAAGAATGGAGGGATGCCATGTCACAAGAACTCAAGGCCTTAGAAGAAAATAAAACGTGGGAGTTGGCAAGGTTTCTGAAAGGAAAGAAGGCAGTGGGTTGCAGACGGGTGTACAAGGTTAAGTACAAGTCATCCGGTGAAGTTGAGAAGTATAAAGCCCGACTCGTAACGAAGGGATACACATAAGTTGAAGGAGACGAATTCAATGAGACTTTTGCACCAGTCGCCAAGATGATAATCGTAAGATGTTTGCTTACTGTTGCAGTGGCCAAAGGATGGGAACTTCACCAAATGGATGTAAGAAATGCATTCCTACACGGAGAGTTAGATGAGGAGGTATATATGGAAGTACCACCAGGTTACAATTCTCTTAATGACGACATGGTATGTCGCTTAATAAAGTTATTATATGATCTTAGGCAGGCCTCGCGCAATTGGTACTCAAAGTTGTCCCAAGCATTAGTGAGGTATGGTTTCTAGGAATGTGAAGCTGGCTATAGCCTTTTTACATACTCGTGTGAATTTTTTTTCATGGGTGTGCTTATTTATGTTAATGATCTTATTGTGGCTGGGAATGATGCAAAATCATGTGTAAAATTCAAACAATATCTCAGCGAGTGTTTCCACATGAAATACTTGGGAGGACTGAAGTACTTCCTCGGTCTAGAACCGGTTCGTGGTCCCTCCATATTGTTGATATGTCAAAGAAAGTATACCTTGGACATACTAAATGAATGTGGGATGCTAGCTTGCAAACCTGCAGCTCTGCCACTTGCACCAAATCATAAATTGGCATTGGATTCGAGTCTTTTATATGATGATCCTTCAAAGTACCGTAGATTGGTGGGCTGAATCATTTATCTCACAATCACTAAGCCAGAGTTGACATACTCGGTGCATATTCTTAGTCAGTTCATGCAGGAACCTCACCGAGGGCATTAGGACGCAATAATGCTTTTCTTGAGATACTTAAAGTCTGCACCAGGGCAGGGGATTATCATACCCAAAGACAATGATCTCAAGCTAGTTGCATATTGTGATTCCAATTATGCATCATGTCCACTAACCAGGAGGTCAATATCAAACTACCTAATGAAGTTAGGAGCATCTCAAATATCATGGAAAACCAAGAAACAGACTACCGTATCGAGATCCTCCAGTGAGGCGGAGTACAAAGCAATGGCGCACTCCACAAGTGAAATCATATGGTTGCGAAGATTACTCACGCATATGCAAGTGGAATTTGATTCTCCTACAATTCTACATTGCGATAATCAAGTTGTTATTCATTTAGCTTCCAACCCGGTCTTTCACGAAAGGACGAAGCATATTGAGGTGGATTGTCATTTTATTAGAGAATTCATCAGCAATGGAGTTATATCTACCGCTCACATACCAACCTGATCACAAAAAGCTGACATATTCACAAAATCTTTAGGGGCTAAGCAGTTCCAGGAGTTATCTGTCAAGTTGGGATCTCACAATTCTCAATCTCCAACTTGAGGGGGAGTAACGAGGCTGCATATTCTGTGAATATTAATTGGCATGAGTTGTTACTTATGCATTTACTTACACATATTGTTAGTATCAATTATTGATTTCCTCTATTAAGAGTAAATCCTTTATTTAACCTTAGATTGATTTACTGCCTTAAATAGGTCCATTGATTGTCTCTTGTACAATTATATATTACTTGTCATTGTATTCAGAATATTCAATTGAATAGAAACATTACAGTAGTTTCTGTCATTTTAATAACCTTGCATTTTCATCTTCTAAAAAATTATTTAAATATCATTAGTTTATTATACCTTGTATTTGCATAACCAGAATTTCAATTGGCATCAGAGCAGGCATCTTGGTCTGTTTTCTGGATGAGATCCATGGAGTACTTTTTGGTGATTAAACAGGATAATATATTTTCTGAAGAGTTCTGCAACAACAAATAGGAGAAGTGGCTAGTTCTCTTGAATGGTGTCTTGAAAGATGTTTTGACATCTTGTCTAGGGAAAGTTGAAGTTGTTCTTTGGTGTTCTGTTGCATTTATTTTGATTGAATATTTCCAGTAGTATGGGATACTGGAGTATTGATTGAAGAAATCTTGTAGTTGTCCTTACATGTTCTATTCTTGTTGATGTCAATCGGTTTGAAGACACGTAGCATTCCAAAGTCGGGAGTAGAGGGATGTTATTGTGATGATTGAGTCTTATGTGACTTGGTACGTGATTGAATGATGTCATCATGTATATTGAAGTCAGACTGGATAGAAGAGGTAAGATGAATTATCAAACTCGTGTTATAGGTGTTTGATGATTACTTGTTGGCTAAGTTGTTGAAGATACTTGATATGATGATCAAGTCCAATCAAGTCAATTCAGTCATACTCTGGAGTCTGCTAGTTATTCTTCAGACTAGGAGGTTCTTTCTTGGAAGCATGGAAGTGAAGACAGTGGACGTGCTTTATTTTCATCATTCACAAACAACTTGTAAGGAAGAAATCATACATCTTAACCCTAAGGATGAGTTCACACAGTTAAGGTAATTAGGATTCGTTCAGAGAGAACCTTAAAAGCTTGAGTCAAGGGGCAACCTTGATATCTTAAAAACTTGCACAACAACGAAGAAGATAACATGAAGAGTGTAAACACCCCAAATTTTCCCTCACTCTTTATCACACCATGGCTTGTGATCTTTCATGTTTGTATTAACATAAGCATACTATCTCATATTGCATTTTTGTTTCACTGCATAGTTCAAGTTCATCTGCATCTAGGGTTTGTGATCTGAGAAATCCAAGAATCCATCTGAGCCATCCCAAAGGCCTTAAAGATTTCCAAGAGGGGCCATGTGTGTTCTATCATCACTTTATGCTCCTCAAAGTTCATGAAAGTCAAAGGATCACAAGAACTGGCAAAGGCATGGAAGCAGAGCTAGGGTTTTCACTACACAGATGACCAAAATTAGGGTTTTGGTTTCAGAGGCCTTAACTCCAAATTTTTGGGTCATTCTTGTTTCTAATGTTCTTAATATGTTATAAGGATCATGTGTACTAAGTTTGATGAAGAAACTTATTGTGGAAGTCATATGTTTATTGGGTAACTTCCTGAGCAAGTTAAGTCAAAATCAGGGCATCTGAGGCCCCCAACAATGGAACCTGTAAACACCCCAAATTTTCCCTCACTCATTTCACCATGGCTTGTGATTCTTTTCATTTACCTAAGTTCAATCATATCATCTCATATTACATTTTTGCTTCACTGCATTGGTTCAAAGTCATCTGCATCTAGGGTTTGTGATCTGAGCAATCCAAGGGTCATCTGAGCCACTCCAAAGGTCATCAATCATCTCATGAGGGTCCATGTATGTTAAATCATCATATTTTACCCTCCAAAGATCAAGGAAATCAAAGAATCACAAGAACCGAGAAAGGCATGGAAGCAAAGCCAAGCTTAACTGCATAGATGACCTAAAATTAGGGTTTTGGTTTCAGAGGCCATAACTCCAAATTTTTTGGTCATTCTTGTTTCTATTGGTCTCTATATGTTATAAGGATCATACATACCAATTCTCATGAATAAATTCAAAGGGGAAGGCATCTGATCACAAGATGACTTCTTGAGCAAGTCAGTGAAAAATCAGGGCATCTGAGGCCCCCAATGACACAACCAAAGGGTCTTCTCCATCATTTTGAATGTGTATGATCTTTATTTGAGCTTAGAAGAAGTTATAAGTTCACAAAATTGAAGAATTTCAAGCCATTTGCAAAGTTGCCATTTTGGGAAAGTGACTTGTAATGTAAACTTGCCATTTTGGGAAAGTTTTTCAACCTCCTCTTTTTTATTCAAAAATGCTTCAAATGAAAAATATTTGGTCATGAAAGTTGTAGATTGGATCCTCCCATTTTCAAAAAGTACAAGAACTCATTCTAATTCATTTTAGAACAAAAGTTATGGCTTTGCAAAGTTGGGAAAAATCATGAAATTTCACTTATGCACCAAAGAGGGAAACTTGCAAAAACCCTTGCCAAACCAATTTGTGACTTCAAATCAGCTTCTAATCATCACACAAACATAGTGCAATGCCTAAAAGTCAGAATTGGCCCAAGAATTTCCAAGTTTTATGACTTATGCATTAAGAAATCCAAAAGGGGCCAAAACTCCATGAATTTGCAAAATGATCCAAAGCTTCTCATCCACTTGCCACAGTTCACAAAATCTGATTTAATGACACTCCTTGAATCAAGCTGCAGCAGACATGCCTTTGTCCTAGGCCTGAAACAGCCCATACCTCAAAGGACATATAGCCTTGACTTTTTGCAAAACAAGCCATACCAATCAGCATAGCCCACACCAACTCCACAGGCCTATCACATCTTGATACATGGACCAAACACAAGCCATTTGACATAAGAACATAGCCTGAGCTCTCCCAAAAAGCAGAAACCACAAAAACTTCCCCTTTTGCATTTTCTGTCGAATCCCATAACTCAGCCATTTATTCTCAAAACTTCTTCCACCATTCATCTAAAAATACATCACTGATCACAAACCACCCCTTACTTTGCCCTAAAAGCCACCACACACCAAATACGATTTTTCCCCCTTTTGAACTGAGCTTCACTGAACTTAAAAGAAAGGACACAAACACTTCAGCCAAGCATCAAGGAAGCTCAAGGGAGGTTAGAGGAGGTTGTTTGCATCAAGCAGAAGGCCCAGACAGCTCCATTAGCAAAGTTCCATCTCAGGTATCTTCTTGAAACTTTTTTCCAGAACTTGTTTCTTTAGTTATAGAATGGTAGAGTGTGTTCCACTGATCACAATGAACCTTGAATGGTGAAAAATGGTTGAGATTTGAGTGTGTATGCATGTTCTGAAATTTTGTTCAGTTTTAGTTTTTTTTGTTCGAATCTTGTTGTTAATGAAAAATAAATGAAGTTTGATGCTGGATTCTTGCTCTATGGGGTTTGGGGATCATTTCTGGAGATTTGGGGGGTTTGATTTGGCCTAGGGAGTATTTTAGAGAAATCTCAGGGGAGAGGTGGCCGGAGAAGATGACCGGAGGTCATTTCCGGCCACCTGAGAGTCATTAATGCCTTAATCTGGATTAGGGCTTAGTTTGAACCTGGAGCGTACGATCTGGCTTCCCGCGCGTGAACCAATGGACCAGATTGCTCATTAAACCCAAATTCTATTTTAATTAGGATTAATTAATTATTTAATTAAGATTTGCTCAGTTTGAATGTGGACCCTCAGATCACGCGCCAAGTCAATTCCCACGCCCTAGGTTCAAATCCCAGCCTTTGGATCAGTTGACTTTCCATTTAATTTGATTTTTATTTGATTTTTATTGCATTTTCTTTCTCATTTATTTTAAAATATCAAAACACATCACAAAAATTTTATTTTTTGCATGCTGACTTAAAATATTTTTCTCTCTCTGAAAATAAATTTTATTTTATTTTTTGCATAATTTTCGTATTTTAAAAATATTTAAATGTTCATTTTAATTAGTTAATGAGAATTAATTAATTAAAATAGCATTTAAGTTTCTAAAAATCACAAAAAAAATCACATTGCATTTTAATACATTTAGAAACATTATCAAACTCTTCAAACAAATTTCTTTTTGGTTCTTGATGTATTTTGACATTTTTCATTGGAATTAAAGTTATTAAAAGGCAATATTTTTGTTCTAACTTAGAAAAATTCATTCTGCCTAACCATGAAGAGTTTGATGTTGGTTCTTTTTGCATTGAATTCTTACTATCATGTAGTTTCTAGGGTAAAATTGGCATGAATTTATCTTTCATTTTCAATTTGTTTTGCATTTTTCCTTTTGAAGTGCCTTGAAACCCTAGCCAACTTGAGAAATTCATAACTTCCATTAGGTTAAGAGTTAGGTCTCCTCCTTTGGGAAGTGAACTCGCATAGGGTTAGGGTTCCTTTGATCCAACTTTCAATTTTTTATCTTGTCATTTGCTTCTGATTTTGGATTTTGCTTTGTGACTTGTGCATAAACCCTAATTTTTGCCTTCATTTGCATTCATCTCTCATATGCTTGCATACATGAACTTGCCATGGAATTTTGTACATTCACATGACATATAAGACATATTAGGACACATTAGAATCATGGTAAGTTATTTCATCATTCATTTGCCATGTTATGCATTCATTCCACTTCATAACTTTCATGAACTCTCATGGTTCAAGGCATGCTACATCTGCACCCTCATCCTTGTATGATTATCCACAACTCTTGACTTGTGTTTATATCATCTCTTAGCATCATGGACATCATGTTTATGCTTCTGACTTTGGTTTGCATCATTGCATTTCATCTCAATTTCATTCCATTTCATTTTTCTTGTTGCTAACCTTTCAGGTGGTAAGTCATTGAGAAGTGAATTTGCCTTCACTTCTCACAATCTCTTCTCATCTCTCTTATGCATCATTTCTGCATTTTACTTGTGTATTAGAGTGAGCTTGCTCATTCATGTTCCATCTTCACTTTCTTTCTTCAAGCAACTTGTCTTCTTAAGTGAAGCAAGTTGTCTTGCTTCTCTCTGCTTCTTCCTCCTTTCATTTGCTTCTTTCCTGGTGGCTTTCCTCTTGAAGATCTCTTGCAAGCCTCACAAACCCTAGGAACAACCAAGCATGATAACAATTAGGGTTTGATTATTCCCCCATTAGTTTTACCTTTGTGTCATCTTTTGAGTCTTCTCTTTTCATCTCATAATCAAGGACTAAACCTTAAAGGTTTTAAGGCTTTGTGGTTAAGGTTATGCCTGTATCCTTCTATTATGATGGAGTGTATAACTTTAATACTAAGTGTTAAACCCTTAATGTGTTTAAATCCTCTAATCAATTCATCTAATAATCACTAAGACATCAAGCTTGTAACTTGGGCCTTGCATTAGGGTTCTAATTCTTCCTTAACTGGTTAAGAAGGACTAACCCTAGTGTTAATGGACAAGTCCCCCTCAAGTTGTATTACAAACCCCAAAACCCATTTCTTAACCTTACCACTAACTAAAATCCATTTAATAAAGGTTTTGTTTTGTCATGAGGTTAATCCCTAATCATGGATTAAGTTGAGGAGCCTTTCTCAGCTTAAATGTTCTCATCTATTATCCTTCTATTAGGATGGTGTAATGGGTCCATTAAATCCTTGATTATGGCTTAAACTCATTGCTTAACAATCAGACAAAAACAACAAAAACATTTAAGTAAATACAAGTAGGTTAATGATCTTAATCCTACATCATGGTGATTAAGTGTGAGGTGTTTACTTCACACCTAAGGTATTCTCATTACCCCTAATTAGAGGGAGGATGTGATGAGTTTACTAACCCTTGGTTTAGGCTTAAGCTCATTTTCTTATGACAAACCACCAAAAGCAATAAAAGACTGAAAACACAAAAACAAACAATAATCGTCTCCTTCGGGATTCTTTTCTCACCATCTTCACTCATAAACGAGAACTTGCTTCTTCCGTCTAATGCAAGACAGTTTGCACCTGAGCCAGACAGGTCATACACTTGAGCATAGACAAGTAAGCAGTTCACAAGTCAACTTATCTTTCAGTCTCTTTGAGTCGAACTACGGTGTTCTGACTTCCTCATTGCACGAGAGGATACGTAGGCATAACTTAACAGTTATCGAACAAAAGTCTATGTATATTCCCCCTCCTTCCAGCATCATTCTTTAAGTCTCATTGTCTTGAGCTTTGCACTTCTTTCCAGCAACTTCAGAAACCAAACACTCAAAATAGCCACTCTAAGCTCCATTCAAGCTTGCCAATAACATCAGGAGGTCAAAGGGGATTGGATTGCACAAGGGAGGGCCCAGAAAGCTCCATTTCAAAGAACTACAACTCAGGTAACCTTCATGAACTTTTTTTCCAGAAGCATGATTTTAAGTTCTTAAATGATTCCCCATGTTTCCCTGATCACACTGATATGATTAGAATTGAAAATGAGGTAGAAATGAGGATTTCATGATGTTCTGAAATTTTTGACCTAGAACTTGATTGCTTCGATTCAACTTTTTGATGCATGATAAATGATTTTTGTTTGTTAATTAGTGATGTATGATGTTAGGAGATTATTTCTGGGCAGAAAATTTGAAGTTTATATGCTTAATTAGGAAGTTGGTGTTTTGTGTTGCCGGAGAAGATAACCGGAGCTTAGCTCCGGTCACCTGAAAGTGATTAGGGCTAATCCATGTTTAAATCCTCAGTTTGAATCTTGGCCATTGGATGTTGATTAGGGTTAGGAAGTGAACGGCCAGATGCGCGTGTTTAATTTTAATTCTGATGAATTAATTATAAAACTTAATTAAAATGCCAGATTGAATCCTAGCCACTATATCCTGCGCGCGTTTTTCATTTAAATAAGGGCCATAGGATCTGCATACCCCAAGTCAACAAGACTTTCAATCCTGACCACTGATCTCTCCCCCACGCAATCTGAACCATCCATCTTGCATACTTTGCATTTTTATGTATTTTCATCTCATTTCTTTTGTTTTATTTATTAAAAATACCAAAAATCATTTACAAATTCAGAAATTTTTTTCATCACTTTAATTAATTTTCAGAACCCAAAAATATTTTTATTTTTATTTTTTTCATTAAAAATGCATTTTTAAATAATTTCATTGTATATTTTAATTAATCAAGTCCATTTAATTAATTAAAAAATACTTTAAAGTATCTAAAAATCACAAACAAATTCAGAGAGGTTTCTTAAACATTTAGAAACATTTTCAAACTCATCCAACAAATTTCTTTTTGGTTTTGATCAAACTTTGCCAATTTTCTTTGAATTAGTGTTTCTAAATTTCATGTTTTTTAACCCTAACTTCAAAAATTCATTTCTCTCAAACCAAGATGAGTTTGCATTTGATTCTTTTGGCAATCTTTCATACTTGACCTCTAGTTTCTAAATATATTTTTGAAACATTTTTATCTTACATTTTTAAATTAATTTGCATTTTCCCTTTAGAATCACCCAAAAACCCTAGAAAACTTAGGAAAATTATAACTTTTGATAGGTTAGGCTTCTGACCTCCTCCTTTGGGGTGTGACCTAGTATGGGATTAGGGTTTTTTTGAGCTTGATTTCAAATTTTTATCATGTTGATTGCTTCTGTTTTAGTCATTTGCATTTCACATGTTCATAAAACCCTAATTTCTCATGTTCATTTGCATTCTCCTTGCATATTCATCATCACATGAACTTGTCATGACATTTCATGCATTCATATGTCATCTTAGACATCTTAAGACATGTTAGAACCTTGCTTGATCATTTCTTCATTCATTTGCCATGTTTTGCATTCATTTCATTTCATAAACATCCATGTGTTTTCAAACTTCAAAGCATGCTTCCTTTGCATCTCATCTTTGTATGACCACACATATGCATATTGTATGACTTTGCATCATCTCACATGACATTTACATGGAATAAGCACTTCTGACTTTGATCATTGCATCTCATTTCACTTCATTTCTTTATGTGTTATACTTTATGCATTCATACTAACACTTTCAGGTTTGGTAAGTTATTTTGGGAGGTGGATTTGTCTTCACCTCTCACTTCTTCTTATCTCTTTCATATGAATTTTAACTTGTCTTTGAAGTGAATTTTATTCACTTATCTTCTATCTCTCTCACTTTCTCCCTTTAAGTTACTTATCTTCTTAGGAAGTAAGTAACTTATTCTTCTGTTTCTTCCGCCTTTCATCTGCTTCTTCCATTGGTGGCTTCATTGAAGATCTTTCTCTAAGCCTCATAAACCATAGGACATCCAAGAATGATAATAATTAAGGTTGTGATTATTCCCCCTTATCTTTTTACCTTTGAGTCTCCTTGAGTATCTCTTCTCATCTCAATAATCAGAGACTAAACTCTTAAAGTTTTAGGACTTTGGAATTAGGGTTATGCCTGCATCCTTCTCTAAGGATGGACTGTATAACTTTAATCCTAAGTGTTAAACCTTTAATTTGTTTAAACCTCTTAATCAAATCACTTAATAATCACCAATACTTTATCTTGTAACTTGGGCCTTACATTAGGGTTCTAACTCTTCCTCATGGTTAAGAGGGACTAACCCTAGTGTTTAATGGACAAGTCTCCCTCAAGTTGTCTTACAAACTTAAAATCCACTTCTTAATCTCATCCTCTAATTAAAATCCATTTAATAAAGGCTTATTATATAATGAATTTAGTCTAACCATGGATTAAGTTGAGGTATCTTCCTCAACTTAAGTGTTCTATTCTATTATCCTTCTATTAGGATGGTGTAATGAGTTCACTAATCTGTGATTAGAGATTAAACTCATTACTTAACACTAAACAAAAACCCAAAAATATCTAATTAATCACAAGTAGGTTAATGATCTTAATCCTACATCATCATGGTAATTAAGTTGAGATGCTTATCTCACACTTAAGTAGGCTCATTATCCCTAATCAGGGAGGATATAATGAGTTTGCAAGCCCTTGATCTAGGCTTAGGCTCATTAACTTATGAAAAACACCAAAAACAATAACAAAACTGAAAACACAAAAACAAATAATAATCGTCTCCTTCGGGATTCTCTTCTCATCACACTCATTCATAAGTGAGAACTTGCTTCTTCCGTCTAATACAAGACAGTTAGCACTCGAGCCATACGAGTCATACACTTGAGCATGGGCAAGCAGGAAGTTCATAGTCAATTTATTTTTCTATCTCTTTGAGTCGAACTATGGTGTTCTAACTTCCTCATTGCACGCGAGGATACGTAGGCATAACTTAACTGTTATCGAACAAAAGTCTTTTTGCCTTCCCCCTCTTTCAACTTTCTTTTCAAAGCCTCAGTTCCTGAGCATTTCACTCCCTTTTGCATTGACACTTGCATATTTCTTTTCCTTATCTTTTGCACACAAATAGCACATACACTACCCCTTTAAACACAATCTTGTAAGCGTGGATCCCGTCGGATACGACGGATAATCTGGATGCTAATACCTTTCCAGGTTGTAACCAACCCCCTTTCTCAGTTTCTCTAGTTCGCAATAGTCTTATCCATCTCTTTCTAGGTTTATGCAGCATTACCTTTCCTTTGGGATAAAAATGCCTAGTTGGCGACTCTATTCACTTCATTTTCATTTTCTCTCTTTTCGCCGACCATTCGCGTATGTACCCTGGGGACCCTAGTGTCTTTTCGGGGGAGCGACAACTTGGCGACTCTGCTGGGGATTTTTATCTTGCAACCAGGGTTTCTGGTTCTTTTTGTGGGTTTCTCCTAGCGCTTGTTTGATTTGTGTTTATGGGGGTGTTATGTGCTACTTGTGCTTTTTGTTTATTGATTTATTTATTGCTTTCTGTACAACTTTATTTATTACTTTATTTATGTTTTTATGCATTTCATATTATCATCATATCACCTGTGCTGGATCTGTTGTTTTCCTTGGTGGGAGGATTATTGAGTGAGTAAGGTTCCATACCGGGGACCTGAGTGACACATAGGATAGAGTGGCTTCATATTCTTTCCCATTCCATTTCGGCCTGGTGCGGGAATATGAAACACGGTTCAGACATGGGTTTCTTCTTGAGAACTATGTGCTACGGATTTCCTGTAGTACTAGGGCTATCTGGGAAGCCTGCTAAGTCTGGATGACCTTTTATGACCTTCAGCATCTGAGGTGAATTAGAGGAGGAACCTCTATGATTATTGTAAACACTGTACCTCCAGGTTAGAAGTGTTTACACTTCTCATAACTGATCCAAGTCTGAGGATCCTTGTTCTAGAACAATACATGTGAGGGGGTTGGGATGTTTACAGGTTTGCAGGAACCCTTGGCCTCATCATACCCTGTTACCCATTTTGTTTTAAGATTGCATCATTTTGGAATATTCTTGTGAAACCCTGGACTTGTGAATCTTTATTTGAGTCCCCCGCCTGGTTACTGGTTTTCTAAGCCTCCATCCGGACTTATGAACACACATGGACCCTATCAAGGCAAATAATAGATACAACACTTGATCACAAACCCTTGCATATCATTCTGCATACATCATTTTGCATCATTTTAACATTTGTCTATTTGTTTTACAGGGTATCCACATCTTATATTTGGTTTGGTTTTGACCTGTTCTGCTGCTCAGATTCCTTCAGCTATCTGCATCAGCCTTCTCCATCAGTTATCTTCATCAGAGACCCTCTTCAGTATCTTCTCCAGTTATCTTCAGCAGTTTTCTCCAATACTTCTCCTCAGTCTTCTTCACCAGTATCCATTGTCTGCATGGACCCATCCATGAAGAGCAACATCACCTATCATTTCTTTTAGCCTACTCTGGCAGGCATCAGACAGATCCTGACACTCATCACTCCTGATCATGTCCCTTTATTCAGGGAACATTATGGTGGCATTATGGACATGATCATGGACTTGGATGCATCACAGAGGAGCATGATCCACACTTTTCTTCAGTTCTATGACCCTCCTCTCAGATGTTTCACTTTCCCAGATTTCCAGTTGGGACCTTTGATGGAAGAGTTCTCCATGTTGTTGGGTGTCCCCATCAAGAGAGGGATTCCCTTCAACCCTGAGATGACTACTCCCAGGAATGAAGATGTAGCCAAGGCTCTACACTTAGAGTCCACCCTCATCGACCAGAATATGACCACCAAGGCTGGAATCCCAGGCCTTCATTTTGACTTCTTGGTTACTCAGGCCACCATTCATGCTGCAGCAGGGAAGTGGGACAATGTTTGTGCTCTTCTGGCCCTTAGCATATATGGTATCATCTTGGTTGCAGACGAGCCTAAGTTTTTAAGCAAGAGTGTTATCCACCTTTTCTTGTTGAAAACTCCAGTCCCTACCTTGCTTGGAGACTTTTACTACTCAGTGCATCAAAGGAATGAGAAGCAGAGGGGAAGATTAGTCAGGTGTTGTGCACCTCTTTTTTATTGTTGGTTATTGAGGCACTTACCAAAGTCAGAGGCTTTCTTGAATCCTCATCAGTCGAGAAACTGGGCTAAGAGAATGATTGCCCTTACTTCAGAAGACATCAGATGGTGCATTCAGAGCACCAAGGGCAGAGATATCATCACCAGTTGTGGGCAGTATCCCAATGTACCCCTGATTGGAGTGAAGGGTTGCATCAACTACAATCCTATTCTGTTCAAAAGGAAATTAGGGTATGCCTTAGTGCATCCACCAAGAGAGCAAGACTTGTCAGAAACCCTTTAATATGATATCCAGCATAACCTTGCCATTGCTAGACAAACATCTTGGGCTTGGGATAACATTCAGACAAAAGGGACTGCCATCCTTGGCAAGTGCAACAACATAGCTTCAGCTCAGTATCTTGATTGGTCACGTATCAGGGGACAAATCACCCGCATGTCATTCACCCTAGAGGATGTGCCTGGACCATCAGCAGTGGAGCTTGCAGCTACAGTCAGTTTAAAGGAGTTTGAGAAGTTGAAGGAAAGGAATACTCAGCTTTCTGAAGCTTTGAAGAAGACCCTCTGGGAGAGTAATGATAGTCGTCTGGACAATGAAAGGTTAGAAAAGCTCCGAATCGAGCATATGACCAAGATTGAGAAGACAAATGATTAAATCAGAAGGGCTAGAGCAGGGGAGTTGGTATTAAAGAATGCTTTCAAGGAAGCCAAGATTCAGAAGGCCAGAGATGAGCATTACTTGGAGGAGATTCAGGCTAGGTGGATCAGGATCACTGAGGCTCGTTCACAGGAAGATCAGAGGACCCAGGCTAGGATAGAGCAGCTGGAAGCTAATGAGAAGAAGAATCAGGAAGCCTTGGTAGCAGCACAGAAAGAAATCTCTGAGTTGAAGCTCCAGGTGGGTTTGAAGAGATCAAAGGACCAAGACAAGCATAAGAAGTTGACAAGTGCCATTGCCACCAGGAACCTTCTTATCAGGACCATCACAGAGCATCCAGTTGGCCCAGTGATTGAGGCTCTCCTAAAAGAAGTCAAAGAGGATGATTATGGATTGGATGTTTGATTTCTTTGTACTTGTAATTCATTTTGATTGTATTTTTGTTGTTGTATTTTGACCCACCATGGGAACTTTGTTGTAATCAAACTATGTATCTTTACACTTTGTAATATATGGTTTGTGTTATTTTGTGGGCTTTATCTCTCTCCAACATCATCATTCCTCGAGGTCTGGAAGGTCAAAACCAAAGAACCAAACCGGATACCCTTGGAAGACAAATAGACATCCTGCATTGCATACTGACCCCGTTTCCTTGTTTTGTAGGTATCTTGTTTTTGTTGTTTCTCACTTTGTTGTGGTTTCAGGAAACATTGCTCATAGAAGAGTCTTCCCCATCAACAGAGTTCACCAGTATCCGACAAGAAACAACCTTCCAGACTTACAAATGGACCAGGTTCAGCAAGATCTGACGGACGTAAGAACCCAGATGGCCAATGAAAGGATTGAGATGAGGGCCCAGATGAACCAGTTCATGGCAGTGATGACTGGGTTGGCCCAAAGCCAAGAAAGACTGAGAGAGTTGGTCGAGCGGCAAACTCCTGAAGAAAACCACCCAGGTACAGGGGGTACCAGCAACAATGATCATGTACAACCTCATACTGATCCCCCAGAGTTTGGACCTCATCTTAACCCAGACATCAATGCTATAAGGAATACCCAGGGTAACACCGGAGGGCGTGTCTTACAGGAGGACCCTCAGGAAGAACAATTTACTGTAGTTGGGGCAGGAGACGAAGTCTACGATCGTCGGTTGAACGAGATATCAGAAAAGCTAAGGTCACTGGAGTCTCAAAACTCCTTAGGCTTTGATGTTATGGACATGGGGCTAGTGGAGGGGGTTAGAATTCCTCACAAATTCAAACCTCCCTGTTTTGAAAGATACAATGGTACATCCTGCCCTCGTACCCATCTCCAATCTTTCCTGGGAAGATTAAAAGCCTACACCATGGATGAAAAGCTATGGATGTTCTATTTTGAGGATAACTTGACAGGGGCATCCCGTGAGTGGTACTCTCATTTGACCAGGGCCACAGTAAGAAATTGGAAAGATTTGGCCGGGGATTTCATTCGCCAATATCAATATAATCTGGACATGGCTCCTAACAGAACCCTTCTAATGGGAATGTCACAGTCTTCTAGGGAAAGCTTTAGAGAGTATGCTCAAAGATGGAGGCAATTAGCTACTGTCGTTCAACCCCCAATGTCATAAAGGGAAATGGCAGATATGTTTATGAACACACTCCAAGGGACTTACATTGATAGATTAGATGCATTCTCTTCCACATGCTTTGCAGACGTAGTTATAGCCGAGGAAAGAATTGAGAGCTTATTGAAAATGGGAAAGATTTCTGATAACGGAGCCAGTTCAAGCAGTGCAAGGAAACCATTTGCAGGGCTTCGCAGATCCGGTGAAACAAATTCTGTACACATGGGCAGAGGAAGACCCCAGTACCTGCCAAGATCAATTGCAGCTGTCAGTATTCCTACTCCACCTCCTCAATACACTCAACAACCATAGAATTTTCCTCAACAACAACAGTTTCCTCAACAAAGGTCCTATAACAACAACAACAACCAACAACAGCACCCTTTCCAGCAAAGGCCATCTCAAGTAAACAGGGTGATTGACCCTATACCAATGTCAAATGCCACCTTATTGCCACAACTCCTGAAGCTTAATCTTGTCGAGTTAAGGACTTTGGCTCCACCAGATCCTCAGAACCTTCCGAGAAATTATGACGTCAATTCCAGGTGTGCCTTTCATTCTAATGCACCTGGTCACACCACAGAAAAGTGCAGAGCTTTGCACTTGAAGGTCCAGGATCTGGTTGATTCAAAGGCCCTAAATTTTGCATCACCTCCTAATGTCACGAAAAATCCTTTGCCCAGTCATGGAGGACCCAGGATAAATGCAATTGAGGAGGGTCAACCCATGAATTTAATTGAAGATACTGCAAGTATTCAAACACCTCTGGCAGAGGTTAAAGCTCAGCTTTTAAAATGCTAGGTGTTCCCAGGTTGTTAGGCCTGTTGTGAATCTTGAAAAGTTTCCATCAATGGGTGTGCAAGCTTGAGAAGTGGCATCAATGACCTGATCAGAGAAGGTATCCTGCAAATAACAACAACAACTTCTACAACATCAGCAACTCCTTTTTCAGCAACAACAAATACTTCTCCTACAACTGCAAAGACAATTGTTCCTACAGACTCGTCTACAAAATCAGGAACCACCTCTTCCATCACTTCAACAAACACTAGTGCAATCACATCCGCTTCTACAACTATAACAATCATTAGCAACGACGTCTCCACAGTCACCATATATTACGACCCTGCAACGGTCCCTGATTCCAACAATTTTCAGCAACAATCTCAACAACCATTTTAGCAACAACCAAGCTTCAGTCAATCACCACCACCATCAACCAGGAATCCTGTTACCATATTTTATGATCCACAGATGATAACGGTTCATACTTCTGTTGCAGTCAGTCTAGTCACCATCACGGTGTCGGGGCCCATTCCATACGAAAAAGATAATGATGTACCATGGCACTATGGTTCATACTTTTACTGCAACAGAGAGAGAGTCCTTTTTGATTGTTCAGTTCATACACCACAAGTGGATAATGTCGGGGGAGGCGGAGGCTTCACCCGAAGCGGACGCCTCTTCGCGTCACAAGTTCCAAGAGCTAATACTGAGGCAGAGGCTGCTGCCAGAACCAAAGGTAAAAGTGTGGCACCTGAAGAACTTGTACCAAAAGAAGCCCATAGAACATCCTTTGATCAAGATGTGGATGACTTTATGAGAATAATCAAGATAAGCAACTACAAGGTCGTGGATCAGCTCCACCAGACTCCTTCCAAGATCTCCATCTTATCCCTGCTGTTGTGTTCCGGAGCTCATCGGGATGCATTACTTAAAGTCCTGCATGCAGCCTACGTGCCGGAGGAGATCACGGTAAATCAGCTTGAGACAGTGGTGTCTAATGTTAATACTAGCCATGGGCTAGGCTTCACCAACGCTGATTTGACAACGGAAGGTTGTCATCATAACAAAGCTTTACACATCACTCTGGAGTGTAAAGGGGTTGTGCTTTCACATGTTCTTGTTGACACTAGGTCTTCACTCAATGTCTTGCCAAAGAAAGCCCTTGTCAAGCTTGAATATGATGGAATAGCTCTCCGACAAGGCAATCTGGTGGTCAGAGCTTTTGACGGTTCCAAGAGGTCTGTTCTTGGAGAGGTGGAGCTCCCTGTGATAATTGGCCCGCAGGTCTTTCAAACAACTTTCTACGTGATGGACATTCAGCCGGCCTACAGTTGTTTGTTGGGTCGACCTTGGATTCACGTCGCTGGTGCAGTTACGTCGACCCTTCACCAGAAATTGAAATATGAGTGGGAAGGGCAGATTATCACAATATGTGGTGAAGAGGATATCTTTGTTAGCCATCTGGCTACCTACAAATACATTGAGATGGATGGTGAAATCCATGAAACCATGAGCCAAGGGTTCGAAGAACTGAACGTTAATGAGGCGACAACTGAAGTGTTTGCTGCATCCCAGGAAGATAGGATGGGTACTTCAATTGTCTCCTATAAACAAGCTTAGAAGGTTGTTGAAGATGGAAATGCCCAAGGCTGGGGAAAGCTGCTACCGGTGGAGAAGAAGGAGGACAAATTCGGTTTGGGTTACAAACCATTCCGACAAGATCAAGCAGAGGCTACTAAGGAGCCCAAGTTCATAAGTGGGGGGATGCTCACCCCAGATGATGTCAATAAAGTGGATGACGAGGCGGAAAGCGACCTCAACCTGGAGAGCTGGATTCGTCCAAGGATCCCGGGTCACCAAGTCCTTAACTGGTCTTCCCAGGAAATTATAAGGGTTACTCCTGCAGAGTAATTATTATTTCCTGCTTTTTTTAGCATGCATTAAGTCCTTCATCTTGCCCAATGTGTCAGGACTCATTTTGTAATAGGGCCATATTTGTAATTTTGTGCAAATGGAATATCAATGAATATCGGACATCTTTTGCAAACAATTTTCTCTCTCTCTCTCTCTCACTGTCTTTTCATTTTTGTTATTTTTTGCACAAAACAATAAAATGGCAATGTTTTCAAAATAAATAACTTCATTTTTTGAACAAGATTAAAATTGATCACTAAAACGAACAAATCTCAACCCTTGCAGAAATAATCCTCCAGATTGCACCGACAACATCACTGCTATGACCTTGTATGACTTTGACAACCCAATTAATCAAGCTGATGAAGGGGTTGAAGAAGACTATGAGTTTCCTGAAGAGTTAGCCAGGTTGCTGAGACAAGAAGAGAAAGTGATTACTCCTCATCAGGAGGAGGTTGAAACTGTTAATCTTGGTACCGAGGAGGATTTGAAAGAAGTGAAGATTGGGGCCGGTCTGCAAGCTTCAGTAAAAGAACAGCTTATCAACATGCTTCGAGAATATGTCGACGTCTTTGCTTGGTCCTATCAAGACATGCCAGGTCTAGATACGGATATTGTCATGCACAAGCTACCCTTGAAAGAAGATTTCCCTCTAGTGAAGCAAAAGTTACGCCGTACTCGCCTAGATATGGCCATGACGATTAAGGAGGAAATACAAAAACAGTGGGACGCCGGTTTCCTGGCTGTAACTAGTTACCCGCCGTGGGTAGCTAACATTGTACCAGTTCCTAAGAAGGATGACAAGGTGCACATGTGTGTGGATTACCGGGACCTGAACAGAGCTAGCCCGAAGGATGATTTCCTATTACCTCACATTGATGTATTGGTCGATAACACGACTCAGTTCTCGGTATTTTCTTTCATGGATGGATTTTCTGGGTATAATCAGATCAAGATGTCACCCGAAGACATGGAGAAAACAACCTTCATCACACCTTGGGGCACATTTTGTTACAAGGTAATGCCTTTTGGACTGAAGAACGCAGGTGTCACTTATCAACGGGCTATGGTAACATTATTCCACGATATGATCCACAAAGAAATTGAATGCTACGTGGATGACATGATTGCCAAGTCCCTTACTGAAGAAGATCATCTGGTAAATCTGCTGAAGTTGTTCAAGCGTCTGAGGAAATATCAGTTGAAGTTGAACCCCAACAAATGCACATTCGGAGTACGTTCTGGAAAGTTGCTGGGATTTATCGTAAGTGAAAAAGGAATTGAGGTTGATCCTGACAAAGTCAAAGCCATTCAGGAGATACCTGCACCTAGAACTGAAAAGGAAGTTCGGGGGTTCTTGGGTAGATTGAACTACATCTCAAGGTTCATATCTCACCTTACTGCAGCCTGTGAGTCCCTGTTTAAACTATTAAGAAAGGAACAGACAGTCAGGTGGAACAACGGTTTTCAGAAAGCTTTTGACAAGATCAAGGAGTACCTGCAAGAACCTCCGATTCTCATGCCTCCAGTTGAAGGAAGACCTCTGATAATGTACCTAACAGTATTAGAAGGGTCAATGGGGTGTGTGTTGGGCCAGCATGACGAGTCTGGTCGAAAAGAGTATGCAATATACTACCTAAGCAAAAAGTTTACCGACTGTGAACAACGTTATTCACTGCTCGAGAAAACTTGATGTTCTTTAGCGTGGGCTGCTCGCCGACTAAGACAGTATATGCTGACTCACACTACTTTGTTGATCTCAAAAATGGACCCCGTCAAGTACATATTTGAGAAGCCCGCACTCACCGGAAGGGTTGCAAGATGGCAAATGATTCTGATAGAGTATGACATTCAGTACACATTTTAAAAGGCCATCAAGGGCAGTGTATTGTCTGACTATCTGGCTGAGTAACCCATTGATGATTACAAGCCCATGAGATTTGACTTCCCTGATGAAGACATTATGTACTTAAAGCAAAATATTATGAAGAGCCTGTTCACACTGAAGGGCCTGAGCCAGAAGAAGAATGGACTATGATGTTTGACGGGGCTGTCAATATGAATGGTCGTGGGGTTGGTGTAGTGCTCATTACACCTAAAGGAGGTCATATGCCTTTCTCGGCAAAACTCACATTTGCCTGCACTAACAACGAAGCAGAATACGAAGCATATATCATGGGTCTTAAGGAAGCCATTGACCTCGGGATCAAGACATTGAATGTATTCAGAGATTCAGCTTTGGTAATCAATCAGACCAACGACAAATAGTACACTCATCAGGAGCATCTGATTCCATATCGTGACTATACGAGGAGATTATTTATTTTCTTCACAACAGTCAAACTTGAGTACATCCCTCAAGACGAAAATCAGTTTGCAGATGCTTTAGCTACCATTTCCTCCATGATCAAGGTTCAAACTGCCAATTACGTGTCTCGGATTTTGGTATCAAGACTCGACCGACCGACATACGTATTCTCTGTAGACACTGCTAAAGATGACAAGCCTTGGTTCCATGACATCAAATGCTTCTTAGAGGATGAGACATACCCACCTGGGGAATCATCCAATGATAAAAATACATTAAGAAGGCTGGCCGAAAGTTTCTTCCTCAATGCTGATGGTTCATTATACAAGCGAAACTTCGACATGGTCCTGCTCAGATGTGTTGACAAGAAGGAAACATACCTGCTGATGCACGAGGTGCATGAAGGTTCTTTTGGTACCCATGTCGGGGGTGTAACACGGTGGGAGAACTGACTTTAATTATGTTGCGGATAGCAAGAGTCGCCACCGACTATTATTTTATCCAAAGGAAAGGGCATAAAAGAACAGGAAAGACCTTAAAAGATTTTTGGGTTCGGGGGGTAGGTTATGTAAAGGGAAGGTGTTAGCACCCTTTACATCCATGGTTATCCATGGGCTATTAGTTACTTAGCTCACTTTAAACTATTTTGAGAAGTGTAGTGTGTGATTAAAAATTTTCTTAAGTACTTTATAATGATCCTTGTATGGATATATATAAAGACTTTGTTTTGAAAATTGTTTGAAAATGTGAAGTGTAATGAAGTATTTTTGAATAAGTGAGCAAGTACTTAAGAGGAACCTACCCTAATTTGAATCTTTACTGTTCTTAAATGTTCTTTCAATGGTAAGACTATCCCTATTATTAAGGAATAGGTAGTCATTACCTTGGATGTTATAAGGGACATGTGAAGGGTCATCTGTGTTTAGGCAACTGTAAGGTGTCTTAGCAATACGAAGGGACTTATCATCTTTTATTCGAAAGGGACAAGATCATTTACGAAGGCAACATCGAAGGGACTTGATCTTATAATATTGAAAGGGACTAGATGATTTGTTTATGAGAATGGACTTTGCTTTTAGACACCTTACTTGACCTTTTATTTAGGCAACACGAGGGATAAACTTAGGAAGTGAGATGGCAATCAAGGATCGACTTACGTGTGTGGGTGTATATGTTCAAATATTTATCTTTATGATTAGTGATCTAAATTAATTTTAAAGCAAATAAGTTATCACTCCCTATATTTACTAACCAAAGCAATAATATTTATAAGACATAAAGCAATCATAAACTACGACTATTACAAAGCTTTTGCAGTTACATTATAATAAAAACAAATTAAATAATAACTATAAAATAAGCAATTAAATAAAAGGTTAGTGATAAAATAATTATAAGAAGAAAAGGTTAGTAATAATATACAAAATATATATATAATTCAATTAAGTATTTTTAGATTTTAATAAACAATTTTAAAGAATTTTTGAGATGAAAATAAAATAATAAACCATATAATAATTATTTACAAAGTAAAACATGATTAATTATTTAATTATACACATTAGAAAAATTTATTAAATTTAATATTTAAACAAAATAATTAAGGTAGTAAATTAAGGTTTTAAAAAAATTAGGGTTTTAGAAATTAGGGTTAGAATTTTTTAGAAAATAGAATTAGGATTTATAATTTAATTTACATTATTAATTTGACTATTTAAAGAATAAATATATAATATATACATATTTTAATTTAAATAAAAGAAACTAGAATTAATATTTTTTAGAAAATAAACTAGAATTTTTTTTAGAAAAATATGAGGTTATACATATATTTACATATAATTATTTAAATATATTTTTATTATAAAACATATAATTAGAATTATTTATAAAATAAATTAACAAAACAGAATAATTAAAACAAATGGAATCAAAAACTTACTTGGGGCAGGGATTGAACCCACGCCCTAGGCCTTTGCAACCCTTAGACCAGCAAGACTGCCACCAGGCTGCGCGCGCGTTTGTGATAGTAATCAGGTAGCAACCCTTTTGTTGTTTAACTGCAAAAATATTGAAAATAAAAATGAAACCAAAATGGCCTGGGGAAGGTTTGAACCCAGGACCATTCATTTACTAGCCAGACGTATAAACCAATTGAGCCAAGCGCGCTAGTTGACATATAACATAAACGAATTCGTTTTAAGCCCTGCATCAAATTCAAATATGATTTTCGCGCGTCAGCTTCGTCTCCTACCTCTGGACCTGAGAAATTACTTACGAAATTTCCTGCGAGTTTTCCTGCGTTTCTGCATTCGTATGTAAACCTGCGATTTTCAAACTTCATACAAACAGTAAAATTTCACAAAATTAATGATACCATTGAGTTCCTAATGACATTTGCAATCATTCCATGTCCTTATAATTCATTTATTTTGACTCAATAGTAAAACCCTAAAAGAGGCCGAAAACCCTAACAATGGTGGAATTCATTCTAGTCCATGAAACTCAAATCAAACTGTCCAGAAAGCTTCAACACAATGAAACAAACAAGATTAGGCAATCAAAATCAATTAAAATGAAGTAAACTCATAGAATCGAAAAAATCAAATGTGATATGAACACGGGTTCGGTTCATGCGAATGAGGGTGTTTCATATGCTGTTTATGATCCAAACATGTTAAATGAACATCATAGAACACATTACAATCCTTAGAACTCTTTGAAATCACCTCTAACTTGGAATCTGAAAGTGAGATTTTGAATGAAATTTTGAAATTTGAATGTGCTATGGGAGGCTCTGAATTCGTGTCCTTGTGGCTGCTTAATGTTGTTTATATATAAGTGAATGAAATTAGGTCAAGAGTTTGATCCATCCTTTGGACTTTTTGATCCATAGAGATTGAAAAAGATTTGATCTTAAAAATTGAATTTTCTTTGATCTAACATTGCTATTTTGGTATGATCTCAAATATTCTAGTGTCAATCAAGTTTAAATGAATTTTAAGACCTTCTAGAATCAAAATCAAATCAAATATCCATCATTTTATATTTTATTTTAATTTAAAATGATTTTTAACATAAAAAATCATAATAAATAAAATAAAATGAATAAAATTATGAATAAATAAATTTTAATTCGTGCATGATGTCATGGAAGTGTTTGGATCATAAAAAAGCAAGCCCATTTGGTGAATTATGGTTTTAAGACCCCATTTGCTTCATAAACCTCTCAAACATTTCCCAACTTTGCAAGGGCACAAATCCCTCAATTTTAATGATATGAAGGTGTTCTTGGACATTTTGGAAAGCTTAAAGAGTCCTATAACCAACCTCTTTGGTCTCATGTCCATATCTTTTACCATTCTCAAGTTATGCTCTTTGGAAGTTGTTGACTTTTTGTTGACTTTTAAAAGGACCTATAATGTCTTAGCTCATACCTTCCAAATGAAGCATTTTTGGGCTTGGCTTGTGAGACACAAAGTTGTATAGAATTCAATTTCCTTCAAAAAGAGCTTTGGATAGAAATTTTTTGATGAAGCATGTGAAAGTTATGGCTGGTCAAAGTTCAGTTGACTTTTCCTGTGAAAACCCTAATTTAGAAACTCCTGATTCTTGATGATCTGAAATCTCCTTGATGAATCATGATCAACCCTTGATAAAATGATGAATTTTACTTCATATACTTGATGTTGGCAAAAAAATCATGAAGTTTGACTTTGGTTTGACCACAGTTGACCTCAGTTTGACCTTTTGACTACTTTGACTGATTTTAACCTATCTGATCATCTGACTGAGCAAATCTTTTGGGAAAGTCTTGAAACTTGACATGGGGATTCTTGAACACATATAGGATGTTATTAAGCTCACTTGAAGTCTTGGAAGTCCATTTATCCTGATGAAAGTCAAAACCCTAGTTTAAGATGCATTGCTTAGGAGGATGCATTGTATGAGGGAATTGTCAAACTTGTTAACCATTTGTGAACCCTGTGAACCTTGTGAACCTCATGAGATGTCTTGTGAACCTTGTGAGCCTCTTGGGACACAATGTATTGTCTTGTGGAGGGCAAATTTTGGGGTGCAACAGCTGCCCCTGTTCAATTTTCTGAAACCTGAGGGGTTAGATTGGTATATGTGCCATTCGTGACCTTGAAGGTTGAAGGGGATTGAACACAAAAGCCCAAAAATTTGTACTCGCCGGTGCGTAAAGTAACACTGATGATTATTTGTATATTCTTAAGTGGGCTTGAAGATGCCACTTGGAAGAACTGGAGATGAGCTTATAGATGCCATCCATAATATCAGGAGGTGATAATATCTTGACGTTGATACTGGATATCAGTACTAGGTTTTCGTATAGGCCGTCTCTGAATCGTTTATGCAACATAGCTTAAATTGTTGAATAGACCAGTAGAAATAAATCTTCGTGACGATTATCTCTTCTGGAAATATCTTGGATTAGGGAATGGATCTTTGTACAGACCGTTTGCCTACTCTCCAAGGTCAAAAGAATATCAGGATTAATTCTTCTGAAAGATATCTTAAACTAGGGAATGGATCTTTGTACAGACCGTTTGCCTACTATTCAAGAGCAAATAGATTAAATCTTCTGAAAATATCTTGAACTAGGGAATGGATCTTTGTGCAGACCGTTTGCCTACTATTCAAGACCAGATGGATGAAATCTTCTGGAAATATCCTGGATTAGGGAATGGATCTTCTTACAGACCGTTTGCCTACTCTCCGAGGACAAAAAAGTGTCAGGATTAAATCTCCTGAAAATATCCTGGATTAGGGAATGGATCTTCTTACAGACTGTTTGCCTACTCTCCGAGGACAAAAAAGTGTCAGGATTAAACCTCCTGAAAATATCCTGGATTAGGGAATGGATCTTTGTACAAATCGTTTGCCTACTCTCCGAGGACATCTTGAGTAATGTATAGATCATTTCTGACCTGCTGTGAATTATTGATATTGTTTTATCTGCATATAACCATCCTGCAAAGAGAATGTTAGTTTATGCAATAGGTATGCATGTATGGCATGATGCACCTAAGTAATGTATTATGCATGTATGCTATGGATATGATGTAAATGATGTATGTATGAAGTATGCAGCCTGAAGCGTCTGAATATCTTTGTATAACATCTGCTGGCTAGGGAAAATAAATCCCGATTCGTTGTTGAAGAATATGAGGAACTCATTCCTGTCTTGTCTGATAGTATAAAATTTATAACCTCCCGTCTTTGTTCGTCGTACTTCTATTGAAGGAATAAGTTCTTGAGTACCCCGACTGAGGATAAAAGAGATGGACTTCAATTCAAGGGGAGATGTAACTTGAAGCATAGATTTGCTGTACTGGGGATTTGTAGTTTTCTTATGAGGATGAACCGGCGAAGCTTCGTTGAATTCCTACCTTCGTTCGTCCTTAGTAAATACTATTACTGCATTTTCATGCATTTCTGGTAAACATCAATCATATTCAAAAGCATACATACATTCAAACACAACCAATGGACGTTTCGTTTATGTAAATAGAGTAAAAGTAAATCTGGATTCAAAGATGAAATTTTATTTATATCACAAAGTGACCTATACATAGGCAAGTTTGTACAAGGAGATAGAAATCCTAGTAAGAAGAATTTGTCATAAAATTTTTACAAAACAAAGAAAACAGCTATGTGGGAAATAATCCTATTGAGTTTCAATTCTACTATTGCCATTATCTTCAAGTATCTCATCTTCTGCTGTTGAAACAGAAATGATTGGATTGATCTTTATCTGTTCGAGCTTGAATTAAGTAGCACAACTGGTTGGAGTTTACATGGGTGATCCAAACGAGACATAGTCATACGCTTTAATCCCTAACTTTTGCCTGGATTGCCCTTTCAGGTTTTCAATCCACCGGGATACCCTTTTTTGCCCAAGCCGCCTTTTCAGGTTTTCGACTTACCGGGTGTACATTTTTTTATATATATATATCCCTAATTTTTGCCCGAACCCTTTTGGTTCGCCGGGGTGCCCTTATTTTTGCCTAGGCCAGTCAACCTAGCGGGTCTCTTTTTATGCGTAGTATTTTTTAACTATGTATGTGTTTACAGGCTGTGGAAAGTCTTCACCATCCATAGTAGTAAGTATCATGGCACCTCCTGAAAATACTATTTTGACTACAAATGGTCCTTCATATGTAGGAGTCCACTTACCCCTAGGATCACCCTGTGGTAATATGATACACTTGATTACCAAGTCACCAGCCTGATATACCTTTGGCTTAACCTTCTTATTGAAAGCCTTCCTCATTCGTTTCTGGTACATCTGACCATGACAAACAGCTGCCAACCTCTTTTCATCAATCAAATTTATCTGTTCAAGTCGAGTATGAATCCATTAATCTTCATCCAAGCCTGCATCCTTCATGATTCTCAAGGAGGGTATTTGAACTTCAATGGGCAGAACTGCTTCCATACCATAGACTAAAGAGAATGGGGTTGCCCCTGTTGAAGTACGTATTGTAGTACGATAGCCATGAAGAGCAAATGGTAACATCTCGTGCCAATCCTTGTAAGTGACAGTCATCTTCTGTAGAATCTTCTTAATGTTCTTATTAGCAACTTCTACTGCCCCATTCATCTTCGGACGATACGGAGAAGAGTTGTGATGCTTAATCTTGAACTGTGTGCAGAGATCAGTAATCATGGTATTATTCAGATTAGAGCCATTGTCTGTGATAATCCTTTCAGGGATGCCATACCTACATATGAGATTACTCTTATGAATCGAGCCACTACATTCTTAGTAACAGATGCAAATGAAGCTGCCTCTACCCACTTTGTAAAGTAATCAATAGCAACCAGGATGAAACGATGCCCATTAGAAGCAGTAGGCTTGATCTTACCAATCATATCAATGCCACACATGGCAAAAGGCCAAGGAGCAGTCAACACATTTAATGGTGATGGAGGTATGTGTACTTTATCAGCATAGATTTGACACTTGTGACATGTTTTGGAATGTTGATAGCAATCAGCTTCCATGGTAGACCAATAGTAACCTGCTCTCAATATCTTCTTTGCCATAGTATGACCACTAGAATGAGTGCCAAAGATCCCATCATGCATGTCTTCCATAATCTCTGTTGCTTCCTTCTTATCCAGACAACAAAGCAAAGTTGAATCATGATTGCGTTTGTACAAAATACCATTACTCAAGAAAAACTTGGCAGAAAACCTCCTCAGAAACTTCTTATCTTTGACAGATGCCCCTTCAGGGAACTCCTGGGCTTCAAGATATCTTTTCACTTCATAGAACCAAGGCTTCCCCTCTGCTTCTTCAGTGTCAATCTCATTGCAGTATGCGGGCTTCTCAAATCTATCAATAGTAATCTTGGGAGCTTCATCATCCCAGCTAATCTCAAACATAGATGCCATGGTGGCTAATGCATCTGCCAACTGATTTTCTCTTCGTGGAATATGTCTAAAGGTAATCTCTTCAAAATATGGGATCAAAGACAACACATGCTCTCTGTAAGGAATGAGATTATCATGCTTGGTATCCCAATCTCCTTTGATCTGACTTACTACCAGAGCTGAATCTCCATATACGTCTAGGAACCGAATCTTCATATCAATGGCAGCTTTGATACCCAGGATACATGCCTCATATTCAGCCATGTTATTGGTACAATAGAAACAAAGTCTTGCAGTAATCAGGGTATGACAACCTTTAGGGGAAATAATCACAACACCAACACCATTACCAAGTGTATTAGAAGCTCCATCAAAAACAATAGTCCATCGGGATCCTTGTTCAGGTCCGTCATATTGTCCAGGTTCTTTGGTAATAATCATAATGTCTTCATCAGGGAACTCAAAACTCATTGACTGGTAATCATCCACTGCTTGATGAGCCAAATGATCAGCTACAACACTTCCTTTAATGGACTTCTGAGTAGTGTACTGTATATCATATTCTGTTAAGATCATTTGCCATCTCGCTATTCGTCCGGAGAGAGCAGGTTTCTCGAATATGTACTTGATTGGATCCATCTTCGAAATCAATAAGGTAGTATGAGTCAACATATACTGTCTTAGTCGGCGAGCAGCCCATGCCAAAGCGCAGCAAGTTTTCTCGAGCAGTGAGTATCTTGTTTCACAGTCGGTAAACTTTTTGCTAAGGTAGTAAATTGCCTGCTCTTTTCGACCAGACTCGTCATGTTGCCCCAATACACACCCCATTGAGTTGTCTAACACAGTTAAGTACATAATCAAGGGTCTTCCATCAACTGGTGGCATCAAAATTGGAGGTTCTAGAAGATATCTCTTGATTTCATCAAAGGCTGTCTGGCACTCATCATTCCATTCCATCACCTGATCTTTCTTCAACAACTTGAAGATTGGCTCACAGGTGGCAGTTAATTGGGAAATAAATCTTGCAATGTAATTCAATCGTCCCAAGAAACCTCTAACTTCCTTCTCAGTACGGGGAGCTGGCATCTCTTGTATAGCCTTCACTTTTGCAGGATCCACTTCAATACCTTTTCCACTAACAATGAAACCCAGGAGTTTACCGGACCTAACTCCAAAAGTACACTTGTTTGGGTTCAATCTCAATTTGTATTTCTTCAACCTTTCAAACAACTTATGCAGATGATCAAGGTGTTGTTCTTCATTCTGGGACCTGGCTATCATATCATCCACATATACCTCTATCTCATGATGAGTCATATCGTGAAACAAAGCCACCATAGCACGCTGATATATTGCCCCGGCATTCTTCAAACCAAATGGCATCACTTTATAACAAAAGGTGCCCCATTGTGTAACAAATGTAGTCTTCTCCATATCTTCAGGTGCCATCTTGATTTGATTGTAACCAGAGAAACCGTCCATGAAAGAGAATACTTTATGCTGAGCAGTGTTGTCTACCAGAACATCAATATGAGGAAGTGGAAAGTCATCTTTGGGGCTGGCCTTGTTCAAATCCTTGTAATCTACACACATACGTACCTTACCATCTTTCTTAGGTATCGGTAGCACATTTGCAACCCATTGAGGATAAGAAGTCACAGCTAAGAATCCTGCATCAAATTGTTTCATCACCTCTGCTTTAATCTTTTCTGACATTTCAGGACGCATGCGACGAACCTTCTGCTTCTTTGGACGACAGTCTTCCTTTACTGGTAAACGGTGAACCACAATGTCTGTATCCAGCCCTGGCATATCTTCATAGAACCAAGCGAAGATCTCCACATAATCATGTAACATCTGAATCAATCTGCTCTTAACACCATCCTCTAGTTCAGCCCCTATCTTGACTTCTTTCCTGTTTTCTTCAGTTCCCAAATTCACAACTTCGACTGGCTCTTCATGTGGCTGTATAGCTTTCTCTTCTTGTTGTAACAACCTAGCCAGCTCTACAGGTACCTCACAATCTTCCTCCTTTCCATCTTCAGCTTGATAGATCGGATTCTCGAAATTATAATTGGCAATAGTAGAACTGTTATCAACAGGATCCAGAGTGGATGGGGATCTGCATTTTAGTGATGTGGGTGTGTGTAAGAACACATAGCTGATAAAAGAATAATAAAATAAAAGAAAGACAATGAACACAATATTTACGAAAACGAAACGTCCACTGATTTTTATTGAATGAAGTATGCAAATGAAATGACATCCCGAAACAAACATGCCATTGTGCCCCGGGTAAGGCACAAGGCTTAAAAGTTTAATTGTTCAAAAATTACAAACTTAAAATTAACAACACAGTAATAATATTTACTCCTGACTAAAGGAGATAGGAATAACATCTTCAACCTTCCAATTGTTGAGCCCATCACCCACAGTAGGAAAGATCCAGTCATCCAGATTGTAGTCTTCATTATAGTCACCCACAACATTAATTTGATCTTTCATGATCCCTTGATTGGTGATACGAACGGCACGAGCACGACGAACAGCCTTCTGGGACTCTGCAGTGAAACCCAAACCAAACTTGTCAGACTTGTAAGGAATGTCAGGAAGCTGACCCCAAATAGTACAACCACCTTCTTCAACCACAGCTCTAGCATCTTTGAGGGAGGCCATTGTAGGAGGTACTCTGATGACCACAGGAACTCGTTTGACAACAGGAGGAGCTTCAGCAGCAGGAACAACCCAAGGAACTACTTCAAATGTCTGGCACGGAGTCTCAACATATTCACCTTCCACTTTAACATACTTAAACGTATTCACATGACTGATCATATATTCTCCTTCTTCGTAAACAGTGACAACCTTTCCCTTTACTAGATATCTCAACTTTTGATGTAGAGTGGAGGTCACAGCACCTGCCCCGTGGATCCAGGGGCGCCCAAGCAAACAAGAGTACGAAGGACGAATATCCATTACGTAGAAGGTAGAATTGAAGACTTGAGAGCCTACTTTGATTGGGAGATCTATTTCTCCATGCACCACCCTTCTTGAACCATCAAAGGCCCTCACCACTATATTACTTGGTCTTAACACAACATCTTCAAGACTAAGCTTGTTCAGAACCTCTTTGGGAAGTACATTAAGTGAAGAACCATTGTCTATCAACACATGGGACATGGTAGTACCCCTACATTCAATAGAGATATGTAAAGCTCTGTTATGATTTCTCTTGGCAGGAGTCAAGTCAGCATCAGAAAAACCTAACCCATTATCATAGGTCAGGTGTGCAACACAATTTTCAAATTGATCCACAGAAATCTCATTTGGTACATGAGCAGTCTTCAAGAACTTAATCAAGGCTTTGGCATGAGCCTTAGAACACAACAACAAAGATAACATGGAAATCTTGGAGGGAGTATGCCCTAATTGATCAACAATATCATAATCACTCTTGCGAATGATCTTCAGTACTTCTTCCATTTGTTTATAAAGATTTTCAGCAGTTGGTGCCTCAGTTTGCACAGGTTCAATCACAGGACCTTTGCCCCGAGCATCAGCATTTGGCTCAGAAGTAGAGGTAGTAGTTGGAGTAACTGTATTCTTGGAGGTAGCCGGATGAGAGAAAATTCTTCCACTTCTTGTGATCTTACTAGATCTAGCAATATTATCAACATCAAGGTTTTCATCAACAACAGGTGTATCAGCTAAGGGTTCCTGTTTAACACCATGGATATAAACATCGGAACCGTAATGCCAAGGTATAGCTTTATCAGAAGTATACGAAATAGGGCCAGGAGTGGTAATAATCATGGGAGCCACTCTAGCTTCAACAACAGTCTTCACAGGGCCTTCAGAAGTAATCTTGATAGGACCCTTATGAGTGATCTTGACAGGGCCCTTGGAGGTAATCCTCACTGGTACTTTATCAACCATATCCACATCTTCAATATTCGCACCTCGAGTTAGATGTTCAACCATACTCTCCACAGAAGGTGTCCTCTCAAATAATATGGTTTAATTGTCCATGAGGCATTGAATACCATCCTTCAACTTCCAGCAGCTATCAGGTTTATAAGCACAATAAAAACAATCTTCATTGCAACCTGGAAAGAACCCAGCTTGTACCAACTTCTTCTTAATAACAGATAATGGAGTAGTCACATCTGCAACTGAGGAAATATATGAAACTTCATCAATGGCATTAACAGTCTTCTCATGATTTGGCATGGGAGCAGTAATCACATTTGGAGTCCCAGGAGGGTTAAATTCAATTTCTCCAGCATCAATCATATCTTGAATCTTGTTTTTCAATATCCAGCAATTGTTGGTGTCATGTCCCAGACAATTAGAATGATAGGCACATCGTGCATTAGGATTGTACCGAGGAGAGGTAATATTAGGATTCTGAGGAGGGTCCTTCAAAGTAATGAGTTCCCCTTTCAACAAGTGTTGCAAGGCTTGGGCCAGTGACATGTTGATCTTGGTGAACTGTCTTCTAGGTTTCTGTTGATTGCTCTGTGGTGGCTTTGGTGCTGCAGGAGTAGGATTGGAGATATGAACTGCTCCCACAGATTGGTGACTCCTATTACGACCAGGTTGACCATAAACAACATTTGACTCCTTTTTCCCACTAGGGGGCTTCTTTGCAGTACTTGATGAAGAGGCACCCACCTGTATCTTGCCACTTCTTATGCCACTTTCCACACGCTCTCCAGTCATTATCAACTCAGTGAAGCCAGATGATGAGCTTCCAATGAGATGACTATAGAAAGGACCATTCAACGTACTCATAAACATATCCACTAGCTCCCTATCAGTCAGAGGAGGTTGAATTCTGCCAGCCAGGTCTCTCCACTTCTGGGCATACTCCTTGAATTTCTCCTTAGCGCCCATTGACATGCTTTGAAGTTGCATGCGAGTAGGTGCTAAGTCAGCATTGTATTGGTATTGCCTGTAGAAGGCCTCAGCAAGATCATTCCAATCACGAATATTGGCACTCTCCAATTGATAGTACCATTCCAATTGAGCTCCAGACAAGCTCTCTTAGAAGAAATGAATCCATAACTTCTTATCAGTAGTATGGGGTTGAATCCTCCGGATATAGGACCTTAGATGCAGCTTGGGGCATGAAATACCATCATATACTACAAAAGCAGGGACCTTGAAACCAATGGGTATAACCACTCTAGATATCAAACTCAGATCTTCAAAATCCAGCCCAGAAGACTTTTGTAATTCCATGGCATTCATTCTATCCACCAGCATCTTGAACTTATCTTCATTAGGATCATGATAATAATTTGCTTCAGAATCAGAATCCCCCACAGTATTATGGAGACTGCCTCCCTCTTTCTCAGACTCTTCATACTCATAATCTTCGACCTGTTCCTTGGTCTTGACAGGACCTTTGAATCTTCTTCCCAGATTAATAAGGCCTCCTGATCTTCTAGCCTTCTTAGTCTTCTTAGCCAGCAGTGTCTTCAATTCATCCTGCCCCTTGGACAAGTTCAGGATCAGCTCTTGGAATTGTGCATTCTGTGCCTGGAGATCTTTGACAGTCTGTTCAAGAGCCATTTCTGCTGAAATAAACAACGAGAAGATAAGATACCTGTACATAAGAAACCTGTAATGCAATGATATGGTGTATAAATGCATATGCAATGTTTTCAAGGACCGCAAGATTTAAATTTGTTTAAATAACCAAAAGTAAACTTTTATTAGTAATAAATTTGTTTGCCACTTGGGCTTACAATAAAAATGAAATGAATACAAAAGATGGGGTTTTAAGTCTCCCATGGACGTTTCCTCTTTGTGTTGAGGTATGAGTTGAGGTTCCGCTCCTCGTGAAGTTGTTTTGTTAGCTCCAAGATTCTTTCTTGACTTGCTTTGTAATGAGTCTCAAAAGTATCTCTTTGCTCCTTCAACTGGATCCAGGACCTTTGTAAATCTTCCATGTCAGTGGGCATGTCTGGATGAAGAATGATATAAGAAGTATCTCCTTCAGCAACAGGCTCCATAGTAACTGGCAGGATGGCAGGATATGGCATCATAAGAGTCTGAGCACGAGATCGTACCCATCTGAGATAAGCTTCCATAGGAATAGTGTACTTGGGCTCCAGAGTCTTGCTGTCAACCTTGTTCACTTTCCCCCATGCTCGTATGAACTTTTGATGGTAACCTTGCAGATCGTTGTCGTAGTCAAACACAATACCCTGAATCAACATGTCATGAGGACCATCACTCCGAGCATAACCAAACTGACGTAGAGCTAAAGAAGGATTGTAAGTAATGCCCCCTCTTATGCCAAGGAGTGGCACATTAGGGAACTCTCCACAACGGTCAATGATAGTAACATTCTCCATGGATCTAGAGCACCAATGAATATCTGAATGAGAAAGTGACATGATCCTTTTAGACCACCTGAACCCTTGTTCATTCTTCATCACTGATCGAGGAAGGTGAGAAATAAACCACCTAGATAGCAAAGGTATGCAGCACATCAGAGTTCCTCGTGCCTTCGTAGTACGGGTATGAAGAGAATGTAGGATGTCTCCAAGCAATGTAGGTACTGGATTGCGAGTCAGAAATATGTTGATGGCGTGTACGTCTATGAGCTGGTCTGGATTGGGGAACAATACTAAGCACGTATTCCTACAAAGTTGATCCTGATAGTATTCCTACGAGCAGAAGCCATGACCTGCAACAAAGAACAAAGATAAATCCTTTGGTCCTTGAAATGGTTAGTGAAAATGCTATGCTTATGATGCATGATGATGCTATGATGTTATGCTCAATCACAAACATGTGGCACACACAAACAAGTCACACAATAGCCCTAGGTTTAGAGGCTTGCATGAGGTTTAAAGGTAAGTACCCTCCCCTGAAGTTAGTTGGTTCATCCTGTCCTACAAAGTAACCAGGTTCTAAGGGATCTCAATATCATTGATCCTTCACAAGGGTGGTTGTTCAGTAGGCAACTTACTTGCCAACCAAAACCCTCCAAGTTTAGAATCTCAATGAGTGTAGTATCGACTTTAATTATGTTGCGGATAACAAGAGTCGCCACCGACTTTTATTTTATCCAAAGGAAAGGGCATAAAAGAACATGAAAGACCTTAAAAGATTTTTGGGTTCGGGGGGTAGGTTATGTAAAGGGAAGGTGTTAGCACCCTTTACATCCATGGTTATCCATGGGCTCTTAGTTACTTAGCTCACTTTAAACTGTTTTGAGAAGTGTAGTGTGTGATTAAAAATTTTCTTAAGTACTTTATAATGATCCTTGTATGGATATATATAAAGACTTTGTTTTGAAAATTGTTTGAAAATATGAAGTGTAATGAAGTATTTTTGAATAAGTGAGCAAGTACTTAAGAGGAACCTACCCTAATTTGAATCTTTACTGTTCTTAAATGTTCTTTCAATGGTAAGACTATCCCTATTATTAAGGAATAGGTAGTCATTACCTTGGATGTTATAAGGGACATGTGAAGGGTCATCTGTGTTTAGGCAATTGTAAGGTGTCTTAGCAATACGAAGGGACTTATCATCTTTTATTCGAAAGGGACAAGATCATTTACGAAGGCAACATCGAAGGGACTTGATCTTATAATATTGAAAGGGACTAGATGATTTGTTTATGAGAAGGGACTTTGCTTTTAGACACCTTACTTGACCTTTTATTTAGGCAACATGAGGGATAAACTTAGGAAGTGAGATGGCAATCAAGGATCGACTTACGTGTGTGGGTGTATATGTTCAAATATTTATCTTTTTGATTAGTGATCTAAATTAATTTTAAAGCAAATAAGTTATCACTCCCTATATTTACTAACCAAAGCAATAATATTTATAAGACATAAAGCAATCATAAACTACGACTATTACAAAGCTTTTGCAGTTACATTATAATAAAAACAAATTAAATAATAACTATAAAATAAGCAATTAAATAAAAGGTTAGTGATAAAATAATTATAAGAAGAAAAGGTTAGTAATAATATACAAAATATATATATAATTCAATTAAGTATTTTTAGATTTTAATAAACAATTTTAAAGAATTTTTGAGATGAAAATAAAATAATAAACCATATAATAATTATTTACAAAGTAAAGCATGATTAATTATTTAATTATACACATTAGAAAAATTTATTAAATTTAATATTTAAACAAAATAATTAAGGTAGTAAATTAAGGTTTTAAAAAAATTAGGGTTTTAGAAATTAGGGTTAGAATTTTTTAGAAAATAGAATTAGGACTTATAATTTAATTTACATTATTAATTTGACTATTTAAAGAATAAATATATAATATATACATATTTTAATTTAAATAAAAGAAACTAGAATTAATATTTTTTAGAAAATAAACTAGAATTTTTTTTAGAAAAATATGAGGTTATACATATATTTACATATAATTATTTAAATATATTTTTATTATAAAACATATAATTAGAATTATTTATAAAATAAATTAACAAAACAGAATAATTAAAACAAATGGAATCAAAAACTTACCTGGGGCAGGGATTGAACCCACGCCCTAGGCCTTGCAACCCTTGGACCAGCAAGACTGCCACCAGGCTGCGCGCGCGTTTGTGATAGTAATCAGGTAGCAATCCTTTTGTTGTTTAACTGCAAAAATATTGAAAATAAAAATGAAACCAAAATGGCCTGGGGAAGGTTTGAACCCAGGACCATTCATTTACCAGCCAGACGTACAAACCAACTGAGCCAAGCGCGCTAGTTGACATATAACATAAACGAATTCGTTTTAAGCCCTGCATCAAATTCAAATATGATTTTCGCGCGTCAGCTTCGTCTCCTACCTCTGGACCTGTGAAATTACTTACGAAATTTCCTGCGAGTTTTCCTGCGTTTCTGCATTCGTATGTAAACCTGCGATTTTCAAACTTCATACAAACAGTAAAATTTCACAAAATTAATGATACCATTGAGTTTCTAATGACATTTGCAATCATTCCATGTCCTTAAAATTCATTTATTTTGGCTCAATAGTAAAACCCTAAAAGAGGCCGAAAACCCTAACAATGGTGGAATTCATTCTAGTCCATGAAACTCAAATCAAACTGTCCAAAAAGCTTCAACACAATGAAACAAACAAGATTAGGCAATCAAAATCAATTAAAATGCAGTAAACTCATAGAATCGAAAAAATCAAATGTGATATGAACACGGGTTCGGTTCATGCGAATGAGGGTGTTTCATATGCTGTTTATGATCCAAACATGTTAAATGAACATCGTAGAACACATTACAATCCTTAGAACTCTCTGAAATCAACTCTAACTTGGAATCCGAAAGTGAGATTTTGAATGAAATTTTGAAATTTGAATGTGCTATGGGAGGCTCTGAATTCGTGTCCTTGTGGCTGCTTAATGTTGTTTATATATAAGTGAATGAAATTAGGTTAAGAGTTTGATCCATCCTTTGGACTTTTTGATCCATAGAGATTGAAAAAGATTTGATCTTAAAACTTGAATTTTCTTTGATCTAACATTGCTATTTTGGTATGATCTCAAATATTCTAGTGTCAATCAAGTTTAAATGAGTTTTAAGACCTTCTAGAATCAAAATCAAATCAAATATCCATCATTTTATATTTTATTTTAATTTAAAATGATTTTTAACATAAAAAATCATAATAAATAAAATAAAATGAATAAAATAATGAATAAATAAATTTTAATTCGTGCATGATGTCATGGAAGTGTTTGGATCATAAAAAAGCAAGCCCATTTGGTGAATTATGGTTTTAAGACCCCATTTGCTTCATAAACCTCTCAAACATTTCCCAACTTTGCAAGGGTACAAATCCCTCAATTTTAATGATATGAATGTGTTCTTGGACATTTTAAAAAGCTTAAAGAGTCCTATAACCAACCTCTTTGGTCTCATGTCCATATCTTTTACCATTCTCAAGTTATGCTCTTTGGAAGTTGTTGACTTTTTGTTGACTTTTAAAAGGACCTATAATGTCTTAGCTCATACCTTCCAAATGAAGCATTTTTGGGATTGGCTTGTGAGACACAAAGTTGTAGAGAATTCAATTTCCTTCAAAATGAGCTTTGGATGGAAAATTTTTGATGAAGCATGTGAAAGTTATGGCTGGTCAAAGTTCAGTTGACTTTTCCTATGAAAACCCTAATTTAGAAACTCCTGATTCTTGATGATCTGAAATCTCCTTGATGAATCATGATCAACCCTTGATCAATTGATGAATTTTAATTCATATACTTGATGTTGGCAAAAAATCATGAAGTTTGACTTTGGTTTGACCACAGTTGACCTCAGTTTGACCTTTTGACTGCTTTGACTGATTTTAACCTATCTGATCATCTGACTGAGCAAATCTTTTGGGAAAGTCTTGAAACTTGAAATGGGGATTCTTGAACACATATAGGATGTTATTAAGTTCACTTGAAGTCTTGGAAGTCCATTTAGCCTGATGAAAGTCAAAACCCTAGTTTAAGATGCATTGCTTAGGAGGATGCATTGTATGAGGGAATTGTCAAACTTGTTAACCAATTGTGAACCATGTGAACCTTGTGAACCTCATGATATGTCTTGTGAACCTTGTGAGACTCTTGGGACACAATGTATTGTCTTGTGGAGGGCAAATTTTGGGGTGCAACAGGGGGACATGCAATGGCTAAGAAATTATTAAGATCAGGTTATTACTGGATCACAATGGATGCAGACTGTTGTGCCTATGCCAGAAAATGCCACAAATGCCAGATCTATGCAGATAAAGTGCATGTGCCTCCAAATCCTTTGAACGTGATGTCTTCACCTTGGCCCTTTTCCATGTGGGGCATTCACATGATTGGAAAGATCGAACCGACTACTTCAAATGGCCACAGATTCATCCTGGTGGCCATTGATTACTTCACCAAATGGGTTGAAGCAGCTTCGTATGCAAACGTCACCAGACAAGTGGTAGCCAAATTTCTGAAAAGAGACATCATCTGTCGATATGGAGTTCCTGAGCGAATAATTACTGATAATGCTTCCAATTTGAACAACAAAATAATGGCAGAACTGTGCCGGGACCTCAAAATTCAACATCATAATTCTTCTCCTTACAGGCCTAAAATGAATGGCGTTGTTGAGGCAGCTAACAAAAACATCAAGAAGATTGTGCAGAAGATGGTGGTTACTTATAAAGACTGGCATGAAATGCTACCATTTTCCTTGCATGGGTATCGAACCTCAATCAGAACATCTACTGGGGCAACACCTTATCCGCTTGTGTATGGTATGGAGGCAGTCCCACCTGTTGAAGTTGAGCTACCCTCCTTACGGGTACTGATGGATGTAAAGCTGAATGAAGCAGAATGGGTCCGGTCTCAATACAATCAGCTGAATTTGATCGAAGAGAAGAGGCTAGCTGCCATTTGTCATGGGAAGTTATATCAAAAGAGGATGAAGAAAGCTTTCGATCAGAAAGTCAGACTTCGGGAATACCAAGTGGGAGACCTTGTTTTGAAAAGACTCCTTCCTTGGCAAGTGGACGCCGAACTACGATGGCCCATTCATAGTAAAGAAAGTTTTCTCGGGCGGAGCACTGATGCTCACTACTATGGATGGCGAGGATTTCTTATCCCCTGTGAATTCAGATGCAGTTAAAAAATACTTCGCATAAAATGACCCGCTGGACATAAAAACAGAATGCATGTCCAGGAAAAAATAGGGCATCCCGGTGAGTCAAAAACATAATAAAAGACTCGGGCAAAAATAAGGGAAAAATTCAAAAAACAAATGTACACCCGCTGAGTTGAAAAGCCACATCGGACAACTCAGGCAAAAATGGGTATCCCGGTGGATTGAAAACCCGAAAGGGAGATCCACGCAAAATCGGAGAATAAGCAAACAACTGCATTCTGAATTCGTCTGTATCACTCACAACATGGCAAGCTTCGAAAGGACAAAGCATCGGTCAGAATCAACCTTCTTCAGAAAGCAAGATAAGAAGAACGTCAAGGTCATACAAGTCATAGCAAAGGAAGTTCACTGGAACGTCGTCGTCAACATTGCCAACACCTTTATTTTCTCAATTTACAACAATCTCCTCATTTCAGGGGATTTTTTTCTTTGACTGTATTTGCCAATTCAGGGCACCCAAATTAATAAAATCAGAGTTTTCATTCGCACCTCATTTTGTACATTTTTGTTTCGTTTGCAAAATGTCCAATATTCATAATACAACAATTGCATAAAACACATGAGCCATTTTTGATGAAAATGCTTGCAGGAAATATATTACTTTCAGGAAGGTCTAACTCCTATAAAGGAATCCGGTTAGGGATGCCTCGGGATACTTGTGCGTTTATTTTGTCTTAACAGGTTGCAGGTATTCAATACACAGCATGGGGCATGTCAAGCATTAAATCCTCAGCATGTTACTTCCAGAAGTTGTCTCCTCCCCAAGCAGTGCCTAACAACTCTTCCACAACAAGGTGGTCAAAGAATTTCCTGTTCCCCACCAGAGTGCCAGATCTCTCTCATCCTCAGCAAAGTTAATGGAACTGCTTCCCCACAGAGTTTCCATTCTTTCCCCAGAAGAGCAATGCCTGAAACCCATCCCCAACAAATTAGCTGAAGCTTCCTACTCCCCAGCTGGAGTTCTCCCTCCAGACAGATCTATCAGTGATCTACTTCCCCAAGCAGAGTTCTCCCTCCTGACAGATCCATCAATGATCTCTTCCCCAGCCGGGTTATTCCTCCAGACAGATTAGCCAGAGATCTTCATCCCAGCAGGATCTGGGTCCCGGATCAGTTTCTCCCCTTTGCATAATCATAGCATTTGCATCATATTCACCAAATAAGCGTAGCATTCCGTCTAATACGGAGCATTATGGAAAAAATCAAACATTTGCATGATCATAAGCCGGGTTCGAGCCAGTCACCAGCAATTACCATTAACATTTCATCAGCAATATACAAAATACATCCCTTTCACATAAAAGCCAAAGCATACCCTTTTCACTCTCAAGTACAAATACTTGTTCATAACATACTCATTTCGACACCCGTCCGTGTCACCTTATCCCCACAGGTCGCCCAAACACCTTTTGCAAGCAGATACTTGTCCATAACATGTTCTTCTCGACACTCGTCCGTGTCATCTTAATCTCTCCATAGAAAGCCAAGGCACCTCCTTTGAACTCTCAAAATAGATGCATGTTTATACATGTTTGACACTCGTCCGTGTCATACCTTCCTTAGCAAGTCGAACACTCGTTCATGTCTTGCACATACCTCATACAGATCATACTTGTACATACTTATGCATATATCTTTGATACTCGTCCGTATCATTGTGTATATCACTCCTCAACAGATTTGACACTCGTCTCTGTTCCTTGTTAACCAATTGATACTCGTCTGTATCATCATCTTTGAACACGCGTCAGCGTTTGTTTCTACCGATACTCGTCCATATCATGGTCCTAAGAATGTTCGTTCGCATCTTTAAATCTATACATATCGTCAAACACTTATATTCTTTGTTTCTTGAAAGCGTAATCACTCGTTCGTGTTTACTGTTCCCCAGTAAGTCACCAACAAAACAACTTTCTCCTATCCGACATTCATCCTATGTCGTGATACTTTCGGCAGCCGTCCCCTGCCAGGTGATCGTCCTTCACCTTTTTGATGACTGTCCCTCATCAATTTTATTTGATGGCCGTCCCCATCGTTGATCTTGTTATCCGACATTCGTCCTATGTCGTGATACTTTCGGCAGCCGTCCCCTTCCAGATGATCGTCCTTCACCTTTTTGATGACCGTCCCTCATCAATTTTATCCGATGGCTGTCCCCATCGTTGATCTTGTTATCCGACATTCGTCCTATGTCGTGATACTTTCGACAGACATCCCCTGCCAGGTGATCGTCCTTCACCTTTTTGATGATCGTCCCTCATCATTTTATCCGATGGCCGTCCCCATCGTTGATCTTTTCTACCCAACATTCATCCTATGTCGTGATATTTATAGCAGCCGTTCCCTGCTAGGTGATTGTCCTTCACCTTTTGATGACCGTCCCTCATCAATATTTCATTTATTTTTAACTGATGGTCATCCCCATCATTGTTCACTTTACTTTCCAAGCCTGATGGCCGTCCCCATCATTGCTTTTCTTGTTACTCTAACCCTTAGAGAATCTTATTTTATTACCTGACGGCCGTCCCTGTCGCGGTTTCTTTATTTCCCCAGCTTGTCGGCCGTCCCCGTCATTGCTTTGCTTACCATTTTATCCCCAGGAGTCATCCTCTGCTCGATGGTCGTCCTCCATCGTTTTCATTTGATAATCATACTATACTATCTTTTACAATTTATATCCCTTTTCTTCTTCTCCCCAGCGAGTGCAAATTTCGGACTGTCTTTGGTATTCAACCACAAGTTATCTTGTTTGTCTGTTAAGCCAGGCGCTTACATCCTGCACAACTAACTCATGTTTGAATAGGGGCAGCTGTAGACACCCCAAATTTTCCCTCACTCTTTATCACACCATGGCTTGTGATCTTTCATGTTTGCATTAACATAAGCATACTATCTCATATTGCATTTTTGTTTCACTGCATAGTTAAAGTTCATCTGCATCTAGGGTTTGTGATCTGAGCAATCCAAGAATCCATATGAGCCATCCCAAAGGTCTTAAAGCTTTCCAAGAGGGTCCATGTGTGTTCTATCATCATTTTATGCTCCTCAAAGTTCATGAAAGTCAAAGGATCACAAGAACTGGCAAAGGCATGGAAGTAGAGCTAGGGTTTTCACTGCACAGATGACCAAAATTAGGGTTTTCGTTTCAGAGGCCTTAACTCCAAATTTTTGGGTCATTCTTGTTTCTAATGTTCTTAATATGTTATAAGGATCATTTGTACCAAGTTTGATGAAGAAACTCATTGTGGAAGTCATATGTTTACTAGGTAACTTCCCGAGCAAGTTAAGTCAAAATCAGGGCATCTGAGGCCCCCAACAATGGAACCAAAGGGGTATTTTCATCAAATTTAAGTTCAATGATCTTTATTTGATCTTATAAGTGGTTGGAAGTTCAAAATATTGAAGAATTTTGAGCCAATTGCAAACTTGCCATTTTTTGGAAATGACTTGAAATGCAAACTTTCCATTTTGGGAAAGATTTTCAACCTCCTCTTTCATGACCAAAAATGCTTCAAATGAAAAATTCTTGGGCATGAAAGTTGTAGATTAGGTCTTTCCCTTTACAAAAAGTACAAGAACATGTCTTGATTCATCCTAGAACTCAAGATATGGCTTTTCAAAGTTGGCAAAAATCACATAATTTTCAAGTTCATGTCAAAGAGGGATTTTTGCATATTGGCATTTCAAGCTTCTACAAGACCTCTAATGTGCCCAAATGTGACATAACATGCTAGTACAACTTGCCTAGACCAGAATTATGCCTTGTACCAAAGCATTTCATGGCTTGATTGCACAAAATTCACAAAATAACAATTATGCAGAAACATTGCAAACTCTTAATCAAAGCATTACAGTTGCATCCTATTGATCTAAGGGTCATCCATTATCCAAGCTGAGGCAATCCATGCTCAGAAATCACCTCTGTCCCAGCCCATACCTATGGTACACATATGTTGACATTTTTGCATTTCATGCCATACCAATCCCACAGTGCCACAACAACTCTTCTGGCCAATAACAATTGTTTATTCAAGCCCTAAGAACTATAAATGGACACCCTTCATGGCCTGAAACAAGACACAACTTCAGAATCAAGAATTTTCTCTCAAACTTTAGCTCTTCGAATCTCTCATTCTAGCCACTCAAAGCCAGAAATTTTTTCACCAATCAACTCCATATAACCTCAGGATCATTTCCCACCCATCACCATAGCCT
Organism: Lathyrus aphaca; assembly: GCA_963966055.1. NCBI lineage: Eukaryota > Viridiplantae > Streptophyta > Magnoliopsida > Fabales > Fabaceae > Lathyrus > Lathyrus aphaca. The sequence continues at coordinate 509,655,418 of OZ014520.1, forward strand.
GAAACACCCTCAAACTCAAACACGATTTCTGCAACTTTAGAAACCAAACACTCAAAATAGCCATTCTAAGCTTCATTCAAGCTTGCCAATAGCATCAGGAGGTCAAATGGGTTTGGATTGCATAAGGGAGAGGCCCAGAAAGCTCCATTTCAAAGAACTGCAACTCAGGTAACCTTCATGAACTTTTTTTCCAGAAGCATGATTTTAAGTTCTTAAATGATTCCCCATGTTTCCCTGATCACACTGATATGATTAGAATTGAAAATGAAGTAGAAATGAGGATTTCATGATTTTCTGAAATTTTTGACCTAGAACTTGATTGCTTCGATTCAGCTTTTTGATGCATGATAAATGATTTTTGTTTGTTGATTAGTGATGTATGATGTTAGGAGATTGTTTCTGGGCAGAAAATTTGAAGTTTAGATGCTTAATTAGGAAGTTGGTGTTTTGTGTCACCTGAATGTGATTAGGGCTAATCCATGTTTAAATCCCCAGTTTGAATCTTGGCCATTGAATGTTGATTAGGGTTAGGAAGTGAACGACCAGATGCACGTGTTTAATTTTAATTCTGATTAATTAATTATAAAACTTAATTAAAATGCCAGATTGAATCCTAGCCACTAGATCCTGCGCGCGTTTTTCATTTAAATAAGGGCCATAGGATCTGCATACCCCAAGTCAACAAGACTTTAAATCCTGGCCACTGATCTCTCCCCCATGCAATCTGAACCATCCATCTTGCATACTTTGCATTTTTATTTATTTTCATCTCATTTCTTTTGTTTTATTTATTAAAAATACCAAAAATCATTTAAAAATTCTGAATTTTTTATCATCACTTTAATTAATTTTCAGAACCCAAAAATATTTTTATTTTTATTTTTTTTATTAAAAATACATTTTTAAATAATTTAATTGTATATTTTAATTAATCAAGTCCATTTAATTAATTAAAAAATACTTTAAAGTATCTAAAAATCACAAAAAAATTCAGAGAGGTTTCTTAAACATTTAGAAACATTTTCAAACTCATCCAACAAATTTCATTTTGGTTTTGATCAAACTTTGCCAATTTTCTTTGAGTTAGTGTTTCTAAATTTCATGTTTTTTAACCCTAACTTCAAAAATTCATTTCTCTCAAAACAAGATGAGTTTGCATTTGATTCTTTTGGTAATCTTTCATACTTGACCTCTAATTTCTAAATATATTTTTGACACATTTTTATCTTGCATTTTTAAATTAATTTGCATTTTCCCTTTAGAATCACCCAAAAACCCTAGAAAACTTAGGAAAATCATAACTTTTGATAGGTTAGGCTTCTGACCTCCTCCTTTGGGGTGTGACCTAGTATGGGATTAAGGTTTGTTTGAGCTTGATTTCAAATTTTTATCATGTTGATTGCTTCTGTTTTAGTCATTTGCATTTCACATGTTCATAAAACCCTAATTTCTCATGTTCATTTGCATTCTCCTTGCATATTCATCATCACATGAACTTTTCATGACATTTCATACATTCATATGTCATTTTAGACATCTTAAGACATGTTAGAACCTTGATTGATCATTTCTTCATTCATTTGCCATGTTTTGCATTCATTTCATTTCATAAACATCCATGTGTTTTCAAACTTCAAAGTATGCTTCCTTTGCATCTCATCTTTGTATGACCACACATATGCATATTTTATGACTTTGCATCATCTCACATGAAATTTACATGGCATAAAAACTTATGACTTTGATCATTGCATCTCATTTCACTTCATTTCTTTATGCTTTATACTTTATGCATTCATACTAACACTTTCAGGTTTGGTAAGTTATTTTGGGAGGTGGATATGCCTTCACCTCTCACTTCTTATTATCTCTTTCATATGTGTTGCACCCCAAAATTTTCCCTCACAATACAAGACTTTATGTGCTCAGAAGGTTCACAAGGTTCACAAGACCTTTCATGAGGTTCATGAAGTTTACAAGACACTTTATGAGGTTCACAAGGTTCACAAGACCTTTCATGAGGTTCATGAAGTTTACAAGATACTTTATGAGGTTCACAAGGTTCACAAGGTTCATAAGACCTCCCATGAGGTTCACAAGGTTCACAAGACATCTTATGAAGTTCACAAGGTTCACAAAGTTCACAAATAGTCAGAAAGTTTGACAATTCCCTCAGACAATGCATCCTCCTAAGCAGTGCATCAAAAACTAGGGTTTTGACTTTAATCAGGCTAAATGGACTTCCAAGACTTCAAGTAAGCTTCATAACATCTTATATGTGTCTAAGAACCCCCATGACAAGTTTCAAGACTTTTTTCAAAGGTTTGCTCAGTCAGATGATCAGATAAGTCAAAATCAGTCAAAGTAGTTAAAAAGTCAAACAAAGGTCAACTGTGGTCAAACCAAAGTCAAACTTCATGATTTTTTGCAAACATCAAGTATATGAAGTAAAATTCATCATTTTATCAAGGGCTGATCATGATTCATCAAGGATATCTCAGATCATCAAGAATCAAAGGTTTCTAAATTAGGGTTTCCTCAGTAAAAGTCAACTGAACTTTGACCAGCCATAACTTTCACATGCTTCATCACCAATTTTCCATCCAAATCTCATTTTGAAGGAAATTGAATTCTCTACAACTTTGTTTCTCACAAGCCAAGCCCAAAAATGCTTCATTTGGAAGGTATGAGCTAAGACATTATAGGTCCTTTTGAAAGTCAACAAAAAGTCAACAACTTCAAAAGGGCATAACTTGAGAATGGTAAATGATATGGACATGAAACCAATGGGGTTGGTTAGAGGACTCTTCAAGCTTTCCAAAATGTCCAAAATCACCCTCATAGCATTAAAATTTAAGGATGTGTGCCTTTGCAAAGTTGGGAAATATTTGGGTGGTTTATGAAGAAAATAGGGTCTTAAAACCAAATTTCTCCAAATGGGCCAAACTTTTTATGACCCAAAGTGATTCATGACATCATGCACGAAAATTATTTGATATTTTCATAATTTTATTTTATTTAATTTATTTATTATGATTTATTATATTAAAAATCATTTTAAATTTAAATAAAATATCAAGTGTGAAGATTTAAAATATTTTTTTGTTCTAGAAGGTCATGAATGCAATTTGGATTGAATTGATACAACATTGATGAAGATTGGATTGAAATAGAAAGGTATTATTCAGGAATATTTGAAATTTAAGCACCAATCTTTTTCAATCTCAAAAATCAAAACAATCCACACAATGGTCCAATCTCTTGACCTAATTTGATTCTACTATAAGTATACAACATAACCCAATCACAAAGACACGGATTCCTGACCTCAAAGAGTAAGTTCATACATCAAAAAATCACCCAAAATTTCAAATTCGGATTCTTCCATAGAGGCCATTCCAAAGAGATTTGAAGGTTGAGACATGTTCATTGGACATCCTTGAATCATTCTCAATACTCATTTGCATCCAAAACACCCTATAATGCATAAACCGAAACATACATGTTCTTCATATATTTTTTTTCGATTCACTGCATTTACTTGTTTATAATGAATTTTAAAGATGTATTGATGTTTGTTGTTGACTATAGATGGTTTCTGGATAGTTTGGTGAAGAATTATGGCCGAATCATGAAAACACCATAGTTAGGGTTTTGAACTCTAAATTGCGATTATGTGATTCCCTTAATTTAAATGGATTCTAAGACCATATTTGAATTGTATGAAGGTTGGGTATCACAACCATGTAACCAATTTAATGAATCGTTGCATATTGATGAGTGTATGAGATTGGCAGGTTTTGAACGCATGAAAAATCGCAGGAAATTTCCCATGAAATTTCGCAGGAAAACCTGCGAAAATCCAAGGAAGAAGATGAAGCCAGCGCGCCATATTTCAAATTTAAAATTTCATTATAATATTTTTAGAATTGTTTGTGGTTTTGTTTCACAATTGCAGTGTTGGCTCAGTGGCAAGGGACGCGCGCGTATTGCCTGAAGGCCCTGGTTCGAATCCTGGATGCATCAACATTTTTCTTATTTTTCCATGTAATTAGTAAACTTAATATATTATTTGTTGTGATGAACATACTACCAGTTGCGCCCTCTCGGCTGGAATGGTAAGTGCGTTTGTGTATTGCGTAAAGGTCCTGGGTTCGAATCCCCCCCAGGCCTTTTTGTTATTTGCTTTGTTTTTTCCATGATTTTTCAGGTCAAGCAACAAAACCTAATGGAATTCTTTCCTTAACGCCTACACGCGCATGGCCCAGTGGTTAGCTTGGTTGGCTGGAGTTTGTGAAAGCAGAGGGGCTGGGTTCAAATCCCAGCCCAGGTAAGTTTTATTTTTCAATTTATTTTGTTTCTCTTATTTTGTTTATAATATAATTAAATAAGTTTAAATCATAAATTAAAATGTTAATAGCTTTATTTTTTTTACAACTTAGAACTCATCTTTGTTTTAATTTAAATATTATTAAAAAAATTTATTTATTGTAAATTATTAATATTGAATAATTTCATATAGTGTTTAATTAACCCTAATTTTCTAAAACCTAAAATATTTTGTAAAAAAAACTAATTAATTTTTATAAACCCTAATAATACTTTTAAACCTAATTATTTCATGTGAATATTAATTATGTCCATATTTTTATTATTTAATTTAATTCTTGTATATAAATATGCTTAGAATAATTAGAATTCTTAATTTAATTTTGTAAATTTAATAATATGATTATTCAATTATAATTAATCCTATTTTCATAATATGTGTATATTCCATAAATTGTTTATAATTTAATTTTTGTATGTAAATAATTTTTAGTATATGTTTAAAAATAATTAAAATTTGCTAACTTAATTTTGTAAATATAATTTATTTTATGTTTATAATTAATCTAATTTCTATAACTTATATATAATTTAAAATTTTATAATAATTAGTATATAATTGCTTATATTTTCTTCTTAATCTCAAAATAATAATTGTTTATAAAAAATTGAGTTTTTAATTATTATGCTAATATTCTTATTTATTTTATTATTAATGCTATTTATTTTTATATTTATTTTATTATTACTAACCCCATTTATATATTGTGATTTATTATTATTATTTATTTTTACTAACCCAATTATATTATTATTATTTATTTTTGCTTATTATATTTAATTTGCTTTAATTATTATTATGTAATTGTTCCTGGATGTAATATTTTAATAGTATTTAAATATTTATTTTTTATGCTATGGTTAGTAAAAACAGGGAGTGAAACATGTTTGTATATTTAAAATTAATTTAGCTCATTAAATTTGAAGATAAATAGTAAAATTGTACACTCACACACGTAAGTCGATCTTTGATCGCCATCTCACTTCCTTAGGGATACCTCTCATGTTGCCTATTATAAAAGGTCAAGTAGGGTGTATAAAGCAAAGTCCCCTCAATTTCACATCATCTAGTCCCTTAACAGATAAAAGATCAAGTCCCTTTCGAATGTTGCCTTCGTAATGATCTTGTCCCTTTCGAATAAAGATGATAAGTCCCTTTCAAATTGCTTATACACCCCACAGTTGCCTAAATAAACAGATGTCCCTTCACATGTCCCTTACATCCAAGGTAATGACTACCTATTCCTCAATAATAGGGATAGTCTTACCCTTTAAAGGATTCAAGAACAGAAAAGACTTAAAACTTAGGGTAGGTTCCTCTTAGATACTTGCTCACTCTTCAAAAACTTTTCAAACACTTCACACATTTCAAACAATTTTCAAAACAAAGGTTTATACGCATCCGTACATGGATCATTATAAACACTTAAGAAAATTTTTATTCACACACTTCACCTTTCAAAAATATTTTAAAGTGAGCTAAGTAACTAAGAGCCCATGGATAACCATGGATGTAAAGGGTGCTAACACCTTCCCTTTACATAACCTACCCCCCGGACCCAAAAATCTTTTAAAAGGTCTTTCCTGTTCTTTTATGCCTTTCCTTTGGATAAAATAAAAGTCGGTGGCGACTCTTGCTATCCGCAACATAACTAAAGTCAGTTCTCCCACCGTGTTACAGAACTGGCGACTCTGCTGGGGATTTAATAAAAGAGGGGTACCCTTAGGAATTAGATCACTTTAAATTATTTGCCTTGTTTGCTTTATACTTATCTGTTGGGTGCTCTTATGTGTGAAAGATCCTAACCCGGATCTAGTGTACCTTAGGTAAATGGCAATAGACCAAGGAAACTGTACGGCGTATACCGATATGGTTGATCTGGTGGCCATAGTTAGTGTGACTTCTTGGTTGGTGCTTATGTTCCTTAAGCAAGTTGAGGATAATATGAGGCTGCCATATGTTGTCAATACACTAACTGACTTTTAGAACCCTAGTCATCCCATCTTGGCCTTTAGAAAGTAGTGAGATAACCGGCTTTGGTGAAGACTGAAGTTGGTCGATACTCGATACTACGCTCATTGAGATCCTAAACTTGGAGGGTTTTGGTTGGCAAGTAAGTTGCCTACTGAACAACCACCCTTGTGAAGGATCAATGATATTGAGATCCCTTAGAACCTGGTTACTTTTGTAGGACAGGATGAACCAACTAACTTCAGGGGAGGGTACTTACCTTAAACCTCATGCAGGCCTTCAAACCTAGGGCTATTGTGTGACTTGTTTGTGTGTGCCACATGTTTGTGATTGAGCATAACATCATGACATCATCATGCATCATAATCATAGCATTTTCACTAACCATTTCAAGGACCAAAGGATTTATCTTTGTTCTTTGTTGCAGGTCATGGCTTCTGCTCGTAGGAACACTATCAGGATCAACTTTGTAGGGATACCTGCTAAGCTTAAAGAGCTGGTTTCTCAGGTGGCTGAACACTCCAAGTTCATCAAGAGACATGGTCACCTACTGGATCTAGTCACCTCAGGGTTCAATGAAGACATGATGAGTGTTCTGTTTCAGTTCTTTGATCCTAAGCACCATTTCTTCACATTCCCCGACTACCAGCTGATTCCAACCATGGAGGAGTTCTCTAAACTTCTGGGTATACCTGTTCTTGATCAGAAACCATTCACAGGCTTGGAAAAAGAGCCTAAACCCGAGGTTATTGCTGCAGCTCTACATCTGAAGAAGTCTGACATTGTTCTAGAAACGAGAAGCGGAGTTAAGGGTATTCTTGCTAAGGTATTAATGGATAAAGCTCAAGTGTTCTTGAAGGCTATGAGCTATGATGCTTTTGAGGAGATCTTAGCCTTGTTGATTTATGGCTTAGTATTGTTCCCCAATCCTGATCAGTTCATAGACGTTCATGCCATCAACATATTTCTGAGTCGCAATCCAGTGCCTACATTACTTGGGGACATCCTGCATTCTCTTCATACTCGTACTACAAGGGCAAGAGGAACTCTGATGTGCTGCATACCTTTGTTATCTAGGTGGTTTATTTCTCACCTTACTCGCTCAGTGATGAAGAATGAACAAGGGTTCAGGTGGTCCAAGAGGATTATGTCACTCTCTCATTTAGATATCCATTGGTGCTCCAGATCTATGGAGAATGTCACTATCATTGACCGTTGTGGGGAGTTTCCTAATGTGCCACTTCTGGGCATAAGAGGAGGCATTACTTACAACCCTTATTTAGCTTTACGACAATTTGGTTACGCTCGGAGTGATGGCCCACATGACATGTTGATTCAGGGCATTGTGTTCGACTACGACAACGATCTTCAAGGTTACCGTCAGAGATTCATACGAGCATGGGGAAAAGTGAACAAGGTTGACAGCAAGACTCTGGAACCTAAGTACACTATTCCTATGGAAGCTTATCTCAGATGGGTGCGATCTCGTGCTCAGACTCTCATGATGCCATATCCTGCTGTCCTGCCAGTTACCATGGAACCTGTTGCTGAAGGAGATACTTCTTATACCATCCTTCACCCAGACATGCCTACTGACATGGAAGATTTACAGAGATCCTGGATCCAGTTGAAGGAGCAAAGGGATACTTTCGAGGCTCATTACAAAGCAAGCCAAGAAAGGATCCTGGAACTAACAAAGCAACTTCACGAGGAACAAAATCTCAACTCATACCTCAACACGAAGAGGAAACGTCCATGGGAGACTTAAAACCCCATCTCTTGTATTTATTTCATTTCATTTTCTGTAAGCCCAAGAGGCAAAACAAATTTATTACTAATAAAAGTTTACCTTCTTGTTTGTTTAAGCAAATTTAAATCCTGCGGTCGTTGAAAACATTGCATATGCATTCACATATCATATCATTGCATCACAGGTTTATTGTGCACAGGTTTCTTATCTTCTCGCTGTTTATTTCAGCAATGGCTCTTGATCAAACAGTTAAGGATCTCCAGGCACAAAATGCACAGTTCCAGGAGCTGATCCTGAACTTATCCAAGGGGCAGGATGAATTGAAGACACTGCTGGCCAAGAAGACTAAGAAGACTAGAAGGTCAGGTGGCCTGATCAGCATGGGAAGAAGGTTCAGAGGTCTTGCCAAGACCAAAGAACCAGTTGAAGATTATGAGTCTGAAGAGTCTGAGAAAGAGGGAGGCAGTCTCCACAACACTATGGGGGACTCTGATTCTGAAGCCAACTACTATCATGAGCCTAATGAAGATAAGTTCAAGATGCTGGTGGATAGAATGAATGCTATGGAGTTGCAAAAGTCTTCTGGGCTGGACTTTGAAGACCCGAGTCTGATATCTGGGGTAGTCATACCCATTGGTTTCAAGGTTCCTACTTTTGTTGTTTATGATGGGGTCTCTTGTCCCAAGCTACATTTGAGGTCTTATGTCAGGAGAATCCAACCTCATACTGCTGATAAGAAGTTGTGGATCCATTTCTTCCAAGAGAGCTTATCTGGAGCTCAATTGGAATGGTACTATCAGTTGGAGAGTGTCAACATCCGTGATTGGAATGATCTTGCCGAAGCCTTCTACAAGCAGTATCAATACAATGCTGATTTAGCTCCCACTCGCATGCAGCTGCAAAGCATGTCTATGGGTGCTAAAGAAAGCTTCAAGGAGTATGCTCAGAAGTGGAGAGATTTAGCTGGAAGAGTACAACCCCCTTTAACTGACAGGGAGTTGGTTGATATGTTCATGTGTACGTTGAATGGTCCTTTTTACAGTCATCTCATTGGAAGCTCATCATCTGGCTTCACTGAGTTGATAATGACAGGAGAGCGCGTGGAAAGTGGTATTAGGAGTGGCAAGATTCAAGTGGGTACTTCTTCATCAGGTGCTGCAAAGAAGCCTCCCAGTGGAAAGAAAGAATCAAATGTTGTCTATGGTCAACCTGATCGTAGTAGAAGGCATCAGTCTGTGAGTACAGTCCATATCTCCAATCCAACTCCTGCAACAACAGAGAAGCCACAGGGAAATCAACAGAGGGCTAGAAGGCAGTTCACTAAGATCAACATGTCAATGGCCCAAGCATTGCAACACTTGTTGAAGGCTGAACTTATCACTCTGAAAGATGCTCCTCAGAATCCTAATGTTACCTCTCCCAGGTATAATCCCAATGCACGATGTGCATATCATTCGAATTGTCAGGGACATGATACTAATAGCTGCTGGGTATTGAAGAACAAAATTCAAGATATGATTGAGGCTGGAGAAATTGAGTTTGACCCTCCGGGTACTCCAAATGTGATTACTGCTCCCATGCCAAATCATGAGAAGACTGTCAATGCAATTGATGAAGATTCACATATCTATTCAGTTGCAGAGTTGACCACACCATTGTCTGTCATTAAGAAGAAGCTAGTACAAGTTGGGTTCTTTCCAGGTTGTCGTGAAGATTGTTTGTATTGTACCTATAAGCCGGATAGTTGCTGGAGATTGAGAGATGGAATTCAACGTCTCATGGATAAATATACCATAGTGTTTGAGAGGACTCCACCTTCCGTAGAGAGTATGGTTGATCATATAACTCAGCATGCAAAGATTGAAGAGGTGGATATGGTTGATAAAGTACCGGTAAGAATTACTTCAAAGGGACCTGTCAAAATCACTCACAAGGGTCCAATTAAGATTACTACTGAAGGCCCTGTGAAGATTGTTGCTGAAGCTAGAATGGCTCCTATGATCATTACCACTCCTGGTCCTATTCCGTATACTTCTGATAAAGCTGTGCCTTGGCACTATGGGTCTGATGTTTATATCCATGGTGTTAAGCAGGAACCCTTAGTTGATATGCCTATTGATAATATTGCTGGATCTAGTAAGATCACACGAAGCGGAAGAGTTTTCTCTCCTCCAATTACTTCCAAGAATGCAGTTACTCCAGCTGCTACCTCCACCACTGATGCTCGGGGCAAAGGTCCTGTTATTGAACCTATAACTACTAATGAGCCAGCTGCTGATGATCTCTCTAAGCTGATGGAGGAAGTATTGAAAATCATTCGCAAGAGTGATTATGACATCGTTGATCAGTTGGGGCATACTCCCTCCAAGATTTCTATGTTGTCTTTGCTATTGTGCTCTGAGGCTCATGCCAAGGCCCTGATTAAATTTCTGAAGATTGCTCATGTACCAAATGAAATTTCTGTTGACCAGTTTGAAAATTGTGTTGCACACTTGACCTATGATAATGGGTTAGGTTTCTCCGATGCTGATTTGACTCCTGCCAAGAGGGATCATAACAGGGCTCTACATATCTCAATTGAATGCAGGGGCACTACCCTGTCACATGTATTGATAGACAATGGTTCCTCTCTGAATGTGTTGCCCAAAGAAGTCCTGAATAAGCTTAGTCCAGAAGATGCTGTGTTGAAACCTAGTAACATAGTGGTGAAGGCTTTTGATGGTTCGAGAAGAGTGGTGCATGGAGAAATTGATCTCCCAATCAAAGTTGGTTCTCAGGTCTTCAATGCTACCTTTTATGTCATGGATATTCGTCCGTCATATTCTTGTTTGCTTGGGCGTCCCTGGATCCATGGGGCAGGTGCTGTAACCTCTACATTGCATCAGAAGTTGAGATATCCAGCAGAAGGGAAAGTTGTTACTGTCTATGGAGAGGAGGGGTATATGATTAGCCATGTGAACACCTTTAAGTATCTAGTAGTGGAAGGTGAATACGTTGAAACTCCGTGTCAGACATTTGAAGTGGTTCCTTGGATTGTTAATGATTATGAAGCTCCTCCTGTTGTCAAGAAAGTTCCTGTGGTTACCAGAGTACCTCCTACAATGGCCTCCCTTAAAGATGCTAGAGCTGTGGTGGATGAAGGTGGTTGTACTATTTGGGGTCAGCTTCCTGATATCCCTTACAAGTCTGACAAATTTGGTTTGGGTTTCACTGCAGAGTCCCAGAAGGCTGTTCGTCGTGCTCGTGCTGTTCGTATCACCAATCAGGGGATCATGAAAGATCAGATCAATGCTGTGGGTGACTATGATGAAGACTACAACTTAGATGCTTGGATTTTTCCTACTGTGGGTGCTGGGCTCAACAACTGGAAGGCTGAAGATGTTATTCCTATCTCCTTTAGTCAGGAGTAAATACTATTACTGTGTTGTTGCTTTTTAAGTTTGTAATTTCTTGAACAATTGAACTCTTTAAGCCTTGTGCCTTGCCCGGGGCACAATGGTGTGCTTGTTACGGGATGTCATTTCATTTGCATACTTCATTCAATAAAAATCAGTGGACGTTTTGTTTTCGTAAATATTGTGTTCCTTGTCTTTCTTTTCCTTTATTTTTGTTTTATCAGCTATGTGTTCTTACACACACCCACATCACTAAAATGCAGATCCTCATCCACTCTGGATCTTGTTGATAACAGTTCTACTATTGCCAATTATAATTTCGAGAATCCGATCTATCAAGCTAAAGATGGAAAGGAGGACGATTGTGAAGTACCTGTAGAGCTTGCTAGGTTGTTACAACAGGAAGAGAAAGCTATACAGCCACATGAAGAGCCAGTCGAAGTTGTGAATTTGGGAACTGAAGAGAACAAGAAAGAGGTCAAGATAGGGGCTGAATTAGAGGATAGCGTCAAGAGCAGATTGATACAGATGCTACGTGACTATGTGGAGATCTTTGCTTGATCCTACGAAGATATGCCAGGGTTGGATACAGACATTGTGGTTCACCGTTTACCAGTAAAAGAAGATTGTCGTCCAAAGAAACAGAAGGTTCGTCGTATGCGTCCTGAAATGTCAGAGAAGATCAAAGCAGAGGTAATGAAACAGTTTGATGCAGGGTTCTTAGCAGTGACTTCTTATCCTCAGTGGGTTGCAAATGTGGTACCGGTACCTAAGAAAGATGGTAAGGTACGCATGTGTGTGGACTACAGGGATTTGAACAAGGTCAGCCCCAAAGATGACTTTCCACTTCCTCATATTGATGTTCTGGTAGACAACACTGCTCAACATAAGGTATTCTCGTTTATGGATGGTTTCTCTGGTTACAATCAAATTAAGATGGCACCTGAAGATATGGAGAAGACAACATTTGTTACACAGTGGGGCACCTTTTGCTATAAAGTGATGCCATTTGGTTTGAAGAATGCAGGGGCAACATATCAGCGTGCTATGGTGGCTTTGTTTCATGATATGATACATCATGAGATAGAGGTATATGTGGATGATATGATATCCAGGTCCCAAAATGAAGAGCAACACCTTGATCATCTGCACAAGTTGTTTGAAAGGTTGAAGAAATACAAGTTGAGATTGAACCCAAACAAGTGTACCTTTGGAGTTAGATCTGGTAAACTCCTGGGTTTCATCGTCAGTGGAAAAGGTATTGAAGTGGATCCTGCAAAAGTGAAAGCTATACGAGAGATGCCAGCTCCCCGTACTGAGAAGGAGGTTAGAGGTTTCTTGGGATGGTTGAATTACATTGCAAGATTTATTTCCCAATTAACAGCTACCTGTGAGCCAATCTTCAAGTTGTTGAAGAAAGATCAGGTAATGGAATGGAATGATGAGTGTCAGACATCATTTGATGAAATCAAGAAGTATCTGCTAGAACCACCAATTTTGATGCCACCAGTTGATGGAAGACCCTTGATTATGTACTTAACAGTATTAGACAACTCAATGGGGTGTGTGTTGGGGCAACATGACGAGTCTGGTCGAAAAGAGCAGGCAATATACTACCTTAGCAAAAAGTTTACCGACTGAGAAAACTTGCTGCGCTTTGGCATGGGCTGCTCACCGACTAAGACAATATATGTTAACTCATACTACCTTATTGATTTCGAAGATGGATCCAATCAAGTACATATTTGAGAAACCTGCTCTCTCCGGAAGAATTGCAAGATGGCAAATGATCTTGACAGAATATGACATACAATATACTACTCAGAAGGCCATTAAAGGGAGTGTCGTAGCTGATCATTTGGCTCATCAAGCAGTGGATGATTATCAGTCAATGAGTTTTGAGTTCCCTGACGAAGACATTATGATTATTACCAAAGAACTTGGACAATATGATGGACCTGAACAAGGATCCCGATGGACTATGGTTTTTGATGGTGCTTCTAATGCACTAGGTAATGGTGTTGGTGTTGTGATTAGTTCCCCTGAAGGTTGTCATACCCCGATTACTGCCAGACTTTGTTTCTATTGTACCAATAACATGGCTGAATATGAGGCATGTATCCTGGGTATTAAGGCTGCTATTGATATGAAGATTCAGTTCCTTGATGTGTATGGAGATTCAGCCCTGGTAATAAGTCAGATTAAAGGAGATTGGGATACCAAGCATGATAATCTCATTCCTTACAGAGAGCATGTGTTGTCTTTGATCCCACATTTCAAAGAGATTACCTTTGGACATATTCCACGAAGAGAGAATCAGTTGGCAGATGCATTAGCCACCATGGCATCCATGTTTGAGATCAGCTGGGATGATGAGGCTCCCAAGATTACTATTGATAGATTTGAAAAGCCTGCATACTGCAATGAGATTGGCACTGAAGAAGCAGAAGAGAAGCCTTGGTTTTATGAGGTGAAAAGGTATCTTGAAGCTCAGGAGTTCCCTGAAGGGGCATCTGTCAAAGATAGGAAGTTTCTGAGGAGGTTCTCTGCTAAGTTCTTTTTGAGTAACGGGATTTTGTACAAGCGCAATCATGATTCAACTATGCTTCGTTGTGTGGATAAGAAGGAAGCAACTGAGATTATGGAAGATATGCATGATGGGATCTTTGGCATTCACTCTAGTGGCCATACCATGGCAAAGAAGATATTGAGAGCAGGTTATTATTGGTCTACCATGGAAGCTGACTGCTATCAACACTCCAGAACATGTCACAAGTGCCAAATTTATGCTGATAAAGTCCATATACCTCCATCACCATTGAATGTGTTGACTGCTCCTTAGCCTTTTGCCATGTGGGGCATTGATATGATTGGTGAGATCAAGCCTACTGCTTCTAATGGGCATCGTTTCATCCTGGTTGCTATTGATTACTTTACAAAGTGGGTAGAGGCAGCTTCATTTGCATCTGTTACCAAGAATGTGGTGGCTCGATTCATTAAGAATAATCTCATATGTAGGTATGGCATCCCTGAAAGGATTATTACTGACAATGGCTCTAATCTGAACAACACTATGATTACTGATCTCTGTATGCAATTCAAGATTAAGCATCATAACTCTTCTCCGTATCGTCCAAAGATGAATGGGGCAGTAGAAGCTGCTAACAAGAATATTAAGAAGATTCTATAGAAAATGACTGTTACTTACAAGGATTGGCATGAGATGTTACCATTTGCTCTTCATGGCTATCGTACTACAATACGCACTTCAACAGGGGCAACCCCATTCTCCTTAGTATATGGTATGGAAGTAGTTCTGCCCATTGAAGTTCAGATACTGTCGCTCCCGATAAATGAGAATGGCTCAAATAAAGGTACAGACGCGAACGGTCGGCGAAAGGATGGATGTGAGAACACACAGGAGTGAACTCACAGGAAAAGAAAAGAGTCGCCAGCTAGGCATTTTTTATCCCGGAGGAAAGGTAATGCTGCATAGACCTGGAAAGATATGGATAAGAAGGTTGCGAACCAGAGAGACTGAGAAAGGGGGTTGGTTACAACCTGGGAAGGTATTAGAACCCAGATTGTCCGCCGTACTCGACGGGATCCACGCTTAAAAGATTTGTGTTTCCAAGGGGTAGTGTCAGTGCAATCTGTGTATTAAAGCTGGAAAGAATGCAAGTGTCAGTGTAAAAGAAAGGTGAAGTGTATAAATGAAGTGCCAGTGTAAAAGAGAAAGAAGTGAAATGCTCATGATAATGAGGCTTAAAGAATGAGGCTGAAAGAGGGGGGATATACATAGACTTTTGTTCGATAACTGTTAAGTTATGCCTACGTATCCTCTCGTGCAATGAGGAAGTCAGAACACCGTAGTTCGACCCAAAGAGACTGAAAGAAATTGACTTGTGAACTGCTTACTTGCCTATGCTCAAGTGTATGACCTGTCTGGCTCAGGTGCAAATTGTCTTGCATTAGACGGAAGAAGCAAATTCTCATTTGTGAATGAGTGGGATGAGAAAAGAATCCCGAAGGAGACGATTATTGTTTGTTTTTGTGTTTTCAGTCTTTTATTGCTTTTTGAAGTTTGTCATAAGAAAATGAGCTTAAGCCTAAACCAATGGATTAGTAAACTCATCACATCCTCCCTCTGATTAGGGGTAATGAGAATACCTTAAGTGTGAAGTCAGCTTCTCACACTTAAACACCTTTGATGTAGGATTAAGGTCATTAACCTACTTGTGATTAATTAGATGTTTTTGTTGTTTTTGTTTAGTGTTAAGTAATGAGGTTAAGCCATAATCAGGGATTAAACAGACTCATTACACCATCCTAATAGAAGGATAATAGATGAGAATGTTTAAGCTGAGGAAAGCTCCTCAACTTAATCCATGATTAGGGATTAAACTCATGACAAAACAAAGCCTTTATTAAGTGGATTTTAGTTAATGATAAGATGATGAGGTGAGTTTTATGATTTGTAAGACAACTTGAGGGGGACTTGTCCATTAACACTAGGGTTAGTCCTTCTTAACCAATTAAGGAAGAATTAGAACCCTAATGCAAGGCCCAAGTTACAAGCTTGATGTCTTGATGTTTATTAGATGAATTGATTAAAGGATTTAAACACATTGAGGGTTTAACACTTAGGATTAAAGTTATACACTCCATCCTAATAGAAGGATGCAGGCATAAGCTCAATCACAAAGCCTTAAAGCCTTTATGGTTTAGTCCTTGATTATGAGGTGAGAAGAGAAGACTCAATGAGACACAAAGGTAAAATCTAAATGGGGGGACTAATCAAAACCCTAATTATTGTCATGCTTGGTTGTTCCTAAGGTTTGTGAGGTTTACAAGAAAGGTCTTCAGAGGAACCACCAGGAAGCAGATGAAAGGAACAAAGAAGCAAAGTAACTTGCTTCATTTAAGAAGACAAGTCACTTGAGGAAAGAAAGTATGAAGAAGAAGAATGAGCAAGCTCAATCCCAAACACAAAACAAAATGCAGCAATGATGCATAAGAGAGATGAAAAGAAATTGTGAGAAGTGAAGGCAAATTCACTTCTCAAAGTAACTTACCACCTGAAAAGTTAGTGAAAGAAATGCAATGCAATGCAAAATGAGATGAAATGGCATGATGCAAACCAAAACCAGAAGCATAAGTATGATGCTAATGATGCTATGAGATGACACAAACATGAAACAAGGCATGGGGATAATCATACAAACATATGGATGCAAGGGAAGCATGCTTAGAACCATGAACAAACATGAAAAGTTATGAAATGTAAATGACATACAACATGACAAATGAAAGATGCAATGATCAAACATGATTCTAATATGTCCTAAGATGTGTTATGAATCAAATGGATGCATAAAATGTCATGGCAAGTCATGGTATGCAAGCAAATGCAAGATGAATGCAAAAGGAAGCCCAAATTAGGGTTTATGATCAATGCACAAAACAAAAACCAAAACCAGATGCAAACATCAAGATAAAAAAATTGAAAATGCACTCAAAGGAACCCTAAACCTAAACAAACTCACTGCCCAAAGGAGGGGATCCAATTCTTAACCTAGTGAAAGTTATGAATTTCCTAAAATTGCTAGGGTTTTAAGGTACCTTTGTCAAGAAAAATGTCAAACAAATTGAAAATGTAAGATCAATTCATGCCAATTTAATCTTATAAACTTCATGATATGCAAGATGCAATGCAAAAAGAATCAAAGTCCAACTCTTAAAGGCTAGGCAGAAATGAATTTTTGAAGATTGGATCAAAATAATGCCTTGAAATGAAATTAATTCCATGGAAAATTATCAAAAGACCTCAAGATCAAAAAGTAAATTTGGTTTGAAGGTTGGACAATGTTTCTAAATGATTTTAAAGGTTTCATGAATTTTTTGGTGATTTTTAAATACTTAAAAGTATTTTTAATTAATTAATTCTCATTAATTAATTAAAAATAATCTTTTAAATGATTTAAAAATATTTTTTAATGCAAAAAATAAAAATAAAAATGTTTTTGGTTTCTGAAAATTAATAAAAGGGTGTATAAAAATTTTCAGAATTTTTGAATGATTTTTACTATTTTTAATAAAATGAAGAAAACAAATGAGATTTAATGAAAATAAAATTGAAATTAAACTGAAAAATGAGGAAGTCAGCAAGATCAAGGGCTAAGGTTTGAACTCACACGCGCGCGAATTGACCTGGCGCGCATCTGGACGGCCAGCATTCAAATTTGCTAATTATGATTAGTGCCCTAATTAAATGCCCTAATGACTTTCAGATGACCGGAACAGTGTTCCGGTCATCTTCTCCGGCAAGCCAAAACCACTATCTCACTCTCCAGGCCATTTCAAAAGCTCTAACTCTCCAGAATTCATCCTCTACCCACCCCAAGCACGAATCAAGCACAAAATCATGTTTAAATTCCAACACAAACACGAATCGAATCAAAGAAGTTTTTAGGTCAAACTTTCAGAACATCATAACATGCTTGTTTCTGGCTCATTTTCAAAAATAAATAGATCCCCATGATCAGGGCAACATACAGAACAATATTCTAACAAGAAATTAAAGTTCTGGAAAAATTGTTCATCATGCTACCTGAGATTGAGCTCTCGATTCAGGAGCTTTCTGGCTGTTTCTTTGGCTCAAACAAGTCCCAATGATCCTCCTTAGAAGCTTTTGACACTTAGTTGGAGTTTATGTGGCCTCTAGAGAAAGTTGGCAGAAGCTCAGGTCAAGGGTGTGTTGAAATCGTGTTTTTGATTCAGGGAGTTTCAGGCTATGGTGATGGGTGGTTTTTGATCAGTGAAGTGTGCTGAGTTGATTTGTGAAGTTGGTTTGTGTGTTTGCAGCTTGTGGAGAGTGTTTCGAAAGCTTTTGCAAATGGGGTGAAAAATGAGAGAGCTGTGTTCTTGGTGCTTTCAGCCTTGTGTATTATGTGCTTTGGTTTGTTTTTGGTTTGTATAAACAAATGGGATTGGTCAGATGAGTTGATGTGTGCTTTTGTGATTGGTATGGCTCAAGTTGCCAAAATGTCAAAGTTGTGTAAGAGAGGCATGGGCTACTAGCTAGCCAAGGACAGATGGGGTGTCCTGCGCAGCAAGATGTGTGGAGAGCCATAGGATTGGTTGTGAAGTCAGCAAGCAAGTGGATTCACACTTGAGTGAGCTTTTGCAACTTGCTTCACTTTGGCTTCTTTTGAAAATTCTTGCTCCATAAGTCATGAAAATGAGGGATCCCTTGGCCCATTCTTAATTTTAGATGTTACATGATCATGTTGTGAAGAAATGGTACACATTTGAGGCCTTTAGAACACTTGAACAAACCATTTTGCAAAATGTCTCTTTGGTAGAAAACTTCAAATTTTGTGATTTTAGCCAACTTTGACAAGCCATAACTTTTGATCCAAAATGAATTAGGTCATGTTCTTGTACTTTTTGAAAAGGGAATGATCCACTCTACAACTTTCATGACCAAAGTTTTTCCATTTGAAGCATTTTTGAATCAAAAAGCAAGGGTTGAAAAAGTTTCCCAAAATGGCAATTTCATTAAAAGCCAAACTTTCCCAAAAAGTCAACTTTGCAAATGACTTGAAATTCTTCAATTTTGTGAACTTCCAACATCTTCTATGATCAAATAAAGATCATACATAATAAAAATGATGATGAACACTCTTTGGTTGGATCATTGGGGGCCTCAGATGCCCTGATTTCACACTGACTTGCTTAGAAAGTCAACCCTTGATCAGATGACTTACCCATTGAATTTCTTCATGAAAATTGATATGCATGCTCCCTATACCATATAGAGACCAATAGAAACAAGAATGACCAAAAAAATTGGAGTTATGGCCTTTGAAACCAAAACCCTAATTTTAGGTCATCTGTGCAGTTAAGCCTGACCCTGCTTCCATGCCATTCTCAATTCTTGATTCTTTGACATTCTTGACTTTGAGAGGATTTAATATGATGCTTTAACATACATGGACCCCCTTGAAGTGATTGATGACCTTTGGAGTGGCTCAAGAAACTCTTGGATTGCTCAGATCACAAACCCTAGATGCAGATGACTTTGAATCAATGCAATGAATCAAAATGTGATATGAGATGCTATGATTGAGTTTATGCATATGAAATGATCACAAGCCATGGTGTGAATGGGTGAGGGAAAATTTGGGGTGTTTACAGCTGCCCCTATTCAAACATGAGTTAGCTGTGCCGGATGTAAGCAACGGCTTAACAGGCAAACAAGATAACTTGTGGTTGAATACCAAAGACAGTCCAAAATTTGCACTCACAGAATGAAGAAGAAAAAGGGATATAGATTGTAAAGGAAAGTAAAGTATATTGTAAAGTATAGGCGACGGAGGACGACCGTCGAGTAGAGGAAGACTGCTGGGGATAGAGCAATGACGGGGACGACCGACATGCTGGAAAAAAGTGCGGGAAATAAAGCGATGACGGGGACGGCCAACATGCTGGGGATAAAAGGGATTATGATGGGGACGACCATCAAGTAAAGCTATAAGATTCTCTGGGGATTAAATGAAAAATGATGGGGACGGCCATCAGATTCATAAAGTAATGTAAACAACGATGGGGACGGCCATCGGGCTAAACTGATGAAGGACGATCATCAGGAAAAGGAAAAGGGACCACGACGGGGACGACCATCGGGTTAAAGAATAAATGAAATAATGATGAGGGACGGTCATCAAAGGTGAAGGACGATCACCTAGCAGGGGACGGCTGCTCTGTTGGGGATAAGATGAGGGACGGTCATCTAAGGTGAAGGACGATCACCTAGCAGGGGACGGCTGCTCTGTTGGGGATAAGATGAGGGACGATCATCTAAGGTGAAGGACGATCACCTGGCAGGGTACGGCTGCCGAAGATATCGCGACATAGGACGAATGCCGGATAAAAGGTCAACGATGGGGACGGCCATCGGACGAGCATGATGAAGGATGATCATCAAGAGGTGAAGGACGATCACCTAGCAGGGGACGGCTGCTAAAAATATCACGACATAGGACGAATGTCGGATTGAAAAGATCAAGGATGGGGACGGCCATCGGATGAGCATGATGAAGGACGATCATCAAGAGGTGAAGGACGATCACCTAGCAGGGGACGGTTGCTAAAAATATCACGACATAGGACGAATGTCGGATAGAAAATATCAACGATGGGGACGACCATCGGATGAGCATGATGAAGGACGATCATCAAGAGGTGAAGGACGATCACCTAGCAGGGTACGACTGCTCTCAGGGTTTATCATGACATAGGACGAATGTCAGATAGAAAAGAAATTTTGTCTTGCGGGCTATCTACCGGGGAATAGTAAACACGGACGAGTGTTTATATCCAAGAAATAAAGGTATAAGTGTTTTGACGCTGTGTATAGATTAAAGATGCGGACGAGCATCCTTAAGACTACGATACGAACGAGTATCGGGTAGAAACAAATACCGACACATGTTCAGAGATGATGATATGGACGAGTATCAACTGGTTAACAAGGAACACGGACGAGTGTTGAATCTGAGGGGACTCTTCTGGGGAATAGTAGACACAGATGAGTGTCTAAATTCAAGAAGACATGAGTGTTTGACACGTGTATGGATTAAAGATGCGGACGAGCATCCTTAAGACTATGATACGGACGAGTATCAGATAGAAACAAACGCTTGACGCATGTTATGAGATGATGATACGGACGAGTACCAACTGGTTAACAAAGAACAAGGACTAGTGTCGAATCTGAGATGATATAAGTGGTGCATACAAGATACGGACGAGTATCTGTATAAGTACGAGTAGTGTATAGATGAGTGTTTATCCTGCTGGGGAGAGTGACACGGACGAGTGTCAAAAGGAGAAAAGTATAGTATAAACAAATATCCGATATACAAGGTGTTTAGGTTACTGTGCTGGGGAAGGTGACACGGACGGATGTCAAGGAATTGTATATATGAGTATCTGTGAGTGCAAAGAGGACGCTTTGGTTTTCTGTTGGGGTATGACACGGACGGGTGTCAAGAAGTATCTGTAATATGGGTGGTCTGTTTGTAAAGATTGCTCGGGCGACTTTACTGGGGAATGATGACACGGACGTGTGTCAAAAGGAGTATATACTGATGTTTGTGAGTGTAAGGCAACCGCTTTAGCTTTAGCTCTCCGCTGGAGAATCTGGGGATCATTCTGTATATTGTTGATGGATTGTCATTATTCACAAGTGTTGATTCAGAACATGGCTTATGATTATGCAATATGTTTGATTTTTGCCGTAATGCTCCGTATTAGATGGAACGCTACGCTTTGTGGGGAAAATATGATGCGAATGCTATGATTATGCAAGGATACCAATCCGGGACTCGGATCCCGTTGCGGTGAAGATCTCTGGTCGATCTGTTTGAAGTGGACATCCCAGCTGGGGATGAGATCATTGGTAGACCTGATGAGATGTATCTGCTTGGGGGAATAGGTCACTGGTAGACCCATCCTCGGTGACAAAGGACCAAGCTGGGGTTTGTAGAAGCTTTCGTCACTCTGTTGTGTTTCCTTCATGCGTTGCTCTTCTGGATAGAGGCTGAAACTCTGTGGGGAGATGGTTCCCTGGATTTTGCACTTGGCTGGGGAGAAATAACAAGTGGCAACTCAGCTGGGGAGAAAACACTTTGGGTGCCAAGACTGAGTGGGGGTTGATTTGCCAGCTTGCTGGGATGAAGCTTACATGCCCCATGTTGCGCTTTGAATACCTGCAATCCTGCAAGGACAGAGGGACGCACAAGTAATCCCGAGGTATCCTTTACTGGATCCTATCATGAGAGTTCAGACATCCCCGGGAATAAGTACATTTCCTACAAGCATGTAGTTTCAGAAGGACGCATCCGTATTTATGCAATCGATACGTTAATGACATCAGACATTTTTGCAAATAAAAGAGTACGAGACAACGTGTGACTAAAAATCTGATTTTATTAATTCATGTGCCCTGGATTGGTAAGATACAGTCAAAGAAACATATCTCCTAAAATGAGGAGATTGTTACAAATTGAGAAACAAAATGCTGGCAATGTTGACGACGCTTCAAGGAGCTTCCCTTTTGCTATGACTCGTATGACATTTGACATCCTTCTCGTCTTGCTTTCTGAAGAAGGCTGATTCTGAGTGAAGCTTGATTCTTTCGAGGTTTACCAGGTTGTAGGTGATACAGACGAATTCAGAATGCATTTGTTCGCTTATTCCCTTATTTTGCATGGATCGCCCTTTCGGGTTTTCAATCCATCGGGATACCCATTTTTGCCTGAGTTGTCCAATGCGGCTTTTCAACTCAGCGGGTGTACACATTTTTTGTTTATTTCCCTTATTTTTGCCCGAGTCTTTTATTCTGTTTTTGACTCACCGGGATGCCCTATTTTTGCCTGGACTTACATTCTGTTTTTGTGTCCAGCGGGTCATTTTATGCGAAGTATTTTTTAACTGCATCTGAATTCACAGGGGATGGGAAGTCTTCACCATCCATGGTGCTGAGCATGAGTGCTCCACCCGAGAAAACTTTCTTTACTACAAATGGTCCTTCATAATTCGGAGTCCACTTGCCCCTGTGGTCTGTATGAGGAGGGAGGATTCTTTTCAGCACAAGATCCCCTACTTGATACTCTCGGTGCCTGACTTTCTGATCGAAGGCTTTCTTCATTCTTCTCTGATACAACTGTCCATGACAGATCGCAGCCAATCTCTTTTCTTCGATCAGACTCAGTTGTTCGTATCGGGATCGGACCCATTCTGCTTCGTTCAGCTTAACATCCATTAGTACCCGTAAGGAAGGTAATTCAACTTCAACAGGTAGGACTGCCTCCATACCATACACAAGCTGATACGGTGTTGCCCCAGTGGATGTTCTGATTGACGTGCGGTACCCATGCAAGGCAAACGGTAGCATTTCATGCCAGTCTTTGTAGGTGACTACCATCTTCTGCATAATCTTCTTGATATTCTTATTAGCTGCCTCAACAGCGCCGTTCATCTTTGGCCTGTAAGGAGAAGAATTGTGGTTTTGGATCTTGAAGTCCCGGCATAGCTCTGCCATCATTTTGTTGTTTAAGTTGGAACCATTATCAGTAATGATTCGCTCGGGAACTCCGTAGCGACAGATGATATCTCTCTTTAGAAATATGGCTACCACTTGTCTTGTAACGTTTGCATAGGAAGCTGCTTCGACCCACTTGGTGAAATAGTCAATAGCAACCAGAATGAATCTGTGGCCATTAGAAGCAGTTGGCTCAATCTTACCAATCATGTCAATGCCCCACATAGCAAAGGGCCAGGGTGAAGACATCACATTCAAAGGATTGGGAGGCACATGCACCTTATCCGCATAAATCTGGCATTTATGGCATTTTCTGGCGTAGGCACAACAGTCGGCATCCATTGAGACCCAGTAATACCCTGATCTTAGTAACTTCTTGGCCATGGCATGCCCTCCTGCATGGGTACCAAAGAATCCTTCGTGCACCTCGTGCATCAACAAGTCTGCTTCTGTTCTATCAACGCATCTGAGGAGTACCATATCAAAGTTTCTCTTGTACAGGGAACCATCAGTGTTCAGAAAGAAACTACCAGCAAGCCTTCTCAAAGTCTTCTTATCATTGGAAGATGCCCCAAGTGGGTATGCTTGATCCTCCAAGAAGCACTTAATGTCATGGAACCAAGGCTTATTATCTTTGACAAAATCTGCTGCGAACACATATGCTGGTCTGTCAAGTCTGGACACTGAAATTTGAGGTACAAAGTTGGCAGCTTGCACTTTGATCATGGATGAAATGGTAGCCAGAGCATCTGCAAACTGATTCTTTTCCCGAGGGATATACTCAAGCTTGACTGTTGTGAAGAAATTCAATAACCTCCTTGTATAATCCCTGTAAGGTATCAGATGATCCTGGTGTGTGTACCATTTGCCGTTGGTTTGATTAACTACCAGAGCTGAATCTCCGAATACAGTCAATGTCTTGATCCTGAGGTCAATGGCTTCCTCAAGACCCATAATGCAAGCTTCGTATTCATCTTCGTTGTTAGTGCAGTTAAAGGTGAGTTTCGCCGAGAAAGGCATGTGAACCCCTTTAGGTGTAATGAGTACTGCACCAACACCACGACCATTCATATTAACAGCCCCATCAAACATCATAGTCCATCCTTCTTCTGGGTCAGGTCCTTCAGTGTGAACAGGATCTTCATGATCTTTTGCTTTTATGAACATGATGTCTTCATCCGGGAAGTCAAATCTCATAGGCTGGTAATCATCAATAGGTTGCTCAGCAAGATATTCAGACAATACACTACCCTTGATGGCTTTCTGAGATGTGTACTGGATGTCATATTCTGTGAGGATCATTTGCCATCTTGCAACCCTTTCGGTAAGCGCTAACTTCTCAAAAATGTACTTAACTGGGTCCATCTTTGATATCAATAAAGTAGTGTGGGTCAACATATACTGTCTCAGTCGGCGAGCAGCCCACGCTAAAGCACAGCAAGTTTTCTCGAGCAGTGAATAACGTTGTTCACAGTCGGTAAACTTTTTGCTTAGGTAGTATATTGCATACTCTTTTTGACCAGACTCGTCATGCTGGCCCAGCACACACCCCATTGACTCTTCTAATACTGTCAAGTACATTATTAGAGGTCTTCCTTCAACTGGAGGCATAAGGATTGGAGGTTCTTGTAAGTATTCCTTGAACTTGTCAAAAGCCCTCTGGCAGTCTTCGTTCCACCTGACCGTCTGTTCCTTTCTCAATAGCTTGAACAAAGGCTCGCAAGTTGCTGTAAGGTGAGATATGAACCGTGAAATGTAGTTCAATCGACCTAAGAACCCTCGAACCTCTTTTTCTGTCTTCGGTGCAGGCATTTCTTGAATGGCTTTGACTTTATCAGGGTCAACTTCGATCCCTTTTTCACTTACGATAAATCCCAGTAGCTTACCAGATCGCACCCCGAATGTGCATTTGTTGGGGTTTAACTTCAGTTGGTACTTCCTCAGACGCTTGAATAGCTTCAGCAGATTTACCAGGTGGTCTTCTTCGGTGAGGGACTTGGCAATCATGTCATCCACATAACATTCGATTTCTTTATGGATCATATCGTGGAATAATGTCACCATAGCCCGTTGATATGTTGCACCAGCATTCTTCAGTCCGAATGGCATCACCTTGTAACAGAACGTGCCCCAGGGTGTGATGAAGGTTGTCTTCTCCATGTCTTCAGGTGACATTTTGATCTGATTGTATCCTGAAAATCTGTCCATGAAGGAGAATACCGAGAACTGAGCCGTGTTATCCACCAATACATCGATGTGAGGTAATGGGAAGTCATCTTTCGGGCTGGCTCTGTTCAGATCCCGGTAGTACACACACATCCTCACCTTGCCGTCTTTCTTAGGCACAGGTACTATATTAGCAACCCACGGCGGATAACTAATCACAGCAAGGAACCCGGCGTCCCACTGCTTTTGTACCTCTTCCTTGATTTTCATTGCCATGTCTGGGCGAGTACAGCGCAGTTTCTGTTTAACCGGCGGGCAATCTTCTCTTAAAGGCAGCTTGTGCACAACAATATCGGTGTCCAACCCTGGCATATCCTGATAAGACCAAGCAAACACATCCACATACTCCTGAAGCAGGTCAATCAGTTGTCTCTTCACTGAGTCTTGTAAGCAGGCCCCGATTTTAACTTCTTTCACATTTTCATCTGTACCAAGATTAATTGCTTCGACCTCCTCCTGATGAGGAGTGATAACCTTTTCCTCTCGTTTCAACAACCTGGCTAGCTCTTCAGGAAGCTCATACTCTTCTTCAACCCCTTCATCAGCTTGATTGATCGGATTGTCAAAGTCATACGAAGTCATAGCCGTGTTGTTGTCGGTGCGGTCTGAAAGGCACTCTCTGCAAGGGTTCAGTTTGTTCATTTTAGTGATTGATTTTAAATCTTGTTTAGAAAGAGTGAAATGAAGTTGTCATTTTGAAAACATTGCCATTTATTTTTGTACAAAAAGAAAAATGGAAAAACAGTGAGCGGAAAAGAAAAAGACTCATTTGCAAAAGATGTCCGATTATCATTGATTGATCTATTTGCACAAAATTACAGATGGCCCGATTACAAAATGAGTCTTGTCATCTTGGGCAAGATGCAAGACTTGATGCATGCTTAAAAAATACAGGAAATAATAATTACTCTGCAGGAGTAACTCTTATAATTTCCTGGGAAGACCAGTTTGAGATACTGCTCCCCGGGATCCTTGGACGTATCCAGCTCTCCAGGTTGCGGTCGCTTTCATCCTCGTCTTCCAAGTTGTTCACGGCATCCGGGGCGAGCATCCCCCCACTGACGAAATTGGGCTTCTTAGCAGCCTCTGCTTGATCTTGTTGGGTTGGTTTGTAACCCAACCCAAATCTATCCTCCTTCTTCTCTACAGGCAGCAACCTGCCCCAGCCTTGGGCAGTCCCCTCTTCAACAACCTTCCGGGCTTGCTGATAAGATGTCATTGAGGTTCCAGGTACAGCGGATGCTTCATTTATGTTCAGGGCCTCAAACCCTTGACTCATAGTTTCGTGGATCTCACCATCCATCTCAATGTATTTGTATGTAGCCAGATGGCTAACAAAGATATCTTCCTCTCCACAAATAGTAACGACTTGGCCCTCCCACTCGAATTTTAACTTCTGGTGAAGGGTTGACGTCACGGCGCCAACGGCGTGTATCCATGGTCTACCCAATAGACAGCTGTAGGCAGGCTGTATATCCATCACGAAGAAGGTCGTTTTGAAAGTCTGTGGGCCAATCGTTATAGGCAACTCAATCTCTCCCAGAACTGATCTCTTAGAACCGTCAAAGGCTCTCACTACTAAGTTGCTGGGGCGTAATGCCAATCCTTCATACTCCAGCTTCACAAGGGCTTTCTTAGGTAGGACATTGAGGGATGACCCTGTGTCCACCAATACATGAGAAAGAACTGCACCCTTACACTCCAAGGTAATGTGCAAAGCCTTGTTGTGATTGCGGCCTTCCGTCGTCAAATCAGTGTTGGTAAATCTTAGTCCATGACTAGCGTTGACGTTTCCAACTACTGCCTCTAACTGATTGACTGTAATCTCCTCTGGCACATAAGCTGCGTGCAAGACTTTTAGTAGTGCGTTCCGATGAGCCTCGGAGCACATTAGCAATGATAAGATGGAGATTTTGGAAGGTGTCTGGTGAAGCTGGTCCACTATCTTGTAATCACTTTTCTTGATGATTCTCATGAATTCATCAACCTCTTGATCAAAAAGGGTCTTTAAAGCTTCTTTAGCAACTTGTCCTTCTTGCACCATGCTCTTCCCTTTTGCCTTGGCAGCAGCTTCTGCTTCAGCAATGGGTCTAGGAATTTGCGGGGCAAAGAGACGTCCGCTTCGAGTGAAGCCTCCGCCTCCCCCCACATTGTCTACCTGTGGTGAAGAAGTTGATGATTCTAGAGTGACTTTCTGTCCTTCGCAGTATAGATATGAGCCGTAATGCCAAGGGATGGCATTATTGCTTTCATAAGGGACTGGCCCAGGCACTATGATAGTGACTGGACTGATAGCAGCTGCAGAAGGGACCATGATAGTGTGTGGATCATAGTATATTGTAACTGGTGCTCTGATAGGAGTGGCATTTTGTGAGTTGTAGGCAGAATCATTTGCAGGATCATAATATATTGTAACCGTTGAGACACTTTCATTAATTGCTGTTGATGTCGTAGGAGACACTGTTGACTGGATGGATGTTGAAGTTGTAGAAGAGATGGTTGTTGATATTTGGTCCGTTGAAGTAACAGATGAAGCATTTGTTGATGAGATTGAAGAGTTGTTTGGAACAATTGTTGTTGCAGTTGTAGAAGACTCTGGAATTATTGTTAAGGAGATTGCTGGATTTGGAGGTGTTGATGTTGTGATTTGAAGTAGGCCACTCTGGATAAGACCATTTATGCCGCTTCTTAGGTTATCACACCCGTTTACCGAAATGTTGCAATAACCGCACCCGAGCTCACACCCGGGAAATATCTGGCATTCAAGGAGTTGAGCTTTAATCTCTACCAGGGGTGTCCGAATCTGCCCCACACTGGTTATTAAGAAAGACGGCTTATCTTCCTCAATAGCATTAATTCTGGGTCCTCCGTGGTTGGGCATAGGGTTCTTACTGACATTTGGCGGGGGTGCAAAGTTTAGAGCTTTGGAATCTACTAGATCCTGCACCTTCATGTGCAAAGCTCTGCACTTCTCTGTACTGTGGCCAGGCGCGTTGGAATGAAAAGCACATTTGGCGCTGGCGTCATAATTTCTGGGCAGACTGGCAGGATCTGGAGGTGCCAATGTCCTTAGCTCAACTAGGTTGAGTTTCAGGAGTTGTGGCAATAATGCGGCATAAGGCATAGGGATCAGATCAATCACCCTATTGGCCTGAGATGGTCTCTGTTGAAAAGGTCTTTGCTGATTGTTGTTGCTGGTGTTATTGTTGTTATAGTTTCTATGAGGTGGATATTGAGCTTGTTGCTGGTAGTGGGGTTGTTTCTGTGGTTGGTATGCTGGTTGTGGATGAATTGGAGCGGGAATGGTGACAGCTGCCACTGACCTATGAACATACTGGGGTCTGCCCCTACTAGCATGGATAGCATTAGTCTCACCAGTTCTTCTTGGGCCTACAAAAGGCTTCCTGGGGTTGTTGGACGAGCTCGCTCCATTGTCGGAAATCTTACCCATCTTTAGCAGGCTCTCAATTCTTTCTCCAGCTATAACTACATCAGCGAAGCTGGTGGAAGAAAATGCAGCTAGCCTGTCAATGTATGTCCCTTGAAGGGTGTTCATAAACATGTCGGCCATCTCTCTTTCCGACATGGGTGGCTGGACAGCAGCAGCAAGCTGTCTCCACCTCTGGGCGTATTCCCGGAAGCTTTCTCTGGATGACTAGGACATTCCCATCAGGAGGGTCCGGTTAGGAGCCATGTCCAAGTTGTACTAGTATTGTCTAATGAAAGCCTCAGCCAGGTCCTTCCAACATCTGATGGTTGCTCTGGTCAAATGGGAGTACCATTCCCTTGAAGCTCCTGTTAAACTGTCTTCGAAATAAAACATCCACAGTTTTTCATCCATGGTGTATGCCTTCAGCCTCCCCAGAAAGGATTGCAAATGGGTTCGTGGACAGGAAGTCCCGTTGTACTTCTCAAAGCACGGAGGTTTAAACTTGTGGGGAATCCTGACCCCGTCCACTAAGCCCATGTCCATGACATCAAAACCCAAGGAGTTTTGAGACTCCAAGGATCTTAATTTCTCATCAATTTCATCTAGCCTTCTGTCATAGGCTTCATCCCCAGCTTCCATCACAGTGAACTGATCTTCTTGGGGGTCTTCTTGTAGTACTCTGCCTGTAGTAGCATTCCCTTGCACATTAGCAGGGATGTTGATCTCTGGATGAAGGTGGGGCCCAAATACTGGGGGATTAATATGAGGCTGAACCCTCTCATTGTTGCTTGTTCCACCAGTCCCTAGATGGGGGTCTTCCTGAGTCTGCCTTTCTACTAAAGCCCTTAATCTCTCTTGGCTCTGAGCCAACCCATACATTACTTCCATAAACCGAGTCATCTGGTTTCTCATTTCCAACCTCTCATTGGCCATTTGAGTCCTGACTTCTGTAAGATCCTGTTGTACCTGGTCCATCTGTATACCCGGAAGGTTGTTGCGGGTAGGATATCTGTGCGGACGGTTGAGTGGGAACACCCGACAGCGAGCAATAGTTCCTGAACCACAACAGAGTTAGTAACAAACAAAACAAAAACCTACAAAATAAAACAAAAGGTTAGTATGCAATGCAGTATGCTTATTTGTTTCCAAGGTATCCGGCTTGGCACTTGGTTTTGACCTTTCCAGACCCTTGAGGAAGATGCTTTTGATGCTGCTCGAAAGAGAGAGACTTAAATGGAACCAACTGATAAATATATTACAAACAGGAGATAATACATAGTTTGTTTTTTACAATACATGCCCCTGAGGGGTCAAAATACAACATAAAAAGAAAAGTACAATGAAATGAAAGCAACAACAAGCAAAAGTCAGACACCAAGACCAAACTCATCCTCCTGAACTTCTTTTAGAAGTGCTTCAGTTACAGGGTCAGCTGGACACTCTGTGAGGTTCCTGATAAGGAGATTCCTGGTGGTGATAGCAGTGGTCAACCTCTTGTGCCTGCTTTGGTCCTTTGACCTCTTCACACCAACCCTAATCTTCAATTCTGAGATCTCCTTCTGGGCTGCTAGCAGGGCTTCCTGTTGCTCCTTTGCATTAGCCTCCAACTGCTCAATCTTGTCCTGAGTCCTCTTATCTTCCTGAGTACGAGCTTCAGTGATCCGGACCCACCTAGCTTGACTCTCCTTCAGATATAAATCAGTCCTGGCCTTCTGAAACTGAGCCTCCTTGCAGGCATTCTTCAAAATCTGCTCTGCAGCCCTTGACTTCTTGATGTAGTCTTCTGACTTCTCAATCCTGGCTAGATGCTCCACCTTAAGCTTTTCTAGCCTTTCAATGTCCAGACGACCATCACTCCTCTCCCAGAGGGTCTTCTGTAGAGCCTGAGTCAGATTCTCATTCCTCTCTTTCAGTTTCTCAAACTCTTCCAGGCTAACAGTGGCTGGAGGTGGTGCTGTGGATGGTCCAGGTGCATCCTCAATGGTGAAGGGCATCCCAGAAATTTGAGCCCTGGCATGGGACCATTCATGATACTGTGTTGAGGCCACATTGTTGCATCTCCCAAGAATGGCCATCCCTTTGGTCTGGACATTGTCCCAAGCCCAGGATGCTTGCCTGACAATAGCCAGGTTAGGCTTAATCTCACAATAAAGGGTTTCAGCCAAGTCTTGTGTTCTGGGAGGGTGGACCAATGCATAGCCCAATTGTCTTTTGAATAACATATGGTTGTAGTTGATGCAACCCTTCACTCCTATCAGGGGTACATTGGGGAACTGCCCACAACTAGTGATGATGTCCCTGCCCTTGGTGCTCTGAGTACACCACCTTATGTCATCTGAGGTCAAAGCAATGAGTCTTCTAGCCCAATTCTTCTGTTGGTGAGGATTCAAGAATGCATCAGTCTTGGGCAAGTGTTTGAGCAGCCAGGTATGTAACAGGGGAGCACAGCATCTCACCAATCTTCCTCTTTGCTTTTCATTCCTTTAGTGAACAGAGTAGTAGAAATCTTCC
The DNA here is from genome assembly GCA_963966055.1 of Lathyrus aphaca. Classification (NCBI taxonomy): domain Eukaryota; kingdom Viridiplantae; phylum Streptophyta; class Magnoliopsida; order Fabales; family Fabaceae; genus Lathyrus; species Lathyrus aphaca. The sequence goes on from OZ014520.1 coordinate 509,687,200, forward strand.
AGTAAGGTGGGCACTGGGTTCCTCAGAATGAAAAGGTGGATAGCATTCTTGCTAATAAACTTAGGCTCATCTGCAAAATGTATAACCCCATATATGCTGAGGGCTAACAGAGCACAGACTGCCTTCCATTCTCCCAAGGAGGCCTTCAGGATAGCCTGAGAAGTCAAGAAGTCCAAGTGTAGTCCAGAGATTCCAGCTTTTGTAGTCATGTTCTGCTCAATCAGCACAGGTTCCAAATACAGTGCCTTTGCCACCTCTTCATTACTGGGAAAAGCCATCTCAGGGTTGAAGGGGACACCACCCCTGACAGGTACACCAATCAGTGATGAATACTCTTCCAATAAGGGTCCCAACTGAAATTTCTGGAAGGTGAAACACCTCAGAGGAGGATCATAGAACTGTAGACAAGTGTGAATCAAGCTCCTCTGAGAAGGATCCAAATCCATAACCACATCAAGGATGCCTCCATAATGTTCTCTAAATAGTGGTATATGGTCTGGAGTAATAAGGGCCTGGATCTTCCTGATGCCAGTCAGTTCAGGCTCAAAGAAATGATATGAGATATTGCTCTTCTTGGGTGCCATGTTGCTGAAGAAGAGTTGAAACAGATGCTGATGATGATGACTGGTACTAGAAGATGGGCCACTGACAGGCTGAGACTGGTGATGACAGTAGCTGAAGCAGACAACTGGTGGACAGGGGTCTAATCAGATAAAGGGGTCAAAACCAAGCCAAAATATATGATGTGGATACCCTGAAAAACAAATAAACACATGTTAAATGATGCAATGATGATGTATGCAAATGATATGCAAGGTTTGGTGATCAAACTGGATCTGATTGCTGCTTTGATATAAGTCCATGTATGTTCAAGAAATCCAGATGGAGGTTCATAAGTCCAGTAACCAAGGCGGGGGACTCAAATAAAGAGTCACATGTCCTGGGTTAAATCACAAGAACTGTCCCAAAATGGAGTACTCTTAATCAAAACAAAGTAACAGGGTATGTTGAGGTCAAAGGTACCTGCAAACCTGTAAACAGCCCAACCCCCTCACAGGTGGTGTTCTAAAACAAGGATCCTCAGGCTTGGATCAGTTATGAGAAGTGTAAACACTTCCAACCCGGAGGTACAGTGTTTACAATAACCATAAAAGATCCTCCTCTAATTCACCTCAGTTTCTGAAGGTCATAATAAAGGTCATCCAGACTTAGCAGGCTTCCCAGATAGCCCTAGCACTACAGGAAATCTGTAGCACAGAGTTCTCAAGAAGAAACCCATATCTGAACCGTGTTTCATATTCCCGCACCAGACCGAAATGGAATGGGAAAGAACATGAACCACTCTAGCCTAGGTGTCACTCAAGTCCCAGGTATAGGACCTTAACTCTCAATAGAAACCCACCCACCAAAGCAACAAAACCAGATCCAGCCAGAACAATATGACAGTATGATATATGTAAAGCTGTAAAGGAAGCAGTAAACAACTGTACATAAAGCAAAAACAAAACAAATATACAAGCACAAATAGCACATAACACCCCAATAAACACAAATCAAACAAGCGCTAGGAGGAACCCACAAAAAGAACCAGAAGCCCTGGTTACAGTATAAGGGTCCCCAGCAGAGTCGCCAAGCTGTCGCTCCCGATAAATGAGAATGACTCAAATAAAGGTACAGACGCGAACGGTCGGTGAAAGGATGGATGTGAGAACACACAGGAGTGAACTCACAGGAAAAGAAAAGAGTCGCCAGCTAGGCATTTTTTATCCCGGAGGAAAGGTAATGCTGCATAGACCTGGAAAGATATGGATAAGACGGTTGCGAACCAGAGAGACTGAGAAAGGGGGTTGGTTACAACCTGGGAATGTATTAGCACCCAGATTGTCCGCCGTACTCGACGGGATCCACGCTTAAAAGATTTGTGTTTCCAAGGGGTAGTGTCAGTGCAATCTGTGTATCAAAGCTGGAAAGAATGCAAGTGTCAGTGTAAAAGAAAGGTGAAGTGTATAAATGAAGTGCCAGTGTAAAAGAGAAAGAAGTGAAATGCTCATGATAATGAGGCTTAAAGAATGAGGCTGAAAGAGGGGGGATATACAAAGACTTTTGTTCGATAACTGTTAAGTTATGCCTACGTATCCTCTCGTGCAATGAGGAAGTCAGAACACCGTAGTTTGACCCAAAGAGACTGAAAGAAATTGACTTGTGAACTGCTTACTTGCCTATGCTCAAGTGTATGACCTGTCTGGCTCAGGTGCAAACTGTCTTGCATTAGACGGAAGAAGCAAATTCTCGTTTGTGAATGAGTGGGATGAGAAAAGAATCCCGAAGGAGACGATTATTGTTTGTTTTTGTGTTTTCAGTCTTTTATTGCTTTTTGAAGTTTGTCATAAGAAAATGAGCTTAAGCCTAAACCAATGGATTAGTAAACTCATCACATCCTACCTCTGATTAGGGGTAATGAGAATACCTTAAGTGTGAAGTCAGCTTCTCACACTTAAACACCTTTGATGTAGGATTAAGGTCATTAACCTACTTGTGATTAATTAGATGTTTTTGTTGTTTTTGTTTAGTGTTAAGTAATGAGGTTAAGCCATAATCAGGGATTAAACAGACTCATTACACCATCCTAATTGAAGGATAATAGATGAGAATGTTTAAGCTGAGGAAAGCTCCTCAACTTAATCCATGATTAGGGATTAAACTCATGACAAAACAAAGCCTTTATTAAGTGGATTTTAGTTAATGATAAGATGATGAGGTGAGTTTTATGATTTGTAAGACAACTTGAGGGGGACTTGTCCATTAACACTAGGGTTAGTCCTTCTTAACTAATTAAGGAAGAATTAGAACCCTAATGCAAGGCCCAAGTTACAAGCTTGATGTCTTGATGGTTATTAGATGAATTGATTAAAGGATTTAAACACATTGAGGGTTTAACACTTAGGATTAAAGTTATACACTCCATCCTAATAGAAGGATGCAGGCATAAGCTCAATCACAAAGCCTTAAAGCCTTTATGGTTTAGTCCTTGATTATGAGGTGAGAAGAGAAGACTCAATGAGACACAAAGGTAAAATCTAAATGGGGGGACTAATCAAAACCCTAATTATTGTCATGCTTGGTTGTTCCTAAGGTTTGTGAGGTTTACAAGAAAGGTCTTCAGAGGAACCACCAGGAAGCAGATGAAAGGAACAAAGAAGCAAAGTAACTTGCTTCATTTAAGAAGACAAGTCACTTGAGGAAAGAAAGTCTGAAGAAGAAGAATGAGCAAGCTCAATCCCAAACACAAAAAAAATGAAGCAATGATGCATAAGAGAGATGAAAAGAAATTGTGAGAAGTGAAGGCAAATTCACTTCTCAAAGTAACTTACCACCTGAAAAGTTAGTGAAAGAAATGCAATGCAATGCAAAATGAGATGAAATGGCATGATGCAAACCAAAACCAGAAACATAAGTATGATGCTAATGATGCTATGAGATGACACAAACATGAAACAAGGCATGGAGATAATCATACAAACATATGGATGCAAGGGAAGCATGCTTAAAACCATGAACAAACATGAAAAGTTATGAAATGTAAATGACATACAACATGACAAATGAAAGATGCAATGATCAAACATGATTCTAATATGTCCTAAGATGTGTTATGAATCAAATGGATGCATAAAATGTCATGGCAAGTCATGGTATGCAAGCAAATGCAAGATGAATGCAAAAGGAAGCCCAAATTAGGGTTTATGATCAATGCACAAAACAAAAACCAAAACCAGATGCAAACATCAAGATAAAAAAATTGAAAATGCACTCAAAGGAACCCTAAACCTAAACAAACTCACTGCCCAAAGGAGGGGATCCAATTCTTAACCTAGTGAAAGTTATGAATTTCCTAAAATTGCTAGGGTTTTAAGGTACCTTTGTCAAGAAAAATGTCAAAGAAATTGAAAATGTAAGATCAATTCATTCCAATTTAATCTTATAAACTTCATGATATGCAAGATGCAATGCAAAAAGAATCAAAGTCCAACTCTTAAAGGCTAGGCAGAAATGAATTTTTGAAGATTGGATCAAAATAATGCCTTGAAATGAAATTAATTCCATGGAAAATTATCAAAAGACCTCAAGATCAAAAAAGAAATTTGGTTTGAAGGTTGGACAATGTTTCTAAATGATTTTAAAGGTTTCATGAATTTTTTGGTGATTTTTAAATACTTAAAAGTATTTTTAATTAATTAATTCTCATTAATTAATTAAAAATAATCTTTTAAATGATTTAAAAATATTTTTTAATGCAAAAAATAAAAATAAAAATGTTTTGTGTTTCTGAAAATTAATAAAAGGGTGTATAAAAATTTTCAGAATTTTTGAATGATTTTTACTATTTTTAATAAAATGAAGAAAACAAATGAGATTTAATGAAAATAAAATTGAAATTAAACTGAAAAATGAGGAAGTCAGCAAGATCAAGGGCTGAGGTTTGAACTCACACGCGCGCGAATTGACCTGGCGCGCATCTGGACGGCCAGTATTCAAATTTGCTAATTATGATTAGTGCCCTAATTAAATGCCATAATGACTTTCAGATGACCGGAACAGTGTTCCGGTCATCTAATCCGGCAAGCCAAAACCACTATCTCACTCTCCAGGCCATTTCAAAAGCTCTAACTCTCCAGAATTCATCCTCTACCCACCCCAAGCACGAATCAAGCACAAAATCATGTTTAAATTCCAACACAAATACAAATCGAATCAAAGAAGTTTTTAGGTCAAACTTTCAGAACATCATAACATGCTTGTTTCTGGCTCATTTTCAAAAATAAATAGATCCCCATGATCAGGGCAACATACAGAACAATATTCTAACAAGAAATTAAAGTTCTGGAAAAATTGTTCATCATGCTACCTGAGATTGAGCTTTCGATTCAGGAGCTTTCTGGCTGTTTCTTTGGCTCAAACAAGTCCCAATGATCCTCCTTAGAAGCTTTTGACACTTAGTTGGAGTTTATGTGGCCTCTAGAGAAAGTTGGCAGAAGCTCAGGTCAAGGGTGTGTTGAAATCGTGTTTTTGATTCAGGGAGTTTCAGGCTATGGTGATGGGTGGTTTTTGATCAGTGAAGTGTGCTGAGTTGATTTGTGAAGTTGGTTTGTGTGTTTGCAGCTTGTGGAGAGTGTTTCGAAAGCTTTTGCAAATAGGGTGAAAAATGAGAGAGCTGTGTTCTTGGTGCTTTCAGCCTTGTGTGTTATGTGTTTTGGCTTGCTTTTGGTTTGTATAAAAAAATGGGATTGGTCAGATGAGTTGATGTGTGCTTTTGTGATTGGTATGGCTCAAGTTGCCAAAATGTCAAAGTTGTGTAAGAGAGGCATGGGCTACTAGCTAGCCAAGGACAGATGGGGTGTCCTGCGCAGCAAGATGTGTGGAGAGCCATAGGATTGGTTGTGAAGTCAGCAAGCAAGTGGATTCACACTTGAGTGAGCTTTTGCAACTTGCTTCACTTTGGCTTCTTTTGAAAATTCTTGCTCCATAAGTCATGAAAATGAGTGATCCCTTGGCCCATTCTGAATTTTAGATGTTACATGATCATGTTGTGAAGAAATGGTACACACTTGAGGCCTTTAGAACACTTGAACAAACCATTTTGCAAAATGTCTCTTTGGTAGAAAACTTCAAATTTTGTGATTTTAGCCAACTTTGACAAGCCATAACTTTTGATCCAAAATGAATTAGGTCATGTTCTTGTACTTTTTGAAAAGGGAATGATCCACTCTACAACTTTCATGACCAAAGTTTTTCCATTTGAAGCATTTTTGAATCAAAAAGCAAGGGTTGAAAAAGTTTCCCAAAATGGCAATTTCATTAAAAGTCAAACTTTCCCAAAACGTCAACTTTGCAAATGACTTGAAATTCTTCAATTTTGTGAACTTCCAACATCTTCTATGATCAAATAAAGATCATACATAATAAAAATGATGATGAACACTCTTTGGTTGGATCATTGGGGGCCTCAGATGCCCTGATTTTACACTGACTTGCTTAGAAAGTCAACCCTTGATCAGATGACTTCCCCATTGAATTTCTTCATGAAAATTGATATGCATGCTCCCTATACCATATAGAGACCAATAGAAACAAGAATGACCAAAAAAATTGGAGTTATGGCCTTTGAAACCAAAACCCTAATTCTAGGTCATCTGTGCAGTTAAGCCTGGCCCTGCTTCCATGCCATTCTCAATTCTTGTGATTCTTTGACATTCTTGACTTTGAGAGGATGTAATATGATGCTTGAACATACATGGACCCCCTTGAAGTGATTGATGACCTTTGGAGTGGCTCAATAAACTCTTGGATTGCTCAGATCACAAACCCTAGATGCATATGACTTTGAATCAATGCAATGAATCAAAATGTGATATGAGATGCTATGATTGAGTTTATGCATATGAAATGATCACAAGCCATGGTGTGAATGGGTGAGGGCAAATTTGGGGTGTTTACAGATACCCTCCTTAAGAATCATGAAGGATGCAGGCTTGGATGAAGATGAGTGGGTTCAGACCCGACTTGACCAGATAAACTTGATTGATGAGAAGAGGTTAGAAGCAGTTTGTCATGGCCAGATGTACCAAAAACGAATGATTAAAGCTTTTAATTAGAAGGTTAAGCCAAAGGTATATCAGGCTGGTGACTTGGTAATCAAGCGTATCATATTACCACAGGGTGATCCTAGGGGCAAGTGGACTCCTACATATGAAGGACCATTTGTAGTCAAGACAGTATTTTCAGGAGGTGCCATGATACTTACTACTATGGATGGTGAAGATTTCCCGCAGCCTGTAAACGCAGACATAGTTAAAAAATACTACGCATAAAAAGAGACCCGCTAGGCTGACTGGCCTAGGCAAAAATAAGGGCATCCCGGCGAACCAAAAGGGTTCGGGCAAAAATTAGGGATATATATATAAAAAATGTACACCCGGCAAGTCGAAAACCTGAAAAGGCGGCTTGGGCAAAAAAGGGTATCCCGGTGGATTGAAAACCTGAAAGGGTAATCCAGGCAAAAGTTAGGGATTAAAGCGTATGACTATGTCTCGTTTGGATCACCCATGAAACTACAACCAGTTGTACTACTTACTCAAGTTTGAACAGATAAAGCTCAATTCAATTGTTTCCGTCTCGACAGTAGAAGATGAGATACTTGAAGATAATGGCAATAGTAGAATTGAAACTCAATAGGATTATTTCCCACATAGCTGATTTTCTTTGTTTTGTAAAAATTTTACGACAAATTCCTCTTACTAGGATTTCTGTCTCCTTGTACAAACTTACCTATGTATAGGTCACTTTTTGATATAAATAAAATTCCATCTTTGAATCCAGATTTACTTTTACCCTATTTACATAAGCGAAACGTCCATTGGTTGTGTTTGAATGTATGTATGCTTTTGAATATGATTGATGTTTACCAGAAATGCATGAAAATGCAGTAATAATATTTACTAAAGACGAACGAGGGAAGGATTTCAACAAAACTTCACCGGTTCATTCCCACAAGATAGTTACAAATCCCCAGTAGGGCAAATCCATCTTCATAAAGTACTTCAAGTCACATCTCCCTGGAATTTATATCCATCTCTTTTATCCTCATACGGATAATCGGGAATTTATTTTTCCAATAGGAGTACGACAAACGAAGACGGGAGATTATGTATACCCTACTATCAAACGAAGATGGGAGGTTATGTATACCCTACTATCAAACGAAGACGGGAGGTCATGAATACTATATTATCAAACAAGACAGGAACAAGTTCCTCATATCCTTCAGCAACGAATCGGGATTTATTTTCCCTGGCCAGCAGTTGTTACACAAAGATATCCAAGGCGCTTCAAGCTACATGATGCATACATACATCATTTACATCATAACATACATATACCTAGATACATAATACATTTCTTAAGTGCATCATGTTATACATGCATGCATAATGCATAAACTAATATTATCATACAGAATGTTATAATCTTGTTTTTCAGGTTAATTCTCCAGCAGACAAATTTCATCAACAAATTGTGACTATTGGGCCGTTGTTTATCTTCCCAAAGGTTACATCATTTCCTCAGGACGTTGTTTATCCTTCTGAAAGCATATCATTACCTTGGGCCGTTGTTTATCTTCCCAAAGGTTACCTTATTTCCTCAGGACGTTGTTTATCTTCCTGAAAGCATATCATTACCTCGGGACGTTGTTTATCTTCCTGAAAGCTATTACCTCAGGACGTTGTTTATCTTCCTGAAAGCATATCATTTCCTCAGAACATTGTTTATCCTTCTGAAAGCATACCACTACCTCGGGACGTTGTTTATCTTCCTGAAAGCTATTACCTCAGGACGTTGTTTATCCTCCTGAAAGCTATCATTATATCTTCATATTTTGGACTGCTTTATCCTCCAAGAAATGTACATGAAGAATTTTTCTCCAAGTGGCATCTTTAAGCCCACTCGAGCATATTCAACTAGTCATCAGTATCACTCTACGCACCGGTGAGTGCAAATTTTTGGGCTTTTGTGTTCAATCCCCTTCAACCTTCCAGGTCATGACTGGCAAATATACCAATCTAACCCCTCAGGTTTCAGAAAATTGAACAGGGGCAGCTGTTGCACCCCAAAATTTGCCCTCAAAATACAAGACTTTGTGTGCTCAGAAGGTTCACAAGGTTCACAAGACCTTTCATGAGGTTCATGAAGTTTACAAGACACTTTATGAGGTTCACAAGGTTCACAAGACCTTTCATGAGGTTCATGAAGTTTACAAGATACTTTATGAGGTTCACAAGGTTCACAAGGTTCATAAGACCTCCCATGAGGTTCACAAGGTTCACAAGACATCTTATGAAGTTCACAAGGTTCACAAAGTTCACAAATAGTCAGAAAGTTTGACAATTCCCTCAGACAATGCATCCTCCTTAGCAGTGCATCCAAAACTAGGGTTTTGACTTTAATCAGGCTAAATGGACTTCCAAGACTTCAAGTAAGCTTCATAACATCTTATATGTGTCTAAGAACCCCCATGACAAGTTTCAAGACTTTTTTCAAAGGTTTGCTCAGTCAGATGATCAGATAAGTCAAAATCAGTCAAAGTAGTTAAAAAGTCAAACAGAGGTCAACTGTGGTCAAACCAAAGTCAAACTTCATGATTTTTTTCCAACATCAAGTATATGAAGTAAAATTCATCATTTGATCAAGGGTTGATCATGATTCATCAAGGATATCTCAGATCATCAAGAATCAAAGGTTTCTAAATTAGGGTTTCCTTAGTAAAAGTCAACTGAACTTTGACCAGCCATAACTTTCACATGCTTCATCACCAATTTTCCATCCAAAGCTCATTTTGAAGGAAATTGAATTCTCTACAACTTTGTGTCTCACAAGCCAAGCCCAAAAATGCTTCATTTGGAAGGTATGAGCTAAGACATTATAGGTCCTTTTGAAAGTCAACAAAAAGTCAACAAATTCAAAAGGGCATAACTTGAGAATGGTAAATGATATGGACATGAAACCAATGGGGTTGGTTAGAGGACTCTTCAAGCTTTTCAAAATGTCCAAAATCACCCTCATAGCATTAAAATTGAAGGATGTGTGCCTTTTCAAAGTTGGGAAATATTTGGGTGGTTTATGAAGAAAATAGGGTTTTAAAACCAAATTTCTCCAAATGGGCCAAACTTTTTATGACCCAAAGTGATTCATGACATCATGCACGAAAATTATTTGATATTTTCATAATTTTATTTTATTTAATTTATTTATTATGATTTTTTATATTAAAAATCATTTTAAATTTAAATAAAATATCAAGTGTGAAGATTTAAAATATTTTTTTGTTCTAGAAGGTCATGAATGCAATTTGGATTGAATTGATACAACATTGATGAAGATTGGCTTGAAATAGAAAGGTCTTATTCAAGAATATTTGAAATTTAAGCACCAATCTTTTTCAATCTCAAAAATCAAAACAATCCACACAATGGTCCAATCTCTTGACCTAATTTGATTCTACTATAAGTATACAACATAACCCAATCACAAAGACACGGATTCCCGACCTCAAAGAGTAAGTTCATACATCAAAAAATCACCCAAAATTTCAAATTCGGATTCTTCCATAGAGGCCATTCCAAAGAGATTTGAAGGTTGAGACATGTTCATTGGACATCCTTGAATCATTCTCAATACTCATTTGCATCCAAAACACCCTATAATGCATAAACCGAAACATACATGTTCTTCATATATTTTTTTTGATTCACTGCATTTACTTGTTTATAATGAATTTTAAAGATGTATTGATGTTTGTTGTTGACTATAGATGGTTTCTGGATAGTTTGGTGAAGAATTATGGCCGAATCATGAAAACACCATAGTTAGGGTTTTGAACTCTAAATTGGGATTCTGTGATTCCCTTAATTTAAATTGATTCTAAGACCATATTTGAATTGTATGAAGGTTGGGGATCACAACCATGTAACCAATTTAATGAATCGTTGCATATTGATGAGTGTATGAGATTGGCAGGTTTTGAACGCATGAAAAATCGCAGGAAATTTCCCATGAAATTTCGTAGGAAAACCTGCGAAAATCCAAGGAAGAAGATGAAGCCAGCGCGCCATATTTCAAATTTAAAATTTCATTATAATATTTTTAGAATTGTTTGTGGTTTTGTTTCACAATTGCAGTGTTGGCTCAGTGGCAAGGGACGCGCGCGTATTGCTTGAAGGCCCTGGTTCGAATCCTGGATGCATCAACATTTTTCTTATTTTTCCATGTAATTAGTAAACTTAATATATTATTTGTTGTGATGAACATACTACCGGTTGCGCCCTCCCGGCTGGAATGGTAAGTGCGTTTGTGTATTGCGTAAAGGTCCTGGGTTCGAATCCCCCCCAGGCCTTTTTGTTATTTGCTTTGTTTTTTCCATGATTTTTCAGGTCAAGCAACAAAACCTAATGGAATTCTTTCCTTAACGCCTACACGCGCATGGCCCAGTGGTTAGCTTGGTTGGCTGGAGTTTGTGAAAGCAGAGGGGCTGGGTTCAAATCCCAGCCCAGGTAAGTTTTATTTTTCAATTTATTTTGTTTCTCTTATTTTGTTTATAATATAATTAAATAAGTTTAAATCATAAATTAAAATGTTAATAGCTTTATTTTTTTTACAACTTAGAACTCATCTTTGTTTTAATTTAAATATTATTAAAAAAATTTATTTATTGTAAATTATTAATATTGAATAATTTCATATAGTGTTTAATTAACCCTAATTTTCTAAAACCTAAAATATTTTGTAAAAAAAACTAATTAATTTTTATAAACCCTAATAATACTTTTAAACCCTAATTATTTCATGTGAATATTAATTATGTCCATATTTTTATTATTTAATTTAATTCTTGTATATAAATATGCTTAGAATAATTAGAATTCTTAATTTAATTTTGTAAATTTAATAATATGATTATTCAATTATAATTAATCCTATTTTCATAATATGTGTATATTCCATAAATAGTTTATAATTTAATTTTTGTATGTAAATAATTTTTAGTATATGTTTAAAAATAATTAAAATTTGCTAACTTAATTTTGTAAATATAATTTATTTTATGTTTATAATTAATCTAATTTCTATAACTTATATATAATTTAAAATTTTATAATAATTAGTATATAATTGCTTATATTTTCTTCTTAATCTCAAAATAATAATTGTTTATAAAAATTGAGTTTTTAATTATTATGCTAATATTCTTATTTATTTTATTATTAATGCTATTTATTTTCATATTTATTTTATTATTACTAACCCCATTTATATATTGTGATTTATTATTATTATTTATTTTTACTAACCCAATTATATTATTATTATTATTTATTTTTGCTTATTATATTTAATTTGCTTTAATTATTATTATGTAATTGTTCCTGGATGTAATATTTTAATAGTATTTAAATATTTATTTTTTATGCTATGGTTAGTAAAAACAGGGAGTGAAACATGTTTGTATATTTAAAATTAATTTAGCTCATTAAATTTGAAGATAAATAGTAAAATTGTACACACACACGTAAGTCGATCTTTGATCGCCATCTCACTTCCTTAGGGATACCTCTCATGTTGCCTATTATAAAAGGTCAAGTAGGGTGTATAAAGCAAAGTCCCCTCAATTTCACATCATCTAGTCCCTTAACAGATAAAAGATCAAGTCCCTTTCGAATGTTGCCTTCGTAATGATCTTGTCCCTTTCGAATAAAGATGATAAGTCCCTTTCAAATTGCTTATACACCCCACAGTTGCCTAAATAAACAGATGTCCCTTCACATGTCCCTTACATCCAAGGTAATGACTACTTATTCCTTAATAATAGGGATAGTCTTACCCTTTAAAGGATTCAAGAACAGAAAAGACTTAAAACTTAGGGTAGGTTCCTCTTAGATACTTGCTCACTCTTCAAAAACTTTTCAAACACTTCACACATTTCAAACAATTTTCAAAACAAAGGTTTATACGCATCCGTACATGGATCATTATAAACACTTAAGAAAATTTTTATTCACACACTTCACCTTTCAAAAACATTTTAAAGTGAGCTAAGTAACTAAGAGCCCATGGATAACCATGGATGTAAAGGGTGCTAACACCTTCCCTTTACATAACCTACCCCCCGGACCCAAAAATATTTTAAAAGGCCTTTCCTGTTCTTTTATGCCTTTCCTTTGGATAAAATAAAAGTCGGTGGCGACTCTTGCTATCCGCAACATAACTAAAGTCAGTTCTCCCACCGTGTTACAATATGCATTTTAATTTGTCTTTGAAGTGAATTTGATTCACTTATGTTCTATCTCTCTCACTTTCTCCCTTTAAGTTACTTATCTTCTTAGGAAGTAAGTAACTTATTCTTCTGTTTCTTCCTCCTTTCATCTACTTCTTCCAATGGTGGCTTCCTTGAAGATCTTTCTCTAAGCCTCATAAACCATAGGACATCCAAGCATGATAATAATTAGGGTTGTGATTAGTCCCCCTTATTTTTTTACCTTTGAGTCTCCTTGAGTCTCTCTTCTCATCTGAATAATCAGAGACTAAACTCTTAAAGTTTTATGACTTTGGAATTAGGGTTATGCCTGCATCCTTCTCTTAGGATGGAGTGTATAACTTTAATCCTAAGTGTTAAAACTTTAATTTGTTTAAACCTCTTAATCAAATCACTTAATAATCACCAATACTTTATCTTGTAACCTGGGCCTTACATTAGGGTTCTAACTTTTCCTCATGGTTAAGAGGGACTAACCCTAGTGTTTAATGGACAAGTCCCCCTCAAGTTGTCTTACAAACTTAAAATCCACTTCTTAATATCATCCTCTAATTAAAATCCATTTAATAAAGGCTTGTTATATAATGAATTTATTCCCTAACCATGGATTAATTTGAGGTATCTTCCTTAGCTTAAGTGTTCTCATCTATTATCCTTCTATTAGGATGGTGTAATGAGTTCACTAATATGTGATAAGAGATTAAACTCATTAATTAACACTAAACAAAAACCCAAAAACATGTAATTAATCACAAGTAGGTTAATGATCTTAATCCTACGTCATCATGGTAATTAAGTTGAGATGCTTATCTCACACTTAAGTAGGCTCATTATCCCTAATCAGGGAGGATAGAATGAGTTTGCAAGCCCTTGATCTAGGCTTAGGCTCATTAACTTATGCAAAACACCAAAAACAATAACAAAACTGAAAACACAAAAACAAATAATAATCGTCTCCTTCGGGATTCTCTTCTCATCACACTCATTCATAAGCGAGAACTTGCTTCTTCCGTCTAATACAAGACAGTTAGCACTCGAGTCAGACGAGTCATACACTTGAGCATGGGCAAGCAGGCTGTTCATAGTCAATTTATTTTTCAGTCTCTTTGAGTCGAACTACGGTGTTCTGACTTCCTCATTGCACGCGAGGATACGTAGGCATAACTTAACTGTTATCGAACAAAAGTCTCTTTGTCTTCCCCCTCTTTCAGCATTCTTTTCAAAGCCTCAGTTCCTGAGCATTTCACTCCCTTTTGAACTGACACTTGCATATTTCTTTTCCTTAGCTTTTGCACACAGATAGCACATACACTACCCCTTTAATCACAATTTTGTAAGCATGGATCCCTTCGGATACAACGGACAGTCTGGGTGCTAATACCTTCCCAGGTTGTAACCAACCCCCTTTCTCAGTTTCTCTAGTTCGCAACCGTCTTATCCATCTCTTTCTAGGTTTATGCAGCATTGCCTTTCCTTCGGGATAAAAATGCCTAGCTGGCGACTCTATTCACTTCATTTTCATTTTCTCTCTTTTCGCCGACCGTTCGCGTCTGTACCCTGGGGATCTTGGTGTCTTTTCGGGGGAGCGACAAAGAGGAATATCTATGTGATATTCAAAATATGTTGGAATCTGACAAGGGTTATCTCAACAAGGATTAAAGATCAATTGCTTAGTGCAGATTCAATCATCCTTGTGATTCAAGATTGAGGATGTTATATCCGATGTTTTAACATCTATTCATCAGAGGTTTAAAGAATCATGAGAGGGATTCTACATTCTCTCAGAAGTCTCCTAGGCTTTTGACCTATGATTATTGGCTTCACATCTTTTCCTGAAAAGTATTGAGGCTTGTCCACACGGTGATGCATTATTTTTTGAAGATGGAGATGGAAGACTATGAAGACATCGTAATCTTGATGTCATACTTGGATTGGTTTATTTCTTATCCAGGTACTTTAGGGCATTCCATAATGTTCATCATGGAGTTTAGATATGTGGCATATCAGCAACTTCGTGAAGACAAATTTACTCAGGGAAATGTGGCATCCTTGGTACAACTATGGGGGTTAGTTTCCAACTAATCCTTCTGAAGATTCAAACTGTGGTAGATTTGAAGTCTTTGAAGAAACACTGGCAGGTATTCATCAATGTGGGAGATTGTTTAGAATAACTACAAAATCAACAGAATAGAGGTTGTCTACTCAAACTTGGTTGGTGAATCAAGTCTATGAGATCATAGGAATCTTGTTCTATAAAGGTAGGAAGTTCTTTCAAGTGGTAGAAGGAGATGATTTCAACAGCTAGATGTTGAATCAAAATGTTCTAACATCTAGTTTCAACTTCAGAATCTCAGTTGGTACAATGTCACATCAACTCAAGATAGGGTGATCTACTGGAATAAACAATGATGCTTCAAAAAATTGTTCACATGGAAGTTTGTGGGAGCTGTAGAAAGGAGAATTACAATATCCATATCTTAGGGATTCTAAGTGTGTATTTCTATTGAACAAGTCGATACATATAACTTGAAGATCAAGTTCAGTTGGTAGATCATGATATCTTTGTAAGAATTCTGACATACATGAAGAAGAAAATATGTGGCAATTGGCTTATTCATATGAGGATTTATGAAGAAGGTGATCAAACTGTGGCACTTGGTTGATCTTAGAAGTGGATTCGAAGAATAAAGATAATTAGCATGTGGCAACTGGTTATTCTTGAGGTTATGTTTTGGAACAAGTTACTCTTGGATAGAAGAGTTACAAGTTGAAGGCTCAAGAAAATTTAGTTTCTTCTTGAAGTTAGATGAGAGGTTACTCTCTTTCTGAAGTTCTTATTCAAGTTGGTGGCACAGTGTTGATTGAGGGTTCTTTAGTTATTTGGATTACCATGATATAGTAAGTCCAGTTGGTGGAGCATACCAAGTAATTTGTCTTGGTGTGTGGAAGATGTTCTAACATTTTGTTAGACATTATCTGGGAAGGATATCCTTGGTTAAGGATGATTATTGCTCTGGTTCTAGGGGATTTTTACCTATATGTCTATCGTGGATGGAGAATGTAGAGAAGACTAAAGTAGATCATGTATTGATTTCTTGGAAGTCTGCATGTGGAGAATCAACAACTTGTTAGGAGTATTCTAGATTATCATTCGTGAGAATGATATGAATGACTTCCTTTGAAGGCATTGGGTGATTGTCTATTTCTTGAAAATCTTATGGAAAGACTTTGTCTAGCAAGTCATGTTGTTCTATAGCATATGTCCAATATCTGACACTGATGGATTGAAAACAAACTGAATTGATGTTGTTCCAATAATTTGTTACTATGAGGATGGCCATCCTTATGTGATCATGGATAACATGATGGTTTTCATGTGTGAGTGACTATTATTTCATGTCAGAAGGGATAATGGCTTAAAAATAAATGTGTTTTAGCAGGTGGTTAACAGAGAGTACTGCTCTTGAAGACATTGAAAACGCGTCTTATATTTTCCATTCATTCCTACGCAGATGCCCAGGGGGAGCAAGATTTGTCTTAGATAGGGCAAATTGCCTTTTGATCTAAGGATCATCAACACCAGGCTTGTGGTGAGTAACAAAGAGAGCTTTTCCATCTAGGAGGGATGAAGATGTCAAGTCTTATGTCTTGACATTGTATTGTTAGAAGTTGGGGGAGACTTGACAATACAAAATATATGATTCTTGTTGGATTCTTAAAGAATCAGTGATCAGTTTGGGAGAATTTATTTTTCTCTGCATATTCCTGTGAAGATACTCTGGATATGTCTAATCAAAAATTCTTTGGAAGACGAGACAATGTCCTGACATCATGTCCGAAAACATTGTTGTACAACATTATTTGGAGCAAGTGGTCTGATGGACGATTGGCCTTGACCAATGGAGAACATGCGCGTGGGAAACATGTTTCTCATTACTTACTTTATGTTGGACGACTTCTCTTAGAAAAAACAGTCAAAGTAGTCTTGGTCGGTGTGCATTATTTTGCGTGGAGTTACATTCTTGGAATTACATCTTCATAAATTTGTTCTATTATTCTTTAAGATTTTGTTACAATCTAAGAGAAGTCTTGGCTATATAAGGAGGTTCTTGGTTCAGTGCATATCAATATCAGGTTCTTTGGAGTATTCATCTCAAAATGTTCGTTCAAATTTGGGCTTGTATTGGTTGGGTATGGGAATGCCTTGGTTACGTTTTGCCAATTTTTGATTAAAAAAGGGGAATATGGGATACTAGGTCAAAAGGTACATGTGAATATCTTGCAGGTTCTCTACAAGGATGTTAAACATGATGCTCTAACCTCATGCATGATTGTTTCCCATTTGTGTCTGGTGATCTGAGTTGAAGAACAAAGTTGTGCCTAGTGATTCGAGTTACATGTGATATATCCTCAGATCTTCTATGTATACAATTGTTCTCTGGAGGAGGAGTGTACTTGAAGAAGGTATCCTTGGGATATCAAAACCTTATTCTATCTTTCTCATTCAGGCTTACTACTTTTCTCAAGGGTGGAAGTACTGGTTCATAAACTTAGGGGTAATTGATATTATTTTCTTCCTCATGTACACTAACATGAACACAGTCTGCTCAGTATTCCAATCATACCCGCCACTCAGGGTGAAGAGACGTTCAAGAAATGTTTTATCCAAAATTTGTCAAAAGGGGGAGATTGAAAGCTCTTGAAGTTTGACTAAAATTTTGGTAAAACACATTGATGATAAAGATGAAGAAATCTAAACAAAGACAAAGATATCGAAGGAGATATCCTAACAGCTGACAGGACATCTTACTGATTTAGCAAGTTTAATTGTAAAACAAATCAGGTTAAGATTTGTTACGCTTTTAAAGGATGGATCAAGACAGAATTAGAAGGCCCAAGAAAGAAAATAGAATACTATAAAAGAATAATTAGACCTAGGATGACATTATGCCTTAGGTAACAATTGTAACTGAGTTCCCTTTTGTAAAAATAAGGGTTTAGGTTTTGAGAGTCGTTGGCTCTTAGGGTTGTAGTTCCAATTTGCAGTATGGGATGCAGAGAGGACGACATAGGTTCATGTATACTTCCAGAAGCCTTTAGGTAATGGTTGTTGTATTGTTCTTATACGAAGCTTTGAAGCAAGTCCAAGATAACTTGTAGGTCAAGAAACCGTGACAAGTTTTGTGATGGTAGAAAACAGAGGCAATGCAGATTGTGAAGGATGTGAGTGGTCTCTCATATCAAGGTTGTAAACCGTTGAGTTTAGCTTTGGTAAGGATGTTCATTAGGGTAGTGATTAGGAGCCAAAGTTGTAAATGGGAAAGTTTAACTTTGTGAAAATACTACGATATAGTGAAGTCTTCGTCCTGGATTGGTATCCCCCAAATGTAGGTTTGTTAACACCAAACTAGGTCAACAATTTATGTGTTCTTTATATTTAGAAATTTACAGATTTCTGTATGTATGTTCTTGGCTAAGATGTCCCAATATGTTGTCTTGATATCTATTGGTATTTGTGATGCAATACTTCAAAACAGCAACTGCGTTTTTCTTCTGTTTACTAAAAGTGTAATAATCACTGTCTTAACATCAAGATGGGACATTAGAGTATCTGCATAACCAAAATTTCAAAAATAAAAAGGAAAGGAGAGTGTGGTAGGCGTCGCACTCCTTCTATTTCCATGGTGGCGGGTGCCACACCCATCCCACTCACCATTAGTGGCAGGTACCACCTCTTCCTCACACAAATACATGGAGCCTACCATGGAAGTGGAAAAGCAACAAAGCATGGTGGGTGACATGTTATTCTTTGGTACAAAAACTAAATCAAAGGTGGAACACCCCACCATTACTCCAACATTGACCAATCAACCTCTGCCACCTCATCATCTTCCTCAGTGTTCATGCAACCAAAACAAACCAGTAACCCGAGAAACAACCAAAATTTATGATCATTTTCTTATCAAGATTTCAGCATCAATATTCCACCGAAACAAACAAAATAAAACCCTAAATTGAAGCTCTAAAATCTAGGAACATGAATTCATCATTAATTTAACCAAACAAGCATTAGATCATGAACAAAAATTCCTATGAAGTTATGAATCCAAACACGACATTCAACAAGATTTCACATCTCCCTAATTTATATCCAACAGACATTGCCTATATCACCATAGGACTTCAATATGTAACCTCCTCCACGATTCTAACCACATACAACTATCATTAATGTTTCAAAAATTAGGGAAATTACCTTGTTCAAGTTGGAGATTCACGTACAGAAACCCGAAATACTTCTTGCAATCTCTTCAAATCAACACCAAGACAAAATAAATATATAATGAGTGGGTATATAATGAATGGTGTGAGTGATGTACAATACAAACTTGTTCTCATATATATATATATATATATATATATATATATATATATATTAAATTTGAACTGCTAAACTAAAAAATTTGTGATAAACGAATGAAAATGAGCCATTATTTATTCTTGATGATTTTCGGACATTTCCCCACCAAATCTCATCCATTGAATTTTTTGATCGGATCGTCCTGAAAAATCAGGAGTTGACTTTTTCTCTGCATAGGTGAGTTTTTCTCGATTTGACTGATTTTCAGTGATTTGATCAACCGAAACCCTTACAGATGAAATCGATGGTTAATACTATGATTAGCATACCTTATGTCAAGAGAAGGTGATCCTTTTCAAATTTCTTTCAACTCCTTGATTATTTGAAGCCATTAGGAACCATACAAGATGTTTTTTAGTCTTAGGCCTTGAATGAATTTCTTTTTTGAAAGACGATCTCATGCCTTTAGAAAACCCATGATGCATGTATGATGTATTATGACCTAAATACAAATGAATGGAGCATAATCTACTTGATAGTTGGTAATAAATATGAGTGAAAATTTTAGGGTGTAACAGTTGTCCCTATTTAATCAACTTTAAACCTGAAGGGATGATGCCAACAACTTTAAAACATTCAAGGTATAAAGGGATTGAATATCGGAATGACCGGAAAATTTGCACTCTGTGGGCGACGAGAAAGTATGAAGAATTATTGACTCTACCGAGGATGGAGAATGAACGCGACCCACCCGGTGACGAAACAAACTCCGACCGAAACTTGTCTTTTAGTGAAGCCAATTGACATATTGACTACTAGATGAAAACTATATTTGAGAGCGAAGCCGAGAGAACAAAACCGACTACCAAATGAAAAAGTCTGGAATGATTTGAACCTAACCCTAGTTCAAACACAAAAGGTAAGTGATTGGAGTCGATCCCTGGTCCGAACATAAAAGGAAGTGAATGAAATCCGACTCTGGTCTAGACACGAAAGAAAGTGGTTGGAACCTAAGCCTGGTCCAAGCACAAAGGTAATGAATGGAACATATCCTTGGTCCAGACACGAAAAAAAGTGGTTATAACCTAACCTTAGTCCAAGCACGAAGGTAGTGAATGAAACCTATCCCTAGTCCAGACACGAAGGAAAGTTGGTGGAACCTAACCCAGGTCCAAGTATAAAGGTAGTGAATGGAAACTATCCCTGGTCCAGACACAAAAGAAAGTGGTTGGAACCTAACACTAGTTCAAGAACAAAGGTAATGAATGGAACCTATCCCTAGTCCATACATGAAAGAAAGTGGTTGGAATCTAACACTGGTCTAAGAACAAAGGTCATGAATGGAACCTATCCCTGGTCCAGACACGTAAGAAAGTGGTCAGAACCTAACCCTAGTCCAATCACAAACGTAGTGAATGAAACTTATCCCTGGTCTAGACACTAAAGAAAGTGGTTGGAACCTAACCCTGGTCAAAGCATAAAGGTAATGAATGGAACTTATCCCTGGTCCAGACATGAAATAAAGTGGTTGGAACCTAACCCTAGTCCAAGCCCAAAGGTAGTGAATGGAACCTATCCCTGGTCCAGACACAAAAGAAAGTGGTTAGAACCTAACCATGGTCCAAGCATAAAGGTAGTGAATGTAACCTATCCCTAAACCAGACACAAAAGAAAGTGGTTAGAACCTAACCCTTGTCCATGCACAAAGGTAGTGAATGGAACTTATCCTTGGTCCAGACACGAAAGAAAGTTTTTGGAACCTAACCATGGTCCAAGCACAAAGGTAATGAATGGAACATATCCCTGGTCCAGACATAAAAGAAAGTGGTTGGAACCTAACCCTGGTCTAAGCACAAAGGTAGTGAATGGGACCTATCCCTGGTACATACATGAAAGAAAATAGTTGGAGCCTAACCCTGGTCCAAGCACAAAGGTAGTGAATGGAACATATCCCTGGTCCAGACACGAAAGAAAGTTGTTGGAACCTAACCCTGGTCCAAGCACAAAGGTAGTGAATGGAACATGTCCCTGGTCCAGACATAAT
Organism: Lathyrus aphaca; assembly: GCA_963966055.1. NCBI lineage: Eukaryota > Viridiplantae > Streptophyta > Magnoliopsida > Fabales > Fabaceae > Lathyrus > Lathyrus aphaca. The sequence goes on from OZ014520.1 coordinate 509,708,470, forward strand.
AATATATGGTTGGGAAGTAAGATCGAAAGATCTTCAAACTGAAAGATAAGACTGTGATGGGGATCTCTACCATGAATAAAGTCAACTAGTCTAACACCTGAACAAAGGACATAATAACACCATAATTACGACTCTTGGGGAATGAATTTATGAATTCCATGGGATTCTTCAATATGGTTGAAGAAGTATCGTTTCGGACTTCCGTGCAAGGTACCAAAACTAGCTTATGCTTCATATGCATATGTTTAAATTTTTCCATGGCTTAATGCTCCATTATAATGGAAATGATATGATTTAGAGGATGAAAATGTAATGATGATTACTAAATTTAAATTCCAAAGAAATCTCTTGCCAAGGAAGTAACATGTTACCCTGGTGGGGCTAGTGATCATTGTTCTGATCTTTAGAATTTTTTGTAGGGAATAACATCATCGTCTTCACCACTGTTGGGGAGTAAGGAATTCTCTTGTATTGTTTTAGATACGGAGATCCTTGTAAATAATACATCTCTGTTGAAGGATGATTCTCTACTTGGGGAGTATCAACCCCCCGATCGCTTTGCTGGAGAAAGGAAATATACCAAAATCTGCAGAGGAAAAGGGATCAACGACGCCTTGTGATGGAGATGACTTCTTGCTTCAAGCTATGTACCTGCAGATTTTTTGAACACAACTGCTAGCTTCTATTAAAAAAAATTAAACAAGCACACATGCCTCAGGTATATGGTCTAAGTTTACCATCTCTATCACTCAACAAGAAAAGTACATGTCAAGTGTTTTACTCTCAAGTATGTATCATACAACTTCAATGCTTTCAAAATGCAATAGTTATCAAAATATTAGGATATCTTTTGCAATCAAAATGGTAAATGAAAACAAAAAACCTTAAGCTATTTGACTGAAATGCATTTTATTGATAAAAAGGTGGCTTATAAATAGGTGTTACATCGGGAGGCAATTCCAGGAAAAAGGTAATTGCATAAAAGGAAAAATAAACTATCCTAATAGAAATGTGAAATTGGATACCATCAAGTTCCAATTCTGCTATGACCCATATGTCCTTCAAGACTCTCCATGTACTCTGCTTTCTGAGGAAGACGATCGAATTGATTCTTAACGCTCAGATTAACCATTTGTTGCAGAAGATGAATCGCATATCACACAGATCACAATTTTTTGTTTCAATCCCTCTTTTGCATGGACCGCCCTTTGCGGGTTTTCAATCCACCAGGATACCCATTTTTTCCTAAGTTGCCCTTGCGGGTTTTCAACTTACCAGATGTACATTTCTTTTCATCTATATCCCTAATTTTTTCCCAAACCTTTTCCCTTTTTGTGGTTCATCGGGATGCCCTTTTTTGCGTGGACTTCTCTTTTTGTTGTCCAGCGGGCCTATTAATACAAGTTATTTTTTAACTGCGTCTGCATTTACAGGGGATGGAAAGCCTTCACCATCCATGGTTGTTAGCATTAAGTCTCCGCCTGAGAAGACATTTTAACCAAGAATGGACCTTCATAGTAGGGAGTCCATTTTGAAGGGAAATTAACGATCTAAACGCAGTGTAAAACAAAAATTTCCCTTTAGAAATCCTTACGAAGATCATGATCTGTGATAGAAAATTTATCTCTTGTGACGATGAAACCTTTGAATCTGAAACGATGGATGATCACGAGCATGGTACGATGAATAACGCCTCTACTCAGTCCACAAGAACAACTTCCTTCAGTTACAGTGCTACTTGATTACGATTGAAGGTTTTGAGTGGGGCTGAGAAAGTTAAAATATGGCCAGGGTTTCAACAACAACAACCTTTGAGCTTTTGCACAAGGGTTTTATTTATAGAAATACTTGTGTGGGCTTCAAGATAAAAAACCCAACTCAATAATAATAATAATATTATATTATTATAATAACTATTAGTATAATAAACATAATTTTATTATTATTATTATTATACTTTATGTCAATTAAGCACATGGTACCTTACCATATTCCGTATTCCATTCAAGTGCACCGTACCTTACGGTGTACCTTATTATTCTACCCATTTTCTATCTTTCCTTATGTGTGTGACCCTGTAGGATTTCTTGATGTTGACAATTATATTAAATCATGTATTTAACATAATAAATAGTGAGCAGTATCTAGCAACACATCACTGCTACCCAAGTCACAAAATTGTCATGTGATTTGACAAAACCTTTTGTGATAGTACTTGTGTATACAATTACCATTTTACCTTATGTCTATATTGAACACAAGGCATATATTATGTCATCCTTGTCCAATTCAATATTGGGCCCTTAGACATTTATCCTGTTATGCAGGATGGGCAAATTCCATCTAGGCTACATATGTCCCTCAACATGCTTTGTGAAGTACCTATCAACTATCTTTATGATCATCCAGTTACGGACAATGTTTGATCAGTAATAAAGTACCTGACTCTACATCTAGGGTTCATAGTAGTTTCAAGTCGAAGGGTGGTATACACCACTATCACCATGAGAGTAACTTATGACACTTTGCATAACATTCTATGTAGTACTCTCATAGTGGGTCAATCCAGTATAAATATTACTCCTAATATTCATACATATGTCAAAACTTGATAACTCCTTATCCATGATCCATGAGATGTGATCATCAGTCTATCTACATAATTGTCTTAATGTTTTAAGACTATCCCATTTCACATTAAAGCTCAACTATGGATGCTTTAATAATAATTTTCTTATGTTTAATGTAATCTTATAATTAAGTCACACTTAATATTTCATTAAACGAACTAGCTATTCTAGGGACTTTATCATTTTGGAAAAACAAACATAATAAAGAAATGCCTTTTATTATTAATAAATAATTCGATACAAGTACCAATAGTATTGGACCCTAGGGCTTACACCAACAATCTCCCACTAGCACTAGAGCCAATTAGGCATACCCCTAATACCCATAGATCTAGTATGACCATCATGCTTATGCCGCGCAAGAGGTTTTGTTAGTGGGTCACCAATATTGTCAAGCGTATGTACTTTGCAAATCTTCACATTTTCACGATCTATTATCTCTCAAATGAGATGATAACACCTAAGTATGTGTTTGGATTGTTGGTAGGATCTAGGCTCCTTAGCTTATGAGATGGCACCATTGTTATCACAATAGAGATCAACGGGATCCATAATACTAGGGATTATGCCAAGTTCACTAATGAACTCCTTGATCTAAACAACTTCCTTAGCTGCATTTGAGGTAGCAATATACTCGGCCTCAATTGTAGAATCAACTGTTTCTTGCTTTGAACTTTTCTAGCTCACAGCGCCACCATTTAGGCAGAACACATAACCAGATTGCGATCTAAAGTCATCCTTATCTATTTGGAAGCTAGCATCGGCGTAACCAATTACCGAGATCTCTTACTAACTGTAACACCCTAAACTTTTCCCTATCATTTCATGGCATCTTACATAACACATAGCTTACATATCATTGCATCTTTGCATAGAAAGATAAAGCTTAACACTCATGGTTAGAAGCATAGCGCATATGATAAATGACTGGCAAGATTGTTGATCATTCAAAGGCAATGATAAGGGTCACATGGCTCTCAACAGGGCTCAAAGGGTTCCTAAGATCCCACATAATCTCAAATGATCCCTCAAGGCTTTGAAAGAGTGGATTAATCAAGAAGTTCAAGCAGTGCAACATCTCATAACAAAAGGGGCTGAAATTAGGGTTTATGATTAATAGGGCTTCTCAATGAAATTTTGGTTCAAACATGATTACAATATTTTCCACATGATATCAAGTATCTAGAGATGGAATATGGGCCATTGAATCATTTTAGAAGGACTTCAATTGATCAGTTACTTGAAAATCAATAAATTGGGGGAAACGTCAACTGTGAAGTGGGTGTAATACCCCGTATTTTATTTAATGCTCTGAATAATATTAATTGGTAATAATATTATTCCGTATTACTCTAAGAAATTTTAATGGAACTAAATAAGAGTAATCAACGGGATATTATTTTATTAATTGATATTAGCTGACTCAGAGGTTTTATAAAATATCGGATTAAGAGACATTTTTGGATACTCTCTAATTTTGGACCCAAAGGTAAAATATATGTTTTTATATTTATTAGTAGAAAGGAAATAAGAAGAAGAGAAATTTAGTAAGAAACAGAATAGAAAGAAGAAGGAAGAAAAGAGAGAGAGAAGAGAAGAAGAGGAGGAAAAACCCCAAGACTTCAAATTCATCTTGCTTCGCCATCCGTCCGTCGAATCGACTCAATCTTTTGGCCAATCTTCATCTCCCGAGGTGGGTTCTTAGTTAAAAGCTTTTATCTTTGATTTTGGTTGAGTTTTGGAGATTTTGTGGTTTAGGGTTTCATTAGGAAATCTTAGAAATTGAAAGTTTAACGGTTAAAACTCGATTAAAACGTAACTATAATACTCACATTATGTCTATGAACATGTTTGGCTATGTTATTTCTGCATTAGTTGATGTTTATGTAAACACCCCAAATTTGCCCTCACCCATTCACATCATGGATTGTGATCATTTCATATGCATAAACTCCATCATACCATCTCATATTGCATTTTTGATTCACTGCATAGATTCAAAGTCATCTGCATCTAGGGTTTGTGATCTGAGCAATCCAAGAGCTTCTTGAGCCACTCCAAAGGCCATCAATCACTTCAAAGAGGTCCATGTGTGTTCAAGTATCATGTTATATCCTCTAAAAGTCAAGAATGCCAAAGAATCACAAGAACTGGGATTGGTATGGAAGCAGAGCCAGGCTTGACTGCACAGATGACCTAAAATTAGGGTTTTGGTTTCAGAGGCCATAACTCCAAATTTTTTGGTCATTCTTGTTTCTATTGGTCTCTATATGGTATAGGGAGTATGCATATCAATTTTTATGAAGAAATTCCATGGGGAAGTCATCTGATCAAGAGTTGACTTTTCAAGCAAGTCAGTGTAAAATCAGGGCATCTGAGGCCCCCAATGACCCAACCAAAGGGTGTTCTTCATCATTTTGATTGTATATGATCCTTATTTGATCATGTAAGATGTTAGAAGCTTACAAAATTCAATAATTTCAAGTTTTTGCAAAGTTGACTTTTTGGGCAAGTTTGACTTTTAATGAAATTGCCATTTTAGGCAACTTTTTCAACCTTTACTTTTTGATTCAAAAAAGCTTCAAATGGAAAAACTTTGGTCATGAAAGTTGTAGAATAGATCTTTCCCTTTTCAAAAAGTACAAGAACATGACCTAATTCATTTTGGATCAAAAGTTATGGCTTGTCAAAGTTGGCAAAAATCACTAAATTTCAAGTTATGCACCAAAGAAGGCAAAGTTGCAAATTCACTTCTCAAGGCAAATTGGGATGTCAAATGCATTTCTAAACTTCACCATATGATCATACAACACATAAAAATCAGAATGGGCCAAGAGATCATTCACTTTTGTGGCCTATGGAGCAAGACTTTTTCATGAAAAGCAAAGGCAAGGCAAGTTGCAAAACTCATCATAAGACACAACCCACTTGCTTGCTAGCCTGCTGAGCCACCCTAGGCCTCTCCCCTCATCATGCTGCGCAGGACACACTCCTTGTACTTGTCTAGAAAGTAGCCCATGCCTTCTTACACCAACTTTGACATTTTGGCAAAAGCACCCATACCAATCAATAAAGCACATGTCACTTCTTCTGACCAATGGCATTTGTTTATACAAAGAAAATGCAAGCCAAACACAACAAGAAGCAAGCCTGAAACACACCACAACTCAGCATTCTCATTTTCCACCCTTTGAGCAAAAGCTTTCGAAACTCATCACACAAGTCACAAACACACAAACTAACTTCACATATCAACTCAACACATCCTCCTGGTCACAAAGCACCCATCACCATTGCCTTAAACTCCCAGAATCACAAATACGATTCTCACCTCACCTTGAACATAACCTCTGCAAACTCTCAAACCAGCCAAAATAAACTTGCTCCAAGCCTTTCAGAAGCACAGGGGAAGTCATAGGAGTGGTTTTGCACAGGAGAGGAGGTCAGAAAGCTCCAAACTGAAAAGCTTCAAACTCAGGTAGCTTCATGAACTTTTTTTTCCAGAACGTGTATTTTAAGTTTCTAAATGAATCTACATGCTTCCCTGATCATGAATATGTGCTTACTTTTGAAAATGGTTGAGAAACCAGGATGTATGCATTGTCTGAAACTTTTGCCCTAAAAAATGTTTGATTCGATTCTCTCTGTTTATGAATGAAAAATGATGTTTGATTGAGGGGTTTGATTCGTTTTCAATGGGGAAGAGTTCTGGGCAGTTAGTTTTCATTTTCATTGCGTGTAGAGTGATTTAGTGTTTTGGACTCGCCGGAGAAGATGACCGGAACCACTGTTCCGGTCATCTGAAAGTAATTATGGCTGGATTAGGGCTTAATCATTAATTAGCGAATTTTGAATATAGGCCGTCCAGATGCGCGCCAGGTCCACTCCCGCGCGTGTGAATTTGAATCTGGGCCCTTAGATGTGTTGACTTTTCCGTTTTTCAGATTAAATTCATTTTCTTTTTCATATTAATTCATTTCTTTTCTCCATTTTATTAAAAATAGCAAAATCATTTTAAAAATTCTGAAATTTTTTGTATAAACTTTCATTAATTTTCAGAAACCAAAAATATTTTTATTTTTATTTTTTGCATTAAAAAATATTTTTAAATCATTTAAAAGTTTATTTTTAATTAATTAATGAGGATTAATTAATTAAAAATACTTTTAGGTATTTAAAAATCACCAAAAAATTCATGAAATCTTCATAATCATTTAGTAACATTATCCAACCCTCAAACCAAATTTCTTTTTTGATCTTGATGTCTTTTGAGAATTTTTCATGGAATTAAAATCATTTCAAGGCATTATTTTGATCCAAACTTCAAAAAATCATTTCTGCCTAACCATCGAGAGTTGGACTTTGATTCTTTTTGCATTGCATTTTGTTTAGCATGTAGTTTGTGAGATTAAATTGGCATGATTTGATCTTTCATTTTCAATTTGTTCACAAGTCAATTCACCTTTCAGTCTCTTTGGGTCGAACTACGGTGTTCTGACTTCCTCATTGCACGAGAGGATACGTAGGCATAACTTAACAGTTATCGAACAAAAGTCTCTGTATATTCCCCTCTTTCCAGCTTTATTCTTTTAGCCTCATGATCTTGAGCATTTCACTCCTGTTCTTACACTGACACTTCACTTATACACTTCACTTTTCTCTTACACTGACACCTGTACATCCCTTTCCAGCCTTTGATACACAAATAGCACTGACACTACCCCTTTAAAACACAAGTCTTTTAAGCGTGGATTCCGTCGAGTACGGCGGACAATCTGGGTGCTAATACCTTCCCAGGTTGTAACCAACCCCCTTTCTCAGTTTCTCTGGTTCGCAACCATCTTGTCCATATCTTTCTAGGTCTATGCAGCATTGCCTTTCCTCCAGGATAAAAATGCCTAGCTGGCGACTCTTTTCTTTTCTTGTGAGTTCACTCCTGTGTGCTCTCACATCCTCCTTTCGCCGACCGTTCGCGTCTGTACCTCATCTGAGCCCAGTCTCATCTTTTGGGAGCGACAGTTTAGAGTTGAGTTTGGCTTGGAGAGGTTATTTCCTATAAGCCTGGAATTTTCTAAACTGATATAGCTCGCTCAACGAGCAGTTCCTCGCTCAGCGAGAATTCCAGAAGTTTTTTTCGCTCAACGAGACCTGTAGGTTTCAAATGGGGTATTTAATCCGTAACTTTGGATCCGGGTATCCGTTTTTAATGTTCCACATATCGTTGTGAAGCTAAAATTATGTATTTTCTTATGATGTCAAAGAATATTATTTTTACCCGACTTTTTCCCGATTTTCCGACTTAACCATAAGAATGTGAAATTATGAAAAGTATGAGCTTAAAGAAATGAAATGGTAAGACTTGTGAGGTACCTGGGATTTCCATAGACTAGTAAGAAATGAGAATCACATTTGATCGTATCCTCCGTTAGCATGAGGTGGGTATTACATTGAGTCCCACAGGAAGCGAGGGTTAGCTTGAGGTGGGTATTACATTGAGTCCTAGGGGAAGCGAGTGTTAGCTTGAGGTGGGTATTACATTGAGTCCCACGGGAATCGAGTGCTAGCTTGAGATGGGTATTACATTGTGTCCCACGGGAAGCATTCGAGTGGCTTGAGATGGGTATTTCATTGAGTCCCATGAGAAGTCTAGTGGTTCTTACTTGAGGTGGGTGTTTCACTGAGTCCCACGGGAAGTGTTGTGCGAAGTGTTGTTTGTATGTTCCAATTCGGTTTGGTTACTCTTGAGAGGAGTCTTTTGTATTCGTGGAATTATTTAGGTTCAACCCTTAGAGAAGAGAGAACTCTAAGATAGGGAACTTGTCGCTCCCACCAAATGACACCAGGTCAAATAGGGTACAGACGCGAATGGTCAGCAAAAGGAGAAAATGAAAAGAAAAGAGTCGCCAGCTAGGCATTTTTATCCCGAAGGAAAGGTAATGCTGCATAGACCTAGAAAGATATGGATAAGACGGTTGTGAACCAGAGAAACGGAGAAAGGGGTTGGTTACAACCTGGGAAGGTATTAGCACCCAGATTGTCCGCCGTACTCGACGGGATCCACGCTTGAAAGTTTGTGTTTAAAGGGTAGTGTCAGTGCTATTCTGTGTGCAAAAGCTGGAAAAGAATGCAAGTGTCAGTGCTGGAAGAAAGTGTGAAGTGAATAAAAGAAGTGTCAGTGCAAAGAAAGAGTGTGAAGCTCAAGACTATGAGGCTCAAAGAATAATGCTGGAAGAGGGGGGAATGTACAGAGACTTTTGTTCGATAACAGTTAAGTTATGCCTACGTATCCTCTTGTGCAATGAGGAAGTCAGAACACCGTAGTTCGACTCAAAGAGACTGAAAGATAAATTGACTTGTCAACTGCTTACTTGTCTATGCTCAAGTGTATGACCTGTCTGGCTCAGGTGCAAACTGTCTTGCATTAGACGGGAGAAGCAAGTTCTCGTTTATGAATGAGTGTGGTGAGAAAAGAATCCCAGAGGAGATGGTTATTGTTTGTTTTCAGTGATTTCAGTCTTTTATTGCCTTTTTGAAGTTTGTCATAAGTTAATGAGCTTAAGCCTAAACCAAGGGTTAGTAAACTCATCACATCATCCCTCTGATTAGGGGTAATGAGAATATTTTAAGTATGAAGTAAACATCTCACACTTAATCACCATGATGTAGGATTAAGATCATCAACCTACTTGCAATTATTTAGATGTTTTTGAGTTTTTAGTTTAGTGTTAAGTAATGAGTTTAAGCCATAATCAAGGATTTAATGGACTCATTACACTATCCTAATAGAAGGATAATAGATGAGAACATTTAAGATGAGGAAGGCTCCTCCACTTAATCCATGATTATGGATTAACTTCATGACAAAACAAAGCCTTTATTAAAGTGGATTTTAGTTAATGGTAAGATTAAGAAATGGATTTTATGATTTGTAAGACAACTTGAGGGGGACTTGTCCATTAACACTAGGGTTAGTCCTTCTTAACCAGTTAAGGAAGAATTAGAACCCTAATGCAAGGCCCAAGTTACAAGCTTGATGTCTTAGTGATTATTAAGTGGATTGATTAAAGGAATTAAACACATTAAGGGTTTAACACTTAGGATTAAAGTTATACACTCCATCCTAATAGAAGGATACAGGAATAACCTTAATCACAAAGCCTTAAAACCTTTAAGGTTTAGTCCTTGATTAAGAGATGAGAAGAGAAGACTCAAAGATGACACAAAGGTAAAACTAATGGGGGGACTAATCAAACCCTAATTGTTATCATGCTTGGGTGTTCCTAGGGTTTATGAGGCTTGCAAGAGATCTTCAAGAAAAGCCACCAAGGAAGAAGCAGATGAAAGGAGGAGAAGCAAAAGAAGCAAGTCAACTTACTCCACTTAAGAAGATAAGTTGCTTGAAGAAGGAAAGTGAGGAAGGAAAATGAATGAGCAAGCTCACTCTAATACAAATAAAAAATTCAGCAATGAATGCATAAGAGATATGAGAAGAGATTATGAGAAGTGAAGGCAAATTCAATTCTCAATGACTTACAACTGAAAAGTTAGCACAAGGAAATGAAATGAAATGAAAATGACATGAATGCAAAGATGCAAACCAAAACCAGAAGCATGTTCATGATGCAAATGATGTTATGAGATGATAAGAGAGCATGTCAAGAGATGTGGATGATCATACAAGTAATGAAGATACAAGTGAGACATGAAAGGAGGCATGAAAGTTCATGAAAACTTATGAAATGCCATGGATGCATAACATGGAAAATGGATGATGCAATGATCAAACATGATTTCAATATGTCCTAAGATGTCTTATATGTCATGTGGATGCACAAAATGTCATGGCAAGTTCATGTATGCAAGCATATGAAGAATGAATGCAAATAAAGGAAAAAAATAGGGTTTATACATAACATGCAATACAAAATCCAAAACCAGAAGCAAATGACATGATAAAAAATTGAAAAAAGAATCAAAGGTACCCTCAACCTATACAAGTTCACTGCCCAAAGGAGGAGACCTAAACCTTAACCTAATAGAAGTTATGATTTTCTCAAGTTTGCTAGGGTTTTAAGGCACTTCAAAAGGAAAAATGCACAACAAATTGAAAATGAAAGATAAATTCATTCCCATTTTATCCTAGAAACTACATGATATGAGGAATGCAATGCAAAAAAAACCAACATCAAACTCTTCATGGTTAGGCAGAAAGGATTTTTTTAAGTTAGGGTAAAAACATTGACTTTTAAGAACCCTAAAATCCAAAGAAAAATGTCAAAATATGTCAAGAACCAAAAATAAATTTTTGTGAAGAGTTTGATAATGTTTCTAAATGTATCAAGATGCAATGTGATTTTTTGGTGATTTTTAGAAACTTAAATGCTATTTTAATTAATTAATTCTCATTAATTAATTAAAATAAACATTTAAATATTTTAAAAAATACGAATTTTATGCAAAAAATAAAATAAAAATTATTTTCAGAATGAGAAAAATATTTTAAGTCATGATGCAAAAAATAAAATTTTTTAGAAGTGTTTTGCTATTTTTAATAAAATGTAGAAAGAAATGTAATTAAAATGAAAATTAAATGAATTAAAATGGAAGTATGCTGATCCAGTGGCCCAGATTCTAATAAAAAGGGGAAGGAATTGACCAGCGTGCGCAAATGGACGGCCCACATTCAAACTACGTTAATTATGTCATTAAGCCCTAATCTGAACCCTAAACATTTTCAGGTGACCGGAACAGTGTTTCGGTCATCTTCTCCGGCTAGCCTCTCAAGCTATCTCACTCAATACGCAACCCCAAGACCCCTAAAGCTCCAGAAATGATCCTCACATTAACCCCAACAAGAATCAGCCATCAAAATTCATTTATTCAACATCAAGATCATGAATCGAAGCAAAACGGAAAACATGGCAAAAATTTCAGAAGCTTATGAAATGCTTATTTCTCAACTATTTTCGAAACCAAACACATCATGGCAATCAGGGGAATACATAGAATCATTCTATAACATAAAATGAAGGTTCTGGAAAAATAAATGCCATGGCTACCTGAAGTTGAGCTTTCAAACTAGGAGCTTTCTGGCCAGTTCTTTGCTTCAAATCCACTCCAATGACTCCCCTCAAGAGCTTGTGATGCTTGGTTGGAGTTCAAATGGCCTCAAAATGAAGTTGGCAGAAGTTCAGTTCATGAAATGTAAAAATCGTATTTTGGATATGGTGAGTTTCAAAGCAAAATGAAGGGTGGGAAATGATCAGTGATGTTTATGGAGTTGAATGGTGGAAGAAGTTTTGATGTTTGTTGGCTGAGTTATGAGATTCGATAGCTTTTGCAAATTTGGGGATTTTTGTGTATATTGTCTTTTTGGAGGTTTCAACCTGTGTTCTCTTATGAAATGGCTTGCTTTTGGTACATATATCATGTTGGGATAGGTCAGAGGGTGGGTGCTGGCCTATGTTGATTGGTATGGGCAAGTTGCCAAAATGTCAAGAGTTGGTGTACTTGAGGTATGGTCTGGTTCAGTGGCTGTTTCAAGGCATGGCTCGAGTCAGCTTGGTTCAAGGATAACCATGGAAAAGGTTTTGTGGTGATTCAGCAAGAGTGTGAGAGGTTTTGATCCAATTTGCAAATTCATGAAGTTTTGGCCCCTTTTGGATTTTGTAAAGTTCAAGGCATGAAACTTGGAATTTCTTTGGGCAATTCTGAATTATAGGTCATGTGTGATGTTTGTGCAATGCTTAGAAGTCAATTAGAGGTCACATTTGGCTTTGGCAAGTGTTTTTGCAAACTTCCCTCTTTGGTGCATAAGTGAAATTTTGTGATTTTTCCCAACTTTGCAAGGCCATAACTTGAGTTCTATGATGAATTAGATCAAGTTCTTGTACTTTTTGAAAATGGGAGGATCCAATCTACAACTTTCATGACCAAGAAGTTTTCATTTGAAGCATTTTTGAATCAAAAAGAGGAGGTTGAAAAACTTTCCCAAAATGGCAAGTTTACATTACAAGTCACTTTCCCAAAATGGCAACTTTGCAAATGGCTTGAAATTCTTCAATTTTGTGAACTTCTAACTTCTTCTAAGATCAAATAAAGATCATATACACTCAAAATGATGGAGAATACCCTTTGGTTGGATGATTGGGGGCCTCAGATGCCCTGATTTTGCACTGACTTGCTCAAGAAGTCATCTTTTGATCAGATGCCTTCCCCATTGAATTTCTTCATGAAAATTGGTATGCATGATCCTCATATCATATAGAGACCAATAGAAACAAGAATGACCAAAAACGTTGGAGTTATGGCCTCTGAAACCAAAACCCTAATTTTAGGTCATCTGTGCAGTTAAACCTGGCTCTGCTTCCATGCCTTTCTCAGTTCTTGTGATTTTCTGACTTTCTTGATCTTGGGAGGATATGATATGATGTTTGAACATACATGGACCCTCTTGAGATGATGGAAGACCTTTGGAGTGGCTCAGATAACTCAGGGATTGCTCAAATCACAAACCCTAGATGCAGATAACTTAGAACCAATGTAGTGAGGCAAAAATGCACTATGAGATGATATGATTGAACTTATGCAATATGAAAAGAATCACAAGCCATGGTGAAAGTGAGGGAAAATTTGAGGTGTTTACAGCTGCCCCTATTCAAACATGAGTTAGTTGTGCAGGATGTAAGCGACGGCTTAACAGACAAACAAGATAACTTGTGGTTGAATACCAAAAACAATCCAAAATTTGCGCTCACTGAATGAAGAAGAAAATGGATATAGATTGCAAAAGGAAGTAAATTATGATTTAAAAAGTGCGGGAGACGGAGGACGACCGTCGAGCAGAGGACGACTGCTGGGGATAAAGCAATGACGGGGACGATCGACATGCTGGGGAAATAGAGGGATCATGATGGGGACGACCATTAAATACAATAAAACTCTCTGGGGATTTAAAGGTAAAGGCAATGATGGGGACGACCATCAGGTTGAAGAGATAAATGATGAGGGACAGTCATCAGAGGTGAAGGACGATCACCTAGCAGGGGACGACTGCTCTGTTGGGGGTAAGATGAAGGACGGCCATCTATTGGTGAAGGACGATCACCCGACAAGGTTCGGTTGCCGAAAGTATCACGACATAGGACAAATGTCAGATAGAGAAGAGTCGACGATGGGGACGGCCATCGGATAAAATGATGATGGACGATCATCAAGAGGTGAAGGACGATCACCTAGCAGGGTACGGCTGCTCTCGGGGTTCATCATGACATAGGACGAATGTCAGATTAGAAGAGGGTTCCAATAGTGGAGACTCCGCTGGAGGAATGATGAAGGACGATCATCAAAAAGGTGAAGGACGATCACCTGGCAGGGTACGGCTGCCGGAAGTATCATGACATAGGACGAATGTTAGATAAAGGAGAAATTTTGCTAGGGACTCTTCTGGGGAATGGTAGACACAAACGAGTGTCCAAAGAGTATATACTGATATATCTTGTTTGTAGAGAAAGTTCGGACGACTTTACTGGGGAATGGTGACACGGACGAGTTCCAAAAGAAGCATGTATCTGTATTTTGAGAGTGCAACGGGGACACTTAGGCTTTCTGCTGGGTGTTTTGAGAGGTATTTGTGTATTACTGATGTGGTATTGTTGGTATTTACAGGTGCTTGATTCAAAACATGGCTTATGATTATGCAATATGTTTGATTTTTTCCTTAATGCTCCGTATTAGACGGAATGCTACGCTCTGGGGGGGTATGATGCGAATGCTATGATTATGCAAAAGGTACCGATCCGGGATTCGGATCCCGTCGCGGTGAAGATCTCCGGCTGATCTGTTTGAAAGAAATATCCCAGCTGGGGGAGAGATCATTGGTAGATCTGATAAGATGTATGACTGCTTGGAAAAACAGGTCACTGATAGACCTATCTTAATGATGAGGGGCCCAGCTGGGGTCTGTGGGAGCTTTCATCACTTAGTTATGAAATCTTCAGACATTGCTCTTCTGGATAGAGACTGAAAATCTGCGGGGAGATGGTTCCCTGTCTAACACTTGGCTGGGGAGGAATGATCATTGAACGATCTTCCTAAAGTCCTGTAGGGATTCTGCTGGGGATGATGATTTTGACAAATCAGCTGGGGAGGATGAGCATCTGCAATCCTGTTATGACAAAAACGCACAAGTACCCCGAGGTATCCCTTACTAGATTCCATCATAGGAATTTAGACACTCCCGGGAGCAAATATATTTCCTGTAAGCATTAATTTAGAAAAGACGCATCTGTATTAATGCAATCAATATTTATAAGGACATCGGACATTTTTTGCAAATGAAAATAAAATGTACGAGACGAAATGTGACTGAAAATCTGATTTTATTAATTTGGGGTGCCCTGAATTGGCAAGTACAGTCAAAGAAACAAATCCCCTGAAATGAGGAGATTGTTACAAAATGAGAAAACAAAAAGATGATGGCAATGTTGATGACGCTTCAGTGCTTCCCTTTTGCTATGACCTATATGACCTTGACATTCTTCTCATCTTGCTTTTTGAAGAAGGTTGATTCTGACCGATGCTTTAACCTTTCGAAGCTTGCCGTGTTGTGGGTGATACAGACGAATTCAGAATGCAGCTGTTCACTTATTCCCTTATTTTGCGTGGATCGCCCTTTCGGGTTTTCAATCCACCGGGATACCCATTTTTTGCCTGAGCTGTCCGATGCGGCTTTTCAACTCAGCGGGTGTACATTTTTTTTATTTATTTTCCCTTATTTTTGCCCGAGTCTTTTATTCTGTTTTTGACTCGCCGGGATGCTCTATTTTTGCCTGGACTTACATTCTATCTTTATGTCCAGTGGGTCATTTTATGCGAAGTATTTTTTAACTGCATCTGAATTCACAGGGGACAGGAAGTCTTCACCATCCATAGTACTGAGCATCAGTGCTCCACTAGAGAAAACTTTCTTTACTATGAATGGACCATCATAATTTGGAGTCCACTTGCCCCTGTGGTCTGTATGAGGAGGAAGGAGTCTTTTCAGCACAAAATCTCCTACTTGGTATTCTCGAAGCCTGACTTTCTGATCGAAGGCCTTCTTCATTCTCTTTTGATACAACTGCCCATGACAAATTGCAGCTAACCTCTTTTCTTCGATCAGACTCAGTTGTTCGTACCGGGATTTGACCCACTCTGCTTCATTCAGCTTGACATCCATTAGTACCCGTAAGGAGGGTAATTCAACTTCAACAGGTAGGACCGCCTCCATACCATACACAAGCTGATACGGTGTTGCCCCAGTGGATGTTCTGATTGAATTACGGTACCCATGTAAGGCAAATGGTAACATTTCATGCCAGTCTTTGTAGGTGACCACCATCTTCTGCACAATCTTCTTGATATTCTTGTTAGCGGCCTCTACAACACCATTCATCCTTGGCCTGTAAGGAGAAGAATTATGGTGTTGGATCTTGAAGTCCCGACATAGTTCTGCCATCATCTTGTTGTTCAAGTTGGAACCATTATCAGTAATGATTCGCTCGGGCACTCCATACCGACAGATGATGTCTCTCTTCAGGAATCAGGCTACCACTTGTCTGGTGACATTTGCATACGAAGCTGCTTCGACCCATTTGGTAAAATAGTCAATGGCTACCAGGATGAATCTGTGGCCATTTGAAGCAGTCGGTTCGATCTTTCCAATCATATCAATGCCCCACATGGCAAAGGGCCAAGGTGAAGACATCAAATTTAGAGGATTTGGAGGCACATGCACCTTATCTGCATAAATATGGCATTTATGGCATTTCCTAGCATAGGCACAACAGTCTGCATCCATTGTGATCCAATAGTAGCCTGATCTCAACAATTTCTTGGCCATTGCATGTCCTCCGGCATGGGTACCGAAAGATCCTTCATGCACCTCGTGCATTAACAAGTCCGCTTGTGTCTTATCAACGCATCTGAGAAGTACCATATCAAAGTTTCTCTTGTACAAGGAACCATCAGTATTCAGAAAGAAACTACCAGCAAGCCTTCTTAATGTCTTCTTGTCATTGGATGATGCCCCAGGTGCGTATATTTGATCCTCCAAGAAGCACTTGATGTCATAGAACCAAGGCTTATCATCTTTAACAATGTCTACTGAGAACACGTATGCTGGTCTGTCAAGTCTGGACACTGATATCTGAGGCACAAAGTTGGCAGCTTGAACTTTGATCATGGATGAAATGGTAGCCAGAGCATCTGCAAACTGATTTTCATCTCGAGGGATATACTCCAGCTTGACTGTTGTGAAGAAAGTCAATAACCTCCTTGTATAATCCCGGTAGGGTATCAGATGATCCTGGTGAGTGTACCATTTGCCGTTGGTTTGATTAATTACCAGAGCTGAATCTCCGAACACAGTTAAAGTCTTGATCCTGAGGTCAATGGCTTCCTCAAGACCCATAATACAAGCTTCGTATTCAGCTTCGTTGTTAGTGCAGTTAAAAGTGAGTTTCGCCGAGAAAGGCATGTGAACTCCCTTAGGCGTAATGAGTACTGCACCAACACCACGACCATTCATATTAACAGCCCCATCAAACATCATAGTCCATTCTTCTTCTGGGTCAGGCCCTTCAGTGTGAATAGGCTCTTCATGATATTTTGCTTTTATGAACATGATGTCTTCGTTAGGGAAGTCAAATCTCATGGGCTGGTAATCATCAATGGGTTGCTCAGCAAGATAATCAGACAATACACTTCCTTTGATGGCCTTCTGAGATGTGTATTGAATGTCATATTATGTGAGGATCATTTTCCATCTTGAAACCCGTCCGATAAGTGCTGGCTTCTCAAAAATGTACTTAACTGGGTCCATTTTGGAGATCAATAAAGTGGTGTGGGTCAACATATACTGCCTTAGTCGGCGAGCAGCCCACGCTAAAGCATAACAAGTTTTCTCGAGCAGTGAATAACGGTGTTCACAGTCGGTAAACTTTTTGCTTAGGTAGTATATTGCATACTCTTTTCGACCAGACTCGTCATGCTGGCCCAACACACACCCCATTGATTCTTCTAATACTGTCAAGTATATGATTAGAGGTCTTCCTTCAACTAGAGGCATAAGGATCGGAGGCTCTTGTAAGTATTCCTTGATTTTATCAAAAGCCCTTTGGCAGTCTTCGTTCCACCTGACCGTTTGTTCTTTTCTTAACAACTTGAACAAGGGCTCATAGGTTGCATTAAGGTGAGATATGAACCGTAAAATGTAGTTCAATCTACCTAAAAACCCCCTAACTTCTTTTTCAGTCTTCGGTGCAGGAATCTCTTGAATGGCTTTGACTTTGTCGGGGTCAAGTTCAATCCCTTTCTCACTTACAATAAATCCCAGCAGCTTACCGGATCGCACCCCGAATATGCATTTGTTGGGGTTCAACTTCAATTGGTACTTCCTCAGACGCTTGAATAACTTCAACAGATTCACCAGGTGGTCTTCTTCTGTGAGGGACTTGGCAATCATGTCATCCACATAACATTCAATTTCCTTGTGGATGATGTCATGGAATAATGTTACCATAGCCCGTTGATAAGTGGCACCATCATTCTTCAGTCCGAATGGCATTACCTTATAACAGAACGTGCCCCAGGGTGTGATGAAAGTTGTCTTCTCCATGTCTTCAGGTGACATTTTGATCTGATTATAACCTGAAAATCCATCCATGAAGGAGAACACCGAGAACTGAGCCGTATTATCAATCAATACATCAATGTGAGGTAATGAGAAGTCATCTTTCAGGCTGGCTCTGTTCAGATCTCGGTAATCCACACACAGCCTCACCTTGCCATCCTTTTTAGGCACAGGTACAATGTTAGCAACCCACGGCGGATAGCTAGTTATAGCAAGGAAACCGACGTCCCACTGTTTTTGTACCTCTTCTTTTATCTTCATTGCCATATCTGGACGAGTACGGTGCAACTTCTGTTTTACTGGTGGACAATCTTCTTTCAGCGGCAGCTTGTGCATAACAATGTCGGTGTCCAACCCTGGCATATCCTGATAAGACCAAGCAAAAACATCCACATACTCCCGAAGCATGTCAATCAGTTGTTCTTTCACCGAATCTTACAGACAGGCCCCGATCTTAACTTCTTTCAAGTCTTCTTCCGTCCCAAGATTAACCGTTTCAACCGCCTCCTGATGAGGAGTGATAACCTTCTCCTCTTGTCTCAACAACTTGGCTAGCTCTTCAGGTAGCTCATACTCTTCTTCAACCCCTTCATCGGCTTGATCAATCGGATTGTCAAAATCATATGAAGTCATAGCGGTGTCGTGGTCGGTGCAGTCTGGAGGGCACTCTCTGCAAGGGTTTAGATTCGTTCAATTTTAGTGATCAGTTTTATCTTATTTAGAAAAATTGAAAATGAAGTTATTTATTTAGAAAAACATTGCCATTTTATTTTTGTACAAAAAATAAAAAAATGAAAAACAGTGAGCGGGAAAGAAAAGACTCATTTGCAAAAGATGTCCTGATATTCATTAATTGATCTTTGCACAAAATACAAGATGGCCCGATTACAAAATGAGTCCTGACATCTTGGGCAAGATACATGACTTGATGCATGCTTTAAAAACAAGAAATAATAATTACACTACAGGATTAACTCTTATAATTTCCTGGGAAGACCAGTTTGAGACATGGCTCCTCGGGATCCTTGGACGTATCCAGCTTTCCAGGTTGCGCTCGTCTTCTGACTCATCTTCCAATCTATTCACAGCATCCGGGGTGAGCATCCCCCCGCTAACAAACTTGGGCTCCTTTGCAGCCTCTGGTTGATCTTGTCGAGTTGGTTTGTAACCCAACCCGAATCGGTCTTCTTTCTTCTCAACTGGCAGCAGCTTGCCCCAGCCTTGAGCGGTACCCTCTTCAACAACCTTCCGGGCTTGTTGATATGATGTGATGAAAGTCCCAAGCACAGCAGATGTTTCATTGATATTGAGGGCCTCAAACCCTTTGCTCATTGTTTCATGGACCTCCCCATCCATTTCAATGTATTTGAAAGTAGTCAGCTGGCTAACAAAAATATCCTCTTCCCCACAAATTGTAATGACTTGGCCTTCCCACTCGAATTTTAACTTCTGGTGAAGGGTTGATGTTACGGCACCAGCGGCGTGTATCCATGGTCTACCCAATAGACAGCTGTAGGCAGGCTGTATATCCATCACAAAGAAGGTCGTTTTGAAAACCTGTGGGCCAATCATTATAGGCAACTTTATCTCTCCCAGAACTGATCTCTTAGAACCGTCAAAGGCCCTTACTACCAAGTTGCTTGGGCGTAGTGCCAATCCGTCATACTCCATCTTTACAAGGGCTTTCTTGGGCAGGACGTTGAGGGATGACCCTGTGTCTACCAATACGTGAGAAAGAACTGCACCCTTACACTCCAAGGTAATGTGCAAAGCCTTGTTGTGGTTGTGACCTTCCACCGTCAGATCAGTGTTGGTAAATCCTAGCCCATGACTAGCGTTGACATTTCCAACCACAGCCTCTAACTGATTAACGGTAATCTCCTCCGGCACATAAGCTGCGTGCAGGACTTTTAATAGTGCGTTCCGATGAGCCTCGGAGCACATTAGCAATGATAGTATGGAGATTTTGGAAGGTGTTTGGTGAAGCTGGTCCACCACCTTATAATCGCTCTTTTTGATTATCCACATGAATTCATCAACCTCTTGATCAAAAGGAGTCTTCAAAGTTTCTTTAGCAACTGATTCTTCTTGCACCACGCTCTTCCTTTTGCCTTAGCAGCAGCTTCTGCTTCAGCAATGGGTCTTGGTATTTGCGAGGCAAAGAGACATCCGCTTCTAGTAAAGCCTCCGCCTCCCCCCACATTGTCTATCTGAGGTGAAGAAGTTGATGACTCTAAAGTGATTTTCTGCCCCTCGTAGTATAGATCTGAGCCATAATGCCAAGGGATGGCATTATTGCTTTCGTAAGGAACTGGCCCAGGCACTGTGATAGTGACCGGACTGATAGCAGCTGCAGAGGGGACCACAATGGTGTATGGATCATAATATATGGTAACTGGAGCTCTGACAGGAGTAACATTTTGTTGTGAGTTGTTGGAAGGAACATTTGCGGGATCGTAGTATATCGTAACTGTTGAGACGCTTTCATTAATTGCTGCTGATGTTGTAGAAGGTACTGTTGACTGGATGGGTGTCGAAGTTGTAGCAGGAATGATGATTGAACTTGCATCCGTTGAAGTGGTTGATTGAGCAGTTGTTGGAGTTGTAGTAGAATCCGTTGGAACAATGGTTGCTGACGTTGTAGGAGTATCTGTGATTGTTGACGAAGGAACTGTTGGAGTTGTAGTAGCTGTTGTCGTAATCTGAAGGATGCCATCCTTAATAAGACCGTTTATGCCGTTTCTCAGCCTTTCACACCCATTGAATGCAATATTGCAATACCCACAGCCGAGCTCACAACCGGGGAACACTTGGCATTCTAACAACTGATCTTTGATTTCAACCAGAGGTGTTCGGATCTATGCAACACTGGTGATTAAGGTGAATGGTTTGCCTTCTTCTATAGCATTAATCCTAGGCCCGTTGTGACTAGGCATTGGATTTCTTGTGACATTTGGAGGAGGTGCGAAGTTGAGAGCTTTTGAGTCCACCAAATCCCGGACTTTCATCTGTAGAGCCCTGCATTTTTCAGTATTATGCCCCAGTGCGTTTGAGTGGAATGCACACCTGGCATTTGCATCATAGTTCTTTGGCATATTGGCGGGATCCAGAGGTGCCAATGTCCTTAACTCAACTAGGTTGAGCTTCAGGAGTTGTGGCAAGAGTGCAGCATACGGCATTGGAATTGGGTCAATTACCCTGTTTTCCTGTGATGGTCTTTGTTGAAAGGGACGCTGTTGTTGGTTGTTATTGCTGTTGTTATAGGTTCTCTGTTGCGGATAATGAACTTGTTGTTGATACTGTGGTTGTTGTTGTTGAGGATATGCTGATTGTTGAGGAATCAGAGCTGGAATGGTAACCGCTGCTACTGACCGGTGTACATACTGAGGCCTGCCCCTTCTTGCATGAATGGAATTTGTTTCACCGGCCCTTCGGGGTCCCACAAAAGGCTTTTTGGGATTGCTGGACGAACTTGCACCACTGTCGGAAATTTTGCCCATCTTTAATAGACTTTCAATCCTTTCACCAGCTATGACCACATCAACAAAACTGGTAGAGGAGAAGGCAGCCAATCTATCAATATAGGTCCCTTGCAATGTATTCATGAACATGTCAGTCATTTCCCTCTCTGACATGGGTGGTTGGACACCAGCAGCAAGTTGTCTCCACCTTTGGGCATATTCCCTGAAGCTCTCTCGGGAAGATTGAGACATTCCCATCAGAAGGGTCCTGTTAGGAGCCATGTCCAGGTTGTATTAATATTGACGGATGAAAGCCTCAGCCAAATCCTTCCATCATCTTATGGTGGCCATAGACAAATGTGAATACCACTCTCTTGAAGCCCCCGTTAGACTGTCTTCAAAGTAGAACATCCATAGCTTTTCATCCATGGTATACGCTTTGAGTCTTCCCAAGAAAGACTGCAGGTGAGTTCGTGGACAGGAGGTACTGTAATACCTCAAAATTTGCCCTCATTCTTTACCTTAACTGGCTTACTGCTTTGCATTTCATCTGCATTTTTCACTAGGTCATAATATTCATAACCTTGCATTTGCATTGAATTCATAAGGCATATGATCAAGGATCTTGGAAGTTAGGG
The DNA here is from genome assembly GCA_963966055.1 of Lathyrus aphaca. Classification (NCBI taxonomy): domain Eukaryota; kingdom Viridiplantae; phylum Streptophyta; class Magnoliopsida; order Fabales; family Fabaceae; genus Lathyrus; species Lathyrus aphaca. The sequence continues at coordinate 509,730,872 of OZ014520.1, forward strand.
TTTCGTACTTTGTCTGTATTTATCAGAGTTTGAAATGGTGAAGGTTATTCACTGGTGCATCTAATATATTATTGAGGTGGCTAATCAAATTTGGCTTGGAACAAGAGTTTCGGCCCCCCTTAACGTCAAGTGGAATTCTTCTTCATTGAACATCTCAAGGGGATTTGGAAGTCTTGCTCATGATTTGATTTGAGGACACTTCACCAGTTGAGGTCCAGTGTATTAAAGAGTGGTGTGGATCCATTTGTTTGTGAGCAATAATTCGAGATTGTGTGGAGTTTTATTATGGCATCAAGAGTGGATTATGTTGAAGGATTCGATTTAGGGTTGAAGGAGAATGCACAATTTTTGGTCTATTTGGAAGGCATCATTCAAGTTTGAACTCAAATACGTAATGCCTATATGGGATATAAGCCGTTACCATTTGTCTTTCTTATTATCCAATTTAAACCATTCATTAAAAAAAAATCCATATTCGATTCCCGACATCCTATCTCAATCCGTATCTTTTTATATAATTCCACACTTTCTTCAATAACCAATTGACCATTTCTTTTAGAATCCACCTCTTTAAATTTACATCCAATTTCATCCATTTTTTGTTTATTTTCCAAACTCTATCTCTAACTAAAACCAAATCCATACACTTACCCATACTACACCATAACCGTTTTAAATCATTTGTGAAAGCCATTTTTATTTCTACATTTTTGAATATCTAATCCCAAATCACGTTTCTTGTTAAGCCCATTACTAGTCAAAGCCCAATACCATTTTTCTTATATTTTGGTCAAACCAAAAGTCCATTAGTTTTTTTTGGTAATCCAATTTTAAATTTAATTTAATCATATTTTTTAATCACACTATGTTACATATTAATCCATTGGCTTGTTATTATACCAAGACACTTGGCAGCAAGCATAGCATGAGATGGAGAACAAAATTGATAACTGAAAAAAACTGATACAACAGATAAATCTAAATAAAAAATTCAGTTACAAGTTTTAACTGAATTCAGTTATAACCTTCAACAAAAATAACAGAAAAAATCAGTTATAACCATAACTGATATAGCAAATAAAAGGGGGATCCTTGAATACAATCAGTTCAGAATCACCTTCAAAAAAAAAGAAGAAGATTCAACATCACAGGGAATTATCATTACGAAAAACACAGAGAAAACTCAGGTTGGGGGATCTTGGCAGCAATCTCCAAAGCTCTCTCCAACTTCATCATCACAAGATCATTCTCTGAACTCTCTTCATCAACTCTGCTTCCAATATTTGATATCCCAAAACAACGATCGAATCATCGCCTTCGATCTTCATCATGGTCTCCAATACCTGTAACAAAGATTCAACACAGCAAACAACATCAGCACAGCTGCAATCTCCATAACCGAAACTGCAACTTCATCATCATTCATCATCTTCTGCAAATTCATCTTTTAGAATACATCACTAAGTCCCTTGAATCGGTTCGCAAATTCAGCAGTTCAAGCAGAGGAAGACTTACACAAGCGCACTTCGATCTTCGACTTCACCAAGAATTGACACAGAACAATCTTCACTCTTCTCTCAATCAATCCTCAACCAGCATATTCAAGGATCGGTCAAGCCAGCAATCTTCATCAACAACAATCAGAATTGCTCAATCTCCACCAAAAACTTCAAAAAAAAACCTGCAAATCAAATCGATCTCATCAATGCTATAACACAACAACAACGCAAGAACTTTGATCAACGGTATAAGTTGACACCACTCAGGTTCAGAGGATTAAGAAAGAAGGAATACCAAATCGTAGTTTAGCCTTCGAACATCGTCTTCATCCTCGAGTCGCACCTGCATCCGTTGTCGTCGTCACGCAAACACAAGAGATCATGATCGATAGGGTTGCGTGTGGCATGTTCGTAACTGTTACGTCGTTACAGGCATAAGAAGTGGCGAGGTGGAGTCACCGTCGTGGTTGATCTTGCGGTTGAGGGAGAGAGCGTTGAGAAGATGAGCAAAGAGGAGAACGGTGTGGGTAAGAGGTTTCGACGGCGAGACCATTGAAGGAGATGAGAGGAGATAAGCGCAATTGAGGACGAAAGGGTACCGGCTGCGCATTATTGATGTCGTCGGCGGCGGATTTCAAACCGAAGGAGAAGAAGAGGGAGTAGTCGATTCTTACTTCTGTGTCTTTTTTTTCTTTCTTTCGATCATCTTCTTCGATCTAAGGAAGCACCATACTTTCTCCAAATAGTTTCACGAGGGTGTATGGAACGTAACAGTGATGGCGCCGGCGAGGCTTGTTGGTTCATTCGACGGTGAGGGTTTCTTGAGAGAAGAAGAGCTTAGAAAATCAAGGAAGCAATCGCCACTGTGAGGAGTGTCGGTGCGACGGTGTGTTCGCCGATGATGCTTTGGAGAAGAAAGAGCTGCGGTGATTGTATGAAGGAGAAGGGGATGATTCGCAGGAAGAAGAGACTTAGGGTTTCTCATTTATCAAAAATTGGGTTTGGGCCTCATATCTCCGCGGGTCCCTATTTGCACCATCATTTCTTCTGTCCACACCCCCCGTTCGCTGGCAATAAGATGGGCCTTTGGCCTCCGGGTTGCTGACCGCACCCCTGTTTTTTCTTCAACACCCTTCTATGGATTGTGTAAAGGATGTGGGCCTTGGGCCATTACCTTATTTCCTGCACTCTGATTGTGCTAAACTACCTCCCTTATTTTGTTTTTTTGTTGTTGGAAATTTATTATTATTTTGTAAAAATTGCTAAGAAATTTTTGGTTAATTTCTTGTCAAAATGTTTTTTTTGTGGATCAATCCATAGATTAGTTTCTTATTAATTCCTAATTATATTTTTAGTGAGAATTTTAATTGTGGTTTAGTGTTAATTTGAATTAAAGTGTTTATGAGTTTTTTTTTTGATCGATTTGAATCGATTCCGATTATGGTGGAGCTTCACAAAGCCAATATGGAAGATGGGAATTTATTTTGCTCATAGGAGACTACAAGACCTTGCTTGGGGATTTTTTTCGGATTTCTTTTATGTGAAGAATCGGCACTTCGATCAAGTAAGTGATTTCGAGCTTTTTTCGGCTTTTAAGCATCATTATAGTCGTATGCGGCTTAGGACCATATAACTTAAGGTGCATGCTGAGCCCTCCCACCTGAGGCATTGGTTATATTTGTGATTTATGATGATATGCATCGATTTCGGAACTTAGGGATTAGATTAAGAACCATTAGGATCGCTTCCTTTCACTTCCCCTTAAAATCCACTTTTTTTGCCCGTTTCGTCGCAATTATTAAAAATAGTTTTAGGTGAGATAAAATTCTGGAAAAATTCATGAGTGATCCTCATGCTCTTAATTAATTTGTCATATTTTATTTTTCCAGATTTGGGTGGTTTTAATAATTAATTCGGATTTTAGATCACAAGCTGTCCCAAAAGGGAGTGTTTTGGCATAAGGGATCGAAATCGATTTTTCCCCATAGGTGTGAAACCTATTTTTTGTGTTTGATTAATTACTGTAATTTGTGACATTTTGATGCTCATTAGGCATTTTTTCCATAATTTTTAGTGCCCTTTTTGATCCACTTTGTGGAGTTGTTTTTCGATAACCATGTTTTGTTACCTTGATAGTCAAGGAATTGTTTTGGCACTTTGGTGCATAATTTTGTAGAATCCTTTTATACCATGTAATATAATGACTATATTATTCCAGGGATTTAATTTCATAATTTTTTAAGCCTTTTTGCTATTTTTCCATGTCACCTAGATCCTAGGTTGATTCATGTGTTTATGTGTCGCATAACCTAAATGTTAAGAAGGCATTCATGCCATTTTCTTGAGGGGGTTTTTGGTAGCTTTTAGGAGTTGATTATAGGTCATTTGTATGTCTTTAATTCCAATCATAGGTCATTTTTTGAACCATACTCATTTGGTTTGTTTTAGTGTTTCAAAGTGCATACTTATGTGAACTAATTTTAACTTAAACTAGGTTCTCTTCTCCTCTAAATAATAACTTGAATTATGTGGAAATCATTAATTCCCATTCATGCATTTTGATTGCATCTCATAACTTGTATGATACTGACCCATAATCATTTCATGCATATTCACATGCCATTCATCTTTAATTTGCATCATTTGCGATTTTATGCGATGTTTGTTCCATTTCATCTCACATCTTCTTCTCATTGCTCCATATGCCTAAACCATTGCATCCATGATTGTATATTCATTCACACATATTCATGAGCATTCACTACTGACTTTGATGTTCATTTAATGTACTAATTCATGCTTGTAAGCCATACGCATTCATACTTCATCCATAAACCCTAATTTGCATTTATGTGAACTTAGGTGAACTTTTTGTACATAGTTTGACATAGTTTGATATTGTAAGGTATCATAGCATACTTAGGGACCTATATCATGTAGCTACTGACTTTAGAAGTCATGTAACCTTTAGGTACCTTCACCTTTAGACTTAGGTCTTATTTTTGAACCTAGTTCCATTCTAGGACGTTTATGGTACTTAATCGCTTTCATGCTTCGATTTTACTTTCAATATGCATTGTCATGCTAACCTTTGTTTTGTAGGGGGGAAGATTGAGGTAAGCATCACTTCATGCCTATCTCTTATGCATTTTAATTGTCTTTGTCTTAGCACTTTGTGCTTTGTTTATAGGTTCCCCTTTCTTTAGAGACAACTTAACTTCCTTAGGAAGTAAGTTAGTTTCTAAGCTCTCTTTTCTTCTTTTCCTTTTCTTTCTTAGGATTAGAATACCTCATTAACCATAGGATCTCCCTTTTGTAAATAAACAAATAAAATTAAGATTGAGTCTTAGTCCCTTAGATTTTGTCCTTTTATCAACTTGAGTCATTCTTTCTCATCTCATGAAGAAAAGCAATAAAACATTTAAGAATAAAAGCCGAACAATCTTGTACGACACGAGACTTTGTTGCGGAGTGTTTATACATATCCTGTTTCGGGGCGAGGTGTAAATACTTCCCGCGATGGATAGGTCTTAGTACAAGACCGTTCACAAACAAATTCAAAACACTTCTCATAAAGACAAAAAACAAATAACAAGCGACTATCCTGCGGGAACTTCTCTTTCTCATCTCATTCACTCACAACGCGAACTCGCGGCGACTTGTCTTTCATGCAAGACGGTAAACGCACTCGTACCAGACGAGCCTGCAACACCTGAGCATAGACATACGCAGTTCCAGCATAAAAAACACAAACAAATAGTTCCCGCCTAGGTTAGGCGAACTACGTCGACTCTGATCCTCATTATCCTGATGAGGTACGTAGGCAGCGGGGTAGGGCCCGTTCGAGCAAGTGGATGAACTTGTTTTAGATGAAGCTTTGATGTTTGCAGTTTCTACCTCATTGCAAGTTGATGATAAGACTGTCAGTGCAGAGTTGCATGTGGTTTGTGAATTTCAAGATGTGTTTCCTGGTGAAATAAGTGATTTACCACCGGAACGTGAGATTGATTTTTCTGTGGACTTAGTACTGGGTACGAGTCCTGTCTCGATGGCTCCTTATAGAATGTCGGCTTCTGAGTTGAATGAGTTGAAGAAACAATTAGAAGAATTGTTATAGAAGAGGTTCATTAGACCCAGTGTTTCTCCTTGGGGTGCTCCGGTGTTGCTTGTTAAGAAGAAGGATGGTAGTATGAGATTGTGTGTCGATTACCGACAATTGAATAAAGTGACTATCAAGAATAAGTACCCACTTCCAAGGATCGATGATTTGATGGATCAGTTAGTAGGTGCTTGTGTCTTTAGTAAAATTGATCTGAGGTCTGGTTATCATCAGATTCGAGTTAAAGCTGATGATATTCCGAAGACAGCTTTCAGGACGAGATATGGGCATTATGAGTATACAGTGATGCCGTTTGGGGTTTCTAATGCGCCTGGTGTGTTTATGGAATATATGAATAGAATCTTTCATGAATATCTGGATAAGTTCGTGGTGGTCTTCATAGATGATATATTGGTGTATTCTAAATCAGAAGAGGAACATGTCGAGCATTTGAGAGTTGTGTTGCAAGTGTTGAGAGAAAAGAAATTGTTTGCTAAATTATCTAAGTGTGAATTTTGGCTAAGGGAAGTGAGTTTCCTCGGTCATGTAATTTCAAGTGGTGGAATTTCGGTGGATCCTTCAAAGATTGATGCGGTATTGCAGTGGGAGACTCCGAAGTCAGCTACAGAAATTCGTAGTTTTCTTGGGTTGGCTGGTTACTATCGTAAGTTCATTGAAGGTTTTTCTAAGATAGCTTTACCGTTGACGCAATTGACTAGGAAGGGTCAAGCGTATGTGTGGGATGTTGCTTGTGAAGAGAGTTTCATAGAACTGAAGAAAAGATTAACGACCGCGCCAGTATTGGTCTTACCGAATCCAGATGAATCCTTTGTAGTTTATTGTGATGCTTCCAAGATGGGTCTTGGTGGAGTTTTAATGCAGGACAATAAGATAGTTGCTTATGCTTCTAGACAATTAAGAGTTCATGAGAGGAACTATCCTACTCACGACTTAGAGTTAGCAGCTGTGGTGTTTGTGCTTAAGATTTGGAGGCACTATTTGTTTGGTTCGAAATTTGAAGTATTCAGTGATCACAAAAGTTTAAGGTACTTGTTTGATCAGAAAGAGTTAAATATGAGACAGAGGCGGTGGCTTGAATTATTGAAAGATTTTGATTTTGATTTGAATTACCATCCGGGTAAGGCAAATGTTGTGGCTGATGCTTTGAGTAGGAAGTCGTTGCATATTTCAATGCTTATGGTGAAAGAATTGGAAATGATCGAGCAATTCAGAGATATGAGTCTGTTGTGTGAAACTACTACTGATAGTGTGAAATTGGGAATGTTAAAGCTGACCAGTGAGATTTTGGAAGAGATTCATAAAGGTCAGAAATCTGATTTGAAATTAGTTGATCAATTGATGTTGGTTGATCAAGGTAATGCAGGTGACTTCCGAGTTGATGAAGATGGAGTTTTAAGATTCCGAGATAGAGTATGTGTTCCGGATATTGCAGGAATTAAAAAGAGTATTTTAGAAGAGGGGCACAAGAGTCGACTGAGTATTCATCCTGGTGCTGCAAAGATGTATCAGGACTTACGCAGGATGTTTTGGTGGCCGGGTATGAAAAGAGACATTGCTGAATTTGTATATGCTTGTTTGACATGTCAGAAGTCAAAGATAGAACATCAGAGACCTTCAGGTATGATGCAACCATTGAATGTTCCTGAGTGAAAATGGGATAGTATTTCTATGGATTCCGTGACTGGGTTACCTAAGACTACTAGAGGTAATGATTCGATTTGGGTAATTGTCGATCGGTTAACTAAGTCGGCACATTTCTTGCCAATGAGGATTAACCATTCCATGCAAAGGTTAGCTGAGATTTATATTGAGGAAATTGTGAAGTTGCATGGTGTACCTTCAAGCATTGTATCGGATAGAGATCCGCAGTTTACATCGAGGTTTTGGAAGAGTTTGCAGGATGCTTTGGGTACTAAGTTAAGGATGAGTTCTGCTTATCACCCTCAAACGGATGGTCAGACGGAAAGAACAATCCAATCTTTAGAAGATTTGCTGAGAGCTTGTGTATTAGATCAAGGAGGGTATTGGGATAGTCATTTGCCGTTGGTTGAATTTACGTACAATAACAGTTTTCATGCTAGTATCGGGATGGCTCCATATGAGGCATTGTATGGTAGACGTTGTCGTACTCCATTATGTTGGTATGAGTCAGGAGAGAGTTTGGTGCTTGGGCCAGAGATTGTCCAAGAAACAACTGAAAAGATAAAAATGATTCAGGAAAGGATGAAAACGTCGCAGAGTCGTCAAAAGAGTTATCACGATAAGAGAAGGAAAGCACTTGAGTTCCAAGAGGGAGATCACGTGTTCTTAAGAGTTACTCCTATGACTGGTGTGGGAAGAGCTTTGAAGTCCAGAAAGCTCACTCCACGTTTCGTCGGTCCGTATCAGATTATGCAGAGGATAGGGGAAGTGGCCTATCGGGTGGCTTTACCTCCCTCTCTTGCGAATTTACATGATGTATTCCATGTATCGCAGTTGAGGAAGTACATTCCGGACCCGTCGCATGTAATTCAGATAGATGATGTTCAGGTGAGAGATAATCTGACGATTGAAGTTGTACCAGTAAGGATTGATGGTAGGGAAATGAAGCGACTTCGAGGCAAAGAAATTGCTTTAGTGAAAGTATTGTGGAGAGGACCAGCTGGAGAAAGTTGGACTTGGCAGCGGGAAGATCAGATGAGGGAGTCGTATCCGACTCTACTTACTTCAGGTAATTTTTTAGGACAAAAATTCTTTAAGTAGGGGAGAGTTGTAACGCCCCGAAAATCTAAATTTAATTATTTAATTATTTATTTAATTAATTTAGAAAATTTGGAGAGTTTGGATTATTTTGAGAATTTTGGAGAAAATGAGTATTTTTATATAATAAGGATAAATAGTGTTTTATTATGCTATTTTATTATTATTATTAAAAATATATTAAAGAAAAGGGTAAGGTGGTCTTTTGTGAAACTATGAGGGTAATATGGGAAAAGGCTAAGCTGGGATATTATAGCCAAAAGAAGAGAATACGATCAGTTTCTCATATTTTGTTTTCTGTCGTATTTTGGAAGTGCTCTGAAGAAAGAGGAACTCAGAGTCAGGAGGCTGTGGAGAAGCCAAGAGAAGCGTGTAAAGCGGCGAAATTCTCTAAGGTATGGGGAGTTTTCATAATCTATGATAAATGTATAAGAATTGGAATATGAATGGATTAGGATGGTATGAATTTTAGGAGTTTTGGGGTTTTGAGTTAGGTTGAGTTTTAGGAGAAATCTTGATGAATTAGGGTGATTAGAATGAGTTGTAATTGTATATTTGTCTGTATAAGTGTTGTCTGAATGTTGTTGAGGTCTAATTGATGTTTTGGATGTTTTTTTTTGGTGTTATGATGTGAAATCCGTAATGGGGTTTGGGAATTTTGGAAAATTGGAACAGTCTGCAATTGTGTAGCAGAAGACTGCTGATACGCGTGCGTTAACCGGTTAACGCTTTGGTTAACCTGTTAACCATTGGAAATTTTGGGGCATTTTCTAAAAATACGCAGGCGTTAACCGGTTAACGTTTTGGTTAACCGGTTAACACTGTTGGAACATCAATTTTTATTTCTTTAAAAATTCATATCTTTTAAACCGTAAGTCCGATTCGCATTCCGTTTGAAGCGTCGGAACGAGTACAAACTGAACTTTATTTTAATGAATAGAAACGAGAAAAATGCAACAGTTTTGATAAATGAATTTTTGAAAGAACCTTATAATTACCTTATAAATTATCGGGTATGGGTTAATTCTTGAGGTGTTAGAGTGGTTAGGAAACCAGTGTTCAGGGTGTAATGTCATGATGATATATATGACTATTTGATGATTGTTTTGCTGATTGGAATGAATGATGCGAATTATTTTGGTGAATTCTTGGTGTAGCGCATCATTGCATTTCATAACATTCACGGTGGGGCTTCGGCCTGTTTATTTGCTTCAATCCCATTGTGTGGATTGAAGTGTCTTGGTGATTTTGGTGTGCTCCCTTGTGGAGGGTTGATGGTCATGTATCCATCTTATGGTGAATTGGTACCACATGCATATTGCATATCAGGATGTAGAATTGCATATTCTGGATGATTTTCATGACTGTGTTAATGTTGATTGATTTCATGATAACGTTGTGGTTGCTGCTGAATTTTGTAATTGACGATGTCATGTTATGTGTACTAATTTATTTATGATTCTATATTCTTATGAGTTTATGATATATTATGATTACTCACCCTGCCTGCTTGGAAACGTTGCCTCCTTCGTGGGTAACTTGCAGATGTCGAAGAATAGTCTTGTAGTGCAATAGGAGTAATTCATGAGTCTCGGAGCATGCTTTAGTGTTCCTTAGGAGTGGTTATGGATTACGTGTCCTGCTCTGTGTCATGTAACACTGGGAAGGGTTTTATTCTGTTAACTATTTTAGTTATGTTATCTTTGGATAAATGTTTTTCCTACTTAAATGATGTTAAATTCAGGATGGTGAAAATTATACTTAAGAGGTTTTTGAATTTTTGAGGTTAAATTCCGCTGTGAAATGTTTATGACATATTGATGTTGATTAACCCGTGTTACGGGACAGGACACTGTTGTGTATTTTTGATGAAAATGTGATACCCTTTTAGACGATTACTCTGATAATATTTGAATATTATGTTTTGGGTAGAAGGGTGTTACAACTGGACTGATAGCAGCTGCCGAAGGGACCACAATGGTGTGTGGATCATAGTATATGGTAACTGGTGCTCTGGCAGGAGTAGCATTTTGTGAGTTGTTGGTAGGAATATTTGCAAGGTCATAGTATATGGTAACCGTTGAGACGCTTTCTTCAATTGTTGCTGATGTTGTAGAAGACACTATTGACTGGATGGGTGTTGAAGTTGTAGCAGGAATGGTGAATGAACTTGTATCCGTTGAAGTGATTGATTGAGCAGTTGTTGGAGTTGTAGTATAATCTGTTGGAACAATGGTTGCTGACGTTGTAGGAGTATCTGTGATTGCCGGTGAAGGAGTTGTTGGATTTGTAGGTGCCGTTGTCGTAATCTGAAGGATACCATCCTTAATAAGACCATTTATGCCGTTTCTCAGTCTTTCACACCCATTGACTGCAATATTGCAATACCCACAGCCGAGCTCACACCCGGGGAACACTTGGCATTCTAAAAGCTGGGCTTTGATTTCAACCAAAGGTGTTCGAATTTGTGCCACACTAGTGATCAAGGTGGATAGTTTGCCTTCCTCAATAGCATTAATCCTAGGCCCGTTGTGACTAGGCATTGGATTCCTTGTGACATTCGGAGGAGGTGCAAAGTTGAGAGCTCTTGAGTCCACCAGGTCTTGGGCTTTCATCTGTAAGGCCCTGCATTTTTCAGTATTATGTCCCGGTGCGTTTGAATGGAATGCACACCTGGCCTTGGCATCATAGTTCTTTGGCAAATTAAGAGGATCTGGAGGTGCCAATGTCCTTAACTCAACTAGGTTGAGCTTCAGGAGTTGTGGCAAGAGTGCAGCATACGGCATTGGGATTGGGTCAATTACCCTGTTTGCTTGTGATGGTCTTTGATGGAAAGGACGTTGTTGTTGGTTGTTGTTGTTGTTATTGTAGGTTCTCTGTTGCGGATAATGAATTTGTTGTTGATACTGTGGTTGTTGTTGTTGAGGATATGCTGATTGTTGAGGAATCGGAGCTGGAATAGTAACTGCTGCTACTGACCGGTGAACATACTGAGGTCTGCCCCTGCTTGCATGAATGGAATTGGTCTCACTAGCTCTTCGGGGTCCCACAAAAGGCTTTCTGGGATTGCTGGATGAACTTGCACCACTGTCGGAGATTTTGCCCATCTTCAGTAGACTTTCAATCCTTTCACCAGCTATGACCACATCAGCAAAACTGGTAGAGGAGAAGGCATCCAATCTATCAATATAAGTCCCTTGCAATGTATTCATGAACATGTCAGCCATTTCCCTCTCTGACATGGGTGGTTGGACAGTAGCAGCAAGCTGTCTCCACCTTTGGGCATATTCCCTGAAGCTCTCTCGAGAAGACTGAGACATTCCCATTAGGAGGGTCCTATTGGGAGCCATGTCCAGGTTGTATTGATATTGACGGATGAAAGCCTCAGCCAAATCCGTCCAGCATCTTATGGTGGCTCTAGACAAGTGTGAATACCACTCTCTTGAAGCCCCAGTTAGGCTGTCTTCAAAGTAGAACATCCACAGCTTTTCATCCATAGTATAAGCTTTGAGTCTTCCCAGGAAAGACTGCAGGTGAGTGCGTGGGCAGGAGGTACCATTGTACTTTTCAAAGCATGGGGGTTTGAATTTGTGGGGAATTCTCACCCCATCCACCAGCCCCATGTCCATCACATCGAAGCCCAAGGAATTCTGAGACTCCAAAGATCTCAACTTCTCAGCCATCTCTTCTAATCTCCTATCATAAACTTCATCTCCAGCTCCCATAACAGTAAACTGCTCCTCTTGGGGGTCCTCTTGCAAGATTCTCCCTCCAGCAGTGTTACCTTGCACATTCCTCGGGATGTTAGCTTTTGGATCCAGATGAGGTCCAAATACTGGTGGATCAATACGAGGCTGGCCCCGTTCATTGTTACTAGTTCCTCCTGTTCCAAGATGAGGCTCTTCAGGAGTTTGTCTTTCCACCAGCTCTCTTAACCTTTCTTGACTCTGGGCCAAGCCATTCATCACAGCCATGAATTGAGACATCTGATTTCTCATCTCCACTCTCTCATTAGCCATCTGATTTCTGACCTCAGTCAGATCCTGCTGTACTTGTTCCATTTGAATACCGGGAAGGTTGTTGCGAGTCGGGTACCGGTGCGCGCGGTTGACAGGGAACACTCGGCGACGAGCAATGTTTCCTGAGATCACAACAAAGTTAGAAACAAATAATAATAAAACCTACAAAACAAAACAAAGGTTAGTATGCAATGAGGTATGCTTATTTGTTTTCCAAGGTATCCGGTTTTGGTTCTTGGTTTTGACTTTTCCAGACCTCGAGGAAGATGTTTGATGTTGCTGAGAAAAGAAGCCCAATGAAAGCAAACTAATATATTACAACTGATGAACAATACATAGTCTGGTTTTACCACATATGCCCATGGAGGGTCAAAATACATCAAAAAGAAAAAGTACATCAGATGGAAACAATAACAAACAAAGAATCAAACATCCAGCCCAAATTCATCCTCTCTGACCTCCTTCAGGAGTGCCTCAGTCACTGGACCAGACGGGTGTTCAGTAATGGTCCTAATGAGGAGGTTCCTGGTGGCAATGGCAGTGGTCAGCTTCTTGTGCCTGTCCTGGTCCTTTGATCTCTTCAATCCTGCTCTAAGCTTCAACTCTGAAATCTCCTTCTGGGCTGCCAACAAAGCTTCCTGCTGCTTCTTCTCATTGGCCTCTAACTGTTCAATCTTGGCTTGAGTTTTCTGGTCTTCTTGTGTACGGGCTTCGGTGATTCTGACCCACCTAGCCTGACTCTCTTGCAGATAGAGCTCAGTCCTAGCCTTCTGAATCTTGGCTTCTTTACAAGTATTTTTCAATATTTGTTCCCCAGCTCTTGCTTTCCTAATGTAGTCCTCTTTCTTCTCAATTTTGGCAAGATGCTCCACCCTGAGCTTCTCCAATCTCTCAATGTCCAGACGACCATCACTTCTTTCCCAAAGAGTCTTCTTCAAGGCTTGAGATAGGTTCTCATTTCTTTCCTTCAGCTTCTCAAATTCTTCTAGGTTGACAGTTGCTGCTGGTTGTGTTGTAGATGGTCCAGGTATGTCCTCCAAGGTGAAAGGCATTCCAGTAATCTGAGCTCTAGTACGGGACCAGTCATAGTATTGAGCTGAAGCAACATTATTACACCTTCCCAGAATTGCCATCCCTTTTGTCTGGATGTTGTCCCAAGCCCGGGATGCTTGTCTGACAGCAGCTGAATTAGGTTTTACTTCACAATACAGGGTCTCAGCTAAATCTTGCCCTCTGGGAGGGTGAACCAAAGCATAGCCCAGTTGTCTCTTAAGCAGTAAAGGATTGTAGTTGATGCAACCCTTTACCCCTATAAGAGGCACATTTGGGTATTGTCCACAGCTGGTGATAATGTCCTTGCCCTTGGTGCCCTGGGTGCACCATCTAATATCATCTGAAGTCAAAGCAATGAGCCTCTTGGCCCAATTCTTCTGTTGGTGAGGGTTCAGGAAGGCATCTGACTTAGGTAGGTGTCTGAGCAGCCAGGTGTAAAACAAAGGAGCACAACATCTCACCAACTTCCCCCTTTGTTTCTCATTCCTCTGGTGAATGGAGTAGTAGAAATCTCCCAGCAATGTGGGTACTGGGTTCCTCAAAAGAAACAGATGGATGGCATTCTTGCTGACAAATTTGGGCTCATCTGCAAACAGTATAGCCCCATATATGCTGAGGGCTAACAGTGCACAGACTGCCCTCCACTCTCCCAATGAGGCCTTCAGGATGGCCTGAGAAATCAAGAAGTCCAAGTGCAAACCAGGGATCCCAGCTTTTGTTGTCATACTTTTCTCAATCAAGGCAGGCTCCAGGTACAATGCCTTTGCTATCTCTTCATTTCTGGGAAAATTCATTTCTGGGTTGAAAGGGATTCCACCTCTGATAGGTACTCCAATCAAGGAAGAAAACTCTTCCAATAGAGGCCCTAGCTGGAAGTCTGGAAAGGTAACACATCTCAATGGAGGATCATAAAACTGCAAGCATGTGTGGATCATGCTCCTCTGAGAAGGGTCAAGGTCCATAACCATATCCAGGATACCTCCATAATGTTCTTAAACAATGGGATGTGGTCAGGTGTGATAAGTGACTGGACCTACCTGATACCAGTCAACACAGGCTCAAAGAAATGGTAGGATATGTTGCTCTTCCTGGGAGTAGTCATGAATGCTGCTGAAGAACTGAAGATTGGTACTGATGAAGATCACAGACTGATGCTCGGAATGAGCCACTGACAGGCAGATGCTGGTGATGATGAAAATAGCTGAAGTAGATAACTGATGAAGCAGAGGTCTATGCAGAAGAAGGGGTCAAAACCAAACCAGATATGATGTGGATACCCTGAAAAATAAATAAACAAATGTTAAATGATGCAATGATGATATATGCAAATGATATGCAAGGGTTTGTGATCAAGCTGGATCTGATTAACTGTCTTGATATAAGGCCCATGTATGTTCAAAAGTCCAGATTGAGGCTTTAGAAATCCAGTAACCAAGGTGGGGAACTCAAATAAAGAGTCACATGTCCGGGGTTAATCACAAGAACTGTCCAAAGTGGAGTACTCTTAAACAAAACAAAAACAGGGTATGATGTGGCTAAGGGTTCCTGCAAACCTGTAAATAGCCCACCCCCCTCACAGGTAGTGTTCTAGAACAAGGATCCTCAGACTTGGATCAGTTATGAGAAGTGTAAGCACTTCTAACCCAGAGGTACAGTGTTTACAATAACCATAAAAGATCCTCCTCTAATTCACCTCAGTTTCTGAAGGTCATAATAAAGGTCATCCAGACTTAGCAGGCTTCCCAGATAGCCCTAGCACTACAGGAAATCTGTAGCACAGAGTTCTCAAGAAGAAACCCACATCTGAACCGTGTTTCATATTCCCGCACCAGACCGAAATGGAATGGGAAAGAACATGAACCACTCTAGCCTAGGTGTCACTCAGGTCCCAAGTATAGGACCTCAAACTCTCAATGGAACCCCACCCACCAAAGAAAACCAGATCCAGCAATGATAATGACAGTATGAAATATGAAAAACTGTAAAGGAAAGAAATAAATAAAGCTGTATATAAAGCAATAAATAAAGAAAATAAATAAACACAATTAGCACATAACACCCCAGTAAACACAAATCAAACAAGCGCTAGGAGGAACCCACAAAAAGAACCAGAAGCCCTGGTTACAATATAAGGGTCCCCAGCAGAGTCGCCAAGCTGTCGCTCCCACCAAATGACACCTGGTCAGATAGGGTACAAACGTGAACGGTCGGCGAAAGAGAAAAAAGAAAAGAGTCGTCAGCTAGGCATTTATATCCCGAAGGAAAGGTAATGCTGCATAAACCTAAGAAAAGAAATGGATAAGACGGTCGCGAACCAGAGAAACTGAGAAAGGGGGTTGGTTACAACCTGGGAAGGTATTAGCACCCAGATTGTCCGTCGTACTCGACGGGATCCACGCTTGAAAGATTGGTGTTTTAAAGGAGTAGTGTCAGTGCTATTCTGTGTACCAAAAGCTGGAAAAGAATGCAAGTGTCAGTGTAAAAGAAGTGTGAAGTGAAATAGACAAGTGTCAGTGTAAGGAAAGAGTGCAAAGCTCAAGATTATGAGGCTTAAAGAATAAGGCTGGAAGGAGGGGGAATAAACAGAGACTTTTGTTTGATAACTGTTAAGTTATGCCTACGTATCCTCTCGTGCAATGAGGAAGTCAGAACACCGTAGTTCGACTCAAAGAGACTGAAAGATAAATTGACTGATGAACTGATTACTTGCCTATGCTCAAGTGTATGACCTGTCTGGCTCAGGTGCTAACTGTCTTGCATTAGACGGATGAAGCGAGTTCTCGTTTGTGAGTGAATGAGATGAGAAAAGAATCCCGGAGGAGACGATTATTGTTTGTTTTTGTGTTTTCAATCTTTTATTGCTTTTTGTGTTTTTCATAAATTGATGAGCTTAAGCCTAAACCAAGGGTTAGTAAACTCATCACATCTTCCCTCTGATTAGGGGTAATGAGAATACCTTAAGTATGAAGTAAACACCTCACACTTAATCACCATGATGTAGGATTAAGATCATTAACCTACTTGTAATTATTTAGATGTTTTTGTAGTTTTTGTTTAGTGTTAGGTAATGAGTTTAAGCCATAATCAAGGATTTAATGGATCCATTACACCATCCTAATAGAAGGATAATAGATGAGAACATTTAAGCTGAGGAAGGCTCCTCAACTTAATCCATGATTAGGGGTTAACCTCATGACAAAACAAAGCCTTTATTAAAGTGGGTTTTAGTTAATGATAAGATTAAGAAGTGAGTTTTATGGTTTATAAGACAACTTAAGGGGGACTTGTCCATTAACACTAGGGTTAGTCCTTCTTAACCAATTAAGGAAGAATTAGAACCCTAATGCAAGGCCCAAGTTACAAGCTTGATGTCTTAGTAATTACTAGATGGATTGATTAAAGGATTTAAACACATTAAGGGTTCAACACTTAGGATTAAAGTTATACACTTCGTCCTAATAGAAGGATGCAGGCATAAGCTTAATCACAAAGCCTTAAAACCTTTAAGGTTTAGTCCTTGATTATGAGATGAGGAGAGAAGACACAAAGATGACACAAAGGTAAAACTAAATGGGGGACTAATCAAACCCTAATTATGATCATACTTGGATGTTCCTAGGGTTTATGGGGCTTGCAAAAGATCTTCAAGAGGAAAGCCACCAAGCAAGAAGCAGAATGAAGGAAGGAGAATCAGAGAGAAGCAAGACAACTTACTTCACTTAAGAAGGTAAGTTGCTTGAAGAAAGAGAGGGGAAGGAGCATGAGTGAGCAAGCTCACTCTAATACACAAGTAAAAATGCAGAAATGAATGCATAAGAGAGATGAGAAAAGATTATGAGAAGTGAAGGCAAATTCACTTCTCAAGTACTTACCACCTGAAAAGTTAATCAAAAGACATGAAATGAAGTGAATATGAAATGAATGCAATGATGCAAACCAAAACCAGAGGCATAAACATGATGTTAATGATGCTAAGAAGTAAAGAAAACACAAGTCAAGAGATGAGGATGATCATACAAGCAATGAAGATGTAAATGAGACATGAAAGGAAGCATGAAAGATCATGAATGCATATGACATCAAATGAAAGCAAAAGCATGGAAAATGGATGATGCAATGATCAAACATGATTCTAATGTGTCCTAAGATGTCTTAGAAGTCATGTGAATATGCAAAATGTTATGGCAAGTTCATGTATGTGTCGCTCCCGGGATTTTCATCCTAGTACAAACGCGAAAGTGGCGCGGAAAGGTTAGAGTCGCCAACCAGACATTTTTATCCCGAATGAATGGGAAAGGTAATGTTGCACAAACCTGAGGAAGAAGGAAAAGGTCGAGGCCTTTGCGAACCAAAGATCTGAGTTCGGGAGTCGGTTACGACCTGGGAAGGTATTAGCACCCCAGATCGTCCGTCGTACCCGACGGGATCCACGCTTGCTTGTTTGTTTCAAAGGGTGAGAAATAAAGAATGTTGCTGAACAAATGAACCGCTAGCTGGAAATGGAATGAAAAATGAGAAAGGAACTGAAATAAGAAAATGGAAAGAAAAGGGGAAATGTAGGGAAAATAAAGAATGTGCTCGAACGGGCCCTACCCCGCTGCCTACGTACCTCATCGGGATAATGAGGATCAGAGTCGACGTAGTTCGCCTAACTAAGGCGGGAACTATTTGTTTGTGTGTTTTTTACAGCTGGAACTGCGTATGTCTATGCTCAGGTGTTGCAGGCTCGTCTGGTACGAGTGCGTTAACCGTCTTGCATGCGAGACAAGTAGTCGCGAGTTCGCGTTGTGAATGAATGAGATGAGAAGAGAAGTTCTCGCAGGATAGTCGCTTATTATTTGTTTTTATCTTTTAAAAGAAGTGTTTTGAATTTATTTGTGAACTGTCTTGTACTAAGACCTATCCATCACGGGAAGTATTTACACCTCGCTCCGAAACAGGACGCGTATAAACACTCCGTAACAAAGTCTCGTGTCGTACAAGATTGTTCGGTTTTTATTAAGTGTTTTATTGCTTTCCTTTTGAGATGAGAAAGAAAATGACTCAAGTTGATAAAAGGAAAAATCTAAGGGACTAAGACTCAATCCTAATGTGTTATGTATTTACAAAGTGATCCTAATGGTTAGTGAGGTTTTCTATTCCTAATGGAAGAAAAAGAAAAAAAGAAAAAAGAGCTTAGAAACTAACTTACTTCCTAAGGAAGTTAAGTTGTCTCTAAAGAAAGGGAAACCTATGAACAAACACCAAGTGCTAAGGAAAACACAATTAAAATGCATAAGAGATAGGAATGAAGTAATTCTTACCTCAATCTTCCCCCCTACAAAACAAAAGTTAGCATGACAATGCATATTGAAAGTAAAATCGAAGCATGAAAGCGATTAAGTACCATAAACGTCCTAGAATGGAACTAGGCTCAAAATAAGACCTAAGTCTAAAGGTGAAGGTACCTAAAGGTTACATGACTTCTAAAGTCAGTAGCTACATGATATAGGTCCCTAAGTATGCTAGGATACCTCACAATATCAAACTATGTCAAACTATGTACAAAAAGTTCACCTAAGTTCATATAGATGCAAATTAGGGTTTATGGATGAAGTATGAATGCGTATGGATTACAAGCATGAATTAATACATGAAATGAACATCAAAGTCAGTAGTTAATGCTTATGAAGATGGATGAGTGAATATACAATCACGTATTCAATGGATTAGGCATATGGAGCAATGAGAAGAAGATATGAGAAGAAACAGACAAAAATCGCATAAGATCGCACATGATGCAAACTAAGGAAGAATGGCATGTGAATATGCATGAAATGATTATGGGTCAGTAGCATACAAGGCATGAGATGCAATTAGAATGCATGAATAGGCATTGATGATTTTCACATAATTCAAGTTAAACATGAGAAGAGATTAGCAATCCGTTTAAGTTAAACTAGTTCACATAAGTATGCACTTTGAAACATTAAAACAAACCAAATGAGTATGGTTCAAAAAGTGGCCTATAACTGGAATTAAGGACCTAAAAGTGACCTATAATTAACTCTTAGAAGTTACCAAAAAGCATCTCAAGCAAATGACATGAATGCCTTCTTGACACTTAGGTTATGCTACACATAAACACATGAATCAACCTAGGATCTAGGTGACATGGAAAAATAGCAAAAAGCCTTTAAAAATTATGAAATTAAATCCCTGGAATAATAAAGTCATTATCTTACATTGTCCAAAAGGATTTCATAAAATTATGCACCAAAGTGCCAAAACAATTCCTTGACTAGCAAGGTAACCAAAACATGATCATCAAAAACAACTCCACAAAGTGGATCAAAAAGGGCACTAAAAATTATGAAAAAAATGCCTAATGAGCATCAAAATGTCACAAATTACAGTGCTTAATCATACACAAAAAATAGGTTTCACACTGTAAACACCCCAAATTTGCCCTCACCCATTCACCATGGCTTGTGATCATTCTCATATGCATAAACACAATCATATCACCTCATATCCCACTTTTGATTCACTGCATAGTTTCTAAGTCATCTGCATCTAGGGTTTGTGATCTGAGCAATCCAAGGGCTTCTTGAGCCACTCCAAAGGCCACCAATCACTTCAAAGGGATCCATGTGTGTTCATCTATCATATTACATCCTCTCAAGGTCAAGATTTCCAAAGAATCACAAGAACTAGGGTTTGAATGGATGCAGAGCCAAGTTTGACTGCACAGTTGACCTTAAAATTAGGGTTTTGGTTTCAGAGGCCATAACCCCAAATTTTTTGGTCATTCTTGTTTCCATTGGTCTCTATATGGTATAGGGAGTATGCATATCAATTTTCATGAAGAAATTCCATGGGGAAGTCATCTGATCAAGGGTTGACTTTCTGGACAAGTCAGTGCAAAATCAGGGCATCTGAGGCCCCCAATGACCCAACCAATGGGTGATCTTCATCATTTTGAGTGTATATGATCTTTATTTGATCATGGAAGAAGGTTTAAGTTCACAAAAATCAAGAATTTGGAAGTTTTGCAAATGTTGACTTTTTGGGCATAGTTGACTTTTTAAGAATGCTTCATTTTAGGTCATTTTTCAAGCCTTGATTCTTGATCCAAAAATGCTTCAAATGGAAAAACTTTGGTCATGAAAGTTGTAGATCTCATCTTTCCCTTTTCAAAAAGTACAAGAACATGATCAAACTCTTCTTGGATCAAAAGTTATGGTGTGACAAAGTTGGCTAAAATCATTGATTTTCAAGGCATGCTTCAAATGAGAATTTTGCAAAATCATGAACCAAAGCCAATTGCAACTTCTAATTCATTTCAAACCAGTATGCAAACATTCAATATGTCCTAAAAATCAGAATTGCACCAAGGTTTCACATGGTTATGGTTTGTGTAACTAGACTTTTTCATGAAGTTTCAAAAGTGTGCCAACTTGCAAAAACATCATTGTGCTTCTCTCCACTTGATGCATTGGCTGCTGGACCTTCCCAACATCACACACACACCATGCTGCACCAGAACCATATCTTGTACTAGCCTAGATCATGAGCCATACTTTCCTTACACAAAATTTGACTTTTTGCAAAAGCAAACTTACCAATCACTATAGGCCAGGTCACATCATCTGACCTATAGGATTAAAATACAATATCATTTGGCAAGCAAAATGTATCAAGAAGCCATGCTGAAACACTTCATACAATGACATTCACAAAACACACCCCAGCTGCATATTGCTTCGAATCTCTCTGCCCAGCCATCAAATATCCAAACTATTTCCACACTTCAACTCACCATACTTCATAGACCTCAAACCACCAAGAGCCAGGCCTGAAACAAGCAAGAACACCCCATTGCCATTTCTCACCTCAACTTGCAGTTTCATTCGAAACTCTCTCCATAGCTCACAAACATCTAAACAAACACCACAAACCTTCTCCACTCATTATTCTGATCACAAAGAACCATTCACAATGACCTGAAACTGCCTGAAACTCCATTGCCATTTTCAACTGAGTTGAAGCAGAAGCTGTCTAAACTCATCAACCAGCCAGCATAAATTGCTCCAAAGCATTCAAACATCATCAAGAGGTCCTAAGGAGTGGATTGCACAAGGAGAAGTGGCCAGAAAGTCATCAGAGTGAAAGCTTCGAATCTCAGGTAGCTTGAAAAATATTTTTCCAAAAATCATTTCTTTTGTTCTAAACTTGTTCTTTGTGTCTTCCTGATCATGAATATGCTTTTAGTTTTTGAAATGGTGATGAAATGAACATTTAATTGATCTCTGAAACTTGCGTGCCCTAAAAATGTTTTGTTTCGATTCATGTGATTGAGGGAACATAAATGAGTTTTAGCTTGGGGTTTTGGTTCAGTGAAGTGTGGGAAGGATTTCTGTTTGTTTAGATTTCATTTTAGTTGCGTTTTGGGGGTTTTAGAAGTTTTCAGGTGGGGTTCCCACCGGAGAAGACGACCGGAGGTCTTCTCCGGCCACCTGAAAATGATTAGGGTTAACCAGCGTAATTAATGCAAGTTTGAATTTGGACCCTTGATCTGGCTGACTTTAGTTGACTCCCGCGTGAACCAATGGCTCAGATCTCTCATTAAACCCTAATCCTGATTATTTGAATTAATTAATTGTGATTAATTTTGAATTCCCCAGAACGAATCTCAGCCATTCAAACGCGCGCCAGTCAATTCCCGCGTGTCAAGTTTAAACCCTGGCCATTGGATTAGCATACTTTTCATTTAATTCAGTTTTTATTTCATTTTATTTCATTTCTTTTCTCCAATTTATTTAAAATAGCAAAAAATGTCTAAAAATTATGAAACTTTTTCTCTTAAGTTTTATTAATTTTTAGGACACAAAAATATTTTTATTTTTATTTTTATCATTAAAAAAGTATTTTTAAATATTTAAGAGATTATTTTTAATTGATTAATGGGAATTAATTTATTAAAAATACTTTTAAGTATCTAAAAATCACCAAAAAATTCATGAAATGTTCTAAGACATTTAGAAACATTGTCCAACCTTCAAACCAAATTTCTTTTTTGATCTTGATGCATTTTGAGAATTTTTCATTGAATTAAATCATTTTTTGTGCATTAATTTGATCCAAAGTTCAAAAAATCATTTCTGCTTATTTGAGAAGAGTTGGACATTGATTCTTTTTGCATTGTTTTGTGTTTAGCATTTAGTTTCTAGGATTAAATGGCCATGATTTGATTCCTCATTTTCAATTTGTTTGGCATTTCTTTTGTTTAGGAGCCCTAAAAACCCTAATAACTTAGAAAAATCATAACTTGAGATTGGTTAAGATTTGAGACCTCTCCTTTGGGCTTTGGTTTAGTATAGGTTTAAGGTTTCTTTGGGTGGCATTTTCCATTTTTTATCTTAGGGTTTGCTTCTGTTTTTGGTTTTTGTTTGATGTTTGTTTCATAAACCCTAATTTGGGCTTCCATTTGCATCCTTCTTGCATTCTCTTGCATAACATGACTTGCCATGCCATTCCATGCCTCCATTTGATTCATTTGACATCTTAAGTCATGTAGAAAGCATGTTTGACCATTGCATCCCATATTTGCCATTTTGTTTGCCATGTATGTTTCATAACTTTTCATGTAAGATCATGCTCCTTCACTTGCATCATTTGCATCCATGAACTTGTATGAACATCTCCATGCCTTGTCTCATGCTTGTAGCATCTCATAGCATCATTATCATCATCAACATGCTTCTGGTTTTGTTCTCATCATGTCATCTTATCTCATTTTGCATTGCATTGCATCTTTCTTCTAACATTTCAGGTGGTAAGTGAGGTTGAGAAGTGAATTTGCCTTCACTTCTCATAACTTTTTCTTTTCATCTCCCTTGCATCCATTGCTGCATTTTTGTTTGTGTTTGAGTTTGAGTCTGCTCATTCTTGTTCTTCTTACCTTCTTTCTTCAAGTGACTTGACTTCTTGAATGAAGCAAGTTGCTTTGCTTCTCTTGATCCTTTCATCTGCTTCCTGGTGGTTCCATTGAAGACTTGTTCTTGCAAACCTCACAAACCTTAGGAACAACCAAGCATGATAATGATTAGGGTTATGATTAGTCTCCCCTCTTAGTTTTACCTTTGTGTCTCTTTTGAGTCTTCTCTCCTCATCTCATAAATCAGGGACTAAACCCTAAAGGCTTTAAGGCTTTGTGATTAAGCTTATGCCTGCATCATTCTATTAGGATGGAGTGTATAACTTTAATCCTAAGTGTTAAAACCTTAATGTGTTTAAATCCCTTAATCAATTCACTTAATAAGTAACAAGACATCACACTTGTAACTTGGGCCTTGCATTAGGGTTCTAATTCTTCCTTAATTGGTTAAGAAGGACTAACCCTAGTGTTAATGGACAAGTCCCCCTCAAGTTGTCTTACAAATCATAAAATTCACTTCTTCATCTTACCATTAAATAAAATCCATCTAATAAAGGCTTGTTTTGTCATGAGCTTAATCCCTAATCATGGATTAAGTTGAGGAGTTTTCCTCAGCTTAAACATTCTCATCTATTATCCTTCTTTTAGGATGGTGTAATGAGTCTGTTTAATCCCTGATTATGGCTTAACCTCATTACTCAACACTAAACAAAAACACCAAAAACATCTAATTAATCACAAGTAGGTTAATGATCTTAACCCTGCATCAAAGGTGATTAAGTGTGAGAATCTGACTTCACACTTAAGGTAATTCTCATTACCCCTAATCAGAGGGAAGATGTGATGAGCTTACTAAATCCATTGGTTTAGGCTTAAGCTCATTAACTTATGACAAACTTTCAAAAGCAATAAAAGACTGAAAACACAAAAACAAACAATAATCGTCTCCTTCGGGATTCTTTTCTCATCTCATTCACTCATAAACGAGAACTTGCTTCTTCCGTCTAATGCAAGACAGTTTGCACCTGGGCCAGACAGGTCATACACTTGAGCATTGACAAGCAGGCAGTTCACAAGTCAATTCATCTTTCAGTCTCTTTGGGTCGAACTACGGTGTTCTGACTTCCTCATTGCACGAGAGGATACGTAGGCATAACTTAACAGTTATCGAACAAAAGTCTCTGTATATTCCCCCCTCCTTCCAGCTATATTCTTTAAGCCTCATGATCTTGAGCATCCTATTCCTGTTCTTACACTGACACTTTCATACTTCACATCATTATACACTTCACTTCTTTTTACACTGACACCTGTACATCTTTTGCCAGCTCTTTTACACACAGATTGCACTGACACTACCCCTTTAAAACACAAATCTTTCAAGCGTGGATCCCGTCGAGTACGGCGGACAATCTGGGTGCTAATACCTTCCCAGGTTGTAACCAACCCCCTTTCTCAGTCTCTCTGGTTCGCAACCGTCTTATCCGTATCTTTCTAGGTTTATGCAGCATTGCCTTTCCTCCGGGATAAAAATGCCTAGCTGGCGACTCTTTTCATCTCCAGTGAGTTCACGGCTGTGTGTTCTCATTGTCCCTTTCGCCGACCGTTCGCGTCTGTACCTTCATATGATCCATTTTCATTTGTCGGGAGCGACACACACCTATGGGGAAAAATCGATTTCGGTCCCTTATGCCAAAACCTTCCTTTTTGGGACAGCTTGTGAACTAAAATCCAAATTAATTATTAAAACCACCCAAATCTGGAAACAAAAAATATGACAAATTAATTGAGAGGATGAGGGTCACTCATGAATTTTTCCAGAATTTTATCTCACCTAAAACTATTTTTAATAAATGCGACGAAACGGACACAAAAGTGGATTTTAAGGGGAAGCGAAAGGAAGTGATCCTAATGGTTCTTAACCTAATCCCTAAGTTCCGAAATCGATACATATCATCAAAAATCACAAATATAACCAATGCCTCAGGTGGGAGGGCTCAGATGCACCTTAAGTTATATGGTCCTAAGCCGCATACGACTAAAATGATGCTTAAAGGCTTGAAATCACTTACTTGAATGAAGTATCGATTCTTCACATAAAAGAAATCCGAAAAAATCCTCAAGCAAGGTCTTGTAGTCTCCTATGAGCAAAATAAATGCCCATCTTCCATAATTACTTTGTGAAGCCTCACCATAATCGAAATCGATCCAAATCGGTCAAGAAGGCTCATGAACACTTTAATTCAAAATTAGTTCACGAATAAGTGGAATTAAACCACTCTCAATAGCAATAATGAACAAAGTTAACATCTAATCGGACAACTAATCAATATTGATATAAAACCTAATTGAGGACTACTCGAATTCTAACAAATAACCCAATGAATAATCAACATTCTAATATCTTTCGATTAACAAAATACCAAACAATTAAAATCTAATCAAGAATTTAATTATAATTCTAATGAGAATCCTAACAAAAATTACTAAAACTATATTAAACCATTTTAATGAAAATTCTAATTAACAAGTAAAAAAATCTATTTTACCAACTTGCAAAAATTAAACAAGAACCCCAAACCAGGTGGTGTATTAATAATTCTATGGTGCAAAACACAAAACAATGGCCCCAGGCCCAATCTGTCTCCCATAGGCGCAGGGAGGGGTGGTAAGAGTAATTAGGTGGTACAATAAGAAATCCATGGGGTTGAGAATGAGGCCCAAATCATGTCTCTATGAATTTTGACCTAAAACACAAAATCAGCCGCAAGGATCTTCTTCTTCATTCGGACCCCTTCTCATACACTTCTCGCCGGCAAAAGATTCGCGGCACCGCAGGTCTCTCCCCGTTCAACAACACACAGCCGCCAACCCTTCTTCAGCTCCTCACATTTTCTTCAGTTGTAACTACAACCGTAGATCTTCACAACAACAGAGACGGAGACTCTCGTACTCTCTCTTCTTCATCATCGCCGGCGAAATCCTCTCTCTAAACAAAATCCATCGTTGGAAACAAAGGGTTTCATCAGCGTCTTTAATCTCCTTCACTTGATCTCCGCCGTGGAACACCATAATCATCCGCGCGACGCTCCTCCCTCTTCATGATTTGAGTCCTCCGTTCAACTCATCTTTACTGACCGAATGATGGCGCGAATCAAACCAGAGACCATCGGAACGTCAGCTAACGATTATTCAGATCGAGAATCGCACCGTCAAAATCCAACGCTTCTTCTTCAAACGCGATTCTGATCTTCACGGATTTCGTGATCCATGTTGCTCACCTTCGCCTCATCATCACCATATTTATCTTCTATTTTAGCTCTGATATTTTCGGTTCCGACTTGGTCCGTTATTGAGAAAAGTTTATTGTTCTTGTGCGATTTGTTGCTGATACTGATCTTCTTGCAGGTTGTTGAAAGTCATTCATAATTGATAATGAAGATGAAAGTGCTGGAGATCGAACGAAGGAACTGATGCCATCCTGATGATATTTGCGGCAGCCTTGCAAATTCTCGAATTCACTTCGCCGCTGTCATGTTGATTCGGTGATGAATCCTTGATATGGATCTTTTGTTTGCAGGCGAATTCTTGGATGAAGATGATTTGAAGTTGATGATGGAACTGAAAGATTGAAGAGGTAACTGTTTTCGGTTAAGCTATTATTCTTCTGACTTTTTCTGAGCTGTTCTTGCAAAATTGACTGAAGATTTTGATGAAAGTTTCAAAATTGATTCTTCTTGAAGGTTTCTAGCAAAAGGTATGAAGATGAGTTATGTGATTAGAAGGGTCTTCAAAAGATTGAAGAGATTCAAGGCTGATTCTGAGAAATGGATCCCAGTTGAGATTGAAGACGAAGGTTTTGTGTAGAGAAGTTTGATGGAGATCCATTGAAGAAGATTGAGGGAGCCAATATTGGAGGGTTCTGTCCTTGATGTTGAGAGAGAAAGGCTGAAGAAGAATATGAAGATTGGTGAGGGTTTTTTCCTAGAATTTTTTTGTTAGGAGTTTTTTCCTTTCCTTTTGTCACTATCCTCCCTGATTAGTTTGTTGTAACTATCTTATAACTGAATTTTTTTCAACTGTTTCTGTTATGGACCTGGTATATCAGTTATGGAACTGATTTCTTTCTTATGGTTGTAATTGGACTGCACTGAATCTGTATTATTTTTGATATATCAGTTGTAAAACTGAATCTTCCTTCTGGTTGTAATTGGACTGCACTGAATCTGTATTATTTTTGATATATCAGTTGTAAAACTGAATCTTCCTTCTGGTTGTAATTGGACTGCACTGAATCTGTTAATGATTATCATTGTTTAAACTAAGTCTCCAAACATGCCAAAACAAAAAGAATCCAAAGCATTCCTCTTCTCCTCCCTTTTTCTTAAAAATTTGGATTGAATCTTAGGTGAATATTAGTAATATAAAATAAAATAGAAAAACAAAAAGATGGAACGGGTTTGGGCTTACAATGGGCTTTGGAATTAATTCTAGAGATTAGTTCAAGTATGAAATTAGAATGAATTTATAATTGGATTGGAGCTAAGAACAATATGAATTTAACCACAAAATATGACTTGGTTTTGAATTATGACTTGGTTTTGAATTTCTTTCAAGATAGTATTCAAAAATGGAACATGAAAAGAATTTTGGTTAGGACAAATATTTGGTAATTGGTTTGATGGTTTAGAATGGTGATATGAAATAAAAATGGTTATAAGAGGTGATCTTGATGATAGCAGGAAAAGAAATATTTGAAATATGGTTTTTACGGGCTAGAGCAAATCCAACTCATTCTTAATGAATCCCCCAAACCTTGATAAGCTTCAACATTGAACCTCATTGACTTCTGCCACAACAAACAATCAAACGAGAGAACCATAGTAACTTGCTTTTCTTATGAGTCCACCATTAGATCTCCTATACCACGAACATCATGATACCTCTATATGAAACCCCGAAACTCAGTCCCCATTAACTAACATCAATAAAACCATGTCAGAGATAGGAATCTGTGATCAACTTGTATTGAATGTCCCCCAATGAAGCAAATAGCTTGAGTTGTTAATAAGCATCAAACACTCCTGAGAAATATTGAAGGAGATAATTGGGATACTTGATGGACTTCAGCATAAGAACGTGGCTATGATGAGATGAGCTCAACCTCTATCTTATCTCAAGTGCAATAACCAGATAAATCATCTCTGAACATGAAAACTCAAATCATCGGAGCATACTCTGATCCCATGCCTGAGGAATACAATGCAAATGCATGATGATGGATATTATGATCTCATGGGAAATGCAGATGACATGCGAAGCAACAAACCAATTAAGGAAACAAATATGGGGGCAAATTTTGAGGTATTACAGCTGCCCCTATTCAATCATCTGCAGACCTGAACGAATAATTGCATCAGCTTTTAGACGTTCAGGGTATGGAGTGATTGAATACTCGAATAAAAACCTGAAAATTTGCACACTGAGGGTAATGGAAATGCCATCTACTCATTTATTTATTTATGATTTTTTTGATCTTGACCTCTGAATAGGTAGCGGAACATAAGACCAGGTGAAAATATGCTAGGAAGAACGCCATCCTCGAACGATAACTCACAAGGGATCCTTGAATCCAATACTAAAACCATCCTGGAATATAAACACGATAGTATATCGGCCACAGGCGATAACCATCAACAACAAAGACTGACCTCGGACAGACTTTGCAAACGAGACAAACTGACCTCGATCAATAAGCTCAAAAAGTGAATTACTATCCTCAAATAATAGCCATAACGACAAAAACAAGACCAACCGCAGAAGGACTTGAAGAAAAGAAATGTCATCCTCGAATGACAAATCAAAAGATCCTCGGATCTAACACGAAACCATCCTCGAATGGAGACGCAAAGGTATACCAGCCTCGACTGATAACCAAACACAAAGCTGACCTCAGACAGACTTTGCAAAAGAGACAAACTGACCTCAATCAATAAGCTCAAAAAGTGAACTAACTATCCTCGAATAATAGCCACAACAACAAGACCAACCTCGGAAGGACTTGAAGAAAGGAAATGCCATCCTCGAATGACAAATCAAAAGATCATCGGATCTAACTCGAAACCATCCTCGAATGGAGACGCAAAGGTATACCAGCCTCGACTGATAACCAAACACAAAGCTGACCTCAGACAGACTTTGCAAAAGAGACAAACTGACCTCAATCAATAAGCTCAAAAAGTGAACTACTATTCTCGAATAATAGCCACAAACAAGACCAACCGCAGAAGGACTTGAAGAAAAGAAATGTCATCCTCGAATGACAATCCAAAAGATCCTCGGATCTAAAACGAAACCATCCTCGAATGGAGACGCAAAGGTATACCAGCCTCGACTGATAACCAAACACAAAGCTGACCTCAGACAAACTTTGCAAAAGAGACAAACTGACCTCGATCAATAAGCTCAAAAAGTGAACTACTATTCTCGAATAATAGCCACAAACAAGACCAACCGCAGGAGGACTTGAAGAAAAGAAATGCCATCCTCGAATGAAAAATCAAAAGATCCTCGGATCTAAAACGAAACCATCCTCGAATGGAGACGCAAAGGTATACCAGCCTCGACTGATAACCAAACACAAAGCTGACCTCAGACAAACTTTGCAAAAGAGACAAACTGACCTCGATCAATAAGCTCAAAAAGTGAACTACTATTCTCGAATAATAGCCACAAACAAGACCAACCGCAGGAGGACTTGAAGAAAAGAAATGCCATCCTCGAATGACAAATCAAAAGATCCTCGGATCTAAAACGAAACCATCCTCGAATGGAGACGCAAAGGTATACCAGCCTCGACTGATATCCAAACACAAAGCTGACCTCAGACAAACTTTGCAAAAGAGACAAACTGACCTCGATCAATAAGCTCAAAAAGTGAACTATTATTCTCGAATAATAGCCACAAACAAGACCAACCGCAGAAGGACTTGAAGAAAAGAAATGCCATCCTCGAATGACAAATCAAAAGATCCTCGGATCTAAAACGAAACCATCATCGAATGGAGACGCAAAGGTATACCAGCCTCGACTGATAACCAAACACAAAGCTGACCTCAGACAAACTTTGCAAAAGAGACAAACTGACCTCGATCAATAAGCTCAACAAATGAACTACTATCCTCGAATAATAGCCACAACAACAAGACCAACCTCGGAAGGACTTGAAGAAAAGAATGCCATCCACGAATGACAATCCAAAAGATCCTCGGATCTAACACGAAACCATCCTCGAATGGAGACGCGAGAGTATACCAGCCTCGACTGATAACCAAACACAAAGAAAATAGGACAAGATGGAACGGGATCGTTGTACATAAACGAGAGCCCAAGCAAACAGGACCATTGCACAAAACGAGAACCTGCGACGCAACTATTGGGTAGGACCCAGTCACAGAAGATGCCTGTTATCGAAACAGGACTAAACGCAACATCAACCGATTTGCGACTCAAATAAGATCAATCGATCTAACACGGAGATTGTATCAACCGATCCACCCCGGAAAGAGAGAATGTAATATCATCCGATTTACAACTCGAAGAGAAATGATATTAACCGATTCATGACTCAAATAAGATCAACCGATCTAACCTGGAGATTGTATCAACCGATCCATAACCAAGAAAAAAAACGAGAATGTAATATCATCCGATTTACAACTCGAAGAGAAATGATATCAACTGATTCATGACTCAAATAAGATCAACCGATCTAACATGGAGATGGTATCAACCGATCCATAACCAAGAAAAAACGAGAATGTAATATCATCCGATTTACAACTCGAAGAGAAATGATATCAACCGATTCATGACTCAAATAAGATCAACCGATATAACATGGAGATGGTATCAAACGATCCATTATCTTCGCACTGAAACGAGACCATTGTACTTAAATGGAGACTCGAAAGGAACGGGATCGTTGTACTTAAACGAGAGCCCAAGACGCGATCGTTATACTGAAACGGAGACGCGAAAAAATGAGACTGTTGTACTGAAACAAGACTCAATTGGGGATGACAACAAGACTTGGCAAAAACCTCCATCCTGGGAAATGAAGTTGCATTCTGTGGGTAACAATTCAATCTGATTGGAAATGTAACGGATCTTATGTAATATACCTCAAAACTGGCCCATGCTGGTATGCATATGTTTGGATTTATGGCGTAATGCTCCATGATGATGGAAATGCTACGCTTTGGAGGATGCAAATGCAATGATGATTATGCGAATGACAATGCAAAGGAGATCTCCTGATGGGGAGATAATAGATATCACAGATGGCTTGACTGGGGAGAAACGATGATCACTGCATTGATCTGGTTTGTCCTGATGAAGAGGAAACAACTCTGCGGGGAAAGTTGTTAATAATTCACTGGCTCTGAATAGCCGCCACTGCCAAAAATAAATTGGACTTTGAGATTGGAGTGCCAAGACCCTGCTGGAGATGGACTCTTCTTGAACTCTGGTGAGGAAGTGAGGACCTCCTGACTTGGCGGAGAACCAAAGGCATGACACTGTTGAGGAAACACCTTGCTGGGGAGGAAAGAACTCCTTGTACTGTTGAGGATTGCCCCTGTCTGAAGGGAAACTTCTACTTGGGGATGACACCCACATTCTGCTGCCTTGCTGGGAGAGGTTTCAACTTCCACTTTACTGGGGATGATAGATAATGTCAATGATAAAGCTTCCCGCTGAAGATAAGAGCTCAAGTTGCCACTTGCTGGGGATAAAAGATAAATCCTCTCATGTTGGGAATGAGAGATGTAAGGCGTCTCATGCCGGGGATGAGAGACGATGATATCCTTCTGCTCAAGAAGTAACCTTCCATTTACCGCACTACTGGAGAAGGAATTGTCTAATGAGGCTTGCTAAGGAATTTTGATCAATGAAGCCTGTTGATGAAACAACTGTTGAAGTAACGTGCCGAAAATGGCTTTGCTTCTAGACTCTGGGTTGATAGGTTGCCAACTAGTCATGAGTGAGCAATAGTTCTTTGCAATCTTCAACTCGCCTTCTACTAGGATCTATCAAAAGATAATGTCTCAAGAGGATTTTACAGAAAACTGGCATACGAGATGCCTCAGTGTCTTCAAACTCTTGGAGAGATTCGTCGGATCTCGAAATAACTGCCCCAGACTGCATGGTCTGTGCAAGAATTTGCCTCGCAAGGATTCATGAAGAACCTCATATCACTGTGAGATATTCTGCCCCAGTATATTGAACTCCGGATAGGTGCTTCTGATAAACCGTCTTCGGGAGAGAGTAACTTCTAGTGCTCTTGGGGTGGCTTGCCCCAGTACGAGCCTTGAAGTGATCACCTCTGAATGATTGCTTTGAAGAAAACACCCAGATCAAATATTCTTCGAGAGATTTGGATCTCGAAGTGATTGCCCCAGTTTGGCTGAAATTTGAATAATGCTCGACGTGATTGCCCCGGATTAGTTGGCTCTTACCAGGAACGTTGGGAAAGTCCATACTCAATGGAGTCTTCTTGAAAAGTGCACCTCGACAGATTGTCCTTCGGAAGTTTCAGACTTCTCAATTTGGCAAGATTAAGCTTCTGGACTGAGATTCCATATGTAAACTTTTATGATGTCAAACAAATGTATACAAGCAGAAAATGTTTATTCTAAGAATGAAAATTCTAATGCAACAAACATGTTAATCTTGAAGTTTTATTGAAAAAGATGTCGCAGACCTTTGTGAGCGGATCACTGGTTAAGATACGACATTAATTTTTTTGAATAATAGAAAGCATGCACATGCAACACCAACAAAGAACTTTTAGCACAACTCGTAGGAGTCAGGAACGCGATCTTGTGGTAGTACGCTCTCGAAAATAACCCTGTTTCAGTTAGGACTTTTGAGGGTTGTATCGTGGCCTGGTTCATGGTTATAGAAACAAAAGATATAGGCTCAAAATTTATTTGTGCCCCCCCCCCCCATCTTCGTGATGTTCTCCATTCCTATGTTCAGCTAGCTTTTACAAGCGCTCACCTCTCAAAAAGGGTTTTGTGATGGTTGAGGAACCGATTACACTAACGGTTTAAGCACCAATCAAATTATTGTTTAGAGTCAGTCGCCCCTATTGTCTTTTGTGTCTATATCACACGACTTTGTTCCTGCTCAAGGGTCTTTCTTGTGTAGTCCTTTTCGTCTTTCACTTTTTACATTATTTTCCTTATCCCTAACTTTTGCCTGGACTGATTCTTGTGAATCTTTGATTGTGAAGTCCAGCGGGATGCCCTAATTTTTGCCTAAGTCGCTTGTTTTCAAGTTTCGACTTAGCGGGCTTTCTCATTCATTTTTTTTCTTTTTTTTGAACAAATCGTGTGACACTGTTTGTCTTGAATGCTTTGCGAGGGTCGTGACTGTCTCACTCATTTGTTGTTGAGGAATAACCATTGTGGTCTCCGGTCTTTGGACCTCTTGATTAGGATAACCATTATGGTTTCTGGTCATTGGACCTCTTTATTTGGTACAACGAAAGGTAATGGATCCTCAGATTTACACACCTTTTTGAAATTTGAATGCTCGGTCGAACTAACTGACGCCTACCCTGCCCCTGGGTTAAGTGCGAGGGTTTTTTTCATGCACAAAGAAACTCCTACTTCAAGGCTCAAATGGGTTGGCGAGGGTCTATCTCCCTTATATCTCCGGTGTTTAGGATTTGAAACAATGCCTGTACATCATCAACAAGGTCTTTCTCAAAAGCACACAATTAGAGATTCATGCATTTTCATTTTGTCATCCTCCCTGATAGAGTTTAAGCTCAACAGTTGGTATTGCAATGCACATACGCGAAATCATGAGTGAATACGAATGGATTACTTCAAGAAAATAATGTGCGTTATATTATGATTAACATTCAAAAACAAATAAGTTTCATGCATGCATACAAATGTTTAAACAAACAATATAAACTACAAATGAAAAATGCAGTAAAGAAGCTGAACATTGCCGTCATTGAGGAGACTTGACTCCGTATGGACTTATTGCTTCTGAAGATGCCTTTGCATATTGGGAGACCCATTTGATGAGGAGACTTCAATATGTGAGCAGACTTTCTGGCATGATGACCTTTGAATCGATCAACTTCGGGACCTTGTCTTCACCTTTGCCTCTGAAAGACTTGCAATCTTCAATTAAAAGGTCGGGTGCCCCAGAATGGTAATCATACTTGGCATTGAAACCCCAAAGGAAGCTTTGTCGGAAATGATCCTGATGCGGCTAGCTCAACCAATTTGAATCTGAGCAAATGAGGAAACTTGTTGTGCGTACGACCTTGGAATATGATCAAACTTCTTCTCAAGTTGTTTTGGCCTTTACCCTTATGCCCTGACCCTTAGGACTCTCTTGGGAAGCTGAAATTGGATGCCGACAAGTGAAGTCTTGAGGGAAGAGGTTGATAAAGTTAATAGATAAGGTTGCTCGGAAAGATCTTGCACGATCTCCTGCCTACGTATCTCCATTGACCAATGGAGAATCAGAGCAGCGTAGTTCCCCTCAGTAGGGATGAAAATAGATTCATTTCCTTGACACCACATTCAGGATTTCCATAATCGGCTTATCTGAGTCTTCATCTGGTTGACTTCCTCTTTCAACAGTTTCTGATTCTGAAATAAAGCTTATACTTCTGCCCTGAATGGCCTCAGCTGGGTCTTCCTTCGATTACCTCCGCCCGGAGTTGCTTCAAATACATACCTTGATGAATGTGATTCAAGTTGGCCATTTGAAGAGAAACCAAATCAGGATAGCAATATGTCTCTGAGCACCTGTCAAGAATGCAAGGATGTATGCAAATGCCATGTTCAGTTATTTCTAAGGAATCTATCTGCTTTGGTTCAAGTTTTGACACAGAAAAAGTCCAATGGCATGATTCAGATATGTGATCCTCGGAAATAACTGAACATGTGTGATGGAATGCTATGATGTTATGTATGCAACAGGCATGTGATCAATAATCTGATGCTGGTGTTGAGCAGCGAACCAACTGTCTGAATAGAACCATAATAGTAGCACCATCTCTGTACAGAACCCCATAACTGAGAACCCAATAACTGTAGAACTGGATCACATAATTGAACAGTCACTGATGGTGTTGAAGCTGAACAATAAGCCAAGTGTCTGTGGAGAGTCATAATAATAGTCACAATATCAAGGTCGCAATGGTAATCACAGTAACAATTTCTCTGAATAGAACTCCCGAATCTCAGAACCAGAGAACCATAGAACACTGAACAATACTGACAAAGTGGGTATGTTGAAGTTTAGGGTTCCTGCAAACCTGTAAACCCCTCCCAATCTCACGGGTGTGCTACTCGGGTCAACATCACGGACTCTCAAAGCCGAATAGCAATAATACGTTCACCATTTCCGAGAAATGGCTCATGACCAAATCAGGGAATCGGTTTGGCATTATGTACTACTCAGGGAGGTCTCAGTTGAGTCCGGAAAAACAAGCATCCCTCACAAGTCTCCAGCTTCAAGCACTGAATCGAGAAACAATAGTACATTCATCCCGAAGGGTACAATACTATCGTCATACGAACAGTCTGCTTTAACTGAATTCCTATGAGAGAACCAGGCCATCCTATGCGAGTTCCCAATGGACCCTCGGATGCGAGTGGGTTTGCCAACAAATCTGGTCTGCCACTGTCATCACTGGAGAGGGGTGTTTCCATTAAGGTCCTCGAAGATCGGTCCCCAGCTGCACATAACTATCAAGGTTGTACCCTGAAGTGGGGAAGAACCCCCACACAGAATAGTCCCAAGACAGTCGCAACCTGGGTGTGGAACACATCACCACTCATCATGTAACCATGCGAGCACAACATGTCCACGCTAATCCTATGGTGCACTCAAGCCGGGTAGTTGGCTTATCTCACAGTAACTCCCAACCCACAGAAAAAATGAAAACCAACACAGCCAGACAGTCCAGTATAATATGATGCATGGAAAATAGAATACTGAAAGCGATAAATAAATGCGATAAAGTAAAGCTGTAAATAAAACTGTAAACAAAAACAGTAAAGCTAAACTAAAGCACACAGCAACAAACATATAAACACCCAAAGGAACAAAATCAAACAGGCGCTAGGATTGACTCTACAAGGGAAACCGGAAGAATCAGGTTATCCCCAGCAGAGTCGCCAGCTGTCGCTCCCGGGATTTTCATCCTAGTACAAACGCGAAAGTGGCGCGGAAAGGTTAGAGTCGCCAACCAGACATTTTTATCCCGAATGAATGGGAAAGGTAATGTTGCACAAACCTGAGGAAGAAGGAAAAGGTCGAGGCCTTTGCGAACCAAAGATCTGAGTTCGGGAGTCGGTTACGACCTGGGAAGGTATTAGCACCCCAGATCGTCCGTCGTACCCGACGGGATCCACGCTTGCTTGTTTGTTTCAAAGGGTGAGAAATAAAGAATGTTGCTGAACAAATGAACCGCTAGCTGGAAATGGAATGAAAAATGAGAAAGGAACTGAAATAAGAAAATGGAAAGAAAAGGGGAAATGTAGGGAAAATAAAGAATGTGCTCGAACGGGCCCTACCCTGCTGCCTACGTACCTCATCGGGATAATGAGGATCAGAGTCGACGTAGTTCGCCTAACTAAGGCGGGAACTATTTGTTTGTGTGTTTTTACAGCTGGAACTGCGTATGTCTATGCTCAGGTGTTGCAGGCTCGTCTGGTACGAGTGCGTTAACCGTATTGCATGCGAGACAAGTAGTCGCGAGTTCGCGTTGTGAATGAATGAGATGAGAAGAGAAGTTCCCGCAGGATAGTCGCTTATTATTTGTTTTTATCTTTTAAAAGAAGTGTTTTGAATTTATTTGTGAACTGTCTTGTACTAAGACCTATCCATCACGGGAAGTATTTACACCTCGCCCCGAAACAGGACGCGTATAAACACTCCGTAACAAAGTCTCGTGTCGTACAAGATTGTTCGGTTTTTATTAAGTGTTTTATTGCTTTCCTTTTGAGATGAGAAAGAGAATGACTCAAGTTGATAAAAGGAAAAATCTAAGGGACTAAGACTCAATCCTAATGTGTTATGTATTTACAAAGTGATCCTAATGGTTAGTGAGGTTTTCTATTCCTAATGGAAGAAAAAGAAAAAAAGAAAAAAGAGCTTAGAAACTAACTTACTTCCTAAGGAAGTTAAGTTGTCTCTAAAGAAAGGGAAACCTATGAACAAACACCAAGTGCTAAGGAAAACACAATTAAAATGCATAATAGATAGGAATGAAGTAATGCTTACCTCAATCTTCCCCCCTACAAAACAAAAGTTAGCATGACAATGCATATTGAAAGTAAAATCGAAGCATGAAAGCGATTAAGTACCATAAACGTCCTAGAATGGAACTAGGCTCAAAATAAGACCTAAGTCTAAAGGTGAAGGTACCTAAAGGTTACATGACTTCTAAAGTCAGTAGCTACATGATATAGGTCCCTAAGTATGCTAGGATACCTCACAATATCAAACTATGTCAAACTATGTACAAAAAGTTCACCTAAGTTCATATAGATGCAAATTAGGGTTTATGGATGAAGTATGAATGTGTATGGCTTACAAGCATGAATTAATACATGAAATGAACATCAAAGTCAGTAGTTAATGCTTATGAAGATGTATGAGTGAATATACAATCATGTATTCAATGGATTAGGCATATGGAGCAATGAGAAGAAGATATGAGAAGAAACGGACAAAAATCGCATAAGATCGCACATGATGCAAACTAAGGAAGAATGGCATGTGAATATGCATGAAATGATTATGGGTCAGTAGCATACAAGGCATGAGATGCAATTATAATGCATGAATAGGCATTGATGATTTTCACATAATTCAAGTTAAACATGAGAAGAGATTAGCAATCCGTTTAAGTTAAACTAGTTCACATAAGTATGCACTTTGAAACATTAAAACAAACCAAATGAGTATGGTTCAAAAAGTGGCCTATAACTGGAATTAAGGACCTAAAAGTGACCTATAATTAACTCTTAGAAGTTACCAAAAAGCATCTCAAGCAAATGACATGAATGCCTTCTTGACACTTAGGTTATGCTACACATAAACACATGAATCAACCTAGGATCTAGGTGACATGGAAAAATAGCAAAAAGCCTTTAAAAATTATGAAATTAAATCCCTGGAATAATAAAGTCATTATCTTACATTGTCCAAAAGGATTTCATAAAATTATGCACCAAAGTGCCAAAACAATTCCTTGACTAGCAAGGTAACCAAAACATGATCATCAAAAACAACTCCACAAAGTGGATCAAAAAGGGCACTAAAAATTATGAAAAAAATGCCTAATGAGCATCAAAATGTCACAAATTACAGTGCTTAATCATACACAAAAAATAGGTTTCACACCTATGGGGAAAAATCGATTTCGGTCCCTTATGCCAAAACCTTCCTTTTTGGGACAGCTTGTGAACTAAAATCCAAATTAATTATTAAAACCACCCAAATCTGGAAACAAAAAATATGACAAATTAATTGAGAGGATGAGGGTCACTCATGAATTTTTATAGAATTTTATCTCACCTAAAACTATTTTTAATAAATGCGACGAAACGGACACAAAAGTGGATTTTAAGGGGAAGCGAAAGGAAGTGATCCTAATGGTTCTTAACCTAATCCCTAAGTTCCGAAATCGATACATATCATCAAAAATCACAAATATAACCAATGCCTCAGGTGGGAGGGCTCAGATGCACCTTAAGTTATATGGTCCTAAGCCGCATACGACTAAAATGATGCTTAAAGGCTTGAAATCACTTACTTGAATGAAGTATCGATTCTTCACATAAAAGAAATCCGAAAAAATCCTCAAGCAAGGTCTTGTAGTCTCCTATGAGCAAAATAAATGCCCATCTTCCATAATTACTTTGTGAAGCCTCACCATAATCGAAATCGATCCAAATCGGTCAAGAAGGCTCATGAACACTTTAATTCAAAATTAGTTCACGAATAAGTGGAATTAAACCACTCTCAATAGCAATAATGAACAAAGTTAACATCTAATCGGACAACTAATCAATATTGATATAAAACCTAATTGAGGACTACTCGAATTCTAACAAATAACCCAATGAATAATCAACATTCTAATATCTTTCGATTAACAAAATACCAAACAATTAAAATCTAATCAAGAATTTAATTATAATTCTAATGAGAATCCTAACAAAAATTACTAAAACTATATTAAACCATTTTAATGAAAATTCTAATTAACAAGTAAAAAAATCTATTTTACCAACTTGCAAAAATTAAACAAGAACCCCAAACCAGGTGGTGTATTAATAATTCTATGGTGCAAAACACAAAACAATGGCCCCAGGCCCAATCTGTCTCCCATAGGCGCAGGGAGGGGTGGTAAGAGTAATTAGGTGGTACAACAAGAAATCCATGGGGTTGAGAATGAGGCCCAAATCATGTCTCTATGAATTTTGACCTAAAACACAAAATCAGCCGCAAGGATCTTCTTCTTCATTCGGACCCCTTCTCATACACTTCTCGCCGGCAAAAGATTCGCGGCGCCACAGGTCTCTCCCCGTTCAACAACACACAGCCGCCAACCCTTCTTCAGCTCCTCACATTTTCTTCAGTTGTAACTACAACCGTGGATCTTCACAACAACAGAGACGGAGACTCTCGTACTCTCTCTTCTTCATCATCGCCGGCGAAATCCTCTCTCTAAACAAAATCCATCGTTGGAAACAAAGGGTTTCATCAGCGTCTTTAATCTCCTTCACTTGATCTCCGCCGTGGAACACCATAATCAGCCGCGCGACGCTCCTCCCTCTTCATGATTTGAGTCCTCCGTTCAACTCATCTTTACTGACCGAATGATGGCGCGAATCAAACCAGAGACCATCGGAACGTCAGCTAACGATTATTCAGATCGAGAATCGCACCGTCAAAATCCAACGCTTCTTCTTCAAACGCGATTCTGATCTTCACGGATTTCGTGATCCACGTTGCTCACCTTCGCCTCATCATCACCATATTTATCTTCTATTTTAGCTCTGATATTTTCGGTTCCGACTTGGTCCGTTATTGAGAAAAGTTTATTGTTCTTGTGCGATTTGTTGCTGATACTGATCTTCTTGCAGGTTGTTGAAAGTCATTCATAATTGATAATGAAGATGAAAGTGCTGGAGATCGAACGAAGGAACTGATGCCATCCTGATGATATTTGCGGCAGCCTTGCAAATTCTCGAATTCACTTCGCCGCTGTCATGTTGATTCGGTGATGAATCCTTGATATGGATCTTTTGTTTGCAGGCGAATTCTTGGATGAAGATGATTTGAAGTTGATGATGGAACTGAAAGATTGAAGAGGTAACTGTTTTCGGTTAAGCTATTATTCTTCTGACTTTTTCTGAGCTGTTCTTGCAAAATTGACTGAAGATTTTGATGAAAGTTTCAGAATTGATTCTTCTTGAAGGTTTCTAGCAAAAGGTATGAAGATGAGTTATGTGATTAGAAGGGTCTTCAAAAGATTGAAGAGATTCAAGGCTGATTCTGAGAAATGGATCCCAGTTGAGATTGAAGACGAAGGTTTTGTGTAGAGAAGTTTGATGGAGATCCATTGAAGAAGATTGAGGGAGCCAATATTGGAGGGTTCTGTCCTTGATGTTGAGAGAGAAAGGCTGAAGAAGAATATGAAGATTGGTGAGGGTTTTTTCCTAGAATTTTTTTGTTAGGAGTTTTTTCCTTTCCTTTTGTCACT
This sequence comes from Lathyrus aphaca, assembly GCA_963966055.1. NCBI lineage: Eukaryota > Viridiplantae > Streptophyta > Magnoliopsida > Fabales > Fabaceae > Lathyrus > Lathyrus aphaca. Next base: position 509,772,039 of record OZ014520.1, read on the forward strand.
ATCCTCCCTGATTAGTTTGTTGTAACTATCTTATAACTGAATTTTTTTCAACTGTTTCTGTTATGGACCTGGTATATCAGTTATGGAACTGATTTCTTTCTTATGGTTGTAATTGGACTGCACTGAATCTGTATTATTTTTGATATATCAGTTGTAAAACTGAATCTTCCTTCTGGTTGTAATTGGACTGCACTGAATCTGTATTATTTTTTATATATCAGTTGTAAAACTGAATCTTCCTTCTGGTTGTAATTGGACTGCACTGAATCTGTTAATGATTATCATTGTTTAAACTAAGTCTCCAAACATGCCAAAACAAAAAGAATCCAAAGCATTCCTCTTCTCCTCCCTTTTTCTTAAAAATTTGGATTGAATCTTAGGTGAATATTAGTAATATAAAATAAAATAGAAAAACAAAAAGATGGAACGGGTTTGGGCTTACAATGGGCTTTGGAATTAATTCTAGAGATTAGTTCAAGTATGAAATTAGAATGAATTTATAATTGGATTGGAGCTAAGAACAATATGAATTTAACCACAAAATATGACTTGGTTTTGAATTATGACTTGGTTTTGAATTTCTTTCAAGATAGTATTCAAAAATGGAACATGAAAAGAATTTTGGTTAGGACAAATATTTGGTAATTGGTTTGATGGTTTAGAATGGTGATATGAAATAAAAATGGTTATAAGAGGTGATCTTGATGATAGCAGGAAAAGAAATATTTGAAATATGGTTTTTACGGGCTAGAGCAAATCCAACTCATTCTTAATGAATCCCCCAAACCTTGATAAGCTTCAACATTGAACCTCATTGACTTCTGCCACAACAAACAATCAAACGAGAGAACCATAGTAACTTGCTTTTCTTATGAGTCCACCATTAGATCTCCTATACCACGAACATCATGATACCTCTATATGAAACCCCGAAACTCAGTCCCCATTAACTAACATCAATAAAACCATGTCAGAGATAGGAATCTGTGATCAACTTGTATTGAATGTCCCCCAATGAAGCAAATAGCTTGAGTTGTTAATAAGCATCAAACACTCCTGAGAAATATTGAAGGAGATAATTGGGATACTTGATGGACTTCAGCATAAGAACGTGGCTATGATGAGATGAGCTCAACCTCTATCTTATCTCAAGTGCAATAACCAGATAAATCATCTCTGAACATGAAAACTCAAATCATCGGAGCATACTCTGATCCCATGCCTGAGGAATACAATGCAAATGCATGATGATGGATATTATGATCTCATGGGAAATGCAGATGACATGCGAAGCAACAAACCAATTAAGGAAACAAATATGGGGGCAAATTTTGAGGTATTACAGTATGCAAGCATATGGAAGATGGATGCAAATGAAGGCAAAAAATTAGGGTTTACATACAATATGCAATGCAAAATTCGAAATCAGAAGCAAATGACAAGATAAAAAATTGAAAAGGGGATCAAAGGTACCCTAAACATACACAAGTTCACTGCCCAAAGGAGGAGACCTAACTCTTAACCTAGTGGGAGTTATGATTTTCTTAAGTTTGCTAGGGTTTTGGGATACCTCACAATGAAAAATGCAAAAAAAAATGAAAATGAAAGATAAATTCAAACCAATTTTACCCTAGAAACTACATGATATGAGGCATGCAATGCAAAAAGAACCAACATCAAGCTCTTCATGGTTAGGCAGAATGAATTTTTCTAAGTTGGAACAAAAATATTGCCTTTTAAGAACTTTAATTCCAAGGAAAAATGTCAAAATAGGTCATGAACCAAAAAGAAATTTGTTTGAAGAGTTTGATAATGTTTCTAAATGTATTAAAATGCAATGTGAATTTTTTTTGTGATTTTTAGAAACCTAAATGCTATTTTAATTAATTAATTCTCATTAACTAATTAAAATATACATTTAAATATTTTTAAAATACGAAAATTATGCAAAAAATAAAACAAAAATTATTTTCAGAAAGATAAAAATATTTTAAGGTGTGATGCAAAAAATGAGATTTTTTAGAAATGATTTGCTATTTTAAATAAAATGTGCAAAACAAATGAATAAAAGAGAAAATAAAATTGAATTAAAGGAGAAGTATGCTGATCTGAGGGCCAAGATTCAAACCTAGGGGGCGGGAGTTGACTACGCGCGTGATCTAGTGGCTGTAATTCAAACTGAGTAAATCTTATTTAAATAATTAATTAATCCTGATTAACTTAATTAATTGGAAATTAGGGTTAAGTGGGACAATCTGGGCCACACACGCGCGCGGGTAAATCAAATCCAAAGGCCAGTATTCAAACGGAACCCTAAACCTAATTAAGACACTTAATTACTCTCAGGTGGCCGGAAATGACCTCCGGTCATCTTCTCCGGCCACACTCTCCCCTGAAAAACTTTATCTCACTCCCTAGGCATCTAAAACAAGATCTCTCTGGCCAGAAATGAACCCCACACATCACTGAACCAAAATCCCCAAACAAAAACCATTTTTCATTCATCAACAAGGCAAATCGAAACAAAACAATTTTAGGTCAGAAACTTTCAGACAATCCATACATACTCAATATTCCACCATTTTGAAAAATAAATATATCAGAATCATCAGCACATCATAAGGATTCGATTAAGAACTTAAAAACAAGGTTCTGAGAAAAAAGTTCTTGAGCTATACCTGAGATGGAACCTTCTGGTTCTGGTCTTTCTGGGTCCTCCCTTGATGCAAGCCCACTCCTATGAACCTCCTGAAGATGATATAAAGCTTAGAAAACTTTGAGGATGGCTGGTTCTGAAGTTCCAGTTCTGGTGTAGCAGGTTTTGAGGTTTTTGTATGTGATGTATTTGGTTGTTTTTGAGGGTTGATTCTTGTTCTATGGATAATATGTGACTTGTTGGTGAAGAAAAATTTGAGGTTTGATGGCTGAGGGAGGAGTTTCGAAGAGATGAAGGTTTTTGCAAGTTTTATGAATTTTGGTTGTGTGTGTGTTCTGAGCTTGTCTCCAACTTGTTTTTATGATCCATATCATATCCTTAAACTATTGGAAGAGGTCTGAGGAAGTGACATGCACTGTGGGAATGGCATGGGTCAATTGGACAAAAAGTCAATGTTAGGTGTACTTCAAGCATGGGCCATGGAAGAAGCTATCTTAGGGCTGCTCTGAGTTCAGCGGCCTTAAAGGAGAGCCATGGGATGTTCTGAGGTGATCTGAAATGGATGAAGGGTGAGATGTCACATGTTTTGCCTTTTTTGCAACTTGTTGCATTTTGAAGTTTTGGTCATGGATATGTGACATCCCTTGGGCAATATGCAGCAAAATGTACCATATAATGTTGTTATGACACTTTGAGATTGATTAGAGACCAAACAAAACCCTAAGAACCATTCTTGCAAGATTTCCCTCTTTGTGACTTTTATGATAAATGGCTTATGATACTTGGAATCTAAGGCATGAAAGTGAGAAATTCTTTGGGCAAATCTGAATTATGAACCATGAATTATGTTTGTGTGATGATTAGAAGTTGATTTGAAGTCACATTTGGTTTTGGCAAGTGTTTTTGCAAGTTTCCTCTTTGGCACAAAAGTGAAAAAATAAGTGATTTTGTCCAACTTTGCAAGGCCATAACTTTTGTTCTATGATGAATTAGATCAAGTTCTTGTACTTTTTGAAAATGGGAGGATCCAATCTACAACTTTCATGACCAAGAATTTTTCATTTGAAGCATTTTTGAATCAAAAAGAGGAGGTTGAAAAACTTTCCCAAAATGGCAAGTTTACATTACAAGTCACTTTCTCAAAATGGCAATTTTGCAAATGGCTTGAAATTCTTCAATTTTGTGAACTTCTAAATTCTTCTAAGATCAAATAAAGATCATACACATTCAAAATGATGGAGAAAACCCTTTGGTTGGATGATTAGGGGCCTCAGATGCCCTGATTTTGCACTGACTTGCTCAAGAAGTCATCTTTTGATCAGATGCCTTCCCCATTGAATTTCTTCATGAAAATTGGTATGTATGATCCTTATAACACATAGATACCAATAGAAACAAGAATGCCCAAAAAATTTGGAGTTATGGCCTCTGAAACCAAAACCCTAATTTTAGGTTATCTGAGAAGTTAAGCCTGGCTCTGCTTCCATGCCTTCCTTAGTTCTTGTGATCTTTGACTTTCTTGATCTTGGGAGGATGTAATATGATGATTTAACATACATGGGCCCTTTTGCAATGATTGAACCCCTTTGGAGTGGCTCAGATAGCCCTTGGATTGCTCAGGTCACAAACCCTAGATGTAGATGACTTTGAAACAATGCAGTGAAGCAAAAATGCAATATGAGATGCTATGATTGAAACTATGCAAATGAAAAGAATCACACAAGCCATGGTGAAATGAGTGAGGGCAAATTTGGGGTGTTTACACCGTCTAGTATTGTATCAGGTAGAGATCCGAAGTTCACTTCGAGGTTTTGGAAGGTGTTCCAACAACCCATGGGTATAAATTTGCGTTTGAGTACTATTAATCATCCTCAAACGGATGGTCACACGGAACGTACGATTCAAACGATGGAAGATATGTTGAGAGCATGTGTCTTGGAAAGTAAAGGGAATTGGAAAGAACTTTTTCCATTGATCGAATTTTCGTACAATAAAAGTTACCATGCGAGCATCGGAATGGCTCCATATGAGGCTTTGTACGGAAGAAAGTGTAGAATGTAACACCCTTCTACCCCAAAACATAATATTTAAATAATATCAGAGTAATCATCTAAAAAGGGTATCACATATCGTCATAATTCAACACAAACAGTGTCCTGTCCCGTAACACGGGTTAATCAACATCAAAAATATCGTAAATCATTTCGCAATGGAATTTAAACTTCATAATTCAAAACTTCATAAACATAATTTTCACCATCCTGAATTTAACATCATAAAATGGAAAACATTTATCCAAATAACAACATAACTGCTAACAGTTTAACAAAAGAAAACCCATCCCAGTGTTACATGACACGGAGCAGGACACAGACACCAGAACCACTTCTAAGGAACACTAAAGCATGCTCCGAGACTCATGAATTACTCCTATTGCACTGCAGGACTATTCTTCGACATTTGCAATTTACCCACGAAGGAGGCAACATTTCCAAGCAGGCAGGGTGAGTAATCATAATAGATCATAAACGTACCAGAATATAGAATCATAAATAAATTAGTACAACATATCATGACATCATCAACTATAAAATTCAGCAACAACCACAACACGATCATGAAATCAAGCAACACCAACACAGTCATGAAATTCATCCAGAATATGCAATTCTAACATCCTGATATGCAATATGCATGTGGTACCATTTTCATCGTGAGATGGATACATGACCATCAACCCTCCACAAAGGAGCACACCGTAAATCATCGAGACACTTAAATCCACACAATGGGATTGAAGCAAATAAATAGGCCGAAGCCCCATCGTGAATGTTATGAAATGCAATGATGCGTTACATCGTAAAATTCATCAAAATAATTCGCATCATTCATTTCACATCAGCAAACCAATCACCAAACAATCATATATCATCATGACATTACACCCAGAACATTGGTTCTATAACCACTCTGACACATCAAGAGTTGACCCGTACCCGGTAAATTATGAGGTAATTACAAGGTTATTTCATAAATTCATTTATCAAAAACTATTGCATTTTTCTCATTTTTATTCATCAAAATAATGTTTAGTTTATGCTCGTACCGACGCTTCAAACGGAATGCGAATCGGACTTACGGTTTGAAAGTTATGAATTTTTAAAGAATTAAAATTTTCTTCTCAAACAGTGTTAACCGGTTAACCCATAGCATTAACCGGTTTACACCGACGAAATTTCCAGAAATTCCCAAAATTACAATGGTTAACCGGTTAACCCATAGCGTTAACTGGTTAACGCACGTTTTCCAGCAGTCCCCTGCTATACAATTACAGACTGTCCCAACACCAAAAAACCCCAAACCCCATTACGGGTTTCACATCATAATACTCAAAACCATTCAAAAACATCAATTAAACATCAACAACATCCAGACAACAATTATACAAACAAATATACGATTATAACTCATTCTAATCGCTCTAATTCATCAAGATTTCTCTTATAAACTCCACCTAAATCAAAAACCCCTAAAACTCATAAACTCCTACAATCCTAATCTATTCATAATTCAATTCTTATGCAATTACAATAGATTATGAAAACTCCACATACCTTAGAGAATTTCTTCGCTTTACACTCTTCTCTGGGGTTCTCCACAGCCTCCTGACTCTGAGTTTCTTCTTTCTCTCTCTTTTTCCTTCAGAGCACTTCTTCTCCCAAAAACACGATAATGTTAGAAAACTAATCGTGTATTCCTTTTTACCAAAACATATCCCAGTTAAGTCTTTTCCACTTTACCCTCATAATTTTCACAAAAGGACTACCTTACCCTTTTCTTTAATATATTTTTAATAATAATAATAAAATAGTATAATAAAACACCATTTATCCTTATAATATAAGAATACTCTTTTTCTCCAAAATTCTCTAATTAATCCAAACTCTCCAATTTTTCTAAATTAATTAAATAAATTATTAAATAATTAAATTTAGATTTCGGGGCGTTACAACTCTCCCCTACTTAAAGAATTTTCGTCTTCGAAAATTACCTGAAGTAAATAGAGTCGGATACGACTTCCTCATCTGATCTTCCCGCTCCCAAGTCCAACTTTCTCCAGCTGGTCCTCCCCACAAAACCTTCACTAAAGCAATTTCCTTGCCTTGAAGTTGCTTCAATTCTCTACCATCAATCCTCACTGGTAAAGCTTCAATCGTCAGATTATCTCTCACCTGAACATCATCTATCTGAATTACATGCGACGGGTCCAAAATGTACTTCCTCAACTGTGATACTTGGAATACATCATGTAAATTCGCAAGAGAGGGAGGTAAAGCCACACGATAGGCCACTTCCCCTATCCTCTGCATAATCTGATACGGACCGACGAAACGTGGAGTGAGCTTTCTAGATTTCAAAGCTCTTCCCACACCAGTCATAAGAGTAACTCTTAAGAACACATGATCTCCCTCTTGGAACTCAAGTGCTTTCCTTCTCTTATCGTGATAACTCTTTTGACGACTATGCGACGTTTTCATCCTTTCCTGAATCATTTTTATCTTTTTAGTTGTTTCTTGGAAAATCTCTGGCCCAAGCACCAAACTCTCTCCTGACTCATACCAATATAATGGCGTACGACAACATCTACCATACAACGCCTCATATGGAGCCATCCCGATACTAGCATGAAAACTGTTATTGTACGTAAACTCGACCAACGGCAAATGACCATCCCAAGACCCTCCTTGATCTAATACACAAGCTCTCAGCAAATCTTCTAAAGATTGGATTGTTCTTTCTGTCTGGCCATCCGTTTGTGGGTGATAAGCAGAACTCATCCTCAACTTAGTCCCCAAGGCATCCTGCAAACTCTTCCAAAACCTTGACGTAAACCGCGGATCTCTATCCGATACAATACTTGAAGGTACACCATGCAACTTCACAATTTCCTCAATATAAATCTCAGCTAACTTTCGTATGGAATGTTTAATCTTCATCGGCAAGAAGTGTGCCGACTTAGTTAATCGGTCAATAATTACCCAAATCGAATCATTACCTCTAGCAGTCTTAGGTAACCCAGTCACAAAATCCATGGAAATACTATCCCATTTCCACTCAGGAACATTCAATGGTTGCATCATACCTGAAGGTCTCTGATGTTCTATCTTTGACTTCTGACATGTAAAACAAGCATATACAAATTCAGCAATGTCCCTTTTCATACCCGGCCACCAAAACATCCTGCGTAAGTCCTGATACATCTTTGCAGCACCAGGATGAATACTCAGTCGACTCTTGTGCCCCTCTTCTAAAATACTCTTTTTAATTCCTGCAATATCCGGAACACATACTCTATCTCGGAATCTTAAAACTCCATCTTCATCAACTCGGAAGTCACCTGCATTACCTTGATCAACCAACATCAATTGATCAACTAATTTCAAATCAGATTTCGGACCCTTACGAATCTCTTCCAAAATCTCACTGGTCAGCTTTAACATTCCCAATTTCACACTATCAGTAGTAGTTTCACACAACAAGCTCATGTCTCTTAATTGCTCGATCATTTCCAATTCTTTCACCATAAGCATTGAAATATGCAACGACTTCCTACTCAAAGCATCAGCCACAACATTTGCCTTACCCGGATGGTAATTCAAATCAAAATCAAAATCTTTCAATAATTCAAGCCACCGCCTCTGTCTCATATTTAACTCTTTCTGATCAAACAAGTACCTTAAACTTTTGTGGTCACTGAATACTTCAAATTTCGAACCAAACAAGTAGTGCCTCCAAATCTTAAGTACGAACACTACAGCTGCTAACTCTAAGTCGTGAGTAGGATAGTTCCTCTCATGAACTCTTAACTGTCTAGAAGCATAAGCAACCACCTTATTATCCTGCATCAAAACTCCACCAAGACCCATCTTGGAAGCATCACAATAAACTACAAAGGACTCATATGGATTCGGTAAGACCAACACTGGCGCGGTCGTTAATCTTTTCTTCAGTTCTATGAAACTCTCTTCACAAGTAACATCCCACACATACGCTTGACCCTTCCTAGTCAATTGTGTCAACAATAAAGCTATCTTAGAAAAACCTTCAATGAACTTACGATAGTAACCAGCCAACCCAAGAAAACTACGAATTTCTGTAGCTGACTTCGGAGTCTCCCACTACAATACCGCATCAATCTTTGAGGGATCCACCGAAATTCCACCACTTGAAATTACATGGCCGAGGAAACTCACTTCCTTTAGCCAGAACTCACACTTAGATAATTTAGCAAACAATTTCTTTTCTCTCAACACTTGCAACACAACCCTCAAATGCTCGGCATGTTCCTCTTCTGATTTAGAATATACCAAGATATCATCTATGAAAACCACCACGAACTTATCAAGATACTCATGAAAGATCCTATCCATATATTCCATAAACACACCAGGCGCATTAGAAACCCCAAATGGCATCACTGTATACTCGTAATGCCCATATCTCGTCCTGAAAGCTGTCTTCGGAATATCCTCAGCTTTAACTCGAATTTGATGATAACCAGACCTCATATCAATTTTACTAAAAACACAAGCACCTACGAGCTGATCCATCAAATCATCGATCCTCGGAAGTGGGTACTTATTCTTGATAGTTACTTTATTCAACTGTCGGTAATCGACACACAATCTCATACTACCATCCTTTTCTTAACGAGCAACACCGGAGCACCCCAAGGAGAAACACTGGGTCTAATGAACCTCTTCTCTAACAATTCTTCTAATTGTTTCTTTAACTCACTCAACTCTGAAGTTGACATTCTATAAGGAGCCATCGAGACAGGACTCGTACCCGGTACTAAGTCCACAGAAAAATCAATTTCACGTTCCGGTGGTAAATCACTTACATCACCAGGAAACACATCTTGAAATTCACAAACCACAGGCAACTCTGCACTGACAGTATTATCATCAACTTGAAACGATGCAGACACTACAAACATCAAAGCTTCATCCAATACAAGTTCATCCACTTACTTAGCAGATAAAAACATCAACTCATCATTCTCGCTCAATTCAGGGAACTTCACTGTCTTACTATAACAGTTAATATGAACATAATAGAATTCCAACCAGTTCATACCAAAGATAACATCGATTTGGTGTAATGGTAGGCACGCCAAATCCATCACAAAATTCTTCTCAAAAATTGTCAAAGGACACTTCAAACAAACAAGCATGGTAGTCACAGAACCATTAACAGGAGTCTCTATTATCATATTACCATTCATATTAGACAACTCTAAACCCAATATATTAGCACACTCAAGAGAAATAAATGAATGTGTAGCTCCAGTGTCAATAATAGCAATCAACTCAGTATTATTAATAAAACAGGTACCTCTGATCAAGTTGTCCTTCTTTGGAGCTTCTTAACCAGCTAATGCAAAAACTCTTCCAGCATTCTGAGCAGTAGCAGCATTCTTCTTTGGTTTCTGGCATTGGGCGCTGTTATGCCCCTGTTCACCACAATTGTAACAGGTTGGGCCCTCATTAGGACAATCACTCATCTTGTGCCCAAGCTTGCCACAACGGTAACATTTCATAACTCTGGTGGTACACACATCGGCCTTATGACCTGCCTCTCCACACTTGTAACACTTAACAGGTACATTAACAACTCCCCTACTTTGCTTCTTCTCATTAGATGCCTTCTGCTTCCCTTTATCACCAGTAGTCACATAAGGTTTCCCTCTATACTGACTCTTGTCTTTCTTCTTGCTCAACTGTTTATAGTGAGTTTACCGAGCTCGGTTGTCCTCGTCATAAATACGGCTTTTATCAACCAACTCTGCATACTTACGAATTTGTTGGCATCCAATTCCCTGCTTAATTTAAGGTCTCAGCCCATTCTCAAACTTAAGGAACTTGGAAAGTTCAGCATCTGCCCTGTTGTAGTGAGGACAAAACTTCACCAGCCTTTCAAATTTGGCAGCATACTCTGCCACTGTCATGTTTCCTTGCTTCAGTTCAAGGAATTCTACCTACAACTTACCACGAGCATCTTCCAGAAAATACTTCTTAAGGAACTCCGCCTTAAACACAGTCCAAGTCACCACAACAGCCTCATCCTCGAGACGCTGACGAGTATTATCCCACCAGTCTTCAGCTTCCTCAGACAACATATGAGTTCCGAATTAAACTTTCTGCGCGTCAGCACATGCCATCACTCTAAAAATCTTCTCAATTGCCTTGAGCCACTTCTGTGCGCTCGCCGGGTCATGAGTTTCTTCAAACACAGGTGGATTATTCCTCTGGAATTTCTCCAAGGCACGAAACTCATCATGCGCATTGTTTCGAGCAGCAGTCTGAGCAAGAGCTGCAATAGCATCAACGAGAGCACGCGTGTTGTTTCCAGCCATTCTGCACAACACTTACCACATCGGAAGAGAATAATCGTTAAGTAAATAACGATTTGACAACTGACTGACAACAACAAGACTTGGCCGGACAGACCGACCTACTCTGATACCACTAATGTAACACCCTTCTATCCCAAAACATAATATTTAAATAATATCAGAGTAATCATCTAAAAAGGGTATCACATATCGTCATAATTCAACACAAACAGTGTCCTGTCCCGTAACACGGGTTAATCAACATCAAGAATATCGTAAATCATTTTGCAGCGGAATTTAAACTTCATAATTCAAAACTTCATAAACATAATTTTCACCATCCTGAATTTAACATCATAAAATGGAAAACATTTATCCAAATAACAACATAACTGCTAACAATTTAACAGAAGAAAACCCATCCCAGTGTTACATGACACAGAGCAGGACACATACACCAGAACCACTTCTAAGGAACACTAAAGCACGCTCCGAGACTCGTGAATTACTCCTATTACACTGCAGGACTATTCTTCGACATCTGCAAGTTACCCATGAAGGAGACAACATTTCCAAGCAGGCAGGGTGAGTAATCATAATAGATCATAAACGTACCAGAATATAGAATCATAAATAAATTAATACAACATATCATGACATCATCAACTATAAAATTCAGCAACAACCACAACACGATCATGAAATCAAGCAACACCAACACAGTCATGAAATTCATCCAGAATATGCAATTCTAACATCCTGATATGCAATATGCATGTGGTACCATTTTCATCGTGAGATGGATACATGACCATCAACCCTCCACAAAGGAGCACATCATAAATCATCGAGACACTTAAATCCACACAATGGGATTGAAGCAAATAAACAGGCCGAAGCCCCATCGTGAATGTTATGAAATGCAATGATGCGTTACATCGTAAAATTCATCAAAATAATTTGCATCATTCATTTCACATCAGCAAACCAATCACCAAGCAATTATATATATCATCATGACATTACACCCAGAACACTGGTTCTATAACCACTCTGACACATCAAGAGTTGACCCGTACCCGGTAAATTATGAGGTAATTACAAGGTTATTTCATAAATTCATTTATCAAAAACTATTGCATTTTTCTCATTTTTATTCATCAAAATAAAGTTCAATTTATGCTCGTACCGACGCTTCAAACGGAATGCGAATCAGACTTACGGTTTGAAAGTTATGAATTTTTAAAGAATTAAAATTTTCTTCTCAAACAGTGTTAACCGGTTAACCCATAGCGTTAACCGGTTAACACCGACGAAATTTCCAGAAATTCCCAAAATTACAATGGTTAACCGGTTAACCCATAGCGTTAACCGGTTAACGCACGTTTTCCAGCAGTCCCCTGCTATACAATTACAGACTGTCCCAACACCAAAAAACCCCAAACCCCATTACGGGTTTCACATCATAATACTCAAAAACCATTCAAAAACATCAATTAAACATCAACAACATCCAGACAACAATTATACAAACAAATATACGATTATAACTCATTCTAATCGCTCTAATTCATCAAGATTTCTCTTATAAACTCCACCTAAATCAAAAACCCCTAAAACTCATAAACTCCTACAATCCTAATCTATTCATAATTCAATTCTTATGCAATTACAATAGATTATGAAAACTCCACATACCTTAGAGAATTTCTTCGCTTTACACTCTTCTCTGGGGTTCTCCACAGCCTCCTGACTCTGAGTTTCTTCTTTCTCTCTCTTTTTCCTTCAGAGCACTTCTTCTCCCAAAAACACGATAATGTTAGAAAACTAATCGTGTATTCCTTTTTACCAAAACATATCCCAGTTAAGTCTTTTCCACTTTACCCTCATAATTTTCACAAAAGGACCACCTTACCCTTTTCTTTAATATATTTTTAATAATAATAATAAAATAGTATAATAAAACACTATTTATCCTTATAATATAAGAATACTCTTTTTCTCCAAAATTCTCTAATTAATCCAAACTCTCCAATTTTTCTAAATTAATTAAATAAATGGTTAAATAATTAAATTTAGATTTCAGGGCGTTACATAGAACACCGTTGTGTTGGTCGGAAGTGGGTGAAGATAGGATTTTAGGACCAGAAGTTATTCAAGAGACTACAAAAAAGATTTGTATGATCCGAGAAAAGATTAAACAAGCCCAAGATTGTCTGAAGAGCTATGCTGACAATCAAAGGAGGCCTTTGGAATTTGATGAAGGTGACTGTGTATACTTGAAGGTCACTCCGAGATTGAGGTTGAAAGGACCGTTTAAGTCACGTAAGTTAAGTCCGAGATATAATGAAGTTTTTTACCGTTTATCCTTGTCGCCCTCTCTATCTGAAATGCATGATGTTTTTCATGTATCTCAACTTCGTAGGTTCGTTCCCGATCCTCTTCAACCTATTCTACCGGATTCTATAGAGATAGAAATAGATTTGACCTTCGAACCCCAACCGAGCCGTATTGTTGGGAGAGAAACCAAAGTGTTAAGGAATAAAGAGATACCACTTGTTAAAGTGCAATGGGATGAGACGCATCTGGGCGATGCTACGTGGGAGTTGGAATCAGAGATGTGGGAATCATATCCTCACCTGTTCAGGTAATCCTTTAAATTCGTGGACGAATTTTATTTAAGAGAGGGAGGATGTAATACCCCGTATTACTCTAAGAAATTTAAACGGAACTAAATAAGAGTAATCAACGGGATATTATTTTATTAATTGATATTAGCTGACTCAGAGGTTTTATAAAATATCGGATCAAGAGACATTTTTGGATACTCTCTAATTTTGGACACAAAGGTAAAATATATGTTTTTATATTTATTAATAGAAAAGAAATAACAAGAAGAGAAAGTTAGTAAGAAACAGAATGGAAAGAAGAAGGAAGAAAAGAGAGAGAAGAGAAGAAGAGGAGGAAAAACCCCAAGACTTCAAATTCATCTTGCTTCGCCATCCGTCCGTCGAATCGACTCAATCTTTCCGCCAATCTTCATCTCTCGAGGCAGGTTCTTAGTTAGAAGCTTTTATCTTTGATTTTGGTTGAGTTTTGGAGATTTTGTGGTTTAGGGTTTCATTGGGAAATCTTAGAAATTGAAAGTTTAACGGTTAAAACTCGATTAAAACTTAACTATAATACTCACATTATGTCTATAAACATGTTTGGCTATGTTTTTATGCATTGGTTGATGTTTAGAGTTGAGTTTGACTTGGAGAGGTTATTTCCCCTAAGCCTGGAATTTCCTGAACTGATATAGCTCGCTCAACAAGCAGTTCCTCGCTCAGCGAGAATTCCAGAAGTTTTTTTCGCCCAGCGAGACCTATAGGTTTCAAATGGGGTATTTAATCCGTAACTTTGGATCAGGGTATCCGTTTTTAACGTTCCACATATCGTTGTGAAGCTAAAATTATGTATTTTCTTATGATGTCGAAGAATATTATTTTTACCTGACTTTTTCCCGATTTTCCGACTTAACCGTAAGAATGCGAAATTATGAAAAGTATGAGCTTAAAGAAATGAAATGGTAAGACTTGTGAGGTACCTAGGATTTCCATAGACTAGTAAGAAATGAGAATCACATTTGATCGTATCCCCCGTTAGCTTGAGGTGGATATTACATTGAGTCCCACGGGAAGCGAGGGTTAGCTTGAGGTGAGTATTACATTGAGCTATGAGTTTTAATTAGGCATGAATATCTTTAAATAAAATTTATTAAAATTTTTAATTTTGTTTAATTACTATGAGTTTTAATTAGGCATGAGTATCTTTAAGTAAAATTTATTAAAAATTTTAAGTTTGTTTAGTTACTATGAGTTTTAATTAGGCATGAGTATCATTAAGTAAAATTTATTAAAATTTTTAATTTAATTCAAAACAAATTATTATAAAAAAAGTGTTAGGACAATCATCAATGAATATATACACATTCAGAAATTTATAACTCACCTGATATTTTAGACAAGATCGCCCATTGAAATGAATCCTCTTATTTCGTAATCAAATATTTATAGTGTTAATCATCTTATCACATTTTTACATTTAAAATTGATAATTTATTCATTTTAAATAATGTATTACGTATGAAATTTAACAAAATTATCTTATAAATTTTTTGTGTGAAATATTATAAATAAAAATATAATTTAAATAATTGACATTTCGTCAATTTTTAAAGTAAAAATGTGATAGAATTTTTCTTATAAATCAGATAAAATCTGATACAAAATTATAGTTTAGGCAAAGAAAAAAACAACATAACAAAATAAAATAAAATCACACTATAAGATCTAAAGAACACAAGAAATGCTTATTAAAAAAAAACACAAGAAATCTCCTCCCTGATCTTATAAATTCGTCCACCTTCATCTTTCACAACGTATGAAATAGTGAAATACAATTATTCAACTTTTATTATTAGTTTAATCCCTCGTGCTCAACACGTTAGCACAAAATAAAATAAAAAACAGTAAACATTAAAAGCATTGTAATATTTTATTAAATACATCACTCACAGTCGATTATTTTATCTAATAATATTTTTTATATTTAATTATTTTAAAATAATTTAATCTGTTGATAAATACCGATACTGAATTTTAGGTTAATGAAAATATATGCTATTCATATTACAACTGTTGTAATAAGTATCACAACATCTTTTCTATACTAATATATATAAACAAAATATAAATTTAATGTAGTTTTTTTAATTCAGAATATTTTTCTTTTAATTTTTTGTCAAATCTTAATCTGTCTTTTCCATAAAAACGGTTATATAAAGATTTATTATTTTTTATTAAAATTAAAAAATATAATACAATTTATATTTTATTCAGAGTCCAATTGTAGTCTTTAGACAAAGATTCTTGTTATTCTTGACGTAGATACATTTGGTTTGTGAATTCTTTTTCAGACGAATTCTCTTCTTGATATTTCTTCTTTTAATCAGGTGCAATATCCTTTATACTAATTCTATATATCACTTGCTTTTAAAAAAAAAAAATTTATACACGTCATAGAGAATAGACATATGGATGGATGTGTCTAAACGCCGGTAGATATAAATTGTGAAAGGGGATAACTTTTCTACCTATTATAAAAAATTGGGTAATCTATATTTCTTCAATCAAATAATGTCATGTCATTTTATTGTATTGTATTTATTTATTTAATATTCAAATTTTTTAGATTTCCAAAACACTTATAATACAAATTACATTTAGTCAATTTTTTGAGGTGCTTAGATAAAACCTCTACTCCTCTTCTACTTAACATCTCTCTCTTCCATTTCTTTGTGTGGTTGTATCTATGGTTGGATTAATCCTATCAATTCTCTTTCTTCTTATACAACTTCCTCTCTCACAACAAGAACAAAAAATGGAAGCACTGAACTATATACTCCTCCTTCTCTTCACCTTCATCTTCCTCAAATTCCTCCATTCCCTTCTCACAAAACAACACAACCTCCCACCAGGTCCACATGGCCTTCCCATCATAGGCAACCTCCATCAACTAGGCCTAAAGCCTCACCAAACCCTAACCAATCTCTCCAAAACCCACGGTCCAATAATGACCCTTAAACTAGGCCAAATAACCACCATTGTCATGTCCTCATCACAAACCGCCAAATCAGTTCTTCAAATCAACGACCAATATCTCTCTAACAGAACTGTCCCTGACGCAATGAAAGGTGCAAACCACCACAATTACAGCTTACCATTCATCCCTCTATGTCAACGCTGGAAGGACCTCAGAAAAACCTGCAATAACTTATTATTCTCCAACAAAAACCTCGACTCGAATCAAACCCTCAGACACAACAAGCTTCTTGAACTTTCAAACGATATATATTTCAGGGCTGAGAAATCAGAAGCGGTAAACATCGGAAGATTAGCTTTTAAAACGACCATAAACATGCTGTCCAATACAGTTTATTCCGTTGATTTAGTTTCTTCGAGTGATAAAGCCGGTGAGTTTAAGAAGTTGGTTACGAATATCATGAAGGAAGTTGGAAGAGCAAATATTGCTGATTGTTTTCCTGTGTTGAAGATTTTTGACCCTGTTGGGATTAGAAGAAGAACCGGTGAATATTTTGGGAAGTTGTTGGATAATTTTAGAGGGTTGGTTGATGAAAGGTTGAAGATGAGAGAGTTGAAGGGTTATTGTGGCAAAAGTGATATGTTGGATACTATGCTTAATGATGAGAATAACAATGGTGAGATGTATGAAGATAAGATTGAACGTTTATCAGTGGTAAGTTTCATTTAAGAGTTTTTATTTCACCATAATTGTGGTTGTATGTATTAATGACTCACTTATATTATATATATTGTGGTGTCTGAGTTTCATAATTGTGGTTGTATGTATTAATGACTCACTTATATTATATATATTGTGGTGTCTGAGTTTCATGTTTTTGATATTATTGATGTCGGAGTATGAGTATATGTGTGTGTCTGTGTCATCTCCTGATATTTGTGTTGGAGTCCAGGCTTAGTAGTAATGACAGGTGTATCAACTAAAGATAATCTTGTTTTATTTGTCCATTGTGTTTTGGTAGGACTTGTTTGTGGCAGGAACTGACACAGTGACTTCAACTGTGGAATGGGCAATGGCTGAATTACTTCACAATCCAAATGTTATGTCAAAAGCAAAATCAGAGTTAAACCAAGTAATTGGCAAAGGAAACTTAGTGAAGGAATCAGACATAGCAAATCTCCCTTACTTACAAGCAATAGTAAAAGAGACTTTCAGATTACACCCAGCAGTTCCATTTTTACTACCAAGAAAAGCTGAAATAGACTTGGAGATAAATGGCTATAAAGTCCCAAAAGGTGCGCAAGTTTTGGTGAATGTTTGGGCTATTGGGAGGGATCCGAATTTATGGGACAATCCAAATGAGTTTTTACCTGAGAGATTTTTGGGGTCAGATATTGATTTTAAAGGTAGAAATTTTGAGTTGACACCTTTTGGCGGTGGGAGAAGAATTTGTCCTGGTTTACCATTGGCTATAAGAGTATTGTTTTTGATGTTGGGTTTGTTTATTAATTGTTATGATTGGAAACTTGATGGTGGAATCAAACCTGAGGATATGAATATGGATGATAAATTTGGACTTACTTTGGAGAAAGCTCAATCTTTGCTGGCTATTCCAATTAAAGTAAGCAATGATTGAATAGTACATGTGGTAAAATAAATCAGTACTTTGATGATATTAATTATTTTAGATTAATAATGTATTTTGTATTTAAAAAACCTCAAGGTTCTAAAGACATTTTGAAATAAATATTATGTATGTGTTTGTTTTATTATCTAAGTATCATGTTTGTTTTGTTTATATTGTGGTTGTACTGTAGTGAAAATGTCAATGCCATTATGTGCAGGCAATGGGGAAATGAATTTGAATCTTTCACGCGTGACGATTGAAGCTAGCTTATTAAATTTTTTGTGACCAATCTAGCTAGTCATTTATTCATCATTCAATAGTATAGACCAATTTGTATTTATATAAAAAACAAAGTTAATACGCGTTTGGATTCAATGCTGCAGCTGGTGGACCCGTGGAAATGTGGAAACCTACCGGATTAGCTAATAAGAGAGTTTATCATAAAGAATGAAACTAGAAAAAACGATGGATTCTGATGGATTAGCAAGTTGGCCATAGAATTCAACATACCTAGTAAAGAACTATTTTAAGATTTCAACAAATTTGATGTTTTGACTTTCCATAAAACCGTAATATCAGCAACATATAAAATATGGGAAGAGATATATGAGCATCTAGAATCTTTTATAAGATATATGGATCTATTTTCAACTATTTTTTAAGCTTCTAATAGAAACATCTTTAACTAAATATGATCAAAGAGGGGAGAGAGGGTCACATTATCTTATTCTTCTCTAGCAAGACAAGTAACTTACTTGTGAATCTTTGAAGAAGATGGAAAGCATTGAAGAGTGAAGAATCACATCAATCCATTTGCAAATTTGAGCTTATAAGCCAAATGACTTAAGAATCTTCAAGAAAAAAATCCAATCAAATTTAACAAGATTTCTACCAAAAACTCTATGCACACTATTATGAAAGACAAATACTATTACGGTTGACAAAAATATATAATCACGGAGAACCAGTCGTTGTTAAGTAGTGTGTGGTTGTATATGTGTTACTTACAATCACGGTCTAGTTCCTTTTGTAGAAATATAGAATGCATGTTGCCTATCACTAGAGTTGTGATACATAACTGTTGTGAAAAATTTAAAGGTCTTTGATTCGATTTCTATTAACGTCATTTGTTAGATTTAAATTATTTCGGATAGTGTTCAACATATAACAACGGTTATTTAGCAGCCGTGGTGAAATCCCTTGCTTATATATATATATATATATATATATATATATATATATATATATATATATATATATATATATATATATATATATATATATACACTTTTCCATTTTTAACTTGTATTTTTGTGAATCTGTTCGTAGGTATTTTTAACAAACAATCACGAGTTTGAAAGTCTTTGAACTTAACTCGAAAAATCTTGGATTCATTTTTGTATGAAAAATGTGACTGTGACGTACCTATAAGTCGTAACTAGAATTGTCTGATTGCAGATAGTGCGTGAAGATACTTAAAAAAAATGACGTTTAAATTGAAGTGAAAAGAACTTGAAATAAACAACATTATAAGAGATTACAGTAAACGACAAGAAAAGTAAATGTGTTTCAATTAAGGAAACATCCAAAGTACATAAATAAAGAGGGGCGCAGACTCACATAATTCCTCACAAACTGTTTCTCTCTCTAGCTTGGGGGTACTCCAGTTCTATAGAGACTTTTATGTGAAACTTCTAAACCTTTTGCTACAGCATATGAGTCTACTATAATTAAGACTTAGGAATAATTGTCTTCGATAGTTCTAACGCTGCAGACACCGACACATCACTTGAATGCATGCAACCCTTCACTCCTCGTTCTGCCATGTCGTTATAGCTTTGAAAAACTGTTGAAGTCATTATCCCGTGTTCTCTAACTGTTAAGAGGCAAGCAAATGCTTCCTCGATAAAAACGGTTACTGAGTGCATAAAACTCTATTCATCTTTGATTTGCTCAATCTTCTAAGTATCTAAAGCCTGTCAAAGAGTGATTCTCTCGACTTGGTGTCCAATAGCCTCTTAGGCCTACTCCTAAGACTCTTTCAACTTTCTTTTCAAGGAGGTTACCCAAACTAACATCTCAAGACATCAGTCGAGACCATCTGGTCGAAGTTCCATCAGTTTCGAGCAATTTTTATCATTTGTTACACTTAGTATTTCACAATGTGAAAATATTGGCTTGATTTGCCCTTAATTGGAAAATCTCAGGTCAATAGTGAAGGTGAAGGGAAACAAAAGAAGGGGGGTTGAATTGAGTTTTTAAAAATGAACTTTTTTTTTATACCTAACACAATGAATAGAAAACAAGGAATAAAAATAATGACATAATTATTTTTATACTGGTTCGTTATAACAGAAGTCCAAGTAAAAAAGATAGATGATTTCTTAAGGGCCTCTCATGAAAGAAATCCCAAGCCTGTTGAAAACTCTTTCTTTGAACCTCGTGTTTTTCCTACATATTTCAAACTACCAGAAAGGCCTTTTCCTTTCTGCCCTACCAATGTCTCATCACCACCAGACCCAGTCAAATACATACTTACATCTTACAGACCAAAATCCACAAGAACTACCACTACCTCAACCTCCAAGAAAAAAGAGAAACCTGTCTGTTTGAGCGCTTCATCCCCAGACTCTCAAGATATCCCTGAAACACCTCCTCCAAAGATCTATAAACTATAAGTTATAAATTCAAAAATATAACTTATCAATAAGAGTCTAATTTACTGTATTTAATAGATAATTTATAGACCTGGTCTTCAGAGTCTTGATTCCAGTTCCTCAGAACTTGGTATTCAGAGTCTGTTTGACAAAAATAAGAGTTATTAAAGGTGTATGGCTTCATAGTGTAACAACTTCATAAGCTTAGAGTATCAAAACCTTTGATAATTAGATGTTAAAAGCATTATGTACAAGCAATGTGTACAAAATCTAAAGCTTGATCAAATTTGTAACCATAGAACCCAGAGTCAGAGTGCACTAGTTTCAGAGTTTGATGACATCACATGTCATTTTGTCAGAATCAAAACTTGAATATAAAATCTACACCCTGAGCAAAATTATTAAGGTACAAAATTGTTCTTTAAACATTATTTATTGTTATCATTAAAGCATAGGATCAGATGTAGAAGCAAATCTTGTTCTAACAATCTCCACATTTTTTATGATGACAAAACCATATATTTTGATGAACAATCTTTACACGGTTTAATCACATAAAATGTATCAGAGCGAGGTTTGTAATCTCCCCCTGAATTTTATGCTATTAAAATTATTTTTCAGTTTAGAACTTCAGAGTTAGGTTTGCAAGCTCCCCCTGAGTTTAAGACTTAAAATAATCTTAACACATAAAATGCCTTAATCTGTATGAAAGAAATAACTTACTTGAACAAGAAAACCCAATTGCAAAGGTCTTTTCAAAAGACTTGGTTTCAAGTATCATAAAGTATGGTTATATCTCTTCTTCAGATTCATACCTGATTAACTCATATGAACTTGGTTAACACCTTCTAGCTAAAGTTCTTAACTTCTGAGTAACATAGATAACTTGTTTGAACAAAATATTCTTGCAAAGATGGTGAACTTATTTAGAGTTCCCATATCAGTTATCAGAGTCATAAATAGAAAACTCAGAGCTCAGAGTCAAATGTTTGGGTGTTAGAAGGAAAATAAGTATATCAAAAACATATTCCAAACTTCTCCCCCTTTGTCATCAATCAAAAAGATAAATAAAGATAGACAAAGTAAAAGACATAGAAACCTCATTTCATTGAAAAGGAAAAAGTTACAGAAGCAATGCACAAATGATAAAACTTAGCAAAGCAACGAGTTTTAAAACAGGTTTCTAAGAAGGGGGTGGCATTCTTGGCAGAATGGCTTGAAGCATCATTTTAATGTTGGTGTTAGTTTTAAAGGTGTGAGAAAAGCACAAGAAATTGAGGGATTGAATTGTGGTTTTCACTCTTGGATACTTTTCACACGTTAATGAGTTGCATCAAGTTATGCTATGAATGTGTTGCAGAAGCATAAAGCAAGAGTAAAGAAGACACAATATATCCTGATTCACTTAAGAACTTACCAAGCTAATCAAGTCCACCCAGCTAGGTGATTTCGCGTTAAACAAGGACTTAATCCACTATAACCAAATCCATGATTACAATCGCACAACAACAATATGACTCACTCAATGAAACTTTTAGAGATCCAACAGGATATAATGTTCATTGACCCAACAGAACCTCTGTCAGGATTTTCTGCGCGACCTACAACTGTGACTAACTTCACAAAACATCTACAACTTCCTGCACGACAACCTACCGTGACTAACTACACAACACCATGCGTCATGACTTCAGGCTCCAGAACCAATTATTCTGAGCTGCACCGGAACCTTAGCCCTAGAACATATTGTCAAAACACATAGTTCTATGAATGCACTAGCAACTAATTTTTGTGCCTTCCTAAAGTTATGACCTTCACTCGGTCCTTTAGGGAAAAGTTTGTTTACAAAAGTTGTCCTTCTTAATAATCAGATTGTAAACTCACTTAAGTACATCAGAAGAACCTAAATACACACTAAGAATATTACATTGTATTCTTTCTTTGTTGTGTGGTCTTCTGCTTCTTCAAGTTGCTTCTTCATTGATCACTTGAAGGTTGAAGTCTTCTTCTTCTTCAAAAGCTTTGCTAGCTTGATCTTCATTAAGGCACAAGAAGGACTTCTTCATCTTGATTTACATAAGAACATTTCTGGATAAAACGCATGTTCTTCTTCAATCAAATGATAACTTCAGTAGTTGATTAGTAGTTGAAGCTTCCATGACCATATCATTGTCTTCTATGACTTTGCAGGTATTCTGCGACATATGAAGTTAAGCACATTGTGAATTCAAGATCTCTTTGCTTTCAACAGTTTGTTGTCAAAGAGTAATCAGATAGAAGAGCTTCATATTCAAGCAAACTCTTTGTGGCTTGTTCGAATGTTATCCTTGTTTATCATCAACCTTATGTGATTGTATGACAACATCAACAACATGGTTCAAAGACCATTTGATAACTTGGTTATAAGTGTGTTCAGAAACCTTTTGGTTATATCAATCACACTAACACATAAACCAATGGTTGTATCCTTGATTACTTCACTTAGAAGAATATTCAGTTTGTGGATAATCAACCAGATTGAGTTCCTATTCAAAATCAACAACACTCAAGATTGTGGTTGTTCGTTTGAATTCAATAGGAATCAATAACATCAACGAATGTGGTTGTGTTTCCATTAGGACCCAACAAGGATTTTATATGAATCAACACATTGCTAAAGCATGTGATGTTTTCCTTTTATATCCAAACATAAAAGAGTTGTTACAGCCCAATTCGGCTACTGAGGAATCCGTTACACAAGGAATAAAATAGTGCAACCACTTATTGTCCTTTTCCACAATTCAAAGATAGTGGAGAGTGTCGCTCCCTGGATTTCCATCCTGGTAAAGACGCGAAAGTGGCGCGGAAAAGGTAGAGTCTCCAGCCAGGCATTTTTATCCCGAAGGAATGGGAAAGGTAATGCTGCACAAATAAAAGAGAAGGAAATAACAAGGTCTTATGAAGCAAAAAGACTGGGTTCGGGAGCCGTTTATGAACCAGGAAGGTATTAACACCCCAGATTGTCCGTCGTACCCGACGGGATCCATGCTTACTTGAATTGTTTCAAAGGGTAAGAAATTTTTTTTGTTGAACTAAAACTGCTAATGGAACTAGAGAAGAGAGCGAAAAGGTACAGGAAAAATGTAGAGAAAACAAAAAGAGTGCTCAAACGGGCCCTACCACACTGCCTACGTATCTCATGGGAAATAAGAATTAGAGTTGACTAGTTCCCCTAACTAGGGAGGAAACTTGTTTGTGTTTTTTATGGCTTGAACTGCTTATGTTTATGCTCAGGTGTTACAGGCTCGTCCAACACGAGTGTGTTTATCATCTTGCAAAGAGACAAGTCGAAACGAGTTCTTTCGTTATGAATGAAGGATATGAGAAATGAAGTCCCGAAGGAAAGACGATTATTGTTTGTTCAGTGTTTTTTAGAGGTTTTTTCTCTGAGGTTTGCACAGGTGAGTGTATTCAAGTCCTATTCCTCAGAGCTCCAAGTAAAGAGAAAATCCCTAAGACTTGGTTCCAAAGAATAAGGCTCAAGAACACTACCCTATTGGCCTTTATTAAGTATTGTGCCTTTTGAAGTGAAAAAGTGTTTTTAAGCTTTTCTTTATAAATGTGACCTCATGATTAGACTTGTACATCATGCTAGACAAGATTACATTATCCCAAGATGGAATATATGCAAGTTCCCCATGGAATAAATTCATACACACAAGATAACTTCAACCATTATTATGTCTTTTGAATTTTTTTTTGAAGATGAGAGAGAGAGAGATGGGAACAAAGGAGCACCAAAAGTAAAAGTCTAATGGGGGACTAATAATCCTAAGAGTTATCATGCATGGATGAAACTAGGTTAGTATGGTTTAAATTCTATCCTAATGAATAAATAGGAAATAAAAGAAAGGAATGAAGAATAAGAAAAAGAGAAGATAAGAAGAAGTTAAAAGACAACTTACTTCTCTAGAGAAGCTAAGTTGTTTCTAAAGGGGGGGGGATGAAGTTGTTCAAACAAAGCACCAACTGCTAAGGAAATCACAACTTGAAAGCATAAAGAGATGAAGGAAGAATTTTTATGTGGGATACCCTTCCACACACATGACTTACCATAACCCCCTTGTTGCACCCCAAAATTTGCCCTCCACAAGACAAGACATTGTGTACTAAGAGGCTCACAAGGTTCACAGGGTTCACAAGACATCTCATGAGGTTCACAAGGTTCACAAAGTTCACAATTAGTAAGGAAGTTTGACAATTCCCTCAGACAATGCATCCTCCTAAGCAATGCATCCAAAACTAGGGTTTTGACTTTAATCAGGCTAAATGAACTTCCAAGACTTCAAGTGAGCTTCATAACATCTTATATATGGTCAATAATCCCCATGACAACTTTCAAGACTTTTCCCAAAGATTTGCCCAGTCAGATGATCAGATAGGTTAAAATCAGTCTAAGTAGTTAAAAAGTCAAATTGAGGTCAACTGTGGTCAAACCAAAGTCAAACTTCATGATTTTTTGCCTACATCAAGTATATGAAGTAAAATTCATCATTTGATCAAGGGTTGATCATGATTCATCAAGGAGATTTCAGATCATCAAGAATCAGGAGTTTCTAAATTAGGGTTTTCATAGGAAAAGTCAACTGAACTTTGACCCGCCATAACTTTCACATGCTTCATCAAAATTTTTCCATCCAAAGCTCATTTTGAAGGAAATTGAATTCTCTACAACTTTGTGTTTCACAAGCCAAGCCCAAAAATGCTTCATTTGGAAGGTATGAGCTAAGACATTATAGGTCCTTTTAAAAGTCAACAAATAGTCAACAACTTCAAAAGAGCATAACTTGAGAATGGCAAAAGATATGGACATGAGACCAATGAGGTTGGTTAGAGGATTCTTTAAGCTTTCCAAAATGTCCAAGAATACCCTCATAGCATTAAAATTGAAGGATTTGTGCCCTTGCAAAGTTGGGAAATTTTTGGGAAGTTTATGAAGCAAATAAGGCCTTAAAACCAAATTTTGCTAAATGAGTCCACCAAATTACCATCCAAACTTTACAATATCATCAAGCACGACCCAACCCACCTATTTTCTGATTTTTTATTTTTTATTTCATATTTATTTGAATTTTATTCATTAAAATACAATTTAAATTGAAATAAAATATGAAAATCATATATTTGGATGAGATTATGATTCTAGAAGGTTTTAAATACCATTTAGAGATGATTGATTTGATCCAATTTCGTGCTAGCTTGATTTGGAAAGGTTAGATGATATTTTTTTCAATATTTAAAAGTATGAAACTTCATGATCAAGTAACCAAGAAAAAGCCCATAAATCCATGTTGTCTTGACCTAATTACATCCACTATATATATACAAACTCATCACAAGCAGAGGAGACGATTTTTCTGCCTCCTAGAACAAGAGCAAGCTTCCAACTTTTCACAAAAAAATCTCAAATCGGATTCTCTCTTACAGGCCAAATCAAGGTGTTCTAAAGGTTGCAATACATTGTTGGATGATCATTGACTCCATTTACATCATCTACATCATCAAAAACAACCTGGAATGCATAAACCGATTGCATGTTTTAGCTTAAAAATTTGATTTTCGATTTTCATTATGCAAGCCATATAAATGAAATTTGATTGTATATTACTATTTATGTTGATGCTTGCAATGTTTCTGGATGTTTTAATTTGAGTTTCAGGGCCGGTTTGAAGATATGCCATTGTTAGGGTTTTGAAGATCCAAAATCGGGAACCCTAGCTAAGTATAATTTCACATGAAATTGAGACCTGAATTGGACTTAGAGGACTTGTATTGACTAATTTGAACCTTTAGAATGAATTTATATTGTGTATGCTGTGTTTTTGATTTTCCAGGACATATAGCTACGGAAAAAGGCCGTCACTATAAGCTATAGCGACGGATCAAGTGTCACTATAGCCTAATACGATGGCTGGAGGAAGAAGATGGACGAGCGTGCGAAATTCATAATTTGAATGTGGTTTTAATATTTAATTAGTGTTTTGCGTTTTATATCAGTTGGAGACAAATGGCATAGTGGCAAGCGTGAGCGCATGGGAAGCTGAGGTCAAGGGTTCGAGTCCCAGTTTCATATTTTTTGGTTTTTTATTCATTCATATTTTCATGTTTAATGTATAAGGTTTCATGCTCACTGCATAATCACAAACGCGCGCATAGCCTGGTGGTGCTGGTGTTGGTCCAAGAGATTGAAGCCTAGGGCCTGGGTTCGAATCCCAACCCCAGGTATGTTTATTTTGTTAATTTTTTTTCATTATTTTGTTTATTTTTATACTTATTTAATTTAATGAATTTCTTAAATAATAAACTCTTAAAAATAAAATGTTCATATTATTTTTATAACAAACTTATCTTTTTTTTTATTTCACAATTTATTTTTCTTAAAAAAAATCAAATTATTTATTTTTTATTTCATCATGTATATTTATATTATTATTGTTGTATATATCTTATTAATAAATTGATTTTGTAAACTAATAATTAAATTAGTATTAGGTATCAAATTAAAATATTTTTATACTTAAAACCCTAATTATATTATAAACCCTCATTATGTTATAAATCTTAATTTATTTTTTAAAAAAAATTTAAATTGTATATATTTATTTTATAATTTGTTTATATTATTATTGTATGTAGTTTTTTTTATATAAATAATTTAATTAAGTTTAGATTAAATAATTAACCCTAATTTATTTTCCTAAAACAATTCAAAACCCTAATTTTATTTTATGATTTTAATTTCTTATTTTTATGTGCTTATTTAATTATAATTAACAAATATTTTTAATATGTATATATAATTAAATTATTAGAACTATTAATCATATTTATTAGTATATAATCATTATTATTTATTTCTTTTTCTTAAAATTCTTAAAAAATGATTATTTATTTAAATTTAAACTTTTAATTTATTTTCTATATTATATTGTTATACTAACCTCTTATATTTATTTTGTTTATTATTACTAACCTATTTATTTATTTATTTATTATATGCTTATTTATTTAAATTGTTTTATTATTATTATAATGTAATTGTGCAAATTATGTAATAGTTGTAGAACTTTTTAGTTATTTATTTAAATTGCTATGGTTAGTAAATTAGGGAGTGTAAACCTATTTGTATCTTAAAATTAAATTTAGATCACTAATTATAAAGATAAATACTTGAACTTGTACACGCACACACATAAGTCGATCTTTGATCGCCATCTCACATTCTTAAGGATACTTCTCAGGTTGCCTAAATAAAAGGTCAAGTAAGGTGTATAAAGCAAAGTCCCTCATCTTATTTAATATCATCTTGTCCCTTTAAAGAATTATAAGATCAAGTCCCTTCATGGTTGCCTTCGTAAATGATCTTGTCCCTTTTGAATAAAAGATGATAAGTCCCTTCGAATTGCTAAGTAAACCTTACAGTTGCCTAATCACAGTTGTCCCTTCACTTGTCCCTCATAACATCCAAGGTAATGACTACCTATTCCTTAATAATAGGGATAGTCTTACCATTTAAAGGACACTTAAGAACAGAAAAGATTTAACTTAGGGTATGTTCCTCTTATGTACTTGCCCACCTTTTCAAAACACTTCAAAAATACTTCACATTTTCAAACAATTTTCAAAACAAAGGCTTTATATATATCCGTACATGGATCATTATAAAGTACTTAAGAAAATTTCTAATCACACACTACACTTCTTAAAACATTTTAAAGTGAGCTAAGTAACTAAGAGCCCATGGATAACCATGGATGTAAAGGGTTCTAACACCTTCCCTTTACATAACCTACCCCCCGAACCCAAAAATCTTTTAAGGTCTTTCCTGTTCTCTTATACCCTTTCCTTTGGATAAAATAAAAGTCGGTGGCGACTCTTGCTATCCGCAACATTTAACTAAAGTCAGTTCTCCCACCGTGTTACAGAACTGGCGACTCTGCTGGAGATTTAATAAAAGAGGGGTACCCTTAGGATTTAGATCACTTTAAATTGTTTGTTTTGTTTGCTTTATATTTACTTGTTGGGGCTCTTATGTGTGAAAGATCCTAACCCGGATCTAGTGTACCTTAGGTAAATGGCAATAGACCAAGGAAACTGTACGGCATATACCAATATGGTTGATCTGGTGGCCATAGTTAGTGTGACTTCTTGGTTGGTGCTTATGTTCCTTAAGTCAAGTTGAGGATAATATGAGGATGCCATATGTTGTCAATACACTAACTAACTTTTAGAACCCTAGTTATCCCATCTTGGCCTTTAGAAATTAGTGAGATAGCCGGCTTTGGTGAAGACTGAAGTTGGTTGATACTCGATACTACGCTCATTGAGATCCTAAACTTGGAGGGTTTTTGTTGGCAAGTAAGTTGCCTACTGAACAACCACCCTTGTGAAGGATCAATGATATTGAGATCCCTTAGAACCTGGTTACTTTATAGGACAGGATGAACCAACTAAACTTCAGGGGAGGGTACTTACCTTTAAACCTCATGCAAGCCTCTAAACCTAAGGCTATTGTGTGACTTGTTTGTGTGTGCCACATGTTTGTGATTGAGCATAACATCATAGCATCATCATGCATCATAAGCATAGAATTTTCACTAACCATTTCAAGGACCAAAGTATTTATCTTTGTTCTTTGTTGCAGGTCATGGCTTCTGCTCGTAGGAATACTATCCGGATCAACTTTGTAGGAATACCCCCTAAGCTTAAAGAATTGGTCTCTCAAGTTTCTGAAAACTCCCAGTTCATCAAGAGGCATGGTCACCTACTGGATCTAGTCACTTCAGGGTTCAATGAAGACATGATGAGTGTTCTGTTTCAGTTCTTTGATCCTAAGCACCATTGCTTCACATTCCCCGACTATCAGCTGGTTCCTACAATGGAAGAGTTCTCCAAACTTCTGGGTATACCTGTCCTTGATCAGAAACCCTTCACAGGCTTGGAAAAAGAGCCTAAACCTGAAATCATTGTTGCAGCTCTACATTTGAAGAAATCAGACATTGTCCTAAAAACAAGGAGTGGAGTTAAAGGTATTCTTGCTAAGGTGTTGATAGAGAAGGCTCAAGTGTTCTTGAAGGCTATGAGCTATGATGCTTTTGAGGAGATCTTAGCCTTGTTGATCTATGGCTTAGTGTTGTTCTCCAATCCAGATCAGTTCATAGACGTTCACGCCATCAACATATTTCTGACTCGCAATCCAGTGCCTACATTACTTGGGGACATCTTACATTCTCTTCATACTCGTACTACGAAGGCACGAGGAACTCTGATGTGCTGCATACCTTTGCTATCTAGGTGGGTTATTTCTCACCTTCCTCGATCAGTGATGAAGAACGAACAAGGGTTCAGGTGGTCCAAGAGGATTATGTCACTCTCTCATTCAGATATTCATTGGTGCTCTCGATCTATGGAGAATGTTACTATCATTGACCGTTGTGGGGAGTTTCTCAATGTGCCACTTCTAGGCATAAGAGGAGGCATTACTTACAACCCTTCCTTAGCTTTACGACAGTTTGGTTACGCTCGGAGTGATGGTCCTCATGACATGTTGGTTCAGGGTATTGTGTTTGACTACGACAACGATCTGCAAGGTTATCTTCAAAGGTTCATACGAGCATGGGGAAAAGTGAACAAGGTTGACAACAAGACTCTGGAGCCTAAGTATACTATTCCTATGGAAGCTTATCTCAGATGGGTGCGATCTCGTGCTCAGACTCTTATGATGCCATATCCTGCCATCCTGCCAGTTACTATGGAGCCTGTTGCTGAAGGGGATACTTCTTATACCATCCTTCACCCAGACATGCCCACTGACATGGAAGACTTACAAAGGTCCTGGATCCAGTTGAAGGAGGAAAGGGATACTTTTGAGACTCATTACAAAGCCAGTCAAGAAAGAATCCTGGAGCTAACGAAACAACTTCACGAGGAGCGGAATCTCAACTCATACCTCAACACAAAGAGGAAACGTCAATGGGAGACTTAAAACCCCATTTTTTGTACTTATTTCATTTTTATTGTAAGCCCAAGGGGCAAACAAA
This sequence comes from Lathyrus aphaca, assembly GCA_963966055.1. Classification (NCBI taxonomy): domain Eukaryota; kingdom Viridiplantae; phylum Streptophyta; class Magnoliopsida; order Fabales; family Fabaceae; genus Lathyrus; species Lathyrus aphaca. The sequence goes on from OZ014520.1 coordinate 509,803,042, forward strand.
TTTATTACTAATAAAAGTTTGCTTCTTTTGGTCGTTTAAATAAATTTAAATCCTGCGGTCCTTGAAAACATTACATATGCATTTATACACCATATCATTGTATCACAGGTTTCTTATGTACATGTATCTTATCTTCTCGCTGTTTATTTCAGCAGAAATGGCTCTTGAACAAACTGTCAAGGATCTCCAGGCTCAGAATGCTCAGTTCCAAGAAGTGGTCCTGAATTTGTCCAAGGGGCAAGAAGAGTTGAAAGCACTCCTCTCTGAAAATCCTGAAGATAACAAGGACAATCAGTTGAAACAACTGCAAGCTGAGATGACAAAAATGAGGACCCAGATGAATGACCAGGTGGCTCTTATTCAAAGTTTAGCTCAGGGGCAAGAAGAGCTAAAAACCTTTGTCCACAAACTTCAAAGTAATGGAGTCAGGAATCTAATTGTAAGACAACCTCCATTAAAACAAGCTGATTTGGTTGAAAGGAAGATGAGGATAAAAGAAGGTAAGAGACAGGTTGCCATTGATTGTTCTTCAGTTGAAGAAGAAAGACCTGATAAGGTTAATCCACCTCAACACAAGTGTCGCTCCCGGGATTTTCATCCTAGTACAAACGCGAAAGTGGCGCGGAAAGGTTAGAGTCGCCAGCCAGACATTTTTATCCCAAAGGAATGGGAAAGGTAATGTTGCACAAACCTAAGGAAGAAGGAAAAGACAAGGTCCTGCGAACCAAAGATCTGAGTTCGGGAGTCGGTTACGAATTGAGAAGGTATTAGCACCCCAATCCGTCCGTCGTACCCGACGGGATCCACGCTTGCTTGTTTGTTTCAAAGGGTGAGAAATAAAACTGCTGCTGAATAAAACCGCTAACTGGAATGGAAATGAGAAATGAGAAAGGGATTAAAAAGAATAAAAAGAAAGAATGGGGAAAATGTAGGGAAAATAAAGAGTGTGCTCGAACGGGCCCTACCCCGCTGCCTACGTACCTCATCGGGATAATGAGGATCAGAGTCGACGTAGTTCGCCTAACCTAGGCGGGAACTATTTGTTTGTGTTTTTTTACAGCTGGAACTGCGTATGTCTATGCTCAGGTGTTGCAGGCTCGTCTGGTACGAGTGCGTTAACCTTCTTGCATGCGAGACAAGTCGTCGCGAGTTCGCGTTGTGAGTGAATGAGATGAGAAGAGAAGTTCCCGCAAGATAGTCGTTTGTTATTTGTTTTTGTCTTTTATGAGAAGTGTTTTGAATTTGTTTGTGAACTGTCTTGTACTAAGACCTATCCATTGCGGGAAGTATTTACACCTCGCCCCGAAACAGGACGCGTATAAACACTCCGCAACAAAGTCTCGTGTCGTACAAGATTGTTCGGTTTTTATTAAGTGTTTTATTGCTTTTCTTTTGAGATGAGAAAGAGAATGACTCAAGTTGATAAAAGGAAAAATCTAAGGGACGAAGACTCAATCCTAATGTGTTATGTATTTACAAGGTGGTCCTAATGGTTAGTGAAGTTTTCTACTCCTAATGGAAACTTAAAACTATTAGAATTCAACTTACTTCTTAATGAAGTTAAGTTGATTCTAAGAACCCAAAGAGGGAATCCTATACAAGTTGTAACAATAAAAATAAAGCAAAACAATGAAATCAACTATGAGAAATAATATTCTAAAAATGCCTTAAAGGCATGAATAATAAATAGTCTTATTTATTTATTCTATTTCTATATGGAAATGAATTTTATACTAAGTTCTAAACCTAGGTCAAACTTAATATTCATCCTAAAACAACTTAAACTAAACCTAAGTCTAATGTTAAATTCTATGACTAAAATTAACCTAGACTATTGTTATTTATTTATTTTTATTGAACTATATTTTCTTTTAATGGCCTAATCTAATGGAAATTATGCCTAACTAAGCTTAAAACTAATATTCTAAAAAAATACTAAATCTTCTAGGAAAATTATGAAAATTAAACTATGGGATCCTAACACTATCTAAAATAGTATACTAAGAGGGATTCTAAAAATACTTATTTTTCCTATGCCTAAACATTATTTAATTTCAGCTAAGATTTAATTATTATTTCCTAAGGATTTTATCACCAAAACCTAAGATAAAAATTCCTAAAAATCCACTAAAAAAATCCTAAGAACTATCATGGGTCTTTTAATTATAGAAAAAAGAATGACTCAAAAAGATTAATGGAAGTTACTTAAATAAAATAAACAAAATTCAGCACAATTAAGAAAAAAAATCAATAAAGCTAAATAAAAGAATAATTCAGAATTAATTCAAAAATGACCAAATTCCAGAAAATAAAAATATCATAAATTTCTAAATTGAATTAACAACCTACTCTAATTTTTGGGGAATTTTCTCATGCTTTTTATTATTTTTACTAGATTTAATTTGAAACTATGATTAACTAAAATAAAATATCTAAAGAAATAATACAGGGGGTGCTTTAGTAATACTTTAAGTTCTTTTTTACTCTACTGGGCCTAAAAATAGGGTGCAGATAGCAGAGTGGCTAAGCCCACTTACACTGAAAAATGAGGGGAATGCAGACAACAGTTTTCTTAGTTATTTATATATTGGGCCTAAAAGTGGGGTGCCAAAATTAAACATATCTTTTAATTAATCTACAACAAAGGGATTAAATTCTAATAAAAAAAATGGATTAAATTCTTATGATAATACTTAATTAAAATCTGAATTAAAAAATCTTAATCTAATATTTTTATATAAACTCTTAATCTTATGAATTTCCAAATGGTGGATTAGTGAGTAATCAAAATAGATTAATTCATCTTTAGGCTCTTAATTACTTATTAAAACAATAAGATAATCTCTTGATTTAACATAACTAATTAACATTTAAATCAACATTATAAACACAGAAGTAAAAAAAGGCTGAAGACAAACCCTAAGAACTCCTTTCATTTTCGCCGCTCTCCCCTCTTCCCTTCAACAGCCCGCCGCCGATGCTACCTCCGTCCACCGCCGGTTGACATCACGGTCACGCCCTCCCTTATCACAACGGTAATATCGGCTTCGCCGCATCATCCTCATCGTCGTCCAGGAATTTCCCCCAATCGTCTTCTCCAATTCCTCGATCTCGTCACCTCCAACGAACATGGCTCCATTCAAGTCAACGGAGACGAACAGAATGTCCTCCATTGGTGACGATCGAAACCTTCAGCTCCCTCTGTTCGTCACCTCATTTACGATACTCAGAGGAAGAAACTTAACTCCCTCTTTCAAACGCTCCTTTCTCCTCACAATCATCTTGTCGCGAGCTCGCCGTTGAAAATAGGAGACGCCGCCGTTGCGTGATTTCAGTGAAGGCTGACGGTGTAATCCTCTTCGGAAACGAATCGGATATTGACGGTACGGTTCTCTTACCTCAGCTTTCATCTTCTTCATAATTTTTTTTTGCCTTCTTGTTGGGATCATGGTATTGTTGTCTGAATCTCCGTTGTGTAACGTGGGTCTTACGAAATTGCAGGTTGAGAACGTGTTGAATGAGAGTTCGCGGGAGATTGACGACGATGATGATGCAGCATCAGTGATCGTGGTGACTCTATGAATTGAATCAGTATTGTTGTTACTGTGCTTCAAATGGTTGAATTTCGAATAATGCAGTAGATTGTTGTTGATGTTCTTTGCATTTTGTCACTCTATCTTCAAACTTTGAAATCGGCATGAACGAGTTCAAGAAGACTAACCGCAGTTCTGCAAAGTATCAAGAGAAAAAGGTCGATTCACTTCTGGAAAATCACTGAAGAAGGTGCTCAGGTATCAATACTACAACTCTTTTCACTTCATTTTTAATGTTGTGCGGTTATGCGCCTTCTTCTTCTTGGATCCGCGTACATGTTTGTTCGCTTCCTCACTTCTTATGCCCTGCGTATTATTGTTGAATATCGATTATCGTTGAATATCAATTATCGCCGTGTGTTTGTAAATCTTGTAGGCGTGATAGAGAAGAAGAGGTTGCTGAACGTGATTTCTGCATAATCCATTTGTTGTGACTTGACTTGATGAAAATGAATCGAAGATGGTTGTAGGTTTTTTGAAGATGAAGATTCATGATGCAGAGGGGTTTGTTGAGTGGAGAAGATTCAGAGAAGATGGTGAGAAAAATGGTAGCCTGAGGATTAAGATGGATGGATTTGCAAGTCCTTGATCGAGATTGAACCTTGTTCCTGATTCGATTACACTTGCGGCTTTGGATTCTCGGCTTTTCTTTGTTTTTGAATTCACTGCAGGTTTGGTGTTGATTGCAATCTGTTGTTGTTGATTCGTTTCTTGCCGTTTTGCAGGTTTGATAAAGGAGAGTTTTCTTGAAAACGTGATTGGATTGATGGAGGAGCTTGGTGAAGCAGGATGATCCAGAATGGAGGAAATTGTAAAGAGATTTGATGAAGAGAAAGGAGTAGAAAAGTGAAGAAAGGTTGGTCTTTTTTTTGAGACTTGTGGAAGAAGAAAAAATGGAGGATGAAGTTTTTGATTTATAGAGCTGGGTTCAGTTTCTAATCTAGAAACTTCTCAGGTAAAAAGTCAGTTATCCTTCTGTTACGGTTGTTATTGCATAACCGAATTCGGTTTTGATTTTTTTTTATTTCCTTTTGTTATGGTTATGAGATGTAATTGCACTTGGTTACTGATAGCTTTTGAGTCAATTCTCTTAAGACTTTATTCCATTACTTTCTGTTTGCTGAATTTTCAATTGAACCCTGTTTTGATGATTCTTGCAGACCGACAGTAACGAAAACGTGGCTCTGAGTTGTACTATACGAGTTGTGCGATATGTTAGCCTCAATGTCGCGAGAGTGGGCAAATCTTATTCCTGGATCCTTGTCGTTGCCGGTTTCGGAGATGTCTTGAAGTTGCAGCCTAGAACTGATGGAACGAACTTGCGCCGAGAACATAGCCCTTTTTTCTTTAGAATTTTTCCAAGTTTTCCTTCTTGTTTTTTTTTTAATATCCTCCTGTAATTTCATTATGCTGCTGCCGTATAACCGGATTTTTTGTAATAAGCTTCAACTTTTGTTATTGGATCTTTTTCTTTTTCCTGTAATGAATTTCTTGTTGAACTTTGTGTTGTACACAATAAAATTTCCATGATTTCATCCATTACAAACTTCCCATCTATTATGCCATTCGGACATTGGACACTTATCTTTTGAAAAGGACTTTATGTATGGACATGGGTTTAGTGAGACGGATACTAACAATGAGTATGGACCAAGATTGTATAATGGGCTTTGTGATATGTTTCTCTCTTTTTTTTTTAAAAGATAAATTCTAGACAAAAAGTTAAAGCTGAGATTAACACTAAAATGAATCTTAATCTGTTTTTTTTTTAGTGAGTTTGAATTTTGTGAGGTAAAGAATGGTAATGATTATGGTTTCAATGGACATGAACAATAATGAAGGGAAAAGAATAACAAAAAATGGTTTAATGAGAATTGAATGACGGGTTTGCAAAATGGTTTTAATGGACCTGGATTTAAATGTGGACAAAATGAATTGTGGACAATGGACCTAATTGAAAATGAATACAAGAGACTAAAAATGGTATACATGGATTTAGAAAGATAATGAACTTGTATTTGAAATGGCTAATGAAACTTTGAATTTGAACTCGAATGAGATCTTCCAAATAAATCAAAACTACACTCTTTCCATCCCCAATTCGAAACAACTTCTTGCACTAATATACTTTAGAATCCGATCTCTCGCACCAAGAGATGCTACATCAATTTGTACGCCGAGAGAATGAGACCCCGATCTTCTGGGAGAAATAGAGAAACCAACTTTAAATTCACACCAATAACCTCTCGATCCGATATTTTTTATAGAAATCCTCTAAATAAAGAAAAGCCATGGAATTTGATGATTCTCTGACTAGAAAATTCAAATCACAGGTATATGCCTTGGTCTCATGCCTTAGGAATAAATGAAATGCATGATTATGAATGCTGATCTAATGAGAAATGCATATGAATGCGAAGCGATAAGCCAGTTAAGAGAACAAATATGAGGGCAAATTTTGAGGTATTACAGCTGCCCCTATTCAATCAACTGCAGACCTGAATGGATAATTGCAACAGCTTTTAGACATTCAAGGTATGAAGTGATTGAATACTCGAATAAAACCTGAAAATTTGCACACTGAGGGTATCAGAAATGCCATCCGCCCATTTATTTATTTATGATATTTATGACCACCTGAATAGGTATCGAAAATAGAACCAGGTGGAAATATGCTAGGAAGAATGTCATCTTCGAATAACGACTCACACGGGATCCTCGGATCCAGTACTAAAACCAACCTGGAATAGAAACACGATAGTATATCGGCCGCAGGCGATAACCATCAACAACAAAGACTGACCTCGGACAGACTTTGCAAAAGAGACAAACTGACCTCGATCAATAAGCTCAAAAAGTGAACTACTGTCCTCGAATAATAGCCACAACAACAAGACCAACCTCGGAAGGACTTGAAGAAAAGAAATGCCATCCTCGAATGACAAATCAAAAGATCCTCGGATCTAACACGAAACCATCCTCGAATGGAAACGCAAAGGTATACCAGCCTCGACTGATAACCAAACACAAAGCTGACCTCAGACAGACTTTGCAAAAGAGACAAACTGACCTCGATCAATAAGCTCAAAAAGTGAACTACTATCCCCGAATAATAGCCACAACAACAAGACCAACCTCGGAAGGACTTGAAGAAAAGAAATGCCATCCTCGAATGACAAATCAAAAGATCCTCGGATCTAACACGAAACCATCCTCGAATGGAGACGCAAAGGTATACCAGCCTCGACTGATAACCAAACACAAAGCTGACCTCAGACAGACTTTGCAAAAGAGACAAACTGACCTCGATCAATAAGCTCAAAAAGTGAACTACTATCCTCGAATAATAGCCACAACAACAAGACCAACCTCGGAAGGACTTGAAGAAAAGAAATGCCATCCTCGAATGACAAATCAAAAGATCCTCGGATCTAACACGAAACCATCCTCGAATGGAAACGCAAAGGTATACCAGCCTCGACTGATAACCAAACACAAAGCTGACCTCAGACAGACTTTGCAAAAGAGACAAACTGACCTCGATCAATAAGCTCAAAAAGTGAACTACTATCCTCGAATAATAGCCACAACAACAAGACCAACCTCGGAAGGACTTGAAGAAAAGAAATGCCATCCTCGAATGACAAATCAAAAGATCCTCGGATCTAACACGAAACCATCCTCGAATGGAAACGCAAAGGTGTATCAGCATCGACTGATAACCAAACACAAAAAGAAAATAGGACAAGATGGAACGGGATCGTTGTACATAAACGAGAGCCCAAGCAAACAGGATCATTGCACTTAAATGATAACCTGAGACGCGACCGTTGTACTGAAACGGAGACGCGAAAAATGAGACTGTTGTACTGAAACAAGACTCAATGACGAGACCATTGTACTTAAATGGAGACTCGAAAGGAACGGGATCGTTGTACTTAAACGAGAGCCCAAGACGCAACCGTTGTACTGAAACGGAGACGCGAAAAATGAGACTGTTGTACTGAAACAAGACTCAATGACGAGACCATTGTACTTAAATGGAGACTCGAAAGGAACGGGATCGTTGTACTTAAACGAGAGCCCAAGACGCAACCGTTGTACTGAAACGGAGACGCGCAAAAATGAGACTGTTGTACTGAAACAAGACTCAAAGACGAGACCATTGTACTTAAATGGAGACTCGAAAAGAACGGGATCGTTGTACTTAAGCGAGAGCCCAAGACGCGACCGTTGTACTGAAACGGAGACGCGCAAAAAATGAGACTGTTGTACTGAAACAAGACTCAACTGGGGATAACAACATGACTTGGTAGAAGCATCCACCCTGGGAAATGAAGTTTCATTCTGTGGGGAACATATCAATCTGATGGGAGATATAACAGGTCTCATGTAAACTACCTCAAAACTGGCCCATGCTGGCATGCATATGTTTGAATTTATGGCGTAATGCTCCATGACGATGGAAATGCTACGCTTTGGAGGATGCAAATGTGATGATGATTACTGGATGCAAATGCAAATGCAAAGGGTCTCCTGATGGGGAGATAATAGATATCCCAGATGGCTTGACTGGGAGGAACTGATGATCACTGCATTGATCTGATTGATCTTTATGAGAAGAAGACAACTCTGCAGGGAAGGCTGTCAATGATACACCGGCTCTGAACTGCCGCCATTGCCAAAAATAAATTGGACTTTGAGATTGGAGAGCCAAGACCCTGCTAGAGATGGACTCTTCTTGAACTCTGACGGGGAAGTGAGGACCTTCTTGACTTGGCTGAGAACCCAAGGTATGATACTGCTGAGGAAGCAATTGCTGGGGAGGCAAGACACTCCTTATACTGCTGAAAATTGCCCCTGTTTGAAGGGAAACTCCTGCTTGGGGATAACACCCACCTTCTGCTATCTTGCTGGGAGAAATTTCGACTTCCACATTACTGGGGATGACGGGTGATATCAATGATAAAGCTTCCTGCTGAAGATAAAAGCTCAAGCTGCCACTTGCTGGGGATAAGAGATAAATCCTCTCATGTTGGGAATGAGAGATGTAAGGCGTCTCATGCTGGTGATGAGAGACGATGATACCCTTCTGATCAAGAAGTAACTTTCGCTTTTCCACACAGCTGGAGAAAGGATTGTCTAATGAGACTAGCTAAGACATTTTGATCAATGAAGCTTGCTGATGAAATAACTCTTGAAGTACTATGCTGACAATGGCTTTGCCCCTAGCCCTGGGTTGATAAGTTGCCAACTAATCATGAGTGAACAATGGTTCTTTGCAATTTTCAACTCGCCTCTGATTAAGGTCCATCGGAAGAAAATGTCTCAAGAGGATTTTACAGAAAAATGTCTCAAGAGGATTTTACAGAAAACATGGCATATGAAATGCCTCAGTGTCTTCAAACTCTTGGAGAGATTCATTGGATCTTGAAATAACTGCCCCAGACTGCATGGTCTGTGCAAGAATTTGCCTCGCAAGGATTCATGAAAGATCTCAGTACTTTGAACTCTGGATTGACCGTCTTCGGAAGAGAGTGACTTCTCATGCTCTTGGGGTGGCCTGCCCCAGTACGAGCCTTGAAGTGATCACCTATGAGTGACTGTGTTTTGAAGAAAACACCCATACCAATTGTTCTTTGAGAGATTGGATCTCGAAGTAATTGCCCCAGTTTGGCTGGAATTTGAATAATGCCTCCGCCTCATGGCTCTTTGAGAGATTTGAATCTCGAAGTGATTGCCCCTGTTTGGTTGAATTTTGAAGAGATTGCTCGACATGATTGCCCCGGATTAGTTGGCTCTTACCAGGAATGTTGGGAAAGTCCCTACTCAATGGAGTTTTCTTGAAAAGTACACCTCGACAGATTGTCCTTCGGAAGTTTCAGACTTCTCAACTTGGAAAGATTAAGCTTCTGGACTGAGATTCCATATGTAAACTTTTATGATGCCAAACAAATATATGCAAGCAGAAAATGTTTATTCTAAGAATGAAAATTCTAATGCAACACACATGTTAATCTTGAAGTTTTACTGTAAAAAGATGTCGCCAACCTTTGTGCGCGAGTCACTAGTTAAGATACGACATAAATTTTTTTTTTTTTTTGAATAATAGAAAGCATGCACATGCAACACCAACAAAGATCTTTCAACACCACTCATAGGAGTCAGGAACGCGGTCTCGTGGTAGTACGCTCTCAAAAATAACCTTGTTTCAGTTAGGACTTTTGAGGGTTGTATCGCGGCCTGGTTCACGGTTATAAAAACAAAGGATATAGGCTCGAAGTTTATTTGTGCCCACCCATCTTCGTGATGTTCTCCATTCCTATGTTCAGCTAGCTTTCACAAGCACTCACCTCTCAAAAAGGGTTGTGTGATGGTTGAGGAACCAATTACACTAACGGTTTAAGCACCAATTAGGTTGTCATTTGGAGTCAGTCACCCCTTCATCTTTTGTGTCTGTATCACACGACTTTATTCTTGTTCAAGGATCTTTCTTGTGTAATCTTTTTTGTCTTTTGCCTTTGCATTATTTTTCTTATCCCTAACTTTTGCCTGGACTAATTCTTGTGAACCTTTGATTGTGAAGTCCAGCGGGATGCCCTAATTTTTGCCTAAGTCACTTGTTTTCAAGTTTCGACTTAGTGGGCTTTTTCATTTTTTTTTTGAACAAATCGTGTGACACTGTTTGTCTTGATTGCTTTGAAAGGGTCGTGACTGTCTCACTTCTTGGTTGATGATTAATAACCAATGTGGTTTCCGGTCTTTGGACCTCTTGATTTGGTACAACCAGAGGTAATGGATCCTCAGATGTACACTCCTTTTTGAAATTTAAACGCTCGGTCAAACTAACTGACGCCTACCCTGCCCCTGGGTTAAATGCAAGGTTTTTTTTTTCATGCGAAAATAAACTCCTACTTCAAGGCTCAAATGGGTTGGCGAGGGTCTATCTCCCTTATATCTCCGGTGTTTAGGATTTGAAACAATGCCTGTACATCATCAACATAGTCTTTCTCAAAAGCACACAATTAGAGATTTTTGCGTTTTCATTTCGTCATCCTCCTTAATAGAGTTTAAACACAATAGTTGGTATTGCAATGCACATACACAAAATCATGAGTGAATACGAATGGATTACTTCAAGAAAAACATGTGCATTTTATTATGGCTATCATTCAAAAACAAATAAGTTTCATGCATGCATACAAATGTTTAAACAAACAATATAAACTACAAATGAAAATGCAGTAAAGAAGCTGAACATTGCCGTCATTGAGGAGACTTGACTCCGTCTGGACTTATCGCTTCTGAAGATGCCCTTACAAACTGGGAGGTTGATTTGATAAGGAGATTTCAATATGTGAGCAGACCTTCTGGCATGATGACCTTTGAGTCGGCCAAATTTTGCATCTTGTACTTGAACACATCACAGTTGTCAATTGTATGCCTAAATGCCCCTGAGTGATACTTGCATCTAGCCTTCACATCATGGTGGTCATTATTGAGGAGGTTTGACTCCGTCTGGACTTATTGCTCTCGGAGACTTTCAGCAGTCAGTAGTATGGATGTTTACTCAATCAAATTCGCGACCTTGTTTTTACCTTTGCCTCTGAAAGACTTGCAATCTTCAATTAAAAGGCCAGGTGCCCCAGAATGGTAATCATACTTGGCATTGAAACCCCAAAGGAAACTTTGTCGGAGATGATCCTGATGCAATTAGCTCAACCACTCCGAATTTGCGTAAATGAGGAAACTTGTTGCACGTACGACATCAGAATATGATCAAACTTCTTCTCGAGTTATTCTGGCCTTTACCCTTATGCTCTGCCCCTAGGACACTCTTGGGAAGCTCAGGTTGGATGCTGACAAATGACATCTGGAGGGAAAAGGTTGATAAAGTTAATAAATAAGGTTGCTTGGAAAGATCTTGCACGATCTCCTGCCTACGTATCTCCATTGACCAATGGAGAATCAGAGCAGCGTAGTTCCCCTCACTAGGGATGAAAATAGCTTCATTCAAAATTTCCATAACCAAGCTCATCTGAGTCTTCATCTGGTTGACTTCCTCTTTCAAAAGTTTCTGATTCTGAAATAAAGTTTATACCTCTGCCCTGAATGGCCTCAGCCGGGTCTTCCTTCGATTACCTCTTCCCGGAGTTGCTTCAAATATATACCTTGATGATTGTGATTCAAGTTGTCCATTCTGATGAGAAATCAAGACAGGAAAAGAACTTGTCTCTGAACACCTGTCAAGAATGCAAGGATGTATGCAAATGCCATGTTCAATTATTTTTGAGGAATCTATCTGCTTTAATTCAAGTTTTGATACAGAAAAATCCAACAGCATGATTCAGATATGTGATCCTCGGAAATAACTGAACATGTATGCAGAAATGCTATGATGTCATGTATGCAACAGGCATGTGATCAATAGTCTGATGTTAGTGCTGATGTTGAGCAATGAGTCAAGTGTCTGAATAGAACCATAATAGTAACACCATCTCTGTATAGAACCCCATAACTGAGAACCCAATAACTGTAGAACTGGATCACATAATAGAACAATCACTGATGGTGTTGAAGTTGAACAACGAACCAAGTGTCTGTGGAGAGTCATAATAACAGTCATAATATCAAGGTCACAATGGTAATCACAGTAACAATTTCTCTGAATAGAAATCCCAGGTCTCAGAATCAAAGAACCATAGAACACCAGATAATATCATAAAACAACACTGGCAAAGCGGGTATGTTGAAGTTTAGGGTTCCTGCAAACCTGTAAACCCCTCCCAATCTCACGGGTGTGCTACTCGGGTCAACATCACGGACTCTCAAAGCCGAATAGCAATAATACGTTCACCATCTTCGAGAAATGGCTCATAACCAGATCAGAGAATCGGTTTGGCATTATGTACTACTCAGGGAGGTCTCAGTTGAGTCCGGAAAGAACAAGCATCCCTCACAAGTTTCCAGCTTCAAGAACTGAGTCGAGAAACAATAGTACATTCATCCCGAAGGGTACAATACTACCGTCATACGAACAGTTTTGCTTTAACTGAATTCCTGTGAAAGAACCAGGCCATCCTATGCGAGTTCCCAATGGACCCTCGGATGCGAGTGGGTTTGCCAACAAATGTGGTCTGCCACTGTCATCACTGGAGAAGGTTGTTTCCATTAAGGTTCTCAATGATCGGTCCCCAACTGCACATAACCATCAAGGTTGTATCCTGAAGTGGGGAAGAACCCCCACACAAGATAGTTCCAAGACAGTCGCAACCTGGGTGTGGAACACATCACCACTCATCATGTAACCATGCGAGCACAACATGTCCACGCTAATCCTATAGTGCACTCAAGCCGGGTATTTGGCTTATCTCACAGTAACTCCCATCCCACAGAAAAAATGAAAACCAGCACAGCCAGACAGTCCAGTATAATATGATGCATGGAAAATAAAATACTGAAAGCGGTAAATAAATGCGGTAAAGTAAAGCTGTAAAGTAAAAACTGTAAATAAAAAACAGTAAAGCTAAACTAAAGCACACAGCAACAAACAGATAAACACCCAAAGAAACAAAACCAAACAGGCGCTAGGATTGACTCTACAAGGGAAACCGGAAGAATCAGGTTAGTCCCCAGCAGAGTCGCCAGCTGTCGCTCCCGGGATTTTCATCCTAGTACAAACGCGAAAGTGGCGCGGAAAGGTTAGAGTCGCCAGCCAGACATTTTTATCCCAAAGGAATGGGAAAGGTAATGTTGCACAAACCTAAGGAAGAAGGAAAAGACAAGGTCCTGCGAACCAAAGATCTGAGTTCGGGAGTCGGTTACGAATTGAGAAGGTATTAGCACCCCAATCCGTCCGTCGTACCCGACGGGATCCACGCTTGCTTGTTTGTTTCAAAGGGTGAGAAATAAAACTGCTGCTGAATAAAACCGCTAACTGGAATGGAAATGAGAAATGAGAAAGGGATTAAAAAGAATAAAAAGAAAGAATGGGGAAAATGTAGGGAAAATAAAGAGTGTGCTCGAACGGGCCCTACCCCGCTGCCTACGTACCTCATCGGGATAATGAGGATCAGAGTCGACGTAGTTCGCCTAACCTAGGCGGGAACTATTTGTTTGTGTTTTTTTACAGCTGGAACTGCGTATGTCTATGCTCAGGTGTTGCAGGCTCGTCTGGTACGAGTGCGTTAACCTTCTTGCATGCGAGACAAGTCGTCGCGAGTTCGCGTTGTGAGTGAATGAGATGAGAAGAGAAGTTCCCGCAGGATAGTCGTTTGTTATTTGTTTTTGTCTTTTATGAGAAGTGTTTTGAATTTGTTTGTGAACTGTCTTGTACTAAGACCTATCCATTGCGGGAAGTATTTACACCTCGCCCCGAAACAGGACGCGTATAAACACTCCGCAACAAAGTCTCGTGTCGTACAAGATTGTTCGGTTTTTATTAAGTGTTTTATTGCTTTTCTTTTGAGATGAGAAAGAGAATGACTCAAGTTGATAAAAGGAAAAATCTAAGGGACGAAGACTCAATCCTAATGTGTTATGTATTTACAAGGTGGTCCTAATGGTTAGTGAAGTTTTCTACTCCTAATGGAAACTTAAAACTATTAGAATTCAACTTACTTCTTAATGAAGTTAAGTTGATTCTAAGAACCCAAAGAGGGAATCCTATACAAGTTGTAACAATAAAAATAAAGCAAAACAATGAAATCAACTATGAGAAATAATATTCTAAAAATGCCTTAAAGGCATGAATAATAAATAGTCTTATTTATTTATTCTATTTCTATATGGAAATGAATTTTATACTAAGTTCTAAACCTAGGTCAAACTTAATATTCATCCTAAAACAACTTAAACTAAACCTAAGTCTAATGTTAAATTCTATGACTAAAATTAACCTAGACTATTGTTATTTATTTATTTTTATTGAACTATATTTTCTTTTAATGGCCTAATCTAATGGAAATTATGCCTAACTAAGCTTAAAACTAATATTCTAAAAAAAATACTAAACCTTCTAGAAAAATTATGAAAATTAAACTATGGGATCCTAACACTATCTAAAATAGTATACTAAGAGGGATTCTAAAAATACTTATTTTTCCTATGCCTAAACATTATTTAATTTCAGCTAAGATTTAATTATTATTTCCTAAGGATTTTATCACCAAAACCTAAGATAAAAATTCCTAAAAATCCACTAAAAAAATCCTAAGAACTATCATGGGTCTTTTAATTATAGAAAAAAGAATGGCTAAAAAAGATTAATGGAAGTTACTTAAATAAAATAAACAAAATTCAGCACAATTAAGAAAAAAAATCAATAAAGCTAAATAAAAGAATAATTCAGAATTAATTCAAAAATGACCAAATTCCAGAAAATAAAAATATCATAAATTTCTAAATTGAATTAACAACCTACTCTAATTTTTGGGGAATTTTCTCATGCTTTTTATTATTTTTACTAGATTTAATTTGAAACTATGATTAACTAAAATAAAATATCTAAAGAAATAATACAGGGGGTGCTTTAGTAATACTTTAAGTTCTTTTTTACTCTACTGGGCCTAAAAACAGGGTGCAGATAGCAGAGTGGCTAAGCCCACTTACACTGAAAAATGAGGGGAGTGCAGACAGCAGTTTTCTTAGTTATTTATATATTGGGCCTAAAAGTGGGGTGCCAAAATTAAACATATCTTTTAATTAATCTACAACAAAGGGATTAAATTCTAATAAAAAAAAATGGATTAAATTCTTATGATAATACTTAATTAAAATCTGAATTAAAAAATCTTAATCTAATATTTTTATATAAACTCTTAATCTTATGAATTTCCAAATGGTGGATTAGTGAGTAATCAAAATAGATTAATTCATCTTTAGGCTCTTAATTACTTATTAAAACAATAAGATAATCTCTTGATTTAACATAACTAATTAACATTTAAATCAACATTATAAACACAGAAGTAAAAAAAGGCTGAAGACAAACCCTAAGAACTCCTTTCATTTTCGCCGCTCTCCCCTCTTCCCTTCAACAGCCTGCCGCCGATGCTACCTCCGTCCACCGCCGGTTGACATCACGGTCACGCCCTCCCTTATCACAACGGTAATATCGGCTTCGCCGCATCATCCTCATCGTCGTCCAGGAATTTCCCCCAATCGTCTTCTCCAATTCCTCGATCTCGTCACCTCCAACGAACATGGCTCCATTCAAGTCAACGGAGACGAACAGAATGTCCTCCATTGGTGACGATCGAAACCTTCAGCTCCCTCTGTTCGTCACCTCATTTACGATACTCAGAGGAAGAAACTTAACTCCCTCTTTCAAACGCTCCTTTCTCCTCACAATCATCTTGTCGCGAGCTCGCCGTTGAAAATAGGAGACGCCGCCGTTGCGTGATTTCAGTGAAGGCTGACGGTGTAATCCTCTTCGGAAACGAATCGGATATTGACGGTACGGTTCTCTTACCTCAGCTTTCATCTTCTTCATAATTTTTTTTTGCCTTCTTGTTGGGATCATGGTATTGTTGTCTGAATCTCCGTTGTGTAACGTGGGTCTTACGAAATTGCAGGTTGAGAACGTGTTGAATGAGAGTTCGCGGGAGATTGACGACGATGATGATGCAGCATCAGTGATCGTGGTGACTCTATGAATTGAATCAGTATTGTTGTTACTGTGCTTCAAATGGTTGAATTTCGAATAATGCAGTAGATTGTTGTTGATGTTCTTTGCATTTTGTCACTCTATCTTCAAACTTTGAAATCGGCATGAACGAGTTCAAGAAGACTAACCGCAGTTCTGCAAAGTATCAAGAGAAAAAGGTCGATTCACTTCTGGAAAATCACTGAAGAAGGTGCTCAGGTATCAATACTACAACTCTTTTCACTTCATTTTTAATGTTGTGCGGTTATGCGCCTTCTTCTTCTTGGATCCGCGTACATGTTTGTTCGCTTCCTCACTTCTTATGCCCTGCGTATTATTGTTGAATATCGATTATCGTTGAATATCGATTATCGCCGTGTGTTTGTAAATCTTGTAGGCGTGATAGAGAAGAAGAGGTTGCTGAACGTGATTTCTGCATAATCCATTTGTTGTGACTTGACTTGATGAAAATGAATCGAAGATGGTTGTAGGTTTTTTGAAGATGAAGATTCATGATGCAGAGGGGTTTGTTGAGTGGAGAAGATTCAGAGAAGATGGTGAGAAAAATGGTAGCCTGAGGATTAAGATGGATGGATTTGCAAGTCCTTGATCGAGATTGAACCTTGTTCCTGATTCGATTACACTTGCGGCTTTGGATTCTCGGCTTTTCTTTGTTTTTGAATTCACTGCAGGTTTGGTGTTGATTGCAATCTGTTGTTGTTGATTCGTTTCTTGCCGTTTTGCAGGTTTGATAAAGGAGAGTTTTCTTGAAAACGTGATTGGATTGATGGAGGAGCTTGGTGAAGCAGGATGATCCAGAATGGAGGAAATTGTAAAGAGATTTGATGAAGAGAAAGGAGTAGAAAAGTGAAGAAAGGTTGGTCTTTTTTTTGAGACTTGTGGAAGAAGCAAAAATGGAGGATGAAGTTTTTGATTTATAGAGCTGGGTTCAGTTTCTAATCTAGAAACTTCTCAGGTAAAAAGTCAGTTATCCTTCTGTTACGGTTGTTATTGCATAACCGAATTCGGTTTTGATTTTTTTTTTATTTCCTTTTGTTATGGTTATGAGATGTAATTGCACTTGGTTACTGATAGCTTTTGAGTCAATTCTCTTAAGACTTTATTCCATTACTTTCTGTTTGCTGAATTTTCAATTGAACCCTGTTTTGATGATTCTTGCAGACCGACAGTAACGAAAACGTGGCTCTGAGTTGTACTATACGAGTTGTGCGATATGTTAGCCTCAATGTCGCGAGAGTGGGCAAATCTTATTCCTGGATCCTTGTCGTTGCCGGTTTCGGAGATGTCTTGAAGTTGCAGCCTAGAACTGATGGAACGAACTTGCGCCGAGAACATAGCCCTTTTTTCTTTAGAATTTTTCCAAGTTTTCCTTCCTGTTTTTTTTTTAATATCCTCCTGTAATTTCATTATGCTGCTGCCGTATAACCGGATTTTTTGTAATAAGCTTCAACTTTTGTTATTGGATCTTTTTCTTTTTCCTGTAATGAATTTCTTGTTGAACTTTGTGTTGTACACAATAAAATTTCCATGATTTCATCCATTACAAACTTCCCATCTATTATGCCATTCGGACATTGGACACTTATCTTTTGAAAAGGACTTTATGTATGGACATGGGTTTAGTGAGACGGATACTAACAATGAGTATGGACCAAGATTGTATAATGGGCTTTGTGATATGTTTCTCTCTTTTTTTTTTAAAAGATAAATTCTAGACAAAAAGTTAAAGCTGAGATTAACACTAAAATGAATCTTAATCTGTTTTTTTTTTAGTGAGTTTGAATTTTGTGAGGTAAAGAATGGTAATGATTATGGTTTCAATGGACATGAACAATAATGAAGGGAAAAGAATAACAAAAAATGGTTTAATGAGAATTGAATGACGGGTTTGCAAAATGGTTTTAATGGACCTGGATTTAAATGTGGACAAAATGAATTGTGGACAATGGACCTAATTGAAAATGAATACAAGAGACTAAAAATGGTATACATGGATTTAGAAAGATAATGAACTTGTATTTGAAATGGCTAATGAAACTTTGAATTTGAACTCGAATGAGATCTTCCAAATAAATCAAAACTACACTCTTTCCATCCCCAATTCGAAACAACTTCTTGCACTAATATACTTTAGAATCCGATCTCTCGCACCAAGAGATGCTACATCAATTTGTACGCCGAGAGAATGAGACCCCGATCTTCTGGGAGAAATAGAGAAACCAACTTTAAATTCACACCAATAACCTCTCGATCCGATATTTTTTATAGAAATCCTCTAAATAAAGAAAAGCCATGGAATTTGATGATTCTCTGACTAGAAAATTCAAATCACAGGTATATGCCTTGGTCTCATGCCTTAGGAATAAATGAAATGCATGATTATGAATGCTGATCTAATGAGAAATGCATATGAATGCGAAGCGATAAGCCAGTTAAGAGAACAAATATGAGGGCAAATTTTGAGGTATTACAACAAGGAATGTAGAAGGCAGTTTATCAAGTTCAACACTCCAATGTCACAAGTTCTGCAATGCTTGTTGGAGATGAAACTAATTTCTTTGAAAAGTCCTCCTCAAAATCCTAATACTGCCTCTCCTCACTATAATTCCAAGGCAAGGTGTGAGTATCACTCCAACAGTCCTGGACATGATACTAATAACTGTTGGGCATTAAAGAAAAAGATTCAAGACCTGATTGACGAAGGAATCCTAGAGGTTACTCCAGAAGGTCAAGTTGAATTCTACTATCGTCCATCAAACACCGAAGCTGCAAGACAAATTTCCCAGGGTAGAAAGAAAGGAAGCCTACCTATTCCTGTTGATATATGGGACACCTTGGGACACCCAAGTGGTAAATTGGATTTCATGGTGAAGTATACTGCTCCTCAAAATTCACAGATTGCAATTGAAGACATTCAGCTAACTGGATGGGACAACATATGAATTTGCATTTGTAATTTCTTTTATTTGTTTAAACACTTACTATTATGTTAAAACTTTTGTTTTCATTAATGCATTGCATATGTTTGTCTTGAATTAATCCATTCGTTTCACTATGTTTTGAAGTATGTTTCATATTTCTATTTTGTGATATTTAACTCCTGATAAAGCTATAAGCCTGTAGAGGGAGGATGACGAAAACAATACCATAATATTAGGCAGTATGCTTTTGAACAGACTATGCTGACGATGTACAGGCATTGTTTCAATTCCTAAACAGTGGAGATATAAGGAAGTTAATCCCTAGTCAACCCTTTTGAGCCTATGAAGTAGAAGTTTTTATTCTCGCACAAATTAAAACCCTTATTCATAACCTGGGACAGGGTAGTTACTCGGTTAACTCAAATATGCCAATTATCTGTGTTGTACACAACTAATGATGGTTCTCTGTAATCATTAAACCTGACAGTCAATATCTAGCAAAAAAAAAGCTCACTAAGTCAAAACCTATGAAGGAGACTTAATAAAAAATTAAGACATCCCGCTGACTGTAACCTTGAAATAAACAGTTCAGGCAAAAAGAAGGGATAACAAAGTCAAAAGAAAAAAGAGGTCACTATGAGTCCTCAACAAATAAAGATGATTGAATGTTCAAATAAATTTTTGGTTTCTGAACCATCACAAATGTCAGTGTTACAATTCCAAACTCCTTTGAGCCTCAATGCATGAGTTAACTGAGCATAGGAGTGAAGAACATCATGAAGATTGGGTTGGGTACAAATAAAATTTGAGCCTTTATCCTTTGTTTCTTAAATCGTGAACCAGGCCACATTACAACCCTTTAAAAGTCCTAACTGAAGCATGGTTAGTTCGAAAGCGTACTGCTACAAAAAGGTATCTTGACTCCTTTAGGGCTTATTATAAAACTTGAGTTAATATCACAGTTTTCACAAAAATTGTTTTTTCTAAAATAACCTTTTTTCAAAACTTCAAGACAGACATAAGCATTGCATTTTTGAATATATTTGTTTGCATATACCTGAATGTTTGATAAATAGAGGAACTTACAGGATGAATGTTCAATAAACCAAAGTCCTTTCGATAAATAAAGTTGCTTCCTGGATCAAAATCCATGTATACAAAGGGGTATAGTCATTATCTCCCAATCAAGGGGGCAGACCATGATACTGCCTAACTCATTTGGGGCAATCAGGACAGGATTCAACTATGTTTAAGTAGCCAGGGGAAGATCTCCTCATCTATCTAAGTTACCAAGGGTAACATTACAGAGTTCATAATGCTAGGGGCATAGTCATTGTTTCCCAATCAAGGGGGCATACCAAGTTACTGTTCAATTCATTCGGGGCAATCAGGTCCAGATTCAACAGTGCTTAATAGCCAGGGGCAGCTTTCCTCATGTATTTGAATTACCAAGGGTAACATTACGAAGTTCATGATGTCAGGGGCATATTATTGTGGGGCGTTCTGCTTATTTCTCTTGAGGTAACTACCTTCAGATACTTCCATTATGGGACAATTCATCCTCAACCAATGGGCAATGATTTCTTTTCAAATCTAATATCCGGAGCGTATATGGTCCATCACAATTTGAAGACACGTTCCTCTCATTGTATTACCTTGATATTGGATTCTCAGTAGAAGCCATTGTGGAAATTAATTGTCTACGCCAGTAGTATCAAATGGTGTCAGTATCATGTCTTCAGATCCAACTATGAGGATTTCTGGGAAGGTATTCAGGAAAGTTAAGAATCTCAGGAGCTCTAAATCCAATTGGTTATACACTCTCAAAGTTGAAACGATTCTGTTTTCGAGTTCAGCTTTACTTTTCCCTCTGAATCCAGATTTACTTTTACCCTATTTACATAAGCGAAACATCCATTGGTTGTGTTTGAATGCTTTTGAATATGATTGATGTTTACCAGAAATGCATAAAAATACAGTAATAGTATTTACTAAGGACGAACGAAGGTAGGAATTCAACGAAGCTTCGCCAGTTCATCCCCACAATACAACTACAAATCTCCAGTAGAGAAAATCTATCTTTATAGATACTTCGAGTTACATCTCCCCTTGAATTTATGTCCATCTCTTTTATCCTCAGTCGGGATACTCAGGAACTTATTCCTTCAATAGAAGTACGACGAACGAAGACGGGAGGTTATAAATACTATATTATCAAACGAAACGGGAACGAGCTCCTCATATTCTTCAGCAACGGATTGGGATTTATTTTCCCTGGCCAGCAGTTGTTATACGAAGATATCAAGACGCTTCGGGCTGCATGATTCATTCGTACATCATTTACATTACATCATACCATAACATACATATCCATAAGTACATAATACATTACTTAAGTGCATCATACTATGCATGCATACATATTGCATAAACTAACATTCTTCCTGCAGGAAGGTTATATGCAGATAAAACAATATCAACAACTTACAACGGGTCAGAGATGATCCATACATTTGCTCAAGATGCCCTTGAATAGCAGGCAAACGGTCTGTAAACAGATCCATTCCCTGGTTCAAGATATTTTTCAGAAGAACAAATCCTGACGTTCTTTTGACCCTTAAGAACAAATCCTGACGTTCTTTTGGCCCTTGAATAGCAGGCAAACGGTCTGTAAAAAGATCCATTCCATGGTTCAAGATATTTTTAAGAAGAACAAATCCTGACGTTCTTTTGACCCTTAAGAACAAATCCTGACGTTCTTTTGGCCCTTGAATAGCAGGCAAACGGTCTGTAAAAAGATCCATTCCCTGGTTCAAGACATTTTTCAGAAGAACAAATCCTGACGTTCTTTTGACCCTTAAGAACAAATCCTGACGTTCTTTTGGCCCCTTGAATAGAAGGCAAACGGTCTGTAAAAAGATCCATTCCCTGGTTCAAGATATTTTTCAAAAGAACAAATCCTGACGTTCTTTTGACCCTTAAGAATAAATCCTGACGTTCTTTTGGCCCTTGAATAGCAGGCAAACGGTCTGTAAAAAGATCCATTCCCTGGTTCAAGACATTTTTCAGAAGAACAAATCCTGACGTTCTTTTGACCCTTAAGAACAAATCCTGACGTTCTTTTGGCCCCTTGAATAGCAGGCAAACGGTCTGTAAAAAGATCCATTCCCTGGTTCAAGATATTTTTCAGAAGAACAAATCATGACGTTCTTTTGACCCTTAAGAACAAATCCTGACATTCTTTTGGCCCTTGAATAGCAGGCAAACGGTCTGTAAAAAGATCCATTCCCTGGTTCAAGACATTTTTCAGAAGAACAAATCCTGACGTTCTTTTGACCCTTAAGAACAAATCCTGACGTTCTTTTGGCCCCTTGAATAGCAGGCAAACGCTCTGTAAAAAGATCCATTCCCTGGTTCAAGATATTTTTCAGAAGAACAAATCCTGACGTTCTTTTGACCCTTAAGAACAAATCCTGACGTTCTTTTGGCCCTTGAATAGCAGGCAAACGGTCTGTAAAAAGATCCATTCCCTGGTTCAAGACATTTTTCAGAAGAACAAATCCTGACGTTCTTTTGACCCTTAAGAACAAATTCTGACGTTCTTTTGGCCCTTGAATAGCAGGCAAACGGTCTGTAAAAAGATTCATTCCCTGGTTCAAGACATTTTTCAGAAGAACAAATCCTGACGTTCTTTTGACCCTTAAGAACAAATCCTGACGTTCTTTTGTCCCCTTGAGTAGCAGGCAAACGGTCTGTAAAAAGATCCATTCCCTGGTTCAAGACATTATTCAGAAGAACAAATCCTGACGTTCTTTTGACCTTGGAGAATAGGCAAACGATCCGTACAAAGATCCATTCACTAATCCAAAATATTTCCAGAAGAGATAATTATCACAAGATTTATTTCTACTGGATCATTCAACAACTCAAATCATGTTGCATAAATGATTCAGAGACGGCTTATGCAAATACCTAGTACTTATATCCAGTATCAACATACAGAACATCACCACATCCAGATATTTTAGATGGCATCTCTAAGCCCATCTCCAGTTCATCCTGATGGCTTCTCTAAGCCCATCTCTAGTCCTTCCAAGTGGCATCTTCAAGCCCAATCAAGAATATACATCTAATCATCAGTATTACTCTATGCACTGGTGAGTGCAAAATTTTGGGCTTTTGTGTTCAATCCCCTTCAACCTTCCAGATCATGACTGGCACATATACCAATCTAACCCCTCAGGTTTCAGAAAATTGAATAGGGGCAGCTGTTGCACCCCAAAATTTGCCCTCCACAAGACAAGACATTGTGTACTAAGAGGCTCACAAGGTTCACAGGGTTCACAAGACATCTCATGAGGTTCACAAGGTTCACAAAGTTCACAATTAGTCAGGAAGTTTGACAATTCCCTCAGACAATGCATCCTCCTAAGCAATGCATCCAAAACTAGGGTTTTGACTTTAATCAGGCTAAATGAACTTCCAAGACTTCAAGTGAGCTTCATAACATCTTATATGTAGTCAAGAATCCCCATGACAAGTTTCAAGACTTTTCCCAAAGATTTGCCCAGTCAGATGATCAGATAGGTTAAAATCAGTCTAAGCAGTTAAAAAGTCAAACTGAGGTCAACTGTGGTCAAACCAAAGTCAAACTTCATGATTTTTTGCCTACATCAATTATATGAAGTAAAATTCATCATTTGATCAAGGGTTGATCATGATTCATCAAGGAGATTTCAGATCATCAAGAATCAGGAGTTTCTAAATTAGGGTTTTCATAGGAAAAGTCAACTGAACTTTGACCAGCCATAACTTTCACATGCTTCATCAAAAATTTTCCATCCAAAGCTTATTTTTAAGGAAATTGAATTCTCTACAACTTTGTGTCTCACAAGCCAAGCCCAAAAATGATTCATTTGGAAGGTATGAGCTAAGACATTATAGGTCCTTTTAAAAGTCAACAAAAAGTTAACAACTTCAAAAGAGCATAACTTGAGAATGGCAAAAGATATGGACATGAGACCAATGAGGTTGGTTAGAGGATTCTTTAAGCTTTCCAAAATGTCCAAGAACACCCTCATAGCATTAAAATTGAAGGATTTGTGCCCTTGCAAAGTTGGGAATTTTTGGGAAGTTTATGAAGCAAATAAGGCCTTAAAACCAATTTTTGCTAAATGAGCCCACCAAATTACCATCCAAACTTTACAATATCATCAAGCACGACCCAACCCACCTATTTTCTGATTTTTTATTTTTTATTTCATATTTATTTGAATTTTATTCATTAAAATACAATTTAAATTGAAATAAAATATGAAAATCATATATTTGGATGAGATTATGATTCTAGAAGGTTTTAAATACCATTTAGAGATGATTGATTTGATCCAATTTCGTGCTAGCTTGATTTGGAAAGGTTAGATGCGATTTTTTTCAATATTTAAAAGTATGAAACTTCATGATCAAGTAACCAAGAAAAAGCCCATAAATCCATGTTGTCTTGACCTAATTACATCCACTATATATATATACAAACTCATCACAAGCAGAGGAGACAATTTTTCTGCCTCCTAGAACAAGAGCAAGCTTCCAACTTTTCACAAAAAAATCTCAAATCAGATTCTCTCTTACAGGCCAAATCAAGGTGTTCTAAAGGTTGCAATACATTGTTGGATGATCATTGACTCCATTTACATCATCTACATCATCAAAAACAGCCTGGAATGCATAAACCGATTGCATGTTTTAGCTTAAAAATTTGATTTTCGATTTTCATTATGCAAGCCATATAAATGAAATTTGATTGTATATTACTATTTATGTTGATGCTTGCAATGTTTCTGGATGTTTTTATTTGAGTTTCAGGGCCGGTTTGAAGATATGCCATTGTTAGGGTTTTGAAGATCCAAAATCGGGAACCCTAGCTACGTATAATTTCACATGAAATTGAGACCTGAATTGGACTTAGAGGACTTGTATTGACTAATTTGAACCTTTAGAATGAATTTATATTGTGTATGCTGCGTTTTTGATTTTCCAGGACATATAGCTACGGAAAAAGGCCGTCACTATAAGCTATAGCGACGGATCAAGTGTCACTATAGCCTAATACGATGTCTGGAGGAAGAAGATGGACAAGCGTGCGAAATTCATAATTTGAATGTGGTTTTAATATTTAATTAGTGTTTTGCGTTTTATATCAGTTGGAGACAAATTGCATAGTGGCAAGCGTGAGCGCATGGGAAGCTGAGGTCAAGGGTTCGAGTCCCAGTTTCATATTTTTTGGTTTTTTATTCATTCATATTTTCATGTTTAATGTATAAGGTTTCATGCTCACTGCATAATCACAAACGCGCGCATAGCCTGGTGGTGCTGGTGTTGGTCCAAGAGATTGAAGCCCAGGGCCTGGGTTCGAATCCCAGCCCCAAGTATGTTTATTTTGTTAATTTTTTTTTCATTTTTTTGTTTATTTTTATACTTATTTAATTTAATGAATTTCTTAAATAATAAACTCTTAAAAATAAAATGTTCATATTATTTTTATAACAAACTTATCTTTTTTTTTATTTCACAATTTATTTTTCTTAAAAAAAATCAAATTATTTATTTTTTATTTCATCATGTATATTTATATTATTATTGTTGTATATATCTTATTAATAAATTGATTTTGTAAATTAATAATTAAATTAGTATTAGGTATCAAATTAAAATATTTTTATACTTAAAACCCTAATTATATTATAAACCCTCATTATGTTATAAATCTTAATTTATTTTTAAAAAAAATTTAAATTGTATATATTTATTTTATAATTTGTTTATATTATTATTGTATGTAGTTTTTTTTATATAAATAATTTAATTAAGTTTAGATTAAATAATTAACCCTAATTTATTTTCCTAAAACAATTCAAAACCCTAATTTTATTTTATGATTTTAATTTCTTATTTTTATGTGCTTATTTAATTATAATTAACAAATATTTTTAATATGTATATATAATTAAATTATTAGAACTATTAATCATATTTATTAGTATATAATCATTATTATTTATTTCTGTTTCTTAAAATTCTTAAAAAATGATTATTTATTTAAATTTGAACTTTTAATTTATTTTCTATATTATATTGTTATACTAACCTCTTATATTTATTTTGTTTATTATTACTAACCTACTTATTTATTTATTTATTATATGCTTATTTATTTAAATTGTTTTATTATTATTATAATGTAATTGTGCAAATTATGTAATAGTTGTAGAACTTTTTAGTTATTTATTTAAATTGCTATGGTTAGTAAATTAGGGAGTGTAAACCTATTTGTATCTTAAAATTAAATTTAGATCACTAATTATAAAGATAAATACTTGAACTTGTACACGCACACACATAAGTCGATCTTTGATCGCCATCTCAAATTCTTAAGGATACTTCTCAGGTTGCCTAAATAAAAGGTCAAGTAAGGTGTATAAAGCAAAGTCCCTCATCTTATTTAATATCATCTTGTCCCCTTAAAGAATTATAAGATCAAGTCCCTTCATGGTTGCCTTCGTAAATGATCTTGTCCCTTTCGAATAAAAGATGATAAGTCCCTTCGAATTGCTAAGTACACCTTACAGTTGCCTAATCACAGTTGTCCCTTCACTTGTCCCTCATAGCATCCAAGGTAATGACTACCTATTCCTTAATAATAGGGATAGTCTTACCATTGAAAGGACACTTAAGAACATAAAAGATTTAACTTAGGGTAGGTTCCTCTTATGTACTTGCTCACCTTTTCAAAACACTTCAAAAATACTTCACATTTTCAAACAATTTTCAAAACAAAGGCTTTATATATATCCGTACATGGATCATTATAAAGTACTTAAGAAAATTTCTAATCACACACTACACTTCTCAAAACATTTTAAAGTGAGCTAAGTAACTAAGAGCCCATGGATAACCATGGATGTAAAGGGTGCTAACACCTTCCCTTTACATAACCTACCCCCCGAACCCAAAAATCTTTTAAGGTCTTTCCTGTTCTTTTATACCCTTTCCTTTGGATAAAATAAAAGTCGGTGGCGACTCTTGCTATCCGCATCATTTAACTAAAGTCAGTTCTCCCACCGTGTTACACCCCTACAAAACAAAGGTTAGCTAAACATTGCATGAAAACAAAGTAATGATCAAACAAAGCCTAAAATGAGACTAAGGGTTCATTAAGACTAAACCCTAAGGAATAGGGATACTAAATGATAAAAGACCTCTAAAGTCAGTAGCTAAACCCTACTATGGTTTTCTAAGGTTATAAGATCAAACAACACAAAACTATGCCTAAACTAGGCAGCAAACACCAAATAAGTTCAAGGTGAAGTTAGATGAAGAAGATTGAATGATTGTGCAAGAAGAACATGGACTAAAGAATGATTAAATGTCAAATTCAGAACCTAACATAAATTATAAGTGCCTTGTGTTTCCTATGAATGTGCATACAAAGCAAGAGAATGAATACTCAAATGCAAGAGATTATAGGGAGAAGAAGTGAGGAGAAGCAAACAAGTTGTTTCATAAGAAAAGACTTAACTTGGAACACAAGTCAAACAAGAACAAGGAAAGAGGGATATCAAGTATAAAAGTAAGAAGCTAGAAGGTATGTTGAGATGAATATTAGAGGTACCAATTAACCACAAGTGAACAAGTAGAAGTCATTTTAGGGTTAGAGGAGAAGGCTGTTTGAATTTGAGGTAAACATGTTCAAAGAAGCTACATGTGAAGTGAATGGCATTTTAAAGGGATGGGGTGAGATAAAATATGAACTAAACATATCATGAATTGTAAAGGGAAGTCATGTCATGGAAATAACAATCACATTACAAGTTAATATGGATCAAAGATGAAAGGAGATGAAGAAGTAGGTCAAAGAAGCATTTGTGAACAAACATGGAACTTGTAAGTCAAGCAAGATAAAACTTAAAAAGGAGGACCTATAATTGAACACAAGGGATTTATAAATGTCTAATGGTGACTTAGAACACCAAGCAAGAGATCCCAATTGGATGGCATAAATGCCTTCCTCAAACTAGGTTCAAAGAGGGGAGAAAGAGTCACACAAAGTTACTTGAGAAACAAGGCACCAAACAAATAGTTATGATCATGAAAAATGTGTGAAATTAAATGTCCAAGAACTTCATCTAGAGGAAAACATAACCCCAAAAAAACTCTCAAAGTTTCACATTTAAGCTCTATCAAAAGGTCATGCAAAAGTCACTTAGGGTTTCAAGGGATTAGTCTCAAAGAAGAGACTTAAAAGGATATACAAAATTATCTTAAAAATAAGGCAAAAATGTTTTTCAAAGCCTTGACATGTACTCTGAATAATGAAAAAAGGATGGAGTGAAAATGTTATTTGGAGTGAAAGAAATGAATTTGACAAGGCAAGGTGTGCATGAAAAGGAGAAATCAAAAATAAATTAAAAGAAGATTCAATTCAGAAACTAAAATAAAATAAAAATGAAAAATAAAATTTGCCAAAATTTTATAAAATTATGAAGATCATTTATGATTTTTTGTGGAATTTTTATAAGCCTAAAACTATTTTTAAAAATTAGAAATGAAAATGATATGTAAAATAAAAATAAAATGGAAAGAAAATTACCATGGGTGTGAAAAGAAGCCTAAACACGCTCAAAAAGGAAATAGGGAAGAAAATGGGGTGTCAGTAGCAGTGGAGGCCCAAAGCGCATCTCACAAAACCACAAAGTCAACAAATTTGACTCTCTGTAGCCACTAGATCAATCTAAGGGACTATGCTTAGTCAATCAAAATAAACGTGGGAAATATCAATACGCAAGATTAGTCAATCACAAGTATACACATCCTAGGGTTCAGATGGGTGACTCAAATCCAAAAGTATGTGAGATCAATGGTTGGCAGAAGAGGATCACGCAACACACAAGTCAATGGTCCACACTATGAAAGTCAAGGTCTACAAGGTGGAAAATGAAGTCATGTGTGAAGGATGCTCTCTCATTAATGTGTTGTCTCATTTTGGAATGCACGATCAAAGAAAATCAATGAATGTGTTATAATCTTATCACAAAACCCTAATTGATCCTCACCGGCCGGAGAAGGACCTCCGATCATTTTCTCCGGCCATCTCTGGTGACCTGCAAACCCTAATCTCCACAGAAATGCATCTAACTTACATTAATCGAAAGCCTAACTTGCATACATTCTAAATCTAACAATAAAATTCACAAATCAAGCATGATCAACAAGAATCAAACACTTTCAGTTTCTCTAAAAATCTTCAAGTGCCTCTAAAGGATCTAATTACTAACCAGAAGCAGTTTGTTCTTGTTATTAAGCTCAAATTAGGACTAAAATGGTCTTAAATCCATGAAAATGAAGCAAAGTAAGTTGAATATTTTTCAAACCTGAATCTGCAGAAACTTGAATCAAACAAAGAAAACCAGAGGTCCTAAGCTTGTTCTTGAGCTTCAAAGAGCAAAATAAATGCTCTATAACCTTGAATCTTGCAAAGAATGGAAGAAAACTCAAATCTGATCTTGAACTTGCACTTGAGGATTAACTTTATTCTTCCATTAATCTTGATCAGAGCATGTTAATCACGATTGATTGATGAAGCTTGTGATGAGAAGTGCAAGGATTCGTGTGAAATCAGAGGATTTGCAGAGAGATAAATTTGTGATTCTTTGATGAAAATGTGAGAGAATCTGAGAGAATGATGAAGTGTGATCAAAAATCTGTTATGGAGCTCTTATATATGGTGAGTTAGAGTTTAACTACCATGTTTGACAGTTGCAACCATGGTTAGTGGTGTGAAGTAAAAAAATGAGGTGTGTGAGCAAAAGTCAAATGGAAATGAGAGTGAGCTCGGGAATTCTCATGTACATGACCTTATGATGCTTATGGTGAGATATTAATAATGAGTGATAGTGATGTGATCGGAACCAACTCAAGTCTTGGTGGCATAAGCTTCTCATTTTGAATTTTTACCATCTTCTTGCATGGTCATGCATGTGTATGTGGGCACACATGAGGTAATTGATGAAGGGTGAGATGAATCCTGCGTGTGCCAGAAGTCAGCAGGATAAGAAACTCAATCAAAACTTCCAAAAGAGGTAGCCATTTCACCAATGAAAGTAATGAGGTTTGTGAATGGATTTCTCTCATGTTAGTGAATGAAAATGCATGATCTTGGGAGCAAATGATCAAGGACATTTGATACAATAAGTTTGTAGTTGAAATCAAGATGTAAAGAAGTCTTTAAGATGGTGTAATTTGACTTGAAACACAAGAAAACAAATTTGGCCCATGGGCATGTGAAGTGTGCATGAGGCCTGGCCTTGGGCCTAGCGAAAATTGCAGCAAGGAACCCTCTTTTTTGACCCTTCATATCTCTCTATCCTTTGATCAAATGAAAAAACCTCAAACATCAAAGTTGTAGAGGACAAGCTCCAGAACAACTTTGATTGTTCAAAGATTTTTCATTTGAAGCCTTCTTAATGGTGTGATTGGTCTCAAAATTTTGGCCCACAAACTATTTGACATAATGTCTGGCCAGGCGCGCGCTCCCATGATTTGCCTTGCCTAGGTTTTTGCCCTAGTTTTACCCTACTTTGAATGATCATATCTTCTTCAATTTTGATCCTATGAACATGATCCATCTATGGATTTAAAGCTTAGAATGTCCACTATCAAACATGGCTGCAAAAGTGACCAAAACTTACTATTTTTGGTAACCCTAATTCTCCAAAAATGACAACTTTAGGTTTTCTTGATTTTTGGTGATTTATCCATCATTTCTTGATCAAATTTTGTCCAATGGTCCATTGTAACATGAATTTTATGATTTTTACCTCAAAAGTCAGGAGTTGAATTTTTCCTATACACAATTGACTTTTTCTTAATTTCCTGATTTTCAATCAACTGACTAATTGAAGACCTTCTGAAATGATTCAATGGATGATTTTTAAACCCTAGGTACTTGGCATCATATGGAAAATATTGAAATCAAGTTTGGACTAAAATTTTATTGAGAACCCCCGTTAATCAGAAACCCTAATTTTAGCCCTCTTTGCTATGAGATGTTGCACTGTTTGCATTCTTTGATCAATCCACCTCTTTCAAAGCCTTGAGGAATCATTTGAGATCTTGTAGGATGTTAGGAACCCTTTGAAATTTTTTGAGAGCCAAATGACCATTGTCATTGCCTTTGAATGATCACCAATGTAACCAGTCATTGATCATATGCACTATGCTTCCAACTATGAATTATATGCTTCATTATGATTCTTATCATTTTGTTTGTTTTACTTTTTTATTATCTTCAGCAATTTCAAAGAAGTCCACTGCCCCCTAGGGAGTGGTGATAAAGGAGAAAAATGAAGGTGAAAAGGTACGCAAAATCTCTTGAATCGTGTTTTTTTTGCATATTTGCCTTCTCAGCTTTTTGGTTATCCTTTCAGACAACTACCAAGCCTTCGACACCCCTGAAGAAGGGTAAAAAAGCTTCCACTCCCATCCCCGTTGACGAAGATGAATCCCCTGAGGAACAAGTCCTTAGGAGAAAAAGAAAGACTGCCCCGTCTCCAAGTGCTGTTGGCCAATCTTCTTCCAAGGTGGCCAAAACTATAAAAGAGACGCCTGCTGGGGGTGACGTCGAAACCACTCGTGCTACTCCGGTGGCAAAGCCTGCTGGCACTCCTGAGAGTGCCAATTCTAGTCCTGGTGGCGAAGAGCATCAGGTAATTTGCTTATCATTTTATTTCCTTTCTTAAAATCTTTTTCACCTTGACTTGACTTCTTTTCTTTCCAACAGACTGAAGTTGATGTTGGCCAGCAACCTTCATCTGATACGCTCTTGCTCACCACTCTTCTAAACAGCCAAGGTGAGCCAACTTATCATCCAAATTCTGATTTTGGATCTGATTATGGTTCCTTGAGTGAGGTTAACCAACCTATGTTTATGACAACCAGTGATCCTCAAACAGTCGAAGTCGCTCCTCTTTCTCCGGCCAAAACCAAGACTCAACAATCTCATACTGATGATTCAGAGCGTGAGTGTGAGATTGCTTCTGGAAAATACCTTGATGGCCAGACGAACAAGCTAGCCAAAGCAATAAACGCGACATTTGCGGCTGAAGAAGAAAAAGGCGGCAAAAAATCTGAAGGCGCTGGCCCCTCTAGCCCTAAAAATAAAGAACTAAAGCTTGACAATAATCCTTCAGCAACTACCCAAGGCCCTCATATTATTGATCTTGAGGAGGAGAAGGTAGAAGATGAGGAGGATTCTAGTATCGAAGGCCAAGGGGGAAAAGGAGAAGAGCCTGTAATGGCTCAAACACCCCCACATGCGGGACGCCTCCAAATTTCTACTCCTATTGCTGGGGACAGACTGACAAGTATGAAGTGGTCGAATCCTCGGGAGTATGTCAGGATAAAACTTGGCAAGAGTTCTTGCTTGTCTGTAAGTGACTCTTCATTGTCTCCTGGGGCTTCTGCTCCAGATGATATTATTGGCCCTGTCCTCAAGAAGATCAAAGATAAATTCTTCAAGAGGGACATTCAGATTACCTTGGGCACTGATCCCATGGTAAGCCTCTGGCTGAATGACAATGTGCAAACGCTAGATCTCTCAATACTTGATCATAAAGTTTCTAGTGCCCTTATGGAGCTAAGTGATCTAGTGAATCAGATGTCTGATGACCTGAAGTTAGCCCCCAAGGTTGATGATGTCATCCAGAGGGTAGGGCCTCAAAGTATGAATGCATGGAAGCGAGCAAGGGAGGCTGATGCCAAATTCGAAAAGCTTGACTTCCAGAAGTTCAAGAGAGAAAAACAAATTGCTGCCAACAATATAACCATTGGAGTCTGGGAGCAAGAGCTTGAGGAGCTGCAGAAAAAGATTGTTGACGCAAAACAGGAAATTCTTCAGCCGAGTCAAGTTGCTAGCACTGAGCTAGATACTGAGTTAAAGAACATGCTTGACCTCATTGATGCAGCGGAGGCTCTCGAAAAGAAACTTGCTGATGCCAAACTTGACAAGGCCTTTTGTGAAAATCGCCTGTTGATCACCAAGCATAACTTCCTCCAACTACAGGCAAAGCTTCCCTTTTAGCCTTTCGACAATCTTTTATTTACTTTATCATCACTATTTTTGTTGACCCTATTGTGGCCATTATATAATGAAAATTAGGGCATGTTTTCCCCTTTAATTTTTTATGCTTTTTTATTACCTTTCGACTTGCATTATGATTCTGCTTTCGTATAATTAATAAGTTGATGGGGCCATCTAAACAACCTTTAAGTCAGATAAACTCCAACTTAACTCAGGTTAAAACGTTTTAACGCCTTATCTTTATTATTGACGGCGACGTTTCAGCTTTTTAGGCCTCATTATAACATGGCGCAATTTCCAATTCGAGGCAGCAGCCAAAACATCTCTATGAAATGACATCTTCAAGGAAGGACTAACGCGCCTTTTTCTTGCCTCTTGTTTGGCCAATAAGAACATAACTTCTTTCCTTATAAATATCACTTCTATTTATTACGTTATCTTCATCAGAACAACATGGAAAGTTCTGCAAAGAAGGTTAATGACACTCATTCGCACAAACTTGGAAAAAACACCTCAAAGAAGAAAAATCCTTCTCCAGGTCTAGGAGTAGTTACTCACTCCAAGGCTAAGGGGACGAAAACCACTCCTCCCACAAAGAATCCTCCCAAGGATCAAACTTCTGACGTTGATGAGGAGGCTGACGCAGATTAGATGACTTATCTTGACTGCATCACTTCACTTCCAGATATTGGTGAAGAATCTGACGAAGATTGGACAGATTATCGTAACTGCATATTTTTGGAGGACTTAGAAGACTAGATGTTCATTGTTTTTGGTTCTTAAACCATTTTTCCAGGCTTCTGTAATTGTAGGCCGTTTATGGCCTTTTTGAATGAAATTAAATTTTATTTTCCTATACGAATCTCTTGCAGTATTGGTCTATATCTTTTCAAATATTTTCCACTTACTTTAAAGACTTTTGAGTCAGCTTCAATCTCATGAATTTCATAAGAATTGTTACTAAATACTTTGGCGATTTGGAAAGGGCATTCCCATTTAGGTGACCATTTCCCCAAAGATTTACTCTTTCGGTCCATGGGTAATATAACTTTCCACACTAATTCACCAACTGAAAAGGTTTTTACTTTAACCTTTTTACTATAAGATTTCTCTATTTTCCTCTTTTGCCTCTCCAATAGTTGTAAGGCATTAATTCTCTCTTCATCCAGATCAAGCAATTCGTCTAACATCATGACCCAATAGGTATCAATTGGGATTTCGTGATGCCTTTGAATTCTAGTGGATTGAAGATAAATTTCAAGAGGTAAGACAACATCATGGCCATAGGTTAGTCGGAACGCTGTAGTATTGGTTGCCTCTCTAGGTGAAGTTCGACACACCCAAAGAATTTGGTATAATGTCTTGTGCCAATTCCTTGGCTTCTTACCCACATGTTTTTTGATCAAACCAATAATTATTTTGTTAGCTGCTTCGTCCTGACCATTATCTTGGGCATAATAAGGTGTGGATGTTAAAAGTTTGAAGCCTATTTATGTAGCAAACTCTTGCATATTTCGACTGGTAAACACAAAACCTTGATCTGTGGTGATCGTTTATGGTATGCCATATTTATATATGATATGTTTCTGATGAGGTGAAGAAGTTCTTCAAGTGTGGGAAGCTAGGTCACGTGATGGATGATTGCAGGGTGAATATGCCTACTTGTTATAATTGTGGAGAACAGGGCTATATCAACACCCATTGCCAGAAACCGAAGAAACAACAGTCATGTGGAAAAGTGTTTGCATTAGTGGGAGCTCACCCTACTAGTGAGGACCGGTTGGTCAAAGGTACTTGCTTTATCAATAATGTTCCTTTATCTGTGATTATTGATACGAGTGCAACACGCTCGTTTATTTCTTTGGAATGTATGAAGAAGCTAGGATTGGAACCTTCTAATTTGAGTCGACGAATGATAATTGACACTCCATACATAGGTTCTGTGACTACCTCCTCGGTGTGTTTTAACCGTCCTCTTACTATCTTTGGAAGAGATTTCAGAGTGGATCTTATATGTCTATTGCTCAATAATATCGACGTAATTTTGGGAATGAACTGGTTGGAATTCAACCGAGTTTATATTGATTGCTTTAGGAAGAGATTATTATTCATTACTCCTGAAGAGGAGGCTTTGGCCAATTCAATTTCTACGAAGGAAATGAAGACTTTTTTGGAAGATGAAGCGAAGATGTTTGCGGTGTTCGCTTCATTATCTGTTGAAGAAACGGTTACTATTGAAGAGTTGCTTGTGGTGAATGAATTCCTAGAAGTGTTTCCTAGTGATATTATAGAGTTACCTCTTATGCGAGCAGTGAAGTTCACTATTAACCTGGTTCCTAGTATGAGGCCTATTTCTATGGCGCCGTACAGGATGTCGGCAACAGAGTTAGCTGAGTTGAAATCTCAGATTGGAGATTTACTCGATAAGAAATTTATTAGACCCAATGTATCAACGTGGGGAGCGGTAGTGTTACTAGTGAAGAAAAAGGATGGTAGTATGCGCTTATGAATTGATTACCGACAGCTGAATAAAGTGACCATTAAAAATAAATATCCACTTTCGAGGATCGACGATTTAATGGATCAACTTGTTGGAGCCTGTGTTTTTAGAAAAATTGACTTGAGGTCAGGATATCATCAAATTAGAGTGAAGGAAGAAGATATTCAGAAGACGACATTTAGAACTCGATATGGTCATTATGAATATGCATTGATGCCTTTCAAAGTGTCTAACACATGTAACACCCCAAACTTTTCCCTCTCCTTTTTATCATCCTTTACATATCATAAGCATGCCATATAACATAACATATCCTAGAATTTGGCATAGAAAAATGAAGCATAGCATTCACATGATCTAGCATAGGGCCTATGATCAATTATTTGGAGATTTATGGTTCAACAAGTCAATCCAAGAGCCAAGTGATAGTGCTAGAGACTTACAAGGCTTCCTCATGTCTTATACAAGCTCAAGGTTGTAACACCCCAAATTTGACCTTTTCTTTTTAAGCATCACATCACATCATATTCATCATGAATATATCATATTCTCAGCATCCTAGCATGGAAATATGAGGCATAACATTTCTCATGACCTAGCATTAGCCATATGATCATTTGTGGAGGTTCTTGAAGAATCACAAGCCATGACAAGGGGCCCAATGGTTTTGTACAAGTCCTATGAGGGGTCTAAATTGCATTTACAAGTTCAAGTTCATTTACAAAAGCTCAGAAGGTTGGAAGATCATCAGGGAATTCAGGCTATGGCAAAGCTCCTGCACAAGGACCCCAAACTAGGGTTTGAGTTTCAAGCATGAAAACCTCAAAACTTTGGCCATTTCATTTGGGCAAAGTCTTTTACATGTTAAGAGGATCCTAGGGATGAAATTTGGTGAGAAAATTCCTTGTGGAAGTCAGGCATTTCTTCAGTTACTTGTAAATGAAGAAACTGGTCAACTGTGCCTTAAAAAAGTCAACTGTGAGTTTTCAAGGGGTCCAACCCCATTTTTCTAGCCAAGGTATGTTCTTATAATGTTAAGATAGGTTTGGAAAGTTCAAAGATCAAGAATCATGAGGTTTTGAGGTGTTTTGCAAAATTGGTGTGAAGTTGGTTATGGAAAATGCCATTTTTGGCAAGTTTTTGCCCTAAAATTCAAGTGAGCATAACTTGGTGAAAAATTCTTCAAATGGACCAAAGTCAAACATTAAAGTTGGAGATTAATGCCTCCCATTTTCAAAAAGTACAAGTACTTTTTCATAGCCTTCATGGTTGAGAAGATATGGCCCTCGAAAATTCATGCAAAACTAGGGCAAAACTTAAATTTTCACTTGTGCACCAAAGCAAAAAGTCTTGAATCTTAATTTTGGGTGTTGGTACATACCAAATAATGTTGCAATGTTACAATGAAATGCAAATTTCCCATTTTGCTCCAAGAAATACACCAAATTCGTGCATGATGAGAATTTCATTCCAAAAGTGCAAAAAGGGCATGTTCATGAAAAGAGTGTGACACTCTCATCCAATGGCCAAGATCTGTTGGATTGAAATCAAGGGTGGGATGGTGAGTGCACATGGGCAAGAAGAAAGGAAATGCATGAGGTTTTCATGAGATCATACAAAACTTGCCAATTTTGCAAAATCACTCACACTCTCTCTTCACACGTGCAAATACCCTCATTCTTTCAACATTGATTCATGACCAAATATAAAAGAAAATTAGGGTTATAGAAGGATCCAGATCTCACTCATTCCTCAACTTCCAAGGTTTTGCTCAATTTTCATTTTCATTCGAATCTTGCTACACACTTGCTCTCTTCACAAACAAATCACAGATCCTTCATCCTTGAGAGCTCAGGATCACAAATCTCTCCATTGTGCAAGCTATTTCTAAAGATTCATCACCTTGCCAATTCAGGGCAGTTGGCTGCAAATTCTCAGATCCAGCAAGATTCAAGACTCTAGTTGCATTTATTTTGCAACTAGAGTGCATTTGGAGTGGATTGGCTTCATTATCTTGGCTTCTAACAAGCTTTTTCAAGAACTGTAAGTTCAGGTGAGTTCAAAATCTTCAGATCTAAAAATGAAAATAGTTGTGTGCATTGTAATCCTCTTGCTATGCTGATCATTCTGCTGGTTTTAGATTCAAGTTTAATGCACTATTGAGCTTGTTATGTGATTTTGAAATTTCATGGTAGAAACTGTTTGTGTTCGATCTGGAAAATTCTTTGACCTATTGTGAATTTCATCATCATATTTGAGATCAACATGGTTCAATTATCCAATATGGATCATTTTGTTCATTTTTATTAGGTTTTGTTCATGTTATGCGTTTTCCGGTGCCGGAGCCCTAGCTCCGGTCACCGGAATATAGGCTGTGTGCATTTAGGGTTTCCAAGGTTGAAGATGAGTCTTACACCATCAGATCTTTCCATCTCCACGCTCAGGATTTTGCCACCTCATAAATGAAGAGGCTCTCTCTCACGTGAGCTTATGTTTCCATTTTAATTATTTGTGCTGCGCGTCCCATAGTAATTTGTGTGCTCCCTCAGCTCTGAGCCAATCCATTTGCCACGTCAATTAATGAAGCAAGCCACATGATGCGTCCATTCAATCCATAGGCCATTGTTTTTTTCCGTTTTTTTCCTGAATTTCCACCCAATGTGTTATACACCTGCGCAGACCCAATGGGCTCATATCACTATTCGCACCCCCTCCTTGATTGAGCCTAATTCATTTGCACTGCTTTCCCTTGCTCTTCACACCCCCAGCCTCATATTTTATTTTTATTTCTTTTTTCTATTTCACTTTGTTTCATTTTTGCTTTCCAATTTTTAAAAATACTTCTAAGTGTCCAAAAATTCTGAAATAATTCAGGGATGTTCATTTGAGTTTTCTTTAATTTTCCATATTTTTCTTTTCCATTTATTTTTAATAGCCACATGTCAATTAATTCCCTCATGTAATTAATTCATTTTAATTCCTTTTTGAGCATGCTGCCTTGTCCAATTTCCATAGTGATCATCATTTATTTCTTGTTGGTTCTATTTGCTCTGGATTCATAAGAGGATGTACTTCATGTGTGATTTTTATTCTGATTTTTAGAAATTTGTTCATTTGGTTTTGGTCCTTGACTTGTGAAGGAAGTTTCTTAACCATAGTTGTTGTTTAACCCCTCTTTTGACTTGCATAGCTTCTGAATTTCTTCCTATCCTTTTGGCACATTGTTATATCATGATTAAAGATCTTTTGTCCAAGGTTGTGGAATTTTTGGGTGCATTGTTGATTTGATTTGAATTTTGGTTCTTAACTTGTCCCATTTTGCTTCCTTTTGATCATAAGTTCTCTCATTAGCTTAGAAGGGAACTTGTGCCAACTTCTTCATCTCATTTGGGGTCTCTTTAGGGTGTTGATACCTTTCTGATCTTGGTTTAGGGTTTGTGTCTTGGAAATTTTGTGATTTTCTTACCTTTTAAGTTCTTTCTTTCTTATGTGCATTCATCTCACTCCTTTGCTTATTTCTTCCTATAAGTTGTTTGTTTAGCTTTGTGTTTCTCTTCTCCTCATCTCTCTTGCTTCTTAAGAACTTCTTTAACTTGTATTTGGTGCTGGTCTTGTGCCTTGAGTTCATGTTTTGCGTATTTTTGCTTTGCATCTTCTTAAGTTTGCCTTGTTTGCCATGTGATTCATGTTGCATCATATTGAATTGTATGCTTCTTTTCTCTTTCTTATGACTTGCATTTGCATTGAGCTTTTGTATGTATAACTTCACTTCTGTTTGAATGATGTTGGAATGTCATTTTGTTCATTTTTCTTTGCTTGTATTCTTATGTTGCTAACCTTTTCAAGGGCTATGGTAAGTGAGAGGTGTGGATGTGATTCCCACATCTCCAAATCTCATCTCTTCTTTTCTTTTTCTTACTTGTACTAACCTTGTGATTGTTGGGCTTAGGCCTTACTTC
The DNA here is from genome assembly GCA_963966055.1 of Lathyrus aphaca. Lineage (NCBI taxonomy): Eukaryota > Viridiplantae > Streptophyta > Magnoliopsida > Fabales > Fabaceae > Lathyrus > Lathyrus aphaca. The sequence goes on from OZ014520.1 coordinate 509,842,819, forward strand.
CCTCCTATCCTTCTTTCTTCTTCTTCTCTTCTTCTTTCTTTATTCTTTAGGTTAGTAAACCACACTAACTTAGGATTTCCCATGCATGACAACACTTAGGAATCTTTAGTCCCCCATTAGACTTTTGCCTTTGTGATCCTTTTGGTGTTCTCTCTTCTCATCTTCAAACTTAATTTTAATTCATTCTAATAAGGATTGAAGTGATACCTTGAACAATAGCCTTATCCCATGAGATACTTGTGGTCTTCCCATCTTGGGATAGTACAAGCTTATCTTGTGATGCACAAGTCTGATCAAGATATCATCTTCACAAAGAAAATCATGAAAATCACTTATTCACTGTAAATACCAAAAACACTTAATAAGTTAATGAGTTAGTGAGCTTAGGCCCTAATCTATGGATTCAAGTTTTGGGGATCTTCTCCTTACTTGAGTGTGCTTGTTCTATTATTCCATCTTGGAATGTAGTGGCAAGTACACATTCCATGGAAAAGAGCTTGAGTTCACTTCCTTGTGACACACTCATAAAAGGCTTCATAAAAAACACAAACAAACAACAAGCGTCTCTCCTTCGGTAATTCTTTTCTCATCGCCTTCGCTCCATACACGAACTTGCTCCTACTTGTCATTTTGCAAGACGGTTACACACTCGTCGTCCGAGTCTACAACACCTGAGCATAGGCATATGCAGTTCAAGCCTTAATTCACAAGCATTTGTTTCAACCCCTAGTTAGGGGAACTACAACGTCTATGATCCTCATTCTCCCGATGAGGTACGTAGGCAGCGGGGTAGGGCCCGTTCGAGCATAATCTTTTATTTTCCCTACATTTTTTCTCTTTGTTTTCTTTCTCAGTTCCTTTTCCAATTCCATTTCCTTTTCTTTTGCAGCAACTTTCATTTCTTCACCCTTTGAAACAGTTTCTTTACAAGCGTAGATCCCGTCTGGTACGGCGGACGATCTGGGGTGCTAATACCTTCCCAGGTCGTAACCGACTCCCGAACTCAGTTTCTTTGGTTCGCAGGACCTTTGTCCTTCCTTTTCTTTTCTTCTGGTTTGTGCAGCATTACCATTCCCGTTCCTTCGGGATAAAAATGCCTGGCTGGCGACTCTATTCTTTTTCCGTGCCACTTTCGCGTTTGTACCAGGATGGAAATCCGGGGAGCGACAACTGGCGGCTCTGCTGGGGACATCCTAACGAGAGTATCTCTGGTTCCCCTGTGAGTCTCTCCTAGCGCTTGCATGTTTCTGTTTCTTTGGGTGTTGATTGCTTGTTGTTGCTTGTTGTATTTTTATTGTTATTTATTTACAGTTTTATTTACAGCTTTATTTACGGATTTCAGTATTTATTTTCTGTATCATATTATATATTGGACTGTCTGGACTGGATTTTCTGTTTGGTGGGTATGGGTGATACTGTTTCTGTGAGATGAGCTCATTACCACGGCTCGAGTGCACCTTAGGACTTAAAGTGGTTCCACTTTGGCCTCATGAGATCTTGTCATGGGGGTAGTAGTGAATTCCACGCCCAGATTTGCGGCTGTCTTGGAAATGTCTTGATTTGGGGATCTTCCTCTTTCATTTCATAACCCTGACAGTTATGTGCAACTGGGGACCGATCATTGAGAACCTTGTGGAAACATCCCTCTTTAGTGATGACAGTGGCAGACCACATTGTGTGGCAAACCCATTTGCATCGGAGGGCCCACCTGGGACTTGCATAGGATGACCTTGTTTCCCGAACTCAGCTGAGACCTCCCTGTGTAGTATATAATGCAAAACCGATTCCCTGATCTGGTAATGAGCCATTTCTCGGAAATGGTGAAAGTATTATTGCTATTCAGCTTTGAGAGTCCGTGATGTTTGACCAGGAGAATACCAGTGAGATTGGGAGGGGTTTACAGGTTTGCAGGAACCCTTGGCCTCTACATACCCTCATTATCAGTGGTCCTTGTTATGATTTTGGTCTTATGGTTCTGGTGTTCTGGTTTTCTTGGTACTGTGGTTCTGAGATTTCTATCAGAGAGTTGTGACTATTTCTATCAGAGGGTTGTGACTCAGAGGATTTTGGTTTGCAATTGATCAGAGGGTCCTTGTGTTCAGTGTCCAGTATCCAGATGGTCCCAGATTGATCATATGCCTGCATTGCATTTGCATTTGCATCATTCTTGCATTAACTGTTTATGTTTCCATTTTTCAGGTCATTGTTCATAGTCAGCTCCCAGTTCTGGTAAATCTTATCTCCAGATGGCAGAAGTCAGAAGAATTACAAGGAAAAAGAATGTTCACTATACTTTTCTGCAAACTGAAGTCAGAAGTGTTCAGAAATTAGCAGGTCTGATGAATGACCAAGTCTTGGGCAATTTCAGAAAGAGATATGGCCAGATATTGAAGTATGAGGACAAGCCCACTGCAGATCAGAAGGACAGTTTGCATACCTTGCTTCAGTTTTATGATCCCCTGCTGCGTTGCTTTGTGTTTCCAGATTACATCTTGGCTCCTACCTTGGAGGAGATTTCCAGCATTCTGAATGTTCCAGTCAGAGAGACCTTGCCTTTCTATGGGTCTGAGGTGGTGCTTAAAGAAGAAGACATAGCCAAAGTTTGTCGTTTGCCAGCTGCTATAGTCAAGAGGGCTCTGAAGGATAGTGAAGGCAAAGGACTCCCTTGGAGTGTGCTCATACCAGAGGCAGAGGAGTATGCTAAAGAGGGTAAATGGGGGGGACTTTGGTGCTTTGCTGGCTTTGATGGTGTATGGGTCTAGCTTGTTCCCAGGAGAGAAAGAATTTGTAAGTCTGGAAGTGATCTCTATCTTTGCAAAAGGAAATCCTATGCCAACTCTATTGGGTGATTTCTACTATGGCGTTCATTACATGAATGAGAAAGGTAGGGGTGGACCAATAGGCTGCTGTGCTTCATTGTTTGCTGAGTGGTTTGCCAGACAATTGCCAAAATCAGGTGCTTTCAAGGAAATGAGGGATGAGTGGAGATGGTCTAGAAGGCTGATGGGGCTAACTGCTAAAGATATTGCCTAGGGATATGACAGAGATCTGCTAGGAAAAGAGTTGCTGGTTAGTTGTGGAAGATTTGCTGGAGTGCCTTTGCTAGGAAGGAAGGGTGTGATCAGTTATCATCCAACATTAGCCAGGAAGCAATTTGGTTACCCTTTGAGAGATCCACCACAGATGGAAGAGTTTGCTGAGTCTTTGTATTTTCCCATGGAAGGAAACAAGGAGTTAGTTCTACAGGAATCTCAAGCTTGGGCTCACATGATAAGGAAGGGTAAGAAAGACTTTGGCAGAGTAGATCCCAAGACGTACCCTCCTTTTGCTGCATGGTTGCAAAAACATGTAGAAAAAGTTCTCATGACCTTCTCAGTAGAAGCTCCCCTTTATCCCAAAGAAGTGCCAAGCCAGAGTACTGTCTCCCTTGAAGACTACAAGAAATTGGAAGCTCAGCTGCATGAAGTTCGAGTGGAGAATGCTGAAATGGTAAACCTGTATCATCTTGCCAACAGGGCCAAAAATGAAGCAGAGGGAAAGCTGCAGAAGATCCAAGTCTCTTTGGAAGCTAAAGAGAGAGACTTTGCTGGAAGGGAAGCTCACTTTCAAAGGATGGGTATGATGGAGGCAAAAAGAGAATCGGAACGCACAAAGACTTTGAAGACTCTCAAGGAAGCTCGTCAATCCATTGTTTGGTTGCAAGGCTAAAGGGAGGAGGAGCAGAAGAAGTTCAAAGAGAAAGAAGAGTTCTTCAAGGTGCAAATGGCATTTAAGAAGGGAGAGGTGGAGCAAGTCCATAACATACGGAGGGAAAAGACTCAGTAGTTAGCACAAATCCAGTTATCCTTGGAGGAGGCACGGAAGGAGATTGAAGAGCTCAAGCTGAGAGCAGGTGTAAAGAAGAGCAGAGCAGATGCAGAGGGGCCTGGGTATCTAGTTTAGTTTATTTTTCAGACTACCTACAGACTTGTTGTAGGAGTCTTGCTTTTTATCTTTTGTCTTTTATTCATGTAATGGCTTGTAATCCTTCGGGGAATATTTCTGTTTGTGCTCTAACTTTTAGCCGGCAGTGGTTTGTCCATGATATACGTGTTAATGTGAAAATTATCATTTCTGAATATGCAAGGCTTGTTTGTCTGATACTGCTAATATCAGAATACTCTTCAAAGAGAAAGTATGAAAGTTAATACTCAAAGAGGCTATCTGGAGTAAATACCAGAACTGGGGCATGCAAATGCTTAAAACTTGGGAACATGAGCAGTTACATTGCATGCATATGACGTGTTTGTTTGTTTTGCAGGTAGTGCTTCAGTTTCTAACGTTCTTGTTGTTTCAGGCACTATAGCTCCCAGGAAAGTCCGAGAACAGCCAGTCATACACAGATATCCCACAAGAGTCAACAGAGAAAGAGTCATGGATCAAATGCAAGCTGATTTAGCTGACTTGAGGTTGAGGATGGACAATTTTATGACCCTTATGGCAGGCATGGGTCAGAATCAGGAACTCTGCGTGAGTTGGTTAAAAATAGTCAAGCCAGGGACAACGGTACTGCTGATGGAGGTAATCGTAACGGTGCGGGCGCCCGTCAGGTTGAAATCCCTGTAGCACAGACAGGGGTTACCATAATCAATGATGGACTGAACAATGTACAGATGGACGGTCAAAACGAACAGTTTACGCTGCTGGATGAAACTGAAGGCCAAGGGGCTGAAATGAACAGGAAATTTGAGGAGATGGAAGAACAGATCAGGGCTATTCAATCTCAAAACTCTTTGGGGTTCGACATTACTGACTTGGGCTTGGTTCCAGGGGTTAGAATCTCTTACAAGTTCAAGGTCCCAACTTTTGAGAAATACAACGGCACAACATGTCCAAAGACTCATCTTCAGTCCTTTGTAGGAAGGATTGCTGCCCACACTGATGATGAAAAGCTATGGATGTACTATTTCCAGGACAGTCTGGTTGGGGCCTCTTTGGAATGGTATATGAAGTTAAGTAGAGCCAACGTTAAGAGCTGGAAGGACCTAGCAGAGGCTTTCGTGAAGCAATACCAGTATAACTTGGACATGGCTCCAAATCGCACTCAACTGCAAAACATGTCTCAAACTGCTAAGGAGGGATTTAAGGAATATGCTCAAAGGTGGCGTCAGCTTGCTGCCAGAGTGCAACCACCACTGCTGGAGAATGAGATGGCTGATATGTTCATGGGGACATTGCAAGGTGTGTTTATTGAAAGATCGGCGTCTTGTTCGGCTACCAAGTTCAATGATAAAGTAATTGCTGGAGAGAGAGTCGAGACTCTGTTAAAGATGGGAAAGATTCAGGATACAAGTGCGAGCAGTTCTAGTGGAGTAAGAAAAGCTTTCAATGGACCCCCGAGAAGGAGGGAAGGTGAAACCAATGTTGTGTTTGGTCGAGGACGGGGCCGAGGATATAGAAGATCATATGAGCAAGTGGCAGCTGTCACAATCCCTGCCAATCCTGTGCAGCAGGTACAGCCTCAACAACAACAACAGCCACAACGTAACAACTATCAACAAAGACCTTATCAGCCAAGGCAAGCTCGCCCGACTAATAGGGTGCTTGAGGTAATTCCCATGACTTACGCTGCTTTGCTACCGAGATTGCTAGACTTGAATCTGATACAACTGAGAACTTTAGCACCACCACCACCTGGAGAGCTTCCAGTGGGGTACGATGTCAATGCTAGATGCGCTTTCCATTCAGGGGCACCTGGGCACTCAACTGAGAAGTGCAGGGCGCTACAACACAAAGTTCAAGACCTGATTGACTCCAAGGCGATTAACTTTGCACCACCGCCGAATGTTACTTCAAACCCTATTCCGAACCATGGAGGGGCTATAATAAATACTGTTGAGGGGGGTGAGAAGTTAAGTCTGGTTCTGAGCATAGAAGAAGTGAAGACTCCGCTGTTGGTAGTGAATGAGAGGTTGCTGAAAGGTCAAGTGTTTCCGGGATGCAGTTCTGATTGTGAGAAATGTGTGAATTCAATGAACGGTTGTGAAGACCTGAAGATGGGGTTGCAGAATATGATTGATGAAGGATCTTTGCAGTTTGACAAAGTTGGTAATGAGGTTGATGATGTGTCCACCATAACCATTTTCTATGATCCGACGGAGATGCCTGCTAGAAGAGAGTCTGTGACCATTTACGCTCCTGAAGTTAGTCCTGTGACTATCATTGTGCCTGGGCCTGTTCCTTATACAGATGATAAAGCCATTCCATGGCATTACGACTCAGATGTGTACGTGGAAGGACAGAAGATTGAGAGTAAGTCAGTTGCTATTGACCCGACTGTAGTGAACGTCGGAGGGGTTGGAGGTTTTACGAGAAGTGGTCGTCTATTTGCTCCCCCAGTTCTGAGAGGGGATCCTGAGGCGAAGGCTTCAGCAAAGGCTAAAGGAAAGCAAACAGCGACTGAAGAAGCAATAACTCCTGCTGCTGGACAGGGTACCTTTGAGAAGGAGGTGGAGGAATTTATGCGCATAATTAAAAAGAGTGATTATAAGGTGGTCGAACAGTTGAACCAGACACCATCCAAGATATCAATTTTGTCTTTACTGATGTGTTCTCCTGCACATAGAGAAGCCTTGTTGAAAATGTTGTAGATGGCCTATGTTCATCAAGAAATAACTGTTAATCAATTGGAAGCGGTAGTGGGCAGTGTGAATGCAAGCCACGGGCTGCGATTTACAGATAGAGACCTTATGTCAGAGGGCCGTAACCATAACAAAGCACTACATATTACTATGGAGTGCAAGGGTGCTGTGTTGTCGCATGTCCTTGTTGACACAGGCTCTTCTCTTAATGTACTTCCGAAGAAAGAATTAATGAAGCTCAATGTTGATGGTATCATCCTAAGACCCAGTGATTTGATAGTGAAAGCTTTTGATGGGTCCAGAAGGTCAGTGTTTGGAGAAGTGGAGTTACCTGTGAAAATAGGTTCTCAAGTATTCAAAAGTATCTTTTATGTCATGGACATTCAGCCCGCATATAGCTGCTTGTTGGGACACCCATGGATTCACGCTGCTGGAGCTGTAACTTCCACCCTGCATCAAAAGCTCAAATACGTGGTTGATGGCCAAGTAACCACTGTGTGCGGAGAGGAAGATATCTTTGTGAGCCACTTATCAACTTTCAAATATGTAGAGATGGACAGAGAGATCCACGAGACGATGTGTCAGGCTTTCGAAGTAGTTAATGTCAGCATCTTGACTCCTGTAGAGAGAAGCAGTGAGAAAGAAGGTACCTCCATTCATTCCTACAAGCAGGCAAAGGAGGTGGTTCAGTCAGGAAGCGCCCAAGGCTGGGGCAAATTGCTGGAATTGGAGAAGAAAGACGACAAGTTTGGTTTGGGTTATCAGCCTAGTGGGTCTAATGGGTCTCAGAGTGGTAAAGCCATTACTTTTACAAGCGCTGGGATGCTCGACCGCAACCAAATCTGTGCAACTAATGAAGATGGGGACAGTGATGGTGACTGGGACAAATGGATTCATCCGTGTGCGCCCGGAGAGGAGCTGAAGAACTGGTCTGCTGAAGACATTGTCCAAGTTACCTGACACTCAGAGTAATTTATTTGTTTCCTTTTCTTATCATGCTGCATTTTCAAATCCAGCATTCTGCCCAAGGTGCTAGGATCCATTGTATGGGCCACCATGTTTTGTATGCATTTATTTTACCATGGAATAAAGGACATTTTCAGACAAATTGTGTTCTCTTTCTTTTGTTTTAAATTTTTCACAAAAAATATCAAAATGGCAATGTGTTTTTCCTTTTTGTTTTTGTGTTTACGTCTCTTTTGCAAAATAAACAGATTCTGAAATAAGCACATCATCTATGCAGTATTGATCATCCGGATTCCATTGATAACGTTCCTGCTATGACCATGCATGACTTTGACAATCCTATCTACCAAGCTGATGAAGGGGTTGAGGAAGACTGTGAACTCCCTAAAGAATTGGTCAGATTGTTGAAACAAGAGGAACGAGTTATTCAGCCTCATCAGGAAGAAATTGAGATCATCAACATCGGCACTGAAGATGTGAAGAAAGAGATCAAGATTGGGGCCAGTCTGCAGGCCGAAGTAAAGAAAGAGCTGATTGGTATGTTGCGTGAGTATGTGGATATCTTTGCCTGGTCGTATCAAGATATTCCAGGGTTGGATACCGACATTGTTGTGCATAAGCTACCTTTGAGAAAATATTGTCCTCATGTGAAACAAAAGTTGAGAAGAACGCGTCCTGACATGGCCATGAAGATAAAGGAGGAAGTTCAGAAGCAATGGGATGCCGGGTTCCTTGCTGTAACTAGTTACCCACCTTGGGTAGCTAACATTATACTGTCGCTCCCACCTTATGACACAGGGCCAAGAGGGGTACAGACGCGAACGGTCGGCGAAAGAGGAAGAAAAGAATAGAGTCGCCAACTAGGCATTTTTATCCCGAAGGAGAGGTAATGCTGCATAAACCTGAGGAAAGATGGATAAGACGATTGCGAACCAGAGAAACTGAGAAAGGGGGTTGGTTACAACCTGGGAAGGTATTAGCACCCAGATTGTCCGCCGTACTCGACGGGATCCACACTTAAAAGATTTGTGTTTAAAAGGGGTAATGTCAGTGCTATTTTGTGTGCAAAAGCTGGAAAAGAATGCAAGTGTCAGTGTAAAAGAAAATGTGAAGTGAAGTGAAGAAGTGTCAGTGTAAGGAAAGAGTGCAAAGCTCAAGACTATGAGGCTTAAAGAATAATACTAAAGAAGGGGGAATATACAGAGACTTTTGTTCGATAACTGTTAAGTTATGCCTACGTATCCTCTCGTGCAATGAGGAAGTCAGAACACCGTAGTTTGACTCAAAGAGACTGGAAGATAAATTGACTTGTGAATTGCTTACTTGTCTATGCTCAAGTGTATGACCTGTCTAGCTCAGGTGCAAACTGTCTTGCATTAGATGGAAGAAGCAAGTTCTCATTTATGAGTGAATGAGATGAGAAAAGAATCCCGGAGGAGACGATTATTGTTTGTTTTTGATGTTTCCAATATTTTATTGCTTTCTGGAGTTTGTCATAAGAAAATGAGCTTAAGCCTAAACCAAGGGTTAGTAAACTCATCACATCCTCCCTATGATTAGGGGTAATGAGAATACCTTAAATGTGAAGTAAACACCTCACACTTAATCACCATGATGTAGGATTAAGATCATTAACCTACTTGCAATTATTTAGATGTTTTTTTTTGTTTTTTTTTTAGTGTTAAGTAATGAGTTTAAGCAATAATCAAGGATTTAACGGACTCATTACACCATCCTAATAGAAGGATAATAGATGAGAATATTTAAGCTGAGGAAGGCTCCTCAACTTAATCCATGATTAGGGATTAACCTCATGAAAAAACAAAGCCTTTATTAAAGTGGATTTTAGTTAATGATAAGATTAAGAAGTGAGTTTTATGGTTGGTAAGACAACTTGAGGGGGACTTGTCCATTAACACTAGGGTTAGTCCTTCTTAACCAATTAAGGAAGAATTAGAACCCTAATGCAAGGCCCAAGTTACAAGCTTGATGTCTTGATGATTATTAAGTGAATTGATTAAAGTATTTAAACACATTAAGGGTTTAACACTTAGGATTAAAGTTATACACTCCATCCTAATAGAAGGATGCAGGCATAAGCTTAATCACAAAGCCTTAAAACCTTTAGGGTTTAGTCCTTGATTATGAGGTGAGAAGAGAAGACTCAAAGAAAACTCAAAGGAAAGAGTCTAAGGGGGACTAAACATTCCTAAAATGTTATCATGCTTGGAAGTCCTAGGGTTTGTGAGGCTTAAGAGGAGAAATCTTCAAGGAAGCCACCAAGGAGAAGCCAGATAGAAAAGGGGTGAGATGAGAAGAGAAAAGAGGGAAGAGAGGCACAAGTGAGCAAGCTCACTCAAAGACAAGTAAAAATGCAGCAAGGATGTAAAATGATAAGGTGAGAAGAGGTATGAGGTGAAGGCAAATTCACCTCCCAAACAAACTTACCATTAATCCTGAAAAGTTAGTACAAGATGCATAAGGGAAGAAATGAGATGAAACAATGCATATGGATGGGAAAATGCCAAAGTCAAAAACATAAATATGATGAAAATGATGTCAAGAGATGGTGCAAAGTCATACAAGATGCATATATGTGAGCATACAAGAGGATGGATGTATATGGAGCATGCCTTGAACCAAGAAAGTTCATGAAAACTTATGAAATGCAATGAAGGTATGACATGTCAAATGAATGATGCAATGATCAAACATGATTCTAATATGTCCTAAGATGTCTTAGAAGTCACGTGGATGCACAAAATGTCATGGCAAGTTCTTGAATGTTAGCATATGAGAGATGAATGCAAAGGAAAGCAAGAATTAGGGCTTATGCATAACATACAACACAAAATTCAAAATCAGAAGCAAATGACATGATAAAAAATTGAAAATGGGATAAAAGGAACCCTAACCCTACACAAGTTCACTGCCCAAAGGAGGGGACCTAACTCTTAACCTAATGGGAGTTATGAATTTCACAAGTCAACTAGGGTTTCAAGGCACCTCAAAAGGAAAAATGCACATTAAATTGAAAATGGAAGATGAGTTCAAACCAATTTTATCCTAGAAACTACATGATATGAAGGATGCAATGCAAGAATAACCATCATCAAACTCTTCATGAATGAATTTTTTAAGTTTGGACCAAAATATTGCCTTTAAATAACTTTTATTCCAATGAAAATTATCAAAGTACATCAAGAACCAAAAATAAATTTGTGTGAAGAGTTGGATAATGTTTCTAAATGTTTTAGAATACAATGTGATTTTTTTGGTGATTTTTAAATACCTAAATGCATTTTTAATTAATTAATTTCCATTAACTAATTAAAAATAAACATTTAAATGATTTAAAAATAATTTTTAATGCAAAAAATAAAAATAAAAATATTTTTGGGTTCTGAAAATTAATAAAAGGTTTGACAAAAAATTTCAGAATTTTTTAATACATTTTACTATTTTTAAAAATTCGTGGAAGTTAAATATGAATAAAATGAAATAAAATTAAATAAAAGGGAAAGTATGCAGATCCTAGGGCTGGTATTCAAACTTGGGGGTCAATGGTTGACTGCGCGCGCAAACTGAGGGTCAGGATTGACTCTGGTCAAATTATTTTATTAATCCTAAATTAACCTAATTAAAATGAATTAAGAGTTAATTGTGAAATCTGAGCCATCCATCCACTAATTAAAACACGCATCCAAGGGTTCACATCTAATCTGGCACTTAAACCCTAATTAGGGTTAATGACTTTCAGGTGACCGGAGGGAAGCTCCGGTCATCTTCTCCGGCGAAGCAAAAACCCTAAAACATGCTACAGGCCACCATTCATCAAATTGAACACAGGGAAATGATCCTCTACCCAAACCCCATTCAAATCACCCCTCAACCAACATTTATAACCCAAGAACAGAGGGAATCGAAGCAAACAAAATTCACGGGTGAAATTTTAGAGAGCAACCAAATAGTCATTTCTTCACCATTTTTAATTCTGAAGATATCAGCATGATCAACATAACATATACTTTCATTTTGTAACAAAAAATACAAGCTCTGAAAAGTTTGATGTTTGAAGCTACCTGAGGTGATGAACTGTGAATGTGGACTTTCAAAGCTCCTCCTTTGTGCAAAGAGCCTCCTCTGATCCTCCCGAAGCTAGTGGGATGCTTCAAAACTCTTGATGTTGGCTAGTTTGCAAGTTCCAGTTCTTGTGTAGCAGAAATGGAGGGTTAAGCATATGATGTTTCAGGCTGTTTCAATGGTGGATTCTTGTTCAGTGGATGATTTATGACTTGTTGGTGAAAGAAAAATGGAAGTTTGATGGCTATGTGAAGAGTTTCGAAGAGGAGAAGTTTTGGACAGTTTTTGTGCAAGCTGGATTGTGTCTTGTTTCAATGCTGAATGAGTTACTATTTCACTCCCATAATGTTTGAGTAGGCTATGGAGCAGGTTAGTAGAGGCTGCTGATCACTATTCCAAGAGCATGGGAGAAATTGAAAAAAGTCAAGGTTTGGTGTACTTGAGGTATGGCAAGGTGCAGAGATGGTTTCCTAGCTTGTACTGCATCAGCTGAGTTCAAGGATGACTCTTGGATCAATTGTGGTGAGCTGTATGGCTTGGATCACAAGTTTGAAGTGATTTTGCATTTTGGCAACTTGTTACATTTTGTGACTTTTGGTCATAGACATGTGACACTCTTTGCTGAATTTTTGTTATGATAGGTTACATGATGTTATGGTGATGTCTTGAAATCAGTTAGAGACCATACAATACCTTGGGGATCAATTTTACAAGAGTTCCTCTTTTTGGACTTTATGGAAAATGGCTTATGATAGCTTGGAATTCAAAGCATGAAAGTGAGAAACTTCTTGGGCAAATCTGAATTTTTGGCCATACATGATGTTTGTGTATAGGTTAGAAGCTGATTTGAAGTCACATAGATGCTTGGCATGAGAATTTGCAAGTTTTCCCTTTTGTGCAAAAGTGGAAATTTAGTGATTTTATCCAACTTTGCCAAGCCATAACTTTTGATCTAAAATGAATTAGGATGAGTTCTTGTACTTTTTGAAAATGGGAGGATCCAATCTACAACTTTCATGACCAAAGATTCTTCATTTGAAGCCTTTTTGAATCAAAAAGAGGAGGTTGAAAATCTTTCCCAAAATGGCAAGTTTTCATTACAAGTCACTTTCCCAAAAAGGCAACTTTGCAAATGGCTTGAAATTCCTCAATTCTGTGAACTTCTAACATCTTCTATGATCAAATAAAGATCATACATACTCAAAATGATGGATAAACCTCTTTGGTTGGGTCATTGGGGGCCTCAGATGCCCTGGTTTTGCACTGACTTGCTCAAGAAGTCACCCTGTGATCAGATGCCTTCCCCTTTGAATTTCTTCATGAAAATTGATATGCATGATCCTCAAAACATATAGAGACCAATAGAAACTAGAATGACCAAAAAAATTGGAGTTATGGCCTCTGAAACCAAAACCCTAATTTTAGGTCATCTGTGCAGTTAAACCTGGCTCTGCTTCCATGTCTTTCCAAGTTCTTGTGATTTTTTGACTTCCTTGATCTTTGAGGGATATAAGATGATGATAGAACATACATGAACCCTCTTGGAATTATTGAAAACCTTTGGAGTGGCTCAGATGGCTCAGGGATGGCTCAGATCACAAACCCTAGATGCAGACGATTTTGAACCAATGCAGTGAAGCAAAAATGCAATGTGAGATGCTATGGTTGAACTTATGCACATGAAAAGATCACAAGCCATGGTGAAATGAGTGAGGGAAAATTTGGGGTGTTTACATGTACCTATACCAAAGAAGGATGGTGTAACGCCCGTTTATTTAATTAATTATTTAATTAAATATAAGTGTATTATGTTGTGTTGATTTGCGATGTTTTGTGTATTTGAAGTTGATTTAAGTTGATTTCTGAAATATCAGAATATTCTGTTGATGTTCATAAGTTGGTTCAAGTTGAATTGATTAATTAAGTTGATATAAGTTGTGATAGACGATATGAAGTATCTTCGTTTATTGTGGGATATGTCGATCAGGTCGTTGGACCATTTGGTTAATAATCGGAAGATAATCTAATTAAGTCCGGAGAAAATAATTATATAGTGAATTATTAAATTAAATTTTGGTGTTTTGGTGAATTAAGTCGTTAAGTCAGAAAAATAAGTCGGAAGCCGTAGAAATAATATCGGAGTTAATATTATTGTTGTTGTAATGGATTTAATTAGTGGGCTTGAAACCGTGTTGGAAATAGCAATTAAGGGGGTGTTGCAGTTGGACCCATTAGTTATAATTGGATTATTATTATTATAATAAAAAGAAAAATAAAGAGGAGAATTAGTCAAGAGGAGAAGTTGGAATCAGTAGAAGTTGAGAAAATGGAATCGTGGAAATTAAGGAAAACGAGGAAAAAGTCTTAGAGAAAAATAAAGGTTTTAGAGGAGAGAAAACAGCTTGGGAGAAAAGAAGGAGAAAGAAGGATTCATGTTCATATCTTAATTTTCGCACAGCTTCCACTAAACAGGTGATAACCTTTTACTCGTAATTCTGATTAAAGCTATTCTTGAATTTCTGGAAAGCTTACGAAATTCCCTTCGATTTGATATATAATTTTGTGTCAATAAGTTCTGTATTGAAGGAGAAAAACATATTTGAAGTTTGGAAGTTCATGCTGGAAATTGGTCAAATAGTAGTTACGGGATTGAAGGTGATGAAAACTGAATTTTGGTCAATATAGGAACTCAATGGCATCATGTTCGTATTTCTAATCTCCATGGATGAAAGAGGAGAGGAAAAGGGCCACATATGCAAAGGGGTTGAAAATTTGATCGGAGATTCGAAGCGGTCATCGATTAAGGTAAGGGTGGGATTCGAACTCTATACTCGGGATTATGATAATTATTATGCGGGATTGAGATTACGTGATTTTTATGCTGTTGAATGTTGAGTTGATGTCGATTGGGTGATTTGAATTTTTCGTGAAAAGAAATTAAGTTACTGTAATGATTTTATAATCGATTCATTAATTTTGTTGTGGTCTAAACGGTTGTTGGAATCAAAATAGAATTGGGGACGAAACCCCTAGGTAGAGAGTGGCGCAGACCACCCGTTGTCAAAGGAAGTATGGCGCAGGCCACCATGTGGAAAAGAAATGCAGGCGCATGCCATACAGGATGGCGCAGGCCATGTGCCTAAACCACTCAAGTATCGCGCAAGCCATACCAATTGTGGGGACAGGGGTAGCGCATGCCACCCTGTCATTTTGGGAAGGACTTTTCTTTTCTTTTATAGTATTTCTTTATTAGCCTTACAAATAACTCAGAATTAATTTTTATAAATATTCCTAGTAAATTATATGCTTATTACTAAAGTATATAATTAGTAGACTTAGAAGGAAATATGATTGGTAATGAAGTTTGGGATTTAATTACATATAATACGAACCATATGAAGACAGTTTTAAATTAGCATCGTATTAAGCAGTTAAGCAGAAAACAGTAGCAGGTTTAACCAGAATATGAAATTTAGCAGGTAATGGCATTGCAGCAGAATTGAAGTCGGTAACAGTTAAGAGATAGTAGCAGAGAAATGCAGATATTAGTAAATTAGAATTTAACAGAATAAGTGGAAGTTATCAGTAGTGTGAGCAGAAAATTAAGTAGTGCCGATTTAAACGGAAAAATTAGTTGTTCGGAATTTAACGAACATTGGCGAGTTTGTTCGAAATAATAAATAAGTGATTTCAGTCGGTGTACTTTGTTAATTAGTGTTGAATGTGTGTATTTTCTATTATAGTTGCGTATGTTGTTCTGTCCCGGTTTGGGAGCATTTTAAGTTAAAGGTCGAAGGACCCATGTTGATTATTTGTGTTGTATGTCGTAAGACCAATGTTGATATTCAAGTTGTAGGTCGTATGACCAACGTTGAAAGTTGTAGGCCTATGGCCAAAGTTGAATCGGCGTTGAATTAAAGTTGCGATGTTGTTTGTTGTATGTTGTTGGAGTTGATTGTTGTGATGTGTTGAGTCGTTGTAGACGGATACAGATAAAGTATGAAACCCTAATTTCCCTGGGCCTTGATCACATGCCTCAGGAAACAATGAAATGCATGATCATGATGTTACAATCTAATGAGAAATGCAAATGAATGTGAAACGATAAGCCAGTAAAGGGAATAATTATGAGGGCAAATTTTGAGGTATTACAGGTATGGCATCCCTGAGAGGATTATTACTGACAATGGCTCTAATCTGAATAATACCATGATTACTGAACTCTGCACGCAGTTCAAGATTAAGCATCGCAACTCTTCTCCGTATCGTCCGAAGATGAATGGGGCAGTAGAAGCTGCTAATAAGAACATTAAGAAGATTCTACAGAAAATGACTGTCACTTACAAATATTGGCACGAGATGTTACCATTTGCTCTTCATGGTTATCGTACTACAATACGTACTTCAACAGGGGCAACCCAATTCTCCTTAGTCTATGGTATGGAAGCAATTCTGCCCATTGAAGTTCAGATCCCCTCCTTAAGAATTATGAAGGATGCAGGCTTGGATGAAGATGAGTGGATTCAGAATCGACTTGACTAGATAAATTTGATTGATGAGAAGAGGTTGGCAGCTGTTTGTCATGGTCAGATGTACCAGAAACGGATGATCAAGGCTTTCAATAAGAAGGTTAAGCCAAAGGTATATCAGGCTGGTGACTTGGTTATCAAGCGTATCATACTACCATAGGGTGATCCTAGGGGAAAGTGGACTCCTACATATGAAGGACCATTTGTAGTCAAGAGGATATTCTTAGGAGGTGCCATGATGCTTACTACTATGGATGGTGAAGACTTCCCGCAGCCTGTAAACGCAGACATAGTTAAAAAATAGCACGCATAAAAAGAGACCCGCTAGGTTGACTGGCCTAGGAAAAAATAAGGGCATCCCGGCGAACCAAAAGGGTTCGGGCAAAAATTAGGGACATATATAAAAAATGTACACCCGGCAAGTCGAAAACCTGAAAAGGCGGCTTGGGCAAAAAAGGGTATCCCGGTGGATTGAAAACCTGAAAGGGCAATCCAGGCAAAAGTTAGGGATTAAAGCGTATGACTATGTCTCGTTTGGATCACTCATGTAACTTCCACCAGTTGTGTTACTTAACTTAAGCTCGAACAAATAAAGCTCAATCCAATCGTTTCCGTCTCAACAACAGAAGATGAGATACTTGAAGATAATGGCAATAGTGAATTGAAACTCAATAGGACTATTTCTCACATAGCTGTTTTCTTTGTTTTGTAAAAAATTTATGACAAATTCCTCTTACTAGGATTTTTGTCTCCTTGTACAAACTTGCCTATGAATAAGTCGCTTTGTAATATAAATAAAATTCCATCTTTGAATCCAGATTTACTTTTACCCTATTTACATAAGCGAAAACGTCCATTGGTTGTGTTTGAATGTATGTATGCTTTTGAATATGATTGATGTTTACCAGAAATGCATAAAATGCAGTAATAGTATTTACTAAGGACGAACGAAGGTAGGAACTCAATGAAGCTTTGCCGGTTCATCCCCACAAGATAACTACAAATCCCCAGCAGGGAAAATATATCTTTATAGATACTTCGAGTTACATCTCCCTTTGAATTTATGTCCATCTCTTTTATCCTCAGTCGGGATACTCAGGAACTTATTCCTTCAAATAGAAGTACGAAGAACGAAGACGGGAGGTTATAAATACTATACTATCAAACAAGACGGGAATGAGTTCCTCATATTCCTCAACAACAAGCCGGGATTTATTTTCCCTAGCCAGCAGTTGTTATACAAAGATATCCAGACGCTTCAGGCTGCATAATTCATACATACATCATTTACATCATACCATAGCATATCCATAAATGCATAATACATTTATTTAGATGCACCATGCCATACATGCATACCTAATGCATAAACTAACCTTTTCCTTGCAGGATGGTTATATACAGATAAAATACTATCAACAATTCACAACAGGTCAGAAACGATCTATACGAAGGTCTAGTGCTGATACTTAATCATTACTCAAGATGTCCTTGGAGAGTAGGAAAACGGTTTATACGAAGATCTATTCCCTAGTCCAGGATATTTTCAGGAAATTTAATCCTGATATTCTTTTGTCCTTGGATAGTAGGCAAACGGTCTATACGAAGATCTATTCCCTAGTCCAGGATATTTTTAGGAAATTTAATCCTGATATTCTTTTGTCCTTGGATAGTAGGCAAACGGTCTATACGAAGATTTATTCCCTAGTCCAGGATATTCTCAGAAGATTTAATCTATTTGTTCTTGGATAATAGGCAAACGGTCTATACGAAGATTTATTCCCTAGTCCAGGATATTTTCAGAAGATTTAATCTATTTGTTCTTGGATAATAGGCAAACGGTCTATACGAAGATATATTCCCTAATCCAGGATATTTCCAGAAGAGATAATCGTCACGAAGATTTATTTCTACTGGTCTATTCAGCAATTCAAAAAAGTCAGAGACGATCTATACGAAGGTCTAGTGCTGATACTTAATTCAGAAAGAAATCGCCAAGAAGATTTGGTTCTGACACTTAAATTAAAAGTATGTTCTTAGATACGATTTAGAGACGACCTATATGAAGACCTAGTACTGATATCCAGTATCAACATCAAGATATTATCACCTCCTGATATTATGGATGGCATCTATAAGCCCATCTCCAGTTCTTCCAAGTGGCATCTTCAAGCCCACTTAAGCATATACAACTAATCATCAGTGTTACTTTACGCACCAGCGAGTGCAAATTTTTGGGCTTTTGTGTTCAATCCCCTTTAACCTTCCAGGTCACGACTGGCACATATACCACTAACCCCTCAGGTTTCAGAAAATTGAACAGGGGCAGCTGTTGCACCCCAAAATTTGCCCTCACCAAGACAGGACATTGTGTACTAAGGTATCCCTAGAGGTTCACAAGGTTCACAAGGTATCTCAAGAGGTTGACAAGGTTCACAATTAGTCAGAAAGTTTGACAATTCCCTCAGACAATGCATCCTCCTAAGCAAGGCATCTTAAACTAGGGTTTTGACTTTCATCAGGCTAAATGGACTTCCAAGACTTCAAGTGAGCTTCATGGCATCCTATATGTGTTCAAGAATCCCCATGTCAAGTTTCAAGACTTTCCCAAAAGATTTTCTCAGTCAGATGATCAGATAGGTTAAAATCAGTCAAAGTAGTCAAAAAGTCAAACTGAGGTCAACTGTGGTCAAACCAAAGTCAAACTTCATGATTTTTTGCCAACATCAAGTATATGAAGTAAAATTCATTATTTTATCAAGGGTTGATCATGATTCATCAAGGAGATTTCAGATCATCAAGAATCAGGAGTTTCTAAATTAGGGTTTTCATAGGAAAAGTCAACTGAACTTTGACCAGCCATAACTTTCACATGCTTCATCAAAAATTTTCCATCTAAAGCTCATTTTTAAGGAAATTTAATTCTCTACAACTTTGTGTCTCACAAGCCAAGCCCAAAAATGCTTCATTTGGAAGGTATGGGCTAAGACATTATAGGTCATTTCAAAAGTCAACAAAAAGTCAACAACTTCCAAAGGGCATAACTTGAGAATGATAAAAGATATGGACATGAGACCAAAGAGGTTGGTTATAGGAATCTTTAAGCTTTCCAAAATGTCCAAGAACACCTTCATATCCTTAAAATTTAGGGATTTGTGCCCTTGCAAAGTTGGGAAATTTTTGAGAGGTTTATGAAGCAAATGGGGTCTTAGAACCAAATTTCTCCAAATGGGCTTGAATTTTTATGATCCAAACACTTCCATGACATCATGCACGAATTAAAAATTATTTATTCAAATTTTTATTCATTTTATTTTATTTATTATGATTTTTTACATTAAAAATCATTTTAAATCAAAATAAAATATAAAAGTGTGAATATTTGATTTGATTTTTGTTCTAGAAAGTCTTAAAGGATAATTAAAAGTAACTGAGATCATACAAAATCAGATCAACCAAAAATAGTAAGGATATATCAAGATTTTTTCAATATTTGGAAGCATATCTTTTTCAATCTCAATTGAATCAAAAATCCAAAGGAGGATGTGTTTTTTTGACATAATTAGTTCATACTATATATGTATAACATAAAGCAATGCAAAGGGACGAATTTGGCAGCCTCAAGAACACCTTTCAAAGTTCAAAAATTCTTCAAAATAGTTGAATTCAGATTTTGAGATTAAGACAATTTCAAAGCTTTACAAAGGTTGCATTGGCTTCCTTGACCTTCACTGATCATGATTCAATACTCATAAGCATCAAAATCATGTTATAATGGCCAAACCGAACACATGTTCATGACACTTTATTGATTTTTCGATTACGATTATTCATGATGTTTTGCTTGTTTTTGTTCAGCTAATATTGTTTGTGTGATGACATAGAAGCTTTCTGGACAATTATTTTTGAGTTTAATCGCAGGAATCATGAGAAGCCATAACTAGGGTTTTGAAGTTGAAATTAGGGGTTTGCGATTTAGGTTATATAAATGACTTTGAATATGATATTTGGATTGTATGAGACTTGGGCAAGCTTTTGGTATCATTAATTTGGATGATTCGTATCTGGATTGTGTGTTGTTAGTTTCGCAGGGTTAGCTACGAAAAAAATTCGCAGGAAAACTTGCAGAGAATTTCGCAGGTAAATTCGCAGTGCTAGAGGAAGAAGATGAAGTGCGTATGGCGCCAAAATTCAACTTTGAAATTTTGTTTTAGCTTTTATATTATTATGGTTATCACATTATCACACGCAGGTGTGTATCCCAGTGGCCAGAAGCATGCCTTGTGAAGCCTGGGGAGCGAGTTCGAATCCAGACTCCCCCAACTATTTTTATGACTTGTTTTGTGTCTCTTATTTTTTAGATTTCATTTTATTAGTTTTATTTTATACGAAATTTGTTTCAGATAGTGGTCACCAATGCACATGCAGCCCAGTGGTAATCCCCCATTTAGGTACAGGGGAGGTCCTGGGTTCAAATCCAGGCCTCCCCATTTTTTTTTAAACTTTGTTTTCTTAATTGTTATTTTCTATTATATATTATTATTATTATGAAATTTGTTTTTATTTCATTAAAAAATCTATTTTAAACTTAATTAAGTTTTTATTTTCATAAATCTCATAATATATTTTATAAAGTAAATTTGTATATAATTTTAATTTTAATTTATAATTTGTAAATAAATCAATTAATATTTTAATTAAACATTAAAACCCTAATTTTATTTTCTTAAATATGTAAACCCTAATTTCTAACCCTAATTTTTATTTAACTTTAAATATTAAACTTAATTAATTTTTCTAATATATAATTAAATAATTAATCATGTTTTTGTAAATTATTAGTCCAAGGTAATGACTACCTATTCCTTAATAATAGGGATAGTCTAGTCTTACCATTGAAAGAACATATAAGAACAGTAAAGACTTAATATAGGGTAGGTTCCTCTTAATTACTTGCTCACCTTTTCAAAATACTCTTTACACCACACATTTCAAACAAATTTTCAAAACAAAGTCTTTATATACATCCATACGAGGATCATTATAAAGTACTTAGAAATTTTTTAATCACACACTACACTTCTCAAAACAGTTTAAAGTGAGCTAAGTAACAAAGAGCCCATGGATAACCATGGATATAAAGGGTGCTAATACCTTCCCTTTGTATAACCTACCCCCCGAACTCAAAATCTTTTTAAGGTCTTTCCTGTTCTTTTATGTCCTTTCCTTTTGGATAAAATAAAAGTTGGTGGCGACTCTTGCTATCCGCAACATTTATAGAAAAGTCAGTTCTCCCATCGTGTTACACTGTTTAAGTCGCGCAACTTAAGTCTGAGATACGTAGGACCGCATCAGATCTTAGAAAGGATTGGTGAAGTTGCTTACAAATTAGCCTTACCACCCTCTCTATCTAAAATGCATGATGTTTTCTGTGTATCTCAACTTCGTATATTCGTTCCTGATCCTCTTCAGCCTATTCTGCCGGATTCTATCGAGATAGAAGCTGATATGACTTTTGAACCCCGACTGAGCCGTATTGTTGGAAGAGAAACCAATGTGTTAAGAAACAAAGATATTCCACTTGTTAAGGTACAATGGGATGTGACGCATCCGGGAGATGCTACGTAGGAGTTTGAATCGGAAATGCAGGAATCATATCCTCACCTGTTCTTGAATTCGAGGATGAATTTATGTTTTAGGGAGGAGGATGTAATACCCCGTAATTTATTTAATGCTCTGAATAATATTAATTGATATTAATGAGGTTCCTGATTGCTCTGTAAAATTTTAACTGAAATAATTAGAGCCATCAGCGGAACTTATTTTTATTAACTAATATTAGTTGACTCAGAGGTTTTATAAACTTGTGGATTAAGAGACATTTTTGGATACACTCTATTGGGACCCGTCGGTAGGAAAAATATGTTTTCCTTTAAGACATACATTTTCTTTCTATTTTGTTTCATAAATAGAAACATAGAAAGAAGAAGAAGAAGAGAAAAAGGGAGAGAAAGAAGAAGAATAAGAGGTCTTGAAGAAGAAGAAGAAGAGAGCTCTTGATCTTGAAGCTTCCACCATCCATTCATCACTCTATCTTCTCCAATATTCTTGTTAGAGGTGGTTTCATAGCTAGAAACTTTTACTTTTAGTTTGAGTTGAGTTGTACAGTTTATGAGTTTTAGGGATTTTATGGAAAAATCTTAGAATCAGTAGATTAAACGGTTAGAAATCGATAAAAATGCTTGAGCCTGTTGTCATTAGGTGTAGGAACATTGTTATGAATTGTTTTGATGTTTGAAGTTGATTTGAATGGATTTTGGTAAGTTCTGATATGATAAAAACGTGTTCTTACTGCTACTGAGTTCTGGTTAACCCATGGTGTTAACCGATTAACACTACTGCGTTTTAGCTTCTGGATTATGTTTCTGGTTTGGTTAACCAGTTAACCCTAGGCATTAACCGGTTAATGTTGAAGCCATGGGGAAAAATTATTTTATTCCAAACTTTGAAAATTCCTAACTTTTTACTCGGTTATCCGATTTAAGTGTTTTTTATACCGTTTGAAAGCTAAAAATACGTACTACCACACGATGCTGAGAAATATTATTTTTACCCGACCTTTACCCGACCTTCCAAATAAACCGTGGTTTCGTTAAGTTAGGTAATTTGTGAATTAAGGAAAAAACGAAATAGTATAACTTGGGAGATGTTAGGACAACCCTAAGGTGATACAATTTGCAACACGTAACACGCGGTGTCCCCCGTAAAGGCTTGAGGTGGATATTACATTGAGTCCCATGGGAAGCATAACTTAGGCTTTAGGGGGTATTACATTGAGTCCCATGGGAAGCATAACTTAGGCATGAGGTGGGTATTACATTGAGTCCCACAGGAAGCATAGCTTAGGTTTAAGGTGAGTATTACGTTGAGTCCCACAGGAAGCATAACTTAGGCTTGAGGTGAGTATTACAATGAGTCCCATGGGAAGTATGTCGAATAACACTTGAGGTGGGTACTACACTGAGTCCCACGGGAAGTGACAAAAAGCGTTGTATCGATGTTCTCTATCCTGTTTTGGTTACTTTTGAGAAGTGACGAAAGTATTCAAGGAATATTAGATCTGAACCCTTAGAGTCGAGAGAACTCTAAGATAGGGAACCCATTGAGATGTTTTATCTCACCCCATGTTGATGTTGTTATTTCAAGTTCTCCAAGTTCCGCAAAGGGTAAAGATAAGGCAACTTGATTATCTTTGCTTGTTTGATGGCTTCTCTTCCACTGTGGACTTTTGAGATATTCAGATCTAGTTCTTAGAATTCTTATTTTGTGAACATCTTGTATTATTTATAGCCTTTTGTATTAGTACCTTATGTTGTAGTGGCTATATTTATGCAATGTGTTACTAAGAACTTGTTGTATTTCAGTACCAAACTTAAATTTATATATGAAAAATATGCTTTAATGTATGTCTTTTATATATGGGTATTACACATTATTGTTATGACTAAAATCTTATGACAAAGCCTATATCACATAATGAAGTACACGTATCATGTAGGATGGTAAAATAACTCTTGATTTTTACCTTTTTAGAAGAGTGAAGAATAGTTATTCAATTTTACTTTTCCCTATGATGGATTTATGGTATCTGATAATCATCTTACAGGTTTCAATTTTGAAAATGAGTGTCTATACAAATTAGTTTTATAATAATCACACCTATCAATATATTAGTTTTATATTAATCTATAAATAACACAAATTACAAGCGACATCTGCTGCATTGGTTTAGTAATTATTTAGTTTAGCCACAATTTAATTAAGATACTTTTGACCCATTTTAACTCTAGCTAAATAAAGAAAATAAATAAAGTAAATAAAGGTATATAAAACGTTAAACCCTATGAAGGATTGGAATTTTGGTATGAAAGATTCAGATGTTGAATATGATGTTGAGACATCTTATCTGTTACATATAAACATGGCAAGGCACAAACAACAACACTTTTAAAGTTCTAGTATATCAGATTCAAACATTCTTCAGGATGTTTAAACATCTGATATGACATTCAGCACATATACTGCATAAAATAAACTAAAAGCTGTAACAAATACTTTCAAATTATTAACCCAGTTTGATGCTAACTCATCCACTCTGGGGGCTACCAAGCCAGGAAGGAAATCCACTATTTAGTATCAATTCAAAGACTTTTCAGCAAACACCTACAATTTACATTCTTCTCACTTAATCACTACCTATGCAACTTCTATTTAGGAACTCCTAAATATGAGAAACTCATCTCACTTCCAATCACCTCAGTGATGTCTCACAGTCCCAACAGTCATTTGTTGTTATTGACGGCTCTTTACCTACACAATTGATCGTACCTAGAGATCAGGATCCAATGTGGACGCGTCGAACGTGGATGAGCACGGTTTGATGATGGAGAAAAAGGGGTGTACCTGCAAAGGCACTCTGATGCTAAATTCAGAGAGTGAGCAACGAGTGAGCAAGTACAAGATTTAGGGTCAAGATTTGAATACCTGAACCTCTCAAATAAGATGGTTTTTATACTGATCCAGGTGGATGGTCATTGGCCCGAATTGTTGGGCGCAGATCACGGATTCCGTAATAATCGCTAACGGTTGGGAACTAGCCGTGGGGCAAGATCAGATCTGCCCGACTAGGTCCTTGGTCGGATGGCCTTTGTCGAGCAGTTGGTTCTTGGGGGCTCCGAGAATTGAAGAGTCATTGGGCCGTTGGACCGCGAGACAGATAGGGCCCAATTATGGTAATTGGGCCGCTCCGGAACAGGAGCCCCCCAAGTCGTTGCTTCTGGTCGAGGAAGTGATGACTTAAGGGTGGCCTTTTGCTCGGAAATATCAGAAATTGTCGGTGGATTGGCCTTTCGAGCGTTTTCCGCGGGTGAACAAGGGAGCTCGACAGGCGAGCATTCTGCCTGTTGGTCAGTGTAAAGGAAGAAGAAACGAAAAGGTGACGCGTCTTGGGATTTGTATCAATTTAATTTCCTAACGGTTATCCTAGGGGATAGTGCGTAGGCTATCATTTCCTAGGGATAGGGGTCATGCTTCAGCTTTATGTGCCCCCTTCCCTATAAATAGAAGTATTGTCTCATTCTTTCACTTTTTCGTTTCGTCTTCTTCTTTATTCCCCTGCTCGTATCGCTGTTCACTGTATTCCGCCGTCGACCATC
Source organism: Lathyrus aphaca (assembly GCA_963966055.1). Classification (NCBI taxonomy): domain Eukaryota; kingdom Viridiplantae; phylum Streptophyta; class Magnoliopsida; order Fabales; family Fabaceae; genus Lathyrus; species Lathyrus aphaca. The sequence goes on from OZ014520.1 coordinate 509,868,232, forward strand.
GTTGTTTTTCACCGACCACCATACTTCTCAACATAACCTCTTGAAATGGCGTCTCAAGGTCAAGGTAAGAACTTCATTTCGACTTTTAGACTTAGTTCTTATGAAATAGTAATGCAAGCAGTTTAGGCTTCAATTTTAGCAGTAGATTAGTGTAATGTAGCTGGATTTTAGGTTTAAGTAGTTATTGTTGTGCTGCCTATTCTGAATCCTGGTTCGCGGTCGGAGGCGACCTTGGTCGAAGCTCGACCGAGGTTTAGGGTTGCGCAATGATCCTTTGTTCTTTGCAAACCTCGTGTCTTTATGATTCCTTGTCGAGCGTTGATCGATAGTTTTGGGCGTCGATTACTCGAGGGCTTTGGTCGGGACCCTGTTCTTGGGCCGTTGCACGTCCTTTCACTTGATAGGTAGTGGAAGGGTGGATTTGATATTCTGATCGAATTCACTGACACCTTTCCTCTACCTTTCAGGTGAAAATGCGCTCGTCGATTCCTACGACATCTCCTCGGAGGAAAGCACGTCGGAAGATTCGGGCTGCTCGGCAACTGTTCCATCGGACTCAAGAAGTTCCTCGGGGGATTCAGAGGCAACTGAAATAAATGATGCGGCGACAATGTCCGGGGGAGAGGCTGGCGCTCATGTGGTTCCAGAAGAGGAGGAAAGGGCACTTACGCCCGAGGAGTGGGTTGTTGAGGATTTGCTGGATAAAGTCTCGTCTTACGCTCGGCCACGTAGAGATCCTCTGCCTGTGGTGGGGGATCCTATCCACTAGAGGGTGACATGTCCGGGTGACGACGACATAATTTTCTCGGATTTTTGGGGGAGAAAATTTTCAAGGTATGAGTATGCTATTTTGACCTTGGGGATTAGGCTGCCGTTCAGCGACTTGGTCTGCTCCGTGCTCGGTAACTTGGGGGTAGCACCCTCACAGCTGCATCACAACTCTTATGCCTTTATGAGGGCATTCGAGTTGACATGCATGCATTTGGGGGCGGGGGTTACTATTCCTCTCTTTTTCCGGCTATTTTCTCTGCAGCACCAGGTGGGGCGAGGGACTACCCTGAAGGGTTTCATCTCTTTTAAACAACGGGTTAAGATCTTCAAGGCGCATTTGAAGTCTATCTGATTCAAATGCGACTACATCTTGATCGAGCCTGTGAGTCGGGAAGCTACAAGGTCGATCATCTTTATGGGGGTCGATACCGACGAGAATGATGTGCCCCGGCTGGATGCGGAAGGGCGTCAGATCCGTAGGAGGATTTGGAGGTTTCCTTTTTCGTGGGATTTCGATCATTATGGGCGACCTGTGAGTGATTTTGTTCAAATAGGGGATGCTCTTGCCGAGGAGGACGCAACAAGTTTCGAGGAGTTTCGTAAGCTGGTGTCATCTTTCACTCCGATCCCGGTGCTTGATGGAAAGAGGAAAGTAATGTTAGCTTCCAACAGGGGAGAAGTTGTGGAACATTCGTTGATTGAAGTCACAGCTCTCCTGGCTTGTAAAAACAGGCAATAAGTGTCCGAACTGTTTGGTACTTCTTTTGTTTTTTATTCTTGTTTATTTGTCATGTGATTTTATGCTCATAGCTGACCTGACCTTTTTCTCTCTATTTTGTAGGCTCTATGGCGACTTCCCTGGATCAGATCCAGGACAAGTAGATGCAAGGTAACAAAAGGAAAGCTAGGATCATTCAGACCCGACTGGTGGGTAACGATACGAGCGGCTCTGGCTCGGGTCCCATCGCTCGAGGCTCCCCGGGTGTGACTTTGGGTTCGAGTTTTAAGAAGCAGAAAGTTGGCATGACCATCCTAGATCTGACGACCAACTCTCTTTCAAAACCTAAACATGCATTGCCGCCATGTTTTTGTGCATCACAACTTCTTCGAGAGTACTTCCTTGGAAGTCGAACGGGCGGACTCGCTGTATCTCGAGCAGATGGATCGTCCTGCTCGGAGGTTATCCCTGGCGCAGGATGCCAGTGTTGTGATGTGGGTGCTGTCAATGGCCTCGTTGCTAGCCGAGGGAAGCTCCGGGCAGGAGTGTGAAGTTAGTCGCTTGAAGTCCCTCCTAGCCGATTCAGAGGAAAAAGCAAGGAAGGCCTCCGAGGATGTTAAGGCTGTAGCCAAAGAGCTGATGGTGCGGGCTGATGTGATCGCCAAGCTAGAAGTGGATAAAAGGAAGGTTGTTGATCAAAATAAGAAGTTGAAAGAAGCTTTCTTTCCCAAGGATGACGAAGATGAAGAGACCAAGGGCCAGATGAGCAGGGCGCACTTCCTTGCACGATTGGACAAGGATCTAGAAGAATTGAGGGACACGACCAAGCTGAGTTTTCAGAATGCTGTGGATCAGATCAAGGCCCTCCATCTGGATTTGGACCTTGATACTGATCAGATCAGCTATTCGTACAAGGTCGTGGATGGTCGAGTTGTACAATATCACAAAGCATTGCAAAGGTGTTCAAGCAGACTGAGCAGTTTCTACACAGATGACCTAAAATTAGGGTTTTGGGTTTGAGGCCCTTAATCTCAAACTTTTTGGTCATTCTTGATTCCATTGGTCTTAATATGTTATAAGGAGTATGTGTACCAAATTTGATGAAGAAATTCATTGTGGAAGTCATATGATCAACTGGTAACTTATTGTGCAAGAAAAGTCAGAATCATGGCATCTGAGGCCACCACCAATGGTACCAAAGGGTCATCTTCATCATTTTGAGGTTCTATGATCTTTATTTGATCTTAGAAGTGGTTAGAAGTTCACAATATTGAATATTTCAAGCCATTTGCAAACTTTCCATTTTTGGACATGACTTGTAATGAAAACTTTCCATTTTGGGAAAGATTTTCAACCTCCTCTTTCTTGATCAAAAAGGCTTCAAATGAAAAATCTTTAAACATGAAAATTGTAGATTGGATCTTCCCATTTTCAGAAAGTACAAGAACTTCTCTTGATTCATCCTAGAACTCAAGTTATGGTGTTTCAAAGTTGGCAAAAATCTTATAATTTTCAAGTATGTGCCAAAGAGGGATTTTTGCAAAACAAAGTTTTAAGACTTCTAATGACCTCTAATCCACCTCTAAGCATCATAACATGTTCATGCAACATTGCAAGACCAAATTTGTGCCTTGGATCACAAGTTTTCATGCCTAATCTTCACAAAATTTCCAAAGAGGGAAAATTGCAAAAGCTATGATATCCCATGAATCAAGTGTTACAACTCATCAAATTCAATCCAAAGGTCCTCCATGAATCAAACTGAGGCAGGACAAGCCATAGAAACACTTCTGACCCATTCCATGCTTGTGGTACAACACTTTTGACTTTTTTGCAAAACACACCATACCAATCAAACTATGCCACACCAACTCTCTGAACCAATCAGCATACCTTATACAAACCTCAAGCAACCCAAAACACATAACATTCAAGCCTGAAACATCACACACATTCAAATTGCCAAAAAACCTCAAAAATCTTCCTCTCTTCGAATTTCATCACACAACCAACAAAACTCAAAACTCTCTTCACCATTCAATCATACACATCATAAGGATAAAAAATCATCCATCAATATGGCCTATACCTCAACACATAAAGACTCCATTTTCTGCCAAACCAGAACTGGACACTTCAAAATAGCCAATCAAAGCTTGTTCTAAGAATCTCATTAGCTTTAGGGAGTCCATTGGGTTGGATTGCACAAGGGAGAGGTCCAAAAAGCACCAAACTGAAAAGCTTCATCTCAGGTAACCACCTTCAAACATTTTTCTAGAACTTGCTTTTTAAGTTATAAATTGGTTCTACTCCTTGCACTGATCATCATGATGCTTTTACTTTTTAAAATGGTTGAGTTTTAAGCATTTCATAGCCTTCTGAAATTTTGCCCGTGAAACTTGTTTGCTTCGATTCTCTTGTTTGATGTGTTATAAATGATTTGTGTTGCTTGCTTCTTGTTGTTTGATGTTAGAGGAACATTTCTGGGCAATTAATTTGGGGTGGGTAGCTGATGGGCTATTAACGTAATCTAATATGTGTCTAGAGGTATCTTAACTGCAAGTGCACAGCCTATCGAAGTAATATTTAAGATTATCGATCCACAGGGACTCTATGATTACTTAGTGCTGGAGGAATTTCTAGTTTAGCTAAGGTGAAGGGTTGTCACGATTTTTGGTTGTTTTTAAAGATTAAAGGCGGGAATTAAATTTAAGTTTAATAAATAATACTAAGGCGGTCGGTATGTAATTATGTTAACTTAGGCGGGTCAATCTAACCTAGGCTTATAAAGATGGTTCACTTAATCTATTATGTAGAGGTTACCAGTTTAAATATCTTTAACTCACACTCTCGTGGTCTTATCTCAGATCTTACCCCTAAAGCCTTATGCCTGCTCTCGCTAGCCCATAGGTGTTTAGAAATAATTTTTGGAAACTTAGTAATTCTAATTCATTTTAAAGCGCTCTCGCTGTGTTTAAATTAAATGCCTAACTTTAGCTATCTGGTTAAAATCTCACACTCTCGTGGTCTTGACCTAACCTAATACACTTTCCTTACTCTCGTAACAAAAAGGTGGATTTTATAATAAAAAGTCTCAGCCAGAATTTTAAGCTCTTAATTATTTTAAGCCTAGAGTTGATTTTACCGATTTAGTTTGTTTTAATTACATACCGCCCTAAGGTGTTTAGCTACTCATTATTGTTGAACCAGACAAAGGCAGAGAAATATAAAATAAAATATGCATGGCAGAAAAATAAATACTCAACATTAATATAAATGCAATTTAAATATAAACCTGGATAACAATAAAAGTAGTAGACTCCTTCTTCCACAGGCTGGAAAGCTCGGAGTACTGACCGGAATCGGAAATAAATTTTCTAAAAGAATCTGAAGGCTTTGAAACAAATTAAATTATAACAATTTCCTAATGTTGGAAATTGTTATATGGTTGGTTGGGATACAGAAAATTAAAGCAACAAAATTAATGCTGGAAAAATAAAAGGGTGCAAATAAAAACGGCAGAGCTTCCGCAAGAAAATTAAAATCAAAACTCTGTGTATTGTTTCTTGAAGTTAAGCTATTTATAGAAAGCAATTTGGGCTTGGCAGTTGGAATTGGTGCTTGGGCCTCATAGGTGTTGAGAGAATCCAGGGAAACGTTGGAATACTTGGTCTGCGGGAACATAGGCATGTTGACTTCACGTAGCGTACACGTTCAGGACCAAGTCTCAGCATAATACCCTAATTTCCCCTTGTCACGGTCGTGACAAGGGTGTCACGTTCGTCTTCCGTGTTTGATGCGCGTCACGGTCGTGAGGGACTTGTGACGACCGTGACTGCTCCTTTTAGCGTGTCACGGTCGTGACTCCTAGGTGACGACCGTGACTGTTACAAAAAGTGCAGGTTTATGCAGAATTCCTCCTTTCTTCATCTTTTAATGGTTGATTTTGCTCATTTCACTTGTGGCTCATGATTTAGCTCTGTATATGATGTACCTGCAAAATGGCAAAGAAAACTCGAGGAATCGGGTGTTAAAACGACAATTATGCGATAAAACGGTATTGAAACATAGCAATATAACCGATACTTTTTCTCGTTATCAAACTTCCCCAAACTTAAACCTTTGCTTGTCCTCAAGCAAATAGTTGGTTGTAAATTGTCGGACAAGTTTTTATCGACGCACACACATAACAAACCGTACGAAGGATCGTTTTGTCAGATAAACCGGTACTTTGATAAAACACTAACGATACACTAATGACACAAGCAACAAGCTAAGTCGTCGACTTCCCGTTAAACGAAACATTCGGTAATTGCTTTACGATTTCACCTAGAGTCTTTCGATCTTATTTCGCCCGGTTTCATTCTAGCGCAATCACATTAAGCCCTTTGCCTTAGCACGCACGTAGTGGAGTAGCCGGTTAGCGACTTTGATCCTTTATAAGCACGGGGTCTGGTACACGAATGTGGTAACCCTTCATACATTATCCAATTTGGAGGTTGTGGGGGATCGAGCCGTAGCACGCCCTACCAAGTTCAGAACCAGTACCTCTGAACCAACCCGCAATGGACTCCTTCTCATATTTCTCGTTTCTTATATGCGACCGTGTACTTTGGTGAAATTTCTTTTCATTTGCATCGAGATATGAAGGATCATTATAGATTAGGCATCAAACACTTATATTCATCGGCTCCCCACGTGGTTTATGTTCAGACGGTGCTGACTGCTAGTATAAACTACTAGGGGTTACTTTTGAACTGAAACTTAAGGTGTAGTCGTAACAATTATCGGAACGGAATTGCTTAAGTGGGAAGTCTAAGGTGTCAAGACTGTATTGATCTTGTTGAATCGTTCTCAGCTTCCTAATTATGATTTCGTAGGTAAGTCGGGTAATGCGAAGAATTAATTAAAGATTTTTTTTGGTATGGCTAAATAAACGGGGAAAGTTCGAAACTAAAGAAAATAGCACAAAAATTGCTCTGTTTCATTAACTTACGAAAAGGAAATAGAACGGAATGGAAAAGTGCGGAAAGGGAAAATGCGGAAAATGAAAGGTACCTCTCCCACACTATATCAGACATTGTCCTCAATGTTGTGATATAATAGCGGTTAAAGTACAATACAAACAATTGAAATGGAAAAACATAAACAAAAACTAAAACTAAGGCTGCTGATGACCACGGCCTCGACTTCTGGTGCGGGAGCGTCTGGTCGGAGTCGCTTCAGGATCAGAACCGGTACTGGTGATAGCAGTGATATCAATGCGCAAAGCCTCTAGCTCGCTAAAGATCTCTCCGAGCTTCTCATCAGTAGTCCTCTGGTTGGTGGCAACAGCTAGGAGTAATGCATCATGTTGCTCCTTCTGCCTTCGCTCCAGTGCGGCATTCATCTGATTTTGCTGATGAATCGCACGGAGGACGTCCTCAAGTGTGAATTCTTGTGCAGGAGGCTGTCGGGTGGATGACTCAGGAATGTCCTGGACAGGCTCAGCTGCATCCATGGTGTCTTGCATCTCGTCCGCTGGTGGATCGGCCTACTCATCAGGAATGGGGGCGTGGCCGGCAGCATCCGGTAAAGCAAATAGCCAGTTGGCTCGGCTAGACGGATCGATGCGGTCGCGGCACGGCAAGATGATGTGGTGATAAACAGTGCCTTGGATAACAGGGCAAAACCTGCCATCCTCTCTCTGAGCAATCAAGTGGGCGGACCTGCAATAATTCTTCGTTAGGAACTTTGCGGCTCTGCTAGGCAAATTGATGACCAAGTCACCAAGCTCCAGCTGAATGGCGAGGGTAGTGACAATGCCGCCTATGTAAAAGGGGGTTGCGCCTCTTTGCGCTATGGACTGGATATGGGATAGCATGAATGGGGCAGCATTAATGGGCTCGTCATTTAAGGCGCAGTGCAAGAACAAGATCTCCTTGGAGTTAAGCTTGTGGTTGCTCTCTCTTGCAAAGATGGTGTTGCAGATGATGCGATGAAAGTATCTGATCGCCGGGTTGTGGATATGCGTAGCATTCAAGCTCTGAAAGGCTGAGGCATGGATGTTGGTGATGTCGTGCCATAAGGTGAAAGCGGTTTCACTGAAATTGTCCGGCACGCGGAGGTGAGCATCATTCCCGTGATCGAAGCCTAGCAGCTCGGCGATCCTTGTTTGCATAACTTCGAACTCCCGGCCGAGCAATCTGAACTTAGCAACGCCGGTGAGTTGACTCTGAGAACCGGTAGGAGTGATGTAATGAAATGAGCTTAGAAATTCCAATGTCAGAAGCTCGAATGTGGGCTGGGGCTGACTGCATAGATCCCACAAACCAACCTTCTGAAGCAGGTTCTTGACACTGTTGAGCATTCCCAACTCTCTCAAACATTTAGTGTCGACATATCGCGTGGGTTGAACACCACGGTTCTGGAATCTGATGAACCTCTGTCTCTGATTTTCTCCATGCTCACCATCTCTAAACTGAATTGCTTCCATTGCATGCAAGAACAAGAGTGGGAGATAAGAGGTTTTTGAGGTTTGTGAGAAAAGTGTAAAATGAGAGGAAATTGGTTCGGATTATAATGCAAGGTGAGAATGTGATAGGTGTGGAGTAAATGGAGAGCTTAATGGAGTTTAATTTGGGTAATGGGAGGTTACGGGAGTTGGAAGAGATAATGGGGGATTTTGAAAGTTATGGAAGTTGAAAGAGGAAGAGGTTTCGAAGAAGAACAGTTCTGTTTCTCACGATTCCTATAACTGGGGTCGTCACGATCGTGATGGGGGGTGACGGTCATGACGCGCTAATTAGCTTGTCACGATCGTTAGAAGGTGATGACGACCGTGAGGGCTTAAAACTTAGAATATTTTCCAGAATGCATTATCTCTCTCACGTTCAATATAATTTATATAATATTTTTTTATGATTACTTCTCACTTTATTTTAAACACAAACAACATAACACCAACATAATACTTGTAAATTTCATCACACGATAGATTATATAAAACATTAATCAATTTAAACATAACAGCAAATAAATTGAAAGCATAGAAATTGATTAAATTGGAAAAATTTGTAAACTAGAAGTGCTTTGCTTTTAATAATTGAAGTGAAATTACATTAATAAAAATACGGTACGAAAATGTTTGCGAAATGTTAAACTAACTAGAAACGAAAACAATAAGTAAAATAAGCTAGATCACTACAGCATTTTCAAAAGTACTTCTTCAAATCTTCGATTGCAGAGTTCAGGTGGTAGAATTGCTCACATGTTATGTCAGTTAAACCTATAATGTCCAATCGCATGCTCTTAATCTCATCCTTAACAGTATTTATATCGGCTTGGTAAGCTTCAAGAGTGTTCATGATTTTCTTTAAGTTGTCAGCATATTCTACTTGATTCACTTCAGGGGTTTCAATCACTCCGTTAGTGTGGTCAATGTCATGGTAACCAGGAGGTGTCTCAGGGTCACTTTCTACATCGGTCATTATATCATCCTTTATCTTGTAAGATTGAGGTGTTTCAGGAGTAGATGGATAGTCAGGAGGGTTTAACTCATAAAGCCAATTATCCTTATTGTGAACACTTACTCGAGCATGGTTTGGTAGTGTGAACAGGGTTACTACTTCATTCCTGATTAGGTACTCGAAAGGTGGATGTCCTAAATTCCTTATGATATGTCGATTAAAGCAAAAGTTAAGATTCATAGGACGGATGGTACCTAAACGGTTACACCTGTGTAATTGGTATCTAAGTCCTAAGGCATCAACAATCATGGTTACAAGACTTCCTACTAATATGGGTAAATCAGGTTCTTCTTGGATTCGGGTGAAGGTTTGCATCATGAAAGGCACACCATTGACTGGTTGTCCATTAGTCACACATGACATAATGAATATCTCATCTTTAGATACTCCAGTAAGGTTTTCTTCTTTTCCAAAGAAGGTGTGGGCTAGGATCTTATGGAAGTAACGGATAGCAGGGTTATGTATCTCATCATTGTGCATGTTATTTGGTTCAGGATGGTAATTTCCGGTTAAGGTTCCCCAAAAGAAATCCAGCTCAATGTCCATCAATTCTACCTGTGTGGTAGTAAAAGCAAAGGGTCCACTAGGGAATCCTAATAGGTCAGCTAGTTCTCTATGGTTAAAGTCATATTCTATTCCAAATAGGCGAAAACTGATAAATCCTTTTCTGAATCCAAAACCGCGCTCGGGTAGGTAAACTAAGGAGCTGAGGAACTCAAGGGTGAGCTCGCGGTAAGTCACAAACTTTTGTTGAATTAGTGCATTCTCCCATCCAAGTCGGTTAAACAAGTATAGGATGTTATCATGTATACCTAAGGTTTCCATAGTCAGATCATCCGGGTACAGATTCAAATCCATTGGTCTCTGTGATAACTCTTCAAATTTCATTCTTTGGTTCCTACCTCTAAATTTGGTTTCCATAAGGTTTATCGGTTGGTTAGCCATAGTTAGTGTAAATACGGAGGAAACAAATCAGGGGGAGAAGGAAAGTGGAAAAGACTTTAGAAAATCTGTAAAAGTGATTTAAAATTAAAATAAGGAAAAATAAGAAAATAAAATGCATAAATAAAAGCAATAATAGTAATAATGAAATAAAACTATAAAATGGAAAAACAAATAAACGAATAATAAAATGATAAATGACAAAATAATAAAATGATCAAAATGATTTAAATGATTAAATGGGTTGCCTCCCACTAAGCGTTGTTTTTATCGTCTAAAGCCTGACGTAATGCTTAGGTGTAGATTAATCAGGGAAATTAGTGGACAACTCTAAAAGCCTTAGATTATTTGCATAATCTCTATTTTCAACTTTATGATAATGTTTTAAACGTTGTCCGTTTACTGTGAATGGTTCACTATTCCTACCCTTAATTTCTATCGCTCCGCTCGGGAACACTCTAGTTATTTCAAAGGGTCCTGACCATCTAGATTTTAGTTTTCCAGGAAAGAGCCTAAGTCTTGAATTAAAGAGGAGTACAACGTCTCCCACACTAAATTCTTTCCTAGATAGGCGTTTATCATGCCATTGCTTAGTTCTTTCTTTATATATCTTAGCATTCTCATAAGCATCTAGCCTTAACTCTTCTAATTCATTAATATCTAGGATTCGCTCTTCTCCTGCAGCATTATAGTTTATATTGAGAGTTTTGATCGCCCAATAAGTTTTGTGTTCTAGTTCTACCGGGAGGTGACAAGATTTTACATAAACTAATTTGAAAGGTGTAGTTCCTATGGGTGTCTTGTAAGCTGTCCTATAAGCCCATAAAGCTTCATTAAGTTTAGATGACCAATCTTTCCGAGATATGGCGACAGTCTTTTCTAAGATTTGTTTGATTTCTCTGTTCGAGACTTCGACTTGTCCACTTGTTTGTGGATGATATGGTGTTGCCACACGGTGTCTTACTCCATACTTAGATAGTAATTTGTCAAAGATTTTTGAAATGAAGTACGAGCCACCGTCACTTATGACGAATCTAGGCACACCAAATCTGGGAAAGATTATATTTTTGAAAAGCTTTATTACTACTCGTGTGTCATTTGTAGGAGAAGCTATAGCTTCAATCCACTTTGAAACATAATCAACTGCTACGAGTATGTAATTATTACCGAAAGATGATGGGAATGGTCCCATGAAATCTATTCCCCAGACGTCAAAGATTTCTACTTCCAATATTCCTTTTTGAGGCATTTCATCTCTTCTTGAAATATTACCGGTGCGTTGACACCGATCGCAATTTATAACAGCGATGTGGACATCTTTCCATAGATTGGGCCAGAATAGGCCGGCTTGCAAGATTTTTGCACAAGTCTTGGAAGTGCTTGCATGTCCACCATAAGGAGATGAATGGCAATGAGCAATGACATCTTCTATTTCTTCTTCGGGAATACATCGACGAAAGATTCCATCGGGTCCTCTTTTGAACAATAATGGTTCATCCCAATAGTAATGTTTGAGATTGTGAAAGAATTTCTTTTTCTGCTGATAGGTTAAATCAGGTGGAAGAGCTCCTGCAGCTAGGTAGTTAACAATGTCAGCGTACCATGGCAATCCTACAGTCGTTTGGATTGTTTCCACGGGTTCTGGTTCATCTACGTCTAACTGAACTGGGTCGCTTCCTATTTGTGCTATCAGCTGTTCATACGGAAGTTCATCGTTAATCGGCACTTGTTCGGGTTTAATACCTTCTATTCTAGATAAATGGTCCGCTACGACGTTTTCAGTACCTTTCTTATCTTTTATTTCGAGATCAAACTCTTGTAAGAGTAAAATCCATCTCAAGAGTCTTGGTTTAGCATCTTTCTTAGCCAATAGATATCTGATAGCAGTGTGGTCTGTGTAAACGATTATTTTCGCTCCTACTAGGTAAGAACGGAATTTGTCAAGCGCAAAGACAACTGCTAACAATTCTTTTTCAGTAGTGCCGTAGTTCATCTGAGCAGAATCTAAGGTTCTACTGGCATAGTAAATCGCATGAAGTTTCTTGTCCTTCCTCTGGCCTAGAACTGCGCCTATAGCATAGTCACTCGCATTGCACATGATTTCGAAAGGTAATCTCCAGTCAGGGGGTTGCATTATTGGTGCGGTGATGAGGGCTGTTTTTAGAGTTTCAAATGCTTTAAGACAATCTTCATTGAATATGAACTCAGCGTCTTTCATTAATAAACCGGTAAGAGGTTTAGTGATTTTCGAGAAATCTTTGATGAATCGTCGGTAGAAACCGGCGTGTCCTAAAAAGCTTTGTATTTCTCGAACGGTTTTAGGGGGTTGAAGATCTTTTATGACTTCTATCTTAGCTTTATCAACTTCAATTCCCTTGTCGGATATAACGTGTCCTAATACGATTCCTTCTCTGACCATAAAATGACATTTCTCCCAGTTAAGCACGAGGTTTACTTTTACACATCTTTCTAACACCATTTCTAAATTTGATAGGAATCCTTCAAAACTTTTCCCGCATACAGAGAAGTCGTCCATGAACACTTCCATGATGTTGTCTATAAAATCTGCGAAGATTGACATCATACATCTTTGAAAGGTTGCAGGAGCGTTGCATAATCCAAAGGGCATTCGTCTATAAGCGAACGTTCCATAAGGGCATGTGAATGTAGTCTTCTCTTGATCATCTGGGTGGATAGGGATTTGGAAAAATCCTGAGTAACCATCAAGATAACAGAAATAAGAATGCTTGGCTAATCGTTCTAACATTTGATCTATAAAAGGTAGTGGGAAATGATCTTTTCGAGTGGCTTTGTTTAGTTTACGATAATCTATGCACACTCTATGTCCCGTCACTACTCTTTGCGATATCGATTCGCCTTTAGCGTTTTTCACAACAGTGATACCTCCTTTCCTTGGTACTACATGTACTGGACTAACCCATTTACTATCAGAGATTGGATATATTATTCCGGCATCTAGTAGTTTCTTAACTTCTTCCTTTACTACAGTGCTAAGGATTGGGTTAATTCTTCTTTGAGATTCTCTGGAGGTTTTGCAATCTTCTTCTAGCAGAATACGATGCATACAGATTGAAGGGCATATTCCTTTGAGATCAGATATGTTATATCCTAACGCAGTTGGATATTTCTTTAAGACATCTAAAAGTTTCTTTGTTTCGATTGTTCCTAAACTGGAATTTATTATAACTGGTCTTGTACATTCAATGTCTAAGAATTCGTATCTTAGGTTCTTAGGTAAAGTTTTTAACCCTAATGTAGGTTTATCCTTACTTGGAATGGGATTCGGTGTAAGTGCTAAACTTTCTCTTAGACTATCATCCTGATATGGTTTACGCCAATTATCATCTTCGAAAATCGGAGGGATTTGAATTTTCATAATTTCAGAATAGGTAGTTTCTTTCATTTCCATTTCTCTTACACATTCGTCAATTACGTCCAATAGATAGCATGTATCCTCTATAGCTGGTGATTGTAAGAATTGTGTTAAAATAAATTCAACTTTCTCTTCACATACTTCAAAGGTTAGCTTTCCTCTCTTTACGTCTATTATAGCTCCGTCGGTAGCTAAGAATGGTCTTCCTAGTATGATAGGTGTAGTGGAGTCTTCAGAGATGTCCATTATTATGAAATCAGTAGGGATGTAGAATTGTCCGATACGTACTGGGACGTTTTCTAGTATGCCTACAGGATATTTAATAGAGCGATCGGCTAGTTGAACAGACATTTTAGTTGGTCTTAGGTCTCCCATGTCTAGCCTTTTGCAAATCGTTAAGGGCATAACACTGATACTGGCTCCTAAATCGCATAGAGCTTTGTCAATGACGAATTTTCCTATTACACAGGGTATAGAGAAACTTCCTGGATCTTTTAGCTTAGGAGGCATATTATTCTGAATTATGGCGCTACACTCAGCAGTAAGTGTAACGGTTCCGTTATCCTCTATCTTTTTCTTATTGGATAATATTTCTTTTAAAAACTTAGCATACGAGGGCATTTGAGTGATAGCTTCTGTAAATGGAATAGTAATATTCAACTATTTCAGAAGTTCGACAAATTTCTTAAACTGGCCCATCGTCTTGGAATTGGTTAATCTCTGAGGGTACAGAATTGGTGGTTTATAGGGTGGTGGAGGCACATAAGGCTTTTCTTTCTCCACTGCCTCTTGATTATCATCTTCCTTTTCTTCTGGATCATTCACCATTTCAGTCGGTTTATCCGGTTTTTTGTACATGGCTGGATTGTCAAGTCTTGGATCGGTAGGTCCGTCAAGTTCCTTGCCACTTCTTAATATCACAGCATTGGCCTGTCCTTTCGGATTAGGTTGAGGTTGTCCAGGAAATACTCCAGCTGGTGCAGCGGTAGGTGCTTGTTGTTGAGCTACTTGTGAAATCTGAGTTTCAAGCATTTTGTTATGTGTAGCTAATGCATCTACTTTGCTTACTAATTGCTTAATCTGCTCACTAGTGTGTATGTTTTGGTTTAAGAAGTCCTTGTTTGTTTGAGATTGGTTAGCTATAAAGTTCTCCATCATCAATTCAAGGTTTGATTTTCTAGGGACATTAGGAGCAGTCTTTTGATATCCTGGTGGTGTAGCTAGTGCTTGACCTGGTGCGTATAAAGCATTGTTATTCTTATAGGAGAAGTTCGGATGATTCTTCCAACATGGGTTGTATGTGTTTGAGTATGGGTTTCCTTGAGCATAATTCACTTGATCTGTGGGAATTCCTGTTAATAGTTGACAATCAGGAACTTCATGTCCTGGAACTCCACATAACTCACAGTTAGGTGTTTCTGCAGCCACGGTGGCTGTTGGTGTTATGGCCAAGTTGTCGATCTTTTGGTTTAGTTGGTCAAGCTTTACATTGACTTGGTCCATACTACTCACTTCGTACATACCTCCTTTTGTTGGTTTCTCAGTTGCGACTCTCTCGCTTCCCCATTGGTAATGGTTTTGAGCCATACTTTCGATAAGTGCATAAGCATCGTTATATTCTTTGTCCATTAGTGCACCGCCTGCGGCAGCGTCAATTGTCATTCTTGTATTGTACAAGAGTCCATTATAGAAGGTATGGATGACCATCCATTCTACTAATCCGTGATGTGGACAAAGTCTCAGCATATCTTTATAGCGTTCCCAAGCTTCGAAAAGTGATTCGTTTTCCTTTTGCTTAAATCCGTTGATCTGAGCTCTCAGCATAGCTGTCTTGCTAGGTGGGAAATATCTGGTCAAGAAAAATCTCTTTAGTTCCTCCCACGTAGTTACTGAATTCGAAGGCAAAGATTGAAGCCAGGCTCTTGCTCTGTCTCGAAGTGAAAAAGGAAACAGACGTAGTCTGATAGCTTCTTGGGTAACTCCATTGGCTTTTACGGTATCTGCGTATTACACAAAGATCGAAAGATGAAGGTTCGGATCCTCGGTAGGATTTCCAGCGAATTGACTTTGTTGCACGGCTGATATCAGCGAAGGTTTTAGTTCGAAATCGTTTCGGTTGATAGCCGGCGCGGCAATGCTGGAATGCGGTTCAGCTTGCGAAGGACTAGCGTAATATTTTAGTGGGTGATTCTGTTCTTCAGCCATCTCTGCGTCCTTTGATGTTACGACTGGTTTAGGTGGATCTAATTGAAGATCTGGAATATTGTAATTTTGTTCGTAATCGAATATCCGTCTTCTTACGTGTAAGAAGTGTTCCGATTCTGGGATTAGAGGTTGCAAGTCTTCGCCTTGAGAGCGAGTACTTGGCATACACTCGGGAATTTAGATTAAGAAAAGAAAATAGTTGTTACCTTAGTCTAGACAATGCTACCCTAAAGTGCACTAGTAACTAAATTAAGGTCCCCGACAACGGCGCCAAAAACTTGATGGGCTATTAACGTACTCTAATATGTGTCTAGCGGTATCTTAACTGCAAGTGCACAGCCTATCGAAGTAATATTTAAGATTATCGATCCACAGGGACTCTATGATTACTTAGTGCTGGAGGAATTGCTAGTTTAGCTAAGGTGAAGGGTTGTCACGATTTTTGGTTGTTTTTAAAGATTAAAGGCGGGAATTAAATTTAAGTTTAATAAATAATACTAAGGCGGTCGGTATGTAATTATGTTAACTTAGGCGGGTCAATCTAACCTAGGCTTATAAAGATGGTTCACTTAATCTATTCTGTAGAGGTTACCAGTTTAAATATCTTTAACTCACACTCTCGTGGTCTTATCTCAGATCTTACTCCTAAAGCCCTATGCCTGCTCTCGCTAGCCCATAGGTGTTTAGAAATAATTTTTGGAAACTTAGTAATTCTAATTCATTTTAAAGCGCTCTCGCTGTGTTTAAATTAAATGCCTAACTTTAGCTATCTGGTTAAAATCTCACACTCTCGTGGTCTTGACCTAACCTAATACACTTTCCTTACTCTCGTAACAAAAAGGTTGATTTTATAATAAAAAGTCTCAGCCAGAATTTTAAGCTCTTAATTATTTTAAGCCTAGAGTTGATTTTACCGATTTAGTTTGTTTTAATTACATACCGCCCTAAGGTGTTTAGCTACTCATTATTGTTGAACCAGACAGAGGCATAGAAATATAAAATAAAATATGCATGGCAGAAAAATAAATACTCAACATTAATATAAATGCAATTTAAATATAAACCTGGATAACAATAAAAGTAGTAGACTCCTTCTTCCACAGGCTGGAAAGCTCGGAGTACTGACCGGAATCGGAAATAAATTTTCTAAAAGAATCTGAAGGCTTTGAAACAAATTAAATTATAACAATTTCCTAATGTTGGAAATTGTTATATGGTTGGTTGGGATACAGAAAATTAAAGCAAGAAAATTAATGCTGGAAAAATAAAAGGGTGCAAATAAAAACGGCAGAGCTTCCGCAAGAAAATTAAAATCAAAACTCTGTGTATTGTTTCTTGAAGTTAAGCTATTTATAGAAAGCAATTTGGGCTTGGCAGTTGGAATTGGTGCTTGGGCCTCGTAGGTGTTGAGAGAATCCAGGGAAACGTTGGAATACTTGGTCTGCGGGAACATAGGCATGTTGACTTCACGTAGCGTACACGTTCAGGACCAAGTCTCAGCATAATACCCTAATTTCCCCTTGTCACGGTCGTGACAAGGGTGTCACGGTCGTCTTCCGTGTTTGATGCGCGTCACGGTCGTGAGGGACTTGTGACGACCGTGACTGCTCCTTTTAGCGTGTCACGGTCGTGACTCCTAGGTGACGACCGTGACTGTTACAAAAAGTGCAGGTTTATGCAGAATTCCTCCTTTCTTCATCTTTTAATGGTTGATTTTGCTCATTTCACTTGTGGCTCATGATTTAGCTCTGTATATGATGTACCTGCAAAATGGCAAAGAAAACTCGAGGAATCGGGTGTTAAAACGACAATTATGCGATAAAACGGTATTGAAACATAGTAATATAACCGATACTTTTTCTCGTTATCAGTAGCCTGTAGAGAGACTTAGGGTTTAGGGTTGCCGGAGAAGACAACCGGAGCTCTTCTCCGGTCGCCTGAAAGTCATTTAGCCCTAGTCATCATTAATGTGTCAGTTTGAATTTGGACCCTTGGATTATGTTTTACCCGCGTGCGTGAATGGCCAGGATTGAATCATTAAACCCTAATCTTTAATTAATTAATTTAATTAAGTTTAATTAATCAGAATCAATTAGAACCCTTGGATCATGCGCCAAATAGAATTTTGAATCTAGGCCTCAGGATTTGTTTACCCTTGGTCACGTGGACTTTGCATCTGGGCCACTGAATCCCTCAGCTTTCAATCCTGACCCTTGCTTTTGCATACTTTCATTTTTATTTTATTTTCTTTACATTTTATTTTACACATTTATTTAAAATAGTAAAAATGTTTATAAAAATCTCATTTTCTGCATTTTTATTTCAAATATTTTTCTAAACACAAAAACATTTTTATTTTTAATTTTTGCATTAAAAATGTATTTTTAAATCATTTAAATGTATTATTTAATTAATTAAATGATTTTAATTAATTAAAAATACATTAAGGTATCCAAAAATCACAAAAAAAATCATGAAGCATTTTTAGACATTTAGAACAATTTACAAACCCATAACACAAATTTCTTTTTAGGTTTGATCATGTTTTCACAATTTTCTTTGAATTAGGGTTTCTAAAATTGCCTATTTTCTAACCCTAACTTTGAAAAATCATTTCTGATCAACCATGATGAGTTTGCATTTGGTTCTTTTTGCAATGTTTCATAATTTGCATATAGTATCTAGGTTATTTAACTCATAATTTTGCATTGCATTCTCAAATAGTTTTGCATTTTACCTTTAGAAGTATCCAAAAACCCTAGTTAAGTTAGAAAATTCATAACTTCCTTTAGGTTTAGCTTCTGACCTCCATATTTGGGGAGTGTTCTTGTGTGTGTTTAGGGTTTGTTTGAGTTCATTTTCAAATTTTTATCATGATGTATGCTTCTGTTTTGGTCATGTGCATCTCATACTTTCATAAAACCCTAATTTTCTATGTTCATTTGCATTCATCCTTACATATCATCATCATATGAACTTGTCATGCCATTCCAAGCATTTGTATGTCATCTTAGACATCTTAGGACATGTAAGAACTTTGCTTGATCATTTCTTCATTCATTTGGTATGATTTGCATTCATTGCATTCCATGTATGTTCATGCATCTTTCAAGCTTCTAACGTGCCTTGTTTTGCATCTCATCCCTTGTATGAACATTCATAAGCATCTCATATGTCTTTTCATCATTTCATAGCACATTTTCATAACATATTCACTTCTGGTCTTGGTCTTTGCACCTTCATTTGCTTTATTTCCTTTTGCCTTGCATCTTATACATTCACACTAACATTTCAGGGGCTTATGGTAAGTTGTTTGGGATGTGGATTTGCCTTCACATCCCACCTCTTCCTATCTCTTCATTTGCATATTCTATTTGTCTTTGAAGTGAACTTGCTTCAATTGTGATCTCTTGCTCCTATCTCTTTATTTTAGGTTACTTATCTTCTTTAGGAAGTAAGTAATTTATCTCCTTTCTCTTCTCTTTTTCATCTGCTTGTCTTCCCTTGGTGGCCTCCTGAAGATCTTTCTTTAAGCCTCATAAACCATAGGAACATCCAAGCATGATAATTTTAGGGTTTTATATAGTCTCCCCTTAGTTTCTTACCTTTGAGTCTCTCTTCTCATCACATAATCAGAGGCTAAACAGTTAAAGCTTTAGGACTTTGAATTAGGGTTATGCATGCGTCCTTATCTTAGGATGGAGTGTATAACTTTAATCCTTAGTGTTAAACCTTTAATTTGCTTACACCTCTTAATCAAAACACCAAATAACTATTAAGACTTAAGCTTGTAACTTGGGCCTTATATTAGGGTTATATCTCTTCCTTATGGTTAAGAGGGACTAACCCTAGTGTTCAATGGACAAGTCCCCCTCAAGATAGTCTTACAAACACGAAATCCATTTCTTAATCCCACCCTTTAATTAAAATCCATCTAATAAAGGCTTGTTATCTAATGAATTTAGTCCCTAACCATGGATTAAGTTAAGGAGTCTTCCTCAACTTAAGTATTCTCATCTATCATCCTTCTCTTAGGATGGTGTAATAAGTTCATTAATCCCTGATTAGAGATTAAACTCATTACTTAACACTAAACAAAAACCCAAAAGACTTAATAATCACAAGTAGGTTAATGATCTTAATCCTATATCATCATGGTAATTAAGTTGAGATCTTCATCTCATGCTTAAGTAGGCTCATTATCCCTAATCAGGGAGGATATAATGAGTTTACAACCCTTGATTTAGGCTTAAGCTCATTATCTTACGCAAAACACCAAAAACAATAAAAAACTGAAAACACAAAAACAAACAATAAACGTCTCCTCCGGGATTCTTTTCTCATCACACTCATTCTGAAAATGAGAACTCGCTTCTTCCGTCTAATGCAAGACAGTTAGCACTCGAGCCAGACGAGTCACACACTTGAGCATAGACAAGCAAGCAGTTCACAACAAATCACCCAGTCTCTTTGTGTCGAACTAAGTTATTTTGACTTCCTCATTCCACGAGAGGATACATAGGCATAACTTAATGGTTATCGAACAAAAGTTTCTTTGTCTTCCCCCTCTCTCCTTCCAACTTTCTTTCTAAGCCTCAGTCTTGAGCATCTCACCCTTTCCTCTTTGCACTGACACACTGTGCATTCCTTCCTAGCTTTTCATACACAATCAGTACATACACTACCCCTTTTAAACACAATCAAGTAAGTGTGGATCCCGTCGAGTACGACGGACGATCTGGGTGCTAATACCTTCCCAGGTCGTAACCAACCCCCTTTCTTAGTTTCTTTGGTTCGCAACCGTCTTATCCATACCCTTCTAGGTTTATGCAACATTACCTTTCGTTCGGGATAAAAATGCCTAGCTGGTGACTCTATTCAACCTCAACCTCCATCATCGCCGACGGTTTGTGTCTGCACCGGGACGAAAGTCCGGGGAGCGACAACTTGGCGACTCTACTGGGGATCGAACCCAGAATATTTGGTTCTCTTGTGGGTTTCTCCTAGCGCTTGTTTGTTTGTGTTTATGGGGGTGTTATGTGCTATGTGCGATTTTGCCTTTGCTTTATTTATTGCTTTCAGTACATCTTTATTTACTGCATTTACTTTATCGCTTTCATTTACCGCTTTATGCATTTCATTTTATTATCATATCATCTGTGTTGGTTTGCTGGTTTGCTTTGGTGGGAGGGGTATTCCAGTGTGAAAGGTCCAACACAAAGGCCTGATTGACAGACATAGGATTAGAGTGGATTCATATTCTTTCCCATTCCATTTCGGTCTAGTGCGGGAATATGAAAACACGGTTCAGACATGGGTTTCTTCTTGAGAACTTTGTGTTACAGATCTCCTATATGTAGGATCAAGCGCTTACCACTGCACTAAAAGAAATTGCTGTTAGTGAAGGCGCAACTTTATTTCCTTATAGTATAGAGCCCTCAAGGGGCTGCGCCTATTAAGCGCCATGGGTTGGGATGTTAAGCCCATCAAATCCCTAAGGGTGACGCTGAATTAATAAATCCAACAATCTCCCCCCCAGTGTCAGTCGGGGGGATTCGAACCCATGACCTTGCTCTGATACCACTTGTAGGATCAAGCGCTTACCACTGCACTTAAAGCAATTGCTGTTAGTGAAGGCGCAACTTTATTTCCTTATAGTATAGAGCCCTCAAGGGGTTGCGCCTATTAAGCGCCATGGGTTGGGATGTTAAGCCCATCAAATCCCTAAGGGTGACGCTGAATTAATAAATCCAACACTATAGTGCTAGGGCTATCTGGGAAGCCTGCTAAGTCTGGATGACCTTTCTAGATGACCTTCAGCATATGAGGTGAATTAGAGGAGGATCCTTTATGATTAGGGTAAACACTATACCTCCGGGTTAGAAGTGTTTACACTTCTCATAATAGATCTGAACCTGAGGATCCTTGTTCTAGAACAATACTTGTGAGTGGGTGGGGTTGTTTACAGGTTTACAGGAACCATTGGCCTCATCATACCCTGTTACTGGAATTGTTTTAAGGTTACACTATTTTGGACTAATTCTATGAAACCCTGGACAAGTGACTCTTTATTTGAGTCCCCCACCTGGTTACTGGTTCTCAGACCTTCATCCGGAATTTTGAACACTCAAGGACCCTATCAAAGTAATTGACAATCCAGCACCTGATCACAAACCCTTGCATATCATTCAACATACATCATATTGCATCATTTAACATTTGTTTATTTGTTTTACAGGGTATCCACATCTTATTTTGTTTGGTTTTGACCATTCTTATGCTTCAGCCATCTTCATCGGATATCTTCTTCAGTTGTCTTCTTCAGCTATCTTCTTCAGTTATCTTCATCAGCACCCATTGTCAGCATGGATTCAACCAGAAAGAGCAATATCACATACCATTTATTTGAGTATCCTCTAGCAAGCATCAGGCAGATCATGGAGTTGGATGCATCACAGAGGAGCATGATTCACACATGTCTTCAGTTCTATGACCCTCATCTAAGTTGCACCCCTCTTCGAAAGATATCAGATGGTGTACTCAGAACACCAAGGGCAGGGACATAATTACAAGTAGTGGACAATATCCTAATGTACCTCTTATTGGAGTGAAGGGTTGCATCAATTACAATCCTTTACTTTTCAAAAGTGAGTTGGGATATGCATTGATACATCCACCAAGGGAGCCGGACTTAGCATAATCTCTTTATTGTGCCTTTCAGAGCAATCATGCCATTGTCCGACAAACAGCCTGGGCTTGGGACAATATACAGACTAAAGGGACTGCTATTTTGGAGAAGTGTAACAACTTAGCTTCTGCTCAGTACATTGAATGGTCACACATCAGAGGTCAGATCACTCGCATGTCATTCACCCTGGAAGATGTGCCAGGGTCATCAGCAGTAGAGCCCATAGCCACGGTAAGCCTGGAGGAATTTGAGAAGCTAAAAGAGAGGAATGCCCAGCTTGTTGAAGCCTTGAAGAAGACCCTTTAGGAAGGAATGATAGTCATCTGGACAATGCAAGGTTAGAGAAGCTCCGAATTGAGCATATAACCAAGATAGAGAAAACAGAGGACTTCATCAGAAAAACCCGAGCGGGAGAACTGGTATTGAAGAATGCTTGCAAAGAAGCCAAGATTCAGAAAGCCAGAGCTGAGCACTATCTGGAAGAGAGTCAGGATAGATGGATCAGAATCACTAAAGCTCATTTGTAAGAAGATCAGAAGACACAGGCTAAGATAGAGCAGCTGGAAGCCAATGAGAAGAAGAGTCAGGAAGCCCTGTTAGCAGCACAGAAGGAAATCTCCGAGCTGAAACTCTAGGCAGGGTTGAAGAGATCAAAAGAACAAGACAAGTATCAGAAGTTGACAAGTACCATTGCAACTAGAAACCTTCTTATCAGGACCATCACAGAGCACCCGGTTGGGCCAGTGACTGATGCTCTTTTGAAGGAGGTCAAGGAGGATGAATTTGGGCTGGATGTTTGATTTCTCTTTTACTTGTATTTTATTTTGGTTGTACTTTAATTCTCCATGGTGATTTTGTTTGTATTCTTGACTTGATTGTATTTTGACCCACCATGGGAACTTGTTGTAATCATAAACTATGTATTTTGGAAGTTTGTAATGTTATGGTTTATGTGTTACCTGGATTTTCTCTTGGACTTCGTTCACTTCAGCATCTCCATAATTCCCAGAGGTCTGGAAGGTCAAAACCAAAGAATCAAACTGGATACCCTCTAAAGACAAATAGACATATTGCATTGCATGCTAACCTCATCTTCTTTGTTTTGCAGGTTTTTTCTTGTTGTTTTCTCACTCTGCTGATTGTTTCAGGAAATATTGCTCGCAGGAGGGTCTTTCCCGTCAATCGCATCCAAAAATATCCAACTAGACA
Source organism: Lathyrus aphaca (assembly GCA_963966055.1). Classification (NCBI taxonomy): domain Eukaryota; kingdom Viridiplantae; phylum Streptophyta; class Magnoliopsida; order Fabales; family Fabaceae; genus Lathyrus; species Lathyrus aphaca. The sequence goes on from OZ014520.1 coordinate 509,891,667, forward strand.
CAACCTTCCGAGTCTGCAAATGGAACAGTTACAACAGGAACTGACGGATGTGAGGACTCAGATGACTGATGTAAGGACAGAAGTGAGGACTCAGATGAATCAATTCATGGCTATGATGATTGGGCTGACACAGACCCAAGAAAGATTGAGGGAGTTAGTCGAGCGGCAAACTCCAGAAGATAACCATGCAGGCATTGGAGGTACTAGTACCAACACGCGCGATCAGCCGCAAACAAATCCACAAGAGTTTGGGCCCCACATCAACCCTGAAGTCAATGTTATTGGAAATACCCAGAGAAACACTAGGGATCGTGTTCTACAGGAAGATCCTCAGGACGAGCAGTTTACAGTGTTAGGTGTTGGGGCTGATGAAGTTTATGATCGTCGTCTGGATGAAATATCTGAGAAGCTGAGGTCCTTAGAATCCCAGAACTCTTTCGGATTTGATGTGATGGATATGGGTTTAGTTGAAGGAGTCAGGATTCCTCACAAGTTCAAGCCTCCATGCTTTGAGAAGTATAACGGTACCTCATGTCCTTGTACCCATCTTCAATCTTTTCTGGGGAGATTGAAAGCTTATACCATGGATGAAAAATTGTGGTTGTTCTACTTCGAAGACAGTTTAACCGGGGCATTCCATGAGTGGTATTCACACCTATCAAGGGCTCCTATCAGAAACTGGAAGGACTTAGCCGGGGCCTTTATACGCCAATATCAGTACAACCTGGATATGGCTCCCAATAGGACCCTCCTGATGGGTATGTCTCAGTCCTCAAGAGAAAGTTTCCGGGAATATGCCCAAAGGTGGAGACAACTTGCTGCTGTTGTTCAGCCACCTATGTCTGAAAGAGAAATGGCTGACATGTTTATGAACACATTGCAAGGTATCTACATTGACCGACTTGTTGCTTTCTCTTCTACCAGTTTTGCTGATGTGGTTATAGATGGTGAGAGAATTGAAAGCCTATTGAAGATGGGTAAGATCTCTGACAATGGTGCTAGCTCCAGCAATGCCAGGAAACCTTTTTCAGGACCTCATAGGACGGGTGAAACCAACTCAGTACATATGGGCAGAGGTAGGCCTCAATACTTGCAAAGATCAGTAGCCGCAGTCACCATTCCTGCTCCAGCACCTCTGCAACAAAACTTCCCACAGCAACCACATTTCCCACAGCAACAACAGTTTCCACAACAACAGCAAAGATCTTACAACAACAACAATCAACAACAACGTTCGTTCTAGCAAATGACTTCACAAATCAACAGGGTTATCGATCCCATCCCGATGCCCTATGCAGCTCTACTTCCACAGTTATTAAAGCTCAACCTGATTGAATTGAGAACCTTGACTCCACCAGATCCTTTGAATCTTCCACGGAACTATGATGTCAATGCTAGATGTGCCTTCCACTCCAATGCACTTGGCCATACAACAGAGAAATGCAGGGCCTTGCACATGAAAGTCCAAGATCTGATTGATTCCAAAGCTTTGAATTTTGCACCTCCACCAAATGTCATAAAGAATCCAATACCGAATCACGGTGGGCCAAGGATTTATGCTATTGAGGAAGACTAACCAGCAATTCTGATTGATGATATTGCAAACATTCAAACACCACTGGCCGAAGTGAAAGCTCAGCTATTGAAGTGCCAAGAGTTTCCAGGTTGTGAGGCCCATTGTGAAGCTTGTCAGATTTCTACCAATGGTTGTGCAAATCTGAAGATTGGTATCAGTAGTCTTATCAAAGAAGGCATCCTACAAATCACTTCAACAGTTCCAACTCCTACAACTTCAACAAACATCTCTCCTACAACACCAGCAAACACCATTTCAAAGGAATCTCCTACAACATCAGCAAACATCATTCCAACGGAGTCTACTACAACAACAACCATCAATGAAGACATCTCAGCGGTCACCATTTATTATGACCCAGCAACCATTCATGTTCCGAATTCTCTCAACAATAACTTTCAGCAACATCAACATCAACATCAATAACTCCCTGCACCTACACCATCTTCGATCAGACCTCCTGTCACAATCTACTACGATCCACAGGCTATCTCAACTCCTTCTTCCACAGCAATCAGTCTGGTTACTATCACGGTACCTGGACCAGTTCCATATGACAGCAGCAGTGTTGTGCCTTGGCATTATGGCTCAAATCTTTATTGCAACGGAAAGAAAGTCACTCTTGACTCTTCAACATCTGCTCCACAAATTGACAATGTTGGGGGAGGCGGAGGCTTCACTTGAAGCAGACGTCTCTTTGCTTCACAAAATCTAAGAACTAACACTGAGGCAGAAGCTGCTACCAAAGCTAAAGGCAAGAGTGTGGTGCTAGAAGAACCAATTGCCAAGGAAACTCATAAGACATCCTTTGATCATGATGTAGACGAGTTCATGAGGATTATCAAGAAGAGTGACTATAAAGTTGTGGACCAGCTCCACCAGACATCCTCCAAGATCTCCATACTATCGCTACTCATGTGTTCCGAAGCTCACAGGAATGCATTGCTCAAGGTCTTGCACGCAACTTATGTGCCTGAGGAGATTACAATTAGTCATCTAGAGATGGTGGTTTCAAATGTCAACACTAGTCATGGACTAGGTTTTACTGATGCTGATCTGACTACGGAGGGTCGTAACCACAATAAGGCTTTACATATCACCTTAGAATGTATAGGTGTTGTACTTTCTCATGTCTTGGTTGACACTGGGTCATCTCTCAATGTTCTTCCAAAGAAAGCCTTGGTCAAGCTGGAATATGATTGTCTTGCACTCCGTCCGAGCAACCTAGTTGTGAGAGCCTTCGATGGTTCTAAGAGATCGGTTCTCGGAGAAATTGAGCTGCATGTGGTAATTGGCCCACAAACTTTCAAAAAGACCTTCTATGCGATGGACATTCAGCCTGCCTATAGCTGTTTGTTGGGTAGACCTTGGATTCACACCACTGGCGCCATAACGTCTACCATTCACCAGAAGTTAAAATATGTGTGGGAGGGCCAAATTATCACCATTTGTAGAGAAGAGGACATCTTCGCTAGTCATCTAGCTACTTATATGTACATTAAGATGGATGGGGAGATCCATGAAACAATGATTCAGGATTTTGAAGCTCTTAATGTCAATGAAGCAACAGCTGAATTTTCTGGTACTTCAATTGCTTCTTACAAACAGGCTCAGAAGGTTGTTGAAGACGGGAATGCTCAAGGCTGGGGCAAGTTGCTTCAAGTTCAGATAAAGGAAGATAGGTTCGGTTTTGGTTACAGACCATCCTGACAAATTCAAGAGGAGGCTGTTGAAGCTCCCAAGTTCATAAGTGGGGGAATGCTGACCCCGGATGCTGTCAACAATGTGGAAGACGAGGCTGAAAGAGACTACAACCTGGAAAGTTGGATTCGTCCAAGAGTCTTGGGCCAACAAGTCCTCAACTGGTCTTCCCAGGAAATTATAAGGGTTACTACTGCAGAGTAATTATTATTTCATGTTTAAGCATGCATCAAGTCCTGCATCTTGCCCAAGGTTTCAGGACTCATTTTGTAATAGGGCCATATATGTATTTTGTGCAAATTGAAATTAATGAACAATGGACATTTTTTGCAAACAATCTTTTCGCTCACTGTCTTTTCATTTTTGTTATTTTTCGCACAAAACAATAAATGGCAATGTTTTCTTAATAAATTTCATTCACTTTTTCTAAATAAGATAAAATCAATCACTAAAATGAACAACTCTCAACCCTTGCAGAGATAGCCTTCTAGATTGCACCGACAACGACACTGATATGACCTCGTATGACTTCGAAAATCCGATTAATCAAGCAGATGAAGGGGTTGAAGAAGACTATGATTTGCCTGAAGAGTTGGCCAGGTTGTTGAGACAAGAGGAAAAAGTGATTGCTCCTCATCAGGAGGAAGTTAAAACTATCAATCTTGGTACCGAGGAAGACGTGAAAGAGGTAAAGACCGAGGCTAGTCTAAAAGCTCCAATGAAAGAACAACTCATCAGTATGCTTCGAGAGTATGTCGATGTTTTCGCTTGGTCTTATTAGGATATGTCGGGTTTGGATACAGACATTGTCATGCACAGACTGCCATTGAAGGAAGATTGTCCGCCAATTAAAAAAAAGTTACGTCGTACTCGCCTAGACATGGCCATGAAAATCAAAGAAGAAGTACAAAAGCAGTGGGACATCGGTTTTCTTGCTGTAACTAGTTACCCTCCGTGGGTCGCTAACATTGTACCCGTACCTAAGAAGGATGGCAAGGTGCGTATGTGTGTCGATTACCGGGATCTGAAAAGAGCTAGCCTGAAATATGACTTCCCATTACCTCACATTGATGTATTGGTGGATAACACCGCTCAGTTCTCGGTATTTTCCTTTATGTATGGATTTTCTGGATACAATCAGATTAAGATGTCACCTGAAGACATGGAGAAGACAACCTTCATCACACCTTGGGGCACGTTCTGTTACAAGGTAATGTCGTTCGGTCTGAAGAACGCCGGTGCAACATATTAATGGGTTATGGTAACGTTATTCCATGATATGATCCATAAAGAAATTGAATGTTAAGTGGATGATATGATTGCCAAGTCCCTTATAGAGGAAGAGCATTTGGTAAATCTACTGAAACTGTTCAAGCGTATGAGGAAGTATCAGCTAAGGTTGAACCTCAACAAATGCACATTCGGGGTACGTTCTGGTAAGCTACTGGGTTTTATCGTAAGTGAAAAAGGAATTGAGGTTGATCCCGATAAAGTCAAAGCTATTCAGGAAATGCCTGCACCTAAGACTGAGAAAGAAGTTTGAGGGTTCTTAGGTAGATTGAACTACATTTCAAGGTTCATATCTCATCTCACTGCAACCTGCGAACCCTTGTTCAAGCTGTTAAGAAAAGAACAAACAGTCAGGTGGAACAATGACTGTCATAGAGCTTTTGACAAGATCAAAGAATATCTGCAAGAACCTCCAATTCGTATGCCTCAAATCGAAGGAAGACCTCTAATCACATACCTAACAGTATTAGAAGATTCAATGGGGTGTGTGTTGGGCCACCATGACGAGTTTGGTCGAAAAGAGTATGCAATATACTACTTAAGCCAAAAGTTTACCGACTGTGAACAACATTATTCACTGCTCGAGAAAACTTGTTGTGCTTTAGCGTGGGCTGCTCGCCGACTAAGACAATATATGTTGACTCATACTACCTTACTGATCTTAAAGATGGATCTAGTCAAGTACATATTTGAGAAGCCAACACTTACCGGAAGGGTTTCTAGGTGGCAAATGATTCTAACAGAATATGACATTCAGTACACCTCTCAGAAAGCCATCAAGGGTAGTGTATTGTCTGACTATCTAGCTGAGCAACCCATTGATGATTACCAGCCTATGAGATTTGACTTCCTTGATGAAGACATCATGTTCTTGAAAGCAAAAGATTGTGAAGAGACTATTCACACTGAAGGGCCTGACCCAGAAGAGGCATGGACTATGATGTTCGACGGGGCAGTTAATTACAATGGTCGTGGGGTTGGTGCAGTGCTTATTACACCTAAAAGGGTTCATATGCCTTTCTTAGCAAGGCTCACCTTTGCCTACACTAACAACAAAGTAGAATAAGAAGCTTGTATCATGGGTCTTGAGGAAGCCATTGACCTCAAGATCAAAACCTTGAATGTATTCGGAGATTCAATTTTGGTAATCAACCAGACCAACGGCAAGTGGTACACTCATCAGGAGCATCTGATTCCCTACCGTGACTATACGAGGAGATTGTTGACCTTCTTCACAACAGTTAAGCTTGAATACATCCCTCGAGATGAGAATCAGTTTGCAGACGCTTTGGCTACCATTTCATCCATGATCAAAGTACAAGCTGCCAACTTTGTACCTCGGATTCCGGTATCCAGACTGGACAGACTAGCATATGTATTCTCTGTGGACAATGTCACTGATAACAAGCCTTGGTACCATGACATCAAATGCTTCTTGGAAACTCAGACATACCCACCTGGGGCATTGTCAAACAATAAGAAGACATTAAGAAGGCTAGCCGGTGGTTTCTTCCTCAATACTGATGGTTCATTATACAAGCGAAACTTCGACATGGTCTTTCTCAGATGTGTTGACAAGAAGGAAGCAGACCTACTGATGCACGAAGTACATGAAGGTTCTTTCGGTACCCATACCGGAGGACATGCAATGGCAAAGAAATTATTAAGATCGGGTTACTACTAGATCACAATGGATGCAGACTATTGTGCCTATGTCAGAAAATGCCACAAATGCCAGATCTACACGGACAAAGTTCATGTGCCTCTGAATCCTTTGAATGTAATGTCTTCACCTTGGCCCTTCGCCATGTGGGGCATTGATATGATTGGAAAGATTGAACTGACTGCTTCAAATGGTCATAGATTCATCCTGGTAGCCATTAATTACTTCACCAAATGGGTTGAAGCAGCCTCGTATGCAAATGTCACCAGGCAAGTGGTAGCTCAATTTCTGAAAAGGGATATCATCTGTCGATATGGGGTCCCCGAGCGACTCATTACTGATAATGGTTCCAATTTAAATAACAAGATGATGGCAGAACTTTGTCGGGACTTCAAAATTCAACATCACAACTCTTCTCCTTACAGGACAAAGATGAATGGCAATGTTGAGGCAGCTAACAAGAATATTAAGAAGATTGTGCAAAAGATGGTAGTCACCTACAAAGACTGGCATGAAATGCTACCATTTGCGTTGCATGGGTATCGAACCTCTATCAGAACATCTACTGGGGCAACACCTTATCAGCTTGTGTATGGTATGGAAGTTGTCCTACCTGTTGAAGTTGAACTACCCTCCTTACGGGTAATGATGGATGTGAAACTGGATGAAGCAGAATAGGTCCGATCTCGATATAATCAATTGGGTCTGATTGAAGAAAAGAGATTAGCAGCCATTTGTCATGGGCAGTTATATTAAAAGCGAATGAAGAAAGCCTTCAATTAGAAAGTTAGACCTCGAGAATACCAAGTGGGAGAGCTTGTTCTGAAAATACTTCTTCCTCCTCATACAGACCACAGGGGAAAATGGACGCCAAACTACGAAGGCCCATTCATGGTAAAGAAAGTTTTCTCTGGTGGGGCACTGATGCTCACTACTATGGATGGCGAGGACTTCTTATCTCCTGTGAATTCAGATGCAGTTAAAAAATACTTCGCATAAATGACCCGTTGGACATAAAAACATAATGTAAGTCCAGGCAAAAACAGGGCATCCCGGCGAGTCAAAAATAGAATAAATGACTCGGGAAAAAATAAGGGAAAATTGAAGAAAAAAATGTACATCCGCTGAGTTGAAAAGCCACATCGGACAGCTCAGGCAAAAATGGGTATCCCGGTGGATTGAAAACCCGAAAGGGCGATCCACGCAAAATCTGGAAAAAATCGAACAACTGCATTCTGAATTCGTCTGTATCACTCACAACATGGCAAGCGTCGAAAGGACAAAGCGTCGATCAGAATCAACTTTCTTCAGAAAGCAAGATAAGAAGAGCGTTCAAGTCACACAGGTCATAGCAAAAGGAAGATTGAAGCATCAACTTCAACATTTCCAACACCTTTATTTTCTCAATTTACAACAATCTCCTCCTTTCATGGATTTGCTTCTTCACTGTACTTGCACATTCAGGGCACACAAATCAATAAAATCAGAATATTCAGTCACACTTTGTTTTGTACATTTTTGTTTCGTTTGCAAAATGTCCAAAGTTCATAATATAACACTTGCATGAAAACATATAAGCCATTTTCAATATATGCTTGCATGAAATATGCACTCTTGAGCAAATCTAACTCCTATGACGGAATCCGGTTGAGGATACCTAGGGACACTTGTGAGTTTCTTTTTAACAGGTTGCAGGTACTCAAGACAGACAATCTCACAACATGGGGTATATCAAGCCTCGTATCCCCAACCAAGTCAGCAATCACCTCATCAGCAGGGTTACTTGACATGAGTTTTCCCCCACGAAGCTATCATCCCCTCAGAGGATCCTTCGAGAAACTCATTAAATCCCCAGAGTTACAACAGATTACTTCCCAAAAGTTCTCTTCTCCCCAAGAAGGATCTCCCGAGCAATGCCTGAACTGCTCTTCCCCAGCGGAGTTGCCGAAGCCTCCTCATCCCCAGCATGAGTCTCTTCAACAGAAGCTTCCCCAGCCGAGATCCCCACAAAGTTCCCTAGGAAGGTTGTTCGGTGATCCTCTCTCCCACAGATCGGCCAATGATCTCTTTCCCCAGTGGAGTTCTCCCTCCAGACAGATCGCCCAGAGATCTTTCTCCCCGCAGGATCCGGATCTCGGATCGGTTCTCTCATTTTGCATAATCATAGCATTTACATCATTTTTACCCAAAATAGGCGTAGCATTCCGTCTAATACGGAGCATTATGGCAAAAATCAAACATTTGCATGATCATAAGCCAGGTTCGAGCCAGTCACCTGCAAACATCAAAATCACTTCACCAACAATATACAAAACTCATCCCCCGCTGACGAGGCCATAATACTTTTTGCACTCTCAATACAGATACTTGTTCATACTTGTACATATTCTTTTTGACACTCACCCGTGTCATACTTCCCCATCAAGTCAAACACTCGCCTGTGTCCCTTGGTCAATCTTTTTGACACTCGTCCATGTCTTACACATATTTCCCCAGCAGGTCAAACACTTGTACATACTTATACACAATCCTCTAATACTCACCTGTATCTTGTATGTATCATCTCCTCGGCAGATCAAACACTCGTCCGTGTTCCTTGCTTAACCGATTGATACTCGTCCGTATCATTATCCTTAAACATGTGTCAGCTTTAGTTTCTATCGATACTCATCCGTATCGTGGTCCTAAAGATGCTCGTCCGCATATTTAGTCTATACACAATGTCAAAACACTTGTACCATTTATTTCAAGGCGTAAGCACTCGTCCGTGTTTACCATTCCCTAGTAAGTCACCAACAAAACAACTTTTCTATCCGACATTCGTCCTATGTCGTGATATTTTCGGCAACCGTCCCCTGCTAGGTGATCGTCCTTCACCGTTTTTAGGATCTTCCTTCATCATTTTATCTGATGGTCGTCCCCATTGTTGATCCTCTTATCTGGCATTCGTCCTATGTCGTGATATTTTCGGCAGCCGTCCCCTTCTAGGTGATCGTCCTTCACCTTTGGATGACCGTCCCTCATCCTTTCCCCAGTGGAATCCCCATCGTTGATCCTCTTATCCGGCATTCTTCCTATGTCACGATACTTTCAGTAGTCGTACCCTACTAGGTGATCGTCTTTCACCTTTGGATGACCGTCCTTCATCCTATCCCTAGTGGAATCCCCATTGTTGGAACTTTCTATCCGTTATTCTTCTTATGTCGTGATATTTTCGGAAGTTGTCCCCTGCTAGGTGATCGTCTTTCACCTTATGATGATCGTCCCTCATCATTTATCCGATGGCCGGCCCCATCGTTGATCTTTGTTATCCGACATTCTTCTTACGTTGCGATAATCCCCAACAGAGCAATCGTACCCTACTAGGTGATCGTCTTTCACCTCTTGATGATCGTCCTTAATCATGCTTATCCGATGGCCGTCCCCATCGTTGATCTTTTCTATCCGGCATTCGTCATATGTCGTGATATTTTCAGCAACTGTCCCCTACTAGGTGATCGTCCTTCACCTTTTGATGATTGTCCCTCATCATTATTTCATTTATTCTTTTACCTGATGGTCGTCCCCGTCGCGGTTTATTTACACTTTAACCTGATAGTCGTCCCCGTCAGTGCTTCCCTCATTTCTTTAATCCCCAAATAATTTTATTTCTTTACCCGATGGCCGTCCCCGTCGTGGTCTTTTCCTTTATCCTGATGATCGTCCTTCATTAGTTTACCCGATGGTTGTCCCCGTCGCGGTCTCTTTATTTCCCAGCATGATGGTCGTCCCCGTCATTTCTTTACTTACCGTTTTTCATCCCCAGCATTCGTCCTTTGCTCGATGGTCGTCCTCCATCGCTTTCATTTGATACTCATACTATACTTCCTGTTACAATTTATATCCCTTTTCTTCTTTTAATAAAGAGTGCAAATTTTGGACTGTCTTGGTATTCAACCACAAGTTATCTTGTTTATCTGTTAAGCCAGGCGCTTACACCATGCACAGCTAACTCATGCTTGAATAGGGGCAGCTGTAAACACCCTAAATTTTCCCTCACTTTTTCTCACACCATGGCTTGTGATCACTCATTTGCATAAACATCTCATTACATCTCACATTGCATATTCAACTTCATCAAATCATTGCATGGTTGCACAATTAGGGTTTGTGATCAGGAGAATCCAAAGAAGTGATATGAGCTATCTCAAAGGTCTTGAAGCATGCCAAGAGGGTCCATGAGTGTTCTATGATCATCTTATGCTCCCCAAAGTTCATTAAAGTCAAAATATCACAAAGCATTGAAAAGTTGTTCAAGCAGACTGAGCAGTTTCTACACAGATGACCTAAAATTAGGGTTTTGGGTTTGAGGCCTTTAATCTCAAATTTTTTGGTCATTATTGATTCCATTGGTCTTAATATATTACAAGGAGCATGTGTACCAAATTTGATGAATAAATTCATTGTGGAAGTCATCTGATCAACTGGTAACTTATTGTGCAAGAAAAGTCAGAATCAGGGCATCTAAGGCCACCACCAATGGTACCAAAGGGTCATCTTCATCATTTTGAGGTTCTATGATCTTTATTTGATCTTAGAAGTGGTAAGAAGTTCACAAGATTGAAGAATTTCAAGCCATTTGCAAACTTTCCATTTTTGGACATGACTTGTAATGAAAACTTTCCATTTTGGGAAAGATTTTCAACCTCCTCTTTCTTGATCAAAAAGGCTTCAAATGAAAAATCTTTAAACATGAAAGTTGTAGATTGGATCTTCCCATTTTCAGAAAGTACAAGAACTTCTCTTGATTCATCCTAGAACTCAAGTTATGATGTTTCAAAGTTGGCAAAAATCTTATAATTTTCAAGTATGTGCCAAAGAGGGATTTTTTGCAAAACCAAGTTTTAAGACTTCTAATGACCTCTAATCCACCTCTAAGCATCATAACATGTTCATGCAACATTTCAAGATCAAATTTGTGCCTTGGATCACAAGTTTTCATGCCTAATCTTCACAAAATTTGTAAAGAGGGAAAATTGCAAAAGCTATGATATCCCATGAATCAAGTGTTACAGCTCATCAAATTCAATCCAAAGGTCCTCCATGAATCAAGTTGAGGCAGGACAAGCCATAAAAACACTTCTGACCCGTGCCATGCTTGTGGTACAAAACTTTTGACTTTTTTGCAAAATACACCATACCAATCAAACTCTGCCACACCAACTCTCTGAACCAATCAACATACCTTATACAAACCTCAAGCAACCCAAAACACATAACATTCAAGCCTGAAACATCACACATATTCAGATGGCCAAAAAACCTCAAAAATCTTCCTCTCTTCGAATTTCATCACACAACCAACAAAACTCAAAACTCTCTTCACCATTCAATCATACACATCATAAGGATCAAAAATCATCCATCACAATGGCCTAAAAACACACAAAGACTCCATTTTCTGCCAAACCAGAACTGGACACTTCAAATAGCCATTCAAAGCTTGTTCTTAGCATCTCATTAGCTTCAGGGAGTCCATTGGGGTTGGATTGCACAAGGGAGAGGTCCTGAAAGCACCAAACTGAAAAGCTTCATCTCAGGTAACCACCTTCAAACATTTTTCCAGAACTTGCTTTTAAAGTTATAAATTTGTTTTACTCCTTGCACTGATCATCGTGATTCTTTTACTTTTGAAAATGGTTGAGTTTTAAGCATTTCATAGCCTTCTGAAATTTTGCCCGTGAAACTTGTTTGCTTCGATTCTCTTGTTTGATGTGTTATAAATGATTTGTGTTGCTTGATTCTTGTTGTTTGATGTTAGAGGAACATTTATGGGCAATTAATTTGGGGTGGGGTTGTAACGCCCCGAAAATCTAAATTTAATTATTTAATCATTTATTTAATTAATTTAGAAAAATTGGAGAGTTTTAATTCTTTGAAAATTCATATCTTTTAAACCGTAAGTCCGATTCGCATTCCGTTTGAAGCATCGGAAATAGCACAAACTGAACTTTATTTTGATGAATAGAAACGAGAAAAATGTAATAGTTTTTGATAAATGAGTTTGTGAAATAACCTTATAATTACCTTATAAATTATCGGGTACGGGTTAATCTTTGATGTGTCAGAGTGGTTAGAGAACCAGTGTTCAGGGTGTAATGCCATGATGATATATATGATTATTTGATAGTTGTTCTGCCGAAAAACAACTTATTCAGTGACGTCTTGTAGCTTAAACGTATCGATCGCACTCGATTTTGATCGTATGACATCTGTTCTTTTTGCGTTGCAACCGTGATTCAGAGGCGGACGATGTTGTGGAAGGCTCAGAGTCGAAATTTCTTGCCGAAGATATTGTTATTTTCACTTAAGCCGAAATTCTATCTTTTGCCTTTCATTTTACACTCCACTATATATTCTTTTGACCCACAATTTGTCTCATAACTTCAATCATAATTTACAAACACCAAAAAACTCTCACAAAATCTCTCTAAAGGATCGAAGTTCATTCTCTCAACTATTTCTCAAGAACACAACAACAACTTCATCAAGAACTCAAGAACACAACAATTTCGATCAAGCTTCCGATAGCCGAGCCACCACGAACCACCACCTCTGATCAACTTCACCACCGTGCGACCACCATCTTCCGCCTCCGGCAGCCACGCGACCTCTCCCCCTATCCTCCGTTCATGATCACGTCTCACTTCCTTCGGATTCACAATTTCTTCGTCGATTCTTCATTCGGTTCTCGCAAAGATCTTAACGACGGTCGTTTGGTTGGTATTCCACTTTATTTATGGGATACCTTTGGATTCAAATGATATTGTGTGCCGTTGTTTTTGTTTTGATTATGGTGGATCTTCACAAATCTAATATGGAAGATAAGCATTTATTTTGCTCATGGTATATTACAAGACTTGGCAAGGAATTTTGGATTTCTTTTATATGAAGAATCGGTACTTCGATCAAGTAAGTAATCTCGATGCTCCACTTTTACGCATCATTCTAGTAGTATGTGGATTAGGATCATATAACTTAAGGTGCATATTGAGCCCTCCCACCTGAGGCACTAGATTTATTTGTGATTTTTGATGATATGTATTGGTTTCGGAACTTAGGAATTAGGTTACGAACCATTAAGACCGTTCCTTTCACTTCCCCTTAAAACGCCGTTTTTTGCCCGTTTCGTCGCAATTATTAAAAATAGTTTTAGGTGTGATAAAATTCTGGAAAACATTCATGAGTGATTCTTATTCTCTTAATTAATTTGTCATATTTTTTGATTCCATGTTTGATTGGTTTTAGTAATTAATTTGGATTTTTCATTCCAAGTTGTCCCAAAAGGAATGGTATTGACATAAGAGACCAAAATCCAATTTTTCGCATAGGTGTGAGACCAATTTTTTGTGTGTGATTAAGAACTGGAATTGGTGACATTATGATGCTACTTAGGCATTTTTTTCATAATTTTTGGTACCATTTTTGATCCACTTTGTGGAGTTGTTTTTCGGCGATCATGCCTTGTTACCTCAATCGTTAAGTAATTGTTTTGGCACTTTGGTGCATAATTTTGTGAAATCCTTTTAGACCATGTTAGGTACTGAATTCAACATTCCAGGGATTTAATTTCATAATTTTTAGAGCCTTCTTTCTATTTTTCCATGTCACCTAGATCATAGGTTAATATATGTGTTTATTTGCTCCATACCCTAGAGGATAGGAAGGCATTCATGCCATTTGTTTGAGATACTTTTTGGCAACTTTTTGGAGTTGATTATGGGTCATTTATAGGTCCTTAATTCCAGTTATATGTCACTTTTTGAACCATGTTTCATTTGGTTTTTTTTGGTGTTTCAAAGTGCATACTTATGTGAACTAATTTTAACCTAAACTCATTTCTCTTCTCCTCTAATTGTTAACATGAATTATGTAGGAACCATAAATGCCAAACCATGAATTATAATTGAATCTCATATCTTGTATGCTACTGACCCATAATCATTTCATGCATATTCACATGTCATTCATTCTTAATTTGCATCCTTTGTGATCTTATGCGATGTTTGTTCACTTCTTCTCACATCTTCTTCTCCTTACTCCATATGCTTACACCATTGCATCCATGATGGTATGCTCATTCATCCACATTAATAAGCATTCACTACTGATGTTGATACTCATTTCATGTATTAATTCATGATTGTAAGCCATACGCATTCATACTTCATCATTGAACCCTAACTTGCATTTAGGTGAACTCAGGTGAACTTTTTGTACATAGTTTGATATAGTTTGACCTTGTGAGGTATCCTAGCATACTTAGGGACCTATAGCATGTAGCTACTGATTTTAGAAGTCATATAACCTTTAGGTACCTTCACCTTTAGACTTAGGTCTTATTTCGAATCCTAGTTCCATTCTAGGACGTTTATAGTACTTAATCGCTTTTATACTTTGATTTTACTTTCAATATGCATTGTCATGCTAACTTTTGTTTTGTAGGGGGAAGATTGAGGTAAGAATTACTTCATTCCTATCTCTTATGTATTTTAATTGTGTTTGCCTTAGCACTTGGTGCTTTGTTCACAGGTTTCCCTTTTGTTCTTTAGATTCAACTTGACTTCCTTAGGAAGTAAGTTGAACTCTAACTTGTTTTTTTGTTCCTTAGGTTTAGAATACCTCACAAACCATTAGGATCTCCCTTTTGTATATGATAAATAACTTAGGGTTGTGTCTTAGTCCCCCATTAGCTTTGACCTTTTTCAACTTGAGTCCTTCTTTCTTATCTTCAAACAAAATCCAAAAAACACTTAACAAATAAATGAAAGGATCCCTTATGTCTAGCCTTATTACATGAGGCACTTGCACTCATTCCATCTTGGAATGGTGTAAGCTTGTCTAGCATGATGTACAAGTCTCATCAAGGGGTTGTTTCACAAAGGAAACATAAAAGATACTTCTTCACAAAAGCAACAAAAACATGTAATAAAGTTCAACAAGCTAGTCAACTTAAACCCTAATTCATGGAAACAAGTCTTGGATAAATTCTCCTTGCTTGGTGTGCTTGTTCTATTATTCCATCTTGGAATGTAGTAGCAAGTACACATTCCATGGAAAAGAGTTTGAATTCACTTCCTTGTGCCAAATTCATACAAAAACTCTTGAAAGACAAAAACAAATAATAAGCGACTATCCTGCGGGAACTTCTCTTCTCATCTCATTCACTCATAACGCGAACTCGCGACGACTTGTCTCACATGCAAGACGGTAAACGCACTTGTACCAGACGAGCCTGCAACACCTGAGCATAGACATACGCAATTCAAGCCATAAAAAAACACAAACAAATATTTCCCGCCTTAGTTAGGCGAACTACGTCGACTCTGATCCTCATTATCCCGATGAGGTACGTAGGCAGCGGGGTAGGGCCCGTTCGAGCACCTTCTTTATTTTCCCTACATTTCCCTCTTTCTTTCCATTTTTATTTTCCAATTCCCTTTCTCATTTCAGTTCCAGTTCCAGTAGCAGTTTTAATCAGCAGCAGTTATATTTTTCTCACCCTTTGAAACAAACAAGCAAGCGTGGATCCCGTCTGGTATGGCGAACGGTCTGGGGTGCTAATACCTTCCCAGGTCGTAACCGACTCCCAAACCCAGATCTTTGGTTCGCAGGACCTTGTCCTTTCCTCCTTCCTCAAGTTTGTGCAGCATTACCTTTCCCATTCCTTCGGGATAAAAATGTCTGGCTGGCGACTCTATCTTTTCCGCGCCACTTTCGCGTTTGTACTAGGATGAAAATCTGGGGAGCGACAGCTGGCGACTCTGCTGGGGACTAACCTGATTCTTCTGGTTTCCCTTGTAGAGTCAATCCTAGTGCCTGTTTGGTTTTGTTTCTTTGGGTGTGTATCTGTTTGTTGTTGTGTGCTTTATTTTAGCTTTACTGTTTTTATTTACAGTTCTTACTTTACAGCTTTACTTTACCGCATTTATTTACCACTTTCAGTATTTATTTTCCATGCATCATATTATACTGGACTACCTGGCTGTGCTGGTTTTCATTTTTTCTGCGGGATGGGAGTTACTGTGAGATAAGCCAGGTACCCGGCTTGAGTGCACCTAGGACTTAGAGTGGTTCCACTTTGGCTTCATGGCATCTTGCTATGTTGGTATTTGTGAGTTCCACGCCTTGACTTGTGTTGCTCCCTGGATTTCCATCCTGGTACAAACGCGAAAGTGGCGTGGAAAAAGAATAGAGTCGCCAGCCAGGAATTTTTATCCCTGAAGAAAGGGAATGGTAATGCTGCACAAACCAAAGAGACTGAGTTCGGGAGTCGGTTACGACCTGGGAAGGTATTAGCACCCAGATCGTCCGCCGTATCCCGACGGGATCCATGCTTGCAAAGATAACTATTTCAAAGGGTGAGGGTATGAAAGCTGCAGCAACAAAAGAAAATGAAAGGAAACTGGAACTGGAAAAGAAACTGGGAAAAGAAATGAATAAGAAAACAAAGGGGAAATGTAGGGAAAATAAAGATTGTGCTCGAACAGGCCCTACCCCGCTGCCTACGTACCTCATCAGGATAATGAGGATCAGAGACGCCGTAAATCCCATAACTAGAGGTACTAAAAGGAAATTGCTTGTGAATTAAGGCTTGAACTGCCTATGCCATTGCTCAGGTGTTGCGGACTCGGACGACGAGTGCGTAACCGTCTTGCAAAGTGACAAGTAGGAGCAAGTTCGCGTACGGAGCGAATGAGATGAGAAAGGAATTCCCGAAGGAAAGACGCTTATTGTTTGTTTGTGTTTTTTAGAAGCTTTTATGAGTGTGTCACAAGAAAGTGAACTCAAGCTCTCTCCAATGGAATGTGTACTTGTCACTATATTCCAAGATGGAATAATAGAACAAGCACACTCAAGTAAGGAGAAGATCCCCAAAACTTGAACCCAATAATTAGGGCCTAAGCTCACTAACTTGTTGAATTATTAAGTGTTTTTGGTATTTACAGATGAAGAAGTGTTTTTTTTGCTTTTCTTGTGAAGAAGATACCTTGATCAGACTTGTGCATCACAACGCAAACTTGTATTATCCCAAGATGGGAAGACTGCAAGCATACCTCATGGGATAAGGCTATGGATCAAGACATCACTTCAAAGATTATTAAGATGTTTTTTATAGTTATGAGATGAGAAGAGAAGAAGAACCAAAAAGATCATAAAGGTAAAAGCTAACGGGAAAAAGTCTAATCCTAATATTCACGTGCTCGGATGGTCCTAGGTTAGTGAGGCTCACTATCCTAATGAAGGAGAAGAAAAGAAGGAGATGAGAGGAGAAGCACCATGGTGGCCTAAGCACACCTCAAGCAAGGCAAGAGATAAAGAAGATGAGGAAGAAATAAGATGAAGAAAAAGAATCGAATGAAATAAGATAAAGAGATGAGAATGCAAAATGGAGATAAGATGAATAATGCACAAACAGAGCCTACACCAGTAGGACTTCCAGATGCAGCAACATGCAGTAAGTAAAATCGGGTCTCAGTGTTACCTAACGGAGAAGGTCCGTTGCCTCTTCAATAAGCACAAGAGAAACTCAGGAAGAAATTTCAAGTCTAAGGAGGATTCAACAGTTCAAGCACAAATTGTCAAATATCAGGGCATCAGACCAAATTCAAGTGCAAGCATCCATCATCCCGAATTAAAGTCAAGAATTGGTCCGTGCAAAATCAAAGTCTAAGTCCAATTGGTGTCCAAAGGTATCGTTAGTCCATGTAAGATTATGGAACAATAAGTCACAAAGTCATCTCCATGCTTTATCCTTCATCCTCGAGATTGAACAAAGGACCTATAAAATATCAAGCGCAAACTAAAGCCCAGGTCAAATAAAATCCTAAAGAAACAAAGTTATATTATCAAAAATAAAATTCTAACTAATCTTATAGCAAATACTAAAAATTCTAAATTAACATCTAAACAAAATTAAGATCTAATCAATGCTAATATAAAAAATAGAATTAAGAAATTAATCTAAAATTTGTTAAAACTAAAGTTATATTGGAATTAATAACCAAAATTATATTAAACTAAATCAAGGTTCTAACAAAAGATTAAAATATAAACTAAACTTTAAACAAAATTAAACAAAAGCTAAATAAAAAAAGAAACTAAACAAAAACTAAAATAAATAAAAAATAAAATAAGAAATAAGAATGCAGGGGGTGGTCCGCTGATGGGCGGATGATGTTTAGAAAGATATGACGGCCCAAGCCCAACACATCAGCGACAGCAAGTCTGAAATGGGGGTGTGAAGTACGACTTTTGGAAGGGCCATCCTGCATCAACAACAATCAATAACAGAAAAAATTAAATAATAAAATAGATAACCAAACCTAGTTAAAACCAGCTATAAAAATATGGTAAAAAACAAAGAAAAGGACAAAGTCAAATCGGGTAGAAGAATAAAAAGAGAAACAGGGCCAGCAATCTCCTTATTCTTTGACTCGCACCACCGTTTTTTTTCTCGAACTCACTTCATCACGGAAAAAAGCTTCACCGCGTTGCTATTGTTCGAGTCGCGTCGGCCAGGCTTCATGAGCGCGTTTTTCTTCTTCAGGTTGCCTCGAGTCTCGCTTCATCTCTTTTCTGTTTTCATTCTCAGATTTATTCCATTGTCGTTGGCCCAGAGAACAACATGACATCTCCAGAATCGCAAATGAAGTCGCGCGATCCACAAAAAAAACTCTAACCACCGACGAAGTTTCACCGTGTCTCAGCCACCAGTCAGCGCCGTTTTCCGCCGTGGTTCATCGATCTTGATCTCTCCTCACAGCTTTCGGTTTCGCCACAGATCCAGATTTGAATCTCACTCTCTTCTCCTTCTTTTTCTGTTCTGTTGTTGTTGTTGTTGGAGGTCCGATGAAGGAGAGTTGTGTTGGTTGAAAGGGTTGTGATTGTATTTGCGTTTTGAGAGGGGAGTATCGATGGCTTTGTTTCTGTGTTCTGTTATTGTTGTTGATTCGAACAGAGATGGAGATTTGAGGGGGAGGAGTTCGGTTGGTGGTTGAAGGAGATGGCTGAGAGTTATTGTGAGATTTCGGGTATTGGAAGATTAGTGGTGTGGGTGGTGTTTATGAGGATGAACTGTGGAGTGCCTTTTTTTTGTGAATCAGAGTATGTAAAAATGAAGATTAGTGAGAAATTTTGTGTGAGATAGTGGTTAAGTGATGCTGAGTAGTGGGAGTTATGGGATTTTGTTTTGCTGTTGTTAGTTTGGTTTTGCAGTAAGGGATGAAAAAAAGTTGAAGGCGAGGATGAGCTGAGTGTGCAGATTTTTGTTTGAAGGGTGATGAAATGGTGAGGGATGCGTGAGATGAGAAAAGTGTGATGGATGAAAAGCGTGGTAATGCCTGTGGATTGTGTGATGAGGAAGTGGGGTCGGGTGAAAAGTGTGTGTGAGTTTTGCGGAAAGAAAAAGGTGCGAGATGCGTGAATCGGCTGGAAAAAATGTGAGGTTGTTGTAGTGATGTCAGCAGGAATGTAGCAAAAAGTTCTGCAGGTTTGTTGGCATTACTTTTGATGTATGATGGGGCCGATAAAAGATTTGTGGGAGTGGGAATTAATGTAATTTAAAGCGAGAACTATTGAGTTATCAGTGGTAAGGATGTGTTTCTCCCATAAAACATATTGTTTCTCTTTTCTCTTTTTTCTCTTTTATATGGGCTTAAAAGATATATGGGCCTTGAATAAAACAAAGATTGAAATTAGATGTTGGAAGGAAAAAATGAAATGACTATGGAATTT
Source organism: Lathyrus aphaca (assembly GCA_963966055.1). Taxonomy (NCBI): domain Eukaryota; kingdom Viridiplantae; phylum Streptophyta; class Magnoliopsida; order Fabales; family Fabaceae; genus Lathyrus; species Lathyrus aphaca. The sequence goes on from OZ014520.1 coordinate 509,911,673, forward strand.
GGACAAAAATGGATGAATGGGACTTATGTGGATTATGAATTAAAATGTATAAGAGAAAGAATATGCTTAGAACATATGATTTAAATGGATAAAAAAATGTATGGTTTAGACAAATGGAAATTGGCTCTAGTAAAATAAAGAATGGTATAGAAACAAAAATAGAAAAAAGATAAACGTGGATAAATGGTTAAGGAATAAAAATCGGATGATGGGTAAGAAATGGAATGAATAAATGAATAAAAACGGTTACAAATGCAACTAACGTCCACACCACATTTGAGTTTCTTCCAACAATCCCCGATTAAAAAATGAACTTTCATAACCCCTAAATAAGTCGCCACTGAAACAACGGCCACCTCACAAACCACTTGAATTTGCCTAAATCAAATCTCTAGAAAATAAATTTGCAGATGAACCACTACTAAACAGATGAATAGCCAATCCGATCCTTTTGGACTAAAACCTCCCACGAACTACAACTTGTTAATCTGACGAATTTCGCACAACACAACCTGACTTTGAACGCTCATCGCCTGATAAATAAAATAGTGACACAAGTAAATTGCACTTGAAGAGATCTCTTGATATGTTGAGAATATGAGAATAATCTGACGATGGGCCAGATATGCCAGTGAATAGTCCTTGCAGACGTGAAATCCTTGGATAACAATAATCAGGGAAATAACCCTTAATTCTGTGACAGAAGCATAAGAGAATGATACCAATGTGACTGCAAACCAAAGCCTTGAATTCCTATGATAACCCGCAGATAAAGACGTGAAACCTCAATCCTGATGAAAATTGATCCCATTCCCCATAAGCTTATGCAAATGATATGAATTCTAAATGATCTAACGGAAATGCAAATGAGATGCAAAACGAAAAGCCAGAAAACCAGAGGGCAAATTTAGGGTGTCTACAGCTGCCCTTATTCAATCAACTATTAATCTGAGAAGGATGAGAGCAACGGTTATCAGACGTTCGAGATAAACAGTGATTGAATACCAAAAAGACCCTGAAATTTGCACTCTGATGAAGAATGCAAGAAACTGGGAAATAAACCCAACCAAACGACGCTTTGGTGACTGCAGGGAAGGAAAAGCAGACGAGCTTCTTCCCAGTTGAAACTAGTATCTGGAATAAGAGTTCTTTGACAGACGAGTCTTCAAACAATCCTGTGACGCCAGGAGATGGACATACGAGTCCTCAAATACTGCAAGAATATAATCTGAGACAGATGAGTCTTCAAATAATCCTGTGACGCCAGGAGCTAGACATACGAGTCCTCAAACACTTAACATATGAATTGAGACAGACGAGTCTCCTTCGGATTTACCTGTTACGCCAGGACCGACAATGCACTAAGTCTGTGGGATAGACATGCATAATCAAGGTAGACGAACCTTCTTCATATATTATCTGCGGATATATGGTGTAAGACAGACGAGTCTTCTGAGCAAACCTGTGACGCCAGGTGCAGCAACAATAATTGGTGCCTGAGACAGACGAACCTCCTTCAGATTTACCTGTTACTCCAGGACCGGTAACCATTTTGACATTAAATCCCACTGTCAGGATTCGAAACCTCCTCAATACATATGAGTATTGGATGATCATCAAGATAACACAGACGAGCGTCAAAAGTCAATGATACAGACGAGTATCAGACGATGATCCGAGAAACACAGACGAGCGCTTCAGGCAATGATACAGACGAGTATCAGCCGCTGGTACAGACGAATTACAGAAATTCAAACACAGACGAGCATTTGAAGGAGCCATACAGAAGAATATCAGGATAAACAGCAAATCCTCACATACAGGTATAAACTAGCACAGACGAGTGCTGGAAATGATACAGACGAGTATCCAAGCAAACGAGCTTTAAACAGATATTAGAACATCACAACACAGACAAGTGATGGAAAATTACAGACGAATAGCAGCAAATACTGGGTATCAAACACAGACAAGTGTTGAAAAAAATTGCAGACGAGCAAACAACAGAGATCACAACATCAAAACACAGACGAGTGTTGGAACTTGCAGACGAGCAACAATAGGTAATGAACATAGACGAGTGTCAGAGATTACGGACAAGCAACCACAAATGATAACACAGATGAGTGTTGGGAATTGCAGACGAGCAACCACAAAGATCACAGATATCAGAACACAGACGAGTGTTAGAAGTTGCAGACGAGCAAACAACCAGTATTAGATATCAAACACAAACGAGTGTCGAGGAGTTGCAGACGAGCAACACCAAATGTCAAATATCAAACACAGACGAGTGTTGGAGGGTGCAGACGAGCAACAGCAAATGCCTGATTGGCCACAAGAGTTACAACTCTGCAGGGGAAGACAAGTTGAGAGGTCTGAACACCTAACTCTGAATGGAGTGATGAATACCCGCTTGTATCATCATACTGACCAACAGAATGGCAACTTCGCTGGGGAATATTTCACTGACGGGAGTGAAAATCAAATATGAACTCTATGGGGAAAGATCATCTTCAGACTTGGCTGGGGAAGATGCTTTATCAAACTCTTGCCGAGGAGGGAATTCTGACAATTCTAACTCTGTGGAGGCGAGGCCTTCAGCTGCCTGTTGGGAAAACTTCACTGTGGAAAGATAAATCCGCTTGGGGATGAGAACAATTCAATTAGCCTTGAAGTTCTGTTGGGGATACCATCTGCTCTACCTCAGCTGGGGATGTCAACCTTCTGGCATGGTTGAGAAAAAGATTTGGTGTTGCTCTGCTGAGGAGAGGCTTTGCTGGAGAATCAAAATAAGCCAAAATATGCCCCAAGTATAGTATGACGACTGTGTTGGGAAGATATGCTAATGAAAATTGGACTTTGACTGTAGAGAATACCAACTCCTCACGAGGAAACCTTGTCGGCTGAAGGGAAATTCTCTGCTCGGGGAAGAAATAAACTTCCAATACCCTGCTGGTAAAATAAATACCAGACATTCCCTGAGAATTAGCACAGTGCTTCAGGCTTCTAAGTTCAACAGCTGCATACTGATTATCATGAGTGAATAAACAACCATTACTCTCGAAATTGTGCCATACTGCATCATCTATGAAGAGATTGCCTCCAGAGGATTTTACAGAAGACCCGGCATCCAGAATTGCCCCAGTGTCTTCAAACTCTCGCAGACATTCACCAGATCTTGAGATAACTGTCCCAGATTGCGTCTTGTAACGGCTCTGCCCCATATCAGAGAGAAAACAGAAACCATGCGGTATAAAGTTGCAATGCAAATGATGCAAGATGCAAACGTATGCTCATGATGCTAAGGATATGATGATATAAGTCACGGGAGATGAAATAAGGATGATTAGGCGTAAGGCCAGGTTGATAGAGATTTGTTTTGTTTTGGTTGCCAAGCAATTGGACTTTAAAGGTGAAGTACCAGACGAGAACTGGTTTATTAAAGGTAGGCCAACAGACGAGAACTGATGGGCAAAGAAATAAGTCGTCAGACGAGAACTGACTCCCTGGGTGTTCATTGTCAAACGAGAATTGACTCTGAAAAATAATGACTACCAGACGAGAACTGGCGTTCAACAGGTTAAATGAAAAGGTGACCAGACGAGAACTGGTTAAAAGATTCACCTACCAGGCGAGAACTGGTATTTGAAGTTGGTTTGCCATACGAGAACTGGACTTTGAAATGGCTTTCCAGACGAGAACTGGGCTTTGAAAAGGTTTGCTAGACGAGAACTGGACTTCGAATGGTCAGGAAGTTGGGGTTACGAGGCCCTCTGGGTGTGAGATTGATGTTGCAGGATTATGCTCAATGCAAATATGATGCATATGGTCTATATGCTCGAGCAAAGTGACATGATTAATGTATGAAAATGATTTATGCAATGCTTATGAAAAGCTAGAAAAGGCTCCCAAGGATGGGAAGAGAGGTCTTAGGACAAGGCTTCTAGTTGAGAAGGGTGACAAAGGCGAGGGTGGGTAGCATGATTCCCCGATACTCGTCTTGAACTTAGAGATCACTGACATAACTTGCTCTGTGTAGCTAAACTTTGCCCCTGTTTGGGTGAGTCTCTGAACAGACTGTCACTGATTATCCAATTCTTGGAATAGCAGACTAAAATGTCCTCGAGGAGAATTGCACCTAGTGAACTCTGGAAGTTTCCTGCCCCGGTATGAGCGTGGAAGCGACTTGACTCGTTCTGACTGTACATTGGACGAAATCATCCTTTGTCAACAGAAAATTTTGGTGTATTGCCCCTGCTTGGTAATTTCAGCTCTGATCAACTGATTCTTGAATGACGTCCCTCCGTCAACTGATGTTTAGGATCTTGCCTTACCCTGACAGATTCATTGGTCAACAAAACCACTGGATGATATGCCCATGATTCATAGACCCACGAGATGCTCTTGACTCTGGTCATCATTGTTGAATGATCAAGTTCCCTCTGATTGCTCTCTGTAGGAACTTCCCTGATGTCACAAACTGACTTGCAATTAAAACTGTTCATTTACAAATGGTAATTTTAATACGGTGCGCATGCAAGTTTTGAAAATTTATTTATTTGAATGATGTGATATTGTGTGACGAATGGACGGTTAGTCCAAACGTAGTGCTGAGTTAGCAAATCGTTAGGAGTCAGTTTACGCAACCTTGTCGTAGTATGCTTTCAGAATTGAACCTAATTCAATTAGGACTTTCAAGGGTTATGACGTGGTTTGGTTCACGGTTTTAGAAAGAAGGATTTATGGCTCAAAGTTTATCGGTGCCCACCCATTCTCCTTGATGTTCTCCACTCCTATGTTTAGCTAATTTGACTTAAGCGCTCGCTTCTCACAAGGGTTTTGTAATGATTAAGGAACCAATGACGTTGACGGTTTAAGCACCAATGAGGTTTCTTCGAGTAACAGTCACCCCCTTTTGACTTTTGTGTCCGTAGTCACACGACTTTGTTCTTATGGAAGATTTTTCTTCCTGATTTTTTTTTACTCCCTAAATTTTTGCCTGGACTGATTCTTTCTAAATGTTTTTCGATTTTGAAGTCCAGCGGGATGCCCTAACTTTTGCCTAAGTCATCTATTTTCACATCCTTTTTTTCGACTTAGCGGGCTTTATTTCTCTTTTTCTGATGATTTTTTTTTGAACAAATCGTGTGACACTGGCTTGTCATGACTTGCTGAAAGGGTTGTGACTGCCTCATTCCTTTGTTGTTGAGGGATAACCATTGTGGTTTTACGTCCCTTGATCTCATGAGGTGTGATGAATAAAGGTAATGGATCCTCGGATGCACACTCCTTTGGAAATTTGAACGCTTGGTCAAATTAACTGATAACTACCCTGCCCCGGGTTGAATGTGAGGGTTTTTTTTTCGTTCAGAAAAGAAACTCCTACTTCAAGGCTCAAAGGGGTTGACGAGGGTCTATCTCCCTTATATCTCCGGTGTTTGGGAATTGAAACAATGCCTGTACATCGTCAGCAGGTTCTACTCTGAAAGCATACCTTCAACAATTATGGGTATTCAGTTGTCATCATCCTCCCTCAAACCTGCTAAACAACAGTGAAATAAATGGGAGGTATATGGATGCAAAAAAAAATTTTGTTTTTTTTTCAATGCAAGTAAAGAAAAAATGAGCGAATGCGACATAATTGATTCAAAAAGTGCAAGATCACTACATTAACATTACCATTCAAAACAACAATGCTTAAAAGACAAGTAGCTGCTAACAGGAAAGAAACTACAATGTAAATGACAAAAAGGATACAATGATCATCAGCTCTGATGACATCTTCTTGCCTGAGCCACTGAAACCAGGAGACGCTCCTTCGAAGTCTTTGAACTCAAATAGGCGAGAGGTTAACGTGCACAACCAAGTTTCCTTCTGGAAAGGATATGCAGCCCTTGTCGATCAATTGTTGTACTTTGGCTTGAAAAGCTTTGCAATCTTCAGTTGAATGCCCCATTGATCCACCATGATACCCACACTGCTCATGAGGATTGTACTCTGGAGGGTACGGCTCTGACAACGGCTTGAGAGGCTTAGGAACCACCGATGAGCTCTGAATTAGATATGGCAAAATTTCACTGTATGTCATGGGAACTGGATGAATAGGAGCATTCCTTCTTTCCAGATTGTTGCGAGGCCTAGGTTGGCTCGGATGTTGATTCTGAGGTCTTCTACCATGAGCTTGCAGATTTGGACGAGGAGGAGTCCAGGGTTTCTGATACGGTGCTCTGAGCGTTGCCGAATGCCCATAAGAGTAGCCAGACGCAGGAAAATATGATCTCTGAGAAGATGTTGGTCTAGAATATTCGATATTTTCTATGACTGCACTGATGTCATACCCTTCTTCCCCTTGGGAGCTACCAACATATTCATCTTCACTAGCTGGGATGTTCGAAAAGTAAGGGATCTTCTCACTTTTGAGCAGGCTCTCGATGCGTACTCCAACTATCATCAAATCAGAGAAGTTTGATGTCCCAATGCTACTCATTCTTTCCAAATACGGACCTTGCAAGGTGCCCACGAACAAGTCAACTAATTCTCTATCTGAAAGTGGTGGCTGCACTTGGGATGCCAACTCTCTCCACCGTTGTGCATATTCTCTGAAAGATTCACCAGTCCTCTGAGATAAGCTTTGCAAATGCGTGCAACAGGGCGCCATGTCCACATTGTACTGGTATTGCTTTACGAAAGCTCTGGATAAATCATTCCAAGATCGGATACGACTGCTTTCCAAATCCATATAACAACTTAGGGATGCACCACTCAAACTGTCCTGAAAGCAGTGAATCATCAGCTTATCGTTGCGGGCATAAGAAGTCATCTTTCTGCAGAACATCACCAAATGCCGCTTCGGGCAACTGACACCAGTGTATTTCTCAAACTTCGGAGTTTTGAATTCTGGAGGTATGACAAGACCAGGCACCAAACACAAGTTTAGAGCATCAAAACCGAAGGCATCAGGATCCGCTAAGGCTTTGAGTTGCTCATCCAACACACGAAACCTTTCAGCAGGATCAATAGTTGGTGGATCCTTAATTTTCACAAGAGGGATTTCCCCTTGGAAGTTAGGCATAGGGAAAGCAAAACTCTGATAATCCGTAGAATCAGAAGAAGATGAAGGTCCACCCCGGACAACAGATGGTTCAGGTACACCCTGATTCAAGATCGGGGTATGTGCAGGCTGAGCTTGAGTAAGATTGTTCACTTGTGGAAGATTCTCATCAGGAGAAAGACCATACAAAGGATTGGTCATCAAAGTGAAACCAGATGGAAACTCAACATTCTGACGGCTGTTCTCTGACATAGCTACTGACGGCTTCCAAACTAACCTTTTACCTCTTGACACTGGTCACTCTAGCTTCACATACTTTGTCGTCTTCTAACTGTTACCACTTGTTCAAACTGAGTACCGGGAAATCAGTTGGCTGGTCAAGGACAAAAGAGGAAGGATGAGCTCTCTGGAAAAAGGAAATGCAATGCAGATGCAAATGAAAAATGCAATATGATGATGCAAAGATGCAAAGACATGGGATCACAGCCGGAAACTGCCTGGAATTTAGAGTACTGCCAAGAATCGAGTGTCTGTAACCACAAGATCTCTGTATAATAACCCAAAATAGTAACCGAGAACCAAAGGTCGATAACTTCAGGATCATAGAGACCGGATCAAAACAAGACTGCACTGGCAATGAGGGTATGTTGAGGTCATGGGTTCCTGCAAACCTGTAAACCCCTCCTAATCTCACTGGTAGGCTCCGGGTCAGACATCACGGACTCTCAAAGCCGAATAGCAATAATACTTTCACCATTTCTGAGAAATGGCTCATGACCAGATCAGGGAATCGGTTTGGCATTATGTACTACGCAGGGAGGCCTCAGCTGAGTCCGGGAAAACAAGGCCATCCTATGTGAGTTCCAGGTGGGCCCTCGGGTGCGGATGGGTTTGCCACACAATGTGGTCTGCCACTGTCACCACTAGAGAGGGATGTTTCCACGAGGTTCTCAATGATCGGTCCCCAGCTGCACATAACTGTCAGGGTTATGTAATGAGAGAGGAAGATCCCCAAATCAAGACATTTCTAAGACAATCGCAAGTCTGGGCATGGAACTCACTACTACCCCCATGACAAGATCTCATGAGGCCAAAGTGTAACCACTCTAAGTCCTAAGGTGCACTCGAGCCGGGTACTTGGCTCATCTCTCAAGAACAAGTAACACCCATCCCACCAAACAGAAAACCAGTCCAGACAGTCCAGTATATATACATGATGCGGAAAATAAATACCGAAAACTGTAAATAAAGCTGTAAATAAAGATGTAAATAAACAACAATAACATACAACAAGCCACAACAAACAAACATCACCCAATGAAACAGAAACACACAAGCGCTAGGAGAGACTCACAGGGGAACCAGCGATCTCTGTTGTGCAGTCCCCAGCTGAGTCGCCAGCTGTCGCTCCCCGGATTTCCATCCTGGTACAAACGCGAAAGTGGCGCGGAAAAAGAATAGAGTCGCCAGCCAGGCATTTTTATCCCTGAAGAAAGGGAATGGTAATGCTGCACAAACCAGAAGAAAAGAAGAGGAAGGACACAGGTCCTACGAACCAAAGAGACTGAGTTCGGGAGTCGGTTACGACCTGGGGAGGTATTAGCACCCATATCGTCCGCCGTACCTGACGGGATCCACGCTTGCAAAGATAACTATTTCAAAGGGTAAAGGTATGAAAGCTGCAGCAACAAAAGAAAATGAAAGGAAACTGGAACTGGAAAAGAAACTGGGAAAAGAAATGAATAAGAAAACAAAGGGGAAATGTAGGGAAAATAAAGATTGTGCTCGAACGGGCCCTACCCCACTGCCTACGTACCTCATCAGGATAATGAGGATCAGAGACGTCGTAGTTCCCCTAACTAGGGGTACTAAAAGGAAATTGCTTGTGAATTAAGGCTTGAACTTCCTATGCCATTGCTCAGGTGTTGCAGACTCGGACGATGAGAGCGTAACCGTCTTGCAAAGTGACAAGTAGGAGCAAGTTCGCGTACGGAGCGAATGAGATGAGAAAGAAATTCCCGAAGGAAAGACGCTTATTGTTTGTTTGTGTTTTTTAGAAGCTTTTATGAGTGTGTCATAAGAAAGTGAACTCAAGCTCTCTCCAATGGAATGTGTACTTGTCACTATATTCCAAGATGGAATAATAGAACAAGCACACTCAAGTAAGGAGAAGATCCCCAAAACTTGAACCCAATGATTAGGGCCTAAGCTCACTAACTTGTTGAATTATTAAGTGTTTTTGGTATTTACAGATGAAGAAGTGTTTTTTTTTCTTTTCTTGTGAAGAAGATACCTTGATCAGACTTGTGCATCACAACGCAAACTTGTACTATCCCAAGATGGGAAGACTACAAGCATACCTCATGGGATAAGGCTATGGATCAAGACATCACTTCAAACATTATTAAGATGTTTTTTATAGTTATGAGATGAGAAGAGAAGAGAAGAAGAACCAAAAATATCATAAAGGTAAAAGCTAACGGGAAAAAGACTAATCCTAATATTCACGTGCTCGGATGGTCCTAGGTTAGTGAGGCTCACTATCCTAATGAAGGAGAAGAAAAGAAGAAGATGAGAGGAGAAGAACCATGGTGGCCTAAGCACACCTCAAGCAAGGCAAGAGATAAAGAAGATGAGGAAGAAATAAGATGAAGAAAAAGAATCGGATGAAATAAGATAAAGAAATGAGAATGCAAAATGGAGATAAGATGAATAATGCACAAACAGAGCCTACACCAGTAGGACTTCCAGATGCAGCAGCATGCAGTAAGTAAAATCGGGTCTCAGTGTTACCTAACGGAGAAGGTCCGTTGCCTCTTTAATAAGCACAAGAGAAACTCAGGAAGAAATTTCAAGTCTAAAGCGGATTCAACAGTTCAAGCACAAATTGTCAAATATCAGGGCATCAGACCAAAGTCAAGTGCAAGCATCCATCATCCCGAATTAAAGTCAAGAATTGGTCCGTGCAAAATCAAAGTCTAAGTCCAATTGGTGTCCAAAGGTCTCGTTAGTCCAAGTAAGATTATGGAACAATTAGTCACAAAGTCATCTTCATGCTTTATCCTTCATCCTCGAGATTGAACAAAGGACCTACAAAATATCAAGCGCAAACTAAAGCCCAGGTCAAATAAAATCCTAAAGAAACAAAGTTATATTATCAAAAATAAAATTCTAACTAATCTTATAGAAAATACTAAAAATTCTAAATTAATATCTAAACAAAATTAAGATCTAATCAATGCTAACATAAAAAATAGAATTAAGAAATTAATCTAAAATTTGTTAAAACTAAAGTTATATTGGAATTAATAACCAAAATTATATTAGACTAAATCAAGGTTCTAACAAAAGATTAAAATATAAACTAAACTTTAAACAAAATTAAACAAAAGCTAAATAAAAAAAGAAACTAAACAAAAACTAAAATAAAAAAAATAAAATAAGAAATAAGAATGCAGGGGGTGGTCCGCTGATGGGTGGATGATGTTTAGAAAGATATGTCGGCCCAAGCCCAACACATCAACGACAGCAAGTCTGAAATGGGGGTGAGAAGGACGACTTTTGGAAGGGCCATCCTGCATCAACAACAATCAATAACAGAAAAAATTAAATAATAAAATAGATAACCAAACCTAGTTAAAACCAGCTAGAAAAATATGGTAAAAAACAAAGAAAAGGACAAAGTCAAATCGGGCAGAAGAATAAAAAGCGAAACAGGGCCCGCAATCTCCTTCTTCTTTGACTCGCACCACCGTTTTTTTTTCTCGAACTAGGTCCATCACGGAACAAAGCTTCATCGCGTTGCTATTGTTCGAGTCGCACCGTCCAGGCTTCATGAGCGCGTTCTTCTTCTTCAAGTCGCCTCGAGTCTCGCTTCATCTCTTTTCCGTTTTCATTCTCAGATTTATTCCATTGTCGTTGGCCCAAAGAACAACATGACATCTCCAGAATCGCAAATGAAGTCGCGCGATCCACAAAAAAAACTCTAACCACCGACGAAGTTTCACCGTGTCTCAGCCACCAGTCAGCGCCGTTTTCCGCCGTGGTTCATCGATCTTGATCTCTCTTCACAGCTTTCAGTTTCGCCACAAATCCAGATTTGAATCTCACTCTCTTCTCCTTCTTTTTCTGTTCTGTTGTTGTTGTTGGAGGTCCGATGAAGGAGAGTTGTGTTGGTTGAATGGGTTGCGATTGTATTTGCGTTTTGAGATGGGAGTATCAATGGCTTTGTTTCTGTGTTCTATTATTGTTGTTGATTCGAATAGAGATGGAGATTTGAGGGGGAGGAGTTTGGTTGGTGGTTGAAGGAGATGGCTGAGAGTTATTGTAAGATTTCGGGTATTGGAAGATTAGTGGTGTGGGTGGTGTTTATGAGGATGAACTATGGAGTGCCTTTTTTTTGTGAATCAGAGTATGTAAAAATGAAGATTAGTGAGAAATTTTGTGTGAGATAGTGGTTAAGTGATGCTGAGTAGTGGGAGTTATGGGATTTTGTTTTGCTGTTGTTAGTTTGGTTTTTCAGTAAGGGATGAAAAAAAGTTGAAGGCGAGGATGAGCTGAGTGTGCAGATTTTTGTTTGAAGGGTGATGAAATGGTGAGGGATGCGTGATATGAGAAAAGTGTGATGGATGAAAAGCGTGGTAATGCATGTGGATTGTGTGATGAGGAAGTGGGGCCAGGTGAAAAGTGTGTGTGATTTTTGCGGAAAGAAAAAGGTGCGAGATGCGTGAATCGGCTGAAAAAAATGTGAGGTTGTTGTAGTGATGTCAGCAGGAATGTAGCAAAAAGTTCTGCAGGTTTGTTGGCATTACTTTTGATGTATGATGGGGCCGATAAAAGATTTGTGGGAGTGGGAATTAATGTAATTTAAAGCGAGAACTGTTGAGTTATCAGTGGTAAGGATGTGTTGCTCCCATAAAACATATTGTTTCTCTTTTCTCTTTTTTCTCTTTATATGGATGAATGGGACTTATGTGGATTATGAACTAAAATGTATAAAAGAAAGAATATGCTTAGAACATATGATTTAAATGGATAAAAAAATGTATGGTTTAGACAAATGGAAATTGGCTCTAGTAAAATAAAGAATGGTATAGAAACAAAAATAGAAAAAAGATAAACGTGGATAAATGGTTAAGGAATAAAAATCGGATGATGGGTATGAAATGGAATGAATAAACGAATAAAAACGGTTACAAATGCAACTAACGTCCACACCACATTTGAGTTTCTTCCAACAATCCCCGATTAAAAAATGAACTTTCATAACGCCTGAATAAGTCGCAACTGAAACAACGGCAACCTCACAAACCACTTGAATTTGCCTAAATCAAATCTCTGGAAAATAAATTTGCAGATGAACCACTACTAAACAGATGAATAGCCAATCCGATCCTTTTGGACCAAAACCTCCCACGAACTACAACTTGTTAATCTGACGAATTTCACACAACACAACCTGACTTTGAACGCTCATCGCCTGATAAATAAAATAGTGACACAAGTAAATTGCACTTGAAGAGATCTCTTGATATGTTGAGAATATGAGAATAATCTGACGATGTGCCAGATATGCCAGTGAATAGTCCTTGCAGACGTGAAATCCTTGGATAACAATAATCAGGGAAATAACCCTTAATTCTGTGACAGAAGCATAAGAGAATGATACCAATGTGACTGCAAACCAAAGCCTTGAATTCCTCTGATAACCCGCAGATAAAGACGTGAAACCTCAATCCTGATGAAAATTGATCCCATGCCCCATAAGTTTATGCAAATGATATCAATTCTAAATGATCTAACGGAAATGCAAATGAGATGCAAAACGAAAAGCCAGAAAACCAGAGGGCAAATTTAGGGTGTCTACAACTTGCGACCTTCTCGGGAATGTATTGATACCGGAATCTTTCTGGGTTAATACACTACCTTGATAGTTATGTGCAGTCAAGGGACCGATCATTGAGAACCTTTGTGGAAACATCCCTCTCTAGTGATGACAGTGGCAGACTACATTTGTTGGCAAACCCACTCGCATCCGAGGGCCCACTGGGAACTCGCATAGGATGGCCTGGTTCTCTCATAGGAATCCAGTCAAGGCAAACTGTCCATATGACGATAGTATTGTACCCTTCGGGATGAATGTACTATTGTTTCTCGATTCAGTGCTTGAAGCTGGGGACCGATGAGGGATGCTTGTTTCCTTGGACTCAGCTGAGGCCTCCCTGAGTAGTACATAATGCCAAACCGATTCCCTGACTTGGTCATGATCCATTTCTCGGAAATGGTGGACATATTATTTCTATTCGGCTTTGAGATTCCGTGATGTTGACCCGAGTAGCACACCCGTGAGATTGGGAGGGTTTACAGGTTTGCAGGAACCCTAAACTTCAACATACCCGTTTTGCCAGTGTTGTTTTGTGATATGATCTGGTTCTACACGGTCCTTTGGTTATGAGATTCGGGATTTCTGATCTGAGAAACTGTTACATTATTATTATGACTCTCTACAGACATTTGGCTCGTTGTTCAACTTCAACACCATCAGTGACTATTCTATTATGTGATCCAGTTCTACAGTTATTGGGTTCTCAGTTATGAGGTTCTATACAGAGATGGTGCTACTATTATGGTTCTATTCAGACACTTGACTCATTACTCAACACCGGCACCAACATCAGACTATTGATCACATGACTGTTGTATACATGACATCATAGCATTTCTGCACACATGTTCAGTTATTTCTGAGGATCACATATATTAATCATGTTGTTGGATCTTTCTGTGTCAAAACTTGAATCAAAGCAGATAGATTCCTGGAAATAATCTAACATGGCATTTGCATACATCCTTACATTCATTACAGGTGTTCAGAGACAGATTATTATCCTGACTTGGTTTCTCTTCTAAATGACCAACTTGAATCACATTCATCAAGGTATATATTTGAAGCAACTCCGGGCGGAGGTAATCGAAGGAAGACCCAGCTGAGGCCATTCAGGGAAGAGGTATAAACTTTATTTCAGAATCAGAAAATGTTGAAAGAGGAAGTCAACCAAATGAAGACTCGGATGAGCCGGTTGTGGAAATCCTGAATGTGGTGTCAAGGAAATGAAGCTATTTTCATCCCTATTGAGGGGAACTACACTGCTCTGATTCTCCATTGGTCAATGGAGATACGTAGGCATGAGATCGTGCAAGATCTTTGCGAGCAACCTTATTTATCAACTTTATTATCAACCTCTTCCCCCCATATGTCGTTTGTCAGCATCCAACCTCATCTTCCCAAGAGAATCCTAGGGGAAGAGCATAAAGGTAAAGGCCAGAACAACTTGAGAAGAAGTTTGATCATATTTTGATGTCGTACGCGCAACGGGTTTCCTCATTTGCTCAGATTCAGGCTAGTTGAGCTAGTCACATCAGGATCATCTCCGACAAAGCTTCCTTTGGGGTTTCAATGCCAAGTATGACTATCATTATGCAGGAACCTAACCATCTAATTGAAGATTGCGATTATTTCAGAGGCAAAGGTAAATACAAGGTCGCGAATTTGATTGATTCCAAGACTATTGTGTTCACGCCGGGAAAAAGTGGAAATATGGCACCAAAACAGTAATGGAATGAATATCTAGACTGCTGACTGTTGAAAGTCTCCGAGAGCAATAAATCTAGACGGAGTCAGGCCTCCTCAACAATGGCAACCATGATTTGAAGGCTAGATGCAAGTACCGCTCATGGGCATTTATGCATACCATTTGACAACTATGATGTGTTCAAGTACAAGGTGAAAAATTTGATCGACTCAAAGGTCATCATGCCAGAAAGTCTGCTCACATATTGAAGTCTTATCATCATATGGACCTCCCAATTTGCAAAGGCATCTTCAAAAGCAATAAGTCCAGATGGATTCAAGTCTCCTCAATGGCGGCAATGTTCGGCTTCTTTACTGCATTTTCATTTGTAGTTTCTATTGTTTGTTTAAAAATTTGTATGCATGCATGAAACTTATTTGTTTTTGAATGATAACCCTAATAAAATTCACATGTTTTTCTTGAAGAAACCCATTCGTATTCACTCATGATTTTGTGTATGTGCATCGCAATACCAACTGTTGTGCTTAAACTCTATGAAGGAGGATGACGTAATGAAAACGTAAAAATCTCTAATTGTGTGCTTTTGAGAAAGACCATGTTGACGATGTACAGGCATTGTTTCAAATCCTAAACACCGGAGATATAAGGGAGATAGACCCTCGCCAACCCATTTGAGCCTTGATGTAGGAGTTTCTTTTCGCATGAAAAATAACTCTTGCATTTAACCCAGGGGCAGGGTAGATGTCAGCTAGTCGGACCAAGCGTTCAGGCTTTCATAAAGGAGTGTATTTGAGGATCCATTACATTCCAGTGTGCTAATCAAGAGGTCCAAAGACCAGAAACCACAATGGTTATCCCAATCAAGAGGTCCAAAGACCGGAAACCACAAGGGTTATCCCTCGTCAACCAAGAAGTGGGACAATCACGACCCTTTCAAAGCAATCAAGACAACCAGTGTCACACGATTTGTCAAAAAAAAGAATTGAAAAAGAAATGAAAAAGCCCGCTAAGTCGAAACTTGAAAACAAGCGACTTAGGCAAAAATTAGGGCATCCCGCTGGACTTCACAATCAAAGATTCACAAGAATTAGTCCAGGAAAAATTTAGGGATAAGCAAACTAATGCAAAAGCGAAAGACGAAAAGGATTACACAAGAAAGATCCTTAAACAAGAACAAAGTCGTGTGATACAGGCACAAAAGACAATAGGGGTGGCTGGCTCCCAACAACAACCTGATTGGTGCTTAAACCGTTAGTGTAATTGGTTCCTCAACCATCACAAAACCCTTTTTGAGAGGTGAGCGCTTGTGAAAGCTAGCTGAAAATAGGAATGGAGAACATCACGAAGATGGGTGGGCACAAATAAATTTCGAGCCTATATCCTTTGTTTCTATAACCGTGAACCAGGCCACGATACAACCCTCAAAAGCCCTAACTGAAACAAGGTTATTTTTGGGAGCGTACTACCACGAGACCGCGTCCTGACTCCTATGAGTGGTGTTGAAATATCTTTGTTGGTGTTGCATGTGCATTTCTTTCGTTTATCAAAAATCAATGGTGTATCTTAACCAGTGATTCACTCACAAAGGTTTGCAACATCTTTTTACAGTAAAACTTCAAAATTAACATGTGTTTTGCATTAGAATTTTCATTCTCAAAATAAACATTTCCTGCTTGCATACATTTGTTTCGCATCATAAAAGTTTACATATGGAATCTCAGTCCAGAAGCTTAATCTTGCCAAGTTGAGAAGTATGAATCTTTCGAAGGTCAATCTGTTGAGATGCACTTTTCAAAAAAAACTCCATTGAGTGGGGACTTTCCCAACCAATTGTGGTAAGAGCCATCCAATCCGGGGCAATCACGTCAAGTAATCTCTTCAAAATTCAACCAAACTGGGGCAATCACTTCGAGATTCAAATCTCTCAAAGAGCCATTAGTCTGAGGCATACATTCAAATTTCAGCCAAACTGGGGCAATTATTTCGAGATCCAATCTTTCAAAGAACAATTAATCTTGGTGTTTTCTTCAAAGCACAGTCCATCAGAGGTGATCACTTCAAGGCTCGTATTGGGGCAGGCCACCCCAAGGGTATGAGAAGTCACTCTCTCCCGAAGACAGTCAATCAAAGCACTTATCCAAAGTTCAAAATACTGGGGCAGAACATCTCACGGTGATATGAGGTTTTTCATGAATCCTCGCGAGATAAATTTCTTTCATAGACCATGCAGTATGGGGCAGTTACTTCGAGATCCAATCTTTCAAAGAACAATTGGTATGGGTGTTTTCTTCAAAACACAGTCAGTCATATGTGATCACTTCAAGGCTCGTACTGGGGCAGGTCACCCCAAGAGCGCTAGAAGTTACTTTCTCATGAAGACGGTTAATCGGAAGCACCTACCCAAGGTTCAAAATACTAGGACACACTATCTCACAATGATATGACGTTTTTCATGAATCCTCGCGAGGAAAATTCTTGCACAGACCATGCAGTCTGGGCCAGTTATTTCGAGATCCGATAAATCTCTCCAAGAGTTTGAAGACACTGAGGCATTTCGTATGTCATGTTTTCTGTAAACTCATCTTGAGAAATTTTCTTCTGATTGACCTTAATCTGAGGCGAGTTGAAAATTTCAGAGAACCATTATTCAATAATGGTTTGTTGGCGATCTATCAACCCAGAGACTAGAAGCAAAGCCATTGTCAGCATGAGACCTTAGGAGATCTTTTCTCAGCAGGCTTTATTGATCATTCTCCCTCAGCAGACCTCATCCGATTATCTTTCCTCCAACAGGGTAACAAGAAGATGAGTGGTAATTCCTAGATAGATGGCATCATTATTATGAGACGCTTTATATCTCATCCCTAGTATGAGACACTTTATATTCGCTCATCCCCAGCATGAGACATTTCATATCTTTTATCCCCAGCAAGAGGAAACTTGAACCCTTATCTTCAATAGGAAGCCTTCTCATTGACATTCTCCATCATCCCCAGTAGAGGTGGAAGTTGAAATCTCTCTCAGCAAGGCAACAGAAAGTTGGTGTCCTCCCCAAGCAGAGACTTCCCTTCAATATAGGGGCAACCTCCAGTAGTACAAGGAATGTCTTTCCTCCCCAACAGGATGATTCATCAGCAATGCCATATATCTGGTTCCCCAGCCAAGTCATAAGGTCTTCACTTCCCCATCAGAGTTCAAGAAGAGTCCATCTCCAGCAGGGTCTTGGTTCTCCAATCTTAAAGTCCAATTTATTTTTGGCAATATCGTCAGTTCAGAGCCGGTGCATCATTAACAACATTCCCCGCAGAGTTGTTTCCTCCTCACCAGGATTAACCAGATCAATGCAGTGATCATCAGCTTTCCCCAGTCAAGCCATCTGGGATACTTGCAGTCTCCTTGCCGGGAGATCCCTTTGCATTTTCATATGCATAATCATCATTACATTTGCATCCTCAAAAGCGTAGCATTTCCATTATTATGGAGCATTACGCCATAGAAAAATTCAAACATATGCATACGAAGCATAAGCCAGTTGTGATACCTTGCACAAACGCCTGAAACATTACATCTCCAATCAGACTGAAGTGTTCCCCACAAAATGCAACTTCATTTCCCAGTGTGGTTATTTCTACCAAGTCTTGTTTGTTATCCCTAGTTAAGTCTTATTTCAGTACAACAATCTCATTTTTTCGTGTCTCTGTTTAAGTACAATGGTCGCGTCTCGGGCTCACGTTTAAGTACAACGATCTCGTTCCTTTCGAGTCTCCATTTAAGTACAATAGTCTTGTCTTTGGGTCTTGTTTCAGTACAACAGTCTCTTTTTTTTTTCGTGTCCCTGTTTCAGTACGGCAGTTTCATGTCGGGTTATCATTTAAGTACAATGATCCCGTTCTTTTTGGTCTCATCTCAGTACAATGGCTTCATTTTCTTGGTTATGGATCGGTTGATACCATTTCCTAGTTAGATCGTTTGATCTTATCTGAGTTGTAAATCGGTCGATATTACTTCTCTTTGAGTCGTAAAGGTAACACCCCAAATTTGCCCTCTTCATTTTAAGCATCATATCACATCATATTCATCATGAACATATCATTTTCTTAGCATCCTAGCATGGAAAGATGAGGCATAACATTCTTCATGACCTAGCATTAGGCATATGATCATCTGTGGAGGTTCTTGAAGCATTTCAAGCCATGACAAGGGGCCCAATGGTTTTGTACAAGTCCTATGATGGGTCTATGTTGCATTTACAAGCTCAGGTCCATTTATAAAAGCTCAGAAGGTTGAATGATCATCAGAGATTCCAGGATAAGGCAAAGCTCCTAAGCATTGGTCCTAAACTAGGGTTTGAGATTCAAGCATGAAAATCTCACAACTTTGGCCATTTCATTTGGGCAAAGTCTTTTATATGTCAAGAGGATCCTAGGTACCAATTTTCATGATAAAATTCCTTGTGGAAGTCAAGAAATTCTTCAGTTGCTTGCAGATGAAGTAATTGGTCAACTGTGCCTTTAAAAAGTCAACTGTGTGATTTCAAGGGGTCCAACCCATTTTTTCTAGCCAAGGGATGTTCTTACAATGTTATAAGAGGTTTGTAAAGTTCAAAGTTCAAGAATCATGGAGTTTTGAGGGTTTTTGCAAAATTGGTGCAAAGTTGGTTTTTGGAAAATTCCATTTTTCGCAACTTTTGCCCTAAAATTCAAGTGAGCTTAACATGATGAAAAATTCTTCAAATGAACCAAAGTCAAACATGAAAGTTGGAGATTAAGGGCTCCCATTTTCAAAAAGTACAAGTACTTTTTCATAGCCCTCATGGTTTGTTCTATAGGCCCCTCGAAAATTGGCTTAAAACTAGGGCAAAACCAAAAATTTCATGCATGCACAAAAGCCAAATGATGTGAAACTTAACTTCAAGGCTTGGAATGGATCAAGTTTGTTTACAAAGTTAAAATACATTGCATTTGGCATACTTTGCTCAATAGAATTCACAAAATTCGTACACCACAAGGATGTTGCTTCAAAAGTGGATATTTTGCACATTCATGAGAAAAGTGTGATAACTTTGATCTAATGGCCAGGAGTTATTAGATTATAATCAAGGGTGCAGATTGGAGTGCACATGGGCTGAAAAGCAAAGGAAAGCATGAGCATTGCATGCTCTCATCACAAACTTGCAAGAATTGCAAAATCAAAAATTCTCTTGATTCACACGTGCAAATCACACCATCTTTTTAGCATTTGTTCATGAGGTGGTATATAACAAGCTAGGGTTTCAGAAAGCTCCAACTCTCTCTCTCATTCTCTCATTTCAAAGTTTGTGCACAACTTGCAATTTCTCTCATATCTCATCATACACTTGCTCAATTTGAAAACCAGTGGTAGATCCTTGATCAGTGCAAGCTCAGGATCATTAATCACACACTCATTCAAGCAATCTTTCAAGATCAACAACCTTTCCATTTCAGGGCAGGTGTTTGCAAAACTCAAGATCCAGCCATATTCAAGGCTTTAGATGCATTTATTTTGCATCTAAAGTGAATTTGGAGTGATTTGCATCCATCATCTGGTCTTCTAGCACATTGTTTCAAGATCTGCAACTCAGGTCTTGCTCTAAATCTTAAGATCTGAAAATGAAATTAGTTGTGCATTTTGTGATCTGTGATGTTTGCTGGTTACTCTGTTGGTATTGGTTTCGAAATTGATGCATTGTAGTGTGAGATATTTGAATTCAAAGTTTCTTGGTCACACTTGTTTCTCTTCGATCTGTATGATTCTTTGAGTTTTAGAACTTTTCATGCCCATATTTGAAATCAGAGCACCTTGTTTAGTCAATCTGGAGTTTATTAGGCATTTTCATGTGGATTTGTTCTTATGTTGATGTTTCCGGTGCCGGAGCCCTAGCTCCGGTCACCGGAATCTGCGTTCATGAAGCTAGGGTTTGTGAGGTTGAAGATGACCTCTGGACCCTCAGATCATTCCTCCCATTCGTCCAGATCATGACACGCGTTTAAGTGTCCACCCTCTCCCTCACGTGAAGCTTCCATTCTGTTTTAATGCAATATGTTTCAATCCTATGGCTTTCCTTTTTTTCCACATTATTTCATGATTTTCCACACTATCTAATATATACATGCGCACCAATGGGCCTCTCACATGCTTTTCGCACCCCCAGGCTTCCAAGCCCAATGGTTTTACACTGAATATCCTTGCTATCCACACCTTCTGCCTCTTTCTCTCATTTTATTTCTTTTTTCTTTTTATTCTTTTATTTCCTTTTGCTTTTTAATTATTTAAAATACCTTCATTCATCAAAAACTCCCAAAATAATTCATGAGTGTCAATTTGAGTTTTCTTTATTTTTCTACATTTTTATTTTCCATTTTTTTCTCATTATCCACGTGTCATTTAATTGTGTATCTTCATTAATTCATTTTAAATCCTTTTTTGAGAAATCTGTCTTGTTCATTTTCCATAGAGTTCATTATTTTGAGTTTTGTGTTGATTCTTTTTGTTTTGGATTCCTAAGATGATGTACTTCATGTGTGATTTTTCGCCTGATTTTTAGAATTTTTTTCATTGGTTGTTGGTCCTTTGACTTGTGAAGGAAGTTCTTAACCCTAGTTTGTGTTCTTGTCTTCATTTGACCTATCTAGCTTCTGAATTTTTCCCAATCCTTTTGGCTCATTGTTATATCATGTTTGTGGATCATTTTTCCTAAGTTATGGAATTTTTAGATGCATTGTTGGATTGATTTGAATTTTTCTTTGTACCTTGTCCCATTTTGCTTCTTTGTGATCATTAGCTCTCTTATAAGCTTAGAAGGGCACTTGCGCCAACTTCTTCTTCTCATTTGGGGTCCCTTTGGGGTATGGGTACCTTCCTGGTCTTGGTCTAGGGTTTGTGTCTTTGGAATTTTGTGTTTGGCTTATCTTTTAAGTTCTTCCATTTCTTAAGTGTATTCACTTCATCTCCTTACTTCTTTCACCTCATATTGTGATTGTTTGGTCTTGTGTGTCTCTTCTCTTCATCTTTCTAGCTTCTTAAGCTCTTCTTTGACTTGTTTTGGTTCTGGTCTTGTACATTGAGTTCATGTTTTGTGCATTTTGCCTTGCAACTTTCTTAAGTTTGCATTTGTTTACATATGTGTTTCATGTTGCATCATATTGTCTTGCATGCTTGTTTCTTCATTCTTGTGACTTGCATATGCATTTAGCACTTGTATATATGACTTCATTTCTGTTTGCATGATGTTGGCATGTCATTTGCTTCATCTTGTTCATTGTGTTTCACTTGTGTTCATTTTGCTAACCTTGCAGGGCCCATGGTAAGTGAGAGGTGTGGATGTGAGTTCCACATCTCCAAATCTCATCTCTTCTTCTTATTTCTTATTTATGCTAACCCTTTGCTTGTTGGGCTTAGGCCTTTCTCATCTCATCCCTCTTCTTCTTCTTCTTCTCTTCTTCTTTCCTTCTTCTTTAGGATAGAAAGCCACACTAACCTTAGGATATCCATGCATGATAACACTTAAGATTCTTCAGTCCCCCATTAGACTTTTACCTTTGTGATCCTTTTGGTTCTTCTTCTCTTCTCATCTCATAACCATAAAAAACATCTTAATAAATTTTGAAGTAATACCTTGAGCAATAGCCTTATCCCATGAGGTACTTGTAGTCTTCCCATCTTGGGATAGTACAAGCTTACCTTGTGATGCACAAGTCTGATCAAGGTATCTTCTTCACCAAGAAAAGCATAAAAAACACTTCTTCATTGTAAATACCAAAAACACTTAATAATTTAATGAGTTAGTGAGCTTAGGCCCTAATCTCTGGATTCAAGTTTTGGGGATCTTCTCCTTACTTGAGTGTGCTTGTTCTATTATTCCATCTTGGAATGTAGTGACAAGTGCACATTCCATGGAAAAGAGCTTGAGTTCACTTCCTTGTGACACACTCATAAAAAGCTTCTTAAAAAACACAAACAAACAATAAGCGTCTTTCCTTCGGGAATTCTTTTCTCATCTCATTCGCTCTGTACGCTAACTTGCTCCTACTTGTCATTTTGCAAGACGGTTACGCACTCGTCGTCCGAGTCTGCAACACCTGAGCAATGGCATAGGCAGTTCAAGCCTTAATTCACAAGCATTTTTCCTTGCCACCCCTAGTTAGGGGAACTACGGCGTCTCTGATCCTCATTATCCTGATGAGGTACGTAGGCAGCGGGGTAGGGCCCGTTCGAGCACAATCTTTATTTTCCCTACATTTTTTCTCCTTGTTTTCCTTTCAGTTCCTTTCTCGGGTTTCTTTTCCAGTTCTTTCCTTTTCTTTGCAATAGTTTTCATCCCCTCACCCTTTGAAACAATTTCTTTTGCAAGCGTGGATCCCTTCAGGTACGGCGGACGATCTGGGTGCTAATACCTTCCCAGGTCGTAACCGACTCCCGAACTCAGTCTCTTTGGTTCGCAGGACCCGTGTCCTTCCTCTTCTTTCTTCTGGTTTGTGTAGCATTACCATTCCCTTTCTTTTGGGATAAAAATGCCTGGCTGGAGACTCTATTCTTTTCCGCGCCACTTTCGCGTTTATACCAGGATGGAAATCCAGGGAGCGACAGCAAGTCGGATGATATTATGTTCTCGTTTTTTCCGGGTTATGGATCGGTTGATACCATTTCCTAGTTAGATCGGTTGATCTTATCTGAGTTGTAAATCGGTTGATATTACTTCTCTTCGAGTCGTAAATCGGATGATATTTCGTTCTCATTTTTCGGGTTATGAATCGATTGATACCATTTCCCGGTTAGATCGGTTGATCTTATTTGAGTCGTAAATCGGTTGATGTTGCTTCTCTCCTATGTCTTTCCAAGCCCTGTTTTGTACAACAGGATCCTTCTTCCGTGGCTTGGTCCTGCCCAGCAGTCGCGTGTTTTCTTTGTGGCTTGGTCCTGCCCAGTAGTCACATTGTTGAGTTTCATTCTGTTAATGGTTTCGTTAAGCCCTGTTTCGCCAACATGCACCTTCTGTGGCTTGGTCCTGCCCAGCAGTCGCGTGATTTCTTTGTGGCTTGGTCTTGCCCAGCAGTCACATTGTTGAGTTCCATTCCGCTAATGGTCTCGTTAAGCCCTGTTTCGCCAACAGGCACCTTCCATGGCTTGGTCCTGCCCAGCAGTCGTGTGTTTTCTTTGTGGCTTGGTCCTGCCCAGCAGTCACATTGTTGAGTTCCATTCCGCTAATGGTCTTGTTAAGCCCTGTTTCGCCAACAGGCACCTTCCGTGGCTTGGTCCTGCCCAGCAATCGCGTGTTTTCTTTGTGGCTTGGTCCTGCCCAGCAGTCACATTGTTGAGTTCCTTTCCGCCAATGCTCTCGTTAATTCCTATTTCGCCAACAGGCACCTTCCGTGGCTTGATCCTGCCCAGCAGTCACATTGTCGAGTTCCATTCCGCTAATGGTCTCGTTAAGCCCTGTTTCGCCAACAGGCACCTTCCGTGGCTTGGTCCTGCCCAGCAGTCGCGTGTTTTCTTTGTGGCTTGGTCCTGCCCAGTAG
This sequence comes from Lathyrus aphaca, assembly GCA_963966055.1. Taxonomy (NCBI): domain Eukaryota; kingdom Viridiplantae; phylum Streptophyta; class Magnoliopsida; order Fabales; family Fabaceae; genus Lathyrus; species Lathyrus aphaca. The sequence continues at coordinate 509,935,855 of OZ014520.1, forward strand.
TCACATTGTCGAGTTCTTTTTTGCTAACGGTCTCGTTAAGTCCTGTTTTGCCAATAGGCACCCTCGTTGTGACTTGTTTCGCTCAGCATTCACAGTGCAGTTTTTGGCATCGATCCCATTCCACCTTGTTCTTTTCCCTCTACCTATTCAGAGGTCAAAACAAAAGAAAAATAAATAAAGGCAGATGGCATTTTCCTCATCCGCCGAGTTCAAATTCCCAGAATTTGTTCGAGTACTCAATCACTTCTTTTTGTTTTTGGGTTATCGACTGAGGTCGGTATACCATTGCGGCCGAGGATCTTTTGAGAATCGTCATTCGAGGATGGCATTCTTTTCTTCAAGTTCTTCTGAGGTTGGTCTTGTTGTTGTGGCTATCATTCGAGGATGATAGACCATTTTGAGTTTATTGATTGAGGTCAGTTTGTCTCTTTTGCAAAGTCTGTCTAAGGTCAGTCTTTGTGTTTCTGGTTATCGACTGAGGCCGGTATATCATTGCATTTCCATTCGAGGATGGTTTTGTGTTTGATCCGAAAATCATATTTTTGAGTTGTCATTCAAGAATGACATTCTTCCCAGCATATTTTATTACCCACAGAGTGCAAATTTTCTGGTTTATTTGAGTATTCAATCCCTCCATACCTTGAACGTCTAAAAGTTGTTGCAATTATCCATTCAGGTCTGCAGATGATTGAATAGGGGCAACTGTAACACCCCAAAATTTATCCTCTTATTTTCATGTCATTTAGCATATCCTTTCATACATTGCATTGCATTTAGATCACAATTGCATCATAAACATACATGAATATACATCTCCATTTGAGCTTTCACAAGTTGCGACTGACCTTTATTTCTTCATGCGGCACGTGTAACACCCTTCTACCCCAAATATAATATTGAAATAATATCAGAGTAATCACCACAAAGGGTATCACATTTTCATCAAAAATACACAACAGTGTCCTGTCCCGTAACACGGGTTAATCAACATCAAAATATCATAAACATTTCACAGCGGAATTTAATTTCAAAATTCAAAACCTCAAAAATATAATTTTCACCATCCTGAATTTAACATCATATAAGTAGAAAAACATTTATCCAATGATAACATAACTGAAACAGTTAACAGAATAAAACCCATCCCAGTGTTACATGACACAGAGCAGGACACATAAACCATAACCACTCCTAAGGAACACTAAAGCACGCTCCGAGACTCATGAATTACTCCTATTGCACTGCAGGACTATTCTTTGACATCTGCAAGTTACCCACGAAGGAGGCAACATTTCCAAGCAGGCAGGGTGAGTAATCATAATATATCATAAACTCACAAGAATATAGAATCATAAATAAATTAGTACACATAACATGACATCGTCAACTACAAAATTCAGCAACCATCACAACACTAACAGGAAATCAATCAACACCAACACAGTCATGAAATTCATCTAAAATATACAATTCTACATCCTGATATGCAATATGCATGTGGTACCATTATCACCAAAAGATGGATACATGACCATCAACCCTCCACAAGGGAGCACACCATAATCATCGAGACACTTCAATCCACACAATGGGATTGAAGCAAATAAATAGGCCGAAGCCCCACCGTGAATGTTATGAAATGCAATGATGCGCTACACCAAAAAAATTCACCAAAATAAATCGCATCATTCATTTCAATCAGCAAAACAATCATCAAATAGTCATATATATCATCATGACATTACACCCTGAACACTGGTTTCCTAACCACTCTAACACCTCAAAATTAACCCGTACCAGGTAATTTATAAGGTAATTATAAGGTTATTTCACAAATTCATTTATCAAAAACTGTTGCATTTTTCTCGTTTCTATTCATCAAAATAAAGTTCAGTTTGTACTCGTTCCGACGCTTCAAATGGAATGCGATTCGGACTTACGGTTTAAAAGATATGAATTTTTAAAAAATAAAATTTGTTGTCCCAACAGTGTTAACCGGTTAACCCATAGCGTTAACCGGTTAACACCGAAGAATTTCCAGAATTTCCCAAAAATTACAATGGTTAACCAATTAACCCATAGCGTTAACCGGTTAACGCACGTTTTTCAGCAATTCTCTGCTATACAATTGCAGACTGCACTCCAAACATCAAAACCCCCAAATTTCACTACGGGATTCATATTAATCCACTCAAAAACCATCCAAAAACATCAATCAAACATCAACAACATCAAGATAACAATTATACCAACAATTATATAATTATAGCTCATTCTATTCACTCTAATTCATCAAGATTTCTCTCATAAACTCCACCTAAATCAAAAACCCTTAAAACTCATAAACTCTTACAATCCTAATCTATTCATAATCCAAATTCTTATGCAATTACAATAGATTATGAAAACTCCCCATACCTTAGAGAATTTCGACGCTTTACATGCTTCTCTTGGGTTCTCCACAGCCTCCTGACTCTGAGTTCCTCTTTCTTCAGAGCACTTCCAAAACACGATAGAAACAACCAAATGAGAAACTCATCGTATTCTCTTCTTTGGCTATAATATCCCAGTTTAGCCTTTTCCCATATTACCCTCATGATTTCACAAAAGTACCATCTTATCCTTTTCTTTAATATATTTTTAATAATAAAAAAATAAAATAGTATAATAAAACACTATTTATCCTTATTATATAAAAATACTCATTTTCTCCAAAATTCTCAAATTAACCCAAACTTTCCAAATTTTCTAAATTAATTAAATAAATGGTTAAATAATTAAATTTAGATTTTCGGGGCGTTACAACTCTCCCCTACTTAAAGAATTTTCGTCCTCGAAAATTACCTGAAATAAATAGAGTCGGATACGACTCCCTCATCTGATCTTCACGCTCCCAAGTCCAACTTTCTCCAGCTGGTCCTCCCCACAATACCTTCACTAAAGCAAATTTCTGGTCTTCTTGGTATTCAATCACAGTTTATCTTGAATGATCGATAGCTCGTGCTACCGTCCTTTTCAGATTAACGGATGATTGAATAGGGGCAGCTGTAACACCCCAAATTTGCCCTCTTCTTTTAAGCATCATATCACATCATATTCATCATGAACATATCATTTTCTTAGCATCATATCATGGAAAGATGAGGCATAACATCCCTCATGTCTTAGCATCAAGCATATGGTCATCTGTGGAGGTCCTTGAAGCATTTCAAGCCATGACAAGGGTCCCAATTAGTTTGTACAAGTCTTATGGTGATTCTACACTCCATTTACAAGTTCAAGTCCATTGGAAAAAGCTCAGAAGATTGCATGATCACCAGAGATCTCAGTACAAGGCAAAGCTCCTATACAAGGCACCCAAATTAGGGTTTGAGATTCAAGCACCATAATCTCACAACTTTGGCCATTTCATTTGGGCAAAGTCTTCTATATGTTAATAGGATCCTATGTGTCAATTTTCATGAGAAAATTCCATGTGGAAGTCAGACAATGCCTCAATTGCTTGCAGATGAAGCAAAAAGTCAACAGTGTCCTTAAAAAGTCAACTATGAAATTTCAAGGGGTATAACCCAAATTTTTTGGCCAAGAGGGGTCCTTACAATGTTATAAGAGGTTTGGAATGCCTAAAGTTCAAGAATCATGGATATTTGAAGGGTTTTGCAAAAATGGTACAAAGTTGGTTTTTGAAGTTTTCCAAATTTGGCAACTTTTGCCCTAATTTTCAAATGGCCTTAACATGATCAAAAATTCTTCAAATGGACCAAAGTCAAACATGAAATTTGAAGAGTAAGGTCTCCCATTTTCAAAAATTACAATTACATTTTCATAGGATTCCTAGATTTTCCTATAGGTCCTTCGAAAAAGTCATGTTTCTAGGGCAAAATTCACTTTTCAAGTATGCAACCAAATGCAAAAGGCTTCAAATCTGAATTGTGCGACTTGGTATTGGTCCAATTGTGTTTCAAGATTAAAATGCATCACATTATGACCAATTTGCTCCAAAGAATTTTTCATTTTCGTGCACAACAAGAAAATCACTCAAATATTGCAAAATTGGCAAAAGTCATGAAACAAGTGTGAGGGCTTGATATAAAGGCCAGGATTGTTTGGATTTGAATCAAGGGTGGTAAATTCCTTGCCCATGTGCTGAGAGGCCCAAAGAAGCATGAGCATAGCATGCTTATCTCACATTTTGCCAATTATGCAAAATCACCCAAAACTCATGATTGATTCGTGCATTTTATTTTATTCTTTCAGCATTGCCTTGGGGGGTCACAAAGAGAACAATTAGGGTTTAGCAAGCCTCAGATCTCTCTCATTCTCTCATTCACAAACTTCATGCAACTTTTCATTTTCTCTCATTCCTCTTCATCCAATCAAGTAAACTCCAAACCAATTGTGGATCTGTGATCTAGGCAAGCTCAGGATCCTTAAGCATACACTCATTGAAGCTTATTCTCAAGTTTGGCCAGCTTACCATTTCAAGGCAACTTTCTTTGAAACCTCAGATCTAGCTTGTTTCAAGACCTTAGATGCATTTATTTTGCATCTAGGGAGTAAGAGGAGTGCATTGCATTTATTTTTGGCTTTATATCTCATTATACCAAGATCTCCACCTCAGGTATGGCTCTAAATGTTGTGATCTGGAAATGGAATTAAGTTGTTGCTTTGTGTTATTTGATCTTCACTGATGATTCTACACTATTTAGATTTGAATTTGAGGCACTATAGCATGAGTTATGTGCATTTCAGTTTTCATGGTGCAAGATGTTTTGCTTCGATCCCTTAGATTCATAGAGTTTTAGCATTTTTTGATCACATATTTGATTTCAGGGATGTTGATTTAGTCAATCTGGGCAGTTTTTTTTCATTAATTTGTTTGTTTAAGGTTCTGGTTTGGTTTCCGGTGTCGGAGCCCTAGCTCCGGTCACCGGAAAATGCTTGGAGTTCATCCTAGGGTTTCTATGGAAGAAGATAAGCCAGGGCCGTTGGATTTGCCCATCTTGCGCACCACCTTGAGACACGTAGCCCTAGGGCTCTCTCTGTCTCATATGTTTCTCATTTATTTCATTTAATAATTCGTGCGGAACACCATATGTTACTTATCATGCGCCAACCACTCAGCTCTCTCCAAACTGCCACCTCAATTAATGAGGTCTTCAATCCCATGCGCTGGATCAATCCAACACCTCCTGTTTTTCCAGCCTTTTTCCTTTTATTTTCATTAATTCACACCATAACACAACATAAACCTGCGCAGCATTGGGCCTTCAGCCCTGCTATGCGCACCCCCATTTCCCCCAAGCCCAATTCATTTCCATACAAAACCCTTACTAATCACACCCCATTCCATTTCTTTTTATTTTCTTTTTTCAATTTAATTTTCTTATATTTAGTTTAGCTTTCAATTATTTTAAAATAGTTCTAGTCATATAAAAAATCCCAAACAAATCATGAACATTATTTTGAGTCTCTTTTATGTTTACATATTTTTATTTTATTTTATTTTCATGTCCACGTGGCTGAATTAAATCATTATTTCACTTAGCTTCTTTTGAATCCTATTTTGACTACACTGCCTTGTCCATTTTTCATACTCTTCAATATTTTGAGTTTTGATCCCATTCTTTTTGCTATGGATTCTTAATACATTTCACTTTTCATGTGATTTTTCTTCTAATATTTAGAAACTTATTTCTTGAGTCTTAGTCCTTTGACTTGTGATGGAAGTTTGTAACCTTAACTTGTGTTTAAGCTCCATTTGACCTAGTTTGACTCTGAATTTTTCCAAATCCTTTTGGCCCATTGTTACATTATGTTTGAAGATCATTTGGTTTCAATTGTGGAATTTTTAGATGGTTGGTTGATTTTTTTTGAATTTTGGTTTGAACCTTATCTTTTTTTGCTTCCTTTGAACCTTTATGTCTCATATAAGCTTAGAAGGGCACTTGTGCCAACTTCTTCTTCTCATTTGGGGTTCCTTTGGGGTGTGGGTACCTTCCTGGTCCTAGGATATGGTTTGTGTCTTCTGAATTTTTGTGTTTGCTTCTTCTTTAAGTCATTTGTTTCCTTAAGTGCTTTCACTTTATCTTACTGTTTCTTTCACTCCCATTTGGTATTGTTTGGTCTTGTACCTCTCTTATCTTCATCTTGTTGGCTTCTTAAGCCATTGTTCATCTTTTTTTGGTTCTGGTTGTGAGCTTTGAGTCCATATCCTGTGCATTTTGCTTTACATATTTCATAAGTGTGCATTTGTTCTCATAAGTGTTTCATGTTGCATCTTTAGCTTGCATACTTCTTCTCCTCATTCCTTTGAGTTGCATTTGCATTGTGCATATGTTTATATCATTTCACTTCTGATTGTGTGATGTTATCATGTTAACTTGCTCATTGTGTTTCACTTGTATGCTTTACTAACCTTGCAGGGGCTTGGTAAGTGTGAGGTGTGGGAATTGAGTTCCACATCTCCAAATCTCATCTTATCCTCTTATGCTTATCTTGAGCTAACTCTTTTGTTGGGCTTAGGCCTTACTCATCCCTTCTTCTATCTTCTTCTTCTCTTCCTCTTCCTTCTTCATTAGGATAGAAACCTCACTAACCCTTAGGACATCCATGCATGTTAACACTTAGGATTTCTTTAGTTTCTTTAGTCCCCTATAGAATTTTTCCTTTGTGATCCTTTGGTGCTTTCTCTTCTCATCTTCAAACTCAATTCTAATTCACTTAATAAAGGTTGAGTACTTTCATGTGACATGAGACTTTGCTATGAGATACTTGCACGCGTTCCGTTTCGGGGCGAGGTGTGAGTCATCACTTGTGGTGGATAGGTCTTAGCATGAGTACCTCACAAAGAAAAGCTAAAAAACACTTCTTAACAAAAAACCACAAAAATACTTAATAATGGTAATAGGCCAGTGTGCTTAAGCCTTCACTTGTGGGACTAGCTTTGGGGATTTCCTCCATAGATAGGTGTGCCTCTTGCGCATTCCATTTCGGGATGATGTGAGATGTACACATCCCATTGAGTAAGACTTAGGTACACTTACCAATGCAAACTTGCACTCATAAAAGCTTCTAAAAAGAATCAAACAAACAATAAATGTCTTTCCTTCGGGAATTCTTTTCTCATCTCATTCACTCCTTACGTGAACTTGCTCCTACTTGTCACTTTTCAAGACGGTTACGCACTCGTCGTCCGAGTCTGCAACACCTGAGCAATGGCATAGGCAGTTCAAGCTTTAATTCACAAGCAATTTCCTTTTAGTACCCCTAGTTAGGGGAACTACGGCATCTCTGATCCTCATTATCATGATGAGGTACGTAGGCAGCGGGGTAGGGCCCGTTCGAGCACAATCTTTATTTTCCCTACATTTTTCTCTTTTGTTTCTTATTCAATTTCTTTTCTCAGTTTCTTTTCCAGTTTCATTTCCATTTCTTTTGCTGCAGTTTTCATAACCTCACCCTTTGAAATAGTTTCTTTTGCAAGCGTGGATCCCGTCGGGTACGGAGGACGATCTGGGTGCTAATACCTTCCCAGGTCGTAACCGACTCCCGAGCTCAGTCTCTTTGGTTCGCAGGACCTGTGTCCTTCCTCTTTCTTTCTTCTGGTTTGTGCAGCATTACCATTCCCTTTCTTCGGGATAAAAATGCCTGGCTGGCGCCTCTATTCTTTTCTGCGCCACTTTCGTGTTTGTACCAGGATGGAAATCCGGGGAGCGACATATGACATCCGTTCTTTTTGTGTTGCAACCGTGATTCAGAGGCGGACGATGTTGTGGAAGGCTCAGAGTCGAAATTTCTTGCCGAAGATATTGTTATTTTCACTTAAGCCGAAATTCTATCTTTTGCCTTTCATTTTACACTCCACTATATATTATTTTGACCCACAATTTGTCTCATAACTTCAATCATAATTTACAAACACCAAAAAACTCTCACAAACTCTCTCTAAAGGATCGAAGTTCATTCTCTCAACTATTTCTCAAGAACACAACAACAACTTCATCAAGAACTCAAGAACACAACAATTCCGAACAAGCTTCCAGTAGCCGAACCTCCACGAACCACCACCTCCGATCAACTTCACCATCGTGCGACCACCATCTTCCGCCGCCGGCAGCCACGCAACCTCTCCCCCTATCCTCCGTTCACGATCATGTCTCACTTCCTTCAGATTCACAATTTGTTCGTCGATTCTTCATTCGGTTCTCGCAAAGATCTTAACGACGGTCGTTTGGTTGGTATTCCACTTTATTTATGGGATACCTTTGGATTCAAATGATATTGTATGTCGTTGTTTTTGTTTCGATTATAATGGATCTTCATAAAGCTAATATGGAAGATAAGCATTTATTTTTCTCATGGTAGATTACAAGACTTGGCAAGGAGTTTTTGGATTTCTTTTATATGAAGAATCGGTACTTCGATCAAGTAAGTAATCTCGATGCTCCACTTTTACGCATCATTCTAGTAGTATGTGGATTAGGATCATATAACTTAAGGTGCATATTGAGCCCTCCTACCTGAGGCACTGGATTTATTTGTGATTTTTGATTATATGTATCGATTTCGGAACTTAGGGATTAGGTTACGAACCATTAAGACCGTTCCTTTCACTTCCCCTTAAAACGCCGTTTTTTGCCTGTTTCGTCGCAATTATTAAAAATAGTTTTAGGTGTGATAAAATTCTGGAATAATTCATGAGTGATGATCCTTATCCTCTTAATTAATTTGTCATATTTATTTATTCCGGGTTTGATTGGTTTTAGTAATTAATTTGGATTTTTCATTCCAAGCTGTCCCAAAAGGAATGGTATTGACATAAGTGACCAAAATCCAATTTTTCCCATAGGTGTGAGACCTATTTTTTGTGTGTGATTAAGCACTGGAATTTGTGACATTATGATGCTACTTAGGCATTTTTTTCATAATTTTTGGTACCATTTTTGATCCACTTTGAAATAGTTTCTTTTGCAAGCGTGGATCTCGTCGGGTACGGCGGACGATCTGGGTGCTAATACCTTCCCAGGTCGTAACCGACTCCCGAGCTCAGTCTCTTTGGTTCGCAGGACCTGTGTCCTTCCTCTTTCTTTCTTCTGGTTTGTGCAGCATTACCATTCCCTTTCTTCGGGATAAAAATGCCTGGCTGGCGACTTTATTCTTTTCCGCACCACTTTCGCGTTTGTACCAGGATGGAAATCTAGGGAGCGACAGATGGCGACTCTGCTGGGGATCGAACCCAGAATCTTTGGTTCCCCTGTGATTCTTTCCTAGCGCTTGTGTGTTTTTGTTTCTTTGGGTGATGTTTGTTTTCTATGGCTTGTTGTATTGTATTGTTGTTTATTTACGGCTTTATCTACAGCTTTATTTACAGTTTTCAGTATTTATTTTCCGCATCATGTATATCATACTGGACTGTCTGGACTGGTTTTCTGTTTGGTGGGATCGGGTGATACTGTTTCTGAGAGATAAGCCAAGTACCCGGCTTGAGTGCACTATAGGATTAGAGTGGACATATTGTACTCACATGTGACATGATGAGTGGCAGTGTGTTTCACGCCCAGATTGCGACCGTCTTGGAAATATCTTGTGTGGGGATTTCCTCCACTTCGGGATAGGACCTTGATAGTTATGTGCATCAGGGGACCGATCATTGAGAACCTTTGTGGAAACAACCCTCTCCAGTGGTGGCAGTGGCAGACCACATTTTGTGGCAAACCCATTCGCACCCGAGGGTCCACTAGGGACTTGCATAGGATGGCCTGGTTCTCTTATAGGAACTCAGTCAAAGCGTCTGGTCGTATGACATTAGTATTATATCCTACGGGCTGAATGTACTATTGTTTCTCGAATTCAGCGCTTGAAGCTGGGGACTTATAAGGGATGCTTGTTTTTCCTGGACTTAGCTGAGGCCTCCCTGCGTAGTACATAATGCCTAACCGATTCCCTGATTTGGTCATGAGCCATTTCTCGGAAATGGTGAAAGTATTATTGCTATTCGGCTTTGAGAGTCAGTGATGTTTGACCCGGAGCACACCTGTGAGATTGGGAATGGGTTTACAGGTTTGCAGAAACCCTTGGCCTCATCATACCCTTGTTACCAGTACAGTTTCATGTTCTGATACAGTTACTTTGGTTCCGGAGTTCTTGAGTTTCTCTGGTCTTTGATTGGGAGTATCTGAGCTTATCTGAGCATTTATGGGGCTGATATCCAGAGGATTTGGGGTTTCTGATCACGTGGCCTTGGTATCCAGATTCCAGACAGTCCCAGATGATCATATGTCTTTGCATTTGCATCTGCATTGCATCATTTCATCATTAATCATGTTTTGTTTTCATCCACAGGTTCATATCTTTGCTTTCGGTTCTGGTATCCTCTTCAGAGACTCGCAAGCAGAATATTCATTTCAAGTTCTTTGACACCAAGGTTGGCCTGTTGAAGAAGATGGTAAAGCTGATTACACCCAACCATGTAGAGAGATTCAGGAAGGCTTATGGGAGTATTCTGGATGTGGTGGTAGAGCTAGATCCTTCTGAGAGAAGTGTCATTCATACCCTGCTTCAGTATTATGATCCTCAGCCCCGTTGTTTCACCTTTCCTGATTTTTCAGTTGGGCCCTTTACTGGAGGAGTATGCTCTGATCTTGGGAGTGCCTGTTCGAGACCAGATTTCATTCAATGCTGAGATGAGTAGACCTGCACCTGAGGCTATTGCTAAAGCTCTTTATTTGAGCACTTATGCTGTGAATTCTTTGACCATCATTAAGGGAGGTGTACCTGGATTTTCTTTAGAGGCTCTGGTAAAGAAGGTGGAAGAGTTGGTTGTTGAGGAAGAATGGGATGCTGTCTGTGCTATCTTGGCTCTTTCTATCTATGGCATTATCTTGTTTGCTGATATGGAGAAGTTCATAGATATGAATGCCATTCATCTCTTTTTGCTGAAGAATCATGTGCCTACATTACTCGGGGATTTGTATTACTCAGTGCACTACAAGACTGAGAAGAAGAGGGGAGGTTTAGTTCGTTGCTGCGCTCCTTTATTTCATATGTGGTTCATGAGGCATCTGCCTAGTACTGGAGTGTTTAGTGACCACACCTTGGTATGGGCTCAGAAGCTGGAAAAGTTGTTTGCCAAGGATGTCAGGTGGATTACTCAAAGGCTGCAAGGTGCACGTTTCATCACTAGCTGTGGGAGTTATCTTAGTGTACCTTTATTGGGAGTAACTGGAGGGATCAATTACAATCCAATCTTGTTAAGAAGACAATTGGGATATGCCTTGAGAGAGGTACCAGAAGAATTGAAGCTGACCTCTATTTTCTATTTCCCAGTGAAGGACAATATGCCCTTAGAGAGGAAGGTTGCTGGAGCTTGGAAGTTCATTAAGGGAGAAGGGATAGCTAGCTTTGGAAAGTGCAACAATCAGACATTCCCAAAGTATGAAGCTTGGTTGAAAGACAGAGCCAGAAGGGTTTTGCTGCCATTCTCACCGCCAGTTCCTCCAGTTGCTGAGTCCATTGATACTGTGTCTTTAGAGGAGTTCAAGAAGTTGGAAGCCCAGCTGCATGCAGTCAGAGTGGAGAACACTGAAGTAGTTAGTCTGTATCATCTTGCCAGCCGGGCCAAGAATGAAGCTGAAGAGAAATTGCTGAAGATGCTGACTACTTTGGAGGCTAAAGAGAAAGACTTCACTGGAAGAGAAGCTCACTTCCATAGGTTGGGAATGATGGAAGCCAAAAGAGAAGCTGGACGCAAGAAGAATTCAAAGACTCTCAAGGAAGCTCGTCAGTCTATTGTCTGGTTGCAGGGACAGAGAGAGCAATAGTTGAAGAAATATAAGGAAAAAGAAGAGTTCTTCGAAGTACAGATGGCCTACAAGAAGGAAGAGGTGGAGAAAGTTCACAAGATTCGCAGGGAGAAGACTCAGCAGTTAGCAGATAGTCAACAAGCCCTCGAAGCAACCCTTAAAGAGATTGAAGACCTCAAGTTGATGGCTAGAGTCAAGAAGGTTAGGTCTGATGTGGGGTTTAGTGAGGGAGGTTCAGGGTCCTCAGGCAGTGGTTTTGCTTCTTAGTTTGTTTTCCTTGTATCTGGATTACCTACAGGCATGTTGTAGGAGTCCTGGCTGTTTGTTTTTCTTTTTAGAAACTTGTACCCTACGGGGAATTCTGTTTTATTTGCCTAATAGGCTGATTTATGTTATGACTTTTTCACCATTTCTTGGTGTGCCTGCTGTTATGGTTTGAATGTGGTTTTTCGCGAAGGTTTCTGAAAGTCGAGGATCAGTACCCATCTGATTTTCTTTGCTAAATACCGGAACCGGTGCATGAATGACCTGGGATTGGAAACATAAACAATTGCATTGCATACATATAACCTGTTTGTTTATTTTGCAGGTAGTGTCTCAGTTGCTAACGTGTTTTGTGTTTCATGCACTATAGCTCCCCTGAAAGTTCGGGAACAACCAGTAGCACATAGATATCCAACAAAGAACAACAGAGAGCGAATCATGGACCAGATGCAAGCAGACTTAGCTGACCTGAGGCTAAGGATGGATAACTTTATGACATTGATGGCAGGCATGGGTCAGAACCAAGAGCGTCTGCGGGAGATGATAGAAAACAGTCAACCCAGGAACAACACTGCTGCTGCTGATAATCGTACCGGTGCGGGCGCACGTCAGGTTGAAGCTCCTGTAACACAGCTAGGAGTGACTATAATCAATGATGGGTTGAATAATGTGCAAATGGATAACCAGGACGAACAGTTCACTCAGCTTGACGAAGCTGAAGGTCAAGGAGCTGAGATGAACAAGAGGTTTGAGGAAATGGCTGAGCAAATCAAAGATATTCAATCCCAGAGCTCTTTGGGATTTGACATAACAGATTTGGGCTTGGTTCCTGGGGTCAGGATCCCATACAAGTTCAAAGTACCAACCTTTGAGAAATACAATGGCACTGCATGCCCGAAGACCCATCTTCAATCTTTCATTGGGAGAATTGCTGCTCACACGGATGATGAAAAACTCTGGATGTATTATTTTCAAGACAGCTTGGTTGGAGCTTCTCTGGAATGATACATGAAGCTTAGCAGAGTCAATTTCAAGAGTTGGAAAGATCTAGCAGAAGCTTTTGTGAGACAATATCAATATAATTTGGACATGGCTCCAAACCGCACGCAATTGCAGCACATGGCTCAGACTGCTAAGGAAGGTTTCAAAGAATATGCTCAGAGGTGGCGTCAGCTCGCTTCCAGAGTACAACCACCGCTGCTTGAGAATGAAATGGCTGACATGTTTATGGGTACTTTGCAGGGTGTGTTTCTTGAAAGGCTGACGTCCAGTTCTGCCACTAAATTCAACGATATTGTTATTGCTGGAGAGAGGGTTGAGACCTTGCTGAAGATGGGGAAGATACAAGATCCTAGTGCTAGTAGCTCAAATGGAGCGAGGAAAGCTTTCAGTGGACCTCCTAGAAGAAGAGAGTGGGAGACAAATGTTGTATTTGGCCGAGGTCGGGGCCGTGGTTATAGAAGACCGTATGAGCATGTGGCAGCAGTCACAATTCCTTCTGCTCCCGTGCAACAGATGCAACCACCTCTACAACAACAACATCAGCAACAACAACAACCCCGTACTAATTATCAGCAGAGACCGTATCAGCCAAGGAAAACTCGCCCGGCTAATAGGGTGATCGAGGCCATCCCTATGACTTATGCTGCTTTGCTTCCAAGACTGTTGGATTTGAACCTGATTCAACTGAGAACTTTGGCACCACCACCTCCTGGAGAGCTTCCAGTTGGTTATGATGTCAATGCACGATACGCTTTCCACTCTGGGGAACCCGGGCACTTGACTGAGAAGTGCAGGGCACTCCATCACAAGGTTCAAGATCTTATAGATTCTAAAGCAATCAACTTTGCGCCACCGCCGAATGTTAATTCGAACCCTATTCCGAATCATGGAGGGGCAAGAATCAATGTTGTTGAGGGTGGTGACAAGTTGAGTCTTGTGCTGAGTATTGAAGAAGTGAAGACTCCTTTGGGGGTAGTAAAAGAGAGACTGCTGAATGGTCAAGTGTTTCCTGGTTGTTGTTTTGATTGTGAAGATTGTCTGAATGCTGAGAATGGCTGTGAGAAGCTGAAGATGGGTTTGCAGGGTTTGATTGATGATGAATCCTTGCAGTTCAACAAAGTTGGTATTGATGAAGCTGATGATGTGTCAACAATTACCATTTTCTATGATGAAGCTGACATGCCGGTCAGAAGAGAGCCTGTTACAATCTATGCTCCTCAGATCAGTCTCGTGACTATCACCGTACCTGGGCATGTTCCGTACACAGACGATAAGGCTATTCCCTGGCATTATGGCTCATATGTATATGTAGTTGGACAGAAGATTGAGAGCAAGTTTGTTGCTGTAGACCCGACTGTAGAGAATGTCGGAGGAGTTGGGGGTTTCACAAGAAGTGGTCGCTTATTTGCTCCCCCTATGCTGAGAGGGGATCCTGAGACTGAGGCTTCATCCAAAGCCAAAGGAAAGCAGGCTGGGACTGATGAGTCAACTACTCCTGTTGCTGGGCAGGGTACATTTGAAAAATAAGTCGAGGAATTCATGCGGATTATCAAAAAGAGTGACTATAAGGTGGTCGATCAACTGAACCAGACACCTTCCAAGATCTCCATCCTATCATTGTTGATGTGTTCTCCCGCACACAGAGAGGCCTTACTGAAAGTTCTGAAAATGGCCTATGTTCCTCAGGAAATCACTGTCAACCAACTTGAAGCTGTTGTAGGAAGTGTTAATGCTAGCCATGGCCTAGGCTTTACAGACAGAGACCTCACGTCAGAGGGCAGAAACTACAACAAAGCACTACATATCACTATGGAGTGCAAGGGTGTTGTGTTGTCACATGTTCTTGTAGACACAGGCTCTTCCCTGAATGTGCTTCTGATGAAGGCACTAATGAAACTCAATGTTGATGGAATAGTCCTGAGACCAAGTGATCTGATTGTTAAAGCTTTTGATGGTTCGAGAAGATCAGTTTTTGGAGAAGTTGAGTTGCCCGTCAAGATAGGCTCTCAAGTTTTCAAAAGTGTTTTCTATGTTATGGACATCTAGCCTGCGTACAGCTGCCTGTTGGGACGCCTGTGGATACATGCTGCTGGAGCTGTTACTTCAACCCTGCATCAGAAGCTCAAATACGTGGTTGACGGCCAGGTTATCACAGTCTACGGAGAGGAGGACATCTTCGTAAGCCACTTGTCAACGTTCAAGTATGTAGAGATGGATGGATAAATCCATGAGACTTTATGCCAAGCCTTCGAAGCAGTCAACGTCATCATATTGACTCCTGTGGAGAAGAGCAGTGAGAAGGAAGGCACATCCATCCATTCCTACAAAGAAGCAAAAGAGGTTGTTCAATCAGGCAGTGCCCAAGGCTGGGGCAAGCTGTTGGAGCTAGAAAAGAAAGATGATAAGTGTGGCTTAGGATATCAGCCTGGTGGATCTAATCCAAGTGGTAAAGCCATTACGTTTACAAGCACTGGGTTGCTCGACCGCAACCAGATCTGTACAGCAAGCCAAGATGGGGACAGTGACGGTGACTGGGACAACTGGATCCACCCGTGTGCGCCCGGCAAGGAGCTAACAAACTGGAATGCTGAAGACATTGTTCAAGTCACCTGGATCTCAGAGTAATTATTTTGTTTCCTTTTATTAGCATACTGCATTGTCAAATCCAGCATTCTGCCCAAGATTCTAGGATCCATTGTATTGGGCCACCATGTTTTGTATTGCATCTTATTTTGCTATGAAATAAAAGGACATTTTCAGACAAATTGTGTTCTCTTTCTTTATTTTTAAAATTTTTCTCAAAAATATAAAAATGGCAATATGTTTTCCTTTTTTTTTGTGTTAGCGTCTCTTTTTCAAAATGAGCAGATTCTGAATAAGCACATCATTTGTGCAGTGTTGATCATCCGGATTCCATTGATAACGTTCTTGTTATGACCAAGCATGACTTTGACAATCCTGTCTACTAAGCTGATGAAGAGGTTGAGGAAGACTGTGACCTCCCTGTAGAATTGGTCAGATTGTTGAAACAAGAGGAACGGGTTATTCAGCCTCATCAAGAAGAAATTGAGATCATCAACATTGGCAGTGAAGATGTGAAGAAAGAGATCAAAAATGGGGCCAGTCTGCAGGCCGACGTCAAGAAAGAGTTGATCAGTATGTTGAAAGAGTATGTGGATATCTTTGCTTGGTCATATCAAGATATGCCAAGGTTGGATACCAACATCGTTGTGCATAAGCTACCTCTGAGAGAGGATTGTCCTCCTGTGAAACAGAAATTAAGAAGAACTCGTCCTGACATGGCGATGAAGATTAAAGAGGAGGTTCAGAAGCAATGGGATGTCGGGTTCCTTGCTGTAACTAGTTACCCACCTTGGGTAGCTAACATTGTACCAGTACCAAAGAAGGACGGCAAGGTCCGGATGTGCGTTGACTACCAGGATTTGAATAGAGCGAGCCCAAAAGATGACTTTTCGTTGCCACACATTGATGTGTTGGTGGACAATGCTGCTCAATTCTCGGTATTTTCCTTCATGGGTGGCTTCTCCAGATATAATCAGATAAAGATGGCGCCGGAAGACATGGAGAAGACAACGTTTATTACCCCGTGGGGTACATTCTGCTATAAGGTCATGCCCTTTGGTTTGAAGAACGTCGGGGCAACTTATCAGCGGGCGATGGTCACATTGTTCCATGACATGATACACAAGGAGATTGAGTGTTATGTGGACGATATAATTGCTAAGTCCTGAGACGAAGAAGAGCATCTGGTCAACCTGAAGAAGTTGTTTGATAGACTGGTCAAGTACAAGCTGAGGTTGAATCCAAACAAGTGCACTTTCGGAGTGCGTTCCGGGAAACTGCTGGGTTTCATTGTTAGTCAGAGAGGAATTGAGGTAGATCCTGCTAAGGTAAAAGCTATTCAAGATATTCCTGCACCGAGAACATAAAAAGAAGTGCGCGGGTTTTTAGGGAGGTTGAACTACATTTCTCGGTTCATATCTCATCTAACTGCCATGTGCGAACCAATATTCAAATTGCTAAGAAAAGAGCAAACGGTCATGTGGAACGATGACTGCCAAAGAGCTTTCGACAAAATAAAAGAATATTTGCAGGAGCCCCCAATTCTAATGCCTCCAGTGGAGGGAAGACCTTTAATCATGTACTTGACCGTGCTAGAAGGGTCAATGGGGTGTGTTCTAGGCCAACATGACGAGTCTGGTCGAAAAGAGTACGCTATTTATTACCTTAGCAAAAAGTTTACCGACTGTGAATCCCGATACTCACTGCTCGAGAAAACTTGTTGCGCTTTGGTA
Organism: Lathyrus aphaca; assembly: GCA_963966055.1. Classification (NCBI taxonomy): domain Eukaryota; kingdom Viridiplantae; phylum Streptophyta; class Magnoliopsida; order Fabales; family Fabaceae; genus Lathyrus; species Lathyrus aphaca. The sequence continues at coordinate 509,953,241 of OZ014520.1, forward strand.
TGGGCTGCTCGCCGACTGAGACAGTACATGTTGACTCATACCACACTGCTCATTTCCAAAATGGATCCTGTCAAGTACATCTTTGAGAAACCAGCGTTGACCGGAAGGGTTGCTAGGTGGCAGATGATTTTAACTGAATACGACATCCAGTATACTTCTCAGAAAGCCATCAAGGGAAGTGTATTGTCGGATTACCTTGCACAGCAACCTCTTGAAGATGATTATCAGCCAATGAAGTTCGATTTCCCTAATGAGGACATCATGTGCCTCAAAGCAAACGATTATGAGGAACCACTTCCGGAGGAGGGGCCAGACCCTGAATCCAAATGGAAGTTGATGTTTGATGGGGCAGTCAATATCAATGGTCGTGGAGTTGGTGTCGTGCTTATCACTCCTGAAGATGTTCACTTACCCTTCGCTGCCAGAATTACTTTTGGTTGCACCAACAATGAAGCGGAATACGAGGCATGTATAATGGGAATAGAGGAGGCAATTAATCTTCGGATTAAGAACCTCGATATATTCGGAGATTCAGCCCTCGTCATTAACCAAGTTACCGGCAAGTGGTATACGCGTCAAGAGCATCTAATTCCATACAGGGATTATGCTAGAAACTGTTGACGTTCTTCACGACGGTTAAGCTTCAATACATACCACGTGATGAAAATCAGTTTGCCGACGCATTAGCCACTCTCTCTTCGTTAATCAAAGTCTTGTGTTGGAATTATGTGCCCAGAATTGACATATCCAGGCATGACGCTCCAGCTCATGCCTTCTCTGTAGACGTCGTGTCTGATGAGAAACCTTGGTAATTTGATATCAAGTTATTCCTGGAAAAACAAGAATACCCAGCTGGGGCATCTTCCAATGACAAGAAGACCTTGAGGTGACTTGCTGCTAACTTCTTCTTCAACACAGACGGGGTTTTGTACAAGAGAAACTTTGACATGGTCTTGCTCAGATGTGTGGATAGACACGAAGCAGGCCTGTTAATGCAGAAAGTCCACGAAGGATCTTTCGGTACCCATGCAGGAGGGCATGCTATGGCTAAGAAATTGTTGAGATCAGGGTATTACTGGATGACAATGGATGCAGACTGTTGTTCATTCGCTCGTAAGTGCCACAAGTGCCAGATATATGCAGACAAAGTGCATGTACCTCCAAGCCCGCTCAACGTCATGTCATCTCCTTGGCCCTTTTCTATGTGAGGCATTGACATGATCGGGAAGATCGAGCCAACTGCTTCAAATGGTCATCGCTTCATCTTAGTGACGATTGATTACTTTACCAAATGGGTATAAGCAGCATCTTATGCCAACGTCACTCGTCAAGTGGTGGCAAGATTTCTGAAAAGGGATATCATATGCAGATACGGAGTACCCGAAAGGATCATTACTGATAATGGTTCTAATCTCAACAACAAGATGATGGCAGACTTGTGTCGGGACTTCAAGATTCAGCATCACAATTCTTCTCCTTACCGACCAAAGATGAATGGTGCGGTAGAGGCAGAAAACAAGAATATCAAGAAGATTGTGCAGAAAATGGTTGTCATCTACAAAGATTGGCATGAGATGTTACCGTTTGCTTTGCATGGGTACCGTACGTCAGTCAGGACGTCAACAGGGGCAACTCCCTTCTCTCTGGTGTATGGCATGGAAGCAGTCCTGCCTGTTGAAGTAGAGATTCCTTCATTGCGTGTGATGATGGATGTAAGGCTTGATGAGGCTGAATGGGTGCGTGCTCGTTACAATCAGCTATGTCTAATTAAGGAAAAGAGATTAGCAGCTATCTGTCATGGTCAGCTTTATCAAAGGAGAATGAAGCATGCATTCGACCAACGAGTACGTACTCGGAAGTATCAAGTGGGAGAGCTTGTGTTGAAGAGGATCATTCCTCCAGGTTCAGATCACAGGGGCAAGTGGACCCCAAACTACGAAGGACCATTCATAGTGAAGAAAGTCTTTTCAGGGGGAGCACTGATGCTCACCACTATGGATGGAGATGACTTCCAGTCCCCTGTTAACTCGGGCGCAATTAAAAAATACTTCGCATAAAGAGACCCGTTGGACACAAAAACAGAACTATAGCCCAGGAAAAAAAGGGAATCCCGACGAGCTAAAAACAGAATAAAAAGCTCGGGCAAAAGTTAGGGAAAATAAAGGAAAAAATGTACACCAGCTAAGTTGAAAAGCCACATTGGACAGCTCAGGCAAAAAAGGGTATCCCGGTGGATTGAAAACCCGAAAGGGCGATCCACGCAAAACAAGGGAATAAGCGAACAACTACGATCCGAGTTATCTGAACCACATCATCGTTTCGTACAACTTGACAATATCAGAAGGATAGGAAACAATCCCCTCATCCTCTCAGAAAGCAAAAGAAGAACGGAAAGTCTTGAAGACATGCTGGTCATAGCAGAAATGGAACTCCTTGGAATGTCGTGTACATTGCCATTAGGATAGTTTCTTTTCTCATTTTTTATAGTGGCTACTGTCGCTCCCAAAGATTTGCATCCAGGTACAAGCGCGAACGGTCGGCGAAGGGAACAGTGAGAACACACAGCCGTGAACTCACTGGAGATGAATAGAGTCGCCAGCTAGGCATTTTTATCCCGGAGGAAAGGCAATGCTGCATAAGCCTAGAAAGAGATGGATAAGACGGTTGCGAACCAGAGAGACTGAGAAAGGGGGTTGGTTACAACCTGGGAAGGTATTAGCACCCAGATTGTCCGTCGTACTCGACGGGATCCACGCTTAAAAGATTTGTGTTTTAAAGGGGCAGTGTCAGTGCAATCTGTGTGTAAAATAGCTGGAAAAGAATGTACAGGTGTCAGTGCAAAAGAAGTGTGAAGTGTATAGTGATGTGTCAGTGTAAGAATGAGAATGAATGATCATGAGGCTAAGAGAATGAGGCTAGAAGGAGGGGGAATATACAGAGACTTTTGTTCGATAACTGTTAAGTTATGCCTACGTATCCTCTCGTGCAATGAGGAAGTCAGAACACCGTAGTTCGACCCAAAGAGACTGAAAGATGAATTGACTTGTGAACTGCTTGCTTGCCTATGCTCAAGTGTATGACCTGTCTGGCTCAGGTGCTAACTGTCTTGCATTAGACGGAAGAAGCAAGTTCTCGATTGTGAGTGAAGATGATGAGAAAAGAATCCCGGAGGAGACGATTATTGTTTGTTTTTGAGTTTTCAGTCTTTTATTGCTTTTGGATGTTTGTCATAAATTAATGAGCCTAAGCCTAAACCGATGGATTTAGTAAACTCATCACATCTTCCCTCTGATTAGGGGTAATGAGAATACCTTAAGTGTGAAGTCAGATTCTCACACTTAATCACCTTTGGTATAGGATTAAGATCATTAACCTACTTGGGATTATTTAGATGTTTTTGGTGTTTTTGTTTAGTGTTGAGTAATGAGGTTAAGCCATAATCATGGATTAAACAGACCCATTACACCATCCTAAAAGAAGGATGATAGATGAGAATGTTTAAGTGGAGAAAGACTCCTCAACTTAATCCATGATTAGGGATTAAACCCATGACAAAACAAACCTTTGATTAAGTGGATTTTATTTAATGGTATGATGATGAAGTGAATTTTATGGTTTGTAAGACAAACTTGAGGGGGACTTGTCCATTAACACTAGGGTTAGTCCTTCTTAACCCCTTAAGGAAGAATTAGAACCCTAATGCAAGGCCCAAGTTACAAGTGATGTCTTGATGATTATTAAGTGGATTGATTAAGAGATTTAAACACATAAAGGGTTCAAGACTTAGGATTAAAGTTATACACTCCATCCTAAGAGAAGGATGCAGGCATAAGCTTAATCACGAAGTCTTAAAGCCTTTAGGGTTTAGTCCCTGATTATGAGGTGAGAAGAGAGGACTCAAAGAGAGACACAAAGGTAAAACTATGAGGGGATACTAATCAAAACCCTAATTCATTGTCATGCTTGGTTGTTCCTAAGGTTTGTGAGGTTTGCAAGAACAATCTTCAAAGGAGCCACCAGGAAGCAGATGAACAGGATCAAGAGAAGCAAAGTGACTTGCTTCATTCAAGAAGTCAAGTCACTTGAAGAAAGAAAGTGGGAAGGAGAAGAATGAGCAAGCTCAAACTCAAACACATGTAAAAATGCAGCAATGGATGCAAGGGAGATGAAAAGAAAAGGCATGAGAAGTGAAGGCAAATCCACTTCTCAAGTTACTTACCACCTGAAATGTTAGAAAGAAAATGCAATGCAATGCAAGATGAGATGAAATGATATGATGCTAAGCAAAACCAGAAGCATGTTGAGGATGATTATGATGTTATGAGGCAAGACAATGGGGATGTTCATACAAGATTATGAATGCAAATGATGCAAGCTAAGGAGCATGAACAAGCATGAAAAGGTTAGGGATCATACAAGACAAATGACATGGCAAATATGAGATGCAATGATCAAGGATGCTTCCTATATGTCTTAAGATGTCAAATGAATCATAAGTATGCACAAAATGCAAAGACAAGTCATGTTATGCAAGAGAATGTAAGAAGGATGCAAATGGAAGCCCAAATTAGGGTTTATGGATCAAATATCACACACAAACCAAAAACAGAAGCAAACCTCATGATAAAAAATGGAAAATGGCACCCAAAGAAACCCTAGGCCTATAATGAACCACTACCCAAAGGGGAGCTCTCAACTCTCAACCAAACTCAAGATATGAATTTTCTAAGTTATTAGGGTTTTTTAGGGTTCTTAACAAAACAAATGCCAATCAATTTGAAAATGCAAGAACAATTCATGGCCTTTTTATCCTAGGAACTACATGCAAAACAAAAGACAATGCAAGAAGAATCAATGTCTCAACCTTCACCAATTGGCAGAAATGAATTTTTGAATCCATGATCAAAATAATGCATAAAAAATGATTTAATTCAATGAAAAATTCTTAAAATGCATCAAGATCAAAAAAGAAATTTGGTTTGAAGGTTGGACAATGTTTCTAAATGTCTTAGAACATTTCATGAATTTTTTTGCAATTTTTAAATACCTAAAAGTATTTTTAATAAATTAATTTTCATTAATCAATTAAAAATAATCTTTTAAATATTTAAAAATACTTTTTTAATGATAAAAAAATAAAATAAAAATATTTTTGGGTTTGAAAAATTAGTGAAACTCTTGACAAAAAGTTTCATAATTTTTAAAACATTTTTGCTATTTTAAATAAATTGTACAAAACAAATGAGAAAAAATGAAATAAAAATTAATGAAAATGAGAAGTAATCACAAGGGATGGCCAGGATTTGATCTGGGCTTGGACTGGTTGACTGCGCGCCAGATCCAAGGGCCCAGATTCAAATCTGGCTAAACTTATTTATGACCTAATTAATCAGGTTTTTGAATTAATTAAACATGCTTAGGGTTTTAATGATGCATCCTGGCCACACGTTTGCGCGCAAGTCAACCAAAGTCTGCCTGATCTACGCTCCTCATTCAAACTTCAATTAATGACATAATTAGGGTTAAATGACTTTCAGGCCGCCGGAGAAGACTTCCGGTCGTCTTCTCCGGCCAGCCAAAACCCTAGATTCTTCTATAGGTCACCAAATCACAAATTTCTTCCACCAAACTGACTCTCTCATCAATCTAAACCTAAACCCTAAGCCTAAATTCATTTATTTTCGTCCAGGAGCATGAATCGAAACAAAAGATAAAACACGGGCAAATGTTCAGGAACTCCATACATGCTGGTTTCTACACTATTTTCAAAAGCAATGATACATTCATGATCAGGGGAACACAAGGCATCATAAAAGAACTAAAAAACTAGTTTCTGGGAAAAAAGTTCATGTAGCTCACCTGAGATGAAGCTCCTCTGTTTGTGAGCTTTCAGGGCTTCTTTCTTGTGCAAGCTTGCTTCCTTGGACCCTCTGAATGCAAGATGAGGCTCAAAATGCTTGGAGAGTGGCTGGCTTGAAAGATCCAACTCTGGTGTAGCAGAAATGGGGATTTGTGTACAGGCAGTTTCAGATCAAAATGAAGGGTGGTTTTGACTCCTTGTGGTATGCTTGACTTGTTGGTGAAGAAAAATGAAGTGTTTGATGGCTGGATAGTGAGATTCGAAGAGAACTGGTTTGGAAAGTGAAGAATGGTGAAGCTCAGGTCAGGCTTGTTTCAGGCTTGAGCTTTGGTGGTTTGAGGTCTATGAAGTGTGTTGAGTTGGATGGTGAAGTTAGCTTGAGTGTTTGATGGCTGTGTGAGTAGATTCGATAGAAAATGCAATGTGAGATGATTTTGTGAATGCTGTGTTCTGGCCAGCTTCAATGCTCAATGCTTAGCTATATTGTCTCCAACTTGTGTGGATAGACTGTGAGGCAGGTTAGTAGGGTGGCTGTGTACTGTGCCAAGAGTATGGGAGCCTTTTGCAAAAAAGTCAATTTTGTGTCATTGAGAGTATGGGTCATGGCAGCAGCAGGTTCAAGTCTTGTCTTGCTCCAGCTAGGGTTGAGGAGAGCCCTTGGATTGCTTGTGGCTGACTGCAACATGTGGATGACAAGCTATGCTAGTTTTTGCAACTTGACAACTTTGTACTTTCTCATGATTTTGTGCCATACACATGAAACAATGCTTGCTGAATTTTGTGGCATGGCACTTCTTTTAGTCATGGCAATGTTGAGAAATCAGCTAGTGATCACATAATTCCTTGGAAAATGACTATGCCAAAAATCCAACTTTGCACTTGTGATGGAAAATGTCTTATGGATTTCTTGAAAATCAAGGCAAACAATGAAGAATCCCTTGGGCCAATTCTGTTTTTTAGGGCATATGTGATCATGTGATGAAGTTTTGAAGTCACTTTGAAGTCACTAGAATGCTTGATACATGAATTTGCAAGTTTTCCATTTAGTGCATGCCTTGAAAAACAATGATTTTTGCCAACTTTGCCTTGCCATAACTTTTGATCCAAGAAGAGTTTGATCATGTTCTTGTACTTTTTGAAAAGGGAAAGATGAGATCTTCAACTTTCATGACCAAAGTTTTTCCATTTGAAGCATTTTTGGATCAAGAATCAAGGCTTGAAAAATGACCTAAAATGAAGCATTCTTGAAAAGTCAACTATGCCCAAAAAGTCAACATTTGCAAAAACCCTAAATTCTTGATTTCCATGAACTTCAACCTTCTTCCATGATCAAATAAAGATCATATACACTCAAAATGATGAAGATCACCCATTGGTTGGGTCATTGGGGGCCTCAGATGCCCTGATTTTACACTGACTTGTCTGAAAAGTCAACCCTTGATCAGATGACTTCCCCATGGAATTTCTTCATGAAAATTGATATGCATACTCCCTATACCATATAGAGATCAATGGAAACAAGAATGACCAAAAAATTTGGAGTTATGGCCTCTGAAACCAAAACCCTAATTTTCAGTCAACTGTGCAGTTCAACCTGGCTCTGCATCCACTCAAACCCTAGCTCTTGTGGTTCCTCTGCATTTTTGACTTTGAGGAGGTGAAATATGATATAAGAACACACATGGATCCCTTTGAGTTGATTGGTTGCCTTTGGAGTGGCTCAAGAGGCTTTGGGATTGCTCAGATCACAAACCCTAGGTGCAGATGCCTTAGAACCTATCCAGTGAATCAAAAAATGAGATGTGAGATGATATGATTGTGTTTATGCATATGAGATGATCACAAGCCATGGTGTGAATGGGTGAGGGCAAATTTGGGGTGTTTACAGCTGCCCCTATTCAAACATGAGTTAGCTGTGCAGGATGTAAGCGACGGCTTAACAGGCCAAACAAGATAACTTGTGGTTGAATACCAAAGACAGTCCAAAATTTGCACTCACGGAAATGAAGAAGAAAAGGGATATAGATTGTAAAGGAAAATAAAGTAGAGTATATTGTAAAGTATGGGCGACGGAGGACGACCGTCGAGCAGAGGACGACTGCTGGGTAAAGAACAATGACGGGGACGGCCGACATGCTGGTAAAGTGCAGGAAATAAAACGATGACGGGGACGGCCGACATGCTGGGGATAAAAGGTAAAGCTAAGACGGGGACGGCCGACTAGCTGGGGAAAATAAAATCATGATGGGGACGGCCATCAAGTTCATAAAGGTCAAGTAACCAACGATGGGGACGGCCATCGGGCTAAAAAGGAAAAGGGACCACGACGGGGACGGCCATCGGGTTAAAGAATAAATGAAATAAACAGATGATGGGGTACGGCCATCAAAGGTGAAGGACGATCACCTAGCAGGGGACGGCTGCTCTGTTGGGAATAAAAGAAAAATGATGGGGACGGCCATCAAAGGTGGAGGACGACCACCTGGCAGGGTACGGCTGCCGAAAATATCAACGATGGGGACGGCCATCGGATAGAAAAGGTCAACGATGGGGACAGCCATCGGACGAGCATGATGGAGGACGACCATCAAGAAGTGGAGGACGACCACTCAGCAGGGGACGGCTGCTCTCGGGGTTTATCATAACACAGGACGAGTGTTAGATAACCAAAATCAACAATGGGGACGGCCATTGGATAAAGTGATGAAGGACGATCATCAAAAGGTGGAGGACGACCACCTAGCAGGGGACGGCTGCTAAAATCAACGATGGGGACGGCCATCGGATGAGCATGATGGAGGACGACCATCAAGAAGTGGAGGACGACCACTCAGCAGGGTACGGCTGCTCTCAGAGGTATCATAACACAGGACGAGTGTTAGATAAAAAGAAAATTTGTTGGTGATCTACTGGGGATATAGTAAACACGGACGAGCGTTTACATCCAAGAAACAAAAGGTATAAGTGTTTGGTATCGTGTATAGATTAAAGATGCGGACGAGCATCCTTAAGACTATGATACGGACGAGTATCATGTAGAAACAAACTGACACATGTTCAGAGATGACGATACGGACGAGTATCAACTGGTTAACAAGGAACACGGACGGGTGTTGAATCTGCGGGGTCATGAGTGATGATGTATACAAGATACGGACGAGTATCTGTATAAGTGTACCATGAGTAGTGAGTATTGTATTTGTATAGATGAGTGTTTTAACTGCTGGGGAGAGTGACACGGACGAGTGCCAAGAGAGAAAAGTATAATATTAACAAGTATGAGTTGATAAAGGTGCAAGCGACTGCGCTGGGGATATGACACGGACGGGTGTCAAGAAGGGTGTATATACAAGTACATGTGAGTGCAAAGAGGACCTCTTTGGCTTTCTGCTGGGATATGACACGGACGGGTGTCAGGACGTATCTGTAATGAGGGTGATTTGTTTGTAAAGGGTGTTCAGGCGACTTTACTGGGGAAGTGATGACACGGACGGGTGCCAAAAGGTGTATATACTGGTGTTTGTGATTTGTGAGGGCAGCTGCTTTTGCTGGGCCTCTGATGGGGATTTTTGTATAATGATGATGAACGGTTTATTATTCACAAGTGTTCAATTCTCAACATGACTTATGATTATGCTATGCATTTGATTTTTGCCGTAATGCTCCGTATTAGACGGGATGCTACGCTCTGGGGGTGAATATGATGCGAATGCTATGATTATGCAAAGGGGCACGGATCCGGGATTCGGATCCCATTGCTGCGAAGATCTCTGGATGATCTGCTTGAAATGGACATCCCAGCTGGGTATGAGATCACTGGTAGATCTAATGATGCATCTGCTTGGGGATATATGTCACTGATTGACATATCCTTATAATATGTGACCCAGCTGGGGTTTGTAGAAGCTTCCTGTACTCTGTTGTGATCCTCTTCTGAATAGAGGCTTGAAGCTCTTGTGGGGAGATGGTTCCCTGATTTCTGTATTCTGCTGAGGAAGAATGGTTGGCACTACAGCTGGGGAATGCTGTTGATAACTCAGCTGGGGAGAGTAATGAGAGGCAACTCGGCTGGCGAGAAAACATCCTGAGTGTTAAACCTGTTAGTTGATTTGGCAACTTTGCTGGGGGAAGCAATGGGGAGCGACTCAGCTGGGGATAGAGCATCTCGGATGCTGAGATTGAGTGCATGTTGATTTGGCAGCTCCGCTGGGGAAATGGGCACCTTCTAGTGCCATGTGGAAGATAGACCGAGTTGATAGTGATTCGCCTGCTTGCTAAGACGTAACTTGCATGCCCCAGGTTGCGCTCTGGATACCTGCAATCCTGCAAAGATAATGGAACGTACAAAAGGTCCCGAGGTATCCCTTACTGGATTCCGTCATAGGAGTTAAGTACTTTCGAGAATAATCACATTCCCTGTAAGCATGTGTTTTTATTTTAGAGAAGGGCATCTGTACTTATGCAATTGTATTTTTAGAGATATCAGACAACTCTTTGCAAAACATAAATGTAAAAACGAAACATGACCGACAATCTGATTTTATTAATTCATGTGCCCTGAATTGGCAATATACAGTCAAAGAAACAAATCTCCTGAAATGAGGAGATTGTTACAAATTGAGAAACAAAATGCTGGCGATGCTGACGACGCTTTCAAGGAGCTTCCTCTTCTGTTATGACTCGTATGACAATGACGTTCTTCTCGTCTTGCTTTCTGGAGAGAGTTGATCCTGGTTGAAGCTTGATCCTTTGGAAGCTTACCAAGTTGTAGGTGATACAGACGAACTCAGAATGCAGTTGTTCGCTTATTCCCTTATTTTGCATGGATCGCCCTTTCGGGTTTTCAATCCATCGGGATACCCATTTTTGCCTGAGCTGTCCAATGCGGCTTTTCAACTCAGCGGGTGTACATTTTTTATTTATTTCCCTTACTTTTGCCCGAGTCTTTTATTCTGTTTTTGACTCGCCGGGATGCCCTATTTTTGCCTGGACTTACATTCTGTTTTTTATGTCCAGCGGGTCATTTTATGCGAAGTATTTTTTAACTGCATCTGAATTCACAGGGGATGGGAAATCTTCACCATCCATGGTGCTGAGCATCAGTGCTCCACCAGAGAAAACTTTCTTTACCACGAATGGTCCTTCGTAATTCGGAGTCCATTTGCCCCTGTAGTCTGTATGAGGAGGGAGGATTCTTTTCAGCACAAGATCTCCCACTTGGTACTCTCGGTGCCTGACTTTTTGATCGAAGGCCTTCTTCATTCTCCTCTGATATAACTGTCCATGGCAGATCGCAGCCAATCTTCTCTCTTCAATCAGGCTCAGTTGCTCGTATCGGGACCGAACCCATTCTGCTTCACTCAGTTTAACATCCATTAATACCCGTAACGAGGGTAATTCAACTTCAACAGGTAGGACTGCTTCCATACCATATACAAGCTGATACGGTGTTGCCCCAGTGGATGTTCTGATTGACGTGCGGTACCCATGCAAGGCAAACGGTAGCATTTCATGCCAATCTTTGTAGGTGATTACCATCTTCTGCACAATCTTCTTGATATTCTTGTTAGCTGCCTCAACAGCGCCATTCATCTTTGGCCTGTAAGGAGAAGAATTGTGATGTTGGATCTTGAAGTCCCGGCACAGCTCTGCCATCATTTTGTTGTTTAAATTGGAACCATTATCAGTAATGATTCGCTCGGGCACTCCATATCGACAGATGATATCTCTTTTCAGAAATCGGGCTACCACTTGTCTTGTAACATTTGCATATGAGGCTGCTTCAACCCACTTGGTGAAATAGTCGATGGCGACCAGGATGAATCTGTGGCCGTTTGAAGCAGTTGGCTCAATCTTGCCAATCATATCAATGCCCCACATAGCAAAGGGCCAGGGTGAAGACATGATGTTCAAAGGATTGGGAGGCACATGCACCTTATCTGCGTAGATCTGGCATTTATGGCATTTCCTGGCGTAAGCACAACAGTCTGCATCCATTGTGATCCAGTAATAGCCTGATCTTAGCAATTTCTTAGCCATGGCATGCCCTCCTGCATGGGTACCAAAAGATCCTTCGTGCACTTCATGCATCAACAAATCTGCTTCTGTCTTATCAACGCATCTGAGGAGTACCATGTCAAAGTTCCTCTTGTATAAAGACCCATCAGTGTTCAGAAAGAAACTACCAGCAAGCCTTCTCAAAGTCTTCTTATCATTGGAAGATGCCCTAGGTGGGTATGTTTGATCCTCCAAGAAGCACTTAATGTCATGGAACCAAGGCTTATCATCTTTTACAACATCCGCTGCGAATACATATGTTGGTCTGTCAAGTCTAGACACTGAAATCCGAGGTACAAAGTTAGCGGCTTGAACTTTGATCATGGATGAAATGGTAGCAAGAGCATCCGCAAACTGGTTCTCGTCTCGAGGGATATACTCAAGCTTGACTGTTGTGAAGAAAGTCAATAACCTTCTTGTATAATCCCTGTAAGGTATCAGATGATCTTGGTGGGTGTACCATTTTCCGTTGGTTTGATTGACTACCAAAGCTGAATCTCCGAATACGGTCAATGTCTTGATCCTGAGGTCAATGGCTTCCTCAAGACCCATAATGCAAGCTTCGTATTCAGCTTCGTTGTTAGTGCAGTTGAAAGTGAGTTTTGCCGAGAAAGGCATGTGAACTCCTTTAGGTGTAATGAGTACTGCACCAACACCACGGCCATTCATGTTAACAGCCCCATCAAACATCATAGTCCATTCTTCTTCCGGGTCAGGCCCTTCGGTGTGAATAGGCTCTTCGTGATCTTTTGCTTTAATGAACATGATGTCTTCATCAGGGAAGTCAAACCTCATAGGCTGGTAGTCATCAATGGGTTGCTCAGCAAGATATTCAGATAGTACACTGCCCTTGTTGGCTTTCTGAGAGGTGTACTGTATGTCGTATTCTGTGAGAATCATCTGCCATCTTGCAACCCGTCCGGTAAGAGCTGGCTTCTCGAAAATGTACTTAACTGGATCCATTTTTGAGATTAATAAGGTAGTGTGGGTCAACATATACTGCCTCAGTCGGCGAGCAGCCCACGCTAAAGCACAGCAAGTTTTCTCGAGCAGTGAATAACGTTGTTCACAGTCGGTAAACTTTTTGCTTAGGTAGTAAATTGCATACTCTTTTCGACCAGACTCGTCATGCTGGCCCAGCACACACCCCATCGACTCTTCTAATACTGTCAAGTACATGATCAGAGGTCTTCCTTCAACTGGCGGCATAAGGATTGGAGGTTCTTGCAGATATTCCTTGATCTTGTCAAAAGCCTTCTGGCAGTCTTCGTTCCACCTGACCGTTTGTTCCTTCCTTAACAGCTTGAACAAGGGTTCACAGGTTGCTGTGAGGTGAGATATGAACCGGGAGATGTAGTTCAATCGACCTAAGAACCCTCGAACTTCTTTCTCAGTTTTCGGTGCAGGCATTTCTTGTATAGCCTTGACTTTATCAGGGTCAACCTCAATCCCTTTCTCGCTTACAATGAATCCCAGCAGCTTACCGGACCGCACCCCGAATGTGCATTTGTTGGGGTTCAACTTTAGTTGGTATTTCCTCAGACGCTTGAATAACTTGAGCAGATTCACCAGGTGATCTTCCTCTGTAAGGGACTTGGCGATCATATCATCCACATAACACTCGATTTCCTTATGGATCATATCGTGGAATAATGTCACCATAGCCCGTTGATATGTTGCACCAGCATTCTTGAGCCCAAATGGCATCACTTTGTAACAGAACGTGCCCCAAGGTGTGATGAATGTTGTCTTCTCCATGTCTTCAGGTGACATCTTGATCTGGTTATATCCTGAAAATCCATCCATGAAGGAGAATACCGAGAACTGAGCCGTGTTATCCACCAATACATCAATGTGAGGTAATGGGAAGTCATCTTTCGGGCTGGCTCTGTTCAGATCCCGGTAGTCAACACACATTCTTACTTTGCCGTCTTTCTTAGGCACAGGTACTATATTAGCAACCCACGGCGGGTAGCTAGTTACAGCAAGGAACCCGGCGTCCCATTGCTTTTGTACCTCTTCCTTGATTTTCATAGCCATGTTTGGGCGAGTTCGGCGCAGCTTCTGTTTCACTGGTGGGCACTCTTCCCTCAGAGGCAGTTTGTGCACAACAATGTCGGTATCCAACCCTGGCATATCTTGATACGACCAAGCAAACACATCAACATACTCTTGAAGCAGATCTATCAGTTGTCTCTTCACTGAGTCTTGCAGGCAGGCCCCGATTTTTACTTTTTTCACGTCTTCATCAGTACCAAGATTAATCACTTCAACCTCCTCCTGGTGAGGGGTAATGACCTTTTCCTCTTGTCTCAACAGCCTGGATAGCTCTTCAGGAAGCTCATACTCTTCATCAACCCCTTCATCAGCTTGATTGATTGGATTGTCAAAGTCATATGATGTCATAGCCGTGCTGTTGTCGGTGCTGTCTGGAGGGCACTCTCTGCAAGGGTTAAGTTGGTTCATTTTAGTGATTGATTTTAATCTTGCTTTAGAAAAAAGTGAAATGAAGTTATCATTTTGAAAACACCGCCATTTATTTTTGTACAAAAAGAAAAATGGAAAAACAGTGAGCAGAAAAGAAAAAGACTCGTTTGCAAAAAAGACGTCTGATATTTCATTAATTTAATCTTGTTTGCACAAAAGTACAGATGGCCCTGGTTACAAAATGAGTCTTGTCATCTTGGGCAAGATGCAAGACTTGGATGCATGCTATATAAAAAAATACAGGAAATAATAATTACTCTGCATGAGTAACTCTTATAATTTCCTGGGAAGACCAGTTCGAGACATTGCTCCCCGGGATCTTTGGACGAATCCAATTCTCCAGATTGCGCTCCTCTTCCAGCTCGTCTTCCAAACAGTTGATAGCATCGGGGGTGAGCATCCCCCCACTGACGAAACCTGGCTCGGCAGTAGCCTTTGCTTGATGTTGAGTTGGTCTGTAACCCAACCCAAACTTGTCCTTCTTCTCCTCCACAGCTAAGACCTTGCCCCAGCCTAGGGCAGTTCCTTCCTCAACAACCTTCCGGGCTTGTTGGTATGATGACATTGGAGTACCAGATACAGCAGATGCTTCATTCACATTCAAAGCTTCAAACCCCTGGCTCATTGTTTCATGGATCTCCCCATCCATCTCAATGTATTTGTAGGTTGCCAGGTGGCTGACAAAAATGTCCTCCTCTCCACAGATTGTGACAACTTGGCCTTCCCACTCAAATTTTAACTTTTGGTGAAGGGTAGACGTTATTGCGCCGGCGGCGTGAATCCAGGGTCTACCCAACAAACAGCTGTAGGCGGGCTGAATGTCCATCACATAAAAGATAGTTTTAAAGGTCTGTGGGCCAATTGTCACAGGCAGCTCAATCTCTCCCAGAACCGATCTCTTCGAACCATCAAAGGCTCTCACCACCAGGTTGCTGGGTCTCAATGCCAGTCCATCATATTCAAGCTTCACCAGAGCCTTCTTCGGTAAGACATTCAGGGAAGAACCTGTGTCCACCAGCACATGAGAAAGGACAGCTCCTTTGCATTCCAGGGTTATGTGCAAGGCCTTGTTGTGGTTGCGGCCATCCGCTGTCAAGTCAGAATTGGTAAACCCTAGCCCATTGCTAGCAGTAACATTACCAACCACGGTTTCCAATTGGTTGACGGTAATCTCCTCAGGCACGTAAGCTGCGTGCAGGACTTTAAGTAGTGCATTCCGATGGGCTTCGGAGCACATAAGCAGTGAGAGGATGGAGATTTTGGATGGCGTCTGGTGAAGCTGATCCACAATTTTGTAGTCACTCTTTTTGATGATTCGCATAAACTCATCAACTTCCTGATCGAATGGAGTCTTCAGGGTTTCTTTGGCAGCTGAATCTTCCTGCACCGGGCCTTTTCCTTTTGCCTTGGCAGCAGCTTCTGCTTCGGCAGTAGGTTTTTGAACTTGTGAAGCAAAGAGACGTCCGCTTTGAGTGAAGCCTCCGCCTCCCCCCACATTATCTACTTGTGGTGCAGGTGTTGATGTTTCAAGAGTGATTCTTTTTCCTCCGCAGTATACGTCAGAGCCATAGTGCCAAGGGATGGCCCTATTGCTTTCATATGGTACTGGTCCAGGCACCGTGACAGTGACTGGACTGATTGCTACTGCTGAAGGGACTGTAATTGTTTGTGGATCATAAAAGATTGTAACTGGTGCTCTGGTGGGAGCAGCACCTTCTGAATGGTAGGCGGAATTATTCTCAGGATCGTAGAATATGGTAACAGTAGAGACATCTTCATGATTGATTGCTGGTGTTGTAGGAGGTGTTGTTGGAAGGACTGTTGTTGTTGTTGATGGAGAGTCGAAATGGAATGAAGCTGAAGTTGTAGCAGGAGGAACTGTTGAAAACTGATCATTTGGAAGGATAGGTGAAGTATTTGTTGATGGTGTTGATGAATTGTCGGGAACAATAGTTGCTGCAGTTGCAGGAGGGTCCGAAACCGTTGTTGATGTAGTTGCTGGATTTGTCGGAAATGACGTAGTGATCTGGAGCAGGCCACTCTGAATAAGGCTGTTAATGCCATTCCTCAGGTCCTCGCACCCGTTCCATGAAATATTGCAATAGGGACACCCTAGTTCACACCCCGGAAATATTTGGTTTTCACGGAGTTGAGCTTTGATTTCCACCAATGGTGTCCGGATCTGATCCACACTAGTTATCAAATAAGACGGTTGGTCTCCTTCAATAGCATTAATTCGGGGACCACCATGGTTTGGCATTGGGTTTTTATTGACATTGGGCGGAGGTGCAAAATTCAGAGCCTTGGAGTCTACCAAGTCTTGTACCTTCATATGCAGAGCCCTGCATTTTTCTGTACTGTGACCAGGTGCGTTTGAGTGAAAAGCACACCTAGCATTGGAGTCATAGTTTCTTGGTAGACTGTTGGGATCCGGAGGTGCCAACGTTCTTAGCTCAACTAGGTTGAGTTTCAGAAGTTGTGGCAGCAAGGCAGCATACGGCATTGGGATCGGGTCGATCACTCTGTTAGCTTGGGATGGCCTCTGTTGGAATGGCCTCTGTTGATTGTTGTTGTTGGAGTTGTTGTTGTTGTAGTTTCTTGGAGGATATTGATTCTGCTGATACTGAGGTTGTTGTTGGAAGTTTTGTTGAGGAGGTTGATAGACTGGCTGTGGGTGAGCTGGAGCAGGGATAGTGACTGCTGCTATTGACCTCTGAACATACTGGGGCCCGCCCCTGTTGGTGTGAATGGCATTGGTCTCGCCAGTTCTTCTCGGGCCTGCAAAAGGCTTTCTTGTGCTACTGGACGAGCTTGCACCATTATCAGAGATCTTTCCCATTTTTAACAGGCTTTCGATTCTCTCCCTAGCTATGACAACATCTGCGAAGCTAGTAGATGAGAAAGCAGCTAGCCTATCAATATAGGTTCCCTGAAGAGTGTTCATAAACATGTCTGCCATTTCCCTCTCAGACATTGGTGGTTGAACGGCAGCAGCCAATTGCCTCCATCTTTGAGCATATTCTCTGAAGCTCTCCCTAGATGACTGTGACATTCCCATTAGGAGGGTCCTGTTGGGTGCCATATCTAGATTATACTGATACTGTCTGATGAAGGCCTCTGCCAGGTCCTTCCAGCATCTAATTGTTGCTCTTGTCAGATGGGAATACCACTCCCTCGAAGCTCCAGTCAAGCTATCTTCAAAATAGAACATCCACAATTTCTCATCCATTGTATAGGCTTTCAGCCTTCCCAGAAATGATTGCAAATGAGTCCGGGGGCATGAAGTCCCATTATACTTTTCGAAACAAGGAGGCTTGAACTTATGGGGGATCCTGACCCCTTCTACCAAACCCATGTCCATGACATCGAAGCCCAAAGAATTTTGAGACTCCAGTGATCTCAACTTCTCAGCTATTTCTTCCAATCGTCTATCATAAGTTTCCTCTCCGGCACCCATTACTGTATACTGGTCCTCCTGAGGATCTTCTTGAAGTACTCTGGCTGCAGTAGCTGTTCCTTGAATGTTTGCAGGAATATTGATCTCAGGATGCAAATGTGGGCCAAACACAGGGGGATTAATATGGGGTTGCACCCTTTCATTGTTACTTGTGCCTGCAGTTCCTACATGAGGCTCCTCTTGATTTTGCCTCTCCACCATGGCCCTCAGTCTCTCCTGGCTCTGGGCCATGTTGTTCATAACTTCCATGAACTGCGTCATCTGCGTTCTCATCTCTAACCTTTCATTTGCCATCTGATTTCTGACCTCTGTAAGGTCTTGTTGCATCTGATCCATCTGAATTCCCGGAAGGTTGTTTCTAGTTGGGTATCTGTGAGGCCTGTTGAGAGGAAATACCCGGCGGCGAGCAATAATTCCTGAACATCACAACAGAGGTTAGCAACAACAAAACAAAAACCTGCAAGACAAAAAGGGTTAGCATGCAATGCAGTATGCTTATTTGCTCTCAAGGTATCCGGTTTGGCTTTCAGTTTTGACCCTTCCAGACCCTTGAGGATGCTGCTGTTGAAGTTGCTTTTGATGTGAACCCAGATAGGAACCAACACAAATATATTACAAAATGTGAAATAATACAACTTGTTCATTTTTACAACACAAGCCCTCAAAGGGGTCAAAATACATCACAAAAAGCAAAAGTACATGGAAAAGGAACAACAACAAGCAAATGATCAAACTCCAAGACCGAACTCATCCTCACGAACTTCCTTGAGAAGTGCTTCGGTCACAGGATCAGCCGGACGCTCCGTGAGACCTCTGATGAGAAGGTTTCTTGTTGCAACAGCTGCAGTCAACTTCTTGTTCTGACTTTGGTCCTTGGACCTCTTCACTCCAGCTCTGATTTCTAGCTCTGATATTTCCTTCTGGGCTGCTGCCAGGGCTTTTTCCATCTGCTCCATCTTGTCTTGAGCTCTCTTGTCTTCTAGAGTACGGGCCTCAGTGATCCGGACCCACCTGGCCTGACTCTCTTTCAAATACAAGTCTGTTCTTGCTCTCTGAAACTGGGCTTCTTTACAAGCATTCTTCAGAATCTGTTCACCAGCTTTGGATTTGTTGATATAATCTCCAGACTTCTCAATCTTGGTCAAGTGTTCCACCCTCAACTTCTCCAATCTCTCAATCTCCCTCACACCTTCACTCCTCTCTCTGAGGGTCTTCTGCAAGGCTTGGGTTAACTTCTCATTCCTTTCCTTCAAGCTTTCAAACTCTTCCAAACTGATAGTGGCAGGGGGTGGTGCTGAAGATGACTCAGGCATGTCTTCTATGGTAAAGGGCATTCCAGAGAATTGGGCCCTGGCACGGGACCACTCATAATATTGGACTGATGCCACATTATTGCACCTCCCCAGAATGGTGATTCCCTTAGTTTGAACATGATCCCAGGCCCAAGCAGCCTGCCTAACAACAGCCAAACTAACCTTGTTCTCACAGTAGAGGGTCTCAACCAAATCTTGTTCCCTAGGAGTATGAACCAGTGCATAGCCCAATTGTCTTCTGAACAGCAGAGGGTTGTAATTGATACTTCCCTTAACCCCTATTAAAGGCACATTGGGAAAGTGTCCACAGCTTGTGATCATATCTCTGCCTTTGGTGCTCTGAGTGCACCATCTGATATCTGCTGAAGTGAGAGTAGTGAGCCTCTTAGCCCAGTTGCTTTGCTGATGAGGATTGAGAAATGCATCTGTCCTGGGTAGATGCCTGAGAAGCCAAGCATGAAATAATGGAGCACAAATCCTCACTAATCTTCCCCTCTGTTTCTCATTTCTCTGATGTACTGAGTAATAGAGATCACCCAGTAAAGTTGGCACTGGGTTCTTCAGGATGAACAAATGGATTGCATTCTTGCTGATGAATCGAGGCTCATCTGCAAACAATACAATTCCATATACACTTAAGGCCAACAAAGCACAAACAGCTTTCCAATCCCCCAGGGAGGCCTTCAGACTAGCTTGAGAAATTAGGAAGTCCAGATGAAAACCAGGGATCCCAGCTTTAGAGGTCATATGCTGCTCAATTAGGACAGGCTCCAGATGCAAAGCTTTTGCTACCTCTCCATTGCTGGGAAAGACCATTTCAGGGTTGAATGGGATTTCCCTCTTGATAGGCAAACCAATCAAAGATGAGTATTCTTCCAGAAGAGGCCCCAACTGAAAGTCTTGAAAGTTGAAACATCTCAATGGAGGATCATAAAACTGAATGCAGGTGTGGATGAGGCTCCTCTGTGAAGGGTCCAGATCCATAACCATGTCCAGTATATCTCCATAACTCTCCCTGAACAAGGGTATGTGATCTGGAGTGATCAAGGTTTGGATCCTCCTGATGTCTGACAAGTCTGGTTGGAAGAAATGATAGGTGATGTTGCTTTTCTTTGGAGCCATGATGCTGAGACTGAGTAGAATAAGTGTTGATGAAGAGGTTGAGAAGTGGGCCACTGGCTGGCTAGTGCTAGTAACTGAAGGATATGGCTGACAAACTGAAGCAATTGCTGGTGGAGATAGGTCAATGATGCAGATGGGGTCAAAACCAAAACCAGATGAAAAATGGATACCCTGAAACACAAATAAGCACATGTTAATATGATGCAATGAGTATGTATGCAAATGAAATGCAAGGGTTTGTGACTGAGCTGGATCTGATTAACTACCTTGGTATAGATCCATGTGTGTTCAAGAAATCCAGGTGGAGGTCTATAAATCCAGTAACCAGGGTGGGGGACTCAAATAAAGAGCCACATGTCCAGGGTTTTAGAATCACAAGAACTATCCAACATGGAGCACTCTTAACAAAGTCAAAGTAACAGGGTATTCTGAGATCAAGGTACCTGCAAACCTGTAAACAGCCCAACCCCCTCACAGGTGATGATCTAGAACAAGGATCCTCAGACTTGGATCAGTTATGAGAAGTGTAAACACTTCTAACCCGGAGGTACAGTGTTTACAATAACCATAACAGTTCCTCCTCTAATTCACCTCAGTTTCTGAAGGTCGATACTAAAAGGTCATCCAGACTTAGCAGGCTTCCCAGATAGCCCTAGCATTGCAGGAAATCTACAACACAGAGTTCTCAAGAAGAAACCCATATCTGAACCGTGTTTCATATTCCCGCACCAGACCGAAATGGAATGGGAAAGAATATGATTCACTCTATCCTAGGTGTCACTCAGATCCCAGGTATAGGATCTTAACTCTCAATGGAACACCCACCCACCAAAACAAAAACCAAATCCAGCCAGCAACAATGACAGTATGATATATAAATGCAAATAAAGAAAGCAGTAAAGTAACTGTACATAAAGCAGTAAACAAAAATAAAAACAAGCACAAACAAGCACATAACACCCCAGTAAACACAAATCAATCAAGCGCTAGGAGGAACCCACAAAAAGAACCAGAAGCCCTGGTTGCAGTGTAAGGTCCCCAGCAGAGTCGCCAAGCTGTCGCTCCCAAAGATTTGCATCCAGGTACAAGCGCGAACGGTCGGCGAAGGGAACAGTGAGAACACACAGCCGTGAACTCACTGGAGATGAATAGAGTCGCCAGCTAGGCATTTTTATCCCGGAGGAAAGGCAATGCTGCATAAGCCTAGAAAGAGATGGATAAGACGGTTGCGAACCAGAGAGACTGAGAAAGGGGGTTGGTTACAACCTGGGAAGGTATTAGCACCCAGATTGTTCGTCGTACTCGACGGGATCCACGCTTAAAAGATTTGTGTTTTAAAGGGGCAGTGTCAGTGCAATCTGTGTGTAAAATAGCTGGAAAAGAATGTACAGGTGTCAGTGCAAAAGAAGTGTGAAGTGTATAGTGATGTGTCAGTGTAAGAATGAGAATGAATGATCATGAGGCTAAGAGAATGAGGCTAGAAGGAGGGGGAATATACAGAGACTTTTGTTCGATAACTGTTAAGTTATGCCTACGTATCCTCTCGTGCAATGAGGAAGTCAGAACACCGTAGTTCGACCCAAAGAGACTGAAAGATGAATTGACTTGTGAACTGCTTGCTTGCCTATGCTCAAGTGTATGACCTGTCTGGCTCAGGTGCTAACTGTCTTGCATTAGACGGAAGAAGCAAGTTCTCGATTGTGAGTGAAGATGATGAGAAAAGAATCCCGGAGGAGACGATTATTGTTTGTTTTTGAGTTTTCAGTCTTTTATTGCTTTTGGATGTTTGTCATAAATTAATGAGCCTAAGCCTAAACCGATGGATTTAGTAAACTCATCACATCTTCCCTCTGATTAGGGGTAATGAGAATACCTTAAGTGTGAAGTCAGATTCTCACACTTAATCACCTTTGGTATAGGATTAAGATCATTAACCTACTTGGGATTATTTAGATGTTTTTGGTGTTTTTGTTTAGTGTTGAGTAATGAGGTTAAGCCATAATCATGGATTAAACAGACCCATTACACCATCCTAAAAGAAGGATGATAGATGAGAATGTTTAAGTGGAGAAAGACTCCTCAACTTAATCCATGATTAGGGATTAAACCCATGACAAAACAAACCTTTGATTAAGTGGATTTTATTTAATGGTATGATGATGAAGTGAATTTTATGGTTTGTAAGACAAACTTGAGGGGGACTTGTCCATTAACACTAGGGTTAGTCCTTCTTAACCCCTTAAGGAAGAATTAGAACCCTAATGCAAGGCCCAAGTTACAAGTGATGTCTTGATGATTATTAAGTGGATTGATTAAGAGATTTAAACACATAAAGGGTTCAAGACTTAGGATTAAAGTTATACACTCCATCCTAAGAGAAGGATGCAGGCATAAGCTTAATCACGAAGTCTTAAAGCCTTTAGGGTTTAGTCCCTGATTATGAGGTGAGAAGAGAGGACTCAAAGAGAGACACAAAGGTAAAACTATGAGGGGATACTAATCAAAACCCTAATTCATTGTCATGCTTGGTTGTTCCTAAGGTTTGTGAGGTTTGCAAGAACAATCTTCAAAGGAGCCACCAGGAAGCAGATGAACAGGATCAAGAGAAGCAAAGTGACTTGCTTCATTCAAGAAGTCAAGTCACTTGAAGAAAGAAAGTGGGAAGGAGAAGAATGAGCAAGCTCAAACTCAAACACATGTAAAAATGCAGCAATGGATGCAAGGGAGATGAAAAGAAAAGGCATGAGAAGTGAAGGCAAATCCACTTCTCAAGTTACTTACCACCTGAAATGTTAGAAAGAAAATGCAATGCAATGCAAGATGAGATGAAATGATATGATGCTAAGCAAAACCAGAAGCATGTTGAGGATGATTATGATGTTATGAGGCAAGACAATGGGGATGTTCATACAAGATTATGAATGCAAATGATGCAAGCTAAGGAGCATGAACAAGCATGAAAAGGTTAGGGATCATACAAGACAAATGACATGGCAAATATGAGATGCAATGATCAAGGATGCTTCCTATATGTCTTAAGATGTCAAATGAATCATAAGTATGCACAAAATGCAAAGACAAGTCATGTTATGCAAGAGAATGTAAGAAGGATGCAAATGGAAGCCCAAATTAGGGTTTATGGATCAAATATCACACACAAACCAAAAACAGAAGCAAACCTCATGATAAAAAATGGAAAATGGCACCCAAAGAAACCCTAGGCCTATAATGAACCACTGCCCAAAGGGGAGCTCTCAACTCTCAACCAAACTCAAGATATGAATTTTCTAAGTTATTAGGGTTTTTTAGGGTTCTTAACAAAACAAATGCCAATCAATTTGAAAATGCAAGAACAATTCATGGCCTTTTTATCCTAGGAACTACATGCAAAACAAAAGACAATGCAAGAAGAATCAATGTCTCAACCTTCACCAATTGGCAGAAATGAATTTTTGAATCCATGATCAAAATAATGCATAAAAAATGATTTAATTCAATGAAAAATTCTTAAAATGCATCAAGATCAAAAAATAAATTTGATTTGAAGGTTGGACAATGTTTCTAAATGTCTTAGAACATTTCATGAATTTTTTTGCAATTTTTAAATACCTAAAAGTATTTTTAATAAATTAATTTTCATTAATCAATTAAAAATAATCTTTTAAATATTTAAAAATACTTTTTTAATGATAAAAAAATAAAATAAAAATATTTTTGGGTTTTAAAAATTAGTGAAACTCTTGACAAAAAGTTTCATAATTTTTAAAACATTTTTGCTATTTTAAATAAATTGTACAAAACAAATGAGAAAAAATGAAATAAAAATTAATGAAAATGAGAAGTAATCACAAGGGATGGCCAGGATTTGATCTGGGCTTGGACTGGTTGACTGCGCGCCAGATCCAAGGGCCCAGATTCAAATCTGGCTAAACTTATTTATGACCTAATTAATCAGGTTTTTGAATTAATTAAACATGCTTAGGGTTTTAATGATGCATCCTGGCCACACGTTTGCGCGCAAGTCAACCAAAGTCTGCCTGATCTACGCTCCTCATTCAAACTTCAATTAATGACATAATTAGGGTTAAATGACTTTCAAGCCGCCGGAGAAGACTTCCGGTCGTCTTCTCCGGCCAGCCAAAACCCTAGATTCTTCTATAGGTCACCAAATCACAAATTTCTTCCACCAAACTGACTCTCTCATCAATCTAAACCTAAACCCTAAGCCTAAATTCATTTATTTTCGTCCAGGAGCATGAATCGAAACAAAAGATAAAACACGGGCAAATGTTCAGGAACTCCATACATGCTGGTTTCTACACTATTTTCAAAAGCAAGGATACATTCATGATCAGGGGAACACAAGGCATCATAAAAGAACTAAAAAACTAGTTTCTGGGAAAAAAGTTCATGTAGCTCACCTGAGATGAAGCTCCTCTGTTTGTGAGCTTTCAGGGCTTCTTTCTTGTGCAAGCTTGCTTCCTTGGACCCTCTGAATGCAAGATGAGGCTCAAAATGCTTGGAGAGTGGCTGGCTTGAAAGATCCAACTCTGGTGTAGCAGAAATGGGGATTTGTGTACAGGCAGTTTCAGATCAAAATGAAGGGTGGTTTTGACTCCTTGTGGTATGCTTGACTTGTTGGTGAAGAAAAATGAAGTGTTTGATGGCTGGATAGTGAGATTCGAAGAGAACTGGTTTGGAAAGTGAAGAATGGTGAAGCTCAGGTCAGGCTTGTTTCAGGCTTGCGCTTTGGTGGTTTGAGGTCTATGAAGTGTGTTGAGTTGGATGGTGAAGTTAGCTTGAGTGTTTGATGGCTGTGTGAGTAGATTCGATAGAAAATGCAATGTGAGATGATTTTGTGAATGCTGTGTTCTGGCCAGCTTCAATGCTCAATGCTTAGCTATATTGTCTCCAACTTGTGTGGATAGACTGTGAGGCAGGTTAGTAGGGTGGCTGTGTACTGTGCCAAGAGTATGGGAGCCTTTTGCAAAAAAGTCAATTTTGTGTCATTGAGAGTATGGGTCATGGCAGCAGCAGGTTCAAGTCTTGTCTTGCTCCAGCTAGGGTTGAGGAGAGCCCTTGGATTGCTTGTGGCTGACTGCAACATGTGGATGACAAGCTATGCTAGTTTTTGCAACTTGACAACTTTGTACTTTCTCATGATTTTGTGCCATACACATGAAACAATGCTTGCTGAATTTTGTGGCATGGCACTTCTTTTAGTCATGGCAATGTTGAGAAATCAGCTAGTGATCACATAATTCCTTGGAAAATGACTATGCCAAAAATCCAACTTTGCACTTGTGATGGAAAATGTCTTATGGATTTCTTGAAAATCAAGGCAAACAATGAAGAATCCCTTGGGCCAATTCTGTTTTTTAGGGCATATGTGATCATGTGATGAAGTTTTGAAGTCACTTTGAAGTCACTAGAATGCTTGATACATGAATTTGCAAGTTTTCCATTTAGTGCATGCCTTGAAAAACAATGATTTTTGCCAACTTTGCCTTGCCATAACTTTTGATCCAAGAAGAGTTTGATCATGTTCTTGTACTTTTTGAAAAGGGAAAGATGAGATCTTCAACTTTCATGACCAAAGTTTTTCCATTTGAAGCATTTTTGGATCAAGAATCAAGGCTTGAAAAATGACCTAAAATGAAGCATTCTTGAAAAGTCAACTATGCCCAAAAAGTCAACATTTGCAAAAACCCTAAATTCTTGATTTCCATGAACTTCAACCTTCTTCCATGATCAAATAAAGATCATATACACTCAAAATGATGAAGATCACCCATTGGTTGGGTCATTGGGGGCCTCAGATGCCCTGATTTTACACTGACTTGTCTGAAAAGTCAACCCTTGATCAGATGACTTCCCCATGGAATTTCTTCATGAAAATTGATATGCATACTCCCTATACCATATAGAGATCAATGGAAACAAGAATGACCAAAAAATTTGGAGTTATGGCCTCTGAAACCAAAACCCTAATTTTCAGTCAACTGTGCAGTTCAACCTGGCTCTGCATCCACTCAAACCCTAGCTCTTGTGGTTCCTCTGCATTTTTGAATTTGAGGAGGTGAAATATGATATAAGAACACACATGGATCCCTTTGAGTTGATTGGTTGCCTTTGGAGTGGCTCAAGAGGCTTTGGGATTGCTCAGATCACAAACCCTAGGTGCAGATGCCTTAGAACCTATCCAGTGAATCAAAAAATGAGATGTGAGATGATATGATTGTGTTTATGCATATGAGATGATCACAAGCCATGGTGTGAATGGGTGAGGGCAAATTTGGGGTGTTTACAGCTACCTCTTTCCAGGTGGTTGTTTCCTGATGTAAATCTTTGCCTATTCAGAGGCCATTCAATAAAGAGAATATTCAGTCAAAAAGCTGTGTGTGTTTATTTTTGTTTGCAAAATGTCCTGAATTTTTAGCAAAAAAATAACATTGCATCTGAACATGGTGATAAGTTTGAAAAGAAAACTAACATGCAGGGAAACTGTAACCCTCTTTGAGAGTCGGGTGACAATGGATGAACAGATTATTCCATGCAAATCCCCGGGGCTCACTTGTGTTTTCTGTTGTTGCAGGTTGCAGGATGGCGTCACATTCTCCCAAGCAATGTACTTTTCCCCAGTAGAGTGTCTACCCAAGCAGAGATTTTCTTCCCCCAGCAGGTATCTGAAAGCCTGACATCTCCAACAGAGATTTGCTCCAGCTAAGCCTTGGCAGCAGCCCAAGCAATTTCTTCTTCCCCAGTGAAGTAGCAATCCATTCTTCCCCAGTGGAGTATGCCCAGCAGGTATATGAAAGCCTGACATCCCCAGAGTTGGAATTATCAGAATTCTATCCTCAGCAAGAGTCTTTCTCAGCCAGAGCTTTGAATCAGCAGATGCTCTTCCCAGCTAGAGTATTGTTGATGCATCTTCCCAGCCAAGTCTGAAGATGATCCTGTCCCCATAGAGTTCATATTGGATTTTCACCTCTGTCAGTGAGATATTCCCCAGCGAAGTTGCCATACTTTTGGGTAATGTGATGATACAGTCAAGTATTCATCACCTCAGTCAAGGTAGGTGTCCAGACCTCTTGAATTGTCTTCCCCTGCAGAGTTGTAACTTTTGTGGCCAAACAGGCAATTGTCTACCGTTAGTCTGCAATCTTCAACACTCGTCTGTGTTATCCCTAAGCAGAGTTTTCCCCAGCAGTGATATATTGTTGCTTTATTGCTTCTTGTTTGCATTTCTCAACACTCGTCTGTGTAATCTCTTTGGTGTTGCTCGTTTGCTTTCCCCAACAGTGGTTTATGATTACCTTGATTTTTCTCGTTTGCAGTTCTTTCCACCTCGTCTATGTTCTGATATGATATTTGTTGTTGCTCGTCTGCAACTTCCCAACACTCGTCTGTGTTTGGTGTATAATCTTTGTTGTTGCTCATCCGCAATTCTTAACACTCGTCTATGTTGTGATGTCTAATATGTTGTTGTTCGTCTGCAACTCCCAACACTCGTCTGTGTTTGGTATTGGATCCTTTGCTGCACTCGTCTGTGCCTTGATGTATTTCAATTGTTGCTCGTTTGCAACTTCCCAACACTCGTCTATGTTTGGTATGCCTGATATTTGTGGATACTCGTCTGTATCATTTCCATCACTCATCTGTGTTGATTACCTGTTGAAGCTCGTCTGCTTTGTTTGGATACTCGTCTGTATCATCCCCAGCACTCGTCTGTGTTGTTTACCTGTTTGAAGCTCGTCTGCTTTGCTTGGATACTCGTCTGTATCAATCCCAGCACTCGGTTGTGTTATGCCTATATCTGTATTGTGAGGATTTGCTGATTATCCTGATATTCTTCTGTTGCTACTCCAAATGCTCGTCTGTGTTTGAATTTCCAGTATTCGTCTATACCGGTGGTTGATACTCGTCTGTATCATTGCCTGAAGCGCTCGTCTGTGTTCCTCAGATCATCGTCTGATACTCGTCTGTATCATTGACTTTTGGCACTCGTCTGTGTCGTCTTGATGATCACCCAATACTAGTCTGTATTGAAGAGGTTTCAAATCCTGACAGTGGGAATTAATGTCGAAATGGTTACCGGGCCTGATGTAACAGGTAAATCCGAAGGAGGCTCGTCTGTCTCAGGCACCAATTATGGTTGTTGCACCTGGCGTCACAGGTTTGCTCAAAGAAGACTCGTCTGTCTTATACCATATATCCGCGGATAATATATGAAGAAGGTTCGTCTACCTTGATTGCATGTCTATCCCACAGACTTTAAGTGCATTCACGGTCATGGCGTAACAGGTAAATCCGAAGGAGACTCGTCTGTCTCAAGTCATATGTTCTTGCAGTGTTGGAGGACTCGTATGTCCAGCTCCTGGCGTCACAGGATTGTTTGAAGACTCGTCTGTCAAAATGTTCTTATTCTAGATATCAATTTCAACTTGGAAGAAGCTCGTCTGCTTTTTCTCTCCTTCTTATCCCCAGAGCTTCATCTGGTTGGGTTTATTCCCCAGTGTTGCATTCTTCGTCAGAGTGCAAATTTCTGGTCTTCTTGGTATTCAATCACAGTTTATCTTGAATGATCGATAGCTCGTGTTACCGTCCTTTTCAGATTAACGGATGATTGAATAGGGGCAACTGTAACACCCCAAATTTGCCCTCTTCTTTTAAGCATCATATCACATCATATTCATCATGAACATATCATTTTCTTAGCATCATATCATGGAAAGATGAGGCATAACATCCCTCATGTCTTAGCATCAAGCATATGGTCATCTGTGGAGGTCCTTGAAGCATTTCAAGTCATGACAAGGGTCCCAATGAGTTTGTACAAGTCTTATGGTGATTCTACACTCCATTTACAAGTTCAAGTCCATTGGCAAAAGCTCAGAAGATTGCATGATCACCAGAGATCTCAGTACAAGGCAAAGCTCCTATACAAGGCACCCAAATTAGGGTTTGAGATTCAAGCACCATAATCTCACAACTTTGGCCATTTCATTTGGGCAAAGTCTTCTATATGTTAAGAGGATCCTATGTGTCAATTTTCATGAGAAAATTCCATGTGGAAGTCAGACAATGCCTCAGTTGCTTGCAGATGAAGCAAAAAGTCAACAGTGTCCTTAAAAAGTCAACTGTGCAATTTCAAGGGGTCTAACCCAAATTTTTTGGCCAAGAGGGGTCCTTACAATGTTATAAGAGGTTTGTAATGCCTAAAGTTCAAGAATCATGGAGATTTGAAGGGTTTTACAAAAATGGTACAAAGTTGGTTTTTGAAGTTTTCCAAATTTGGCAACTTTTGCCCTAATTTTCAAATGGCCTTAACATGATCAAAAATTCTTCAAATGGACCAAAGTCAAACATGAAAGTTGAATAGTAAGGGCTCCCATTTTCAAAAAGTACAAGTACATTTTCATAGGATTCCTATATTTTCCTATAGGTCCTTCGAAAAAGTCATGTTTCTAGGGCAAAATTCACTTTTCAAGTATGCCACCAAATACAAAAGGCTTCAAATCTGAATTGTGTGACTTGGTATTGGTCCAATTGTGTTTCAATCTTAAAATGCATCACATTATGACCAATTTTCTCCAAAGAATTGTTCATTTTCGTGCACAACAAGAAAATCACTCAAAAATTGCAAAATTGGCAAAAGTCATGAAACAAGTGTGAGGGCTTGATCTAAAGGACAGGATTGTTTGGATTTGAATCAAGGGTGGTAAATGCCTTTCCCATGTGTTGAGAGGCCCAAGGAAGCATGATCATAGCATGCTTATCTCACATGTTGCCAATTATGCAAAATCACCCAAAACTCATGATTGATTCGTGCATTTTATTTCATTCTTTCAGCATTGCCTTGGGGGGTCACAAAGAGAACAATTAGGGTTTAGCAAGCCTCAGATCTCTCTCATTCTCTCATTCACAAACTTCATGCAAATTTGCATTTTCTCTCATTCCTCTTCATCCAAGCAAGTAAACTCCAAACCAATTGTGGATCTGTGATCTAGGCAAGCTCAGGTTCCTTAAGCATACACTCATTGAAGCTTATTCTCAAGTTTGGCCAGCTTAGCATTTCAAGGCAACTTGCTTTGAAACCTCAGATCCAGCCTATTTCAAGACCTTAGATGCATTTATTTTGCATCTAGGGAGTAAGAGGAGTGCATTGCATCTATTCTTTGGCTTTATATCTCATTATACCAAGATCTCCACCTCAGGTATGGCTCTAAATGTTGTGATCTGGAAATGGAATTAAGTTGTTGCTTTGTGTTATTTGATCTTCACTGATAATTTTGCACTATTTAGAGTTGAATTTGAGGCACTATAGCATGAGTTATGTGCATTTCAGTTTTCATGGTGCAAGATGTTTTGCTTCGATCCCTTAGATTCATAGAGTTTTAGCATTTTTTGATCACATATTTGATTTCAGGGATGTTGATTTAGTCAATCTGGGCAGTATTTTTTCATTAATTTGTTTGTTTAAGGTTCTGGTTTGGTTTCCGGTGCCGGAGCCCTAGCTCCGGTCACCGGATAATGCTTAGAGTTCATCCTAGGGTTTCTATGGAAGAAGATAAGCCAGGGCCGTTGGATTTGCCCATCTTGCGCACCACCTTGTGAGACACGTAGCCATAGGGCTCTCTCCGTCTCATATGTTTCTCTTTTATTTCATTTAATAATTCGTGCAGCACACCATATGTTACTTATCATGCACCAACCACTCAGCTCTCTCCAAACTGCCACCTCAATTAATGAAGTCTTCAATCCCATGCGCTGGATCAATCCAACACCTCCTGTTTTTCCAGCCTTTTTTCCTTTTATTTTCATTAATTCACACCATAACACAACATAAACCTGCGCAGCATTGGGCCTTCATCCCTGCTATGCGCACCCCCATTTCCCCCAAGCCCAATTCATTTCCATACAAAACCCTTACTAATCACACCCCATTCCATTTCTTTTTATTTTCTTTTTTCAATTTAATTTTATTTTATTCAGTTTAGCTTTCAATTATTTTAAAATAGTTCTAGTCATATAAAAAATCCCAAACAAATCATGAACATTATTTTGAGTCTCTTTTATTTTTACATATTTTTATTTTATTTTATTTTCATGTCCACGTGGCTGAATTAAATCAGTATTTCACTTAGCTTCTTTTGAATCCTATTTTGACCACACTGCCTTGTCCATTTTTCATACTCTTCAATATTTTGAGTTTTGATCCCATTCTTTTTGCTCTGAATTCTTAAGACATTGTACATTTCATGTGATTTTTCTTCTAATATTTAGAAACTTATTTCTTGAGTCTTAGTCCTTTGACTTGTGATGGAAGTTTGTAACCCTAACTTGTGTTTAAGCTCCATTTGACCTAGTTTGACTCTGAATTTTTCCAAATCCTTTTGGCCCATTGTTACATTATGTTTGAAGATCATTTGGTTTCAATTATGGAATTTTTAGATGGTTGATTTGTTTTGAATTTTGGTTTGAACCTTATCTTTTTTTGCTTCCTTTGAACCTTTATGTCTCATATAAGCTTAGAAGGGCACTTGTGCCAACTTCTTCTTTTCATTTGGGGTTCCTTTGGGGTGTGGGTACCTTCATGGTCCTAGGATAGGGTTTGTGTCTTCTGAATTTTTGTGTTTGCTTCTTCTTTAAGTCATTTGTTTCCTTAAGTGCTTTCACTTTATCTTACTGTTTCTTTCACTCCCATTTGGTATTGTTTGGTCTTGTACCTCTCTTCTCTTCATCTTGTTGGCTTCTTAAGCCATTGTTCATCTTGTTTTGGTTCTGGTTGTGAGCTTTGAGTCCATATCCTGTGCATTTTGCTTTACATATTTCATAAGTGTGCATTTGTTCTCATAAGTGTTTCATGTTGCATCTTTAGCTTGCATACTTCTTCTCCTCATTCCTTTGAGTTGCATTTGCATTGTGCATATGTTTATATCATTTCACTTCTGATTGTGTGATGTTATCATGTTAACTTGCTCATTGTGTTTCACTTGTATGCTTTACTAACCTTGCAGGGGCTTGGTAAGTGTGAGGTGTGGGAATTGAGTTCCACATCTCCAAATCTCATCTTCTCCTCTTATGCTTATCTTGAGCTAACTCTTTTGTTGGGCTTAGGCCTTACTCATCCCTTCTTCTTTCTTCTTCTTCTCTTCCTCTTCCTTCTTCATTAGGATAGAAACCTCACTAACCCTTAGGACATCCATGCATGTTAACACTTAGGATTTCTTTAGTCCCCCTATAGAATTTTTCCTTTATGATCCTTTGGTGCTTTCTCTTCTCATCTTCAAACTCAATTCTAATTCACTTAATAAAGGTTGAGTACTTTCATGTGACATGAGACTTTGCTATGAGATACTTGCACGCGTTCCGTTTCGGGGCGAGGTGTGAGTCATCACTCGTGGTGGATAGGTCTTAGCATGAGTACCTCACAAAGAAAAGCTAAAAAAACACTTCTTAACAAAAAACCACAAAAATACTTAATAATGGTAATAGGCCAGTGTGCTTAAGCCTTCACTTGTGGGACTAGCTTTGGGGATTTCCTCCATAGATAGGTGTGCCTCTTGCGCATTCCATTTCGGGATGATGTGAGATGTACACATCCCATTGAGTAAGACTTAGGTACACTTACCAATGCAAACTTGCACTCATAAAAGCTTCTAAAAAGAATCAAACAAACAATAAATGTCTTTCCTTCGGGAATTATTTTCTCATCTCATTCACTCCTTACGTGAACTTGCTCCTACTTGTCATTTTGCAAGACGGTTACGCACTCGTCGTCCGAGTCTGCAACACCTGAGCAATGGCATAGGCAGTTCAAGCTTTAATTCACAAGCAATTTCCTTTTAGTACCCCTAGTTAGGGGAACTACGGCATCTCTGATCCTCATTATCCTGATGAGGTACGTAGGCAGCGGGGTAGGGCCCGTTCGAGCACAATCTTTATTTTCCCTACATTTTTCTCTTTTGTTTCTTATTCAATTTCTTTTCTCAGTTTCTTTTCCAGTTTCATTTCTATTTCTTTTGCTGCAGTTTTCATAACCTCACCCTTTGAAATAGTTTCTTTTGCAAGCGTGGATCCCGTCGGGTACGGAGGACGATCTGGGTGCTAATACCTTTCCAGGTCGTAACCGACTCCCGAGCTCAGTCTCTTTGGTTCGCAGGACCTGTGTCCTTCCTCTTTCTTTCTTCTGGTTTGTGCAGCATTACCATTCCCTTTCTTCGGGATAAAAATGCCTGGCTGGCGCCTCTATTCTTTTCTGCGCCACTTTCGTGTTTGTACCAGGATGGAAATCCGGGGAGCGACATATGACATCCGTTCTTTTTGTGTTGCAACCGTGATTCAGAGGCGGACGATGTTGTGGAAGGCTCAGAGTCGAAATTTCTTGTCGAAGATATTGTTATTTTCACTTAAGCCGAAATTCTATCTTTTGCCTTTCATTTTACACTCCACTATATATTATTTTGACCCACAATTTGTCTCATAACTTCAATCATAATTTACAAACACCAAAAAACTCTCACAAACTCTCTCTAAAGGATCGAAGTTCATTCTCTCAACTATTTCTCAAGAACACAACAACAACTTCATCAAGAACTCAAGAACACAACAATTCCGAACAAGCTTCCAGTAGCCGAACCTCCACGAACCACCACCTCCGATCAATTTCACCATCGTGCGACCACCATCTTCCGCCGCCGGCAGCCACGCAACCTCTCCCCCTATCCTCCATTCACGATCATGTCTCACTTCCTTCAGATTCACAATTTCTTCGTCGATTCTTCATTCAGAACACTGAAGATGAGGAGTTTGATTGGGAAGATATGAGTCCAACACTAGTGGACCATATTAGAAGCAATGTTTTGCTGCAACCAACTATTGGTTTTAACTCAGAAAGGCTTGTTACTCTTCCAGGCAGTGCAACTTCTTCGGTGTCAAGGATGTTTCATGGTCTCAAGTCTAATATGGAGTACCGTCCACCAGTTTTTCTGGCAACTTTTGAAATAAGGAACTCAATAAATTTGCATGCTTCTCGTACCCCCAGCCGGTCTCTATGTTCCATCCCAGATGCTGCCTCATCCCAATCTGCAAAAACAAATAATGGAAATCAATTTCTTGTGCACCAGTAAAAAGTCAAAGTTTTGCAGCAAGTGACCTTTGTTTCACCGCGGTAAAAAAAATTATGATTGTCAAGGTCACAAGCAAACAAAAGAAGGGAGATCAAAGATAAAATAATTTAGTTCAAATCTAACTTGTTCGGTTCGTTCGAAACTATTGAAAATGAACAAAAAGGTGCAGTGATTAAATAGACAAAAAAGAGAAGAAATGGCAGCAAGTTCACAGAACCAAAATTTCACGAAAATGGTAAAGAATTCTCTTGATGCGAAAAGGCAAAAGCAGACATAGCAAATAAAATAAATCTTTCAGTATTTTTCAAATCGAAAAAACCATAAATTTGCACTTTAAAAAGGGGGGGATTTTTGCAGAAAGAAGAAAAAAAGAGGGGAGGGAGGCCGCATCCAAAAAACCTTAAGTTCACTGAAACCTAATAGCCGCATCCGAATACACGAACAAGGAACCCTAACCTAGAACAACAATCATGGTTTCACACAGAAAACATCCCTTAGCCCCCTAACGACGTTACCAAAAAACATAACAATCAAGTTCATATCGTACGAGATCTAGCAACTAAGAACACCACATAGCAATATTGAATAAAAGATATCGAGATAAGGAAAAATTAAAAGAGACCGTATCCAACGAGCTCTCAGAAGAAGCCACAGAAAAGAGAGAGGGTTACCTGAAGAGGTTCTGAGTGTCTCCGAAAAAGTGTTGTCAGAATCATCTGGGGTCAGGTAGAACTCTTCACCCTTTGCATAAAATCTTCACGTTTGTGTTTGGGTAGATCTAGGGCTTTCGATTTGTGTGTTTCCGTTTTGTTTGTGGCGTTTTTGAGTTCGGATTTGATATCAGAAGGTCCATATTGGTGGGGATAGGTGGTTGGTTTGTGCTTAACTGGAGAAGGGGCGGCACCGCCATAGCCCGCCATTTGCCGTCGTCTTCTCCGATGTGTTCTCCGATGACGTTTCTTTTTAAGTGAGAGAGTTCTTTTTTAAGTGAGAGATGTTGAGAGAGCGAGAGTTGTTATAAAGTTAAAATGAGATAATGGATTTTACTGAATATTCGTGTGATTAGTGTTGGTGCCACGTTTTCCTATTTTTGTTGGCTGGCTGGGGATACCGGTGACAAGTGTCACCGGTTGGTTGGTGTTTCCATCGTCACATGCCGACTCTCCCTTTCCTTATGGTGCGTTCGTCTCGTTTGGGCCATTCGATTTTGGTTTTTTTTTGGGTAACCAGCAACCCAGATTGTCTGGTGGTGGTCAAAGGTTGACCGAAGCCCATATTATGCACCCCAGTTGCGTTTGGACCTTCACTTGCTTGGGCCTGAGTTTCCCTACTGATTGTACCTCTCTTTTATTGATTTCTAGCCTATTTTATTGGCTTCATTTTTTATTTATTTTGTTCTACTTATTTATTTACTTATTATCATTTTTGTTTATTATTATTTTGTTAAAAAATTCCAAATTGCCAAAATTATTTTATGTTATTCATTTATTTTAATTTATTTTATTAAATTTTAATTAATTAAATTATTTTATAATTATATTCAATTTAGTTAGTTTTTTATCTTGTGATCGATTTTATTTATGGTGTATGCTTATGCTCTTGGCCATTATTTATTCGTATGATTATGTGTATGTCTTATGAAGACTTGTATGGACTTGTTTATCGCATTTCAACTTTATTTTGTCAAGTAAATAATAATAAACATGATCACCTTAAGAATAATCGTCTCAAAATAAATAAATTTCTTGGTCCAACACCAAGTAAATCATTCTCGCCTACACTTCGCACACACGTAAGCCGATCACTATGCGATCGCCGCCTGCATGACTTCTACGCGCCTTAATTAATTTAACAAGGAACAGAGCTCCAGAGTCTAGCACTCCTCACGTTATGGAATGGATCGCTCCTGGGCTAGCCCCACGCGACGTGCTTCATTCACCTTTTTTGTATTCAAAATGTCTAATCGTACAAATTAATTTACGAAAGAATAGAGCTCCGAAGTCTAGCATTCCTCATGTTCTAGAATGAATCGCTCCTGGGCTAGCCCCACGCGACGTGGTTCATTCACTCTTTCATACTTAAAACAACCTAAAACTTACCAACCAATTAAAACTATTTTCATAATTAATCAACGGAATAACAGAGCTCCGGAGTCTAGCACTCCGCACGTTCTGGAATGCAATCACTCATGGGCTAGCCCCACGCAACGTGGTTCATTCCCCCTTTCGTTTAAAGCACCTTAACAAAAGTCAAACACTTTTTCTAAAACGAACATTGTTTAAATTTTTCTATCTCGCAAACACGCTAGCGCTTCAGCCTCCACCGCGAGTATAAGCCAACGCTTAGCAGTAGAATGCATTTTAAACAATCATTCAATTAAAAAAAACACAAATCGTAGTAGCACGAACTACGAAGCTCTGACTTTCCAATTGCACGAGGAAATACGTAGGCACGGGGATTTTAATCCTTCGCGAGCACAATAATAAAAAATTCAATCTTTCCCCCGTAATATTAATAATAATAAACTTTAATTTTCCTTAGCAAACATATTAACAAACATTAAGAAGACAAAGACTTAAATCAACATTTAATTGCATAGTTAAGCTAAGAGGTTCCCGTTGAGTACAACAGACGTGAGGGGTGCTAATACCTTCCCCTTGCGTAACCGACTCCCGAACTTAGAATTTGGTTTCGTAAACCATTTCTTATCCTTTATTAGGTTGTATCTATATCTCCCTTTTCTCTCGTAGAATAAATAGAATTAGGTGGCGACTCTGTTGTTTTATTTTCGCGTCCCATCGCGAAGATCGTATTTTTTTCGAGGTACGACAGTTGGCGACTCTGTTGGGGATAGCTCCATGCTAGAGAGGGTCGAGCCTAACTTAGCTTTGTGTGTTTATCTGTTTGGTTTTGTCTTATTTATGTTTGCTATTTATGTCTTGTTTATTTGTTCTTTTATTCGCTTTCTTTACTTATTATACTTGACTGTGGGATCTGGAGATCACTTTGCAAGCAAAATCTGAGTTGTGGAAAAAGAAGAGGGAACACCTAAGTTAGAATTGGATGTTATTAGTGTTAGTCTCCAAGGAATCGCTCCTTGCACGCCTAGCATGAAAGCTCCCCCATATAGTTAGACTTTTCGTAGATCTTGTCACAACGCAGCTAGCCTGTCGCGTGACCTGATTCACGAAAGGGCTGTGATTCTGGGACCCCCTAGGACCTGTTTCAATTTTGTTAGTTGTGTAATGTTAGGCTCCGAGGGCTCGCCCCTTTATTAGCTTAGCATGAGAACTCCACTTAAGGTAGACCTTATCGTTATTATTGTCACAATGCAGCTAGCCTGCGGCGGGGCGTTAGTACGATAAACGTCTGTGACCTTGAGTTTCCTTAAACCATCACCGTAGAAACCATCCTGTGAGCGGGATTTATGGGTAGAAAAATGTAGAACCAATCTCTTACAGCCTACCTATTAAGAATGTTCTGGATTTACTTGTGACACCTTGCACCTTTTATCCCTGCATCTTTGCATCTCAGCATCATATGCATCATTTCAGTAAGGTCTTCAAGGAGCAAAGAGACGTCTATTGCAAACATCACAAGTTTAACCATAGGCAAACTTCATCTTATAATCCCTTTTGGAAAAGTTTTTATATTCGGATGTTTGCAATCGCTTTTTGAGTTCCTTGAAACCATCCTTGCATTGCATCCATTTTCATACCATTGCATCTATATTGCATATCATTTTCTTCCCTCAGAGTAAGCTCATTCTATCCTTTGTCTTGGGTCCACAGTTTGATTCTCGGCACGTGTCCAGAACTAAGAACCATGTCTCAAGAAGCAGTGGATGAACTAAGGAAAGGTCAAAAATTATTGAAAGAAGAGATTAATTCCTTGAAGAAACGGATGGAGTGGGTCTTGGAAACCTTACAAGCTCTGTTGAAGAAGGAGGGTCGCCCTGTGCCCACTACCGCAGTAGAGGGAGCTAATGTCCTACCTCCATTTGATGCTGCCTCGAGTCAAGAGTGTTTCCCTGTGGCAACTCCCCACCTTCCAACTCATGGCTCTCCCCTACTAGGTCAAAATCAACCTCTGATTTTCAAATCAGTACCTCAATATCCTCTGGCAGTTTCTTCTCAAGGTCAAAAAAAGAAGCAAAAGCGAAACAAGGGGCAGGGTCAGAACAAAGGAAGTGAAGCTCACTATGAGCCCATTCCTTTGCCACTCAAAAAGCTCTACCCGCTACTAATCCAAAATTCATTGATTACTCCTTATGCATATGTGCCATCGCCAAATACATGGTACAACCCTGATACAAATGCGATGTGTGAATTCCATAAAGGGGTGGTAGGAGATGATTTGGATACTTGCCCTGAATTGAAAGTATGGGTACAAAGGTTGATCCATAACAAAAGGTTAATTCTTGAAGAGGACCATCCAGAGGTTAAATGTGGATACCGCACTGGAGCCACGGGGCACCCTATCGAAGAATGACAGTATTTTGAGCTCAAGTTACAAAGTGTGATTAAGTCGCTAGTCCCCCAAGAAGGAAGGCCAAATGCAGACAATTTGATTGTTGAGCTAGGAGATAAGAAAGGAAAGAGACCTATGAAGGTTCTTAAGGTTTCGTACCACAAAAAACAGGTCACACGCATAACTGATGGAGTATCTTTGCTTTCTCACAAGAATAGTAGGATACCATATTGGAATTTCAATGTCGCCACTCCGGTTGGCGAAGGCAAAAGAGAAGTAGGAGGTGGATCGAAAGGGGTGACATCCAGCATTGAGTGTGAGGAACTTAAAAGTTATCACATCAAGCGATTAGCAGTACCTAGAGTGCCGGTAGTGCCAGCTCATCAGCGATTGAAAGCTCGGGGTTCTTGCCTGGAAGGTGTCTCAAATCAAAATAAGAGACAAAGGGGGAGACCTCTGATCCCTCAAATCCACATGACCTACGCAGAATTATATACTTCATTGTTGAAAAAAGGATTGGTTGTTCCAAGGCCTTTGGGTCCTCTTCCAGATCCACTCCCAGCAAACTATAACCCAAATGCCTATTGTTTATTCCATGATGGTGCTTCAGGGCACGATTTGGAAGGCTGATATGCCTTAAAACACGTTGTGAAAGATTTAATTGAGAAGAACATTCTTTCACTTGAAGACACTACTTCGATTATCAGGGACAATTCTCGTCCAAGTCAGCAAGCCCAAAGCCGAGGATATCTGAACCAACATCAGAACCAATATAAGCCTCGCAGAAATTTGGAAAGAAGGAGTGCTCCTCTTCATCCAGTACCTTTATCATACACTCAGCTTCTGCAACCTTTGATTCAAAGCTCATTAGTGGTTCCCAAGTTTCTCAAGCCATTGCCAGAGCCATACCCACCTGAGTATAATCCACATGAGTAATGTGGATATCATGCTGGATCAATAGAGCATTCAACTGAAGACTGCAAAGCTTTTCAAGCCAAGGTACAACAATTAATCGACAAGAGGTACATATCCTTTTCAGAAGGAAACATGTTGGTGCATGTCAACCTCTCGCCTGAGTGAGCGCAGAGACTTTTTGGTGCATCTCTTGAAGACAGTAAATCAAGACATTTTCAATTCCCTAAAGCTGGCAATCACCTGTTTGTTTCAGAATTGTTGTTATTTTCTTTGCATGTTGATTTTGTATTTGCTTGTTAGCGTTTTTGTTTTTGAATTGGCAAAATTAATGAAATGTTTATGCATATTTTGAATTAATCCATTCGTATTCACTCATTTTATTTTTCATTGTAAAAATAAAAAAGGAAACAAAAAGCAAAGATATATTTCTCCCATTTATTTATCTTTATCAAACTTCTTGTTCTAGTAAAGATTGGAGGGAGGATGATGAAAACCAGCTACCTGAATTCTCCATTTGTATGCTCTCAATTAAAACCTTGCCAATGATGTACATGCATTGTTTCGAATTCCCAGACACTGGTGAAATAAGGAAGATAATCTCTCGCTAACCCCTTCGAGCCTAGAAGTAGGAATTTTCTTTTTTTTAAAATGAAAAAACCCTTAATTTCAAACCTGGGGCAGGGTAGTCGGTTCAGTTAATCTGTTTGCATTCAATCTTCAAGAGAATCAATCCATCATTCAAGAAGGATCAGCTACATACTTTCATTCACACACCAAAGAAGTCGTGAAGAGCCAAAAGTTTGTAGTACGTGTTCTCCATCCTCCAATAAAATGGCAGTCATAACCACTCAACAAAAGAATGACGTAAGGAAAAAGAAATACAAAGAAAAAGTCCGCTAAGTCAAAAACAGGAAAAGACAACTTAGGCGAAAATTAATGAAAAGTCATCAAATCCTCTACAAAGCAGGAAAAATCAAGGTGGCTGCCATCACTTTCAAATCCCGATCCTTATCACGCACTGTCAAAAGACTTTTGAGATATGAATGCGTATGTCAAATTAACTGAACATAGGATTGGAGTTCATCACGAAGATGGGGTGGATACAAATAAATTTTGAGCCTTTTATCCTTTGTTTCATAAACCGTGAACCAAGCCACGTTACAACCTTTAAAAGACCTAACTGAGGCAGGGTTTATTTTGAGAGAATACTACAACAAGGTTGTGTTAACCTGACTTCTAACGATCTTTGCTAATCATTTGTATTGATCATTTCATCTGCCATTCCAAAAATGGCTAGATCCACTTTTTATTTTAAATCAACTCCATTGTATCACTATCATACCAATAAATTGTGATTTCAAAACTTGCATAAATGTTACATTAAAATTGCCAATTTTTAAATGAATAATGTTTGTTTGCAAGTCAATTCAGCATCAATGGAATCCCAATGAACGCGGCCAGTTAGAGAGTTCGACTTAGTAAGAGAAGCCCAGCCAGGGGCAACCACTTCAAGAATAAGTCGATCGGAATCAATCTTTTCAAGAGTCAGCTACTCAGAGGTTGAACCTTTTCTCAAGGCTCATACTAGAGCAATTTATCACCGACGGTTCAAGAGTTCAATGACCAGTCAAATCAAAAGTTTCCCATCCCAGGAGTTGGGTAACTAGGGGCAAAACACTTCAAGAACCAGTCAATCTGAATCAATCCATTCAAGAGTCAACAATTCAGAGGTTGAGCTTTCCTCAAGACTCATACTTGAGCGAGTTATTAGAAAGAATTCAAGAGTTCAATAGCCAGTCATCATAGAGGTTTCCCATCCCAAGAGTTGGTGAACTAAAGGCCAATCCAGATATTCAAGCTTTGGGGGAACCATTTCAAAATACATGCCATGGCAGGTTGTTTCCAAACCTTTTGAAAAGGATATGTTCAAGAAACCATTGATTAGGGGCAAGATGAATCACACAAGGGAATATCCCCTCCAAGCCTTCAAGTTGTTCAAGCAGGCCTCATGCAAAAAAAAACTTTGAGTTCAAGACTAGTGCCGGGAATCATGTCGTTATCTTTTGTCTCCTTCTAGAGAGTCGTTGTCCAAGAACTTTTCCATCCAATACCCATTACATGGGCATATTTGGAAATCATATGAGTCGGTGTGTCTTTCTCATGTGTTGGTCATGTCACTTCGCTCTTAGCATTAAGCCCCGCTACCGTCTTACTTATCGAGCATCTGCCCACAGTAGAAAAGAGACATACCTTGCAAAACAGGCCTGCTGACATGTAATTTATTGTCGCTTTACCAGAATCTCTTTGAAGTCCAATTGTCATTGGCACAAATTTGTTAAGCTGGTTGTGAAACCCTTTGCTTGTAGTCTAAGTCCATTTAATTTGGCGCATATCCGTGTTTTCCTGATTGGTTCCTGAAGGTCTTCTTTGAACTCTTCATTTAGGGAATTTCCAAAGGTTGGGCGTTTATCTTGTTGAAAACTCCAACATTTATTCTTGTTGGCAGTCAGTCGCTTGGAGTCGTTTGATTTATCTTTAAATGCTTTGTATTCTACTTTCAGTATCAGTTGGTTGTACAGAGCCACTGCCCAAACACTGTGTTCGCTTTCTTTATCCTCGGTATCAACAGTTACACTTGAACCTGTTGACTTACCACTTTGGATTTTTTTTGTCTGCTATTTTATTCCCC
Organism: Lathyrus aphaca; assembly: GCA_963966055.1. Classification (NCBI taxonomy): domain Eukaryota; kingdom Viridiplantae; phylum Streptophyta; class Magnoliopsida; order Fabales; family Fabaceae; genus Lathyrus; species Lathyrus aphaca. The sequence continues at coordinate 509,995,743 of OZ014520.1, forward strand.
GACCGCCGTGTCGATGACTATTTATTTCATTTTTCCGACCGTCGTGTCGATGTCTGTTATTTTATTTCCCGACCACCGTGTCGGAGTCTGTTATTTTATTTTCCGACCACCGTGTCGATGTCTATTATATATCCCGGCCACCGTGTCGATGTCTGTTGTTTTATTTCCCGACCACCGTGTCGACGCCTGTTATTTTATATATCTCAGCCACCGTGTCGATGTCTATTATTTTATTTCCCGACCACCGTGTCGACGCCTGTTATTTTAGGAGAGGTGGAGGGCGGAGGGATGTTCCGTATGTGTATCGGGGAATTTTGTTGGACGATAGCTTGGGGAGAGTCAGTGGTCGAGCTGGGGGTACCAGAACTACCAACCTCGTGCTCGCTAGCTACCTCCTGGACGCAGTTGCCTACTTTCTTCTTCTTCTTAGGGACCCTGTTCGGGGCCCCAACCTGATTGGCCAGCTTCAAGACTCGTTCTCGGTGAGTGGGCATAGTTCCTACAAAACAAAAACAACCAAACATCAGCTAACGGATATAAAACATCAGAGGGGAGGGAAAGGACGAAAAACCTACGCAATAACCGAACAGCCTCTTCATTTGTGTCACACGCGAGCAGAACCTTTGTATTTATGAGGCGAGTTTCGTGGATGGGCATCCCGACGTTGTCTACATAGGGTTTGTCTTGCCGGTCCACTCAGATCCCCAAGTTAAAGATATGAACATAATCCACCAGCTTCTGGTAGGTCAGTCGATCCTCGACCCCCAAGCTCGAATGTCGGACTCGGTAGTGGCTAGTCGACAAATTAAAATGGTTCGGTTGCCATCTTAAGGGGATCCTCGACATCAGCTTTTCCTCGCCGCTCGTGTCACGCTTATAGTAGTAAAGCCTTTCGAGGGCATACTGGGTGAGCGGTTTCACCACGTACCACATCCCCTTGAAATGGAGGGCAAAATTGACATACATCTTGAACAACCTCACAGGTTGCTTAAGAGACATCCAAGTATGACGTTCTCTAGAGCCCGACCGCTGTAGGTGGAAGATCTGAAAGAAAAGGGGTAACATACACCCGACCCCGAGAAACCGGCAGACCAATTCGAATGCCCGGATGAAAGCAATGGCATTAGGATTCAATTGCAAGGGCGCCAGCCTAAGCCACTTGAAGACCCCTATTTGGAAATCATTGAAGGGGAGTCTCATCCTCGCTTCTCGAAAAGCAAACTCGTACATGGCAAATTGTTTCCCTGGAAAACGCTGGCATATCCGATATGCTTCCCGAGGAGCAAGGCACTGCCAGTTCGGTTTGTCCTCGGGACCTATGTCCTCAACTACGGCGTACGCGGTAGTATCTTCGTCCACAAAATATGACTCTTCTTCTAGAGGCTCTTCAGCGACCCACGACAGGTCATTACGCCCGGAGGAAGAGACGTGCTCATTCCTCTCCTCGGGGTTTCTTTCTACGGTTCGTCGTTGTTCGGCCGTACCTGAAAAGAAGAAAGGAAAATTGAATTCGACATCGCATCAAATTCACCCTTCCACCGCAGTTCAAGTGAAAGGGCGAAGAGTTGAACGCCTTGAAACCCCACTAAACTATCCTAAATCAACAAAGGGGCGGTCCTCGGATCCCCTCGAGCGTACACGAAACCCTTAAAAACCCCTGAGAAAGGTAAGAGATTTTGCTCGGCGAACGCATAGAACGCCCGTGACCTTCATCAATCATATGATGATCTTGGCCGGCTCATTCATACGGATATGAATTTTACGCTCGTTTCATGCAAATTGTGCCCGGGACATTCATGTCTAAAACCTAAAAACTAACCTAAAACAGTGATCTACCTACTCTAAACGAAAAAGTTATGAATTTTGCTACCTATCAAGCAAAAAATTGCGCAAAAAGAGAAGGTATGGAGGATTACCTGACATAGCGGTGACGGGGAGGTTACAATGGTGCGCAGGGAGTAAACGGCAGAGTCGTCGGCGGTTGCGGGCGGAAAGGAGATTCTTCTCAGAGCTTCCGATTAAACGTAGGAGTGAAAATTGAAATGAAGTGGTCCCTCCACCTTATATACTGGGAAAGCGCGTGGGATGACGTGCTAGGCAATCATTATCTAGGCCCCTAGGTTGGCACTAGCACAGGAAACGAAGCGACGCGCCATTAATTCCTATGACACGTCAGCTTAGAGAATTCTGAACGACGTCTGGCAACTGCAGGTCTCCTCGACTATAACGAAACATCCTAGACTCCTGAGAACACCACATGCCCGACGATTTGAACGGTGTCCTCCACGACGTCCCAAGTAACTTGAATATACCACACTTTGACACGGGCAGGTGATCAACACCCTATGTGACTTCTTCCTCGACATAGAGATGTGCTCGACTCTTCTTAAACTCATCGCTTCGGCTCGGAGACTCGACTTGGGAGGCTCCTGTTTTGGACTGGGCCTCCAGAGACTGTCTTGGGTCGTGGTCCAATACGTCGAGCAGATGCCCATACACTTGGGCAAGTATACTTGATGGTCGAGCAAACACTTCATGGGTCGAGCATAGACTTGATGCGTCGGGCAAGTAACAGGTCCTCTATTCCACTTGCCACATCACCCAAATATCCCCCATTATCTCCTGAAATATAGGGGCAGTTGGACCAAGGACTAGACCACTTGCTAGGTCTACACGCTCCTTACGCGTACCTTGGCAGTTCTTCCTTGGGTCTCGCTGATCCAGCCCAATGAAGGACCTTGGCCCATCGCTGGGGGCTCACTATAAATACCCTTTTTCACTAAAGGGCCAGGTATTCTGAAACACTTTCTTCTGGCTTACTATTTCTGTACCTCAACTTACTTTGGCATTGGAGTGCCTTGCAGGTACACCCCCTTTCCATTCACCAACCACTTTTGCTGCTCGCATTTAGTTACTGGAAGGTCCTCCTGATCATGTAAGATCAGGTAGGAATGAGGAAGTCAGTTCAAACATTTGTGCAGAGTTGTGACGTGTGCCAGCGTCAAAAGTATTCGGCGTCGTCACCCATTGGTTGTTGCAACCACTGCCAATCCCAGAGAGAGTCTGGGAGGACATTTCCATGGATTTTATAACTGTTCTTCCAAAATCACATGGGTATGAGGATATTTTTGTAGTAGTGGATAGACTATCTCAGTATGCACATTTTATTCCCTTGAAGCATACATATACAGCAAGAAAAGTGGCTGAGATTTTTGCCAAGGAGGTGGTGCGTCTTCATGGTGTCCCACAATTTATTGTTAGTGATCGTCACCCTTTATTTGTTAGCTTATTCTGGCAAGAGTTATTTCGTTTGCAAGGGACTATGTTGAGTATGAGTTCTTCATATCACCCGGAGACGGATGGACAAACGAAGGTTGTAAATCGGTGCCTAGAAACATATCTTTGTTGTTTTGCATCGGAACAACCGAAGGGGTGGTCACAATGGATTTCGTGGGCTAAATTGTGGTATAATACCACATTTCATGTGTCTACGGGTACCACGCCATTTGAAGTGGTGTATGGAAGAAAACCACCTACTGTGGTGAGATTTCTACAGGGAGAAACTAAGGTGGAGGCAGTAGCAGCTGAGTTGGTTGATCGGGATGAGGCTTTACGTCAATTGAAGTATAATATGACTCGGGCTCAAGAGCAGATGAAGAGGTACGCAGACAAGAAAAGAAAGGCTTATTCGTTTGAGGTGGGTGAATGGGTATTCTTAAACCTCCGACCCCATAGGCAACAAACAATCTCTCGAAGGATTAATCAGAAACTTGCTCCACGATACTTTGGACATTTTCCTATCCAGAAAAAAATAGGCACTGTGTCATATAACTTGAAACTGCCTGAAGGAAGTCGAGTACATGCTGTGTTTCATATATCTCAACTTAAGAAGGCTATTAGGGAGTATGTTGCTGAACCTCAATTACTAGAAGGGCTCGAGATAGAGCCAGAAGACTTAGAAGAACCGAAAGAACTGTTGGCTTCAAGGCCAATTACAAAAAATGGACAGCGGGTGCAACAATGGTTGGTGCGTTGGAAGGTAAGAGTTGTAGAAGACACAACTTGGGAGGATGAATCAATTTTAAAAAGTCAGTTCCCTTCTCTCAGCCTTGAGGACAAGGCTATTGTTCCTAGGGAAGGTAATGATAGAGCAACTACTAATGGGCCTGTTACTAATGAAAGGCCCAATCTTGCTGTATGGAGAGTCTATGTTTGCAGGGGTAAGAAAGTGGGGAATAATTCTGTTAGGGACGTGGCAAAGAAAATCCCTGATTCTTGGAAAGGTTGTTAGTAGTGGGAGATATATGGAGGAGGGTGGTGTTGGTGAGGGTACGCAAGATTATTGATATCATTGTATTAGGAGATTTTATTCTCTGGAGGAGCTCTGCTCTGTTCTATCATCATCTAAGATGGCATTTGCATTGAGCCTAGGAAAAATAAATGAATAGCTAACTTTTTTATGGAGCAAGGAATAACAATATGAGAAGAACTCCATCAAAATAAAATGTTAACCCTACCTACCTGCCATCAACTAATCCATTTTTGTTTATTTTCCAATAAACTTTAAAATATTGCAATACGAAAACTAGAAAGGTTTAAAAAACATCTGAAAAAGAAACCAAAGGCTAGATAGTAACATCAACATTCAATTATTGTATTCAAACACTGAGTGTATAAACTGATTTTTATATGAAGATCTTTTGTAATAATTACAAGAGATCTTTGTAAAATATTGCAATACAAAAACTAGAAAGGGTTAAAAAAAATTCTGAAAAAGAAACCAAAGGCTAGATAGTAACATCAACATTCAATTATTGTATTCAAACACTGAGTGTATAAACTGATTTTTATATGAAGATCTTTTGTAATAATTACAAGAGGTGGGAGAAACGGATAAACTAAAAATGTCAAAACAAGGACCTAAACTTGGGAGCAAATGCTCTTGGGATTTGTCATCAGGAAAAATTAAAATATACAGTCCTGCTAAAAGCCTCCACAAGTTTTCAAAATTTTCTTCGGGGGTATATGTACTACACAAGTGAATTATCTTCGGGAGACACTATGTAACCTTGTTTGTTGATCCACCAGCAACAGCACTGAAAGGTTAAAAGCAGTTATAATGCAGTACTAAAAGAGAGAACCTCAAAATACTTAATAAAAATTACCAAAAGAATTGAGAAAAACAAATTACAGAAGCACACTTGAACACTATACACTCCAAGTATGTATAACAACCTATAACCTTTTTAATTTTCAAAAATAAATAAAAACTCCAAGCTAAGGCAGGTTTAATGATCATCTCATGAAGTCAAAATCAATTTCATTTTGATGCAAACATGACAAATAAGCTGTGTAACCAATAACCATATCAAACAGGCCACATATAACGAATCTTAGAACCAATATCCTTACATACTAATATTGCAGATGAATTGAATAAAAAACTCAATCATCAAGTAGGCCTCCAACAATTAAGTGCAGGAATGTCTGGTCTACAAGGGAACATCTGTGGAACACCATATCCTGATGAAGGAAAAATGATAATGGTGCATGAATATAGTTTCTTAACATGTGAAATTTCAAAGGGAACACCAACTAGAAACTAGGAAAAAATAGTGTCAAATTGGAGAAACTACCTGATTTCGAAGGAGGAACAGGTATATTGTTGGGGTTCGCATGTTGAAAACCTACATTGCTCATTGGTGGTCTTTCAAGTGGTGGCTGAAAATAATCTGTCATCACGACCATCAAAATAACATTCAGATTTAACTCCACAAATACCAAGTAAATTGCAAAAATTAAATTAATGGATAAACAGCTTTACAGAAAAGAAAAAAAAAACTAAAGACAAACTTCTGGATAAGAAGTGTTACACGTAATTAGTAATATAAAAACCAATCACATTTTACTGTGATAAATGTTTGGAATAGTAAGCTGAATAGATCAACATACCTTCCTGCCCAAAGGTTGGACCAGGACATGAAGGATTTATCCCTCTCCATAAACCCTGTTGATTGTTTACTTTAAATTCACTTGTTGGCATCCTCCATTGCTCATTTGCAACAAATTGCCTCTGGCCATCTGGAACGGATGTCAATGCATAAGGAGGACAGAAAGAGGGTGGAAGATGCTGCTGAATTGAAGGCTTTGCATATGAATACTGATTAGATGGATTTTGGGGTGGGGTAGGATGCATGTGTCTTGGAGCAAAATGTGGATTACCCAGATGAAATTGCTGATTAGGTTGAGGAATTTGAGAATTTAGATGCATATCGCTCTGTCCATATTCCAACTGCCTTATAGGGTTTAAATCAGAAGGTTCCTGAGAGCTGCAACCTGCCATTGGAGGAAAGCAAGCAGATGTCTGTGGCAATATTTCTTTCTTCACAACTGAACTATTTTGACCTCCAGGAAAAGAATTGTCATCCATTGGAACTATTTGGATGCCCTGTACAGAGGACTCCATTTTTCAAAACCAGTAATACAAAAACAAATATACAACAAAACCATTGAGAAGCATAAGCAAAAAGCTCTTACACTAGTTGTGCCATTGCAGTTGTGAAGCTGCTGATACCCTGATAGTGGCGATGACTGGTGTGATGGTAATAACGCCTGAGTAAAAATGGAAGACTGAGCTGTTCCAGATGATTGAGGAATCAACGGTGGAGTAAGACCAGGGGGTGGTAAAGGAGGAGGTGAAGGTTGTAGCAATGTGGGTGGCAGGGGTGGGGGAGGAGATTGAGATAATGGAGGTGGTGGTGAAGAAGGCAAAGGTGGGGGAGTAGGAGGTGAGCCTAGTGGTAATGGAGGAGAACCCTCAGGAAAAACATGTAGCTCTCCAGAAATGTTTGATGCTGGATCCAATATCCTATCTGAGCCCTGAAGTTGAAAATCCATTTCTGAGGTACTGTTCAACAATACAGGCATTTCATCCTTTGGATGGCCTGAAACATCCTCCATTTCTAGCTCACCATCCACATCTTCTAAGATACAGTGGCGCTTGTCACTAGGGGTAACAGTAGAAGTTTCTGACTCCACAAGAATGTGAGTAGGATCCGTTGGAGAGGCATTATTAGAAAAATCATTGTCCTCGTTTTCAAACAAGTGTGAAGACAAAAAGCCAGCCAGCTGAAATGTAGCATTACTGAAACATGACAGACAGATATATAACAAGAATCAGAATTTATAGTTTTTGAAATTGAAAACAAGTAAAAATGGAACAAGAATATAAATTAATTAACCAGTTGTTATTCATAAAATGAATAACTTCATGCTGCAATAAAATAGGAAAATGCAAAGTGACACAAATAAATAATTTCCATCTACAACTTCTTTTATTCTCTGTTACAAAACTAAATTCTAGTCCTAATTATCATGGACACTGGTATGTTAATCTTCCCTACGTTATTTTCTCCCATTTCATTTATTTCAAATATTTCATTTTCATCAGAATATATTATTGAGAAGAAACTAACCTATAGTATAATGACTGTAATAGGTGAAGAGAAATCGCTCTCTCTCCATTTATGTTCTTGTTCTCTATCTCTCTCTTAATCTCACTTTCTCTCCACCTTTCTATAGTAATCCATAAAAAATAAATCATCTCTTATTTCTTTTACTAATATCCGTTTTTGGAACAGAGCAGGGAGAGAAAATACTTATACTATATCATTTAGAGTAACAAGTTGCCAATTTTTTTTATTCTCTCCGTGTCCCAATTTTGCAAAAACCATGCAAAGCAACTCACATAGTATTACCTGGGAATTGGCTCTCCTCTAAAATGAAAAAAATCAAGGGTTGACAGACTGTAAAATACAGCATTTACACCTCTTAACTAGTAGTAAATAATTATGTTTGTATATAATTATTCTGTTTCCTTTACTTTAGGTAGTTTCTTATTATGATTTATTCTTTCCTTGATTTAGGACTCCTTCCTAAATTATAGTCAATCACCTGTTGTAATTCCCTCTATAAAAAGTAGGAATCCTTGTACGGTTAAAAACAACACATTACCAAATATTTCAAGTTGGCATCAGAGCAAAGATCTCTGCGCCTCTGATTTGCAGCCATGGCTGACAGTTCCTCAGCCACCAGCGATGATCAGAATAAGGAGAAGGAGATTGTCGCCCCCAAAGACTTGCAGCGAGTTATTTTCGGCGAATCTCATTCTGTCCAAATCACCACCTTTCGACTCAATGGGTCGAACTACTTCCGGTGGCACCAATCTGTCCAGTTGTATATTTGTGGCAGAGGAAAACTCGGATACCTCAATGGTGAGCGACCCAAGCCAGATACTGCTGATCCACAGTATGCTGTTTGGGATGCTGAAAACTCCATGGCCATGACTTGGCTGGTAAACTCCATGGAGGAGGACATTAGCAGCAATTACATGTGCTATTCCACAGCCAAAGAGCTATGGGATAGTGTCGCAGATATGTATTCTGACCTTGGAAATAAATCTCAGATTTATGAACTCACCTTGCAAGCTAGGGAAATTCGGCAGGGAGGTAATACCGTGACAAAATACTTTCACTCTTTGAAGCAGGTTTGGCAGGACCTTGATCTCTTCAACACTTACAAGTGGAACTCAGCAGAGGATGCCAAACAGCATCAACAGACAGTGTAAGAAGGTAGAATATTTCAATTTCTTGCAGGTCTGAATGAGGAGCTAGATGAAGTTTGTGGCAGGATCATTGGGAGAGCAACCTTACCTTCATTGGGTGAGGTCTTTGCTGAAGTCAGAAGAGAGGAAACTAGGAGAAGTGTGATGATGGGAAAGATCAAAATTGTTCCACCTCCTCCTGAGACCAATGCTCTTGCTGCATAAACTACTGCCCTTAAGAGTTCAACTAACCAGAAGAACTTTTCAAACCTCTGGTGTGACCACTGCAGCAAACCACGTCATACCCGGGAAACTTGCTGGAAAATTAATGGGAGATCCGTTTATCTAAAGGGCAGCAAATCAATGAGGCAGAAAAGACTTCTTTGAGAAAGGAACAAGTTGAGGAACTCATAAGGTTGTTAAATTCTAATTTTTTATCTAGTACCCCTAGTGGTTCTATGGCACAAACAGGTAATTCAAGTACCCCTATCTCTCTAAATTGTGCCTCAAATATGTGTGTACCTTAGATCATTGATTCAGGTGCCTCGGATCATATGACCAGTCTTTCTTCTTTATTTAAAGCCTATTCTCCTTGTTCTGGATGTGAAAAAATTAGAATTGTAGATGGTACTTTTTCCGCAATTGCAGGGAAAGGGAATACTACCTTATCTAAATACATTGACTTAAAAAATGTCTTACATGTACCTAAACTTACCTATAACCTTCTCTCTGTTAGCAAAATCTGCACTGATTCCCATTGCAGTGTGAAATTTTTTGACACTCATTGTGTTTTCAGGACCGAACTTCGGGGAGGATGATTGGCAGTGCTAAGATGATGGATGGACTTTACTACTCTCAAACAATTTAATCCTATTAAAAAAAGGGTATAGAGTATTTAATCCTATTACAAAAAAAGCTTTGTGTTAGCATGGATGTTACCTTTCTAGAACATCAACCTTTTTTTCAAAAAAAATCCCACTCGTGTGTTAAATTACCGCACACCAAAAAGGGTAGAGTATTTAATCCTATTACAAAAAAAGCTTTGTGTTAGCATGGATGTTACCTTTCTAGAACATCAACCTTTTTTTCAAAAAAAGTCCCTTCAGGGGAGAATGATAATGTGAGTGAAGATAATTTTTTACATTTGCATGAACCACTGCCTATCCCTGTTGTGCACACTGAAAATACATATTTTATTGATCAAACAAATGAACACAAGTTACACAACAAGGAAGGCCATGTGGAAACAAGTCCTAAATTTTCCAAAGGAAATATGCCAGACTTAGGTGGAGAGCCCAAGCAGGGAAAGAAATACCACAGTCAAATAAAGAGTGTTGTGTTTATACTCGGAAATATCCTAAAAGGATCAAAGACCAGCCCATCATCTCAGCACCAAACCAAGCAGAATCAGAATTTCCGGAGGAAGGCCAAGGAGAAATACCAAGAGAAAGTCAAGGTAACACTGAAATTCCCACTTCTACTATTGAACTGCCCATAGCTATTAGGAAAGGAACCAGAACCTGCACTCAAAACTCAAAAAACTACCACAAACTATCCCTTGCTGCAAATTTCAACTGGCCTTTACATCAATTGGATGTAAAGAATGCTTTTTTGAATGGGGAACTAGAGGAAGAAGTGTTTATGAGCCTTCCCCCGGGCTTTGAAGAAGAACTTGGAAGAAATAAGGTGTGTAGACTAAAGAAGTCATATGGACTGAAACAATCTCCAAGAGCATGGTTTGAAAGGTTTGGAACAGTGGTAAAAGGGCTTGGATATATCCAAAGTCAAGCCGATCACACATTGTTCTATAAACATTCAACAAATAATAAGATTGCTATTTTGATTGTTTATGTTGATGATACTATTCTGATAGGTGATGATAGTTTGGAACTCAAAAATTTGAGGGAGAAACTTGCTAAAGATTTTGAAATCAAGGAACTTGGCCCATTGAAATACTTCCTTGGAATTGAATTTGCAAGATCAAAGGAAGGTATCTTTATGAACCAGCGAAAGTATATTCTGGATTTTTTAGAAGAAACAGGATTACTTGGGATGCAAGGCTGCAGAAACACCCATGGAGCCCAACTTAAAACTACAACCAGCTGAAACAGAAAATATGGTGGACAAAGGAAGGTATCAGCGACTAGTGGGAAGGCTAATATATCTATCTCACACGCGTCCAGACATAGCTTTTGCTAGAAAATATGGTGGACAAAGGAAGGTATCAGCGACTAGTGGGAAGGCTAATATATCTATCTCACACGCGTCGAGACATAGCTTTTGCTGTAAGCATGGTAAGTCAGTTTATGCATGCACCAGGTCATGATCACTTGGAGGCAGTTTTCAGAATCCTAAGATATTTGAAAGGATCGCCTAGAAAGGGACTTCTTTATAAAAACCATGGACATCTCCAGGTAGAAGGCTACACTGATGCTGACTGGGCTGAGAGTGTGACAGACCGAAGATCAACATCAGGCTATTGCACCTTTGTTGGAGGAAACTTAGTTAGTTGGAGAAGCAAAAAAACAGAGTATTGTAGCAAGGAGTAGTGCAGAAGCTGAATTTAGAGCACTTGCTCAGGGAATTTGTGAAACATTATGGGTGGAAAAACTTCTACAAGAATTAAAGGTTCATAGTTCTCCTCCAATAAAACTATATTGCGACATCAAGTCAGCAATATCTATTGCACATAACCCAGTCCTACATGATAGGACCAAGCATGTCGAAGTTGATAAACACTTCATCAAAGAGAAGATAGAAAGGGGGCAGATCTGCATTACATATATCCCCACTACAGAACAATCAGCAGACATCCTAACCAAAGGATTACCCAAAAAATCATTTGGCAACATCACTAGCAAGCTGTCTATGGAGGATATCTTTAAGCCAGCTTGAGGGGGAGTGTTGACAGACTGTAAAATACAGTATTTTACACCTCTTAACTGGTAGTAAATAATTATGTTTGTATATAATTATTCTGTTTCCTTTACTTTAGGTAGTTTCTTATTATGATTTATTCTTTCCTTGATTTAGGACTTCCTTCCTAAATTATAGTCAATCACCTGTTGTAATTCCCTCTATAAAAAGGAGGAATCCTTGTACAGTTAAAAACAACACATTACCAAATATTTCAAGTATTTGTGAGTAATAACATAACACGACTCTTCAAAGAGTTTGGTTGAAATTTAAACCCTTAAAAAAAGACAACGGTTTAAAAAAATGTATTTGAGGACAGAGGCTCGCAGGCCAATAGCGGCTGCGATAGCGGTTTAGGGCCGCAATTTCGCCTTAGTTAGCGTACAACCACTATTGTTGACAGAGGCTCGCAGGCCAATTAGCATCGCGCCAAACCTTACCACCACTACACTATTCCACTATGGCGCGTTATTGACAAAGATAATTTCAAAAGTTATGTTTCAGTGTGTGCTGTATTTGGTTTCTCATTTCTGGAATCAGTCTCCTGGGTTGGACTATTTAGCATAACAATGGCCAATGGTTAATGAAAGAAAACTTGAAATAATGAAAACAAGCACATTAAATTTAATTCTAAAAATTTTGATGAAATCAATAACCGCACCTTCCATACTCGTCAACAAGCATGCCTTCCATTTCTCTAATTGGGTCATCCACAGATCGTTCAGTTCGAGAAAGACGCCGGAAAGAAGAGCTAACTGTCATATCATCCCTTGAACCTCCAATATCGTTCATGTAACGGCGAAGAACTGATTCAGGAAAAATTTTCCTCTCAAGCCACAACCTTAAAACCTGCAATTCACACAGCAAAATAAAGAAAACAGAAATATAACATTCCACCAGCACACAGCATTACTGACTTACAAAAAGTGAAGTCATAAACCTCCGTAAACAAAAGTATCATCCACAACTATATATTAAATTTAAGTATGCTCCCGTGAGTGGTAGGGATAAATTAAATGAAAGAACAACCCTTCCCACTGCTTCAGAAGGATGCCAAAAATTTCAGAGCTTTCACACTAATTTAGAAATTTTGGTAGTGATGTGACTCTCGGGTCTTTTCCTTCTAGGTTCCAATCAATAAAAAAACTCTAAGCATCCAGATAGTCATAAAGAATCTTATTTTCTTTTTGTAGACATATCACACTTATGCAAACCAGTTTGAGCACCATCCTATTGTGTCATGTCCATCTTTACCTTTTTCAGATTCATTTTACAGTGACTCACCGCTCTCGGGATAAAAAAGCAGGCATTTCCTATCGTCAGGAAACGAGAGCTGAAAACTATTTGTTGGTTGGGAGTATTGTTCAATCTCAAAGAAGGAAAATGACAGTCTTCTGATAGCTGTCAATCATATCAATCTCATGAGACTCGGTCGCCTTGAGATGATTCTAGTATCATATTTTAGGAAGAAGTATAAGCAGGAAAAGATAGGGATGAGTATTGAATTGTCAGGTTTATATTTTTTACCCATTACACACTCAAATGTTTATTGGGATTTCATTTTAGATGGACCTCAGTGATAGGGAAAATACTAAGACTCGGTTCTTTTTACTTTTATTTAATAATTATAAATTTTCTTTACATTATTAAAACATAATTTGCAAGTTGATCCCTCTAGCGTGTTTACTTGCATGTCCTATTTTCAGTTCCATATACTTTCCAATTGTGACTAGATCGTGGTTTTAAGCACAAAGGAAGTTTCAACAATAATACCAGCAATGCTTTAGTAGTGAATGTTTGACAGTAAAAGTCAAACAAGCTTAAGCCAAGTGTTGTGGAGACGAAAATGTTGCGTTGGACATACACATGTGAGAAACAATATGACCATGAATATACGTCTATAAATAATTGGAGTAGCACCTATTGAAAAAACAAAATGACAAAAACTCATTAAGATGGTTGGCTTGTGTGAAAAGAAAAATAGTGGCCCTAATAAGAAGAGTAATTACCCAAGTAAACAGAAATGGAGGAAGAACAAGGAAAACTACAAGAGAAATAGTCTAAAATGACCTTGATCAAAATGGCAGTTCCAGAAAGCAGGTTTATGACACGACACAACGATATTCATTTGATCCATGTATGTGGCTAGCTACCTTTACCTAGGGGGGAACAGTTTTTGTTATTGTTGTACACTCCCAAGAATAACAATTGAACAAAGACTTGTGAAAATCTAAAATTAACACACAGCAAATATTTCATCTCAACATTGTACTCAAAAGAATTAATGTGCACAACATCTTTGAGATTCATAGACCCCGTGCAGCCATTTCCACTAATATTTGTGTAATTTTCAGCCTAAACTTAAAAATAACATCCCATTTATTTCTACATTCCAAGGGAATACTTTCTTTTGGAAAACTTGTTTGATGTGCTGGAATCTAGGTGATTGCCCGTTCCCTCTGATGTTGCTTCACTTTGGTTTGTTTTACAGGTTTTGGAATTAACCGGCCAAAATTTAGTGGTAGTGTGTGCTTTTAAGTTTTAACAATTCTACTGTCTATGTAGTTGGAGTAAAATTCATGTGTATTTTAACACCTCTAATAATCTATTTTCAAATAGGGTAGGGAAGTACTCACCTTTATAGTTTCTATCTAATGCATCCATTACTGTTTCAAGGAAATTACCATTATTAATAATATGTAGAAAATGAGACCCTTGTTGGAATCTCCATCATTCTGTTTTCCCTCTTATTCCATTCATCTCTGTTTTGGAGTATCCTTATCATCTTTTCATACTTCCTTTCTCCCCAAATAAAATTTATTTATCATAAAAAGAACAAGAACTGACCTTAAGACATTGGCGACGATTTTCACGGGCACTAGTCCCAAGGGGGACAGCAGCACCAAGAAGACGTGCCAACCCTGCTTGAACTGCAGGCATGTAGGAAGCCCCTGCAATGCCTGAAAATATCTCTACAATTAGAGTTGAAGATGCCATGAAGAAAACACTACTAGAGACTAGCAACCTAAGCAGAGAAAAGAGAAGATACAGAGCCATCGAGAGAAACAGGAGAGTTCATAATAAATGCTTCAAAACAGCATTTTGTTAAGTAAATGCTTTCACCTTTTTGATTATGTGAGCACTGGGTTATGGAATCAACAAGAAAGAACAAATCCACTTTACGATGAAAACTAGTTTCACTTTCTAGCTTTCGGATAAGAAGTTCAATAACCTGTACATATAGATTTTGGAGTGAGTCCACTACATGAAAAAGTTAATTGCAAAAGTATCATATAAATTATATTCATATTACAATAACTTGTCTCTTAAACAAGAACAAAACAAAATGCATTGCCATATTCTACAAGACAGAACTAAATACAAAAGGCACACAAGCAAACTGATAGTTGAAGTATGTAATCTACAGATCAAGCGAAATATAACTATCACGTACTATTACAAAACCCTTAAATTTCAATAAAACTTAAGTTAGATTTGTCCAAAAGTTGAGCTTATCCTTACACCTACAATGTCACAACAATGGTTTTCGAGATTTGAACTGGTTTCACACATTAACAGAACTCATAAGAATTTAAAATTTAAATGGCATCAAAGTGTTCCAATTGCAATTACGACTATCGTTGAACACCATGGTAGTTTTTAAATTGTTTATACTTGGAGTAGAAGATTAGGAAGAAAGCCAATATTCAATTAATAATTTAGAAATAACAGTTATATAATAAAGTATACCTCATTGGCAATGCCATACTTAGCACAATCAATGGCAAGACGTGTTGTGCGCCCAATACTTTCCTTGGTCCTTGACAAAGTCTCAAGCATTCCTTCAAAGGCATCACGGGCAATAGCAGCCTCAGTACCTCCACTCAGAGATCCCTCAACAGACCTTTGCCCCGAACCAACTCTTCTCTCCTCATTTTCTTCAGCATCAAGTTGATTTTGAGAAGTAGAATGATACCCATTGGTCGATGGAGAAGCTAATGTTGGCTGCTCATAAACTCCCTGCATATCTGCCTGGCCGTTATTGCCAGATACAGACAGAAATGGCTGCACCGTAGAGGGACTAGGTGTTCCCACTTGAGGATTATGAAGATCAAAAGGATGACACTGAAATTGAGCTACTAGTCTCCTTTTTGCCTGGGCAACTGCAATAAGATGCTTCATAGTCTTGGCATTTTCTGGAGACCCATAATCAACATATAGGCTACTTTTTTCTTCTGCGTCCAGCCCTAATCTATGAAACATAAACAAGTAGTAAAGAAAAAAAGTAAATAATTAAAAAATAAACAGACATCATAAAATTTAAAGACACGGGCAAAATCATAAATACCTATCAACATGAATAGCATCAAGTTCCTTTAAACTTTCTGTGGTAGTATGAACTTTAACTGACTGTGACAATGTCTTTGGGGTCGTTTTAGACCTTTCCGCGCATGACACAGACTTCTTTTGTGGAGTTATAACTTGACTCTGCAATGTGCTGATGCTAATTAAACTCTTTGAAGACCCATTATCAGCCTTCTTATGAGTAGCATTGCTGAAAATTTTAGGCAAAGCTTTGGAAGATTTATGCCGCTCAGAATTTGACTTTGATATAGGAAGAGACTGAGGAGAATTTATTGGAGAGATGGAGCTTATGTTAGGCATGGCTTTGGAAGAATTATGCCGCTCAGCATTTGACTTTGTTGTAAGAAAATACTGAGGAGAATTTACTGGAGAGATAGAACTTATTTTAGGCATAGCTTTGGAAGAATTATGCCGCTCAGCATTTGACTTTGTTGTAAGAGACTGAGGAGAATTTACTAGAGAGGTGGAACTTATTTTAGGCAAAGCTTTGGAAGAGTTATGCCGCTCAGCATTTGACTTTGTTGTAGGAAGAGACTGAGGAGAATTTACTGGAGAGATGGAGCTTAATTTTTCTACGTTTGAAGGAAAACGCTTTGGATCTAATTGTTCAGGACTGCGAGGTGAATTGACAGCAACAACTTCATCAGCATTCTCTTTTTGAGGATGGCCTGTATTTAAAGAGTCATTGCGTGATATAGTGAAGTGTCCTTCCAAATGGCTATCCTCGAGGGCACTAGGTTTTTCCTTAGTAGGCGGCTGAGCAACATCACTATTCTCTAAAAATGGATCATTGCTCTTCACAAACTCTGAAACATGAGAGGAGGACCGAATATTTTTAGATGCTCCACCATGAACAGGAGTCTTTGATTTATCATTATAATCACCATCATCATCATCATCATCTAAAAGGCAAACAGCTCTGCGTCTCCTCCGTACTTGTTTAACTGCAAGATTATCTGCATCCCCTTTCAGTCTAAGAGAACTCATTTCTGCATGTTCACCAGAAGAAAGACTAGCAGAATGAGGCATAGCTTTCTGTACTTGGCTATGATGTTTTGTACCATTCAGCACTTCACAAACAGAATCACTGGAATCTAAAATAGCAGTTTGAGCCCTTGATGTCAACCCTTTCTCTGCTTTCAAACGTGCCAAAGACCTATTCAACTCTGTTTTTTTTAATGCCTTGTCCTCAACAACAGGAAAGCCAGGGGAAGCAATCTTAGTATCTTCAGGGAGAGGTTTTAAAGTCTTGTTGTCTTTAACATCCATACGCTTTAACTTCTTTGCAGCATGCAAAGTCTGATTTGTTCCCATATTACGCTTTCCTAGAATTTGGATTTTGTTTTTCTTAATAGAATTCTTTCTATCAGACTCCTTAGAATCAAAAAAATTCTCCTGCAACTCATTTTTTACCTTAAGACTTGTTTTTGCTTTCAGCAAGTTCTTATTTTTATTTCCACTGTTAATATCAGGGTCTGGCATAGGACCATCTGCAGAATCGACAAAAAATTCATTTTTCCGTTTTTTCCCATCTTTCACTGTTCCTTTAGACCTGGAAAGATTAGCATAGCCTACAGATTTTTCACCCTTTGAAAATGGTATATTAAATCCACTTATTTCTTTATCAGCTGCAGCTTCACTTCTCCTCCTTGAGTCAGTAACAAGCTTTCTTGTCTTGTTCCTATCAGTAGAAACACTCTGTACATTATTAGCTTGCTTGAATTCACTAACATCGTATACGTCCATAAAATCAGGAACTTTATTTTTTAGACATGACTGATCCTCAAGGTCAGATTTGATAGTATGCTTGTTTAGTTCTGTACCAATGGATGATTTACTTTCCAACACGGGTGACAAAACTGGAGATGAACTGTCAGTTGGACGGCCAGATGCAGAAGGCTTTTCATCTTGGCAATCACTTTCTCCACATCTTTGTTCATAGTGCTCCAAATTTGAGCCAACATCTTCCATAATAGTCTTCGCTTCTTCTACATTCAATACCACAGCTTCAGTAGCATCCTTAATGCCACCCACTACCCCATCAAAAGAAGGGGCCTCTGAACCAACATGTGCATCATCAGTGTCATCTGTCAAACCACCAGCTCTCTGTTTCTCTAACTCATCATATGCTGCACAGATTTCTTTCACAGCTCGGGTAAAGCACTTACTCTTACCGTGACATCGAGCAATCAACTTAGTTTTGACCTCATTTGTGAATGCCTGAATATCCGCAGGGACAACAAAAGCTCTGGGAAGGAAAAGATTATATCACGGGTGCTATGTAAGAAGAGGAAAAGAAAAGCAGTCGATCTAATGAACAGAGAAAACAGGGGTAAAAAGTAGAAAAGATAGAGATCACAAAATCATATGAACTGGATTACTATTTAGAAAAAGAACATCAAATTACTTTGAATTAATGAACAGAAAAAACAGAGGTAAAAAGTAGAAAAGATAGAGATCACAAAATCATATGAATTGGATTACTATTTAGAAAAAGATCAAATTACTTTGAATTTACTCTAGTGATACCATCATAATGTCAGCTCAAGACAAAAAAATTTAATCACAGTAAAAGAGGGTTGCCAAATTTTCCAAAATTGAGTGACAATTATGGTTGATAGTAAATAGAAAAATATATGCTTAAAAACACTTCACTTTTTACATGCAAGAAAATAATGAATATGATTCCTTCTACAAATAACTTTTGGATTACATAACAAATTCACCTAAACAAAAATATAACAATTACTTAAAGAGCTTACATATTCAATGAATTATGACAACTAGTCATTCCCACACTGTTAAGGCAAGGTTTTCAATTGCAGTGACTATGGCAACTGAATTAGTGTTATCTATAGTGGAAAATTGATGTTTGTTCAAAATTCGCCACACATCTGTGCTATAGCACCACCTACTTAACAACATTTCGTACTATAGCATATTGCGGAACAATGGTGATTTCTTAAAATTACGCTATGCCATAACACCACTTGAGCCGCTATTCATTATTCAACACTGAACTAAATAAGGCCGGGTTGCACCCGCAATATAATCACAATTTAATACTTTGTGGAAGTTCTATATACTACAAATAAACAGGAGAGGGAGAAAGAGAGTTACATTTCTTCTGTCCCATAAAATTGAACAAAAAACTTCTTTGGATCGGGGACTTTTTCCCAATCTTCAGGTCTGCTTATCTAAAGACAAAAAACCAACAAAATCAGTATCCCAATATTAATGAACAATCAAAAACTCAACCACTTCAATTAATGGGTTAACTCATGGTTTTAAATTGTACTCCAAAGCCGCAATTGCGGACACTATGCGGTAGCCTCCGCAACTGCATCGGATCACAATTGCGGTGTGATTTAAGATCACGCGTCCGCTGTATTAGAATGTATTAGAAACCACATCATGTTTGTTCAAGTATTTTCATTAAATCTCAAAATTTTAGAGCTCCAAAACTCAATTTACTTCCGAAGTAATGAAAAAATCAACATTAAATGTTTTTCAACATTGTATTTGAAACACTTCTCTATTAAAATTCACGCCGCAAAACAACAATTGCATTTACGGCCGCAATTTAAACCATGGATTAACTATCTAGCAATGAGAATGATCACCAAAAATAAATAAATAAATCAAAGTAGATGAACATGAATGTGATACTCCTATGAATCAAAATAACGAAAACATTCCAAGATCAATCAAAACTCCAAAAATTCTAACAATGTTGAACTTCTAGAGTCTATCACCAACTTAAATGGAATAAAATTGCTACTATCAAATACAAAACGTCACATATAGAAAATTTCTCAAACTCTGGCAAAGAAATAACTCTTAACACGTAGAATACAAATACCAACCCTACTTTACAGCATCGTAACAAAACGATTGACAAGATATAAATGAAAATAACAAAAACAAGTTCGATGAAGGAATACGTACAACAGCAGGCCAAGGAGGGAATCCCTTAACCCTAGCTAGAACGAGATCACCGAGCCTCAAGTTCGCATTGGCTTTGGCCTTGTTTGCTGCACGTCGACGTGCCGGAGGCATTCCGGCGGCGATGCCACAGCGAATAAGTATGAATTAAACAAGAGCCTAACAACGAATAGAAAACCCTAGAAATTGTTTCGGAACCTCTGCGAGGATCACCGGCGAAGAATCTCCGGTGTAAAAGCGGTTAGATAAGAAGCGAAAGTTGCGGCGGTAAAGGATGAAGAGAAGGAGGTATCGGCATTGGCAATGGCGGAGAGAGAGATAGAGAGAGAAAGAGAGAGAGAGAGAGAGAATCTGAGAGTGAGAGAATCGCTGAAGCGGTGAATGGAAGATTTTGTTGTTTCGAGCGTGGGTGGCTTTGGAAAGAAGGAGTATGGTATATGGTATATTGAACCAAATTTAATTTTTTATTTTTTTTATTTTTTATATATCTTGTGAATAGTTTGTTTTTTCAACTTCTCTGTGTTTCATACCTCCTTTTCTTTGTTGCGTTGCGTTGCATGTGATGGTGACGTTGGAAGGGAGTTACTTGCTATTAGCACATCTCCTTTTACTAAAAGGCATCTCTTCAAGGAATTCTTTTCTTAAAACTATATTTCTTTAAGCATATGTTTGATTTTTCAAGCATGCACGTTATATTTTCAAGTATATTGACAAAGTTAGTTTAGTAGTTTCTTTAAAATTATATTTTCTTTGCATAGGGTACATTAAATATTTATGTCTATCGAAAATTTTTGTTTAGTAATTTCTTTTAACTCACGTTTTCTTTATCTAGGGAAGCGTTAAATTTTCACATCTATGGAGAAATTTAGTCTGATAGTTTCTTTCAAACCACATTTTATATGCATAGGAACACATTAAATTTGTTAAATTTGTACATATATTAAAAAAGTTAGTTTAATAGTTGTATAGGGACACGTTAAATTTTCACGTCTATAAAGAAAATTAATTTAGTATTTTCTTTTAAATCATGTTTTCTTTGCATAAGGACGCGTTTAATTTTCATGTATATTGAGAAAGTTTGTTCAGTAGTTTCTTTAAAATCATATTTTCTTTACATAGAGACACGGTTAAATTTTTATGCCTATGAAAAAATTTAATTTAGTATTTCCTCCGATCTATTATATAAGTAACTTTATAAAAAAATCATTCTTTAAGAAAAAATGTCTAGATACATCAAATTTTTATACTTTTTATAATCTTACCTACTTTTTGTCTTGAAAATTGTAAAAAAAAAATATAATAGAAATATGAAAAAAATATGGATATATTTAAAATAATAACATTAAATGTAATAATTATAGATAATATTTGCTTATATTTAAGGCTATTAAAAAAATTGTTGCTTATATTCGAAACTGAAGGCAGTAGTTTCTTTCGAATCATGTTTTCTCTATTTAGGGGCACGTTAAATTTTCACCTCTATGGATTTTTAATATTTTTAATTTAATAGTTTCTTTCAAATCATGTTTTATTTGCATATGGACGCGTTAAATTTTTACGTATAAAGAAAGTTAATTTAATAGTTTCTTTCAAATCACGTTTTCTTTTCATATGAATATGTTAAATTTGCATGTTTATGAAAAAAATAATTTAGTAGTTTCTTTCAAAATCATGTTTTCTTAACATAAGAACGCGTTAAATTTTTATGCATATAAAAAAATTAGTTTTGTAGTATCTTTCAAAACATTTTTTCTTTGCATAAAAATGCAAGAAATGCTCTCAAAATGAATTACCGAACACATTTATTTTTATTTTAAAATAATCATTTGTTAATCTTTTTTTTTAGAAAAATAGTTATTATTTATAACACAATAATAATTAAATGGTCTTTTTGTTACAAGTGTATATAATTTAAAGGATTGCACTTAATATATGTATGTTTCAAAAAAAATTGTTATGAAACTAATCAAAATGATATAGAGATCAAAGAGAGAAAAATAATAGAGAAAATAACATTATATTATATTCTGCAAAAGTACATATTACATTATAATGTGGATTTTACTTATAGTACATGACCAATGAATAACCATTAACTTAAGGAATACACAAATGTTAGGAAATTAACTCATAGGAGCTAAGGAATGTAGAAAGTTGAATGAAGAATTTCTGGTTTATGGGATGTCTAAGTGCGTCGAGGGATTATCGAGTAATTTTGAGTAATTAGAATAATTATTGTGAATTATATTATTTATGAAAATAAAATAATATATGATTGGGAGACCATAAGGGTATTATGGTAACGTAGAGAGATAAGTAAGGGCATTATGGGGAAATCATAATTAAAATGGGAGGGTTATTGTTGGCCGGAGATTTTGACCATGTCAAGAAATTGTATTTTGAAGCAAGTCCCTGAAAATGCCCAAGAGGAGCATTTCGACCTAGCCAGAGGAAAGGGAAATACAAGCAATGGGTCAAAATGCAAATGAAGAAGTCTAGCTTGCAGAAGGAAGAAGTCGAAGGACTTCGACGCGTCCCAAAGAAACCAGTAGGTCGAAGACCTTTCGGCAAGGCCATTCAGAAAGTTGTGAAGAAACTGCTCCAATGAATGGAACAAAGTAGTGGGCACTTACCAAGAGAGTGGGATGACGGGTGTCAAAAACACATTTGTTGGAGAGGGTCTGACAATTTATTTTGTATGTCTATATAAGTAGATTTCATTTTCATTATTCAATGTCGCATTTCTTTACATTGTAAAAGGGACACACTCAAAGTACAGAGCGTCAGAGAAACGAGTTAACTCCCTACACAAAATGTATGATAACGTCCAAACACTTATGTTTTCAAGTTATTTTAATTCCAAGTCAATTTAAATACTTGATTTTGCCTTTATCTTCTTTTATCCCGCTTTTGTTTTCTCTTTTGCCTTTTCATTCAAGCATTTCGCGAGAGTTTGCTTAAACACAAAACACCAAAAATATATAAAAACCTCATTACCATTCTTTTGTTATAAGAGTTTGCAGCATAACTAATCGGACAGAGCAGTCCTGGAACTCGTTTGGTCGGTCCCGCAAGTAAACCTCTCGCAGAGGAGGCCAACGACTTGTTCGCGTGAAATCCATGTGCGAACAAATTGAAACACCTGGTGGGACCCGTTGAGTTAGTTATATGCACTTGTGCGATGGCAGAATGGTAACGCCACGTCTGAACGAAGAATCGTCTTTAACGGAAAGTCCATGAAATTCTGGGATCAGGTATGTGATGTCGAACCAAATGTTTAGACACTGAAATCCTAATCAATAATTAATGAGCTAGTAAATTAAATGACACAGGAAATTGTTAACCCAGTTCAGTGCATCTCCACACTTACATCTGGGGGCTACCAAGCCAGGAAGGAAATCCAATATAAGTAATATTAATTATGGAGTTAAACCAATCAGTTTAATCTTTCACTTAATATCTACCCAAGGCAATTTCTACCTAAGACTCTACTTAGATATGAGTATCTACTCACTCCCCCTCAATCACACAGTGATCTTTACAATGATTAATAAAATTGAAGTCACACTTCAGACACACCAGCTTGATCTTACTTAAAATTTTCAATCAAGACACAATTCACTTATTACTAACAAATAAAACCTGCTTAAAAATAACTAGCTTCACTAACACCCTTGACAGTCTTCTAAAATTCGTGTTGTTTTCTTGAGTGTTTCAGTTCCTTAAATAGATGCTTGGTTTGTGGGCTTTTTGCAAATTATCCAGACTTTGATAAATCCCACAGTCATCACCTTGAATTAGGGTGAGTTAGTTTGTTATCTCCTTGAATCAAGGTGAGTTAGTCATTCTGTTACACTGGAACCAGATAACTAAGCTTCCTAAATATGCGCCTTGGAGTGCTTATCCTTTTACAATTAATTCCAGATATTTTCTCCTGAATTTAATCACTTCTGTTACGCATCATTTAAGTCAGATAGCAGGTTTGTGATGTCACAACATCTGGTGTGACATCCTGATGTCCTGAACTAAGTTCATAACTTTTACTTTGTTTGTTAATGTCACAACATCTGGTGTGACATCCTGAACTAAGTTCATAGCTGCTTGTTTGTCAAAAATTCTGTCAATTCTTAACATCTACAAACTCCCCCTTTGGCTAATTTTTTGCTAACACAATCTTTTGGTTTTGTCAGAGAGCAGCAGAGTTCTTTTCAGTTGAATCATGTGAGAGCTAATAATTTGCTCCCCCTCAAACATGTATGTATACTGCTACGACTTGTTCAACAAACTTTGATATACCAATGAACATTCAAATATAACTTAGTTTAGAAGACATAAATATAACATCAGCATTGTTCATCAAACAGGCATTGGTCAATACACTTCTCCCCCTTGTTAGACAGAAATTAAGGGCTAATCATTACAGAAACAGAAACAGAAAAAAAACATTCAGAAATACAAAGCAAAACAGACAATACATTTTCCACCACACACAGCTTCACTCAGACTCAGTATACTCTGTATCTTCTGTATCCTCAGACTCAGCATCAGATCCATCAACATTCCCAGCAACCTCTTCCAGCTCCAATCTTTGAATTATGTCCTCAAGCTTCTTCTTCCTTTCATCCAGCTCTTTGCAGGTTGTCCTGAGCTCTGCAATTAGGGCTGCCTTTGATATAGGAGTTTTGACAGCAGATGTCCCACCTGGTGCTTCAACATCTACAGCATGATGGCCCAGAAACAGTTTGTAGTGAAAGGACAGTGGACTCTCCCTTTTACAGACAGAATCCTTGTCAGTAAGGATGCCTGGATATTGGTTGAGAATTACTCCACAAAGCAGTGATGGGAAGGCTATTGGAAGCTTGATTGCTGAGGTTCCTGCATGCTTGAGGGTCTGGTCAAAGATATATGCCCCATAATCCAACTTGGTTTGGGTGCCTACAGCACAGATAAACCTCCCAAGCCCAGTAGCTATAGATGAGGTGTGGTTGGTGGGGACCCAGTTGACTGTTCCAATCCTGTGCAGCATAGCATACTTTCTGGTTAACAAGCTGACAGATAGTTTGCCTTTGACTGGCCATGACTTGACCTGGTTGGCTGTGATTATTTTGCAGACTTGGTTGTCAGTCTTGCCAAGCTCATTTGGCCCATCTGATTCTCTCCCCAGGTACTGATTTATCACCCTAGGAGAAAAATCTACACATCTTCCCCTAACATATACCTTCCTGAAATCCTCAGATTTCCCATCAGCACACCCTTCTTGTAGATTAACTATAAACTATTTGACCAGCAGTTCATAACAAGGAGAAAAGTTGGAGACAGTTTTGAATAAACCAACATTGGAGATTAAATCAATTACCTCAGTGCATTCCAGGGCATTGCTACCCAGCTCTCTTTCCAGAGCCACCCTTCTTTGATAGACATACTTCCACTTGCTTACACTGGAGACATGGTGGAAGGACACATTGTCCAGGGGTGCTTCAGGAACAGCAGTGGCAGTCCTAGGAGGTGCTGGCCTCTTTCTGGGTTGGGATGTTGGGACATCCTCCTCAACATCAGAGTCAGATGGAGTTGTGGCCTTCCTCTTCTGAGTGCTGACCTTACTCCATTGTTTTGTAGGTCCAAAAACAGTTTTGGCCTTGTCCTTCTTGGGAGTTGACTGTTTCTTCTCAGGAGTTGCATGAGCAGTTGGCTTCTTATCCTTCCTAGCCCTAAGCCTCTTGGCTATGCTAGGATTAACAGATGCTATGATCTCTGTGTCAGAGTCATCATCCAGGTTTTCAACTGGTGGAGGTTGGGAAGCCTCTTTCTCAGCAGCTTGATCATCAGGAGCTTGATCATCAGTAGCTTTATCATCAGTGGCTTTATCATCATCATTTGGGGCTTTGTCCTGGCCCTCAGGTGTTTCAAAATTTCTTGGGACATCCTGTGGAGCAGGTATGTCCTCTTCAGCTTGGTTGATTTGGTCATCTTGTGGAGCAGGCATATTGTTCAGGGGAACAGACACCCCAGGCACAACCCTTTGTTCCGCCAGGATCCTGGTTACAAGCTGTTTGATTGATGCGTCCACGTAAGCAGATGCTTTGGGGGTACTGGAAGATGAAGGGGTTCCCTTACTCTTGCTGAAGACTGGCTCCTTAGGTCTTCTTGCATGGGGAGTCCTGGGTTTTTGAGCAATATGAATGCTTCCTCTTATCTCATTTATAGGAGTAGCATCCATTGGTACTACAGATATTAGAGTTGCGTTCACTACATATTCTTGATTGAGACCCTCATCAATGGAGTTAGGGTTCTGATGTTGAGACATTTTTTCGATTGTAGAGGAAATGTTGAAAGGTTTGATAGATTTGGATGAGTTTAGAGATTCAGCTGTAGCATGCAAAACGTTCAGTGGTGCTAATGAGGATGTGAGGAGTTGAAAGCATGTTTGTACATTTATAGAATTCGTTGCTATTGGAATTTTTAAGATTGGAATACAAACAGTTATTGCCCAGACTAGTGCTGCCATCTGGTGATCATGCCACACGATGTCATGAGACATACTGGCACTTCTCCATAACTACTATATGTCACATATGCAGATTCCCAATTTACCCCTTAGGTTTTCAAATTGGGTAGCATCCAAAGCCTTAGTAAATATGTCAGCTAATTGCAGCTCTGTGGCTACATGCTCTAATGTGATCACCTTCTCTTCCACAAGGTCTCTGATGAAGTGATGTGTGATATCTATATGCTTAGTTTTGCTGTGTTGGATAGGATTTTTGGAGATGTTAATAGCACTTAAATTGTCACAGTACAATGTCATGACATCTTGTGGGACATTGTATTCTGTGAGCATTTGTTTCATCCATACCAGCTGTGAACAACTGCTACCAGCTGCAATATATTCAGCTTCAACAGTGGATAAGGACACACAATTTTGTTTCTTACTGAACCAAGAAATTAAATTGTTCCCTAGAAAGAAGCATCCTCCTGATGTACTCTTTCTATCATCAGCACTTCCAGCCCAGTCAGCATCACAAAATCCAGTGAGGATTGGTTCACAACCATGAGAGTACATTATGACATAGTCACAAGTACCATTTACATATTTCAAGATCCTCTTAACCTGGTTTAGATGGCTCACTTTTGGTTCAGCTTGATACCTTGCACACACACCTACTGCAAAAGCTATATCTGGTCTGCTAGCTGTAAGATATAGTAGACTTCCAATCATGCTTCTGTACAAGCTTTGGTCCACACTCTCACCTTTGTCATCCTTTGTCAGTTTTAAATGAGTGGGGGCAGGTGTTCTCTTGTGACTTGCATTGTCCATCCCAAACTTCTTGACAGTGTTCTTTGCATACTTGCTTTGGGATATGAACATGGAGTCCTCCATCTGTTTGATTTGTAGTCCAAGGAAGTAAGTTAGTTCTCCCACTAGGCTCATCTCAAACTCAGACTCCATTTGAGTCACAAAATGTTTAACCATCTTGTCTGACATCCCACCAAACACTATGTCATCCACATATATCTGAGCAATCATAACCTTTCCCTCTTCATCCTTTACAAACAGGGTTTTGTCTATTCCTCCTTTCCTGTATCCATGTTTAGTGAGAAAGGTGGTCAGTCTTTCATACCATGCTCTGGGAGCTTGCTTTAGACCATACAGAGCCTTCCTCAGCTTATATACATGGTCTGGACAGCTTGGATCAACAAATCCCTTTGGTTGCTCCACATATACTTCCTCATTAAGGTACCCATTTAGGAAGGCACTTTTAACATCCATCTGAAATAGTTTGAACTTTAGGATGCAAGCAATCCCTAGAAGTAGTCTGATGGATTCAAGTCTTGTTACTGGTGCAAAAGTTTCATCAAAATCTACCCCCTCAATTTGTGTATATCCTTGAGCTACAAGCCTAGCCTTGTTTTTTGTAACTACTCCCTGCTCATTAGACTTGTTTTTGTACACCCACTTAGTGCCAATCACATTAATGTCATCAGGCCTAGGAACAAGATCCCATACTTCATTCCTTGTAAACTGGCCTAATTCTTCCTGCATAGCAGAGATCCAGTACTCATCATTCAGAGCTTCCTTGATGTTCTTAGGTTCTATCTTTGAAACAAAGTAGGAGCCTGAGATCATCTCTCTTGATCTAGTGATGACACCACTGTTGGGATCACCAATTATCAGTTCTTTAGGATGATCTTTCTGGATTCTGATGGAGGGAGGTTTGTTGGATTGCTCTGACCTTGTCTCAGTGAAGTCAAGATTATCACTTTCTATTTCAACTTCAGTTTGATTGTCAGCAGATGTTCCAACATCATCAGCAACATCTGTCTTTGCATAGGTATCATCAGTAATCACATTTATTGACTCCATTATAACCTTGGTTCTGGAGTTAAATACTCTGTAAGCTCTTCTATTTATGGAGTATCCAAGAAATATCCCTTCATCACTCTTAGGGTCCATCTTCCTTCTTGGATCCCTATCAGCCAGAATGTAGCACTTACTTCCAAATACATGAAAGTACTTGACTATAGGTTTTCTACCCTTCCAGACTTCATAGATGGTGGATAAAGTTCCCTTTCTTAGTGTGACTCTATTGTGGATGTAGCATGTTGTGTTCATAGCTTCAGCCCAAAAATACAGGGGTAACTTCTTGGCATGAATCATGGCTCTAGCTGACTCCTGAATAGTTCTGTTTTTCCTTTCAACAATCCCATTCTGTTGAGGAGTGATGGGAGAAGAATACTCATGGTTGATCCCTTCTGAAGAACAGAAGTCTGAGAATTTTTGATTCTCAAACTCCTTTCCATGATCACTTCTTATTCTGACCACACAACTTGCTTTTTCTCTTTGGATCCTATGGCACAGATCGTTAAATACCTCAAACACATCAGACTTTTCTTTGATGAAGCTTATCCAGGTATATCTTGAGAAGTCATCAACAACCACATAGGCATATCTTTTTCCACCAAGACTCTCTACCTGCATTGGTCCCATAAGGTCCATGTGCAATAATTCCAAGACTTTGGAAGTTGTCAGATGTTGAAGCTTTGGGTGTGACATCTTGGTTTGCTTGCCTATTTGACATTCACCACACACTTTACTTTCATCAATCTTTAAGTCTTGGGATCCCTCTTACAACCTCCATAGATATGATCTTCTTTATTCCTCTGAGATGGAGATGACCCAGTTTTTGATGCCACAACTTCACTTCTTCTTCTTTGGCTAAGGAACAAGTATATGTGAGGCTGAAATCTTGGGGTTCCCACATATAGCAGTTGTCTTTTGATTTGGATCCTCTCATGACAATTTTCTGTTCTTTATCAGAAACTATGCACTCAGTTTTGGTGAAGTTGACACTGTAACCTTGGTCACATAACTGACTTATGCTGATCAAGTTAGCAGTTGTCGCTCCCGATAAATGGGACTGGCCCAAATAAAGGTACAGACGCGAACGGTCGGCGAGAGGGACAATGAGAACACACAGCAGTGAACTCACTGGAGATGAATAGAGTCGCCAGCTAGGCATTTTTATCCCGGAGGAAAGGTAATGCTGCATAAACCTAGAAAGATACGGATAAGACGGTTGCGAACCAGAGAGACTGAGAAAGGGGGTTGGTTACAACCTGGGAAGGTGTTAGCACCCAGATTGTCCGTCGTACTCGACGGGATCCACGCTTAAAAGATTTGTGTTTTAAAGGGGTAGTGTCAGTGCAATTTGTGTATCAAAAGAGCTGGAAAAAATGCAAGTGTCTGTGTAAAATAAAAGTGAAGTGTATAAATGAAGTGCCATTGTAGGAACAGGAGTGAAATGCTCAAGAAAATGAGGCTAAAGAATAAAGCTGGAAAGAGGGGGAATATACAGAGACTTTTGTTCGATAACTGTTAAGTTATGCCTACGTATCCTCTCGTGCAATGAGGAAGTCAGAACACCGTAGTTCGACCCAAAGAGACTGAAAGATGAATTGACTGGTGAACTGCTTACTTGTCAATGCTCAAGTGTATGACCTGTCTGGCTCAGGTGCTAACTGTCTTGCATTAGACGGAAGAAGCAAGTTCTCGGTTATGAATGAATGAGATGAGAAAAGAATCCCGGAGGAGACGATTATTGTTTGTTTTTGTGTTTTCAGTCTTTTATTGCTTTTGGATTTTGTCATAAGTTAATGAGCTTAAGCCTAAACCGATGGATTTGGTAAACTCATCACATCTTCCCTCTGATTAGGGGTAATGAGAATTACCTTAAGTGTGAAGTCAGATTCTCACACTTAATCACCTTTGATGTAGGATTAAGATCATTAACCCACTTGTGATTAATTAGATGTTTTTGGTGTTTTTGTTTAGTGTTGAGTAATGAGGTTAAGCCATAATCATGGATTAAACAGACTCATTACACCATCCTAATAGAAGGATAATAGATGAGGGTGTTTAAGCTGAGGAAAGCTCCTCAACTTAATCCATGATTAGGGATTAAACTTATGACAAAACAAACCTTTGATTAAGTGGATTTTATTTAATGATATGATGATGAAGTGAGTTTTATGATTTGTAAGACAACTTGAGGGGGACTTGTCCATTAACACTAGGGTTAGTCCTTCTTAACCAATTAAGGAAGAATTAGAACCCTAATGCAAGGCCCAAGTTACAAGTGTGATGTCTTGATGATTATTAAGTGAATTGATTGAGAGATTTAAACACATTAAGGGTTCAAGACTTAGGATTAAAGTTATACACTCCATCCTAAGATAAGGATGCAGGCATAACCCTAACCACAAAGTCTTAAAGCCTTTAGGGTTTAGTCCCTGATTATGAGGTGAGAAGAGAAGACTCAAAGAGAGACACAAAGGTGAAAACTAAGAGGGGAGACTAATCAAAACCCTAATTCATTGTCATGCTTGGATGATCCTAAGGTTTGTGAGGTTTTCAAGAACAATCTCCAGAGGAGCCACCAGGAAGCAGATGAACAGGATCAAGAGAAGCAAAATGACTTGCTTCATTCAAGAAGTCAAGTCACTTGAAGAAAGAAAGTGGGAAGGAGAAGAATGAGCAAGCTCAAACTCAAACACATATATAAATGCAGCAATGGATGCAAGAGAGATGAAAAGAAAAGTTATGAGAAGTGAAGGCAAATTCACTTCTCAAGTTTACTTA
This sequence comes from Lathyrus aphaca, assembly GCA_963966055.1. NCBI lineage: Eukaryota > Viridiplantae > Streptophyta > Magnoliopsida > Fabales > Fabaceae > Lathyrus > Lathyrus aphaca. Next base: position 510,026,705 of record OZ014520.1, read on the forward strand.
CCACCTGAAATGTTAGAAAGAAATGCAATGCAATGCAAAATGAAATGAAATGGTATGATGCTAAGCAAAACCAGAAGCATGTTGATGATGATTATGATGTTATGAGGTGCTGCAAACATGAGACAAGGCATGGAGATGTTCATACAAGATTATGAATGCAAATGATGCAAGCTAAGGAGCATGAACAAGCATGAAATGTTATGAAGCATACAAGGCAAATGACATGGCAAATATGTAATGCAATGATCAAACATGCTTTCTATATGTCTTAAGATGTCCAATGAATCACAAGAATGCACAAAATGCAAAGACAAGTCATGTTATGCAAGAGAATGCAAGAAGGATGCAAGAGAAAGCCCAAATTAGGGTTTATGAATCAAACATCAAACAAAAACCCAAAACAGAAGCAAACCCTAAGATAAAAAATGGAAAATGCTATCCAAAGAAACCCTAAACCTATAATGAACCACTGCCCAAAGGGGAGCTCTCAACTCTCAACCAATCTCAAGATATGAATTTTACAAGATATTAGGGTTTTTTAGGGTTCCTAACAAAACAAATGCCAAACAATTAGGAAATGAGGAAACAAATCATGGCCATTTTATCCTTGAAAATACATGCCAAACACAACACAATGCAAGAAGAATCAATGTCTCAACCTTCTCCAATAGGCAGAAATGAATTTTCAAACTTATGATCAAAATAATGCATAAAAAATGATTTAATTCAATGAAAAATTCTTAAAATGCATCAAGATCAAAAAAGAAATTTGGTTTGAAGGTTGGACAATGTTTCTAAATGTCTTAGGACATTTCATGAATTTTTTTGTAATTTTTAAATACCTAAAAGTATTTTTAATTAATTAATTCCCATTAATCAATTAAAAATAATCTTTTAAATATTTAAAAATACTTTCTTAATGATAAAAAATAAAATAAAAATATTTTTGGGTCATAAAAATTAATAAAACCTTAAGGAAAAAGTTTCATAATTTTTAAGATTTTTTTGCTATTTTAAAATAATTATGCAATTTAAATGAAAAGAAATGAAAATAAAAATTAAATTAAATGGAAGTAATCAGAAGGAGAGGTTGAGATTGATTCTGGGCTCAAAGGGTTTGACTGGGCGCGCATCTGGACGGCCCAGATTCAAACCTCCCTAATTCTAATTAATTAATTATTAATCCATAATTAAACCTTAATGAAATGATCTGAACCACTCATATGCGCGCGGGAAACACAATCCAAGGGCTCAAATTCAAACCTTGCCCTAATTAATTACACTTAACCCTAATCACTTTCAGGCTGCCGGAGAAGACTTCCGGTCGTCTTCTCCGGCCAGCTCTCACCTGAGAAACCTCAAACTTCCTAAAAACGCATCAAAAATGAAAAATAGAAACTGGGAAATGATCCTTACACTCTCACGAATCAAACCCCTCTCTCAAAACAAATTTATTTTCCCTAAACAAGCTGAATCGAAGAGAACAAGTTCTAGGTCACGCAAGCTTCAGAAACAAATTAAATGCTCAAATCACAACCATTTCAAAAACTAATGGTACCAGAATGATCAGGATAACACAAAGAACAAGTTTGGAACAAAAGAAATGATTTCTGGAAAAATTATTTTCGAGCTACCTGAGATTTGGAGCTTTCAGTTTTGGAACTTTCTGGCCACTTTTCCTTGTGCAAACCAATCCACTTGATCCCCCAAAGATGTTTGAGTGCTCAAAATGAGTTTGTGCTGACTGGATAATGAGTTTCGAAAGCTTCTGCTCAAGCTTGATCAGAAATGGCAATGGAGGTTCTGGCTCTTTTAGGTCATTGTGAATGATGGTTTGAGGTCCAAATGGTGTATGGAGAAGCTTTGCAAGGTTTGTTTGGCTGTTTGTGAGCTAGGATGGAAGATTCGAATGGAACTGCAAACTGAAGTGAGAAATGGCAGTGGGATCTCTTGGCTGTTTCAGGCTTGTGTTTTTGGTGTTTTGTGATCTATGAGGCAGGGTGAGTTGAATGGAGGAAAAGGTTTGAGTATTTGCAGGCTGTATAGAGAAATTCGAAAGCTTATGCAAAATGGAAGGTTTTTGTGAATGTGAGTGTGTCCAATGTTTCAGCCTTGCCTTGTGTTATGTTTAGCTTGCAAACTGTCCACATAATTCTCTCTCATTGGTCAGTTGACAAGACATGCCCTTTATTGATTGGTAAGGCAACTTTTGCAAAAAGTCAAATAATGTGTAAGAGAAGCATGGCTCATGATCTAGGCAAGTACATGGGCATGGGCTGGCGCAGCAAGGTGAGGTGAGAGGCTAGCAAAGCTCAGCATCCAAGGCTGCAAGTAGGAGGGAGCATGATCATGAGTTTTTGCAAGTTGTGACATTTTGGTTCACATGTGATTCTTTGTCTAACCAAGCATGAAACCATGGGCAATCTTAGTTCAAATCTGATTTTTAGGACTTGTAGAATGTTGGCACATTGGTTAGAGGTGAACTTGAGGCTGCAAAAGTCATTGATCCATGATTTTGCAAAATTCTCACTTAGGGCATGCCTTGAAAATTAATGATTTTAGCCAACTTTGCATTGCCATAACTTTTGATCCAAGAAGAGTTTGATCATGTTCTTGTACTTTTTGAAAAGGGAAAGATGAGATCTACAACTTTCATGACCAAAGTTTTTCCATTTGAAGCCTTTTTGAATCATGAATCAAGGCTTGAAAAATGACCTAAAATGATGCATTCTTGAAAAGTCAACTATGCCCAAAAAGTCAACATTTGCAAAAACCCTAAATTCTTGATTTTTATGAACTTCAACCTTCTTCCATGATCAAATAAAGATCATATACACTCAAAATGATGAAGATCACCCATTGGTTGGGTCATTGGGGGCCTCAGATGCCCTGATTTTGCACTGACTTGTCCAAAAAGTCAACTCTTGATCAGATGACTTCCCCATGGAATTTCTTCATGAAAATTGATATGTATACTCCCTATACCATATAGAGATCAATGGAAACAAGAATGACCAAAAAAATTGGAGTTATGGCCTCTGAAACCAAAACCCTAATTTTCAGTCAACTGTGCAGTTCATCCTGGCTCTGCATCCACTCAAACCCTAGTTCTTGTGATTCCTCTGCAATTTTGACTTTGAGGAGATGAAATATGATATAAGAACACACATGGACCCCTTTGAATTGATTGGTTGCCTTTGGAATGGCTCAAGATGCTTTGGGATTGCTCAGATCACAAACCCGAGGTGCAGATGCCTTGAAAACTATGCAGTGAAACAAAAGTGAGATATGAGATGATATGATTGTGTTTATGCATATGAGGATGATCACAAGCCATGGTGAATGGGTGAGGGCAAATTTGGGGTGTTTACAGCTGCCCCTATTCAAACATGAGTTAGCTGTGCAGGATGTAAGCAACGGCTTAACAGGCAAACAAGATAACTTGTGGTTGAATACCAAAGACAGTCCAAAATTTGCACTCACAGGATGAAGAAGAAAAGGGATATAGATTGCAAAAGGAAAATAAAGTATATTGTAAGGTGTGGGCGACGGAGGACGACCGTCGAGCAGAGGACGACTGCTGGGTAAAGAGCAATGACGGGGGCGGCCGACATGCTGGGAAAAGTGTGCAAAGCGATGACGGGGACGACCGGCATGCTGGGGATAAAAAGGCAAAGCTGAGACGGGGACGGCCGACTAGCTGGAAAGAGTAAGATATTATGATGGGGACGGCCATCAAGATAAAGCTGTAAAATTCTCTGGGGATTAATGAAACATGACGGGGACGGCCATCAAGTTCATAAAGGTAAAATAACCAACGATGGGGACGGCCATCGGGCTAAAAAAGGAAAAGGGACCACGACGGGGACGGCCATCGGGTTAAAGAATAAATGAAATAAACAGATGATGGGGTACGGCCATCAAAGGTGAAGGACGATCACCTAGCAGGGTACGGCTGCTCTGTTGGGGATAAAAGTAATATGATGGGGACGGCCATCAAAGGTGGAGGACGACCACCTGGCAGGGTACGGCTGCCGAAAATATCAACGATGGGGACGGCCATCGGATAGGAAAGGTCAACGATGGGGACGGCCATCGGACGAGCATGATGGAGGACGACCATCAAGAAGTGGAGGACGACCACTCAGCAGGGGACGGCTGCTCTCAAGGTTTATCATGACATAGGACGAATGTCAGATAACCAAAAATCAACAATGGGGACGGCCATTGGATAAAGTTGATGAAGGACGATCATCAAGAGGTGGAGGACGACCACCTAGCAGGGGACGGCTGCTAAATATCAACGATGGGGACGGCCATCGGATGAGCATGATGGAGGACGACCATCAAGAAGTGGAGGACGACCACTCAGCAGGGTACGGCTGCTCTCAAAGGTATCATAACACAGGACGAGTGTTAGATAAAAAGAAAATTTGTTGGCGATCTACTGGGGATATAGTAAACACGGACGAGCGTTTTCATCCAAGAAACAAAAGGTATAAGTGTTTGGTATTGTGTATAGATTAAAGATGCGGACGAGCATCCTTAAGACTTATGATACGGACGAGTATCACGTAGAAACAAACTGACACATGTTCAGAGATGATGATACGGACGAGTATCAACTGGTTAACAAAGAACACGGACGAGTGTTGCATCTGAAAGGACTCTTCTGGGGAAAAGTAGATACGGACGAGTATCTATATCCAAGAAGACATAAGTGTTTGACACGGTGTACGGATTAAAGATGTGGACGAGCATCCTTAAGACTATGATACGGACGAGTATCACGTAGAAACAAACATTAGACGCAATGTTCTGAGATGATGGTACGGACGAGTATCAACTGGTTAACAAAGAACAAGGACTACTGTCGAATCTGTGGGGATACGAGTGATGACGTATACAAGATACGGACGAGTATCTGTATAAGTGTACCATGAGTAGTAAGTGTTGTATAATGTATAGGTGAGTGTTTATCTGCTGGGGAGAGTGACACGGACGAGTGTCAAAGAGAGAAGTAAAATATTAACAAGTGTATGGGTGATAAAGGTGTAAGCGACTGCGCTGGGGATATGACACGGACGGGTGTCAAGAAAGTGTATATATAAGTATATGTGAGTGCAAAGAGGACCTCTTTGGCTTTCTGCTGGGATATGACACGGACGGGTGTCAGGACGTATCCGTAATAAGGGTGATTTGTTTGTAAAGAGTGTTCAGGCGACTTTACTGGGGAAAGATGACACGGACGGGTGCCAAAAGGTGTATATGAGGGTGTTTGTGATTGTGAGGCAGCTGCTTTTGCCGGGGACTCTGGCGGGGATTTCTGTATAATGATGATGAACGGCTTATTATTCACAAGTGTTCAATTCACAACATGACTTATGATTATGCTATGTATTTGATTTTTGCCGTAATGCTCCGTATTAGACGGAATGCTACGCTCTGAGGGGATAGTATGATGCGAATGCTATGATTATGCAAAGGGGCATAGATCCGGGATTCGGATCCCATTGCTGCGAAGATCTCTGGTTGATCTGCTTGAAGTGAACATCCCAGCTGGGGATGAGATCATTGGTAGATCTAATGATGTATCTGCTTGGGGATATAGGTCACTGATTGACATATCCTTATAATATGGGACCCAGCTGGGGTTTGCAGAAGCTTTCTGTACTCTGTTGTGATTTCTCCGTGCGTTTCTCTTCTGAATAGAGGCTGGGGATTCTGTGGGGAGATGATTCCCTGACTCCTGTACTCAGCTGAGGATGAAATGGCAGCTCGGCTGGGGAATTGTGAGAGGCAACTCAGCTGGGGAGAGCAACAAGAGGCAACTCAGCTGGGGATAGAGCATTCCCGATGCTGAGATTGAGTGTTTGTTGATTTGACAACTTTGCTGGGGAAATGGGCACCTCCCAGTGCCACGTGGAAGATAGACCGAGTTGATAATGATTCGCCAACTTGCTGAGATGTAGCCTGCATGCCCCAGGTTGCGTTCTGGATACCTGCAATCCTGCAAAGGTAAGGAAACGTACAAAAGGTCCCGAGGTATCCCTTACTGGATTCCGTCATAGGAGTTAAGTACTTTCGAGAGTAAGTATATTCCCTGTAAGCATGTGTTTTTATTTTTAGAGAAAGGCATCTGTACTTATGCAATTGTATTTTTAGAGATATCAGACAACTCTTTGCAAAACATAAACGTAAAAACGAAACATGACCGAAAATCTGATTTTATTAATTCATACGCCCTGAATTGGCAAGATACAGTCAAAGAAACAAATCTCCTGAAATGAAGAGATTGTTACAAATTGAGAAATAAAGTACTGGCGATGCTGACGACGCTTTCAAAGAGCTTCCTCTTCTGCTATGACTCGTATGACAATGACGTTCTTCTCATCTTTGTTTTCTGGAGAGAGTTGATTCTGATTGAAGCTTGATCCTTTGGAGCTTACCCAGTTGTAGATAATACAGACGGATTCAGAATGTAGTTGTTCGCTTATTCCCTTATTTTGCATGGATCGCCCTTTCAGGTTTTCAATCCATCGGGATACCCATTTTTGCCCGAGTTGTCCAATGCGGCTTTTCAACTCAGCGGGTGTACATTTCTTTATATTTATTTCCCTTATTTTTGCCCGAGTCTTTTATTCTGTTTTTGACTCGCCGGGATGCCCTATTTTTGCCTGGACTTACATTCTGTTTTTGTGTCCAGCGGGTCGTTTTATGCGAAGTATTTTTTAACTGCATCTGAATTCACAGGGGACGGGAAATCTTCACCATCCATGGTGCTGAGCATCAGTGCTCCACCGGAAAAAACTTTCTTTACCACAAATGGTCCTTCATAATTTGGAGTCCATTTGCCCCTGTGGTCTGTATGAGGAGGGAGGATTCTCTTCAGCACAAGATCTCCTACTTGGTACCCTCGGCGCCTGACTTTCTGATCGAAGGCTTTCTTCATTCTCTTCTGATATAACTGCCCATGACAGATTGCGGCCAATCTTTTCTCTTCGATCAGACTCAGTTGTTCGTATCGGGCCCGAACCCAATCTGCTTCACTCAGTTTAACATCCATTAGTACCCGTAGAGAGGGTAATTCAACTTCAACAGGTAGGACTGCTTCCATACCATACACAAGCTGATACGGTGTTGCCCCAGTGGATGTTCTGATTGATGTGCGGTACCCATGCAAGGCAAACGGTAGCATTTCATGCCAGTCTTTGTAGGTGACTACCATCTTCTGCACAATCTTCTTAATATTCTTATTTGCTGCCTCAACAGCGCCATTCATCTTTGGCCTGTAAGGAGAAGAATTGTGATGTTGAATTTTGAAGTCCCGGCACAGCTCTGCCATCATTTTGTTGTTTAAGTTGGAACCATTATCAGTAATGATTCGCTCGGGCACTCCATACCGACAGATGATATCTCTCTTCAGAAATCGGGCTACCACTTGTCTTGTAACGTTGGCATAGGAAGCTGCTTCGACCCACTTGGTGAAATAATCAATGGCAACCAGGATGAATCTGTGGCCGTTTGAAGCAGTTGGCTCAATTTTGCCAATCATATCAATGCCCCACATAGCAAAGGGCCAAGGTGAAGACATGATGTTCAAAGGATTGGGAGGTACATGCACCTTATCTGCGTAAATCTGGCATTTATGACATTTCCTGGCGTAAGCACAACAGTCTGCATCCATCGTGATCCAGTAATAGCCTGATCTTAACAATTTCTTTGCCATGGCATGCCCTCCTGCATGGGTACCAAAAGATCCTCCGTGCACTTCATGCATCAGCAAATCTGCTTCCGTCTTGTCAACACATCTGAGGAGTACCATGTCAAAGTTCCTCTTATATAAAGATCCATCAGCGTTCAGAAAGAAACTTCCAGCAAGCCTTCTCAAAGTCTTCTTATCATTGGAAGATGCCCCAGGTGGGTATGTTTGATCCTCCAAGAAGCACTTAATGTCATAGAACCAAGGCTTATCATCTTTTACAACATCCGCTGCAAATACATATGCTGGTCTATCAAGCCTAGACACTGAAATCTGAGGTACAAAGTTAGCAGCTTGAACTTTGATCATGGATGAAATGGTAGCAAGAGCATCTGCAAACTGATTCTCGTCCCGAGGGATATACTCAAGCTTGACTTTGGTGAAGAAGGTCAATAACCTTCTTGTATAATCCCTGTAAGGTATCAGATGATCTTGGTGGGTGTACCATTTTCCGTTGGTTTGATTTACTACCAAAGCTGAATCTCCGAATACAGTCAATGTCTTGATCCTGAGGTCAATGGCTTCCTCAAGACCCATAATGCAAGCTTCGTATTCAGCTTCGTTGTTAGTGCAGTTGAAAGTGAGTTTTGCCGAGAAAGGCATGTGAACTCCCTTAGGTGAAACGAGTACCGCACCAACACCACGACCATTCATGTTAACAGCCCCATCAAACATCATAGTCCATTCTTCTTCTGGGTCAGGCCCTTCAGTGTGAATAGGCTCTTCGTGATCTTTTGCTTTAATGAACATGATGTCTTCATCTGGGAAGTCAAACCTCATAGGCTGGTAGTCATCAATGGGTTGCTCAGCAAGATATTCAGATAGTACACTGCCCTTGATGGCTTTCTGAGATGTGTACTGTATGTCGTATTCTGTGAGAATCATCTGCCATCTTGCAACCCGTCCGGTAAGAGCTGGCTTCTCGAAAATGTACTTAACTGGATCCATTTTTGAGATCAATAAGGTAGTGTGGGTCAACATATACTGTCTCAGTCGGCGAGCAGCCCACGCTAAAGCACAGCAAGTTTTCTCGAGCAGTGAATAACGCTGTTCACAGTCGGTAAACTTTTTGCTTAGGTAGTATATTGCATACTCTTTTCGACCAGACTCGTCATGCTGGCCCAGCACACACCCCATTGACTCTTCTAATACTGTCAAGTACATGATCAGAGGTCTTCCTTCGACTGGAGGCATGAGGATTGGAGGTTCTTGTAAATATTCCTTGATCTTGTCAAAAGCCTTCTGGCAGTCTTCGTTCCACCTGACCGTTTGTTCTTTTCTTAACAGCTTGAACAAGGGTTCACAGGTTGCTGTGAGGTGAGATATGAACCGTGAGATATAGTTCAATCGACCTAAGAACCCTCGAACTTCTTTCTCAGTTTTCGGTGCAGGCATCTCTTGGATGGCTTTGACTTTATCAGGGTCCACTTCAATCCCTTTCTCGCTTACAATAAAACCCAGCAGCTTACCGGATCGCACCCCGAATGTGCATTTGTTGGGGTTCAGCTTCAATTGGTACTTCCTCAGACGCTTGAATAATTTGAGCAGATTCACCAGGTGGTCTTCCTCTGTAAGGGACTTGGCGATCATATCATCCACATAACATTCTATTTCCTTATGGATCATATCGTGGAATAATGTCACCATAGCCCGTTGATATGTGGCACCAGCATTCTTCAGTCCGAATGGCATCACTTTGTAACAGAACGTGCCCCAAGGTGTGATGAATGTTGTCTTCTCCATGTCTTCAGGTGACATCTTGATCTGATTGTATCCTGAAAATCCATCCATGAAGGAGAATACCGAGAACTGAGCCGTGTTATCCACCAATACATCAATGTGAGGTAATGGGAAGTCATCTTTCGGGCTGGCTCTGTTCAGATCCCGGTAATCAACACACATTCTTACTTTACCGTCCTTCTTAGGTACAGGTACTATATTAGCAACCCACGGCGGGTAGCTAGTTACAGCAAGGAACCCGGCGTCCCATTGCTTTTGTACCTCCTCCTTGATTTTCATAGCCATGTCTGGGCGAGTTCGGCGCAGCTTCTGTTTGACTGGTGGACACTCTTCTCTCAAAGGCAGCTTGTGCACAACTATATCGGTATCCAACCCTGGCATATCTTGATACGACCAAGCAAACACATCAACATACTCTTGAAGCAGATCAATCAGTTGTCTCTTCACTGAGTCTTGCAGGCAGGCCCCGATTCTAACTTCTTTCACGTCTTCCTCTGTACCAAGATTAATCACTTCAACCTCCTCCTGGTGAGGGGTAATAACCTTTTCCTCTTGTCTTAACAACCTGGCTAGCTCTTCAGGAAGCTCATATTCTTCTTCAACCCCTTCATCAGCTTGATTGATTGGATTGTCAAAGTCATACAATGTCATAGCCGTGCTGTTGTCGGTGCTGTCAGGAAGGCACTCTCTGCAAGGGTTAAGTTGTTCATTTTAGTGATTGATTTTAATCTTGCTTTAGAAAAAAAGTGAAAAGAAGTTATCATTTTGAAAACACCGCCATTTATTTTTGTACAAAAAGAAAAATGGAAAAACAGTGAGCAGAAAAGAAAAAGACTCGTTTGCAAAAAGATGTCTGATATTTCATTAATTTAATCTTGTTTGCACAAAAGTACAGATGGCCCTGGTTACAAAATGAGTCTTGTCATCTTGGGCAAGATGCAAGACTTGGATGCATGCTATAAAAAATACAGGAAATAATAATTACTCTGCATGAGTAACTCTTATAATTTCCTGGGAAGACCAGTTCGAGACACTGCTCCCCGGGATTTTCGGACGAATCCAATTCTCCAGATTGCGCTCCTCTTCCAGCTCGTCTTCCAGACAGTTGATAGCATCGGGGGTAAGCATCCCCCCACTGACAAAACCAGGCTCTGCAGCAGCCTTTGCTTGATGTTGAGTTGGTCTGTAACCCAACCCAAATTTGTCCTTCTTCTCCTCCACAGCTAATACCTTGCCCCAGCCTAGGGCAGTTCCTTCTTCAACAACCTTCCGGGCTTGTTGGTAAGATGACATGGAGATCCCTGACACAGCAGATGCTTCATTGACGTTCAAGGCTTCAAAACCTTGGCTCATTGTTTCATGGATCTCCCCATCCATCTCAATGTATTTGTAAGTAGCCAGATGGCTAACGAAAATATCCTCTTCCCCACAGATTGTGACAACTTGACCTTCCCACTCAAATTTTAACTTTTGGTGAAGGGTAGACGTTATTGCGCCGGCGGCGTGAATCCAGGGTCTACCCAACAAACAGCTGTAGGCGGGCTGAATGTCCATCACATAAAAGATAGTTTTAAAGGTCTGCGGGCCAATTGTCACGGGCAGCTCAATCTCTCCCAGAACCGATCTCTTAGAACCATCAAAGGCTCTTACTACCAGGTTGCTGGGTCTCAATGCCAATCCATCATATTCAAGCTTCACCAGAGCCTTCTTCGGTAAGACATTCAGGGAAGAACCTGTGTCCACCAGCACATGAGAAAGGACAGCTCCTTTGCATTCCATGGTTATGTGCAAGGCTTTGTTGTGATTACGGCCATCCGCTGTCAAGTCAGAATTGGTAAACCCTAGCCCATTGCTAGCAGTAACGTTTCCAACCACGGTTTCCAATTGGTTGACAGTAATCTCCTCAGGCACGTAAGCTGCGTGCAGGACTTTAAGTAGTGCATTCCGATGGGCTTCGGAGCACATAAGCAGTGAGAGGATGGAGATTTTGGATGGCGTCTGGTGAAGTTGATCCACAATTTTGTAGTCACTCTTTTTGATGATTCGCATAAACTCATCAACTTCCTGATCAAATGGAGTTTTCAGGGCTTCTTTGGCAACTTGGTCTTCCTGCACCGGGCCTTTTCCTTTTGCCTTGGCAGCAGCTTCTGCTTCGGCAGTAGGTTTTTGAACTTGTGAAGCAAAGAGACGTCCGCTTCGAGTGAAGCCTCCGCCTCCCCCCACATTATCTACTTGTGGTGCAGGTGTTGATGTTTCAAGAGTGATTCTTTTTCCTTCGCAGTATACGTCAGAGCCATAGTGCCAAGGGATGGCCCTATTGCTTTCATATGGTACTGGTCCAGGCACCGTGACAGTGACTGGACTGATTGCTGCTGCTGAAGGGACTGTAATTGTTTGTGGATCATAGAAGATTGTAACTGGTGCTCTAACGGGAGCAGCACCTTCTGAATGGTAGGCGGAGTTATTTTCAGGATCGTAGAATATGGTAACAGTAGAGACATCTTCATGATTGATTGCTGGTGTTGTAGGAGGTACTGTTGAAAGGACTGTTGTTGTTGTTGATGGAGATTCGAAATGGAATGAAGCTGAAGTTGTAGCAGGAGAAACTGTTGAAAACTGATCATTTGGGAGAACTGATGAAGTACTTGTTGATGCTGCTGATGAATTGTCGGGAACAATAGTTGCTGCATTTGTAGGAGGATCTGAAACCGTTGCTGATGAAGTTGCTTGATTTGCCGGAAATGATGTAGTGATCTGGAGTAGGCCACTCCGAATAAGGCTGTCAATGCCATTCCTCAGGTCCTCGCACCCATTCCATGAAATATTGCAGTAGGGGCACCCTAGTTCACACCCCGGAAATATCTGGTTTTCACGGAGTTGAGCTTTGATTTCCACCAATGGTGTCCTGATCTGATCCACACTAGTTATCAAATAAGACGGTTGGTCTTCTTCAATAGCATTAATTCGAGGACCACCATGGTTTGGCATAGGGTTTTTATTGACATTGGGCGGAGGTGCAAAATTCAGAGCCTTGGAATCTACCAAGTCTTGTACCTTCATATGCAGAGCCCTGCATTTTTCTGTACTGTGACCAGGTGCGTTCGAATGAAAAGCACACCTAGCATTGGAGTCATAGTTTCTTGGTAAACTGTTGGGATCCGGAGGTGCCAACGTTCTTAGCTCAACTAGGTTGAGTTTCAGAAGTTGTGGCAGCAAGGCAGCATACGGCATTGGGATCGGGTCGATCACTCTGTTAGCTTGAGAGGGCCTCTGTTGGAATGGCCTCTGTTGATTGTTGTTGTTGGGGTTGTTGCTGTTGTAGTTTCTTGGAGGGTATTGATTCTGATGATACTGAGGTTGTTGTTGGAAGTTTTGTTGCGGCGGTTGATAGACTGGCTGAGGATGAGCTGGAGCGGGGATAGTGACTGCTGCTATTGACCTTTGAACATATTGGGGCCTACCCCTGCTGGTGTGAATGGCATTGGTTTCGCCAGCTCTTCTCGGGCCTGCGAAAGGCTTCCTTGTACCACTGGACGAACTAGCACCATTATCGGAAATTTTGCCCATTTTCAACAGGCTTTCAATTCTCTCCCCAGCTATGACAACATCTGCGAAGCTAGTTGAAGAGAAAGCGGCCAGCCTGTCAATATAGGTCCCCTGAAGGGTATTCATGAACATATCTGCCATTTCCCGTTCAGACATAGGGGGTTGAACAGCGGCAGCCAATTGCCTCCATCTTTGGGCATATTCTCGGAAACTCTCCCTTGAAGACTGTGACATTCCCATCAAGAGGGTCCTGTTGGGTGCCATGTCTAGGTTGTATTGATACTGTCGGATAAAGGCCTCCGCCAGGTCCTTCCAGCATCTCACAGTTGCCCTTGTCAAGTGGGAATACCACTCTCTCGATGCTCCAGTCAAGCTATCTTCAAAATAGAACATCCACAATTTCTCGTCCATGGTATAAGCTTTTAATCTTCCGAGAAAAGATTGCAGATGGGTCCGGGGACAAGAAGTCCCGTTATACTTTTCAAAACATGGAGGCTTGAACTTGTGGGGAATCCTAACCCCGTCTACCAAACCCATGTCCATGACGTCGAAACCCAAAGAGTTTTGAGATTCTAAGGACCTCAACTTCTCAGCTATTTCATCCAATCTCCTGTCATAAGTCTCTTCACCGGCGCCCATTACTGTGAATTGGTCCTCCTGAGGATCCTCTTGAAGTACCCTTCCTGCTGTGGCAGTCCCTTGTATGTTGACAGGGATGTTGGCCTCTGGGTGGAGATGGGGTCCAAAAACTGGGGGATTGACATGAGGTTGGACCCTCTCGTTGTTACTTGTGCCAGCGGTTCCAACATGGGGCTCTTCTTGATTCTGCCTTTCCACCATGGCTCTCAACCTTTCCTGGCTCTGAGCCATGTTGTTCATAACCTCCATAAACTGGGTCATTTGGTTCCTCATTTCTAACCTCTCATTCGCCATCTGGTTTCTGACCTCCGTAAGGTCTTGCTGCATCTGATCCATCTGAATTCCCGGAAGGTTGTTTCTAGTTGGGTACCTGTGTGGCCTGTTGAGAGGAAATACCCGGCGGCGAGCAATAATTCCTGAGTATCACAACAGAGGTTAGTAACAAAAACAAAGAACCTGCAAAACAAACAAAAGGGTTAGTATGCAATGCAGTTATGCTTATTTGCTTTCAAGGTATCCGGTTTGGCCTTCAGTTTTGACCCTTCCAGACCCTTGAAGATGTTGCTGTTGAAGTTGCTTTTGAAGTAACCCAGATAGAGACCAACACAAATATATTACAAAGGTGAAATAATACAATTTGTTCATTTTACAACACAAGCCCTCAAAGGGGTCAAAATACATCACAAAAAAGCAAAAGTACATGGAAAAGGAACAACAACAAGCAAATGATCAAACTCCAAGGCCAAACTCATCCTCACGAACTTCCTTGAGAAGTGCTTCGGTCACAGGATCAGCCGGACGCTCCGTGAGACTTCTGATGAGAAGGTTTCTTGTTGCAACTGCTGCAGTCAACTTCCTGTTCTGACTTTGGTCCTTAGACCTCTTCACTCCAGCTCTGATTTCTAGCTCTGATATTTCCTTCTGGGCTGCTGCCAGGGCTTTTTCCATCTGTCCCATCTTGTCTTGAACTCTTTTGTCTTCTAGAGTACGGGCCTCAGTGATCCGGACCCACCTGGCCTGACTCTCTTTCAAATACAAGTCTGTTCTTGCTCTCTGAAACTGGGCTTCTTTACAAGCATTCTTCAGAATCTGTTCACCAGCTTTGGATTTGTTGATATAATCTCCAGACTTCTCAATCTTGGTCAAGTGTTCCACCCTCAATTTCTCCAATCTCTCAATCTCCCTCACACCTTCACTCCTCTCCCGGAGGGTCTTCTGCAAGGCTTGGGTTAACTTCTCATTTCTTTCCTTCAAGCTCTCAAACTCCTCCAAACTGATAGTGGCAGGGGGTGGTGCTGAAGATGACTCAGGCATGTCTTCTATGGTGAAGGGCAATCCAGAGAATTGGGCCCTGGCATGGGACCACTCATAATATTGGACTGATGCCACATTATTACACTTCCCTAGAATGGTGACTCCCTTGGTTTGAACATGATCCCAGGCCCAGGCAGCCTGCCTAACAGTTGCCAGACTAATCTTGTTCTCACAGTAGAGGGTCTCAACCAAATCCTGTACCCTAGGAGTGTGGACCAGTGCATAGCCCAATTGTCTCCTGAACAGCAGAGGGTTATAGTTGATACTTCCCTTAACTCCTATCAAAGGCACATTGGGAAAGTGCCCACAGCTGGTGATCATATCTCTGCCCTTGGTGCTCTGAGTACACCATCTGATATCTGCTGAAGTGAGAGTAGTGAGCCTCTTAGCCCAGTTGCTTTGCTGATGAGGATTTAGAAATGCATCTGTCCTGGGTAGATGCCTGAGAAGCCAAGCATGGAATAATGGAGCACAAATCCTCACTAATCTTCCCCTCTGCTTCTCATTTCTCTGATGGACTGAGTAATAGAGATCACCCAGTAAAGTTGGCACTGGGTTCTTCAGGATGAACAAATGGATTGCATTTTTGCTAATGAATCGAGGCTCATCTGCAAACAATACAATTCCATATACACTCAAGGCCAATAGAGCACAAACAGCTTTCCACTCCCCCGAGGAGGCCTTCAGACTAGCTTGAGAAATCAGGAAGTCCAGATGAAATCCAGGGATCCCAGCCTTAGAGGTCACATGCTGTTCAATCAAAACAGGCTCGAGATACAAAGCTTTTGCTACCTCTCCATTGCTAGGAAAGACCATTTCAGGGTTGAATGGGATTTCTCTTTTGATGGGCAGACCAGTCAATGATGAGTATTCTTCCAGAAGAGGCCCCAACTGAAAGTCTTGAAAGGTGAAACATCTCAATGGGGGGTCATAAAACTGAATGCAGGTGTGGATCAAACTCCTCTGGGATGGGTCCAGATCCATGACCAAGTCAAGTATATTCCCATAATGCTCCCTGAACAAAGGTAAGTGATCTGGAGTGATCAGGGTTTGGATCCTCCTGATGTCTGATAAGTCTGGTTGGAAGAAATGATAAGTGATGTTGCTTTTCTTTGGAGCCATGATGCTGAGGACTGAGTAGGATAAGTGCTGATGAAGATGCTGAGGAGTGGGCCACTGGCTGGCTAGTACAAGTATCTGAAGTATATGGCTGACAAACTGAAGCAAGTGCTGGTGGAGATAGGTCAAAACTGCAGATGGGGTCAAAACCAAAACCAAAGATGAAGGTGGATACCCTGAAACACAAATAAGCAAATGTTAATATGATGCAATGGGTATGTATGCAAATGAAATGCAAGGGTTTGTGACTGAGCTGGATATGATTAACTGCCTTGGTGTAGATCCATGTGTGTTCAAGAAATCCAGATGGAGGTCTAAAAATCCAGTAACCAGGGTGGGGGACTCAAATAAAGAGCCACAAGTCCAAGGTTTTAGAATCACAAGAACTGTCCAACATGGAGCATTCTTAACAAAGTCAAAGTAACAGGGTATTCTGAGGTCAAGGTACCTGCAAACCTGTAAACAGCCCAACCCCCTCACAGGTGGTGTTCTAAAACAAGGATCCTCAGACTTGGATCAGTTATGAGAAGTGTAAACACTTCTAACCCGGAGGTACAGTGTTTACAATAACCATAAAAGTTCCTCCTCTAATTCACCTCAGTTTCTGAAGGTCAATACTAAAAGGTCATCCAGACTTAGCAGGCTTCCCAGATAGCCCTAGCATTGCAGGAAATCTGCAACACAGAGTTCTCAAGAAGAAACCCATATCTGAACCGTGTTTCATATTCCCGCACCAGACCGAAATGGAATGGGAAAGAATATGATTCACTCTAGCCTAGGTGTCACTCAGGTCCCAGGTATAGGACCTTAACTCTCAATGAATCACCCACCCACCAAGGCAAACAACAGATCCAGCCAGCAACAATGACAATATGATATATAAATGCAGTAAAGAAAGCAGTAAAGTAACTGTACATAAAGCAATAAACAAAAATAAATACAAGCACAAACAAGCACATAACACCCCAGTAATCACAAATCAAACAAGCGCTAGGAGGAACCCACAAAAAGAACCAGAAGCCCTGGTTACCAATAGCATTCCCCAGCAGAGTCGCCAAGCTGTCGCTCCCGATAAATGGGACTGGCCCAAATAAAGGTACAGACGCGAACGGTCGGCGAGAGGGACAATGAGAACACACAGCAGTGAACTCACTGGAGATGAATAGAGTCGCCAGCTAGGCATTTTTATCCCGGAGGAAAGGTAATGCTGCATAAACCTAGAAAGATACGGATAAGACGGTTGCGAACCAGAGAGACTGAGAAAGGGGGTTGGTTGCAACCTGGGAAGGTGTTAGCACCCAGATTGTCCGTCGTACTCGACGGGATCCACGCTTAAAAGATTTGTGTTTTAAAGGGGTAGTGTCAGTGCAATTTGTGTATCAAAAGAGCTGGAAAAAATGCAAGTGTCTGTGTAAAAGAAAAGTGAAGTGTATAAATGAAGTGCCATTGTAGGAACAGGAGTGAAATGCTCAAGAAAATGAGGCTAAAGAATAAAGCTGGAAAGAGGGGGAATATACAGAGACTTTTGTTCGATAACTGTTAAGTTATGCCTACGTATCCTCTCGTGCAATGAGGAAGTCAGAACACCGTAGTTCGACCCAAAGAGACTGAAAGATGAATTGACTGGTGAACTGCTTACTTGTCAATGCTCAAGTGTATGACCTGTCTGGCTCAGGTGCTAACTGTCTTGCATTAGACGGAAGAAGCAAGTTCTCGGTTATGAATGAATGAGATGAGAAAAGAATCCCGGAGGAGACGATTATTGTTTGTTTTTGTGTTTTCAGTCTTTTATTGCTTTTGGATTTTGTCATAAGTTAATGAGCTTAAGCCTAAACCGATGGATTTGGTAAACTCATCACATCTTCCCTCTGATTAGGGGTAATGAGAATTACCTTAAGTGTGAAGTCAGATTCTCACACTTAATCACCTTTGATGTAGGATTAAGATCATTAACCCACTTGTGATTAATTAGATGTTTTTGGTGTTTTTGTTTAGTGTTGAGTAATGAGGTTAAGCCATAATCATGGATTAAACAGACTCATTACACCATCCTAATAGAAGGATAATAGATGAGGGTGTTTAAGCTGAGGAAAGCTCCTCAACTTAATCCATGATTAGGGATTAAACTTATGACAAAACAAACCTTTGATTAAGTGGATTTTATTTAATGATATGATGATGAAGTGAGTTTTATGATTTGTAAGACAACTTGAGGGGGACTTGTCCATTAACACTAGGGTTAGTCCTTCTTAACCAATTAAGGAAGAATTAGAACCCTAATGCAAGGCCCAAGTTACAAGTGTGATGTCTTGATGATTATTAAGTGAATTGATTGAGAGATTTAAACACATTAAGGGTTCAAGACTTAGGATTAAAGTTATACACTCCATCCTAAGATAAGGATGCAGGCATAACCCTAACCACAAAGTCTTAAAGCCTTTAGGGTTTAGTCCCTGATTATGAGGTGAGAAGAGAAGACTCAAAGAGAGACACAAAGGTGAAAACTAAGAGGGGAGACTAATCAAAACCCTAATTCATTGTCATGCTTGGATGATCCTAAGGTTTGTGAGGTTTTCAAGAACAATCTCCAGAGGAGCCACCAGGAAGCAGATGAACAGGATCAAGAGAAGCAAAATGACTTGCTTCATTCAAGAAGTCAAGTCACTTGAAGAAAGAAAGTGGGAAGGAGAAGAATGAGCAAGCTCAAACTCAAACACATATATAAATGCAGCAATGGATGCAAGAGAGATGAAAAGAAAAGTTATGAGAAGTGAAGGCAAATTCACTTCTCAAGTTTACTTACCACCTGAAATGTTAGAAAGAAATGCAATGCAATGCAAAATGAAATGAAATGGTATGATGCTAAGCAAAACCAGAAGCATGTTGATGATGATTATGATGTTATGAGGTGCTGCAAACATGAGACAAGGCATGGAGATGTTCATACAAGATTATGAATGCAAATGATGCAAGCTAAGGAGCATGAACAAGCATGAAATGTTATGAAGCATACAAGGCAAATGACATGGCAAATATGTAATGAAATGATCAAACATGATTTCTATATGTCTTAAGATGTCCAATGAATCACAAGAAGGCACAAAATGCAAAGACAAGTCATGTTATGCAAGAGAATGCAAGAAGGATGCAAGAGAAAGCCCAAATTAGGGTTTATGAATCAAACATCAAACAAAAACCCAAAACAGAAGCAAACCCTAAGATAAAAAATGGAAAATACTATCCAAAGAAACCCTAAACCTATAATGAACCACTGCCCAAAGGGGAGCTCTCAACTCTCAACCAATCTCAAGATATGAATTTTACAAGATATTAGGGTTTTTTAGGGTTCCTAACAAAACAAATGCCAAACAATTAGGAAATGAGGAAACAAATCATGGCCATTTTATCCTTGAAAATACATGCCAAACACAACACAATGCAAGAAGAATCAATGTCTCAACCTTCTCCAATAGGCAGAAATGAATTTTCAAACTTATGATCAAAATAATGCATAAAAAATGATTTAATTCAATGAAAAATTCTTAAAATGCATCAAGATCAAAAAAGAAATTTGGTTTGAAGGTTGGACAATGTTTCTAAATGTCTTAGGACATTTCATGAATTTTTTTGTAATTTTTAAATACCTAAAAGTATTTTTAATTAATTAATTCCCATTAATCAATTAAAAATAATCTTTTAAATATTTAAAAATACTTTCTTAATGATAAAAAATAAAATAAAAATATTTTTGGGTCATAAAAATTAATAAAACCTTAAGGAAAAAGTTTCATAATTTTTAAGATTTTTTTGCTATTTTAAAATAATTATGCAATTTAAATGAAAAGAAATGAAAATAAAAATTAAATTAAATGGAAGTAATCAGAAGGAGAGGTTGAGATTGATTCTGGGCTCAAAGGGTTTGACTGGGCGCGCATCTGGACGGCCCAGATTCAAACCTCCCTAATTCTAATTAATTAATTATTAATCCATAATTAAACCTTAATGAAATGATCTGAACCACTCATATGCGCGCGGGAAACACAATCCAAGGGCTCAAATTCAAACCTTGCCCTAATTAATTACACTTAACCCTAATCACTTTCAGGCTGCTGGAGAAGACTTCCGGTCGTCTTCTCCGGCCAGCTCTCACCTGAGAAACCTCAAACTTCCTAAAAACGCATCAAAAATGAAAAATAGAAACTGGGAAATGATCCTTACACTCTCACGAATCAAACCCCTCTCTCAAAACAAATTTATTTTCCCTAAACAAGCTGAATCGAAGAGAACAAGTTCTAGGTCACGCAAGCTTCAGAAACAAATTAAATGCTCAAATCACAACCATTTCAAAAACTAATGGTACCAGAATGATCAGGATAACACAAAGAACAAGTTTGGAACAAAAGAAATGATTTCTGGAAAAATTATTTTCGAGCTACCTGAGATTTGGAGCTTTCAGTTTTGGAACTTTCTGGCCACTTTTCCTTGTGCAAACCAATCCACTTGATCCCCCAAAGATGTTTGAGTGCTCAAAATGAGTTTGTGTTGACTGGATAATGAGTTTCGAAAGCTTCTGCTCAAGCTTGATCAGAAATGGCAATGGAGGTTCTGGCTCTTTCAGGTCATTGTGAATGATGGTTTGAGGTCCAAATGGTGTATGGAGAAGCTTTGCAAGGTTTGTTTGGCTGTTTGTGAGCTAGGATGGAAGATTCGAATGGAACTGCAAACTGAAGTGAGAAATGGCAGTGGGATCTCTTGGCTGTTTCAGGCTTGTGTTTTTGGTGTTTTGTGATCTATGAGGCAGGGTGAGTTGAATGGAGGAAAAGGTTTGAGTATTTGCAGGCTGTATAGAGAAATTCGAAAGCTTATGCAAAATGGAAGGTTTTTGTGAATGTGAGTGTGTCCAATGTTTCAGCCTTGCCTTGTGTTATGTTTAGCTTGCAAACTGTCCACATAATTCTCTCTCATTGGTCAGTTGACAAGACATGCCCTTTATTGATTGGTAAGGCAACTTTTGCAAAAAGTCAAATAATGTGTAAGAGAAGCATGGCTCATGATCTAGGCAAGTACATGGGCATGGGCTGGCGCAGCAAGGTGAGGTGAGAGGCTAGCAAAGCTCAGCATCCAAGGCTGCAAGTAGGAGGGAGCATGATCATGAGTTTTTGCAAGTTGTGACATTTTGGTTCACATGTGATTCTTTGTCTAACCAAGCATGAAACCATGGGCAATCTTAGTTCAAATCTGATTTTTAGGACTTGTAGAATGTTGGCACATTGGTTAGAGGTGAACTTGAGGCTGCAAAAGTCATTGATCCATGATTTTGCAAAATTCTCACTTAGGGCATGCCTTGAAAATTAATGATTTTAGCCAACTTTGCATTGCCATAACTTTTGATCCAAGAAGAGTTTGATCATGTTCTTGTACTTTTTGAAAAGGGAAAGATGAGATCTACAACTTTCATGACCAAAGTTTTTCCATTTGAAGCCTTTTTGAATCATGAATCAAGGCTTGAAAAATGACCTAAAATGATGCATTCTTGAAAAGTCAACTATGCCCAAAAAGTCAACATTTGCAAAAACCCTAAATTCTTGATTTTTATGAACTTCAACCTTCTTACATGATCAAATAAAGATCATATACACTCAAAATGATGAAGATCACCCATTGGTTGGGTCATTGGGGGCCTCAGATGCCCTGATTTTGCACTGACTTGTCCAAAAAGTCAACTCTTGATCAGATGACTTCCCCATGGAATTTCTTCATGAAAATTGATATGTATACTCCCTATACCATATAGAGATCAATGGAAACAAGAATGACCAAAAAAATTGGAGTTATGGCCTCTGAAACCAAAACCCTAATTTTCAGTCAACTGTGCAGTTCATCCTGGCTCTGCATCCACTCAAACCCTAGTTCTTGTGATTCCTCTGCAATTTTGACTTTGAGGAGATGAAATATGATATAAGAACACACATGGACCCCTTTGAATTGATTGGTTGCCTTTGGAATGGCTCAAGATGCTTTGGGATTGCTCAGATCACAAACCCGAGGTGCAGATGCCTTGAAAACTATGCAGTGAAACAAAAGTGAGATATGAGATGATATGATTGTGTTTATGCATATGAGGATGATCACAAGCCATGGTGAATGGGTGAGGGCAAATTTGGGGTGTTTACAGCAGTTAATCCTTTTACCAACAACACACCATCTAGACTTGGTACACCTGAGCAGTCCAGAGTCCCAACTCCCTTGATTTCCCCCTTTGCTCCATCTCCAAAGATTACATAGCTGGATGAGTGTGACTTTAAATCTACCAACAGATTCTTCAGTCCAGTCATGTGCCTTGAGCAGCCACTGTCAAAATACCAGTCTTCCTTAGCAGATACTCTGAGAGATGTGTGAGCTATAGAGGCAACAACCTGCTTGGACCATTTGTGCCTGTTGTGAGGTTTCCTTTGATGCATCTGCCCTGGGTAGTGTCCATCTCTAGAGTTCCAAGGTTGCCTAGTGAACTTGTTCTTAGGCATGTACTGGTAGCTTTGATCAGTATAAAGACTAGCTTTAGGTATCCAAATTTTCTTGGTGACCTCTGTCTTCTGCTTAGCAGGGTGCTGGGAACTCTGATTGGGGTATCTGTCGCTCCCACCAAATGACACCTGGTCAGAAGGGGTACGGACGCGAACGGTCGGCGAAAGGGAACGAATGAAAAGAGTCGCCAGCTAGGCATTTTTATCCCGAAGGAAAGGTAATGCTGCATAAACCTAAGAAAAAATGGATAAGACGGTTGCGAACCAGAGAAACTGAGAAAGGGGGTTGGTTACAACCTGGGAAGGTATTAGCACCCAGATTATCCGCCGTACTCGACGGGATCCACGCTTGAAAGATTTGTGTTTTAAAGGGGTAGCGTCAGTGTTATTTGTGTGCAAAAGCTGGAAAAAAAAGCAAGTGTCAGTGTAAAAGAAATGTGAAGTGAGATGAAAGAGTGTCAGCGTAAGGAAAGAATGCAAAGCTCAAGACTATGAGGCTTAAAGAATAATGCTGGAAGGAGGGGAATATACAGAGACTTTTGTTCGATAACTGTGAAGTTATGCCTACGTATCCTCTCGTGCAATGAGGAAGTCAGAACACCGTAGTTTGACTCAAAGAGACCGAAAGATAAATTGACTTGTGAACTGCTTGCTTGCCTATGCTCAAGTGTATGACCTGTCTGGCTCAGGTGCAAACTGTCTTGCATTAGACGGAAGAAGCAAGTTCTCGTTTGTGAGTGAATGAGGTGAGAAAAGAATCTCGGAGGAGACGATTATTGCTTGTTTTTGTGTTTTCAATTTTGTTATTGTTTTTGGGGTTTGTCATAATAAAATGAGCTTAAGCCTAAACCAAGGGTTAGTAAACTCATCACATCCTCCCTCTGATTAGGGGTAATGAGAATACCTTAAGTATGAAGTAAACACCTCACACTTAATCTCCATGATGTAGGATTAAGATCATTAACCTACTTGCAATTATTTAGATGTTTTTTGGTATTTGTGTTTAGTGTTAAGTAATGAGTTTAAGCCATAATCAAGGATTTAATGGACCCATTACACCATCCTAATAGAAGGATAATGGATGAGAACATTTAAGCTAAGGAAGGCTCCTCAACTTAATCCATGATTAGGGATTTACCTCATGACAAAACAAAGTCTTTATTAAAGTGTATTTTAGTTAATGATAAGATTAAGAAATGGATTTTATGGTTTGCAAGATAACTTGAGGGGGACTTGTCCATTAACACTAGGGTTAGTCCTTCTTAACCAATTAAGGAAGAATTAGAACCCTAATGCAAGGCCCAAGTTACTAGCTTATTGTCTTAGTGATTATTAGATGGATTGATTAAAGGGTTTAAACACATTAAGGGTTTAACACTTAGGATTAAAGTTATACACTCCATCCTAATAGAAGGATACAGGCATAACCTTAATCACAAAGCCTTAAAACCTTTAAGGTTTAGTCCTTGATTATGAGGTGAGAAGAGAAGACTCAAAGATGACACAAAGGTAAAACTAATGGGGGACTAATCAAACCCTAATTGTTATCATGCTTGGGTATTCCTAGGGTTTATGAGGCTTGCAAGAGATCTTCAAGAGAAAAGCCACCAAGAAAGAAGCAGATGAAAGGAGGAAGAAACAGAAGAAGCAAGTCAACTTACTTCACTTAAGAAGATAAGTTGCTTGAAGAAAGAAAGTGAGAAGGAGACATGAATGAGCAAGCTCACTCTAATTCAAAAATAAAATGCAGCAATGATGCATAAGAGAGATGAGAAGAGGTTATGAGAAGTGAAGGCAAATTCACTTCCCAATGACTTACCACCTGAAAAGTTAGCAACAAGAAAATGAAATGGAATGAAAATGAGAAAGATGAAATGATGCAAACCAAAAACAGAAGCATAAACATGATGTTAATGATGCTAAGAGATAAAGCAAACACAAGTCAAGAGTTGTGGATGATCATTCAAGGATAAGGATGCAAATGAAGCATGTTTTGAACCATGAAAGTTCATGAAAGTTTATGAAATGCAATGGATGCATAACATGGAAAATGGATGATGCAATGATCAAACATGATTCTAATGTGTCTTAAGATGTCTTATATGTCATGTGGGTGTACAAAATGTCATGGCAAGTTCATGTATGCAAACATATGGAAGATGGATGCAAATGAAGGCAAAAATTAGGGTTTATGCATAAGACACAAAGCAAAATTCAAAATCAGAAGCAAATGACATGATAAAAAATTGAAAGTGGGATCAAAGGAACCCTAACCCTACATAAGTTCACTGCCCAAAGGAGGGGACCTAACTCTTAACCTAATGGGAGTTATGATTTTCTCAAGTTGGCTAGGGTTTTAAGGCACTTCAAAAGGGAAAATGCACAACAAATTGAAAATGAAAGATAAATTCAAACCAATTTTATCCTAGAAACTACATGACATGAGGAATGCAATACAAAAAGAACCTTCTTCAAACTCTTCAAGGTTAGGCAGAATGAATTTTTCTAAGTTAGGGCAAAAACATTGACTTTTAAGAACTTTAATTCCAAAGAAAAATGTCAAAATAGGCCAAGAACCAAAAAGAAATTTGTTTGAAGGGTTTGATAATGTTTCTAAATGTTTTAAAAAGCTCTCTGAATTTTTTTGGAATTTTTAAATACCTAAATGTATTTTTAATTAATTAATTCTCATTAACTAATTAAAAATAATCATTTAAATGATTTAAAAATAATTTTTAATGCAAAAAATAAAAATAAAAATATTTTTGGGTTCTGAAAATTATTAAAAGATTTAATAAAAAATTTCAGAATTTTTTGATGTATTTTACTATTTTTTTAAAATTCGTAGAAATTAAATGTAAAACAAATGAAATAAAAATTGAATTTAATGAGAAAATGAGAAAGTCAGCCAATCCAAGGGCCCAGGTTCAAACTCAGGATGGAGGGTATTGACTTCGCGCGTCATCCAAGGGCCAGAATTCAAACTACGCTAATTATGATTAAACCCCAATCTGCTGCCCTAATTACTTTCAGGTGACCGGAACAGTGTTCCGGTCATCTTCTCCGGCCATCCATTTCTACAATCTCACTCAATACGCAACCCTAAGCTCTCTAACTCTCCAGAAATGATCCCCACCCCATTCTAAACAAGAATCAATCATCAAACAGGATTTATTTCACATGAACAGAGAGATTCGAAGCAAAACGGAAAAAATCACAGAAATTTCAAAAGCTTCATACATGCTTAATATTCAATCATTTTCAAAACCAAAAGGTGCAGTGTGATCAGTGAAGCATGGAGAACAATCTAAGAACTTAAAATTAGGCTTCTGGAAAAAAAGTTCTTGATGATACCTGAACTGAAGCTTTCGAAAATGGTGCTTTCTGGCCAGTTCCTTGCTTCAAACCAGCTCCAATGATCCTCCTCAAGTGTTTGGGATGCTTAGTTGGAGTTTATATGGCCTCAAAATGAAAATGACAGAAGTTCAGTTTGTGAAATGTGAAAATCGTGTTTTTGATTCTGGGCTTTTTAGGGCAAAGTGATGGTTGGGAAATGGTCAGTGAGGTTTATGGAGTTGAATGGTGAAAGAAATTTGAAGGTTTGATGGTTGAATCAAGAGATTCGAAGGTTTTTGCAAAGTTGGGGATTTTTGAGTGTGCTGAGTTCTTGGAGTTTCAGGCTGGCTTGTTGTGTGTAATGGCTTGCTTGAGGTCCACATATGAGGTTCTGATTGGGCAGAGAGTTGTTGTGGAGCAGTGTGATTGGTATGGCTCATGTTGCAAAAAGTCAAGAAAATTGTACTTGGAGGTATGGGCAAGTGGCAAGATGGTTTAGGGGCATGGCTTGAGTCAGCTGGCTTTAGGGAGGTCCATGGAAACTGATTTAGTGAGCTGGCTCAAGTGGATGAAGAGTTATGGAGCATTTTGCAATTTTGTCCAACTTTGGCCCCTTTTGAAATTCTTGAAGTTTAAGGCATGGAACTTAAGAAATTTTTGGGCCAATCTGAAGTTTAAGTCATGTATGATGTTTGTGTAATGCTTAGGCATTAATTAGAAGTCACAAATTGCCTTGGTACAAGAATTTGCAAGTTTCCCTCTTTGGCACATAAGTGAATTTTTGTGATTTTTCCCAACTTTGACAAGCCATAACTTGAGTTCTATAATGAATTAGATCAAGTTCTTGTACTTTTTGAAAATGGGAGGATCCAATCTACAACTTTCATGACCAAGAATTTTTCATTTGAAGCATTTTGAATCAAAAAGAGGAGGTTGAAAAACTTTCCCAAAATGGCAAGTTTACATTACAAGTCATTTTCCCAAAATGGCAACTTTGCAAATGGCTTGAAATTCTTCAATTTTGTGAGCTTCTAACTTCTTATAAGATCAAATAAAGATCATATACACCCAAAATGGTGGAGAAACCCCTTTGGTTGGATGATTGGGGGCCTCAGATGCCCTGATTTTGCACTAACTTGCTCAAGAAGTCATCTTGTGATCAGATGCCTTCCCCATTGAATTTCTTCATGAAAATTGGTATGTATGATCCTTATAACATATAGAGATTAATAGAAACAAGAATGACCAAAAAATTTGGAGTTATGGCCTCTGAAACCAAAACCCTAATTTTAGGTCATCTGTGCAGTTAAGCTTGGCTATGCTTCCATACCTTCCTCAGTTCTTGTGATTTTTGACTCTCTTGATCTTGGGAGGATGTAATATGATGATTGAACATACATGGGCCCTTTTGAAATGATTGAAACCCTTTGGAGTGGCTCAGATGGCACTTGGATTGCTCAGATCACAAACCCTAGATACAGATGACTTTGAGTCAATGCAATGAAGCAAAAATGCAATATGAGATGGTATGATTGAACTTATGCAAATGAAAAGAACCACAAGCCATGGTGAAAAGAGTGAGGGCAAATTTGGGGTGTTTACAGTATCCATGCAGCTTGTAGCAAAAAGGTTTGATGTGACCAAACCTTCCACAGTGATGGCATCTCCATCTTTGATATTTCTTTTTCATCATGTTTTTGTCATGATGTTTAGACATCTGCTTGGACATCTTGTTTGACTTCATGGGATTTGGAGTTGTTTGGCTGGTGCTAGCCTCAGAGTTTTGAGCTTTATTAAATCCCAGTCCAGTCATATCCCCTGAGTGCTTGTTGGTGTTGAGAATGGCATCAAGTGTGTTTGAGCCACTGTTCAGCATTCTGACAGATTTGGACATATGCTCCATTTTGGAGTTGAGTAGGCTGACTTCACTTTTCAAATTGTCAATGATCTCAAGATGACTTTCCTTTTCAGCCTTTAATTCCTCAATCTGCTTCTTCTACTGTTTACTTTCCATGCATACTTCAGTGCTCCTTTTACACAGCATCTTGTAAGATGCTTCAAGCTCTTCAAATGTCAGATCCTCCTCACTGGATCCCCCTTCAGTTTCACATACTCCAGCTAGAGCAGTGATGTGTTTTGCAAATTCTTCTTCTGACTCACTACCTGAGTCTTCATCTGACCAGGACACAGAGAGACCTTTCTTTTGCTTCTTTAGATAGGTGGGGCATTCACTTATAATGTGTCCATATCCTTCACATCCATGACATTGGATCCCTTTTCCTTGGTTAGTCTTTTCATCATAGTTTGACCTTCTATTAGAGTCATAAGGTCTTTTATTCTCAGAGGTTGAGTTTCTTCCACTTGGTCTGGGCCTGTTGTCCATTCTTTTGAGAATTTTGTTAAATTGTCTTCCAAGCATAGCAATTGATTCTGATAAGTTGTCCTCAGAGCCTGCTTCATGACTTTCTTCTTCTTTATCAGTGTTTGAGACCAGGGATATGCTTTTGTTTTTCTTCACAATTGTATCATTCATTCCCATCTCAAAGGTTTGAAGGGAACCAATGAGCTCCTCAACCTTCATTGTGCAGATGTCCTGAGCTTCTTCTATGGCAGTAACCTTCATGTCAAACCTCTTTGGCAGTGATCTGAGAATCTTCCTTACCAACTTTTCATCATTCATCTTCTCTCCCAAGGCACCAGAAGTATTAGCAATCTCCAGGATGTTCATGTAAAACTCATGAATGGTCTCATCTTCCTTCATCCTCAAGTTCTCAAACTTGGTGGTGAGAAGTTGAAGTCTTGACATCTTCACCTTTGATGTTCCTTCATGAGTAGTTTTAAGAGTGTCCCAAACATCCTTGGCTAGCTCACAGTGATGCACAAGCCTAAATATGTTCCTGTCAATGCCATTGAATAGGGCATTTAAGGCTTTGGAATTTCCAAGTGCTGACTCTTCTTCCTCCTTGCTCCACTCTTCTTCAGGCTTCATCACTTTTGCCCCATCCTTATTGTCTTTGACAGGGTGCTCCCATCCTTTGTTAACTGCTTTCCAAGCCCTACTATCAAGAGATTTCAAGAATGCTACCATTCTTGGCTTCCAGTAATCATAGTTGGATCCATCCAAGATAGGTGGTCGATTCACAGATCCTGCATCTCTGTCCATGTTCCCAAATTTTGCAGTCCCTAGATCTCACCCAGATATACAGGCAGGGTGCCTGCTCTGATGCCAATTGAAATTCTGGGATCAGGTATGTGATGTCGAACCAGATGTTTAGACACTGAAATCCTAATCAACAATTAATGAGCTAGTAAATTAAATGACATGGGAAATTGTTAACCCAGTTCAGTGTATCTCCACACTTACATCTGGGGGCTACCAAGCCAGGAAGGAAATCCAATATAAGTAATATTAATTATGGAGTTAAACCAATCAGTTTAATCCTTCACTTAATATCTATCCAAGGCAATTTCTACCTAAGACTCTACTTAGATATGAGTACCTACTCACTCCCCCTCAATCACACAGTGATCTTTACAATGATTAATAAAATTGAAGTCACACTTCAGACACACCAGCTTGATCTTACTTAAAAGTTTAAATCAAGACACAATTCACTTATTGCTTAAAATCTCATAAAGTGACTAACAAATAAAACCTGCTTAAAAATAACTAGCTTCACTAACACCCTTGACAGTCTTCTAAAATTCGTGTTGTTTTCTTGAGTGTTTCAGTTCCTTAAATAGATGCTTGGTTTGTGGGCTTTTTGCAAATTATCCAGACTTTGATAAATCCCACAGTCATCACCTTGAATTAGGGTGAGTTAGTTTGTTATCTCCTTGAATCAAGGTGAGTTAGTTATTCTGTTACACTGGAACCAGATAACTAAGCTTCCTAAATATGCGCCTTGGAGTGCTTATCCTTTTACAATTAATTCCAGATATTTTCTCCTGAATTTAATCACTTCTGTTACGCATCATTTAAGTCAGATAACAGGTTTGTGATGTCACAACATCTGGTGTGACATCCTGATGTCCTGAACTAAGTTCATAACTTTTACTTTGTTTGTTAATGTCACAACATCTGGTGTGACATCCTGAACTAAGTTCATAGCTGCTTGTTTGTCAAAACTTCTGCCAATTCTTAACATCTACAAACTCCCCCTTTGGCTAATTATTGGCTAACACAATCTTCTGGTTTTGTCAGAGAGCAGCAGAGTTCTTTTCAGTTGAATCATGTGAGAGCTAATAATTTGCTCCCCCTCAAACATGTATGTATACTGCT
Organism: Lathyrus aphaca; assembly: GCA_963966055.1. Lineage (NCBI taxonomy): Eukaryota > Viridiplantae > Streptophyta > Magnoliopsida > Fabales > Fabaceae > Lathyrus > Lathyrus aphaca. The sequence goes on from OZ014520.1 coordinate 510,056,967, forward strand.
ACGACTTGTTCAATAGACTTTGATATACCAATGAACATTCAAATATAACTTAGTTCAGAAGACATAAATATAACATTAGCATTGTTCATCAAACAGGCATTGGTCAATACACTTCTCCCCCTTGTTAGACAGAAATTAGGGGCCAACCATTACAGAAACAGAAACAGAAAAAAAACATTCAGAAATACAAAGCAAAATAGACAATACATTTTCCACAACACACAACTTCATTCAGACTCAGTATACTCTGTATCTTCTGTATCCTCAGACTCAGCATAAGATCCATCAACATTCCCAGTAACCTCTTCCAATTCCAATCTTTGAATTATGTCCTCAAGCGTCTTCTTCCTTTCATCCAACTCTTTGCAGGTTGTCTTGAGCTCTGCAATTAGGGCTGCCTTTGATATAGGAGTTTTGACAGCAGATGGCCCACCTGGTGCTTCAACATCTACAGCATGATGGCCCAGAAACAGTTTGTAGTGAAAGGACAGTGGACTCTCCCTTTTACAGACAGAATCCTTGTCAGTAAGGATGCCTGGATATTGGTTGAGAATTACTCCACAAAGCAGTGATGGGAAGGCTATTGGAAGCTTGATTGCTGAGGTTCCTGCATGCTTGAGGGTCTGGTCAAAGATATATGCCCCATAATCCAACTTGGTTTGGGTGCCTACAGCACAGATAAACCTCCCAAGCCCAGTAGCTATAGATGAGGTGTGGTTGGTGGGGACCCAGTTGACTGTTCCAATCCTGTGCAGCATAGCATACTTTCTGGTTAACAAGCTGACAGATAGTTTGCCTTTGACTGGCCATGACTTGACCTGGTTGGCTGTGATTATTTTGCAGACTTGGTTGTCAGTCTTGCCAAGCTCATTTGGCCCATCTGATTCTCTCCCCAGGTACTGATTTATCACCCTAGGAGAAAAATCTACACATCTTCCCCTAACATATACCTTCCTGAAATCCTCAGATTTCCCATCAGCACACCCTTCTTGTAGATTAACTATAAACTATTTGACCAGCAGTTCATAACAAGGAGAAAAGTTGGAGACAGTTTTGAATAAACCAGCATTGGAGATTAAATCAATTACCTCAGTGCATTCCAGGGCATTGCTACCCAGCTCTCTTTCCAGAGCCACCCTTCTTTGATAGACATACTTCCACTTGCTTACACTGGAGACATGGTGGAAGGACACATTGTCCAGGGGTGCTTCAGGAACAGCAGTGGCAGTCCTAGGAGGTGCTGGCCTCTTTCTGGGTTGGGATGTTGGGACATCCTCCTCAACATCAGAGTCAGATGGAGTTGTGGCCTTCCTCTTCTGAGTGCTGACCTTACTCCATTGTTTTGTAGGTCCAAAAACAGTTTTGGCCTTGTCCTTCTTGGGAGTTGACTGTTTCTTCTCAGGAGTTGCATGAGCAGTTGGCTTCTTATCCTTCCTAGCCCTAAGCCTCTTGGCTATGCTAGGATTAACAGATGCTATGATCTCTGTGTCAGAGTCATCATCCAGGTTTTCAACTGGTGGAGGTTGGGAAGCCTCTTTCTCAGCAGCTTGATCATCAGGAGCTTGATCATCAGTAGCTTTATCATCAGTGGCTTTATCATCATCATTTGGGGCTTTGTCCTGGCCCTCAGGTGTTTCAAAATTTCATGGGACATCCTGTGGAGCAGGTATGTCCTCTTCAGCTTGGTTGATTTGGTCATCTTGTGGAGCAGGCATATTGTTCAGGGGAACAGACACCCCAGGCACAACCCTTTGTTCCGCCAGGATCCTGGTTACAAGCTGTTTGATTGATGCGTCCACGTAAGCAGATGCTTTGGGGGTACTGGAAGATGAAGGGGTTCCCTTACTCTTGCTGAAGACTGGCTCCTTAGGTCTTCTTGCATGGGGAGTCCTGGGTTTTTGAGCAATATGAATGCTTCCTCTTATCTCATTTATAGGAGTAGCATCCATTGGTACTACAGATATTAGAGTTGCGTTCACTACATCTTCTTGATTGAGACCCTCATCAATGGAGTTAGGGTTCTGATGTTGAGACATTTTTTCGATTGTAGAGGAAATGTTGAAAGGTTTGATAGATTTGGATGAGTTTAGAGATTCAACTGTAGCATGCAAAACGTTCAGTGGTGCTAATGAGGATGTGAGGAGTTGAAAGCACGTTTGTACATTTATAGAATTCGTTGCTATTGGAATTTTTAAGATTGGAATACAAACAGTTATTGCCCAGACTAGTGCTGCCATCTGGTGATCATGCCACACGATGTCATGAGACATACTGGCACTTCTCCATAACTATTATATGTCACATATGCAGATTCCCAATTTACCCCTTAGGTTTTCAAATTGGGTAGCATCCAAATCCTTAGTAAATATGTCAGCTAATTGCAGCTCTGTGGCTACATGCTCTAATGTGATCACCTTCTCTTCCACAAGGTCTCTGATGAAGTGATGTGTGATATCTATATGCTTAGTTTTGCTGTGTTGGATAGGATTTTTGGAGATGTTAATAGCACTTAAATTGTCACAGTACAATGTCATGACATCTTGTGGGACATTGTATTCTGTGAGCATTTGTTTCATCCATACCATCTTGTGGTACATTATGCCATAGTCACAAGTACCATTTACATATTTCAAGATCCTCTTAACCTGGTTTAGATGGCTCACTTTTGGTTCAGCTTGATACCTTGCACACACACCTACTGCAAAAGCTATATCTGGTCTGCTAGCTGTAAGATATAGTAGACTTCCAATCATGCTTCTGTACAAGCTTTGGTCCACACTCTCACCTTTGTCATCCTTTGTCAGTTTTAAATGAGTGGGGGCAGATGTTCTCTTGTGACTTGCATTGTCCATCCCAAACTTCTTGACAGTGTTCTTTGCATACTTGCTTTGGGATATGAACATGGAGTCCTCCATCTGTTTGATTTGTAGTCCAAGGAAGTAAGTTAGTTCTCCCACTAGGCTCATCTCAAACTCAGACTCCATTTGAGTCACAAAATGTTTAACCATCTTGTCTGACATCCCACCAAACACTATGTCATCCACATATATCTGAGCATTCATAACCTTTCCCTCTTCATCCTTTACAAACAGGGTTTTGTCTATTCCTCCTTTCCTGTATCCATGTTTAGTGAGAAAGGTGGTCAGTCTTTCATACCATGCTCTAGGAGCTTGCTTTAGACCATACAGAGCCTTCCTCAGCTTATATACATGGTCTGGACAGCTTGGATCAACAAATCCCTTTGGTTGCTCCACATATACTTCCTCATTAAGGTACCCATTTAGGAAGGCACTTTTAACATCCATCTGAAATAGTTTGAAATTTAGGATGCAAGCAATCCCTAGGAGTAGTCTGATGGATTCAAGTCTTGCTACTGGTGCAAAAGTTTCATCAAAATCTACCCCCTCAATTTGTGTATATCCTTGAGCTACAAGCCTAGCCTTGTTTTTTGTAACTACTCCCTGCTCATTAGACTTGTTTTTGTACACCCACATAGTGCCAATCACATTAATGTCATCAGGCCTAGGAACAAGATCCCATACTTCATTCCTTGTAAACTGGCCTAATTCTTCCTGCATAGCAGAGATCCAGTACTCATCATTCAGAGCTTCCTTGATGCTCTTAGGTTCTATTTGAAACAAAGCAGGAGCCTGAGATCATCTCTCTTGATCTAGTGATGACACCACTGTTGGGATCACCAATTATCAGTTCTTTAGGATGATCTTTCTGGATTCTGATGGATGGAGGTTTGTTGGATTGCTCTGACCTTGTCTCAGTGAAGTCAAGATTATCACTTTCTATTTCAACTTCAGTTTGATTGTCAGCAGATGTTCCAACATCATCAGCAACATCTGTCTTTGCATAGGTATCATCAATAATCACATTTATTGACTCCATTATAACCTTGGTTCTGGAGTTAAATACTCTGTAAGCTCTTCTATTTATGGAGTATCCAAGAAATATCCCTTCATCACTCTTAGGGTCCATCTTCCTTCTTGGATTTTACTGTAGGTTTACTACCCTTCCAGACTTCATAGATAGTGGATAAAGTTCCCTTTCTTAGTGTGACTCTATTGTGGATGTAGCATGTTGTGTTCATAGCTTCAGCCCAAAAATACAGGGGTAACTTCTTAGCATGAATCACGGCTCTAGCTGACTCCTGAATAGTTCTGTTTTTCCTTTCAACAATCCCATTATGTTGAGGAGTGATGGGAGAAGAATACTCATGGTTGATCCATTCTGAAGAACAGAAGTCTGAGAATTTTTGATTCTCAAACTCCTTTCCATGATCACTTCTTATTCTGACCACACAGCTTGCTTTTTCTCTTTGGATCCTATGGCACAGATCTTTAAATACCTCAAACACATCAGACTTTTCTTTGATGAAGCTTATGCAGGTATATCTTGAGAAGTCATCAACAACCACATAGGCATATCTTTTTCCACCAAGACTCTCTACCTGCATTGGTCCCATAAGGTCCATGTGCAATAATTCCAAGACTTTGGAAGTTGTCAGATGTTGAAGCTTTGGGTGTGACATCTTGGTTTGCTTGCCTATTTGACATTCACCACACACTTTACTTTCATCAATCTTAAGTCTTGGGATCCCTCTTGCAACCTCCATAAATATGATCTTCTTTATTCCTCTGAGATGGAGATGACCCAGTTTTTGATGCCACAGCTTCACTTCTTCTTCTTTGGCTAAGGAACAAGTAGATGTGAGGCTGAAATCTTGGGGTTCCCACATATAGCAGTTGTCTTTTGATCTGGCTCCTCTCATGACAATTTTCTGTTCTTTATCAGAAACTATGAACTCAGTTTTGGTGAAGTTGACACTGTAACCTTGGTCACATAACTGACTTATGCTGATCATGTTAGCAGTTAATCCTTTTACCAACAGCACACCATCTAGACTTGGTACACCTGAGCAGTCCAGAGTCCCAACTCCCTTGATTTCCCCCTTTGCTCCATCTCCAAAGGTTACATAGCTGGATGAGTGTGACTTTAAATCTACCAACAGATTCTTCAGTCCAGTCATGTGCCTTGAGCAGCCACTGTCAAAATACCAGTCTTCCTTAGCAGATACTCTGAGAGATGTGTGAGCTATAGAGGCAACAACCTGCTTGGACCATTTGTGCCTGTTGTGAGGTTTCCTTTTATGCATCTGCCCTGGGTAGTGTCCATCTCTAGAGTTCCAAGGTTGCCTAGTGAACTTGTTCTTAGGCATGTACTGGTAGCTTTGATCAGTATAAAGACTAGCTTTAGGTATCCAAATTTTCTTGGTGACCTCTGTCTTCTGCTTAGCAGGGTGCTGGGAACTCTGATTGGGGTATCTGTCGCTCCCACCAAATGACACCTGGTCAAAAGGGGTACGGACGCGAACGGTCGGCGAAAGGGAACGAATGAAAAGAGTCGCCAGCTAGGCATTTTTATCCCGAAGGAAAGGTAATGCTGCATAAACCTAAGAAAAGATGGATAAGACAGTTGCAAACCAGAGAAACTGAGAAAGGGGGTTGGTTACAACCTGGGAAGGTATTAGCACCCAGATTATCCGCCGTACTCGACGGAATCCACGCTTGAAAGATTTGTGTTTTAAAGGGGTAGTGTCAGTGCTATTTGTGTGCAAAAGTTGGAAAAAAAATCAAGTGTCAGTGTAAAATAAATGTGAAGTGAGATGAAAGAGTGTCAGCATAAGGAAAGAATGCAAAGCTCAAGACTATGAGGCTTAAAGAATAATGCTAGAAGGAGGGGAATATACAAAGACTTTTGTTTGATAACTGTGAAGTTATGCCTACGTATCCTCTCGTGCAATGAGGAAGTCAGAACACCGTAGTTCGACTCAAAGAGACCGAAAGATAAATTGACTTGTGAACTGCTTGCTTGCCTATGCTCAAGTGTATGACCTGTCTGGCTCAGGTGCAAACTGTCTTGCATTAGACGGAAGAAGCAAGTTCTCGTTTGTGAGTGAATGAGGTGAGAAAAGAATCCCGGAGGAGACGATTATTGCTTGTTTTTGTGTTTTCAATTTTGTTATTGTTTTTGGGGTTTGTCATAAGAAAATGAGCTTAAGCCTAAACCAAGGGTTAGTAAACTCATCACATCCTCCCTCTGATTAGGGGTAATGAGAATACCTTAAGTATGAAGTAAACACCTCACACTTAATCTCCATGATGTAGGATTAAGATCATTAACCTACTTGCAATTATTTAGATGTTTTTTGGTATTTATGTTTAGTGTTAAGTAATGAGTTTAAGCCATAATCAAGGATTTAATGGACCCATTACACCATCCTAATAGAAGGATAATAGATGAGAACATTTAAGTTGAGGAAGGCTCCTCAACTTAATCCATGATTAGGGATTAACCTCATGACAAAACAAAGTCTTTATTAAAGTGGATTTTAGTTAATGATAAGATTAAGAAATGGATTTTATGGTTTGCAAGATAACTTGAGGGGGACTTGTTCATTAACACCAGGGTTAGTCCTTCTTAACCAATTAAGGAAGAATTAGAACCCTAATGCAAGGCCCAAGTTACTAGCTTATTGTCTTAGTGATTATTAGATGGATTAATTAAAGGGTTTAAACACATTAAGGGTTTAACACTTAGGATTAAAGTTATACACTCCATCCTAATAGAAGGATACAGGCATAACCTTAATCACAAAGCCTTAAAACCTTTAAGGTTTAGTCCTTGATTATGAGGTGAGAAGAAAAGACTCAAAGATGACACAAAGGTAAAACTAATGGGGGACTAATCAAACCTTAATTGTTATCATGCTTGGGTATTCCTAGGGTTTATGAGGCTTGCAAGAGATCTTCAAGAGAAAATCCACCAAGAAAGAAGCAGATGAAAGGAGGAAGAAACAGAAGAAGCAAGTCAACTTACTTCACTTAAGAAGATAAGTTGCTTGAAGAAAGAAAGTGAGAATGAGACATGAATGAGCAAGCTCACTCTAATTCACAAATAAAATGCAGCAATGATGCATAAGAGAGATGAGAAGAGGTTATGAGAAGTGAAGGCAAATTCACTTCCCAATGACTTACCACCTGAAAAGTTAGCAACAAGAAAATGAAATGGAATGAAAATGAGAAAGATGTAATGATGAAAACCAAAATTAGAAGCATAAACATGATGTTAATGATGATAAGAGATAAATCAAACACAAGTCAAGAGTTGTGGATGATCATACAAGGATAAGGATGCAAATGAAGCATGTTTTGAACCATGAAAGTTCATGAAAGTTTATGAAATGCAATGGATGCATAACATGGCAAATGGATGATGCAATGATCAAACATGATTCTAATGTGTCTTAAGATGTCTTATATGTCATGTGGGTGTACAAAATGTCATGGCAAGTTCATGTATGCAAGCATATGGAAGATGGATGCAAATGAAGGCAAAAATTAGGGTTTATGCATAAGACACAAAGCAAAATTCAAAATCAGAAGCAAATGACATGATAAAAAATTGAAAGTGGGATCAAAGGAACCCTAACCCTACATAAGTTCACTTCCCAAATGAGGGGACCTAACTCTTAACCTAATGGGAGTTATGATTTTCTCAAGTTGGCTAGGGTTTTAAGCCACTTCAAAAGGGAAAATGCACAACAAATTGAAAATGAAAGATAAATTCAAACCAATTTTACCCTATAAACTACATGACATGAGGAATGCAAGGCAAAAAGAACCATCATCAAACTCTTCAAGGTTAGGCAAAATGAATTTTTCTAAGTTAGGGCAAAAACATTGACTTTTAAGAACTTTAATTCCAAAGAAAAATGTCAAAATAGGCCAAGAACCAAAAAGAAATTTTTTTGAAGGGTTTGATAATGTTTCTAAATGTTTTAAAAAGCTCTCTGAATTTTTTTGGAATTTTTAAATACCTAAATGTATTTTTAATTAATTAATTCTCATTAACTAATTAAAAATAATCATTTAAATGATTTAAAAATAATTTTTAATGCAAAAAATAAAAATAAAAATATTTTTGGGTTCTGAAAATTATTAAAAGATTTAATAAAAAATTTCAGAATTTTTTGATGTATTTTACAATTTTTTTAAAATTCGTAGAAATTAAATGTAAAACAAATGAAATAAAAATTGAATTTAATGAGAAAATGAGAAAGTCAACCAATCCAAGGGCCCAGGTTCAAACTCATGATGGAGGGAATTGACTTCGCGCGTCATCCAAGGGCCAGAATTCAAACTACGCTAATTATGATTAAACCCCAATCTGCTGCCCTAATTACTTTCAGGTGACCGGAACAGTGTTCCGGTCATCTTCTCCGGCCATCCATTTCTACAATCTCACTCAATACGCAACCCTAAGCTCTCTAACTCTCCAGAAATGATCCCCACCCCATTCTAAACAAGAATCAATCATCAAACAAGATTTATTTCACATGAACAGAGAGATTCGAAGCAAAACGGAAAAAATCACAGAAATTTCAGAAGCTTCATACATGCTTAATATTCAATCATTTTCAAAACCAAAAGGTGCAGTGTGATCAGTGAAGCATGGAGAACAATCTAAGAACTTAAAATCAGGCTTCTGGAAAAAAAGTTCTTGATGATACCTGAACTGAAGCTTTCGAAAATGGTGCTTTCTGGCCAGTTCATTGCTTCAAACCAGCTCCAATGATCCTCCTCAAGTGTTTGGGATGCTTAGTTGGAGTTTATATGGCCTCAAAATGAAAATGGCAGAAGTTCAGTTTGTGAAATGGGAAAATTGTGTTTTTGATTCTGGGCTTTTTAGGGCAAAGTGATGGTTGGGAAATGGTCAGTGAGGTTTATGGAGTTGAATGGTGAAAGAAATTTGAAGGTTTGATGGTTGAATCAAGAGATTCGAAGGTTTTTGCAAAGTTGGGGATTTTTGAGTGTGCTGAGTTCTTGGAGTTTCAGGCTGGCTTGTTGTGTGTAATGGCTTGCTTGAGGTCCACATATGAGGTTCTGATTGGGTAGAGAGTTGTTGTGGAGCAGTGTGATTGGTATGGCTCATGTTGCAAAAAGTCAAGAAAATTGTACTTGGAGGTATGGGCAAGTGGCAGGCTGGTTTAGGGGCATGGCTTGAGTCAGCTGGCTTTAGGGAGGTCCATGGAAATTGATTTAGTGAGCTGGCTCAAGTGGATGAAGAGTTATGGAGCATTTTGCAATTTTGTCCAACTTTGGCCCCTTTTGAAATTCTTGAAGTTTAAGGCATGGAACTTAAGAAATTTTTGGGCCAATCTGAAGTTTAAGTCATGTATGATGTTTGTGTAATGCTTAGGTATCAATTAGAAGTCACAAATTGCCTTGGTACAAGAATTTGCAAGTTTCCCTCTTTGGCACATAAGTGAATATTTGTGATTTTTCCCAACTTTGACAAGCCATAACTTGAGTTCTATAATGAATTAGATCAAGTTCTTGTACTTTTTGAAAATGGGAGGATCCAATCTACAACTTTCATGACCAAGAATTTTTCATTTGAAGCATTTTTGAATAAAAAAGAGGAGGTTGAAAAACTTTCCCAAAATGGCAAGTTTACATTACAAGTCATTTTCCCAAAATGGCAACTTTGCAAATGGCTTGAAATTCTTCAATTTTGTGAGCTTCTAACTTCTTATAAGATCAAATAAAGATCATATACACCCAAAATGGTGGAGAAAACCCTTTGGTTGGATGATTGGGGGCCTCAGATGCCCTGATTTTGCACTGACTTGCTCAAGAAGTCATCTTGTGATCAGATGCCTTCCCCATTGAATTTCTTCATGAAAATTGGTATGTATGATCCTTATAACATATAGAGACCAATAGTAACAAGAATGACCAAAAAATTTGGAGTTATGGCCTCTGAAACCAAAACCCTAATTTTAGGTCATCTGTGCAGTTAAGCTTGGCTATGCTTCCATACCTTCCTCAGTTCTTGTGATTTTTGACTCTCTTGATCTTGGGAGGATGTAATATGATGATTGAACATACATGGGCCCTTTTTAAATGATTGAAACCCTTTGGAGTGGCTCAGATGGCACTTGGATTGCTCAGATCACAAACCCTAGATGCAGATGACTTTGAGTCAATGCAATGAAGCAAAAATGCAATATGAGATGGTATGATTGAACTTATGCAAATGAAAAGAACCACAAGCCATGGTGAAAAGAGTGAGGGCAAATTTGGGGTGTTTACAGCTACCCCTATTCAAACATGAGTTAGTTGTGCAGGATGTAAGCAGCGGCTTAACAAGCAAACAAGATAACTTGTGGTTGAATACCAAAGACAGTCCAAAATTTGCACTCGATGAATGAAGAAGAAAAGGGATATAGATTGTAAAAGTAAGTAAAGTATGATTATAAAGTACGGGCGACAGAGGACGACCGTCGAGCAGAGGACGACTGCTGGGGATGAAGTAATGACGGGGACGACCGACATGCTGGGGAAATAAAGAGATTATGATGGGGACGGCCACCGAAGGTGAAGGACGATCACTTAGCAGGTGTCGCTCCCGATAAATGGGACTGGCCAGATAAAGGTACAGACGCGAACGGTCGGCGAGAGGGACAATGAGAACACACAGCCGTGAACTCACTGGAGATGAATAGAGTCGCCAGCTAGGCATTTTTATCCCGGAGGAAAGGCAATGCTGCATAGGCCTGGAAAAAGATGGATAAGACGGTTGCGAACCAGAGAGACTGAGAAAGGGGGTTGGTTACAACCTGGGAAGGTATTAGTGAAATTCTGTGATCAGGTATAAGATGTCCTAAGAGATGTCCCAACACTTAATAGGACATTTGACAAATTTAACCAAAACTTAAACAGCAAGAAAAGTAAACAACACAGAAGTTTGTTAACCCAGTTCAGTGTATAACCACACCTACATCTGGAGGCTACCAAGCCAGGAGGAAATCCACTATTAGTAATATTAATTCTAGACTTAAACCACCCTGTTTAATCTATCACTTAATACTTACCCAATGCAATTTCTACCTAAGACTCACTTAGATAAGAGTACCCTACTCACTCCCCCTCAATCACCCAGTGATCAAGTTTACAAGTTTACTGAAATTGAAGACATCCTTCAAACAAAACAGCTTGATCTTACTTAACAGTTTCAATCAAGTCACAAATGCACTTTTGCTTAAAAGCTCATAAAGTGGTACATAAAAACAACCTGCTATTAAAACACTAGACACCCTATTTAGTCTTCTGAAATTCGTACTCAATTCTATGAGTTTCTGTTGTTTAAATAGGTATCTGAATTTTGGGCTTTCTGTAGAATGATCCAGCCCTAATGTGCAGCAACTGTCACCTTGAATTTAGGGTTTGTTACCTCCTATATTCTAGGTGCATTAGGTCTTCTGTTTTAATCTGAATCTTCAATTTAAAACTCCCTACAGATGCGCCTTGTTCTGTTTTTATCCAGCATTAATTAATTCCAGATAGTTCTCCTTAAATATCTCTGATCTGTTAATCAATAATTAATTCTGGTAGCAGGTCTGAGATGTCTCAACATCTGTTGGGACATCCTGAAAAACTGAACTTAATTTATTCACACAATGTCCCAACATCTGATGAGACATCCTGAAATAAATTCACATACTCTGTTTGATAATGTCCCAACATCTGATAGGACATTCTGAACTGAATTTAACATTTCTTGTTTGGTCAAAAATTCTGCCAATTCTTAAACATCTACAAACTCCCCCTTTGGCTAATTTTTGGCTAACATCTTTCCTGGTTTTCAGAGTGCAGCAGAAGTTCTTTTTATCAGAGTATATCATTACTTTTCTGTTGATTCATATTTGAGTTTTACTCCCCCTCAAACATATATGAGTCCAGTCTTGTTTCAACAGAAATATTCACACTTATTCAGTTCAGGCAGAAACAAACAGATTTCATTCATTTAAACAGCAATTACATTTGATGTTATTTGATGCTGTTCTCCCCCTTGGTAGACACAAAATTAGGGGCCAAAGACTATTATCCAGAATTACAAATCATTTCTGTCATTACTTTTTCCTCACATACATTTGATCACCCAGAATCATCACTCTCAGTGCCCTCCTCAACTTCTGTCTCTTCATCAGCTTCTGTTTCTTCATCAGCAGCACTGTCTTCATCAGATTCTTCACTTTCCAACATTTGAATGATTTCCTCCAGCTTCTTCTTTCTAGATTCAAGCTCTTTGCAGGTGCACTTTAGCTCAGCAATCAAGGCCCTCTTAGAGATTGGATTCTTAGCAGTGGAGGGACCAGCAGATGTCCCAGAAGGTGCTTCAACATCTGCAGCATGGTGACTTAGGAATAATTTGTAATGAAAAGCCAGGGGGCTCTCTCTCTTGCAGACAATGTCCTTCTCAGTTAAAATTCCAGGGTATTGACTTAGAACAATACCACACAGCAATGATGGAAAAGCTATTGGTAGCTTTGTTGCAGTAGAGATGGCATGCTTCATAGTCTGATCAAAAATATATTCTCCATAATCCATCTTGGTTTGAGTCCCCACAGCAAAGATGAATCTGGCCAGACCAGTTGAGATTGATGAAGTGTGGTTGGTAGGCACCCAGTTTGCAGTTCCAATCCTGTTAAGCATGACATACTTTCTAGTAAGCATGCTCACAGAGAGCTTTCCCTTCACAGGCCAAGCTTTGACCTGATTTGCAGTGATCACCTTACAGATTTGATTATCTGTTTTCCCTAGCTCATTGGGTCCATCTGTTTCTCTTTCTAGATACTCATTGATGATTTGAGGAGAAAACTGTACACATTTACCTCTAACAAAAACTTTTCTAAACTCAGAAGACTTACCATTTGAGCAATCCTCCTGAAGATTCACAATGAACTCTTTGACAAGAAGTTCATAACAGGGAGAGAACTCTGAGACTGTCTTGAATAGTCCTGCAGCAGAGATTAGGTCAATGAGTTCTGTGCACTCAAGTGCATTGCTGCTTAGTTCTCTTTCCAAAGCAACCCTTCTTTGGTACACATATTTCCATCTGTTGACACTGGAGACATGATGGAAGGATATATTGTCCAAGGGAGCTTTTGGAACAACAGTTGAAGCTCTAGCTGGTGCTGGTTTCTTCTTGGGAGGAGATGTTGGGACATCTGATCCAACATTTGAATCTGATGGTGTTGCAGCTTTTCTCTTCTGAGTTTGAACCTTGCTCCATGGTTTTGCTGGACCAAAAGTGGCTTTAGCCTTGCCTTTCTTTGGACTAGCCTTCTTCTTCTCAGGAATGACAGGTTCATCTTGCATCTTTCCTTTCCTGGACCTTAGCCTTTTGGCTATGCTGGGTTTGACAAATGCTATGATTTCTGCATCAGAGTCCTGCTCCAGATTGACTACTGAAGGAGATTGAGCAGACTCCTCATCAGCTTGTTGATCAGCAGAAATTTGATCTTCATTTGATTCTTTAGCCTGTTCCACAGAAACTTCTTTATCACTTTCACTTGAGGTTTTATCCTCAGTTTGTTCAACATCAGATGAGTTCTTTTTCTTGTCTTCAGATGTTCCAACATCTGTTGGGACATCTTGTTCTGCAGCAGTGTCCTTTGTAGCTTGAGCTGGTTCTTCTTGAGGTGCAGGAATGGTGTTCAAAGGAACAGAGATACCTTTCACCACTCTTTGTTCAGAAAAGACTTGGTTAACAATCTCCTTGATGGAATCATCAACATATTTGGAGTACCTTGTAGACATGTTGGCAGGAGAGGGAATGCCTTTAGCTTTGCTTCTGATTTGATCTTTACATCTCTTTGGTGTTCTTGCCTTTTTAGTGTGAGAGGCGCTTCCCCTGAGCTCGTCCAATGGTGTTGAAGGCATTGGCACAACAGAGATTGGAGTGGCATGAACCACGTCTTCCTTGTTGAGAATTTCCTCAGCTGTTTTAGGGTTTTGAGACATTGTAAAGGAAGAAGGATGAACAGCTTTAGGGTTTATGATTTCTGAAGATTTGAGAGTTAATGTGATTCGCTTGTGATGATATGATGAGAATCTTGATAGCTTCTTATAAGTAGTTACTAAATAAGTAGCCGTTACAGTCCAAATGATTAAGAATGGAATTCCCAAGGATCTTGTCCAGACTAGCTTTGCCATCTGGAACTTATGCCATGCAATGTCATATGACATGTTGGCACATCTCATTAACTGCTAAATATCACATAAACATATTCCAAGTTTGCCCCTTAAGTTCTCAAATTGTGTAGCATCCAATGCTTTGGTAAAGATATCAGCTAATTGCAGATCTGTAGCAACATGCTCCAATGAAATCACCTTCTCTTCTACAAGATCTCTGATGAAATGATGTCTGATATCAATATGCTTTGTCCTGCTATGTTGAATAGGATTTTTAGATATGTTGATTGCACTTAAGTTATCACAGTACAATGTCATGACATCCTGTGGGACATTGTACTCAGTGAGCATCTGCTTCATCCAAACCAACTGAGAACAACTGCTACCTGCTGCTATGTATTCAGCTTCAGCTGTAGATAAAGATACACAATTCTGTTTCTTACTGAACCAAGAAATCAGATTGTTTCCTAGAAAGAAGCATCCTCCTGAAGTGCTTTTTCTGTCATCAGCACTTCCTGCCCAATCAGCATCACAGAAGCCAGTGAGAATAGGTTTGCAACCATGAAAGTACATTATGCCATAGTCACAAGTACCATTAACATATTTAAGGATTCTCTTGACTTGATTGAGATGACTGACTTTTGGATCAGCTTGATATCTTGCACAAACTCCTACTGCAAATGCAATGTCTGGTCTGCTAGCAGTCAAGTATAACAAGCTCCCAATCATGCTTCTATATAAACTATGATCTACATTCTCACCCTTCTCATCTTTAGTCAGCTTTAAATGTGTAGGAGCAGGAGTTCTTTTATGAGAAGCATTTTCCATTCCAAATTTCTTCACTATGTTCTTGGAGTACTTGCTTTGTGAGATGAACATTGAGTCTTCCATTTGCTTAACTTGCAGACCAAGAAAATAGGTTAATTCACCTACTAGACTCATTTCAAATTCAGCTTCCATCTGCTTGACAAAATGTTTGACCATCTTATCAGACATCCCACCAAACACAATGTCATCAACATATATTTGTGCAATCATGACATTACCTTCTTCATCTTTAACAAACAGGGTTTTATCAATCCCACCTTTTCTGTATCCTTGCTTGATAAGAAATGTGGTAAGTCTTTCATACCATGCCCTTGGAGCTTGCTTCAGACCATAAAGTGCTTTCTTGAGTTTGTATACATGATTTGGACAGCTTGGATCAACAAATCCTTTAGGCTGTTCTACATATACCTCCTCATTAAGATAACCATTAAGAAAGGCACTTTTCACATCCATTTGAAATAGCTTGAACTTTAAGATACAAGCAATTCCCAACAGTAGTCTTATTGATTCAAGCCTTGCTACTGGTGCAAAGGTTTCATCAAAGTCTACTCCTTCAATTTGAGTGTATCCTTGAGCCACAAGTCTAGCTTTGTTCTTTGTAACAATTCCTTGTTCATTTGACTTGTTCTTATACACCCATTTTGTACCAATCACATTTATGTCATCAGGTCTAGGTACAAGATTCCACACTTCATTCCTTGTGAATTGACCTAATTCCTCTTGCATAGCACAAATCCAGTATTCATCAGTGAGAGCTTCCTTGACATTTTTAGGTTCTATTTTGGAAACAAAACAAGAACCTGAAATCACTTCTCTTGATCTAGTGCTCACACCTCTGTTGGGATCACCAATTATTAAATCTTTGGGATGATCCTTCTGTATTCTGATGGAGGGAGGTTTGCTTGAATCTTCTGACCTTGTATCATTTTGAGTGAAGTTATATTGATCATTCTTTTCTTCAGCTTCAACCTTGATATCAGCAGATGTTCCAACATCTTCTGGGACATCTGTAGGAGCATCATCAATTATCACATTTATGGACTCCATGATAACATTTGTTCTGTAGTTAAATACTCTATATGCTCTGCTGTTTATAGAGTATCCAAGGAAAATTCCTTCATCACTTTTAGGATCCATTTTTCTCCTTTGCTCCCTATCTGCCAGAATATAGCATTTACTTCCAAATACATGAAAATACTTAACAGTGGGTTTTATGCCCTTCCAGACTTTATATATTGTGGACAAAGTTCCTTTTCTCAAGGTAACTCTGTTATGGATATAGCAGGCAGTGTTCATGGCTTCAGCCCAGAAATACAGAGGTAGCTTTTTAGCATGTATCATAGCTCTTGCTGATTCTTGAATGGTTCTATTCTTCCTTTCAACAATCCCATTCTGTTGAGGAGTGATAGGTGAAGAATACTCATGATTGATTCCTTCTGAAGAGCAGAAATCTAAGAACTTTTGATTCTCAAATTCTTTTCCATGATCACTTCTTATTCTGATCACACAGCTGGATTTTTCCCTTTGCAATCTTTGACATAATTCTTTGAATACATCAAATACATCTGACTTTTCTTTGATGAAGTTTATCCATGTATATCTTGAAAAATCATCAACCACAACATAGGCATACCTCTTACCACCAAGACTTTCAACCTGCATAGGTCCCATAAGATCCATATGTAGAAGTTCCAAAACTTTGGAAGTTGTCAGATGTTGAAGCTTTGGATGGGACATCTTGGTTTGCTTGCCTATTTGACATTCACCACATATTTTGCCATCATCAATCTTCAGTTTAGGAATACCTCTTACAGCATCCATAGATATGATCTTCTTTATGCCTCTGAAATGAAGATGACCTAGTCTTTGATGCCACAGTTTCACTTCTTCTTCTTTAGCTAGAGAACAGGTTGAAGTGAGACTGAGATTTTGGGATTCCCACATGTAACAGTTGTCTTTAGATCTGGCTCCTTTCATGACAACCTCTTGTTCTTTGTTAGTCACTATACATTCAGATTTGGTAAAGTTTACACTGTACCCTTGATCACATAACTGACTTATACTGATCAGGTTAGCAGTTAAACCTTTAACAAGCAGCACATCATCTAGTCTTGGAACATCTTGACAATCCAAGGTTCCAACTCACTTGATCTCTCCTTTAGCTCCATCTCCAAAGGTAACATACCTGGATGAATGTGGCTTTAAGTTTACTAGCAAATTCTTCAATCCAGTCATGTGTCTTGAGCATCCACTGTCAAAGTACCAGTCTTCTTTAGATGATACTTTCAATGATGTATGTGCTATGTATGCAGTACTTTTATTTGACCAGATGAGTTGAGATTTCTTTTGATGCCTCTGCTCTGAGTGTTGTTCAGCTGATCTCCAAGCTTGATTGTTGATCTTGTTCTTGGGTATGTGGCTTTGATCAGTCTGAATGTCAGCTTTTGGTCTCCAAACTTTCTTGATTACTTCTGTCTTTTGCTTAGGAGGTTGCTGATTTCTAAGCAGCACTTTCTTGGTACCTTCTACTTTCTGCTTGGAAGGTTGCTGACACATCTGATTTGGATATCCATGTAACTTATAACAGTGAGGTTTGATATGCCCAAATCTTCCACAGTGATGGCATCTCCATCTTTGATACTTCTTCTTCATTTTGTTCTTTCCAGAATGTTGAGACATCTGTTGGAACATTATGTTAGTCTTTGTGTTCTGATGTTGAAGCATTTGTTGGGACATCTTGTTTGACTGTGTAATTTTTGAAGTAGCTTTGCTAGAGCTGGCTTCATCTCTGTTATATCCCAGTCCACTTTTGTCCCCTGAATGTTTATTATTGCAGAGAATAACATCCAGTGTATTTGAGCTGCTGTTCATCATTCTAACAGATTTGGACATATGTTCCATCTTAGAATTGAGAAGAATTACTTCACTTTTCAAGGTATCAATGATTACTTGATCACTTGCTTTTTCCTCTTCTAGTACTTCATTATGCTTCTTTAGCTTTATAACCTCACTGCATATTTCAGAGCTTCTTTTGTATAGATCTTTGAATGCTTGCTCAAGTTGTTCATAAGTAAGCTCTCCACAACTGGAATCACTATCATATTCACACAGTCCAGCTAAAGCAGTAATATGCTTAGCTGATTCTTCTTCTGAATCTCCTCCTGAGTCTTCATCAGACCAGGTTACAGATAGTCCCTTCTTTTGTCTTTTTAAGAAGTTAGGACATTCCTTCTTGATGTGTCCATATCCTTCACATTCATGGCACTTGATTCCTTTTTCTTGACTGGTCTTTTCAGCAAGATTTGATCTTCTGTTAGCATCATAGGTTCTCTTGTTTTCAGAAGAGTTTGTGAATCTTCCACTGGAATTTGATTTACCTTCCATACCTCTGAGAATCTGTTTGAACTGTCTTGTAATCAATACAAGGTTTTCTGATAAGCTTTTATCATTTGCTAGTTCATCATCTTCTTCTTCATCTGCATTTGAAACCAAGGCAATGCTTTTGTTCTTTTTAGCATGTGTGTCATTCATTCCCATCTCAAAAGTTTGAAGGGAACCAATTAGTTCTTCAGCTTTCATGGAGCATATGTCTTGTGCTTCTTCTATTGCTGTGACTTTCATGTCAAATCTTTTTGGCAAAGATCTGAGAATCTTCCTTACAAGCTTTTCATCAGTCATCTTTTCTCCCAAGGCTCCAGAAGTATTGGCTATATCCAAGATGTTCATGTAGAACTCATGAATTGATTCATCTTCCTTCATTCTCAAGTTTTCAAACTTGGTGGTGAGAAGTTGAAGTCTTGACATTTTTACTTTTGATGTTCCTTCATGAGTTGTCTTGAGGGTATCCCACACATCTTTGGCCAGCTCACAATGATGCACCAGTCTGAAAATATTTCTATCAATGCCATTGAATAAAGCATTTAGGGCTTTTGAGTTGCCTAGTTCTGAATCTTCTTCCTCTTTACTCCATTCTTCTTCAGGTTTCAGAACTATTGATCCATCTTTGGTGTCTTGAACAGGATGTTTCCATCCAACATTTACTGCTCTCCATGCCCTGTTGTCAAGTGACTTTAAGAATGCAATCATTCTTGGCTTCCAGTAGTCATAATTAGAACCATCCAGTATAGGTGGTCTATTTACTGACCCTATATCTCTGTCCATGTTACAGAATTTGTTTTCCCTAGATCTCACCCAGTATAAACAGGCAGGGTGCCTGCTCTGATGCCAATTGAAATTCTGTGATCAGGTATAAGATGTCCTAAGAGATGTCCCAACACTTAATAGGACATTTGACAAATTTAACCAAAACTTAAACAGCAAGAAAAGTAAACAACACAGAAGTTTGTTAACCCAGTTCAGTGTATAACCACACCTACATCTGGAGGCTACCAAGCCAGGAGGAAATCCACTATTAGTAATATTAATTCTAGACTTAAACCACCCTGTTTAATCTATCACTTAATACTTACCCAATGCAATTTCTACCTAAGACTCACTTAGATAAGAGTACCCTACTCACTCCCCCTCAATCACCCAGTGATCAAGTTTACAAGTTTACTGAAATTGAAGACATCCTTCAAACAAAACAGCTTGATCTTACTTAACAGTTTCAATCAAGTCACAAATGCACTTTTGCTTAAAAGCTCATAAAGTGGTACATAAAAACAACCTGCTATTAAAACACTAGACACCCTATTTAGTCTTCTGAAATTCGTACTCAATTCTATGAGTTTCTGTTGTTTAAATAGGTATCTGAATTTTGGGCTTTCTGTAGAATGATCCAGCCCTAATGTGCAGCAACTGTCACCTTGAATTTAGGGTTTGTTACCTCCTATATTCTAGGTGCATTAGGTCTTCTGTTTTAATCTGAATCTTCAATTTAAAACTCCCTACAGATGCGCCTTGTTCTGTTTTTATCCAGCATTAATTAATTCCAGATAGTTCTCCTTAAATATCTCTGATCTGTTAATCAATAATTAATTCTGGTAGCAGGTCTGAGATGTCTCAACATCTGTTGGGACATCCTGAAAAACTGAACTTAATTTATTCACACAATGTCCCAACATCTGATGAGACATCCTGAAATAAATTCACATACTCTGTTTGATAATGTCCCAACATCTGATAGGACATTCTGAACTGAATTTAACATTTCTTGTTTGGTCAAAAATTCTGCCAATTCTTAAACATCTACAATTAGCACCCAGATTGTCCGCCGTACTCGACGGGATCCACGCTTAAAAGATTTGTGTTTTAAAGGGGTAGTGTCAGTGCAATCTGTGTATAAAGAGCTGGAAAAGAATGTACAGGTGTCAGTGTAAAAGAAGAGCAAAGTGTGGTATATACAGTGTCAGTGTAAGGACAGGAGTGAAATGCTCAAGATCATGAGGCTAAAAGAATGAGGCTAGAAAGAGGGGGAATAGACAGAGACTTTTGTTCGATAACCGTTAAGTTATGCCTACGTATCCTCTCGTGCAATGAGGAAGTCAGAACACCGTAGTTCGACCCAAAGAGACTGAAAGATGAATTGACTTGTGAACTGCTTGCTTGTCTATGCTCAAGTGTATGATCTGTCTGGCACAGATGCAAACTGTCTTGCATTAGACGGAAGAAGCAAGTTCTCGTTTGTGAGTGAATGAGATGAGAAAAGAATCCCGAAGGAGACGATTATTGTTTGTTTTTGTGTTTTCAGTCTTTTATTGCTTTTGAAAGTTTGTCATAAGATAATGAGCTTAAGCCTAAACCAATGGATTTAGTAAAATCATCACATCATCCCTCTGATTAGGGGTAATGAGAATACCTTAAGTGTGAAGTCAGCTTCTCACACTTAAACACCTTTGGTGTAGGATTAAGATCATTAACCTACTTGTGATTAATTAGATGTTTTTGTTGTTTTTGTTTAGTGTTAAGTAATGAGATTAAGCCATAATCAGGGATTAAACAGACTCATTACACCATCCTAATAGAAGGATAATAGATGAGGGTGTTTAAGCTGAGGAAAGCTCCTCAACTTAATCCATGATTAGGAATTAAACTCATGACAAAACAAGCCTTTGATTAAGTGGATTTTAGTTAATGATATGATGATGAAGTGAGTTTTAGGGTTTATAAGACAACTTGAGGGGGACTTGTCCATTAACACTAGGGTTAGTCCTTCTTAACCAATTAAGGAAGAATTAGAACCCTAATGCAAGGCCCAAGTTACAAGTGTGATGTCTTGATAATTATTAAGTGAATTGATTAAGAGATTTAAACACATTAAGGGTTTAACACTTAGGATTAAAGTTATACACTCCATCCTAAGAGAAGGATGCAGGCATAAGCTTAATCACAAAGCCTTAAAGCCTTTAGGGTTTAGTCCCTGATTATGAGGTGAGAAGAGAAGACTCAAAGAGACACAAAGGTGAAAACTAAGAGGGGAGACTAATCAAAACCCTAATTGTCATCATGCTTGGGTATTCCTAGGGTTTATGAGGCTTACAAGAGATCTTCAGGGAAAAGCCACCATGGAAGAAGCAGGATGGAAGGAGGAGAAGCAGAAAGGAGCAAGACGACTTACTTCACTTAAGAAGACAAGTTGCTTGAAGAAAGAAAGTGAGGAGGGAACATGAATGAGCAAGCTCACTCTAATACAAAAGTAAAATGCAGCAATGAATGCATAAGAGAGATGAGAAGAGGTTGTGAGAAGTGAAGGCAAATTCACTTTTCAAACACTTACCACCTGAAAAGTTAGTAAAAGGAAATGAAATGAAATGAGAATGAAATGAAATGCAAAGATGGAAACCAAAATCAGAAGCATGTTTATGATGCTAATGATGCAAAGAGATGACATAAATGTATGTCATGAGATGGGGATGATTATACAAAGTTTGAGAATGCAAATGAAGCATACAAGAGGCATAAAACTTCATGAATGCACATGAAATGAAATGAAAGCAAAACAATGCAAATGGATGATGCAATGATCAAACATGATTTCAATATGTCCTAAGATGTCTTATATGTCATGTGGATGCACAAAATTTCATGGCAAGTTCATGTATGCAAGCTTATACAAGATGGATGCAAATGAAGATGCAAATTAGGGTTATATGATCATGTGAGATGCACAATTCAAAAACAGAAGCAAAACATGAGATAAAAAATTTAAAATGGACTCAAAGGAACCGTAAACCTATACTAGTCCACCATCCAAAGGGGGAGGTCAGAAGCTTAACCTAGAAGGACTTATGATTTTTCTAAGTTTCTAGGGTTTTTAGGGTTCCTAAACAAAAGAAATGCCAAACAAATTGAAAATGCAAGATCAAATCATGGCCATTTAACCTTAAAAACTACATGCTAAACACAATGCAATGCAAGAAGAATCAATGTCCAACTCCTCATGAATAGGCAGAAATGATTTTTTGAACTTAGGATCAAAATAATGCATAAAAATGATTTTAATTCAATGAAATATTCTCAAAATGCATCAAGATCAAAAAAAGAAATTTGGTTTGAAGGTTGGACAATGTTTCTAAATGTCTTAGAACATTTCATGAATTTTTTGGTGATTTTTAAATACCTAAAAGTATTTTTAATAAATTAATTTTCATTAATAAATTAAAAATAATCTTTTAAATATTTAAAAATACTTTTTTAATGCTAAAAATGAAAATAAAAATATTTTTGTGTCTTAAAAATTAATAAAACTCTTGAGAAAAAGTTTCATAATTTTTAGACAACTTTTACTATTTTTAATAAATTATGCAAATAAAATGAAAGAAAATGAAATAAAAAATGAATTTAAAATGAAGTAATCAGAAGGAGAGGCTGAGATTCATTCCAAGTTTGAAAGTGTTGACTGGCGCGCAGATCCAAGGGCTGTGGTTTGCTCAGATTAAATTAATTTAATTAAGTTTAATTAAACTAACTAAAAGGATTAGGGCTAATTGAGTGCATCTGAGCCTTTCATTCACGCGGCAAGTCAACGGGTCAAGGCAATCCTACGCTCCACATTCAAATGGCACTAATGACCTGAGATTAGGGCTAACAACATTCAGGTGACCGGAGAGAAGCTCCGGTCATCTTCTCCGGCACCCCAAAACCCTAAAACATGATTCAGGCATCTATTCCACAAATTAAACACATCTAAGTGATCCTCTAACATCCTAGGACACGAATCCACCTTCAAACATCATTTAAACACCATGAATCAAACGAATCGAAAGAAACAAAATCCACGGGTAAAATTTCAGAGGGATCATACAAACTCATTTCTCATCTATTTTTGATTCTAAAGGCATCCCCATGACCAGCAAGACATAAGCAACCAGATTATCACTCAAAATGCAAGCTTTGGAAGAAAATGTTCATGTTCATACCTGAGATGGAAGCTTCTATTTCTGGGCTTTCTGGACTGCTTCTTGGTGCCAACTTACTCCATTGATCCTCCTGGTGCTAATGGCAGGCTTGGAATGAGCTTAAGCAAGCTATTTTGAGAGGTTCCAATCTGATATAGCAGAAAATGAGCTCTGTGTATAGGCTGCTTCAGGTCAATGTGAAGGGTGGTTTTGCCTCCTTTTGATGTGCTTGATTTGTTGGTGAAAAGAGTTTGGATGTTTTGTGGCTGTGGAAGATGATTCGAATGAAAATGCAGGTTGGAGTGAGAATGGTAATGAGGTGTTCTTGTTTGATTCAAGCTTGGTTCTTTGTTGGTTTTGGTTCAGTGTGACAAGGTGAGGATGATGGTGAGACTTGCTTGAATGTTTGTGAGGTGTGGAGGCAGATTCGAATGGTTTTGCAAAATGGGGTGAGTTTGTGTATGCTGTGTTGTGGTGTGTTTCAGCTTTTTTTGGTGTTGTGTTTTGCTTGCAAATGGATAGTATAAACAATCCCAATTGGCCAGAGGATGTGACATGGCCTGCTGTGATTGGGATGTTTACTTTTGCAAAAAGTCCACTTTGTGTAAGGAAAGCATGGGCTTGGTTCTAGGCTTGGTACAATGGCTAGGGGCTGCGCAGCATGGTGTGGTGAGAGGCTATGACTGGTTCAAAGGCCAATGCAGCAAGTTGGTGAAGTGTGATCATGAGTTTTGCAAGTTGGTTACTTTTGAAACTTCATGAAAATGCCTTGTTACACAAACCATGAACATGTGATCTTTTGGTCCAAATCTGATTTTTAGGACTTATGTTATGTTTGTACATTGGTTTGATGTCAACTAGAAGTTACAAACAGCCTTGGTTCATGATCTTGCAAACTTTCCATTTAGTGCACATCTTGAAAATCAATGATTTTTGCCAACTTTGTCACACCATAACTTTTGATCCAAAATGAATTAGATCATGTTCTTGTACTTTTTGAAAAGGGAAAAATGTGTTCTACAACTTTCATGACCAAGGGTTTTTCATTTGAAGCATTTTTGGATCAAGAATCAAGGCTTGAAAAATGGCACAAAATGACATATTCTTGAAAAGTCAACCAAGCCCAAAAAAGTCAACTTTGCAAAATCTTCAAATTCTTGATTTTTGTGAACTTCAACCTTCTTCCATGATCAAATAAAGATCATATACACTCAAAGTGATGAAGATCACCCCTTGGTTGGGTCACTGGGGGCCTCAGATGCCCTGATTTTGCACTGACTTGTCCAGAAAGTCAACCCTTGATCAGATGACTTCCCCATGGAATTTCTTCATGAAACTTGATATGCATACTCCCTATACAATATAGAGACCAATGGAAACAAGAATGACCAAAAAATTTGGAGTTATGGCCTCTGAAACCAGAACCCTAATTTTAGGTCAACTATGCAGTCAAACTTGGCTCTGCATCCATACCAAACCCAGTTCTTGTGATTATTTTGCATTCTTGACTTTGAGAGGATGTAATATGATATAAGAACACACATGGATCCCTTTGAAGTGATTGGTGGCCTTTGGAGTGGCTCAGGAAGCTCTTGGATTGCTCAGATCACAAACCCTAGGTGCAGATGACTTAAAAACTATGCAATGAACCAAAAATGAGATATGAGATGGTATGATTGTGTTTATGCATATGAAATGATCACAAGCCATTGTGTGAATGGGTGAGGGCAAATTTGGGGTGTTTACAGCTGCCCCTATTCAAACATGAGTTAGCTGTGCAGGATGTAAGCGACGGCTTAACAGGCAAACAAGATAACTTGTGGTTGAATACCAAAGACAGTCCGAAATTTGCACTCACAGAATGAGGAAGAAAAGGGATATAGATTGTAAAAGAAAATAAAGTATATTGTAAAGTGTGGGCGACGGAGGACGACCGTCGAGCAGAGGACGACTGCTGGGTAAAGAGCAATGACGGGGACGGCCGACATGCTGGGAAAAATGTGGGAAATAAAGCAATGACGGGGACGGCCGACATGCCGGGGATGAAAGGTAAAGCCAAGACGGGGACGGCCGACTAGCTGGGAAAAATAAGATATTATGATGGGGACGGCCATCAAGGTAAAGCTGTAAAATTCTTTGGGGGTTAATGAAACATGACGGGGACGGCCATCAAGTTCATAAAGCAAAGTAACCAACGATGGGGACGGCCATCGGGCTAAAAAGAAAAGGGACCACGACGGGGACGGCCATCGGGTTAAAAAAGAAAAGGGACCACGACGGGGACGGCCATCGGGTTAAAAAAGAAAAGGGACCACGACGGGGACGGCCATCGGGTTAAAGAATAAATGAAATAAACAGATGATGAGGTACGGTCATCAAAGGTGAAGGACGATCACCTAGCAGGGGACGGCTGCTCTGTCGGGGTTAAGATGAGGGACGGTCATCTTAGGTGGAGGACGACCACCTGGCAGGGTACGGCTGCCGAAAATATCGCGACATAGGACGAATGCCGGATAAAAGGTCAACGATGGGGACGGCCATCGGACGAGCGTGATGGAGGACGACCATCAAGAGGTGGAGGACGACCACCTAGTAGGGGACGGCTGCTCTCGAGGTTTCTCATGACATAGGACGAATGCCAGATAACCAAAAATCAACAATGGGGACGGCCATTGGATAAAATGATGAAGGACGATCATCAAAGGGTGGAGGACGACCACCTAGCAGGGGACGGCTGCTAAAATCAACGATGGGGACGGCCATCGGATGAGCATGATGGAGGACGACCATCAAGAAGTGGAGGACGACCACTCAGCAGGGTACGGCTGCTCTCAGGGTTATCATGACACAGGACGAGTGTCAGATAAAAAGGAAATTTTGTTCACTTGGCGATCTACTGGGGATATAGTAAACACGGACGAGCGTTTACGACCAAGAAAAGAAAGTTTAGATGTTGTGTATAGATTAAAAATGCGGACGAGCATTCTTAAGACTATGATACGGACGAGTATCATGTAGAAACAAATACTGACACGTGTTTAGAGATGATGATACGGACGGGTATCAACTGGTTAACAAAGAACACGGACGAGTGTTGCATCTGAAGGGACTCTTCTGGGGAATAGTAGACACGGACGAGTGTCTATATTCAAGAAGACACAAATGTTTGACACAGTGTATGGCTTAAAAACGCGGACGAGCATCCTTAAGACTATGATATGGACGAGTATCATGTAGAAACAAACGCTTGACGCATATTCTGAGATGATGATACGGACGAGTACCATCTGGTTAACAGAGAACATGGACCAATGTTGAATCTGTGGGGATATAAACGGTGTATATGGGATACGGACGAGTATCTGTATAAATATAACATGGGTGGTGAGAATGGTGTATTGATGAATGTTTGTCTGCTGGGGAGAGTGACACGGACGGGTGTCAGGAGAGAAAAGTATAATAATAACAAGTATATAGGTTGTAAAAGTGTAAGCGACTGCGCTGGGGATATGACACGGACGGGTGTCGAGAAGGTGTATATAGGTATATGTGAGTGCAAAGAGGATGTCTTTGGCTTTCTGCTGGGGTATGACACGGACGAGTGTCAGGACGTATCTTGTTTGTAAAGGGTGTTCAGGCGACTTTACTGGGGAAAGATGGCACGGGCGGGTGCCAAAAGGAGTATATACTGGGGTTTGTGATTTGTGAGGCAGCTGCTTTTGCTGGGGATTCTGGTGGGGGTTTTTTGTATGTTGATGAACTGTCATTATCCACAAGTGTTCGGTTCATAACATGGCTTGTGATTATGCTATGTGTTGGATTTTTGCCGTAATGCTCCGTGTTAAAACGGAATGCTACGCTTTGTGGGTGAATATGATGCGAATGCTATGATTGTGCAAAGATACCAAACCAGGATTCGGATCCCGTTGCTGCGAAGATCTTTGATCGATCCGTTGTAGTGGACATCCCAGCTGGGGAAGATATCATTGGTAGATCTGTCATGAGGTGATATCTGTTTGGGGATATGGGTCATTGATAGACCTATCCTTATAAATGAGAGACCTAGCTGGGGTTTGTAGAAGCTTCCTTCGCTCTGTTGTGATCTTCTATGCGCTGCTCTCCTGGATAGAGGCTGGAACTCTGTGGGGAGATAGCTCTCTGACTTTTGTGCTCGGCTGAGGGCGAGATGGCAACTCGGCTGGGGAGGAAGAGAGATCATTGAGAGACCTCCCTAGGGATTCTGTTGAAGAGGATCCTTGACTCAGCCGGGGATATAGGTGCCTTCTGTGATGCCTGGCAACTCTGACAGGGATAAGTAATAAGTGGCAACTCAGCTGGGGGAAGTCATGAGAGGCAACTCAGCTGGGGAGAGAGCACTTCGGGTGCCAAAATTGAGTGTTGATTTGCCAGCTTGCTGGGATGAGGCTTTCATGCCCCAAGTTGCGCTCTGGATACCTGCAACCCTGAAAAAGATAGAGAAACGCACAAAATAATCCCGAGGTATCCCTTACTGGATTCCGTCACAGGAGTTTAAATACTTCTGAGAGTAAGCACATTCCCTGCAAGCATGTTTCTATTTGAAGATAAACATCTGTATTCTTATGCAATCAGTGTTTCTTTAAGATATCAGACCTTTTTGCAAACAAATGAAAATGTACAAGACGAGACATGACTGAAATTCTGATTTCATTAATTCATTTGCCCTGAATTGGCGAGATACAGTCAAAGGAACAAATCCCCTGAAATGAGGGGATTGCTACAAATTGAGAAACAAAATGCTGGCAATGTTGATGACGCTTTAAGGAGCTTCCTCTTTACTATGACTCGTATGACTTTTGACGTTCTTCTCATCTGGCCTTCTGAAGAATGTTGATTCTGATTGAAGCTTGATCCTTTCGAAACTTACCAAGTTGTAAGTGATACAGACGAATTCAGAGTGCAGTTGTTCGCTCATTCCCTTATTTTGCATGGATCGCCCTTTCGGGTTTTCAATCCATCGGGATACCCATTCTTGCCTGAGCTGTCCAGTGCGGCTTTTCAACTCAGCGGGTGTACATTCTTTTGTTTATTTTCCCTTATTTTTGCCCGAGCCTTTTATTCTGTTTTTGACTCGCCGGGATGCCCTATTTTTGCCTGGACCTACATTCTGTTTTTGTGTCCAGCAGGTCATTTTTATGCGAAGTATTTTTTAACTGCATCTGAATTCACAGGGGACGGGAAATCTTCACCATCCATGGTGCTGAGCATCAGTGCTCCACCAGAGAAAACTTTCTTCACTACAAATGGTCCTTCATAATTCGGAGTCCATTTGCCCCTGTGGTCTGTATGAGGAGGGAGGATTCTTTTCAGCACAAGATCTCCCACTTGGTACTCTCGGTGCCTGACTTTCTGATCGAAGGCTTTCTTCATTCTTTTCTGATACAACTGCCCATGACAGATAGCAGCCAACCTTTTCTCTTCGATCAGACTCAGTTGCTCGTATCGGGCCCTAACCCATTCTGCTTCACTCAGTTTAACATCCATTAGTACCCGTAGAGAGGGTAATTCAACTTCAACTGGTAGGACTGCTTCCATACCATACACAAGCTGATACGGCGTTGCCCCAGTGGATGTTCTGATTGACGTGCGGTACCCATGCAAGGCAAACGGTAGCATTTCGTGCCAGTCTTTGTAGGTGACTACCATCTTCTGCACGATCTTCTTGATATTCTTATTTGCTGCCTCAACAGCGCCATTCATCTTTGGCCTGTAAGGAGAGGAATTGTGATGTTGGATCTTGAAGTCCCGGCATAGCTCTGCCATCATTTTGTTATTCAAGTTGGAACCATTATCAGTAATGATCCGCTCGGGAACTCCGTATCGACAGATGATATCTCTTTTCAGAAATCTGGCTACCACTTGCCTCGTAACATTTGCATAGGAGGCTGCTTCAACCCATTTGGTGAAATAGTCGATGGCGACCAGGATGAATCTGTGGCCATTTGAAGCAGTCGGTTCAATCTTGCCAATCATATCAATGCCCCACATAGCAAAGGGCCAGGGTGAAGACATCACATTCAGAGGATTGGGAGGCACATGCACCTTATTCGCATAAATCTGGCATTTATGGCATTTTCTGGCGTAGGCACAACAATCAGCATCCATTGTGATCCAGTAATAGCCCGATCTTAACAACTTATTAGCCATGGCATGTCCTCCAGCATGGGTACCAAAGGATCCTTCGTGCACCTCGTGCATCAACAAGTCTGCTTCTGTCTTATCAACACATCTGAGGAGTACCATATCAAAGTTTCTTTTGTATAGGGAACCATCAGCATTCAGGAAGAAACTACCAGCAAGCCTTCTCAAAGTCTTCTTATCATTGGAAGATGCCCCAGGTGGGTATGTCTGATCCTCCAAGAAGCATTTAATGTCGTGGAACCAAGGCTTATCATCTTTGACAACATCTGCTGCAAATACGTATGCTGGTCTATCAAGTCTGGACACTGAGATCTGTGGTACAAAATTGGCAGCTTGAACTTTGATCATAGACGAAATGGTAGCCAGAGCATCTGCAAACTGATTCTCGTCCCGAGGGATATACTCAAGCTTGACTGTTGTGAAGAAAGTCAATAACCTCCTTGTATAATCCCTGTAAGGTATCAAATGATCCTGATGCGTGTACCATTTGCCGTTGGTTTGATTGATTACCAAAGCTGAATCTCCGAATACGGTCAATGTCTTGATCCTGAGGTCAATGGCTTCCTCAAGACCCATAATGCAAGCTTCGTATTCAGCTTCGTTGTTAGTGCAGTTGAAAGTGAGTTTTACCGAGAAAGGCATGTGAACTCCTTTAGGTGTAATGAGTACTGCACCAACACCACGACCATTCATGTTAACAGCCCCATCAAACATCATAGTCCATTCTTCTTCCGGGTCAGGCCCTTCAGTGTGAACAGGCTCTTCATGATCTTTTGCTTTTATGAACATGATGTCTTCATCAGGGAAGTCAAATCTCATAGGCTGGTAATCATCAATGGGTTGCTCAGCAAGATACTCAGACAATACACTGCCCTTGATGGCTTTCTGAGATGTATATTGGATGTCATATTCTGTGAGAATCATTTGCCATCTTGCAACCCGTCCGGTAAGTGCTGGCTTCTCAAATATGTACTTAACTGGGTCCATCTTTGAGATCAATAAGGTAGTGTGGGTCAACATATACTGTCTCAGCCGGCGAGCAGCCCACGCTA
Source organism: Lathyrus aphaca (assembly GCA_963966055.1). NCBI lineage: Eukaryota > Viridiplantae > Streptophyta > Magnoliopsida > Fabales > Fabaceae > Lathyrus > Lathyrus aphaca. The sequence continues at coordinate 510,087,417 of OZ014520.1, forward strand.
AAGCACATCAAGTTTTCTCGAGCAGTGAATAACGTTGTTCACAGTCGGTAAACTTTTTGCTTAGGTAGTATATTGCGTACTCTTTTCGACCAGACTCGTCATGCTGACCCAACACACACCCCATTGACTCTTCTAATACTGTCAAGTACATGATTAGAGGTCTTCCTTCAACTGGAGGCATAATGATTGGAGGCTCTTGTAAGTATTCCTTGATCTTGTCAAAAGCCTTCTGACAGTCTTTGTTCCACCTGACCGTTTGTTCTTTTCTCAACAGCTTGAACAAAGGCTCGCAGGTTGCTGTAAGGTGAGATATGAACCTCGAAATGTAGTTCAATCGACCTAGGAACCCTCGAACTTCTTTCTCAATTTTCGGTGCAGGCATTTCTTGAATGGCTTTGACTTTATCAGGGTCAACTTCAATCCCTTTCTCGCTCACAATAAAACCCAGCAGCTTGCCAGATCGCACCCCGAACGTGCACTTGTTGGGGTTCAACTTCAGTTGGTACTTCCTCAGACGCTTGAACAACTTCAGCAGATTTACCAGGTGATCTTCTTCAGTAAGGGACTTGGCAATCATGTCATCCACATAGCATTCTATTTCTTTATGGATCATATCGTGGAATAATGTCACCATAGCCCGTTGATATGTTGCACCGGCATTCTTGAGCCCAAATGGCATTACCTTGTAGCAGAACGTGCCCCAAGGTGTGATGAAGGTTGTCTTCTCCATGTCTTCAGGTGACATTTTAATCTGATTGTATCCTGAAAATCCATCCATGAAGGAGAATACCGAGAACTGAGCCGTGTTATCCACCAATACGTCGATGTGAGGTAATGGGAAGTCATCTTTCGGGCTAGCTCTGTTCAGATCCCGGTAGTCAACACACATCCTTACTTTGCCGTCCTTCTTGGGCACAGGTACTATGTTAGCAACCCATGGTGGATAGCTAGTTACAGCAAGGAACCCGGCGTCCCATTGCTTTTGTACCTCTTCTTTGATTTTCATAGCCATGTCTGGGCGAGTTCGGCGCAGTTTCTGTTTAACTGGTGGGCACTCTTCTCTCAAAGGCAGCTTGTGCATAACGATGTCGGTGTCCAACCCTGGCATATCTTGATAAGACCAAGCGAACACGTCCACATACTCTTGAAGCAGGTCAATCAGTTGTCTCTTCACCGAGTCTTGTAGGCAGGCCCCGATTTTAACTTCTTTCACGTCTTCATCTGTACCAAGATTAATCACTTCAACCTCCTCCTGGTGAGGAGTAATAACCTTTTCCTCTTGCCTCAATAACCTGGCTATCTCTTCAGGAAGCTCATATTCTTCTTCAACCCCTTCATCAGCTTGATTGATTGGATTGTCAAAGTCATACGAAGTCATAGCCGTGCTGTTGTCGGTGCTGTCTGGGAGGCACTCTCTGCAAGGGTTCAGTTTGTTCATTTTAGTGATTTGATTTTAATCTTGCTTTTAGAAAAGTGAAAAAAAGTTGTCATTTTGAAAACACTGCCATTTATTTTTTTGTACAAAAAGAAAAATGAAAAAACAGTGAACGAAAAGAAAAAGACTCGTTTGCAAAAAGATGTCTGATATTTCATTGATTAATCTTGTTGCACAAAAAGTACAGATGGCCCGATTACAAAATGAGTCTTGTCATCTTGGGCAAGATGCAAGACTTTGATGCATGCTATAAAATACAGGAAATAATAATTACTCTGCATGAGTAACTCTTATAATTTCCTGGGAAGACCAGTTTGAGATACTGCTCCCCGGGATCTTTGGACGAATCCAGCTTTCCAGGTTGCGTTCTTCTTCCAGCTCGTCTTCCACATTGTTGATAGCATCAGGGGTGAGCATCCCCCCACTGACAAAACCAGGCTTCTCAGCAGCCTTTGCTTGATGTTGTTGAGTTGGTCTGTAACCCAACCCAAACTTGTCCTTCTTCTCCTCCACAGACAGCACCTTGCCCCAGCCTTGGGCGGTTCCTTCCTCAACAACCTTCCGGGCTTGTTGGTATGATGATATTGGAGTACCAGATACAGCAGATGCTTCATTAACATTCAGGGCCTCAAACCCTTGGCTCATTGTTTCATGGATCTCCCCATCCATCTCAATATACTTATAAGTAGCCAGATGGCTAACAAAAATGTCCTCCTCTCCACAGATTGTAACGATTTGACCCTCCCACTCGTATTTTAACTTCTGGTGAAGGGTAGAGGTCACGGCGCCAGCGGCGTGAATCCATGGCCTACCCAATAAACAGCTGTAGGCGGGCTGTATATCCATCACATAGAAGGTCGTTTTAAAGGTTTGTGGGCCAATCGTTACAGGCAGCTCAATCTCTCCTAGAACCGATCTCTTCGAACCATCAAAGGCTCTTACCACCAGGTTGCTGGGTCTCAACGCCAATCCGTCATATTCAAGCTTCACCAGGGCCTTTTTAGGTAAGACATTGAGGGATGACCCCGTGTCTACCAGCACATGGGAAAGGACATCACCTTTGCATTCCATGGTTATGTGCAAGGCTTTGTTATGGTTGCGGCCTTCCGTTGTCAAATCAGTATTAGTGAACCCTAGTCCGTGACTAGCATTAACATTTCCCACTACAGCTTCCAGCTGATTGACAGTGATCTCTTCAGGCACGTAAGCTGCGTGCAAAACTTTGAGTAGTGCATTCCGATGAGCTTCGGAACACATGAGCAAAGATAGGATTGAGATCTTGGAAGGCGTCTGATTAAGCTGATCCACTATTTTATAATCACTCTTTTTGATGATTCGCATGAACTCATCAACCTCTTGATCGAACGGTGTCTTCAAAGCTTCTCTAACAACTTGACCTTCCTGCACAGGGCTCTTCCCTTTTGCCTTGGCAGCAGCTTCTGCTTCGGCAGTGGGCCTCTGAATTTGTGGGGCAAAAAGACGTCCGCTTCGAGTGAAGCCTCCGCCTCCTCCCACATTGTCTATTTGTGGTGCAGGGGTTGATGATTCAAAAGTGATTCTTTGTCCTTCACAGTACAGGTCAGAGCCGTAATGCCACGGGATGGCATTACTGCTTTCATAAGGTACTGGTCCAGGCACCGTGATAGTGACTGGACTGATTGCAGCTGTTGAAGAAACTGTGATAGTCTGTGGATCGTAATAAATCGTAACTGGTGCTCTGACGGGAGCAGCACCTTCTGAGTTGTAGACAGAGTTGTTTTCAGGATCATAGAATATTGTGACAGTAGAGACATCTTCATGATTTGTTGCTGGTGTTGTTGGAGACATTGTTGGAAGAACTGATGTTGTTGTTGTAGGAGTTTCAAAATGGAGTGGTGCTGGAGTTGTAGAAGGAACATTCGTTGATATCTGATCAGTTGAAATGACAGATGAAGTATTTGTTGATGAAGCTGAAGAATTGTCAGGAACAATAGTTGCTGCAGTTGTAGGAGGTTCTGGAACCGTTGCTGATGAGATTGCTGGATTTGTCGGAAATGATGTGGTGATCTGAAGTTGGCCACTCTGAATAAGACCGTCTATGCCATTCCTCAGGTTATCGCACCCATTTACTGAGATATTGCAGTAAGCACATCCCAACTCACACCCCGGGAACATTTGACATTCGAGGAGTTGAGCCTTGATTTCTACCAACGGCGTCCGGATCTGACCCACACTGGTTATTAAATAAGACGGCTTGTCTTCTTCAATAGCGTTAATTCTGGGACCACCGTGGTTTGGCATCGGGTTCTTATTGACATTGGGTGGTGGTGCGAAATTCAGAGCTTTTGAGTCTACCAGGTCTTGTACCTTCATATGCAGAGCTCTGCACTTTTCTGTACTGTGGCCAGGTGCATTTGAATGAAAAGCACATCTGGCGTTGGAGTCATAATTCCTGGGTAGACTGTTGGGATTTGGAGGAGCCAACGTCCTTAGCTCAACTAGGTTGAGTTTCAGGAGTTGTGGCAGCAATGTAGCATATGGCATGGGGATCGGATCGATCACCCTGTTGGCTTGAGATGGCCTCTGCTGGAACGGCCTTTGCTGGTTGTTGTTGTTGGTGTTGCTGTTGTTGTAGTTTCTCGGAGGGTACTGATTTTGTTGATGGTACTGCGGTTGTTGCTGATAGTTTTGCTGCGGAGGTTGATAGACTGGTTGAGGATGAGCCGGAGCAGGAATGGTGACTGCTGCTACAGACCTGTGGACATATTGGGGCCTGCCCCTGTTGGTGTGGATGGCATTGGTCTCGCCATTTCTTCTTGGGCCTGCAAAAGGCTTTCTTGTACTACTGGACGAGCTGGCACCATTGTCTGAGATCTTCCCCATTTTCAATAGACTTTCAATTCTCTCCCCGGCTATGACAACATCTTCAAAGCTGGTGGAAGAGAAAGCAGCCAGCCTGTCAATATATGTCCCCTGAAGGGTGTTCATAAACATATCTGCCATTTCCCTTTCAGACATAGGTGGCTGAATAGCAGCAGCCAATTGCCTCCATCTCTGGGCATATTCTCGGAAACTTTCCCTTGACGACTGTGACATTCCCATTAGGAGGGTCCTGTTGGGTGCCATATCCAGATTATACTGATACTGTCTGATGAAGGCCTCTGCCAGGTCCTTCCAGCATCTAATAGTTGCTCTTGTCAAATGGGAATACCATTCCCTCGAAGCCCCAGTCAAGCTATCCTCAAAATAGAACATCCACAGCTTCTCATCCATAGTATATGCCTTCAGCCTTCCCAGAAATGATTGTAGATGAGTCCGGGGGCATGAAGTCCCATTATACTTCTCAAAGCATGGTGGCTTAAACTTATGGGGAATCCTGACCCCGTCTACCAAGCCCATGTCCATGACGTCGAAACCCAAAGAATTTTGAGATTCTAAGGACCTCAATTTCTCAGCTATCTCACCCAACCTCCTATCATAAGCTTCCTCTCCAACACCCATTACTGTAAATTGATCCTCTTGAGGGTCTTCTTGCAGTACCCTGGCTGCAGTGGCAGTTCCTTGAACATTTGCAGGAATATTAATTTCAGGATGGAGATGGGGGCCAAATACCGGGAGGTTATCATGAGGTTGGACCCTTTCATTGTTGCTAGTGCCGGCAGTCCCTATGTGTGGATCTTCCTGATTTTGCCTTTCCACCATGGCTCTCAATCTTTCCTGGCTCTGAGCCATGTTGTTCATCACTTCCATGAACTGAGTCATCTGCGTTCTCATTTCCAATCTTTCGTTTGCCATTTGATTTCTAACCTCTGCAAGGTCCTGCTGTACCTGATCCATTTGGATTCCCGGAAGGTTGTTACGGGTTGGATAACGGTGCGGACGGTTGAGGGGAAATACCCGGCGCCGAGAAATAGTTCCTGAACATCACAACAGAGTTAGCAACAATAAAACAAAAACCTACAAAACAAACAAAGGGTTGGCATGCAATGCAGTATGCTTATTTGCTTTCAAGGTATCCGGTTTGGCATTCAGTTTTGACCCTTCCAGACCCTTGAAGACGCTGCTGATGTTGCTTTCGGAATGAACTCGGATGGAACAAACTAATACATATATTACAAGAAGCAAAACGGTACATAGTTTGTTTACAAATACAAGCCCTCTGAGGGGTCAAAATATACTACAGGAAAACAGAAGTACATGGAATGAAAGCAACAACAAACAAATGGTCAAACGCCAAGACCAAACTCATCCTCACGAACTTCCTTGAGAAGTGCTTCGGTCACAGGATCAGCCGGACGCTCCGTGAGATTCCTGATAAGGAGATTCCGGGTGGTAACAGCTGCTGTTAGCTTCTTGTGCTGACTTTGGTCTTTTGACCTCTTCACTCCAGCTTTGATCTTCAGCTCTGATATCTCCCTCTGGGCTGCTGCCAGGGCTTCTTGCTGCTCTTTTGCACTAGCTTCCAGTTGCTCCATCTTGTCTTGAACTCTCTTGTCTTCTTGAGTACGAGCCTCGGTGATCCTGACCCACCGAGCTTGACTCTCCTTCAGATACAAGTCTGTCCTTGCTCTCTGGAACTGGGCTTCTTTGCAAGCATTCTTCAGAATTTGTTCTCCAGCCTTAGACTTTTTGATATAATCCCCAGACTTCTCAATCTTAGTCAGGTGCTCCACTCTCAACTTCTCCAGCCTCTCAATATCCATCCTGCCCTCACTCCTCTCCCGGAGGGTCTTCTGCAAAGCCTGAGTTAACTTCTCATTCCTTTCCTTTAAGCTCTCAAACTCCTCCAAACTGACAGTGGCAGGGGGTGGTGCTGAGGATGGTCCAGGCATATCCTCCATGGTAAAGGGCATTCCAGAGAATTGGGCCCTGGCATGGGACCACTCATAATATTGTGCTGATGCCACATTGTTGCACTTCCCCAGAATGGTCACTCCCTTGGTTTGAACATTATCCCAGGCCCAGACAGCCTGCTTAACAATAGCCAGATTAGGCTTGTTCTCACAATAAAGAGTCTCAACCAAGTCTTGTGCCTTAGGAGTGTGGACCAGTGCATAGCCCAGTTGCCTTTTGAACAGCAGAGGATTGTAATTAATACTACCCTTAACTCCTATTAGGGGCACATTGGGAAAATGCCCACAGCTGGTGATGATATCCCTACCCTTGGTGCTTTGAGTGCACCACCTGATATCGGCTGAAGTTAGAGCAGTGAGTCTCTTAGCCCAGTTTTTCTGCTGATGAGGATTCAAAAATGCATCTGTCCTGGGTAGATGCTTGAGAAGCCAAGTATGGAACAATGGAGCACAACACCTCACTAACCTTCCCCTCTGTTTTTCATTCCTCTGATGCACTGAATAGTAAAGATCCCCCAATAAAGTGGGCACTGGATTCTTCAAGATGAAAAGATGGATTGCATTCTTGCTAATGAATCGAGGCTCATCTGCAAACAATACAATTCCATATATGCTCAAGGCCAACAAAGCACAGACAGCTTTCCACTCTCCTAAAGAAGCTTTCAGGGTAGCTTGAAAAATCAAGAAATCCAGATGAAAGCCAGGGATTCCAGCTTTGGAAGTCATATGTTGCTCAATCAGGGCAGGTTCCAGATGCAAAGCCTTTGCTACTTCTCCATTACCAGGAAAGACCATCTCAGGGTTGAAAGGGATCCCACCCCTGATAGGCATACCAACCAATGATGAGTATTCTTCTAATAGAGGGCCCAACTGAAAGTCTTGAAAAGTGAAACATCTCAATGGGGGATCATAAAATTGAATGCAAGTGTGGATCAGGCTTCTCTGTGAAGGGTCCAGATCCATAACCATATCAAGTATATCTCCATAGCTTTCCCTGAACAATGGTATGTGATCTGGAGTGATCAGGGTTTGAATCCTCCTGATGTCAGATAGCTCTGGCTGGAAGAAGTGATAGGTGATGTTGCTCTTTTTAGGAGCCATGATGCTGAGACTGAGCAGAGACAAGTGCTGATGATGATGCTGAAAGAAAGGGCCACTGATTGGCTGGTGCTGATGACCTGAAGAAGATGACTGATATCTGAGGTAGATGCTGGTGAAGATAGGTCAATACTGAAGATGGGGTCAAAACCAAAACCAAATGAAGATGGATACCCTGAAACACAAATAAGCAAATGTCAATATGATGCAATGATTATGTATGCAAATGATATGCAAGGGTTTGTGACTGAGCTGGATCTGATCAAGATGCTCTGATATAGGTCCAAGTATGTTCAAGCATTCCAGATGGAGGTCTATAAATCCAGTAACCAAGGTGGGGGACTCAAATAAAGAGTCACATGTCCAGGGTTTTAGAATCACAAGAACTGTCCCAAATTGAAGTACTCTTAAACAAACAAAGTAACAGGGTATTCTGAGGTCAAGGTACCTGCAAACCTGTAAACAGCCCAACCCCCTCACAGGTGGTGTTCTAGAACAAGGATCCTCAGACTTGGATCAGTTATGAGAAGTGTAAACACTTCTAACCCGGAGGTACAGTGTTTACAATAACCATAAAAGTTCCTCCTCTAATTCACCCCAGTTTCTGAAGGTCAATACTAAAAGGTCATCCAGACTTAGCAGGCTTCCCAGATAGCCCTAGCATTGCAGGAAATCTGCAACACAGAGTTCTCAAGAAGAAACCCATATCTGAACCGTGTTTCATATTCCCGCACCAGACCGAGATGGAATGGGAAAGAATATGATTCACTCTAGCCTAGGTGTCACTCAGGTCCCAGGTATAGGACCTTAACTCTCAATGAAACACCCACCCACCAAAGCAAAACCAGATCCAGCCAGCAGCATGACAGTATGATATATGTAAAGCAGTAAAGAAAACAAATAAACAACTGTACATAAAGCAAAAATAAATACAAATATAAACACAAATAAGCACATAACACCCCAGTAAACACAAATCAAACAAGCGCTAGGAGGAACCCACAAAAAGAACCAGAAGCCCTGGTTGCAGTATAAGGGTCCCCAGCAGAGTCGCCAAGCTGTCGCTCCCGATAAATGGGACTGGCCAGATAAAGGTACAGACGCGAACGGTCGGCGAGAGGGACAATGAGAACACACAGCCGTGAACTCACTGGAGATGAATAGAGTCGCCAGCTAGGCATTTTTATCCCGGAGGAAAGGCAATGCTGCATAGGCCTGGAAAAAGATGGATAAGACGGTTGCGAACCAGAGAGACTGAGAAAGGGGGTTGGTTACAACCTGGGAAGGTATTAGCACCCAGATTGTCCGCCGTACTCGACGGGATCCACGCTTAAAAGATTTGTGTTTTAAAGGGGTAGTGTCAGTGCAATCTGTGTATAAAGAGCTGGAAAAGAATGTACAGGTGTCAGTGTAAAAGAAGTGCAAAGTGTGGTATATACAGTGTCAGTGTAAGGATAGGAGTGAAATGCTCAAGATCATGAGGCTAAAAGAATGAGGCTAGAAAGAGGGGGAATAGACAGAGACTTTTGTTCGATAACCGTTAAGTTATGCCTACGTATCCTCTCGTGCAATGAGGAAGTCAGAACACCGTAGTTCGACCCAAAGAGACTGAAAGATGAATTGACTTGTGAACTGCTTACTTGTCTATGCTCAAGTGTATGATCTGTCTGGCACAGATGCAAACTGTCTTGCATTAGACGGAAGAAGCAAGTTCTCGTTTGTGAGTGAATGAGATGAGAAAAGAATCCCGAAGGAGACGATTATTGTTTGTTTTTGTGTTTTCAGTCTTTTATTGCTTTTGAAAGTTTGTCATAAGATAATGAGCTTAAGCCTAAACCAATGGATTTAGTAAACTCATCACATCATCCCTCTGATTAGGGGTAATGAGAATACCTTAAGTGTGAAGTCAGATTCTCACACTTAAACACCTTTGGTGTAGGATTAAGATCATTAACCTACTTGTGATTAATTAGATGTTTTTGTTGTTTTTGTTTAGTGTTAAGTAATGAGATTAAGCCATAATCAGGGATTAAACAGACTCATTACACCATCCTAATAGAAGGATAATAGATGAGGGTGTTTAAGCTGAGGAAAGCTCCTCAACTTAATCCATGATTAGGAATTAAACTCATGACAAAACAAGCCTTTGATTAAGTGGATTTTAGTTAATGATATGATGATGAAGTGAGTTTTAGGGTTTATAAGACAACTTGAGGGGGACTTGTCCATTAACACTAGGGTTAGTCCTTCTTAACCAATTAAGGAAGAATTAGAACCCTAATGCAAGGCCCAAGTTACAAGTGTGATGTCTTGATAATTATTAAGTGAATTGATTAAGAGATTTAAACACATTAAGGGTTTAACACTTAGGATTAAAGTTATACACTGCATCCTAAGAGAAGGATGCAGGCATAAGCTTAATCACAAAGCCTTAAAGCCTTTAGGGTTTAGTCCCTGATTATGAGGTGAGAAGAGAAGACTCAAAGAGACACAAAGGTGAAAACTAAGAGGGGAGACTAATCAAAACCCTAATTGTCATCATGCTTGGGTATTCCTAGGGTTTATGAGGCTTACAAGAGATCTTCAGGGAAAAGCCACCATGGAAGAAGCAGGATGGAAGGAGGAGAAGCAGAAAGGAGCAAGACGACTTACTTCACTTAAGAAGACAAGTTGCTTGAAGAAAGAAAGTGAGGAGGGAACATGAATGAGCAAGCTCACTCTAATACAAAAGTAAAATGCAGCAATGAATGCATAAGAGAGATGAGAAGAGGTTGTGAGAAGTGAAGGCAAATTCACTTCTCAAACACTTACCACCTGAAAAGTTAGTAAAAGGAAATGAAATGAAATGAGAATGAAATGAAATGCAAAGATGGAAACCAAAATCAGAAGCATGTTTATGATGCTAATGATGCAAAGAGATGACATAAATGTATGTCATGAGATGGGGATGATTATACAAAGTTTGAGAATGCAAATGAAGCATACAAGAGGCATGAAACTTCATGAATGCACATGAAATGAAATGAAAGCAAAACAATGCAAATGGATGATGCAATGATCAAACATGATTTCAATATGTCCTAAGATGTCTTATATGTCATGTGGATGCACAAAATTTCATGGCAAGTTCATGTATGCAAGCTTATACAAGATGGATGCAAATGAAGATGCAAATTAGGGTTATATGATCATGTGAGATGCACAATTCAAAAACAGAAGCAAAACATGAGATAAAAAATTTAAAATGGACTCAAAGGAACCGTAAACCTATACTAGTCCACCATCCAAAGGGGGAGGTCAGAAGCTTAACCTAGAAGGACTTATGATTTTTCTAAGTTTCTAGGGTTTTTAGGGTTCCTAAACAAAAGAAATGCCAAACAAATTGAAAATGCAAGATCAAATCATGGCCATTTAACCTTAAAAACTACATGCTAAACACAATGCAATGCAAGAAGAATCAATGTCCAACTCCTCATGAATAGGCAGAAATGATTTTTTGAACTTAGGATCAAAATAATGCATAAAAATGATTTTAATTCAATGAAATATTCTCAAAATGCATCAAGATAAAAAAAAGAAATTTGGTTTGAAGGTTGGACAATGTTTCTAAATGTCTTAGAACATTTCATGAATTTTTTGGTGATTTTTAAATACCTAAAAGTATTTTTAATAAATTAATTTTCATTAATCAATTAAAAATAATCTTTTAAATATTTAAAAATACTTTTTTAATGCTAAAAATGAAAATAAAAATATTTTTGTGTCTTAAAAATTAATAAAACTCTTGAGAAAAAGTTTCATAATTTTTAGACAATTTTTACTATTTTTAATAAATTATGCAAATAAAATGAAAGAAAATGAAATAAAAAATGAATTTAAAATGAAGTAATCAGAAGGAGAGGCTGAGATTCATTCCAAGTTTGAAAGTGTTGACTGGCGCGCAGATCCAAGGGTTGTGGTTGGCTCAGATTAAATTAATTTAATTAAGTTTAATTAAACTAACTAAAAGGATTAGGGCTAATTGAGTGCATCTGAGCCTTTCATTCACGCGGCAAGTCAACGGGTCAAGGCAATCCTACGCTCCACATTCAAATGGCACTAATGACCTGAGATTAGGGCTAACAACATTCAGGTGACCGGAGAGAAGCTCCGGTCATCTTCTCCGGCACCCCAAAACCCTAAAACATGATTCAGGCATCTATTCCACAAATTAAACACATCTAAGTGATCCTCTAACATCCTAGGACACGAATCCACCTTCAAACATCATTTAAACACCATGAATCAAACGAATCGAAAGAAACAAAATCCACGGGTAAAATTTCAGAGGGATCATACAAACTCATTTCTCATCTATTTTTGATTCTAAAGGCATCCCCATGACCAGCAAGACATAAGCAACCAGATTATCACTCAAAATGCAAGCTTTGGAAGAAAATGTTCATGTTCATACCTGAGATGGAAGCTTCTATTTCTGGGATTTCTGGACTGCTTCTTGGTGCCAACTTACTCCATTGATCCTCCTGGTGCTAATGGCAGGCTTGGAATGAGCTTAAGCAAGCTATTTTGAGAGGTTCCAATCTGATATAGCAGAAAATGAGCTCTGTGTATAGGCTGCTTCAGGTCAATGTGAAGGGTGGTTTTGCCTCCTTTTGATGTGCTTGATTTGTTGGTGAAAAGAGTTTGGATGTTTTGTGGCTGTGGAAGATGATTCGAATGAAAATGCAGGTTGGAGTGAGAATGGTAATGAGGTGTTCTTGTTTGATTCAGGCTTGGTTCTTTGTTGGTTTTGGTTCAGTGTGACAAGGTGAGGATGATGGTGAGACTTGCTTGAATGCTTGTGAGGTGTGGAGGCAGATTCGAATGGTTTTGCAAAATGGGGTGAGTTTGTGTATGCTGTGTTGTGGTGTGTTTCAGCTTTTTTTGGTGTTGTGTTTTGCTTGCAAATGGATAGTATAAACAATCCCAATTGGCCAGAGGATGTGACATGGCCTGCTGTGATTGGGATGTTTACTTTTGCAAAAAGTCCACTTTGTGTAAGGAAAGCATGGGCTTGGTTCTAGGCTTGGTACAATGGCTAGGGGCTGCGCAGCATGGTGTGGTGAGAGGTTATGGCTGGTTCAAAGGCCAATGCAGCAAGTTGGTGAAGTGTGATCATGAGTTTTGCAAGTTGGTTACTTTTGAAACTTCATGAAAATGCCTTGTTACACAAACCATGAACATGTGATCTTTTGGTCCAAATCTGATTTTTAGGACTTATGTGATGTTTGTACATTGGTTTGATGTCAACTAGAAGTTACAAACAGCCTTGGTTCATGATCTTGCAAACTTTCCATTTAGTGCACATCTTGAAAATCAATGATTTTTGCCAACTTTGTCACACCATAACTTTTGATCCAAAATGAATTAGATCATGTTCTTGTACTTTTTGAAAAGAGAAAAATGTGTTCTACAACTTTCATGACCAAGGGTTTTTCATTTGAAGCATTTTTGGATCAAGAATCAAGGCTTGAAAAATGGCACAAAATGACATATTCTTGAAAAGTCAACCAAGCCCAAAAAAGTCAACTTTGCAAAATCTTCAAATTCTTGATTTTTGTGAACTTCAACCTTCTTCCATGATCAAATAAAGATCATATACACTCAAATTGATGAAGATCACCCCTTGGTTGGGTCACTGGGGGCCTCAGATGCCCTGATTTTGCACTGACTTGTCCAGAAAGTCAACCCTTGATCAGATGACTTCCCCATGGAATTTCTTCATGAAACTTGATATGCATACTCCCTATACCATATAGAGACCAATGGAAACAAGAATGACCAAAAAATTTGGAGTTATGGCCTCTGAAACCAGAACCCTAATTTTAGGTCAACTGTGCAGTCAAACTTGGCTCTGCATCCATACCAAACCCAGTTCTTGTGATTCTTTTGCATTCTTGACTTTGAGAGGATGTAATATGATATAAGAACACACATGGATCCCTTTGAAGTGATTGGTGGCCTTTGGAGTGGCTCAGGAAGCTCTTGGATTGCTCAGATCACAAACCCTAGGTGCAGATGACTTAAAAACTATGCAATGAACCAAAAATGAGATATGAGATGGTATGATTGTGTTTATGCATATGAAATGATCATAAGCCATGGTGTGAATGGGTGAGGGCAAATTTGGGGTGTTTACAGCAGGGAACGACTTCTCTGTTTGGGATAAGATGAGGGACGATCATCTAAGGTGAAGAACGATCACCTGGCAAGGTACGGTTGCCGAAAATACCACGACATAGGACGGATGCCGGATAGAAAAGGTCGACAATGGGGACGGCCATCGGATAAACATTGATGAAGGACGATCATCAAGAGGTGACGGACGATCACCTAGCAAGGTACGGTTGCTCTCGGGGTTTATCGCGACATAGGACGAATGTCGGATAACAAGATCGACGATGGGGGCGGCCATCGGATAAAATGATGAAGGACGATCATCAGAAGGGTGAAGGACGATCACCTAGCAGGGGATGACTGCTAAAATATCACGACATAGGACGAATGTCGGATAGAAGAGGGTTCCAATAGTGGAGACTCTGCTGGAGGAATGATGAAGGACGATCATCAAAAGGTGAAGGACGATCACCTGGCAGGGTACGACTGCCGAAAGTATCATGACACAGGATAAATGTCAGATAGAGAAGAAATTTGCTTTTTACTGGCGATTTGCTGAGAACTTTTCTGGGGAATGGTAGGCACAGACGAGTGTCTAAATGTAAGAAAGGGTATAAGTGTTTGACGCCGTGTGTATGTTAAAGACGCGGACGAGCATCCTTAAGACTCTGATACGGACGAGTATCGGTAGAAACAAACGCTGAAGTATGTTCAGAGATGATGATACGGACGAGTATCAACTGGTTAACAAAGAACACAGACGATTGTTGAATCTTGAGAAAGATAAGTGGTGTAAACAAGATACGGACGAGTATCTGAAATAAGTAAACATGAGTGAGACACATACGAGTGTTCAACTTGCTGGGGAGGGCACGACACGGACGGGTGTCGGAAGAAGTGTATTATAAACAAGTATTTGGTGTACAAAGTGTTTAGGCAACTATGCTGGGGAGGGTGACACGGACGGGTGTCAGGGAAGTGTATACATATGTATCTGTCTGTAGAGAACGTTCGGGCGACTTTACTGGGGAATGATGACACGGACGAGTGCAAAAAGGAGCATGTATCTGTATTTGTGAGTGCAAAGAGGATGCTTTGGCTTTCTGTCGGGGAGCTTGGGAAGTATTTGTATATTTTTGATGGAATGTCAGTATTTACAAGTGTTTGGTTCGGCACATGGTTTATGATTATGCAATATGTTGATTTTTGCCGTAATGCTCCGTATTAGACGGAATGCTACGCTTTGAGGGAAAATATGATGTGAATGTTATGTTTATGCAAAGGTACCGATCCGGGATTCGGATCTCGTTGCTTGTGAAGATCCTTGACTGATTTGCTTGAAGTGGATATCCCAGCTGGGGATGAGATCATTGGTAGATCTGATAAGATGACTCTGCTTGGGGGAATAAGTCACTGATAGACCTTATTCTTGGTAATGAGGAGCCCAGCTGGGGTCCGTGGAAGCTTTCGTCACTTTGTTGTGAGATCTTTAGACATTGCTCTCCTGGATAGAGGTTGAAACTCTACGGGGAGATAGTTCTCTGCCTGACACTTGGATGGGGAGGAATGATCATTGAACGATCTTCCTAGAGATTTCTGCGAGGATCCTGCTAAGGATGAAGAATTCAGTTGGGGAAATGAGCCCCTTCTGATGCTGCTTTTAGAGAGGATGCTGGCGAAGTGGTGTATATCAACTCTGATGGGGAGAGATCACCTCTGATGTTGTTTGGGAAACGTGTTGAGGAAACAATGATTTGTCAGTTTGCTGGGGAAAAGTTTTCATGCCCCATGTTGTACTTTGAATACCTGCAATCCTGTTATGACAAAGAGCGTACAAATATCCCGAGGTATCTCTTACTGGATTCCATCATAAGAATTTAGACACTCCCGGGAGTAATATATTTCCTGTAAGCATGTGATTAGAAAAGGTGCATCTGTACTTATGCAATCAATATTATAAGGACATCATACATTTTTGCAAACGAAAATAAAATGTACGAGACAAAGTGTAACGGAGAATCTGATATTATTAATTTATGTGTCTCTGAATGGGCAAATACAGCAAAGAAACAGATCCCCTGAAATGAGGAGATTGTTACAAATTGAGACACAAAAAGATGCTGGCAACGTTGATGACGCTTCAAGGAGCTTCCCTTTTGCTATGACTCGTATAACATTGACGTTCTTCTCATCCTGCTTTTGGAGAAGGCTGATTTTGACCGAAGCTTGAACCTTTCGAAGCTTACCATGTTGTAAGTGATACAGGCGAATTCAGAATGCAGTTGTTCGCTTATTCCCTTATTTTGCGTGGATCTCCCTTTCGGGTTTTCAATCCACCGGGATACCCTTTTTTGCCTGAGTTGTCCAATGTGGATTTTCAACTCAGCGGGTGTACGCTTTTTGTTTATTTTCCCTTATTTTTGCCCGAGTCTTTTATTCTGTTTTTGACTCGCCGGGATGCCCTATTTTTGCCTGGACTTACATTCTGTTTTTATGTCCAGCGGGTCATTTTTATGCGAAGTATTTTTTAACTGCATCCGAATTCACAGGGGACAGGAAGTCTTCACCATCCATAGTACTGAGCATCAGTGCTCCACCAGAGAAAACTTTCTTTACTATGAACGGACCATCATAATTCGGAGTCCACTTGCCCCTGTGGTCTGTATGAGGAGGGAGGAGTCTTTTTAGCACAAGATCTCCTACTTGGTATTCCCGAAGCCTAACTTTCTGATCGAAGGCTTTCTTCATTCTTTTCTGATACAACTGCCCACGGCAGATTGCAGCTAATCTCTTCTCTTCAATCAGATTCAGTTGTTCGTATCGGGATCGGACCCACTCTGCTTCGTTTAGCTTAACATCCATTAATACCCGTAAGGAGGGTAATTCGACTTCAACTGGTATAACAACTTCCATACCATAAGCAAACTGATACGGTGTTGCCCCAGTGGATGTTCTGATTGACGTTCGGTACCCATGTAAAGCAAATGGTAGCATTTCATGCCAGTCTTTGTAGGTGACCACCATTTTCTGCACGATCTTCTTGATATTCTTGTTAGCTGCCTCTACAGCGCCATTCATCTTTGGCCTGTAAGGAGAAGAATTGTGGTGTTGGATCTTGAAGTCCCGACATAGTTCTGCCATCATTTTGTTGTTCAAGTTGGAACCATTATCAGTAATGATTCGTTCGGGAACTCCATACCGACAGATGATATCTCTCTTCAGGAATCTGGCTACCACTTGCCTTGTAACATTTGCATAAGAAGCTGCTTCGACCCACTTGGTAAAATAGTCAATGGCTACCAGGATGAATCTGTGGCCGTTTGAAGCAGTCAGTTCAATCTTACCGATCATATCAATGCCCCACATGACAAAGGGCCAGGGTGAAGACATCACATTCAGGGGATTTGGAGGCACATGCATTTTATTCGCATAGATCTGGCATTTATGGCATTTTCTGGCATATGCACAACAGTCTGCGTCCATTGTGATCCAGTAATAGCCTGATCTTAGCAACTTTTTAGCCATAGCATGCCCTCCAGCATGGGTACCAAAGGATCCTTCGTGCACCTCGTGCATCAACAAGTCTGCTTCTGCCTTATCAACACATTTGAGAAGTACCATATCAAAGTTCCTTTTGTACAGGGAACCATCAGCATTCAGGAAGAAACTACCAACCAGCCTTCTTAATGTCTTCTTGTCATTGGATGATGCCCCAGGTGGGTATGTTTGATCCTCCAAGAAGCATTTGATGTCATGGAACCAAGGCTTGTCATCTTTAGCAAGGTCTGCTGAGAATACATAGGTCGGCCTGTTAAGTCTGGACACTGAAATCCGAGGCACAAAGTTGGCAGCTTGAACTTTGATCATGGATGAAATGGTAGCCAGAGCATATGCAAACTGATTCTCATCTCGAGGGATATACTCAAGCTTGACTGTTGTGAAGAAAGTCAACAACCTCCTTGTATAATCCCGATAGGGTATCAGATGATCCTGGTGAGTGTACCATTTGCTGTTGGTTTGATTAATTACCAGAGCTGAATCTCCGAACACAGTCAAAGTCTTGACCCTGAGGTCAATGGCTTCCTCAAGACCCATAATACAAGCTTCGTATTCAGCTTCGTTGTTAGTGCAGTTAAAGGTGAGTTTTGCCGAAAAAGGCATGTGAACTCCCTTAGGTGTAATGAGTACTGCACCCACACCACGACCATTCATATTAACAGCCCCATCAAACATCATAGTCCATTCTTCTTCCGGGTCAGGCCCTTCAGTGTGAATAGGCTCTTCATGATCTTTTGCTTTTATGAACATGATGTCTTCATCGGGGAAGTCAAATCTCATAGGCTGGTAATCATCAATGGGTTGCTCAGCAAGATAATTAGACAATACACTGCCCTTGATGGCCTTTTGAGATGTGTACTGAATGTCATACTCTGTGAGGATCATTTGCCATCTTGCAACCCGTCCGGTAAGTGCTGGCTTCTCAAAAATGTATTTAACTGGATCCATCTTGGATATCAATAAAGTAGTGTGGGTCAACATATACTGTCTCATTCGGCGAGCAGCCCACGCTAAAGCACATCAAGTTTTCTTGAGCAGTGAATAACGTTGTTCACAGTCGGTAAACTTTTTGCTTAGGTAGTATATCGCATACTCTTTTCGACCAGACTCGTCATGCTGGCCCAACACACACCCCATTGACTCTTCTAATACCGTCAAGTACATGATTAGAGGTCTTCCTTCAACTGGCGGCATAAGGATTGGAGGCTCTTGTAAGTATTCCTTGATTTTGTCAAAAGCCCTTTGGCAGTCTTCGTTCCACATGACCGTTTGTTCTTTCCTTAACAATTTGAACAAGGGCTCACAGGTTGCTGTAAGGTGAGATATGAACCGTGAAATGTAGTTCAATCTACCTAAGAACCCCCAAACTTCTTTTTCAGTCTTCGCCACATGCATTTCTTGAATGGCTTTAACTTTATCAAGGTCAACTTCAATCCCTTTCTCACTCACAATAAAACCTAGCAGCTTACCGGATCGCACCCCAAATGTGCACTTGTTAGGGTTTAACTTCAATTGGTACTTCCTCAGACGCTTGAATAACTTCAACAGATTTACCAGGTGGTCTTCTTCTGTGAGGGACTTGGCAATCATGTCATCCACATAACATTCAATTTCTTTGTGGATCATGTTATGGAATAATGTTACCATAGCCCGTTGATAAGTGGCACCAGCATTCTTCAGTCCGAATGGCATCACCTTATAACAGAATGTGCCCCAGGGCGTGATGAAAGTTGTCTTCTCCATGTCTTCAGGGGACATCTTGATCTGATTGTATCCTGAAAATCCATCCATGAAGGAGAACACCGAGAACTGAGCCGTATTGTCGACCAATACATCAATGTGAGGTAATGGGAAGTCATCTTTCGGGCTGGCTCTGTTCAGGTCCCGGTAATCCACACACATTCGTACTTTGCCATCCTTTTTAGGCACAGGTTCAATGTTAGCAACCCACGGTGGGTAACTAGTTACAGCAAGGAAACCGACGTCCCACTGTTTTTGTACCTCTTCTTTTATCTTCATGGCCATATCCGGGCGAGTACGGTGCAACTTCTGTTTTACTGGAGGACAGTATTCCTTTAGAGGCAGCTTATGCATAACAATGTCGGTATCCAGACCTGGCATATCTTGATAAGACCAAGCAAAAACATCCACATACTCCCGAAGCATGTCAATAAGTTGTTCCTTCACTGAATCTTGCAGACGGGCCCCAATCTTTACTTCTTTCAAGTCTTCTTCTGTACCAAGATTAACTGTTTCCATCTCCTCCTGGTGAGGAGTGATAACCTTCTCCTCTTGTCTCAACAACCTGGCTAGCTCTTCAGGTAGCTCATAATCTTCTTCAACCCCTTCATCGGCTTGATTAATCGGATTGTCAAAGTCATACGAAGTCATAGCAGTGTCGTTGTCGGTGCAGTCTGGAGGGCACTCTCTGCAAGGGTTTAGATTGGTTCATTTTAGTGACCAGTTTTATCTTATTTAGAAAAAGTGAAAATGAATTTATTTATTTTGAAAAGCATTGCCATTTTATTTTTGTACAAAAAATGAAAAATGAAAAACAGTGAGCGGAAAAGAAAAGACTTGTTTGCAAAAGAAGTCCTGATATTCATTAATTGATCTTTGCACAAAATACAAGATGACCCGATTACAAAATGAGTCCTGACATCTTGGGCAAGATGCAGGACTTGATGCATGCTTTAAAACACAAGAAATAATAATTACTCTGTAGGAGTAACTCTTATAATTTCCTGGGAAGACCAATTTGAGACATGGCTCCCCGGGGTCCTTGGACGTATCCAGCTTTCCAGGTTGCGCTCGTCTTCTGACTCATCTTCCAAGCTATTCACTGCATCAGGGGTGAGCATTCCCCCGCTGACAAACTTGGGCTCCGTTGCAGCCTCTGATTGATCTTGTCGAGTTGGTCTGTAACCCAACCCGAATCGGTCTTCTTTCTTCTCCACGGGCAGCAACTTGCCCCAACCTTGGGCAGTACCTTCCTTAACAACCTTCCGGGCTTGCTGATATGATGTGATGGAGGTCCCAAGCACAACAAATGTTTCATTAATATTAAGGGCCTCAAACCCTTGGCTCATGGTTTCATGGATCTCCCCATCCATCTCAATGTACTTGAAAGTAGCCAACTGGCTAACAAAAATATCCTCCTCCCCACAAATAGTAATGACTTGGCCTTCCCACTCGAATTTTAACTTCTGGTGAAGGGTTGACGTCACGGCGCCGGCGGCGTGTATCCATGGTCTACCCAATAGACAGCTGTAGGCAGGCTGTATATCCATCACAAGAAGGTCGTTTTGAAAACCTGTGGGCCAATCATTATTGGTAATTCTATCTCTCCCAGAACTGATCTTTTAGAACCGTCAAAGGCTCTCACTACCAAGTTTCTTGAGCATAGTGCCAATCCATCATACTCCAGCTTCACAAGGGCTTTCTTGGGCAGGACATTGAGGGATGACCCTGTGTCCACCAGTACATGAGAAAGCACTGCACCCTTACACTCCAAGGTAATATGCAGGGCCTTGTTGTGATTGCGACCTTCCGTCGTCAGATCAGTGTTGGTAAACCCTAGTCCATTACTAGCGTTGACATTTCCAACCATGGCCTCTAACTGATTGACGGAAATCTCCTCCGGCACGTAAGCTGCGTGCAGGACTTTCAATAGTGCGTTCCGATGAGCCTCGGAGCACATTAGCAATGATAATATGGAGATCTTGGAAGGTGTTTGGTGAAGCTGGTCTACCACCTTGTAATCACTTTTCTTTATGATTCTCATGAATTCATCAACCTCTTGATCAAAAGGAGTCTTCAAAGCTTATTTGACAACTTGTTCTTCTTGCACCATGCTCTTCCCTTTTGCCTTAGCAGCAGCTTCTGCTTCGGCAATGGGTCTTGGAATTTGCGAGGCAAAGAGACGTCCGCTTCTAGTGAAGCCTCTGCCTCCCACCATATTGTCTATCTGAGGTGAAGAAGTTGATGATTCTAAAGTGATTTTTTGCCCCTCGCAGTATAGATCTGAGCCATAATGCCAAGGGATGGCGTTATTACTTTCGTAAGGAACTGGCCCAGGCACTGTGATAGTGACTGGACTGATAGCAGCTGCAGAAGGGACCACAATGGTGTGTGGATCATAGTATATGGTAACTGGTACTCTGACAGGAGTGGCATTTTGTGAGTTATTGGCAGGAACATTTGCAGGGTCATAGTATATGGTAACCGTTGAGACGCTTTCATCAATTATTGCTGATGTCGTAGAAGACACTATTGACTGGATGGGTGTTGAAGTTGTAGCAGGAATGGTGACTGAACTCGCATCCGTTGAAGTGATTGATTGAGCAGTTGTTGGAGTTGTAGTAGAATCCATTGGAGCAATGGTTGCTGACGTTGTAGGAGTATATGTGATTGTCGGTGAAGGAATTGTTGGATTTGTTGGCGCCGTTGTCGTAATCTGAAGGATACCATCCTTAATAAGACCATCTATGCCGTTTCTCAGCCCTTCACACCCATTGACTGCAATATTGCAATACCCACAGCCGAGCTCACACCCAGGGAACACTTGGCATTCTAAAAGCTGAGCTTTGATTTCAACCAAAGGTGTTCGAATCTGTACAACACTGGTGATTAAGGTGGATAGTTTGCCCTCCTCAATAACATTAATCCTAGGCCCGTTGTGACTAGGCATTGGATTTCTTGTGACATTCGGAGGAGGTGCAAAGTTGAGAGCTTTTGAGTCCACCAGGTCTTGGACTTTCATCTGTAAGGCCCTGCATTTTTCGGTATTATGCCCCGGTGCGTTTGAGTGGAATGCACACCTGGCATTTGCATCATAATTCTTTGGCATATTGGTGGGATCCGGAGGTGCCAATGTCCTTAACTCAACTAGGTTGAGCTTTAGGAGTTGTGGCAAGAGTGCAGCATACGACATTGGGATTGGGTCAATTACCCTGTTTGCTTGTGACGGTCTTTGCTGGAAAGGACGCTGTTGTTGGTTGTTATTGCTATTGTTGTAGGTTCTCTATTGCGGATACTGAACTTGTTGTTGATACTGTGGTTGTTGTTGTTGAGGATATGCTGATTGTTGAGGAATCGGAGCTGGAATGGTAACTGTTGCTACTGACCGGTGCACATACTGAGGTCTGCCCCTGCTTGCATGAATGGAATTGGTCTCACCGGCTCTTCGGGGTCCCACAAAAGGCTTTCTGGGATTACTGGATGAACTTGCACCACTGTCGGAGATTTTGCCCATCTTTAAGAGGCTTTCAATCCTCTCACTAGCTATGACCACATCAGCAAAACTGGTAGAGGAGAAGGCAGCCAATCTATCAATATAGGTCCCTTGCAATGTATTCATGAACATGTCAGCCATTTCTCTATCTGACATGGGTGGTTGGACAGCAGCAGCAAGCTGTCTCCACCTTTTAGCATACTCCCGGAAGCTCTCTCTAGAAGATTGAGACATTCCCATCAGAAGGGTCCTGTTGGGAGCCATATCTAGGTTGTATTGATATTGACGGATGAAAGCCTCAGCCAAATCCTTCCAGCATCTTATGGTGGCTCTAGACAAGTGCGAATACCATTCTCTCGAAGCTCCAGTCAGATTGTCTTCAAAGTAGAACATCCACAACTTTTCATCCATAGTATAAGTTTCGAGTCTTCCTAGGAAAGACTGCAGGTGAGTGCGAGGACAGGAGGTACCATTGTACTTCTCAAAGCATGGGGGTTTGAATTTGTGGGGAATTCTCACCCCATCCACTAGCCCCATGTCCATCACATCGAAGCCCAAAAAATTCTGAGACTCCAAAGACCTCAACTTCTCAGCAATTTCGTCCAATCTCCTGTCATATACTTCATCTCCAGCTCCCATAACAGTAAACTGCTCTTCTTGGGGATCCTCTTGCAAGATTCTCCCTCCAGCAGTATTACCTTGCACATTCCTCGGGATGTTAGCTTCTGGATCCAGATGAGGTCCAAACACTGGTGGGTCAATACGAGGCTGGCCCCGCTCATTATTACTAGTTCCTCCCGTTCCAAGATGAGGCTCTTCAGGAGTTTGTCTTTCCACCAGCTCTCTTAACCTTTCTTGACTCTGGGCCAAGCCAGTCATCACAGCCATGAATTGAGACATCTGATTTCTCA
This sequence comes from Lathyrus aphaca, assembly GCA_963966055.1. NCBI lineage: Eukaryota > Viridiplantae > Streptophyta > Magnoliopsida > Fabales > Fabaceae > Lathyrus > Lathyrus aphaca. Next base: position 510,110,640 of record OZ014520.1, read on the forward strand.
TCTCCACTCTCTCATTAGCCATCTGATTTCTGACCTCAGTCAGATCCTACTGTACTTGTTCCATTTGAATACCGGGAAGGTTGTTGCGAGTCGGGTACCGGTGCGCGCGGTTGACAGGGAACACTCGGCGACGAGCAATGTTTCCTGAGATCACAACAAAGTTAGAAACAATAATAATAAAACCTACAAAACAAAACAAAAGTTAGTATGCAATGCAGTCTGCTTATTTGTTTTCCAAGGTATTCGGTTTGGTTCTTGGTTTTGACCTTTCCAGACCTCGAGGAAGATGTTTGATGTTGCTGAGAAAAGAAACCTCATGAAAGCAAACTAATATATTACAAATGATGAACAATACATAGTCTGTTTTACAATATATGCCCATGGAGGGTCAAAATACATCAAAAAGAAAAAGTACATTAAATGGAAATAACAACAAACAAAAAATCAGACATCCAGTCCAAACTCATCCTCTTTGACATCCTTCAGGAGTGCCTCAGTCACTGGACCAACTGGGTGCTCTGTAATGGTCCTAATGAGGAGGTTCCTGGTGGCAATGGCAGTGGTCAGCTTCTTGTGCATGTCCTGGTCCTTTGATCTTTTCAATCCTGCTCTGAGCTTCAACTCTGAAATCTCCTTCTGGGCTGCCAACAAAGCTTCCTGCTGCTTTTTCTCATTGGCCTCTAGCTGTTCAATCTTGGCTTGAGTTTTCTGGTCTTCTTGTGTACGGGCTTCAGTGATCCTGACCCACCTAGCCTGACTCTCTTGCAGATAGAGCTCAGTCCTAGCCTTCTGAATCTTGGCTTCTTTACAGGCATTCTTCAATATTTGTTCCCCAGCCCTTGCTTTCCTTATGTAATCCTCTGTCTTCTCAATTTTGGCAAGATGCTCCACCCTGAGCTTCTCTAATCTCTCAATGTCCAGACGACCATCACTCATTTCCCAAAGAGTCTTCTTCAAATCTTGAGATAGGTTCTCATTTCTTTCCCTTAGCTTCTCAAATTCTTCTAGGCTGACAGTTGCTGCAGGTTGTACTGTGGATGGTCCAGGTATATCCTCCAAGATGAAAGGCATTCCAATAATTTGAGCTCTAGTACGGGACCAGTCATAGTACTGAGCTGAAGCAACATTATTACACCTTCCAAGAATAGCCATCCCTTTTGTCTGGATGTTGTCCCAAGCCCAGGATGCTTGCCTGACAACAGCTGAATTAGGTTTTACTTCACAATACAGGGTCTCAGCTAAATCTTGCCCTCTGGGAGGGTGAACCAAAGCATAGCCCAGTTGTCTCTTGAATAACAAAGGGTTGTAGTTGATGCAACCCTTTACTCCTATCAGAGGTACATTTGGGTATTGTCCACAACTGGTGATAATGTCCTTGCCTTTGGTGCTCCGGGTGCACCATCTGATATCATCTGAAGTCAAGGCAATGAGCCTTTTAGCCCAATTCTTCTGTTGGTGAGGGTTCAGGAAGGCATCTGACTTAGGCAGGTGTCTGAGCAGCCAGGTGTAAAACAAAGGAGCACAATATCTCACCAACTTCCCCCTTTGTTTCTCATTCCTCTGATGGATGGAATAGTAAAAGTCTCCCAGCAATGTGGGTACTGGGTTCCTCAGAAGAAACAAATGGATGGCATTCTTGCTGACAAATTTGGGCTCATCTGCAAACAGTATAGCCCCATATATGCTGAGGGCTAACAGTGCACAGACTGCCCTCCATTCTCCTAATGAGGCCTTCAAGATGGCCTAAGAAACCAAGAAGTCCAAGTGCAAACCAGGGATCCCAGCTTTTGTTGTCATACTTTGCTCAATCAAGGCAGGCTCCAGGTACAGTGCTTTTGCTACTTCTCCATTTCTGGGAGCTGGCATTTCTGGGTTGAAAGGGATTCCACCCCTGATAGGTACTCCAATCAATGAAGAAAACTCCTCCAGCAGAGGCCCTAGCTGGAAGTCTGGAAAGGTGAAACATCTCAATGGAGGATCATAAAACTGCAAGCATGTGTGGATCATGCTCCTCTGAGAAGGGTCAAGGTCCATAACCATATCCAGGATACCTCCATAGTATTCTCTAAATAATGGGATGTGGTCAGGTGTGATAAGTGATTGGATCTGCCTGATACCAGTCAACACAGGTTCAAAGAAATGGTAGGATATGTTGCTCTTCCTGGGAGTAGTCATGAATGCTGCTGAAGAAACTGAAGATTGGTACTGATGAAGATCACAGACTGATGCTAGAAGTGAGCCACTGACAGGCTGATGCTGGTGATGATGAAGATAGATGAAGCAGATAACTGATGAAGCAAAGGTCTATGCAGAAGAAGGGGTCAAAACCAAACCAGATATGATGTGGATACCCTGAAAAACAAATAAACAAATGTTAAATGATGCAATGATGATATATGCAAATGATATGAAAGGGTTTGTGATCAAGCTGGATCTGATTATCTGTCTTGATATAAGCCCATGTATGTTCAAAGGTCCAGATGAAGGCTTAGAAATCCAGTAACCAAGGTGGGGGACTCAAATAAAGAGTCACATGTCCAGGGTTTAATCACAAGAAATGTCCAAAATGAGGTACTCTTAAACAATATAGTAACAGGGTATGATGTGGCTAAGGGTTCCTGCAAACATATAAACAACCCAACCCCCTCACAGGTAGTGTTCTAGAACAAGGATCCTCAGACTTGGATCAGTTATGAGAAGTGTAAACACTTCTAACCCGGAGGTACAATGTTTACAATAACCATAAAAGATCCTCCTCTAATTCACCTCAGTTTCTGAAGGTCATAACAAATGTTATCCAGACTTAGCAGGCTTCCCAGATAGCCCTAGCACTACAGGAGATCTGTAGCACAGAGTTCTCAAGAAGGAACCTACATCTGAACCGTGTTTCATATTCCCGCACCAGACTGAAATGGAATGGGAAAGAACATGAACCACTCTAGCCTAGGTGTCACTCAGGTCCCAGGTATAGGACCTCAAACTCTCAATGGAACCCCACCCACCAAAGAAAACCAGATCTAGCAATGATAATGACAGTATGAAATATGAAAAACTGTAAAGGAAAGCAATAAATAAAGCTGTACATAAAGTAATAAATAAAGCAAATAAATAAACACAATTAGCACATAACACCCCAGTAAACACAAATCAAACAAGCGCAAGGAGGAACCCACAAAAAGATCCAGAAGCCCTGGTTACAATATAAGGGTCCCCAGCAGAGTCGCCAAGCTGTCGCTCCCACCAAATGACACCTGGTCAGAAGGGGTACGGACGCGAACGGTCGGCGAAAGGGAAAGAATGAAAAGAGTCGCCAGCTAGGCATTTTTATCCCGAAGGAAAGGTAATGCTGCATAAACCTAAGAAAAGATGGATAAGACGGTTGCGAACCAGAGAAACTAAGAAAGGGGGTTGGTTACAACCTGGGAAGGTATTAGCACCCAGATTATCCGCCGTACTCGACGGGATCCACACTTGAAAGATTTGTGTTTTAAAGGGGTAGTGTCAGTGCTATTTGTGTGCAACAGCTGGAAAAAAAAGCAAGTGTCAGTGTAAAAGAAATGTGAAGTGAGATGAAAGAGTGTCAGCGTAAGGAAAGAATGCAAAGCTCAAGACTATGAGGCTTAAAGAATAATGCTGGAAGGAGGGGAATATACAGAGACTTTTGTTCGATAACTGTGAAGTTATGCCTACGTATCCTCTCGTGCAATGAGGAAGTCAGAACACCGTAGTTCGACTCAAAGAGACCGAAAGATAAATTGACTTGTGAACTGCTTGCTTGCCTATGCTCAAGTGTATGACCTGTCTGGCTCAGGTGCAAACTGTCTTGCATTAGACGGAAGAAGCAAGTTCTCGTTTGTGAGTGAATGAGGTGAGAAAAGAATCCCGGAGGAGACGATTATTGCTTGTGTTTGTGTTTTCAATTTTGTTATTGTTTTTGGGGTTTGTCATAAGAAAATGAGCTTAAGCCTAAACCAAGGGTTAGTAAACTCATCACATCCTCCCTCTGATTAGGGGTAATGAGAATACCATAAGTATGAAGTAAACACCTCACACTTAATCTCCATGATGTAGGATTAATATCATTAACCTACTTGCAATTATTTAAATGTTTTTTGGTATTTGTGTTTAGTGTTAAGTAATGAGTTTAAGCCATAATCAAGGATTTAATGGACCCATTACACCATCCTAATAGAAGGATAATAAATGAGAACATTTAAGCTGAGGAAGGCTCCTCAACTTAATCCATGATTAGGGATTAACCTCATGACAAAACAAAGTCTTTATTTAAGTGGATTTTAGTTAATGATAAGATTAAGAAATGGATTTTATGGTTTGCAAGATAACTTGAGGGGGACTTGTCCATTAACACTAGGGTTAGTCCTTCTTAACCAATTAAGGAAGAATTAGAACCCTAATGCAAGGCCCAAGTTACTAGCTTATTGTCTTAGTGATTATTAGATGGATTGATTAAAGGGTTTAAACACATTAAGGGTTTAACACTTAGGATTAAAGTTATACACTCCATCCTAATAGAAGGATACAGGCATAACCTTAATCACAAAGCCTTAAAACCTTTAAGGTTTAGTCCTTGATTATGAGGTGAGAAGAGAAGACTCAAAGATGACACAAAGGTAAAACTAATGGGGGACTCAAAGATGACACAAAGGCAAAAATTAGGGTTTATGCATAAGACACAAAGCAAAATTCAAAATCAGAAGCAAATGACATGATAAAAAATTGAAAGTGGGATCAAAGGAACCCTAACCCTACATAAGTTCACTGCCCAAAGGAGGGGACCTAACTCTTAACCTAATGGGAGTTATGATTTTCTCAAGTTGGCTAGGGTTTTAAGGCACTTCAAAAGGGAAAATGCACAACAAATTGAAAATGAAAGATAAATTCAAACCAATTTTACCCTAGAAACTACATGACATGAGGAATGCAATGCAAAAAGAACCATCATCAAACTCTTCAAGGTTAGGCAAAATGAATTTTTCTAAGTTAGGGCAAAAACATTGACTTTTAAGAACTTTAATTCCAAAGAAAAATGTCAAAATAGGCCAAGAACCAAAAAGAAATTTGTTTGAAGGGTTTGTTAATGTTTCTAAATGTTTTAAAAAGCTCTCTGAATTTTTTTGGAATTTTTAAATACCTAAATGTATTTTTAATTAATTAATTCTCATTAACTAATTAAAAATAATCATTTAAATGATTTAAAAATAATTTTTAATGCAAAAAATAAAAATCAAAATATTTTTGGGTTCTGAAAATTATTAAAATATTTAATAAAAATTTTCAGAATTTTTTGATGTATTTAACTATTTTTTTAAAATTCGTAGAAATTAAATGTAAAACAAATGAAATAAAAATTGAATTTAATGAGAAAATGAGAAAGTAAGCCAATCCAAGGGCCCAGGTTCAAACTCAGGATGGAGGGAATTGACTTCGCGCGTCATCCAAGGGCCAGAATTCAAACTACGCTAATTATGATTAAACCCTAATCTGCTGCCCTAATTACTTTCAGGTGACCGGAACAGTGTTCCGGTCATCTTCTCCGGCCATCCATTTCTACAATCTCACTCAATACGCAACCCTAAGCTCTCTAACTCTCCAGAAATGATCCCCACCCCATTCTAAACAAGAATCAATCATCAAACAAGATTTATTTCACATGAACAGAGAGATTTGAAGCAAAACGGAAAAAATCACAGAAATTTCAGAAGCTTCATACATGCTTAATATTCAATCATTTTCAAAACCAAAAGGTGCAGTGTGATCAGTGAAGCATGGAGAACAATCTAAGAACTTAAAATTAGGCTTCTGGAAAAAAAGTTCTTGATGATACCTGAACTGAAGCTTTCGAAAATGGTGCTTTCTGGCCAGTTCCTTGCTTCAAACCAGCTCCAATGATCCTCCTCAAGTGTTTGGGATGCTTAGTTGGAGTTTATATGGCCTCAAAATGAAAATGGCAGAAATTCAGTTTGTGAAATGTGAAAATTGTGTTTTTGATTCTGGGCTTTTTAGGGCAAAGTGATGGTTGGGAAATGGTCAATGAGGCTTATGGAGTTGAATGGTGAAAGAAATTTGAAGGTTTGATGGCCGAATCAAGAGATTCGAAGGTTTTTGCAAAGTTGGGGATTTTTGAGTGTGCTGAGTTCTTGGAGTTTCAGGCTGGCTTGTTGTGTGTAATGGCTTGCTTGAGGTCCACATATGAGGTTCTGATTAGGCAGAGAGTTGTTGTGGAGCAGTGTGATTGGTATGGCTCATGTTGCAAAAAGTCAAGAAAATTGTACTTGGAGGTATGGGCAAGTGGCAGGCTGGTTTAGGGGCATGGCTTGAGTCAGCTGGCTTTAGGGAGGTCCATGGAAACTGATTTAGTGAGCTGGCTCAAGTGGATGAAGAGTTATGGAGCATTTTGCAATTTTGTCCAACTTTGGCCCCTTTTGAAATTCTTGAAGTTTAAGGCATGGAACTTAAGAAATTTTTGGGCCAATCTGAAGTTTAAGTCATGTATGATGTTTGTGTAATGCTTAGGCATCAATTAGAAGTCACAAATTGCCTTGGTACAAGAATTTGCAAGTTTCCCTCTTTGGCACATAAGTGTATTTTTGTAATTTTTCCCAACTTTGACAAGTCATAACTTGAGTTCTATAATGAATTAGATCAAGTTCTTGTACTTTTTGAAAATGGGAGGATCCAATCTACAACTTTCATGACCAAGAATTTTTCATTTGAAGCATTTTGAATCAAAAAGAGGAGGTTGAAAAACTTTCCCAAAATGGCAAGTTTACATTACAAGTCATTTTCCCAAAATGGCAACTTTGCAAATGGCTTGAAATTCTTCAATTTTGTGAGCTTCTAACTTCTTCCAAGATCAAATAAAGATCATATACACCCAAAATGGTGGAGAAAACCCTTTGGTTGGATGATTGGGGGCCTCAGATGCCCTGATTTTGCACTAACTTGCTCAAGAAGTCATCTTGTGATCAGATGTCTTCCCCATTGAATTTCTTCATGAAAATTGGTATGTATGATCCTTATAACATATAGAGATCAATAGAAAAAAGAATGACCAAAAAATTTGGAGTTATGGCCTCTGAAACCAAAACCCTAATTTTAGGTCATCTGTGCAGTTAAGCTTGGCTCTGCTTCCATACCTTCCTCAGTTCTTGTGATTTTTGACTCTCTTGATCTTGAGAGGATGTAATATGATTATTGAACATACATGGGCCCTTTTTAAATGATTAAAACCCTTTGGAGTGGCTCAGATGGCACTTGGATTGCTCAGATCACAAACCCTAGATGCAGATGACTTTGAGTCAATGCAATGAAGCAAAAATGCAATATGAGATGGTATGATTGAACTTATGCAAATGAAAAGAACCACAAGACATGGTGAAAAGAGTGAGGGCAAATTTGGGGTGTTTACAGTATCCATGCAGCTTGTAGCAAAAAGGTTTGATGTGACCAAACCTTCCACAGTGATGGCATCTCCATCTTTGATATTTCTTTTTCATCATGTTTTTGTCATGATGTTGAGACATCTGCTTGAACATCTTGTTTGACTTCATGGGATTTGGAGTTGTTTGGCTGGTGCTAGCCTCAGAGTTTTGAGCTTTATTAAATCCCAGTCCAGTCCTATCCCCTGAGTGCTTGTTGGTGTTGAGAATGGCATCAAGTGTGTTTGAGCCACTGTTCAGCATTCTGACAGATTTGGACATATGCTCCATTTTGGAGTTGAATAGGCTGACTTCACTTTTCAAATTGTCAATGATCTCAAGATGACTTTCCTTTTCAGCCTTTAATTCCTCAATCTGCTTCTTCTACTGTTTACTTTCCATGCATACTTCAGTGCTCCTTTTACACAACATCTTGTAAGATGCTTCAAGCTCTTCAAATGTCAGATCCTCCTCACTGGATCCCCCTTCAGTTTCACATACTCCAGCTAGAGCAGTGATGTGTTTTGCAAATTCTTCTTCTGACTCACTACCTGAGTCTTCATCTGACCAGGACACAGAGAGACCTTTCTTTTGCTTCTTTAGATAGGTGGGGCATTCACTTATAATGTGTCCATATCCTTCACATCCATGACATTGGATCCCTTTTCCTTGGTTAGTCTTCTCATCATAGTTTGACCTTCTATTAGAGTCATAAGGTCTTTTATTCTCAGAGGTTGAGTTTCTTCCACTTGGTCTGGGCCTGTTGTCCATTCTTTTGAGAATTTTGTTAAATTGTCTTCCAAGCATAGCAATTGATTCTGATAAGTTGTCCTCAGAGCCTGCTTCATGACTTTCTTCTTCTTTATCAGTGTTTGAGACCAGGGATATGCTTTTGTTTTTCTTCACAATTGTATCATTCATTCCCATCTCAAAGGTTTGAAGGGAACCAATGAGCTCCTCAGCCTTCATTGTGCAGATGTCCTGAGCTTCTTCTATGGCAGTAACCTTCATGTCAAACCTCTTTGGCAGTGATCTGAGAATCTTCCTTACCAACTTTTCATCATTCATCTTCTCTCCCAAGGCACCAGAAGTATTAGCAATCTCCAGGATGTTCATGTAAAACTCATGAATGGTCTCATCTTCCTTCATCCTCAAGTTCTCAAACTTGGTGGTGAGAAGTTGAAGTCTTGACATCTTCACCTTTGATGTTCCTTCATGAGTAGTTTTAAGAGTGTCCCAAACATCCTTGGCTAGCTCACAGTGATGCACAAGCCTAAATATGTTCCTGTCAATGCCATTGAATAGGGAATTTAAGGCTTTGGAATTTCCAAGTGCTGACTCTTCTTCCTCCTTGCTCCACTCTTCTTCTGGCTTCATCACTTTTGCCCCATCCTTATTGTCTTTGACAGGGTGCTCCCATCCTTTGTTAACTGCTTTCCAAGCCCTGCTATCAAGAGATTTCAAGAATGCTACCATTCTTGGCTTCCAGTAATCATAGTTGGATCCATCCAAGATAGGTGGTCGATTCACAGATCCTACATCTCTGTCCATGTTCCCAAAATTTGCAGTCCCTAGATCTCACCCAGATATACAGGCAGGGTGCCTGCTCTGATGCCAATTGAAATTCTGGGATCAGGTATGTGATGTCGAACCAGATGTTTAGACACTGAAATCCTAATCAACAATTAATGAGCTAGTAAATTAAATGACACAGGAAATTGTTAACCCAGTTCAGTGTATCTCCACACTTACATCTGGGGGCTACCAAGCCAGGAAGGAAATCCAATATAAGTAATATTAATTATGGAGTTAAACCAATCAATTTAATCATTCACTTAATATCTACCCAAGGCAATTTCTACCTAAGAATCTACTTAGATATGAGTCCCTACTCACTCCCCCTCAATCACACAGTGATCTTTACAATGATTAATAAAATTGAAGTCACACTTCAGACACACCAGCTTGATCTTACTTAAAAGTTTCAATCAAGACACAATTCACTTATTGCTTAAAAGCTCATAAAGTGACTAACAAATAAAACCTGCTTAAAAATAACTAGCTTCACTAACACCCTTGACAGTCTTCTAAAATTCGTGTTGTTTTCTTGAGTGTTTTAGTTCCTTAAATAGATGCTTGGTTTGTGGGCTTTTTGCAAATTATCCAGACTTTGATAAATCCCACATTCATCACCTTGAATTAGGGTGAGTTAGTTTGTTATCTCCTTGAATCAAGGTGAGTTAGTTATTCTGTTACACTGGAACCAGATAACTAAGCTTCCTAAATATGCGCCTTGGAGTGCTTATCCTTTTACAATTAATTCCAGATATTTTCTCCTGAATTTAATCACTTCTGTTACGCATCATTTAAGTCAGATAGCAGGTTTGTGATGTCACAACATCTGGTGTGACATCCTGATGTCCTGAACTAAGTTCATAACTTTTACTTTGTTTGTTAATGTCACAACATCTGGTGTGACATCCTGAACTAAGTTCATAGCTGTTTGTTTGTCAAAAATTCTGCCAATTCTTAACATCTACAAACTCCCCCTTTGGCTAATTTTTGGCTAACACAATCTCCTGGTTTTGTCAGAGAGCAGCAGAGTTCTTTTCAGTCGAATCATGTGAGAGCTAATAGTTATGACAACAGTACCGACTGCTACAGTGGACTGACCACTACTCTGATTCGACCAGAACTGATCAGGCCGAATGTAGGTGGAACTTTGGGGCCACAATGGCCTATTTTCACCATTCATTTTAACAGAACCTTGGGCATGCCTCCCGGATTCATGCCAAGTTTCCACAACTTTGGCTCGACATTTACAGACGCGTCAAGAGCTTTCTCTCCATACGAAGGGCTAAGGCTTTTGTTGAACCAATATGGTCGGACGATCGGATATAATGTTTTATCTCAGTCAATGCCAATGTTTACTCTAAACTTTATAGTCGTAGTAAGGTAGCAGATGGATGAGAGTAACCATGAAATAGTCCATAAGGTAACTCAACAAATGGGGACCATTTTAAGACCTTTGATACATGATTCGACACAAAGTTACCAATAGTTGGCAACTCAAATGACTCGAATAAGGGATTTTTTTGGGGCACCAACTGCCCCACGACGTCGAACCCCACTTCCCCGTCCTGAGACATCGGTCCGACAGGAAGAGGAGTATGAAGAGATTCTAGAAAACCCTTATGAAGAGGTTAAACAAATACCCATGGTGGCCCAAAGGCCTTCCGTCGTGATTTTACATCGACATCAATACCTAGGAAATGTGATGTGACAGGTTCATCAGGATGCCATGGCCAAAGAGTCGAACCTTGAAACTATAGTAGAGAGGATTATTGTTCTAAATAGAGCCAACCCTGGCCTTCAAAAACCAAGAGTTACCAATAGTTGGCAACTCAAATGACTCGAATAAGGGATTTTTTTGGGGCACCAACTGCCCCACGATGTCGAACCCCACTTCCCCGTCCTGAAACACTGGCCCGACAGGAAGAGGAGTACGAAGAGATTCTAGAACAGCCTTATGAAGAGGTTAAACAAATACTCGTGGTGGCCCAAAGGCCTTCCGTCGTGATTTTACATCGACATCAATACATAGGAAATGTGATGTGACAGGTTCATTAGGATGTCATGGCCAGAGAGTCGAACCTTGAAACTATAGTAGAGAGGATTATGGTTCTAAATAGATCCAACCCTGGCCTTCAACAACCAACCTACACATCCTCATTACCTAATTACAAGCTACAAACTGAACTTCTGAGGGGATGGAAAGTCCCCGAGTTCACCAAATTCGCCGGTGAGACCGGAGAGTCCACAGTCAAACATGTGGCACGTTACCAGACTGAGGTTGGAGACATAGTGAATAATGAGGATTTGAAAATGAAATATTTCCCTAATTCCCTCATCAAAAATGTGTTTACCTGGTTAACAACACTCACTCCTCAGTCGATTCACATGTGGACTATATAATACCCCAAAATTTGCCCTCTCATTTTCATACATCTTTTAGCTCATACCTTCATGCATTGCATTACATTTAAGTCATATAAAAAGAAAACATACATCATTGGTTATGCATAGGGCTTGTGATCAGGTGATTCCCAAATTATTGGTCATCCAAAGCAAGAGAGCATGAGCCAAGTGTCTTCCAACAATCCCCCAAGGGTATCTTACATATCATATCATCTCATTTGGTCCTTCAATGCCATCTGAAGTTAGGATTTCACACCATATCTATAATTATCAGATGAGCTCAAGGTTTTGGTTATGTGGCAATTAATAACATCATTTTCTTGTACCTTTGCTACTCGATTAGGGTTTACTTCCCTGATTAAGTGGTCTTCAAGGATTCTACCTTAGGGGATTATTCATTATTTAGTATGGGATTTGAGGTTGTGAAGCATGATTATTATTTAGTATGGGATTTAACCAAGTCGATTTTAATTCAATTCCACTATGTCCAATTAATGCCATGCTCACAAACCTTTCATCATATTATACCAACAAGATCTCTTTTTCTCTTTAACAGAATCTTCATCATCGTCAATCACAAAAAAAACCTTCATCACTCTTCTCAAATCATCATCTTCTTCAGCAGTCCCACGCAACCTCTTCAAACTTCATTTTCATCTATCACCTTCAATATCAATCGCACCATTATCATCGCATTTGTGCTCTGCACTTTGCATCCACCTTCAACCTTCACAATCCTTTTTTAATCCTACAAAGATGAAGAATCAATATTGCATTAGTTCAACAACAATTTTGCAAGATACATCAAGATTCCAACAAAACACGAACAAACTCGCATCGCAACAAAACATAGTGCAACACAAATTCAAGAACTCTACGAAATCCAAATTTAATCTGTAATAGAGTGGGTTTCAGTTCTCGACAAAGACAAAAACACGAGTTCAACGAACAACAATTCGTATTCAACAAATCATAACATCAACGAAGCTCAAAGAAGAAGAAAAATTAACAACAACGACTGCAAATTCAATAAGAAATAGAAGAAGTAACGTGTCGTAATCAAGTGGAATTCGTACCTGTATTTTGGTCTTCGTCATCCTTAAGGTTGTGAGGTATGTAAGAATCTAAAACTCTCACTTTAGTTATGGCCTTGGATTTATTAGAAATCCATTGTGGTTTAATTGGAAGAAGATTGTGTTCCGTGTTTGTGTGTTTCGTTGGTTCTGATTATTTCGATCTTGCTTGTGTGATGTTTGTTCGAAAATTTCATCGACAGATTTGGAACGAGGGCGAAAAGTTAGGGGGTTAGTATTTGAGATTTTGTGTTTTAATGTGCTTGGTCGGAGGAGGACGGCGACGACCATCGTGTCGTCTTCTCCGGTGATGTGTGTAACACTTCATTACTACCCGGCAATTAATAACAAAATCGGAGTTACAAAAATTCCAACAAACAAATGGAATGATACATTTTCAACTTAAACAACAACATACAAACACCTGATTACTATTTAAAAATAAAACAACTTTCATCACTATGCAGCAGATTCATAAAATTCAACTTGAAATAACATAACTCGTGTTCAACATCAAAACAACTTAAAAACAACAAGTCTTTAATGAAAACAACTTAAAATACAACAACATGATAAAATCCAACACTAAAATAAAACATGTGTTATCCCCCCGAGTGCTACGTATCATAGCGTCAACGCCGACTTGAATCTACTAAGGTAAGCAGCTCTACTCTGGATTACATGCATGTTACCAATAGAGGGTAACATTCAAACAAAAGGGGTGAGATATCGAACAATATAATTGAATTTATGATAAATAACATATTAGATCAGATTATATACAATCACCATTTCATAACTCATAAACAATATCAATCAACATAAGATACAACACAACAACATAATTATGCAACTTTGAAATGCAACTTAGAAAATGCACATGCATGTGGTACCATTGGAGCAGAACTCCCAACTTAATAATTTTCAAATTAATAAAGGCGTCAACAACAAGGCATAAGCCTTCAACTTAATTTTGTCAATCCAGACCAACTTATTGAGCGACAACTCTAACTTGATATGTTATGCAATGTGACTCAACTCAATATCAAAACAACAACAATAATAATTCAATATAAACACAACGACAATGCAACTTTGGCCATAGGCCTGCAACTTGTATTCTTGCCACTACTAAGTGTCGCTCCCTGGATTTCCATCCTGGTACAAACGCGAAAGTGGCGCGGAAAAGAGGTAGAGTCACCAGCCAGGCATTTTTATCCCGAATGAATGGGAATGGTAATGTTGCACAAACCAAAGAAAAGAAAAGGAAGGACACGGGTCCTGCGAACCAAAGAAACTGGGTTCGAGAGTCGGTTATGACCTGGGAAGGTACTAGCACCCCAGATTGCCCGCCGTACTCGACGGGATCCACGCTTGCAAAGAAACTGTTTCAAAGGGTGAAGAAATGAAAGCTGCTACAAAGAAAAGGAACTGAACTGGATAAGAAAAGAAAGTGGAGAAATTTAGGGGAAATAAAAGAGTGTGCTCGAATGGGACCTACCCCGCTGCCTATGTACCTCACTGGACATGAGGATCAGAGTCACCGTAGTTCCCCTAACTAGGGGTGGAAAAGATTGCTTGTGTCTTAAGTCTTGAACTGCTTATGTCAATGCTCAGTTGTTGCAGACTCGAACGACGAGTGCGTTACCGTTTTGCAAAATGAAAAGTAGGAGCAAGTTCGCACATAAAGAGTGAAGGTGATGAGAAGAGAAGCCCCAAAGGAGAGACGCTTATTATTTGTCCAGTGTTTTTTATGAGTTTTCTGCTTTGAAGTTTGCATAGGTACGTGTACCTAAGTATTACTCAATGGGATGTGTAATTCTTACATCATCCCGAAATAGAATGCGTAAGAGGCACACCTAGCTATGGAGGAAATCCCCAAATCTAGACCCTAAGAGGAAGGCTCAGACACACTGACCTACTGGTATTTATTAAGTGTTTTTGTGATTTTTGATTAAGAAGTGTTTTTAACTTTTCTTTGTGAAGTAATCTCATGCTAAGACCTATCCACCACGAGGGATATCCTACACCTCGCCCCGAAACGGAACGCGTGTAAGTATATCATAGCAAAGTCTCGTGTCACATGAGAACACTCATCATTCATTAAAGTGATTTAAAGTTAAGTTTGAAGATGAGAAGAGAGAGCACCAAAAGGATCTCAAAGATAAAAAATCTAAGGGGAAGATTACTCCTAATGTTATCATGCATGGGAGTCCTAGGTTAGTGAGGTTCGAATTCTATCCTAATGAAGAAGAAAGAAAGAAAATAAATAAGAAGAAGAGAAGAAGAATAAGGATATAGAAGACAACTTACTTCTCTAAAGAAGCTAAGTTGTTTCTAAGGCGGGAGTGGTGAAGTTAAGCAAACAAAGCGCAATGCTAAAGCAATCACAACTTGAAAGCATAAAGAGATGAAGGAAAAAGTTGTATGTGGGATACCCTCCCACATACATGACTTACCATAACCCCCTACAAAACAAAGATCAGCTAAACAATTGAACGTTGAAAGCATATGGAAAGCAAAAGCAAAGTAATGGTCAAGGAAAGGGAAAATAACGTAGGGAAAAGAAAGTGTTATGCTCGGATGGGCCCTATCCCACTGCCTACGTATCCCTTTTGAGGAATCAGAGGTAACATAGTTTGACTAACTACTTTTGTTTTTTTTTTGGATTTTTTAGTTGAACAATGTTAAATTCACGTTCTATCGGCTGCTCGACCTTTGGAGACTCACGCACCTGGAATAGAAGGAATTAACATGTGTCGCTCACGAAGATTTGCATCCCGGTGCAAACGCGAATGGTCGGCGAAAAGAGAAAATGAAATGAACTGAATAGAGTCGCCAACTAGGCATTTTTATCCCAAAGGAAAGGTAATGTTTCATAAACTTGGAAAGAGATGGATAAAACGGTTGCAAACCAGAGAAACTGAGAAAGGGGGTTGGTTACAACCTGGGAAGGTATTAGCACCCAGATTGTCCGTCGTACTCGACGGGATCTACGCTTACAAGATTGTGTTTAAAGGGGTAAATGTATGTGTTATCTGTGTGCAAAATATGAATGTACAGGTGTCAGTGCAAAGGGTGAATTGCTCAGGAACTGAGGCTTTTAAGGAATGCTGAAAGAGGGGGAAGACACAAAGACTTTTGTTCGATAACTGTTAAGTTATTCCTACGTATCCTCTCATGCAATGAGGAAGTCAGAACACCGTAGTTCGACTCAAAGAGACTAGAAAATAAAATGACTGTGAACTTCTTGTTTATCTATGCTCAAGTGTATGACTCGTCTGGCTCGAGTGCTAATTGTCTTGCATTAGACGGAAGAGGCGAGTTCTCGTTTATGAATGAGTGTGATAAGAAAAGAATCCCGGAGGAGATGATTATTGTTTGTTTTTGTGTTTTCAGTTTTTTTATTGTTTTTGGTGTTTTTCATAAGTTTATGAGCTTAAGCCTGAATCAAGGGCTTGCAAACTCATTATATCCTCCCTGATTAGGGATAATGAGTCTGCTTAAGTATGAGATAAGCATCTCAACTTAATTACCATGATGATGTAGGATTAAGATCATTAACCTACTTGTGATTATTTAGATGTTTTTGGGTTTTTGTTTAGTGTTAAGTAATGAGTTTAATCTCTAATCACAGATTAGTGAACTCACTACACCATCCTAGTAGAAGGATAATAGATGAGAACACTTAAGCTGATGAAGATACCTCAACTTAATCCAGGGTTATGGATTAAATTCATTATATAACAAACCTTTATTAAGTGGATTTTAAATTAAGGGATGAAATTAAGAAGTGGATTTTAAGTTTGTAAGACAACTTGAGGAGGACTTGTCCATTAAACACTAGGGTTAGTCCCTTTTAACCATAAGGAAGAGATAGAACCCTAATGTAAGGACCAAGTTACAAGATAAAGCCTTGGTAATTATTAATGTGATTTGATTAAGAGGTGTAAACAAATTAAAGGTTTAACACTTAGGTTTAAAGTTATACACTTCATCCTAAGAGAAGGATGCAGGCATAACCCTAATTCTAAAGTCCTAAAACTTTAAGAGTTTAGTCTCTGATTATTGAGATGAGAAGAGAAACTCAAGGAGACTCAAAGGTAAAAGTCTAAGGGGGACTATACACAACCCTAAAAGTTATCATGCTTGGATATCCTATGGTTTGTTAGGCTTAAGAGAAAGGATCTTCAAGGCCACCAATGGAAGAAGCAGATGAAAAGAGAAGGAGGCAGAAGAATAAGTTACTTACTTCCTGAAGAAGATAAGTAACTTAAAGAAAGAAAGTAAGAAGAATGGAACACAAGTGAAGCAAGTTCACTTCAAAGACAAGTAATATGCATATGAATGATGAGAAGAGATGGGAAGTGAAGGCAA
Organism: Lathyrus aphaca; assembly: GCA_963966055.1. NCBI lineage: Eukaryota > Viridiplantae > Streptophyta > Magnoliopsida > Fabales > Fabaceae > Lathyrus > Lathyrus aphaca. Next base: position 510,127,507 of record OZ014520.1, read on the forward strand.
ATCCACCTCCCAAATAACTTACCAAAAGTTCCTGAAAATGTTAGTATGAATGCATAAGACATAAAGTAAAAGGAAATGAAATGAAATGAGATGTGAAGACCAAAGTCAGAAGTGAAAATGCAATGTAAAAGACATATGAGATGATGCAAAGTCATACAAGATGCATATGCATGCTCATACAAAGGTGAGATGCAATGGAAGCATGTTTAGAAGCATGAAAACACATGAATGTTCATGAAATGTAATGGATGCAAAACATAGCAAATTAATGGAGAAATGATCAAGAAATGTTCAAGCATGTCTTAAGATGTCTAAAATGTCATACAAATGTTTGAGATGTCATGGCAAGTTCACATGATGATGATATGCAAAGATGAATGCAAATGAACATGAGAAATTAGGGTTTTATGAATGTATGAGATGTAAATGACCAAAACAGAAGTATACTTCAATGTAAAAATTTGAAATCAAGCTCAAACAAATCCTAAACCTATACAAGATCACACCCCAAAGGAGAAGGTCAGAAACTTAATCTAGTGGAAGTTATGAATTTTCTAAGTTTGCTAGGGTTTTTGGGTGATTCTTAAAGGGAAATGCAAATAAAATTGAAAATGCAAGATAAATTCATGAGAAAAATAACCTAGAAACTACATGCAATATGTGAAACAATGCAAAAAGAATCAAGTTCAAACTCATCATGGTTGGGCAGAAATGAATTTTTCAAGTTAGGATTAGAAATGTGATTCTTAAGAACCCTAATTCAAAGAAAATTGTGAAATTAGGATCAAAACTAAAAAGAAATTTGTATGATGAGTTTGGAAATGTTTCTAAATGTGTTGGAATGGTTCATGAATTTTTTGGTGATTTTTAGAAACTTAAATGTATTTTTAATTCATTAAAATCCATTAATTAATTAAACATATTATTTAAATATTTTAAAAATGCTTTTTTAATGCAAAAAATAAAATAAAAATCATTTTTAGGTTGAGAAAAATGATTGGATCAGAAATGCAAAAGATCATATTTTTTTGATGTTTTTAACTATTTTAAATAAAATATGCAAAAGAAATGATAAAAAATGAAATAAAAATAAAATAAATGGAAAGTAAACAGATCCAAGGGTCAGGATTCAAATGAAAATGGAGGGAGTTGACAGGCGCGTGTTTGTGTGGTCAGAATTTGATCTGGCATAATTTAAATTAATCCTAATTAATTAACCTAATTAAACAGATTAAGGTTTTAATGAGGCAATCTGGGCCCTCCATTCACGCGCGGTAAGCAAGATCCTAAGGTCCAAATTTAAACTAAGCCTAAACCCTAATTAGAAACCCTAAGCACTTTCAGGTGACCGGAGCTAGCTCCGGTAATCTTCTCCGGCACCCCCTCCCCTGAGTTCACTCCAAACCTCAAATTAATGCCTCAAACTCTCCAGAAATGATCCATAAGCAACATTAAACAAGAATCCAAGCATAAAATCCATTTATATTGCATCAAAAAACAAGAATCGAAGCAAACAAAATTTCCTGGCAAAATTTGAGAGCAAGCATACATGGCCATTTCTCAACCATTTTCAAAACAAATTACATCACAATGATCAGTGGAGCATACAGAATCATTTAGGAACTTAAAACAATGATTCTAGAAAAAATGTTCTTGAGGTATACCTGAGATGGAGCTTTCTGGACCTTTCCTTGATATACACAAAGGAAATTTCAGAATCTTCAATCAACCTCATCAGAACCTAAGACTCTTCATCACTATGCAACTCTTCATCAATCTCCAACCTACATCACCTTAAAGTTTCATCAATCTCCAACCTTTATCATCATCTCCATTTTCTAACGCTCTCAATCCTTCAACTCAATCCTCAACAACCTGCAATCAAAGAAAAAACATAACCGAAACTAAAATAAGTATCAACTCGTAACAAACTTTATCACCCTAACAGAGTTTCACAACAAAAAATTAGGAAAAGGGAAATAATATAAAACGGATTTTCAGTGGCACAACAAGTTCATAACAGAATCACAACAGAAGGAAACCAAAATCACAAGCTCATAACAGAATTGAAAAAGATCAAAAATCATAACAGAAAAGTTAACTAACTTCTAACTTATTCCATCTAGAAGTTTCACCTGAAAAATCCTCACAAGCTGAATCCGTTTCTCTATAAATCCGAACCTCTTCTTCTTCAATCATTTCCCTCAATTCTCATTTTCGGATTCCATCTTCTGCTTCTCATCACAACTTCACTTCATTACTCTTTCTTCTTTCATACCATTCATTCAATCCTCATCTCCATCTTTCTCACGTCTACAACTTCTCCCCTTGAATTTCGTCTTCTTCTTGGCAATCCCAACCATCTGCATCAATCACCTTCAAGAGAAAGCAAAGAACGTAAAACTGCAGAGAGGATTGACAAACAATGCAGTGAGAGTTCCGAATTCAGAAGCAAGAACAGAACGAAGCTGCAATTGAGAACACATCGCACCTTTGTCGAATCTGCGAAAACTCAAGAACACGAGTTATACCTTTATCAATCCGGCTTCATTGATCATCTTCGAAATCTATTGAGTTCCTTCACCTTCGTCGTCATCATCGTCAAGCCTTCAACATCTCACATCATCGCATTGCTTCAGCTTCTGACAATGATACAACAATAGGTTCGCACATCAGAAGGAGGTGAAGATGAAGAACGGTAACAACGGAAGTAAGTGGAGGAAGAAAGATACAAAAAGCTATACCTCCTACTTGGTTCGATTGCTTGACTGAGCTACAGGTACACGAATCTTGATTCAAATCCTGTAAGAATCTTTTGTGGTAGTTTGAATCTCAGATCCTTTTTTTCGATTTCCGATTAACCCGACCCCGTCATGTGTTCGATTAATCGAAATCCAGTCTTGGATTCGTAACGAGGGGAGAAGAGAGGTGGAGTTTTATTCATTGTGTTTGAGGTTTCATGGAATTCGAGGGGAAGGATGTACCTTCACGGTGGCGGTTGACGGCGGAGAAGAGGAAAGATTGTTGGATTTAGGGTTTCGTACATAATGTGGTTCAGTTGGAGTTACTTGAGTTTATAAGTTTATTGATTTTAATTTCTTGAAGATCAATTGAAATAAAAGTTCATTAAGAGGATTTAATTCATTGGTTGGAAATGGTAAAAGCTGATAAAGAGATTTGAAAAGGCGTAATAATGTGTGATTCCAAGAGATAGAATAGGATAAGATTCTGGATTCCCCAGCCACACCGGCGGTGACACTTGTCACCGTCCGGTTGGCTCTTAGTGCGGTGGATCGAGTGTGTGTGGTGCGTCGTAGTAGACATGTGTTTGCGTCTGTGAACCATTCTATTAGATTACCATAAGAGGAGACTTGATCGTGCGGCCTTGTGGAAGTCAAAGAATTGACTGAGTGTCCATACAGTACACCCTGGGTTCCTGCGCATGGGCCCAGGGTCTCTTTGCTATTCGCATACCTTTTTTTAAGCCCATTAAGGAAAAGAGCTAAAAATAATTACTAAACTCACCCCATTCTATTTCTTTTAGAATTTTAATTTTAGTTTACCATAGTTTAGGATTAAATCAATTAAAAATAGTAAAAATCACAATACAATTCCACAAAAAATCAAGTAGGTTAATAATTCATTTTAGAAAATTTTGTCATTTTATTTTTCTAAATTTGGTTATTTTTCGATTTAATTCTGATTTTCTTTTAATTAGCTTTTATTGAATTTCTTTTAACTGTACATGATTTTGTTCATTTTATTTTTTAACCTTCCAGTACGATTTTTGACCCATTCTTTTTTACATGGTTAGTGGACACATAATAGGACCTAGGATAATTTTGGTAGATTTTTTATGTCATATTATCCCCTGTTTTAGTAGCTTAATCCATAGAAAATCGTAGTTAATCCTTAGGTAAAATTAAGTGATTTTTAGACATAGTTAACTTCTGATTTTTTAGGATATTTTTTTAACACAATATTATAGGTAGTTTTAGGATCCTATATAATTAATCCCATAATTTTTCCAGGACCTTTACTATTTTTAATGCATTAATCTTTAGGCCTTTATACATGTAAAATTCAATTAGTTTAGGCTAGAATATTAGGATTTCATTAAGAAATAGTTTGCTTAGGTTTAACCTTAGGATTTAATGATGACTTAGCTTAGTTTAATTTCTGATTTTTAGAATGACAATATTAGGTAATGCCCTTAGTTTTAGGATTTAGGCTTAGAATTCATAATAAATAGACTTAGAATACATTTAGGCTTGTTTTTGGTTTCATACCTTAAATGTTTTGTTTTAGAATTTTATTCCTTATTCAATTTTATTGCCTTGATATATTGAAGTATTCCACTTGTATAGGTTTCCCTCTTGCTTTAGAATCAACTTACCTTCCTTAGGAAGTAAGTTGAATTCTAGTAGTTTCTAGTTCCTTTCTTCATTAGGTTTAGAAACCACACAAACCATTATGATCACTTGTAAATAAACAAATAAAATTAGGATTGAGTCTTAGTCCCTTAGATTTTGTCCTTTTGGCAACTTGAGTCCTTCTTTCTCATCTTATAAAGAAAAGCAATAAAACACTTAATAAAAACCGAACGTTCTTGTACGACACGAGACTTTGTTGCGGAGTACTTATACGCGTCCTGTTTCGGGGCGAGGTGTAAGTACTTACCGCGATGGATAGGTCTTAGTATGAGAATGTTCACAAACAAATTCAAAACATTTCTCATAAAAGACAAAAACACAGAATAAGCGACTTTCCTGCGGGAACTTCTTTTCTCATCTCATTCATTCTCAATGCGAACTTGCGACGACTTGTCTCATTTGCAAGACGGTAAACGCACTCGTACCAGACGAGCCTGCAACACATGAGCATAGACATACGCAGTTCCAGCTATAAAAAACACAAACAAATAGTTCCCGCCTTAGTTAGGCGAACTACGTCGACTCAGATCCTCATTTTCCCGATGAGGTACGTAGGCAGCGGGGTTGGGCCCGTTCGAGCACATTCTTTATTTTCCCTACATTTTCCCCATTCTTTCTTTTCTTTTTCAACTCCTTTCTCATTTCATTTCCATTCCAGTAGCAGTTCTTCGTTCAGCAGCATATTATTTCTCACCCTTTGAAACAAAAAAACAAGCGTGGATCCCGTCAGGTACGGTGGACGATCTGGGGTGCTAATACCTTCCCAGGTCGTAACCGACTCCCGAACCCAGATCTTTGGTTCGTAGGACCTTGTCATTTCCTTCTTCCTAGGTTTGTGCAGCATTACCTTTCCCATTCATTCGGGATAAAAATGCCTGGCTGGCGACTCTACCTTTTCCGCGCCACTTTCGCGTTTGTACTAGGATGAAAATCCCGGGAGCGACAGCTGGCGACTCTATTGGGGATCGAACCCAGAATCTCTGGTTTCCCTTGTAGAGTCAATCCTAACGCCTGTTTGGTTCTGTTTCTTTGCGTGTTTATTTATTTACTGTTGTGCGCTTTAGTTTAGCTTTACTGTTTTCGTTTACAGTTTTACTTTACAACTTTACATTACTGCATTTATTTACTGCTTTCAGTATTTATTTTCCATGCATTATATTATACCGGACTATCTGGCTGTGCTGGTTTACATTTTTTCTGCAGGATGGGATTTACTGTGAGATAAGCCAAATACCCGGCTTGAGTGCACTATAGGATTAGCGTGGACAGACATTGTACTTCCATGGTATCTCACCATGATGAGTGGCGATGTGTTCCACACCCGAATTGCGACCGTCTTGGAACTATTCTGTGTGGGGATTACCCCACTTCAGGGTACGACCTTGATAGTTATGTGCATCTGGTGATCAATCTCCGAGGACCTTAATGGGAACACCCCTCTCCAGTGATGATAGTGGCATACCACATTTGTTGGCAAACCCACTCGCATCCGAGGGTCCATTGGGAACTCGCATAGGATGACTTGGTTCTCTCATAGGAATCCAGTTAAAGCAAACTGTTCGTATGACGGTAGTATTGTACCCTTCGGGATGAATGTGCTATTATTTCTCGATTCAGTGCTTGAAGCTGGGGACTTGTGAGGGATGCTTGTTTTTCCTGACTCAGCTGAGGCCTCCCTGAGTAGTACATAATGCCAAACCGATTCCCTGATTTGGTCATGAGCCATTTCTCGGAAATGGTGAACGTATTATTGCTATTCGGCTTTGAGAGTCCGTGATGTTGACCCGAGTAGCACACCCGTGAGATTGAGAGGGGTTTACAGGTTTGCAGGAACCCTAAGACCTTCAGCATACTCGCTTTGCCTTTGGTTCAGTTTTGTGATTTGGATTTCTGGTTCTAAGATATGGATCCCGGATCAGAGGGATTGTTATTGTGACATATGGATATTGTGACGGATATTGTGACCTTGCACCGACACCTGATTATATGATTGGCACATCACAGACACTTCACTGATCTCATGCCTTGCCTTGCATAAGCATCATAGCATCATTAATCATTTGTGTTTCTTTTATTCTCAGGGTTTGCACTACTCCCAGTTCCTGGTCGTATACTTGCTTCAGAATGGAAGATATCAGAAAGAAGAATATTTTCTACAAATTTTTTGATACCAAGGTGGACTTGCTCAAGCAGATGGTGTCTCTCATTACCCCGGGTCATTTGGGATTTTTCAAATAGCGATATGGTGATATTCTGGAGATGGTGTTCAATCTGGATAGTTCACAAAGGAGTGCCATCCATACCTTGTTACAGTATTATGACCCTGGACTCCGATGTTTCACATTCCCTGATTTCCAGCTAGGTCCATTACTAGAAGAGTATGTTGAGATTTTGGGACTGCCTATCAAAGACCAGATTCCTTTCAATTCAGAAATGACAAGACCGACTCATGCTGACATCGCTAAAGCTCTTTATTTGAGCCCGTCAGAGATATCTTCTAATCTGGTTGCCACCAAGGCAGGAGTACTTGGTTTTCCCTTAGAGTTTCTGGTCAGAAGAGCTGAATAATGTGCCGTGGAAAAGCAGTGGGATTCAGTTTGCGCCATCTTGGCATTATCTGTGTATGGGATAGTTTTGTTTGCTGACATGGAGAAGTTCGTGGATATGAATGCCATTCATTTGTTTGTGATGAAGAATCCTGTACCCACTCTCTTGGGAGATTTGTATTATTCAGTACACTATAAGAATGGGAAGAGACGAGGTGGCTTGGTTAGATGTTGTGCCTCGTTATTCTACACATGGTTTATGAGGCACATCCCTGTTACTGGAGTATTCACGGATCCCAAAGTAATTTGGTCGCAAAAACTAAGCACATTGACCGCTAAAGACATTAGATGGTTCACCTTAAGGCTAAAAGGGAAAGATCTCATCTCCAGTTGTGGAGGGTATCCTAATGTTCCCCTCTTAGGAGTAGCTGAGGTCATTAATTACAACCCCATACTTTTGAGAAGACAATTAGGATATGCTTTGAAGAATGTTCCCAAAGATTCGGAGTTGGATCAGACTTTTTATTTCCATGTGAAGGACAATCTCCCATTGGTACGGGAAGCTGCAGGTGCTTGGAAATTGATTAATAGAAAGGGTATATAACGCTTGGGCAGGAGTAATAACCAAATGTTTCTCGAATTTAAAGCTTGGGTAAGAGAAAAAGCTCAAGTGACTCTAATCCCTTTCTCCGCACCGTTACCACCACCTACCACATTTCCTTTAGAAGATTATCAGAAATTGGAGGCTCTGGTCAAGAAGCTTAGGGTTGAGAATCAGAAGGCTTACAATTCTTGTCAGAAATTGATGATTCAAAACCATCAGTTAGAAGATAGAGCTCACCGGGCTGAAGAGACGGTTCGTTTTAAGAAGAAGGACTTCGAGGAAAGGGAGCTATACTTCAGGAAGAGAGGATTAGCTGAGATCCATAAGGCGAGTCAGCGCCAGAAGGATAAGAAAGGACTTAATGAGGCTAATGAAGCCATCACACTTTGGCAAGAGAAGTGGAGTGATAATCAGAAGAAGCAAAAGGAGGTAGAAGCTGAATTCGAGTTGAAGATCAAGAACCTCTAGGATGCCTTGTTTGAGCAAGAGAAGCTAGTTCGGAGAGCACAAGAGCAACAGAGAGAGTATCTTCGTCAGATGAAAAAGAGTCATCAAATAGCTGAAGATGTACAGAAAGAGGTTGAAGAGCTGAAGCTTTGTGCTGATTTGAAGAGGTCAAGGGCCGAGCCAGATCCAAGCAAAGAGAATGAGACAACTTTCCTGCAGCAGATTGAAGAGTTACATGCTTCCTTTGATCTAAGGGACCTCCTCATCTAGAGACTCATCCTGGAGCCTGATCATCCAGATATCGTTCAGTTGTTCCAGAATGTCAAGCGTCTTAGCTGGAGGCTGCAAGACTTAGAGCTCCCTAGGGTTTAGTTTCATGCTATTGTACTTGGATTACCCACATGCTTGTTGTGGGATTCCTTTTATTTGATGTACTTTGTTATTCTTTTGATTGGCACCCTTCGGGGACTTTGTTGTTTCAAACTTCAGTTTATGTGATTGACTTGCTTTGAATCTTTTGTTTGTTGCACCGACACGGGGTAATGAGCACCAATTCTCCAAGGCCGTCACTGTATTTGAACATCACTTGGGTCTTCTTCCCAATTATTATTCTCTTAATACCAGGACCGGAAAAAGGAAAGCCTTGGGAATAAAAGGAACACATTGCATCGCATATGCATCATTTGCATTTCTTCCTTGTTTTTGCAGGTTTTTCTACAGGATGCTTAATTTATCTGTGTTCACAGGCAAAGATTGCGAGAGCTGCCAAGACCCGGCATCTCCGACAAGATATCCCGCATCGCTATGCAACTCGCAGCAACCAGAGGACAGTCATGGACGCTATGCAAACTAAGCTTAATGAGTTTCGCACCAGAATGGGAGAGTTCATGGTCATGATGCAAGGGATGGCTCAAGGACAACAAGAGTTAAGGAATGCGATTCAAGGACTCAACCCTCCTCAGACTAATACTCCTGGGACCACTCTTGACGTGCAAGGGGCTCCTCCCAACACCAGCAATGGCCCAGGTGGACCTCAGATTCCAGAACAAGGCACGACAACTTTCATTCTAGTACAAGACAGGCAGGAGGATCAATTCCCTTCTTTCAACAATGACATGGGGTTCGCTGGAGAAGGAAATCTTCATGATTTTTTGATGCTTGCTGAGAAAGTCAAAGCCCTCGAGTGTAGAGATACTTTGGGGATAGATGTGTCTGACATGGGCCTAGTCCCCAGGGTGGTTATTCCTCACAAATTCAGGCCGCCCACTTTTGACAAGTACAACGGTAGTTCCTGCCCAAAGACTCACTTGCAGGCATTCTATCGGAAGATCGCTGCCCATACTTGGGATGAAAAGCTCTGGATGTACTACTTCCAAGATAGTCTCTCCGGAGGGTCCTTGGAATGATATATGAAGCTAGAGAGAAGTTATGTAAGGAACTGGAAGGAATCGGGAGAAGCATTCCTCAAGCAGTATCAGTATAATATTGACATGGCGCCCAGTCGCACCCAACTTCAGAGTTTGACTCAGAGGAGCTCAGAGAGTTTCAAAGATTACGCACAAAGGTGGCGTGAAGTGGCCGCTCGAGTGCAACCACCTTTATTGGAGAGAGAAATGGTAGACTTGTTCCTGGATACCCTCCCTGGGCATTTCATGGAAAGGCTAGCTGGATGTTCTTCAAGTGGATTCTCAGATATCATTTTGACTGGCGAGAGGATAGAAAGTTGGATCAAGCAAGGGAAGATTCAGAACAGAGGCGCTTCAAGTTCTGGTATTAAGAAACCCTTCGTGAAAAGAAGAGAAGGAGAGACTAGTGCAGTGTACGCGCAGAGGGGAGGAATCAACAGAGGATTTTATCAGCAAGTGGCCCCTATCACTATCTCAGCTCAACCTGTTCAACAGCAAGTCCAACCACCGCAGCCGCAACGCTCGCAAGGGTATCAGCAAAGAACTCCCCGTCCATACTATTCTCAGAGGACCAGAGAAAGGCAGTTTGCCACTCCGCCTATGTCCTATTCACAACTTCTAAAGAATCTTCTCCAACTCCAGTTGGTTCAACTCAAAACTTTGCAACCCCCGAAGCCGGGGCAACTTCCTGAAGGGTACGATATGAACGCTAGATGTGAATTTCATTCCGGAGCTCCCGGACATACCACGGAAAACTGCAAGGCCTTGAAGTATGTAGTCCAAGACCTTGTAGATTCCAAAGAGATTAACTTTGCTCCTACTCCTAATGTAATACAGAACCCTATGCCTTCTCACGGAGGTACAGTTGGGGCAGTTGATGAAGGGGAGAATCTAAACTTGGTGTGTAATGTCAACGACCTGCAGACTCCGTTGAATGTTGTTAAAGTCTGCTTGTCAAAGAAAGGTATCTTCCCTGGGTGTGAAGAAGATTGTCCAGGATGTGCTGAAGCTACAAATGGGTGTGAGCAGTTGAAAGCAGGGATCCAGAGTATGATTGATGAGGGAGTGTTGCAGTTTGACAAGATTGTAAAAGAAAGTGAAGTCTCCACAATAACTATCTTCTACGATCCATCTCAAGTTCCTTCACGGGCCATGGCCGCACCGATAACCATCACCACTGCAGGACCGGTAATGTATCAGAGCGATAGAGCTATTCCTTGGAATTATGGTAGTTAAGTATACTGTAACGACCAGAAGCAAGAGTTGGCCACGTCTAGTACAACCCCGACTCAAGTAGAAAATGTTGGAGTAGGGGGGTTTACTAGAAGTGGAAGGTTGTTTGCGTCGGAAACACTAAGAAATAGTGTGATACCACCCAGAGACACCGCAGAAGCCCAGGCTAGAGCGAGAGGGAAATAGCCATTGGTTGTCAACGATCCGGCACCGACAACTGATCCAGACCTTACCTTTGATAAAGAAGCTGAAGAATTTCTGAGGATTATCAAAAAGAGTGACTACAAGATTGTGGACCATCTGCAGCAGACTCCGTCGAAGATTTCCATCTTGTCCTTGCTCATGTGTTCTGATTCCCATAGGAAGGCTCTCTTGAATATTCTGAACAAGGCGTATGTTCCTCAGGATATTTCAGTAAATCAGTTGGAAGCGGTGGTATCTAGTGTTAATGTCAGTCACAGATTGGGTTTCACAGATATGGATTTGACCTCTGAAGGGCGTGCTCATAATCGGGCATTGCATATCTCTTTAGAATGTAAAGGTGCAGTACTCTCTCAAATGTTGGTAGACACTGGATCGTCGTTGAACGTCTTGCCTAAGAAAGCACTGATGAAGTTGGATTATGATGGAGTAGTTCTAAAGCCCAGTGACCTAGTAGTTCGAGCATTTGATGGGTCGAGGAGATCGGTGTTTGGGGAGGTGGAGTTACCAATTAAAGTAGGTCCACAGATCTTTAATACCACGTTCTATGTAATGGATATACATCCTGCATACAGTTGTTTGCTCGGAAGACCTTGGATACATTCAGCAGGAGTAGTATCGTCCACACTCCATCAAAAGCTAAAGTTCGTCTGGGAGGGTCAAATTGTAACTGTCAGTGGGGAAGAAGATATTTTTGTTAGTCATCTGGCTTCATTCAAATATGTGGAGATGGATGGCGAAATAGTTGAGACTCCATGTCAGGCTTTTGAGCCCTTAAAGACTGAACAAGCATCTGCAGTGGCAGCTTCTCCTGAAGAACCAAAGAAGGGGGTTTCTGTGGCCTCTTATAAGCAAGCTCTTGAATTGGTAGAATCCGGGATACGTGAAGGCTGGGAAGTCCAGTAGAAGTGCCAGAAAAGAAAGATATGTTCGGAATTGGTTACCCTCCTGGGAAGTCATCGTCTGGACCAAGTGCTAAAGGTTGTCAGAGCCCGATTACTTTCACGAGTGCGGGAGTGGTGGATTATGGAAACATCTGTGCCGTGCAGGATGATGCAGTTGATAATGACTGTGACCTAGATGAGTGGATTAGGCCTGCCGTTCCAGGGACTCAGCTTAGCAGTTGGACATCAGAAAGGCTTATTTCAGTCACCTCTTTCGAAGAGTAATAATTTTTTGTTTCTGTTTTTCCTGTATTCAAGCACTATGTCTTGCCCGGGGCATAGTAGCTCTTTGTAAGGGTTCTTTTGTTCTTAACACAATTCATAATCATAAATAAAGTTGACGTTTCACATTCATTCATGTTGTTCTTTGTCTTTCATTTTTGCTTTTTGTTTTTCAAAAAGAAAGAAAAGTTTTTAAATGGCAATGTTTCTCATTTTCTCAAGTTGTTGCTAAATCCTTGCATGAATCACCATTCATGCAGGTGCTCGTCACCGGATCTTTTCAATGACGACCCTATTATGGCTGAGTATGACTTCGACAATCCAATTTATCAAGCTGATGAGGAAGGTGAAGAGGATTGCGAACTACCTGAAGAATTGGCCAGACTGCTTAAACAGGAGGAAAAGATGATTCAACCGCACGAAGAAGTTGTCGAAGTAATAAACATGGGTACTGAAGAAGACAAGAAAGAAGTCAAGATCGGGGCTGCATTAGAAGAATCTGTCAAGTCTCATTTAATTGCTATGCTTCGAGAGTATGTTGATGTCTTCGCATGGTCCTACCAAGATATGCCTGGTTTAGACACTGACATTGTGGTACACAAGCTGCCTCTCAGAGAGGATTGTCCTCCAGTGAAGCAGAAGTTGAGGCGTACACGTCCTGATATGGCAATTAAACTAAAAGAAGAAGTACAAAAACAGTTTGATACTGGCTTCTTGGCCGTGACCAGTTACCCTCCGTGGGTTGCCAACATTGTGCCGGTTCCTAAGAAAGACGGTAAAGACAGGATGTGTGTAGACTATAGGGATTTGAATAGGGCCAGCCCCAAAGATGACTTCCCTCTACCTCACATAGATGTGCTTGTCGATAATACTGCTCAATTTTCCGTGTTCTCCTTCATGGATGGATTTTCCGGCTACAACCAGATTAAGATGTCTCCTGATGACATGGAAAAGACAACCTTCATCACGCCTTGGGGCACCTTCTGTTACAAGGTCATGCCATTTGGTTTGAAGAATGCTGGAGCCACTTATCAGCGGGCGATGGTGACGCTATTTCACGACATGATCCATCATGAAATTGAGGTTTATGTTGATGATATGATAGCAAAATCCCAAACAGAGGAAGAGCACTTGGTTAATCTAGCAAAGTTGTTCGACAGACTCCAGAAGTTCAGACTGAGGTTAAATCCGAATAAGTGTACCTTCGGGGTCCGTTCTGGAAAGCTACTCGGCTTCATTGTTAGTGAGCGAGGAATTGAGGTTGATCCAGCCAAAGTGAAAGCCATCCAAGAGATGCCTGAGCCGAAGACCGAAAAGAAAGTATGTGGTTTCTTAGGGAGACTTAACTATATTGCACGGTTTATATCTCACCTAACTGCCACGTGTGAGCCCATCTTTAAGCTTCTGAGGAAGAATCAGGCCATTAAATGGAACGAAGACTGCCAACAAGCCTTTGACCGAATCAAAGAATACCTGCTAGAACCTCCAATTCTTATGCCTCAAGTGCCAGGGAGACCTTTGATTATGTATCTTACCGTGCTTGAAGGATCGATGGGATGTGTGCTGGGTCAGCAGGACGAGTCTGGTCAAAAAGAGCACACCATTTATTACCTTAGCAAAAAGTTTACCGATTGTGAGACGCACTACTCACTACTCGAGAAAATTTGTTGCGCTTTGGCATGGGCTGCTCGCCGACTAAGACAGTACATGCTGACTTACACTACTCTCTTAATTTCCAAGATGGATCCTGTGAAATACATCTTTGAAAAGCCATCTCTGATAGGAAGAGTAGCCCGGTGGCAGATGATACTAACAGAGTATGATATACATTACACTTCGCAAAAGGCAATCAAAGGAAGTGTATTGTCAGAATACTTGGCTCAGCAGCCAATCGATCATTATCAACCCATGAGGTTCGAGTTTTCGGATGAGGACATCATGTTCCTCAAGTCAAAAGACTACGAAGAACCACTTTCGGAGGAGGGGCCTGACCCTAAATCCAAATGGAAGTTGATGTTTGACGGGGCTGTGAACATGAATGGAAGTGGAGTAGGTGCTGTTATCATCTCGCCAGAAGGGGTCCATACACCTTTAGCTGCTCGGTTGACTTTCGAATGCACTAACAATGAGGCAGAGTATGAAGCTTGTATCATGGGGATTGAAGAGGCAATCGAATTGCGAGTCAAAAACTTCGAGATCTTCGGAGATTCTGCTTTGGTGGTAAATCAAGTCAATGGCAAATGGCTGGTTCATCAACCTCATTTGATTCCTTACAAAGATTATGTCAGGAGGCTGTTAAGCTTCTTCACCAAAGTCAAATTGAGTTATATTCCTCGAGATGAAAACCAATTTGCCGATGCTCTAGCAACTTTGTCGTCCATGATTAAAGTTTGTCAAGAGAATTTCGTGCCTCGAATTACGGTATCCCGTCTTGAAAGACCTGCTTATGTCTTTGCCGTCGACGATGGTGAAGATAACAAGCCTTGGTATCATGATATCAAGCAATTCCTGAAGGCTCAAGAATACCCGGCTGGGGCATCTAGTAAGGATAAGAAGACCCTTAGAAGACTGGCAGGAGGTTTCTTCTTGAATCAAGATGGTGTGCTGTACAAGCGAAATTTCGACATGGTGCTGCTCAGATGCGTGGATAGACACGAAGCAGACCTGTTGATGCAGGAGGTTCACGAAGGTTCCTTTGGTACCCATGCTGGAGGACATGTTATGGCCAAGAAATTATTGAGATCGGGATATTATTGGATCATCATGGAATCTGATTGCTGTAAGTACTCCCGTAAATGCCACAAGTGTCAAATTCACGCTGATAAGGTCCATGTTCCTCCGAATCCGTTGAGTGTCATGTCTTCACCATGGCCATTCACTATGTGGGGCATTGATATGATTGGCAAGATCGAGCCGACAACTTCTAATGGTCATCGCTTCATCCTGGTTGCTATAGATTATTTCACGAAGTGGGTCGAAGCGGCGTCTTACACCAATGTCACTAAACAAGTGGTAGCCCGGTTTATTAAACGAGACATCATTTGCCGGTACGGAATTCCTGAAAGGATCATTACTGATAATGGTTCTAATCTCAACAACAAGATGATGGCTGACTTGTGTCGAGATTTCAAAATAGAACATCACAACTCTTCTCCATATCGCCCGAAGATGAATGGCGCCGTCGAGGCGGCCAATAAGAACATTAAGAAGATCGTGCAGAAGATGGTTGTGACATACAAAGACTAGCATGAGATGCTACCATTTGCGTTGCATGGGCACAGAACGTTGGTACGTACTTCAATAGGGGCAACCCCGTTCTCACTGGTGTATGGTATGAAGGCATTCCTACCAATTGAAGTGGAAATCCCCTCGTTGAGGTTAATGATGGACATTAAGCTAGATGAAGCTGAGTGGCTCCGGTCCAGATATAATCAATTGAGCCTCATTGAAGAAAAACGTCTAGCAGCTGTATGCCATGGACAGTTGTATCAACGGCGGATGAAGCAGGCTTTTGACAAGAAGGTATGACCACAAAGGTACATGCCAGGTGACTTAGTGCTGAAAAGGATTCTTCCTCCTCTTAACGATCACAGGGGCAAGTGGACACCCAACTATGAAGGACCGTTCATGGTTAAAAAGGTTTTCTCAGGTGGAGCCTTGATGCTGACAACCATGGACGGAGAAGACTTCCAGTCCCCTGTTAACGCAGAAGCAGTAAGAAAATACTTCGTGTAAAAAAGACCCGCTGGATAAAAATTGAATAAAGATCCAGGCAAAAATGGGCATTCCGGTGAGCAAAAAATAGAATAAAAGGCTCGGGCAAAAGTTAGGGAAATCTTGGAAAAAATGTACACCCGCTGAGTTGAAAAGCCATATCGGATAACTCAGGCAAAAAAGGGTATCCGATGGATTGAAAACCTGAAAAGGCGATCCACGCAAAAGAGGGATTAACACGAACGACTGCAATCTGCGAGATCCGTAACCTATCTACAGTTGAGGCTATCCTAAGGGTTGAAGATCAGTTCAATTACTTTTTCTCAAGAGGCAGAGCGAGCAGAGCATATTGAAGATATACGAGTCATAACCGGGTTGAGACTTGATGAGATCCACATCTCACATTGCCAATAGGATAGTTTGTTTTCCTTTTTGGCTGTTTCCTCTTTCCAGGGAACTGCTTCCTTTGTATTGCCTATTCATGGCCCTTTTTCCGAATCAATAAAAATTCAACTTCAGTCAATGTGCAACTATTTTTCTTCTTGTTTTTGCTTTTTCATCTAGCATTGATTGATTGTGAAAATGTCCAGCAAATTGTGATTTACATTGTGTTGTGAACATTTGAATGCTTTCTAACTCGTGCAGGAGGACATAAACATTTAATGCAACTCTGAAGGGGGGTCGAGATACCCAGATAATGATTCATACTACGAGCCTGGGGCAGGCAGGTCCCAAACTAACTCTCCATGTTGCAAGTATTATCGATTGTGTTCTTGCAGGTACAGGTATCGGTGTTGCTAACAGAGCTAAAAGCAAATTCCTAGGAGGAGCATTTCTTTATGGTTGAACATGAGCAGGTGTCTCCCAGGCTGTCTCCAGTCATCCCCAGTAAAGTAGAAGTTGAATTTTCTCCCAGCAAGGTAGCAGGATGTGGGTGTCATCCCCAAGCAGAAGTTTCCCTTCAGACAGGGGCAATTCTCAGCAGTATATGGAGTGTCTTTCCTCCCAAGCAGTTGCTTCCTCAGCAATGCCGTGCCTTTGGTTCCCAGCCAAGTCAGGAGGTCCTCACTTCCCCCATCAGAGTTCAAGAAGGGTCCATCTCCAGCAGGGTCTTGGCGCTCCAATCTCAAAGTCCAATTTATTTTTGGCAATGGCGGCTGTTCAGAGCCGGTATATCATTGAATACTTTCCCCGCAGAGTTGTTTCTTCCTCACCAGGATGGACCAGATCAATGTAGTGATCATCAGTTCTCCCCAGTCAAGCCATCTGGGATACTTGCAGTCTCCTTATCAGAAGATCTCTTTGCATTTTCATATGCATAATCATCATTACATTTGTATCCCCCAAAGCGTAGCATTTCCATCATCATGGAGCATTACGCCATAAATCCAACATGTGCATGCCAGCATGGGCCAGTTTTGAGGTGTTACAGTCAACCTATAACATCATTTTCAACCTGAAGTATTCCCCGCAGAAGATACTTATGCCATTTGCCAGATATCTTGGTCCTTCCAAGTCAATGTTTTTTCCTTCAGTGGCTTGGTCCTGCCCAACAGTCGCGTACTTGTTTTCATCCTCCGTGGCTTGGTCCTGCCCAACAGTCGCGCGTGTTTTATTTATGGCTTGGTCCTGCCTAGCAGTCTTATTGATTTGAGTTCCATTCCGCTAATGGTCTCGTTAAAGTCCTGTTTCGCCAACAGGCACCCTTTCGTGGCTTGGTCCTGCCCAGCAGTCGCGTGTGTTTTCTTTATGGCTTGGTCCTGCCCAGCAGTCATGTTAATTGAGTTCCATTCCGCTAATGGTCTCGTTAAAGTCCTGTTTCGCCAACAGGCATCCTCCGTGGCTTGGTCCTGCCTAGCAGTCACGTGTGTTTTCTTTATGGCTTGGTCCTGCCCAGCAGTCATATTGATTTGAGTTCCATTCCGCTAATGGTCTCGTTAAAGTCCTGTTTCGCCAACAGGCACCCTTCCATGGCTTGGTCCTGCCCAGCAGTCGCGTGTGTTTCTTTATGGCTTGGTCCTGCCCAGCAGTCATATTGATTGAGTTCCATTCCGCTAATGGTCTCGTTAAAGTCCTGTTTCGCCAACAGGCACCCTTCCGTGGCTTGGTCCTGCCCAGCAGTCGCGTGTTTTTTCTTTATGACTTGGTCCTGCCCAGCAGTCATAATGATTTGAGTTCCATTCTGCTAATGGTTTCGTTAAGCCCTGTTTCACCGACAAGCATCTTCCGTGGCTTGGTCCTGCCCACCAGTCGCGTGTTTTTCTTTGTGGCTTGGTCCTGCCCAGCAGTCACATTGATGAGTTCTGTTTTGTTAACTATCCCGTTAAGTTCTGTTTCACTAACAAGCACCCTCGTTGTGGCTTGATTCGTTCAACAGTCACAGTGCAAGTTATTGCATTGATTCTATTCTACCCGGATCTATTCTTCGCTACCTATTCAGAGGTCAAAACAAAAAATATATAAATAAATAAATGGGCAGATGACATTTCTACTATCCTCCGAGTTCAAATTTCCAGGTTTTATTCGAGTATTCAATCACTCCACACCTTGAATGTCTAAAAGCCGTTGCAATTATCCATTCAGGTCTGCAGTTGATTGAATAAGGGCAGCTGTAATACCTCGAAATTTTCCCTCATTATTTATTACCTTAATAGGCTTGTGCTTCATCCATATGCATCTCATAGTAGGTCATAAAAAAATCATGGTCATACATTTCATCGAAGCCACAAGGAAATAGATTAAGGTATTGACTAAGGCATCATGGAAGCTTGGTGTTGGGGATGCTACATTGGACTAAAGGTTTCTACAATCTAAATTCACCTAGTCTCTCTATGAGTATATTATATAGAACTAGAGCCTTAGTTCATGAGCAACGGGGAACTCTCCTTCAAATTCATCTTATCAGGACTTTCAAGAATGTCAAGTGTTGTGGTTTGTTTTATCACTACGAAGTATGGTCCTAAGGTTTCTAATCGGTTTGAACTTTATCTTCATATCATTCATCAAGTTTTTTCGAGAATTTGTTTGAGACATTACAAGATAGAACCTCATTGACATTTAGTCCGTTGTGAATTTCAAATTCGGCTTCAAGATAACATTTATTCGGGCTTTGAGTCATTATAGTTCGTGATTCATAAGATGTTTCAAATCATTTTTTTGAAATTTGGTTTCAAAATACTTAGTTCAAGTATCATTTGTAAAGGAACTTTAAGGCCATTTTATTTTTTGGGTTGCTAATTCATAGGGTTATGATGCTGCAAGAATAAACAAGGATAAGCTGGTGGTTGTGGAACTTGATAAAGCGAAAACAGGCTGAAAAAAAACTGAATCCTGTAAGGTTATTACAACTTTGCCGAAAGAAAGAGGATTTGACTTGTTGTTTGAGTTAGAGGAAACATATAGAGTGGTGTAATGTCAATGTTAATATTCTTAATAAGAAGCAACATCAAAGTGTTTAGAGGTATCAACATCAAATGCAACAAAAAAATCAGTTATACATTAACCAGAATTAGTTACAACTGGGGAAAGATAACGAAATCAAAAAAAGAAAAAAAACTCTTCAAGAAAAAACTCAGAAGAAGATATACACAAAGGAAAAATTCAGAATCATCAATCAACCTCATCAGAACCTAAGACTCTTCATCACTATGCAACTCTTCATCAATCTCCAACCTACATCACCTTAAAGTTTCATCAATCTCCAACCTTTATCATCATCTCCATTTTCTAACGCTCTCAATCCTTTAACTCAATCCTCACCAACCTGCAATCAAAGAAAAAACATAATAGAAACTAAAATAAGTATCAACTCGTAACAAACTTTATCACCTTAACAGAGTTTCACAGCAAAAAATCAGGAAAAGGGAAATAATATAAAACGGATTTTCAGTGGTACAACAAGTTCATAACAGAATCACAACAGAAGGAAACCAAAATCACAAGCTCATAACAGAATTGAAAAAGATTAAAAATCATAACAGAAAAGTTAACTAACTTCTAACTTATTCCATCTAGAAGTTTCACTTGAAAAATCCTCACAAGCTGAATCCGTTTCTCTATAAATCCGAACCTCTTCTTCTTCAATCATTTCCCTCAATTCTCATTTTCGGATTCCATCTTCTGCTTCTCATCACAACTTCACTTCATTCCTCTTTCTTCTTTCATACCATTCATTCAATCCTCATCTCCATCTTTCTCACGTCTACAACTTCTCCCCTTGAATTTCGTCTTCTTCTTGGCAATCCCAACCATCTGCATCAATCACCTGCAAAAGAAAGCAAAGAACGTAAAACTGCAGAGAGGATTGATAAACAATGCAGTGAGAGTTCCAAATTCAGAAGCAAGAACAGAACGAAGCTGCAATTGAGAACACATCACACCTTCGTCGAATCTGCGAAAACTCAAGAACACGAGTTATACCTTCATCAATCCGGCTTCATTGATCGTCTTTGAAATCTATTGAGTTCCTTCACCTTCGTCCTCATCTTCGTCAAGCCTTCAACATCTCACATCATCGCATTGCTTCAGCTTCTGACAATGATACAACAATAGGTTCGCACATCAGAAGGAGGTGAAGATGAAGAACGGTAACAACGGAAGTAAGTGGAGGAAGAAAGATACAGAAAGCTATACCTCCTACTTGGTTCGATTGCTTGACTGAGCTACAGGTACACGAATCTTGATTCAAATCCTGTAAGAATCTTTTGTGGTAGTTTGAATCTCAGATCCTTTTTTTCGATTTCCGATTAACCCGATCCCGTCATGTATTCGATTAATCGAAATCCAGTCTTGGATTCGTAACGAGGGGAGAAGAGAGGTGGAGTTTTATTCATTGTGTTTGAGGTTTCATGGAATTCAAGGGGAAGGATGGACCTTCACGGTGGCGGTTGACGGCGGAGAAGAGGAAAGATTGTTGGATTTAGGGTTTCGTACATAATGTGGTTCAGTTGGAGTTTCTTGAGTTTATAAGTTTATTGATTTTAATTTTTTGAAGATCAATTGAAATAAAAGATCATTAAGAGGATTTAATTCATTGGTTGGAAATGGTAAAAGCTGATAAAGAGATTTGAAAAGGCGTAATAATGTGTGATTCCAAGAGATAGAATAGGATAAGATTCTGGATTCCCCAGCTACACCGGCGGTGACACTTGTCACCGTCCGGTTGGCTCTTAGTGCGGTGGATCGAGTGTGTGTGGTGCGTCGTAGTAGACATGTGTTTGCGTCTGTGAACCATTCGATTAGATTACCATAAGAGGAGACTTGATCGTGCGGCCTTGTGGAAGTCAAAGAATTGACTGAGTGTCCATACAGTACACCCTGGGTTCCTGCGTATGGGCCCAGGGTCTCTTTGCTATTCGCATACCTTTTTTAAGCCCATTAAGGAAAAGAGCTAAAAATAATTACTAAACTCACCCCATTCTATTTCTTTTAGAATTTTAATTTTAGTTTACCATAGTTTAGGATTAAATCAATTAAAAATAGTAAAAATCACAATAAAATTCCACAAAAAATCAAGTAGGTTAATAATTCATTTTAGAAAATTTTGGCATTTTATTTTTCTGAATTTGGTTATTTTTCGATTTAATTCTGATTTTTCTTTTAATTAGCTTTTATTGAATTTCTTTTAACTGTACATGATTTTGTTCATTTTATTTTTTAACCTTCCAGTAGGATTTTTGACCCATTCTTTTTGTCATGCTTAGAGGACTCATAATAGGACCTAGGATAATTTTGGTAGATTTTTTAGGTCATTTTATCCCCTGTTTTAGTAGCTTAATCCATAGAAAATTATAGTTAATCCTTAGGTAAAATTAATTGATTTTTAGACATAGTTAACTTCTGATTTTTTAGGATATTTTTTTAACACAATATTATAGGTAGTTTTAGGATCCTATAGAATTAATCCCATAATTTTTCCAGGACCTTTACTATTTTTAATGCATTAATCTTTAGGCCTTTATACCTGTAAAATTCAATTAGTTTAGGCTAGAATATTAGGATTTCATTAAGAAATAGTTTGCTTAGGTTTAATCTTAGGATTTAATGATGACTTAGCTTAGTTTAATTTCTGATTTTTAGAATGAAAATATTATGTAATGCCCTTAGTTTTAGGACTTAGGCTTAGAATTCATAATAAATAGACTTAGAATAAATTTAGGCTTGTTTTTGGTTTCATACCTTAAATGTTTTGTTTAAGGAATTTTGTTCCTTATTCAATTTTATTGCCTTGATATATTGAAGTATTCCACTTGTATAGGTTTCCCTCTTGCTTTAGAATCAACTTACCTTCCTTAGGAAGTAAGTTGAATTCTAGTAGTTTCTAGTTCCTTTCTTCATTAGGTTTAGAAACCACACAAACCATTAGGATCACTTGTAAATAAACAAATAAAATTAGGATTGAGTCTTAGTCCCTTAGATTTTGTCCTTTTGACAACTTGTGTCCTTCTTTCTCATCTTATAAAGAAAAGCAATAAAACACTTAATAAAAACCGAACGTTCTTGTACGACACGAGACTTTGTTGCGGAGTACTTATACGCGTCCTGTTTCGGGGTGAGGTGTAAGTACTTACCGCGATGGATAGGTCTTAGTATGAGAATGTTCACAAACAAATTCAAAACATTTCTCATAAAAGACAAAAACACACAATAAGCGACTTTCCCGTGGGAACTTCGTTTCTCATCTCATTCATTCTCAACGCGAACTTGCGACGACTTGTCTCATTTGCAAGACGGTAAACGCACTCGTACCAGACGAGCCTGCAACACCTGAGCATAGACATACGCAGTTCCAGCTGTAAAAAACACAAACAAATAGTTCCCGCCTTAGTTAGGCGAACTACGTCGACTCTGATCCTCATTTTTCCGATGAGGTACGTAGGCAGCGGGGTAGGGCCCGTTCGAGCACATTCTTTATTTTCCCTACATTTTCCCCATTCTTTCTTTTCTTTTTCAACTCCTTTCTCATTTCATTTCCATTCTAGTAGCAGTTCTTTGTTCAGCAGCATATTATTTCTCACCCTTTGAAACAAACAAACAAGCGTGGATCCCGTCGGGTACGACGGACGGTCTGGGGTGCTAATACCTTCCCAGGTCGTAACCGACTCCCGAACCCAGATCTTTGGTTCGTAGGACCTTGTCCTTTCCTTCTTACTAGGTTTGTGCAACATTACCTTTCCCATTCATTCGGGATAAAAATGCCTGGCTGGCGACTCAACCTTTTCCGCGCCACTTTCGTGTTTGTACTAGGATGAAAATCCTGGGAGCGACAGATGACTGGTTTTGATGATTCGAAGAAGGGAAGCTTTTTGGCAAATTTGTGAATGCTGAGTTCTTGGAGGTTTCAGGCTTGATTCTTGTGTGCTTTTGAGTGTTTGAGGTTAGTATAAACAAATGTGATTGGTTCAGAGAGTTGTTGTGGCCTATTGTGATTGGTATGGACAAGTTGCAAAAAAAGTCAAATTTGTGTACTTGGAGGTATGGGCCATGGCAAGAGCTGCTCAAAGGGGTGTCTGGCCTCAACAAGATTCATGGAGGGCCATAGGATTGGTTTATGCAACCGACACAAGTGGATGGAAGGTTCCAAGAGGTTTTGCAAAGTTTGTGTGTTTTGGCCATTTTGAGATTTCTTAAGGATCAAGTCATGAAAACTATGCAATCTTGGGCCAATTCTGATCTTTCGAAGTTGCCTTGACATATTATGACGAATAGAAGTTTATTAGAGGTCATAAAAAGGCTTGGCAAGTGAAATTGCAAAATCCCCTCTTTGGCATGAACTTTAAAATTATAGGATTTTTGCCAACTTTGAAAGGTCATATCTTGAGTTCTAGGATGAATCAAGACATGTTCTAGTACTTTTTGAAAATGGTAAGACATAATCTACAACTTTCATGTCCAAGACTTTTTCATTTGAAGCATTTTTGGTCATGAAAGAATAGGTTGAAAATCTTTCCCAAAATGGAAAGTTTCCATTACAAGTCATTTCCAAAAATAGAAAGTTTGCATTTGGCCCAAAATTCTTCAACTTTGTGAACTTCCAAGCACTTATAAGATCAAATAAAGATCATAGAGACTCAAAATGATGATGATGACCATTTGGTGCCTTTGATGGAGGCCCCAGATGCCCTGATTTTGACTTTACTTGCTCAAGAAGTTACCCAATGATCATATGACTTCCATAATGAATTTCTTCATCAAACTTGGTACACATGATCCTTATAACATATTAAGACCATTAGAAACAAGAATGACCAAAAAAATTGGGATTAAGGCCTCTGAAACCAAAACCCTAATTTTGGTCATCTGTGTAGGAAAACCCTAGCACTACCTCTATGCCTTTGCCATTCTTTGTCATTTTGTGACTTCAAAGACTTCTTGGAGATGTAAGATGATCATGGAACACACATGGACCCTCTTGGCAAGCTTCAAGACCTTTATGATGGCTCAGATAACCTCCTGGCTCAGATCACAAACCCTGGATGTAGATGAAATGAACTATGCAGTGGGATATGATATGCTTATGTTAATGCAAAAATGAAAGATCACAAGCCAAGGTGTGAGAAAAAGTGAGGGCAAATTTGGGGTGTTTACAACTGCCCCTATTCAAGCATAAGTTAGCTGTGCAGGTTGTAAGTTCCTGGCTTAATAGACAAACAAGATAACTTGTGGTTGAATACCAAAGACAATCCTAAATTTGCACTCGTTAGGGAGAAGAAGAAAAGGGATATAAATTGTAAAAGGTAGTATAGTATGATTATCAAATGAAGGCCATGGAGGACGATCATCGAGCAGAGGATGATTGTTGGGGATAAAATGGTAACCTAAGTGTAACATCCCAAAATTTGCCCTCTCATTCCCTCAACATTTTGCATAGCATTTAGCATACATAAATTCATAAAATAACCAACAACATTGCATCATGTGTAGCATAGCTAAGGAATAGGTATGTGATCATTGATTGGAGCAATTGAAGGCTATACAAAGGAAATCAAAGGGCCACAAAGCTTCTCAACATTGTGAAAAGAGTTCACAACATCCCACAAACCTTCATTTTAAGCCACAAGCCATGGAAATATTTGAATTGATCTGAGGAGGCAAGCAGTGCAACATCTCTTGATGAAAAGGGCCAAATTAGGGTTTCACCTATATTGGGCTTATCCATGAAATTTTGATTCAAAGTGGATTTCATTGTCTTATATATGATGTCAAGTGCCTAGGGTTCAAATTTCGTCCACAAATTCATTTTGAAAGAGGTTAAATGGGCCAGATGACTGAAAATCCGGGATTTGGGGAAAAGTCAACCATGTTGAAGAAAACGTCAACTCATGACTTTTTGAGATCAAAATCATGAAATTAGGGTTACAAGGATCCTATGGTTCAAATTTAATCAAGAAATGATGGATGGATCGTGAAAAATCAAGAAAAACTAAAACTTACCATTTTTGGAAATTTTGGATTTCCAAAAATGGCAAGTTTTGGTCATGTTTGCAGCCACTTCAAGAGAGGTTTTTCCCAAAAAATAAGAGGCCTATGAAAATTCTACCTTGATAAAATGAAAGAGGGCATCCTAAGTTTCAAATCCATATGTGGGACTCCTTTATATGATCAAAATTGAGAGAGATATGACCGTTCAAAGTTTGGGTAAAAACAAAGCAATGCAGCAAGTTATGTATCGATACATACGACTTATGTATCGATGCATAAGGGGGCCATGTATCAATACATAAGCTCATGTATCGATACATACTGAACTCCAAAACTTATGTATCGATGCATACGACTTATGTATCGACGCATGCTGTACATAAAAAGGCTATGTATCGATGTATAGGCTTATGTATCGACACATGTTGTAGAAAAACCAGTTTTTTCTGCATTTTTCTGCATTTTCATGGAATTTCAAGCTGGTTTATGGTTGGTTCATGTTATAAATGCATGTGGCATCAAAAGACATTGCATATGGGTTGCAATTGGCTGCAAATACCACCACCATAATTGTCATGTATTGAGCAAAACATTGATGCATCAATCATTGATCAATTGAGTTGCAAATAGGTTGCACCTTCATTCCACTTATCCTCACCACAAGTAACATACTCCAAACCTAGCCTAACTCCTAAGCAACCTCCATTCCCAAACCTCATGTCAAGCCTACACATTATATAAACCTAAATCATCCCAAAGCAAAAGGCTCCCATTTTTTTTCACTATTCTTCTTCATTTTCACTTCATCTCTTTCATTCTTCTCTCAAACTTTCCCACCATGTTCAACCTCTCACCAAAGCTTCATTCTAAAAGTTCTTCAAATTCTTCATTGGAATTTGAAGGACTTGAAGCTAAAACCTCCATTAATCATCTCATTGTGATGCTTATTTGAAGAATCAATTCTGATTTTGGAAGAGTTTTGAGCTTATTGGAGGTTATTGATCAAGTGTTCATCAAGAGGCATCATCAACCGCATTTATTTTGCGCGTTCGCGGATCGAAGCTTCAACTCTCCGGTTTTCTTCTCCATTTGCATTCAGATCTACACCGCAACACTCACCGAAGCAATCCTCCGCTTCGTAGGTTGGTGATCTAAATCCGCTTCTTGATTTAACTTATTCCCTTCATCTCGCCATGACGACATTCTTCGTGTGTTTATCATTGTGTTTACGCTTGACCATTTAATTTCTTCTTGATTGCTTTATTTGTAGTTAGAATTAAAGCTGATTCTAGGTGCCATTAAGGTTTAGATTATGGCTTTTAGGTGTAAAATTTGTGCTCATTAGATAATAGTTGCATTAGGAGCTTTAGGAAATAAGTCGATTGCAAGAAGTGCTTTTTCCCTCTTTCTTGGGCATTACTTCCCCCTTTACCACCATAGATTGATAAGTCCTGATTTTAAGGAATTTTCAAGATTAGTTTCGACATCTCATTCCTCCATTTCGAGTCGTTTCGACACGCTTCCGTCCATTTCGCATATTTTATGTTTATGTGTTAGTTTATGCATGAATTGGCTTATTGCATATTGTTGCTATATCCATGCACCTTTTGTCATGTAAATAATCATGTTGCATTATGTTTTTGCATCTTTCGCATGTTTCGTTAACTCATTTGCATCTCATTGTATCAATGTATATGTTGCATTTAACATAACCATGTATGTATGTGCATTTGGTTGCATTTGGTTTTATGTTTGATCACATCATTCACATCAATTCAATTCTAAATTTTTCATTAAGCTTGACATTCTTGTTAATGTATCATGTTGCATATTCATGATCAATGTTCATATGCCATGTTCATGTGCCATATTTTGCATACTTGTTGCATAACAAATCATGTGGTGCATTCTTGCATAATCCCTCAAAAAATAATCATGACATTCAATTATGTGCTTGATCCATATTCATATTGCGTATTCATGTTAATTGAGCATTTCATGATTGAATTTGTGCATAAAAAATGAAAATAATCAAAGCTGCATTTTACATTTCATAGCTGTCTCTGCATATAGGAGCCGTAAAATGTATGCTGTTTGTTGTGTAGTTCATGTTGTTGGTGACTTTTTAAACATGTCTTGCATGCTGTGTATGTGTTGTAAAAGCTGATTGTGTGTTACATGTCATTTCATTGCTGTTTTTGCATTTGGTAGTTGTTATAGGCTGCTGAATTTTGCATTGCGTTGCCTTTAGGTTCACTAAACCTTAGATTGAGTCTAATTTAGGTCTTAGTTCCCTTAGGAATTAATTTAGTATTTGTTTACCTTATTTTTTGTCATGTTTACCATGCTAATATTTGTTTTGTAGGGGGAATATTAAGGTAAGTATCACTTCATTCTCATCTCTTATGCATTTTAATTGTGTTTGCCTTAGCACCTTGTGCTTTAACCATAGGCTTTCCCCTTTGCTCTCTTAGAAACAACTTAACTTCCTTAGGAAGTAAGTTAGTTTCTAACTCTCTTTTCTTCTTATTAGATTTAGAAGCCACACTAACCATTAGGACATCCATTGAATGAATAACTTAGGGTTGTGTCTTAGCCCCCCTAGTTTTGTCCTTTTCTCCATTTGAGTCTTCTTCTCTCATCTTCAAACAAAATCCAAAAGACATTTAATAAAGGATTGAAATAGCTTTTTGTGTATAGCCTTATTCTATGCGACACTCATATTCATTCCATCTTGGAATAGTGTGAGCTTGTCTAGCATGACGCACAAGTCTAATCATAGGCTACCTTCACAAATAATAAAGTCAAAACACTTCTCATAAAAGACAACCAACAAAGATATCGCGTCTTCTCTTCTCATCTCCTAATCTTTGCGGACGAATGCGACTTGCCTCGACAGTTCAAACAGCGATACGGTGAACACCCTCGAGTCAGAGCCTGTAACACCTGAGCTAGAGCTATGGCAACGTCATCCTAAAAAACACAAAAACAAGTTCCCACCTTAGTTAGGCGAACTACGTTGACTATGATCCTCATTTTCTCGATGAGGTACGTAGGCAGTGGGGTAGGGCCCATTTGAGCACATTTTTTTATTTTCCCTACATTTTCCCCTCTTTCTTTCCATTCTCCAGTTCCTTTCTCAGTTCCCTTTCTCGTTCCAGCAGCAGTTTTATTCAGCAGCAGTTATATTCTTTTACCCTTTGAAACAAACAAACAAGCATGGATCCCGTCTGGTACGGCGGACGGTCTGGGGTGCTAATACCTTCCCAGGTCGTAACCGACTCTCGAACCCAGATCTTTGGTTCGCAAGGCCTCGTCCTTCCCTTCTTCCTCTGGTTTGTGCAACATTACCTTTCCCGTTCCTTCGGGATAAAAATGCATGGCTGGTGACTCTACCTTTTCCGCGCCACTTTCGTGTTTGTACTAGGATGAAAATCCCGGGAGCGACAACTGGCGACTCTGCTGGGGACCGAACCAAGAATCTTTGGTTTCCCTCGTAGTGTCAATCCTAGCGCCTGTTTGTTTTTGTTTTCTTTGGGTGTTTATATGTGTGTTGTATGCTGTTATGTTTATTTACTGTTTTCGTTTACAGTTTACTTTACAACTTTATTTACTGCTTTCAGTATTTATTTTCACATGCATCATATATATGCTGGACTGTCTGGCTGTGCTGGTTTTCATTTTTTCTGCGGGATGGGAGTTACTTTGAGATAAGGAAAATACCCGGCTTGAGTGCACCCTAGGATTAGCGTGGACACGTTGTACTCGCATGGTTACATGATGAGTGGTGATGTGTTCCACACCCAGGTTGCGACCGTCTTGGAACTATCTTGTGTGGGGGGTTTTGCCCCACTTCAGGATACGACCTTGATAGTTATGTGCAGCTGGGGACCGATCATTGAGAACCTTTGTAGAAACATCCCTCTCTAGGGATGACAGTGGCATACCACATTTGTTGGCAAACCCACTCGCATCTGAGGGCCCACTGGGAACTCGCATAGGATGGCCTGGTTCTCTCATAGGAACCCAGTCATGGCAAACTGTTCGTATGACGATAGTATTGTACCCTTCGGGATAAATGTACTATTGTTTCTCGATTCAGTGCTTGAAGCTGGGGACTTATGAGGGATGCTTGTTTTCCCCGTACTCAGCTGAGACCTCCCTGGTTAGTACATAATGCCAAACCGATTCCCTGATTTGGTCATGAGCCATTTCTCGGAAATGGTGAACGTATTATTGCTATCCAGCTTTGAGAGTACGTGATGTTGACTCGGAGTAGCATACCTGTGATATGGGAGGGGTTTACAGATTTGCAGGAACCCTGAAACTTCCAACATACCCGCTTTGCCAGCATTATTCAATATTATGATTAGGTTTCACATGGTCCTTTGGTCCTGAGATCCGGGATTTCGATGGTACTGTTATTATGACTCTTCATTAGCACATTACTTTCTTCTCAGCACCAACATTAGACCAGTGATCGCCAGACCTTTGATCACATGCCAGTGCATTGCATAACATCCTTTACATGCTTGCATTACTAACACATGTTTACTCATTTGCAGGGTCGCTTGTCGCATCCTCATGAACATATCATACACATTTACTGCACGATTTGCATATTTCGCATTTTTACAGGTTATTCGGACTTCCTAACTTATTCAACTTCAGGCAATATAGCTGTCAATGCGTTCATCGGTATCCAACAAAAAGAAACCGAGTAAGAATGGATGAACGAATGCAGACTGATCTCAATGAACTCCGACAGAGGATGGATCAGTTCATGGAAATGATGACTAGCATGGCCCAGAACCAGGAGCGTCTCAGGCTGATGGTTGAGCAACCCCAGGGGAATGCTAATACTGGAACACCGACTGAGAATGTGGATCCCAACGCTGCCCGTAACGGAGGGCCAAATCTAACTGGGACTGCAACCCGTAATGAAGACACGCAAGAGGACCAGTTCACTCTACTGGATGCTGACATGGTTAATATGAATGAGATCAATGACCGCAGGTATGAAGAGCTGGAAGAGATGATTAAGGCCATGGAATGTTAGAATTCCCTAGGCATCGATGTAACCAGTCTTGGGTTAGTGCCAGGAGTCAGAATCCCTCCAAAGTTTAAAGCGCCATCATTTGACAAGTACAATGGCAGCACGAGCCCTAGAACTCATATTCATGCATACTTTGGAAGAATCTCGGCTCACACTGATGACGAGAAACTTTGGATGCATTTCTTCCAAGATAGTCTATCTGGAGCTTCATTGAGCTGGTACATGAAGCTGATCAGGGTCTCTATCCGATGCTGGAAAGATTTAGCTGAAGCTTTTATCAAGCAGTATCAATACAATATTGATATGGCTCCAAACCACACTCAGTTGTAGAATTTGTCTCAAGGACCCAAGGAAAGTTTTAAGCAGTATGCTCAGAGGTGGCGTGAGCTGGCTGCACAGGTTCAACCTCCATTGCTCGATCAGGAAATGGCAGACATGTTTATGGGCACCTTGTGTCACTCCCGGGGTTTTCATCCTAGTACAAACGCGAAAGTGGCGCGGAAAAGGTAGAGTCGTTAGCCAGACATTTTTATCCCGAATGAATGGGAAAGGTAATGCTGCACAAACCTGAGGAAGAAGGAAAGGACAAGGTCCTGCGAACCAAAGTGTCGCTCCCACCTGATGACACACAGGGCCAAGAGGGGTACAGACGCGAACGGTCGGCGAAAGAGGATGAGTGCACACAGAAGTGAACTCAGAAAGACAAGAGTCGCCAGCTAGGCATTTTTATCCCGAAGGAAAGGTAATGCTGCATAGACCTAGAAAAGATATGAATAAGACGGTTGCGAACCAGAGAGACTGAGAAAGGGGGTTGGTTACAACCTGGGAAGGTATTAGCACCCAGATTGTCCGCCGTACTCGACGGGATCCACGCTGAAAATATTTGTGTTTTAAAGGGGTAGTGTCAGTGCTTATATGTGTATCAAAGCTGGAAAGAATGCAAGTGTCAGTGTAAAAGAAGTGTGAAGTGTATAAGTGAAGTGTCAGTGTAAGAATAAGAGTGAAATGCTCAAGACCATGAGGCTTAAAGAATAATGCTGGAAGAGGGGGAATATACAGAGACTTTTGTTCGATAACTGTTAAGTTATGCCTACGTATCCTCTCGTGCAATGAGGAAGTCAGAACACCGTAGTTCGACTCAAAGAGACCGAAAGATAAATTGACTTGTGAACTGCTTGCTTGCCTATGCTCAAGTGTATGACCTGTCTGGCTCAGGTGCAAACTGTCTTGCATTAGACGGAAGAAGCAAGTTCTCGTTTGTGAGTGAATGAGGTGAGAAAAGAATCCCGGAGGAGACGATTATTGGTTGTTTTTTTGTTTTCAGTCTTTTATTGCCTTTGAATTTGTCATAAGTTAATGAGCTTAAGCCTAAACCAATGGGTTAGTAAACTCATCACATCTTCCCTCTGATTAGGGGTAATGAGAATACCTTAAGTGTGAAGTCAGCATCTCACACTTAATCACCATGATGTAGGATTAAGATCATTAACCTACTTGTTATTATTTAGATGTTTTTGTTGTTTTTGTTTAGTGTTAAGTAATGAGACTAAGCCATAATCAGGGATTAAACAGACTCATTACACCATCCTAATAGAAGGATAATAGATGAGAATGTTTAAGCTGAGGAAGACTCCTCAACTTAATCCATGATTAGGGATTAACCTCATGACAAAACAAAGCCTTTATTAAGTGGATTTTAGTTAATGATAAGATGAAGAAGTGAGTTTTATGGTTTGTAAGACAACTTGAGGGGGACTTGTCCATTAACACTAGGGTTAGTCCTTCTTAACCAATTAAGGAAGAATTAGAACCCTAATGCAAGGCCCAAGTTACAAGCTTGATGTCTTGATGATTATTAGGTGAATTGATTAAAGGATTTAAACACATTAAGGGTTTAACACTTAGGATTAAAGTTATACACTCCATCCTAATAGAAGGATGCAGGCATAAACTTAATCACAAAGCCTTAAAGCCTTTAGGATTTAGTCCCTGATTATGAGATGAGAAGAGAAGACTCAAAGAGACACAAAGGTAAAAGCTAAGTGGGGGACTAATCAAACCCTAATTGTTATCATGCTTGGAAGTCCTAGGGTTTGTGAGGTTTAAGAAAGAAATCTTCAAGGAACCACCAAGGAGAGAAGCAGATGAGAGGAGCAAAGAGAAGCAAAACAACTTGCTTCACTTAAGAAGACAAGTTGCTTTGAAGAAAGAAGGTAAGATGAACAAGAATGATCAAGCTCAATCCAATACACATACAAAATTCAGCAAGGGAAGTATGAAAGAGATGAAAAGAGAATGTGAGAAGTGAAGGCAAATTCACTTCTCAAACAACTTACCACCTGAAAAGTTAGCAAAAGAAATGAAATGCAATGCAAAATGAGATGCAATGTCATGATGCAAACCAAAACCAGAAGCATAAGTATGATGTTAATGATGCTAAGGGATGATGCAAACATGAGGTAAAGCATTAGAATGATCATACAAACATATGTATGCAAGAGAAGCATGCTTAGAACCATGAACATACATGAAAAGTTATGAAATGCAAATGACATACAACATGGCAAATGTGAGATGCAATGATCAAACATGATTCTGATATGTCCTAAGATGTATTATGAATCATGTGGATGCGCAAAATGTCATGGCAAGTCATTGGATGCAAGCAAATGAAAGATGGATGCAAAGGAAGGCACAAATTAGGGTTTACATGCAATATACAAGGCAAAATTCAAAATCAGAAGCAAACATTATGATAAAAAATTGAAAATGCAATCAAAGATACCCTAGACCTATACAAACTCACTGCCCAAAGGAGGGGTTCTAACTCTTAACCTAATGAGAGTTATGAATTTCCTAAGATTGCTAGGGTTTTAAGGTACCTCATCAAGAAAAATGCCAAACAAATTGAAAATGCAAGATCAATTCATGCCAAATTAATCCTACAAACTACATGCTATACAAGATGCAATGCAAAAAGAACCATGATCCAACTCTCAATGGTTAGGCAGAAATGAATTTTTGAAGTTTGAAACAAAATATTGCCCAATAATGAAATTAATTCCATTGAAAATGATCAAAAGGCAACAAGAACAAAAAGAAATTTGGTTTGAGAGTTGGACAATGTTTCTAAATGTTTTTAAAGGTTACATGAATTTTTTTTTGTGATTTTTAAATACCTAAAAGTATTTTTAATTAATTAATTTTCATTAATTAATTAAAAATAAACTTTTAAATGATTTAAAAATAATTTTTAATGCAAAAAATAAAAATAAAAATATTTTTGGTTTCTGAAAATTAATAAAAGGTTTGATAAAAAATTTCAGAATTTTTTGATGATTTTTACTATTTTAAATAAAATATGGAAAAGAAATGGATAAAACATAAAATAAAAATGAAAAAAATGGGAAAGTCAAAGCATCTGAAGGTCAGGGTTTAAACCTAAGTTGACTGGCGCGCAGATGGAGGGCCAGGATCAAATCTGCCTAATTAATTGTGATTTATTTAATTAATCCAGAATTAATATTAATGATCTAATCTAAGCCACACACGCGCGCGCGAAAGACAGGATCCAATGGCCTACATTCAAACCTGACTAAACCCTAATTAACTAACCCTAATCACTCTCAGGTGACCGGAGCAAGCTCCGGTCATCTTCTCCGGCCAATCCCCTCCCCTGAATCCCTCAAAACGCCATGAAACTTCACCAAAAGCTCCAGAATCAAACCTTAAACAACCCTAAACACGAATCAATCCTCAAAAATCATTTATCACTCAAGAACATCATGAATCGAAGCAAACAATTTTTAGGTCAGAAAGTTTCAGAGCAAGCATACATCATGGTTTCTCAACCATTTTCAAAAATAATCACATCCCCATGATCAGGGAGCGCATAGAATCGTTTAAGAACTTAAAATGGAGTTTCTGGAAAAAAGATTTGAGATGGCTACCTGAGGTGAAACTTTGCTATCTGGAGCTTTCTGGCCACTTCTCTTGTGCAAAACCACTCCCCTTGACCTCCTGATGAAGCTTTGATGCTTGGAAGAAGTTTGTGATGGCTGGTTTGAGAGCTTGCAACCTTGCTGCACCAGAATCGTGTTTTTGCTTGAGGTGGTTTCAGGCTATGGTGATGGGTGGGAAATGATCCTGGGATGATGCTGAGTTGCTTTGTGGAAGAAGTTTGAAGTTTTGTTAAGTGTGCTGAGAGTTTCGAAAGAAAATGCAAGAGGGATGATTTTTGTGAACTTGTGAATGCTGAGGTCTTAGGCTGTGTTCTTGTGTGTTATGGCTTGCATAAAGTCCACATATCAAGTTGTGATAGGTCAGGGAGTGGGTGCTGGCCTATGTTGATTGGTATGGGCAAGTTGCCAAAATGTCAACTTGACTTGTACTTGAGGTATGGGCAATGGTACAACTTGCTTTTTGGCTTGTCTTGGCTCAGCTTGAATCAAGGAAAGCTATGGAAAAGGTCTAGAGGCAATGCAGCAAGTGGATTAGGGTTTATGATAGGTTTTGCAACTTTGATCACCTTTGGCCCTTTTGAAGTTTCTTGATTCACAAGTCATAAAAATGAGCAAAATTTTGATGCAATCTGATCTTTAGGCCTTGGTTCATGTTTGTATGAAGATTATAAGTCCATTTGATAGCACAATTTGCCTTGGCAAGGGATTTTGCAACTTTGCCTCTTTGGTAGAAAACTTGAAATTATGTGATTTTTCCCAACTTTGACAAGCCATAACTTTTGATCCAAAATGAATTAGAATGAGTTCTTGTACTTTTTGAAAAGGGAATGATCCATTCTACAACTTTCATGACCAAAGTTTTCCCATTTGAAGCATTTTTGAATCAAAAAGCAAGGGTTGAAAAAGTTTCCCAAAATGGCAAGTTTCCATTACAAGTCATTTTCCCAAAAAGTCAACTTTGCAAATGGCTTGAAATTATTCAATTTTGTGAACTTCCAAAATCTTCTATGATCAAATAAAGATCATACATAATCAAAATGATGAAGAACACCCTTTGGTTGGGTCATTGAGGGCCTCAGATGCCCTGATTTTGCACTGACTTGCTCAAAAAGTCAACTCTTGATCAGATGCCTTCCCCATGGAATTTCTTCATGAAAATTGATATGAATAATCCCTATACCATATAGAGACCAATAGAAACAAGAATGACCAAAAAAATTGGAGTTATGGCCTTTGAAACCAAAACCCTAATTCTAGGTCATCTGTGCAGTTAAACCTGGCTCTGCTTCCATGCCAATCTTAGTTCTTGTGATTTTTTTTGACATTCTTGACTTTGAGAGGATATAATATGATGCTTGAACATACATGGACCCCTTTGAAGTGATTGATGACCTTTTGAGTGGCTCAAAAAGCTCAGGGATGGTTCAGATCACAAACCCTAGATGCAGATGTCTTTGAAACAATGCAGTGAATCAAAAAATGTGGTATGAGATGCTATGGTTGAACTTATGCAAATGAAAATGATCACAAGCCATGGTGTGAATGGGTGAGGGCAAATTTGGGGTGTTTACACAAAGATCTGGGTTCGGGAGTCGGTTACAACCTGGGAAGGTATTAGCATCCCAAATCGTCCGCCATACCCGACGGGATCCATGCTTGCTTGTTTGTTTCAAAGGGTGTGAAAGAATATAACTGCTGCTGAATAAAACTGCTAACTGGAATGGAAGTGAAATGAGAAAAGGAATTGGAAAAAGAGAACGAAAAGAAAGGGGGGAAATGTAGGGAAAATAAATAATGTGCTCAAACAGGCCCTACCCCACTGCCTATGTACCTCACCGGGACAATGAGGATCAGAGTCGACGTAGTTCGCCTAACTAAGGCGGGAACTATTTGTTTGTGTTTTTATGTGGAACTGCGTATATCTATGCTCAGGTGTTGTTGCCTCGTCTGATACGAGTGCGTTTACCGTCTTGCATACGAGACAAGTCGCCGCAAGTTCGCGTTCAAAATGAGTGAGATGAGAAAGAGAAGTTCCCGCAGGAAAGTCGCTTATTGTTTGTTGTTTTTTCCTTTTAAGAGTTTTGCATGAATTTGACACAAGGAATTGAATTCAAACTCTTTTCCATGGAATGTGTACTTGCTACTACATTCCAAGATGGAATAATAGAACAAGCACACCAAGCAAGGAGAATTTATCCAAGACTTGTTTCCAAGGATTAAGGTTTAAGTTCACTAGCATTTTGAACTTTATTAAGTGTTTTTTGTTGTTTTTGTGAAGAAATGTCTTTTATGTTTTCTTTGTGAAACAATCCCTTGATGAGATTTGTACATCATGCTAGACAAGCGCACACCACTCCAAGATGGAATGAATACAAGTGCCCCATGGAATAAGGCTATACACAATGGATCCTTTCATGCATTTATTAAGTCTTTTTTTGGATTTTTGTTTGAAGATGAGAAAGAAGACTCAAATGGAGAAAGGGCAAAAATTAAGGGGAACTAAGACACAACCCTAAGTTATTTATTAAAATGGTGGTCCTAATGGTTAGTGAGGCTTTTCTAATTCTAAAGAGCAAAAGGAAAAGAGAGAAGAAAAAGGATGCAACTTACTTCCTAAGGAGGATAAGTTGGTCCTAACAAAAGGGAATTCCTACCAATCATAAGTATGGAAATAAAAGTGAATTAAATGCATAAAGGAAATGCATAAAGATAAAAGGATAAGGTGTAAGGAAACATACCTTTCCCTCCCTACAAAAAAAAGATTAGTGTACATTTTTTATTTAAAATAATAAGGCAAACACACCACAATTAAATCCTAATGACTCTAAGACTCTATCTGAAATCTATCTTAATTTTAGAGAACTAAGAAATGCTAAAACAAAGATTCAGCACCTATCACAGCCCCTAATACACAAACAACTTATGAAAACAATGCATAATACAAAGCAACCTTTTATGGCCAGCATGCAGCATGAAAAGGTAGGTGTAAAAAGTCACATACATCATGCAAACATAACAAATAACATGTATTCTACAGCACCTATATGCAAAGTCAACTATGAAATGTAAAATACAGATTTGATTATTTTCATCTTTTAATGCACAAACTCAATGAAACATATACCAATTCCTCATGAATATGCACTTGGACCTAAATCAACATACACAAATGAAAGAACATGAATCTATTTTGGGAGGATTATGCAAGAATGCACCACATGATGGATTGCGCAACAAGTATGCAAAATGTGGCACATGAATATGGCATATGAACATGATGAGCATTGATTATGAACATGCAATATGCTAAATCAACAAGAATGCCAAACTCAATGCAAAATTCAGAATTGAATTGATGTGAATGACGTGATCAAGCATGCAACCAAATGCACATACATACATGATTATGTGAAATGCAACATATCTTGATACAATGAAATGCAAAATGAATTAATACAATGCAAAAGGTATAAAAACAGAATGCAACATGATTAGCACATGCCAAATGATGCATAAACATAGCAACAAAATGCAAGAAACCAAATTATATACAAAGGAACACATAAATGCATAATACGCAATATGAACGGAAACGCGTCGAAACGACTCGAAATGGGGGAATGAGATGTCGAAATTAACCTAGAAAATTCCCTAAAATCAATACCTAAACATGTATGAACATTGGAGGCACCAAGAAGCAAGAATAAGCAACCAACTAAGCTAAATTCCCAAAATTCAACAGCGTTAACCGGTTAACCAAATGGTTAACCGGTTAACGGACCTAAAACTGCACTAATTTGTGGCTAAAACGCACACGTTAACCGGTTAACCAAATGGTTAACCGGTTAACACTGAACCAAAATGTGAAAAGATTTTAGAAATAAGTGCTTTTGGCCACAAACTCACTTCTAATGATCCCTTACATACCTAGGAACATGCTAACACAGATTTCTACTCAATTAGGGCTTATTTACACATGCTATAACCTATAACCATCTACACCTTCACTTCTAAATCATTAAAAATCACAAATCGCAAGCAACACATAACGAAAACGTAATTGATCGCAAGAAAAACAAAAAGCAATTAAAGAATGCCGAAATGGGGAGATGAAGAGAATAACTTAAAGGAAAAGCGATTTAGATCACTAACTTATGAAGCGGAGAAGTACTTCGGTGGATGTTGCAAGAATCGGAGCTTGATCGAAGAGAAAACCAAGAAAACCGCGAATCCGCAAAATAAATGCGTTCTTGATGCTTGAGCCTTCGTGCACTTCCGATAAGCCGAAATCCTCACAAAAATCAGTAGCTTCTTCTTCCACAATCCACAAATCAATGGAGGTTGGAGGCTAAGCTTCAAGATCTTCATGTTTCAATGTGAAACTTAAAGAGCTTATTCAAAAAGCTTTGGTGAAAAGGGAAAATGGAGGAAAAAGTGGGAGAGAAAAAAGTGATTGTGATAGAGTGAAAAATTTGGAAACTTTTTTTTGGGAACCTTTTGCATTGAAGTGATTAGTGATTATATAGGGGCTAGGCTTGGAGCTAAGTTAGGGAATGGAGTTAGGTTTAGGAATGGAGTTAGGTTAGTAGTTAGTTAGGGTTAGGGTTGGAGAAGGAATATTCCTTGGAATGTTCCTTGGAATATCCCTTGGAACACTCTAGAAGATGGTAGAACATGGTAGAAACATCCAAGGGAAATGGAGTGGAATTGAAATGGAAAAACAAGAGGGAAAGAATGAAAGGAAGTGTGGAAGGAAAGTGGAAGGAAAAGTGGAGGGAAATGTGAAATCAACCACTTTTCAAATGATTTTTGTTTTGATTTTTTATGATTCCTCCATCATTTCTGGACCCAATTTGAACCATAGGATCATTGTAACCCTAATTTCATGACTTTGATCTTAAAAGTCAGGAGTCGACCTTTTTTACCTAGCTCGATTACCTTTTCCCCGATTCCTTGATTTTCAGTCATCTGGCCAGCCGAACCTCTTCCAAAATGAACTTGTGGATGAAATTTGAACCCTAGGCACTTAACATCACATATAAGACAATGGAATCCTCTTTGAATAATAACTTCACGCAGAAACCCAATAGAAGTGAAACCGTAATTCGGCCCTTTTCATCAAGAAATGTTACACTATTTGCCACCTTTGATCATATCAAATTTTTCTATGGCTTGTGGCTTCAAGTGAAGACTCGTGGGATGTTGTGAACCCTTCGCACAAGGTTGAGAAGCTTTATGGCCCTGTAATTGCCTTTGTATAGCCTTTAGTTGCTCCAATCATTGATCACATACCTATGCCTCAGCAATGCTACACATGATGCAATGTTTTTGGTTATTTTATGAATCTATGTATGCAAAATGTTGTGGAAATGAGAGGGAAATTTTTGAGGTATTACAACTGCCCCTATTCAATCATCTGCAGGCCTGAACGAATAATTGTGAGAGCTTTTAGACGTTCAAGGTATGGAGTGATTGAATACACGAATAAAACCTGGAAATTTGAACTCGGTGGATAGTAGAAATGCCATATGCTCTTTATTTATATTTTTTTTTGTTTTGACCTCTGAATAGGTAACGGAAATAGAACCAGATGGAATAAAACCAATGCCAAAAACCTGCACTGTGAATGCTGAGCGAAACAAACCACAACGAGGGTGCCTGTTGGCGAAACAGGACTTAACGAGACCGTTAGCGGAACAGAACTCGACAATATGACTGCTGGGCAGGACCAAGCCACAAAGAAAACACGCGACTGCTGGGCAGGACCAAGCCACGAAAGGTGCCTATTGGCGAAACAGGGTTAACGAGACCATTAGCGGAATGGAACTCAACAATATGACTGCTGGGCAGGACCAAGCCATAAAGAAAACACGCGACTGTTGGGCAGGAGCAAGCCACGCAAGGTGCATGTTGGCAAAACAGGGCTTAACGAGACCATTAGCGAAATGGAACTCAACAATATGACTGCTGGGCAGGACCAAGCCATAAAGAAAAAAACAACATTGACTTGGAAGGACCAAGATGTCTGGAAAATGGTACAAGTATCTTCTGCGGGGAATACTTCAGGTTGAGAAAATGTTATAGGTCATATGTAATGTACCTCAAAACTAGTCCATGTTGGCATGCGTATGCTCAGGTTTATGGCGTAATTCTCCATGAAGATGGAAATGCTACGATTTGGAGAATGCAAATGTAATGATGATTATGAGTATGCAAATGCAAAGAGATCTCCTGATAAGGAGACTGCAAGTATCCCAGATGTCTTGACTGGGAAGAATTGATGATCAATGCACTGATTTGATCCATCCTGATAAGGAGGAGACAACTCTGCGGGTAAAGCTGTTAATGATACACCGACTCTGAACAACCGCCATTGCCAAAAATAAATTGGACTTTGAGATTGGAATGCCAAGACCCTGCTGGAGATAGACCCTTCTTATATTTTGGTGGGGAAGTGGAGACCTCCTGACTTGGCTGGAAACCAGAGGCATGACATTGCTGAGGAAGCAACTTGCTGTGGAGGAACTGATGATCACTCCTTGCACTGCTGGGAATTGCCCCTGTATTGAAGGAAAACTTCTGCTTGGGGAAGGAAAACATCTTTTGCCATTAATGTTGGAGAAGAAATTCAACTTCCCTTCCGTTGGGGATGAATGGAGACACCCTGGAAAACACTTATTCTTGTTCAAGCATACATAAATGCTCTTCCTGGAAATTTGCTTTTAGCTCTGTTAGCAACACCTGTACATGTACCTGCATAAACACAATCGATAGTGCCTGCAACATGGAGAGTTAGTTTGGGACCTTCATGCTTCAGGCTCATAGCATGAATCATTATACGGGCATCTCGACACCCTTTCAGAGTTGCATTAAATGTTTATGTCCTCCTGCATGAGTTAGAAAGCATTCAAATGTTAACAACACAATATAAACCACAATTTGCTGAATGTTTTCGCAATCAATCAATGCTAGATGAAAAACAAAAACGAGAAGCAGATAGTCACAAGTTGACTGAAATTGAATTTTTATTGATTCGGAAAAGTGGCCATGAATAGGAATTACAAAGGAAGTAGTTCCCTGGAAAGATGAAATAGCCAAAAAGGAAAATAAACTATCCTATTGGCAATGTAATAAGTGGATCTCATCATGTTTCAACCCGGTTATGACTCGTATATCTTCGAGACGATCCGCTCGCTCTGCCCCTTGAGAAAGGTAATTGAACTGATCTTCAACCCTTAGAATAACCTCAGTTGCAAATAGGTTACAGATTTCGCAGATCACATTCGTTCGTGTTAGTCCCTCTTTTGCGTGGATCTCCCTTTCGGGTTTTCAATCCACCGGGATACCCTTTTTTGCCTGAGCTGTCCGATGTGGCTTTTCAACTTAGAGGGTGTACATTTTTCCAAGATTTCCCTAATTTTAGCCCGAGCCTTTTATACTGTTTTTGGCACGCCGGGATGCCCATTTTTTCCTGGATCTTTATTCTGTTTTTATCTAGCGGGTCCTTTTTACACGAAGTATTTTCTTACTGCGTCTGTGTTGACAGGGGATTGGAAGTCTTCTCCGTCCATGGTTGTCAGCATCAAGGCTCCACCTGAGAAAACCTTTTTAACCACGAACGGTCCTTCATAGTTAGGTGTCCACTTTCCCCTGTGATCGTTAAGAGGAGGAAGAATCCTTTTCAGCACCAAGTCACCTGGTATGCACCTCTGTGGTCAGACCTTCTTGTCAAAAGCCTGCTTCATCCGCCGCAGATACAATTGTCCATGGCATACAACTACTAGACGTTTTTCTTCAATGAGGCTAAATTGATTATATCTGGACCGGAGCCACTCAGCTTCATCTAGCTTAATTTCCATCATCAACCTCAATGAGGGGATTTCCACTTTAATTGGTAGGACCGCCTCCATACCATACACTAGTGAGAACGGGGTTGCCCCTGTTGAAGTACGCACTGACATTCTGTACCCATGCAACGCAAATAGTAGCATCTCATGCTAGTCTTTGTATGTTACAACCATCTTCTGCACGATCTTCTTGATGTTCTTATCGGCCGCCTCGACGGCGCCATTCATCTTCGAGCGATATGGAGAAGAGTTGTGATGCTCTATTTTGAAATCCCGACACAAGTCATCCATCATCTTGTTGTTGAGATTAGAACCATTATCAGTAATGATTCTTTCAGGAATTCCATACTGGCAAATGATGTCTCTTTTGATAAACCGGGCTACCACTTGTTTAGTGACATTGGCATAAAATGCCGCTTCAACCCACTTCGTGAAGTAGTCTATAGCAACCAGGATGAAGCGATGACCGTTAGAAGTTGTCGGCTTGATCTTGCCAATCATATCAATGCCCCATATGGAGAACGGCCATGGTGAAGACATGACACTCAATGGATTCAGAGGCACATGAACCTTATCGGCATAAATCTGGCACTTGTGACATTTACGACAGTACTTACAGCAATCAGATTCCATGGTAATCCAATAATACCCCGATCTCGACAATTTCTTGGCCATAACATGTCCTCCAGCATGGGTACCAAAGGAGCCTTCATGAACCTCTTGCATCAACAGTTCTGCTTCGTGTCTATCCATGCATCTGAGCAGAACCATGTCGAAGTTTCGCTTGTATAGCACACCATCTTGATTCAAGAAGAAACCTCCTGCTAGTCTTTTGAGGGTCTTCTTGTCTTAATTGGATGCCCCAGCTGGGTATTCCTGAGCTTTCAAGAATTGCCCGATGTCATGATACCAAGGTTTGTTATCTTCACCATTGTCAACTGCAAAGACATAAGCCGGTCTTTCAAGATGGGAGACCATGATTCGAGGCACAAAATTCTCTTGACAAACTTTGATCATGGACGACAAAGTTTCCAGAGCATCGGCGAACTGGTTTTCATCTCGAGGAATATAATTCAACTTGACTTTGGTGAAGAAAGTTAACAGCCTCCTGACATAATCTGTGTAAGGAACCAAGTGAGGTTGATGAACTAACCATTTGCCATTGACTTGGTTCACCACCAGAGCAGAATCTCCGAAGATCTCGAGGTTCTTGACTCGCAAGTTGATTGCCTCTTCGATCCCCATGATGCAAGCTTCATACTCTTCCTCATTGTTAGTGCATTCGAAAGTCAACCGAGCAGCTAAAGGTGTATGGACCCCTTCTGGTGAGATGATAAAAACACCTACTCCACTTCCATTCATGTTTACAGCTCCGTCAAAAATCAACTTCCATTTGGATTCAAGGTCTGGCCCCTCCTCCGGAAGTGGTTCTTCATAATCTTTCAACTTGAGGAACATGATGTCCTCATCCGGAAACTCGAATTTCAAGGGTTGATAATCATCGATTGGCTGCTGAGCCAAGTATTCTAACAATACACTTCCTTTGATTGCCTTTTGCGAAGTGTAATGTATATCATACTCTGTCAGTATCATCTACCATATGGCTACCCTTCCTGTCAGAGCAGGCTTCTCGAAAATGTATTTCACAGGATCCATCTTGGAAATTAAGAGAGTGGTGTGAGTCAGCATGTACTGTCTTAGTCGGCAAGCAGCCCATGCCAAAGCGCAACAAGTTTTCTCGAGTAGTGAGTAGCTTGTCTCACAATCGGTAAACTTTTTGCTAAGGTAATAAATGGCGTGCTCTTTTCGACCAGACTCGTCCTTTTGACCCAGCACACATCCCATCGATCCTTCAAGCACGGTAAGATACATGATCAAAGGTCTCCCTGGTACCGGAAGCATGAGAATTGGAGGTTCTAGCAGGTATTCTTTGATTCGGTCAAAGGCTTGCTGGCAGTCTTCATTCCATTTAATGGCCTGATTCTTCCTCAGAAGCTTAAAGATGGGCTCACACGTGGCCATTAGGTGAGAGATAAACCGTGCAATGTAATTTAGTCT
Organism: Lathyrus aphaca; assembly: GCA_963966055.1. NCBI lineage: Eukaryota > Viridiplantae > Streptophyta > Magnoliopsida > Fabales > Fabaceae > Lathyrus > Lathyrus aphaca. Next base: position 510,171,600 of record OZ014520.1, read on the forward strand.
CCCTAAGAAACCACACACTTGCTTTTCAGTCTTTGGCTCAGGTATCTCTTGGATGGCTTTTACTTTGGCTGGATCAACCTCAATTCCCTGCTCACTAACAATGAAGCCGAGTAGCTTGCCGGAACGGACCCCGAAGGTGCACTTATTCGGATTCAACCTCAATCTGAACTTCCGAAGTCTGTCAAACAACTTTGCTAGATTGACCAAATGCTCTTCTTCTGTTTGGGATTTCGCTATCATATCATCAACATAAACCTCAATTTCATGATGAATCATGTCGTGAAATAACATCACCATTGCCCGTTGATAAGTGGCCCCTGCATTCTTCAGACCAAATGGCATAACCTTGTAACAGAAAGTGCCCCAAGGCGTGATGAAGGTTGTCTTTTCCATATCATCGGGAGACATCTTAATCTGGTTATAACCGGAAAACCCGTCCATGAAAGAGAACACATAAAACTGAGCAGTATTATCGATGAGCACATCTATGTGAGACAGAGGAAATCATCCTTCGGGCTGGCCCTGTTCAAATCCCTGTAGTCTACACACATCCTGAACTTACCGTCTTTCTTAAGGACCGACACAATGTTGGTAACCCACGCAGGGTAACTGGCCAAGGCCAAGAAACCAGCATCAAATTGCTTTTGTACTTCCTCTTTTATCTTGATTGCCATATCAGGACGTGTGCGCCTCAACTTCTGCTTCATTGGAGGACAGTCTTCTCTGAGAGGCAACTTGTGTACCACAATGTCAGTGTCTAAACCAGACATATCTTGGTAGGACCATGCAAAGACATCAACATACTCTCGAAGCATAGAAATTAAATGAGTCTTGAAAAATTCTTCTAATGCGGCCCCGATCTTGACTTCTTTCTTGTCTTCTTCGGTACCCAGGTTTATCACCTCGACAGCTTCTTCGTGCGCCTGAATCATATTCTCCTCCTGTTTAAGCAGTCTGGCCAATTCTTCAGGTAGTTTGCAATCCTCTTCACCCTTCTCATCGGCTTGATAAATTGGATTGTCAAAGTCATACTCAGCCATAACAGGGTCGTCATTGATAAGATCTGGTGACGAGCACCTGCATGAATGGTGATTCATGCAAGGCTTTAGCAAAAACTTGAGAAAATGAGAAACATTGCCATTTTAAAACTTTTCTTTCTTTTTGAAAAACAAAAGCAAAAAATGAAAGACAAAGAGCAACATGGATGAATGTGAAACGTCAGCTTTATTTATGATTATGAATTGTGTTAAGAACAAAAGAACCCTTACAAAAAGCTATTATGCCCCGGGCAAGACATAATGCTTGAATACAGAAAAAACAGAAAAAAAAATTATTACTCTTCGAAAGAGGTGACTCAGATAAGCCTTTCTGATGTCCAATTTCTAAGTTGAGTCCCTGGAATAACAGGCCTGATCCACTCATCTAAGTCACAGTCACTATCAACTGCGTTATCTTGCACGACACTGATATTTCCATAATCCACCACTCCCGCACTCGTGAAAGTAATCGGGCTTTGACGACCTTTAGCACTCGGTCCAGATGATGACTGCCCAGGATGGTAGCCAACCCCAAACATATCTTTCTTTTCTGGCACTTCTACTGGACTGCCCCAGCCTTCTCGCACCCATGACTCTACCAACTCAAGAGCTTGCTTATAAGAGGCCACGGAAACCCCCTTATTTGGTTCTTCAAGAGAAGCTACCAATGAAGATGCTTGTTCAGTTTTCAGGGGCTCAAAAGCCTGACAAGGAGTTTCAACTATTTTTCCATCCATCTCCACATACTTGAATGAAGCCAGATGACTAACAAAGATGTCTTCTTCCCCACTGACAATTATAATTTGACCCTCCCAGATGAACTTTAGCTTTTGATGAAGTATGGACGATACTACTCCTGCTGAATGTATCCAAGGCCTTCCCAACAAACAACTGTATGCAGGCTGTATATCCATTACGTAGAACGTGGTATTGAAGATTTCTGGACCTACTTTAATTGGTAAATCCACCTCCCTGAACACTGATCTCCTCGACCCATCAAATGCTCTAACCACCAGGTCGCTGGGCTTCAAAACCACTTCATCATAATCCAAATTTATCAATGCCTTCTTGGGCAGAACATTCAACGACGATCCGGTATCTACCAACACGTGAGAAAGTACTGCACCTTTACATTCTAAAGAGATATGCAGTGCCCGATTATGAGCACGCCCTTCAGATGTTAGATCCATGTCTGTAAAGTCCAATCCGTGACTGGCATTGATACTAGATACCACCACTTCTAACTGATTTACCAAAATATCCCGAGGCACATAAGCCTTGTTCATAATATTCAAAAGAGCCTTCCTATGGGAGTCAGAACACATTAGCAAAGACAAGATGGAAATCTTCGACGGAGTCTGCTGCAGATGGTCCACAATCTTGTAATCGCTCTTTTTGATAATTCTCAAAAATTCTTCAGCTTCTTTATCAAAGGCGATGTCTGTATCAGTTACCGGTGCGGGCTCATTGACAACCACTGGTTGCTTCCCTCTTGCTTTAGCCTGGGCTTCTGCAGTGTCTCTGGGTGGTATCACACTATTTCTTAGCGTTTCCAGCGCAAATAACCTTCCACTTCTAGTAAAGCCCCCTACTCTAATGTTTTCTACTTGAGCTGGGGTCATACTAGACGTGGCCAACTCTTGCTTCTGGCCGTTACAGTATATTTCGCCACCATAATTCCAGGGAATGGCTTTATCACTTTGATACATTACTGGTCCTGCAGTGGTGATGGTTATTGGTGCCACTCTGGCCTGTGGAGGAACTTGAGATAGATCATAGAAGATGGTTACTGTAGAGACTTTGCTTTCCTTTACAACCTTGTCAAACTGCAACACTCCTTTGTTAATCATGCTCTGGATCCCTGCTTTCAACTGCTCACAACCATTGGTAGCTTCAGCACATCCTGGACAATCAACTCCACACCCAGGAAAAACACCCTTTTGTGACAAGCAAACTTTAACAACACTCAACGGAGTCTGCAGGTCATCAACGTCACGCACCAAGTTTAATTTCCCCCCTTCATCAACTGCCCCAACCGTACCTCCGTGAGGAGGCATGGGGTTCTAAATTACATTTGGAGTAGGAGAAAAGTTGATTGCTTAGGAATCTACCAGGTCTTGGACTACATACTTTAAAGCTCAGCAATTTTCCGTGGTATGTCCGGGGGCTCTGGAATGAAATTCACATCTAGCGTTTGTATCGTAACCCTCAGGGAGTTGCCCCGACTTCGGGGGTTGCAAAGTTCTGAGTTGAACCAGCTGGAGTTGTAGGAGATTCTTCAAAAGCTGTGAATATGACATCGGTGGAGTTTCAAACTGCCTTTCTTTGGTCTTCTGGGGGTAATATGGACGAGGAGCTCTTTGTTGATACCCTTGTTGGCGTTGTTGCTGCGACGGTTGGACTTGCTCTTGAACAGGTTGAGCTGAGATAGTGACAGGGGCCACTTGCTAATAAAAACCTCTATTACTTCCTCCCCTCTGCGTGTACACTACCTCAATCTCTCCTTCTCTCCTCTTCACGAAGGGCTTCGTGACACCAGAACTCGAAGCGCCCCCGTTCTGAATCTTCCCTTGCTTGATCCAACTTTCTATTCTCTCGCCGGTCAAGATGATATCTGAAAATCCACTTGAGGAACATCCAGCTAGCCTTTCCATGAAATGCCCAAGGAGGGTATCCAGGAACAGATCTACAATTTCTCTCTCCAGCAAAGGTGGTTGCACTCTAGCGGCCACTTCGCGCCACCTTTGCGCATAATCTTTGAAGCTCTCGGAGTTCTTCTGAGTCAGACTTTGAAGTTGAGTGCGACTGGGCGCCATGTCGATATTATATTGATACTGCTTGAGGAATGCTTCTCCCAATTCCTTCCAGTTTCTTAAAGAGCCTCTCTCTAGCTTCATATACCATTCCAAGGACCCTTCGGAGAGACTATCCTGGAAGTAATACATTCAAAGCTTTTTATCCCTAGTATAGGCAGCAATTTTTCGGTAGAATGCATGAAAGTGAGTTTTAGGGCAGGAGCTACCGTTATACTTGTCAAAAGTAGGCGGCCTGAATTTGTGGGGAATAACCACCCCAGGGACTAGGCCCATGTCAGACACATCTATCCCTAAAGTGTCTCTACACTCGAGGGCTTTGACTTTCTCAGCAAGCATAAAAAAGTCTTGGAGAATTCCTTCTCCGTCGAACCCCATGTCGTTGTTAAAAGGAGAGAACTGATCCTCCTGCCTATTTTGTACTGGAATGAAAGTTGTTGTGACCTGTTCTAGAACTTGAGGTCCGCCTGGGCCATTGTTGGTGTTGGGAGGAGTCACTTGCACGTCAGGAGTGGTTACAAGAGGATTAGTTTGAGGAGGGTTGAGCCCTTGAATTGCATTCCTTAACTCTTGTTGTCCCTGAGCCATCCCTTGCATCATGACCATGAACTCTCCCATTCTGGTGCGAAACTCATTAAGCTCAGTTTGCATAGCGTCCATGACTGTCCTCTGGTTGTTGCGAGTTGCGTAGAGATGCAGGATATTTTGTCAGAGATGCCGGGTCTTGGCAGCTCTCACAATCTTTGCCTGAAACACAAATATGTTAAGCAACCTGTAGAAAACCTGCAAAATAAAGAAGAAATGAAAATGATGCATATGCAATTCAATGTGTTCCCTTTTATCCTCAAGGTTTCATTTACTTTCCCATTCTGGTGTTGAGAAATTATCCCTTGTAAGAAAATAATGTGTGACATTCAAACTTGAAGTGGTGGCATTTATTTTGTGTCCGTGCAACAGATGTAACCAGAAACTTCAGGTAAATCAGAAGATAATTGAAACAGCAAAAACCCTCACAGGGTGCAAATTCATATGTCAAGAGAAAAATACATCAGGAGAGAGGGGATTCCCACAACAAGCCTGTGGGTAATCCAAGACATATGAATACAAGACTAAAGCTTAGGAAAATCTACATCCCGTAACCTCCAACTAAGGCGCTTGACATCTTGCAACAACTGAGCTACATCTGGATGTGTAGGTTCCTGTACGAGCTTCTGAATTAGGATATCCCTAAGGTCAAAGGAGGCATGCAACTTTTCAATTTGTTGTAGGAAAACCTTTTCACTTTCCGGGCTTGTATTAGGATCAACCTTGGCTCTCTTCACATCAGCTTTCACTTTCAATTCTTCTATTTCTCTTTGAGCTTCCTTTACTGCTTGTTGGCTTTCTGCTAGACTTTGGAGACGACTCTTCTCTTGATGATAAGCCTTCTGAAGGAGCTCTCTCTTTCCATCCAAAGAATCTCGAAGACTCTTGATTTCCAGCTTATGCTTGACTTCCAGCTCTTTCTGCTTCCTCAAATTGTCCTCCCACTTCTCTTGCCATAAGGTGACAGCTTCGTTGGCTTCATTCAAATCCTTCCTCTCCTTCCGGCGCTGGGCCTCCTTGCGAGTTTCAGCTAATCCCCTTTTCTTGAAGTAGAGCTCTCTCTCTCTCTTGAAAGTCTTGCTGCTTGAGAATAACCATCTCTTCAGCTTTGTGAGCTCTTTTCTCCAACTTTTGATTCTGCATCTTCAGCTTCTGACATGAATTGTAAGCTTCTTGATTCTCCAACCCGAGCTATTGAACCAAGGCTTCCAACTTTTGATAATCTTGAAAAGGCACTGAAGTTGTGGGTGCTACCTCCTTAGGTTAGAAAGGTGTTTCTTTAGAAAATGGGAGCGACAGGGTCTCCACACGATCCTCCAACCAGCTGGCAAAAGGATCATAAGTGTTGGGATCCACTCTCCCAAAGTCTTTCTTCCCTTTTATCACTCTAACTTCCCAAGCTTGGGATAAAAACATGCTCTTCTTGAGATTTCCTTCTGCTGGAAAGTACAAAGATTCATTTGCCTCTTCAATCAAAGGCACAACTCTTAATGGATAACCAAACTGCTTCCTGGACAAGATAGGATTGTAACTGATCCCACCTTTCCTTCCTATTAGAGGCACACTTGGGAAGCTACCACAACTGACTAGCAATTCTTTGCCCACAAGATCTCTGTTGCATCCCCATGCAATATCAGCTGAGGTTAAGCCCATTAATCTTTTGGACCACTTCCAAGATTGTTTCAAATCCTGAAAAGGTCATGATTTATGGAGTTGGCTTACAAACCAATCAGCAAATAGGGGAGCACAACAATTTACATGTCCTTTCCTCTTTTCATTTCTATGGTGAACCCCGTAGTAAAAGTCACCTAGCAATGTGGGTATTGGATTTCTTCTGAAAAATATGGTGATAGCTTCCATGTTGATTAAACCCTTCACTCCTAGAAACAAACTAGTCCCATACACTATCAAATCAAGCAAGATGCTGAACTTAGCCCATTTGTTCTCAGAGGCCAGGTCCCGAGCTTCCTTGATAAGAAAATCTAAGAAAATTCCTTTACCCTTGGTGGCATCCACTTCTTTGCTAACTTTGGATAAATCCAGAGAAAAGACTCAGCTATATCTTTGGATGAAGGCGTCTTCTCTAAGCCATAGTAAGGAGCACCATTTTTTATGGGGATTTTGAGGATGCTGGATATCTCTTCTAATGTGGGAGCCAAAATATAGTCAGGGAAAACAAAAACCCTCAGTTGTGGATCATAGAACTGCAGTAGAGAATGCAAGATATTCCTCTGATAAGTGGTTGGCTTATTCACACAGTCTAGGATCTTTCCAAACTCTTTTCTGAAATCATCAAGCACTTTGTCCCCCATCAAGCCAAATAACTTCTGAATACCATCTGTCTCTGGATGTGGGAACGTATAATGGACATTTCTCTTCCTTGGAATCTCCATGATGAAGCAGCAAATATGACCAGAATAAGAGGTAATGAACCCTGAGAATAAAAAGAACACAAAATGATTAATGATGTTATGATGTTATGCAAGGCAAGGCGTGTGATCAGTGATGTGTCTGTGTAATGAATCAGGTAATCAAGTGTCTGTGCAAGGCCACAACATCATCACAAGTATCTCTGATCAGGAGTTCACGACTTTAGAATCCATAATTAATAGAACAAGATCATATCACTGAAGTGTGCTGGCATACAAGGGTATGTTGAAGTTTTGGGTTCCTGAAAACCTGTAAACCCCTCCCAATATCACGGGTGTGCTACTCGGGTCACACATCACGGACTCTCAAAGCCAAATAGAAATAATACATTCACCATTTCCGAGAAATGGCTCATGACCAAATCAGGGAATCAGTTTGACATTATGTACTACTCAGGGAGGTCTCAGCTGATTCCAAGGAAACAAGCATCCCTCATAAGTCCTCAACTTCAAGCACTGAATCGAGAAACAATAGTACATTCATCCTGAAGGGTACAATACTATTGTCATACGAACAATTTACCTTAACTGGATTCCTATGAGAGAACCAGGCCATCCTATGCGAGTTCCCAGTGGGCCCTCGGATGCGAGTGGGTTTGCCAACAAATGTGGTCTGCCACTGTCATCACTGGAGAGGGATGTTTCTACAAAGGTTCTCAATGATCGGTCCCTTGACTGCACATAACTATCAAGGTAGTGTATTAACCCAGAAAGATTCCGGTATCAATACATTTCCGAGAAGGTCGCAAGTCAAGGCGTGGAACTCACTAATACCAATATAGCAAGATGCCATGAAGCCAAAGTGGAACCACTCTAAGTGCTAGGGTGTACTCGAGCCCCGGTTACGAGTTCATCTCACAGTAACCCCATCCCATAGAAAAAATGAAAAACAACACAACCAGAAAGTCCAGTATAATATGATGCATGGAAAATAAATACTGAAAGTAGTAAATAAATGCTGTAAAGTAAAGCTGTAAAGTAAAACTGTAAATAAAAACAGTAAAGCTAAACTAAAGCACACAACAGCAAACAGATAAACACCCAAAGAAACAAAACCAAACAGGCGCTAGGATTAACTCTACAAGGGAAACCAGAGATTTTGGGTTCGATCCCCAGTAGAGTCGCCAGCTGTCGCTCCCGGGATTTTCATCCTAGTACAAAGGCTAAAGTGGCGCGGAAAAGATAGAGTCGCCAGCCAGGCATTTTTATCCCGAATGAATGGGAAATGTAATACTGCACAAACCTGAGGAAGAAGGAAAGGACAAGGTCATGCGAACCAAAGATCTGGGTTCGGGAGTCGGTTACGACCTGGGAAGGTATTAGCACCCCAAATTGTCCGCCGTACCCGACGGGATCCACGCTTGCTTGTTTGTTTCAAAGGGTGTGAAAAAATATAACTGCTGCTGAATAAAACCGCTAACTGGAATGGAAGTGAAATGAGAAAAGGAATTGGAAAAAGAGAACGAAAAGAAAGGGGGAAATGTAGGGAAAATAAAGAATGTGCTCGAACAGGCCCTACCCCACTGCCTACGTACCTCACCGGGACAATGAGGATCAGAGTCGACGTAGTTCGCCTAACTAAGGCGAGAACTATTTGTTTGTGTTTTTTATGCTGGAACTGCGTATGTCTATGCTCAGGTGTTGCAGGCTCGTCTGGTACGAGTGCTTTTACCGTCTTGCATGCGAGACAAGTCGTCACAAGTTCGCGTTCAGAATGAATGAGATGAGAAAGAGAAGTTCCCGCAGGAAAGTCGCTTATTGTTTGTTGTTTTTGCCTTTTAAGAGTTTTGCATGAATTTGGCACAAGGAAGTGAATTCAAACTCTTTTCTATGGAATGTGTACTTGCTACTATATTCCAAGATGGAATAATAGAACAAGAACACCAAGCAAGGAGAATTTATCCAAGACTTGTTTCCAAGGATTAGGGTTTAAGTTCACTAGCTTGTTGAACTTTATTAAGTGTTTTTTGTTGTTTTTGTGAAGAAATGTCTTTTATGTTTTCTTTGTGAAACAATCCCTTGACGAGACTTGTACATCATGCTAGACAAGCCAACACCACTCCAAGATGGAATGAATGCAAGTTCCCCATGGAATAAGCCTATACACAATGAATCCTTTCATACATTTATTAAGTCTTTTTTTTGGATTTTTGTTTGAAGATGAGAAAGAAGACTCAAATGGAGAAAGGGCAAAAATTAAGGGGAACTAAGACACAACCCTAAGTTATTTATTAAAATGGTGGTCCTAATGCTTAGTGAGGCTTTTCTAATCCTAAAGAGCAAAAGGAAAAGAGAGAAGAAAAAGGATGCAACTTACTTCCTAAGGAGGATAAGTTGGTCATAACAAAAGGGAATTCCTACCAATCACAAGTATGGAAATAAAAGTGAATTAAATGCATAAAGGAAATGCATAAAGATAAAAGGATAAGGTGTAAGGAAACATACCTTTCCCTCCCTACAAAAAAAAGATTAGTGTGCATTTTTTTATTTAAAATAATAAGGCAAACACGTCACAATTAAATCCTAATGACTCTAGGACTCTATCTAAAATCTATCTTAATTTTAGAGAACTAAAAAATGCTAAAACAAAGATTCAACACCTATTACAGCCCCTAATACACAAACAACTTATGAAAACAATGCATAATACAAAGCAACCATTTACAGCCAACATGCAACATGAAAATGTAGGTGTAAAAAGTCACATACAACATGCAAACATAACAAACAACATGTATTCTACAACACCTATATGCAAAGTCAGCTATAAAATGTAAAATACAGATTTGATTATTTTCATCTTTTAATGCACAAACTCAATGAAACATATACCAATTCCTCAAGAATATTCACGTAGACCTAAATCAACATACACAAATGAAAGAACATGAATCTTTTTTGGGAGGATTATGCAAGAATGCACCATATGATGGATTGTGCAACAAGTATGCAAAATGTGGCACATGAATATTGCATATGAACATGATGATCATTGCTTATGAACATGCAATATGCTAAATTAACAAGAATGTCAAACTCAATGCAAAATTCAGAATTGAATTGATGTGAATGATGTGATCAAGCATGCAACCAAATGTACATACATACATGATTATGTGAAATGCAACATATCTTGATACAATGAAATGCAAAACGAATTAATACAATGCAAAAGGTGTAAAAACAAAATGCAACATGATTATCACATGCCAAATGATGCATAAACATAGCAACAAAATGCAAGAAACCAAATTATATACAAAGGAACACATAAATGCAATATGCAATATGAACGGAAACGCGTCAAAACGACTCGAAATGGGAGAATGAGATGTCGAAACTAACCTGGAAAATTCCCTAAAATCAATACCTAAACATGTATGAACATTGGAGGCACCAAGAAGCAAGAATAAGCAAGCAACTAAGCTAAATTCCCAAAATCCAACAGCGTTAACCGGTTAACCAAATGGTTAACCGGTTAACGGACCTAAAATTGCTAATTTGCGGCTAAAACGCACGCGTTAACCGGTTAACCAAATGGTTAACCGGTTAACACTGAACCAGAATGTGAAAAGATTTTAGAAATAAGTGCTTTTGGCTACAAACTCACTTCTAATGATCCCTTACATACCTAGGAACATGCTAACACGAATTTCTACTCAATTAGGGCTTATTTACACATGCTATAATCTATAACCATCTACACCTTAACTTCTAAATCATTAAAAATCACAAATCGCAAGCAACATATAACGAAAACGTAATCAATCACAAGCAAAACGAAAAGCAATTAAAGAATGCCGAAATGGCGAGATGAAGAGAATAACTTAAAGGAAAAGCGATTTAGATCACCAACCTACGAAGCGGAGAAGTGCTTCGGTGGATGTTGCAAGAATCGGAGCTTGATCGAAGAGAAAATCAAGAAAACCGCGAATCCACAAAATAAATGCGTTCTTGATGCTTGAGCCTTCGTGCACTTCCGATAAGCCGAAATCCTCACAAAAATCAGTAGCTTCTTCTTCCACAATCCACAAATCAATGGAGGTTGGAGGCTAAGCTTCAAGATCTTCAAGTTTCAATGTGAAACTTGAAGAGCTTATTCAAAAAGCTTTGGTGAAAAGGGAAAATGGAGGAAAACGTGGGAGAGAAAAAAGTGATTGTGAGAGAGTGAAAAATTTGGAAACTTTTTTTTTGGGAACCTTTTGCATTGAAGTGATTAGTGATTATATAGGGGCTAGGCTTGGAGCTAGGTTAGGGAATGGAGTTAGGTTTAGGAATGAAGTTAGGTTTAGGAATGGAGTTAGGTTATTAGTTAGTTAGGGTTAGGGTTGGAGAAGGAATATTCCTTGGAATATCCATTGGAACACTATAGAAGATGGTAGAACATGGTAGAAATATCCAAGGGAAATGGAGTGGAATTGAAATGGAAAAACAAGAGGGAAAGAATGAAAGGAAGTGTGGAAGGAAAGTGGAAGGAAAAGTGGAGGGAAATGTGAAATCAACCACTTTTCAAATATTTTTGTTTTGATTTTTTATGACTCCTCCGTCATTTCTTGACCAAATTTGAACCATAGGATCATTGTAACCCTAATTTCATGACTTTGATCTTAAAAGTAAGGAGTCGACCTTTTTTACCTAGCTCGGTTACCTTTTCCCTGATTCCTTGATTTTCAGTCATCTGGCCAGCCGAACCTCTTCCAAAATGAACTTGTGGATGAAATTTGAACCCTAGGCACTTGACATCACATATAAGACAATGGAATCCTCTTTGAATCATAACTTCACGCAGAAACCCAGTAGAAGTGAAACCCTAATTCGGCCCTTTTCATCAAGAAATGTTGCACTGCTTGCCTCCTTTGCTCAAATCAAAATTTTCCATGCCTTGTGGCTTCAAGTGAAGACTCATGGGATGTTGTGAACCCTTCGCACAAGGTTGAGAAGCTTTATGGCCCTGTGATTGCCTTTGTATAGCCTTTAGTTGCTCCAATCATTGATCACATACCTATGCCTCAGTAATGCTACACATGATGCAATGTTTTTGGTTATTTTTTGAATCTATGTATGCATAATGCTATGCAAAATGTTGGGGAAATGAGAAGGAAAATTTTGAGGTATTACACCTTGCAAGGTGCATACTTGGATCGTCGGGCCGCTTTCCCATCCATCGGATTTGCTGATATTATCATCGCTGGAGAAAGGATAGAAAACTTCCTGAAATTAGGAAAGATCCAGGATGCAGGTAGTGCTGGTTCTTTAGGTGTGTAAAAGAATTTTGGCAATGGCCAAAGACGAAGAGAAGGCGAGACCAATGCTGTGTATAGGGGCCAAGACAAAGGTCGTTCTCAAGGTTACTACCAAACACCTGCAGTGACTATTATGCCACAAGTTCAGCCACAACCTCAAGGTCAGCAACATCAGGCACAGAGACCAAATCAGGAAAGAACAAGAGCGAGAAACCGCAGACTTGATCCCATCCCATGCCCATATGTTGTATTGCTTCCAGAGCTGCTAAAGTTGAACATGGTCGAGCTTCGTACCATGATATCTCCTTCTCCTGATAATCTACCTCCAAATTTTGATGCAAATGCCAGATGTGAATTCCATTCAGGTGCCCAGGGGCACAATATTGAGAAATGTTGGGCTTTTTAGAACAAGGTACAAGACCTAATTGACTCCAAGGCGATCAATTTTTCCCCTCACCCAAATGTACTCCAGAATCCAATGCCTAATCACACCGGAGCCGGTGTCACGGTTGTTTTACCAGATGGTCCACGTTAAGTTGGAATCTTCAGGAAGCAAATAAAGCCATCAGTATTCAGATACTCTCAGCAATGATAACTGTTTGTTTGTTTTTCTTCAATGCATTTTCATCACAATTGAGGGGAACTATGTCGCTCTAATTCTTCATTGATCATGGGTCAACGGAGATATGTAGGCAGAAGATCGTCAGGTCTTTCCAATAAACCTTACAAGACAACTTTACTCTCCAGTTTCACTCTTTCCTTCAGACGTCTCGCGACAGAGTCAGAATAACTAGAAGAAGAGGGATGATTGCCATGGTTGGGTATACTACTGCAACTTGAAGATTACAAGTTTGTGAAAGAGCTATCGATCACTGAAAGTATCCAAGACTGACAGGTCCAGACAGAGTCAAACTTCCTCAACAATGGCAATATTCAGCTTCTTTACTGCATTTCCATTTGTAGTTTCTTTTATTTTCTAAACATTTGTCTACATGTACGGAATTTGTTTGCTTTTGAATGTTAGCAATAATAAAAATCACATGTTTTTCTTGAAGTAATTCATTCTCATTTACTTATAATTTTGTATATGTACATCACAATACCAATTGTCATGCTTAAACTCTATGAGGGAGAATGACAAAGAAATAACGCAAGAATCTCTAATTGTGTGCTCTCGAATAAGACCCTGTTGACGATGTACATGCTTTGTTTCAAATCCCTAAACACTGGAGATATAAGGGAGATAGACCCTCGCTAACCCTTTGAGCCTTAAAGTATGAGTTTCTTTTCGCATGAAAAAACCCGTACGTTTAACCCAGGGGCAGGGTAGGTGTCAACTAGTTGGACCAAGTGTTCATACTTTCATAAAGGAGTGCATTTGAGGATCCATTACATTCCACTATGCTAATCAAGAGGTCCAAAGACCAGAAACCATAATGGTTATCCAAATCAAGAGGTCCAAAAAATGGAAGCCACAATGGTTATCCTTCATCAACCAAAGAATGAGGCAGTCACGAACCTCGCAAAGTAATCAAGAAAAACTGTGTCACACGATTTGTTCAAAAAAGAAAGAAATGAAAAGCCCGCTAAGTCGAAACTTGAAAACAAGCGACTTAGGCAAAAATTAGGGCATCCCGCTGGACTCCACAATCAAAGATTCACAAGAATCAGTCCAGGCAAAATTTAGGGATAAGCAAAAGAACACAAAAAGCGAAAGATAAAAAAGGATTACACAAGAAATACCCTCGAGCAAGAACAAAGTCGCGTGGCACAAACACGAAAGACTAAGGGGTGACTGACTCTTAACGATAACCTGACTGGTGCTTGAAATGTTAGCAGCAATGGTTCCTCAACCAACACGAAACCCTTATGAAAGGTGAACGCCTATGAAAATTAGCTGAACATAGGAATGGAGAACATCAATAAGAGGGGTGGGCACAAATAATTTCGAGCCTATATCCTTTGTTTCTACAAACCGTGAACCAGGCCACGATAGAACCCTCAAAAGTCCTAGCTGAAATAGGGTTGTTTTGAGAGCGTACTACCACGAGGCCGTGTTCCTGACTCCTATGAGTTGCGCTAAAAGATACTTGTTGGTATTGCATGTACATACTTACATTTAATTCAAAAATAATGTCGTATCTCAACCAGTGATTTGCTCACAAAGGTTTGCGACACCTTTTCAAAACTTCAAGATTAACATGTGTGTTGTATTAGAATTTCCATTCTCAGAATAAAACATTTTCTGCTTGCATACATTTGTCTGGCATTATAAAAAGCTCACATGTGGAAATTCAGTCCAAAAGCTTAAGCTTGCCAAGTTGAGAAGTCTAAAACTTCTGAAAGACAGTCACGTCGAGGTGCACTTTTCCGAGAAAGCTCCATTGAGTAACGACTTTCCCAACCAGTCATGATAAGAATCAGCCAACCTGGGGAAATCATTCGAGATTCAGATCTCTCCTAGAGCAATTAGTCAAAGACTCATCCTGGGGCAAGCCACCCCAATCGCATGAGGATTCATTCTTTCCCGAAGGCAGATAATCAGAAGTTTAGAATACCGGGGCAATTATACTCCTGAAGAGTTTAAAACACCAAGTCTTTTGTAAAATCCTCTTAAGGTTAAGCCCGAATCAAAGCAAGTGACCCATAGCACGAAGCAACGAGAAGTCTTTTCTACTCATGCAGGACGCGTTCAGTTTCGTTATCCCCAGCAGACGCATGGGAGTTATCTCCAATAAAGTTGCCAAACTTTTCTTCAGCAGGTTTCCTTGATCTTATTTCCCAGCAGATCTCAAACCAAATCCTTCTCTTCCCCAGCAGAGCAATAAGGATTATCCCTAGCAAGAGTCGTCTTCCCGTAGTGAAGCACTTCTTACAAGAATTCAAAGTATTCCCGGCAATCAGCTGAACGGTTTCCCTCCACACTCGGGTTCGAGAAATTCAGATATACATAAAGTTCTCCTCATCAGAGCCTTGACAGGTCTTTCCCCAGCTAAGTCGAAAAGTTGCAGATCAACAACGAAATCTTATGAGGGAGATTCATTCCCCAACAGTTGAGGCATCTCCTAGCAGGGCCTTCAAATCTAAAGTCCAATTTATTTTTGGCAAGGTGATAAGTCGAGACAGACTAGTCACACTCTTCTCCAGCAAAAATATCGACAATCATCTGTATTCCCCACAGAGTCAGCAAGGGTTTGTTATTTCCGCGTCAGGAATTCCCTTTGTACCTATCTCCTAGTGTCATGGGGCATCATGTCATACAGTTCAACATATGCGTGCTCGATCCAAGATTGATATCCAAAGTCCACCCACAGCGTGGCAACTTATCCATAGTCCAACCGTAGATTGGCAAAAGTCCATCCTCTGGGTGGAAAATTCTTAAAGTCCAACCGTAGATTGGCCAAAGTCCATCCTCTGGGTGGCAACTTCTTAAAGTCCCTCGTAGTGGGCCAAAGTCCCCCGTAGTGAGAAATCTGCCCCAGTAGTGTGGCGAATTTCTAAAGTCCCCCATAGTGGGCCAAAGTCTCCCATCGTGAGCAATCTGCCCCCGTAGTGTGGCGAATTTCTAAAGTCTCCTGTAGTGAGCAGAAGTCTCCTGTAGTGAGCAAAAATCTTCAGTAGCGAGCAGCATCCCCCCGTAGTGTGGCGAATTTCTAAAGTCCCCCGTTGTGGGCCAAAGTCTCCCGTAATGAGCAAAAGTCCCCCGTAGTGTGGCCAAAGTCTCCTGTAGTGAGCAGAAGTCTCCCGTAGTGAGCAGAAGTCTCCCGTAGTGAGAAAAAGTCCCCCGTAGTGTGGCCAAAGTCTCCCGTAGTGAGCAAAAGTCCCTCGTAGTGTGGCTAAATTCTCCTTTAGTGAGCACAAGTCTCCCGTAGTGAGCAGAAGTCTCCAGTAGCGAGCAGTGGCCCCTGTGGAGTGGCAAGGTATTGAAGTCCCCGTAGTGTGGCAAAGTTCATAAGACCACCTGTTGTGTGGCACGTCATTAATAGCCTAGCAAAAGTCCACCCGTAGCGTGGCAAATCGGCAATCTCCCAGCGTTATTCCAAAATATTCATCGGTTCACTATTCTTCACATCAGAGTTCTCCCCAAGCAGAATTCAGATGGTTGGGTTTATTTCCCTTTTCTTCTTCTTCTTCCACCGAGTGCAAATTTTCCGGTTGTTTGTAGTATTCAATCCCTGTATACTTCAAACGTCTGAAAGCAACTGCAATCATCCGTTCAAGTCAACAGTGATTGAATAGAGGCAACTGCAATCATCTCATTTTGGAAGAGGTTCAATGGGCCAGATGACTGAAAATCAGGGATTTGGGGAAAAGTCAACCATGCTGAAGAAAAAGTCAACTCCTGACTTTTTGAGATATGAATCATGAAATTAGGGTTACAAGGATCCTATGGTTCAAATTTGATCGAGAAATGATGGAGGGATCATGAAAAATCAAGAAAAACTAAAACTTATCATTTTTGGAAAATTTGGATTTTCAAAAATGGCAAGTTTTGGTCATGTTTACAGTCACTTCAAGAGAGGTTTTTTCCCAAAAAATAAGAGGCCTACGAAAATTCTATCTTGAGAAAATGAAAGAGGGCATCCTAAGCTTCAAATCCATATGTGGAACTCCTTCATACGATCAAAATTGAGAGAGATATGACCGTTCAAAGTTTGGGCAAAAACAAGGCAATGCAGCAAGTTATGTATCGATACATACGACTTATGTATCGACGCATAAGGGGGCCATGTATCGATGCATAAGCCTAAGTATCGATACATACTGAACTCCAAAACTTATGTATCGATGCATACGACTTATGTATCGACGCATGCTGTACATAAAAAGGCTATGTATCGATGCATATGCTTATGTATCGACGCATGCTGTAGAAAAACCAGTTTTTTCTGCATTTTTCTGCATTTTCATGGAATTTCAAGCTAGTTTATGGTTGGTTCATGTTATAAATGCATGTGGCATCAAAAGACATTTCATATGGGCTATAATTGGTTGCAAATACCACCACCATAATTGTCATGTATTGAGCAAAACATTGACGCATCAATCATTGATCAATTGAGTTGCAATTAGGTTGCACCTTTATTCCACTTATCCTCACCACAAGTAACATGCTCCAATGCATATTGGATTCAGCTCAAGTGTAAAAGTTCTAGAAAAATCCTTGTCACCATCTTCTACTACCTTCTAGATTATTCCAAAGAATATTCCAAGGAATATTCTAAGGAATATTCCAAAGAATACTCTAGAACTCTATATAATCCTAACCAACTCCAAACCTAGCCTAACTCCTAAGCAACCTCCATTCCCAAACCTCATGCCAAGCCTACACATTATACAAACCTAAATCATCCCAAAGCAAAAGGCTCCCATTTTTTTCCACTATTCTTCTTCATTTTCACTTCATCTCTTTCATTCTTCTCTCAAACTTTTCCACCATTTTCAACCTCTCACCAAAGCTTCATTCTAAAAGTTCTTCAAATTCTTCATTGGAATTTGAAGGACTTGAAGCTAAAACCTCCATTAATCATCTCATTGTGAAGCTTATTTGAAGAATCAATTCTGATTTTGGAAGATTTTTGAGCTTATTGGAGGTTATTGATCAAGTGTTCAGCAAGAGGCATCATCAACCGCATTTATTTTGCGCGTTCGCGGATCGAAGCTTCGGCTCTCCGTTTTTCTTCTCCATTTGCATTCTGATCTACATCGCAACACTCACCTAAGCAATCCTCCGCTTCGTAGGTTGGTGATCTAATTTCACTTCTTGATTTAACTTATTCCCTTCATCTCGCCATGACGGTATTCTTCGTGTGTTTATCGTTGTGTATGCGCTTGACCGTTTAATTTCGTCTTGATTGCGATTTGATCACTTTGTTTATTTGTAGTTAGAATTAAAGCTGATTCTAGGTGCCATTAAGGTTTAGATTATGGCTTTTAGGTGTAAAATTTGTGCTCATTAGATAATAGTTGCATTAGGAGCTTTAGGAAATAAGTCGATTGCAAGAAGTGCTTTTTCCCTCTTTCTTGGGAATTACTTCCCCCTTTACCACCATAGATTGATAAGTCCTGATTTTAGGGAATTTTCAAGATTAGTTTCGACATCTCATTCCTCCATTTCGAGTCGTTTCGAAACGCTTCCGTCCATTTCGCATATTTTGTGTTTATGTGTTAGTTTATGCATGAATTGGCTTATTGCATGTTGTTGCTATGTCCATGCACCTTTTGTCATGTAAATAATCATGTTGCATTCTATTTTTGCATCTTTCGTATGTTTCGTTAACTCATTTGCATCTCATTCTATCAATGTATATGTTGCATTTAACATAACCATGTATGTATGTGCATTTGGTTGCATGTTTGATCACATCATTCACATCAATTCAATTCTGAATTTTGCATTAAGCTTGGCATTCTTGTTGATGTATCATGTTGCATATTGTAACACGGTGGGAGAACTGACTTTCTATAAATGTTGCGAATAGCAAGAGTCGCCACCGACTTTTATTTTATCCAAAAGGAAAGGACATAAAAGAACAAGAAAGACCTATTTTTAAAAGACTTGAGTTTAGGGGGTAGGTTATATAAAAGGAAGGTGTTAGCACCCTTTATATCCATTGTTATCCATGGGCTCTTAGTTACTTAGCTCACTTTGTTTGTTTGCAAGAGTGTAGTGTGTGATTAAAAACTTTCTAAGTACTTTGTAATGATCCTCGTATGGATGTATACAAAGCCTTGTTTTTGAAAATTTGTTTGAAAAGTGTGGTGTGAAGAGTATTTTGAAGTGTGAGCAAGTAATTAAGAGAAACCTACCATATATTAAGTCTTTACTGTTCTTATGTTCTTTCAATGGTAAGACTATCCCTATTATTAAGGAATAGGTAGTCAATACCTTGGATGTGTTAAGGGACATGTGTGGGTCATCTGAATATAGGCAACTGTAAGGTGTCTTTAGCAATTCGTAGGGACTTATCATCTTTTATTCGAAGGGACAAGATCATTTATCGTAGGCAACCTCAAAGGGACTTGATCTTATAAACTGAAGGGACTTGATGATATTTATGAAGGGACTTGCTTAAGACACCCTACTTGACCTTTTGAATTAGGCAACTGAGAGGCAACCCTAGGAAGTGCAAGATGGCGATCAAAGATCGACTTACGTGTGTGCGTGTTTATTTTCAAGTATTTATCTTTTTTAAGTTAATTATTCTAAGTTGATTTTAATTACAAACATGTTATTCACACCCTAAGTTACTAACCATACAATAAATATATTTACAATAAATAAAACAAAAATATAAACCTATAAATATTACAAGGCTTTG
This sequence comes from Lathyrus aphaca, assembly GCA_963966055.1. Classification (NCBI taxonomy): domain Eukaryota; kingdom Viridiplantae; phylum Streptophyta; class Magnoliopsida; order Fabales; family Fabaceae; genus Lathyrus; species Lathyrus aphaca. The sequence continues at coordinate 510,191,029 of OZ014520.1, forward strand.
GGACAATTACAATATAATCGAGAAATAATAATAATGATAAATATAATAATAATAAATAAGCAATAATTAAATGTTAATAATAAAAAATAAGAATAGAGGTTAGAATAATAGAATAAAAGAAATAAGAAATTAGCAAGAAAAAATAATGTTAGAAAAGTTTTTAGGAATTAATTAAGAAAATAGGTTTTAATAATAATAAACAAATAATAATTTATTTACATATTAAGAATAATGATTAATAGTTTAATTAGGGTTTATAAAAAATTAGGTTAAATATTAAGGGTTAAGAAAATTAGGGTTAGCATTTTAATTAAGAAAATTAGGGTTAATTATTTAGGTTTAAGAAATTAATTAAGATTTAAATAAATTATTTACAAAATATGTATAATAGAAATTATGTGCCAATATTTTTATAGAAAACTAATTAGAATGAATAATTTAGAAATATTATGATATTTATAAAAGTATAAAGTTTGATTATTATTTTAAATAGAATTATTAGTTTTAATATGAAACAAATTAATTAATATGATAATATAATTTATATAATTAAACAATTAATAAAAGAAAATAAAAATAAAAACAAGGTTTAAAAAAATAGGGGAGGCCTGGATTTGAACCCATGACCTCCCCATTACCAGTTTGATGGGGTACCACTGGGCTGCGCCTGCATAGTTGGCTAAGGAATGGATCAAAGCCAAGATATTGTAAACCTGAAAAAAAAGAAAACAAATGAATAAAATGAAAGAACCTGGGGATCGAACCCAGGCTCTGCAGCTTCACACGCATACGCTCTATCCACCAGGCCATCAGACGCTTTAAATCCTTGAAAGCAAGGAGGTGATCCATTCTTTCAAGAACGGGCGTGTTCTTGAGGGTTTGTTAGTCACGTTTACAAGTTAGATTCATCCGCAGCGAGAGTTTTGGAAATCGGGGATTTCGCAAATAGGTCGTGGTACCAGTGAATTGATTGTTTAACTTGCAGGGAATCTTGATCGAGCTCAAATCAAGTCGAGGTTGATACAATAGGAAATTCTAGGAGTTTAGAATTCTGGTGTTTGTATTGGAACCTTGTAATCAACGGATTCATCAATTTTGATATAAGAGTTCTCAATTTCGATTTGAAATTGAGAGGGAGACGTACCCACACGCGAGGACGAACGTGGGGAACTTCCTTACTAAATCTCGGCGTATCGTATCTCTTCTCTATCTCTATTTACGTTTTAATTTGTTTTTCGATTCATTGGAAATAGCTTTAGTGATAGGTGCATTCAACTGTTTTACATATTGTGTATTTAATCCTTTATCATCGCAATCGTAAAATCCAGCACGTTATCGCTTGTCTGGTCTTCTAGTTGCCGGTTCAGAATAGACGCTTGTTTATTCGGGACCTTCATTTCCGTAATTCTTTGAAAACTCTGAAAAACGTTTTAAATCCTTGAAAGCAAGGAGGTGATCCATTCACCCCCCTCTAGATCACTCGCCACAGCGTCTAACAAGTGGTATCAGAGCACCGGTTCGCTGGTGCTTTGTGGCTGCCTGTAACATTATGGATTCTGAACCAAAGGGGGCGTACAATAGAGCTCCTGTTTTCAATGGTGAAAATTATGGCTACTGGAAAGACTGCATGCGTGTACATATAAATTCTGTTGATAGGCGCGTATGGGCTGCCATTCAAAATGGTCCTTTTCAAATTACCATGATGAATGAGGCAGGTGCCATAGTACCTAAACCAGAAGATGATTGGGATGAAAAAGATGAGAAAAAGTGGTCAAGTGATTGGAGAGCTCGAAATATGCTAATTTCAGCACTTAGTGCAGATGAGTATTATCGAGTTTCCCATTGCACGACAGCTAAAGAAATGTGTGATGCTTTAGAAATTGCACATGAAGGTACAATTGAAGTAAAACAGTCCCGCATTAACACACTTAATCAAGAGTTCGAACTCTTTCGCATGAAACAAGGAGAATCTATTCCCGACATGCAAAAGAGATTTGTTCATCTCATTAATCGTTTGAATGCACTTGGAAAACCTGTTTCCAATGATATTGCTACTAATAAAATTCTGAGATGTCTTAGCAGGGAATGGCAACCTAAAGTGACAGCTATCAAGGAAGCCAATGATCTAACGACACTCACAATGACTACTTTGTTTGGAAAGCTGGAGGAACATCAGCAAGAACTAGAAAGTCTAGAAAAGTTTGAAAACAAACGTAAAAAGGGAAAAGAGAAGAATAAAGACAAAGAGGGTGAGAAGAGGCCTATAGCTCTTATGGCTTCAAACTCAAAGTCCTCACAAAAAGAGCTAAGCAACAATGAGTCAAGTAGTGACGAAGACTCCGGTGACGAAGAAATAGGACTTTTTGTTAGGAGATATAATAGATTCATTCGAAAGAATGGAATCAAGCATTCCGACAAAAATCTCATAAATTTTAGAAGACAATCTATGGATTCAAAACAGGAAGAGATTAAGAAGAATAGAGAAAGAGGGTCTTGCTTTAATTGTGGCAAGTCCGGACATTATAAAACGGATTGTCCTTTAAAGAAAAAGGATAAAGGAAAAGCTCCACCAAAAAGGTATAATAATAAGCAAAGAAGAGCTTACATTTCTTGGGAGAGTGATAGTGATTCATCAAGTACACAATGCACAAGTGATAGCGATGAAACCGCAAATTTGTGTCTTATGGCTCACACCAAAAATCAGTCCCACCATAAGAAAAAAAGTGATGATAAAAAGGTAAAACAAGCTTATTATAACAACTTCTCTTCCATGTCTTTTTCTGAACTGAAAGTAGCTTTTGAAAAACTACATAATGAAGCTAAAGAAGCATTTAAAAGGTTAGCTTCCGATAAAAGAATTTTTTCATACTTGGAAGGTAAAGTACAATATGCTGAAAAAGATTTAGAATGCTTGAAAGCTAGTATTGCAGAAAATTCAAAAGCTATTGATATTGATGGTTGTAGTAAAATTAGGCATTGTGAAAGGTGCCATATTTGGCAACAAGAGGTCATCTCTCTTAAAGCCAAATTGGAAAAAGCCTTGCAACCTAAGATTACTTATGCCGTTAGTACTAGGTTGTTCAAAAAGTCATTAAATCCTCCATATGCAAAATATTCTTTTGTTCCAAAGGATTTAAGGACCAATAGTAAACATCATCATTATCGTAGTGTTTGTCATTATTGTTGTCATGCTGGCCATACCATTGAGAAATGCAAGTTTAGAAGATTTCTTGTGCCTAAAGGCATTTATCAATGGAAGCCTAAAGACAACCATGTTATCACTTACCCACTTGGACCCAATAAAAATTGGGTACCTACCTCTCTCTTTTGATATTGTAGGATGAGTGTCTTGCATCCATGGAAAGAAGATGGTTTCTGGACAGCGGGTGTTCAAGGCACATGACGGGTGACATATCACTTTTTATTGACTTCAAAGCAAAGAAAAAGGGGTATGTTACTTATGGAGACAATAACAAAGGAGCAATACTTGGTAAAGGTAGTGTAGGTAATCCCTCTACCACTACTATTTCTGATGTACATCTTGTAGAGGGACTTAAACACAATTTGTTAAGTATAAGTCAACTATGCGACAAAGGTTATAAAGTCTCTTTCACAAAAACATGTTACAAAATTGAACATACCGAACAAAATGTTGTGTTTAAGGGTGTAAGAGTAAACAATATATATATATATATATATGCTTGATCTTTTGAGTGTTTCCTTAACAAGCACTAAATGTCTAGTAACCTTGAATTATGATTCATGGCTATGGCATAGACGCTTAGCGCATGTTAATTTCGACTTGCTTAACAAGGTTGTATCCAAGGATCTAGTAGTAGGTCTTCCAAAAATAAAGTTTTCAAAAGACCACCTATGTGATGCTTGCCAAATGGGAAAACAAACAAGGGTCTCTTTTAAATCTAAAAATATAATTTCAACATCAAGACCCCTTGAGCTTCTCCATATGGATCTCTTTGGACCATCTAGGACAAAGAGCTTAGGTGGAAACTATTATGGTTTCGTAATAGTAGATGACTACTCTAGATTCACTTGGACTATATTTCTTCATAGCAAAGTTGAAACTTTTTCTGCTTTCAAAAGTTTTGCAAAGCTGTCCCAAAATAAAATGAATTCTAAAATAGTTACAATCCGAAGCGATCATGGAGGTGAATTTCAAAACCATCTCTTTGATAAGTTTTGTGACAAGTATGACATTGAGCATAACTTTTCAGCTCCTCGAACTCCACAACAAAACGGTGTTGTGGAACGCAAAAATCGAGTTTTAGAGGAATTGGCAAGAACAATGCTCAATGAGGGTGGATTACCAAAATACTTTTGGGCCGATGCAATTAGTACGGCTTGTTATGTTCTAAATAGGATTTTAATTCATCCTATTTTGAATAAAACCCCTTATGAAATCTTAAAAGGTAGAAAGCCCAACTTGTCTCATCTTCATATGTTCGGTTGTAATTGTTTTGTTTTGAATAATGGTAAAGAAAATCTTGGGAAGTTTGATGCTAAAGCTGATGAAGGTATTTTTCTTGGTTATTCTCAATCAAGCAAAACATATAGAGTGTATAATAGGCGGTTACTTTCTGTTGAAGAATCTGTCCATGTCTCTTTTGATGAGTCTTACCCAAAAATTGTCGGAAAAGGTATCTCTTTTAATGACGCAGGTGTATCTACAGAAGACATACTCAAAGAAGCTGGTTCGGAAATTGATCAATCTGAAACGGTTGCTATTGAGAAGGAGGAAGATACATGTCATGAAAAAGATAAAGAAGAAGGAACATCTGAAGTGAAGGACCTTCCACCAGCTTGGAAATCCTCTAAAGACCACCCAATAGACAATATATTGGGAGACATTTCAAAGGGAGTGTTGACTCGTTCTAAGATAAGTAATTTTTGTTCTCACTTCGCTTTTGTATCACAAGTGGAACCTAAAAATGCTAAATAGGCCTTGGTTGATGAATTTTGGCTAATGGCCATGCAAGAAGAGCTAAATCAATTTAAAAGAAATGACGTTTGGGAACTTGTCCCTCGTCCGCGAGATCATCACATCATAGGTACTAAGTGGGTTTTTAGGAATAAACTTGATGAAAGCGGAGTGATAACTAGAAACAAGGCACGCTTGGTAGCACAAGGGTATAACCACGAGGAGGGCATAGATTATGAGGAGACTTATGCTCCGGTTGCTCGCCTTGAAGCTATACGTCTTTTTCTTGCCTATGCGTGTTCTATGAATTTCAAGCTTTATCAAAAGGACGTAAAGAGTGCGTTCTTAAATGGTGTTATAAATGAAGAAGTATATGTTTCACAACCTCCCGGTTTTGAAAATTCTGAATATCTAGATCATGTTTACAAATTAAAGCGTGCTTTATATGGTCTTAAGCAAGCACCCCGTGTGTGGTACGAAAGACTTAGCAAATTTCTACTTGATCATGGATATTCTAGAGGTAAAGTGGATAATACACTCTTCATTAAACACAAAGGAAAGCATATTCTTTTAGTCCAAGTTTATGTAGACGATATAATTTTTGGTTCAACTAACATACACTTGGTCGAAGAATTTTCTAATGTTATGCAGGGTGAGTTTGAGATGAGTCTCATGGGGGAGTTGAACTACTTTTTAGGCCTCCAAATAAAGCAACTTGATGAAGGTACAACAGTATGTCAAACAAAATACTGTAGAGAACTGCTCAAACATTTTGGAATGAATAATTCTAAATCAATTGACACCCCTATGCCTACAAACGGAAACTTGGACAAAGATGAACATGGTAAGTGCGTTGATGTCAAAAGGTATAGAGGTATGATTGGGTCTCTCTTGTATCTTATTGCTTCTAGACCAGACATCATGTTTAGTGTGTGTATGTGTGCAAGGTATCAATCAAATCCTAAGGAATCTCACCTAAAATCAGTCAAGCGTATATTTAGGTATCTTAATGGAACACCTAAATATGGGCTTTGGTATTCTAAAGGAAGCGATTGCAGCTTAGTAGGTTATTCTGATTTTGATTTTGCTGGCTGCAAATCAGATAGGAAAAGCACTAGTGGCACATGTCATCTGTTTTCAAATTCTTTGATAAGTTGGCATAGTAAAAAGCAAGTATTCGTAGCTTTGTCTACTGCAGAAGCTGAGTATGTCGCAGCCGGTAGCTGTTGTGCTCAAATTCTATGGCTAAGACAACAACTACAAGACTTTGACATTGAACTTAAACGTATTCCAATTAAATGTGACAACACTAGTGCCATTAATCTCACTAAGAATCCTGTTTTACACTCACGCACCAAACATATTGAGATTAGACATCACTTTCTTCGCGATCATGTTGAAAAAGGAGATGTTGTGTTTGAACATGTTGATACTAAAAATCAACTTGCTGACATTTTCACTAAACCTTTGGCAACTGAACCGTTCTTCAACATCCGTCGTGAATTAGGGATTCTTGATATCTCCGCATTGGTGTCTTAAGTTTGATTGATGTTGTTACTATTTATCTCATCGTATTTGTTAAGATTGTAGCCTTCACTCGTACCTCATGAGTATACTACGTCGGAGGTAATATCGTTCCTCTCTTCACTTTGATAATAGTATATGATCAATGTATGTTTGAGAATTGATTACTTGTTTTCATGAACTTCTTTTCAATTGAATGTTTGAACATTGATGTTGTTATTTGTAAAGTATTCTTAAGCATGTATACAATGTTGTATTTCATTTTGCTGCATAATGGTTGTTTTGCTTCTTCATTAGTGTGTCAATTCTTGCAATAACCACTGAAATTTCAAATTTTCGCATAATGAATCGATCCCAACATTCATGAATCGATTCATGTTGGTTTCATTTTAATTTCTATCAAACCAGTTACAGTATGTATTGATTCATAATTCTTGTATCGATTCATTGTCATCTGTAATTCAAAAATTCGCAAAATGAATCGATCCCAATCTGCTTGAATCGATTCATGATTTAAATTTAAATTTCTTTCAAAACCAGTTACAGTATGTATTGATTCATAGTGGATTGAATCGATACATAGCATTTTGACTCTTAAATTTTTTCGTGAAATGAATCGATACATACAAGGATGAATCGATTCATCCTGGCGCAAATTCAGTTTATTTTTTAATGAATCGACACATCAGCAACTGCCATGACATTTGTATCAGTTACAAAACCCCATTATCTCCATTATGTCTCTCTCATTATCTCATTTACATCATTTGCATCAAACCCTAACTGTCACAAAAACCCCTCTTCTCTCAAACCCTAATCTTCCACCATGCCTCCAAGATTTTTGATTCCAAGAGAAAGAGCAAAACGAAAAGGCAAGGAACCCGTTGGGTCTTCTCATCAGGCTGGAATTCCTGAAATTCCTCCATCCGGGACTGCAATTCTTCATCCGACTGTTATTGAAGAATTTGAAGCTTCCTTTAAATCAAGGTTAGTAATGAAACCACATATTTTCGATACTAGTGATGTGCGTATTCTTAGTTTAGAAGAAGTGGCGGATTTAATCGACTCACAAAGTCTTGGATCCTTTTTATCTGTTAAAGATGAGTATCATGAAGATTTTATTCGTGCTTTCTATGCTGGTGTGAAAACTGGAAAAGGCTATCTATTTAAGTGTTCAATTGGGACAAGAACTTACCGTTTTGAGGCGGGAGACTGGTCTACAATGTTCAGTTTGCCATCTGTGCAGCCTGAATTGCAAATGTGGCATGACCAGAATTTTGAACCACAATTTAAGTTGAAGGAATACTGTGCATCCATCTCTAAATTGGAGCGACCTCTTGCTGATGATGAGCCACTAACTTCAGGTATGATCAAAAGTGTTCCAAGAATTCTTCACTGGATCCTTTCTCATATCTTGAGTCCTAGGTCCGGTGGGCATTCTCGTTTGGACAAGCCGGACATCCATTTATTGTACATTTTGCAGAAGAAGATACCCTTAAACTGGGCAAATTACTTTGTCAAGCGTATCTTTCTTACGCGAAACAACTCCAAAAACATCACCCTGGCCTATGCTGCTCAGATCATGCGGATTCTCAAGTTTTGGAAAGTTACTTTTCCTCCTGTGCCTCTCGTGTCAGCCTCTAGTGTGCAAGAATTCAACAATGCCACACTCTCTCATATGGGTTATCGATGGGACATCGAGCGTCGCTGCTACTACTTCTTTGAACGCAGCACTCGAACCCGCAGTTATAACTTTGATACTCCGGCCGAACACATTTATGTTGAAGAACAAAGGGATGAAGAAATGGAAGAAGCTGAAAATCCTCCTGATATGCCTGCCAACACCGGATGGGGTGAGTGGATACCACAAAGGTGGTCTCCCACAAACTATGATCCCGCTCCCTCATCGGCTCCACCGACTTCCTCTACTGCTGCTCCAGCCTATCTCACTGACATGTTTGCACAATTGGAAGTTGCAAACAATGCCCGACATGAGGAAGCTCGTGCGTGGCATGTCCAGCAAACGGAATGGCATAAGGAGCATCGTGAATGGCATGATGAGCATACTCGAATGTACCATAATCAACATTCCTGGCATACTGAACTGGTTAAGTGGCATCAAGTGTTCTATAATGAGATGTCTGGATTTATGGATGATTGCCGTTCGCACCCGGGCATTATGGAAAGGTTTTAAAGCACCGAAGTTCAAAGGCGTTTCAGGCGTTATGCTTTCATGGGGCAGAATCCAGATGAAATGCCTCCTACACCTCCTCCTCCAAGCTTCCATGACCCTGATCGTGATGATGCGGAGTTGTGCGGTGGCCATTTCCCTCATTGAAGCATTTCATTTTGCATTTCATCATTGTGTGTTGCTTAAGTTTCTTTGTTTTTCTTGTTTGAACAATTTATGGTTTGGTTTGGTTATGTAATTCACAACTTAATTTGACAATTTTACTGCCTATGATTATGTAATTTGCTTTTGTTTACACTGTTTGCGCTTTATGCTTCATTCTTTGTGAGTGAACTTTGCTTCTGTATCTTAGTTCTGCTGTTTCTGTTTCTTCACCTATAACTCTTTCTTGCTGTTGACAAAGGGGGAGAAAAAGGCAAGTGTGAAAAGACAATGACAGGCACAAACTCAGGGGGAGTACTCTCTCACACTTCAAAATTTTGTCATCATCAAAAAGGGGGAGTTTACGAGCAACCTTAGTTTTTGATTGATTATAAATTTTAAGTGTTTGTGTTTATTTCATATTAAGAAATATGCTTGCTTTAGTTTTGGTTCTTTTGTTTTTCAATGTTTATGATCTTTTGGAAAATCACGCATAATGAATCGATACATTCTAGCTTGAATCGATTCATGCTGTTTGAAGGTTTCTGGAATTCGCAAAATGAATCGATTCATCTTATGATGTATCAATTCATGTTGTTTAAATGATTTTGTTTTCTTAAAAATAATCAGTATGTATCGATTCATCAAAGCTTGAATCGATTCATCAATCTGTTTTTCTTCTAACAGAATTTGATATATATTTGTGAAGTGTTTCATTTAGAAAGATATACAGATTACAGATCACAGAAAAATTAGATACAAATTTTCAAGGTGATAGAGCATTGAAGAACACATCAAGAAAGGGTTTTTTGTAGTGTTGGAACTTCAATATTGAGCAAGCTTGAAACCTAGAATCACATTCATCTTCATCATCTTCTCAAAGATCTTAATTCAAGAACATCAACAAGGAAGTGTTTGATGTCCTGTGAATTGAAGGCTTTCGAGACAACGTTCAGTGGTACGATCGGAGATCCAGCTGAGTTGAAGATTGATAGAAGGTTTCAAGGAAAAACCAACTGGGTTTTCCTTCAAGAACGGGCGTGTTCTTGAGGGTTTGTTAGTCACGTTTACAAGTCAGATTCAGCCGCAGCGAGAGTTTTGGAAATCGGGGATTTCGCAAATAGGTCGTGGTACCGGTGAATTGATTGTTTAACTTGCAGGGAATCTTGATCGGGCTCAAATCAAGTCGAGGTTGATACAATAGGAAATTCTAGGAGTTTAGAATTCTGGTGTTTGTATTGGAACCTTGTAATCAACGGATTCAACAATTTTGATATAAGAGTTATCAATTTCGATTTGAAATTGAGAGGGAGACGTACCCACACGCGAGGACGAACGTGGGGAACTTCCTTACCAAATATCGGCGTATCGTATCTCTTCTCTATCTCTATTTACGTTTTAATTTGTTTTTCGATTCATTGGAAATAGCTTTAGTGATAGGTGCATTCAACTGTTTTACATATTGTGTGTTTAATCCTTTATCATCGCAATCGTAAAATCCAGCACATTATCGCTTGTCTGGTCTTCTAGTTGCCGGTTCAGAATAGACGCTTGTTTATTCGGGACCTTCATTTCCGTAATTCTTTGAAAACTCTGAAAAACGTTTTAAATCCTTGAAAGCAAGGAGGTGATCCATTCACCCCCCTCTAGATCACTCGCCACAGCGTCTAACAAAAAGAAATAGCCAAAATACCCGGGGTGAGATTTGAACCCAAAATCTAGGCTTTTCTCATGTTGGTCCAGCCTTCTTGCCACCAGGCCACTTGCGCTGTTGTAAAAATGAACAGAAAAGTTAACAAAATAAAGGACCTGGGAATCGAACACAGGTCTTAGACATCACACGCGCGTATCATTACCACTGGATCACCTGCACAGGTTTGAAATACTTATAAAACGAAAATAATAAAAACAAAACAAGATTTGAATTTTTAAAATTAGCGCCAGATCTTCATCTTCTTCCTCAGCTTTCCTGCGAAATCCCTTATGAAATCACCTGCGATTTTTCTTGCGACCAAAACCTGCAAATATCATACCACCTAGAATACTTGCAATTTCATCAAATTAATAGTACCAATATGTTCATTGCAGTTCATACACTATAAATGTATCCTTTAAAAGTATTTATATGGCCTATATTGCAAAACCCCAAACTCGAAAGTAGAACCCTAACAATGGCATTTCACATATCAGGCCATGAAGCTTCAATTAAACCACCCAGAAAGTATCCTTAGATCGTAACAAACACAAAACAATCAACAAAATTAGATTATAATGATTAGATGTGTGAGATCGAAAAAAATTTAAAACACACGTAAAACGAATTCAGTCATGGCGTATAAAGATGTTTTGAATGATGCAATTGATGGTAATAACATCAAGAAGGTCCAGGGATCATGTTTAGATCATTAGAATACCTTGATACGACCTGCAAATGACAAGACGAAAATCAAATTTTTTTGTAAAATTTTGAAGATGGTAACGATGCTTTTTGGTAATGGAAAAAAACCTCCCTTGTTTGTGTTATGACCAAGGCTTTATAGAGAATCCTTCTAGGTCAAAACTTTGGGCTTTTTATCATGGATTTACATTGCTTGATCATGAAGAAATCCCACTTCTATTTTTGTCCAAAATATCAAATATATCATTTACATAACAAGTTTGCACAAAATTGGATGGTTTTGAATCAACTTAAATGTTATTTAAAAGCTTCTAGAAGAAGAATCCAATCAAATATTCATATTTTCATATTTTATTTTGATTTAAAATGAATTTTAATGAATAAAATCCAAATAAATTATAAATAAATTATAAAAATCAAAACATACTAGTATTGGGTCGTGCATGATGTCATGGTAAATATTGGATCACAAAATTGCAAGCCCATGTGGAAAGAATTGGTTTTAAGACCCCATTTGCTCAATATACCTCTCAAAAATTTCCCAACTTTGCAAAGGCACAAATCCCTCAATTTTAAGGATATGAAGGTGTTCTTGGACATTTTGAAAATCTTATAGAGTCCTCTAACCAACCTCTTTGGTCTCATGTCCATATCTTTTACCATTCTCAAGTTATGCCCTTTGGAAGATGTTGACTTTTTGTTGACTTTTAAAATGACCTATAATGTCTTAGCTCATACCTTCCAAATGAAGCATTTTTGGGCTTGGCTTGTGAGAAAAAAAGTTGTAGAGAATTCAATTTCCTTCAAAATGAGCTTTGGATGGAAATTTTTTGATGAAGCATGTGAAAGTTATGGCTGGTCAAAGTTCAGTTGACTTTTCCTGTGAAAACCCTAATTTAGAAACTCCTGATTCTTGATGATCTGAAATCTCCTTGATGAATCATGATCAACCCTTGATCAAATGATGAATTTTACTTCATATACTTGATGTTGGCAAAAAATCATGAAATTTGACTTCTGTTTGACCACAGTTGACCTTAGTTTGACTTTTTAACTACTTTGACTGATTTTAGCCTATCTGATCATCTGACTGAGCAAATCTTTTGGGAAAGTCTTGAAAATTGACATGGGGATTCTTGAACACATGTAGGATGTTATGAAGCTCACTTGAAGCCTTGGAAGTCCATTTATCCTGATGAAAGTCAAAACCCTAGTTTAGGATGCATTGCTTAGGAGGATGCATTGTCTGAGGGAATTGTCAAACTTTCTGACTAATTGTGAACCTTGTGAACCTCTTGAGATACCTTGTGAATCTTGTGAACCTTGTGAACCTCTAGGGATATCTTAGTACACAATGTCCTGTCTTGGTGAGGGCAAATTTTGGGGTGCATCATATGGCATCATAAGAGTCTGAGCACGTGCTCGTACCCATCTGAGATAAGGTTCCATAGGAATGGTGTACTTTGGTTCCAGAGTCTTGATGTCAACCTTGTTCACTTTACCCCAAGCTCGTATGAACCTTTGACGGTAACCTTGCAGATCATTGTCGTAGTCGAACACAATACCCCGAATAAGCATGTCATGAGGACTATTACTCCGAGCATAACCAAACTGGCGTAGAGCTAAAGAAGGGTTGTAAGTAATGCCCCCTCTTATGCCAAGGAGTGGCACATTAGGGAACTCCCCACAACGGTCAATGATAGTAACATTCTCCATGGATCTAGAGCACCAATGAATATCTGAATGAGAAAGTGACATGATCCTCTTGGACCACCTGAACCCTTTTTCATTCTTCATCACTGATCGAGGAAGGTGAGAAATAAACCACCTAGAAAATAGAGGTATACAACACATCAGAGTTCCTCGTGCCTTCGTAGTACAGATATGGAGAGAATGTAAGATGTCTCCAAGTAATGTAGGCACTGGGTTGTGAGTGAGAAATATGTTGATGGCGTGTACGTCTATGAAGTGGTCTGGATTGGGGAACAACACTAAGCCATAGATCAATAGGGCTAAGATCTCCTCAAAAGCATCATGACTCATAGCCTTCAAGAACATTCGAGCTTTCTCCATCAATACCTTAGCAAGAATACCCTTAACTCCGCTTCTCGTTTCTAGGACAATGTCTGATTTCTTCAGATGTAGGGTTGCATCAATGACTTCAGGTTTGGACTCCTTTTCTAAGCCTGTGAAGGGTTTTTGATCAAGGATAGATATACTCAGAAGCTAGGAGAACTCTTCCATTGTAGGAACCAGCTGATAGTCGGGGAATTTGAAAAAGTGATGTTTAGGGTCAAAGAACTTAAATATGACACTCATCATGTCTTTATTGAACCCTGAAGTGACTAGATCCAGTAGGTGACCATGCCTCTTGATGAACTGGGAGTTTTCAGAAACTTGAGAGACCAATTCGTTAAGCTTAGGAGGTATTCCTACAAAGTTGATCCGGATAGTATTCCTACGAGCAGAAGCCATGACCTGCAACAAAGAACAAATATAAATCCTTTGGTCCTTGAAATGGTTAGTGAAAATGCTATGCTTATGATGCATGATGATGCTATGATGTTATGCTCAATCAAAAACATGTGGCACACACAAACAAGTCACACAATAACCCTAGGTTTGAAGGCTTGCATGAGGTTTAAAGGTAAGTACCATCCCCTGAAGTTTAGATGGTTCATCCTGTCCTACAAAAGTAACCGGGTTCTAAGGGATCTCAATATCATTGATCCTTCACAAGGGTGGTTGTTCAGTAGGCAACTTACTTGCCAACCAAAACCCTCCAAGTTTAGGATCTCAATGAGCGTAGTATCGAGTATCAACCAACTTTAGAATTCTACAAAGCCGGATATCTCACTACTTTCTAAAGGCCAAGATGGGATTACTAGGGTTCTAAAAGTCAGTTAGTGTATTGACAACATATGGTAGCCTCATATTATCCTCAACTTGCTTAAGGAATAAGCACCAACCAAGAAGTCACACTAACTATGGCCATCAGATCAACCATATCGGTATACGCCGTACAGTTTCCTTGGTCTATTGCCATTTACCTAAGGTACACTAGATCCGGGTTAGGATCTTTCACACATAAAGCCCAACAAGTAATATAAAGCAAAAAAGGAAAACAATTTAAGTGATCTAATTCCTAAGGGTACCCCTATTTAATATTATCCCCAGCAGAGTCGCCAGTTCTGTAACACGGTGGGAGAACTGACTTTCTATAAATTTTGCGGATAGCAAGAGTCGCCACCGACTTTTATTTTATCCAAAAGGAAAAGACATAAAAGAACAGGAAAAACCTATTTTTAAAAGACTTGAGTTCGGGGGGTAGGTTATATAAAGGGAAGGTGTTAGCACCCTTTATATCCATGGTTATCCATGGGCTCTTAGTTACTTAGCTCACTTTGTTTGTTTGCAAGAGTGTAGTGTGTGATTAAAAACTTTCTAAGTACTTTGTAATGATCCTCGTATGGATGTATACAAAGCCTTGTTTTTGAAAATTTGTTTGAAAAGTGTGGTGTGAAGAGTATTTTGAAGTGTGAGCAAGTAATTAAGAGAAACCTACCCTATATTAAGTCTTTACCGTTCTTATGTTCTTTCAATGGTAAGATTATCCCTATTATTAAGAAATTGGTAGTCATTACCTTGGATGTGTTAAGGGACATGTGTAGGGTCATCTGAATACAGGCAACTGTAAGGTGTCTTTAGCAATTCGTAGGGACTTATCATCTTTTATTCGAAGGGACAAGATCATTTATCGTAGGCAACCTAGAAGGGACTTGATCTTATAAACTGAAGGGACTTGATGATATTTATGAAGGGACTTGCTTAAGACACCCTACTTGACCTTTTGAATTAGGCAACTGAGAGGCAACCCTAGGAAGTGCAAGATGGCGATCAAAGATCGACTTACGTGTGTGCGTGTTTATTTTCAAGTATTTATCTTTTTTAAGTTAATTATTCTAAGTTGATTTTAATTACAAACATGTTATTCACACCCTAAGTTACTAACTATACAATAAATATATTTACAATAAATAATACAAATATATAAACCTATAAATATTACAAGGCTTTGGGACAATTACAATATAATCGAGAAATAATAATAATGATAAATATAATAATAATAAATAAGCAATAATTAAATGTTAATAATGAAAAATAAGAATAGAGGTTAGAATAATAAAATAAAAGAAATAAGAAATTAGCAAGAAAAATTAATGTTAGAAAAGTTTTTAGGAATTAATTAAGAAAATAGGTTTTAATAATAATAAATAAATAATAATTTATTTACATATTAAGAATAATGATTAATAGTTTAATTAGGGTTTATAAAAAATTAGGTTAAATAATAAGGGTTAAGAAAATTAGGGTTAGCATTTTAATTAAGAAAATTAGGGTTAATTATTTAGGTTTAAGAAATTAATTAAGATTTAAATAAATTATTTACAAAATATGTATAATAGAAATTATGTACCAATATTTTTATAGAAAACTAATTAGAATGAATAATTTAGAAATATTATGATATTTATAAAAGTATAAAGTTTGATTATTATTTTAAATAGAATTATTAGTTTTAATATAAAACAAATTAATTAATATGATAATATAATTTATATAATTAAACAATTAATAAAAGAAAATAAAAATAAAAACAAGGTTTAAAAAAATGGGGGAGGCCTGGATTTGAACCCAGGACCTCCCCATTACCAGTTTGATGGGGTACCACTGGGCTGCGCCTACATAGTTGGCTAAGGAATGGATCAAAGCCAAGATATTGTAAACCTGAAAAAAAAGAAAACAAATGAATAAAAAGAAAGAACTTGGGGATCGAACCCAGGCTCTGCAGCTTCACACGCATATGCTCTATCCACCAGGCCATCAGATGCTTTCTGATATTTGTTTAAACCTAATTAATAAAATAATAAAACGAAAATTTGAATTAGAAAATTGGCGCCATCTGAGTTGTCTTCTTCCTTGGGATTTCGTAGGTTTTCCTGCAAAATTACCTGCCAAAAGTTCCTACGTTTTTTCCTGCATGTGAAAACCTATGAAACTCATACAGTGCCAATTACATACGATTTTGTCAAATTAATCACAC
Source organism: Lathyrus aphaca (assembly GCA_963966055.1). Lineage (NCBI taxonomy): Eukaryota > Viridiplantae > Streptophyta > Magnoliopsida > Fabales > Fabaceae > Lathyrus > Lathyrus aphaca. The sequence continues at coordinate 510,207,326 of OZ014520.1, forward strand.
AAAAGTGATCCACACAGTTCACTTAATCGATTTATGGTTTTAAAATATGTTTATAACCATCAAAACACAAAACCCTAAATTGGAAGGATGAACCCTAACAATGGCATTTATCGAATCCGGTCTTGAAACCTCAAGAAAATGTGCAGAAACCATCTAAACACCATCACAAACAACAATATGACATTAAAATTCATTAATCATGCGTGAAAATTAAGAATCGAAAAATTAAAAAAACAAGAATATAGAGATTCGGTTTATGCATTTTGTGATGTTATGGATGAAGGTGATGATGGGGATACGATCAGAGAACCTTCAGGAAGATATTGCAGTTCTTCAAAGTTCTTAAAACTACCTGCAAGTGCAAAACCGAATTTGTTTTTTTATGTAAAAAATTTGAAGTTGGTGAGTGATTTTGGAGGCAGGATTTCCGTCCCCTTATGCTTGTGATCAACTTGTGTACATATAGTGATGTAAAATAGGTCAAAAGTTTATGGATTTATGGGCTTTTTTGAGTGACTTGATCATGAAGAAATCAACTTGCTATTTTGGTCAAAAAATCAAACAAATCCTTTCCAATTTGGTTGAGCACGAATTTGTATGATTTCAATCAGCTTTGAATGATTTTTAAGACATTCTAGAAGAAGAATCACATTCAAATATTGAGTTTTCATATTTTATTTTGATTTAAAATGATTTTTAATGTATAAAATCAAAATAAATAAAAATAAACTAATAAAAATCTGAATAAAGAATATTTGATTCGTGCATGATGTCATGGTAGAGATTGGGTCATAAAAATGCAAGCCCATGTGGAAAGAATTGGTTCTAAGACCCCATTTGCTCAATAAACCTCTAAACAATTTCCCAACTTTGCAAAGACACAAATACTTTAATTTTAAGGCTATGAATGTGTTATTGGACATTTTGGAAAGCTTAAAGAGTCCTCTAACAAACATCTTTGGTCTCATGTCCATATCTTTTACCATCTTCAAGTTATGCCCTTTGGAAGATGTTGACTTTATGTTGACTTTTAAAATGACCTATAATGTCTTAGCTCATACCTTCCAAATGAAGCATTTTTAGGCTTGGCTTGTGAGACACAAAGTTGTATAGAATTCAATTTCCTTTAAAATGAGATTTGGATGGGAAATATTTGATGAAGCATGTGAAAGTTATGGCTGATCAAAGTTCAGTTGACTTTTCCTGTGAAAACCCTAATTTAGAAACTTCTGATTCTTGATGATCTGAAATATCCTTGATGAATCATGATCAACCCTTGATAAAATGATTAACTTTACTTCATACACTTGATGATGGCAAAAAATCATGAAGTTTGACTTTGGTTTGACCACAGTTGACCTCAGTTTGACTTTTTAACTACTTTGACTGATTTTAGCCTATCTGATCATTTGACTGAGCAAACCTTTTGGGAAAGCCTTGAAACTTGACATAGGGATTCTTGAAGACATATAGGATGCTATTAAGCTCACTTGAAGCCTTGGAAATCCATTTAGCCTGATGAAACTCAAAACCCTAGTTTAGGATGCATTGTTTAGGAGGATGCTTTGTTTGAGGGAATTGTCAAACTTTCTGACTAATTGTGAACCTTGTGAACCTTGTGAACCTCTTGGGACACCTTGGTACACACTATATTGTCTAGGTGAGGGCAAATTTTGGGGTGCAACACATATTCATGATCAATGTTCATATGCTATGTTCATGTGCCATATTTTGTATACTTGTTGCATAACAAATCATGTGGTGCATTCTTGCATAATCCATAAAAAAATTAATCATGACATTCAATTATGTGCTTGATCCATATTCATATTTCATATTCATGTTAATTGAGAATTTCATGATTGAATTTGTGCATAAAAAATGAAAATAATCAAAGCTGAATTTTACATTTCATAGCTGTCTCTGCATATAGGAGCTATAAAATGCATGATGTTTGTTGTGTAGTTCATGCTGTTGGTGACTTTTTACACCTGTATTGCATGTTGTGTATGTGTTGTAAAAAACTGATTGTGTGTTACATGGCATTTCATTGCTATTTTTGCATTTGGTAGCTATTATAGGCTGCTGAATTTTGCATTGCGTTGCCTTTTGTAAACACCCCAAATTTGCCCTCACCCATTCACACCATGGCTTGTGATCTTTTCATATGCATAATCTAATCATACCATTCTCATATTGCATTTTTGCTTCACTGCATTGCTCCTAAGTCATCTGCATCTAGGGTTTGTGATCTGAGCAATCCAAGAGCTACTTGAGCCACTTCAAAGGTCTACAATCACTTCAAAGGGGTCCATGAATGTTCAAGCATCATATTATATCCTCTCAAGATCAAAGAAACCAAAGAATCACAAGAACTGAGAATGGCATGGAAGCAGAGCCAGGTTTGACTGCACAGATGACCTAGAATTAGGGTTTTGGTTTCAGAGGCCATAACTCCAATTTTTTTGGCCATTCTTGCTTCTATTGGCCTCTATATGATATGAGGATCATGCATATCAATTTTCATGAAGAAATTCTATGGGGAGGGCATCTGATCAAGAGTTGACTTCTTGGGCAAGGCAGTGCAAAATCAGGGCATCTGAGGCCCCCAATGACCCAACCAAAGGGTGATCATCATCATTTTGATTGTGTATGATATTTATTTGATCATAGAAGATGTTAGAAGGTCACAAAATTGAAGAATTTCAAGCCATTTGCAAAATTGCCTTTTTGGGAAAGTGACTTGTAATGTAAACTTGCTATTTTGGGAAAGTTTTTCAACCTCCTCAAATTGATTCAAAAAAGCTTTAAATTGGAAAACTTTGGTCATGAAAGTTGTATAATGGATCATTCCCTTTTCAAAAATTACAAGAAATCATGCTAATTCATTTTGGATCAAAAGTTATGGCTTTTCAAAGTTGGGAAAAATCACATAATTTCAAGTTTTGTACCAAAGAGGCAAAGTTGCAAAACCTCTTGCCAAGGCAAATTGTGACTTCAAATGGATTTCGAACCTTTGCACAAACATAAACCAATGCCTAAAATTCAGAATGCACCAAGAGTTTGTCCATTTTCATGACTTGTGCTTTAAGAAATCACAAAAGGGCCAAAAAGTCACAAAGTTGCAAAACCTATCACAAACCCTAATCCACTTGCTGCATTGCTTCTAATCCATTTCCATGGCTCTCACTAATCTCAGCTGAGCCAAACCATGCCCCTATCACAGCCTCACACTTGCCCATACCTCAAGTACACCTAACTTGGATTTTATGCAAAAACACCCATACCAATCCCACAGTGCCACACCAACTTCTCTGACCCATCCAGATGTGATAAGTGGACCAAAAGGGACTCAACACAACACACACACAAGCCTAAAGCATCCTCCAAACCATAGCTCCAATTTTTCACCTCTTATGCATTTTCATTCGAAACTGAAAACACAAGACACAAACACCAAAACAAACTTCATAGAACATCTCAGCATGTTCCACTGATCATCCCTGACCCTTCACCTTGCCCTGAAACTCCCTGAAATCAAAATACGATTCTTCCCCTCTCTGAACAGAACTCCATAAAACTCACAAATCAGCCACTTTCCAATCCTACTAAACCTCAAAGCATCTTCAGGAGGTCCATTGGAGAAGCTTTGAAGCAAGGAAGCAGGTTGAAAGCTCCAAACTGAAAGCTTCACTTCAGGTAGCTTCAAAAATTATTTTTTCCAGAAGCCTTGTTTTAAGTTACTAAAATGATCTACATGCTCCCCTAAATGCAATGAGCTTTGAATTTTTGAAAATGATGTAGAAATGAGGATGTATGGTCTGTCTGAAACTTTGCCCGTGAATTTGATTTTTGCTTGTTCTTCGTGATTCATGAAAAATAAATAAGTTTTGTTGTTGGATTCTTGTTTAGGATGTTTGGTTGAGTGGATCTGGAGATTTTGGCACGTTTTAGTGAGGTTTTGAGAGAGATAGGTTGAAGGTCTCGCCAGAGAAGACGACCGAAAGTCTTCTCTGGCCACCTGAGGGTCATTAAACCCTAATCTTTGTAATTAATCAACTTTGAATTTGGACCCTGGATTCTGTTGACTTCCATTGACTCCCGCGTGAATGAACGCACCAGATCTTTCATTAAACCCTAATTCAGATTAATTAGGTTAATTAATTAGGTTTAAATTTGAATTTCCCAGAAGCAATCTCAACCGTCCATGAGCGGGCGCAGTCTTTCCCTCCCCCCTGAGTTTGAATGCTGGCCCTTGATTGCGTTGACTTCCCCCTTTTATTCATTTTAATTTCTTTTCTTTTCTTTTCTTTTCCTCATTTTATTTAAAATAGCTAAAATCATTAAAAAATTATGAAATTTTAAGTCAAAGATTTCATTAATATTTAAAACCCAAAAATATTTTTATTTTTATTTTTTGCACTGAAAATTATTTTTAAATCATTTAAATGATTATTTTTAATTAATTAATGGAAATTAGTTAATTAAAAATACATTTAGGTATTTAAAAATCCCAAAAAAATTCACATTGCATTTAGGAGCATTTAGAAACATTGTTCAACCCTCAAACCAAATTTCTTTTTTGTTCTTGATGCCTTTTGATCATTTTCATTGGAATTAATTTCATTTTAAGGCAATATTTTGTTTCAAACTTCAAAAATTCCTTTCTGCCTAACCATTGAGAGTTGGATGATGATTCTTCTTGCATTACACTCTTCATAGAATGTAGTTTATAGGATAAAATTGGCTTGATTTGATCTTGCATTTTCATTTTGTTTTGCATTTTTCTTGACAAGGTACCTTAAAACCCTAGCAATCTTAGGAAATTCATAACTTTCATTAGGTTAGGAGTTGAATCCTCTCCTTTGGGCAGTGAGTTTATATAGGTTTAGGGTATCTTTGATTGCATTTTAAAATTTTTATCATGTCATTTGCTTCTGGTTTTGGATTTTTGCTTTGCATGATGCATGTAACCCTAATTTGTGCCTTCCTTTGCATCCATTTCTCATTTGCTTGCATCCAATGACTTGCCATGACATTTTGTGCATCCACATGAGTCATGATACACCCTAGGACATATTAGAGTCATTTTTGATCATTGCATCCTTCATATGTCATGTTGTATGTCCATTGCATTTCATAACTTTTCATGTACATTCATGGTTCAAAACATGCTTCATCTGCATCCATGTCCTTGTATGATCATTCTCATGTCTTGCCTCATGTTTATATCATCTCTTAGCATCATTAACATCATGTGAATGCTTCTGACTTTGGTTTACATCATATTTCATCTCATTTGCATTACATTTCATTTCTTTTGGCTAACTTTTCAGGTGGTAAGTTTGTTTTGAGAAGTGAATTTGCCTTCACTTCTCACAATCTCTTCTCATCTCTCTTGCATCTTTGCTGCATCTTATCTTGTGTATTGGATTGAGCTTGCTCATTCATGTTCATCTTACTTTCTTTCTTCAAGCAACTTGTCTTCTTAAGTGAAGCAAGTTGATTTGCTTCTTATTGCTTCTTCCACCTTTCATCTGCTTCTTTCCTGGTGGTTTCTCTGAAGATTTTCTTGCCAGCCTCATTAACCCTAGGAACAACTAAGCATGATAAAAATTAGGGTTTGATTAGTCCCCCATTAGTTTTTACCTTTGTGTCATCATTGAGTCTTCTCTTCTCACCTCATAATCCAGGACTAAACCCTAAAGGTTTTAAGGCTTTGAGATTAAGCTTATGCCTACATCCTTCTATTAGGATGGAGTGTATAACTTTAATCCTAAGTGTTAAACCCTTAATGTGTTTAAATCCTTTAATAAATCCACCTAATAATCACTAAGACATCAAGCTTGTAACTTGGGCCTTGCATTAGGGTTCTAATTCTTTCTTAATTGGTTAAGAAGGACTAACCCTAGTGTTAATGGACAAGTCCCCCTCAAGTTGTCTTACAAACCATAAAAATCACTTCTTAATCCCATCATTAACTAAAATCCACTTTAATAAAGGTTTTGTTTTATCATGAGGTTAATCCCTAATCATGGATTAAGTTGAGGAGTCTTTCTCAGCTTAAATGTTCTCATCTATTATCCTTCTATTAGGGTAGTGTAATGAGTCCATTAAATCCTTGATTATGGCTTAAACTCATTACTTAATACTAAACAAAAACAACAAAAACATCTAAATAAATATAAGTAGGTTAATGATCTTAATCCTACATCATGGTGATTAAGTGTGAGGTGTTTACTTCATAATTAAGGTATTCTCATTACCCCTAATTAGAGGGAAGATGTGATGAGTTTACTAACCCTTGGTTTAGGCTTAAGCTCATTTTCTTATGACAAACCTCCAAAAGCAATAAAAGACTGAAAGCACAAAAACAAACAATAATCGTCTCCTCCGGGATTCTTTTCTCATCTCATTCACTCACAAACGAGAACTCGCTTCTTCCGTCTAATGCAAGACAGTTTGCACCTGAGCCAGCCAGGTCATACACTTGAGCATAGATAAGCAAGCAGTTCACAAGTCAATTTATCTTTCAGTCTCTTTGAGTCGAACTACGGTGTTCTGACTTCCTCATTGCACGAGAGGATACGTAGGCATAACTTAACAGTTATCGAACAAAAGTCTCGTTATATTCCCCCTCTTCCAGCATTATTCTTTGAGCCTCATGGTCTTGAGCTTTACACTCTTGTTCTTACACTGACACCTCTCCTATACACTTCACATTTCCTTTACACTGACACTTGCATTCTTTTCCTGCTTTGATACACAGATAGCACTGACATTACCCCTTTAAAACACAAATCTTTTAAGCGTGGATCCCGTCGAGTACGACGGACAATCTGGGTGATAATACCTTCCCAGGTTGTAACCAACCCCCTTTCTTAGTCTCTCTAGTTCGCAACCGTCTTATCCATCCTTTTTCTAGGTCCATGCAGCATTACCTTTCCTTCGGGATAAAAATGCCTAGCTGGTGTCGCTCCCAAAAGATGAGACTGGCTCAAATGAGGTACAGACGCGAACGGTCGGCGAAAGGAGGCTGTGAGAACACACAGGAGTGAACTCACAGGAGATGAAAAGAGTCGCCAGCTAGGCATTTTTATGCCGAAGGAAAGGCAATGCTGCATAGACCTAGAAAAAGATGGATAAGACGGTTGCGAACCAGAGAGACTGAGAAAGGGGGTTGGTTACAACCTGGGAAGGTATTAGCACCCAGATTGTCCGCCGTACTCGACGGGATCCACTCTTAAAAGATTTGTGTTTTAAAGGGGTAGTGTCAGTGAAATTTGTGTATAAAAATAGCTGGAAGAGGATGTACAGGTGTCAGTGTAAAGAAATGTGATGTGTATAAATGTACAGTGTTAGTGTAAGGACAAGAGTATGCTCAAGATCATGAGGCTTAAAAGAATGAAACTGAAAGGAGGGGGAATATACAGAGACTTTTGTTCAATAACTGTTAGGTTATGCCTACGTATCCTCTCGTGCAATGAGGAAGTCAGAACACCGTAGTTCGACCCAAAGAGACTGAAAGATGAATTGACTTGTGAACTGCTTGCTTGTCTATGCTCAAGTGTATGACCTGTCTGGCTCAGGTGCAAACTGTCTTGCATTAGACGGAAGAAGCGAGTTCTCGTTTATGAGTGAGTGAGATGAGAAAAGAATCCCGGAGGAGACGATTATTGTTTGTTTTTGAGTATTCAGTCTTTTATTGCTTTTGAAGTGTGTCATAAGTTAATGAGCTTAAGCCTAAACCAATGGATTAGTAAACTCATCACATCTTCCCTCTGATTAGGGGTAATGAGAATACCTTAAGTGTGAAGTCAGCTTCTCACACTTAATCACCTTTGATGTAGGATTAAGATCATTAACCTACCTATGATTAGTTAAATGTTTTTGTGGTTTTTGTTTAGTGCTAAGTAATGAGATTAAGCCATAATCAGGGATTAAACAGACTCATTACACCATCCTAATAGAAGGATAATAGATGAGAATGTTTAAGCTGAGGAAAGCTCCTCAACTTAATCCATGATTAGGGATTAACTTCATGACAAAACAAAGCCTTTATTAAATGGATTTTAATTAGTGGTGAGATGATGAAGTGAATTTTAGGGTTTGTAAGACAACTTGAGGGGGACTTGTCCATTAACACTAGGGTTAGTCCTTCTTAACCAATTAAGGAAGAATTAGAACCCTAATGCAAGGCCCAAGTTACAAGTGTGATGTCTTGGTGATTATTAAGTGGATTGATTAAGAGATTTAAACACATTAAGGGTTTAACACTTAGGATTAAAGTTATACACTCCATCCTAATAGAAGGATGCATGCATAAGCTTAATCACAAAGCCTTAAAGCCTTTAGGGTTTAGTCCCTGATTATGAGATGAGTTTTGAAGCTTTCAACTTAGCAACTTTCTGACCTCTCCTCTTTATGCAATCCACTCCTTTTGGTCCCTTGATGATGTCTGGATGCTTAGAGGGAGTTTATGGTGGCTGGTTTAAGAGTTTGAACAGGTTCTGTTCAAGCTCAGGTGAGAATCGTGTTTGGCTTATGTGGTGTTTCAAGGATGAATGTAGGCAGGGAAATGATCAGAAGGATGTGGTGATGAGTTCTATGAAGTTTGTTTGTGAGTTTGTAGCTTGTACACTGAGTTTCGAAAGCTTTTGCTTTTGAGAGTGAAAATGAGAAAGTTATGTTCTTGCTGGTTTCAGGCTTCTGTGTTATGATGTTTGGCTTGCATTTTGTTTGTATAAACAATGCTGATTGGTCAGAAGATGTGACATGCCCTTTTGTGATAGGTGTAGCTACTTTTGCCAATTTGTCAACTTTGTGTAAGAGAAGCATGGGTCATGTTCTAGCCAAGTACAAGGGGTGTGGGCTGCGCAGCATGGTGTGAGGGAAAGGCTAGGATGGATCAGCAATGTAGCTAGCAAGTGGATGAAAGGTTATGATGGCTTTTGCAACTTGCTTGCTTTTGATCTTCATGAAAAATATCTTGCTCCAAAGACCATACAAACATGTAATTATTTGGTTCAATCTGAACTTTAGATGCCACATTGTCATGTTATGTGAATTAGAAGTCCATTTGATAGCCTTAGAACACTTGATCAAGTCATTTTGCAAAATACCTCTTTGGTAGAAACTTTGAAATTTTGTGATTTTTGCCAACTTTGACAAGCCATAACTTTTGATCCAAAATGAATTAGGTCATGTTCTTGTACTTTTTGAAAAGGGAAAGATCTATTCTACAACTTTCATGACCAAAGTTTTTCCATTTGAAGCATTTTTGGATCAAAAAGTAAGGGTTGAAAAAGTTGCATAAAATGACATTTCATTAAAAGTCAAACTTGCCCAAAAAAGTCAACTTTGCAAAAACTTGAGATTCTTGAATTTGTGAACTTCCAACTTCTTTTATGATCAAATAAAGATCATATACACTCAAAATGATGAAGATCACCCCTTGGTTGGGTCATTGGGGGCCTCAGATGCCCTGATTTTGCACTGACTTGTCCAGAAAGTCAACCATTGATCAGATGACTTCCCCATGGAATTTCTTCATGAAAATTGATATGCATACTCCCTATACCATATAGAGACCAATAGAAACAATAATGACCAAAAAATTTGGAGTTATGGCCTCTGAAACCAAAACCCTAATTTTAGGTCATCTGTGCAGTCAAGCCTGGCTCTACTTCCACAACAATCCCAGTTCTTGTGATTCTTTGGCATTCTTGACTTTGAGAGGATGTAATATGATACTTGACCACACATAGACCCCTTTGAAGTGATTGATGACCTTTGGAGTGGCTCAAGAAGCTCTTGGATTGCTCAGATCACAAACCCTAGTTGCAGATGACTTAGAAACAATGCAATGACTCAAAATTGAGATATGAGATGGTATGATTGTGTTTATGCATATGAAATGATCACAAGCCATGGTGTGAATGGGTGAGGGAAAATTTGGGGTGTTTACAGCTGCCCCTATTCAAACATGAGTTAGCTGTGCAGGATGTAAGCAACGGCTTAACAGGCCAACAAGATAACTTGTGGTTGAATACCAAAGACAGTCCAAAATTTGCACTCACAGAATGAAGAAGAAAAGGGATATAGATTGTAAAAGAAAATAAAGTATATTGTAAAGTGTGAGCGACGGAGGGCGACCGTCGAGCAGAGGACGACTGCTGGGTAAAGAGCAATGACGGGGACAGCCGACATGCTGGGGATAAAAAGAATTATGATGGGGACGGCCATCAAGATAAAGCTGCAAAATTCTCTGGGGATTAATGAAACATGACGGGGACGGCCATCAAGTTCACAAAGTAAAGTAACCAACGACGGGGACGGCCATCGGGCTAAACTGAAAGGAAAAAGGGACCACGACGGGGACGGCCATCGGGTTAAAGAATAAATGAAATAAACAGATGATGAGGTACGATCATCAAAGGTGAAGGACGATCACCTAGCAGGGGACGACTGCTCTATTGGGTTAAGATGAGGGACGGTCATCTAAGGTGGAGGACGACCACCTGGCAGGGTACGGCTGCCGAAAATATCGCGACATAGGACGAATGCCGGATAAAAGGTCAACGATGGGGACGGCCATCGGATGAGCATGATGGAGGACGACCATCAAGAGGTGGAGGACGACCACCTAGCAGGGGACGGCTGCTCTCAAGGTTTATCATGACATAGGACGAATTCCAGATAACCAAAATCAACAATGGGGACGGCCATTGGATAAAATGATGCAGGACGATCATCAAAAGAAGGTGGAGGACGACCACCTAGCAAGGGACGGCTGCTAAATATCACGACATAGGACGAATGTCAGATAGAAAATCAACGATGGGGACGGCCATCGGATGAGCATGATGGAGGACGACCATCAAGAGGTGGAGGACGACCACCTAACAGGGTACGGCTGCTCTCGAGGTTTATCATGACACAGGACGAATGTCAGATAAAAAGAAAATTGCTTTGTTGGCGATCTACTGGGGGATAGTAAACACGGACGAGTATTTACATCCAATAAACAAAAGGTATAAGTGTTTAGATGTTTGTGTATAGATTAAAGATGCGGACGAGCATCCTTAAGACTACGATACGGACGAGTATCGGGTAGAAACAAATACTGACTCGTGTTCAGAGATGATGATACGGACGAGTATCAACGGGTTAACAGAGAACACGGAAGAGTGTTGAATCTGAGAGGATTCTTCTGGGGAATAGTAGACACAGGCGAGTATCTATATTCAAGAAGACAAGAGTGTTTGACACAGTGTATGGATTAAAGATGCGGACGAGCATCCTTAAGACTATGACACGGACGAGTATCATGTAGAAACAAACCCTTGACGCATGTTCTGAGATGATGGTACGGACGAGTACCAACGAGTTAACAAAGAACAAGGACTAGTGTTGAATCTGTGGGGATATAAGTGGTATATACAAGATACGGACGAGTATCAGTATAAGTGTGAGTGGTGTATAGATGAGTGTTTAACTGCTGGGGGAGTGACACGGACGAGTGTCGAAAGGAGAAGAGTGTGATATGAACAAGTATCTGATATACAAAGTGTAGGCGACTGCGCTGGGGAAAGTGACATGGACGGATGTCAAGGAAATGTATATATATGAGTATTTGTGAGTGCAAAGAGGACGTCTTTGGCTTTCTGCTGGGGTCATGACACAGACGGGTGTCAAAAAGTATCTGTAGTGCGGGTGGTTTTGTTTGTAAGGAGTGCTCGGGCGACTTTACTGGGGAGTGATGACACGGACGGGTGTCAAAGGGAGTATATATACTGGTGTTTGTGAATGTGAGGCAACTGATTTTGCTGGGAAATCTCCGCTGGGGATGTGGGGGAAGTATTCTGTATATTGACAGATTGTCATTATTCACAAGTGTTGATTCAAAACATGGCTTATGATTATGCTATATGTTTGATTTTTGCCGTAATGCTCCGTGTTAGACGGAATGCTACGCTTTGTGGGTGAATATGATGCGAATGCTATGATTATGCAAAAGGTACCAAACCGGGATTCGGATCCCGATGCTGCGAAAATCTTCGGCCGATCTGCTTGAAATGGACATCCCAGCTGGGGATGAGGTCATTTGTAGATCTGACGAGAAGCATTTGCTTGGGGATATAGATCACTGATGGATATACCCTTGCAAAGAGGGACCCAGCTGGGGGGGTCTGCAGAAGCTTTCTTCACTCTGTTGTGATTCCTTCGTGCGCTGCTCTTCTGGATAGAGGCTGGAACTCTGTGGGGAGATGGTTCCCTGACTTCTGTATTTTGGCTGAGGGTGAAATGGCAACTCGGCTGGGGAGAAAACACTTTGAGTGTTAAGACTGAGTGTTGATTTGTCAGCTTGCTGGAGTGAAGCTTTCATGCCCCAAGCTGCGTTCTGGATACCTGCAATCCTGAAAAGATAGAGAAACGCACAAGTAATCCCGAGGTATCCTTTACTGGATTCCGTCTTAGGAGTTTAGACACTTCTGAGAGTAAGTATATTTCCTGCGAGCATGCGGCTTTTATTATATTTTTGAAGATAAGCACCTGTATTCATGCAATCAGTTTTTCCTTTAAGACATCAGACATTTTTTGCAAATAAAATGTACAAGACGAGACATGACTGAAAATCTGATTTTATTAATTCATATGCCCTGAATTGGCAAGATACAGTCAAAGAAACATATCCCCTGAAATGAGGAGATTGTTACAAATTGAGAAACAAAATGCTGGCAATGTTAATGACGCTTTAAGGAGCTTCCTTTTTACTATGACTCGTATGACTTTTGACGTTCTTCTCATCTTGCTTTCTGAGGAATGCTGATTCTGATTGAAGCTTGATCCTTTCGAAGCTTACCAAGTTGTGAGTGATACAGGTGAATTCAGAATGCAGTTGTTCGCTTATTCCCTTATTTTGCATGGATCGCCCTTTCGGGTTTTCAATCCATCGGGATACCCATTTTTTGCCTGAGCTGTCCAATGCGGCTTTTCAATTCAGCGGGTGTACATTTTTTTGTTTATTTTCCCTTATTTTTGCCCGAGTCTTTTATTCTGTTTTTGACTCGCCGGGCCGCCCTATTTTTGCCTGGACTCACATTCTGTTTTTGTGTCCAGCGGGTCATTTTTATGCGAAGTATTTTTTAACTGCATCTGAATTCACAGGGTACGGGAAATCTTCACCATCCATGGTGCTGAGCATCAGTGCTCCACCAGAGAAAACTTTCTTTACTACAAATGGTCCTTCATAATTTGGAGTCCATTTGCCCCTGTGGTCTGTATGAGGAGGGAGGATTCTTTTTAGCACAAGATCTCCTACTTGGTATTCTCGGTGCCTGACTTTCTGATCGAAGGCCCTCTTCATTCTCTTCTGATACAACTGCCCATGACAGATTGCAGCCAATCTTTTCTCTTCAATCAGACTCAGTTGTTCGTATCGGGACCTGACCCATTCTGCTTCGTTCAGCTTAACATCCATCAATACCCGTAGAGAGGGTAATTTGACTTCGACAGGTAGGACTGCTTCCATACCATATACAAGCTGATATGGTGTTGCCCCAGTGGATATTCTGATTGACGTGCGGTACCCATGCAGGGCAAACGGTAGCATCTCATGCCAGTCCTTGTAGGTGACTACCATCTTCTGCACAATCTTCTTGATATTCTTATTAGCCGCCTCAACAGCGCCATTCATCTTTGGCCTGTAAGGAGAAGAGTTGTGATGTTGAATTTTGAAGTCCCGGCATAGCTCTGCCATCATTTTGTTGTTCAAGTTGGAACCATTATCAGTAATGATTCGCTCGGGAACTCCGTATCGACAGATGATATCTCTCTTCAGAAATCTGGCTACCACTTGTCTTGTAACATTTGCATAGGAAGCTGCTTCAACCCACTTGGTAAAATAGTCAATAGCAACCAAGATGAATCTGTGGCCGTTTGAAGCAGTTGGTTCAATCTTGCCAATCTTGTCAATGCCCCACATAGCAAAGGGCCAGGGTGAAGACATCACATTCAGAGGATTGGGAGGCACATGCACCTTATCCTCATAAATCTGGCATTTATGGCATTTCCTGGCATAGGTACAACAGTCGGCATCCATTGTGATCCAATAATAACCAGATCGTAGCAATTTCTTAGCCATTGCATGTCCTCCAGCATGGGTTCCAAAGGATCCTTCGTGCACTTCATGCATTAACAAGTCTGCTTCTGTTTTGTCAACGCATCTGAGGAGTACCATATCAAAATTTCGCTTGTACAGGGAGCCATCAGTGTTCAGAAAGAAACTACCAGCAAGCCTTCTCAGAGTCTTCTTATCATTGGAAGATGCCCCAGGTGGGTATGCTTGATCCTCCAAGAAGCACTTAATGTCATGGAACCAAGGCTTATCATCTTTTACAATGTCTGCTGCGAATACGTATGCTGGTCTGTTAAGTCTGGATACTGAAATTTGAGGTACGAAGTTGGCAGCTTGAACTTTGATCATTGATGAAATGGTAGCCAGAGCATCTGCAAATTGATTCTCGTCCCGAGGGATATACTCAAGCTTGACCGTTGTAAAGAAAGTCAATAACCTCCTTGTATAATCCCTGTAAGGTATCAGATGATCCTGATGGGTGTACCATTTGTCGTTGGTCTGATTAACTACCAGAGCTGAATCCCCGAATACAGTCAATGTCTTGATCCTGAGGTCAATGGCTTCCTCAAGACCCATAATGCAAGCTTCGTATTCAGCTTCGTTGTTAGTGCAGTTGAAAGTGAGCTTTGCCGAGAAAGGCATGTGAACTCCTTTAGGTGTAATGAGTACTGCACCAACACCACGACCATTCATATTAACAGCCCCATCAAACATCATAGTCCATTCTTCTTCCGGGTCAGGCCCTTCAGTGTGAATAGGCTCTTCATGATCTTTTGCTTTTATGAACATGATGTCTTCATCAGGAAAGTCAAATCTCATAGGCTGGTAATCATCAATAGGTTGCTCAGCAAGATATTCAAACAATACACTGCCCTTGATGGCTTTCTGAGATGTGTATTGGATGTCATATTCTGTGAGAATCATTTGCCATCTTGCAACCCGTCCGGTAAGTGCTGGCTTCTCGAAAATATACTTGACTGGATCCATCTTTGAGATCAACAAAGTGGTGTGGGTCAACATATACTGTCTCAGTCGGCGAGCAGCCCACGCTAAAGCACAACAAGTTTTCTCGAGCAGTGAATAACGTTGTTCACAGTCGGTAAACTTTTTGCTTAGGTAGTATATTGCATACTCTTTTCGACCAGACTCGTCATATTGGCCCAGCACGCACCCCATTGACTCTTCTAATACTATCAAGTACATTATCAGAGGTCTTCCTTCAACTGGAGGCATAAGGATTGGAGGCTCTTGTAAGTATTCTTTGATCTTGTCAAAAGCCTTCTGACAGTCTTCGTTCCACCTGACCGTTTGTTCTTTTCTCAACAATTTGAACAAGGGTTCGCAGGTTGTCGTAAGGTGTGATATGAACCTTGAGATGTAGTTCAATCAACCTAAAAACCCTCGAACTTCCTTCTCTGTTTTTGGTGCAGGCATCTCTTGAATAGCTTTGACTTTATCAGGGTCAACTTCAATCCCTTTCTCGCTCACAATGAATCCCAGCAGCTTACCAGATCGCACCCCGAATGTGCATTTGTTGGGATTCAACTTCAGTTGGTATTTCCTCAGACGCTTGAACAACTTTAGCAGATTTACCAGATGGTCTTCTTTAGTGAGGGACTTGGCAATCATGTCATCCACATAACATTCGATTTCTTTATGGATCATATCGTGGAATAATGTTACCATAGCCCGTTGATACGTCGCACCGGTATTCTTGAGCCCAAATGGCATTACCTTGTAGCAGAACGTGCCCCAGGGTGTGATGAAGGTTGTCTTCTCCATGTCTTCAGGTGACATTTTAATTTGATTGTATCCTGAAAATCCATCCATGAAGGAGAATACCGAGAACTGAGCCGTATTATCCACCAATACATCAATGTGAGGTAATGGGAAATCATCTTTCGGGCTAGCTCTGTTCAGATCCCGGTAGTCAACACACATTCTTACTTTGCCGTCTTTCTTGGGCACAGGCACTATGTTAGCAACCCACGGCGGATAGCTAGTCACAGCAAGGAATCCGGCGTCCCATTGCTTTTGTACCTCTTCCTTGATTTTCATTGCCATGTCTGGGCGAGTACGGCGCAGCTTCTGTTTAACCGGTGGGCATTCTTCTCTTAAGGGCAGCTTGTGTACCACAATGTCGGTGTCCAACCCTGGCATATCTTGATAAGACCAAGCAAACACATCCACATACTCTTGAAGCAGGTCAATCAGTTGTCTCTTCACTGAGTCTTGTAAGCAGGCCCCGATTTTAACTTCTTTCACGTCTTCATCTGTACCAAGATTGATTGTTTCAACCTCCTCCTGGTGAGGAGTAATAACCTTTTCCTCTTGTCTTAACAACCTGGCTATCTCTTCAGGAAGCTCATATTCTTCTTCAACCCCTTCGTCAGCTTGATTGATCGGATTGTCAAAGTCATACGAAGTCATAGCCGTGTTGTTGTTGGTGCTGTCTGGAAGGTACACTCTGCAAGGGTTCAGTTTGTTCATTTTAGTGATTTGATTTTAATCCTGTTTAGAAAAGTGAAATAAAGTTGTCATTTTGAAAACACTGCCATTTATTTTTTGTACAAAAAGAAAAATGGAGAAAACAGTGAGCGGAAAAGAAAAAGACTCATTTGCAAAAGATGTCTGATATTTCATTGATTAATCTTGTTGCACAAAAATTACAGATGGCCCGATTACAAAATGAGTCTTGTCATCTTGGGCAAGATGCAAGACTTTGATGCATGCTATAAAATACATGAAATAATAATTACTCTGCATGAGTAACTCTTATAATTTCCTGGGAAGACCAGTTTGAGATACTGCTCCCCGGGACCTTTGGACAGATCCAACTCTCCAGGTTGCGGTCGCTTTCATCCTCGTCTTCCAAATTGTTGACAGCATCGGGGGTGAGCATCCCCCCACTAACAAAGTTGGGCTCCTTTGCAGCCTCTGCTTGATCTTGTTGAGTTGGTTTGTAACCCAACCCAAATCTATCCTCTTTCTTCTCCACAGGTAACAATTTGCCCCAGCCTTGGGCAGTTCCTTCTTCAACAACCTTCCGGGCTTGTTGGTATGATGTCATTGAGGTTCCAGGTACAGCAGAAGTTTCATTTATGTTCAAGGCCTCGAACCCTTGACTCATTGTCTCGTGGATCTCCCCATCCATCTCAATGTATTTGTATGTAGCCAGATGGCTAACAAAAATATCCTCCTCTCCACAGATAGTAACGACTTGACCCTCCCACTCGAATTTTAACTTCTGGTGAAGGGTTGAGGTCACAGCGCCAGCGGCGTGAATCCATGGCCTTCCCAATAGACAGCTGTAGGCAGGCTGTATATCCATCACGTAGAAGGTCGCTTTGAAAGTTTGTGGGCCAATCGTTATAGGCAACTCAATTTCTCCCAGAACCGATCTCTTAGAACCATCAAAGGCTCTTATTACCAGGTTACTGGGCCGTAATGCCAATCCGTCATACTCTAGCTTCACAAGGGCTTTTTTAGGTAAGACATTGAGGGATGATCCTGTGTCTACCAGCACATGGGAAAGAACTGCGCCTTTACATTCCATGGTAATGTGCAAAGCCTTGTTATGATTGCGGCCTTCCGTAGTCAAATCAGTGTTGGTGAACCCTAGCCCATAACAAGCATTAACATTTCCAACCACAGCTTCCAACTGATTGACGGTGATCTCTTCGGGCACATAAGCTGCGTGCAAGACTTTTAGTAGTGCGTTCCGATGAGCTTCGGAGCACATGAGCAATGATAGGATTGAGATCTTGGAAGGCGTCTGGTGAAGCTGATCCACTATTTTGTAATCACTTTTCTTGATGATTCTCATGAATTCATCAACTTCTTGATCAAAAGGTGCTTTTAAAGTCTCTTTAACAATTTGCTCTTCTTGCACCAAGCTCTTCCCTTTTGCCTTGGCGGCAGCTTCTGCTTCGGCAGTGGGTCTTTGAATTTGTGGAGCAAAGAGACGTCCGCTTCGAGTGAAGCCTCCGCTTCCTCCCACGTTGTCTATTTGTGGTGCAGGGGTTGATGATTCAAAAGTGATTTTCTGTCCTTCGCAGTATAGATCAGAACCGTAATGCCAGGGGATGGCATTACTGCTTTCATAAGGTACTGGCCCAGGCACTGTGATAGTGACTGGACTGATGGCAGCTGCAAAAGGGACTGTGATGGTCTGTGGATCGTAGTATATTGTGACTAGTGCTCTGATGGGAGTGGCATTTTGCGAGTTGTAGGCAGAATCATTTTCAGGATCATAATAAATCGTAACTGTGGAGACATTTGCTGCTGAAGTTGTAGGAGACATTGTTGGAAGGATGGGTGTTGTTGTTGTAGGAGTTTCTGAATGAAGTGGTGCTGAAGTTGTAGAAGGGATGTTTGCTGATATCTGGTCCGTTGAAGTAACAGATGAAGCATTTGTTGATGAGGCTGAAGAGTTACTTGGAACAATGGTTGTTGTATTTGTAGAAGACACGGGAATTGCTGCTGATGAGGTTGCCGGATTGGTAGGAATTGATGTGGTGATTTGAAGCAGACCACTCTGGATGAGACCATCTATGCCATCTCTCAAGTTATCACAACCATTCACTGAAATGTTGCAATAAGCGCACCCTAGCTCACATCCCAGGAACATTTGACATTCAAGGAGTTGGGCTTTAATTTCTACCAACGGTGTCCAAATCTGACCCACACTGGTTATTAAGTAAGACGTCTTGTCTTCTTCAATAGTGTAAACACCCCAAATTTGCCCTCACCCATTCACCATGGCTTGTGATCATTCTCATATGCATAAACACAATCATATCACCTCATATCCCACTTTTGATTCACTGCATAGTTTCTAAGTCATCTGCATCTAGGGTTTGTGATCTGAGCAATCCAAGGGCTTCTTGAGCCACTCCAAAGGCCACCAATCACTTCAAAGGGATCCATGTGTGTTCATCTATCATATTACATCCTCTCAAGGTCAAGATTTCCAAAGAATCACAAGAACTAGGGTTTGAATGGATGCAGAGCCAAGTTTGACTGCACAGTTGACCTTAAAATTAGGGTTTTGGTTTCAGAGGCCATAACCCCAAATTTTTTGGTCATTCTTGTTTCCATTGG
Source organism: Lathyrus aphaca (assembly GCA_963966055.1). NCBI lineage: Eukaryota > Viridiplantae > Streptophyta > Magnoliopsida > Fabales > Fabaceae > Lathyrus > Lathyrus aphaca. The sequence goes on from OZ014520.1 coordinate 510,226,569, forward strand.
TCTCTATATGGTATAGGGAGTATGCATCTCAATTTTCATGAAGAAATTCCATGGGGAAGTCATCTGATCAATGGTTGACTTTCTGGACAAGTCAGTGCAAAATCAGGGCATCTGAGGCCCCCAATGACCCAACCAATGGGTGATCTTCATCATTTTGAGTGTATATGATCTTTATTTGATCATGTAAGAAGGTTGAAGTTCACAAAAATCAAGAATTTGGAAGTTTTGCAAATGTTGACTTTTTGGGCATAGTTGACTTTTTAAGAATGCTTCATTTTAGGTCATTTTTCAAGCCTTGATTCTTGATCCAAAAATGCTTCAAATGGAAAAACTTTGGTCATGAAAGTTGTAGATCTCATCTTTCCCTTTTCAAAAAGTACAAGAACATGATCAAACTCTTCTTGGATCAAAAGTTATGATGTGACAAAGTTGGCTAAAATCATTGATTTTCAAGGCATGCTTCAAATGAGAATTTTGCAAAATCATGAACCAAAGCCAATTGCAACTTCTAATTCATTTCAAACCAGTATGCAAACATTCAATATGTCCTAAAAATCAGAATTGGACCAAGGTTTCACATGGTTATGGTTTGTGTAACTAGACTTTTTCATGAAGTTTCAAAAGTGTGCCAACTTGCAAAAACATCATTGTGCTTCTCTCCACTTGATGCATTGGCTGCTGGACCTTCCCAACATCACACACACACCATGCTGCACCAGAACCATATCTTGTACTAGCCTAGATCATGAGCCATACTTTCCTTACACAAAATTTGACTTTTTGCAAAAGCAAACTTACCAATCACTATAGGCCAGGTCACATCATCTGACCTATAGGATTAAAATACAATATCATTTGGCAAGCAAAATGTATCAAGAAGCCATGCTGAAACACTTCATACAATCACATACACAAACACACCTCATTTTGCAAATTGCTTCGAATCTGCCTCCACAAACTTCAAACATCCAAACCATTTTCACCAAACATCTCACCATGCTCCATTGAGTAGAAACCAATAAGATTCAAGCCTGAAAGCAGCATGAACTAAGCTTCACCATTCCTCACCTTCAAAACCAGAACTCTTCGAATCCTTTTGTTCAGCCATCAAACACATCATTTTACTTCACCAACAAGTCAAGCACATCACAAGGAGTCAAAACCACCCTTCACATTGACCTGAAACAGCCTATACACAAACTGCATTTTCTGCTACACCAGAAATGGATTGCTCAAGGCAGCATGTTTAAGCTCATTTCGAGCCTTCCATTAGCACCAGGGGAGTCAGTGGAGCAAGTTTGCACCAAAGAACAGCTCTGAAAGTCCAGAAACAGGAGTCTCCATCTCAGGTATGGCCAAGAACACATTCTCTTAAAGCTTTGATTTTTTGTTATAAATTGAAATTGCATGCTCTAAGGATCATTGTGATGTGTTTAGAATTAAAAATGGTGGAAAAATGAGCATTTTACGAGTGTCTGAAAGTTTGGCCCCATTTTTGTTTTGTTTCGATTCAGGTTGTTCTTGCTAGTTAAATGTTGAATGATTGTTGATTTGAGTTGCTAGAAGTGTGGGGATTGTTTCTGGGCGTTTAATTTTGCTTGGGGTGGTCTGAATCATGTTCTAGGGTTTTTGGGGTGCCGGAGAAGATGACCGGAGCTTCTCTCCGGTCACCTGAGTGTGATTAGCCCTAATCTCAGGTCATTAATGAGGTTTGAATGTGGAGCGTAGGATCCTTTGACTTGTTTGACTTCCCGCTTGATTGAGTGGCCCAGATGCATTTGATTAGCCCTAATTCATTTTATTAGTTTAATTAATTCATAATTAAGTTAATTAATCAGAACCAACCACGGCCCTTGGATCTGCGCGCCAGTCAACCATCCCAAATCCAGTTTAAACCTCCACCCTTGGATCTGATTACTTTCTTTTATTTCAATTTTTATTGCATTTCTTTTTATTTGTTTTGTGCAATTTATTTAAAATAGTAAAAAAGGTTTAAAAATTATGAAACTTTTTCTCCTGAGTTTTATTAATTTTTTAAACACAAAAATATTTTTATTTTTATTTTCATCATCAAAAAAGTATTTTTAAATATTTAAAAGATTATTTTTAATTGATTAATGAAAATTAATTTATTAAAAATACTTTTAGGTATTTAAAAATCACCAAAAAATTCATGAAATGTTCTAAGACATTTAGAAACATTGTCCAACCTTCAAACCAAATTTCTTTTTTGATCTTGATGCATTTTGAGAGTTTTTCATTGAATTAAATCATTTTTTGTGCATTATTTTGATCATAAGTTCAAAAATTCATTTCTGCCTATCTAAGAAGAGTTGGACATTGGTTCTTCTTGCATTGTTTTGTGTTTAGCATGTAGTTTATAGGATAAAATGGCCATGATTTGATTCCTCATTTTCAATTTGTTTGGCATTTCTTTTGTTTAGGAGCCCTAAAAACCCTAATAACTTAGAAAAATCATAACTTGAGATTGGTTAAGAGTTGAGACCTCTCCTTTGGGCTTTGGTTTAGTATAGGTTTAAGGTTTCTTTGAGTGGCATTTTCCATTTTTTATCTTAGGGTTTGCTTCTGTTTTTGGTTTTTGTTTGATGTTTGTTTCATAAACCCTAATTTGGGCTTCCATTTGCATCCTTCTTGCATTCTCTTGCATAACATGACTTGCCATGCCATTCCATGCCTCCATTTGATTCATTTGACATCTTAAGTCATGTAGAAAGCATGTTTGACCATTGCATCCCATATTTTCCATTTTGTTTGCCATGTATGTTTCATAACTTTTCATGTAAGATCATGCTCCTTAACTTGCATCATTTGCATCCATGAACTTGTATGAACATCTCCATGCCTTGTCTCATGCTTGTAGCATCTCATAGCATCATTATCATCATCAACATGCTTCTGGTTTTGTTCTCATCATGTCATCTTATCTCATTTTGCATTGCATTGCATCTTTCTTCTAACATTTCAGGTGGTAAGTGAGGTTGAGAAGTGAATTTGCCTTCACTTCTCATAACTTTTTCTTTTCATCTCCCTTGCATCCATTGCTGCATTTTTGTTTGTGTTTGAGTTTGAGTCTGCTCATTCTTGTTCTTCTTACCTTCTTTCTTCAAGTGACTTGACTTCTTGAATGAAGCAAGTTGCTTTGCTTCTCTTGATCCTTTCATCTGCTTCCTGGTGGTTCCATTGAAGACTTGTTCTTGCAAACCTCACAAACCTTAGGAACAACCAAGCATGATAATGACTAGGGTTATGATTAGTCTCCCCTCTTAGTTTTACCTTTGTGTCTCTTTTGAGTCTTCTCTCCTCATCTCATAAATCAGGGACTAAACCCTAAAGGCTTTAAGGCTTTGTGATTAAGCTTATGCCTGCATCCTTCTATTAGGATGGAGTGTATAACTTTAATCCTAAGTGTTAAACCCTTAATGTGTTTAAATCCCTTAATCAATTCACTTAATAAGTAACAAGACATTACACTTGTAACTTGGGCCTTGCATTAGGGTTCTAATTCTTCCTTAATTGGTTAAGAAGGACTAACCCTAGTGTTAATGGACAAGTCCCCCTCAAGTTGTCTTACAAATCATAAAATTCACTTCTTCATCTTACCATTAAATAAAATCCATCTAATAAAGGCTTGTTTTGTCATGAGCTTAATCCCTAATCATGGATTAAGTTGAGGAGTTTTCCTCAGCTTAAACATTCTCATCTATTATCCTTCTTTTAGGATGGTGTAATGAGTCTGTTTAATCCCTGATTATGGCTTAACCTCATTACTCAACACTAAACAAAAACACCAAAAACATCTAATTAATCACAAGTAGGTTAATGATCTTAACCCTGCATCAAAGGTGATTAAGTGTGAGAATCTGACTTCACACTTAAGGTAATTCTCATTACCCCTAATCAGAGGGAAGATGTGATGAGCTTACTAAATCCATTGGTTTAGGCTTAAGCTCATTAACTTATGACAAACTTTCAAAAGCAATAAAAGACTGAAAACACAAAAACAAACAATAATCGTCTCCTTCGGGATTCTTTTCTCATCTCATTCACTCATAAACGAGAACTTGCTTCTTCCGTCTAATGCAAGACAGTTTGCATCTGTGCCAGACAGATCATACACTTGAGCATAGGCAAGTAAGCAGTTCACAAGTCAATTCATCTATCAGTCTCTTTGGGTCGAACTACGGTGTTCTGACTTCCTCATTGCACGAGAGGATACGTAGGCATAACTTAACAGTTATCGAACAAAAGTCTCTGTATATTCCCCCTCCTTCCAGCTATATTCTTTAAGCCTCATGATCTTGAGCATCCTATTCCTGTTCTTACACTGACACTTTCATACTTCACATCATTATACACTTCACTTCTTTTTACACTGACACCTGTACATCTTTTGCCAGCTCTTTTACACACAGATTGCACTGACACTACCCCTTTAAAACACAAATCTTTCAAGCGTGGATCCCGTCGAGTACGGCGGACAACCTGGGTGCTAATACCTTCCCAGGTTGTAACCAACCCCCTTTCTCAGTCTCTCTGGTTCGCAACCGTCTTATCCGTATCTTTCTAGGTCTATGCAGCATTACCTTTCCTCCGGGATAAAAATGCCTAGCTGGCGACTCTTTTCATCTCCAGTGAGTTCACGGCTGTGTGTTCTCATTGTCCCTTTCGCCGACCGTTCGCGTCTGTACCTTCATATGATCCATTTTCATTTGTCGGGAGCGACAGCTTGGCGACTCTGCTGGGGACCCTTATACTGCAACCAGGGCTTCTGGTTCTTTTTGTGGGTTCCTCCTAGCGCTTGTTTGATTTGTGTTTACTGGGGTGTTATGTGCTTATTTGTGTTTGTATTTTTGTATTTATTTTTTGCTTTATGTACAGTTGCTTTACTGCTTTCTTTATTGCTTTTGTATATATCATACTGTCATGCTGCTGGCTGGATCTGGTTTTGCTTTGGTGGGTGGGTGTTCCATTGAGAGTTAAGGTCCTATACCTGGGACCTGAGTGACACCTAGGCTAGAGTGAATCATATTCTTTCCCATTCCATTTCGGTCTGGTGCGGGAATATGAAACACAGTTCAGATGTGGGTTTCTTCTTGAGAACTCTGTGTTGCAGATTTCCTGCAATGCTAGGGCTATCTGGGAAGCCTGCTAAGTCTGGATGACCTTTAGTATTGACCTTCAGAAACTGAGGTGAATTAGAGGAGGAATTGTTATGGTTATTGTAAACACTGTGCCTCCGGGTTAGAAGTGTTTACACTTCTCATAACTGATCCAAGTCTGAGGATCCTTGTTTTAGAACACCACCTGTGAGGGGGTTGGGCTGTTTACAGGTTTGCAGGTACCTTGGCCTCAGAATACCCTACTACTTTGTTTGTTTAAGAGTACTTCAATTTGGGACAGTTCTTGTGATTCTAAGACCCTGGACATGTGGCTCTTTATTTGAGTCCCCCACCTTGGTTACTGGATTTATAGACCTCCATCTGGAATTCTTGAACATACTTGGACCTATATCAGAGCACTTGATCAGATCCAGCTCAGTCACAAACCCTTGCATATCATTTGCATACATAATCATTGCATCATATTGACATTTGCTTATTTGTGTTTCAGGGTATCCATCTGCATCTTTTGGTTTGGTTTTGACCCCATCTTCAGTATTTGACCCATCTTCACCAGCATCTGCTTCAGTTATCAGCTATCTATTCCAGTCACCTGCACCAGCCAATCAGTGGCCCTCTCTTCAGTATCTTCATCAGCACCTGTCTCTACTCAGTCTTCAGCATCATGGCTCCTAAAAAGAGCAACATCACTTACCACTTCTTCCAACCAGAGTTATCAGATGTCAGGAGGATTCAGACCTTGATCACCCCAGATCACATACCTTTGTTCAGGGAAAGTTATGGAGATATACTTGATATGGTTATGGATCTGGACCCTTCACAGAGAAGCCTGATCCACACCTGCCTTCAGTTTTATGATCCCCCATTGAGGTGTTTTACTTTCCAAGACTTTCAGTTGGGCCCTCTATTGGAAGAATACTCATCATTGGTAGGTATGCCTATCAGGGGTGGAATCCCTTTCAACCCTGAGATGGTCTTTCCTGCTAATGGAGAAGTAGCAAAGGCTTTGCATCTGGAACCTGTCCTGATTGAGCAGCACATGACTTCTAAAGCTGGGATCCCTGGCTTTCATCTGGATTTCTTGATCTCTCAAGCTACCCTGAAAGCTTCTCTAGGAGAGTGGAAAGCTGTTTGTGCTTTACTGGCCTTGAGTGTATATGGAATTGTGTTGTTTGCAGATGAGCCTCGATTCATTAGCAAGAATGCAATCCATCTGTTCATCTTGAAGAACCCGGTGCCAACTTTATTGGGGGATCTTTACTATTCAGTGCATCAGAGGAATGAAAAGCAGAGGGGGAGATTAGTGAGGTGTTGTGCTCCATTGTTCCACACTTGGCTTCTCAGGCATCTACCCAGGACAGATGCATTTTTAAACCCTCATCAGCAAAGCAACTGGGCTAAGAGACTCACTGTTCTAACTTCAGCTGACATCAGATGGTGCACTCAAGGCACCAAGGGCAGGGATATCATCACCAGCTGTGGGCATTTTCCTAATGTGCCTTTGATAGGAGTTAAGGGCAGTATTAATTACAATCCTCTGCTGTTCAGAAGGCAATTGGGCTATGCACTGGTCCATGCTCCTAGGGCACAGGACTTGGCTGAGACTCTCTATTGTGAGAACAAGATTAATTTGACTGTTGTTAGGCAGGCTGCCTGGGCCTGGGATAATGTTCAAACCAAGGGAGTGACCATTCTAGGGAAGTGCAATAATGTGGCATCAGCACAATATTATGAGTGGTCCCGTGCCAGGGCCCAATTCTCTGGGATGCCCTTTACCATAGAAGACATGCCTGAGTCATCTTCAGCACCACCCCCTGCCACTATCAGTTTGGAGGAGTATGAGAGCTTGAAGGAGAGGAATGAGAAGCTAACCCAGGCCTTGCAGAAGACCCTCCGAGAAAGGAGTGAAGGTATGAGGGAGATTGAAAGATTGGAGAAGTTGAGAGTAGAGCATCTGACTAAGATTGAGAAGTCTGGGGATTATATCAAAAAGTCTAAGGCTGGAGAACAAATTATGAAGAATGCCTGCAAAGAAGCCCAGTTCCAAAGAGCAAGGACAGACTTGTATCTGAAAGAGAGTCAAGCCCGGTGGGTCAGGATCACCGAGGCCCGTACTCTGGAGGACAGGAGAGTTCAAGACAAGATGGAGCAACTTGAAGCTAATGCAAAAGTACAGCAAGAAGCCCTGGCAGCAGCCCAGAGGGAGATATCAGAGCTGAAGATCAAAGCAGGGGTGAAGAGGTCCAAAGACCAAAGTCAGTACAAGAAGCTAGTAGCAGCTGTTACGACCCGGAATCTCCTCATCAGGAATCTCACGGAGCGTCCGGCTGATCCTGTGACCGAAGCACTTCTCAAGGAAGTTCGTGAGGATGAGTTTGGTCTTGGTGTTTGACCATTTGTTTTTTGTTGCTTTCTTTCCATGTACTTTTATTTTCTTGTACTGTATTTTGACCCCTTAGAGGGCTTGTGTTGTAAAATGAACAAGTTGTATTATTTCACCTTCTGTAATATATTTGTGTTAGTTTGTTCCATCTGAGTTCGCTTTGAAAGCAGCATCAACAATATCTTCAAGGGTCTGGAAGGGTCAAAACTGAATGCCAAACCGGATACCTTGAGAGCAAATAAGCATAACTGCATTGCATGCTAACCCTTTGTTTGTTTTGAAGGTTTTGTTTTATTGTTGCTAACCTCTGTTGTGATGCCTCAGGAACTATTGCTAGGCGCCGAGTTTTTCCCCTCAACCGTCCGCACCGCTATCCAACCCGAAACAACCTTCCGGGAATTCAGATGGATCAGATGCAGCAGGACCTTACTGAGGTCAGAAATCAAATGGCAAATGAAAGGCTAGAGATGAGGAATCAAATGACTCAGTTTATGGAAGTTATGAACAACATGGCTCAGAGCCAGGAAAGATTGAGAGCCATGGTGGAAAGGCAGAATCAAGAAGATCCGCATATAGGGACTGCCGGTACCAGTAACAATGAAAGAGTCCAACCTCACGTCAACCCTCCGGTATTTGGACCACACCTCCATCCTGAGGTCAATATTCCAGCAAATGTTCAAGGGACTGCCACCGCAGCCTGAGTACTTCAAGAAGATCCTCAAGAGGACCAATTCACAGTAATGGGCGCTGGTGAAGAAGCTTATGATAGAAGATTGGATGAGATAGCTGAGAAGTTGAGGTCCTTAGAATCTCAAAACTCTTTGGGCTTCGACGTCATGGACATGGGCTTGGTAGACGGGGTTAGGATTCCCCACAAGTTCAAGCCTCCATGTTTTGAAAAGTATAATGGGACTTCTTGTCCTCGAACCCATCTACAATCTTTTCTCGGGAGATTAAAAGCTTATACCATGGACGAGAAATTGTGGATGTTCTATTTTGAAGATAGCTTGACTGGAGCTTCGAGGGAGTGGTATTCCCATCTGACAAGAGCAACAATTAGATGCTGGAAGGACCTGGCAGAGGCCTTCATCAGACAGTATCAGTATAACTTAGACATGGCACCCAACAGGACCCTCCTAATGGGAATGTCACAGTCTTCAAGGGAGAGTTTCCGAGAATATGCCCAGAGATGGAGGCAATTGGCTGCTGCTGTTCAGCCACCTATGTCTGAACGGGAAATGGCAGATATGTTCATGAATACCCTTCAGGGAACTTATATTGACAGGTTGGCTGCTTTCTCTTCCACTAGCTTTGCAGATGTTGTCATAGCCGGGGAGAGAATTGAAAGCTTGTTAAAAATGGGAAAAATCTCAGACAACGGTGCAAGCTCGTCCAGTGGTACAAGAAAGCCTTTTGCAGGCCCGAGAAGAACTGGCGAGACCAATGCCATCCATTCAAACAGGGGCAGGCCCCAATATGCTCAAAGGTCAATATCAGCAGTCACCATTCCTGCTCCAGCACATCCTCAACCCGTCTATCAACCTCCTCAGCAAAACTATCAGCCGCAACCTCAGTACCACCAACAAAATCAGTATCCTCCAAGGAATTACAACAACAGCAACACCAACAACGACAGTCAACAAAGGCCATTCCAACAGAGGCCATCTCAAGCTAACAGAGTGATCGATCCGATCCCCATGCCATATGCTACATTGCTGCCACAGCTTCTGAAACTCAACCTAGTTGAGCTAAGAACGTTGGCACCTCCGGATCCCAACAGTCTACCAAGGAACTATGACTCCAATGCTAGGTGTGCTTTTCATTCAAATGCACCTGGCCACAGTACAGAAAAGTGCAGAGCCCTGCATATGAAGGTACAAGACCTGGTAGACTCCAAGGCTCTGAATTTCGCACCACCGCCCAATGTCAATAAAAACCCAATGCCAAACCATGGTGGTCCCAGGATTAACGCTATTGAAGAAGACAAGCCGTCTTATTTAATAACCAGTGTGGGACAGATCAGGACACCGTTGGTAGAAATCAAGGCTCAGCTCTTGGAATGTCAGATGTTCCCAGGGTGTGAATTGGGTTGTGCTTACTGTAATATCTCGGTAAATGGGTGCGATAATTTGAGGAATGGCATAGACGGCCTCATTCAGAGTGGACAACTTCAGATCACCACATCATTTCCAACAAATCCAGCAATATCATCAACAACGGTTTCAGAACCTCCTACAACTGCAGCAACTATTGTTCCTGACAATTCTTCGGCTTCATCAACAAGTACTTCATCTGTCATCTCAACTGATCAGTTTTCAACAAATTTTCCTGCTACAACTTCAGCTTCACTCCATTTTGAGACTCCTACAACAACAACATCATTTCTTCCGACAATATCTCCTACAACACCAACAACCAATCATGAAGATGTCTCTACTGTCACAATATTTTATGATCCTGAGAACAACTCTGCCTACCATTCAGAAGGTGCTGCTCCCATCAGAGCACCAGTTACAATCTTTTATGATCCACAAACAATTACAGTCCCTTCAGCAGCAGCAATCAGTCCAGTCACTGTCACGGTGCCTGGACCAGTACCATATGAAAGCAATAGGGCCATCCCTTGGCACTATGGCTCTGACGGGTACTGCGAAGGAAAAAGAATCACTCTTGAAACATCAACACCTGCACCACAAGTAGATAATGTGGGGGGAGGCGGAGGCTTCACTCGAAGCGGACGTCTCTTTGCTCCACCAATTCAAAGACCTACCGCCGAAGCAGAAGCTGCTGCTAAGGCAAAAGGGAAGAGCCCTGTGCAGGAAGATCAAGCTGTTAAAGAAGCCTTGAAGATGCCGTTCGATCAAGAAGTTGATGAGTTTATGCGAATCATCAAAAAGAGTGATTACAAAATCGTGGATCAGCTTCACCAGACGCCATCCAAGATCTCTATCCTCTCACTGCTTATGTGCTCCGAAGCCCATCGGAATGCACTACTCAAAGTCTTGCACGCAGCTTACGTGCCTGAGGAGATTACTGTCAACCAGTTGGAAACCGTGGTTGGAAACGTTACTGCTAGCAATGGGCTAGGGTTCACCAATACTGACTTGACAGCGGATGGCCGCAACCACAACAAAGCCTTGCACATCACCATAGAATGCAAAGGGGCAGTCCTTTCTCATGTGCTGGTAGACACGGGGTCGTCCCTTAATGTCTTACCAAAGAAGGCTCTGGTGAAGTTAGAATATGATGGATTGGCATTGATACCCAGCAACCTGGTAGTAAGGGCCTTCGATGGTTCTAAGAGATCGGTTCTGGGAGAGATCGAGCTACCTGTGACAATTGGCCCACAGACCTTTAAAACTATCTTTTATGTGATGGACATTCAGCCCGCCTACAGCTGTTTGTTGGGTAGACCCTGGATTCACGCCGCCGGCGCAATAACGTCTACCCTTCACCAAAAGTTAAAATTTGAGTGGGAAGGCCAAGTTGTTACAATCTGTGGGGAGGAGGATATATTTGTTAGCCATCTGGCTACTTATAAGTATATTGAAATGGATGGGGAGATCCATGAAACAATGAGCCAAGGATTTGAAGCCTTGAATGTGAATGAAGCATCTGCTGTATCTGGGATCTCCATGTCATCATACCAACAAGCCCGGAAGGTTGTTGAGGAAGGAACTGCCCTAGGCTGGGGCAAGGTTTTAGCTGTGGAAGAGAAGAAAGACAAATTTGGGTTGGGTTACAGACCAACTCAACATCAAGCAAAGGCTGCTGAGAAGCCCGGTTTTGTCAGTGGGGGGATGCTTACACCCGATGCTATCAACTGTCTGGAAGACGAGCTGGAAGAGGAACGCAACCTGGAAAGCTGGATTCGTCCAAAGATCCCGGGGAGCAGTGTCTCGAACTGGTCTTCCCAGGAAATTATAAGAGTTACTCATACAGAGTAATTATTATTTCCTGTATTTTTATAAGCATGCATCAAAGTCTTGCATCTTGCCCAAGATGACAAGACTCATTTTGTAATCGGGCCATCTGTACTTTTTGTGCAAACAAGATTAATTAATGAAATATCAGACATCTTTTTGCAAACGAGTCTTTTTCTTTTCATTCACTGTTTTTTCCATTTTTTCTTTTTGTACAAAAAATAAAATGGCGGTGTTTTCAAAATGACAACTTCATTTCACCTTTCTAAATAAAACTAAAATCAGATCACTAAAATGAACAACTTAACCCTTGCAGAGAGTGCCTTCCAGACCGCACCGACAACAGCACGGCCATGACTTCGTATGACTTTGACAATCCGATCAATCAAGCTGATGAAGGGGTTGAAGAAGAATATGAGCTTCCAGAAGAGCTATCCAGGTTGTTAAGACAAGAGGAAAAGGTTATTACTCCTCACCAGGAGGAGGTTGAAGTGATCAATCTTGGTACAGATGAAGACGTAAAAGAAGTTAGAATCGGGGCCTGCCTGCAAGACTCAGTGAAGAGACAACTGATTGATCTGCTTCAAGAGTATGTAGATGTGTTTGCTTGGTCTTACCAAGATATGCCAGGGTTGGATACCGATATTGTCGTGCACAAGCTGCCTTTGAGAGAAGAATGCCCGCCAGTTAAGCAGAAACTGCGCCGTACTCGGCCGGACATGGCAATGAAAATCAAAGAAGAGGTACAAAAGCAATGGGACGCCGGATTCCTTGCTGTAACCAGCTATCCACCGTGGGTTGCTAACATTGTGCCTGTGCCTAAGAAGGATGGTAAGGTAAGAATGTGTGTTGACTACCGGGATCTGAACAGAGCCAGCCCGAAAGATGACTTCCCTTTACCTCACATTGATGTATTGGTGGATAATACAGCTCAGTTCTCGGTATTCTCCTTCATGGATGGATTTTCAGGATACAACCAGATCAAGATGTCACCTGAAGACATGGAGAAGACAACCTTCATCACACCCTGGGGCACGTTCTGCTACAAAGTGATGCCATTCGGACTGAAGAATGCTGGTGCAACATATCAACGGGCTATGGTGACACTATTCCACGATATGATCCATAAAGAAATAGAATGTTATGTGGATGATATGATCGCCAAGTCCCTTACAGAGGAAGATCACCTGGTGAATCTGCTCAAATTGTTCAAACGTCTGAGGAAGTACCAACTGAAGTTGAACCCCAACAAATGCACATTCGGGGTGCGATCCGGTAAGCTGCTGGGCTTTATTGTAAGCGAGAAAGGGATTGAAGTTGACCCTGATAAAGTCAAAGCCATTCAAGAGATGCCTGCACCAAAAACAGAGAAAGAAGTTCGAGGGTTCTTAGGTCGATTGAACTACATTTCACGGTTCATATCTCACCTGACAGCAACCTGTGAACCCTTGTTCAAGCTGCTAAGAAAGGAACAGACGGTCAGGTGGAATGAAGACTGCCAGAAGGCTTTTGACAAAATCAAGGAATATCTGCAAGAACCTCCAATCCTTATGCCTCCAGTTGAAGGAAGACCTCTGATTATGTACTTGACAGTATTAGAAGAATCAATGGGGTGTGTGCTGGGCCAGCATGACGAGTCTGGTCGAAAAGAGTATGCAATATACTACCTAAGCAAAAAGTTTACCGACTGTGAACAACGTTATTCACTGCTCGAGAAAACTTGCTGTGCTCTAGCGTGGGCTGCTCGCCGACTGAGACAGTATATGCTGACCCACACTACCTTATTGATCTCAAAGATGGACCCAGTCAAGTACATATTTGAGAAGCCAGCTCTTACCGGACGGGTTGCAAGATGGCAAATGATTCTCACAGAATATGACATACAGTACACTTCTCAGAAAGCCATCAAGGGCAGTGTACTATCTGAATATCTTGCTGAGCAACCCATTGATGACTACCAGCCTATGAGGTTTGACTTCCCTGATGAAGACATCATGTTCATTAAATCAAAAGACCATGAGGAACCTGTTCACACTGAAGGGCCTGACCCGGAAGGAGAATGGACTATGATGTTTGACGGGGCGGTTAACATGAATGGCCGTGGTGTTGGTGCAGTACTCATTACACCCAAAGGAGTTCACATGCCATTCTCGGCAAAACTCACTTTCAACTGCACTAACAACGAAGCTGAATACGAAGCTTGCATCATGGGTCTTGAGGAAGCCATTGACCTCAGGATCAAGACGTTGACTGTATTCGGGGATTCAGCTTTGGTAGTCAATCAAACCAACGGAAAATGGTACACCCACCAAGATCATCTGATACCTTACAGGGATTATACAAGGAGGTTATTGACTTTCTTTACAACAGTCAAGCTTGAGTATATCCCTCGGGACGAGAATCAGTTTGCAGATGCTCTTGCTACCATTTCATCCATGATCAAAGTTCAAGCTGCCAACTTTGTACCTCAGATTTCAGTGTCCAGACTCGACAGGTCGGCATATGTATTTGCAGCAGACGTTGTCAAAGATGATAAGCCTTGGTTCCATGACATTAAATGCTTCTTGGAGGATCAAACATACCCACCTGGGGCATCTTCCAATGATAAGAAGACTTTGAGAAGGCTTGCTGGAAGTTTCTTTCTGAACACTGATGGGTCTTTATACAAAAGGAACTTTGATATGGTACTCCTCAGATGTGTTGACAAGACAGAAGCAGATTTACTGATGCATGAAGTGCACGAAGGCTCCTTTGGTACCCATGCTGGAGGACATGCAATGGCCAAGAAGTTGTTAAGATCAGGTTATTACTGGATCACAATGGATGAAGACTGTTGTGCTTATGCCAGGAAGTGCCATAAATGCCAGATCTATGCAGATAAGGTGCATGTGCCTCCCAACTCTTTGAACATCATGTCTTCACCATGGCCCTTTGCTATGTGGGGCATTGATATAATCGGCAAGATTGAGCCAACTGCTTCAAATGGCCACAGATTCATCCTGGTCGCCATTGACTATTTCACTAAGTGGGTTGAAGCAGCCTCATATGCAAATGTTACAAGACAAGTGGTAGCCAGATTTCTGAAGAGAGATATCATCTGTCGGTACGGAGTGCCCGAGCGAATCATTACTGATAATGGTTCCAACTTAAACAACAAAATGATGGCTGAGTTATGCCGGGACTTCAAGATCCAACACCACAATTCTTCTCCTTACAGGCCAAAGATGAATGGCGCTGTTGAGGCGGCAAATAAAAATATCAAGAAGATTGTGCAGAAGATGGTAGTCACTTACAAAGACTGGCATGAAATGCTACCGTTTGCCTTGCATGGGTACCGCACGTCAATCAGAACATCCACTGGGGCAACACCGTATCAGCTTGTGTACGGTATGGAAGCAGTCCTACCTGTTGAAGTTGAATTACCCTCCTTACGGGTACTGATGGATGTTAAGCTGAACGAAGCAGAATGGGTCCGGTCCCGATATGAACAGCTGAGTCTGATTGAAGAGAAAAGACTGGCTGCAATCTGTCATGGGCAGTTGTATCAGAAGAGAATGAAGAAAGCCTTCGATCAGAAAGTCAGGCACCGAGAGTACCAAGTGGGAGATCTTGTGCTGAAAAGAATCCTCCCTCCTCATACAGACCACAGGGGCAAATGGACTCCAAATTATGAAGGGCCATTCGTGGTAAAGAAAGTTTTCTCTGGTGGAGCACTAATGCTCAGCACCATGGATGGTGAAGATTTCCCGTCCCCTGTGAATTCAGATGCGGTTAAAAAATACTTCGCATAAAAATGACTCGCTGGACACAAAAACAGAATGTAAGTCCAGGCAAAAATAGGGCATCCCGGCGAGTCAAAAACAGAATAAAAGACTCGGGCAAAAATAAGGGAAATAAATGAAAAAATGTACACCCGCTGAGTTGAAAAGCCGCATTGGACAACTCAGGCAAAAATGGGTATCCCGATGGATTGAAAACCCGAAAGGGCGATCCATGCAAAATAAGGGAATAAGCGAACAACTGCATTCTGAATTCGTCTGTATCACTTGCAACTTGGAAAGCTCCAACAAAATCAAGCTTCAATCAGAATCAGCCTTTTTCAGAAAGCAAAACGAGAAGAACGTCATTGTCATACGAGTCATAGCAGAAGAGGAAGCTCCTTAAAGCGTCGTCAACACCGCCAGCATTTTGTTTCTCAATTTATAACAATCTCCTCATTTCAGGAGATATGTTTCTTTGACTGTATCTTGCCAATGTAGGGCACATGAATTAATAAAACCAGATTTTTCAGTCATGTTTCGTTTTGTATATTTTTATTTGCAAAGGATGTCTGATGTCTCTAAAAAATCAATTGCATAAGTACAGATGCTTTTCTCCAAAAATGATGATAATAAAACACATGCTTGCAGGGAATATACTTACTCTTGAGAGTGCTTAACTCCTATGACGGAATCCAGTAGAGGATACCTCGGGACCTTTTGTGCGTTTCCTTATCTTTGCAGGATTGCGGGTATCCAGAGCACAGCTTAGGGCATGAAAGCTTCACCCTCAGCAAGCTGGCAGATCATTATCAATTCGGTCTATCTTCCATGTGGCACTAGAAGGTGCCCATTTCCCCAGCGAAGTTGCCAAATCAACATACAGTCAATCTCAGCATCTGAAATGCTCTATCCCCAGCTGAGTTGCCTCTCATGACTCCCCCAGCTGAGCTGCCACTTGCTACTGCTCCCAGCCGAGTTGCCATCTCGTCCTCAGCCGGAGTACAGGAGTCAGGGAATCATCTCCCCACAGAGTTCCAGCCTCTATCCAGAAGAGCAATGCATGAAGATCACAACAGAGTGAAGAAAGCTTCTGCAAACCCCAGCTGGGCCTCTCATTTATTAGGATAGGTCTATCAGTGACCCGTATCCCCAAGCAAATATCATCTTATTAGATCTACCAATGATCTCATCCCCAGCTGGGAGGTCCATTTCAAACAGATCAGCCAGAGATCTTCGCAGCAACGGGATCCGAATCCCGGTTTGATATCTTTGCATAATCATGGCATTTGCATCATATTATCCCCTCAGAGCGTAGCATTCCGTCTAATACGGAGCATTACGGCAAAAGTCAAACGCATAGCATAATCATAAGCCATGTTCTGAATTAACACTTGTGAATAATAGCAGTTCATCAACATACAGAAGAAAAATCCCCACCAGAGTTACCAGCAAGAGCAGTTGCCTCACAAATCATCAAACACCAGTATATACACCTTTTGGCACCCGTCCGTGCCATCTTTCCCCAGTAAAGTCGCCTGAACACTCTTTACAAACAAATCACCCATATCACAGATACTTCATGACACCCGTCCGTGTCATATCACCAGCAGAAAGCCGAAGAAACCCTCTTTGCACTCACACATACTTATATATACACTTTCTTGACACCCGTCCGTGTCATATCCCCAGCGCAGTCGCTTACACTTTTGCAACCCATATACTTGTTGATATCACACTTTTCTCCTTTTGACACTCGTCCGTGTCACCCTCCCCAGCAGTTAAACACCATCTATACAACACTCGCTCTCATACAGATACTCGTCCGTATCTTGTACATACCAGTTATATACCCACAGATTCAACAGTAGTCTTTGTTCTTTGTTAACCAGTTGGTACTCGTCCGTACCATCATCTCAGAACATTGCGTATAATGTTTGTTTCTACATGATACTCGTCTGTATCATACTCTTAAGGATGCTCGTCCGCATCTTTAATCCATACACTGTGTCAAACACTTTTGTCTTCTTGAATATAGACACTCCTCTGTGTCTACTATTCCCCAGAAGAGTCCCTTCAGATTCAACACTCGTCCGTGTTCCTTGTTAACCAGTTGATACTCGTCTGTATCATCATCTCTGAACACATGTCAGTTTGTTTCTACCTGATACTCGTCCGTATCATAGCCTTAAGGATGCTCGTCCGCATCTTTAATCTATACACAACATCTAAACACTTACACTTTCCTTTCTTGGTTGTGAACGCTCGTCCGTGTTCGCTATATCCCCAGTAGATCACCAACAAAGCATTTTCTTTTATCTGACACTCGTCCTGTGTCACGATAACCCTGAGAGCAGCCGTACCCTGCTAGGTGGTCGTCCTCCACTTCTTGATGGTCGTCCTCCATCATGCTCATCCGATGGCCGTCCCCATCGTTGATTTTAGCAGCCGTCCCCTGCTAGGTGGTCGTCCTCCACCTTTTGATGATCGTCCTTCATCATTTTATCCAATGGCCGTCCCCATTGTTGATTTCGGTTATCTGGCATTCGTCCTATGTCATGAGAAACCTCGAGAGCAGCCGTACCCTGCTGAGTGGTCGTCCTCCACTTCTTGATGGTCGTCCTCCATCATGCTCGTCCGATGGCCGTCCCCATCGTTGAACTTTTCTATCCGATGGCCGTCCCCATCGTTGATATTTTCGGCAGCCGTACCCTGCCAGGTGGTCGTCCTCCACCTTTGATGGTCGTCCCCATCATATTTCTTTTATCCCCAACAGAGCAGCCGTCCCCTGCTAGGTGATCGTCCTTCACCTTTGATGGCCGTACCCCATCATCTGTTTATTTCATTTATTCTTTAACCCGATGGCCGTCCCCGTCGTGGTCCCTTTTCTTTTTTAGCCCGATGGCCGTCCCCATCAGTGGTTACTTTGCTTTATGAACTTGATGGCCGTCCCCGTCATGTTTCATTAAATCCTCAGAGAATTTTACAGCTTTATCTTGATGGCCGTCCCCATCATGATTTTATTTCCCCAGCTAGTCGGCCGTCCCCGTCTTGGCTTTACCTTTTATCCCCAGCATGTCGGCCGTCCCCGTCATTGCTATTTACCCAGCAGTCGTCCTCTACTCGACGGTCGTCCTCCGTCGCCCACACCTTACAATATACTTTATTTTCCTTTACAATCTATATCCCTTTTCTTCTTCATTTCTGTGAGTGCAAATTTTGGACTGTCTTTGGTATTCAACCACAAGTTATCTTGTTTGCCTGTTAAGCCGTTGCTTACAACCTGCACAGCTAACTCATGTTTGAATAGGGGCAGCTGTAAACACCCCAAATTTGCCCTCACCCATTCACCATGGCTTGTGATCATTCTCATATGCATAAACACAATCATATCACCTCATATCCCACTTTTGATTCACTGCATAGTTTCTAAGTCATCTGCATCTAGGGTTTGTGATCTGAGCAATCCAAGGGCTTCTTGAGCCACTCCAAAGGCCACCAATCACTTCAAAGGGATCCATGTGTGTTCATCTATCATATTACATCCTCTCAAGGTCAAGATTTCCAAAGAATCACAAGAACTAGGGTTTGAATGGATGCAGAGCCAAGTTTGACTGCACAGTTGACCTTAAAATTAGGGTTTTGGTTTCAGAGGCCATAACCCCAAATTTTTTGGTCATTCTTGTTTCCATTGGTCTCTATATGGTATAGGGAGTATGCATATCAATTTTCATGAAGAAATTCCATGGGGAAGTCATCTGATCAAGGGTTGACTTTCTGGACAAGTCAGTGCAAAATCAGGGCATCTGAGGCCCCCAATGACCCAACCAATGGGTGATCTTCATCATTTTGAGTGTATATGATCTTTATTTGATCATGGAAGAAGGTTGAAGTTCACAAAAATCAAGAATTTGGAAGTTTTGCAAATGTTGACTTTTTGGGCATAATTGACTTTTTAAGAATGCTTCATTTTAGGTCATTTTTCAAGCCTTGATTCTTGATCCAAAAATGCTTCAAATGGAAAAACTTTGGTCATGAAAGTTGTAGATCTCATCTTTCCCTTTTCAAAAAGTACAAGAACATGATCAAACTCTTCTTGGATCAAAAGTTATGGTGTGACAAAGTTGGCTAAAATCATTGATTTTCAAGGCATGCTTCAAATGAGAATTTTGCAAAATCATGAACCAAAGCCAATTGCAACTTCTAATTCATTTCAAACCAGTATGCAAACATTCAATATGTCCTAAAAATCAGAATTGGACCAAGGTTTCACATGGTTATGGTTTGTGTAACTAGACTTTTTCATGAAGTTTCAAAAGTGTGCCAACTTGCAAAAACATCATTGTGCTTCTCTCCACTTGATGCATTGGCTGCTGGACCTTCCCAACATCACACACACACCATGCTGCACCAGAACCATATCTTGTACTAGCCTAGATCATGAGCCATACTTTCCTTACACAAAATTTGACTTTTTGCAAAAGCAAACTTACCAATCACTATAGGCCAGGTCACATCATCTGACCTATAGGATTAAAATACAATATCATTTGGCAAGCAAAATGTATCAAGAAGCCATGCTGAAACCCTTCATACAATCACATACACAAACACACCTCATTTTGCAAATTGCTTCGAATCTGCCTCCACAAACTTCAAACATCCAAACCATTTTCACCAAACATCTCACCATGCTCCATTGAGTAGAAACCAATAAGATTCAAGCCTGAAAGCAGCATGAACTAAGCTTCACCATTCCTCACCTTCAAAACCAGAACTCTTCGAATCCTTTTGTTCAGCCATCAAACACATCATTTTCCTTCACCAACAAGTCAAGCACATCACAAGGAGTCAAAACCACCCTTCACATTGACCTGAAACAGCCTATACACAAACCGCATTTTCTGCTACACCAGAAATGGATTGCTCAAGGCAGCATGTTTAAGCTCATTTCGAGCCTTCCATTAGCACCAGGGGAGTCAGTGGAGCAAGTTTGCACCAAAGAACAGCTCTGAAAGTCCAGAAACAGGAGTCTCCATCTCAGGTATGGCCAAGAACACATTCTCTTAAAGCTTTGATTTTTTGTTATAAATTGAAAGTGCATGCTCTAAGGATCATTGTGATGTGTTTAGAATTAAAAATGGTGGAAAAATGAGCATTTTACGAGTGTCTGAAAGTTTGGACCCATTTTTGTTTTGTTTCGATTCAGGTTGTTCTTGCTAGTTAAATGTTGAATGATTGTTGATTTGAGTTGCTAGAAGTGTGGGGATTGTTTCTGGGCGTTTAATTTTGCTTGGGGTGGTCTGAATCATGTTCTAGGGTTTTTGGGGTGCCGGAGAAGATGACCGGAGCTTCTCTCCGGTCACCTGAGTGTGATTAGCCCAAATCTCAGGTCATTAATGAGGTTTGAATGTGGAGCGTAGGATCCTTTGACTTGTTTGACTTCCCGCTTGATTGAGTGGCCCAGATGCATTTGATTAGCCCTAATTCATTTTATTAGTTTAATTAATTCATAATTAAGTTAATTAATCAGAACCAACCACGGCCCTTGGATCTGCGCGCCAGTCAACCATCCCAAATCCAGTTTAAACCTCCACCCTTGGATCTGATTACTTTCTTTTATTTCAATTTTTATTGCATTTCTTTTTATTTGTTTTGTGCAATTTATTTAAAATAGTAAAAAAGGTTTAAAAATTATGAAACTTTTTCTCCTGAGTTTTATTAATTTTGTAAACACAAAAATATTTTTATTTTTATTTTCATCATCAAAAAAGTATTTTTAAATATTTAAAAGATTATTTTTAATTGATTAATGAAAATTAATTTATTAAAAATACTTTTAGGTATTTAAAAATCACCAAAAAATTCATGAAATGTTCTAAGACATTTAGAAACATTGTCCAACCTTCAAACCAAATTTCTTTTTTGATCTTGATGCATTTTGAGAGTTTTTCATTGAATTAAATCATTTTTTGTGCATTATTTTGATCATAAGTTCAAAAATTCATTTCTGCCTATCTAAGAAGAGTTGGACATTGGTTCTTCTTGCATTGTTTTGTGTTTAGCATGTAGTTTCTAGGATAAAATGTCCATGATTTGATTCCTCATTTTCAATTTGTTTGGCATTTCTTTTGTTTAGGAGCCCTAAAAACCCTAATAACTTAGAAAAATCATAACTTGAGATTGGTTAAGAGTTGAGACCTCTCCTTTGGGCTTTGGTTTAGTATAGGTTTAAGGTTTCTTTAAGTGGCATTTTCCATTTTTTATCTTAGGGTTTGCTTTTGTTTTTGGTTTTTGTTTGATGTTTGTTTCATAAACCCTAATTTGGGCTTCCATTTGCATCCTTCTTGCATTCTCTTGCATAACATGACTTGCCATGCCATTCCATGCCTCCATTTGATTCATTTGACATCTTAAGTCATGTAGAAAGCATGTTTGACCATTGCATCCCATATTTGCCATTTTGTTTGCCATGTATGTTTCATAACTTTTCATGTAAGATCATGCTCCTTAACTTGCATCATTTGCATCCATGAACTTGTATGAACATCTCCATGCCTTGTCTCATGCTTGTAGCATCTCATAGCATCATTATCATCATCAACATGCTTCTGGTTTTGTTCTCATCATGTCATCTTATCTCATTTTGCATTGCATTGCATCTTTCTTCTAACATTTCAGGTGGTAAGTGAGGTTGAGAAGTGAATTTGCCTTCACTTCTCATAACTTTTTCTTTTCATCTCCCTTGCATCCATTGCTGCATTTTTGTTTGTGTTTGAGTTTGAGTCTGATCATTCTTGTTCTTCTTACCTTCTTTCTTCAAGTGACTTGACTTCTTGAATGAAGCAAGTTGCTTTGCTTCTCTTGATCCTTTCATCTGCTTCCTGGTGGTTCCATTGAAGACTTGTTCTTGCAAACCTCACAAACCTTAGGAACAACCAAGCATGATAATGACTAGGGTTATGATTAGTCTCCCCTCTTAGTTTTACCTTTGTGTCTCTTTTGAGTCTTCTCTCCTCATCTCATAAATCAGGGACTAAACCCTAAAGGCTTTAAGGCTTTGTGATTAAGCTTATGCCTGCATCCTTCTATTAGGATGGAGTGTATAACTTTAATCCTAAGTGTTAAACCCTTAATGTGTTTAAATCCCTTAATCAATTCACTTAATAAGTAACAAGACATTACACTTGTAACTTGGGCCTTGCATTAGGGTTCTAATTCTTCCTTAATTGGTTAAGAAGGACTAACCCTAGTGTTAATGGACAAGTCCCCCTCAAGTTGTCTTACAAATCATAAAATTCACTTCTTCATCTTACCATTAAATAAAATCCATCTAATAAAGGCTTGTTTTGTCATGAGCTTAATCCCTAATCATGGATTAAGTTGAGGAGTTTTCCTCAGCTTAAACATTCTCATCTATTATCCTTCTTTTAGGATGGTGTAATGAGTCTGTTTAATCCCTGATTATGGCTTAACCTCATTACTCAACACTAAACAAAAACACCAAAAACATCTAATTAATCACAAGTAGGTTAATGATCTTAACCCTGCATCAAAGGTGATTAAGTGTGAGAATCTGACTTCACACTTAAGGTAATTCTCATTACCCCTAATCAGAGGGAAGATGTGATGAGCTTACTAAATCCATTGGTTTAGGCTTAAGCTCATTAACTTATGACAAACTTTCAAAAGCAATAAAAGACTGAAAACACAAAAACAAACAATAATCGTCTCCTTCGGGATTCTTTTCTCATCTCATTCACTCATAAACGAGAACTTGCTTCTTCCGTCTAATGCAAGACAGTTTGCATCTGTGCCAGACAGATCATACACTTGAGCATAGGCAAGTAAGCAGTTCACAAGTCAATTCATCTATCAGTCTCTTTGGGTCGAACTACGGTGTTCTGACTTCCTCATTGCACGAGAGGATACGTAGGCATAACTTAACAGTTATCGAACAAAAGTCTCTGTATATTCCCCCTCCTTCCATCTATATTCTTTAAGCCTCATGATCTTGAGCATCCTATTCCTGTTCTTACACTGACACTTTCATACTTCACATCATTATACACTTCACTTCTTTTTACACTGACACCTGTACATCTTTTGCCAGCTCTTTTACACACAGATTGCACTGACACTACCCCTTTAAAACACAAATCTTTCAAGCGTGGATCCCGTCGAGTACGGCGGACAACCTGGGTGCTAATACCTTCCCAGGTTGTAACCAACCCCCTTTCTCAGTCTCTCTGGTTCGCAACCGTCTTATCCGTATCTTTCTAGGTCTATGCAGCATTACCTTTCCTCCGGGATAAAAATGCCTAGCTGGCGACTCTTTTCATCTCCAGTGAGTTCACGGCTGTGTGTTCTCATTGTCCCTTTCGCCGACCGTTCGCGTCTGTACCTTCATATGATCCATTTTCATTTGTCGGGAGCGACAAATAGCATTGATTCTGGGACCTCCGTGGTTTGGCATAGGGTTCTTGTTAACATTCGGTGGTGGTGCAAAATTCAGAGCTTTAGAGTCTACCAGGTCTTGTACCTTCATGTGCAAGGCTCTGCACTTTTCTGTACTGTGGCCAGGTGCATTTGAGTGAAAAGCACATCTGGCGTTGGGGTCGTAATTTCTGGGTAGACTAGTGGGATCTGTAGGTGCCAATGTCCTTAGCTCAACCAGGTTGAGTTTTAGGAGTTGTGGCAGTAATGTGGCATATGGCATAGGGATCGGATCGATCACCCTATTGGCCTGAGAAGGTCTCTGTTGAAATGGTCTTTGCTGATTGTTGTTGTTGGCGTTGTTGTAGTTTCTCTGAGGAGGATACTGAGTTTGTTGCTGATAATTTTGTTGCTGTGGTTGATAAGCTGGTTGTGGATGAACTGGAGCGGGAATGGTGACTGCTGCCACAGACCTGTGAACATATTGGGGTCTGCCCCTGTTGGTATGGATAGCATTGGTTTCACCAGTTCTTCTTGGGCCCACAAAAGACTTCCTTGTGTTGCTGGATGAGCTGGCACCGTTGTCAGAAATCTTGCCCATCTTTAACAGGCTCTCAATTCTCTCTCCCGCTATAACGACATCTGCAAAGCTGGTAGAAGAGAAAGCATCCAGCCTGTCAATGTATGTTCCCTGGAGGGTGTTCATAAACATATCTGCCATCTCCCTCTCTGACATAGGTGGATGGACAGCAGCAGCCAGCTGCCTCCACCTCTGGGCGTACTCGCGGAAGCTTTCTCTAGATGATTGTGACATTCCCATTAGGAGGGTCCTGTTGGGTGCCATATCCAAATTATACTGGTATTGTCTGATGAAGGCCTCTGCCAAGTCCTTCCAACACCTGATGGTTGCTCTAGTCAGATGGGAGTACCATTCCCTTGACGCTCCAGTTAAGCTATCCTCAAAATAAAACATCCATAGCTTCTCGTCCATGGTATATGCTTTCAACCTTCCCAAAAAGGATTGTAAGTGGGTCCGTGGGCAGGAAGTCCCGTTGTATTTCTCAAAACAAGGAGGCTTAAACTTATGGGGAATCCTGACCCCGTCCACCAAGCCCATGTCCATAACATCAAAACCCAAAGAGTTTTGAGACTCCAAGGATCTTAATTTTTCAGCGATTTCCTCCAGCCTTCTGTCATAGGCTTCTTCCCCAGCACCCATTACTGTGAACTGATCCTCCTGGGGGTCTTCTTGCAGCACTCTTCCTGCAGTGGCAGTCCCTTGTACATTAGCAGGGATGTTGATCTCTGGATGATGGTGGGGTACAAATACAGGGGGGGTGACATGAGGTTGGACCCTCTCATTGTTGCTTGTGCCAGCAGTCCCTATATGGGGATCTTCCTGATTCTGCCTTTCCACCATTGCTCTCAATCTTTCTTGGCTCTGAGCCATGTTGTTCATCACTTCCATAAACTGCGTCATCTGAGTTCTCATTTCCAATCTTTCGTTGGCCATTTGGTTTCTGACCTCTGCAAGGTCCTGTTGTACCTGATCCATTTGTATGCCCGGAAGGTTGTTACGGGTTGGATATCGGTGTGGACGGTTGAGTGGAAATACCCGACGTCGAGCAATAGTTCCTGAGTATCACAACAGAGTTAGTAACAATAAAACAAAAACCTGCAAAACAACACAAAAGGTTAGCATGCAATGCAGTATGCTTATTTGTTTTCAAGGTATCCGGCTTGGCACTTGGTTTTGACCTTTCCAGACCCTTGAAGATGCTGTTGATGTTGCTTTTGAAGTAAACTCGGATGGAACAAACTGATACATATATTACAAAAGGCAAATGGTACATAGTTTGTTCTTTTACAAAACATGCCCTCTGAGGGGTCAAAATACATCACAATAAAAATACAAAATACATAAAATGAAAGCAACAACAAGCAAAAAGTCAAACACCAAGACCAAACTCATCCTCTTGAACTTCCTTGAGAAGTGCTTCAGTCACAGGATCAGCTGGACGCTCCGTGAGATTCCTGATAAGGAGGTTCCGGGTAGTAACAGCTGCAACTAGCTTCTTGTGTTGACTATGGTCCTTTGACCTCTTCACTCCAGCTCTGATCTTCAGCTCTGAGATCTCCCTCTGGGCTGCTGCCAGGGCTTCCTGCTGCTCTTTTGCACTAGCTTCCAGCTGCTCTATCTTGTCCTGAGTCCTCTTATCTTCCAGAGTACGAGCTTCGGTGATCCTGACCCACCTAGCTTGACTCTCCTTCAGATACAAATCTGTCCTGGCTTTCTGGAACTGGGCTTCTTTGCAAGCATTCTTCAGAATTTGCTCTCCAGCCCTAGACTTCTTGATGTAATCCTCAGACTTCTCAATTTTAGCCAGATGCTCCACCCTCAACTTTTCCAACCTTTCAATATCCAACCTACCATCACTCCTTTCCCAGAGGGTCTTCTGCAAAGCCTGAGTCAACTTCTCATTTCTCTCTTTCAAGCTCTCAAACTCCTCTAAACTGACAGTGGCAGGAGGTGGTGCCGAGGATGATCCAGGCATATCCTCCATGGTAAAGGGCATTCCAGAAAATTGAGCCCTGGCATGGGACCACTCATGATATTGTGCTGATGCTACATTGTTGCACTTCCCCAGAATGGTCACTCCTTTAGTTTGAACATTGTCCCAGGCCCAGGCTGCCTGCCTAACAATAGCCAGATTAGGCTTGTTCTCACAGTAAAGAGTCTCAACCAAGTCGTGTGCCTTAGGAGTGTGGACCAGTGCATAGCCCAGTTGTCTTTTGAATAGAAGGGGGTTGTAGTTAATGCAACCCTTAACTCCTATCAGGGGTACATTGGGAAAATGCCCACAACTGGTAATGATATCCCTGCCCTTGGTGCTTTGAGTGTGTAAACACCCCAAATTTGCCCTCACCCATTCACACCATGGCTTGTGATCATTCTCATATGCATAAACACAATCATATCATCTCATAGTACATTTTTGATTCACTGGATAGTTTCTAAGGCATCTGCACCTAGGGTTTGTGATCTGAGCAACCTCAAGGCTTCTTGAGCCATTCCAAAGGCCACCAATCACTTCAAAGGGATCCATGTGTGTTCTTATATCATGTTTCATCTCCTCAAAGTCAAAATTGCAGAGGAATCACAAGAACTAGGGTTTGAGTGGATGCAGAGCCAGGATGAACTGCACAGTTGACTGAAAATTAGGGTTTTGGTTTCAGAGGCCATAACTCCAACTTTTTTGGTCATTCTTGTTTCCATTGGTCTCTATATGGTATAGGGAGTATGCATATCAATTTTCATGAAGAAATTCCATGGGGAAGTCATCTGATCAAGAGTTGACTTTTCAGACAAGTCAGTGCAAAATCAGGGCATCTGAGGCCCCCAATGACCCAACCAATGGGTGATCTTCATCATTTTGAGTGTATATGATCTTTATTTGATCATGGAAGAAGGTTGAAGTTCATAAAAATCAAGAATTTAGGGTTTTTGCAAATGTTGACTTTTTGGGCATAGTTGACTTTTCAAGAATGCTTCATTTTAGGTCATTTTTCAAGCCTTGATTCTTGATCCAAAAATGCTTCAAATGGAAAAACTTTGGTCATGAAAGTTGTAGATCTCATCTTTCCCTTTTCAAAAAGTACAAGAACATGATCAAACTCTTCTTGGATCAAAAGTTATGGCAATGCAAAGTTGGCAAAAATCATTAATTTCTAAGGCATGCTTCAAATGGAAATTTTGCAAAACCTTGAACCAATGCATCATGTGACCTCTAATTCATTTCAAACCATTACACAAACATTCTCTAAGTCCTAAAAATCAGAATTGGATCAAGTTTGCTCATGGTTTGGTTTGTGTAACAAGGCATTTTCTCATAGAATTCCATAAAGCAACAACTTGCAAAAACCATCATGATCACTTCACCAACTTGATGCATTGGCTGCTGAGCTTTGCTAGACCTCTCCCTCCTCCTTGCTGCGCCAGCCCATGCCTTGTACTTGCCTAGACCTTGAGCCATGCCTCACTTACACAAAAGTTGACCTTTATGCAAAAGCAAACTTACCTATCATAGCAGGCCATGTCACATCACAAAGCCAATCAGATTTGTTTATGTTATCCCTTTGCAAGCTAAACATAAGACTAAGCAAGGCTGAAACATACACACCATCACATACACCAAAACACACCACTTTGCATTTTCCTTCGAATTTGTTTTCACAGCTCACAAACATCCAAACCATTCCCACACATCAACTCACCATGCCTCATTAAGCACAAAGCAACAAAGAACCAGGCCTGAAACAAACCCTAACTCCATTTCACCATTTTCACTCCATAAAGCAAAAGCCTTCGAATCTGCTTCTACAGGCCATAAACACTCAAACAAATTCCA
The DNA here is from genome assembly GCA_963966055.1 of Lathyrus aphaca. Classification (NCBI taxonomy): domain Eukaryota; kingdom Viridiplantae; phylum Streptophyta; class Magnoliopsida; order Fabales; family Fabaceae; genus Lathyrus; species Lathyrus aphaca. The sequence continues at coordinate 510,254,619 of OZ014520.1, forward strand.
CACATCAACTCACCTTGCTTCACTGACCAGAAACCACTCATTACTTTGGCCTGAAACCCTCCACAACTCAAATACGATTTTCACACTTCCTTGGTCAGAGCTTCTGCAAACTTACTCAGGAGGCTTTCTAAACTCTAACCAAGCATCCAAAGTTTCAAAGGGGGATCATTGTGACTTGTTTGAGCCAAGAAACTAGCCAGAAAGTGCCAGAGATCAGAGCTCCAGTTCAGGTGAGCTTCATGAACTTTTTTCCCAGGAGTTGTTTTTTAAGTTCTTAATTGGTTCTCTATGTTCCACTGATCATGATGGTATGTTTGGTTTCGAAAATCATTGAGTTTTGAGCATGTATGATGTCTCTGAAATTTTTTTGACCTAAATCCCTTTTGATTCGATTCAGCCTGAATACGAAAAATAAATGCATTTTGTTTGTGGATTCATGTTGTATGTTGCTTGGGGATGAATTCTGGGCAGAAAGATTGTGTTTTAGATACCTAGGGAGTGAGATTGAGATTCTCAGGGGAGAGTGTGGCCGGAGAAGATGACCGGAGGTCACTTCCGGCCACCTGAAAGTCATTAGTCATTAAATTAGGGTTAGGGCAAGTTTTGAACATGGACCCTTGGATCAGGCTTCCCGCGCGCGTTTGTGTGGTCTGGATCATGTCATTAGTTAATAATTGTGGATTAATATTTAATTAATTAAAATTAGGGAAGTTTGAATCTGGGCCGTCCAGATGCGCGCCCAGTCAAACCTTGTGAAGCCCAGAATCAATCTCAGCCCCTCCTTTTGATTACTTCCATTTATCTCAATTTTTATTTCATTTCTTTTCTTTTATTTTGCACCATTAATTTAAAATAGCAAAAAATCCTTAAAAATTATGAAACTTTTTCTTTAAAGTTTTATTAATTTTTAAGACCCAAAAATATTTTTATTTTATTTTTTATCATTAAAAAAGTATTTTTAAATATTTGAAAGATTATTTTTAATTGATTAATGGAAATTAATTAATTAAAAATACTTTTAGGTATTTAAAAATTACAAAAAAATTCATGAAATGTTCTAAGACATTTAGAAACATTGTCCAACCTTCAAACCAAATTTCTTTTTTGATCTTGATGCATTTTGAGAATTTTTCAATGGATTAAATCATATTTTGTGCATTATTTTGATCATAAGTTCAAAAAATCATTTCTGCCTATTGGAGAAGGTTGAGACATTGATTCTTCTTGCATTGTTTTGTGTTTAGCATGTATTTTCAAGGATAAAAAGGCCATGATTTGTTCTTGCATTTTCCATTTGTTTGGCATTTGTTTTGTTAAGAACCCTAAAAAACCCTAATAACTTAGAAAATTCATAACTTGAGTTTGGTTGAGAGTTGAGAGCTCCCCTTTGGGCAGTGGTTCATCATAGGCCTAGGGTTTCTTTGGGTGCCATTTTCCATTTTTTATCATGAGGTTTGCTTCTGTTTTTGGGGTTTTGTTTGATGTTTGATTCATGAACCCTAATTTGGGCTTTCTTTTGCATCCTTCTTGCATTCTCTTGCATAACATGACTTGTCTTTGCATTTTGTGCATGCTTATGATTCATTTGACATCTTAAGACATGTATAAAGCATCTTTGATCATTGCATTGCATATTTGCCATGTCATTTGCCTTGTATGCTTCATAATATTCCATGCTTGTTCATGCTCCTTAGCTTGCATCATTTGCATTCATGATCTTGTATGAACATCCCCATTGTCTTGCCTCATGTTTGCAGCACCTCATAACATCATAATCATCATCAACATGCTTCTGGTTTGGTCTAGCATCATACCATTTCATCTCATCTTGCATTGCATTGCATTTCTTTCTAACATTTCAGGTGGTAAGTAAACTTGAGAAGTGGATTTGCCTTCACTTCTCATACCTTTTCTTTTCATCTCTTTTGCATCCATGTTGCATTTCTATTTGTGTTTGAGTTTGAGCTTGCTCATTCTTCTTCCTCCCACTTTCTTTCTTCAAGTGACTTGACTTCTTGAATGAGGCAAGTCACTTTGCTTCTCTTGATCCTGTTCATCTGCTTCCTGGTGGTTCCTTTGAAGATTGTTCTTGGAAACCTCACAAACCTTAGGAACAACCAAGCATGATAATGAATTAGGGTTTTGATTAGTCTCCCCTCATAGTTTTTACCTTTGTGTCTCTCTTTGAGTCTTCTCTTCTCATCTCATAATCAGGGACTAAACCCTAAAGGCTTTAACACTTTGTGATTAAGCTTATGCCTGCATCCTTCTTTTAGGATGGAGTGTATAACTTTAATCCTAAGTATTAAACCCTTAAGGTGTTTAAATCTATTAATTAATTCATCTGATAATCATCAAGACATCACTTGTAACTTGGGCCTTGCATTAGGGTTCTAATTCTTCCTTAATTGGTTAAGAAGGACTAACCCTAGTGTTAATGGACAAGTCCCCCTCAAGTTGTCTTACAAATCATAAAATTCACTTCATCATCATATCATTAATCTAAAATCCACTTAATAAAGGCTTGTTTTGTCATGGGTTTAATCCCTAATCATGGATTAAGTTGAGGAGTCTTCCTCAGCTTAAACACTCTCATCTATCATCCTTCTTTTAGGATGGTGTAATGGGTCTGTTTAATCCCTGATTATGGCTTAACCTCATTACTCAACACTAAACAAAAACACCAAAAACATCTAAATAATCACAAATACGTTAATGATCTTAATCCTATACCAAAGGTGATTAAGTGTGAGAATCTGACTTCACACTTAAGGTGTTCTCATTACCCCTAATCAGAGGGAAGATGTGATGAGTTTACTAACCCATTGGTTTAGACTTAAGCTCATTATCTTATGACAAACTTTCAAAAGCAATAAAAGACTGAAAACTCAAAAACAAGCAATAATCGTCTCCTTCGGGATTCTTTTCTCATCACCTTCATTCACAAACGAGAATTTGCTTCTTCCGTCTAATGCAAGACAGTTTGCACCTGAGCCAGACAGGTCATACACTTGAGCATAGATAAGTAAGCAGTTCACAAGTCAATTCACCTTTCAGTCTCTTTGGGTCGAACTACGGTGTTCTGACTTCCTCATTGCACGAGAGGATACGTAGGCATAACTTAACAGTTATCGAACAAAAGTCTCTGCATATTCCCCCTCTTTCTAGCTTTATTCTTTAGCCTCATGATCTTGAGCATTTCACTCCTTCCTCACACTGACACTGTATATATTACACTTCACACTTCCTTTACACTGACACCTGTACATCCTTTTCCAGCTATTTTATACACAGATTGCACTGACACTACCCCTTCAAAACACAAATCTTTTAAGCGTGGATCCCGTCGAGTACGACGGACAATCTGGGTGCTAATACCTTCCCAGGTTGTAACCAACCCCCTTTCTCAGTCTCTCTGGTTCGCAACCGTCTTATCCGTATCTTTTTCTAGGCCTATGCAGCATTGCCTTTCCTCCGGGATAAAAATGCCTAGCTGGCGACTCTTTTCATCTCCAGTGAGTTCACGGCTGTGTGTTCTCACTGTTCCCTTCGCCGACCGTTCGCGTCTGTACCTTCATATGATCCGTTTTCATTTGTCGGGAGCGACAGCTTGGCGACACTGCTGGGGAGACCTTATATTGCAACCAGGGCTTCTGGTTCTCTTTGTGGGTTCCTCCTAGCGCTTGATTGATTTGTGTTTATTGAGGGTGTTATGTGCTATTTGTATGTGTATATTTGCTTTATTTACTGCTTTCTGTACAACTTTATTTATTGCTTTCTTTACTGTTTTTTCCATTTATCATATTGTCATACTGTGCTGCTGGCTGGATCTGGTTTTTCTTTGGTGGGTGGGTGTTTCATTGAGAGTTAAGGTCCTACACCTGGGACCTGAGTGACACCTAGGCTAGAGTGAATCATATTCTTTCCCATTCCATTTCGGTCTGGTGCGAGAATATGAAACACGGTTCAGATATGGGTTTCTTCTTGAGAACTCTGTGTTGCGGATTTCCTGCAATGCTAGGGCTATCTGGGAAGCCTGCTAAGTCTGGATGACCTTTTAGTATTGACCTTCAGAAACTGAGGTGAATTAGAGGAGGAATTGTTATGGTTATTGTAAACACTGTACCTCCGGGTTAGAAGTGTTTACACTTCTCATAACTGATCCAAGTCTGAGGATCCTTGTTCTAGATCATCACCTGTGAGGGGGTTGGGCTGTTTACAGGTTTGCAGGTACCTTGACCTCAGAATACCCTGTTACTTTGACTTTGTTAAGAATACTCCATGTTGGACAGTTCTTGTGATTCTAAAACCCTGGATTTGTGGCTCTTTATTTGAGTCCCCCACCTTGGTTACTGGATTTATAGACCTCCATCTGGAATTCTTGAACACACATGGATCTATACCAAGGCAGTGAATCAGATCCAGCTCAGTCACAAACCCCTGCATATCATTTGCATACATACTCATTGCATCATATTAACATGTGCTTATTTGTGTTTCAGGGTATCCATATTCATCTTTGGTTTTGGTTTTGACCCCATCTGCTATATTGACCTATCTCCACCAGCACTTGCTCCAGCCTGTCAGCCATACTTCAGTTACTTGCACTAGCCAGCCAGTGGCCCACTCCTCAGCATCTTCATCAGCACTTATCCTACTCAGTCTCAACATCATGGCTCCAAAGAAAAGCAACATCACCTATCATTTCTTTCAACCAGACTTATCAGACATCAGGAGGATCCAAACCCTGATCACCCCAGATCACATTCCTTTGTTCAGAGAGCATTATGGGGATATACTTGACTTGGTCATGGATCTGGACCCTTCACAGAGGAGCCTCATCCACACCTGCATTCAGTTCTATGACCCCCCATTGAGATGTTTCACCTTTCAAGACTTTCAGTTGGGTCCTCTTTTGGAAGAATACTCATCTTTGATTGGGTTGCCTATCAAGAGAGAAATCCCTTTCAACCCTGAAATGGTCTTTCCCAGCAATGGAGAGATAGCAAAAGCTTTGCACCTGGAACCTGCTTTGATTGAGCAGCATATGACCTCCAAAGCTGGGATCCCTGGTTTTCATCTGGACTTCTTAATTTCTCAAGCTAGTCTGAAAGCCTCTCTAGGAGAGTGGAAAGCTGTTTGTGCTCTGTTGGCCTTAAGTGTATATGGAATTGTATTGTTTGCAGATGAGCCTCGATTCATTAGCAAAAATGCAATCCATTTGTTCATCCTGAAGAACCCAGTGCCAACTTTACTGGGTGATCTCTATTACTCAGTCCATCAGAGAAATGAGAAGCAGAGGGGAAGATTAGTGAGGATTTGTGCTCCATTATTCCATGCTTGGCTTCTCAGGCATCTACCCAGGACAGATGCATTTCTAAATCCTCATCAGCAAAGCAACTGGGCTAAGAGGCTCACTACTCTCACTTCAGCAGATATCAGATGGTGTACTCAGAGCACCAAGGGCAGAGATATGATCACCAGCTGTGGGCACTTTCCCAATGTGCCCTTAATAGGAGTTAAAGGAAGTATCAATTACAACCCTCTGCTGTTCAGGAGGCAATTAGGCTATGCACTGGTCCATACTCCCAGGGAACAAGACTTGGTTGAGACCCTCTACTGTGAGAACAAGATTAGTCTGGCAACTGTTAGGCAGGCTGCTTGGGCCTGGGATCATGTTCAAACCAAGGGAATCACCATTCTGGGGAAGTGCAATAATGTGGCATCAGTCCAATATTATGAGTGGTCCCATGCTAGGGCCCAATTCTCTGGAATGCCCTTCACCATAGAAGACATGCCTGAGTCATCTTCAGCACCACCCCCTGCCACTATCAGTTTGGAGGAGTTTGAGGGCTTGAAGGAAAGAAATAAGAAGTTAACTCAAGCCTTGCAGAAGACCCTCAGAGAGAGGAGTGAAGGTGTGAGGGAGATTGAGAGATTGGAGAAGTTGAGAGTGGAACACTTGACTAAAATTGAGAAGTCTGGAGATTATATCAACAAGTCTAAAGCTGGTGAACAGATTCTGAAGAATGCTTGTAAAGAAGCCCAGTTCCAGAGAGCAAGAACAGACTTGTACCTGAAGGAGAGTCAGGCCAGGTGGGTCCGGATCACTGAGGCCCGTACTCTAGAAGACAAGAGAGTTCAGGACAAGATGGAGCAGATGGAAAAAGCCCTGGCAGCAGCCCAGGAGGAAATATCAGAGCTGAAAATCAAAGCAGGAATAAAGAGGTCTAAGGACCAAAGTCAGAGCAAGAAGTTGACTGCAGCTGTTGCAACAAGAAACCTTCTCATCAGAAGTCTCACGGAGCATCCGGCTGATCCTGTGACCGAAGCACTTCTCAAGGAAGTTCGTGAGGATGAGTTTGGCCTTGGAGTTTGATCATTTGCTTGTTGTGGTTCCTTTTCCATGTACTTTTGCTTTTTGTGATGTATTTTGGCCCCTTTGAGGGTTTGTGTTGTAAAATGAACAAATTGTATTATTTCACCTTTGTAATATATTTGTGTTGGTTTCTATCTGGATTCACATCAAAAGCGACTTCAACAGCATCATCTTCAAGGGTCTGGAAGGGTCAAAACTGAAGGCCAAACCGGATACCTTGAGAACAAATAAGCATAACTGCATTGCATGCTAACCCTTTTGTTTGTTTTGTAGGTTTTTGTTTTGTTGTTGCTAACCTCTGTTGTGATGTTCAGGAATTATTGCTCGCCGCCGGGTATTTCCTCTCAACAGGCCTCACAGGTACCCAACTAGAAACAACCTTCCGGGAATCCAGATGGATCAGATGCAGCAGGACCTTACGGAGGTCAGAAACCAGATGGCCAACGAAAGGTTGGAGATGAGAACTCAGATAACACAATTCATGGAAGTGATGAACAATTTAGCTCAAAGCCAGGAGAGGCTCAGAACTTTGGTAGAAGGGAGGAATCAAGAGGAGCCCCATGTGGGAACTGCTGGCACAAGTAACAACGAGAGGGTCCAACCTCATGTCAATCCCCCAGTTTTTGGACCCCATCTCCATCCAGAGGCTAACATCCCAGTCAACATTCAAGGGACAGCCACTGCAGCCAGAGTACTTCAAGAAGATCCTCAGGAGGACCAGTATACAGTAATGGGTGCCGGAGAGGAAACATATGATAGACGATTGGAAGAGATAGCTGAGAAGTTGAGGTCCTTAGAATCTCAAAATTCTTTGGGTTTCGACGTCATGGACATGTGCTTGGTAGAAGGGGTCAGGATCCCCCATAAGTTCAAGCCTCCTTGCTTCGAAAAGTATAATGGGACTTCATGCCCCCGGACTCATCTACAATCATTTCTGGGAAGGCTGAAGGCCTATACAATGGATGAGAAATTGTGGATGTTCTATTTTGAAGATAGCTTGACTGGAGCTTCGAGGGAGTGGTATTCCCATCTGACAAGAGCAACAATTAGATGCTGGAAGGACCTGGCAGAGGCCTTCATCAGACAGTATCAGTATAATCTAGATATGGCACCCAACAGGACCCTCCTAATGGGAATGTCACAGTCGTCCAGGGAGAGCTTCAGAGAATATGCTCAGAGATGGAGGCAATTGGCTGCTGCCGTTCAACCACCAATGTCTGAGAGAGAAATGGCAGACATGTTTATGAACACTCTCCAGGGAACGTATATTGACAGGTTAGCTGCTTTCTCTTCCACTAGCTTTGCGGATGTTGTTATAGCTGGGGAGAGAATTGAAAGCCTGTTAAAGATGGGAAAGATCTCAGACAACGGCGCAAGCTCGTCCAGTAGTACAAGAAAGCCTTTTGCAGGCCCGAGAAGAACTGGCGAGACCAATGCCATTCACACCAACAGGGGTAGGCCCCAATATGCTCAGAGGTCAATAGCAGCAGTCACTATCCCTGCTCCAGCTCATCCTCAGCCAGTCTATCAACCTCCTCAACAAAACTTCCAACAACAACCTCAGTATCAGCAGAATCAGTATCCTCCAAGAAACTTCAACAACAACAACTCCAACAACAACAATCAACAGAGGCCATTCCAACAGAGGCCATCTCAAGCTAACAGAGTGATCGACCCGATCCCAATGCCGTATGCTGCCTTGCTGCCACAACTTCTGAAACTCAACCTAGTTGAGCTAAGAACATTGGCGCCTCCGGATCCCAACAGTCTACCAAGGAACTATGACTCCGATGCTAGGTGTGCTTTCCATTCAAACGCACCTGGTCACAGTACAGAAAAATGCAGGGCTCTGCATATGAAGGTACAAGACTTGGTAGATTCCAAGGCTCTGAATTTTGCACCTCCGCCCAATGTCAATAAAAACCCTATGCCAAACCATGGTGGTCCCCGAATTAATGCTATTGAAGAAGACCAACCGTCTTATTTGATAACTAGTGTGGGTCAGATCAGGACACCATTGGTGGAAATCAAAGCTCAACTCCGTGAAAACCAAATATTTCCGGGGTGTGAACTAGGGTGTCCCTACTGCAATATCTCATGGAATGGGTGTGAGGACTTGAGGAATGGCATTGACAGCCTTATTCAGAGTGGCCTACTACAGATCACTACATCATTCCCGACAAATCCGACAACTTCATCAACAACGGTTTCAGATCCTCCTACAAATGCAACAACTATTGTTCCCGACAATTCATCAGCAGCATCAACAAGTACTTCATCAGTCCTTCCAAATGATCAGTTTTCAACAGTTTCTCCTGCTACAACTTCAGCTTCATTCCATTTCGACTCTCCATCAGCAACAACAACAGTCCTTCCAACAGAACCTCCTACAACACCAGCAATCAATCATGAAGATGTCTCTACTGTTACCATATTCTATGATCCTGAAAATAATTCCGCCTACCATTCAGAAGGTGCTGCTCCCACCAGAGCACCAGTTACAATCTTCTTTGATCCACAAACAATTACAGTCCCTTCAGCAGCAGCAATCAGTCCAGTCACTGTCACGGTGCCTGGACCAGTACCATATGAAAGCAATAGGGCCATCCCTTGGCACTATGGCTCTGACGTGTACTGTGAAGGGAAAAGAATCACTCTTGAAACATCAACACCTGCACCACAAGTGGATAATGTGGGGGGAGGCGGAGGCTTCACTCGAAGCGGACGTCTCTTTGCTTCACAAGTTCAAAGACCTACAGCCGAAGCGGAAGCTGCTGCCAAGGCAAAAGGAAAAGGCCCGGTGCAGGAAGATCCAGCTGCCAAAGAAGCCCTGAAGACTCCATTCGATCAGGAAGTTGATGAGTTTATGCGAATCATCAAAAAGAGTGACTACAAAATTGTGGATCAACTTCACCAGACGCCATCCAAAATCTCTATCCTCTCACTGCTTATGTGCTCCGAAGCCCATCGGAATGCACTACTTAAAGTCCTGCACGCAGCTTACGTGCCTGAGTAGATTACTGTCAACCAATTGGAAACCGTGGTTGGAAACGTTACTGCTAGCAATGGGCTAGGGTTTACCAATTCTGACTTGACAGCGGATGGCCGCAACCACAACAAAGCCTTGCACATAACCCTGGAGTGCAAAGGAGCTGTCCTTTCTCATGTGCTGGTGGACACAGGTTCTTCCCTGAATGTCTTACCAAAGAAGGCTCTGGTGAAGCTTGAATACGATGGATTGGCATTGAGACCCAGCAACCTGGTAGTAAGAGCCTTTGATGGTTCTAAGAGATCGGTTCTGGGAGAGATTGAGCTGCCTGTGACAATTGGCCCACAGACCTTTAAAAACTATCTTTTATGTGATGGACATTCAGCCCGCCTACAGCTGTTTGTTGGGTAGACCCTGGATTCACGCCGCTGGCGCAATAACGTCTACCCTTCACCAAAAGTTAAAATTTGAGTGGGAAGGCCAAGTTGTCACAATCTGTGGAGAGGAGGACATTTTTGTCAGCCACCTGGCAACCTATAAGTACATTGAAATGGATGGAGAGATCCATGAAACAATGAGCCAGGGGTTTGAAGCTTTGAATGTGAATGAGGCATCTGCTGTGTCGGGGATCTCCATGTCGTCATACCAACAAGCCCGGAAGGTTGTTGAAGAAGGAACTGCCCTAGGCTGGGGCAAGGTATTAGCTGTGGAGGAGAAGAAGGACAAGTTTGGGTTGGGTTACAGACCGACTCAACATCAAGCAAAGGCTGCTGGAGAGCCTGGTTTTGTCAGTGGGGGAATGCTTACCCCTGATGCTATCAACTGTTTGGAAGACGAGCTGGAAGAGGAGCGCAATCTGGAGAATTGGATTCGTCCGAAGATCCCGGGGAGCAGTGTCTCGAACTGGTCTTCCCAGGAAATTATAAGAGTTACTCATGCAGAGTAATTATTATTTCCTGTATTTTTTATAAGCATGCATCAAAGTCTTGCATCTTGCCCAAGATGACAAGACTCATTTTGTAATCAGGGCCATCTGTACTTTTGTGCAAACAAGATCAAATTAATGAAGTATCAGACAATCTTTTGCAAACAAGTCTTTTTCTTTTATGCTCACTGTTTTTCCATTTTTTCTTTTTGTACAAAAATAAATGGCGGTGTTTTCAAAATGATAACTTCATTTCACTTTTTCTAAAGCAAGATTAAAATCAATCACTAAAATGAACGAACTTAACCCTTGCAGAGAGTGCCTTCCTGACAGCACCGACAACAACACGACTATGACATCGTATGACTTTGACAATCCAATCAACCAAGCTGATGAAGGGGTTGATGAAGAATATGAGCTTCCTGAAGAGCTAGCCAGGTTGTTAAGACAGGAGGAAAAGGTTATTACTCCTCACCAGGAGGAGATTGAAGTGATTAATCTTGGTACAGACGAAGGCGTGAAAGAGGTTAAAATCGGGGCCTGCCTGCAAGACTCAGTGAAGAGACAACTGATAGATCTGCTTCAAGAGTATGTTGATGTGTTTGCTTGGTCGTACCAAGACATGCCAGGGTTGGATATCGACATTGTGGTGCACAAGCTGCCTTTGAGAGAAGAATGCCCGCCAGTCAAACAGAAGTTGCGCCGAACTCGCCCAGACATGGCTATGAAAATCAAGGAAGAGGTACAAAAGCAATGGGACGCCGGGTTCCTTGCTGTGACTAGCTACCCACCGTGGGTTGCTAATATAGTACCTGTGCCTAAGAAGGATGGCAAAGTAAGAATGTGTGTTGACTACCGGGATCTGAACAGAGCCAGCCCGAAAGATGACTTCCCATTACCTCACATTGACGTATTGGTGGATAACACGGCTCAGTTCTCGGTATTCTCCTTCATGGATGGATTTTCAGGATATAATCAGATCAAGATGTCACCTGAAGACATGGAGAAGACGACATTCATTACACCTTGGGGCACGTTCTGTTACAAAGTGATGCCATTCGGACTGAAGAATGCTGGTGCCACATATCAACGGGCTATGGTGACATTATTCCATGATATGATCCACAAGGAAATAGAATGTTATGTGGATGATATGATCGCCAAGTCCCTTACAGAGGAAGATCACCTGGTGAATCTGCTGAAGTTGTTCAAGCGTTTGAGGAAGTACCAACTAAAGCTGAACCCCAACAAATGCACATTTGGGGTGCGATCCGGTAAGCTGCTGGGCTTTATTGTAAGCGAGAAGGGGATTGAGGTTGACCCTGATAAAGTCAAGGCTATTCAAGAAATGCCTGCACCTAAAACAGAGAAAGAAGTTCGAGGGTTCTTAGGTCGATTGAACTATATCTCACGGTTCATATCCCACCTTACAGCAACCTGTGAACCCTTGTTCAAGCTGTTAAGGAAGGAACAAACGGTCAGGTGGAACGAAGATTGCCTGAAGGCTTTTGACAAGATCAAAGAATATCTGCAAGAACCTCCAATCCTCATGCCGCCAGTGGAAGGAAGACCTCTGATTATGTACTTGACAGTGCTAGAAGAGTCAATGGGGTGTGTGCTGGGCCAGCATGACGAGTCTGGTCGAAAAGAGTATGCAATATACTACCTAAGCAAAAAGTTTACCGACTGTGAACAACGTTATTCACTGCTCGAGAAAACTTGCTGTGCTTTAGCGTGGGCTGCTCGCCGACTGAGACAGTATATGCTGACCCACACCACCTTATTAATCTCAAAAATGGATCCAGTTAAGTACATTTTCGAGAAGCCAGCTCTTACCGGACGGGTTGCAAGATGGCAGATGATTCTCACAGAATACGACATACAGTACACATCTCAGAAAGCCATCAAGGGCAGTGTACTATCTGAATATCTTGCTGAGCAACCCATTGATGACTACCAGCCTATGAGGTTTGACTTCCCTGATGAAGACATCATGTTCATTAAAGCAAAAGACCATGAAGAGCCTATTCACACCGAAGGGCCTGACCCGAAAGAAGAATGGACTATGATGTTTGATGGGGCTGTTAACATGAATGGTCGTGGTGTTGGTGCAGTACTCATTACACCTAAAGGAGTTCACATGCCTTTCTCGGCAAAACTCACTTTCAACTGCACTAACAACGAAGCTGAATACGAAGCTTGCATTATGGGTCTTGAGGAAGCCATCGACCTCAGGATCAAGACATTGACCGTATTCGGAGATTCAGCTTTGGTAGTCAATCAAACCAACGGGAAATGGTACACCCACCAAGATCATCTGATACCTTACAGGGATTATACGAGAAGGTTATTGACTTTCTTCACAACAGTCAAGCTTGAGTATATCCCTCGGGACGAGAATCAGTTTGCAGATGCTCTTGCTACCATTTCATCCATGATCAAAGTTCAAACGGCTAACTTTGTACCTCAGATTTCAGTGTCGAGACTTGATAGACCAGCATATGTGTTCTCAGCAGATGTTGTAAAAGATGACAAGCCTTGGTTCCATGACATTAAGTGCTTCTTGGAGGATCAGACATACCCACCTGGGGCATCTTCCAATGATAAGAAGACTTTGAGAAGGCTTGCTGGAAGTTTCTTTCTGAACACTGATGGGTCTTTATATAAGAGGAACTTTGACATGGTACTCCTCAGATGTGTTGACAAGACGGAAGCAGATTTGCTGATGCATGAAGTGCACGAAGGATCTTTTGGTACCCATGCAGGAGGGCATGCCATGGCAAAGAAATTGTTAAGATCAGGCTATTACTGGATCACAATGGATGCAGACTGTTGTGCTTACGCCAGAAAATGTCACAAATGCCAAATCTATGCAGATAAAGTGCATGTACCTCCCAATCCTTTGAACATCATGTCTTCACCATGGCCCTTTGCCATGTGGGGCATTGATATGATCGGCAAGATTGAGCCAACTGCTTCGAATGGCCACAGATTCATCCTGGTCGCCATCGACTATTTCACCAAGTGGGTCGAAGCAGCCTCTTATGCAAATGTTACAAGGCAAGCGGTAGCCAGATTTCTGAAGAGAGACATCATCTGTCGGTACGGAGTGCCCGAGCGAATCATTACTGATAATGGTTCCAATCTAAACAACAAAATGATGGCAGAGCTGTGCCGGGACTTCAAGATCCAACATCACAATTCTTCTCCTTACAGGCCAAAGATGAATGGCGCTGTTGAGGCAGCAAATAAGAATATCAAGAAGATTGTGCAGAAGATGGTAGTCACATACAAAGACTGGCATGAAATGCTACCGTTTGCCTTGCATGGGTACCGCACATCAATCAGAACATCCACTGGGGCAACACCGTATCAACTTGTATATGGTATGGAAGCAGTCCTACCTGTTGAAGTTGAACTACCCTCTCTGCGGGTGTTAATGGATGTTAAATTGAGTGAAGCAGAATGGGTTCGGTCCCGATACGAACAACTGAGTCTGATCGAAGAGAAAAGATTGGCTGCAATCTGCCATGGGCAGTTATATCAGAAAAGAATGAAGAGAGCCTTCGATCAGAAAGTCAGGCACCGAGAATACCAAGTGGGAGATCTTGTGCTGAAAAGAATCCTCCCCCCTCATACAGACTACAGGGGCAAATGGACTCCAAATTATGAAGGACCATTCGTTGTAAAGAAAGTTTTCTCTGGTGGAGCACTGATGCTCAGTACCATGGATGGTGAAGATTTCCCGTCCCCTGTGAATTCAGATGCAGTTAAAAAATACTTCGCATAAAATGACCCGCTGGACATAAAAACAGAATGTAAGTCCAGGCAAAAATAGGGCATCCCGGCGAGTCAAAAACAGAATAAAAGACTCGGGCAAAAATAAGGGAAATAAATAAAAAAAAATGTACACCCGCTGAGTTGAAAAGCCGCATTGGACAGCTCAGGCAAAAATGGGTATCCCGATGGATTGAAAACCCGAAAGGGCGATCCATGCAAAATAAGGGAATAAGCGAACAACTGCATTCTGAATTCGTCTGTATCACCTACAACTTGGTAAGCTTCCAAAGGATCAAGCCTCAATCAGAATCAACTCTCTCCAGAAAGCGAGACGAGAAGAACGTCATTGTCATACGAGTCATAGCAGAAGAGGAAGCTCCTTAAAGCGTCGTCAACACCGCCAGCACTTTATTTCTCAATTTGTAACAATCTCCTCATTTCAGGAGATATGTTTCTTTGACTGTATCTTGCCAATTCAGGGCACATGAATTAGTAAAATCAGATTTTCAGTCATGTTTCGTTTTACATTTATGTTTTGCAAAGAGTTGTCTGATATCTCTAAAAATACAATTGCATAAGTACAGATGCCCTTCTCTAAAAAAGTAAAAACACATGCTTACAGGGAATGTGATTATTCTCGAAAGTACTTAACTCCTATGACGGAATCCGGTAAGGGATACCTCGGGACCTTTTGTACGTTTCCTTACCTTTGCAGGTTTGCAGGTATCCAGAACGCAACCTGGGGCATGCAGGTTATGTCTCAGCAAGTAGGCGAATCATTATCAACTCGGTCTATATTCCACATGGCACTAGAAGGGGCCCATTTCCCCAGCGGAGCTGCCAAATCAGCATACACTCAATCTCAGCATCCGAAATGCTCTATCCCCAGCCGAGTTGCTCCCCATTGCTTTCCCCAGCAAAGTTGCCGAACCAACTAACAGGCTTAACACTCCGGATGCTTTCTCCCCAGCCGAGTTGCCTCTCATTACTCTCCCCAGCTGAGTTATCAACAGCATTCCCCAGCTGTAGTGCCGACCATCCTTCCTCAACAGGATGCAGAAATCAGGGAATCGTCTCCCCACAGAGCTTCAAGCCTCTATTCAGAAGAGCAACGCACGGAGAAGTCACAACAGAGTACGAAAGCTTCTACAAACCCCAGCTGGGTCCCGTATTACGAGGATATGTCAACCAGTGACATATATCCCCAAACAGATGCATCACTAGATCTACCAATGATCTCATCCCCAGCTGGGATGTTCACTTCAAGCAGATCGACCAGAGATCTTCGCAACAACGGGATCCGAATCCCGGATCTGTGCCTCTTTGCATAATCATGGCATTCGCATCACATTATACCCTCAGAGCGTAGCATTCCGTCTAATACGGAGCATTACGGCAAAAATCAAATGCATAGCATAATCATAAGTCATGTTGTGAATTGAACGCTTGTGATTAGTAACCATTCACCAGAATACAGATTACTTTCCCCACCAGAGCCCCAGCAAAAGCAGCTGCCTCACAAATCACAAACACCAGTATATACACCTTTTGGCACCCATCCGTGTCATCCTTCCCCAAACAGGTCGCCTGAATACACTCAACAAAATCACCCGTATTACAGATACTTCCTGACACCCGTCCGTGTCATATCCCCAGCGCAGTCGCTTACACCTTTCATCAACCCATATACTTGTTATTATTATACTTTTCTTTTCGACACTCGTCCGTGTCACTCTCCCCAGCAGTTAAAACACTCGTCTATACAATACAATACTCACTACTCATGGTACACTTACACAGATACTCGTCCGTATCTTGTATACATCATCACTCATATCCCCACAGATTCGACAGTAGTCCATGTTCTTTGCTAACCAGTTGGTACTCGTCCGTACCATCATCTCAGAACATTGCGTCTAGTGTTTGTTTCTACGTGATACTCGTCCGTATCATAGTCTTAAGGATGCTCGTCCGCATCTTTAATCCATACACCGTGTCAAACACTTGTGCCTTCCTGAATATAGATACTCGTCCGTGTCTATTATTCCCCAGAAGAGTCCTTTCAGATGCAACACTCGTCCGTGTTCTTTGTTAACCAGTTGATACTCGTCCGTATCATCATCTCTGAACATGTGTCAGTTTGTTTCTACATGATACTCGTCCGTATCATAAGTCTTAAGGATGCTCGTCCGCATCTTTAATCTATACACAATACCAAACACTTATACCCTTTTGTTTCTTGGATGTAAACGCTCGTCCGTGTTTACTATCTCCCCAGTAGATCGCCAACAAATTTTCTTTTTATCTAACACTCGTCCTGTGTTATGATAACTCTGAGAGCAGCCGTACCCTGCTGAGTGGTCGTCCTCCACTTCTTGATGGTCGTCCTCCATCATGCTCATCCGATGGCCGTCCCCATCGTTGATATTTAGCAGCCGTCCCCTGCTAGGTGGTCGTCCTCCACCTTTTGATGATCGTCCTTCATCACTTTATCCAATGGCCGTCCCCATTGTTGATTTTGGTTATCTGACATTCGTCCTATGTCATGACAAACCTCGAGAGCAGCCGTCCCCTGCTGAGTGGTCGTCCTCCACTTCTTGATGGTCGTCCTCCATCTTGCTCGTCCGATGGCCGTCCCCATCGTTGACCTTTTCTATCCGATGGCCGTCCCCATCGTTGATATTTTCGGCAGCCGTACCCTGCCAGGTGGTCGTCCTCCACCTTTGATGGCCGTCCCCATCATTTTTCTTTTATACCCAACAGAGCAGCCGTCCCCTGCTAGGTGATCGTCCTTCACCTTTGATGGCCGTACCCCATCATCTGTTTATTTCATTCATTCTTTAACCCGATGGCCGTCCCCGTCGTGGTCCCTTTTCCTTTTTAGCCCGATGGCCGTCCCCATCGTTGGTTACTTTACCTTTATGAACTTGACGGCCGTCCCCGTCATGTTTCGTTAATCCTCAGAAATTTTACAGTTTTATCGTGATGGCCGTCCCCATCATGATTTTATTTCCCCCAGCTAGTCGGCCGTCCCCGTCTTAGTTTTACTTGTTTTTTTCCCAGCTAGTCGGCCGTCCCCGTCTTAGCTTTACTTTTTATCCCCAGCATGTCGGCCGTCCCCGTCATTGCTTTATTTCCTGCACTTTACCAGCATGTCGGCCGTCCCCGTCATTGCTCTTTACCCAGCAGTCGTCCTCTGCTCGACAGTCGTCCTCCGTCGCCCATACTTTACAATATACTTTATTTTGCCTTTACAATCTACATCCCTTTTCTTCTTCATTTCCGTGAGTGCAAATTTTGGACTGTCTTTGGTATTCAACCACAAGTTATCTTGTTTGCCTGTTAAGCCGTTGCTTACATCCTGCACAGCTAACTCATGTTTGAATAGGGGCAGCTGTAAACACCCCAAATTTGCCCTCACCCATTCACACCATGGCTTGTGATCATTCTCATATGCATAAACACAATCATATCATCTCATAGTACATTTTTGATTCACTGGATAGTTTCTAAGGCATCTGCACCTAGGGTTTGTGATCTGAGCAACCTCAAGGCTTCTTGAGCCATTCCAAAGGCCACCAATCACTTCAAAGGGATCCATGTGTGTTCTTATATCATGTTTCATCTCCTCAAAGTCAAAATTGCAGAGGAATCACAAGAACTAGGGTTTGAGTGGATGCAGAGCCAGGATGAACTGCACAGTTGACTGAAAATTAGGGTTTTGGTTTCAGAGGCCATAACTCCAACTTTTTTGGTCATTCTTGTTTCCATTGGTCTCTATATGGTATAGGGAGTATGCATATCAATTTTCATGAAGAAATTCCATGGGGAAGTCATCTGATCAAGAGTTGACTTTTCAGACAAGTCAGTGCAAAATCAGGGCATCTGAGGCCCCCAATGACCCAACCAATGGGTGATCTTCATCATTTTGAGTGTATATGATCTTTATTTGATCATGGAAGAAGGTTGAAGTTCATAAAAATCAAGAATTTAGGGTTTTTGCAAATGTTGACTTTTTGGGCATAGTTGACTTTTCAAGAATGCTTCATTTTAGGTCATTTTTCAAGCCTTGATTCTTGATCCAAAAATGCTTCAAATGGAAAAACTTTTGTCATGAAAGTTGTAGATCTCATCTTTCCCTTTTCAAAAAGTACAAGAACATGATCAAACTCTTCTTGGATCAAAAGTTATGGCAATGCAAAGTTGGCAAAAATCATTAATTTCTAAGGCATGCTTCAAATGGAAATTTTGCAAAACCTTGAACCAATGCATCATGTGACCTCTAATTCATTTCAAACCATTACACAAACATTCTCTAAGTCCTAAAAATCAGAATTGGATCAAGTTTGCTCATGGTTTGGTTTGTGTAACAAGGCATTTTCTCATAGAATTCCATAAAGCAACAACTTGCAAAAACCATCATGATCACTTCACCAACTTGATGCATTGGCTGCTGAGCTTTGCTAGACCTCTCCCTCCTCCTTGCTGCGCCAGCCCATGCCTTGTACTTGCCTAGACCTTGAGCCATGCCTCACTTACACAAAAGTTGACCTTTATGCAAAAGCAAACTTACCTATCATAGCAGGCCATGTCACATCACAAAGCCAATCAGATTTGTTTATGTTATCCCTTTGCAAGCTAAACATAAGACTAAGCAAGGCTGAAACATACACACCATCACATACACCAAAACACACCACTTTGCATTTTCCTTCGAATTTGTTTTCACAGCTCACAAACATCCAAACCATTCCCACACATCAACTCACCATGCCTCATTAAGCACAAAGCAACAAAGAACCAGGCCTGAAACAAACCCTAACTCCATTTCACCATTTTCACTCCATAAAGCAAAAGCCTTCGAATCTGCTTCTACAGGCCATAAACACTCAAACAAATTCCACACATCAACTCACCTTGCTTCACTGACCAGAAACCACTCATTACTTTGGCCTGAAACCCTCCACAACTCAAATACGATTTTCACACTTCCTTGGTCAGAGCTTCTGCAAACTTAATCAGGAGGCTTTCTAAACTCTAACCAAGCATCCAAAGTTTCAAAGGGGGATCATTGTGACTTGTTTGAGCCAAGAAACTAGCCAGAAAGTGCCAGAGATCAGAGCTCCAGTTCAGGTGAGCTTCATGAACTTTTTTCCCAGGAGTTGTTTTTTAAGTTCTTAATTGGTTCTCTATGTTCCACTGATCATGATGGTATGTTTGGTTTCGAAAATCATTGAGTTTTGAGCATGTATGATGTCTCTGAAATTTTTTTGACCTAAATCCCTTTTGATTCGATTCAGCCTGAATACGAAAAATAAATGCATTTTGTTTGTGGATTCATGTTGTATGCTACTTGGGGATGAATTCTGGGCAGAAAGATTGTGTTTTAGATACCTAGGGAGTGAGATTGAGATTCTCAGGGGAGAGTGTGGCCGGAGAAGATGACCGGAGGTCACTTCCGGCCACCTGAAAGTCATTAGTCATTAAATTAGGGTTAGGGCAAGTTTTGAACGTGGACCCTTGGATCAGGCTTCCCGCGCGCGTTTGTGTGGTCTGGATCATGTCATTAGTTAATAATTGTGGATTAATATTTAATTAATTAAAATTAGGGAAGTTTGAATCTGGGCCGTCCAGATGCGCGCCCAGTCAAACCTTGTGAAGCCCAGAATCAATCTCAGCCCCTCCTTTTGATTACTTCCATTTATCTCAATTTTTATTTCATTTCTTTTCTTTTATTTTGCACCATTAATTTAAAATAGCAAAAAATCCTTAAAAATTATGAAACTTTTTCTTTAAAGTTTTATTAATTTTTAAGACCCAAAAATATTTTTATTTTATTTTTTATCATTAAAAAAGTATTTTTAAATATTTGAAAGATTATTTTTAATTGATTAATGGGAATTAATTAATTAAAAATACTTTTAGGTATTTAAAAATTACAAAAAAATTCATGAAATGTTCTAAGACATTTAGAAACATTGTCCAACCTTCAAACCAAATTTCTGTTTTGATCTTGATGCATTTTGAGAATTTTTCAATGGATTAAATCATATTTTGTGCATTATTTTGATCATAAGTTCAAAAAATCATTTCTGCCTATTGGAGAAGGTTGAGACATTGATTCTTCTTGCATTGTTTTGTGTTTAGCATGTATTTTCAAGGATAAAAAGGCCATGATTTGTTCTTGCATTTTCCATTTGTTTGGCATTTGTTTTGTTAAGAACCCTAAAAAACCCTAATAACTTAGAAAATTCATAACTTGAGTTTGGTTGAGAGTTGAGAGCTCCCCTTTGGGCAGTGGTTCATCATAGGCCTAGGGTTTCTTTGGGTGCCATTTTCCATTTTTTATCATGAGGTTTGCTTCTGTTTTTGGGGTTTTGTTTGATGTTTGATTCATGAACCCTAATTTGGGCTTTCTTTTGCATCCTTCTTGCATTCTCTTGCATAACATGACTTGTCTTTGCATTTTGTGCATGCTTATGATTCATTTGACATCTTAAGACATGTATAAAGCATCTTTGATCATTGCATTGCATATTTGCCATGTCATTTGCCTTGTATGCTTCATAATATTCCATGCTTGTTCATGCTCCTTAGCTTGCATCATTTGCATTCATGATCTTGTATGAACATCCCCATTGTCTTGCCTCATGTTTGCAGCACCTCATAACATCATAATCATCATCAACATGCTTCTGGTTTGGTCTAGCATCATACCATTTCATCTCATCTTGCATTGCATTGCATTTCTTTCTAACATTTCAGGTGGTAAGTAAACTTGAGAAGTGGATTTGCCTTCACTTCTCATACCTTTTCTTTTCATCTCTTTTGCATCCATGCTGCATTTCTATTTGTGTTTGAGTTTGAGCTTGCTCATTCTTCTTCCTCCCACTTTCTTTCTTCAAGTGACTTGACTTCTTGAATGAGGCAAGTCACTTTGCTTCTCTTGATCCTGTTCATCTGCTTCCTGGTGGTTCCTTTGAAGATTGTTCTTGGAAACCTCACAAACCTTAGGAACAACCAAGCATGATAATGAATTAGGGTTTTGATTAGTCTCCCCTCATAGTTTTTACCTTTGTGTCTCTCTTTGAGTCTTCTCTTCTCATCTCATAATCAGGGACTAAACCCTAAAGGCTTTAACACTTTGTGATTAAGCTTATGCCTGCATCCTTCTTTTAGGATGGAGTGTATAACTTTAATCCTAAGTATTAAACCCTTAAGGTGTTTAAATCTCTTAATTAATTCATCTGATAATCATCAAGACATCACTTGTAACTTGGGCCTTGCATTAGGGTTCTAATTCTTCCTTAATTGGTTAAGAAGGACTAACCCTAGTGTTAATGGACAAGTCCCCCTCAAGTTGTCTTACAAATCATAAAATTCACTTCATCATCATATCATTAATCTAAAATCCACTTAATAAAGGCTTATTTTGTCATGGGTTTAATCCCTAATCATGGATTAAGTTGAGGAGTCTTCCTCAGCTTAAACACTCTCATCTATCATCCTTCTTTTAGGATGGTGTAATGGGTCTGTTTAATCCCTGATTATGGCTTAACCTCATTACTCAACACTAAACAAAAACACCAAAAACATCTAAATAATCACAAATAGGTTAATGATCTTAATCCTATACCAAAGGTGATTAAGTGTGAGAATCTGACTTCACACTTAAGGTGTTCTCATTACCCCTAATCAGAGGGAAGATGTGATGAGTTTACTAACCCATTGGTTTAGACTTAAGCTCATTATCTTATGACAAACTTTCAAAAGCAATAAAAGACTGAAAACTCAAAAACAAGCAATAATCGTCTCCTTCGGGATTCTTTTCTCATCACCTTCATTCACAAACGAGAATTTGCTTCTTCCGTCTAATGCAAGACAGTTTGCACCTGAGCCAGACAGGTCATACACTTGAGCATAGATAAGTAAGCAGTTCACAAGTCAATTCACCTTTCAGTCTCTTTGGGTCGAACTACGGTGTTCTGACTTCCTCATTGCACGAGAGGATACGTAGGCATAACTTAACAGTTATCGAACAAAAGTCTCTGCATATTCCCCCTCTTTCTAGCTTTATTCTTTAGCCTCATGATCTTGAGCATTTCACTCCTTCCTCACACTGACACTGTATATATTACACTTCACACTTCCTTTACACTGACACCTGTACATCCTTTTCCAGCTATTTTATACACAGATTGCACTGACACTACCCCTTCAAAACACAAATCTTTTAAGCGTGGATCCCGTCGAGTACGACGGACAATATGGGTGCTAATACCTTCCCAGGTTGTAACCAACCCCCTTTCTCAGTCTCTCTGGTTCGCAACCGTCTTATCCGTATCTTTTTCTAGGCCTATGCAGCATTGCCTTTCCTCCGGGATAAAAATGCCTAGCTGGCGACTCTTTTCATCTCCAGTGAGTTCACGGCTGTGTGTTCTCACTGTTCCCTTCGCCGACCGTTCGCGTCTGTACCTTCATATGATCCGTTTTCATTTGTCGGGAGCGACAGAGTGCACCATCTGATATCAGCTAAAGTCAGAGCAGTGAGTCTTCTAGCCCAGTTTCTCTGCTGATGAGGATTCAAAAATGCATCTGTCTTGGGCAAATGCTTGAGAAGCCAAGTATGGAACAAAGGAGCACAACATCTCACTAATCTTCCCCTCTGCTTTTCATTCCTCTGGTGTACTGAGTAGTAGAAATCCCCCAATAAAGTGGGCACTGGGTTCCTCAGAATGAAAAGATGGATTGCATTCTTGCTAATGAATCTAGGCTCATCTGCAAACAATATAATCCCATATATGCTCAGGGCCAATAAAGCACATACTGCTTTCCACTCTCCCAAAGAAGCTTTCAGGGTAGCTTGAGAGATCAAGAAATCCAGATGCAGGCCAGAGATTCCAGCCTTAGTAGTCATATGCTGCCCAGTCAGAACTGGTTCCAGATGCAATGCTTTTGCTATCTCCTCATTACTTGGGAAAGCCATCTCAGGGTTGAAGGGGACTCCACCCCTGATAGGTATACCAACCAATGATGAGTATTCCTCCAATAAAGGTCCCAACTGGAAATCCTGAAAAGTGAAACACCTCAGAGGGGGATCATAGAACTGCAAGCAAGTATGAATCAAGCTCCTCTGTGAAGGGTCCAAATCCATAACCACATCAAGTATGCTCCCATAGTGTTCCCTGAACAGTGGTATATGGTCTGGAGTAATCAGGGTCTGAATCCTCCTGATGTCAGCTAGCTCAGGCTGAAAGAAGTGGTAGGAGATATTACTCTTCTTAGGTGCCATGTTGTTGAGGATGAGTTGAGACAGGTGCTGGTGATGACACTGAAAATGGGCCACTGACTGGCTGGTGCAGGTGACTGAAGCTGATAACTGAAGAAGATACTGATGAAGATAGGTCTATACTGATGATGGGGTCAAAACCAAGCCAAAAATGAAGATGGATACCCTGAAAAACAAATAAACAAATGTCAAAATGATGCAATGATGATGTATGCAAATGATATGCAAGGGTTTGTGACTGAGCTGGATCTGATCAAGTGCTCTGACATAAGCCCAAATATGTTCAAGATATCCAGATGGAGGTCTATAAGTCCAGTAACCAAGGTGGGGGACTCAAATAAAGAGCCACATGTCCAGGGTTTAGAATCACAAGAACTGTTCCAACATGGAGTATTCTTAATCAAATCAAAGTAACGGGGTATGCTGACGTCAAGGGTACCTGCAAACCTGTAAACAGCCCAACCCCCTCACAGGTGGTGTTCTAAAACAAGGATCCTCAGACTTGGATCAGTTATGAGAAGTGTAAACACTTCTAACCCGGAGGTACAGTGTTTACAATAACCATAAAAGATCCTCCTCTAATTCACCTCAGTTTCTGAAGGTCAATACTAAAGGTCATCCAGACTTAGCAGGCTTCCCAGATAGCCCTAGTACTGCAGGAAATCTGCAATACAGAGTTCTCAAGAAGAAACCCATATCTGAACCGTGTTTCATATTCCCGCACCAGACCGAGATGGAATGGGAAAGAATATGAACCACTCTAGCCTAGGTGTCACTCAGGTCCCAGGTATAGGACCTCAACTCTCAATAGAACACCCACCCACCAAAGCAAACAAACAGATCCAGCCAGCACAGTATGACAGTATGACATATGCATAAAGCTATAAAGAAAGCCATAAAATAACTGTACATAAAGCAAATAAACAAAACTAATGTACAAACACAGACAACACATAACACCCCAGTAAATACAAATCAAACAAGCGCTAGGAGGAACCCACAAAAAGAACCAGAAGCCCTGGTTACAGTATAAGGGTCCCCAGCAGAGTCGCCAAGCTGTCGCTCCCAAAAGATGAGACTGGCTCAAATGAGGTACAGACGCGAACGGTCGGCGAAAGGAGGCTGTGAGAACACACAGGAGTGAACTCACAGGAGATGAAAAGAGTCGCCAGCTAGGCATTTTTATCCCGAAGGAAAGGCAATGCTGCATAGACCTAGAAAAAGATGGATAAGACGGTTGCGAACCAGAGAGACTGAGAAAGGGGGTTGGTTACAACCTGGGAAGGTATTAGCACCCAGATTGTCCGCCGTACTCGACGGGATCCACGCTTAAAAGATTTGTGTTTTAAAGGGGTAGTGTCAGTGCAATTTGTGTATAAAAATAGCTGGAAGAGGATGTACAGGTGTCAGTGTAAAGAAATGTGATGTGTATAAATGTACAGTGTCAGTGTAAGGACAAGAGTATGCTCAAGATCATGAGGCTTAAAAGAATGAAACTGAAAGGAGGGGGAATATACAGAGACTTTTGTTCGATAACTGTTAGGTTATGCCTACGTATCCTCTCGTGCAATGAGGAAGTCAGAACACCGTAGTTCGACCCAAAGAGACTGAAAGATGAATTGACTTGTGAACTGCTTGCTTGTCTATGCTCAAGTGTATGACCTGTCTGGCTCAGGTGCAAACTGTCTTGCATTAGACGGAAGAAGCGAGTTCTCGTTTATGAGTGAGTGAGATGAGAAAAGAATCCCGGAGGAGACGATTATTGTTTGTTTTTGAGTATTCAGTCTTTTATTGCTTTTGAAGTGTGTCATAAGTTAATGAGCTTAAGCCTAAACCAATGGATTAGTAAACTCATCACATCTTCCCTCTGATTAGGGGTAATGAGAATACCTTAAGTGTGAAGTCAGCTTCTCACACTTAATCACCTTTGATGTAGGATTAAGATCATTAACCTACTTATGATTAGTTAAATGTTTTTGTGGTTTTTGTTTAGTGCTAAGTAATAAGATTAAGCCATAATCAGGGATTAAACAGACTCATTACACCATCCTAATAGAAGGATAATAGATGAGAATGTTTAAGCTGAGGAAAGCTCCTCAACTTAATCCATGATTAGGGATTAACTTCATGACAAAACAAAGCCTTTATTAAATGGATTTTAATTAGTGGTGAGATGATGAAGTGAATTTTAGGGTTTGTAAGACAACTTGAGGGGGACTTGTCCATTAACACTAGGGTTAGTCCTTCTTAACCAATTAAGGAAGAATTAGAACCCTAATGCAAGGCCCAAGTTACAAGTGTGATGTCTTGGTGATTATTAAGTGGATTGATTAAGAGATTTAAAAACATTAAGGGTTTAACACTTAGGATTAAAGTTATACACTCCATCCTAATAGAAGGATGCAGGCATAAGCTTAATCACAAAGCCTTAAAGCCTTTAGGGTTTAGTCCCTGATTATGAGATGAGAAGAGAAGACTCAATGAGACACAAAGGTAAAACTAAGAGGGGGGACTAAACAAAACCCTAATCATTGTCATACATGGTTGTTCCTAAGGTTTGTGAGGTTTACAAAAGAAGATCTTCAATGGAACCACCAGGAAGCAGATGAAAGGATCAGGAGAAGCAAAGTAACTTGCTTCATTCAAGAAGTCAAGTCACTTGAAGAAAGAAAGTGAGAAGAAGAAGAATGAGCAAGCTCAATCTCAAACACATACAAAAAATGCAGCAAGGATGTAAAAAGAGATGAAGAGAAGTTATGAGAAGTGAAGGCAAATTCACTTCTCAAAGCCACTTACCACCTGAAAAGTTAGAAAAGAAATGCAATGCAATGCAAAAGGGGATGGAATGGCATGATGAGAAACAAAACCAGAAGCACATATATGATGTTAATGATGCTATGAGATGCTACAAACCAGAAACAACACATGTGTATGATCATACAAACTTATGGATGCAAATGAAACAAGCTAAGGAGCATGAACATACATGAAAAGTTATGAAATGCAAATGGCATACAACATGGCAAATGCAAGATGCAATGATCAAACATGCTTTCAATATGTCTTAAGATGTTCAATGAATCACAAGAATGCATAAAATGCTATGGAAAGTCAAGTTATGCAAGCAAATGCAAAATGGATGCATATGGAAGCCCAAATTAGGGTTTATGAACAATACATCAAACAAAAACCAAAATCAGAAGCAAACAACATTACAAAAAATTGAAAATGCCCTCAAAGGATCCCTAAACCTATACTAACCCAAAGCCCAAAGGGAAAGTCCCAACTCTTAACCTAGTTCAAGTTATGATTTTTCTAAGTTTTCTAGGGTTTTAGGGTTCCTTAACAAGAAAAATGCCAAACAAATGGAAAATGAAAGATCAAATCATGGCCATTTAATCTTACAAACTACATGATATACTAAACACAATGCAAAAAGAATCAAAGTCCAACTCTTTATGGTTAGGCAGAAGTGATTTTTGGAAGTTTGGATCAAAATAATGCATTAAAATGATTTTAATTCCATGGAAAATTCTCAAAATGCATCAAGATCAAAAATAAATTTGGTTTGAGGGTTGGACAATGTTTCTAAATGTTTTTAAATGTTTCATGAATTTTTTGGTGATTTTTAAATACCTAAAAGTATTTTTAATTAATTAATTCTCATTAATTAATTAAAAAGAAACTTTTAAATATTTAAAAATACTTTTTAATGCAAAAAATTAAAATAAAAATATTTTTGTGTTCTGAAATTAAATAATAACTTGTATAAAAAATTTCAGAATTTTTAAAGTATTTTTGCTATTTTTAATAAAATGCACAAATTAAATGAAATAATATGAAAAATAAAATGAATTTAAAGCTGAAAAAGAAAAAGTAATCAAATCCTAGGGTCCAGATTCAAATGAAACACGCGCGCGTTTGACTTGGCGCCAGATCCCACGGCTGGAATTCAAACTTGGCTAATTAAGTGATTAAGCCCTAATTTTGCCCTAATGACTTTCAGATGACCGGAACAGTGGTTCCGGTCATCTTCTCCGGCGAGCTCAAATGCTAAATCATCCTACACGCTATGAAAATGAAAACCAACTATCCAGGAATCTTCCCCACCCTAAAACGAATCAAACCCCTCACTTAAACATCATTTATCACTCATAATCAGAGAGAATCGAAGCAAACAAATCCTAGGGCAAAAAGTTTCAGAAACAGATTAAACTCTCATCTCTCCATCATTTTCAAAACCAAAGACATCAGAGTGATCAGTGAACTACAAAGAACATCTTAGGAACTTAAAAAATCATTTCTGGAAAAAAAGTTCTTGAGCTACCTGAGTTTTGAAGCTTTCAACTTAGCAACTTTCTGACCTCTCCTCTTTATGCAATCCACTCCTTTTGGTCCCTTGATGATGTCTGGATGCTTAGAGGGAGTTTATGGTGGCTGGTTTAAGAGTTTGAACAGGTTCTGTTCAAGCTCAGGTGAGAATCGTGTTTGGCTTATGTGGTGTTTCAAGGATGAATGAAGGCAGGGAAATGATCAGAAGGATGTGGTGATGAGTTCTATGAAGTTTGTTTGTGAGTTTGTAGCTTGTACACTGAGTTTCGAAAGCTTTTGCTTTTGAGAGTGAAAATGAGAAAGTTATGTTCTTGCTGGTTTCAGGCTTCTGTGTTATGATGTTTGGCTTGCATTTTGTTTGTATAAACAATGCTGATTGGTCAGAAGATGTGACATGCCCTTTTGTGATAGGTGTAGCTACTTTTGCCAATTTGTCAACTTTGTGTAAGAGAAGCATGGGTCATGTTCTAGCCAAGTACAAGGGGTGTGGGCTGCACAGCATGGTGTGAGGGAAAGGCTAGGATGGATCAGCAATGTAGCTAGCAAGTGGATGAAAGGTTATGATGGCTTTTGCAACTTGCTTGCTTTTGATCTTCATGAAAAATATCTTGCTCCAAAGACCATACAAACATGTAATTCTTTGGTTCAATCTGAACTTTAGATGCCACATTGTCATGTTATGTGAATTAGAAGTCCATTTGATAGCCTTAGAACACTTGATCAAGTCATTTTGCAAAATACCTCTTTGGTAGAAACTTTGAAATTTTGTGATTTTTGCCAACTTTGACAAGCCATAACTTTTGATCCAAAATGAATTAGGTCATGTTCTTGTACTTTTTGAAAAGGGAAAGATCTATTCTACAACTTTCATGACCAAAGTTTTTCCATTTGAAGCATTTTTGGATCAAAAAGTAAGGGTTGAAAAAGTTGCATAAAATGACATTTCATTAAAAGTCAAACTTGCCCAAAAAAGTCAACTTTGCAAAAACTTGAGATTCTTGAATTTGTGAACTTCCAACTTCTTTTATGATCAAATAAAGATCATATACACTCAAAATGATGAAGATCACCCCTTGGTTGGGTCATTGGGGGCCTCAGATGCCCTGATTTTGCACTGACTTGTCCAGAAAGTCAACCATTGATCAGATGACTTCCCCATGGAATTTCTTCATGAAAATTGATATGCATACTCCCTATACCATATAGAGACAAATATAAACAAGAATGACCAAAAAATTTGGAGTTATGGCCTCTGAAACCAAAACCCTAATTTTAGGTCATCTGTGCAGTCAAGCCTGGCTCTGCTTCCACAACAATCCCAGTTCTTGTGATTCTTTGGCATTATTGACTTTGAGAGGATGTAATATGATACTTGACCACACATAGACCCCTTTGAAGTGATTGATGACCTTTGGAGTGGCTCAAGAAGCTCTTGGATTGCTCAGATCACAAACCCTAGTTGCAGATGACTTAGAAACAATGCAATGACTCAAAATTGAGATATGAGATGGTATGATTGTGTTTATGCATATGAAATGATCACAAGCCATGGTGTGAATGGGTGAGGGCAAATTTGGGGTGTTTACAGCTGGCGACTCTATTCTTTTCCATCTCCTTTCGCCGACCATTCGCGTCTGTACCCCTTCTGACCGGGTGTCATTTGGTGGGAGCGACAGCTTGGCGACTCTGCTGGGGACCCTTATACTGTAACCAGGGCTTCTGGTTCTTTTTGTGGGTTCCTCCTAGCGCTTGTTTGATTTGTGTTTACTGGGGTGTTATGTGCTAATTGTGTTTATTTATGTGCTTTATTTATTGCTTTATGTACAGTTATTTATTGCTTTCTTTCCAGCTTTATACATCATACTGTCATATTGTCATCTGGCTGGATCTGGTTTTTGTTTTGGTGGGTGGGGTTCTGCTGAGAGTTTAAGGTCCTATACCTGGGACCTGAGTGACACCTAGGCTAGAGTGGTTCATGTTCTTTCCCATTCCATTTCGGTCTGGTGCGGGAATATGAAACACGGTTCAGATGTGGGTTTCTTCTTGAGAACTCTGTGCTACAGATTTCCTGTAGTGCTAGGGCTATCGGGGAAGCCTGCTAAGTCTGGATGACCCTTTTTATGACCTTCAGAAACTGAGGTAAATTAGAGGAGGATCTTTTATGGTTATTATAAACACTGTGCCTCCGGGTTAGAAGTGTTTACACTTCTCATAACTGATCCAAGTCTGAGGATCCTTGTTTTAGAACACTACCTGTGAGGGGGTTGGGCTGTTTACAGGTTTGCAGGTACCATTGGCCACATCATACCCTGTTACTTGTTTTGATTAAGAATACCTCATTTTGGACAGTTCTTGTGATTAACCCTGGATATGTGACTCTTTATTTGAGTCCCCCACCTTGGTTACTGGATTTCTGAACCTCCACCTGGACTTCTTGAACATACATGGACTTTATATCAAGACAATTAATCAGATCCGGCTTGATCACAAACCCTTGCATATCATTTGCATACATCATCATTACATCATTTAACATTTGTTTATTTGTCTTTCAGGGTATCCACATTACATCTGGCTTGGTTTTGACCCCTTCATCTGTATAGACCCTTGTTCATCAGCTATCTGCTTCAGCTATCATTCATCAGTTGTTTGCTTCAGTTACCTTCATCATCAGTTTATCAGTGGCTCATCTCCAGTACCAGTTGTGATCTTCATCGGCACTTGTCTTCAGTTCTTCATCAGCAGTCATGGCACCCAGGAAGAGCAACATTTCATATCATTTCTTTGAGCCTGTGCTGACTGGCATCAGGCAGGTCCAGGCACTTATCACTCCAGACCACATCCCATTATTCAGAGAGCATTATTGAGGCATCCTTGACATGGTTATGGACCTGTACCCTTCTCAGAGGAGTATGATTCACACCTGCCTACAGTTTTATGACCCTCCTTTGAGATGCTTCACCTTCCAGAACTTTTAGTTGGGACCTCTGCTGGAGGAGTTCTCATCATTGATTGGAGTACCTGTCAGGGGTGGTGTCCCCTTCAACCCAGAGATGACTTCTCCCAGCAATGGAGAAGTGGCAAACGCATTGTACCTGGAGCCTACTTTGATTGAGCAGAACATGACAACAAAGGCTGGGATCCCTGGTTTGCACTTAGACTTTCTGACTTCTCAGGCCATCCTGAAGGCCTCCTTGGGAGAATGGAGGGCAGTTTGTGCATTGTTAGCCCTCGGTATATATGGGGTTATACTATTTGCAGATGAGCCCAAGTTTATCAGCAAGAATGCCATTCACCTTCTTCTTCTGAGGAACCCAGTACCCACCTTGCTGGGAGATTTCTATTATTCCATTCATCAGAGGAATGAGAAGCAAAGAGGGAAGTTGGTGAGATGCTGTGCTCCTCTATTTCACACCTGGCTGCTCAAACACTTACCCAGGACTGATGCCTTCCTGAATCCTCACCAACAGAAGAATTGGGATAAGAGACTTATTGCTCTGACTTCAGATGACATCAGATGGTGAACCCAGAGCACCAAAGGCAGGGACATAATAACTAGCTGTGGGCAGTACCCCAATGTACCTTTAGTAGGAGTGAAGGGTTGCATCAACTACAATCCTTTGCTGTTTAAGAGACAATTGGGCTATGCTTTGGTCCACCCTTCTAGAGTGCAAGACTTGGCTGAGACTCTGTATTGTGAGATAAAACCTAATCTAGTTGTTGTCAGACAAGCATCCTGGGCTTGGGACAACATCCAGACAAAAGGGATGGCCATTCTTGGGAAATGCAATAATGTGGCCTTAGCGCAGTATTATGAATGGTCTCATGCTAGAGCTCAGATTTCTGGGATGCCTTTCACCATTGAAGACATACCTGGACCATCCACAACACAGCCACTAGCCACTATCAGCCTGGAAGAATTTGAGAAGCTGAAGGAAAGGAATGAGAATCTGTCTCAAGCTCTGAAGAAGACCCTCTGGGAGAGGAGTGATGGTCGTCTAGACATTGAGAGGTTGGAGAAGCTTAAGGTGGAACATCTGACCAAGATTGAGAAAGCAGAGGACTACATCAAGAAATCAAGAGCTGGGGAGCAAATATTGAAGAATGCCTGTAAAGAGGCCCAGTTTCAGAAGGCTAGGACTGATCTTTATCTGCAAGAAAGTCAAGCTAGGTGGGTCAGAATCACTGAAGCTCGTACTCAAGAAGATAAGGGAACCCAGGCCAGGATCGAGCAGTTGGAGGCCAATGAAAAGAAACAACAGGAAGCCTTGCTGGCAGCCCAGAAGAAGATTTTAGAATTGAAGCTTAGAGCTGGTCTGAAGAGGTCAAAGGACCAAGAGAGGCACAAGAAGCTGACCACTGCTATCGCCACCAGAAACCTCCTTATCAGGAACATTACAGAGCACCCGACTGGTCCTGTAACTGAAGCACTTTTGAAGGAAGTTAAGGAGGATGAGTTTGGATTAGATGTTTGACTTCTTTGCTTGTTGTTATTTCCATTTGGTTTACTTTTCTTTTTATGTTGTATTTTGACCCTTCAGGGGTATATGTTGTAAAAGCAAACTATGTATGATCCACCATTTGTAATATATTTGTTAGTTTGTTTCAATGAGTTTCTTTTCTCAAGCAACATCAAAACATATTCCTCAGGGTCGGGAAAGGTCAAAACCAAGAGCCAAGCCGGATACCTTGGAAAGCAAATAAGCATATTGCATTGCATACTAACTTTTGTTTTGTTTTGTAGGTTTTGTCGTTATTTTATTTGTTTCTAACTATGTTGTGGTTCAGGAATTATTGCTCGCCGTCGGGTGTTCCCTCTCAACCGTCCGCACCGGTATCCTACTCGCAACAATCTTCCTGGTATCCAAATGGATCAAGTACAGCAAGATCTGACAGAGGTCAGAACTCAGATGGCTAATGAAAGGCCGGAGATGAGAAACCAAATGACTCAATTCATGGAAGTAATGAATGGCTTGGCCCAAAGTCAAGAAAGGTTGAGAGCATTGGTAGAAAGACAAACTCCAGAAGAACCCCATCTGGGAACTGGAGGAACAAGTAACAACGAAAGGGGTCAGCCTCATGTTAATCCACCAGTATTTGGGCCTCATCTACATCCGGAAGTCAACATCCCGGGTAATGTGCAAGGAAATACTACTGGGGGAAGGATCTTACAGGAAGACCCCCAAGAAGAACAGTTTACTGTAATGGGAGCTGGGGATGAAGTTTATGATAGGAGGTTCGATGAAATTGCTGAAAAATTGAGGTCTCTGGAGTCTCAAAATTCCCTAGGCTTCGATGTAATGGATATGGGGTTAGTGGATGGGGTAAGGATTCCCCACAAGTTTAAACCCCCGTGCTTCGAGAAGTACAATGGAATTTCCTGTCCGCGAACTCACTTACAGTCCTTTCTAGGGAGACTTAAGGCATACACAATGGATGAGAAACTGTGGATGTTCTACTTTGAAGATAGCTTGACTGGGGCTTCAAGGGAGTGGTATTCACACTTGACCAGAGCTACTATCAGGTGCTGGAAGGACTTAGCTGAAGCTTTCATCAGGCAGTACCAATACAATCTGGACATGGCTCATAACAGGACCCTCTTGATGGGAATGTCTCAATCCTCCAGGGAAAGCTTCAGGGAGTATGCCCAAAGGTGGAGACAGCTTGCTGCAGCTGTCCAACCACCCATGTCGGAAAGAGAAATGGCCGGCATGTTCATGAATACTCTGCAAGGAACATATATTGATAGGCTAGCTGCCTTTTCTTCCACCAGTTTCGCTGACGTAGTTATAGCCGGCGAAAGAATTGAGAGCCTTCTGAAGATGGGTAAGATTTCTGATAATGGTGCAAGCTCGTCCGGTAATCCCAGGAAGCCTTTTGTGGGGCCTAGAAGAACCGGTGAAACAAATGCCATTCATGCCAACAGGGGCAGACCTCAGTATGTTCACAGATCAGTAGCGGCTGTCACAATTCCAGCTCCAATTCCTCAACAACCACATTATCAACAACAAGTTCAGTATCCGCCACAAAGAGCCTACAACAACAACAACAACAATCAACATTAAAGACCTTTTTAGCAAAGACCGTCACAGGCAAATAGGGTGATTGATCCTATCCCTATGCCCTATACTGCCTTATTGCCACAACTCCTGAAGCTCAACTTGGTTGAGTTAAGGACATTGGCACCTCCAAATCCTTCCAATCTGCCAAGATATTATGATGTCAACGCCAGGTGTGCTTTCCACTCCGATGCGCCTGGCCACAATACTGAGAAATGCAGGGCTTTACAAATGAAAGTACAAGATCTGGTGGATTCCAAAGCCCTCAACTTTGCACCCCCGCCAAATGTCAACAAGAATCCCATGCCCAATCATGGAGGGCCAAGAATTAATTCCATTGAGGAAGACAAGCCATCTTTCCTGATAACCAGTGTTGGACAGATTCGAACACCTCTGGTAGAAATTAAAGCTCAGCTTCTAGAGTGCCAGATATTCCCCAGGTGTGAGCTCGGTTGTGGGTATTGCAACATTTCAGTCAACGGGTGTGATAACTTGAGAAGTGGCATAGATGGTCTTATCAAAAGTGGTGTACTTCAGATCTCAACAACAGCGCCTACGAATCCAGCAGTTCCTCTAACAACAATTCCTGAATCTCCTACAACAGCGGCAAAAATCATTCCGACCAATTCATCAATATCATCAACAATGGCTCCACCCATCACTTCAACAAATCAAATGTCAACAACCCTTTCTTCTACAACATCAGCATCCATTTATTCGGCAGAATCTTCTACAACACCAGCAGAAAATAATGAAGATATCTCAGCAGTCACCATCTACTATGATCCATCAAATGTTCCTCCAAACACCAACTTTCAACAACAAACAGTGGCACCTCCTGCCAGGTCACCAGTCACCATTTACTACGATCCGCACACCATTTCAGTACCCTCCTCTGCTGCAGTCAGTCCAGTTACCATTACGGTGCCTGGACCAGTTCCATATGAAAGCAGTAATGCCATACCTTGGCATTATGGCTCTGACCTCTACTGCAACGGGGAGAAAATCACTTTGGATTCTTCAAACTCTTCTCCACAAATTGATAATGTTGGGGGAGGCGGAGGCTTCACCAGAAGCGGACGCCTTTTTGCCTCACAATTACAAAGGCCTAATGCCGAAGCAGAAGCTGCTGCCAAAGCAAAGGGGAAGAGTGTGGTGCTTGAAGAGCCAGCTACCAAAGAAACTCAGAAGACATCTTTTGAGCAAGATGTAGACGAGTTTATGAGAATCATAAAGAGAAGTGACTACAAGGTGGTGGATCAGCTTCACCAAACTCCCTCAAAGATCTCCATATTATCCCTGTTGATGTGTTCTGAAGCTCACAGGAATGCATTACTGAAAGTCCTGCACGCAACATACATGCCAGAGGAGATCACTGTTAATCATCTAGAAACTGTGGTAGCAAATATCAATACCAGTCATGGACTGGGTTTTACCAATGCTGACTTAACAACTGAGGGACGTAACCACAACAAGGCTTTACACATCACTCTAGAATGTAAGGGTGTTGTTCTATCTCATGTACTGGTGGACACTGGGTCATCGCTCAATGTTCTACCAAAGAAAGCCTTGGTGAAGCTGGAGTATGATGGCTTGGCACTACGTCCGAGTAATTTGGTGGTGAGAGCATTTGATGGCTCTAAAAGATCAGTGCTTGGAGAGATTGATCTGCCTGTGATGATTGGCCCGCAGACTTTTAAAATTACCTTCTATGTGATGGACATTCAGCCGGCCTACAGCTGTTTGTTGGGTAGACCTTGGATCCATTCCGCTGGCGCTGTTACGTCTACCCTTCACCAGAAGCTGAAATTCGAGTGAGAAGGCCAAATCATCACCATCTGTGGGGAAGAGGACATCTTTGTTAGCCATCTGGCTATGTACAAGTACATAGAAATGGATGGAGAAATCCATGAAACTATGAGCCAAGGGTTTGAGGCCCTGAACATTAATGAAGCATCTGCTGTACTGGGAACCTCCATGACGTCTTATCAGCAATCCAGGAAGGTTGTTGAGGAGGGTACTGCCCAAGGCTGGGGCAAACTGCTGCCCGTGGAGAAGAAGGAGGACAGATTTGGGTTGGGTTACAAACCAACTCAACAAGATCAATCAGAGGCTGCCAAGAAGCCCAACTTTGTCAGCGGGGGAATGCTTACCCCGGATGTTGTGAACAATGTGGAAGACGAGGAAGAAAGCGACCGCAACCTGGAGAGCTGGATACGTCCAAGGATCCCGGGGAGCCAAGTCCTTAACTGGTCTTCCCAGGAAATTATAAGGGTTACTCCTGCAGAGTAATTATTATTTCCTGTATTTCTTAAGCATGCATCAAGTCTTGCATCTTGCCCAAGATGTCAAGACTCATTTTGTAATCGGGCCATCTTGTAATTTTATGCAAACAGATCAATCAATGAATATCGGACATCTTTTGCAAATGAGTCTTTTCCTTTTCCGCTCACTGTTTTTTCATTTTTGTTTTTGTACAAAAATAAAATGGCAATGTTTTCCAAAATGGTAACTTCATTTCACTTTTTTCTAAACAAGATTAAAATCGATCACTAAAATGAACAATTTAAACCCTTGCAGAGAGTGCCTTACAGACTGCACCGACAACAACACAGCTATGACTTCGTATGACTTTGACAATCCAATCAATCAAACCGATGAAGGGGTTGAATAAGACTATGAGCTTCCTGAAGAGCTAGCCAGGTTGTTAAGGCAAGAGGAGAAGGTTATCACTCCTCATCAGGAGGAGGTCGAAACGGTTAATCTTGGTACAGAAGAAGACGTAAAGGAGGTTAAGATCGGGGCCTGCTTACAAGATTCAGTAAAGGAACAGCTGATTGACATGCTTCAGGAGTATGTGGATGTCTTTGCTTGGTCTTATCAGGATATGCCAGGGTTGGACACCGATATTGTCATGCACAAGCTGCCTTTAAAAGAAGAATGCCCACCGATAAAACAGAAGTTGCGCCGTACTCGCCCAGATATGGCAATGAAGATTAAAGAAGAGGTACAAAAACAGTGGGACGCCGGTTTCCTTGCTGTAACTAGCTATCCACCGTGGGTTGCTAATATTGTACCTGTGCCTAAGAAAGACGGCAAGGTGAGGATGTGTGTGGATTACCGGGATCTGAACAGAGCCAGCCCAAAAGATGGCTTCCCATTACCTCACATTGATGTATTGGTTGATAATACGGCTCAGTTCTCGGTATTCTCCTTCATGGACGGATTTTCAGGATACAATTAGATCAAGATGTCACCTGAAGACATGGAGAAGACAACTTTCATCACACCCTGGGGCACGTTCTGTTACAAGGTGATGCCATTCGGACTGAAGAATGCTGGTGCAACTTATCAACGGGCTATGGTAACATTATTCCATGACATGATCCACAAAGAAATTGAATGTTATGTGGATGACATGATTGCCAAGTACCTCACAGAAGAAGACCACCTTGTAAATCTGCTGAAGTTCTTCAAGCGTCTGAGGAAATACCAACTGAAGTTAAACCCCAACAAGTGCACATTCGGGGTACGAACTGGTAATCTGCTAGGATTTATTGTAAGTGAAAAAGGGATTGAAGTTGACCCTGATAAAGTCAAAGCCATTCAAGAAATGCCTGCACCAAAATCCGAAAAAGAAGTTCGAGGGTTTCTAGGTAGGTTGAACTACATTTCACGGTTCATATCTCACCTTACAGCGACATGTGAACCTTTATTCAAGTTGTTAAGAAAAGAACAAACGGTCAGGTGGAACGAAGACTGCCAAAGGGCTTTTGACAAAATCAAGGAGTACTTGCAAGAGCCTCCAATCCTTATGCCTCCAGTTGAAGGAAGACCTCTAATCATGTACTTGACAGTATTAGAAGAATCAATGGGGTGCGTGTTGGGCCAGCATGACGAGTCTGGTCGAAAAGAGTATGCAATATACTACCTAAGCAAAAAGTTTACCGACTGTGAACAACGTTATTCACTGCTCGAGAAAACTTGCTGTGCTTTAGCGTGGGCTGCTCGCCGACTAAGGCAGTATATGTTGACCCACACCACTTTGTTGATTTCAAAGATGGACCCAGTTAAGTACATTTTTGAGAAGCCAACACTTACCGGACGGGTCGCAAGATGGCAAATGATTCTCACAGAATATGATATTCAGTACACATCTCAAAAGGCCATCAAAGGTAGTGTACTGTCTGATTATCTTGCTGAGCAACCCATTGATGATTACCAGCCTATGAGATTTGACTTCCCTGATGAAGACATCATGTTCATTAAGGCAAAAGATCACGAAGAACCTATTCACACTGAGGGGCCTGACCCCGAAGAAGAATGGACTATGATGTTTGATGGGGCTGTTAATATGAATGGTCGTGGTGTTGGTGCAGTACTCATTACACCTAAAGGAGTTCACATGCCTTTCTCGGCAAAACTCACTTTCAACTGCACTAACAACGAAGCTGAATACGAAGCTTGTATTATGGGTCTTGAGGAAGCCATTGACCTCAGGATCAAGACTTTGACTGTATTCGGAGATTCAGCTCTGGTAATTAACCAAACCAACGGCAAATGGTACACCCACCAGGATCATCTGATACCTTACAGGGACTATACAAGAAGGTTATTGACTTTCTTCACAACAGCCAAGCTTGAGTATATCCCTCGAGATGAAAATCAGTTTGCGGATGCTCTTGCTACCATTTCATCCATGATCAAAGTTCAAGCTGCCAACTTTGTGCCTCAGATCTCAGTATCCAGACTTGACAGACCAGCATATGTGTTTTCAGCAGACATTGTCAAAAATGATAAGCCTTGGTTCCATGACATTAAATGCTTCTTGGAGGATCAGACATACCCACCTAGGGCATCTTCCAATGATAAGAAGACATTGAGAAGGCTTGCTGGCAGTTTCTTCCTGAATACTGATGGTTACCTATACAAGAGAAACTTTGATATGGTACTCCTCATATGCGTTGATAAGACAGAAGCAGGGTTATTGATGCACGAGGTGCATGAAGGATCCTTTGGTACCCACGCAGGGGGGCATGCAATGGCTAAAAAGTTGTTAAGATCAGGCTATTACTGGATTACAATGGATGCAGACTGTTGTGCTTATGCCAGAAAATGTCATAAATGCCAGATTTATGCTGATAAGGTGCATGTGCCTCCGAATCCTCTGAATGTGATGTCTTCACCTTGGCCCTTTGCCATGTGGGGCATTGATATGATTGGCAAGATTGAACCGACTGCTTCGAACGGCCACAGATTCATCCTGGTTGCTATTGACTATTTCACCAAGTGGGTTGAAGCAGCTTCCTATGCAAATGTTACAAGGCAAGTGGTAGCCCGATTTCTGAAAAGAGACATCATTTGTCGGTATGAAGTTCCCGAGCGAATCATTACTGATAATGGTTCCAACTTGAATAACAAAATGATGGCAGAACTGTGCCGGGACTTCAAGATCCAACATCACAATTCTTCTCCTTACAGGCCAAAGATGAATGGCGTTGTCGAGGCAGCTAATAAGAATATCAAGAAGATTGTGCAAAAGATGGTGGTTACCTATAAAGACTGGCATGAAATGCTACCGTTTGCCTTGCATGGGTACCGCACGTCAATCAGAACATCCACTGGGGCAACACTGTATCAGCTTGTTTACGGTATGGAGGCAGTCCTACCTGTTGAAGTTGAATTACCCTCCCTGCGGGTACTGATGGATGTTAAGCTG
The DNA here is from genome assembly GCA_963966055.1 of Lathyrus aphaca. Taxonomy (NCBI): domain Eukaryota; kingdom Viridiplantae; phylum Streptophyta; class Magnoliopsida; order Fabales; family Fabaceae; genus Lathyrus; species Lathyrus aphaca. Next base: position 510,294,091 of record OZ014520.1, read on the forward strand.
AACGAGGCAGAATGGGTCCGATCCCGATACGAACAACTGAATCTGATTGAAGAGAAGAGATTGGCTGCAATCTGTCATGGGCAGCTATATCAGAAAAGAATGAAGAAAGCCTTCGATCAGAAAGTCAGGCTCCGAGAATACCAACTAGGAGATCTTGTGCTGAAAAGACTCCTCCCGCCTCATACAGACTACAGGGGCAAGTGGACTCCGAATTATGAAGGACCACTCGTAGTAAAGAAAGTTTTCTCCGGTGGAGCACTCATGCTCAGTACTATGGATGATGAATATTTCCTATCCCCTGTGAATTCAGATGTAGTTAAAAAATACTTCGCATAAAATGACCCGCTGGACATAAAAATAGAATGTAAGTCCAGGAAAAAATAGGGCATCCCGGCGAGTCAAAAACTGAATAAAAGACTCGGGCAAAAGTAAGGGAAAATAAATAAAAAAATGTAGACCCGCTGAGTTGAAAAGCCGCATTGGACAACTCAGGCAAAAATGGGTATCCCGGTGGATTGAAAACCCGAAAGGGCGATCCACGCAAAATAAGGGAATAAGCGAACAACTGTATTCTGAATTCATCTGTATCACTTACAATATGGTAAGCTCCAAAAGGTTCGAGCGTCGGTCAGAATCAACCTTCTTCAGAAAGCAAGGCGAGAAGAATGTCAAATGTCATATGAGTCATAGCCAGAGGGAAGCTCCTTGAAGCGTCATCAATATTGCCAACATCTTTGTTTCTCAATTTGTAACAATCTCCTCATTTTGGGGAATTTGTTTCTTTGACTGTATCTTGCCAATTCAGGGCACACGAATTAATAAAATCAGATTTTCAGTCACACATTGTCTCGTACTCTTTCATTTGCAAAAATGTCCGATGTCTTTATCTTGTTAATTGCATGAGTACAGATGCGTCTTTCCTAAACTACATGCTTACAGGAAATATACTTACTCCCGGGGTTGTCTAAACCCCTATGATGGAATCCAGTAAAAGATACCCCGAGATACTTGTGCGTTTCTCTGTCTTTTCGAGATTGCAGGTAATTCAAAACGCAACGTGGGGCATGGAAGCTTCTCCCCAGTAGGCTTCCGAATCATTGTTTCAAACTGTATCAGGGATGCTTTCTCCCCATCAGGGTTGCCAGGCATCACTTCTCCAGGGGGTGCTCATGTCCCCGGCTGAGTTATCAAGTATCATCCTCAGCAGGATCCCCACGAAATCTCTAAGAAGATCTTTCAGCAATCTTTCTTCTTCCCCTGCCAAATGCTAGACAGAGAAATACATCCCCACAGAGTCTCAACCTCTATCCAGCGTAGCAATACCTGAAAGTCTCACAACAGAGTGACGAAAGCTTCTACGAACCCCAGCTGGATCCCTCATTACCGGGACAGATCTATCAGTGATCTACTCCCCCAGGCAGAGTCACATATGCTAGATCTACCAATGATCTTATCCCCAGCTGGGATGTCTACCTCAAGCAGATCAGCCTGAGATCTCCACGGCAACAAGATCCGAATCCCGGTTCGGTATCTTTGCATAATCATAGCATTCACATCATATTCTCCCCACAGAGCGTAGCATCCCGTCTAATACGGAGCATTACGGCAAAAATCAAACATATTGCATAATCATAAGCCATGTTCTGAACCAAACACTTGTAAATGCTGACAATCCATCAGCGATATACAGAAAACTCCCCAGATTCCCCGGCAGAGAGCCAAGGCACTTTCCCTAAAGATACAGATACTTCCTGACACCCGTCCGTGTCATATCCCCAGTAGAAAGCCAAAGCGCCCCCTTTGCACTCACAGATATATATCTATACAAATTCCCTGACACCCGTCCGTGTCCCCGTCCCCAGCATAGTTGCCCAAATACTTTATAAACCATACACTTGTTTATATTACACTTTTCTCTTTTTGACACTCGTCCGTGTCACTCTCCCCAGCAAGTTAAACACTCGTCTGTACACCACTCATACTTGTTACTCCTGTTTTACTCATACAGATACTTGTCCGTATCTTTTATACACCACTTATATCCCCTCAGATTCGACACTCGTCCGTGTTCTTTGTTAACCAGTTGATACTCGTCCGTATCATCATCTCTGAACATGCGTCAAGCGTTTGTTTCTACCGATACTCGTTCGTATCATAATCTTAAGGATGCTCATCCGCATCTTTAATCCGTACACCGTGTCAAACACTTGTGTCTTCTTGAATTTAGACACTCGTCTGTGTCTATTATTCCCCAGAAGAGTACCCGCAGAATCAATACTCGACCGTGTTCTTTGTTAACTAGTTGATACTCGTCCGTATCATCATCACCGAACATGTGTCAGCATTTGTGTCTACCTGATACCCGTCCGTATCATGATCTTAAGGATGCTCGTCCGCATATTTTAGTCTATACACAGTACCTAAACATTCATACCTCTCATTTATTGGGTGTAGACACTCGTCCGTGTTTACTTTTCCCCAGCGAAGTCCTCAGTAAAACTCCCTTTTTTATCCGACATTCGTCCTATGTCGTGATACTTTCGGCAGCCGTACCCTTCCAGGTGATCGTCCTTCACCTTATTGATGATCGTCCTTCATCGACCCCCAGTGGAGTCTCTATTCTTTAGAACCCCTTTTTATCCGACATTCGTCCTATGCCGTGATATCTTTAGCAGCCGTCCCCTGCTAGGTGATCGTCCTTCACCTTAGATGACCGTCCCTCATCTTAACCCCGAGAGCAGTCGTACCCTGCTAGGTGATCGTCCTTCACCTCTTGATGATCGTCCTTCATCATGCTTATCCGATGGTCGTCCCCATCGTCGACCTCTTTTATCCGACATTCGTCCTATATCGTGATACTTTCGGCAGCCGTACCCTGCCAGGTGATCGTCCTTCACCTTAGATGACCGTCCCTCATCTTATCCCCAACAGAGCAGTCGTCCCCTGCTAGGTAATCGTCTTTCACCTTTGATGACCGTACCTCATCATTTTATTTTGTTTACCTATAATCCCCAGAGAGTCTTATAGCTTTATTTGATGGCCGTCCCCATCACAACCTCTTATATCCCCAACTTGTCGGCCGTCCCCGTCATCGCTTTGTTTCCCGCATCTTCCCCGGCATGTCGGTCGTCCCCGTCATTGATTCATCCCCAGCAGTCGTCCTCAGTTCGGCGGTCGTCCTCCGTCGCCCGCACTTTATAAAACATACTTTATTTTCTCTTACAATCTATATCCCTTTTCTTCTTCTTTCTGTGAGTGCAAATTTTGGACTGTCTTTGGTATTCAACCACAAGTTATCTTGTTTGCCTGCTAAGTCGTCACTTACATCCTGCACAGCTAACTCATGTTTGAATAGGGGCAGCTGTAAACACCCCAAATTTGCCCTCACCCATTCACACCATGGCTTGTGATCTTTTCATATGCATAATCTAATCATACCATTCTCATATTGCATTTTTGCTTCACTGCATTGCTCCTAAGTCATCTGCATCTAGGGTTTGTGATCTGAGCAATCCAAGAGCTACTTGAGCCACTTAAAAGGTCTACAATCACTTCAAAGGGGTCCATGAATGTTCAAGAATCATATTATATCCTCTCAAGATCAAAGAAACCAAAGAATCACAAGAACTGAGAATGGCATGGAAGCAGAGCCAGGTTTGACTGCACAGATGACCTAGAATTAGGGTTTTGGTTTCAGAGGCCATAACTCCAAATTTTTTGGTCATTCTTGCTTCTATTGGCCTCTATATGATATGAGGATCATGCATATCAATTTTCATGAAGAAATTCTATGGGGAGGGCATCTGATCAAGAGTTGACTTCTTGGGCAAGGCAGTGCAAAATCAGGGCATCTGAGGCCCCCAATGACCCAACCAAAGGGTGATCATCATCATTTTGATTGTGTATGATCTTTATTTGATCATAGAAGATGTTAGAAGGTCACAAAATTGAAGAATTTCAAGCCATTTGCAAAATTTCCTTTTTGGGAAAGTGACTTGTAATGTAAACTTGCTATTTTGGGAAAGTTTTTCAACCTCCTCAAATTGATTCAAAAAAGCTTCAAATGGGAAAACTTTGGTAATGAAAGTTGTAGAATGGATCATTACCTTTTCAAAAAGTACAAGAACTCATCCTAATTCATTTTGGATCAAAAGTTATGGCTTGTCAAAGTTGGGAAAAATCACATAATTTCAAGTTTTGTACCAAAGAGGCAAAGTTGCAAAACCTCTTGCCAAGGCAAATTGTGACTTCAAATGGATTTCGAACCTTTGCACAAACATAAACCAATGCCTAAAATTCATAATGCACCAAGAGTTTATCCATTTTCATGACTTGTGCTTTAAGAAATCACAAAAGGGCCAAAAAGTCACAAAGTTGCAAAACCTATCACAAACCCTAATCCACTTGCTGCATTGCTTCTAATCCATTTCCATGGCTCTCCCTAATCTCAGCTGAGCCAAACCATGCCCCTATCACAGCCTCACACTTGCCCATACCTCAAGTACACCTAACTTGGACTTTATGCAAAAACACCCATACTAATCCCACAGTGCCACACCAACTTCTCTGACCCATCCAGATGTGATAAGTGGACCAAAAGGGACTCAACACAACACACACACAAGCCTGAAGCATCCTCCAAACCATAGCTCCAAGTTTTCACCTCTTATGCATTTTCATTCGAAACTGAAAACACAAGACACAAACACCAAAACAAACTTCATAGAACATCTCAGCATGTTCCACTGATCATCCCTGACCCTTCACCTTGCCCTGAAACTCCCTGAAATCAAAATACGATTCTTCCCCTCTCTGAACAGAACTCCATAAAACTCACAAATCAGCCACTTTCCAATCCTACTAAACCTCAAAGCATCTTCAGGAGGTCCATTGGAGAAGCTTTGAAGCAAGAAAGCAGGTTGAAAGCTCCAAACTGAAAGCTTCACTTCAGGTAGCTTCAAAAATTATTTTTTCCAGAAGCCTTGTTTTAAGTTACTAAAATGATCTACATGCTCCCCTGAATGCAATGAGCTTTGAATTTTTGAAAATGATGTAGAAATGAGGATGTATGGTCTGTCTGAAACTTTGCCCGTGAATTTGATTTTTGCTTGTTCTTCGTGATTCATGAAAAATAAATAAGTTTTGTTGTTGGATTCTTGTTTAGGATGTTTGGTTGAGTGGATCTGGAGATTTTGGCACGTTTTAGTGAGGTTTTGAGAGAGATAGGTTGAAGGTCTCGCCGGAGAAGACGACTGGAAGTCTTCTCCGGCCACCTGAGGGTCACTAAACCCTAATCTATGTAATTAATCAACTTTGAATTTGGACCCTGGATTCTGTTGACTTCCATTGACTCCCGCGTGAATGAACGCACCAGATCTTTCATTAAACCCTAATTCAGACTAATTAGGTTAATTAATTAGGTTTAAATTTTAATTTCCCAGAAGCAATCTCAACCGTCCATGAGAGCGCGCAGTCTTTCCCTCCCCCCTGAGTTTGAATGCTGGCCCTTGATTGCGTTGACTTCCCCCTTTTATTCATTTTAATTTCTTTTCTTTTCTTTTCTTTTCCTCATTTTATTTAAAATAGCTAAAATCATTAAAAAATTATGAAATTTTTTGTCAAAGATTTCATTAATTTTTAAAACCCAAAAATATTTTTATTTTTATTTTTTGCACTGAAAATTATTTTTAAATCATTTAAATGATTATTTTTAATTAATTAATGGAAATTAGTTAATTAAAAATACATTTAGGTATTTAAAAATCCCAAAAAAATTCACATTGCATTTAGGAGCATTTAGAAACATTGTTCAACCCTCAAACCAAATTTCTTTTTTGTTCTTGATGCCTTTTGATCATTTTCATTGGAATTAATTTCATTTTAAGGCAATATTTTGTTTCAAACTTCAAAAATTCCTTTCTGCCTAACCATTGAGAGTTGGATGATGATTCTTCTTGCATTACACTCTTCATAGCATGTAGTTTATAGGATAAAATTGGCTTAATTTGATCTTGCATTTTCATTTTGTTTTGCATTTTTCTTGACAAGGTACCTTAAAACCCTAGCAATCTTAGGAAATTCATAACTTTCATTAGGTTAGGAGTTGAATCCTCTCCTTTGGGCAGTGAGTTTATATAGGTTTAGGGTATCTTTGATTGCATTTTCAAATTTTTATCATGTCATTTTATTCTGGTTTTGGATTTTTTCTTTGCATGATGCATGTAACCCTAATTTGTGCCTTCCTTTGCATCCATTTCTCATTTGCTTGCATCCAATGACTTGCCATGACATTTTGTGCATCCACATGAGTCATGATACACCCTAGGACATATTAGAGTCATTTTTGATCATTGCATCCTTCATATGTCATGTTGTATGTCCATTGCATTTCATAACTTTTCATGTACATTCATGGTTCAAAACATGCTTCATCTGCATCCATGTCCTTGTATGATCATTCTCATGTCTTGCATCATGTTTATATCATCTCTTAGCATCATTAACATCATGTGAATGCTTCTGACTTTGGTTTACATCATGACATTTCATCTCATTTGCATTACATTTCATTTCTTTTGGCTAACTTTTCAGGTGGTAAGTTTGTTTTGAGAAGTGAATTTGCCTTCACTTCTCACAATCTCTCCTCATCTCTCTTGAATCTTTGCTGCATCTTATCTTGTGTATTGGATTGAGCTTGCTCATTCATGTTCATCTTACTTTCTTTCTTCAAGCAACTTGTCTTCTTAAGTGAAGCAAGTTGATTTTCTTCTTATTGCTTCTTCCTCCTTTCATCTGCTTCTTTCCTGGTGGTTTCTCTGAAGATTTTATTGCCAGCCTCATTAACCCTAGGAACAACTAATCATGATAACAATTAGGGTTTGATTAGTCCCCCATTAGTTTTTACCTTTGTGTCATCATTGAGTCTTCTCTTCTCACCTCATAATCCAGGACTAAACCCTTAAGGTTTTAAGGCTTTGAGATTAAGCTTATGCCTACATCCTTCTATTAGGAAGGAGTGTATAACTTTAATCCTAAGTGTTAAACCCTTAATATGTTTAAATCCTTTAATCAATCCACCTAATAATCACTAAGACATCAAGCTTGTAACTTGGGCATTGCATTAGGGTTCTAATTCTTCCTTAATTGGTTAAGAAGGACTAACCCTAGTGTTAATGGACAAGTCCCCCTCAAGTTGTCTTACAAACCATAAAAATCACTTCTTAATCCCATCATTAACTAAAATCCACTTTAATAAAGGTTTTGTTTTGTCATGAAGTTAATCCCTAATCATGGATTAAGTTGAGGAGTCTTTCTCAGCTTAAATGTTCTCATCTATTATCCTTCTATTAGGGTAGTGTAATGAGTCCATTAAATCCTTGATTATGGCTTAAACTCATTACTTAACACTAAACAAAAACAACAAAAACATCTAAATAAATATAAGTAGGTTAATGATCTTAATCCTACATCATGGTGATTAAGTGTGAGGTGTTTACTTCATACTTAAGGTATTCTCATTACCCCTAATCAGAGGGAAGATGTGATGAGTTTACTAACCCTTGGTTTAGGCTTAAGCTCATTTTCTTATGACAAACCTCCAAAAGCAATAAAAGACTGAAAGCACAAAAACAAACAATAATCGTCTCCTCCGGGATTCTTTTCTCATCTCATTCACTCACAAACGAGAACTCGCTTCTTCCGTCTAATGCAAGACAGTTTGCACCTGAGCCAGCCAGGTCATACACTTGAGCATAGATAAGCAAGCAGTTCACAAGTCAATTTATCTTTCAGTCTCTTTGAGTAGAACTACGGTGTTCTGACTTCCTCATTGCACGAGAGGATACGTAGGCATAACTTAACAGTTATCGAACAAAAGTCTCTGTATATTCCCCCTCTTCCAGCATTATTCTTTGAGCCTCATGGTCTTGAGCTTTGCACTCTTGTTCTTACACTGACACCTCTCCTATACACTTCACATTTCCTTTACACTGACACTTGTATTCTTTTCCAGCTTTGATACACAGATAGCACTGACATTACCCCTTTAAAACACAAATCTTTTAAGCGTGGATCCCGTCGAGTACGACGGACAATCTGGGTGCTAATACCTTCCCAGGTTGTAACCAACCCCCTTTCTCAGTCTCTCTGGTTTGCAACCGTCTTATCCATCCTTTTTCTAGGTCCATGCAGCATTACCTTTCCTTCGGGATAAAAATGCCTAGCTGGCGACTCCATTCTTTTCCATCTCCTTTCGCCGACCGTTCGCGTCTGTACCCCTTCTGACCGGGTGTCATTTGGTGGGAGCGACACCTTTAGGTTCACTAAACCTTAGATTGAGTCTAATTTAGGTCTTAGTTCCCTTAGGAATTAATTTGGTATTTGTTTACCTTATTTTTTGTCATGTTTACCATGCTAACATTTATTTTGTAGGGGGGAAGATTGAGGTAAGTATCACTTCATTCTCATCTCTTATGCATTTTAATTGTGTTTGCCTTAGCACCTTGTGCTTTGATCATAGGCTTTCCCTTTTGCTCTCTTAGAAACAACTTAACTTCCTTAGGAAGTAAGTTAGTTTCTAACTCTCTTTTCTTCTTATTAGATTTAGAAGCCACACTAACCATTAGGACATCCATAGAATGAATAACTTAGGGTTGTGTCTTAGTCCCCCTAGTTTTGTCCTTTTCTCCATTTAAGTCTTCTTCTCTCATCTTCAAACAAAATCCAAAAGACATTTAATAAAGGATTGAAATAGCCTTTTGTGTATAGCCTTATTCCATGGGGCACTCATATTAACTCCATCTTGGAATAGTGTGAGCTTCTCTAGCATGATACACAAGTATAATCATAGGTTACCTTCACAAATAATAAAGTCAAAACACTTCTCATAAAATACAACCAACAAAGACATCGCGTCTTCTCTTCTCATCTCCTAATATTTGTGGACGAATGCGACTTGCCTCGACAGTTCAAACAGCGATACAGTAAACACCCTCGAGTCAGAGCCGGTAACACCTGAGCTAGAGCTATGGCAACGTCATCCTAAAAAACACAAAAACAAGTTCCCTCCTTAGTTAGGCGAACTACGTCGACTCTGATCCTCATTTTCCCGATGAGGTACGTAGGCAGTGGGGTAGGGCCCATTCGAGCACATTCTTTATTTTCCCTACATTTTCCCCTTTTTCTTTCCATTCTCCAGTTCCTTTCTCAGTTCCCTTTCTCATTCCATTCCAGTTCCAGCAGCAGTTTTATTCAGCAGCATTTATATTCTTTTACCCTTTGAAACAAATAAACAAGCGTGGATCCCGTCGGGTACGGCGGACGGTCTGGGGTGCTAATACATTCCCAGGTCGTAACCGACTCTCGAACCCAGATCTTTGGTTCGCAAGGCCTCGTCCTTTCCTTCTTCCTCAGGTTTGTGCAACATTACCTTTCCCGTTCCTTCGGGATAAAAATGCATGGCTGGCGACTCTACCTTTTCCGCGCCACTTTCGCGTTTGTACTAGGATGAAAATCCCGGGAGCGACAGCTAGCGAATCTGCTGGGGACCGAACCAAGAATCTTTGGTTTCCCTCGTAGAGTCAATCCTAGCGCCTGTTTGCTTTTGTTTTCTTTGGGTGTTTATATGTGTGTTGTATGTTGTTATGTTTATTTACTGTTTTCGTTTACAATTTACTTTACAGCTTTATTCACTGCTTTCAGTATTTATTTTCACATGCATCATATATATACTGGACTGTCTGGCTGTACTGGTTTTCATTTTTCTGCGGGATGGGAGTTACTGTGAGATAAACCAAATACCCGGCTTGAGTGCACCCTAGGATTAGCGTGGACACGTTGTACTCGCATGGTTACATGATGAGTGGCGATGTGTTCCACACCCAGGTTGCGACCGTCTTGGAACTATCTTGTATGGGGGGGGGGGGTTTCCCCACTTCGGGGTACGACCTTGATAGTTATGTGCAGCTGGGGACCGATCATTGAGATCCTTTGTGGAAACATCTATATCCAGTGATGACAGTGGAAGACCACATTTGTTGGAAAACCCACTCGCATCTGAGGGCCCACTGGGAACTCGCATAGGATGGCCTGGTTCTCTCATAGGAACCCAGTCAAGGAAAACTGTTCGTATGACGATAGTATTGTACCCTTCGGGATGAATGTACTATTGTTTCTCGATTCAGTGCTTGAAGCTGGGAACTTATGAGGGATGATTGTTTTCCCCGTACTCAGCTGAGACCTCCCTGGTTAGTACATAATGCCAAACCGATTCCATGATTTGGTCATGAGCCATTTCTCGGAAATGGTGAACGTATTATTGCTATCCAGCTTTGAGAGTCCGTGATGTTGACTCGGAGTAGTATACCCGTGAGATGGGAGGGGTTTACAGATTTACAGGAACCCTTAAACTTCCAACATACCCGCTTTGCCAACATTGTTCAATATTATGATCAGGCTTCACATGGTCCTTTGGTCCTGAGATCCGGGATTTCGATGGTACTGTTATTATGACCCTTCAATAGCACATTACTTTCTTCTCAGCACCAACACTAGACCAGTGATTGCCAGACCTTTGATCACATGCCAGTGCATTGCATAACATCCTCTGCATGCTTGCATTACTAACACATGTTTACTCATTTGCAGGGTTGCGTGTCGCATCCTCATGAACATATCATACACATTTACTGCACAATTTGCATATTTCGCATTTTTACAGGTTATTCGGACTTCCTAACTTATTCAACTTCAGGAAATATAGCTGGTCAATGCGTTCATCGGTATCCAACAAAAAGAAACCGTGTAAGAATGGCTGAACGAATGCAAACTGATCTCAATGAACTCCGACAGAGGATGGATCAGTTCATTGAAATGATGACTGGCATGGCCCAGAACCAGGAGCGTCTCAGGCTGATGGTTGAGCAACCCCAGGGGAATGCTAATACTGGAACACCGACTGAGAATGTGGATCCCAACGCTGCCCGTAACGGAGGGCCAAATCTAAATGGGACTGCAGCCCGTAATGAAGACACGTAAGAGGACCAGTTCACTCTACTGGATGCTGACATGGGTAATATGAATGAGATCAATGACCGTAGGTATGAAGAGCTGGCAGAGAAAATTAAGGCCATGGAATGTCAGAATTCCCTAGGCATCGATGTAACCAGTCTTGGGTTAGTACCAGGAGTCAGAATCCCTCCAAAGTTCAAAGCGCCATCATTTGACAAGTACAATGGCAGCACGTTGATGGGCTAAAGACGTGTCTAATTATGTGTCTAGCGGTATCTGAACTGCAAGTGCACAGCCTATCGAAGTAATATTTAAGATTATCGATCCACAGGGACTCTATGGTTACTTAGTGCTAGATAAACTTCTAGTTAAGCTAAGGAGAAGGGTTGTCACGATTTTTTGTTGCTTTTAAAATATTAAAGGCGGAATTAAATTTAAGTTTTAATAAAATAATACTAAGGCGGTCGGTATGTAATTATACTAACTTAGGTGGGTCAATCTAACCTAGGCTTATAAAGGTGTTTACTTAATCTATTCTGTAGAGGTTACCAGTTTAAATACCCTCAACTCACACTCTCGTGGTCTTATCTCAGGTCTTACCCCTAAAGCCCTATACCTGCTCTCGCTAGCCCATAAGTGTTTAGAGATAATTTTTGGAAACTTAGTAATTCTAATTTATTTTAAAGCGCTCTCGCTGTGTTTAATTTAAATGCCTAACTTTAGCTATCTGGTTAAAATCTCACACTCTCGTGGTCTTGACCTAACCTAATACTCTTTTCTTACTCTCGTAACGAAAAGGTCGATTTTAATTAAAAAGTATCAGCCAGAATGTTAAGTTATTAATTATTTTTAGCCTATGGTTAATTTTACCGATTAAGTTTGTTTTAACTACATACCGCCCTAAGGAAATTAGCTACTCATTTTTGTTGAACCAGACAGAGACAGAAAAACAATAAACAACATATTCATGGCAGAAAAATAAATGAACAACATAAATATTAAATTTGCAATATAATAAAAACCTAGTTAACAATACTATGGCAGACTCCTTCTTCCACAGACCGGAAAGCTTGGAGTAATTGGCGGAAATTGAAAATAAAGCAAAAATCTGAAGGTTTAGAAATAAGTAAATTGTATAACAATTTCCTGATGTTGGAAATTGTTATATGTTGGGTTTGGATACAATAAAAATAGAATACTAAAAATAATGCTGAAATAAAAGCAGGGTCGAAAAATAAATCGGCAGAGCTTCCGCAGGAAATTGATAGAAAAAATGCTATGTAGTTTCTTCATAAAACTTAAGCTATTTATAGAACAATTAATGGGCTTTGAAATTTGGACTTGTTGCATTGGGCCTTGCTGAAGCAGTGGAGGAAATATAGGAACGTGGCTAAAAAATAGGCAAAAACTTCTTCACGTAACGTTTTGACGTGGTCTCAGTCAATAACCTACTTTTTACCTTGTCACGGTCATGACAAGGTCTTCACGCTCGTGTCCCTGGCATTTTAAGTGTCACGGTCGTGACAATGTCATCACGGTCGTGATTGCTTCTTTTGGGGTGTCACGGTCGTGACACCTTGGTGACGACCGTGAGTGCAACAAATTATGCAGTTCTGCAGGCTTCTTCATTTCTTCATCTTTTTATGGTTGTTTTTGTTCCTTTTGCTCTTAATTCATGATTTAGCTCCATATATGATGTACCTGCAAAATGGTAAGAAAAACTCGAGGAATTGGGTGTTAAAACGATGATTATGCGATAAAATGGTAATGAAACTTAGCAATATAATCGATACATTTTCTCGTTATCAAACTTCCCCAAACTTAAACCTTTGCTTGTCCTCAAGAAAATAGTCGGTTGAAAATCGTTGGACAAGTTTTTATTGACGCATACACATAACAAACCGTACGAGGGATCGTTTTGTCGGATAAACCGGTACTTTGATAGAACACTAACGATACACTAATGACACAAGCAACAAGCTATGTCGTCGACTTCCCGTTAAACGAAACAATCGGTAATTTCTTTATGATTTCACCTAGAGTTTTTCGATCTTATTTCACCCGGTTTCATTGTAGCGCAATCACATTAAGCCCTTTGCCTTAGCACGCACGTAGTGGAGTAGCCGGTTTGCGACTTTGATCCTTTTTAAGCACGGGGTCTGGTACACAAGTGCGGTAACCCTACATATATTATCCGATTTGGAGGTTGTGGGGGATCGAGCAGTAGCACGCCCTACCAAGTTCAGAACCAGTACCTCTGAACCAACCCGCAATGGACTCCTTCTCGTATTTCTCGTTTCTTATATGCGACCGTGTACTTTGGTGCAATTTCTTTTCATTTGCATCGAGATATGAAGGATCATTATTGATTAGGCATCAAACGCTTATATTCATCGGCTCCCCATGTGGTTTGTGTTCAGACGGTGCTGACTGCTAGTATAAACTACTAGGGGTTACTTTTGAACTGAAACTTAAGGTGTACCCGTAATGATAATCGGAATGGAATCGCTTAAGTGGGAAGTCAAAGGTGTCAAGATTGTATTGGTCTTGTTTAATCGTTCTCAGCTTCCTAATTACGATTCCGTAGGTAGGTCGGGTAATGCGAATAATTAAAGATTTTTTTTTTGGTATGGCTAAATAAACGGGGAAAGTTCGAAACTAAAGAAAATATCACAAAGATTGCCCGTTTCATTAACTTGCGAAAAGAAATACAACAGAATGGGAAAATGCGGAAAGGGAAAAATGCAGAAATGAAAGGTACCTCTCCCACACTATATCAGACATTGTCCTCAATGTTGTGATATAATAGCGGTAAAAGTACAGTACAAACTATGAAAATGAAAAACAAACATAAACAAAACTACAACTAAGGCTGCTGAGGACCGCGGGCTCGGCTTCTGGTGCGGGAGCGTCTGGAAGGAGTCGCTTCAGGATCAGAACCGGTACCGGTGGCAGCAGTGATGTCAATGCGTAAGGCTTCTAGCTCGCTGAAAATTTCGTCGAGCTTCTCATTAGTAGATGTCTGGTTGCTTGCAATAGTGCTGAGTAAAGCATCATACTGCTCCTTCTGCCTTCGCTCCAGTGCGGCGTTCATCTGGTTCTGCTGTTGAATCGCACGGAGGACATCCTCAAGAGTGAATTCCTGTGCAGGAGGCTGTCGGGTAGATGACTCTGGAACGTCTTGGACAGGCTCAGCTGCATCCATAGCGTCTTGCATCTCATCCGCTGGAGGATCTGCCTGATCATCATGAATAGGGGCGTGGTCGGCAGCATCTGGTAAAATAAAGAGCCAGTTGGCTCGGCTGGATGGGTCGATGCGGTCACGGGACGGCAGAATGATATGATGATAAATAGTGCCATGGACAACAGGGCTATACCTGCCATCCTCTCGCTGCGCGATCAGGTGAGCGGACCTGCAATAGCTCTTGGTTAGGAATTCTGCGGCTATGCCAGGCAAATTATCGAGCAAGTCATTGAGCCCTAACTGAAAGGCGAGGGCGGAGACAATGCCGCCAATGAAAAATGGGGTGGAGCCTCTTTGCGCAATGGCCTGGATGTGAGAAAGCATGAACGGGGCAGCGTTGATCGGCTCGTCATTTAGAGCGCAGTGCAAGAACAGAAGCTCTTTGGAGTTGAGCTTATGGTTACTTTCTCGAGCAAATATGGTGTTGCAAATGACTCGGTGGAAATATCGGATTGCCGGGTTGTGGATGTGTGTAGCATTGAGGCTTTGAAAGGCTGAGGCACGGGTATTGGTTATGTCGTGCCATAAAGTGAAAGCAGTTTCACTAAAATTATCCGGCACACGGAGGTGAACTTCATTCCCGTGAGCGAAGCCTAGCAACTCGGCTATCCTTGTTTGTGAAAGTTCAAACTCCCGGCCAAACAATCTGAATTTAGCAACGCCGGTAAGCTGACTCTGAGAACCGGAACCGGTGATGTAACAGAACGAGCTTAGGAACTCCAGTGTCAGCAACTCGAATGTGGGCTGAGGCTGACTGCATAGAACCCACAGATTTACCTTCTTAAGCAGGTTCTTGACACTGTTGAGCATTTCGAGCTCTCTCAAACATTCAGTGTCGATATAACGCGTAGGTTGCACACCGCGGTTCTGGAATCGGATAAATCTTTCTCTCTGGGTTTCTCCAGCATCACCTTCTCTAAATTGAATGGCATCCATTTGCATGCAAGAGCTAGAGTGAGAGATGAAGATTTTTGATATTTGTGAAAAAGTGATAGAATGAGAGAAATAATGATTCGGATAAATATTGGAAGGTGAGAATGTGATAGGTGTGGTGATAATGGGGAGATTAATGAGTTTTAATTTGGTAATGGGAGGTTACGGAAGTTGGTGAGAAAATGGGTGGTTTTTTGGAAGTTATGGAGGAAGAAGAAGAAGAGTTTACGAAAAGAAACAGTTCTGTTTCTCACGAATCCTATATTTAGGGTTGTCACGGTCATGACAAGGAGGTGACGGTCGTGACACGCTAAATGAGCACGTCACGATCGTTAGGGGGGTGTGACGACCGTGAGAGCTTGTTTCGTTGAATAATTTCCAGAAAACACTATCTCTTACGCTTCATATACTTTATAATAATTTATTTTTTTCACTTCTCACTCAATAATACATTTAAACACCATATAATAATTTATTTCAACATAGTACTTTGCTAATTTGCATGGCATGAGAGAATTTTTTATAGAACATGAATAAATTCAAGCATAACAGTACATGGAATGAAAATATATAAATTGATTAAAATGGAAAATTTTTGGGAACTAGAAGTGCATTGCATATAGTAATTGAAAATGAAATTACATAAATGAAAATACGGTACGAAATTGTTTGCGAAAAGTAAATCTAACTAGAAACGAAAACAATGAGAAAAATAAACTAAATCACTTATAGCATTTTCAAAAGCGTTTCTTCAAATCTTCGATTGCGGAGTTCAAGTGATAGAATTGTTCACAGGTTATGTCAGTCAAACCTATAATGTCCAATCGCATGCTCTTAATTTCATCCTTAAATGTATTTATATCAGTTTGGTAAGCTTCAAGAGTGTTCATGATATTCTGTAAGTTGTTAGCATAATCTCCTTGATTCACTTCAGGGGTTTCGATAACTTCGTCAGTGTGGTCAATGTCATGGTAACCAGGAGGTGTCTCAGGGTCAGTTTCGACATCGGTCATTATATCATCTTTTATCTTGTAAGACTGAGGTGTTTCAGGAGTGGACGGATAATCAGGTGGGGTTAACTCATAAAGCCAGTTATCCTTATTGTGAACACTTACTCTAGCATGGTTTGGCAGTGTGAACAGGGTTACTACCTCATTCCGGATTAGGTACTCGAAAGGTGGATGTCCTAAATTCCTTATGATATGGCGATTAAAGCAGAAGTTAAGGTTCATAGGACGGATGGTACCTAAACGGTTGCATCTGTGCAGTTGGTACCTAAGTCATAAGGCATCAGCAATCATGGTTACAAGACCTCCTACTAATATAGGTAATTCAGGTTCTTCTTGGATACGGGTGAAGGTTTGCATCATGAAAGGTACACCATTAACAGGCTGTCCATTAGTGAAACATGACATAATGAATATCTCATCTTTAGAGACTCCGGTAATATTTTCTTCTTTTCCAAAGAAGGTGTGGGCAAGGATTTTATGGAAGTAACGGAGAGCAGGGTTATGGATCTTATCATTGTTCATGCTATTTGGTTCAGGGTGGTAGTTTCCGGTTAAAGTTTCCCAAAAGAAATCCAGCTCAATATCTATCAATTCTACCTGTGTGGTAGTAAAAGCAAAGGGTCCACTAGGGAATCCTAATAAGTCAGCTAGTTCTTTATGGTTAAAGTCATATTCTATTCCAAATAGGCGGAAACTGATAAATCCTTTCCTGAATCCAAAACCGCGCTCAGGTAGGTAAACTAAGGAGCTAAGGAACTCAAGGGTGAGCTCGCGGTAAGTCACAAACTTATGTTGAATCAGTGCATTCTCCCATCCAAGTCGGTTAAACAAGTACAGGATGCTATCATGTATACCTAGGGTTTCCATAGTCTGATCATCCGGGTACAGGGTCAAATCCATTTGCCTCTGTGATAACTCTTCAAACTTCATTCTTTGGTTCCTACCTCTAAATTTGGTTTCCATATGGTTTATTGGTTGGGTAGCCATGGTTAGTGCAAATATGGAGGAAACAAATCAGGGGGAGAAGGAAAGTGGAAAAGACTTTTAGAAAATCTGTAAAAAGTGATTTAAGATAAAAATAAGAAAATGAAATGCATAATTTAAAGGCAATAATAGTAATATAAAATAAAACTATAAAATGACAAAACAAATAAATAAATAGTAAAACGATAAATAACAAAAATAATAGAATGATAAAGAGAATAATTTAAATAATTAAATGAGTAAATGGGTTGCCTCCCACTAAGCGCTGTTTTTATTGTCAAAAGCCTGACGTAATGCTTAGGTTTAGATTAATCAGGGGAATTAGTGGACAACTCTAAAAGCCTTAGATTATTTGCATAATCTCTATTTTCAACTTTATGATAATGTTTTAAACGTTGTCCGTTTACTATGAATGGTTCACTATTCCTACCCTTAATTTCTATTGCTCCACTCGGGAACACTATAGTTATTTCAAAGGGTCCTGACCATCTAGATTTTAATTTTCCAGGAAAGAGCCTAAGTCTTGAATTAAAGAGGAGTACAACGTCTCCCACACTAAATTCTTTCCTAGATAGGCGTTTATCATGCCATCGCTTAGTTCTTTCTTTATATATCTTAGCATTCTCATAAGCATCTAGCCTTAATTCTTCTAATTCGTTAATGTCTAGGATTCGCTTTTCTCCTGCAGCATTATAGTTTATATTGAGAGTTCTAATCGCCCAATAAGCTTTGTGCTCTAGTTCTACCGGGAGGTGACACGATTTTCCATAAACTAGTTTGAAAGGTGTAGTACCTATAGGTGTCTTGTAAGCGGTCCTATAAGCCCATAAAGCTTCATTAAGTTTAGATGACCAATCTTTCCGAGATATGGCGACAGTCTTTTCTAAGATTTGTTTAATTTCTCTGTTTGAGACTTCGACTTGTCCACTTGTTTGTGGGTGATATGGTGTTGCCACACGGTGTCTTACTCCATACTTAGATAGTAATTTGTCAAAGATTTTTGAAATGAAGTGCGAGCCACCGTCACTTATGACGAGTCTAGGCACACCAAATCTGGGAAAGATTAGATTTTTGAAAAGCTTTATTACTACTCGTGTATCGTTTGTAGGAGAAGCTATAGCTTCAATCCATTTTGAAACATAATCAACAGCTACGAGTATGTAATTATTACCGAAAGATGATGGGAATGGTCCCATGAAATCTATTCCCCAGACGTCAAAGATTTCTACTTCTAAAATTCCTTTTTGAGGCATTTCATCTCTTCTTGAAATATTGCCGGTGCGTTGACACCGATCGCAATTTATAACAGCGATGTGGACATCCTTCCATAGATTAGGCCAGAATAAGCCGGCTTGCAAGATTTTTGCACAAGTCTTGGAAGTGCTTGCATGTCCACCATAAGGAGATGAATGACATTGAGCAATGACATCTTCTATTTCTTCTTCGGGAATACATCGACGAAAGATTCCATCGGGTCCTCTCTTGAACAATAATGGTTCATCCCAATAGTAATGTTTTAGATTGTGAAAGAATTTCTTTTTCTGCTGATAGGATAGATCATGTGGAAGAGCTCCTGCGGCTAGGTAGTTGACAATGTCAGCGTACCATGGCAGTCCTACAGTTGTCTGGATTGTTTCCACGGGTTCTGGTTCATTTATGTCTAACTGAACTAGGTCTCTTCCTATTTGTGCTATCAGCTGTTCATACGGAAAATCATCGTTAATCGGCACTTGTTCGGGTTTAATACCTTCTATTCTAGATAAATGGTCCGCTACGACGTTTTCAGTACCTTTCTTATCTTTTATTTCGAGATCAAACTCTTGTAAGAGTAAAATCCATCTCAAGAGTCTTGGTTTATCATCTTTCTTAGTCAATAGATATCGGATAGCAGCATGGTCTGTGTAAATGATTATTTTCGCTCCTACTAGGTAAGAACGGAATTTGTCAAGCGCAAAGACAACTGCTAACAATTCTTTTTCAGTAGTGGCGTAGTTCATCTGAGTAGAATCTAAGGTTCTACTGGCATAGTAAATCGCATGAAGTTTCTTTTCCTTCCTTTGGCCTAGAACTGCGCCTACAGCATAGTCACTCGCATCGCACATGATTTCGAAAGGTAATCTCCAGTCAGGGGGTTGCATGATTGGTGCGGTGATGAGGGCTGTTTTTAGAGTTTCGAATGCTTTAAGACAATCTTCATTGAATATGAACTCAGCGTTTTTCATTAATAAACCAGTAAGAGGTTTAGTGATTTTCGAGAAATCTTTGATGAATCGTCGGTAGAAACCGGCGTGTCCTAAAAAGCTTCGTATTTCTCGAACGGTTTTAGGGGGTTGAAGATCTTTTATGACTTCTATCTTGGCTTTATCTACTTCAATTCCCTTGTCGGATATAACGTGACCTAATACGATTCCTTCTCTGACCATAAAATGACATTTCTCCCAGTTAAGCACGAGGTTTACTTTTACACATCTTTCTAACACCATTTCTAAGTTTGATAGGCATCCTTCAAAACTTTGCCCGCATACAGAGAAGTCATCCATGAACACTTCCATGATGTTGTCTATAAAATCTGCGAAGATTGACATCATACATCTTTGAAAGGTTGCAGGAGCGTTGCATAATCCAAAGGGCATTCGTCTATAAGCGAACGTTCCATATGGGCATGTGAATGTAGTCTTCTCTTGATCATCTGGATGGATAGGGATTTGTAAAAATCCTGAGTAACCGTCAAGATAACAGAAGTATGAATGCTTGGCTAATCGTTCTAACATTTGATCTATAAAGGGTAGTGGGAAATGATCTTTTCGAGTGGCTTTGTTTAGTTTACGGTAATCGATGCACACTCTATGTCCCGTCACTACTCTTTGCGATATCGATTCGCCTTGAGCGTTTTTCACAACAGTGATACCTCCCTTCTTTGGCACTACATGTATTGGACTAACCCATTCACTATCAGAGATTGGATATATTATTCCGGCATCTAGTAGTTTCTTAACTTCTTCTTTCACTACAGTGCTAAGGATTGGGTTAATTCTTCTTTGAGATTCTCTGGAGGTTCTGCAATCTTCTTCTAGCAGAATACGATGCATACAGACTGAAGGGCATATTCCTTTGAGATCAGATATGTTATATCCTAATGCAGTTGGATATTTCTTCAAGACATCTAAAAGTTTCTTTGTTTCGATAGTTCCTAAACTGGAATTTATTATAACTGGTCTTTTACATTCAACGTCTAAGAATTCGTATCTTAGGTTATGAGGTAAAGTTTTTAATCCTAATGTAGGTTTATCTTTACTTGGCATGGGATCCGGCGTAAGTGCTAAACTTTCGCTTAGACTATCGTCTTGATACGGTGCACGCCAATTATCATCTTCGAAAATCGGAGGGATTTGAATTTTCATTATTTCAGAATAGGTAGTCTCTTTCAGTTCCATTTCTCTTACACATTCGTCAATTACGTCCAATAGATAGCATGTATCCTCTATAGCTGGTGATTGTAAGAATTGTGTTAAAATAAATTCAACTTTCTCTTCACCTACTTCAAAGGTTAGCTTTCCTCTTTTTACGTCTATTATAGCTCCGGCGGTAGCTAAGAATGGTCTTCCTAGTATGATAGGTGTAGTGGAGTCTTCAGAGATGTCCATGATTATAAAATCAGTAGGGATGTAGAATTGTCCTATACGTACTGGGACATTTTCTAGTATGCCTACAGGATATTTAACAGAGCGATCGGCTAGTTGAACATACATTTTAGTTGGTCTTAGGTCTCCCATGTCTAGCCTTTTGCAAATCGTTAAGGGCATAACACTGATATTGGCTCCTAAATCGCATAGAGCTTTGTCAATGACGAATTTTCCTATTACACAGGGTATAGAGAAACTTCCTGGATCTTTTAGCTTAGGAGGCATATTATTCTGAATTATAGCGCTACACTCAGCAGTAAGTGTAACTGTTCCGTTATCCTCTATCTTTTTCTTATTGGATAAGATTTCTTTTAAAAACTTAGCATACGAGGGTATTTGAGTGATTGCTTCTGTAAACGGAATAGTAATATTCAACTGTTTCAGAAGTTCAACAAATTTCTTAAATTGACCCGTCGTCTTGGAATTGGTTAATCTCTGAGGGTACGGAATTGGTGGTTTATAGGGTGGTGGAGGCACATAAGGTTGTTCTTTCTCCACTACCTCTTGATTATCATCTTCGTTTTCTTCTGGATCATTCACCACTTCAGTCGGCTTATCCGGTTTTTGGTACATGGCTGGATTGTCAAGTCTTGGATCGGTAGGTCCGTCAAGTTCCTTGCCACTTCTTAATATTACGGCATTGGCATGTCCTTTCGGATTAGGTTGAGGTTGTCCAGGGAATACTCCAGCTGGTGCAGCGGTAGGTGCTTGTTGTTGAGCTACTTGTGAAATCTGAGTTTCAAGCATTTTGTTATGTGTAGCTAATGCATCTACTTTGCTCACTAATTGTTTAATCTGCTCACTAGTGTGAATGTTTTGGTTTAAGAAGTCCTTGTTCGTCCGAGATTGGTTAGCTATAAAGTTCTTCATCATCAACTCAAGGTTCGATTTTATAGGGACATTAGGAGCAGTCTTTTGATATCCTGGTGGCGTAGCTGGTGCTTGACCTGGTGCGTATAAAGCATTGTTATTCTTATAGGAGAAGTTCGGATGATTCTTCCAACCTGGGTTGTATGTGTTTGAGTATGGGTTTCCTTGAGCATAATTCACTTGATCAGCGGGAGTTCCTGTCAATAGTTGACAATCAGAAACTTCGTGTCCTGAAACTCCACATAACTCACAGTTAGGTGTTACTGCAGCCACGGTGGCTGTTGGTGTTATGGCCAAGTTGTCGATCTTTTGGCTTAGTTGGTCAAACTTTGCATTGACTTGGTCCATACTACTCACTTCGTACATACCTCCTTTTGTTGGTTTCTCAGTTGCGACTCTCTCGTTTCCCCATTGGTAATGGTTTTGAGCCATACTTTCGATAAGTGCATAAGCATCATTATATTCTTTGTCCATCAATGCACCGCCTGCGGCAGCGTCAATCGTCATTCTTGTATTGTCAATCGTTATAGCGTTCCCAAGCTTCGAATAATGATTCGCTTTCCCTTTGCTTAAATCCGTTGATCTGAGCTCTCAGCATAGCTGTCTTGCTAGGTGGGAAATATCTGGTCAAGAAAACTCTCTTTAGTTCCTCCCACGTGGTTACTGAGTTCGAAGGCAGAGATTGAAGCCAGGCTCTTGCTCTGTCTCGAAGTGAAAAAGGAAACAAACGTAGTCTAATAGCTTCTTGGGTAACTCCATTGGCTTTTACGGTATCTGCGTATTGCACAAAGATAGAAAGATGAAGGTTCGGATCCTCGGTAGGATTTCCGGCGAATTGATTTTGTTGCACGGCTGATATCAACGAAGGTTTTAGTTCGAAATCGTTTCGGTTGATAGCCGGTGCGACAATGCTTGAATGTGATTCAGCTTGCAAAGGACTGGCGTAATACTTGAGTGGGTGATTCTGTTCTTCAGCCATCTCTGCGTCCTTTGGTGTTACGACTGGTTTAGGTGAATCTAATTGAAGATCTGGAATATTGTAACTTTTTTCGTAATCGAATATCCGTCTTCTTACGTGTAAGAAGCTTTCCGATTCAGGGATTAGAGGTTGCAAGTCTTCGCTTTTAGAGCGAGTACTTGGCATACACTCGGAAATTAAATTAAATAAATTAAATAGTTGATACCTTAGTCTAGACAATGCTACCTAAAGTGCACTAGTAACTAAATTAAGGTCCCCGGCAACGGCGCCAAAAACTTGATGGGCTAAAGACGTGTCTAATTATGTGTCTAGCGGTATCTGAACTGCAAGTGCACAGCCTATCGAAGTAATATTTAAGATTATCGATCCACAGGGACTCTATGGTTACTTAGTGCTAGATAAACTTCTAGTTTAGCTAAGGAGAAGGGTTGTCACGATTTTTTGTTGCTTTTAAAATATTAAAGGCGAAATTAAATTTAAGTTTTAATAAAATAATACTAAGGCGGTCGGTATGTAATTATACTAACTTAGGTGGGTCAATCTAACCTAGGCTTATAAAGGTGTTTACTTAATCTATTCTGTAGAGGTTACCAGTTTAAATACCCTCAACTCACACTCTCGTGGTCTTATCTCAGGTCTTACCCCTAAAGCCCTATGCCTGCTCTCGCTAGCCCATAAGTGTTTAGAGATAATTTTTGGAAACTTAGTAATTCTAATTTATTTTAAAGCGCTCTCGCTGTGTTTAATTTAAATGCCTAACTTTAGCTATCTGGTTAAAATCTCACACTCTCGTGGTCTTGACCTAACCTAATACTCTTTTCTTACTCTCGTAACGAAAAGGTCGATTTTAATTAAAAAGTATCAGCCAGAATGTTAAGTTATTAATTATTTTTAGCCTATGGTTAATTTTACCGATTAAGTTTGTTTTAACTACATACCGCCCGAAGGAAATTAGCTACTCATTTTTGTTGAACCAGACAGAGACAGAAAAACAATAAACAACATATTCATGGAAGAAAAATAAATGAACAACATAAATATTAAATTTGCAATATAATAAAAACCTAGTTAACAATACTATGGCAGACTCCTTCTTCCACAGACCGGAAAGCTTGGAGTAATTGGCGGAAATTGAAAATAAAGCAAAAATCTGAAGGTTTAGAAACAAGTAAATTGTATAACAATTTCCTGATGTTGGAAATTGTTATATGTTGGGTTTGGATACAATAAAAATAGAATACTAAAAATAATGCTGAAATAAAAGCAGGGTCGAAAAATAAATCAGCAGAGCTTCCGCAGGAAATTGATAGAAAAAATGCTATGTAGTTTCTTCATAAAACTTAAGCTATTTATAGAACAATTAATGGGCTTTGAAATTTGGACTTGTTGCATTGGGCCTTGCTGAAGCAGTGGAGGAAATATAGGAACGTGGCTAAAAAATAGGCAAAAACTTCTTCACGTAACGTTTTGACGTGGTCTCAGTCAATAACCTACTTTTTACCTTGTCACGGTCGTGACAAGGTCTTCACGCTCGTGTCCCTGGCATTTTAAGTGTCACGGTCGTGACAATGTCATCACGGTCGTGATTGCTTCTTTTGGGGTGTCACGGTCGTGACACCTTGGTGACGACCGTGAGTGCAACAAATTATGCAGTTCTGCAGGCTTCTTCATTTCTTCATCTTTTTATGGTTGTTTTTGTTCCTTTTGCTCTTAATTCATGATTTAGCTCCATATATGATGTACCTGCAAAATGGTAAGAAAAACTCGAGGAATCAGGTGTTAAAACGATGATTATGCGATAAAATGGTAATGAAACTTAGCAATATAATCGATACATTTTCTCGTTATCACACGTGCCCTAGAACTCACATTCATGCATACTTTGGAAGAATCTCGGCTCACACTGATGACGAGAAACTTTGGATGCATTTCTTCAAAGATAGTCAATCTGGAGCTTCATTGAGCTGGTACATGAAGCTGATCAGGGTCTCTATCCAATGCTGGAAAGATTTAGCTGAAGCTTTTCTCAAGCAGTATCAATACAATATTGATATGGCTCCAAACCACACTCAGTTGCATAATTTGTCTCAAGGACCCAAGGAAAGTTTTAAGCAGTATGCTCAGAGGTGGCGTGAGCTGGCCGCACAGGTTCAACCTCCATTGCTCGATCGGGAAATGGCATACATGTTTATGGGCACCTTGCAAGGTGCATACTTGGATCGTCTGTCCTCTTTCCCATCCATCGATTTTGCTGATATTGTCATCGCTGGAGAAAGGATAGAAAACTTCCTGAAATTAGGAAAGATCCAAGTTGCAAGCAGTGCTGGTTCTTTGGGTGTGAAAAAGCTTTTTGGCAATGGCCAAAGACGAAGAGAAGGCGAGACCAATGTTGTGTATAGGGGCCAAGACAGAGGTCATTCTCAAGTTTACTACCAAACAACTGTAGTGACTATTACGCCACAGGTTCAGCCACAACCTCAAGGTCAGTAACATCAGGCACAAAGACCAAATCAGGAAAGAACAAGAGCGAGAAACCGTAGACTTGATCCCATCCCATGCCTATATGCTGTATTGCTTCTAGAGCTGCTAAAGTTGAACATGGTAGAGCTTCGTACCATGAGAGCTCCTTCTCCTGATAATCTACCTCCAAATTTTGATGCAAATGCCAGATGTGAATTCCATTCAGGTACCCAGGGGCACAATATTGAGAAATGTTGGGCTTTTCAGAACAAGGTACAAGACCTAATTGACTCCAAGGCAATCAATTTTTCCCCTCACCCAAATGTACTCCAGAATCCAATGCCTAATCACAACGGAGTCGGTGTCACGGTTGTTTTACCAGATGGTCCACGTTAAGCTGGAATCTTCAGGAAGCAAATAAAGCCACCAGTATTCAGATACTCTCAGCAATGGCAACTGTTTGTTTGTTTTTCTTCAATGCATTTTCATCCCAATTGAGGGGAACTACGTCGCTCTGATTCTTGCATAAACTAACTTTTTCTTTTTAAGATAGTTGCAGGCAGATAAACACTATCAAACAATTCAGAGATAATCGCTACGAAGATTCATTTCTGATGATCAATACAAGTTGTCCTGGAGATGGCACATAAATGGTTTATACGAAGACCTAGTGTTTAGTCCAGGATATTACCAGAAGCAATTCAGGAGTAATCGCCACGAAGATTTAATCCTGATATTCTTTTTGTCCTTGGGAAGGTATGTAAATGGTCTATACGAAGATCTATTACCTAATCCGGGATATTTCCAGAAGAAATAATCGCTACAAAGATTTATTTCTAATGGTCTATGCAAAAGTTTATCTGTGGGATGATACATAAATGATCGATACGAAGATCTTGTACTTAGCCCAAGATATTACCAAAAGAAATTCAGAAAAGATCGCCACGAAGATTTAATTCTGATGCTTAAATTAAAGTATGTCCCTAAAGATGGTTCAGAGCCGATCTATACGAAGATCTAAGTACTGACGCCTAATGAAGGATATTCTTTTCCCCTAGAGATAATGCAGAGACGATCTATACGAAGATCTAGTGCTGACATTCAACTCAAACCATGTTACATGAATGATTCAGAGACGGCCTATACGAAGACCTAGTACTGATATCCAGTGACAACATAAAGATACTATCACCTTCTGGTATTATGGATGGCATCTATAAGCCCATCTCCAGTTCCTCTGAGTGGCATCTTTAAACCCACTCCATCATATACAACCAATCAGCAGTGTCACTTTACGCACCGGCGAGTGCAAATATTTGGGCTTTTGTGTTCAATCCCCTTCAACCTTCCAAGTCACGAATGGCACACAGGCCAATCTAACTCCCCAGGTTTCAGAAAATTGAACAGGGGCAGCTGTTGCACCCCAAAATTTTCCCTCCCCTAATCAAGGCATTATGTTCCAAGGTGTCCCAAGAGGTTCACAAGGTATCCCAAGAGGTTCACAAGGCATCCTAAACTAGGGTTTTGGATTTCATCAGGATAAATGAACTTTCAAGGCCTCAAGTGAGCTTCATAGCATCCTATATGTCTTCAAGAATCCCTATGTCAAGTTTTAAGGTTTTCCCAAAACGTTTGCTCAGTCATATGATCAGATATGCAAAAATCAGTCAAAGCAGTTAAAAAGTCAAACTGAGGTCAACTGTGGTCAAACCAAAGTCAAACTTCATGATTTTTTGCCAACATCAAGTTTATGAAGTAAAATTCATCATTTGATCAAGGGTTGATCATGATTCATCAAAGATATTTCAGATCATCAAGAATCAGAAGTTTCTAAATTAGGGTTTTTACAGGAAAAGTCAATTGAACTTTGACTAGCCATAACTTTCACATGCTTCATCAAATTTTTTCCATCCAAAGCTCATTTTAAAGGAAATTGAATTCTCTACAACTTTGTGCCTCACAAGCCAAGCCCAAAAATGCTTCATTTGGAAGGTATTAGCTAAAACATTATAGGTCATTTTAAAAGTCAACAAAAAGTCAACATCTTCCAAAGGGCATAATTTGAAAATGGTAAAGGATATCGGCATGAGACCAAAGAGGTTGGTTAGAGGACTATCTAAGATTTTCAAAATGTCCAAGAACACCTTCATAGCCTTAAAATTGAGGGATTTGTGCCTTTGCAAAGTTGGGAAATTTTTGGGAGGTATGTGAAGCAAATGAAGCCTTAAAACCAATTTTTGTCAAATGGGCCTACCAAATTGCCATCCAATCTTCATGATATCCTCAAGCACGACCCAAACCAAGCATTATCTGATTTTTTATTTTTTATTTAGTATTTATTTGAATTTCATTCATTAAAATGCAAATTAAATCAAAATAAAATATATAAATCAAATATTTGGATAGGATTGTGGTTCTAGAAGATCATAAACACCATTTAACTTGATTGGATACACTCCAAATTCGTGCAAGGCTTTAAGAGTATGAAAATATTTAATTTTTCTTATTTTTAAGATCATATCTTTCTTCACCATCAAGTTATCCAAAAGCCCAAAGAAGGGACATGTTTTTTAACCTAATTTCATTCACTATATGTACATGAACATAACACAATAACAAGGGACGAAAATCAGAGGCAAGGTAAGAGAGCTGAAGTTTCAAAAAAGTGAAGAAAAAGTGAAATTCGGTTTCATTGGTTTAGGGCATTAACAAGAGAATTAAAGGTGTAGAATCGTTCCTTGAGGTCTCCTGAATGTGTTTCAATCATCATTAACATCAAAATCATGCTAAATATCCAACCGAATTGTTCTTGTTCTTGAAAATTTGATTTTTCGATTTCGATTATTCATGCATTGTTAATGTTATTTGACTCTGGTTTATTGTTTGTGAGGTTACATAGGTGATTTCTGGATGATTTTATTGAGGTTTCATGGCCATATCCGTGTATCACCATTGCTAGGGTTTGGACCTTCGAATTGGGATCTTCCCCTTTAGACCATTTAAATGCTTTTTAAGATTGTGTTTGAATTGTATGAGCTATGGGAAATCATTTGCTATTGTCAATTTGCTCTGATTTTACGTGCTTCTAAGGTTTCAAAAAAACCTAGGTTCTTCTGTTAAATTCACACGCAGGTAAATTCGCAGGAAGAATCGTATGAAAATTCGCAGGAAATTCAAACGAGGAAGATGGAGTTTGGCGCAGAAATTCAATTTGAATATTTGTTTTATTTTATTATGATTTGTTTAGGTTATATTGTCAAAGTAGACTGGTAGCTCAACTGGTAAGGCATGCACGTGTGGAGACCAATGAACCTGGGTTTGATTCCCAGGTTTTGCAATTTTTTGTTTTATTTCCTCATAATTATCAAACTTAATATTTATTGATCAGGTGACGTTCATTGTTCACTAGCACGTGCTAGCCCAATGGTCTGGTTTTGTTGTGGTAAGGGGGAGGTCCTGGGATCAAAACCAGGTCTCCCCACCTTTCTTTTTACCATTTATTTATTTTTTATATAATTAAATATTAGTTAAATTATTTAATATTAAACTATTAATTTTATTTAAAATAATAATTAAACTTTATATTTTCATTAATCTCATAATTTTTCTTGATTAGTCATTTTAATTAATTTCATAAATAATTTTGTATATAAATTTTATTATATATAATTTGTAAATAATTTATTTAAGTTTTAGTTAATTCTTTAAACCTAAAATGTTTAACCCTAATTTTTCTATTAACCCTAAAAATTTAACTTATTTTTCTAAAACCTAATTAATATATTAACCTTTATTTTTATTATTATGTAAATAATTTAATGTTTTTCTTAATAATATTATTAAATTGTTATGTTTTCTTAATTAATCTCTAAAAAACTTATACTATTTATTTAACCTAAAAATAATTTCTCTTTTAAATTTTAATTTTTGATTTCTTTATTTATTATTATTATCATTATTATTATTGTTATTATTTTATTATTGCTATTATATTATTATTGTTTATTTATCATATTTTTATTATATTTATTATTATAATTTTTATTTGATTATTATGTATCTGCTAAAGCCATGTAATACTTGTAGGTTTATTTTCCTTCTTTATTTTATTTCGTAAATATTTTACTGTATGATTAGTAATCTTAGGGTGTGTATAACCTAAATCTGATTAAAAATAATTTAGAAAATTAATTTAAATAAGATAAATACTTGAATATAAACACTCACACACGTAAGTCGATCTTTGATCACCATCTTGCACTTCCTAGGTTACCTCTCTCAGTTGCCTTAAAACAAATGGTCAAGTCCCTCGAATATAGGGATGTCTTAAGCAAAGTCCCTTCATAAAATCATCAAGTCCCTACAGTTTAAAAGATCAAGTCCCTCCGAGGTTGCCTACGGAATAATGATCTTGTCCCTTCGAATAAATGATGATAGTCCCTACGAATTGCTAAAGACATCCCTTAAGTTGCCTTCTATGATCATAAGATGACCTTACGCTTGTCCCTTAACACATCCAAGGTAATGACTACCTATTCCTTAATAATAGGGACAGTCTTACCCTTGAAAGAACATATAAGAACATGAATGACTTAGTCTAGGGTAGGTACCTCCTAGTTACTTGCTCACTTCTTAAAATTACTTTTTACACCTCACTTTCTTAAACATTTTTCAAAACAAGGCTTTGTATACATCCATACGAGGATCATTACAAAGTACTTAGAAAAATTTCTAATGCCACACAACACTTTTCAAAAACAATTTAAGTGAGCTATGTAACTAAGAGCCCATGGATAACCATGGATATAAAGGGTGCTAACACCTTCCCTTTGTATAACCTACTCCCCGAACTCAAGTCTTTTAAAATAGGTATTTCCTATTCTTTTATGTCCTTTCCATTTGGATAAAATAAAAGTCGGTGGCGACTCTTGCTATCTGCAACATTTATAGAAAGTCAGTTCTCCCACCGTGTTACAGAACTGGCGACTCTGCTGCGGATTTAATAAAAGAGGGGTACCCTTAGGAATTAGATCACTTTAAATTGTTTGCTTTGTTTGCTTTATATTACTTGTTGGGCTTTATGTGTGAAAGATCCTAACCCGGATCTAGTGTACCTTAGGTAAATGGCAATAGACCAAGGAAACTGTACGGCGTATACCGATATGGTTGATCTGGTGGCCATAGTTAGTGTGACTTCTTGGTTGGTGCTTATGTTCCTTAAGTAAGTTAATGATAATATGGGGCTGCCATATGTTGTCAATACACTAACTGACTTTTATAACCCTAGTTATCCCATCTTGCCCCTTAGAAAGTAGTGAGATAGCCGTCTTTGGAGAAGTCTAAAGTTGGTTGATACTCGATACTACACTCATTGAGATCCTAAACTTGGAGGGTTTTGGTTGGCAAGTAAGTTTCCTACTGAACAACAAACCTTGGGAAGGATCAATGATATTGAGATCCCTTAGAACCTGGTTACTTTTGTAGGACAGGATGAACCAACTAAACTTCAGGGGATGGTACTTACCTTTAAACCTCATGAAAGCCTTCAAACCTAGGGCTATTATGTGACTTGTTTGTGTGTGCCTCATGTTTGTGATTGAGCATAACATCATGACATCATGCATCATAAGCATAGCATTTTCACTAACCATTTCAAGGACCAAAGGATTTATCTTTGTTCTTTGTTGCAGGTCATGGCTTTTGCTCGTAGAAATACTATCCGGATCAACTATTTAGGAATACCTCCTAAGCTTAAGGAATTGGTCTCTCAAGTTTCTGAAAACTCCCAATTCATTAAGAGGCATGGTCACCTACTAGATCTAGTCACTTCAGGGTTCAATGAAGACATGATGAGTGTCCTATTTCAGTTATTTGATCCTAAACATCATTGCTTCAAATTCCCCGATTATCAGTTGGTTCCTACAATGGAAGAATTCTCCAAACTATTGGGTATACCTATCCTTGATCAGAGACTCTTCACAGGCTTAGAAAAAGAGCCTAAACCCGAAGTTATTGCTGCAGCCCTACATCTGAAGAAATCAGACATTGTCCTAGAAACGAGAAGTGGAGTTAAGGGTATCCTTGCTAAGGTATTGATGGAGAAAGCTCAAGTGTTGCTGAAGGCTATGAGTTATGATGCTTTTGAGGAGATCTTAGCCCTATTGATCTATGGCTTAGTGTTGTTCCCCAATCCAGACCAGTTCATAGACGTACACGCCATCAACATATTTCTGACTCGCAATCCAGTGCCTACATTACTTTGAGACATCCTACATTCTCTTCACACTCGTACTACAAAGGCGAGGGGAACTCTGATGTGTTGCATACCTTTATTGTCTACGTGGTTTATTTCTCACCTTCCTCGATCAGTGATGAAGAATGAACAAGGGTTCAGGTGGTCTAAGAGGATCATGTCACTTTCTCATTCAGACATTCATTGGTGCTCTCGATCTATGGAGAATGTTACTATCATTGACTGTTGTGGGGAGTTCCCTAATGTGCCACTCCTTGGTATAAGAGGGGGAATTACTTACAACCCTTCTTTAGCTCTACGCCAGTTTGGTTATGCTCGGAGTAATGGTCCTCATGACATGCCTATTCAGGGTATTATGTTCGACTACGACAACGATCTGCAAGGTTACCATCAAAGGTTCATACGAGCTTGGAGTAAAGTGAACAAGGTTGACAACAAGACTCTGGAACCAAAGTACTCCATTCCTATGGAACCTTATCTCAGATGGGTACGAGCACGTGCTCAGACTCTTATGATGCCATATCCTGCTATCCTGCCAGTTACCATGGAGCCTGTTGCTGAAGGAGATACTCCTTATATCATCCTTCATCCAGATATGCCCAATGACATGGAAGAGTTGCAAAGGTCCTATATCCAGTTGAAGGAACAAAGGGATACTTTTGAGACTCATTTCAAAGCTAGTCAAGAAAGAATCCTGGAGCTGACTAGACAACTTCACGAAGAGTGGAATCTCAACACATACCTCCATACAAAGAGGAAACGTCCATGGGAGACTTAAAACCCCATCTTTGTATTTATTTCATTTTATTGTAAGCCCAAGAGGCAAACAAGTTTATTGCTTACTAATAAAAGTTTCATTTCTGGTTGTTTAAACAAATTTAAATTCTGCGGTCCTTGAAAACATTGCATATGCATCTACACACCATATCATTGCATCACAGGTTTCTTATGAACAGGTATCTTATCTTCTCGCTGTTTATTTCAGCAGAAATGGCTCTCGAACAAACTGTTAAGGATCTCTAGGCTCAGAATGCATAATTTCAAGAACTGATCCTGAACTTGTCCAAGGGACAAGATGAGCTGAAGGCACTTCTGACTAAGAAGAAGAAGAAGACTAGAAAATCAGGGGGCCTCATCAACCTGGGTAGAAGATTCAGAGGTCCTATTAAAACAAAAGAAGAGGTTGAGGATGTTGAGTCTGAAAATTCTGAGAAAGAAGGAGGTAGTCTCCATGGTACTGTGCAAGATTCTGATTCTGAGGAGAACTATTATCATGATCCTGCTAGTGAGGAGAATGTAAACACCCCAAATTTGCCCTCACCCATTTCACCATGGATTGTGATCATTTCATATGCATAAACTCAATCATAGCATCTCATATCACAATTTTAAGTCTTTGCATTGGTTCAAATTCATCTGCATCTAGGGTTTGTGATCTGAGCAATCCAAGAGCTTCTTGAGTCACTCCAAAGGTCAACAATCACTTCAAATGGGTCTATGTGTGGTCAAGCATCATATTACATCCTCTCAAAGTCAATAATGCCAAAGAATCACAAGAACTTAGAATGGTGTAGAAGCAGAGCCAGGCTTGACTGCACAGATGACCTAAAATTAGGGTTTTGGTTTCAGAGGCCATAACTTCAAATTTTTTGGTCATTCTTGTTTCTATTGGTCTCTATATGGTATAGGGAGTATGCATATAAATTTTCATGAAGAAATTCCATGGGGAAGTCATCTGATCAAGAGTTGACTTTCTGGACAAGTCAGTGCAAAATCAGGGCATCTGAGGCCCCCAATGACCCAACCAAGGGGTAATCTTCATCATTTTGAGTGTATTTGATCTTTATTTGATCATGGAAGAAGGTTGAAGTTCACAAATTCAAGAATTACAAGTTTTTGCAAAGTTGACTTTTTGGGTTAAGTTTGACTTTTAAGGAATTTGTCATTTTAGGCAACTTTTCAACCCTTACTTTTTGATCCAAAAATGCTTCAAATGGAAAAACTTTGGTCATGAAAGTTGTAGAGTAGATCTTTCCCTTTTCAAAAAGTACAAGAACATGACCTAATTCATTTTGGATCAAAAGTTATGGTTCATCAAAGTTGGCAAAAATCACTAAATTTCAAGTTATGCACCAAATGGAAAACTTGCAAATTCATGTACCAAGCATTCTAGTGACTTCAAAATGGCTTCAAAACTTTATCACATGATCACATATGCCCTAGAAACAGAATTGGCCCAAGGGATTTTGCATTGTTTGCCTTGATTTTCAAGATATCCATAAGTCATTTTTTCATAAGGATGCAAAAATGGATTTTTGGCAAGATCATTTTCCAAGAAGTTATGTGATCACCAACTGATTTCTATGCATTGCCATGACCAATTGAGACATCATGTAACAAAATTCAGCAAGAAATGCTTCATGTACATAGCATAAAATCTCAAGAAAGCACCAAGTGGGCAAGTTGCAAAAGCTAGCATAGCTCATGATCCATGTGTTGCAGTCAGCTACAAGCAATCTAAGGGTCCTCCTTAACCCAAGCTGAAGCCAGACATGACCTCAAACTGCTGCTGCCATAGCCCATGCTGCAAGTACCAATCACATTGACTTTTTGGCCAAAACTCCCATACTCATGGAACAGTAAACAGCCACCCCTACTGACCTGCTCCCCAGCCTATTCACACATTGTGGGAATGATATAGCACAACATTGGCCCTTGAAGCAAGCCAGAACTCAGTCCCCACAAAAACTGTCAAAGAGCTTCCCTTCATCGAATCTCATTTTTCAGCCATCACACATCCAATTTCTCTTCACCAACAAATCAAACACACTAAAAGGAACCAGAATCAACCATTGGTAGAGCTTAAAACACCATACACACAGACCTCATTTTCTGATATATCAGATTTGAACCTCTCAAAATAGCTTGTTTAAGCTCCATCCAAGCTTGCCATTAGCACCAGGGGAACCATTGGAGTGAGTCTGCATCAAAGAATAGCTCAGAAAGCCCAGAAACAGAAGCTTTCATCTCAGGTATGGCCATGAACCTTTTCTCTCAGAGCTTGCTTTTTAAGTTATAATTTGGTTGTGTATGTCTTGCTGATCATGAGGGTGTGTTTAGAATTGAAAATGAGTAAGAAATGAGGATTTACCAAGGCTCTGAAATTTTGCCCGTGGATCTTGTTAGCTTCGATTCTCTTTGTTTGTGCATGAGAAATTTAGTTTGAGGGGTGATTTGAATGGGGTTTGGGTAGAGGAACATTTCCCTGCTTTCAATTTGGTGAATGGTAGCCTGAATCATGTTCTAGGGTTTTCAACCCGCCGGAGAAGATGACCGGAGCTTCCCTCCGGTCACCTGAAAGTGCTTAACCCTAATCCCAGTCATTAATGGCATTTGAATCTCATGCGTTGGATCATCTGACTTGGGTTGACTTGGTGCGTGTATGAGTGGTTCAGATGGGTCCATTTTGCCCTAATCACCATTAAATCTAATTAATCCATTTAATTAATTCGTAAAACTTAATTAAGGCCAGAGTCAATCCAGGCCATTCATTAACGCGCGTGGTCAAACCCTCTCTCCCAGATTCAAATCTCAGCCTTTAGATTGAATTACTTTTCATTTTATTTTGTTTTATTTTATTTTCTTTCCATTTAACTTGTACAATTTATTTAAAATAGCAAAAATACATTAAAAAATCTGAAATTTTTTGTACAAGTTATTATTTAATTTCAGAACACAAAAATATTTTTATTTTCATTTTTAGCATTAAAAAAGTATTTTTAAATATTTAAAAGTTTCTTTTTAATTAATTAATGAGAATTAATTAATTAAAAATGCTTTTAGGTATTTAAAAATCACCAAAAAATTCATGAAACCTTTAAAAACATTTAGAAACATTGTCCAACCCTCAAACCAAATTTATTTTTTGATCTTGATGCATTTTGAGAATTTTTCATGGAATTAAAGTCATTATGATGCATTATTTTGATCCAAACTTCCAAAAATCATTTCTGCCTAACCCTAAAGAGTTGGACCTTGATTCTTTTTGCATTGCATTGTGTTTAGCATGTAGTTTGTGAGATTAAATGGTCATGATTTGATCTTTCATTTTCAATTTGTTTGGTAATTTTCTTGTTAAGGAACCCTAAAACCCTAGAAAACTTAGAAAAATCATATCTTGAATTAGGTTAAGAGTTGAGACCTCTCCTTTGGGCAGTGAGTTAGTATAGGTTTAGGGATCCTTTGAGTGCATTTTCAATTTTTTGTAATGTTGTTTGCTTCTTATTTTGGTTTTTTGTTTGATGTATTGTTCATAAACCCTAATTTGGGCTTCCATGTGCATCCATCTTGCATTTGTATTCATACCTTGACTTGCCATAGCATTTTATGCATTCTTGTGATTCATGGAACATCTTAAGACATATTGAAAGCATGTTTGATCATTTCACCTTTCATTTGCCATGTTGTATGCCATATGCATCTCATAACTTTTCATGTATGTTCATGTGTCTTAACTTGCTCCATTTGCACTCATAAGCTTGTATGATCATCCCCATGTCTTGATTCATGTTGGCATCATTTCATAGCATCATTATCATCTCATATATGCTTCTGGTTTTGGTTTGCATCATTCCATTTCATTCCATTTGACATTGCATTGCATCTTTCTCACTAACTTTTCAGGTGGTAAGCAACTTTGAGAAGTGAATTTGCCTTCACTTCTCATAACTTCTCTTCATCTCTTTTATGCATCCTTGCTGCATTTTTGCATGTGTTTGAGTTTGAGCTTGCTCATTCCCTCTCCCCTCACTTTCTTTCTTCAAGTGACTTGACTTCTTGAATGAAGCAAGTTACTTTGCTTCTCCTGATCCTTTCTTCTGCTTCCTGGTGGTTCCATTGAAGGCTTCTCTTGTAAACCTCACAAACCTTAGGAACAACCAAGCATGACAATGATTAGGGTTTTTATTAGTCTCCCCTCTTAGTTTTACCTTTGTGTCTCTTTTGAGTCTTCTCTTCTCATCTCATAATCAGGGACTAAACCCTAAAGGCTTTAAGGCTTTGTGATTAAGCTTATGCCTGCATCCTTCTATTAGGATGGAGTGTATAACTTTAATCCTAAGTGTTAAACCCTAAATGTGTTTAAATCCTCTAATCAATTCACATAATAATCACCAAGACATCAAACTTGTAACTTGGGCCTTGCATTAGGGTTCTAATTCTTCCTTAATTGGTTAAGAAGGACTAACCCTAGTGTTAATGGACAAGTCCCCCTCAAGTTGTCTTACAAACCCTAAAACTCATTTCTTCATCTTATCACTAAATAAAATCCACTTAATCAAAGGCTTGTTTTGTCATGAGTTTAATCCCTAATCATGGATTAAGTTGAGGAGCTTTCCTCAGCTTAAACATTCTCATCTATTATCCTTCTATTAGGATGGTGTAATGAGTCTGTTTAATCCCTGATTATGACTTAATCTCATTACTTAGCACTAAACAAAAACACCAAAAACATCTAAATAAATTCAAGTAGGTTAATGATCTTAATCCTACACCAAAGGTGTTTAAGTGTGAGAAGCTGACTTCACACTTAAAGTATTCTCATTACCCCTAATCAGAGGGAAGATGTGATGAGTTTACTAAATCCATTGGTTTAGGCTTAAGCTCATCAACTTATGACAAAATCCAAAAACAATAAAAGACTGAAAACTCAAAAACAAACAATAATTGTCTCCTCCGGGATTCTTTTCTCATCCCACTCACTCACAAACGAGAACTCGCTTCTTCCGTCTAATGCAAGACAGTCTGCACCTGAGCCAGACAGGTCATACACTTGAGCATAGACAAGTAAGCAGTTCACAAGTCAATTCATCTTTCAGTCTCTTTGGGTCGAACTACGGTGTTCTGACTTCCTCATTGCACGAGAGGATACGTAGGCATAACTTAACGGTTATCGAACAAAAGTCTCTGTATATTCCCCCTCTTTCCAGCATCATTCTTTTAGCCTCATGATCTTGAGCAATTCATTCTCATTCCTACACCGACACATCATTTATGCACTTTCACTTCCTATACACTGACACCTGTACATATTGTTTTCCAGCCCTTTTACACACAAATTGCACTGACACTACCCCTTTGAAACACAAATCTTTTAAGCGTGGATCCCGTCGAGTACGACGGACAATCTGGGTGCTAATACCTTCCCAGGTTGTAACCAACCCCCTTTCTCAGTCTCTCTGGTTCGCAACCGTCTTGTCCATCTTTTCTAGGTCTATGCAGCATTGCCTTTCCTCCGGGATAAAAATGCCTAGCTGGCGACTCTTTTCATCTCCAGTGAGTTCACTGCTGTGTGTTCTCATTGTCCCTTTCGCCGACCGTTCGCGTCTGTACCTTTATTTGGGCCATTCCCCATTTATCGGGAGCGACAGAGAAGTACAAGATGTTGGTAGACAGAATGAACGCTATGGAACTACAAAAAACTTCTGGGCTTGATTTTGAAGATTTGAGTTTAGTTTCTGGAGTGGTCATACCAATTGGCTTCAAGGTTCCTGCTTTTGTGGTGTATGATGAAGTTTGGCGCAGAAATTCAATTTGAATATTTGTTTTATTTTATTATGATTTGTTTAGGTTATATTGTCAAAGCAGGCTGGTAGCTCAACTGGTATGGCATGCGCGTGTGGAGACCAATGAACCTGGGTTTGATTCCCAGGTTTTGCAATTTTTTGTTTTATTTCCTCATAATTATCAAACTTAATATTTATTGATCAGGTAGCGTTCATTGTTCACTAGCACGTGCTAGCCCAGTGGTCTGGTTTTGTTGTGGTAAGGGGGGAGGTCCTGGGATCAAAACCAGGCCTCCCACCTTTCTTTTTACCATTTATTTATTTATTTTATATAATTAAATATTAGTTAATTTATTTAATATTAAACTATTAATTTTATTTAAAATAATAATTAAACTTTATATTTTCATTAATCTCATAATTTTTCTTGATTAGTCATTTTAATTATTTTCATAAATAATTTTGTATATAAATTTTATTATATATAATTTGTAAATAATTTATTTAAGTTTTAGTTAATTCTTTAAACCTAAAATGTTTAACCCTAATTTTTCTATTAACCCTAAAAATTTAACTTATTTTTCTAAAACCTAATTAATATATTAACCTTTATTTTTATTATTATGTAAATAATTTAATGTTTTTCTTAATAATATTATTAAATTGTTATGTTTTCTTAATTAATCTCTAAAAAACTTATACTATTTATTTAACCTAAAAATAATTTCTCTTTTAAATTTTAATTTTTGATTTCATTATTTATTATTATTATCATTATTATTATTGTTATTATTTTATTATTTCTATTATTTTATTATTGTTTATTTATCATATTTTTATTATATTTATTATTATAATTTTTATTTGATTATTATGTATCTGCTAAAGCCATGTAATACTTGTAGGTTTATTTTCCGTCTTTATTTTATTTTGTAAATATTTTATTGTATGGTTAGTAATCTTAGGGTGTGTATAACCTAAATGTGATTAAAAATAATTTAGAAAATTAATTTAAATAAGATAAATACTTGAATATAAACACTCACACACGTAAGTCGATCTTTGATCGCCATCTTGCACTTCCTAGGTTACCTCTCTCAGTTGCCTTAAAACAAATGGTCAAGTCCCTCGAATATAGGGATGTCTTAAGCAAAGTCCCTTCATAAAATCATCAAGTCCCTACAGTTTAAAAGATCAAGTCCCTTCGAGGTTGCCTACGGAATAATGATCTTGTCCCTTCGAATAAATGATGATAGTCCCTACGAATTGCTAAAGACATCCCTTAAGTTGCCTTCTATGATCATAAGATGACCTTACGCTTGTCCCTTAACACATCCAAGGTAATGACTACCTATTCCTTAATAATAGGGACAGTCTTACCCTTGAAAGAACATATAAGAACATGAATGACTTAGTCTAGGGTAGGTACCTCCTAGTTACTTGCTCACTTCTTAAAATTACTTTTTACACCTCACTTTCTTAAACATTTTTCAAAACAAGGCTTTGTATACATCCATACGAGGATCATTACAAAGTACTTAGAAAAATTTCTAATGCCACACTACACTTTTCAAAAACAATTTAAGTGAGCTAAGTAACTAAGAGCCCATGGATAACCATGGATATAAAGGGTGCTAACACCTTCCCTTTGTATAACCTACTCCCCGAACTCAAGTCTTTTAAAATATGTATTTCCTGTTCTTTTATGTCCTTTCCATTTGGATAAAATAAAAGTCGGTGGCGACTCTTGCTATCTGCAACATTTATAGAAAGTCAGTTCTCCCACCGTGTTACAGAACTGGCGACTCTGCTGGGGATTTAATAAAAGAGGGGTACCCTTAGGAATTAGATCACTTTAAATTGTTTGCTTTGTTTGCTTTATCTTACTTGTTGGGCTTTATGTGTGAAAGATCCTAACCCGGATCTAGTGTACCTTAGGTAAATGGCAATAGACCAAGGAAACTGTACGGCGTATACAGATATGGTTGATCTGGTGGCCATAGTTAGTGTGACTTCTTGGTTGGTGCTT
The DNA here is from genome assembly GCA_963966055.1 of Lathyrus aphaca. NCBI lineage: Eukaryota > Viridiplantae > Streptophyta > Magnoliopsida > Fabales > Fabaceae > Lathyrus > Lathyrus aphaca. The sequence goes on from OZ014520.1 coordinate 510,334,106, forward strand.
ATGTTCCTTAAGTAAGTTAAGGATTAATATGGGGCTGCCATATGTTGTCAATACACTAACTGACTTTTATAACCCTAGTTATCCCATCTTGCCCCTTAGAAAGTAGTGAGATAGCCAGCTTTGGAGAAGTCTAAAGTTGGTTGATACTCGATACTACACTCATTGAGATCCTAAACTTGGAGGGTTTTGGTTGGCAAGTAAGTTGCCAAATGAACAACCACCCTTGGGAAGGATCAATGATATTGAGATCCCTTAGAACCTGGTTACTTTTGTAGGACATGATGAACCAACTAAACTTCAGGGGATGGTACTTACCATTAAACCTCATGCAAGCCTTCAAACCTAGGGCTATTATGTGACTTGTTTGTGTGTGCCACATGTTTGTGATTGAGCATAACATCATGACATCATGCATCATAAGCATAGCATTTTCACTAACCATTTCAAGGACCAAAGGATTTATCTTTGTTCTTTGTTGCAGGTCATGGCTTCTGCTCGTAGGAATACTATCCGGATCAACTTTGTAGGAATACCTCCTAAGCTTAAGGAATTGGTCTCTCAAGTTTCTGAAAACTCCCAATTCATTAAGAGGCATGGTCACCTACTGGATCTAGTCACTTCAGGGTTCAATGAAGACATGATGAGTGTCCTATTTCAGTTATTTGATCCTAAACATCATTGCTTCAAATTCCACGATTATCAGCTGGTTCCTACAATGGAAGAATTCTCCAAACTATTGGGTATACCTATCCTTGATCAGAGACTCTTCACAGGCTTAGAAAAAGAGCCTAAACCTGAAGTTATTGCTGCAGCCCTACATCTGAAGAAATCAGACATTTTCCTAGAAACGAGAAGTGGAGTTAAGGGTATCCTTGCTAAGGTATTGATGGAGAAAGCTCAAGTGTTGCTGAAGGCTATGAGTTATGATGCTTTTGAGGAGATCTTAGCCCTATTGATCTATGGCTTAGTGTTGTTCCCCAATCCAGACTAGTTCATAGATGTACACGCCATCAACATATTTCTGACTCGCAATCCAGTGCCTACATTACTTTGAGACATCCTACATTCTCTTCACACTCGTACTACAAAGGCGAGGGGAACTCTGATTTGTTGCATACCTTTATTGTCTAGGTGGTTTATTTCTCACCTTCCTCGATCAGTGATGAAGAATGAACAAGGCTTCAGGTGGTCTAAGAGGATCATGTCACTTTCTCATTCAGACATTCATTGGTGCTCTCGATCTATGGAGAATGTTACTATCATTGACCGTTGTGGGGAGTTCCCTAATGTGCCACTCCTTGGCATAAGAGGGGGCATTACTTACAACCCTTCTTTAGCTCTACGCCAGTTTGGTTATGCTCGGAGTAATGGTCATCATGACATGCTTATTCAGGGTATTGTGTTCGACTATGACAACGATCTGCAAGGTTACTGTCAAAGTTTCATACGAGCTTGGAGTAAAGTGAACAAGGTTGACAACAAGACTCTGGAACCAAAGTACTCCATTCCTATGGAACCGTATCTCAGATGGGTACGAGAACGTGCTCAGACTCTTATGATGCCATATCCTGTTATCCTGCCAGTTACCACAGAGCCTGTTGCTGAAGGAGATACTCCTTATATCATCCTTCATCCCGATATGCCCACTGACATGGAAGAGTTTCAGAGGTCCTTGATCCAGTTGAAGGAACAAAGGGATACTTTTGAGACTCATTTCAAAGCTAGTCAAGAAAGAATCCTGGAGCTGACAAGACAACTTCACGAAGAGCGAAATCTCAACACATACCTCCATACAAAGAGGAAACGTCCATGGGAGACTTAAAACCCCATCATTGTATTTATTTCATTTATTGTAAGCCCAAGAGGCAAACAAGTTTATTTCTTACTAATAAAAGTTTCATTTCTGGTTGTTTAAACAAATTTAAATTCTGCGGTCCTTGAAAACATTGCATATGCATCTACACACCATATCATTGCATCACAGGTTTCTTATTGTAGAACCTCAAATTTGCCCTATTCATTTTAAGCATCATAATGCACCATTTGCATCATAAGCATATCATATATATAGCATTATAGCATAGGAAAATAAAGCATGACAAGCATCAAGCCCTAGCATGAGGCATATGGCCATCTGGGGAGGTGTTGAAGGCCACCTAAGCCAAGACAAGGGTTCCAATGGATTTGTGGGAGGCCTATGATGAGTCTAGACTCTTTTGGCAAGGCCAAGTTCACTTGCAAAAGTTCAGAAGATTGCTTAATCATCACAAGTTTTAAGACAATGCAAGGCTCCTAAGCAGTGCAACCAAATTAGGGTTTTAACTTCAAGAGCCTTAACCTCATAATTTTGGCCAACTATTTTGGGCAATGTTTTCTATATGATAAGAGGTCCCTACATGTCAATTTTCATGGAAAAATTCCAAAGGGAAGTCAGTCATTGCCTTAGTTGCTTGCAGATGAAGTAATTGGTCAACTGTGCCTGTAAAAAGTCAACTGTCTGATTTCAAGGGGTCCAAGCCACTTTTTCTTGCCAAGGGAGGTCTTTACAATGTTATAAGATGTTTGGGATGTTTGAAGATCAAGAATCATAGATATTTGGAGGGTTTTGCAAAAGTGGTACAAAGTTGGTTTTTGAGATTTTCCAAATTTAGCAACTTTTGCCCTAATTTTCAAGTGAGCTTAGCATGATCAAAAATTCTTCAAATGAACCCAACTCAAACATGAAAGTTGAAGACTAAAGCTTTCCATTTTCAAAAAGTACAAGTACATTTTCATGGGATTTATGGTTTGAGAGATAAGGCCCTCGAAAATTTCATGCATTTTAGGGCAAAATCACATTTCCATGCACACACCAAATGCAAGAGTGCTCAAAACTCATTTCCAAGTGCTGGAATGGATCAAGTGAGGTTACTAAGTTACAATGCAATGCATTTAGATGATTTTGCTCAAGATAAACTTACATTTTGGTTCCAAGCAAAGAAGTGGCCTCAAAAATGCAAATTTAGCCAAATCATGAGAAGTATGTAATAGCTAGTTCTAAGGGCCAAATTTGTTTATGTTCTGATCAAGGATTGGAAAAGGATTGCACATGTGCCAAGAGGCCAAGCAAAGAGTGAGGTATGTGAGCTTATCTCACACTTTTGCAAATGATGCAAAATCTCAAAAAAGCTCATGTATTCCAATTCCAAGTGCAAGGTGAGGCCATCATCCTTTTATTCATGACATCTCAAGTTGTTAGCTCAAGAGAAATTGGAGGGTCCAGGCAGGGAATTTGACACATTTCACAAAATGCAAGTGCATGGGTATATGAGATCTTTGTTGTCACATGAGATGTCAAGTTTTTACCAAATGGCAAGTTATTATGGAATGAAGTTGCAAGCCCATTTGTGTTCCATTTGGAGTCATTATATCACAATGCATGGTATGAGGAGGGTTTGGCCCAAAAGGGGTGCAAAAAGCATGCGTGGGATGGGGGATATCTCATGAGGGGCATTTTAGCAAAATGATAAGAATAGCATGATGCATTGATCCAAGGGCCAGGTTTCATCCATTTTTGAATTAAGGGATCATAAGAGGTCAGCATGTGCAAAGGGAGTGGGAAGAGCACGAGTGAATCATTCCACCACACACCTCATGCAATTTTTGCAAAATCACCTCATGCACACCATTCTCACGTGCCTTTGCTTGCCAACCCTAGCCACTGAAAACACATCATATATAAGTGAGATTTCTTCTTTGAATCGGCCAGAGGAGGTAGAATTTCATCAGTCTCAAGCTTTGGCTCTTGCTGCATTTTCTCTCATAACTCTTCATCCATAGCTCCATTTACAAAGCAGACCTTATATTCTTGTTCCTGAAGCTTCATAGGACATAGATCAAGCCTCATTTTAAGCTGGAGGAAGGTTCTTGCACCAGTCCAGTTCAGGCCAGAGTTCTTCAAAAAGCAAAGTTGAGGCGATTTTGAGGCTTCTTTCACATTTATTTTGTGAAAAGAGGTTGCTAGAAGATCATCCAGAGCTGGATTTTGGCTTTCTTGGAGAAATTTGAAGCTGTGTGATCTCAGGTATGCCTCAAATCCATAGGTTTATAAATGATTTTTGTGATGTGCATTATGATCTACTTGTTATACTGAGCATGTGGATCTCTTTGGTTTTGAAAATGATGTTGAAATGAGGTCAGGCTAGGGTTTTGAAGTTTCTAGATCCAAACTCTTTTGATTCTGTTCATGCTGTGTGTGCTGGTTTACATGTCTGTGATGATTGATTCATGTTGTGCTTGATTCGAGGATCATTTTTGATCTTTGGTTCGTGTGTTTTCATGGAGAAATGGAAGAGATATGGTTCTCTGAATTTGATATGTTGTTGCTGTTTGGCCCTGTTGCATTCGCATGTTGCAGCTTGTTTTTCATGAGTTGAGGTTGAAGATGATGAGGTGGAAGGCGCAGATTGGTGGGGTTTATATTTTTGTCTTTTGTGACTAAACCCTAGCGTGACCAGTTGACATAATGTTCACATGTTTTTGTTCATTTATTTGTTTTATTTTTTTTTATGAAGCATGTCACATAAGTTTAAGAGAAAAAACCTGAGTTTTAGTTTCCTTTTCTTTTTATTTTCGCATGGGCCCAAGGCCAACATGCTATCCGCGCCCCCTGCTGGGCCCAAGTGGTTAAAATGAGCTGACTGGCCTTGCTTCTCACACTCCTCCGTCATTTTATTATTCTTTTTATTTTCTTCCCTTTACTTCTTCCATTTTGATTATTTTTAAAATACTTCTTGATATCTAAAAAATCCAAAAAAATTCATGTGTATTCTTTAGTTCATCTAGTTTTTTATCATATTTTTTTCATATTTTTATTTTCATTCCACGTGGCCAAATTAATTCAACACTAGGCATTGCTTTATTGTGGACTATCATGGACCAATCTGTCTTGCCCAATTTCTATCTTCCTCATCCTTTAAGCTATGAATCCCATTCTTTTTGCATTCAAATCCTAAGACACTTTGCTATCTTCATGATTTATCTTGGATTTTTCATAAATTTCTTTGCTGGATTTTGATTAAGTTACTTGTGCATCAATTTTCAAAACCCTAAATGGTGATACCTTGCATCCTTGAGCTCCATTGACCTAGTTTGGTGCTGAATTTTTGCAAATCCTTTTGGATTCTCATTTCCTTGTGTTTAGAGAGTACTTTGCTGGTTGGGTAGATTTTTTAGGTGCTTGGATCTATTTCTTGGGTATTTTCTTCCTCACATTGCCTTGTTTTGCATACTTTGAGTCTTATAGTCTCTTTTAAGTTTAGAAGGGCACTTGTGCCAACTTCTCCTCATCTTTTGGGGTCCTTTAGAGGTTTAGGGTGATTCCTGGTCTTAGGATAGGGTTGAGTCTCCTTGAGTCTTGGTGTTGGGTCTTTTATTGTGCTTTATTTCTTTAAGTGTTATGCATGCCTTCTTTGCACCTGTTTCACTCCCAATCATCTCAATATGATCTTGTGTTGCTTTGCTTATCATCTTGTGAACTCTTTACCATGCCTATATGCTTGTGTAGCTTCTGACTTGTTGGTTCATGCCTTGGTTTTATGTTGTTACACTAACCTTGCAGAGGCTATGGTAAGTTTGAGATGTGGGAATTGAGTTCCACATCTCCATTTCTCATCTCTTCTCATTTTGTTCATATGGACTAACATCTTCTTGTTGGGCTTAGGCCTTTCTCATCTCTCCTTTTATCTTCTTTTTCTTCTCTTGAGATCTTTTTTTAGGTTAGAAAGACCTCACAAACCCTAGGAACTCCATGCATGCTAACTTAGGATAGAAACTTCCCCATTAGATTTTACCTTTGAGATCCTTTTGGTGCTCTCTCTTCTCATCTTCAAACTTAATTTTAATCCACTCAATAAAGGTTGAGTACTTCCATGTGACATGAGACTTTGCTGTGAGATGCTTGCACGCGTTCCATTTCGGGGCGAGGTGTGAGTTATCCCTCGTGGTGGATAAGGTCTTAGCATGAGTACCTCACAAAGAAAAGCTAAAAAAAAAACACTTCTTAACCAAAAAAACCACAAAATACTTAATAATGGTAATAGGCCAGTGTGTCTGAGCCTTCACTTGTGGGACTAGCTTTGGGGATTTCCTCCATAGATAGGTGTGCCTCTTGCGCATTCCATTTCGGGATGATGTGAGATGTACACATCCCATTGAGTAAGACTTAGGTACACTTACCTATGCAAACTTTCACTCATAAAAACTTCTGAAAAACACCAAACAAACAATAAGCGTCTTCCCTTCGGGATTCTTTTCTCACCTCATTCGCTCCGTACGCGAACTTGCTCCTACTTGTCATTTTGCAAGACGGTAACGCACTCGTCGTCCGAGCCTGCTACACCTGAGCATTGACATAGGCAGTTCCAGCTTTAATTCATAAGCAATTTCCTTTGGTACCCCTAGTTAGGGGAACTACGGCGTCTCTGATCCTCATTATCCTGATGAGGTACGTAGGCAGCGGGGTAGGGCCCGTTCGAGCACAATCTTTATTTTCCCTACATTTTTCCTTTTTGTTTCATATTCATTGCTTTTCTCAGTTTCTTTTCCAGTTCCAGTTTCTTTCCATCTTCATTTCTTTTGCTGCAGTTTTCATACCCTCACCCTTTGAAACAGTATTCTTTTGCAAGCGTGGATCCCGTCGGGTACGGCGGACGATCTGGGTGCTAATACCTTCCCAGGTCGTAACCGACTCCCGAACTCAGTCTCTTTGGTTCGCAGGACCCGTGTCCTTCCTCTTCTTTCTTTTGGTTTGTGCAGCATTACCATTCCCTTTCTTCGGGATAAAAATGCCTGGCTGGCGACTCTATTCTTTTTCCGCGCCACTTTCGCGTTTGTACCAGGATGGAAATCCGGGGAGCGACAGCTGGCGACTCTGCTGGGGAACAAACCCAGAATCTCTGGTTCCCCTGTGAGTCTCTCCTAGCGCTTGTGTGTTGCTGTTTCATTGGGTGATGTTTGTTTGATGTGGCTTGTTGTATTGTATTGTTGTTTATTTACAGCTTTATTTACAGTCTTCAGTATTTATTTTCCGCATCATATATCATATTGGACTGTCTGGACTGGTTTTCTGTTTGGTGGGCTCGGGTGATACTATTGCTGAGAGATAAGCCAAGTACCCGGCTTGAGTGCACCTTAGGATTAGAGTGAACATATTGTACTCACATGTGGCATGATGAGTGGCGATGTGTTTCACGCCCAGACTGCGACCGTCTTGGAAATATCTTGTGTGGGGATTTCCTCCACTTCGGGATAGGACCTTGATAGTTATGTGCATCTGGGGACCGATCATTGAGGATCTTTGTGGAAACAACCCTCTCCAGTGGTGACAGTGGCAGACCACATTTTGTGGCAAACCCATTCGCACCCGAGGGTCCACTAGGGACTCGCATAGGATGTCCTGGTTCTCTTATAGGAACTCAGTCAAAGCATCTGGTCGTATGACATTAGTACTGTATCCTACGGGCTGAATGTACTATTGTTTCTCGATTTCAGCGCTTGAAGCTGGGGACTTATAAGGGATGATTGTTTTTCCCGGACTCAGCTGAGGCCTCCCTGCGTAGTACATAATGCCTAACCGACTCCCTGATTTGGTCAGGAGCCATTTCTCGGAAATGGTGAAAGTATTATTGCTATTCGGCTTTGAGAGTCCGTGATGTTTTGACCCGGAGCACACCTGTGAGATTGGGGATGGGTTTACAGGTTTGCAGGAACCCTTGACCTCATCATACCCTTGTTACCAGTACAATTCATATTATGATACAGTTCCGAAGATCTGGTTTTCTTGTTATGGTATTCTTGATACTGTGGTCCTGAGATTTTCTTCAGAGGGTTGTGATTATCAGAGAGTGTGACTCAGTGGACTTTTGGGTTGTCAGTTATTCAGAGGGACCTTGTCAGTGTCCAGATTCCAGACAGTCTCAGATGGCCATATGTCCTTGCATCTGCATCTGCATTGCATCATTGCATCATTAATCATTGTTTTTGTTTTCATTCACAGGTTCATATCTCTGCTTCCGGTTCCGGTATTCTCTTCAAAGATGGAAGATCCTCGCAAGCAGAATATTCATTTCAAGTTCTTTGATATCAAGGTCGGTTTGTTGAAAAAGATGATAAAGCTGATCACACCCAACCAGGTAGAGAGATTCAGAAAAGCTTATGGGAGTATTCTTGATGTGGTGATAGAGCTAGATCCTTCCGAGAGGAGTTCCATTCATACATTGCTTCAGTATTATGATCCTCAGCTCCGTTGTTTCACCTTTCCTGATTTTCAGTTGGGCCCTATGCTGGAGGAGTATGCTTTGATCCTGGGTGTGCCGGTTCGAGATCAGGTTCCTTTCAATTCTGAGATGAATAGACCTGCACCTGAGGCTATTGCTGAGGCTCTTTATTTGAGTCCTTCTACTGTGAAGTCTTTGACTATTATCAAAGGAGGAGTGTCCGGGTTTTCTTTGGAGGCTCTGGTGAAGAAAGCGGGAGAATTGGCTGTTGAAAAGGAATGGGATGTTGTGTGTGCTATCTTGGCTCTGTCTATCTATGGCATCATTTTGTTTGCTGATATGGAGAAGTTCATAGATATAAATGCCATACATCTCTTTTTGCTGAAGAATCCAGTGCCTACCTTACTCGGGGATTTGTATTACTCAGTTCATTACAAAACTGAGAAAAAGAGGGGAGGTTTGGTCCGTTGCTGCGCTCCGTTATTTCACATGTGGTTCATGAGGCATTTGCCTAGTACGGGGTTGTTTAGTGACCACACTCTGGTATGGGCTCAGAAGCTAGAAAAGTTGCTTGCCAAGGATGTTAGATGGTTCACTCAGAGGCTGCGAGGTGCACGTTTCATCACTAGCTGCGGGAGTTATCATAGTGTACCTTTGTTGGGAATAGCTGGAGGGATTAATTACAATCCAATCTTGTTAAGAAGACAATTGGGATACGCTTTGAGAGAGGTGCCTGAAGATTTGAAACTGACCCCTATTTTCTACTTCTCAGTGAAAGATAATATGCCCTTAGTGAGGAAGGTTGCGGGAGCTTGGAAGTGCATTAAGGGAGAAGGGATAGCTAGTTTCGGGAAGTGCAACAATCAGACATTCCCAGAGTATGAAGCTTGGTTGAAAGACAGAGCCAGAAGAGTGTTGTTACCATTTTCAGCACCAGTTCCCCCAGTTGCTGAGACCTTTGATACTGTGCCTTTAGAGGAATTCAAGAAGTTGGAAGCCCAGCTGCATGCAGTTCGAGTTGAAAATACTGAGATGGTAAGCCTGTATCACCAAGCCAACAGGGCCAAGATTGAAGCTGAAGAGAAGCTGCTGAAGATACAAACGACTTTGGAGGCTAAGGAGAAGGACTTTGCAGGTAGAGAAGCACATTTCCGCAGATTGGGGATGATGGAAGCCCAAAGAGAAGTTGAGCGCAAGAAGAAGTCAAAGATCCTCAGAGATGCTCGTCAGTCAATTGTCTGGTTAAAGGGACAGAGAGAGCAAGAGCTGAAGCAATATAAAGAAAAAGAAGAGTTCTTTGAAACCCAGATGGCTTACAAAAAGGAAGAGGTGGAGCAAGTCCACAAGATTCGCAGAGAAAAGACTCAGCAACTCGCAGACAGTCAACAAGCCCTCGAAACAGCGCTTAAAGAGATTGAAGACTTAAAGTTAATGGCGGGAGTCAAGAAGGTCAGATCTGATGGGGGGTTTAGTGATAGAGCTTCAGGGTCCCTAGGCGTTGGTTCTGTTTCTTAGTTTACTTTTCTTGTATCTGGATTACCTACAGGCATGTTGTGGGAGTCCTAGCTGGTTGTTTCTCCTTTGTAAAGACTTGTACCCTACGGGGAATTCTGTGTTATTTTCCTGATAGTTTGATTTACGTTATGGTTTTTTCCATTATTTCTTGGTTCGCTTGCTGTTGTGTTTTTGAATGTGGTTTCTCGCGAAGGTTCCTGGAAGTCGAGGATCGGTGCCCATTTGGTTTTCTTTGCTAAAATACCGGGACAGGGGCATGATTGACCTGTGATTGGAAACATAAACAACTGCATTGCATCCATATAACCTGTTTGTTGTTTTGCAGGTAGTGTCTCGATTACTAACGTATTTTGTGTTTCAGGCACTATAGCTCCTCGAAAAGTTCGGGGGCAACCAACAGTCCACAGATATCCGACCAAGATTAATAGAGAGCGAGTCATGGACCAGTTACAGGCAGACTTGACAGATTTGAGACAAAGGATGGATAATTTTATGACACTAATGGTCGGTATGGGGCAGACCCAAGAACGCCTGCGAGAGATGGTAGAGAACCAGAATAGGAACACTGTGGTGGCTGCTACTGCTGACAATCGTACCGGTGCAGGCGCACGTCAGGTCGAACCTCCTGTTACGCAGCCAGGAACGACAATAATCAACGATGGGTTACACAACATTCAGGTAGACCATCAAGATGACCAGTTCACTTTGCTTGACGAAGCTGAGGGTCAAGGGGTAGAGATGAACAGAAGGTTTGAAGAGATGGCCGAGCAAATCAAGGCTATTCAGTCCCAGAGTTCTTTGGGATTTGACATCACAGACTTGGGTTTGGTTCCGGGAGTCAGGATTCCGTATAAGTTCAAAGTTCCTACCTTCGAGAAGTATGATGGCACTACTTGTCCGAAAACCCATCTGCAATCGTTTGTTGGGAGAATTTCCGCTCATACAGACGATGAGAAGCTGTGGATGTATTATTTTCAGGATAGCTTGGTGGGAGCTTCTCTTGAATGGTACATGAAGCTCAATAGGGTCAATATCAAAAGCTGGAAGGATTTGGCCGAGGCCTTTGTAAGGCAGTATCAATATAACATGGACATGGCTCCGAAGCGCACGCAGTTGCAACACATGACCCAGGCGGCAAAAGAAAGTTTCAAAGAATATGCCCAGAGGTGGCGCCAGTTAGCTGCCAGGGTGCAACCACCTCTCTTAGAGGATGAAATGGCCGACATGTTTATGGGCACCCTCCAAGGTGTTTTTCTAGAGAGGTTGGCATCTAGCTCGGCCACCAAGTTCAATGATATAGTGATTGCTGGAGAGAGAGTTGATACTCTGTTAAAGACGGGGAAGATTCAGGACCCCAATACCGCTGGTAGCTCTGGAGGAGCGAGGAAAGCCTTTGGCGGACCTCCTAGAAGAAGAGAAGGGGAAGCTAACGCAGTATATGGCCGAGGCAGAGGCAGAGGTTATAGACAAGAATACAATCAGATAGCTGCAGTCACAATTCCCGCTACACCAATTCAACCAGCTCAACAGGCTCTACAACAGCCTCAGCAACAACAGCAGCGCAACTATCAACAGAGACCATATCAGCCGAGGCAGCCACGCCAAGCCGATAGGGTTTTTGATGCAATCCCAATGACATATACAGCTTTACTCCAGAGATTGTTGGAATTGAACTTAATTCAACTGAGGACCTTGGCTCCACCTACAGGAACTCTTCCTCCAGGTTACGACGCCAATGCTCGGTGCGCTTTCCATTCTGGGGCACCCGGGCACTCAATAGAGAAGTGCAGGGCTTTGCACTATAAAGTTCAGGATTTGATCGACTCCAAGGCAATCAATTTTGCGCCACCTCCGAATGTCACGAATAACCCTATCCCTAATCATGGGGGAGCCAAGGTTAATGCTATTGAGATGGAGGAGAGGTTGAACTTGGTGGAGAAGGTTGAAGAAGTGAAGACCTCCTTGTTGCTGGTCAAGGAGAGGTTGGTGAAGGGTCAAGTTTTCCCGGGTTGTGGGTTTGATTGCGAAGACTGTGTTGAATCAAAGGATGGTTGTGACAGATTGAAGACTGGTTTACAGAAACTGATGGATGATGGGCTGTTACAATTTGACAGAGCTGTTAAGAGGACTGATGAAGTGTCAACGGTGACCATATACTATGATCCTGCTGAAATGCCAGCGCAAAGAGAGCCGGTTACTATTTATGTCCCGGAAGTAAGCCCCGTCACCATCACGGTGCCTGGGCCTATTCCGTATTCAGATGAGAAGGCTATTCCGTGGCATTACGGATCAGAAGTGTATGTCAGAGGACAGAAAGTGGAAAATAAGACAGTAACCATGGACCCAGCTGTGGTGAATGTTGGGGGAAGTGGAGGTTTCACGAGGAGTGGTCGCCTATTCTCTCCCCAGACTTTGAGAGGAGACACTGATGCTGAGGCTTCTGCTAAAGCCAAAGGGAAGCAAGTAGCAACTGAAGATAATGCCACTCCCGCTAATGGTCAAAGTACTTTCGAGAAGGAAATGGAGGAGTTCATGAGGATTATTAAGAGGAGCGACTACAAGGTAGTCGAACAGCTAAATCAAACTCCCTCCAAAATCTCTATCTTGTCACTGCTGATGTGCTCACCAGCTCATAGAGAAGCCCTTCTGAAGGTGTTGCAGATGGCGTATGTTCCTCAGGAGATCACCGTGAATCAGTTAGAAGCTGTGGTGGGAAGTGTAAATGCGAGCCATGGTCTGGGCTTTACTGATAGGGACCTTACTACTGAAGGGAGGAATCATAACAAGGCTCTCCACATCACAATTGAATGCAGAGGGGCTGTGATGTCTCATGTCCTGGTTGATACTGGGTCATCTCTCAATGTCTTGCCGAAGAAGGCGTTAATGAAACTTAATGTGGAAGGGGTTGTGTTGAGACCAAGTGATTTGGTGGTGAAGGCTTTCGACGGTTCTCGAAGATCTGTGTTTGGAGAGGTTGAGTTGCCAATCAAGGTTGGGTCGCAAGTGTTTAAGAGCACGTTCTATGTGATGGACATCCAACCTGCTTATAGCTGTCTACTTGGTCGACCTTGGATTCATGCCGCAGGGGCTGTGACGTCAACTTTGCACCAGAAACTCAAGTACGTAGCGGATGCTCAAGTTGTAACTGTGTGCGGTGAAGAGGACATATTTGTGAGTCATCTATCTACATTCAAATATGTGGAGATGGATGGTGAAATTCATGAAACCCTGTGTCAGGCATTCGAAGCAGTGAATGTTAATTCCCTGTCTCCTCTGAGTAAGGCTGAAGATAAAGAAGGTACGTCTATTACCTCCTACAAGCAGGCTAAGGAGGTTGTGCAATCAGGTAGTGCCCAGGGCTGGGGCAGACTACTAGAACTGGAAAAGAAGGAAGACAAGTTCGGGCTCGGGTATCAGCCTGATGGGTTCGTTCGTTCATCAGACAACAAGACCATTACCTTTACTAGTGCTGGGTTGCTGGACCGCAACCATATCTGTGCTGCCAGTGAAGACGGAGATAGCGAGTGCGAACTGGATAATTGGATCCGCCCGTGTGCACCAGGAGAGGAGTTGCCCAATTGGTCTACGGAAGACATCGTCGAAGTCACCTGGATCACAAAGTAATTGTTTATTTGTCATTTTTTTTTTACATACTGCATGTCAAATCCTGTACTCTGCCCAAGGTACAAGGATCCATTGTATGGGCCTCCATGTTTCGAAAGCATTTATTTGTCATAAATAAAGGACATCTTTCAATCAGATCGTTCCTTTTCTTTCAATTTTAATTTTTTTGCACAAATAAAGAAAATGGCAATGTGTTTTTTTTCTTTCTTGCTTTTGGTGTGTGTTTTCTCTAAACAGATTCTGAATGAGCACATCACTTGTGCAGTGTCGATCAACCGGATTCCATTGACAACTCTCCTACTATGACTGAGCATAACTTCGACAATCCAATCTACCAAGCTGATGAAGAGGTTGAGGAAGATTATGAACTCCCCGAAGAGCTGGTCAGGTTGTTGAAGCAAGAGGAAAGAGTCATTCAGCCTCATCAGGAGGAAATCGAGGTTATCAACATCGGCACAGAAGAGGTTAAGAAGGAAATCAAAATAGGTGCCAGCTTGCAGACTGAAGTTAAGAAGGGGTTGATTGAAATGTTGCGTGAGTATGTTGACATCTTTGCCTGGTCGTATCAGGATATGCCAGGGTTGGATACAGACATAGTTGTCCATCGGCTACCGTTAAAAGAAGACTGTCCTCCTGTTAAGCAAAAACTGAGAAGAACTCGCCCTGACATGGCGATGAAGATCAAAGAGGAGGTACAGAAACAGTGGGACGCCGGGTTCCTTGCCGTGACTAGTTACCCACCTTGGGTAGCTAACATCGTTCCAGTGCCAAAGAAAGACGGCAAGGTGAGGATGTGTGTTGACTACCGGGATCTGAACAGAGCTAGTCCGAAAGATGACTTCCCTTTACCTCACATTGATGTATTGGTGGATAATACGGCTCAGTTTTCGGTGTTCTCCTTCATGGATGGATTTTCAGGATACAATCAGATCAAAATGTCACCTGAAGACATGGAGAAGACAACTTTCATCACACCCTGGGGCACATTCTGTTATAAAGTGATGCCATTCGGCCTGAAGAATGCTGGTGCCACTTACCAGAGGGCTATGGTAACGTTATTCCATGACATGATCCATAAAGAGATTGAATGTTATGTGGATGACATGATTGCCAAGTCCTTCACAGAAGAAGACCACTTGGTAAATCTGTTGAAGTTATTCAAGCGTCTGAGAAAGTACCAATTGAAGCTAAACCCCAACAAATGCACATTTGGGGTACGATCTGGTAAGTTGCTGGGATTTATTGTAAGTGAGAAAGGGATTGAAGTTGACCCTGACAAAGTTAAAGCCATTCAAGAAATGCCTGCACCAAAAACTGAGAAAGAAGTTCGAGGGTTCTTAGGAAGATTGAACTACATTTCAAGGTTCATATCTCATCTCACAGCAACCTGCGAGCCTTTGTTCAAGCTGTTAAGAAAAGAGCAAGCGGTCAGGTGGAATGAAGAATGTCAGAAGGCTTTTGACAAAATTAAGGAATACCTACAGGAGCCTCCGATCCTTATGCCTCCAGTGGAAGGAAGACCTCTGATCATGTACTTGACAGTGTTAGAAAAGTCAATGGGGTGTGTGCTGGGCCAGCATGACGAGTCTGGTCGAAAAGAGTATGCAATATACTACCTAAGCAAAAAGTTTACCGACTGTGAACAACGATATTCACTGCTCGAGAAAACTTGTTGTGCTTTAGCGTGGGCTGCTCGCCGACTAAGGCAGTACATGTTGACCCACACTACCTTGTTGATCTCCAAGATGGATCCAGTCAAGTATATATTTGAGAAGCCAGCACTTACCGGACGGGTTGCAAGATGGCAAATGATTCTCACAGAGTATGATATTCAATACACATCCCAAAAAGCTATCAAGGGCAGTGTATTGTCTGATTATCTGGCTGAGCAACCCATTGATGATTACCAGCCTATGAGATTTGACTTCCCTGATGAAGACATCATGTTCATAAAAGCAAAAGATCATGAAGAGCCTATTCATACTGAAGGGCCTGACCCAGAAGAGGGATGGACTATGATGTTTGATGGGGCTGTTAACATGAATGGTCGTGGTGTTGGTGCAGTGCTCATTACGCCTAAGGGAGTTCACATGCCTTTCTCGGTAAAACTCACCTTTAACTGCACTAACAACGAAGCTGAATACGAAGCTTGTATTATGGGTCTCGAGGAAGCTATTAACCTCAGGATCAAGACTTTAACTGTGTTCGGAGATTCAGCTCTGGTAATTAATCAAACCAATGGCAAATGGTACACGCACCAAGATCATCTGATACCTTATCGGGACTACACAAGGAGGTTGTTGACTTTCTTCACAACAGTCAAGATTGAGTATATCCCTCGAGACGAAAATCAGTTTGCAGATGCTCTAGCTACCATTTCGTCCATGATCAAAGTGCAAGTTGCCAATTTTGTGCCTCAGATTGCAGTATCCAGACTTGATAGGCCAGCATATGTGTGTTCAACAGACATTGTCAAAGATGATAAGCCCTGGTACCATGACATCAAATGCTTCTTGGAGGCTCAAACATACCCGCCTGGGGCATCATCCAATGATAAGAAGACATTAAGAAGACTAGCTGGTAGTTTCTTCCTGAACACTGATGGTTCCCTGTATAAAAGAAACTTCGACATGATACTTCTCAGATGCGTTGATAAGGCGGAAGCAGACTTGCTGATGCACGAGGTGCATGAAGGATCCTTCGGTACCCATGCTGGAGGGCATGCAATGGCTAAAAAGTTGCTAAGATCAGGTTATTACTGGATCACCATGGATGCAGACTGTTGTGCCTATGCCAGAAAATGTCATAAATGCCAGATTTATGCGGATAAAGTGCATGTACCCCCAAATCCTTTGAATGTGATGTCTTCACCCTGGCCCTTTGCCATGTGGGGCATTGATATGATCGGCAAGATTGAACCAACGGCGTCAAACGGACATCGCTTCATCTTGGTCGCGATTGATTACTTCACCAAATGGGTGGAAGCTGCGTCTTATGCCAATGTTACTCGCCAGGTGGTAGCAAAATTCCTGAAAAGAGATATCGTATGCAGATATGGAGTGCCCGAGCGAATCATTACTGATAATGGTTCTAATCTGAACAATAAGATGATGGCTGAACTGTGCCGGGACTTCAAAATCCAACATCACAATTCCTCTCCTTACCGACCAAAGATGAATGGTGCGGTAGAGGCAGCTAACAAGAATATCAAGAGGATTGTATAGAAAATGGTCATCACCTACAAAGATTGGCATGAGATGCTTCCGTTTGCGTTGCATGGGTACCGAACGTCAGTCAGGACGTCGACCGGGGCAACCCCCTTCTCTTTAGTCTACGGCATGGAGGCAGTCTTGCCTGTTGAAGTGGAAATCCCCTCACTGCGGGTGTTGATGGATGTCAAGCTTGATGAGGCTGAGTGGGTACGTGCTCGATACGATCAGCTATGTCTAATTGAGGAAAAGAGATTAGCAGCTATCTGTCATAGTCAGCTATATCAAAGGAGAATGAAGCGAGCCTTCGATCAGAGAGTACGTACTCGGGAGTACCAAGTAGGCGAGCTTGTACTCAAGAGGATCATTCCTCCCAATTCAGATCACAGGGGCAAGTGGACCCCAAATTATGAAGGACCATTCGTAGTGAAGAAAGTATTCTCAGGCGTAGCACTGATGCTCACCACTATGGATGGCGAGGACTTCCAATACCCTGTTAACTCGGACGCAGTTAAAAAATACTTCGCATAAAAGACCCGCTGGACACAAAAATAGAATTATAGTCCAGGCAAAAAAGGGCATCCCGGCGAGCTAAAAACAGAATAAAAGCTCGGGCAAAAATTAGGGAAAAATTAAAAAAAAAATGTACACCCGCTGAGTTGAAAAGCCACATCGGACAACTCAGGCAAAAAAGGGTAGCCCGGTGGATTGAAAACCCGAAAGGGCGATCCACGCAAAATCAGGGAATAAGCGAACAACTGTGCTCCGGTTTATCTGAACCACATCACCGCTTCAAACAGTTTGACCATATCAAAGGGGTAGAGATCAGCCCCCTCATTCTCTTCAGAAGGCCTAAGACGGAACGGAAAGTCTTGAGGATATGCCAGTCATAGCAGGAAGGAAACTCGTTGGAATGCCGTGCCATTGCCATTAGGATAGTTTCTTTTCTCAATTTTACAGTAGCTACCTCTTTTCAGGTGGTTACTTCCTGATGTAAAATTTTGCCTATTCAGAGGCCAATCAATAAAAAGAATATTCAGTCAAACACTGTGTTATGTTTATTTTGTTTACAAAATGTCCTGGATTTTTGACAAATAACATTGCATGCGAAACATGTTGCTTTTCAAACTGATAAAAATGACATTGCAGAGACACTTAACATCGCTTTGAGTGTCAGGTGACGGCGGATGAATAGATCAGGCCGTACCAATCTTGGTGCATATGTGTGTATTCTGTTATTGCAGGATTTGCAGGTTATCACCGTATCCCCAAGCAGCAGAGGGTTATTCCCCAAGTAGAGGTATTTCCCTGGTAGAGCGCCTGTTTTCAAGTGACTTATTCTCAACAGGTATTTGAACACCTGCACTCCCTAGAAGTCGGGTCAATCCCCAGCAGGAGTTGGTAGAAGTCTCCCATCCACAGTAGAGTTGTCAGAAGTTTATTATCCTCAACGGAATCGCTAGAAATTCCCCTGGCTCAGCAGAGTTGCAGGTAACTTCATTTCCCCACAGAGTCATCGGGATTCCCATTCCCGAGGGATTTCCCTAGCAGAGCAAGATGAAATTCTCCCCAGCGGAGTCAGAGCAGGATGATCAGATCCTCAGCAGATGTTCAAAGCAGTTAAGCGAAGTATACCTCACGCAGAGTGTCTTTCTTCTAGTGAAAGCTTCTCCGGCAAGCATCAGGTTGCCAACACTTCATTTTCGTCAGAGTTAAAAGTTTTGAGTCCCCAACAGGTTACCGGAACCTTCTCCCGCAGGCCGCCAAGACGTCATTCCTCAGCCAGAGCGGAATCGTCTACTTCCCAGCATAATCAACCTTTGTCTCTGTTGATACTCTTTTAGTGTTCGTTCGCACTCTTAGGCACTTATCTGATGATTCAGTTTGCTCATCCGTAGTCTCAAGAAGAATTGGCACCTGGTGGCACTCGTATGTGCACTTTCCCGGTAGAGTCTACATCTACTAGCACTCGTCTGTGTTCGCATCTTTATTTGATGCTCCTCCTCTTTCAGCACTCGTCCATGCCTTTTCCCCAGCAGGATTCTTCTTTATTTGAGCACTCGTCCGTGCTAGCATCTTTATTTGATGATCACCCGCAGCTCTCGGCACTCGTCCGTGTTTACTAGTTCTTTGAAGTTTTTCCCCAGTGAAGTTGCCAGTACTCGTCCGTACTCGCATCTTTATTTGATGCTCGACTGCATCCCTGCAGCACTCGTCCGTGCATTTTTCGATTCCTCTTTATTTGAGGCATATCCCCAAGAAAGTCGTCAGTACTCGCCCGTACTCGCATCTTTATTTGATGCTCGACCGCATCTCTTAGCACTCGTACGTGTTTGTTACTCCTTTGAAGATTGCTCCCCAGAATCCTTCGACACTTGTCTGTGTCTGCTACTTATCTAGTGCTCGTCTGCACGCCCCGACACTCGCCTGTGTTTGGTATTTTCTTTTGAAGATCGTCTGGGATAAACTGATACTCGTCCGTATCAAATATCAGAAGCACTCGTCCGTGTTTCTTGGATCATCATCCGGTACTCGTCTGTATCGTCGACTTATGACACTCGTCCGTGTTTCTTTGATGACCATTCCAATGCTCGTCCGCATTGAAGAGGTTGAAAACCCTGACGGTGGGATTAAAACGTCAAAACAATTCCTGGAGCCTGCGTAAGGGTTATCCGAAGAAGACTCGTCCGTCTTATTCCACTTATCTGCGTAAGGATTCGTGAAGAGGATTCGTCCATCCTAGCTGCATGTCTATCCCACAAACTTATATGCATTCCCGGAGCCTGCGTAAGGGTTATCCGAAGAAGACTCGTCCGTCTTATTCCACTTATCTGCGTAAGGATTCGTGAAGAGGATTCGTCCATCCTAGCTGCATGTCTATCCCACAGACTTATATGCGTTCCCGGAGCCTGCGTAAGGGTTATCCGAAGAAGACTCGTCCGTCTTATTCCACTTATCTGCGTAAGGATTAGTGAAGGAGATTCGTCTATCTCAGGTTACTTTGAAGATTCTTAAGGGCTCGTCCGTTTTCTGCACCTGGCGTCACAGGTCACAAGAAGGTTTGTCCGTTTCATGTTTCATCGGAACCTTTGGTTTCATTGGCAGGAGCTCGTCTGCTCATCTCTCAGCTCATTTGTAAAGTCATTGGATTGGGTTTATTTCCCATTTCTTGTTTTCTGCATCAGAGCGCAAATTTCCGTTTTCTTGGGTATTCAACCACAGTTTATCTTGAACGGTCGAAAGCGGAAGCAATCGTCCTTTTCAGATCAACAGTTGCTTGAATAGGGGCAGCTGTAGAACCTCAAATTTTCCCTCTTCATTTTAAGCATCATAATGCACCATTTTCATCATAAGCATATCATATATATAGCATTATAGCATAGGAAAATAAAGCATGACAAGCATCAAGCCCTAGCATGAGGCATATGGCCATCTGGGGAGGTGTTGAAGGCCACCTAAGCCAAGACAAGGGTTCCAATGGATTTGTGGGAGGCCTATGATGAGTCTAGACTCTTTTGGCAAGGCCAAGTTCACTTGCAAAAGTTCAGAAGATTGCTTAATCATCACAAGTTTTAAGACAATGCAAGGCTCCTAAGCAGTGCAACCAAATTAGGGTTTTAACTTCAAGAGCCTTAACCTCATAATTTTGGCCAACTCTTTTGGGCAATGTTTTCTATATGATAAGAGGTCCCTACATGTCAATTTTCATGGAAAAATTCCAAAGGGAAGTCAGTCATTGCCTTAGTTGCTTGCAGATGAAGTAATTGGTCAACTGTGCCTGTAAAAAGTCAACTGTCTGATTTCAAGGGGTCCAAGCCACTTTTTCTTGCCAAGGGAGGTCTTTACAATGTTATAAGATGTTTGGGATGTTTGAAGATCAAGAATCATAGATATTTGGAGGGTTTTGCAAAAGTGGTACAAAGTTGGTTTTTGAGATTTTCCAAATTTAGCAACTTTTGCCCTAATTTTCAAGTGAGCTTAGCATGATCAAAAATTCTTCAAATGAACCCAACTCAAACATGAAAGTTGAAGACTAAAGCTTTCCATTTTCAAAAATTACAAGTACATTTTCATGGGATTTATGGTTTGAGAGATAAGGCCCTCGAAAATTTCATGCATTTTAGGGCAAAATCACATTTCCATGCACACACCAAATGCAAGAGTGCTCAAAACTCATTTCCAAGTGCTGGAATGGATCAAGTGAGGTTACTAAGTTACAATGCAATGCATTTAGATGATTTTGCTCAAGAGAAACTTACATTTTGGTGCCAAGCAAAGAAGTGGCCTCAAAAATGCAAATTTAGCCAAATCATGAGAAGTATGTAATGGCTAGTTCTAAGGGCCAAATTTGTTTATGTTCTGATCAAGGATTGGAAAAGGATTGCAGATGTGCCAAGAGGCCAAGCAAAGAGTGAGGTATGTGAGCTTATCTCACACTTTTGCAAATGATGCAAAATCTCAAAAAAGCTCATGTATTCCAATTCCAAGTGCAAGGTGAGGCCATCATCCTTTTATTCATGACATCTCAAGTTGTTAGCTCAAGAGAAATTGGAGGGTCCAGGCAGGGAATTTGACACATTTCACAAAATGCAAGTGCATGGGTATATGAGATCTTTGTTGTCACATGAGATGTCAAGTTTTTACCAAATGGCAAGTTATTATGGAATGAAGTTGCAAGCCCATTTGTGTTCCATTTGGAGTCATTATATCACAATGCATGGTATGAGGAGGGTTTGGCCCAAAAGGGGTGCAAAAAGCATGCGTGGGATGGGGGATATCTCATGAGGGGCATTTTAGCAAAATGATAAGAATAGCATGATGCATTGATCCAAGGGCCAGGTTTCTTCCATTTTTGAATTAAGGGATCATAAGAGGTCAGCATGTGCAAAGGGAGTGGGAAGAGCACGAGTGAATCATTCCACCACACACCTCATGCAATTTTTGCAAAATCACCTCATGCACACCATTCTCACGTGCCTTTGCTTGCCAACCCTAGCCACTGAAAACACATCATATATAAGTGAGATTTCTTCTTTGAATCGGCCAGAGGAGGTAGAATTTCATCAGTCTCAAGCTTTGGCTCTTGCTGCATTTTCTCTCATAACTCTTCATCCATAGCTCCATTTACAAAGCAGACCTTATATTCTTGTTCCTGAAGCTTCATAGGACATAGATCAAGCCTCATTTTAAGCTGGAGGAAGGTTCTTGCACCAGTCCAGTTCAGGCCAGAGTTCTTCAAAAAGCAAAGTTGAGGCGATTTTGAGGCTTCTTTCACATTTATTTTGTGAAAAGAGGTTGCTAGAAGATCATCCAGAGCTGGATTTTGGCTTTCTTGGAGAAATTTGAAGCTGTGTGATCTCAGGTATGCCTCAAATCCATAGGTTTATAAATGATTTTTGTGATGTGCATTATGATCTACTTGTTATACTGAGCATGTGGATCTCTTTGGTTTTGAAAATGATGTTGAAATGAGGTCAGACTAGGGTTTTGAAGTTTCTAGATCCAAACTCTTTTGATTCTGTTCATGTTGTGTGTGCTGGTTTACATGTCTGTGATGATTGATTCATGTTGTGCTTGATTCGAGGATCATTTTTGATCTTTGGTTCGTGTGTTTTCATGGAGAAATGGAAGAGATATGGTTCTCTGAATTTGATATGTTGTTGCTGTTTGGCCCTGTTGCATTCGCATGTTGCAGCTTGTTTTTCATGAGTTGAGGTTGAAGATGATGAGGTGGAAGGCGCAGATTGGTGGGGTTTATATTTTTGTCTTTTGTGACTAAACCCTAGCGTGACCAGTTGACATAATGTTCACATGTTTTTGTTCATTTATTTGTTTTATTTTTTTTTATGAAGCATGTCACATAAGTTTAAGAGAAAAAACCTGAGTTTTAGTTTCCTTTTCTTTTTATTTTCGTATGGGCCCAAGGCCAACATGCTATCCGCGCCCCCTGCTGGGCCCAAGTGGTTAAAATGAGCTGATTGGCCTTGCTTCTCACACTCCTCCATCATTTTATTATTCTTTTTATTTTCTTCCCTTTACTTCTTCCATTTTGATTATTTTTAAAATACTTCTTGATATCTAAAAAATCCAAAAAAATTCATGTGTATTCTTTAGTTCATCTAGTTTTTTATCATATTTTTTTCATATTTTTATTTTCATTCCACGTGGCCAAATTAATTCAACACTAGGCATTGCTTTATTGTGGACTATCATGGACCAATCTGTCTTGCCCAATTTCTATCTTCCTCATCCTTTAAGCTATGAATCCCATTCTTTTTGCATTCAAATCCTAAGACACTTTACTATCTTCATGATTTATCTTGGATTTTTCATAAATTTCTTTGCTGGATTTTGATTAAGTTACTTGTGCATCAATTTTCAAAACCCTAAATGGTGATACCTTGCATCCTTGAGCTCCATTGACCTAGTTTGGTGCTGAATTTTTGCAAATCCTTTTGGATTCTCATTTCCTTGTGTTTAGAGAGTACTTTTCTGGTTGGGTAGATTTTTTAGGTGCTTGGATCTATTTCTTGGGTATTTTCTTCCTCACCTTGCCTTGTTTTGCATACTTTGAGTCTTATAGTCTCTTTTAAGTTTAGAAGGGCACTTGTGCCAACTTCTCCTCATCTTTTGGGGTCCTTTAGAGGTTTAGGGTGATTCCTGGTCTTAGGATAGGGTTGAGTCTCCTTGAGTCTTGGTGTTGGGTCTTTTATTGTGCTTTATTTCTTTAAGTGTTATGCTTGCCTTCTTTGCACCTGTTTCACTCCCAATCATCTCAATATGATCTTGTGTTGCTTTGCTTATCATCTTGTGAACTCTTTACCATGCCTATATGCTTGTGTAGCTTCTGACTTGTTGGTTCATGCCTTGGTTTTATGTTGTTACATTAACCTTGCAGAGGCTATGGTAAGTTTGAGATGTGGGAATTGAGTTCCACATCTCCATTTCTCATCTCTTCTCATTTTGTTCATATGGACTAACATCTTCTTGTTGGGCTTAGGCCTTTCTCATCTCTCCTTTTATCTTCTTTTTCTTCTCTTGAGATCTTTTTTTAGGTTAGAAAGACCTCACAAACCCTAGGAACTCCATGCATGCTAACTTAGGATAGAAACTTCCCCATTAGATTTTACCTTTGAGATCCTTTTGGTGCTCTCTCTTCTCATCTTCAAACTTAATTTTAATCCACTCAATAAAGGTTGAGTACTTCCATGTGACATGAGACTTTGCTGTGAGATGCTTGCACGCGTTCCATTTCGGGGCGAGGTGTGAGTTATCCCTCGTGGTGGATAAGGTCTTAGCATGAGTACCTCACAAAGAAAAGCTAAAAAAAAAACACTTCTTAACCAAAAAAACCACAAAATACTTAATAATGGTAATAGGCCAGTGTGTCTGAGCCTTCACTTGTGGGACTAGCTTTGGGGATTTCCTCCATAGATAGGTGTGCCTCTTGCGCATTCCATTTCGGGATGATGTGAGATGTACACATCCCATTGAGTAAGACTTAGGTACACTTACCTATGCAAACTTTCACTCATAAAAACTTCTGAAAAACACCAAACAAACAATAAGCGTCTTCCCTTCGGGATTCTTTTCTCACCTCATTCGCTCCGTACGCGAACTTGCTCCTACTTGTCATTTTGCAAGACGGTAACGCACTCGTCGTCCGAGCCTGCTACACCTGAGCATTGACATAGGCAGTTCCAGCTTTAATTCATAAGCAATTTCCTTTGGTACCCCTAGTTAGGGGAACTACGGCGTCTCTGATCCTCATTATCCTGATGAGGTACGTAGGCAGCGGGGTAGGGCCCGTTCGAGCACAATCTTTATTTTCCCTACATTTTTCCTTTTTGTTTCATATTCATTGCTTTTCTCAGTTTCTTTTCCAGTTCCAGTTTCTTTCCATCTTCATTTCTTTTGCTGCAGTTTTCATACCCTCACCCTTTGAAACAGTATTCTTTTGCAAGCGTGGATCCCGTCGGGTACGGCGGACGATCTGGGTGCTAATACCTTCCCAGGTCGTAACCGACTCCCGAACTCAGTCTCTTTGGTTCGCAGGACCCGTGTCCTTCCTCTTCTTTCTTTTGGTTTGTGCAGCATTACCATTCCCTTTCTTCGGGATAAAAATGCCTGGCTGGCGACTCTATTCTTTTTCCGCGCCACTTTCGCGTTTGTACCAGGATGGAAATCCGGGGAGCGACACTTATGAACATGTATCTTATCTTCTCGCTGTTTATTTCAGCAGAAATGGCTCTCGAACAAACTGTCAAGGATCTCCAGGCTCAGAATGCACAATTTCAAGAACTGATCCTGAACTTGTCCAAGGGACAAGATGAGCTGAAGGCACTTCTGACTAAGAAGAAGAAGAAGACTAGAAAATCAGGGGGCCTCATCAACCTGGGTAGAAGATTCAGAGGTCCTATCAAAACAAAAGAAGAGGTTGAGGATGTTGAGTCTGAAAATTCTGAGAAAGAAGGAGGTAGTCTCCATGGTACTGTGGAAGATTCTGATTCTGAGGAGAACTATTATCATGATCCTGCTAGTGAGGAGAAGTACAAGATGTTGGTAGACAGAATGAACGCTATGGAACTACAAAAATCTTATGGGCATGATTTTGAAGATTTGAGTTTAGTTTCTGGTGTGGTCATACCAATTGGCTTCAAGGTTCCTGCTTTTGTGGTGTATGATGGTGTTTCATGTCCTAAACTGCATTTGAGGTCCTATGTCCGGAGGATTCAACCACACACTGCTGATAAGAAGCTGTGGATTCATTTCTTCTAAGAGAGTTTATCTGGAGCTCAATTGGAGTGGTATTATCAACTTGAAAGTGTTAATATTCGTGATTGAAATGATCTTGATGAGGCCTTCTATAGGCAATACTAATATAATGCTGATTTAGCACCAACTCGCATGCAGCTCCAAAGCATGTCTATGGGTGCTAAGGAGAGTTTCAAAGAGTATGCCCAAAAATGGAGGGACCTGGCTGGCAGAGTTCAACCTCCTCTGACTGACAGGGAGCTGGTGGATATGTTTATGAGTACGCTGAATGGTCCTTTTTATAGTCACCTCATTGGAAGCTCATCATATGGTTTCACTGAGCTGATAATGAATGGAGAACGTGTGGAAAGTGAGATAAGAAGTGGTAAGATACAGGTGAGTGCCTCTTCATCAAACAATGTTAAAAAGCCCCCTAGTGGAAAGAAGGAGTCTAATGTTGTGTATGGTCAACATAGTCGTAACAAGAGTCACCATTCTGTGGGAGCAGTTCACATATCCAATCCTGCCCCTACAAAACCATATCAACAACAAAACAATCAACAGAAGCCTAGAAGACAGTTCACCAAGATTAACATGTCACTAGCCCAAGCCTTGCAACACATGTTGAAAGGGGAACTAATTACTTTAAGGGATCCTCCTTAGAATCCTAATACATCCTCTCCTCGGTACAATCCTAATGAAAGATATGCATATCATTCTAATAGTCCGGGACATGACACCAACAACTGTTGGATGTTGAAAAACAAGATTCAAGACATGATCGAAGCTGGGGAAATTGAATTTGACCCTCCTAGGACCCCAAATGTGATCACTGCTCCTATGCCCAATCATGAGAAGACTGTTAATGCTGTTGACGAGGTTTCATATGTTTCCTCAGTAGCAAATTTGACTACTCCCCTATCCATTATCAAGAAGAAGCTGGTGCAGGATGGGTTCTTTCCAGGTTGCAAGGAAGATTGTTTTTACTGTGCCTAAAAACCTGATAGTTGCTGGAAGTTGAAGGATGGTATTCAACGCCTCATGGACAATTACACTATATTGTTTGAGAAGACTCCTTCTGTGGAAAGTATGTGTGAACATCTGACTCGAAACACGAAACTTGAAGATGTAGCTATGGTTGATAAAGTACCAATGAAGATTACCTCCAAAGGTCCTGTAAGGATCACCTCTAAAGGTCCTGTCAGGATTACTGCTGAAGGCCCTGTGAAGACTGTTGCTGAAGCTAGAGTGGCTCCCATGATCATTACCACTCCTGGCCCTGTTCCTTATACTTCTGATAAAGCTATACCCTAGAATTATGGTTCTGATGTTTATATCCATGGTGTCAAACAAGAACCTTTGACTGATGCACCTGTTACTGATGTTAGTCTTGATGTGGACAATATTGCTGGATCTAGTAAGGTCAACAGAAGTGGAAGAATGTTCTCCTCTCAAGACACCTCTAAAATTACAGTTACTCCAGCTCATACCTCTAATTCTGGGCCAAGTACTGATGCCCGGGGCAAAGGTCCTGTGATTGAACCTGTGCAAGCTGAGGCACCAACTGCTGAAAATCTTTCTAAACAGATGGAAGAAGTACTAAAGATCATTCGCAAAAGTGATTATGATATTGTTGATCAGTTGGGGCATACTCCCTCAAAAATCTCCATGTTATCTTTGCTGCTGTGTTCTGAGGCCCATGCTAAATCCTTAATCAAGTTCTTAAAGGCTGCTCATGTGCTAAATGAAATTTCTGTGGATCAATTTCGGTGGCGACTCTTGCTATCCGCAACATTTATAGAAAGTTAGTTCTCCCACCGTGTTACAGCTGTCACTGATGACAAACCTTGGTTCCACGACATCAAATGCTTCTTGGAGACTCATACATACCCACCTGGGGCATCGTCAAACGATAAGAAGACATTAAGATGGCTAGCCGGAAGTTTCTTCCTCAATACTGATGGCTCATTATACAAGCGAAACTTCGACATGGTCTTGCTCAGATGTGTTGACAAGAAGGAAGAAGACCTACTAATGCACGAAGTACATGAAGGTTATTTAGGCACCCATGCCGGAGGATATGCAACGGCAAAGAAGTTATTAAGATCGGGTTATTACTGGATCACAATGGATGCAGATTGTTGTGCATATGCTAGAAAATGCCACAAATGCCAGATCTACGCAGATAAAGTGCATGTGCCTCCGAATCCTTTGAATGTAATGTCTTTACCGTGGCCATTCGCCATATGGGGCATAAATATGATTATAAAGATTGAACCGACTGTTTCAAATGGTCACAGATTCATCCTGGTAGACATTGATTACTTCACCAAATGGGTTGAAGCAGCTTCATATGCAAATGTCACCAAGCAAGTGGTAGCTCGATTTCTGAAAATGGATATCATCTGTCGATATGGAGTTCCCGGGCGAATCATTACTGATAATGGTTCCAATTTGAACAACAAGATGATGGCAGAACTTTGCCGGGACTTCAAAATTCAGCATCACAACTCTTCTCCTTACAGGCCAAAGAAGAATGACGTTGTTGAGGCCGCTAACAAGAATATTAAGAAGATTGTACAGAAGATGGTAGTCACCTACAAAGACTGGCATGAAATGCTACCATTTGCCTTGCATGGGTACCGAACCTCTATCAGAACATCTACTGGGGCAACACCATATTAGCTTGTGTATGGTAAGGAAGTTGTCATACCTGTTGAAGTTGAACTACCCTCCTTACGGGTAATGATGGATGTGAAACTGGATGAAGCAGAATGGGTCCGATCTCGATATAATCAACTGAGTCTGATCGAAGAAAAGAGATAAGAAGCCATTTGTCATGGGCAGTTATATCAGAAGCGAATGAAGAAAGCCTTTGATCAGAAAGTCAGACCTCGGGAATACCAAGTGGGAGAGCTTGTTCTGAAAAGACTTCTTCCTCCTCATACATACCACAGGGGCAAGTGGACACCAAACTATGAAGGTCCCTACGCGATAACTAAAGTCTTCTCAAGCGGAGCACTAATGCTCGCAACCATGGATGGTGAAGACTTCCCGTCTCCTGTGAATTCAAATGCAGTTAAAAAATACTTTGCATAAATGACCCGCTGGACATAAAAACAGAATGTAAGTCCAGGCAAAAATAAGGCATCCCGGTGAGTAAAAAAACAGAATAAAAGACTCAGGAAAAACTAAGGGAAAAATTGAAAAAAATGTGTACACCCGCTAAGTTCAAAAGCCACATCGGACAACTCAGACAAAAATGGGTATCCCGGTGGATTGAAAACCCGAAAGGGTGATCCACGCAAAATCAGGGAATAAGCGAACAACAGCATTTTGAATTCGTCTGTATCACCCACAACATGGCAAACTTCGAAAGGATAAAGCGTCGGTCAGAATCAACCTTTTTCAAAAAGGAAGATAAGAAGAACGTCAAGGTCATACAGGTCATAGCAAAGGAAGCTCATTGGAACTTCAACATTGCCAACACCTTTATTTTCTCAATTTACAACAATATCCTCATTTCAGGGAATTGCTTCTTTGCTGTACTTGACCATTCAGGGCACACAAATCAATAAAATCATAATATTCAGTCACACTTTGTTTTGTACATTTTTGTTTCGTTTGCAAAATGTCTAAAGTTCATAATACAACACTTGTATGAAAACATATAAGCCATTTTCAATATATGCTTGCAGTAAATATGCACTCTTGAGCAAATCTAACTCCTATGACGGAATCCGGTTGAGGATACCTCGGGACACTTGTGCGTTTCTTTTTGACAGGTTGCAGGTACTGAAGACATACAATCTCACAGCATGGGGTATTGACAACATATGGCAGCCTCATATTATCCTCAACTTGACTTAAGGAACATAAGCACCAACCAAGAAGTCACACTAACTATGGCCACCAGATCAACCATATCGGTATACGCCGTACAGTTTCCTTGGTCTATTGCCATTTACCTAAGGTACACTAGATCCGGGTTAGGATCTTTCACACATAAGAGCACCCAACAAGTAAAGTAAAGCAAACAAAGCAAACAAGTTTAAAGTGATCTAATTCCTAAGGGTACCCCTCTTTAATATTATATCCCCAGCAGAGTCGCCAGTTCTGTAACACGGTGGGAGAACTGACTTTAGTTATGTTGTGGATAGCAAGAGTCGCCACCGACTTTTATTTTATCCAAAGGAAAGGCATAAAAGAACAGGAAAGACCTTTTTAAAAGATTTTTGGGTCCGGGGGGTAGGTTATGTAAAGGGAAGGTGTTAGCACCCTTTACATCCATGGTTATCCATGGGCTCTTAGTTACTTAGCTCACTTTAAAATGTTTGTGAAATGTGAAGTGTGTGAATAAAAATTTTCTTAAGTATTTTATAATGATCCATGTACGGATGCGTATAAAACCTTTGTTTTGAAAATTATTTGAAATGTGTGAAGTGTTTGAAAAATATTTGAAGAGTGAGCAAGTATCTAAGAGGAACCTATCCTAAGTTTTAAGTATTTTCTGTTCTTGAATCCTTTAAATGGTAAGACTATCCCTATTATTAAGGAATAGGTAGTCATTACCTTGGATGTGAGGGACAAGTGAAGGGACATCTGTTTATTTAGGCAACTGTGGGGTGTATAAGCAATTCGAAGGGACTATCATCTTTATTCGAAAGGGACAAGATTATTACGAAGGCAACATTCGAAAGGGACTTGATCTTTTATCTGTTAAGGGACTAGATGACTTTATTTTGAGGGACTTTTGCTTTATACACCCTACTTGACCTTTTTGATTAGGCAACATGAGAGGTATCCCTAAGGAAGTGAGATGGCGATCAAAGATCGACTTACGTGTGTGAGTGTACAATTTTAATATTTATCCTTTAAATTTAATGAGCTAAATTAATTTTAAATTACAAGTATATTTGCACTCCCTATTTACTAACCATAAAATATAAATAATAAACATTACTATTAAATATTACACCAAGGAGCAATTACATAATAATAATTAAGCAAAATTAAATATAGTAAGCAAAATAAATAATAATAATAATTGGGTTAGTGAAAATAATAAAAATAATAAAAATAATATCAAATTAATGGGGTTAGTAATAATCATATAAACATAATTAATAATAATAATGAAATAAACAAGAATATTATAATAAACAAAATTTTTAAAGGTTAATAAGAAGATATGAACAATTATTATAGAATTTTAAGTTATATGTAAATTATAAAATTAATTATGAATATATTATGAAAATAGATTATAATTACAAAAATTAAATTAGCAATTTTTAAACATATAATAAAAATTATTTACATGCAAAATTAAATTATAAACAAATTATGTCATATTATCATATTAAGAATTTTAATTTTTAAACATATTTACATACAAAAAATTTAAATTATAAACAATTTATACATTAATAAAAATTAAATTAAGAATTTTAATTAAATTATGAATATAATATATACAAATAATAGCATTAAATAAATAGAAGAAGAAAAAAATTAGGGTTTTGAAAACTATTAGGATTAATTAGGGTTTAAAAAGAATTATGGTTTTATATATAAAAATATTTGGTTTTTTTTTTTAATTTAATATACAATATTATCATAATATAAGTTTTCTAAAAGAAAAATGATTTATATATATTGTTTAGAAAATTATTTAAATTAATTTAGAGAATAATATGAAGAAATAATAAAAGAAATAAAACAAGAAAAATCAAAACCAAAAAAAAAACAGGACCTGGGATTTGAACCCAGGTCCTTTACCTGGATACACAAGAGCCTAGCCACTGGGCTGCACGCTGCTAGCTGATAACATCCCACCTTCATTTGGTTTTATGCTCATCCTGTAAAACAAAACAAATTGAACAAAAAAAATGCATTGAGGCTGGTTTCGAACCCAAGCCGTTGCCTTCACACGCGCACACACTTACCACTACACCATCAACATCATTCAATAATTATAATACAAATCAAACTATATAATATAAAAACAATTTTGAATTCCAGGCTGCGCGCGAAACTCCTTCTTCTACCTCCAGACCTACAAAATTTCCTACGAATTTTGCTAGGGTTTTTGCTGCGAATTTTCCTGCAAGTTCTTGAACCCGAAACCTATATTTTTCAATCATCAAGCAAATCACAACATTAACAGAAATTAATAGTCCAGATTAATTATATGAAGCTATTAGGTTTCGCTCCCGACAAATGACACCGGGTCAGATGAAGGTACAGACGCGAACGGTCGGCGAAGGGAACAGTGAGAACACACAGCCGTGAACCCACTGGAGAATGAATAGAGTCGCCAGCTAGGCATTTTTATCCCGGAGGAAAGGCAATGCTGCATAGGCCTGGAAAAAGGTGGATAAGACGGTTGCGAACCAGAGAGACTGAGAAAGGGGGTTGGTTACAACCTGGAAGGTATTAACACCCAGATTGTCCGCCGTACTCGACGGGATCCACGCTTAAAAGATTTGTGTTTTAAAGGGGTAGTGTCAGTGCAATCTGTGTGTAAAATGGCTGGAAAGCAATATGTACAGGTGTCAGTGTGAAGTGTATAAGTGATGTGAAGTATGAAAGTGTCAGTGTAAGGACAGGAGTAAAATGCTCAAGATCATGAGGCTAAAGAATGAAGCTGAAAGAGGGGGAATATACAGAGACTTTTGTTCGATAACCGTTAAGTTATGCCTACGTATCCTCTCGTGCAATGAGGAAGTCAGAACACCGTAGTTCGACCCAAAGAGACTGAAAGATGAATTGACTTGTGAACTGCTTACTTGCCTATGCTCAAGTGTATGATCTGTCTGGCACAGATGCTGACTGTCTTGCATTAGACGGAAGAAGCAAGTTCTCGATTGTGAGTGAAGATGATGAGAAAAGAATCCCGGAGGAGACGATTATTGTTTGTTTTTGAGTTTTCAGTCTTTTATTTCTTTTTGGAGTTTGTCATAAGATAATGAGCTTAAGCCTAAACCAATGGGTTAGTAAACTCATCACATCTTCCCTCTGATTAGGGGTAATGAGGATACCTTAAGTGTGAAGTCAGATTCTCACACTTAATCACCTTTGGTGTAGGATTAAGATCATTAACCTACTTGTGATTATTTAGATGTTTTTGGTGTTTTTGTTTAGTGTTGAGTAATGAGATTAAGCCATAATCAGGGATTAAACAGACTCATTACACCATCCTAAGAGAAGGATAATAGATGAGAATGTTTAAGTTGAGAAAAACTCCTCAACTTAATCCATGATTAGGGATTAAACCCATGACAAAACAAGCCTTTGATTAAGTGGATTTTATTTAATGGTATGATGATGAAGTGTTTTTTATGGTTTGTAAGACAACTTGAGGGGGACTTGTCCATTAACACTAGGGTTAGTCCTTCTTAACCACTTAAGGAAGAATTAGAACCCTAATGCAAGGCCCAAGTTACAAGTGTAATGTCTTGATATTTATTAGATGAATTGATTAAGAGATTTAAACACCTTAAGGGTTTAATACTTAGGATTAAAGTTATACACTCCATCCTAAGAGAAGGATGCAGGCATAACCCTAAGCACAAAGTCTTAAAGCCTTTAGGGTTTAGTCCCTAATTATGAGGTGAGAAGAGGAGACTCAAAGAGAGACACAAAGGTAAAACTATGGGGGGACTAATCAAAACCCTAATTCATTGTCATGCTTGGATGATCCTAAGGTTTGTGAGGTTTTCAAGAACAATCTTCAAAGGAGCCACCAGGAGGCAGATGAACAGGATCAAGAGAAGCAAAATGACTTGCTTCATTCAGGAAGTCAAGTCACTTGAAGAAAGAAAGTGGGAAGGAGAAGAATGAGCAAGCTCAAACTCAAACACAAATAAGAATGCAGCAATGGATGCAAGAGAGATGAAAAGAAAAGGTATGAGAAGTGAAGGCAAATCCACTTCTCAAGCTTACTTACCACCTGCAATGTTAGGAAGAAAATGCAATGCAATGCAAGATGAGATGAAATGATATGATGCTAAGCAAAAATCAGAAGCATGTTGATGATGATTATGATGGTATGAGGTGCTGCAAACATGAGGCAAAGCAATGGGAATGTTCATACAAGCTTATGAATGCAAATGATGCAATCTAAGGAGCATGAACAAACATGAAATGTTATGAATCATACAAGACAAATGACATGGCAAGTATGTAATGCAATGATCAAAGATGCTTTCTACATGTCTTAAGATGTCAAATGAATCATAAGAATGCACAAAATGTAATGACAAGTCATGTTATGCAAGGAAATGCAAGAGGGATGCAAATGAAAGCCCAAATTAGGGTTTATGGATCAAACATCAAACACAAACCAAAAACAGAAGCCAAACCCTAAAGTAAAAATGGAAAATGATACCCAAGGAAACCCTAGACCTATAATGAACCACTGCCCAAAGGGGAGCTCTCAACTCTCAACCAAACTCAAGATATGAATTTTCTAAGTTATTAGGGTTTTTTAGGGTTCTTAACAAAACAAATGCCAATCAATTTGAAAATGCAAGAACAATTCATGGCCTTTTTATCCTTGAAAATACATGCTAAACAAAAGACAATGCAAGAAGAATCAATGTCTCAACCTTCACCAATTGGCAGAAATGATTTTTCAAACTTATGATCAAAATAATGCACAAAATATGATTTAATTCAATGAAAAATTCTTTAAATGCATCAAGATCAAAAAAGAAATTTGGTTTGAAGGTTGGACAATGTTTCTAAATGTCTTAGAACATTTCATGAATTTTTTTGTAATTTTTAAATACCTAAAAGTATTTTTAATTAATTAATTCTCATTAATCAATTAAAAATAAACTTTTAAATATTTTAAAATACTTTTTAAATGCTAAAAATGAAGATAAAAAATATTTTTGGGTCATAAAAATTAATGAAAGTCTTGAGAAAAAGTTTCATAATTTTTAGACAATTTTTACTATTTTAAATAAATTATGGAAGTTAAATGACAAAAAATGAAATAAAAATAAGATAAATGGAAAGTATTCTGATCCAACGCATGAGATTTAAAGCTGGGGAAAGACCATTGACTTGGCGCGTGAATCAAAGGACAGGATGCAATCTGACTTAATTATGTTTTACGAATTAATTAAGTGGATTAGGGCTAATGAGGACACATCTGGGCCACACAAACGCGCGGCAGGTCAACAAGTCAACTGATCCTACACGTGAAATTCAAACTGCACTTAATGACCTGATTAAAACCCTAATGATTTTCAGGTGGCCGGAGAAGACCTCCGGTCGTCTTCTCCGGTGGGAACCCCACCTGAAAAATTCTAAAACTCTCAAAACATAACTAAAATGGAATCTAAGAACACAGAAATGATCCCCATAACCCACTGAATCAAAACCCTAACACAAACATCATTTATATTTCCTCAAACTCATGAATCGAAACAAACAAAATTTTAGGGCAAGACTTTCAGAACACGATTACATCCTTATTTTTCCACCATTTTCAAAACCAATGACATATTTATGATCAGGGAAGCATGAATAACAACTTAAGAACTTAAAAAAGGATTTCTGGAAAAAAAGTTCATGAAGCTCACCTGAACTGGAGCTTTGATCTCTGACACTTTCTGGCTAGTTTCCTGCTTGCAATCTACTCCATTTGACCTCCTGAGAAGCTTTCAATACTTGGAAAGGATTTGTGGTAACTGGTTTGAAGGTTTGAGCAGGTTCTGTTCAATGAGAGAGAGAAATCGTATTTGGGATTCTGGAGGTTTTAGGCTATGGTGATGGATGCTTTGTGACCAGGAAGATGAGTTGAGTTGATCTATGAAGTTTGTTTTTGTGTTTGTGAGTTGTGTGATCAGTTTCGAAGGGTTTTGCAAGTGAGAGTGAAGATGTGTATGCTGTGTTGTGGTGAGCTTCTGCCTTGCCTCTTCTTATGTTTAACCAGCATGTGATCCACATAAACTAATCTCATTGGTCAGTTGATGTGACCTGCCCTTTATTGATTGGTATGGCCACTTTTGCAAATTGTCAACCTTTGTGTAAGAGAGGCATGGGTTGTGTTCTAGGCAAGTACAAGTGTGTGGGCTGGCGCAGCATGGTGAGGGGAAAGGCTAGCTTGGTTCAGCACCCAAGGCAACAAGTGGTGGGAGGTGAAATAATGATCTTGCAAGTTGTTGCTCCTTTGCTCACATGTGAGAAATCTTGTTGTATGAACCATAAAACATGAGCAATACCTAGTCCAATCTGAACTTTATGACTTGTAGAAAGTTTGTGTAATGGTTTGAAATGAATTTGAGGCTGCAAAAGTCATTGATCCATGATTTTGCAAAATTCTCACTTAGGGCATGCCTTGAAAATAAGTGATTTTTGCCAACTTTGCATTGCCATAACTTTTGATCCAAGAAGAGTTTGATCATGTTCTTGTACTTTTTGAAAAGGGAAAGATGAGATCTACAACTTTCATGACCAAAGTTTTTCCATTTGAAGCATTTTTGAATCATGAATCATGGCTTGAAAAATGACCTAAAATGATGCATTCTTGAAAAGTCAACTATGCCCAAAAAGTCAACATTTGCAAAAACCCTAAATTCTTGATTTTTATGAACTTCCACCTTCTTCCATGATCAAATAAAGATCATATACACTCAAAATGATGAAGATCACCCATTGGTTGGGTCATTGGGGGCCTCAGATGCCCTGATTTTGCACTGACTTGTCTGAAAAGTCAACCCTTGATCAGATGACTTCCCCATGGAATTTCTTCATAAAAATTGATATGCATACTCCCTATACCATATAGAGACCAATGGAAACAAGAATGACCAAAAAATTTGGGGTTATGGCCTCTGAAACCAAAACCCTAATTTTCAGTCAACTGTGTAGTTCAAACTGGCTCTGCATCCACTCAAACCCTAGCTCTTGTGATTCCTCTGCATTTTTGACTTTGAGGAGATGAAATATGATATAAGAACACACATGGACCCCTTTGAGTTGATTGGTAGCCTTTGGAATGGCTCAAGAGGCTCTGGGATTGCTCAGATCACAAACCCTAGGTGCAGATGCCTTGAAAGCTATGCAGTGAATCAGAAATGTAATATGAGGTGATATGATTGTACTTATGCATATGAGAATGATCACAAGCCATGGTGAAATGGGTGAGGGCAAATTTGGGGTGTTTACAGCTGCCCCTATTCAAGCATGAGTTAGCTGTGCAGGATGTAAGCGTCGGCTTAACAGGCCAAACAAGATAACTTGTGGTTGAATACCAAAGACAGTCCAAAATTTGCACTCACAGAATGAAGAAGGAAAGGGATATAGATTGTAAAGGCAAAATAAAGTATATTGTAAAGTATGGGCGACGGAGGACGACCGTCGAGCAGAGGACGACTGCTGGGT
This sequence comes from Lathyrus aphaca, assembly GCA_963966055.1. Classification (NCBI taxonomy): domain Eukaryota; kingdom Viridiplantae; phylum Streptophyta; class Magnoliopsida; order Fabales; family Fabaceae; genus Lathyrus; species Lathyrus aphaca. The sequence goes on from OZ014520.1 coordinate 510,370,863, forward strand.
AAAGAGCAATGACGGGGACGGCCGACATGCTGGGGATAAAAAGTAAAGCTAAGACGGGGACGGCCGACTAGCTGGGGAAAATAGGATATTATGATGGGGACGGCCATCAAGATAAAGCTGCAAAGTTCTCTGGGGATTAATGAAACATGACAGGGACGGCCATCAAGTTCATAAAGGTAAAGTAACCAACGATGGGGACGGCCATCGGGCTAAAAAGGAAAAGGGACCACGACGGGGACGGCCATTGGGTTAAAGAATAAATGAAATAAACAGATGATGGGGTACGGCCATCAAAGGTGAAGGACGATCACCTAGCAGGGGACGGCTGCTCTGTTGGGTATAAAAATGATGGGGACGGCCATCAAAGGTGGAGGACGACCACCTGGCAGGGTACGGCTGCCGAAAATATCAACGATGGGGACGGCCATCGGATAGAAAAGGTCAACGATGGGGACGGCCATCGGACGAGCAAGATGGAGGACGACCATCAAGAAGTGGAGGACGACCACTCAGCAGGGGACGGCTGCTCTCGAGGTTTGTCATAACACAGGACGAGTGTTAGATAACCAAAATCAACAATGGGGACGGCCATTGGATAAAGTGATGAAGGACGATCATCAAAAGGTGGAGGACGACCACCTAGCAGGGGACGGCTGCTAAAATCAACGATGGGGACGACCATCGGATGAGCATGATGGAGGACGACCATCAAGAAGTGGAGGACGACCACTCAGCAGGGTACAGCTGCTCTCAGAGGTATCATAACACAGGACGAGTGTTAGATAAAAAGAAAAATTTGTTGGTGATTTACTGGGGAGTAGTAAACACGGACGAGCGTTTACATCCAAGAAACAAAAGGTATAAGTGTTTGGTATTGTGTATAGATTAAAGATGCGGACGAGCATCCTTAAGACTATGATACGGACGAGTATCATGTAGAAACAAACTGACACATGTTCATAGATGATGATACGGACGAGTATCAACTGGTTAACAAGGAACACGGACGAGTGTTGCATCTGAAAGAAACCTTCTGGGGAATAATAGACATGGACGAGTATCTATATTCAAGAAGACATAGGTGTTTGACACGGTGTATGGATTAAAGATGCGGACGAGCATCCTTAAGACTATGATACAGACGAATATCATGTAGAAACAAACACTAGACGCAATGTTCTGAGATGGTGGTACGGACGAGTACCAACTGGTTAACAAAGAACAAGGACTAGTGTCGAATCTGTGGGGATATATAAATGGTGCATACAAGATACGGACGAGTATCTGTATAAGTATGAGTATGAATGATGTATAGTTGAGTGTTTAACTGCTGGGGAGGGTGACACGGACGAGTGTCAAGAGAGAAAAGTATGATATTAACAAGTATCTGTTATACAGAGTCTAGGCGACTACGCTGGGGATATGACACGGACGGGTGTCAAGAAAGTGTGTATATACAAGTATATGTGAGTGCAAAGAGGATGACTTTGGCTTTCTGCTGGGATATGACACGGACGGGTATCAGGGCGTATCTGTAGTACGGGTGATTTTGTTTGTAGAGTGTATTCAGGCGACCTGTGGGGAAAGATGACACGGACGGGTGCCAAAAGGTGTATATACGGGTGTTTGTGGTTGTGGGGCAACTGCTTTTGCTGGGACTCTGATGGGGATTCTGGGGGAAAGTAATCTGTATTCTGATGAATGGTTACTAGTCACAAGCGTTCAATTCACAACATGACTTATGATTATGCTATGCATTTGATTTTTGCCGTAATGCCCCGTATTAGACGGAATGCTACGCTCTAGGGGATAGTATGATGCGGATGCCATGATTATGCAAAGAGGCACAGATCCGGGATTCGGATCCCAATGCAGCGAAGATCTCCGGATGATCTGCTTGAAATGGACGTCCCAGCTGGGTATGAGATCACTGGTAGATCTAATGATGTATCTGCTTGGGGATATAGGTCACTGATCGACATATCCTTGTAATACGGGACTCAGCTGGGGTTTGTAGAAGCTTTCTTCACTCTGTCGTGATCTCTTCATGCGTTGCTCTTCTGGATAGAGGCTGGAACTCTGTGGGGAGATGATTTCCTGTCTTCTGTATTCAACTGAGGATGACAAGGCAACTCGGCTGGGGAATTGTGAGAGGCAACTCAGCTGGGGAATCGTGAGAGGCAACTCAGCTGGGGAAAGCAATGGGGAGCAACTCAGCTGGGGATAGAGCATCTCGGATGCTGAGATTGAGTGTATGCTGATTTGGCAGCTCCGCTGGGGAAGTGGGCACCTCCCAGTGCCGTGTGAGTTGATAATGATTCGCCGGTTTGCTGAGACGTAACCTGCATGCCCCAGGTTGCGTTCTGGATACCTGCAATCCTGCAAAGATAATGGAACGTACAAAAGGTCCCGAGGTATCCCTTACTGGATTCCGTCATAGGAGTTAAGTACTTTCGAGAATAATCACATTCCCTGTAAGCATGTGTTTTTATTTTTTTTATTTTTTAGAGAAGGGCATCTGTACTTATGCGATTGTATTTTTAGAGATATCAGACAACTCTTTGCAAAACGTAAATGTAAAACGAAACATGACTGAAAATCTGATTTTATTAATTCATGTGCCCTGAATTGGCAAAGATACAGTCAAAGAAACATATCTCCTGAAATGAGGAGATTGTTACAAATTGAGAAACCAAATGCTGGCGGTGTCGACGATGCTTTCAAGGAGCTTCCTCTTCTGCTATGACTCGTATGACAATGACGTTCTTCTCGTCTTGCTTTCTGGAGAGAGTTGATTCTGATTGAAGCTCGATCCTTTGGAACTTACCGAGTTGTAGGTGATACAGACGAACTCAGAATGCAGTTGTTCGCTTATTCCCTTGTTTTGCATGGGTCGCCCTTTCGGGTTTTCGATCCATCGGGATACCCATTTTTTCCTGAGCTGTCCAATGCGGCTTTTCAACTCAGCGGGTGTACATTTTTCATTTATTTCCCTTACTTTTGCCCGAGTCTTTTATTCTGTTTTTGACTCGCCGGGATGCCCTATTTTTGCCTGGACTTACATTCTGTTTTTATGTCCAGCGGGTCATTTTATGCGAAGTATTTTTTAACTGCATCTGAATTCACAGGGGACGGGAAATCTTCACCATCCATGGTGCTGAGCATCAGTGCTCCACCAGAGAAAACTTTCTTTACAACGAATGGTCCTTCATAATTTGGAGTCCATTTGCCCCTGTGGTCTGTATGAGGAGGGAGGATTCTTTTCAGCACAAGATCTCCCACTTGGTACTCTCGGTGCCTGACTTTCTGATCGAAGGCTTTCTTCATTCTTTTCTGATATAGCTGCCCATGACAGATTGCAGCCAATCTTTTCTCTTCGATCAGACTCAGTTGCTCGTATCGGGACCGTACCCATTCTGCTTCACTTAGTTTAACATCCATCAATACCCGTAGAGAGGGTAGTTCAACTTCAACAGGTAGGACTGCCTCCATTCCATATACAAGCTGATACGGTGTTGCCCCAGTGGATGTTCTGATTGATGTGCGGTACCCATGCAAGGCAAATGGTAGCATTTCGTGCCAGTCTTTGTATGTGATTACCATCTTCTGCACAATCTTCTTGATATTCTTATTCGCTGCCTCAACAGCGCCGTTCATCTTTGGCCTGTAAGGAGAAGAATTGTGATGTTGGATCTTGAAGTCCCGGCACAGCTCTGCCATCATTTTGTTGTTTAAGTTGGAACCATTATCAGTAATGATTCGCTCGGGCACTCCATACCGACAGATGATATCTCTTTTCAGAAATCTGGCTACCACTTGTCTTGTAACATTAGCATATGAGGTTGCTTCAACCCACTTGGTGAAATAGTCGATGGCGACCAGGATGAATCTGTGGCCGTTTGAAGCAGTCGGCTCAATCTTGCCAATCATGTCAATGCCCCACATGGCAAAGGGCCAGGGTGAAGACATTATGTTCAAAGGATTAGGAGGCACATGCACCTTATCTGCATAGATCTGGCATTTATGGCATTTTCTGGCGTAGGTACAACAGTCTGCATCCATTGTGATCCAGTAATAACCTGATCTTAACAACTTTTTAGCCATGGCATGCCCTCCGGCATGGGTACCAAAAGATCCTTCGTGCACTTCATGCATCAGCAAATCCGCTTCCGTCTTGTCAACACATCTGAGGAGTACCATGTCAAAGTTTCTCTTGTATAAAGACCCATCAGCATTCAGGAAGAAACTACCAGCAAGCCTTCTCAAAGTCTTCTTATCATTGGAAGATGCCCCAGGTGGGTATGTTTGATCCTCCAAGAAGCACTTAATGTCATGGAACCAAGGCTTATCATCTTTTACAACATCCGCTGCGAATACATATGCTGGTCTGTCAAGTCTAGATACTGAAATCTGAGGTACAAAGTTAGCAGCTTGAACTTTGATCATGGACGAAATGGTAGCGAGAGCATCTGCAAACTGATTCTCGTCTCGAGGGATATACTCAAGCTTGACTGTTGTGAAGAAAGTCAGTAACCTTCTCGTATAATCCCTGTAAGGTATCAGATGATCTTGGTGGGTGTACCATTTCCCGTTGGTTTGATTGACTACCAAAGCTGAATCTCCGAATACGGTCAATGTCTTGATCCTGAGGTCAATGGCTTCCTCAAGACCCATAATGCAAGCTTCGTATTCAGCTTCGTTGTTAGTGCAGTTGAAAGTGAGTTTTGCCGAGAAAGGCATGTGAACTCCTTTTGGTGTTATGAGTACTGCACCAACACCACGACCATTCATGTTAACAGCCCCATCAAACATCATAGTCCATTCTTCTTCTGGGTCAGGCCCTTCAGTGTGAATAGGCTCTTCGTGATCTTTTGCTTTAATGAACATGATGTCTTCATCAGGGAAGTCAAACCTCATAGGCTGGTAGTCATCAATGGGTTGCTCAGCAAGATATTCAGATAGTACACTGCCCTTGATGGCTTTCTGAGAGGTGTACTGTATGTCGTATTCTGTGAGAATCATCTGCCATCTTGCAACCCGTCCGGTAAGAGCTGGCTTCTCGAAAATGTACTTAACTGGATCCATTTTTGAGATTAATAAGGTAGTGTGGGTCAACATATACTGTCTCAGTCGGCGAGCAGCCCACGCTAAAGCACAGCAAGTTTTCTCGAGCAGTGAATAACGCTGTTCACAGTCGGTAAACTTTTTGCTTAGGTAGTATATTGCATACTCTTTTCGACCAGACTCGTCATGCTGGCCCAGCACACACCCCATCAACTCTTCTAACACTGTCAAGTACATAATCAGAGGTCTTCCTTCGACTGGAGGCATAAGGATTGGAGGTTCTTGCAGATACTCCTTGATCTTGTCAAAAGCCTTCTGGCAGTCTTCGTTCCACCTGACCGTTTGTTCTTTTCTTAGCTGCTTGAACAAGGGTTCACAGGTTGCTGTAAGGTGAGATATGAACCTTGAAATGTAGTTCAATCGACCTAAGAACCCTCGAACTTCTTTTTCTGTTTTCGGTGCAGGCATTTCTTGAATAGCCTTGACTTTATCAGGGTCAACTTCAATCCCCTTCTCGCTTACAATAAAGCCCAGCAGCTTACCGGATCGCACCCCGAATGTGCATTTGTTGGGGTTCAACTTTAGTTGGTATTTCCTCAGACGCTTGAATAACTTGAGCAGATTCACCAGGTGATCTTCCTCTGTAAGGGACTTGGCGATCATATCATCCACATAACATTCTATTTCCTTGTGGATCATATCGTGGAATAATGTCACCATAGCCCGTTGATATGTGGCACCAGCATTCTTCAGTCCGAATGGCATCACTTTGTAACAGAACGTGCCCCAAGGTGTGATGAATGTTGTCTTCTCCATGTCTTCAGGTGACATCTTGATCTGATTATATCCTGAAAATCCATCCATGAAGGAGAATACCGAGAACTGAGCCGTGTTATCCACCAACACGTCAATGTGAGGTAATGGGAAGTCATCTTTCGGGCTGGCTCTGTTCAGGTCCCGGTAGTCAACACACATTCTTACTTTGCCGTCTTTCTTAGGCACAGGTACTATGTTAGCAACCCACGGCGGGTAGCTAGTCACAGCAAGGAACCCGGCGTCCCATTGCTTTTGTACCTCTTCTTTGATTTTCATAGCCATGTCTGGGCGAGTTCGGCGCAACTTCTGTTTAACTGGCGGGCATTCTTCCCTCAGAGGCAGCTTGTGCACAACAATGTCGGTATCCAACCCTGGCATATCTTGATACGACCAAGCAAACACATCAACATACTCTTGAAGCAGATCTGTCAGTTGTCTCTTCACCGAGTCTTGCAGGCAGGCCCCGATTTTAACCTCTTTCACGTCTTCGTTAGTACCAAGATTAATCACTTCAATCTCCTCCTGATGAGGAGTAATAACCTTTTCCTCCTGTCTCAACAACCTGGCTAGCTCTTCAGGAAGCTCATATTCTTCATCAACCCCTTCATCAGCTTGATTGATCGGATTGTCAAAGTCATACGATGTCATAGCCGTGCTGTTGTTGGTGCAGTCTGGAGAGTACTCTCTGCAAGGGTTAAGTTTGTTCATTTTAGTGATTGATTTTAACCTTGCTTTAGAAAAAGTGAAATGAAGTTATCATTTTGAAAACACCGCCATTTATTTTTGTACAAAAAGAAAAATGGAAAAACAGTGAGCAGAAAAGAAAAAGACTCGTTTGCAAAAAGATGTCTGATATTTCATTAATTTAATCTTGTTTGCACAAAAGTACAGATGGCCCTGGTTACAAAATGAGTCTTGTCATCTTGGGCAAGATGCAAGACTTTGATGCATGCTTATAAAAAATACAGGAAATAATAATTACTCTGCATGAGTAACTCTTATAATTTCCTGGGAAGACCAGTTCGAGACACTGCTCCCCGGGATCTTCGGACGAATCCAATTCTCCAGATTGCGCTCCTCTTCCAGCTCGTCTTCCAGACAGTTGATAGCATCGGGGGTAAGCATCCCCCCACTGATAAAACCAGGCTCTGCAACAGCCTTTGCTTGATGTTGAGTTGGTCTGTAACCCAACCCAAACTTGTCCTTCTTCTCCTCCACAGCTAAGACCTTGCCCCAGCCTTGGGCAGTTCCTTCTTCAACAACCTTCCGGGCTTGTTGGTAAGATGACATTGGAGTACCAGATACAGCAGATGCTTCATTCACATTCAAAGCTTCAAACCCCTGGCTCATTGTTTCATGGATCTCTCCATCCATTTCAATGTACTTATAGGTTGCCAGGTGGCTGACAAAAATGTCCTCCTCTCCACAGATTGTGACAACTTGGCCTTCCCACTCAAATTTTAACTTTTGGTGAAGGGTAGACGTTATTGCGCCGGCGGCGTGAATCCAGGGTCTACCCAACAAACAGCTGTAGGCGGGCTGAATGTCCATCACATAAAAGATAGTTTTAAAGGTCTGTGGGCCAATTGTCACGGGCAGCTCAATCTCTCCCAGAACCGATCTCTTAGAACCATCGAAGGCTCTTACTACCAGGTTGCTGGGTCTCAATGCCAGTCCATCATATTCAAGCTTCACCAGAGCCTTCTTTGGTAAGACATTCAGGGAAGAACCTGTGTCCACCAGCACATGAGAAAGGACAGCTCCTTTGCATTCCAGGGTTATGTGCAAGGCTTTGTTGTGATTGCGGCCATCCACTGTCAAGTCAGAATTGGTAAACCCTAGCCCGTTGCTAGCAGTAACATTTCCAACCACGGTTTCCAACTGGTTGACAGTAATCTCCTCAGGCACGTAAGCTGCGTGCAGGACTTTAAGTAGTGCATTCCGATGGGCTTCGGAGCACATAAGCAGTGAGAGGATAGAGATTTTGGATGGCGTCTGGTGAAGTTGATCCACAATTTTATAATCACTCTTTTTGATGATCCGCATAAACTCATCAACTTCCTGATCAAATGGAGTCTTCAGGGCTTCTTTGGCAGCTGGGTCTTCCTGCACCGGGCCTTTACCCTTTGCCTTGGCAGCAGCTTCTGCTTCGGCAGTAGGTTTTTGAACTTGTGAAGCAAAGAGACGTCCGCTTCGAGTGAAGCCTCCGCCTCCCCCCACATTATCTACTTGTGGTGCAGGTGTTGATGTGTCAAGAGTGATTCTTTTTCCTTCGCAGTATACGTCAGAGCCATAGTGCCAGGGGATGGCCCTATTGCTTTCATATGGTACTGGTCCAGGCACCGTGACAGTGACTGGACTGATTGCTGCTGCTGAAGGGACTGTAATTGTTTGTGGATCATAAAAGATTGTAACTGGTGCTCTAGTGGGAGCAGCATCTTCTGAATGGTAAGCGGAGTTATTTTCAGGATCATAGAATATGGTAACAGTAGAGACATCTTCATGATTGTTTGCTGGAGTTGTAGGAGGTACTGTTGGAAGGACTGTTGTTGTTGTTGATGGAGAGTCGAAATGGGATGAAGCTGAAGTTGTAGCAGGAGAAACTGTTGAAAACTGATCATTTGGGAGAACTGATGAAGTACTTGTTGATGGTGCTGATGAATTGTCGGGAACAATAGTTGCTGCAGTTGTAGGAGGGTCTGAAACCGTTGCTGATGAAGTTGCCGGATTTGTCGGGAATGATGTAGTGATCTGTAGCAAGCCACTCTGAATAAGGCTGTCAATGCCATTTCTCAGGTCCTCACACCCATTCCATGAAATATTGCAATAGGGGCATCCTAGCTCACACCCCGGAAATATTTGGTTTTCACGGAGTTGAGCTTTGATTTCCACCAATGGTGTTCTGATCTGATCCACACTAGTTATTAAATAAGACGGTTGGTCTTCTTCAATAGCATTAATTCGGGGACCACCATGGTTTGGCATTGGGTTTTTATTGACATTGGGCGGAGGTGCAAAATTCAGAGCCTTGGAGTCTACCAAGTCTTGTACCTTCATATGCAGAGCCCTGCATTTTTCTGTACTGTGACCAGGTGCGTTTGAATGAAAAGCACACCTAGCATTGGAGTCATAGTTCCTTGGTAGACTGTTGGGATCCGGAGGTGCCAACGTTCTTAGCTCAACTAGGTTGAGTTTCAGAAGTTGTGGCAGCAAGGCAGCATATGGCATTGGGATCGGGTCGATCACTCGGTTAGCTTGAGATGGCCTCTGTTGGAATGGCCTCTGTTGATTGTTGTTGTTGGAGTTATTGTTGTGGAAGTTTCTTGGAGGATACTGATTCTGATGATACTGGGGTTGTTGTTGGAAGTTCTGTTGAGGAGGTTGATAGACTGGCTGTGGATGAGCTGGAGCAGGGATAGTGACTGCTGCTATTGACCTCTGAGCATATTGGGGCCTACCCCTGTTGGTGTGAAGGGCATTGGTCTCGCCAGTTTTTCTCGGGCCTGCAAAAGGCTTTCTTGTACCACTGGACGAGCTTGCACCATTGTCTGTGATCTTTCCCATCTTTAACAGGCTTTCAATTCTCTCCCCAGCTATAACAACATCCGCAAAGCTAGTGGAAGAGAAAGCAGCCAACCTGTCAATATAGGTTCCCTGAAGAGTGTTCATAAACATGTCTGCCATTTCTCTCTCAGACATTGGTGGTTGAACGGCAGCAGCCAATTGCCTCCATCTTTGAGCATATTCTCTGAAGCTCTCCCTGGACGACTGTGACATTCCCATTAGGAGGGTCCTGTTGGGTGCCATATCTAGATTATACTGATACTGTCTGATGAAGGCCTCTGCCAGGTCCTTCCAGCATCTAATAGTTGCCCTTGTCAGATGGGAATACCATTCCCTTGATGCTCCAGTCAAGCTATCTTCGAAGTAAAACATCCAAAGTTTCTCGTCCATTGTATAGGCCTTCAGCCTTCCCAGAAATGATTGCAAATGAGTCCGGGGGCATGAAGTCCCATTATACTTTTCGAAACATGGAGGCTTGAACTTGTGGGGGATCCTGACCCCTTCTACCAAACCCATGTCCATGACGTCGAACCCCAAAGAATTTTGTGACTCCAGTGATCTCAATTTCTCAGCTATTTCTTCCAATCGTCTATCATAAGTTTCCTCTCCGGCACCCATTACTGTATACTGGTCCTCCTGAGGATCTTCTTGAAGTACTCTGGCTGCAGTGGCTGTCCCTTGAATGTTGACTGGGATGTTAGCCTCTGGATGGAGATGTGGGCCAAACACAGGGGGGGTAACATGTGGTTGCACCCTTTCATTATTACTGGTGCCTGCAGTTCCTACATGAGGCTCCTCTTGATTTTGCCTCTCCACCATGGCCCTCAGTCTCTCCTGGCTCTGAGCCATGTTGTTCATAACTTCCATGAACTGCGTCATCCGCGTTCTCATCTCTAACCTTTCGTTTGCCATCTGGTTTCTGACCTCCGTAAGGTCCTGCTGCATCTGATCCATCTGAATTCCCGGAAGGTTGTTTCTAGTTGGGTACCTGTGAGGCCTGTTGAGAGGAAATACCCGACGGCGAGCAATAATTCCTGAATATCACAACAGAGGTTAGCAACAACAAAACAAAAACCTACAAAACAAACAAAAGGGTTAGCATGCAATGCAGTTATGCTTATTTGCTATCAAGGTATCCGGTTTGGCCTTCAGTTTTGACCCTTCCAGACCCTTGCAGATGATGCTGTTGAGGTTGCTTTTGATGTGAACCAACAAATACATTACAAAAGTGGAATAATACAATTTGTTCATTTTACAACACAAACCCTCAAAGGGGCCAAAATACATCACAAAGAAAAGCAAAAGTACATGGAAAAGGAACAACAACAAGCAAATGATCAAACTCCAAGGCCAAACTCATCCTCACGAACTTCCTTGAGAAGTGCTTCGGTCACAGGATCAGCCGGATGCTCCGTGAGACTTCTGATGAGAAGGTTTCTTGTTGCAACAGCTGCAGCCAATTTCTTGCTCTGACTTTGGTCCTTTGACCTCTTCAATCCTGCTTTGATTTTCAGCTCTGATATTTCCTCCTGGGCTGCTGCCAGGGCTTTTTCCATCTGCTCCATCTTGTCTTGAGCTCTCTTGTCTTCTAGAGTACGGGCCTCAGTGATCCGGACCCACCTGGCCTGACTCTCTTTCAAATACAAGTCTGTTCTTGCTCTTTGGAACTGGGCTTCTTTACAAGCATTCTTCAGAATCTGTTCACCAGCTTTGGACTTGTTGATATACTCCCCAGACTTCTCAATCTTAGTCAAGTGTTCTACTCTCAACTTCTCCAACCTCTCAATCTCCCTCACACCTTCACTCCTCTCCCGGAGGGTCTTCTGCAAGGCTTGAGTTAACTTCTCATTTCTTTCCTTCAAGCTTTCAAACTCTTCCAAACTGATAGTGGCAGGGGGTGGTGCTGAAGATGACTCAGGCATGTCTTCTATGGTGAAGGGCATTCCAGAGAATTGGGCCCTAGCATGGGACCACTCATAATATTGGACTGATGCCACATTATTGCACTTACCCAGAATGGTGATTCCCGTAGTCTGAACATGATCCCAGGCCCAGGCAGCCTGCCTAACAGTTGCCAGACTAATCTTGTTCTCACAGTAGAGGGTCTCAACCAAGTCTTGTTCCCTGGGAGTATGGACCAGTGCATAGCCTAATTGCCTTCTGAACAGCAAAGGGTTGTAGTTGATACCACCCTTAACTCCTATCAAAGGCACATTGGGAAAGTGCCCACAGCTGGTGATCATATCTCTGCCCTTGGTGCTCTGAGTACACCATCTGATGTCTGCTGAAGTGAGAGTAGTGAGTCTCTTAGCCCAGTTGCTTTGCTGATGAGGATTGAGAAATGCATCTGTCCTGGGTAGATGCCTGAGAAGCCAAGCATGAAATAATGGAGCACAAATCCTCACTAACCTTCCCCTCTGCTTCTCATTCCTCTGATGGACTGAGTAATAGAGATCACCCAATAGAGTTGGCACAGGGTTCTTCAGGATGAACAAGTGGATTGCATTCTTGCTGATGAATCGAGGCTCATCTGCAAACAGCACAATTCCATATACACTTAAGGCCAATAAGGCACAAACAGCTTTCCACTCCCCCAGGGAGGCCTTCAAACTAGCTTGAGAAATCAGGAAGTCAAGATGAAAACCAAGGGTTCCAGCTTTAGAGGTCAAGTGTTGTTCAATCAATACAGGTTCCAGATACAAAGCTTTGGCTACTTCTCCATTGCTGGGAAAGACCATTTCAGGGTTGAATGGGATTTCTCTTTTGATAGGCAAACCAACCAAATATGAGTATTCTTCCAAAAGAGGACCCAACTGAAAGTCTTGAAAGGTGAAACATCTCAATGGAGGATCATAAAACTGAATGCAGGTGTGGATGAGGCTTCTCTGAGATGGGTCCAGATCCATGACCATGTCCAGTATATCTCCATAACTCTCCCTGAACAAGGGTATGTGCTCTGGAGTGATCAGGGTTTGGATCCTCCTGATGTCTGACAAGTCTGGTTGGAAGAAATGATAGGTGATGTTGCTTTTCTTTGGAGCCATGATGCTGAAGACTGAGTAGAGTGCTGATGCTGAAAGAATGAGCCACCGATTGGCTGGTGCAAGTAACTGAAGTATATGACTGACAAGCTGAAGCAAGTGCTGGTGGAGATAGGTCAAAACTGCAGATGGGGTCAAAACCAAAACCAGATGAGAAATGGATACCCTGAAACACAAATAAGCACATGTTAATATGATGCAATGAGTATGTATGCAAAATGAAATGCAAGGGTTTGTGACTGAGCTGGATCTGATTAACTGCCTTGGTATAGATCCATGTGTGTTCAAGAATTCCAGATGGAGGTCTAAAAATCCAGTAACCAGGGTGGGGGACTCAAATAAAGAGCCACATGTCCAGGGTTTTAGAATCACAAGAACTGTCCAACATGGAGTACTCTTAACAAAGTCAAAGTAACAGGGTATTCTGAGGTCAAGGTACCTGCAAACCTGTAAACAGCCCAACCCCCTCACAGGTAGTGATCTAGAACAAGGATCCTCAGACTTGGATCAGTTATGAGAAGTGTAAACACTTCTAACCCGGAGGTACAGTGTTTACAATAACCATAACAATTCCTCCTCTAATTCACCTCAGTTTCTGAAGGTCAATACTAAAGGTCATCCAGACTTAGCAGGCTTCCCGGATAGCCCTAGTATTGCAGGAAATCTGCAACACAGAGTTCTCAAGAAGAAACCCATATCTGAACCGTGTTTCATATTCCCGCACCAGACCGAAATGGAATGGGAAAGAATATGATTCACTCTAGCCTAGGTGTCACTCAGGTCCCAGGTATAGGACCTTAACTCTCAATGAAATACCCACCCACCAAAGAAAAACCAGATCCAGCCAGCATAGTATGACAGTATGAAAAATATAAAGCTATAAAGAAAGCAATAAATCAACTGTACATAAAGCAATAAACAAAAAATAAGCACAAACGAGCACATAACACCTCAGTAAACACAAATCAATCAAGCGCTAGGAGGAACCCACAAAAAGAACCAAAAGCCCTGGTTGCAGTATAAGGCTCCCCAGCAGAGTCGCCAAGCTGTCGCTCCCGACAAATGACACCGGGTCAGATGAAGGTACAGACGCGAACGGTCGGCGAAGGGAACAGTGAGAACACACAGCCGTGAACCCACTGGAGAATGAATAGAGTCGCCAGCTAGGCATTTTTATCCCGGAGGAAAGGCAATGCTGCATAGGCCTGGAAAAAGGTGGATAAGACGGTTGCGAACCAGAGAGACTGAGAAAGGGGGTTGGTTACAACCTGGGAAGGTATTAGCACCCAGATTGTCCGCCGTACTCGACGGGATCCACGCTTAAAAGATTTGTGTTTTAAAGGGGTAGTGTCAGTGCAATCTGTGTGTAAAATGGCTGGAAAGCAATATGTACAGGTGTCAGTGTGAAGTGTATAAGTGATGTGAAGTATGAAAGTGTCAGTGTAAGGACAGGAGTAAAATGCTCAAGATCATGAGGCTAAAGAATGAAGCTGAAAGAGGGGGAATATACAGAGACTTTTGTTCGATAACCGTTAAGTTATGCCTACGTATCCTCTCGTGCAATGAGGAAGTCAGAACACCGTAGTTCGACCCAAAGAGACTGAAAGATGAATTGACTTGTGAACTGCTTACTTGCCTATGCTCAAGTGTATGATCTGTCTGGCACAGATGCTGACTGTCTTGCATTAGACGGAAGAAGCAAGTTCTCGATTGTGAGTGAAGATGATGAGAAAAGAATCCCGGAGGAGACGATTATTGTTTGTTTTTGAGTTTTCAGTCTTTTATTTCTTTTTGGAGTTTGTCATAAGATAATGAGCTTAAGCCTAAACCAATGGGTTAGTAAACTCATCACATCTTCCCTCTGATTAGGGGTAATGAGGATACCTTAAGTGTGAAGTCAGATTCTCACACTTAATCACCTTTGGTGTAGGATTAAGATCATTAACCTACTTGTGATTATTTAGATGTTTTTGGTGTTTTTGTTTAGTGTTGAGTAATGAGATTAAGCCATAATCAGGGATTAAACAGACTCATTACACCATCCTAAGAGAAGGATAATAGATGAGAATGTTTAAGTTGAGAAAAACTCCTCAACTTAATCCATGATTAGGGATTAAACCCATGACAAAACAAGCCTTTGATTAAGTGGATTTTATTTAATGGTATGATGATGAAGTGTTTTTTATGGTTTGTAAGACAACTTGAGGGGGACTTGTCCATTAACACTAGGGTTAGTCCTTCTTAACCACTTAAGGAAGAATTAGAACCCTAATGCAAGGCCCAAGTTACAAGTGTAATGTCTTGATATTTATTAGATGAATTGATTAAGAGATTTAAACACCTTAAGGGTTTAATACTTAGGATTAAAGTTATACACTCCATCCTAAGAGAAGGATGCAGGCATAACCCTAAGCACAAAGTCTTAAAGCCTTTAGGGTTTAGTCCCTAATTATGAGGTGAGAAGAGGAGACTCAAAGAGAGACACAAAGGTAAAACTATGGGGGGACTAATCAAAACCCTAATTCATTGTCATGCTTGGATGATCCTAAGGTTTGTGAGGTTTTCAAGAACAATCTTCAAAGGAGCCACCAGGAGGCAGATGAACAGGATCAAGAGAAGCAAAATGACTTGCTTCATTAAGGAAGTCAAGTCACTTGAAGAAAGAAAGTGGGAAGGAGAAGAATGAGCAAGCTCAAACTCAAACACAAATAAGAATGCAGCAATGGATGCAAGAGAGATGAAAAGAAAAGGTATGAGAAGTGAAGGCAAATCCACTTCTCAAGCTTACTTACCACCTGCAATGTTAGGAAGAAAATGCAATGCAATGCAAGATGAGATGAAATGATATGATGCTAAGCAAAAATCAGAAGCATGTTGATGATGATTATGATGGTATGAGGTGCTGCAAACATGAGGCAAAGCAATGGGAATGTTCATACAAGCTTATGAATGCAAATGATGCAATCTAAGGAGCATGAACAAACATGAAATGTTATGAATCATACAAGACAAATGACATGGCAAGTATGTAATGCAATGATCAAAGATGCTTTCTACATGTCTTAAGATGTCAAATGAATCATAAGAATGCACAAAATGTAATGACAAGTCATGTTATGCAAGGAAATGCAAGAGGGATGCAAATGAAAGCCCAAATTAGGGTTTATGGATCAAACATCAAACACAAACCAAAAACAGAAGCCAAACCCTAAAGTAAAAATGGAAAATGATACCCAAGGAAACCCTAGACCTATAATGAACCACTGCCCAAAGGGGAGCTCTCAACTCTCAACCAAACTCAAGATATGAATTTTCTAAGTTATTAGGGTTTTTTAGGGTTCTTAACAAAACAAATGCCAATCAATTTGAAAATGCAAGAACAATTCATGGCCTTTTTATCCTTGAAAATACATGCTAAACAAAAGACAATGCAAGAAGAATCAATGTCTCAACCTTCACCAATTGGCAGAAATGATTTTTCAAACTTATGATCAAAATAATGCACAAAATATGATTTAATTCAATGAAAAATTCTTTAAATGCATCAAGATCAAAAAAGAAATTTGGTTTGAAGGTTGGACAATGTTTCTAAATGTCTTAGAACATTTCATGAATTTTTTTGTAATTTTTAAATACCTAAAAGTATTTTTAATTAATTAATTCTCATTAATCAATTAAAAATAAACTTTTAAATATTTTAAAATACTTTTTAAATGCTAAAAATGAAGATAAAAAATATTTTTGGGTCATAAAAATTAATGAAAGTCTTGATAAAAAGTTTCATAATTTTTAGACAATTTTTACTATTTTAAATAAATTATGGAAGTTAAATGACAAAAAATGAAATAAAAATAAGATAAATGGAAAGTATTCGATCCAACGCATGAGATTTAAAGCTGGGGAAAGACCATTGACTTGGCGCGTGAATCAAAGGACAGGATGCAATCTGACTTAATTATGTTTTACGAATTAATTAAGTGGATTAGGGCTAATGAGGACACATCTGGGCCACACAAACGCGCGGCAGGTCAACAAGTCAACTGATCCTACGCGTGAAATTCAAACTGCACTTAATGACCTGATTAAAACCCTAATGATTTTCAGGTGGCCGGAGAAGACCTCCGGTCGTCTTCTCCGGTGGGAACCCCACCTGAAAAATTCTAAAACTCTCAAAACATAACTAAAATGGAATCTAAGAACACAGAAATGATCCCCATAACCCACTGAATCAAAACCCTAACACAAACATCATTTATATTTCCTCAAACTCATGAATCGAAACAAACAAAATTTTAGGGCAAGACTTTCAGAACACGATTACATCCTTATTTTTCCACCATTTTCAAAACCAATGACATATTTATGATCAGGGAAGCATGAATAACAACTTAAGAACTTAAAAAAGGATTTCTGGAAAAAAAGTTCATGAAGCTCACCTGAACTGGAGCTTTGATCTCTGACACTTTCTGGCTAGTTTCCTGCTTGCAATCTACTCCATTTGACCTCCTGAGAAGCTTTCAATACTTGGAAAGGATTTGTGGTAACTGGTTTGAAGGTTTGAGCAGGTTCTGTTCAATGAGAGAGAGAAATCGTATTTGGGATTCTGGAGGTTTTAGGCTATGGTGATGGATGCTTTGTGACCAGGAAGATGAGTTGAGTTGATCTATGAAGTTTGTTTTTGTGTTTGTGAGTTGTGTGATCAGTTTCGAAGGGTTTTGCAAGTGAGAGTGAAGATGTGTATGCTGTGTTGTGGTGAGCTTCTGCCTTGCCTCTTCTTATGTTTAACCAGCATGTGATCCACATAAACTAATCTCATTGGTCAGTTGATGTGACCTGCCCTTTATTGATTGGTATGGCCACTTTTGCAAATTGTCAACCTTTGTGTAAGAGAGGCATGGGTTGTGTTCTAGGCAAGTACAAGTGTGTGGGCTGGCGCAGCATGGTGAGGGGAAAGGCTAGCTTGGTTCAGCACCCAAGGCAACAAGTGGTGGGAGGTGAAATGATGATCTTGCAAGTTGTTGCTCCTTTGCTCACATGTGAGAAATCTTGTTGTATGAACCATAAAACATGAGCAATACCTAGTCCAATCTGAACTTTATGACTTGTAGAAAGTTTGTGTAATGGTTTGAAATGAATTTGAGGCTGCAAAAGTCATTGATCCATGATTTTGCAAAATTCTCACTTAGGGCATGCCTTGAAAATAAGTGATTTTTGCCAACTTTGCATTGCCATAACTTTTGATCCAAGAAGAGTTTGATCATGTTCTTGTACTTTTTGAAAAGGGAAAGATGAGATCTACAACTTTCATGACCAAAGTTTTTCCATTTGAAGCATTTTTGAATCATGAATCATGGCTTGAAAAATGACCTAAAATGATGCATTCTTGAAAAGTCAACTATGCCCAAAAAGTCAACATTTGCAAAAACCCTAAATTCTTGATTTTTATGAACTTCCACCTTCTTCCATGATCAAATAAAGATCATATACACTCAAAATGATGAAGATCACCCATTGGTTGGGTCATTGGGGGCCTCAGATGCCCTGATTTTGCACTGACTTGTCTGAAAAGTCAACCCTTGATCAGATGACTTCCCCATGGAATTTCTTCATAAAAATTGATATGCATACTCCCTATACCATATAGAGACCAATGGAAACAAGAATGACCAAAAAATTTGGGGTTATGGCCTCTGAAACCAAAACCCTAATTTTCAGTCAACTGTGCAGTTCAAACTGGCTCTGCATCCACTCAAACCCTAGCTCTTGTGATTCCTCTGCATTTTTGACTTTGAGGAGATGAAATATGATATAAGAACACACATGGACCCCTTTGAGTTGATTGGTAGCCTTTGGAATGGCTCAAGAGGCTCTGGGATTGCTCAGATCACAAACCCTAGGTGCAGATGCCTTGAAAGCTATGCAGTGAATCAGAAATGTAATATGAGGTGATATGATTGTACTTATGCATATGAGAATGATCACAAGCCATGGTGAAATGGGTGAGGGCAAATTTGGGGTGTTTACATTAGGTCACATCCATGTTCTTAAAACTCATTTAGATGCCCTAAATTCTAGGTTCCCGAATTTGAACTTCAAACCCTAAAAATGGTGGATTTCGATACAGTCCATAAGAATCAAATTAAACCATCTAGAAAGCTTCTAAACATCATAACAAACACAAATCCATAGTTAGTTTTCATTATTAATGCATAAATCATTCAAATCGAAAAAAACTAAAACATGAACAAGATGCATTCGGATTGATCATATGAGCATGAATTGGATGTGTTTGAGGGTTGGTTTCGACTCAATGAAGTCCAAGGATCCTTCTTGTATGTTTAAAATACCTTAAAACCTCTTGTAATGAAGAAACCGAAAATTGATTTTTGGATGATTTTTGAACTTTGAAACTTACTCTTGGGAGGCTGAATTTCGTGTTCTATGATTAGGGTTATGTCATGTACTTATAGTGTGATGAATTTAGGTCAGAAAACTTGATGTTTGTGTGAAAGATTTGATCCAAAAAGATTGAGAAAGATAAGCTTTGAAATTCAAATATTTTTGCATAAACACTTTCTATTTCAAGCCAATCAACATTATCTTTGTATCAATTTGATCCATATTAAATTCATGACCTTCTAGAATCAAAAATAATTTTAAATCTTCACATTTAATATTTTATTTAAATTTAAAATGATTTTTAGTATAAAAAATCATAATAAATTAATTAAATAAAATAAAAATTATGAAAATATCAAAGAATTTTCGTGCATGATGTCATGGATTGCTTTTGGTCATTAAAAGTTCAGCCCACTTAGCAAAATTTGGTTTTAAACCTCCATTTGCTTCATAAACTTCCCTAAAATTTCCCAACTTTGCAAGGGCACACATCCTTCAATTTTAATGCTATGAGGGTGTTCTTGGACATTTTGGAAATCTTGAAGAGTCCTCTAACCAACCCCACTAGTTTCATGTTCATATCATTTACCATTCTCAAGTTATGCCCTTTTGAAGTTGTTGACTTTTTGTTGACTTTCAAAAGGACCTATAATGTCTTAGCTCATACCTTCCAAATGAAGCATTTTTGGGCTTGGCTTGTGAGACACAAAGTTGTAGAGAATTAAATTTCCTTCAAAATGAGCTTTGGATGGAAAATTGATGATGAAGCATGTGAAAGTTATGGCTGGTCAAAGTTCAGTTGACTTTTCCTGAGGGAACCCTAATTTAGAAACCTCTGATTCTTGATGATCTGAAATATCCTTGATGAATCATGATCAGCCCTTGATCAAATGATGAATTTTACTTCATATACTTGATTTTGTCAAAAAATCATGAAGTTTGACTTTGGTTTGACCACAGTTGACCTCAGTTTGACTTTTTTAACTGCTTTGACTGATTTTGACTTATCTGATCATCTGACTGAGCAAACCTTTGAGAAAAGTCTTGAAACTTGTCATGGGGATTCTTAGACACATATAAGATGTTATGAAGCTCACTTGAAGTCTTGGAAGTCCATTTAGCCTGATTAAAGTCAAAACCCTAGTTTTGGATGCACTGCTTAGGAGAATGCCTTGCCTGAGGGATTTGTCAAATCTTCTGACCCATGATGAACTTTGTGAACCTTGTGAACCTCATAAGATGTCTTGTGAACCTTGTGAACCTCATGAAAGGTCTTGTGAACCTTGTGAACCTCATAAAGTGTCTTGTAAACTTCATGAACCTCATGAAAGGTCTTGTGAACCTTGTGAACCTTCTTAGCACACAAAGTATTGTATTGTGAGGGCAAATTTTGGGGTGCAACACCATGGTATGACCACTAGAATGAGTGCCAAAGATCCCATCATGCATGTCTTCCATAATCTCTGTTGCTTCCTTCTTATTCACACAACAAAGCAAAGTCGAATCATGATTGCGCTTGTACAAAATTCCATTACTCAAGAAGAACTTAGCAGAAAACCTCCTCAGAAACTTCTTATCATTGACAGATGCCCCTTCAGGGAACTCTTGAGCTTCAAGATATCTTTTCACTTCATAGAACCAAGGCTTTCCTTCTACTCCTTCAGTGTCAATCTCATTGCAGTATGCAGGTTTCTCAAATCTGTCAATAGTGATCTTGGGAGCTTCATCATCCCAACTAATGTCAAACATAGATGCCATGGTGGCTAGTGCATCTGCCAACTAATTCTCTCCTCGTGGAACATGTCCAAAGGTAATCTCTTCAAAATATGGGATCAAGGACAACACAGGCTCTCTGTAAGGAATGAGATTTTCATGCTTGGTATCCCAATCTCCTTTAGTCTGACTAATTACCAGGGATGAATCTCCATATACGTCCAGGAACTGAATCTTCATCTCAATGTCGGCTTTGATACCCATGATACATGCCTCATATTCAGCCATGTTATTGGTACAATAGAAACAAATTCTTGCAGTAATTGGGGTATGACAACCTTCAGGAGAAATGATCACAACACCAACACCATTACCAAGCGCATTAGAAGCTCCATCAAAAACCATAGTCCATCGGGATCCCTGTTCAGGTCCGTCATATTGTCCAGGTTCTTTGGTAATAATCATAATGTCTTCATCCGGAACTCAAAATTCATTGACTGATAATCATCCACTGCCTGATGAGCTAAATGATCAGCTACCACACTACCCTTAATGGCCTTCTAAGTAGTGTACTGTATATCATATTCTGTTAAGATCATTTGCCATCTCGCTATGCGCCCGGAGAGAGCAAGTTTCTTGAATATGTACTTGATTGGATCCATCTTTGAAATCAACAAGGTAGTATGGGTCAACATATACTGTCTTAGTCGGCGATCAGCTCATGCCAAAGCGCAACATGTTTTCTCGAGCAGTGAGTATCTTGTTTCACAGTCGGTAAAATTTTTACTAAGGTAGTATATTGCCTGTTCTTTTCGACCAGACTCGTCATGTTGCCCCAACACACACCCCATTGAGTTGTCTAATACTGTCAAGCACATAATCAAGGGTCTTCCATCAACTGGTGGCATCAAGATTGGAGGTTCTAGGAGATATCTTTTGATTTCATCAAAGGCTACCTGGCACTCGTCATTCCATTCAATTACCTGATCTTTCTTCAACAGCTTGAAGATTGGCTCACAGGTAGCAGTTAGCTGGGAAATAAATCTTGCAATGTAATTCAGTCGTCCCAAGAAACCTCTAACTTCCTTTTCAGTACGGGGAGCAGGCATTTCTTGTATAGCTTTTACTTTTGCAGGATCCACTTCAATACCTTTTCCACTGACAATGAAACCCAGGAGTTTACCAGACCTAACTCCAAAAGTGCACTTGTTTGGATTCAATCTTAACTTGTATTTCTTCAACCTCTCAAACAGCTTATGCAGATGATCAAGGTGTTGTTCCTCATTCTGGGACCTGGCTATCATATCATCCACATATAGCTCTATCTCATGATGAATCATATCGTGAAACAAAGCCACCATAGCACGCTGATATGTTGCCCCGGCGTTCTTCAAACCAAATGGCATCACCTTATAACAAAAAGTGCCCCATTGTGTAACAAATGTAGTCTTCTCCATATCTTCAGGTGCCATCTTGATCTGATTGTAACCAGAGAAACCATCCATGAAGGAGAATACCTTATGCTGAGCAGTGTTGTCTACCAAAACATCAATATGTGGAAGTGGAAAGTCATCTTTAGGGCTGACCTTATTCAGATCCCTGTAATCTACACACATACGTACCTTACCATCCTTCTTAGGTACTGGCACCACATTTGCAACCCATTGAGGATAAGAAGTCACAGCTAAGAACCATGCATCAAACTGTTTCATCACCTCTGCTTTAATCTTTTCTGAAATTTCAGGACGCATGCGACGAACCTTTTGCTTCTTTGGACGACAATCTTCTTTTACCGGTAAACGGTGAACCACAATGTCAGTATCCAACCCTGACATATCTTCATAAGACCAAGCAAAGATTTCCACATAGTCACGTAACATCTGGATTAGTCTGTTCTTAACACCATCCTCTAATCCAGCCCCTATCTTGACCTCTTTCCTGTTTTCCTCAGTTCCCAGATTCACAACTTCAATTGGCTCTTCATGTGGCTGTATAGCTTTCTCTTCTTATTGTAATAACCTAGTAAGCTCTACAGGTACTTCACAATCTTCCTCCTTTCCATCTTCAGCTTGATAGATCGGATTCTCGAAATTATAATTGGCAATAGTAGAACTGTTATCAACAGGATCCAAAGTGGATGAGAATCTGCATTTTAGTGATGTGGGTGTGTGTAAGAACACATAGCTGATAAAAAAGAAATATAAATAAAAGAATGACAAGGAGCACAATATTTACGAAAACGAAACGTCCATTGATTTTATTGAATGAAATATGCAAATGAAATGACATCCCGAAACAAGCATACCATTGTGTCCTGGGCAAGACACAAGGCTTAAAAGGTTTTATTGTTCGAAATTACAAACTTAAAACAAAACACAGTAATAGTATTTACTCCTGACTAAAGGAGATAGGAATAACGTCTTCAACCTTCCAATTGTTGAGCCCATCACCCATGGTAGGAAAGATCCAATCATCCAGGTTGTAGTCTTCGTGATAGTCACCCACAACATTGATTTGATCTCTTATGACCCCTTGATTAGTGATACGAACAACACGAGCACGACGAACAGTCTTCTAAGATTCTGCAGTGAAACCCAAACCAAACTTGTCAGACTTGTAAGGGATGTTGGGAAGCTGAACCCAAATAGCAGAACCACCTTTTGCAACCACAGCCTTAGCATCTTTGAGGGAGGCTATTGCAGGAGGTATTGTAGTGACCACAGGAACTCTTTCAGAAGCAGGGACAGACTGAGGAACAGGATCAGAGCAAGGAACAACTTCAAATGTTTGACACGGAGTTTCAACCATTTCACCCTCCATTTCTACATATTTGAAAATATTCACATGGCTCACCATGTACTCTTCTTCAGCATAGACAGTGACAATTTTGTTTTTCACCGGATATTTCAACTTCTGATGCAAGGTGGAAGTCACATCACCTGCCCCATTGATTCAGGGGCGCCCAAGCAAACAAGAATACGCAGGACGAATATCCATCACATAGAAAGTAGAGCTGAAGACTTGAGAGCCTACTTTGATTGGAAGGTCTACTTCTCCATGTACCACTCTTCTTGAACCATCAAAGGCCCTTACTACCACATCACTTGGTCTTAACACAACATCCTCAGGAATGAGCTTATCCAGAACCTCTTTAGGGAGCACATTTAATGAAGAACCATTGTCCACCAATACATGAGACAAAGTAGTGCCCCTACATTCAATGGAGATATGCAAAGCTCTGTTATGGTTTCTCTTGGCCGGAGTCAGATCAGCATCAGAAAAGCCCAAACCATTATCACTAGTCAGATGTGCAACACAGTTCTCAAACTGATCCACAAAAATATCATTTTGCACATGAGTAGTCTTCAAGAACTTGATTAAGGCTTTAGCATGAGCCTCAGAACACAGCAGCAAAGATAACATGGAGATTTTGGAGGGAGTATGCCCCAACTGGTCAACAATATCATAATCACTTTTGCGAATGATCTTCAATACTTCTTCCATCTGTTTAGAAAGATTTTCACCAGTTGGTGCCTCAGCTTGCACAAGTTCAATCATAGGACTTTTTCCCCGAGCATCAGTACTTGGCCCAGAAGTGGAGGTATGAGTTGGAGTAACTGTACTTTTAGAGGTATCTTGAGGAGAGAAAATTCTTCCACTTCTGGTGATCTTACTAGATCCAGCAATATTGTCAACATCAAGACTAGTATTAGTAACAGGTGCATCTATCAAAGGTTCTTGTTTGACACCATGGATATAAACATCAGAACCATAATTCCAGGGTATAGCTTTATCAGAAGTATAAGGAACAGGGCCAGGAATGGTAATGATCATGGGAGCCATTCTAACTTCAGCAATAGTCTTCACAAGGCCTTCAGCAGTAATCCTGACAGGACCCTTAGAGGTGATCCTGACAGGGCATTTGGAGATAATCTTCACTGGTATTTTATCAACCATAGCTACATCTTCAAGCTTCGTGCTTCAAGTCAGATGCCCACACATACTTTCAACAGATGGTGTCCTCTCAAACAATATAGTGTAATTGTCCATGAGGCGTTAAATACCATACTTCAGCTTCCAGCAACTATCCGGTTTATGGGCATAGTAAAAACAATCTTCATTGCAACCCGAAAAGAAACCAGCCTGCCTCAGCTTCTTCTTGATAATGGATAATGGTGTAGTCAGGTTAGCTACTGAGTAAACATAGGAAGCTTCATCAACAGCATTAACAGTCTTCTCATAATTAGGCATAGGAGTAGTGATCACATTTGGAGTCCCAGGAGAGTCAAATTCAATTTCCCCAGCTTCAATCATGTCCTGAATCTTGTTTTTCAACACCCAGCAGTTGTTGGTGTCATGTCCCGGACTATTAGAATGATATGCACATCTTGCATTAGGATTGTACCGAGGAGAGGATGTATTAGAATTCTGAAGAGGATCCCTCAAAGTAATGAGTTCCCCTTTCAACATGTGTTGCAAGGCTTGGGCCAGTGACATGTTGATCTTGGTGAACTGTCTTCTAGGCTTCTGTTGATTGTTTTGTTGTTGCTCTGGTGCTATAGGGGCAAGATTGGAGATGTGAACTGCTCCCACAGATTGGTGACTCCTGTTACGACTATGTTGACCATACACGGCATTAGACTCTTTCTTTCCACTAGGGGGCTTCTTAGATGTGCTTGATGAAGAGGAATCCACCTGTATCTTACCACTTCTTATACCACTTTCCACACGTTCTTCAGTCATTATTAGCTCGGTGAAACCAGATGATGAGCTTCCAATGAGGTGACTATAGAAAGGACCATTCAACGTACTCATAAACATATCCACCAGCTCCCTGTCAGTCAGAGGAGGTTGAACTCTGCCAGCCAGGTCTCTCCATTTCTGGGCATACTCTTTGAAACTCTCCTTAGCACCCATAGACATGCCTTGGAGTTGCATGCGAATTGGTGCTAAATCAGCATTATATTGGTATTGCCTATAGAAGGCCTCAGCCAGATCATTCCAATCACGAATATTAACACTTTCAAGTTGATAGTACCATTCCAATTGAGCTCCAGATAAACTCTCTTGGAAAAAATGGATCCACAATTTCTTATCAGCAGTATGTGGTTGAATCCTCCGGACATAGGATCTTAGGTGCAACTTAGGACATGAAACCCCATCATACACCACAAAAACAGGAACCTTGAAACCAATATGTATAACCACTCCAGAAACCAAACTCAAATCTTCAAAATCAAGCCCAGAAGATTTTTGTAGCTCCATAGCGTTCATTCTGTCTACCAGCATCTTGTACTTCTCCTCTCTAGCAGGATAATGATAATAGTTTGCCTCAGAATCAGAATCTTCCACAGTATCATGAAGACTACCTCCCTCTTTCTCAGAATTCTCAGACTCAGAATCCTTAACCTCTTCCTTTGTCTTGATAGGACCTCTGAATCTTCTACCCATGTTGATGAGTCCCCCTGATTTTCTAGTCTTCTTCTTCTTCTTAGCCAGCAGCGCCTTCAACTCATCTTGTCCCTTGGACAAGTTCAGGATCAACTATTGGAATTGTGCCTTCTGAGCCTGGAGATCCTTGACAGTCTATTCAAGAGCCATTTCTGCTGAAATAAACAGCGAGAAGATAAGATACATGTTCATAAGAAACCTGTGATGCAATGATATGGTATGTAAATGCATATGCAATGTTTTCAAGGACCGCAAGATTTAAATTTGTTTAAACAACCAGAAAGTAAACTTTTATTAGTAATCAATAAACTTGTTTGCCTCTTGGGTTTACAACAAAAATGAAATGAATACAAATATTGGGTTTTAAGTCTCCCATGGACGTTTCCTCTTTGTGTTGAGGTATGAGTAGAGATTCCGCTCCTCGTGAAGTTGTTTTGTCAGCTCCAGGATTCTTTCTTGACTAGCTTTGAAATGAGTCTCAAAAGTATCCCTTTGCTCCTTCAACTGGATCCAGAACCTCTGCAATTCTTCCATGTCAGTAGGCATGTCTGGATGAAGAATGATATAAGGAGTATCTCCTTCAGCAACAGGCTCCATGGTAATTGGCAGAATAGTAGGATATGGCATCATAAGAGGATGATCACATGCTCGTACCTATCTGAGATGAGGTTCCATAGGAATGGAGTACTTTGGTTCTAGAGTCTTGCTGTCAACCTTGTTCACTTTACCCCAAGCTCGTATGAACCTTTGACGGTTGTCATACCCCAAATTTGTCCTACTTGTGTCTTTTTATTTCTGTCTAAACCATTATTCGAAAAAATCAAAAATAAGTACTACTTTATTTTTCTGTTGATAAGAGATTTTATTTTCAGTCTATTTGCCTTATCTTCCTTTGTTGATAAGAGATTTTATTTTCAGTCTATTTGCCTTATCTTCCTCTGTTGATAAGTGATTTTATTTTCAGTCTTTCGCCTATCATCCTCTGTTGATAATGATTCTTTATTTTTCTGTCTTTCGCCTATCATCCTCTGTTGATAGTGATTCTTTATTTTTCTGTCTTTCGCCTATCATCCTCTGTTGATAGTGATTCTTTATTTTTCTGTCTTTCGCCTATCATCCTCTGTTGATAGTGATTCTTTATTTTTCTGTCTTTCGCCTATCATCCTCTGTTGATAAGTGAGTTTATCTTTATTCAGTCGCCTTATCATCCTCTGTTGACAAGTGAGTTTATTTTTAGTCAGTCGCCTTATCATCCTCTGTTGATAAGTGAGTTTATTTTGAGTCAGTCGCCTTATCATCCTCTGTTGATAAATGAGTTTATTTTCAATCGGTCGCCTTATCATCCTCTGTTGATAAGTGAGTTTATTTTCAGTCATTTGCCTTATCATCCTCTGATGATAAGTGATTTACTTTGTCAATTTGTTTCTTGCTATGTCACCCGTCATTTCCAGTTTATTTTATCTGCTATATTCACAATTTTTTTCTTTGTCGGACAAATTTGGAGTCTGTTAATATCTAATTATCTTATACCTTGTAAGATTGAACGCGAGCCGGTTCATCTTACTCGGTCTAAGCCAATTCGATAGGGGCATGTGTCATACCCCAAATTTGTCCTACTTGTGTCTTTTTATTTCTGTCTAAACCATTATTCGAAAAAATCAAAAATAAGTACTACTTTATTTTTCTGTCTAGAATTCGAAAAATCCACAAAAAAATGCATTTGTTTCTTTTCTTCAAAAATGTCTTTTCATTTTAATTTTACCATAGGTTGTTCATTTCTATTATTATTGTCATTCTTACTATTATTATTATTGTTATTCTATTTATCCTTACCGTTTTCCTTTTCATTATTATTACTATTATCTTAATTTTTTATTATTATTTCATATTCAACACTATTATTTTTTATTCTTATTATTTTTATTTTGTTCAAATTCAAGACGTCATTTTTAAAGTCTATTCACAAAATTTCAAAATCACAAGATTGTCATTACTTATTATTTCTCTTTTTATTATTATTACTTTTTTTATTATTTGTTTTTTGTCAATACTATTTTCATTTTATTTTATTATTATTATTATTAGTACTATTATTATCTTTATTATTACCACTATTATTATTAGATTTTTTATTTTTTTTTAGTTTTTGTTAACTTTTATAAGTTTTTTTAGCTAATCCACCCAATTATCATGTAACAAATTCAGTGGTCCCACTCTTTCTAACGGATTCCACCCAAACATTTTGTACAATTCACTCAAGCCACTACCACCAATTTCAATCAATAACAAACTTGTACAGCTCAGCAGATTCTCAAAATTCCTTCTAAACTTTTCTCTCAATTTTCCTTTTCTACCCCTTATCAATCTCACATATAAAATCAATCTTCATTCATCACAATAAAGGGGCTTGAACAACCGAAAAAATACTCTGCAAAAATCAAACTCAAGCTTCAACTTTACAAAAAAATTCCACAAAAAAATCTGTCACATTTTTACTAAAAACTAGAAAGCAAAACTCACTGCAAATACAACCTGTGACGCCAAACCTTCTTCTGCTACAAATAAACAACTCGCCATCACAAACTGTGACGCCACCGTACAAGCAAAACTCACTGCAAAACCGTCACTCCCTCATCGAACAACACCCTTTCCGTTATTCCCAGAACCAACAGCCAAGACCGCCGGAACCCGCGTCAACAACCGCAAGCCTTCCTCGCAACCCGTAGCCATCGCAAATACAACCTCCGGCCACCCATCACGCTCACCCAAACCGCACCTTTCTCTTCCATTCAACACCATCCACCACTCTTCGCCGCCGCCGGAGAGGGGCTCACGGAAGCCAAATCTTGACTGAAAGAGAAATCTTGCCGCGATCCTAACGGAGGAAGAGAAGCCGAGAGATCATTGAGAAAGCCGAAGTCGCTAACGGCGAGAGGCCGAAAATCACCGCGTGAGAACAAGGCTGCAGACGCGAGATCTTTTGAGAGTGAACTGATGTAAGCGAAGCTTTTGAGCTTTTTGTGGATTTAGCGTGAAAGGGGTACTGTTTTTTTTATATAACCTGATGCACATTTACTCTTTTTCTTTCTGTTTATTTCATTATTATTATTTTTATATTTAATCTTTTTTCATTTTTATGGGAAGATGGGTTTGGGCTTAGCCCAACGAGTTTATTGTTAATGATGCATTATCCAGTACTACATCTCGCCCCTGTGTTTGTTTTATTTATTGTTATTTGTTCTTATTGTGAATATATATATATATATATATATATATATATATATATATATATATATATATATATATATATATATATATCAATCATTTATTTTCATATGGTAAATGAAAATCTTAAATTGTAAATTGTTGGTTTTAATAAAATCCACAAATGAATCAAAATTAAGATGAGACTTCTTTTTTTTATACTTTCTTTTGATTGTTTTTGGGTCTATGATACAAATCGGTATGAGACCATATTTTATTTTTGGAAATTTCTTTTCTATTATTATTTTATTTTTTATTTTTTTATTATTATTATTTTATTTTATTTATTATTATTCCCGTCCATTTAGTATTTATTAATTAAGGGCCAATGACTTGATAAAAGGCCAATTTTTCGCCCGATTTCATTAAATCGGTGATATTTGGTCAATATGAGGCCCTCCGTGTAATTAGTATTTTTTATTATTTATTTTATTATTTTGACAAATAAATACTTAAATTAATTTAATTTATTCACTATTCTTAATATCTTTTAGTTTATTTAATTTATTTAATATCATTTGATTTATTTAATTATTTAATTTATTATTTTATTCAAGCAATTCAATTTAATTTATTCATTTATTATCGCATTTTAAAAATTATGTTTCGACTCCTCATAGAACGGTTTCTTTAAATCGATTCTAAGGTAGTTCACGAACTAAATTTCGACGCGTCCCAAAAAGGTCCAACGCCTTCGAATAGTTGTTCTCGATTAAAAGGTCCAACGCCTTCGAATAGTTGTGTCCCGATTAAAAAGGCCGAACGCCTTCGAATCGTTCAAAGCACTGCACACACGCTTCCTCTTGGGCAAACTACAATGAGACCTCTTTATTTCTCGCAATCCCCTGTATTTATTTTGTATCCCTCTCCCATTACTTTGTACGCACTTTATTTTCCGTATTTTATTTAATTCTGAATCCTTGGTCCAACGCCAAGCGATTGCACTTGCACACTTGCACTTTATTATTCAGTTATCGTTTATTAGGATCCTCCACCTTGCGAGCCGAGCGCTTCGTGCCTCGCTAACAAACCACAAAAATAAACTCCATTTGCATTTACCCTTTAACCTCAAAAAACCAAAACGTTTCGATTAGATCCAAGCCCTTGATCCAACGTCATGTGGTCTTAGGAAATAAAACATTCTAATAATACGAGAAGATCTGTACGCCACGAGCCTTAAGCGGTAGAAAGGAGGATAACGAGCTCTCGTTACTCGCTCCGATTATTTTCGACGCAAGACGCTCGTCTTGTTGGACGAGATAAACTATCCATAGTCTTTAGTACATTTCAACTCCTAAACCCTTTCATCGACGAAAGGTAATAAAAATCGACAACCATTACCCTTAGTAGGCCGAACTACGAGGCTCTGACTTTCCCATTGCATGCGGGAGTACGTAGGCACTAGGATCTCAATCCTTGCCGAGCACCTAGGATCAATCTAACTTATAATTCAACTCATTTCCCTCTAGCAAGCAATTCGTTTAAGCATAGACATCCTTTCGCGCGTGATAACTTAGATGGTTCCCATCGAGTACGATGGATGTAGGGGGTGCTAATACCTTCCCCCTGCATAACCGACTCCCGAACCCAGGCAATGGTTCCGTTGACCTTTGTCCTCATCCTTCTCTTCCCGGGTTGTATCTATATCTTCCCTCTCCCTCTTCGGGAATAAATAGAATTAGGTGGCGACTCTTCAGTCCGTCCGGCGCGTGACTCCGTCCTTTCGGTTCACATAAGGTCGTATTTTTCGGGGTACGACAGCTGGCGACTCTGCTGGGGATTGGTTCACCCCTATGCGATTCAAGCCTAGTCTAGGTTCCCGTGCTTGTTTGGATGTTTGCTTTAATGCCTTGCTTGTTTATTTTTATCGCTTTCTTTATCGCATTCCATTTTACATATCTTGTGGCTCCTTGGTACTATAATTTGGATCGATACTTTGCAAAAGAAACTTGAGGGAAAAGCTATATACCCGGGCTTACGAGTACAAACTTAAGTTAGCGAGGTTGTGTAGTATGGGCTCCCGAGAGAACCTCTCTCGTGGGTTGTCGATACGAAAACCTCACTTAGAGTAGATTTTAATGAGAATACTGACGACCGCCAAGCTTTCGGCGTGTGTGCTCAGTTGTTTTCATTAAGGTCATCAACTCTGAGAGCCTTTAGAACCTTTTGGTTAAAACATCGGTTGATGGTTGCGTAGTATTGGGCACCAGGGTTCTCCCTCGCGTGTCTCGATACGAAAACCTCACTTGGAATAGACTTACTCAATGGAGTTGATTGACTGTCAAAAAATGTATGAAATTGACACGTGCATCAAACAATTGAGAAAGTTCCATAACTCCAGGACTTTGTTTTAAACCTCGTGTCGATGATCACGTAGTATGGGCTCCCGAGAAAATTTTCTCTCGTGGGTTGTCGATACGAAGATGTCACCCAAAATAGATTCATATGGCGGAGTCAATCAACCGTCCTGATTATGGCGTGTGTGATGAACAGCCATATGAATTGATAACTTTGGGATCCCTAAACTTTAGAGTCTACCCAGTGAGTTCCTGATCAGAGTATCCTCCATCGGTACCTTGGACTCGTGAGACCTTGATCTTATGATCCTGGATTCTGACATTGCATATCATCCCATTTGCATCATTTATTCATATTGCATTTCATTCCAAAAACCATGAACTTATTTCATGTTCCTCCATCTTCAGTAAATCAAGCTGGTTTCCCGACACCCGTATCGAGCTAGACGACCGTACTTAACTCGAGCCAACACTAGAGGACTAATGGATCAGATTCGACAAGAACAGGTTGCTATGAGGGAAGAGATTGACTCAATCAAAAGCAAGATTGATCGTATTCATGAGGCCATGCAAGCCTTGGACAAGATGGTTGTATCTCATCAGCCTGTTCCTTCAATGCCTTTTCATCCAGCTATTCAAGCTCTGTTTCCGCCTCCGATGGCTTATCGACCATGTCCTTATCCTCCGGGTGCAGCTGCACAATATGGACCTAGACCATACCAGCAACCGGCTTATCCATACCAGCAACCGGCTTATTCACAAAGGCCTGGTCAACAACAACAACGCGCTCCTCAACAGCGTCCACCATATCAACGAAGAGGATATGATAGGCACATTGATCCCTTGCCTATATCATACACCGAAATCTTTAATCAGCTAATGGCAAAAGGATCTCTTACGTTGAGAGATATGCCACCTCAGGTTGGCAATGCTCGGAATTATGATGCCAATGCCCGCTGTGAGTATCACAAAGGCGCTCCAGGTCACACAATTGAGAATTGCCACTCCTTCAAGCATATGGTTCAAGATATGATCAACTCTAAGGACCTCACCTTTACTCAGAAGACTCTGAATGTCCAGAACAATCCTTTGTCGCCACAAGTGGCCCCTCAACGAATGCTTTTGAAGAAGCGGTTGAATACCAAAGCTGAGTAGTCTCCAACTTTGAAGAAGCAAGTCAAATCAGGAGAAGTTCAATTCCTCAAATCAAGGCAGTCATTGCCATTTATTATTTACGCATTCCTGTTGTTTTGTAATGTTTGTTTAAGTACTATTTGCTCTGAACATTGTTATCATTTGTACTTGGTTATGTTAATGTTATGTTTATGCATGTTTTGAATCAATCTATTCGCATTCGCTCATCATTTATCATTTATCACAAAATCACAAAAATATTCTCTCACTTCACTTTAGCAAATATTTGAGGGAGGATGATGAAAACGAAATACCCATAACTGTTGCGGTATGCTTTCAGATAAAACCTCGTCAATGATGTACAAGCATTTGTTCAAATCCCCAAACACTGGAGATATAAGGAGTTAATCCCTAGTCAACCACCTCGAGCCTAGAAGTAGGAGTTTCTTTCGGATACAAACCCTTACATTTAACCCGGGGCAAGGTAGTTGTTCAGTTAACCTGATTATACTTTCAAATGCAAGATGAGACATCCCGTCAGAGGACCATCAACAAATGACTTGGCAGTCACAACATTCAAACAAGAAAAAAGGAAAAGAAAAGCCACTAAGTTGAGCACCTGAAGGGAGACTTAGTCGAAAAAGAAGAAATCAAAAAGAGGAGCTCAAATCCTCAGCAAAAAAAACAAATATCAGTGACCACAAAATCAAGAATCAAAGGGTCACCCACAAAGTAAGATGACTGCCATTTTCAAGCGAACCTTAAAGCTTCATCTTCATTCTTGCAAAAGTCGAAACAAATGCATATGTAGAGTTAATTGAACGTAGGACTGGAGAACAATACGAAGAAGGGATGGGTACAAATCAAACTTTGAGCCTTATATCTTTGTTTCTCAAACCATTAACCAGACCGCGTTACAACCCTTAAAAGACCTAATTGAGGCACGGTTTATTCTGAAAGCGTATTACCAACAAGGTTGCATAATATGACTCCCATATATTTGCTAAATCTTCAATATCGATTGCACAATATTCTTGCTGCATCTTTCACGCACTTTCTAATTCAGCACCTCGTTTGGGCTAACGGTCCATTCGTCACACTTTCACAACATCCAAATAAATTGACTTTTTCAAAACTTACGTAAACGTTGCATTAACACTACCATTTGTGTATGCATAATTTAATTGCAAATCAGTGCTCGACATCAGTGCAATCCCAACAAGGGGCAATCAAAAGAGGAGTTTGACTCAATACTTCTTCAAAACCAACCCAATCAGGGGCATTTTACTTCAGAAGGCTCAATCAGGGGCATTCTATCTTCAAACAACCCAATCAGGGGCAAATTATCTTCAAACAGCTCAATCAAGGGCAGGCGCCTACCAAATCCAGACGCTGGGGCAGGTCATGTCGTGGCCATTGTCAAAACTTCCCCGTCAAATTTATTTAAGATACCTTACAGGCAGGGGCAAGCAAACAAGGAGCGAGTCTTCCTCTCTCTTCTCCCCAGCTAATCAGGCAGTCCTTGCTAGACGTTGTCAACCTTTCAAAGCAAATCAGTCTTCATGTGTCAATTAAGTCGCTTTGCTCATCAGTAGATAACCAAGCTTGGAGCATTCAGATCCATCTTCTGACCACGCATCGTTGAAGATCGAGTGTCGGGGAATCAATCCCTCCACCCACCCAAAGTCCAATCATTATTGGCAAGTACCAAACCAAAAGCCCACCAAGCTGGCACCTTTTAATCCCTCATATGCATCATTATGCATCGTCAATGTCATAAGCATCATTTACATCAATCATTTGCAGCATATGCATCATATGCATGCCTAAATAAATCAGCCTTTTATTTTCCCCAGAAGTTTTTTTGGACTTACATCTCAGTGCATAAACATTTGCATCGTATCTCCATCCTTATGGAATACCATCTCAAACAGTCAAGCATAGTTGCATAATTCAGGATCCAGGATCAACACAAGTTTCCAGTCCTTTCCCCAGTGGAAGTCAGGATCATGTCAATCAAAGATTCCAGGCATCTCCTCGGTGGATTCAGTGGTCGTGCTTAAATTTTCGTCCGCCTTATCTTCCTCTGTTGATAAGTGATTTTATTTTTCAGTCATTTCGCCTTATCATCCTCTGTTGATAAGTGAGTTTATTTTCAGTCAGTCGCCTTATCTTCCTCTGTTGATAAGTGAGTTTATTTTCAGTCATTCGCCTTATCTTCCCCTGTTGATAAGTGAGTTTATTTTTTTTCTCAAATCTTTCGCCTTATCTTCCTCTGTTGATAAGTGATTTTATTTTCAGTCTATTCGCCTTATCTTCCTCTGTTGATAAGTGATTTTATTTTCAATCTATTCGCCTTATCTTCCTCTGTTGATAAGAGATTTTATTTTCAGTCTATTCGCCTTATCTTCCTCTGTTGATAAGTGTAAACACCCCAAATTTGCCCTCACCCATTCATACCTTGGCTTGTGATCATTTTCATATGCATAAACTCAATCATAGCATCTCATATTGCTTTTTGATTCACTGCATTGGTTCTAAGTCATCTGCATCTAGGGTTTGTGATCTGAGCAAACCAAGAGCTTCTTGAGCCACTCCAAAGGTCATCAATCACTTCAAAGGGGTCCATGTATGTTCAATCATCACATTATATCTCCTCAAAGTCAAGAATGTCAAAAAATCACAAGGACTGAGAATGGTATGGAAGCAGAGCCAGGTTTGACTGCACAGATGACCTAGAATTAGGGTTTTTGGTTTCAGAGGCCATAACTCCAAATTTTTTGGTCATTCTTGTTTCTATTGGTCTCTATATGGTATAGGGAGTATGCATATCAATTTTCATGAAGAAATTCCATGGGGAAGTCATCTGATCAAGAGTTGACTTTTCAAGCAAGTCAGTGTAAAATCAGGGCATCTGAGGCCCCCAATGACCCAACCAAGAGGTGTTCTTCATCATTTTGATTGTATATGATCTTTATTTGATCATAGAAGAAGTTGGAAGTTCACAAAATTGAAGAATTTCAAGTCTTTTGCAAAGTTGACTTTTTGGGAAAGTTGACTTTTCAATGAAATTGCCATTTTGGGAAACTTTTTCAACCCTTGCTTTTTGATTCAAAAATGCTTCAAATGAAAAAACTTTAGTCATGAAAGTTGTAGAATGGATCTTTGCATAATCATGGCATTCGAATCATATTCACCCCACAAAGCGTAGCATTCCGTCTAATACGGAGAATTACAGCAAAAATCAAACATACTGCATAATCATAAGCCATGTTTTGAATCAAACACTTGTGAATAGTGACAATCCATCAACAATATACAGAAAACTCTCCCAGATTCCCCAGCGGAGAGCTAAAGCTAAAACAGTTGCCTCACATTTACAAACATCAGTATACACTCCTTTTGACACATGTCTGTGTCATCGTTCCCCAGTAAAGTCGCCCGAGCACTCTTTACAAACAGACCACCCGTATTACAGATACTTCTTGACACCCGTCTGTGTCATACCCCAGCAGAAATCCAAAGCATCCTCTTTGCACTCACAAATACATACATACACAATTCCTTGACACCCGTCCGTGTCACCTTCCCCAGCACAGCAACTTAAACACTTTGTATATCAGATACTTGTTTATACTATACTCTTCTCCTTTTGACACTCGTCCGTGTCATTTCCCCAGCAGATTGAACACTCATCTATACGCTACTCATACTTACTACTCATGTTACTCTTATACAGATACTTGTCCGTATCTTGTATGCACCATTTATATCCCCGCAGATTCAACACTAGTCCGTGTTCTTTGTTAACCAGTTGGTACTCGTCCGTACCATCATCTCAGAACATGCGTCAAGCGTTTGTTTCTACCTGATACTCGTCCGTATCATAGTCTTAAGGATGCTCGTCCGCATCTTTAATCCATACACCGTGTCAAACACTCTTGTCTTCTTGAATTTAGACACTTGTCTGTGTCTACTATTCCTCAGAAGAGTCCCTTCAGATTCAACACTCGTCCGTGTTCCTTGTTAACCAGTTGATACTCGTCCGTATCATCATCTCTGAACACGTATCGGTATTTGTTTCTACCCGATACTCGTCCGTATCGTAGTCTAGGGATGCTCGTCCGCATCTTTAATCTATACACAAACATCTAAACACTTATACCTTTTGTTTCTTGGATATAAACACTCGTCCGTGTTTACTATTCCCCAGTAGATCGCCAGCAAAGCAAAATTTCTTTTCTATCTGACATTCGTCCTATGTCATGATAAACCTTGAGAGCAGCCGTACCCTGCTAGGTGATCGTCCTTCACCTCTTGATGATCGTCCTTCATCATGCTCGTCCGATGGCCGTCCCCATCGTCGACCTTTTATCCGGCATTCGTCCTATGTCGTGATTTTTAGAAGCCGTACCCTGCTAGGTGATCGTCCTTCACCTTTTGATGATCGTCCTTCATCATTTTATCCGATGGTCGTCCCCATCGTTGATCTTGTTATCTGACATTCGTCCTGTGTCATGATAAACCTTGAGAGCAGCCGTCCCCTGCTAGGTGATCGTCCTTCACCTCTTGATGGTTGTCCTCCATCATGCTCGTCTGATGGCCGTCCCCATCGTTGACCTTTTATCCGGCATTCGTCCTATGTCACAATATTTTCGGCAGCCGTACCCTGCCAGGTGATCGTCCTTCACCTTAGATGACCGTCCCTCATCTTATCCCCAGCAAAGCAGCCGTCCCCTGCTAGGTGATCGTCCTTCACCATTGATGACCGTCCCTCATCATTATTTCATTTATTCTTTAACCCGATGGTCGTCCCCGTCGTGCTCCCTTTTCCTTTTCCTGATGATCGTCCTTCATCAGTTTAGCTCGATGGCCGTCCCCATCGTTGTTTACCTTACTTTATGAATCTGATGGCTGTCCCCATCATTTTTTATTAATCCCCAGAGAATCTTATAGATTTACTTGATGGCCGTCCCCATCATAACCCCTTTTATCCCCAGCATGTCGGTCGTCCCCGTCAGTGCTTTATTTCCCGCATTTTTCAGCGTGTCGGCCGTCCCCGCTCTTTCCCCAGCAGTCGTCCTCTGCTCGATGGTCGTCCTCCGTCGCCTACACTTTACAATATACTTTATTTTCTTTTGCAACCTATATCCCTTTTCTTCTTCATTCTGAGTGCAAATTTTGGACTGTCTTTAGTATTCAACCACAAGTTATCTTGCTTGCCTGTTAAGCCGTTGCTTACATCCTGCACAGCTAACTCATGTTTGAATAGGGGCAGCTGTAAACACCCCAAATTTTCCCTCACCCATTCACACCTTGGCTTGTGATCATTTTCATATGCATAAACTCAATCATAGCATCTCATATTGCTTTTTGATTCACTGCATTGGTTCTAAGTCATCTGCATCTAGGGTTTGTGATCTGAGCAAACCAAGAGCTTATTGATCCACTCCAAAGGTCATCAATCACTTCAAAGGGGTCCATGTATGTTCAAGCATCACATTATATCTCCTCAAAGTCAAGAATGTCAAAAAATCACAAGGACTGAGAATGGTATGGAAGCAGAGCCAGGTTTGACTGCACAGATGACCTAGAATTAGGGTTTTTGGTTTCAGAGGCCATAACTCCAAATTTTTTGGTCATTCTTGTTTCTATTGGTCTCTATATGTTATAGGGAGTATGCATATCAATTTTCATGAAGAAATTCCATGGGGAAGTCATCTGATCAAGAGTTGACTTTTCAAGCAAGTCAGTGTAAAATCAGGGCATCTGAGGCCCCCAATGACCCAACCAAGAGGTGTTCTTCATCATTTTGATTGTATATGATCTTTATTTGATCATAGAAGAAGTTGGAAGTTCACAAAATTGAAGAATTTCAAGTCTTTTGCAAAGTTGACTTTTTGGGAAAGTTGACTTTTTAATGAAATTGCCATTTTGGGAAACTTTTTCAACCCTTGCTTTTTGATTCAAAAATGCTTCAAATGAAAAAACTTTGGTCATGAAAGTTGTAGAATGGATCATTCCCTTTTCAAAAAGTACAAGAACATGACCTAATTCATTTTGGATCAAAAGTTATGGCTTGTCAAAGTTGGCTAAAATCACAAAATTTCAAAGTTTCTACCAAAGAGGCAAAGTTGCAAATTCACTTTTCAAGGCAAATTGAACTATCAAATGGACTTCTAAACTTCACAACATGATCATACAAGACCTAAAAGTCAGATTGCACCAAAGAATCATTCATTTTTATGGCTTATGGAGCAAGAAATTTCAAAGGAAGCAAAAGCAAGGCAAGTTGCAAAAACTCACTCAAGTGTGAATCCACTTGCTTGCTGACTTCACAAACCATCCTAGGGTTCTCCCCACATCATGCTGCGCAGGACACACCTTTTGTCCTTGGCTAGCAAGTAGCCCATGCTTCTCTTACACAACTTTGACATTTTGGCAACTTGAGCCATACCTATCACAAAAGCACACATCACTTCATCTGACCTATCACAATAGTTTATGCAAACAAAAGGCAAGCCAAAGCATACAAAACACAAGCCTGAAGCACTCTCTAACACAGCTCTCTCATTTTCACACCATCTTGCAAAAGCATTCGAAACTGATTGTACAAGCTACAAACACAAAAAACAACTTCACAAATCAACTCAACACACTTTCCTGATCACAAAGCACCCATCACCATTGCCTTAAACTCCCAGAATCACAAATACGATTTCCACCCCACCTTGAACAGAACTTCTGCCATCTCAAAAACCAGCCATCATAAACTTTCTCCAAGCATCAGGACTTCATCAGGGGTCTAAAAGGAGTGGTTTGCACAAAGAGAGAGGGTCAGAAAGTTGCAAACTGAGAAAGCTCAAAGCTCAGGTATATCAAGAACTTTTTTTTCAGAAATGAATTTTTAAGTTTCTAAGTTGTTCCTCATGCTTTGCTGATCACTCTGATGCTTTTACTTTTTGAAATGGTTGACAAATAAGCATTTAATCATGTTCTGAAACTTTTCTGACCTAAGCATGTTTGGCTTCGATTCGCATGATTAATGAATGAAAAATGAGTTTTGTTTAGGGGTTTTGATTCATTGTTGTATGGGGATGATTTCTGGGTGTTTAGTTTTCATTTTCATGGAGTTTTGAGGATTTTAGCAACTTTCAGGTGAGGGTCTTGCCGGAGAAGACGACCGGAAGTCTTCTCCGGCCACCTGAAAGTAATTAGGGCTAAGCAGCGTAATTAAATGCAGTTTGAATGTGGTACGTAGGATTGGTTGACTTTGTTTGACTGGCGCGTGTTTGGAGGGTCCAGATCCACTCACTTAACCCTAATCCACGTCATTAACCTAATTAATTGAGTTTTATATTTAATCTGGCCAGTTTGAATTTCCACCCTTGGATATGGCGCCAGTCAACGCGCGCGTTTCTCAGTTTAAACCTCAGCCTTAGGATCAGCATACTTCTCATTTTATTTCATTTTATTTTCTTTTTATTTCATTTGTTTTCCATGATTTATTTAAAATAGCAAAAATCATTCAAAAATTCTGAAAATTTTT
Source organism: Lathyrus aphaca (assembly GCA_963966055.1). NCBI lineage: Eukaryota > Viridiplantae > Streptophyta > Magnoliopsida > Fabales > Fabaceae > Lathyrus > Lathyrus aphaca. Next base: position 510,411,155 of record OZ014520.1, read on the forward strand.
ATACAAACTTTTATTAATTTTCAGAAACCAAAAAAATTTTTATTTTTATTTTTTGCATTAAAAAATATTTTTAAATCATTTAAAAGTTTATTTTTAATTAATTAATGAGAATTAATTAATTAAAAATACTTTTAGGTATTTAAAAATCACCAAAAAATTCATGAAACATTTAAAATCATTTAGAAACATTGTCCAACCCTCAAACCAAATTTCTTTTTTGATCTTGACGCATTTTGACAATTTTCCATGGAATTAATTCAATTTCAAAGCATTATTTTGATCCAATGTTCAAAAATTTATTTCTGCCTAGTCTTTGAGAGTTGGACTTTGATTCTTTTTGCATTGTGTCTTGCATATCATGTAGTTTGTAGGATTAAATTGGCATGAATTGATCTTGCATTTTCCATTTGTTTGACATTTTTCTTGTCAAGGTACCCTAAAACCCTAGAAATCTTAGGAAATTCATAACCCTAATTAGGTTAAGAATTGGATCCCCTCCTTTGGGCAGTGAGTTTGTATAGGTTTAGGGTTCCTTTGAATGCATTTTCAATTTTTTATCTTGATGTTTGCTTCTGATTTTGGTTTTTGTTTTGATCATTGTTTATAAACCCTAATTTGGGCTTCCTTTTGCATTCATCTTGCATTTGCTTACATACCATGACTTGCCACATCATTTTGTGCATCCATTTGATTCATTGGACATCTTAAGACATATTAGAAGCATGTTTGATCATTGCATCTTTCACTTTCCATGTTGTATGTCATTTGCATTTCATAACTTTTCATGTATGTTCATGGTTCTAAGCATGTCTCTTTTGCATCCATATGTTCATATGATCATCCCCATGCTCTGTTTCATGTTTGCATCATCTCATAGCATCATTATCATCTCATATATGCTTCTGGTTTTGATTTGCATCATGCCATTTCATCTCATTTTGCATTACATTGCATTTCTTTCACTGACTTTTCAGGTGGTAAGCAACTTTGAGAAGTGAATTTGCCTTCACTTCTCACAACTTCTTTTCATCTCCTCTTATGCATCCTTGCTGCATTTTGTTTTGTGTTTGAGATTGAGCTTGCTCTTTCTTCTTCATCTTACTTTCTTTCTTCAAGGGACTTGTCTTCTTAAATGAAGCAAGTTACTTTGCTTCCTTTGCTCCTTTCATCTGCTTCCTAGTGGTTCCATTGAAGATCTTTCTTGTAAACCTCACAAACCTTAGGAACAAACAAGCATGACAATAATTAGGGTTTGATTAGTCCCCCCACTTAGCTTTTACCTTTGTGTCTCTTTGAATCTTCTCTTCTCACCTCATAATCAGGGACTAAACCCTAAAGGCTTTAAGGCTTTGTGATTAAGCTTATGCATGCATCCTTCTATTAGGATGGAGTGTATAACTTTAATCCTAAGTGTTAAACCCTTAATGTGTTTAAATCCTTTAATCAATTCACATAATAATCATTAAGACATCAAGCTTGTAACTTGGGCCTTGCATTAGGGTTCTAATTCTTCCTTAATTGGTTAAGAAGGACTAACCCTAGTGTTAATGGACAAGTCCTCCTCAAGTTGTCTTACAAACCATAAAACTCACTTCTTCATCTTATCATTAACTAAAATCCATCTAATAAAGGCTTTGTTTTGTCATGAGGTTAATCCCTAATCATGGATTAAGTTGAGGAGTCTTCCTCAGCTTAAACATTCTCATCTATTATCCTTCTATTAGGATGGTGTAATGAGTCTGTTTAATCCCTGATTATGGCTTAATCTCATTACTTAACACTAAACAAAAACAACAAAAACATCTAAATAATCACAAGTAGGTTAATGATCTTAATCCTACACCATGGTAATTAAGTGTGAGAAGCTGACTTCACACTTAAGGCATTCTCATTACCCCTAATCAGAGGGAAGATGTGATGAGTTTACTAAATCCATTGGTTTAGGCTTAAGCTCATTAACTTATGAAAAACTTTCAAAAGCAATAAAAGACTGAAAACTCAAAAAAAAAAACAATAATCGTCTCCTCCGGGATTCTTTTCTCATCTCATTCACTCACAAACGAGAACTCGCTTCTTCCGTCTAATGCAAGACAGTTTGCACCTGAGCCAGACAGGTCATACACTTGAGCATAGACAAGCAAGCAGTTCACAAGTCAATTCATCTTTCAGTCTCTTTGGGTCGAACTACGGTGTTCTGACTTCCTCATTGCACGAGAGGATACGTAGGCATAACTTAACAGTTATCGAACAAAAGTCTCTGTATATTCCCCCTCTTTCCATCATCATTCTTTAAGCCTCATGATCTTGAGCATTTCATTCTTGTCCTTACACTGACACTTCACTTATACACTTCACTTCTCTTACACTAACACATGTACATCCTTTTCCAGCTCTTTTATACACAGATTGCACTGACACTACCCCTTTAAAACACAAATCTTTTAAGCGTGGATCCCGTCGAGTACGACGGACAATCTGGATGCTAATACCTTCCCAGGTTGTAACCAACCCCCTTTCTCAGTCTCTCTGGTTCGCAACCGTCTTATCCATATCTTTCCAGGTCTATGCAGCATTACCTTTCCTCCGGGATAAAAATGCCTAGCTGGCGACTCTTTTCTTTTCCTGTGAGTTCACTCCTGTGTGTTCTCGCATCCTCCTCTCGCCGACTGTTCGCGTCTGTACCTCATTTGAGCCAGTCTCATCTTTTGGGAGCGACAGCTTGGCGACTCTACTGGGGACCCTTATACTGTAACAAGGGCTTCTGGTTCTTTTTGTGGGTTCCTCCTAGCGCTTGTTTGATTTGTGTTTACTGGGGTGTTATGTGCTATTTGTGTTTGTATATTTGATTTATTTTTTGCTTTATGTACAGTTGTTTTATTTCTTTCTTTATAGCTTTATATATACATCATACTGTCATACTGTGCTGGCTGGATCTGGTTTTGTTGTTTTGGTGGGTGGGGTTCTATTGAGAGTTGAGGTCCTATACCTGGGACCTGAGTGACACCTAGGCTAGAGTGGTTCATGTTCTTTCCCATTCCATTTCGGTCTGGTGCGGGAATATGAAACACGGTTCAGATATGGGTTTCTTCTTGAGAACTCTGTGCTACAGATTTCCTGTAGTGCTAGGGCTATCTGGGAAGCCTGCTAAGTCTGGATGACCTTTAGTATTGACCTTCAGAAACTGAGGTGAATTAGAGGAGGATTTTTTATGGTTATTGTAAACACTGTACCTCCGGGTTAGAAGTGTTTACACTGCTCATAACTGATCCAAGTCTGAGGATCCTTGTTTTAGAACACCACCTGTGAGGGGGTTGGGCTGTTTACAGGTTTGCAGGTACCCTTGACCTCAGCATACCCTGTTACTTTGTTTGATTAAGAGTACTCCATTTTGGGACAGTTCTTGTGATTTAACCCTGGACATGTGACTCTTTATTTGAGTCCCCCTCCTTGGTTACTGGACTTATGAACCTCCATCTGGATTTCTTGAACATACATGGACTTATATCAAGGCAGTTAATCAGATCCAGCTTGATCACAAACCCTTGCATATCATTTGCATACATCATCATTGCATCATTTAACATTTGCTTACTTGTTTTTCAGGGTATCCATACTATATTTTGGCTTGGTTTTGACCCCTTCATCTGCATAGACCTACCTGCTTCAGCTACTGTTATCACCAGCATCTGCCTGTCAGTGGCCCATCTTCAGTATCATTCTCCATCATCAGCATTTGTCTTAGCTCTTCTTCAGCAACATGTCATCCAAGAAGAGCAATATCTCCTACCATTTCTTTGAGCCTGAGTTAGCTGGCATTAGGAGGATCCAGACCCTGATTACTCCAGACCATATACCACTATTCAGAGAACATTATGGAGGCATACTTGATGTGGTTATGGATTTGGACCCTTCCCAGAGGAGCTTGATTCATACTTGCCTGCAGTTCTATGACCCCCCTCTGAGGTGCTTCACCTTTCAGGATTTTCAGTTGGGGCCTTTATTAGAGGAGTATTCATCATTGGTTGGTGTACCTGTCAGGGGTGGAGTCCCCTTCAACCCTGAGATGGCTTTTCCTAGTAATGAAGAGTTGGCAAGAGCATTGTATCTGGAACCCTCTCTGATTGGACAGAACATGACTACCAAGGCTGAAATCTCTGGTCTACATTTGGATTTCTTGCCTTCTCAGGCCATCCTGAAGGCCTCCTTGGGAGAATGGAAGGCAGTCTGTGCATTATTGGCCCTTAGCATATATGGGGTCATATTATTTGCAGATGAGCCTAAGTTTATTAGCAAGAATGCAATCCATCTTTTCATCCTGAGGAACCCAGTGCCCACCTTACTGGGAGATTTCTACTACTCTGTTCACCAAAGGAATGAAAAGCAAAGAGGAAGATTGGTGAGATGCTGTGCTCCCCTGTTCCATACCTGGCTGCTCAAGCACTTGCCCAAGACTGATGCATTCTTGAATCCTCACCATCCAAAGAATTGGGCTAGAAGACTCATTGCTTTGACCTCAGCTGACATCAGGTGGTGCACTCAGAGCACCAAGGGCAGGGACATCATTACTAGTTGTGGGCAATTCCCCAATGTACCTCTGATAGGAGTGAAGGGTTGCATCAACTACAACCCTCTGCTATTCAAAAGGCAACTGGGCTATGCATTGGTCCACACTCCTAGAGCACAAGACTTGGCTGAAACCCTTTATTGTGAGATTAAGCCTAATCTGGCCATTGTCAGGCAAGCATCCTGGGCTTGGGACAATGTTCAGACCAAAGGAGTGGCCATTCTTGGAAGATGCAACAATGTGGCCTCAGCTCAGTACTATGAGTGGTCTCATGCCAGGGCACAAATTTCTGGGATGCCCTTCACCATTGAGGATGCACCTGGACCCTCCACAGCACCACCTCCAGCCACTGTCATCTTAGAGGAGTTTGAGAAACTGAAAGAGAGGAATGAGAATCTGACTCAGGCTCTACAGAAGACCCTCTGGGAGAGGAGTGATGGTCGGCTGGACATTGAAAGGTTAGAAAAGCTAAAGGTGGAGCATCTAGCCAGAATTGAGAAATCAGAGGATTACATCAAGAAGTCAAGGGCTGGAGAACAGATTTTGAAGAATGCCTGCAAGGAGGCTCAGTTCCAAAAGGCCAGGACTGATTTGTATCTGAAAGAGAGTCAAGCTAGGTGGGTCAGGATCACCGAAGCTCGTACTCAGGAGGATAAAAGGACTCAGGACAAGATTGAACAGTTGGAGGCTAATGCAAAGGAGCAACAGGAAGCCCTGCTAGCAGCCCAGAAAGAAATCTCAGAGTTGAAGATTAAAGCTGGTGTGAAGAGGTCAAAGGACCAGAGTCGACACAAGAAGCTAACTGCAGCTGTTGCCACCAGGAATCTTCTCATCAGGAATCTCACAGAGCGTCCAGCTGATCCTGTGACTGAAGCACTTCTGAAGGAAGTTCAGGAGGATGAGTTTGGTCTTGGTGTCTGACTTTTTGCTTGTTGTTGTTTTCTTTTCATTGTAATTTTCTTTCTTATGTTGTATTTTGACCCCTCAGAGGGCATGTATTGTAAAGAAACAAACTATGTATCATTTACTTTTTGTAATATATGTGTTGGTTTGTTTATTTGAGTTCTTTCAAGCAACATCAAAAGCATCTTCCTCGGGGGTCTGGAAAGGTCAAAACCAAGTGCCAAGCCGGATACCTTGGAAACGAATAAGCATACTGCATTGCATGCTAACCTTTTGTTTTATTTTGTAGGTTTTTGTTTGTTTGTTACTAACTCTGTTGTGGTTCAGGAACTATTGCTCGACGTCGGGTGTTCCCACTCAACCGTCCACACAAATATCCTACCCGCAACAACCTTCCGGGTATACAGATGGACCAGGTACAACAAGATCTTACAGAGGTCAAGAACCAAATGGACAATGAGAGACTGGAGATGAGAAATCAGATGACCCAGTTTATGGAGGTGATGAATGGATTGGCACAGAGCCAAGAAAGATTAAGAGCCTTGGTAGAGAGGCAGACTCAGGAAGACCCCCATCTAGGGACTGGTGGAACAAGCAACAATGAGAGGGTTCAGCCTCATATCAACCCACCTGTGTTTGGACCCCACCTTCATCCAGAGACCAACATCCCTGCTAATATGCAAGGGAATGCTACTACAGGTAGGGTACTGCAAGAAGACCCCCAGGAAGATCAGTTCACAGTGATGGGAGCTGGGGATGAAGCCTATGACAGAAGGCTAGATGAAATTGCTGAAAAATTAAGGTCCTTGGAGTCTCAAAATTCCTTGGGTTTTGATGTTATGGACATGGGCTTAGTGGACGGGGTCAGGATTCCCCATAAGTTTAAACCTCCGTGCTTTGAGAAGTACAACGGAACTTCCTGTCCGCGAACCCACTTGCAATCTTTTCTAGGGAGGCTGAAGGCATACACCATGGATGAAAAGCTATGGATGTTTTATTTCGAAGATAGCTTAACAGGAGCTTTGAGGGAATGGTACTCTCATTTGACCAGAGCAACCATCAGATGTTGGAAGGACTTGGCTGAGGCCTTCATTAGACAATACCAGTATAACTTGGATATGGCTCCCAACAGGACCCTCCTGATGGGAATGTCACAATCATCCAGAGAAAGCTTCCGGGAGTACGCCCAGAGGTGGAGGCAGCTTGTTGCTGCTGTCCAGCCACCCATGTCGGAGAGGGAGATGGCCGACATGTTTATGAACACCCTCCAAGGGACATACATTGATAGGCTAGCTGCCTTTTCTTCCACCAGCTTTGCGGATGTAGTTATAGCTGGAGAAAGAATTGAGAGCCTATTAAAGATGGGTAAAATTTCTAACAACGGTGCAAGCTCTTCCAACAACCCGAGAAAACCTTTTGTGGGCCCAAGAAGAACTGGCGAGACTAATGCTATCCATACCAGCAGGGGCAGACCCCAATATGTTCATAGGTCAGTGGCAACTGTCACCATTCCCGCTCCAATTCATCCACAACCGGCATACCAACCACAGCAACAATCCCACTACCAGCAACAAGCTCAATATCCACCTCAGAGAAATTATAACAACAACAACACCAGCAACAACAATCAGCAAAGACCGTTTCAACAGAGACCATCTCAGGCCAATAGGGTGATTGATCCGATCCCTATGCCTTATGCCACATTATTGCCACAACTCCTGAAACTCAACCTGGTTGAGCTAAGGACATTGGCACCCCCAGATCCTGCCAGTCTGCCCAGAAATTATGACGCCAGCGCCAGATGTGCTTTTCACTCAAATGCACTTGGCCACAGTACAGAGAAGTGTAGAGCTTTGCACATGAAAGTACAGGATCTAGTGGATTCCAAAGCTCTAAACTTTGCACCTCCACCAAATGTCAGTAAAAATCCTATGCCCAACCACGGTGGACCCAGAATCAATGCTATTGAAGAAGATAAGCCATCTTATTTGATAACCAATGTGGGGCAGATCCGGACACCCTTGGTAGAGATTAAAGCTCAACTCCTCGAATGTCAAATGTTCCCCGGATGCGAGCTAGGATGTGCTTATTGCAACATTTCAGTGAATGGGTGTGATAACTTGAGAGATGGCATAGATGGTCTCATCCAGAGTGGCCTGCTTCAAATCACAACAACAACACCTCCAAATCCAGCAATCTCCTTAACAACAGTTCCCGAATCTTCTACAACTGCAACAACAATTGTTCCAAACAACTCTTCAATCTCATCAACAAATGCTTCATCTGTTACTTCAACGGACCAAATATCAACAAACATCCCTTCTACAACTTCAGCACCCCTTCATTCAGAATCTCCTACAACAGCAACACTCATCCAGTCAACAGTGTCTCCTACAACATCAACACCAAACAATGAAAATGTCTCAACGGTTACAATTTATTATGATCCTGCAAATGATTCTGCCTACAACTCACAAAATTCCACTCCTATCAGAGCACCGGTTACAATATACTATAATCCACATACTATCAGGGTCCCTTCTGCAGCTGCTATTAGTCCAGTCACTATCACAGTGCCTGGGCCAGTACCTTATGAAAGCAGTAATGCCATCCCTTGGCATTACGACTCCGATCTATAATGCGAAGGACAGAAAATCACTTTGGAATCATCAACTTCTTCACCCCAAGTAGACAATGTGGGGGGAGGCGGAGGCTTCACTCGAAGCGGACGTCTCTTTGCCCCGCAAATTCCAAGACCCAGTGCCGAAGCAGAAGCTGCTGCCAAGGCAAAAGGGAAGAGCATGGTGCAAGAAGAACAAGCTGCTAAAGAAGCTTTGAAAACCCCTTTTGATCAAGAGGTTGATGAATTCATGAGAATCATCAAGAAAAGTGATTACAAGATAGTGGACCAGATTCACCAGACACCTTCCAAGATCTCCATTTTATCATTGCTAATGTGCTCCGAGGCTCATCGGAACGCATTATTAAAAGTCTTGCACGCAGCTTATGTGCCAGAGGAGATTACCGTCAATCAGTTAGAAGCTGTGATTGGAAACGTCAACGCTAGTAATGGACTAGGATTTACCAACACTGATTTGACTATGGAAGGTCGCAATCACAATAAGGCTTTGCACATTACCATGGAGTGTAAGGGTGCAGTTCTTTCCCATGTGCTGGTAGACACAGGGTCATCCCTCAATGTCTTACCTAAAAAAGCCCTTGTGAAGCTGGAGTATGAAGGATTGTCATTACGTCCCAGCAACTTGGTAGTGAGAGCCTTTGACGGTTCTAAGAGATCAGTTCTGGGAGAAATTGAGTTGCCTATAACGATTGGCCCACAAACTTTCAAAACGACCTTCTACGTGATGGACATTCAGCCGGCCTACAGCTGTTTGTTGGGTAGACCTTGGATTCACGCCGCTGGCGCAGTTACGTCTACCCTTCACCAGAAGTTAAAATTCGAGTGGGAGGGCCAAGTCGTTACTATTTGTGGAGAGGAAGATATTTTCGTTAGCCATCTGGCTACATACAAATACATTGAGATGGATGGGGAGATCCACGAAACTATGAGTCAAGGGTTTGAGGCCTTGAACATAAATTAAGCATCTGTTGTACCTGGAACCTCAATGACATCTTATCAACAAGCCCGGAAGGTTGTTGAAGAGGGGACTGTCCAAGGCTGGGGCAAGTTGCTGCCTGTAGAGAAGAAGGAGGATAGATTTGGGTTGGGTTACAAACCAACTCAACAAGATCAAGCAGAGGCTGCTAAGAAGCCCAATTTTATCAGTGGGGGGATGCTCACCCCCGATGCCGTGAACAACTTAGAAGACGAGGATGAAAGCAACCGCAACCTGGAGAGTTGGATCCGTCCAAAGATCCCGGGGAGCAGTATCTCAAACTGGTCTTCCCAGGAAATTATAAGAGTTACTCCTGCAGAGTAATTATTATTTCCTGTATTTTTAAAGCATGCATCAAGTCTTGCATCTTGCCCAAGATGACAAGACTCATTTTGTAATCGGGCCATCTGTAATTTTGTGCAACAAGATTAATCAATGAAATCTCAGACATCTTTTGCAAATGAGTCTTTTTTCTTTTCCGCTCACCGTTTTTCCATTTTTCTTTTTGTACAAAAAATAAATGGCAATGTTTTCAAAATGACGACTTTATTTCACTTTTCTAAAATAAGATTAAAATCAATCACTAAAATGAACAAACTGAACCCATGCAGAGAGTGCCTTCTAGACCGCACCGACAACAGCACGGCTATGACTTCGTATGACTTTGACAATCCAATCAATCAAGCTGATGAAGGGGTTGAAGAAGAGTATGAGCTTCCTGAAGAGCTATCCAGGTTGTTGAGACAAGAGGAAAAGGTTATCACTCCTCATCAGGAGGAGGTCGAAACGATTAATCTTGGTACAGATGAAGACGTGAAAGAAGTTAAAATCGGGGCCTGCTTACAAGACTCAGTGAAGAGACAACCGATTGACCTGCTTCGGGAATATGTGGACGTGTTTGCTTGGTCTTATCAAGATATGCCAGGGTTGGACATCGACATTGTTATGCACAAGCTGCCTTTAAGAGAAGATTGCCCGCCGGTTAAACAGAAATTGCGCCGTACTCGCCCTGACATGGCAATGAAAATCAAAGAAGAGGTACAAAAGCAGTGGGACGCCGGGTTCCTTGCTGTGACTAGCTATCCGCCGTGGGTTGCTAATATAGTACCTGTGCCTAAGAAAGACGGCAAAGTAAGAATGTGTGTTGACTACCGGGATCTGAACAGAGCCAGCCCGAAAGATGACTTCCCTTTACCTCACATCGATGTATTGGTGGATAACACGACTCAGTTCTCGGTATTCTCCTTCATGGACGGATTTTCAGGATACAATCAGATCAAGATGTCACCTGAAGACATGGAGAAGACAACCTTCATCACACCCTGGGGCACGTTCTGTTACAAGGTGATGCCATTCGGACTGAAGAATGCTGGTGCAACATATCAACGGGCTATGGTGACATTATTCCACGATATGATCCATAAAGAAATCGAATGTTATGTGGATGACATGATTGCCAAGTCCCTCACTGAAGAAGACCACCTGGTAAATCTGCTGAAGCTATTCAAGCGTCTGAGGAAGTACCAGCTGAAGTTAAACCCCAACAAGTGCACATTCGGGGTGCGATCCGGTAAGCTGCTGGGATTTATTGTAAGCGAGAAAGGGATTGAAGTTGACCCTGATAAAGTCAAAGCTATTCAAGAGATGCCTGCACCGAAGTCAGAAAAAGAAGTTCGAGGGTTCTTAGGTCGGTTGAACTACATTTCACGGTTCATATCTCACCTTACGGCAACCTGCGAACCCTTGTTCAAACTGCTAAGAAAAGAACAAACGGTCAGGTGGAACGAAGACTGCCAGAAGGCTTTTGACAAGATCAAGGAATACTTACAAGAGCCTCCAATCCTTATGCCTCCAGTTGAAGGAAGACCTCTAATCATGTATTTGACAGTTTTAGAAGAGTCAATGGGGTGTGTGCTGGGCCAGCATGACGAGTCTGGTCGAAAAGAGTATGCAATATACTACCTAAGCAAAATGTTTACCGACTGTGAACAACGTTATTCACTGCTCGAGAAGACTTGCTGTGCTTTAGCGTGGGCTGCTCGCCGACTGAGAAAGTATATGTTGACCCACACTACCTTGTTGATCTCAAAGATGGATCCAGTCAAGTACATATTTGAGAAGCCAGCACTTACCGGACGGGTTGCAAGATGGCAAATGATCCTCACCGAATATGACATTCAGTACACATCTCAGAAAGCCATCAAGGGCAGTGTACTGTCTGAATATCTTGCTGAGCAGCCCATTGATGATTACCAGCCTATGAGATTTGACTTCCCTGATAAAGACATCATGTTCATAAAAGCAAAAGATCATGAAGAGCTTGTTCACACCGAAGGGCCTGACCCGGAAGAAGAATGGACTATGATGTTTGATGGGGCTGTTAATATGAATGGTCGTGGTGTTGGTGCAGTACTCATTACACCTAAAGGAGTTCACATGCCTTTCTCGGCAAAGCTCACCTTTAACTGCACTAACAACGAAGCTGAATACGAAGCTTGCATTATGGGTCTTGAGGAAGCCATTGACCTCAGGATCAAGACTTTGACTGTATTCGGAGATTCAGCTCTGGTAATCAATCAAACCAACGGAAAATGGTACACACACCAGGATCATCTGATACCTTACAGGGATTATACGAGGAGGTTATTGACTTTCTTTACAACAGTCAAGCTTGAGTATATCCCTCGGGACGAGAATCAGTTTGCAGATGCTCTGGCTACCATTTCATCCATGATCAAAGTGCAAGCTGCCAACTTTATACCTCAAATCTCAGTGTCCAGACTTGACAGACCAGCATATGTGTTCGCAGCAGATGTTGTCAAAGATGGTAAGCCTTGGTTCCATGACATTAAGTGTTTCTTGGAGGATCAAACATACCCACCTGGGGCATCTTCCAATGATAAGAAGAGTTTAAGAAGGCTTGCTGGTAGTTTCTTCCTGAACACTAATGGTTTCCTATACAAGAGAAACTTTGATATGGTACTCCTCAGATGCGTTGATAGAACAGAAGCAGACTTGTTGATGCACGAGGTGCACGAAGGATCCTTTGGTACCCATGCCGGAGGACATGCAATGGCCAAGAAATTGCTAAGATCAGGATATTACTGGATCACAATGGATGCCGACTGTTGTGCCTATGCCAGAAAATAACATAAATGCCAGATTTATGCAGATAAGGTGCATGTGCCTCTCAATCCTTTGAATGTGATGTCTTCACCTTGGCCCTTTGCTATGTGGGGCATTGACATGATTGGCAAGATTGAACCGACTGCTTCAAACGGCCACAGATTCATCCTGGTTGCTATTAACTATTTCACCAAGTGGGTCGAGGCAGCTTCATATGCAAACGTTACAAGGCAAGTGGTAGCCCGATTTCTGAAAAGAGATATCATCTGTCGATATGGAGTTCCCGAGCGAATCATTACTGATAATGGTTCCAATTTAAACAACAAAATGATGGCAGAGCTATGCCGGGACTTCAAGATCCAACACCACAATTCTTCTCCTTACAAGCCAAAGATGAATGGCGCTGTTGAGGCAGCAAATAAGAATATCAAGAAGATTGTGCAGAAGATGGTAGTCACGTACAAAGACTGGCATGAGATGTTACCATTTGCCTTGCATGGGTACCGCACGTCAATCAGAACATCCACTGGGGCAACACCGTATCAGCTTGTGTATGGTATGGAAGCAGTCCTACCTGTTGAAGTTGAATTACCCTCCCTACGGGTACTGATGGATGTTAAGCTGAGCGAAGCAGAGTGGGTCTGATCCCGATACGAACAACTGAGTCTGATTGAAGAGAAGAGATTGGCTGCAATCTGTCATGGACAGTTGTATCAGAAAAGAATGAAGAAAGCCTTCGATCAGAAAGTCAGGCACCGAGAGTACCAAGTGGGAGATCTTGTGCTGAAAAGAATCCTCCCTCCTCATACAGACCACAGGGGCAAGTGGACCCCGAACTATGAAGGACCATTCGTAGTAAAGAAAGTTTTCTCTGGTGGAGCACTGATGCTCAACACTATGGATGGTGAAGATTTCCCGTCCCCTGTGAATTCAGATGCAGTTAAAAAATACTTCGCATAAAAATGACCCGCTGGACACAAAAACAGAATGTAAGTCCAGGCAAAAATAGGGCATCCCGACGAGTCAAAAACAGAATAAAAGACTCGGGCAGAAATAAGGGAAATAAACAAAAGATGTACACCCGCTGAGTTGAAAAGCCGTATTGGACAACTCAGGCAAAAACGGGTATCCTGATGGATTGAAAACCCGAAAGGGCGATCCATGCAAAATAAGGGAATAAGCGAACAACTGCATTTTGAATTCGTCTGTATCACCTACAACTTGGTAAGCCTCGAAAGGATCAAGCTTCTGTCAGAATCAGCCTTCTTCGGAGAGCAAGACGAGAAGAACGTCAAATGTCATACGAGTCATAGCAGAAGGGAAGCTTCTTGAAGCGTCAACAACATTGCCAGCATTTTGTTTCTCAATTTGTAACAATCTCCTCATTTCAGGGGATATGTTTCTTTGACTGTATCTTGCCAATTCAGGGCACATGAATTAATAAAATCAGATTTTCAGTCATGTTTCGCCCCGTACACTTCATTTTCATTTGCAAAAATGTCTGGTGTCCTTAAAATACTGATTGCATAAATACAGATGCTTTTCTTCTAAAAATACATGCTTGCAGGGAATATACTTACTCTCGGGAGTGTCTAACTCCCATGACGGAATCCGGTAAGGGATACCTCGGGATCACTTGCGCGTTTCTCTGTCTTTTCAGGATTGCAGGTATTCAAAGCGCAACATGGGGCATGTAAGCCTCATCCCGGCAAGCTGGCAAATCAACACCCAGTCTTAGCACTCAAAAGTGTTGTCTCCCCAGTTGAGTTGCCACTTGTTATTCCTCCCCAGCCGAGGTGCCAAACATTCTTCCTCCTCATCTAAGTACAAAAGTCAGGGAACCTTTTCCCCACAGAGTTTCAGCCTCTATCCAGAAGAGCAACGCATGAAGGAATCACAACAGAGTGACGAAAGCTTCTACAAACCCCAGCTGGGTCCCTCATTACCAAGGATGGGTCTATCATTGACCCATTTCCCAAGCAGGATCATCTCATCAGATCTACCAATGATCTCATCCCCAGCTGGGATGTCCACTTCAAGCAGATCGGCCAGAGATCTTCATAGCAACGGGATCAGAATCCCGGATTGGTATCTTTGCATAATCATGGCATTCGAATCATATTCACCCCACAAAGCGTAGCATTCCGTCTAATACGGAGAATTACAGCAAAAATCAAACATACTGCATAATCATAAGCCATGTTTTGAATCAAACACTTGTGAATAGTGACAATCCATCAATAATATACAGAAAACTCTCCCAGATTCCCCAGCGGAGAGCTAAAGCTAAAACAGTTGCCTCACATTTACAAACATCAGTATACACTCCTTTTGACACATGTCTGTGTCATCGTTCCCCAGTAAAGTCGCCCGAGCACTCTTTACAAACAGACCACCCGTATTACAGATACTTCTTGACACCCGTCTGTGTCATACCCCAGCAGAAAGCCAAAGCATCCTCTTTGCACTCACAAATACATACATACACAATTCCTTGACACCCGTCCGTGTCACCTTCCCCAGCACAGCAACTTAAACACTTTGTATATCAGATACTTGTTTATACTATACTCTTCTCCTTTTGACACTCGTCCGTGTCATTTCCCCAGCAGATTGAACACTCATCTATACGCTACTCATACTTACTACTCATGTTACTCTTATACAGATACTTGTCCGTATCTTGTATGCACCATTTATATCCCCGCAGATTCAACACTAGTCCGTGTTCTTTGTTAACCAGTTGGTACTCGTCCGTACCATCATCTCAGAACATGCGTCAAGCGTTTGTTTCTACCTGATACTCGTCCGTATCATAGTCTTAAGGATGCTCGTCCGCATCTTTAATCCATACACCGTGTCAAACACTCTTGTCTTCTTGAATTTAGACACTTGTCTGTGTCTACTATTCCTCAGAAGAGTCCCTTCAGATTCAACACTCGTCCATGTTCCTTGTTAACCAGTTGATACTCGTCCGTATCATCATCTCTGAACACGTATCGGTATTTGTTTCTACCCGATACTCGTCCGTATCGTAGTCTAGGGATGCTCGTCCGCATCTTTAATCTATACACAAACATCTAAACACTTATACCTTTTGTTTCTTGGATATAAACACTCGTCCGTGTTTACTATTCCCCATTAGATCGCCAGCAAAGCAAAATTTCTTTTCTATCTGACATTCGTCCTATGTCATGATAAACCTTGAGAGCAGCCGTACCCTGCTAGGTGATCGTCCTTCACCTCTTGATGATCGTCCTTCATCATGCTCGTCCGATGGCCGTCCCCATCGTCGACCTTTTATCCGGCATTCGTCCTATGTCGTGATTTTTAGAAGTCGTACCCTGCTAGGTGATCGTCCTTCACCTTTTGATGATCGTCCTTCATCATTTTATCCGATGGTCGTCCCCATCGTTGATCTTGTTATCTGACATTCGTCCTGTGTCATGATAAACCTTGAGAGCAGCCGTCCCCTGCTAGGTGATCGTCCTTCACCTCTTGATGGTTGTCCTCCATCATGCTCGTCTGATGGCCGTCCCCATCGTTGACCTTTTATCCGGCATTCGTCCTATGTCACAATATTTTCGGCAGCCGTACCCTGCCAGGTGATCGTCCTTCACCTTAGATGACCGTCCCTCATCTTATCCCCAGCAAAGCAGCCGTCCCCTGCTAGGTGATCGTCCTTCACCATTAATGACCGTCCCTCATCATTATTTCATTTATTCTTTAACCCGATGGTCGTCCCCGTCGTGCTCCCTTTTCCTTTTCCTGATGATCGTCCTTCATCAGTTTAGCTCGATGGCCGTCCCCATCGTTGTTTACCTTACTTTATGAATCTGATGGCTGTCCCCATCATTTTTTATTAATCCCCAGAGAATCTTATAGATTTACTTGATGGCCGTCCCCATCATAACCCCTTTTATCCCCAGCATGTCGGTCGTCCCCGTCAGTGCTTTATTTCCCGCATTTTTCAGCGTGTCGGCCGTCCCCGCTCTTTCCCCAGCAGTCGTCCTCTGCTCGATGGTCGTCCTCCGTCGCCTACACTTTACAATATACTTTATTTTCTTTTGCAACCTATATCCCTTTTCTTCTTCATTCTGAGTGCAAATTTTGGACTGTCTTTAGTATTCAACCACAAGTTATCTTGCTTGCCTGTTAAGCCGTTGCTTACATCCTGCACAGCTAACTCATGTTTGAATAGGGGCAGCTGTAAACACCCCAAATTTTCCCTCACCCATTCACACCTTGGCTTGTGATCATTTTCATATGCATAAACTCAATCATAGCATCTCATATTGCTTTTTGATTCACTGCATTGGTTCTAAGTCATCTGCATCTAGGGTTTGTGATCTGAGCAAACCAAGAGCTTCTTGAGCCACTCCAAAGGTCATCAATCACTTCAAAGGGGTCCATGTATGTTCAAGCATCACATTATATCTCCTCAAAGTCAAGAATGTCAAAAAATCACAAGGACTGAGAATGGTATGGAAGCAGAGCCAGGTTTGACTGCACAGATGACCTAGAATTAGGGTTTTTGGTTTCAGAGGCCATAACTCCAAATTTTTTGGTCATTCTTGTTTCTATTGGTCTCTATATGGTATAGGGAGTATGCATATCAATTTTCATGAAGAAATTCCATGGGGAAGTCATCTGATCAAGAGTTGACTTTTCAAGCAAGTCAGTGTAAAATCAGGGCATCTGAGGCCCCCAATGACCCAACCAAGAGGTGTTCTTCATCATTTTGATTGTATATGATCTTTATTTGATCATAGAAGAAGTTGGAAGTTCACAAAATTGAAGAATTTCAAGTCTTTTGCAAAGTTGACTTTTTGGGAAAGTTGACTTTTTAATGAAATTGCCATTTTGGGAAACTTTTTCAACCCTTGATTTTTGATTCAAAAATGCTTCAAATGAAAAAACTTTGGTCATGAAAGTTGTAGAATGGATCATTCCCTTTTCAAAAAGTACAAGAACATGACCTATTTCATTTTGGATCAAAAGTTATGGCTTGTCAAAGTTGGCTAAAATCACAAAATTTCAAAGTTTCTACCAAAGAGGCAAAGTTGCAAATTCACTTTTCAAGGCAAATTGAACTATCAAATGGACTTCTAAACTTCACAACATGATCATACAAGACCTAAAAGTCAGATTGCACCAAAGAATCATTCATTTTTATGGCTTATGGAGCAAGAAATTTCAAAGGAAGCAAAAGCAAGGCAAGTTGCAAAAACTCACTCAAGTGTGAATCCACTTGCTTGCTGACTTCACAAACCATCCTAGGGTTCTCCCCACATCATGCTGCGCAGGACACACCTTTTGTCCTTGGCTAGCAAGTAGCCCATGCTTCTCTTACATAACTTTGACATTTTGGCAACTTGAGCCATACCTATCACAAAAGCACACATCACTTCATCTGACCTATCACAATAGTTTATGCAAACAAAAGGCAAGCCAAAGCATACAAAACACAAGCCTGAAGCACTCTCTAACACAGCTCTCTCATTTTCACACCATCTTGCAAAAGCATTCGAAACTGATTGTACAAGCTACAAACACAAAAAACAACTTCACAAATCAACTCAACACACTTTCCTGATCACAAAGCACCCATCACCATTGCCTTAAACTCCCAGAATCACAAATACGATTTCCACCCCACCTTGAACAGAACTTCTGCCATCTCAAAAACCAGCCATCATAAACTTTCTCCAAGCATCAGGACTTCATCAGGGGTCTAAAAGGAGTGGTTTTCACAAAGAGAGAGGGTCAGAAAGTTGCAAACTGAGAAAGCTCAAAGCTCAGGTATATCAAGAACTTTTTTTCCAGAAATGAATTTTTAAGTTTCTAAGTTGTTCCTCATGCTTTGCTGATCACTCTGATGCTTTTACTTTTTGAAATGGTTGAGAAATAAGCATTTAATCATGTTCTGAAACTTTTCTGACCTAAGCATGTTTGGCTTCGATTCGCATGATTAATGAATGAAAAATGAGTTTTGTTTAGGGGTTTTGATTCAGTGTTGTATGGGGATGATTTCTGGGTGTTTACTTTTCATTTTCATGGAGTTTTGAGGATTTTAGCAACTTTCAGGTGAGGGTCTTGCCGGAGAAGACGACCGGAAGTCTTCTCCGGCCACCTGAAAGTAATTAGGGCTAAGCAGCGTAATTAAATGCAGTTTGAATGTGGTACGTAGGATTGGTTGACTTTGTTTGACTGGCGCGTGTTTGGAGGGTCCAGATCCACTCACTTAACCCTAATCCACGTCATTAACCTAATTAATTGAGTTTTATATTTAATCTGGCCAGTTTGAATTTCCACCCTTGGATATGGCGCCAGTCAACGCGCGCGTTTCTCAGTTTAAACCTCAGCCTTAAGATCAGCATACTTCTCATTTTATTTCATTTTATTTTCTTTTTATTTCATTTGTTTTCCATGATTTATTTAAAATAGCAAAAATCATTCAAAAATTCTGAAAATTTTTATACAAACTTTTATTAATTTTCAGAAACCAAAAACATTTTTATTTTTATTTTTTGCATTAAAAAATATTTTTAAATCATTTAAAAGTTTATTTTTAATTAATTAATGATAATTAATTAATTAAAAATACTTTTAGGTATTTAAAAATCACCAAAAAATTCATGAAACATTTAAAATCATTTAGAAACATTGTCCAACCCTCAAACCAAATTTCTTTTTTGATCTTGATGCATTTTGAAAATTTTCCATGGAATTAATTCAATTTCAAAGCATTATTTTGATCCAATGTTCAAAAATTTATTTCTGCCTAGTCTTTGAGAGTTGGACTTTGATTCTTTTTGCATTGTGTCTTGCATATCATGTAGTTTGTAGGATTAAATTGGCATGAATTGATCTTGCATTTTCCATTTGTTTGACATTTTTCTTGTCAAGGTACCCTAAAACCCTAGAAATCTTAGGAAATTCATAACCCTAATTAGGTTAAGAATTGGATCCCCTCCTTTGGGCAGTGAGTTTGTATAGGTTTAGGGTTCCTTTGAATGAATTTTCAATTTTTTTATCTTGATGTGTGCTTCTGATTTTGGTTTTTGTTTTGATCATTGTTTATAAACCCTAATTTGGGCTTCCTTTTGCATTCATCTTGCATTTGCTTACATACCATGACTTGCCATAGCATTTTGTGCATCCATTTGATTCATTGGACATCTTAAGACATATTAGAAGCATGTTTGATCATTGCATCTTTCACTTGCCATGTTGTATGTCATTTGCATTTCATAACTTTTCATGTATGTTCATGGTTCTAAGCATGTCTCTTTTGCATCCATATGTTCATATGATCATCCCCATGCTTTGTTTCATGTTTGCATCATCTCATAGCATCATTATCATCTCATATATGCTTCTGGTTTTGATTTGCATCATGCCATTTCATCTCATTTTGCATTACATTGCATTTCTTTCACTGACTTTTCAGGTGGTAAGCAACTTTGAGAAGTGAATTTGCCTTCACTTCTCACAACTTCTTTTCATCTCCTCTTATGCATCCTTGCTGCATTTTGTTTTGTGTTTGAGATTGAGCTTGCTCTTTCTTCTTCATCTTACTTTCTTTCTTCAAGGGACTTGTCTTCTTAAATGAAGCAAGTTACTTTGCTTCCTTTGCTCCTTTCATCTGCTTCCTGGTGGTTCCATTGAAGATCTTTCTTGTAAACCTCACAAACCTTAGGAACAACCAAGCATGACAATAATTAGGGTTTGATTAGTCCCCCCACTTAGCTTTTACCTTTGTGTATCTTTGAATCTTCTCTTCTCACCTCATAATCAGGGACTAAACCCTAAAGGCTTTAAGGCTTTGTGATTAAGCTTATGCCTGCATCCTTCTATTAGGATGGAGTGTATAACTTTAATCCTAAGTGTTAAACCCTTAATGTGTTTAAATCCTTTAATCAATTCACATAATAATCATTAAGACATCAAGCTTGTAACTTGGGCCTTGCATTAGGGTTCTAATTCTTCCTTAATTGGTTAAGAAGGACTAACCCTAGTGTTAATGGACAAGTCCTCCTCAAGTTGTCTTACAAACCATAAAACTCACTTCTTCATCTTATCATTATCTAAAATCCATCTAATAAAGGCTTTGTTTTGTCATGAGGTTAATCCCTAATCATGGATTAAGTTGAGGAGTCTTCCTCAGCTTAAACATTCTCATCTATTATCCTTCTATTAGGATGGTGTAATGAGTCTGTTTAATCCCTGATTATGGCTTAATCTCATTACTTAACACTAAACAAAAACAACAAAAACATCTAAATAATCACAAGTAGGTTAATGATCTTAATCCTACACCATGGTAATTAAGTGTGAGAAGCTGACTTCACACTTAAGGCATTCTCATTACCCCTAATCAGAGGGAAGATGTGATGAGTTTACTAAATCCATTGGTTTAGGCTTAAGCTCATTAACTTATGACAAACTTTCAAAAGCAATAAAAGACTGAAAACTCAAAAAAAACAAACAATAATCGTCTCCTCTGGGATTCTTTTCTCATCTCATTCACTCACAAACGAGAACTCGCTTCTTCCGTCTAATGCAAGACAGTTTGCACCTGAGCCAGACAGGTCATACACTTGAGCATAGACAAGCAAGCAGTTCACAAGTCAATTCATCTTTCAGTCTCTTTGGGTCGAACTACGGTGTTCTGACTTCCTCATTGCACGAGAGGATACGCAGGCATAACTTAACAGTTATCGAACAAAAGTCTCTGTATATTCCCCCTCTTTCCATTATCATTCTTTAAGCCTCATGATCTTGAGCATTTCATTCTTGTCCTTACACTGACACTTCACTTATACACTTCACTTCTCTTACACTAACACCTGTACATCCTTTTCCAGCTCTTTTATACACAGATTGCACTGACACTACCCCTTTAAAACACAAATCTTTTAAGCGTGGATCCCGTCGAGTACGACGGACAATCTGGGTGCTAATACCTTCCCAGGTTGTAACCAACCCCCTTTCTCAGTCTCTCTGGTTCGCAACCGTCTTATCCATATCTTTCCAGGTCTATGCAGCATTACCTTTCCTCCAGGATAAAAATGCCTAGCTGGCGACTCTTTTCTTTTCCTGTGCTCCTGTGTGTTCTCGCATCCTCCTCTCGCCGACCGTTCGCGTCTGTACCTCATTTGAGCCAGTCTCATCTTTTGGGAGCGACAATAAGAGATTTTATTTTCAGTCTATTCGCCTTATCTTCCTCTGTTGATAAGTGATTTTATTTTCAGTCTTTCGCCTATCATCCTCTGTTGATAATGATTCTTTATTTTTCTGTCTTTCGCCTATCATTTTCTGTTGATAGTGATTCTTTATTTTTCTGTCTTTCGCCTATCATCCTCTGTTGATAGTGATTCTTTATTTTTATGTCTTTCGCCTATCATCCTCTGTTGATAGTGATTCTTTATTTTTCTGTCTTTCGCCTATCATCCTCTATTGATAAGTGAGTTTATCTTTAGTCAGTCGCCTTATCATCCTCTGTTGATAAGTGAGTTTATTTTCAGTCAGTCGCCTTATCATCCTCTGTTGATAAGTGAGTTTATTTTCAGTCAGTCGCCTTATCATCCTCTGTTGATAAATGAGTTTATTTTCAATCGGTCGCCTTATCATCCCCTGTTGATAAGTGAGTTTATTTTCAGTCATTTGCCTTATCATCCTCTGATGATAAGTGATTTACTTTGTCAATTTGTTTCTTGCTATGTCACCCGTCATTTCCAGTTTATTTTATCTGCTATATTCACAATTTATTTCTTTGTCGGACAAATTTGGAGTCTGTTAATATCTAATTATCTTATACCTTGTAAGATTGAACGCGGGCCGGTTCATTTTACTCGGTCTAAGCCAATTCGATTGGGGCATCTGTCATACCCCAAATTTGTCCTACTTGTGTCTTTTTATTTCTGTCTAAACCATTATTCGAAAAAATCAAAAATAAGTACTACTTTATTTTTCTGTCTAGAATTCGAAAAATCCACAAAAAAATGCATTTGTTTCTTTTCTTCAAAAATGTCTTTTCATTTTAATTTTACCATAGGTTGTTCATTTCTATTATTATTGTCATTCTTACTATTATTATTATTGTTATTCTATTTATCCTTACAGTTTTCCTTTTCATTATTATTACTATTATCTTAATTTTTTATTATTATTTCATATTCAACACTATTATTTTTTATTCTTATTATTTTTATTTTGTTCAAATTCAAGACGTCATTTTTAAAGTCTATTCACAAAATTTCAAAATCACAAGATTGTCATTACTTATTATTTCTCTTTTTATTATTATTACTTTTTTTTATTATTTGTTTTTTGTCAATACTATTTTCATTTTATTTTATTATTATTATTATTAGTACTATTATTATCTTTATTATTACCACTATTATTATTAGATTTTTTATTTTTTTTAGTTTCTGTTAACTTTTATAAGTTTTTTTAGCTAATCCACCCAATTATCATGTAACAAATTCAGTGGTCCCACTCTTTCTAACGGATTCCACCCAAACATTTTGTACAATTCACTCAAGCCACTACCACCAATTTCAATCAATAACAAACTTGTACAGCTCAGCAGATTCTCAAAATTCCTTCTAAACTTTTCTCTCAATTTTCCTTTTCTACCCCTTATCAATCTCACATATAAAATCAATCTTCATTCATCACAATAAAGGGGCTTGAACAACCGAAAAAATACTCTGCAAAAATCAAACTCAAGCTTCAACTTTACAAAAAAATTCCACAAAAAAAATCCGTCACATTTTTACTAAAAACCAGAAACAACCTTCAGTTATTTCAGAACTTGAAAACAGCCATGAAACCTTCCAACAATCTTTTTCGTTCACTCTTTTAGTAAAAAAAACAGAGCCATAAATAGACGAGGGTGAGAAAGATTGAAACCCAGAAACCATTTCACAGAAAAATCGCACACAAAAAAAAGCACAGACAACTGTGACAAACTTAAACCCACCTTCTTCTTCCTTTTTTCGTTACCACCGCAAAATCCAGAAAAGCAATCAAACCTTCCACCATCCAAACCACCGTCTTTCTCTGTGTCAAACACAACCAAAACTAAAACTTTCCTTCATCAAACCACAGACCCTTCGCAAATCCCTCAACAAACGCAAAACCTTCTTCTGCTACAAATAAACAACTCGCCATCACAAACTATGATGCCACCGTACAAGCAAAACTCACTGCAAAACCGTCACTCCTTCATCGAACAACACCCTTTCCGTTATTCCCAGAACCAACAGCCAAGACCGCCGGAACCCGCGTCAACAACCGCAAGCCTTCCTCGCAACCCGTAGCCATCGCAAATACAACCTCCGGCCACCCATCACGCACACCCAAACCGCACCTTTCTCTTCCATTCAACACCATCCACCACTCTTCGTCGCCGCCGGAGAGGGGCTCACGGAAGCCAAATCATGACTGAAAGAGAAATCTTGCCGCGATCCTAACGGAGGAAGAGAAGCCGAGAGATCATTGAGAAAGCCGAAGTCGCTAACGGCGAGAGGCCGAAAATCACCGCGTGAGAACAAGGCTGCAGACGCGAGATCTTTTGAGAGTGAACTGATGTAAGCGAAGCTTTTGAGCTTTTTGTGGATTTAGCATGAAAGGGGTACTGTTTTTTTTTATATAACCTGATGCACATTTACTCTTTTTCTTTCTGTTTATTTCATTATTATTATTTTTATATTTAATCTTTTTTCATTTTTATGGGAAGATGGGTTTGGGCTTAGCCCAACGAGTTTATTGTTAATGATGCATTATCCAGTACTACATCCCACCCCTGTGTTTGTTTTATTTATTGTTATTTGTACTTATTGTGAATATATATATATATATATATATATATATATATATATATATATATATATATATATATATATATATATATATATATATATATATATATATATATATATCAATCATTTATTTTCATATGGTCAATGAAAATCTTAAATTGTAAATTGTTGGTTTTAATAAAATCCACAAATGAATCACAATTAAGATGAGACTTCTTTTTTTTATACTTTCTTTTGATTGTTTTTGGGTCTATGATACAAATCGCTATGAGACCATATTTTATTTTTGGAAATTTCTTTTCTATTATTATTTTATTTTTTATTTTTTTTATTATTATTTTATTTTTTTTATTATTATTCTCGTCCATTTAGTATTTATTAATTAAGGGTCAATGACTTGATAAAAGGCCAATTTTTCGCCCGATTTCATTAAATCGGTGATATTTGGTCAATATGAGGCCCTCCGTGTAATTAGTTTTTTTTATTATTTATTTTTTTATTTTGAAAAATAAATACTTAAATTAATTTAATTTATTCACTATTCTTAATATCTTTTAGTTTATTTAATTTATTTAATATCATTTGATTTATTTAATTATTTAATTTAATATTTTATTCAAGCAATTCAATTTAATTTATTCATTTATTATCGCATTTTAAAAATTATGTTTCGACTCCTCATAGAACGGTTTCTTTAAACCGATTCTAAGGTAGTTCACGAACTAAATTTCGACGCGTCCCAAAAAGGTCCAACGCCTTCGAATAGTTGTTCTCAATTAAAAGGTCCAACGCCTTCGAATTGTTGTGTCCCGATTAAAAAGGCCGAACGCCTTCGAATCGTTCAAAGCACTGCACACACGCTTTCTCTTGGGCAAACTACAACGAGACCTCTTTATTTCTCGCAATCCCCTGTATTTATTTTGTATCCCTCTCCCATTACTTTGTACGCACTTTATTTTCCGTATTTTTTTTAATTCTGAATCCTTGGTCCAACGCCAAGCGATTGCACTTGCACACTTGCACTTTATTGTTCAGTTATCATTTATTAGGATCCTCCACCCTGCGAGCCGAGCGCTTCGTGCCTTGCTAACAAACCACAAAAATAAACTCCATTTGCATTTACCCTTTAACCTCAAAAAACCAAAACGTTTCGATTAGATCCAAGCCCTTGATCCAACGTCAAGTGGTCTTAGGAAATAAAACATTCTAATAATACGAGAAGATCTGTACGCCACGAGCCTTAAGCGGTAGAAAGGAGGATAACGAGCTCTCGTTACTCGCTCCGATTATTTTCGACGCAAGACGCTCGTCTTGTTGGACGAGATAAACTATCCATAGTCTTTAGTACATTTCAACTCCTAAACCCTTTCATCGACGAAAGGTAATAAAAATCGACAACCATTACCCTTAGTAGGCCGAACTACGAGGCTCTGACTTTCCCATTGCACGCGGGAGTACGTAGGCACGAGGATCTCAATCCTTGCCGAGCACCTAGGATCAATCTAACTTATAATTCAACTCATTTCCCTCTAGCAAGAAATTCGTTTAAGCATAGACATCCTTTCGCGCATGATAACTTAGATGGTTCCCATTGAGTACGATGGATGTAGGGGGTGCTAATACCTCCCCCCTGCATAACCGACTCCCGAACCCAGGCAATGGTTTCGTTGACCTTTGTCCTCATCCTTCTCTTCCCGGGTTGTATCTATATCTTCCCTTTCCCTCTTCGGGAATAAATAGAATTAGGTGGCGATTCTTCAGTCCGTCCGGCGCATGACTCCGTCCTTTCGGATCACGTAAGGTCGTATTTTTCGGGGTACGACAACGGTAACCTTGCAGATCGTTGTCGTAGTCGAACACAATACCCTGAATAAGCATGTCATGAGGACCATCACTCCGAGCATAACCAAATTGGCGTAGAGCTAAAGAAGGATTGTAAGTAATGCCCTCTCTTATGCCAAGGAGTGGCACATTAGGGAACTCCCTACAACGGTCAATGATAGTAACATTCTCCATAGATCGAGAGCACCAATGAATATCTGAATGAGAAAGTGACATAATCCTCTTGGACCATCTGAACCTTTGTTCATTCTTCATCACTGATCGAGGAAGGTGAGAAATAAACCACCTGGACAATAGAGGTATGCAGCACATCAGAGTTCCTCGTGCCTTCGTAGTACGAGTATGGAGAGAATGTAAGATGTCTCCAAGTAATGTAGGCACTGGATTATGAGTCAGAAATATGTTGATGGCATGTACAACTATGAACTGGTCTGGATTAGGGAACAAAACTAGGCCATAGATTAATAGGGCTAAGATCTCCTCAAAAGCATCATAACTCATAGCCTTCAGGAACACTTGAGCTTTCTCCATCAATACCTTAGCAAGGATACCCTTAACTCCACTTCTTGTTTCTAGGACAATGTGTGATTTCTTCAGATGTAGGGCTGCAACAATGACTTCAGGTTTAGGCTCTTTCTCTAAGCCTGTGAAAGGTTTCTGATCAAGGATAGGTATGCCTAGTAGCTTGGAGAACTCTTCCATTGTAGGAACCAACTGGTAGTTGGGGAATGTGAAGCAATGATGTTTAGGATCAAAGAACTGAAATAGGACACTCATTATGTCCTCATTGAACCCTGAAGTAACTAGATCCAGTAGGCGACCATGCTTCTTGATGAACTGGGAGTTTTCAGAAACTTGAGAGACCAATTACTTAAGCTTAGGAGGTATCCCTACAAAGTTGATCCGGATAGTATTCCTACGAGCAGAAGCCATGACCTGCAACAAAGAACAAAGATAAATCCTTTGGTCCTTGAAATAGTTAGTGAAAATGCTATGCTTATGATGCATGATGATGTTATGATGTTATGCTCAATCAAAAACATGTGGCACACACAAACAAGTCACACAATGGCCCTAGGTTTAAAGGCTTGCATGAGGTTTGAAGGTAAGTACCCTCCCCTGAAGTTAGTTGGTTCATCCTGTCCTTCAAAAGTAACCAAGTTCTAAGGGATCTCAATATCATTGACCCTTCCCAAGGGTGGTTGTTCAGTAGGCAACTTACTTGCCAACCAAAACCCTCCAAGTTTAGGATCTCAATGAGTGTAGTATCGAGTATCAACAAACTTTAGTCTTCACCAAAGCCGGTTATCTCACTACTTTCTAAAGGCCAAGATGGGATAACTAGGGTTCTAAAAGTCAGTTAGTGTATTGACAACATATAGCAAGAGTCGCCACCGACTTTTATTTTATCCATAAGGAAAGGGCATAAAAGAACAAGAAAGACCTATTTTAAAAGACTTAGGTTCGGGGGGTAGGTTATATAAAGGGATGGTGTTAGCACCCTTTATATCCATGGTTATCCATGGGCTCTTAGTTACTTAGATCACTTTAAATTGTTTTGAAAAGGTGTAGTGTGTGATTAGAAACTTTCTAAATACTTTGTAATGATCCTCGTATGGATGTATACAAAGCCTTGTTTGAAAATGTTTGAAAATAGTGAGGTGTGAAAAGTATTTTTGAAGAGTATGAGCAAGTAACTATGAGGTACCTACCCTAGATTAAGTCTTTCATGTTCTCGTATGTTCTTTCAATGGTAAGACTATCCCTATTATTAAGGAATAAGTAGTCATTACCTTGGATGTATTAAGGGACATGTGTAGGGTCATCTGGATATAGGCCATTGTAGGGTGTCTTTAGCAATTCGTAGGGACTTATCATCTTTTATTCAAAGGGACAAGATCTTTATCGTAGGCAACCTCGAAGGGAATTGATCTTTTAAACTGTAGGGACTTGATGATGTTTATGAAGGGACTTGCTTAAGACACCCTACTTGACCTTTTGAATTAGGCAACTGAGAGGCAACCCTAGGAAGTGCAAGATGGCGATCTTAGATCGACTTACGTGTGTGCGTGTTTATTTTCAAGTATTTATCTTATTAAATTAATTTTCTAAGTTAATTTTAATTGCAAATAATTATACACTCCCTAAATTACTAACGATACAATAAATATATTTACAATAAAAATAAATACGAGAAAATAAACCTACAAATATTACATGGCTTTAGCAGTTACATAATAATAATAAAAATAATAATGATAAATATAATAATAGGAATAAATAAGCAATAATTAAATATTAGTAATAATAAAATGAAAATAAGAGTTAGAATAATAAAGTAAAAGAAATAAGAATTTTAGCAAGAAAAATTAATATTAGAAAAGTTTTTAAGAATTAATTAGGAAAATAAGTTTAATAATAATAAACAAATAACAAATTATTTACATATTAAAAAAATAATTATTAATGATTTAATTAGGGTTTAGAGAAATTAGGTTAATTTTTAGGGTTAATAAAAAATTAGGGTTAAGAAAATTAGGGTTAATTAATTAATCTAAACCTAATTAGTTAATTTATTTACAAAAATATATACATGATAATAATAAATTATTATTTATGAAAAATAAAATCACCCAAAATAAATATTAAGAAAAGAATTTGGAGTTAAACATAATATTAACAATAGTTTATTGTTTATCTATTTAAAAAATATATTTTAATTATATTAATTATGTTTAATTAATTAAGTTTATTGTTTATCTATTTAAAAAATATATTTTAATTATATTAATTATGTTTAATTAATTAAAAATAAGAGAAAATAAAAAAAGGAGAAAATAAGGAAAAAGGGTGGACCTGGGATTTGAACTCAGGTCCCTAACCTGGATGAAGAAGAGCATAACCAACTGAGTTGCGTGTTGGTTGTGTTATTGAGTGATCATCACATGATAATATAATAAACCTTCTTTAATGTTTGAAAAAAACCAAAACAAATTGTCATCACCAAGGTTCGAACCCACAACCTTCTCAATGCAAGCCAAACATTCCAGCCAACTGAGCCACATGGGGCGCATCTAGCATATATCCTCCCCTAAATATAATATATAAAACCTGAAAAAATAAATAAAGAAAAGGAAAAGAATGATGAAGCTGGGACTCGAACCCCAAACCATACACACGCGCACGCACTAACCACTGGGCTATCAGCTTCATTGTGAAACAAAACCTGAATGAAACAATAAATATTAAAACAAATATTTAAAAATAAAAACGCGCGCAAACGGACATCATCTTCAACCTTGGAATCACAGCTTTTCCTGCGAATTTACTTATGAATTTTCTTGCAAATTCTTCTGCGTTTTTGAACCTGCGAAATTCAAACACCATAAAACAAGTATAATTTCATTAAATAAATTATACCAATGAGTTCCTTATGACTCACACGATTCATCTATGTCCTTAGAATTTATTTATATTCGGTAAATCATGAACCCCCAATTTGAAACCTAAAACCCTAACAATGGTCGTTTGTGTTTTAGGCTATGGTTCTTTAAGAAACTATCCAGAAAGCATCTCTAGATCATAACTAACACAAATCAAACAACAAAATCAGTTTATATTAGCTAGATATGTGAAATCGAAAAACAATATATTGAAGAACAAAAACAATTCAGTTAGCATGTTTCAATGCATGAAGGGATGATTTTATGATCCAAAAACGTTGAGTGATCCTCCAGGAATGATTTGAAACCTTCAAAAGCTTTGGAGATGGCTTGGATGCTTGAATCCGATTCTCACTTTTCCCTTGAAAATTTGAAGTTTGAAGAGTGTTCTTGGAGGCAGGATTTCGTGTCCTTGTGTTTGTGTATTTGTATGGTAGGTAATTAGGTCAAAATATGCTGGATTTTCGGGCTTTGTAATGGTTACTGTAAACACCCCAAATTTGCCCTCACCCATTCACACCATGGCTTGTGATATCTTCATGTGCATAAGTTCAATCATAGTATCTCATATTACATTTTTGATTCACTGCATTGATTCAAAGTCATCTGCATCTAGGGTTTGTGATCTGGGTCATCCCTGAGCTACTTGAGCCACTCCAAAGGTCATCAATCACTTCAAAGGGGTCCATGTATGTTCAAGCATCATATTGTACCCTCACAAGGTCAAAGAAGCCAAAGAATCACAAGAAACTGAGATTGGTATGGATGCAGGGCCAGGTTTGACTGCACAGATGACCTAGAATTAGGGTTTTGGTTTCAGAGGCCATAACTCCAAATTTTTTGGTCATTCTTGTTTCCATTGGTCTCTATATGGTATAGGGAGTATGCATATCAATTTTCATGAAGAAATTCCATGGGGAAGTCATCTGATCAAGGGTTGACTTTCTGGACAAGTCAGTGCAAAATCAGGGCATCTGAGGCCCCCAATGACCCAACCAAGGGGTGATCTTCATCATTTTGAATGTATATGATCTTTATTTGATCATGGAAGAAGGTTGAAGTTCACAAAAATCAAGAATTTGAAGTTTTTGCAAAATTGACTTTTTAGGGCATGGTTGACTTTTAAAGAATATGTCATTTTATGCCACTTTTCAAACCTTACTTTTTGATCCAAAAATGCTTCAAATGGAAAAACTTTGGTCATGAAAGTTGTAGAACACATTTTTACCTTTTCAAAAAGTACAAGAACATGATCTAATTCATTTTGGATCAAAAGTTATGGTGTGACAAAGTTGGCAAAATTCATTAATTTTCAAGATATGTACTAATTGGGAAATTTGCAAAGTCATGAACCAAGGCAAATTGTAACTTCTAGTTCACATCAAACCATTACACAAACATTCTATGTGACCTAAAAATCAGATTTGGACCAAGATTTCTCATGTTCATGGTTGGCAAGGCAAGGGATTTTCATGAAGTTTCAAAAGTAAACAACTTGCAAAATCATCATCACACTTTCCCCCACTTGTTACATTGGATGCTGAACCATGCTAGCTTCCCTCACACACCATGCTGCGCCAGCCCATGTACTTGTGCTAGCCTAGGGTTCAACCCATGCCTCTCTTACAACAAAGTGGACTTTTTGCAAAAGTAAACATCCCAATCACAGCAGGCCAAGTCACATCCTCTGGCCATTTGGAATTGTTTATACTATCCATTTGCAAGCTAAACACAACAACAAGCCAAGCTGAAACGGACCATAGCATCACATTCACAAAAACACTCCATCAAGCAAAAACTCTTCGAATCTCTCTATACAGTTCACAAACACAAAAACCATTTCCATAGATCAACTCACCTTGCTTCACTGAGCCTAAACCAACAAGACTTAGGCCTGAACCAAGCAAGAACACCACTTCTCCATTTTTACTCCCAAGAGCAAAACCATTCGAATCTGTTCCCACAAGCCATAAACACTCAAACAGATTCCACATATCAACTCACCTAGCTCCACTGACCAGAAACCAACCATTGTTTTCGCCTGAGACCCTCCATATCACAAACACGATTTTCACACTCCCTTGGTCAGAACTTCTGCAAACTCACTCAAGAGGCTGTTTTAACTCCAACCAAGTATCCAAAGCTTCAAAGGGGGATCATTGGGACCCGTTTGAGCCAGAGAACTAGCCAGGAAGTGCCAGAGATCAAAGCTCCAGTTCAGGTGAGCTTCATGAACATTTTTTCCAGGAGCTCGTTTTTAAGTTCTTAAATGGTTCTCTATGTTACACTGGTCATGATGATATGTTTGGTTTCGAAAATCATTGAGTTTTGAGCATGTATGGTGTCCCTGAAATTTTTTGACCTAAACCCCTTTTGCTTCGATTTAGCTTTGTTGTGTAAAATAAATGAGTTTTGACTGTTGATTCTTACTCTATGATGTTTGGGGATGAATTCTGGGCAAGAAAATTAGGTTTTAGAGAGCTAGGGTGAGAGTTAGCATTTTTCAGGGAGGATGCTAGCCGGAGAAGACGACCGGAAGTCTTCTCCGGCCACCTGAAAGTCATTAACTCCTAATTAGGGTTAGGGCACCAGGTTTGAATGTGAGCCAATGGATTGTGTTTCCCGCGCGCAATTGGTGGGCCTGGATCATTTCATTAAGTTTTAATTATGGATTAATATTTAATTAATCAGGATTAGGTTGGTTTGAACCTGGGCCGTCCAGATGCGCGCCCAGTCAAACCTTTTGAACCCAGAAGCAATCTCAGCCTCTCCTTCTGATTACTTCTCCATTTATTTGTTTTTTATTTCATTTTTTTTCATTTAACTTCCATAATTTATTTAAAATAGCAAAAATGTTTTAAAAATTATGAAACTTTTTCTCAAGAGTTTTATTAATTTTTAAGACACAAAAATATTTTTATTTTTATTTTTAGCATTTAAAAAGTATTTTTTAAATATTTAAAAGTTTAATTTTAATTGATTAATGAAAATTAATTTATTAAAAATACTTTTAGGTATTTAAAAATCACCAAAAAATTCATGAAATGTTCTAAGACATTTAGAAACATTGTCCAACCTTCAAACCAAATTTCTTTTCTGATCTTGATGCATTTTGAGAATTTTTCATTGAATTAAAATCATTTTTGTGCATTATTTTGATCCTAAGTTCAAAAATCATTTCTGCCTATTCATGAAGGATTGGACATTGATTCTTTTTGCATTGCATTGTGTTTAGCATTTAGTTTGTAAGATTAAATGGCCATGATTTGATCTTTCATTTTCCATTTATTTGGTAATTTTCTTGTTTGGAAACCCTAAAACCCTAGATATCTTAGAAAATTCATAACTTGAAATTGGTTAAGAGTTGAAACCTCTCCTTTGGGCATTGGTTTAGTATGGGATTAGGGTTCCTTTGTGTGGCATTTTAAATTTTTTTATCTTAGGGTTTGCTTCTGATTTTGATTTTTGTTTGATGTTTGGTTCATAAACCCTAATTTGGGCTTTCATATGCATCCATCTTGCATTCTCTTGCATAACATGACTTGCCATGACATTTCAAGCATCCATTTGATTCATTTGACATCATAAGACATATTGAAAGCATGTTTGATCATTGCATCATGTATTTGCCATGTTGTATGTCATGTGCACTTCATAACTTTTCATGTATGTTCATGGTTCCTAACTTGCTTCATTTGCATTCATGAACTTGTATGATCATTTCCATGTGCTGCCTCATGTTTGTAGCATCTCATAGCATCATTAGCATCATGTACATGCTTCTGGTTTTGTTTCTCATCATGTCATCTCATCCCATTTTGCATTGCATTGCATTTCTTTTCTAACCTTTCAGGTGGTAAGTAATTTTGGGAAGTGAATTTGCCTTCACTTCTCATAACTTTTCTTCTCATCTCTCTTGCATCCATTGCTGCCTTTTGGTTTGTGTTTGAGTTTGAGCTTGTTCATTCCTCCTCTTCTTACTTTCTTTCTTCAAGTGACTTGACTTCTTGAATGAAGCAAGTTGCTTTGCTTCTCTTGATCCTTTCATCTGCTTCCTGGTGGTTCCATTGAAGATTTCTCTTGAAAACCTCATAAACCTTAGGGACAACCAAGCATGACAATGATTAGGGTTTTGATTAGTCTCCCCTCTTAGTTTTACCTTTGTGTCTCTCTTTGAGTCCTCTCTTCTCTCCTCATAATCAAGGACTAAACCCTAAAGGTTTTAAGGCTTTGTGATTAAGCTTATGCCTGCATCCTTCTCTTAGGATGGAGTGTATAACTTTAATCCTAAGTGTTAAACCCTTAATGTGTTTAACTCTCTTAATCAATTCACTTAATAAGTATCAAGACATCACACTTGTAACTTGGGCCTTGCATTAGGGTTCTAATTCTTCCTTAATTGGTTAAGAAGGACTAACCCTAGTGTTAATGGACAAGTCCCCCTCAAGTTGTCTTACAAATCATAAAATCCACTTCATCATCATACCATTAAATAAAATCCACTTAATCAATGGCTTGTTTTGTCATGAGGTTAATCCCTAATCATGGATTAAGTTGAGGAGTCTTCCTCAGCTTAAACATTCTCATCTATTATCCTTCTATTAGGATGGTGTAATGAGTCTGTTTAATCCCTGATTATGGCTTAATCTCATTACTCAACACTAAAAAAAACAACAAAAAACATCTAAATAATCACAAGTAGGTCAATGATCTTAATCCTACATCAAAGGTGATTAAGTGTGAGAATCTGACTTCACGCTTAAAGTATTCTCATTACCCCTAATCAGAGGGAAGATGTGATGAGTTTACTAACCCATTGGTTTAGGCTTAAACTCATTAACTTATGACAAAATCCAAAAGCAATAAAAGACTGAAAACTCAAAAACAAACAATAATCGTCTCCTCCGGGATTCTTTTCTCATCACCTTCACTCACAAACGAGAACTCGCTTCTTCCGTCTAATGCAAGACAGTTTGCATCTGTGCCAGACAGATCATACACTTGAGCATAGGCAAGTAAGCAGCTCACAAGTCAATTCATCTTTCAGTCTCTTTGGGTCGAACTACGGTGTTCTGACTTCCTCATTGCACGAGAGGATACGTAGGCATAACTTAACAGTTATCGAACAAAAGTCTCTGTATATTCCCCCTCTTTCTAGCTTCATTCTTTAGCCTCATTATCTTGAGCATCTTATTCATTCCCTCACACTGACACATCATTATACACTTCACTTCTTCTACACTGACACCTGTACATCCTTTTCCAGCTATTTTATACACAGATTGCACTGACACTACCCCTTTTAAAACACAAATCTTTTAAGCGTGGATCCCGTCGAGTACGGCGGACAATCTGGGTGCTAACACCTTCCCGGGTTGTAACCAACCCCCTTTCTCAGTCTCTCTGGTTCGCAACCGTCTTATCCATATCTTTCTAGGCCTATGCAGCATTGCCTTTCCTCCGGGGTAAAAATGCCTAGCTGGCGACTCTATTCATCTCCAGTGAGTTCACGGCTGTGTGTTCTCATTGTCCCTCTCGCCGATCGTTCGCGTCTGTACCCTTATTTGGGCCTAGTCCCATTTATCGGGAGCGACAGCTTGGCGACTCTGCTGGGGACCCTTATACTGCAACCAGGGCTTCTGGTTCTTTTTGTGGGTTCCTCCTAGCGCTTGATTGATTTGTGTTTACTGGGGTGTTATGTGCTTATTTGTGTTTATACTTGTTTTATTTTTACTTTATGTACAGTTGCTTTACTGCCTCCTTTACTGCTTTACATATATCATACTGTCATGCTGCTGGCTGGATCTGGTTTTGATTTGGTGGGTGGGTGTTCCATTGAGAGTTAAGGTCCTATACCTGGGACCTGAGTGACACCTAGGCTAGAGTGAATCATATTTTTTCCCATTCCATCTCGGTCTGGTGCGGGAATATGAAACACGGTTCAGATATGGGTTTCTTCTTGAGAACTCTGTGTTGCAGATTTCCTGCAATGCTAGGGCTATCTGGGAAGCCTGCTAAGTCTGGATGACCTTCAGTATTGACCTTCAGAAACTGAGGTGAATTAGAGGAGGAACTTTTATGGTTATTGTAAACACTGTACCTCCGGGTTAGAAGTGTTTACACTTCTCATAACTGATCCGAGTCTGAGGATCCTTGTTCTAGAACACCACCTGTGAGGGGGTTGGGCTGTTTACAGGTTTGCAGGTACCTTGGCCTCAGAATACCCTTTTACTTTGTTTGTATTAAGAATACTCCATGTTGGAACAGTTCTTGTGATTCTAAACCCTGGACATGTGACTCTTTATTTGAGTCCCCCACCTTGGTTACTGGATTTATAGACCTCCATCTGGAATTCTTGAACATGCTTGGACCTATATCAGAGCATTTGATCAGATCCAGCTCAGTCACAAACCCTTGCATATCATTTGCATACATACTCATTGCATCATATTGACATTTGTTTATTTGTGTTTCAGGGTATCCATCTTCATTTGGTTTTGGTTTTGACCCCATCTTCAGTATTGACCCATCTTCATCAGCATCTGCTTCAGTTATCACCAGCACTAGCCAGTCAGTGGCTCATTCTTTCAGCATCATCATCAGCACTTGTCTCTTCTCAGTCTCAGCATCATGGCTCCTAAGAAGAGCAACATCACCTACCACTTCTTCCAGCCAGAGCTATCTGACATCAGGAGGATTCAGACCCTGATCACTCCAGATCACATACCATTGTTCAAGGAGCACTATGGAGATATACTTGATATGGTTATGAATCTGGACCCTTCACAGAGAAGCCTGATCCACACTTGCATTCAGTTTTATGATCCCCCACTGAGGTGTTTCACTTTCCAAGACTTTCAGTTGGGCCCTTTATTGGAAGAATACTCATCATTGGTTGGTATGCCTATCAGGGGTGGAATCCCTTTCAACCCTGAGATGGTCTTTCCTGGTAATGGAGAAGTAGCAAAAGCTTTGCATCTGGAACCTGTTCTGATTGATCAGCATATGACTTCCAAAGCTGGAATCCCTGGCTTTCATCTAGATTTCTTGATCTCTCAAGCTACCCTGAAAGCTTCTTTAGGAGAGTGGAAAGCTGTCTGTGCTTTGTTGGCCTTGAGCATATATGGAATTGTATTGTTTGCAGATGAGCCTCGATTCATTAGCAAGAATGCAATCCATCTTTTCATCCTGAAGAACCCAGTGCCAACTTTATTGGGGGATCTCTATTACTCAGTGCATCAGAGGAATGAAAAGCAGAGGGGGAGATTAGTGAGGTGTTGTGCTCCATTGTTCCATACTTGGCTTCTCAGGCATCTACCCAGGACAGATGCATTTTTGAATCCTCATCAGCAGAAAAACTGGGCTAAGAGACTCACTGCTCTAACTTCAGCCGATATCAGATGGTGCACTCAAAGCACCAAAGGCAGGGATATCATCACCAGCTGTGGGCATTTTCCCAATGTGCCCCTAATAGGAGTTAAGGGTAGTATCAATTACAATCCCCTGCTGTTCAGAAGGCAACTGGGCTACGCACTGGTCCACACTCCTAAGGCACAGGACTTGGTGGAGACCCTTTATTGTGAGAACAAGCCTAATCTGGCTATTGTTAGGCAGGCTGCTTGGGCCTGGGTGTCGCTCCCGATAGATGGGACTGAGCCCAGATAAAGGTACAGACGCAAACGGTCGGCGAGAGGGACAATGAGAACACACAGCCGTGAACTCACTGGAGATGAATAGAGTCGCCAGCTAGGCATTTTTATCCCGGAGGAAAGGCAATGCTGCATAGACCTAGAAAAAGAATGGATAAGACGGTTGCGAACCAGAGAGACTGAGAAAGGGGGTTGGTTACAACCTGGGAAGGTATTAGCACCCAGATTGTCCGTCGTACTCGACGGGATCCACGCTTAAAAGATTTGTGTTTTAAAGGGGTAGTGTCAGTGCAATTTGTGTGTAAAAGAGCTGGAAAACAAAATGTACAGGTGTCAGTGTAAGAGAAGTGAAGTGTATAAATGATGTGTCAGAAAGGAATGAAATGCTCATGATAATGAGGCTCAAAGAATAATGCTGGAAGGAGGGGGAATATACAGAGACTTTTGTTCGATAACTGTTAAGTTATGCCTACGTATCCTCTCGTGCAATGAGGAAGTCAGAACACCGTAGTTCGACCCAAAGAGACTGAAAGGTAAATTGACTTGTGAACTGCTTACTTGTCTATGCTCAAGTGTATGACCTGTCTGGCTCAGGTGCAAACTGTCTTGCATTAGACAGAAGAAACGAGTTCTCGTTTGTGAGTGAATAAGATGAGAAAAGAATCCCGGAGGAGACGATTATTGTTTGTTTTTGAGTTTTCAGTCTTTTATTGTTTTTTGGATTTTGTCATAAGTTAATGAGCTTAAGTCTAAACCAATGGATTTAGTAAACTCATCACATCTTCCCTCTGATTAGGGGTAATGAGAATACCTTAAGTGTGAAGTCAGCTTCTCACACTTAAACACCTTTGGTGTAGGATTAAGATCATTAACCTACTTGTGATTAATTATATGTTTTTGTTGTTTTTGTTTAGTGTTAAGTAATGAGATTAAGCCATAATCAGGGATTAAACAGACTCAATACACCATCCTAATAGAAGGATAATAGATGAGAATGTTTAAGCTGAGGAAAACTCCTCAACTTAATCCATGATTAGGGATTAAATTCATGACAAAACAAATCCTTTATTGAGTGGATTTTAGTTAATGATATGATGATGAAGTGAGTTTTAGGGTTTATAAGACAACTTGAGGGGGACTTGTCCATTAACACTAGGGTTAGTCCTTCTTAACCAGTTAAGGAAGAATTAGAATCCTAATGCAAGGCCCAAGTTACAAGTGTGAAGTCTTGATGATTATTATGTGAATTAATTAGAGGATTTAAACACATTAAGGGTTCAACACTTAGGATTAAAGTTATACACTCCATCCTAAGAGAAGGATGCAGGCATAAGCTTAATCACAAAGCCTTAAAGCCTTTAGGGTTTAGTCCCTGATTATGAGATGAGAAGAGAAGACTCAAAAGAGACACAAAGGTAAAACTAATAGGGGAGACTAATCAAAACCCTAATCATTGTCATGCTTGGTTGTTCCTAGGGTTTGTGAGGTTTATCAAGAACAATCTTCAATGAAACCACCAGGAGGCAGATGAAAAAGGATCAAGAGAAGCAAAGTGACTTGCTTCATTCAAGAAGTCAAGTCACTTGAAGAAAGTGGGAAGGAGAAAAATGAGCAAGCTCAATCTCATACACATGTAAAAATGCAGCAATGGATGCAAGAGAGATGAAAAGAAAAGTCATGAGAAGTGAAGGCAAATTCACCTCTCAACATCACTTACCACCTGAAATGTTAGAAAAGAAATGCAATGCAAAGCCAAATGAGATAAGATGACATGATGAGAACAAAACCAGAAGCATGTTGATGATGATAATGATGCTATGAAGTGATACAAACATGAGGCAGCACATGGAAATGTTCATGCAAGATCATGGATGCAAATGATGCAAGTTAAGGAGCATGAACTTACATGAAAAGTTATGAAACATACATGGCAAACAACATGGCAAATGCAAGATGAAATGATCAAACATGCTTTATATATGTCTTAAGATGTCAAATGAATCAAATGGATGATTGAAATGTCATGGCAAGTCATGTTATGCAAGAGAATGCAAGAAGGATGCAAATGGAAGCCCAAATTAGGGTTTATGGATCAAACAACAAACAAAAACCAAAAACAGAAGCAAACCCTAAGATAAAAAATGGAAAATGCCACCCAAAGAAACCCTAACCCTATACTAAACCAAGGTCCAAAGGAGAGGTCTCAACTCTTTACCAATCTCAAGTTATGATTTTTACAAGATTCTAGGGTTTTTAGGGTTCTTAAACAAAAGAAATGCCAAACAAATTGAAAATGATGAATCAAATCATGGCCATTTAATCCTAGAAACTACATGCTAAACACAATGCAATGCAAAAAGAATCAATGTCCAACTCTTCCTAGATAGGCAGAAATGATTTTTTGAACTTAGGATCAAAATAATGCACAAAAATGATTTTAATTCAATGAAAAATTCTCAAAATGCATCAAGATCAAAAAAGAAATTTGGTTTGAAGGTTGGACAATGTTTCTAAATGTCTTAGAACATTTCATGAATTTTTTGGTGATTTTTAGATACCTAAAAGTATTTTTAACAAATTAATTTCCATTAATCAATTAAAAATAATCTT
This sequence comes from Lathyrus aphaca, assembly GCA_963966055.1. Lineage (NCBI taxonomy): Eukaryota > Viridiplantae > Streptophyta > Magnoliopsida > Fabales > Fabaceae > Lathyrus > Lathyrus aphaca. The sequence goes on from OZ014520.1 coordinate 510,450,743, forward strand.
TTAAATATTTAAAAATACTTTTTAAATGATAAAAATAAAAATAAAAATATTTTTGTGTCATAAAAATTAATAAAACTTATGAGAAAAAGTTTCATAATTTTTACACATTTTTTACTATTTTAAATAAATTATACAAGTTAAATGAAAGGAAATGAAATTAAAATGAAAATAATGGAAAGTCAAATAAGTGGAGGGCCAGGATTGAGTCTGAGTTTGAATGGGTTGACCACGCGCGTTATCCAAGGGTCCAGGTTGTTTCTGAGTTAATTAATTAAATTATGATTAATTAAATCTAAACAAGTGGATTAGGGCTAATTGGGAAGATCCAGGCCACACATGCGCGCGGGTAGTCAACGGGTCAAAGGCATCCAACGCACGAAATTCAAATGGGAGTTAATGACTGGATTAGGGCATAATGACATTCAGGCTGCCGGAGAAGACTTCCGGTCGTCTTCTCCGGCCAGCACCCCCCCTGAAAATCCTCAAAACTCTAAAAAACTAACTAAAATGAAATCTAAAAACTGGGAAATGATCCCCACTCACTCACGAACCTGTAAACCCATAATTTCGACAAGATTAAAATTCAGGGTTTAAGGTCATCCTTGTCGAAGGATAGCATCAGGAGGAGAATCCAAGAATTGCTGACAAGTTTTTAAAGCTTCACTGTTTCGACAGAAATAGAAATAATGTTCTGGCAAAATAGTTTGGGGAGTGTGTGATTGAGGGCTTCGACAGAAGAAGTTGTTAATAAAAGATATGGTTTGGCAAGTGTTGAAGAGTTTTTTCTCCTTTAAAAGGGTTTCGACAGTTTTGAAGAGTTACAAGGTTTTCGTCACCAAGGGAGAGATTCAAATTCAAAAGGTTGTAACCTTTGGCAGTTGGACACATGGAGGTTTCAGAGAAGAAATTTACATGCAGGCTGACACTTGTCCTTTAGTTATAGTTTTTCCGTTCTAAGCAGTTATTTTGTTTGTATATAAATAGGATAGTTTGTGTTTAGAATAGTGTGTGAAAATTTGTACAAAATTCCTGTAAAAGCTCTAAGTACCCAGTGTGAGAGAAAATGAGTTTAGTATTTGGAACAATGTACGTTTAAAACACCAGTTATATTTCAAAGTCATTTTAAAATTACTTGTTTATTCTTCAAGTTCATGTCATTTTAAATGTTATTTACTTTTTCTGCAAGTTTACAGCCTTCGATAGTTTCTTTGTTCTTGTTTAATTTTTAACTTTGTTTCGTCTTTAAGATTTAAAACTTTACTTTACTTGCAAAATCAAAGTTCTTAATACTTTGACAGCATTGATAAAACAAACCACAAATCAGTCACCAAAAGTCTAAGAGTAGTTCGACAGAAAAATGCACATGTATCCCAGGACTTGTATGGTTGGTCCTGCAAGTAACCCAGTTTCCTGAAGAGATTGGTTAACCAGAGGTTGTTCGCCAGAAACCACCGCGAACAAATTGGCACACCTGGTGGGACTAGTGCATTCGATAAAATCTAATAGAAAACTTCTTAGACAAATTGTTCCTTGCTACGTTGTATGATTCTTAGAAGCGGTAAACTAGCCGTAACCGACATAGAGAGACCAAAGAGAACAAGAAGAAGAAACATGGCTAACTTGCCAAATACTTCAAATAATCCTGACGAAACAATATCAGTTTCCAACCCTATCCCTTCGTCAGGAATAATACCAGCGTCTGGCCCTGTTTTAGAACAGATTAGGCCTCCTTTGGGGGATTCCATACCAACAGGTTCAGGATCCCAGAATGCGCCTAGTTCTTCCACCATGGGACACGCCAGACCCTTGGGAACCCCTCCCCCTGGAGGAAATACATTCAGGCCATATCTGAATTATTCTCAACCTTTTACTGGGAGGGAACAACCATATGGAATGCCAACTTCAATGATGGCAAGCCTACATAATTCGTCACCATTATTCTCTAATGCTATGGTTCAAGTGTCATCACCATTGCAGGGATCAGGATATGGTGGAAATGGAAATAGAATAAACCAAGTTCCACCAGGTTTCCATATGCCCGCTATGACAAATCATTCTGCGCAAGTAATTCGTCAACATATGGATGAAAGCAATCATGATATGGTGCAGGCTTTGACACACCAAATGGGAGAAGTGTTCAACCCCTTAATACAGAACACCACCCAAACAAACCAAATATTGGCAGAACAGATGGCACGCATTGCTGACTTTTTTGGAGTCCCGCAAGCACAGCAAAGGATGCAATTGAATCAAAACCCTGCCAATAGGGCTGTCGAAGAAGAACTTACTATAAACCAAAGGCCCTTAGGAAATCCTCATGAAAATCCCAGGGGGCAAGAGGTGATAGTCGAACAGCCTAATGTAGAAGAGCCTATTCGACAGGAACCAAGAAGGATAATAGTCCAGAGAAATCAAAATGCTGACGAAGTGTTACAGCAGAGAATGCGTTACAATAACATGCCTGTCGAAAACAATATTGCCACCATGGTTGAGAGAATAATGGCACAAAATGGAGTAAACGTAGGATTACAAAGGCCTAGTTATACTTCCCCTTTGTCTGAATTTGTCTTACAACAAGAATTACCACCAAGGTGGAAAGTCCCCAAATTTACAAAATTTTCAGGGGATACTAGTGAGTCCACCATAGAACACGTGGCACGTTACTTGATAGAAGCAGGAGAAATTGCGAATAATGAGAACCTAAGGATGAAATATTTCCCAAGTTCTTTAACAAAAAATGCGTTCACTTGGTTCACATCACTTCCTGCAACTTCAATTTTTACTTGGACCCAATTAGAAAGATTGTTCCATGAACAATTTTATATGGGACAAACCAAGATAAGTTTGAAGGAGTTGGCAAGTGTCAAAAGAAAGTTTTCTGAACCTATAGATGACTATTTGAATAGGTTTAGATTACTAAAAGCCAGATGCTTTACGCAAGTGCCGGAACAAGAACTAGTCGAAATGGCTGCAGGGGGTCTAGATTATTCCATAAGGAAGAAACTGGATACCCAGTACTTGAGAGATATGGCACAACTGGCAGACAGAGTGAGGCAAATAGAAAGACTAAAAAATGAAAAATTCAGATCAAACAAAAACAAGAAGGAAAGAGTGGCCTATGTAGGAGTAATTCATGAAGATGATTATGACGAAAACGAACAAGTCATCTTCGACCAGCAAGAAATTGATCTGGCAGAATTAAAACAAGGCCCTCCATATTCTTGTAAAGTTTTAGCCCCGTCGAATGGAAAAAATCCAGTCGAAGTAGAAAAGAATGACAGGTTCCCTAAAAGAACCTATACATTCGACATCACTAAGTGTGATGAAATATTTGATTTATTAGTCAAAGATGGTCAGTTAATAAAACCAGCAGGCACGAAAGAGCCTCCTGTAGACCAACAGAAAAAGAGAGGTTTTTGTAAATACCATAATTTCTTGGGTCATAAAACTTCTCAATGTTACCTTTTCAGGGATCTTGTCCAGAACGCAATCCAAAATGGAAGGCTGAAGTTTGGAGACAAAGCCAAGCAGCAGATGAGGATTGACTCTAATCCTATGCAGGTGGTAGAGGCCAATTATGCTGAACCAGAAATGGTAAATGTGGTCGAAATGGAGATCGTGGCTGAAGAAAATTTTGAAATGGTGGAAGTTACTGAAAGCTTCGACACCAACTTCACCATGATAGAAGCTGCTGAAGGTTTCGACACCCATGTAAATGTGGTGGAAGAAGGTGATGATCTTGCTGACCAGACTGAAGAGAAAGAAGTCAAAGTTTCTGAAGACTTCGACAGTGATAATGCTAGCGAAACTACTGAAGGTTTCGACGAAAGAAATGCAGTCAAAGTGGGAAGAAGCTTCGACAAGAAAAACTACGAAAAAGATGCTGAGCAGGGGGTGATCTGGGATACTTTGGGAGAGTCAAATGGAAAGTTCGATTTCATGGTGAAATATTCAGCACCACCAAGCTCCAAAGCAGATATCAACAAAATCAAACCTACAGGGTGGGGAGATTCCTTCAAAAAGGATGACGAAGAGGAGGGTGACAAAACCCTCATTGTTCAGAAAGAGGCCACTGAGGGCCTTGGTCAAGAGGAGATCAAAACATCAGGGACTGATGACCATTCCCCCACTGTCGAACCAATAAACATTGGTACCATCAGAACTGAAGGGCATCCTGTCGAAAGGGTTGCACACTGCTGCAACTACATCTACAAGGGTTTACACCCAAAAGGCAATGTGAGTCAGTCAAAGGAGGACATCCCAGAGGAAATCATGCTGGTCGAAAAAATTAATAAATTGAAGATCACAACTGAACAGAATGCTGGGATTCACATGGTGGAAGTCACTCAGAAGGTGGGACCAGACACAAACAAGGGAAAGAGACATCAAGAGAAGCATCAGAAGCTGGTTTACCCAGAAGAAAATGAAAGTCTTGTCGAATTCATCCAGAGGTGTCAAAGGAAGAATGCAGAAGTCATGCTTTGCCCAAGATGCAGTGCTGTGTTCGACAAGAAAGCAGCTGATGACTTAGAAGCAGCAGAAAAGACCCAGAGGAAAGGAAATTGGGGAACAGTCCCACCAACCAGAAACGAAAGATTCGACCCAAGAAGAGGGAAGCATCACAGTCAAGGAGTGGGAGAAAGACGTTCCAACACCTACAAACCATCCAACAGGCCAAATGATGACAAATGGGTTCAGCCTATAAGGGATGCCCAAGGTCAGAAGAGATGGAAGAGTTTTGAAGTGAACAGAGGTCCTTCAATGGAAGTTAAAAAGGAGGCAAGGCCAAAATATGTCTCTGAAAACTACAAAGGGAAGAATCCTATGTCCAGATCCCAATGGAGAAGATTCCAAAGGCAGAAGAAAATTGAAAAGGGAACGGTAGAACACCAAAGGGTTGGGCAGAAGAGAGCTGAATCAAGCAAATGTGTGCAGATTACAAACAAGGGGATGCCTCTGGCAGAAAAAGAAACCTTTCAGGAGAATAGATCTGGTGACACCACAGAGATGCAAAAGACAAACAACAGAATTCCAGTGGACGAAGAAGTCACAGATGAATTTGGTTCAGAATCAGATGCCTCTTTCGACGTAACCTGCAATGTGGTCTCTGTACTGCCCAGAGATTATGACAGGATAATGGAAGTCGAAGACGAAGAAGATGACATGGTAGATGACAGCATAGGCTTGAAGCCCGTGTGCTACTACATAATGAATAATGGCTGTGTCGAAGAGCAAAATGCTTTCTTCGAAAAGCCAGATGATGCAATGAAGGCTCACTTAAAGCCTCTTTTCATAAAAGGAAAGGTAGAAAATGTGGGTGTCAACAAAATTCTGATAGATGGTGGAGCAGCTGTGAATTTAATTCCTCATTATATGATAAAGAGGATTGGAAAATATGACTCCGACACTAAGCCTCACAATATGGTGTTGTCCAACTATGAAGGTAAAGTAGGGACAACGTTGGGGGTAATACAACTGAACTTGACTGTAGGATCTATCACCAGGCCTACCATGTTTGTGGTGATAGCATCAAAGGCAAATTACAACTTGCTGTTGGGAAGGGAATGGATCCATGGGATTGGGGCTGTGCCATCTTCCATGCATCAAAGGATAGCAATCTGGAGGCCAGATGGGATTGTCGAAAACATTGAAGCAGATCAGAGTTACTTCACAGCTGATGTGAACAATGTTACTAGTCGTAACTTCGACAAAAACCTAGCCCATATAGCACCATGCAACCCTGCTGCTTTCGACCTAACAGCTTCCGACAATGCTTACTGTTCCATGTACCTCCATCCTACGCATGGTTTCCAGTGGGATAAAGAAATAATTGGGGAGACAAATTACACCTGGGGAACTACCCATGTCAACCCAACTGGATGGGGGAGTGAATTCAGTGAAGATGACTGAAGCATCAGCCATGAAAAGGATTTCGGCTTATATAGCCGAAAAACAACTCAAAGCGGCCCTTGAGGCTGAAGTTAGAAATATGGCTGTCGAAGCCAGCACTCAAATTGTCAAAGAACAACATCCTCAAGAAAACATTGAGGAGCAACATGCAAATCAGAGTTTTGAAGAAGAATCAAATGGTGAATGGCAGAACCAAAGACTTGATGCCATTTATGATGACGAACCTTTGGGGTTCGAAAAGGATCCAACCTCCACCAATATGAAAATGGTGGCACAGGATCCTTTGGAGGAGATTAATTTGGGACTGGGGGCAGAGAAAAGGCCCACTTACATCAGTGCCAAGTTGAATCCTCAACTCAGAGTCGAAATAATCCAACTGCTGAATGAGTTTAAAGACTGCTTCGCTTGGGATTATGACGAAATTCCTGGTCTAGACAGAAGTTTGGTGGAATTGAAATTGCCAATACTGGAAGGGAAGAAGCCAATAAAGCAGACCCCCAGACGTTTTGCACCTGAGATTCTGTCGAAAATCAAAGAAGAAGTCGAAAGACTTCTAAAATGCAAATTCATCCGTACAACAAGGTATGTCGAATGGATTGCTAATATTGTTCCTGTGATTAAGAAAAATGGCACACTAAGGGTGTGTATTGATTTTAGAGATCTAAACTCAGCCACCCCTAAGGATGAGTATCCTATGCCAGTAGCAGAAATGCTAGTAGATTCTGCAGCAGGCCATGAGTATTTAAGTATGCTTGATGGCTATTCTGGTTATAACCAGATTTTTATTGCTGAAGAAGACGTTCCAAAAATAGCTTTTCGTTGTCCAGGAGCAATAGGAACATATGAATGGGTAGTTATGCCCTTTGGTTTGAAAAATGCTGGAGCTACTTACCAAAGGGCCATGAATTCTATTTTTCATGATTTCATCGAAACATTTATGCAAATTTATATAGATGACATTGTGATTAAATCTGCTTCAGGCTTGGACCATATCAACCATCTTCGACAGTCCTTTGAAAGGATGAGGAAGTTTGGTTTGAAAATGAATCCTCTTAAATGTGCTTTTGGTGTGCAGGCTGGGGATTTCTTAGGCTTTGTGGTCCACAAGAAAGGGATTGAAATTAATGAAAACAAAGCTAAGGCAATAATGGAAGCAAAAGCGCCATCGACAAAGAAGGAATTGCAGTCTCTGCTAGGGAAAATCAACTTTCTTAGAAGGTTCATCTCCAACCTTAGTGGAAAGACTCAGGCCTTCTCACCTCTGCTTCGACTGAAGAAGGAGGGTTTCACTTGGGGGCAAGAGCAGCAAGATGCTTTCGACAAGATCAAGGAGTATTTGGCAAATCCCCCAGTCCTAATATCTCCTTGTCGAAAAAGAAGCATGAGGCTCTATATATCAGCATCTGACAGAACATTAGGAAGTATGCTTTGTCAAGAAGATGAACATGGCGTCGAAAGAGCCATTTATTATCTTAGCAGAGTTTTAAATAATGCTGAAACTAGATATAGTATGATAGAGAAATTATGTTTATGTGTATATTTCTCTTGTACAAAATTGAAGCATTATATAAAACCCATTGATGTACATATATCTTCTCATTTCGACGTAATAAAGCATATGTTGTCTAAATCTATTTTACATAGTCGAATTGGAAAGTGGGCTTTAGCTTTGACTGAATACTCTTTAAAATATATGCCTCTAAAAGCTGTTAAAGGGCAAGTAGTTGCTGATTTTATAGCTGACCACTCCATACTTGGAGATGAAACAAATTATGTCAAAAAAGAGCCTTGGAGGTTATATTTCGACGGTTCCAGCCACAAAAATGGAACAGGTATTGGGGTGTTAATTATTTCTCCCAATAAAATTCCAACAAAGTTCAAGTACAAAATAGAAGGATTCTGTTCAAACAATGAGGCAGAATATGAAGCCTTAATATCTGGACTTGAAATCTTGTTGGAACTGGGGGCAACAGAGGTCGAAATAATGGGTGACTCCGAATTGGTGATAAAACAATTGACGAAAGAGTACAAATGTGTCAAAGAAAATTTGATCATGTACTTTGTGATAGCCAACAGGCTCCTCAAGAGATTCGACAGTGTAGTTTTTAGACACATTCCCAGATTGGAAAATCAGGAAGCAAATGACTTGGCTCAATTGGCTTCAGGGTATAAAGTGTCGAAAGAAAATCTGTTGAAGGTTGTCGAAGTGAGAGGTAAAGTTTTATCTACTAAGCTGGCCCCATCTGATTTGGAGACAATGAGATTAGGATATGGTGATGAAGAAAACTTTGAGATTTTCAATGTAGGTGATTTAGAAGCTGGAGATTGGAGAAAACCCATCAAAGATTATTTACAAAATCCAAATCAGACTGTCGAAAGAAAGATAAAGTACAGGGCCATAAGCTATGTGCTCTTTGGAAATGAACTGTTTAAAAAGACTGCAGAAGGAGTTCTACTAAAATGCCTAGGAGAGACTGAGGCTTATATAGCTCTGTCAAATGTACATGGTGGTGCATGTGGTGCTCACCAAGCAGGACATAAGATGAAATGGCTATTATTTCGACAAGGAATGTATTGGCCAACCATGTTGAAAGACTGTGTCGAATTTGCAAAAGGTTGTCAGGAATGTCAAATCCATGCAGGCATACCTCATGTGCCAGCGAGTGAGTTACATTCTATTATAAAGCCTTGGCCATTTAGAGGTTGGGCTTTAGATTTGATTGGTGAGATTCGACCAGCCTCCTCAAAGGGGCAGAAGTACATATTAGTGGGGGTAGACTATTTCACTAAGTGGATTGAAGCCATACCTTTGACGAATGTAGATCAGGAAGCAGTCATAGATTTCATCCAGAAACACATAATGTATAGATTTGGAATACCAGAGACTATAACCACTGATCAAGGATCTGTGTTTACTGGTAGAAATATGCAAGCATTTGCAAGAGAAACAGGTTTTAAGTTGTTGACTTCGACACCCTATTATGCCCAAGCAAATGGCCAGGTCGAAGCAGCCAACAAAGTGGTAATAAACCTGATAAAGAAGCATGTGGGTAAAAAACCCAGAAATTGGCATAAGACCCTGGATCAAATCCTTTGGGCTTGTCGAACATCTCCTAAGGAGGCAACTAATTCTACCCCATTTAAATTAACTTATGGACATGATGCAGTATTGCCAGTCGAAATCTGTTTACAGTCAATACGAATTCAAAGACATCATGAGATTCCATCTGAAATCTATTGGAGTATGATGATGGATGAGTTAGTTGATTTGGATGAAGAAAGGTTGCGTGCTTTAGAATTAATAAGAAGGCAGAAAGAGAAAGTTGAAAAATTTTATAACAAAAAAGTAAAATTCAAAGCCTTCTTAGTAAATGATTTAGTCTGGAAAGTGATCTTGCCCATGGAGAAGAAAGACAGAGTGATGGGAAAATGGTCCCCTAAATGGGAAGGACCTTTCAAAATTCTAAGAGTTTTTTCCAATGGTGCATACGAAGTCGAAGAAATAGAAAAAGATAGAAGAGTGATGAAAATAAATGGGAAGTACTTAAAGAAGTATAGACCAACATTGTAGGAAATAAAAATCATAACAAATTAAAATTGCAAACGAAACTTGTCTTCGCCAAACAAATGGCGTAAAATAGCATTACATATAAAAGTGCTAAGAAAGGAAATATCCTTAAAACAAATAAAATTCCTAAGTTCTATTACAAAATTACTGTCGAAGGAATGTGGCTTTAAGCTCGTCGAATTTTTTCTTTTGGAGTTGGATTCGACGCTCACAAAGGCTCTTGCTGACAGTCATTTCGTCAAGCTCCCTATGAAGTTGCTGGGCTGTTTCTGCATGTTGTAGCCCTTTCTGAAGTTCACTGTCTATTGCTTCCTGATTTGGTTTTTTGAGAGAGGCCTGGCGTTCTTTTTCTTGGAGGATTTTTCTTTGGAGATCAGCAATCTGGGCTTGGTAAGCTTGAATATTGTTTTCACAATCAGCAGCAGCTTTGGTGTATTCGTCAGAAAGCTTATTCAGCTCTGAAATCCTTTCTGTCGAAGAAGCCACTGTGTTCCATGCTGAAACTTGCTCCTCAGACTTGGCTGTGATCTTTTGGGAGAATTCTTTTTGTCGAACCAGATCAGCGCTGACAGAATCAATCAAAGATATCAAATCCATCACCAAATGGCTTTCCTCAGTCGAAGCTTCCAGCAAGTTGGCACTTTTTAGGAGCTTCTTCAGATCATATTGAGCAGAAGTATTCTCAGCCAAGACTTCAAACAGGTCAACTCCAAGGATCCTTGTCTTGATCTCATCCATGATGACATTGATTGGTTGAAGGTCAGAAGTGGCCCCTGAAGCTGTCGAACCACTGGCAGAAGAATCTTGGAAGTTATACCTGGTGTCGAGCAAGGCTTTTAAGTACTCAAAGGGTTTTCTAACCTTCAAGCTCTCAATTTCTTCATGAGATAAACTCGTCGAATCAGTGCCCAGAGAGGTTTCGACAGGAGCTTTTGATGAAGAGGGAATGTGTTGAGAGGTTCCTCCAATGCTCAAGTTAACTTCTGGATGATTCGACAGAGTGACTTCTTCTTCGACATTTTCTTTATCAGCCATGGTGGTGTCAGTTGGACCTAGGACTGGTGCATCCTGAGCAATGGCATTTTCGTCAGTGTTTGGTATAGCAGCTGGTGGTGGAAGTGGTACATCTTGATCTGAATTTGTTTTTTCTGCAGTAGGGTCTGGTCGAAAAGGAGAGTTGTTGTCGGAAGACTCAGAATCACTGAGGTCGAATTCGTCCAAGGTTTGAGGCCCATGGACCCCTGCATCTGGAGTGGCATCATCCTGGAGTCTTTCAGCCAGAGTCCTCTCAGAATTAGAGGGAGCATGCTCTTCTTGGATTGCAGAGGTCTCTTCGACGTCAATAACAACCTACAAGCAAAAAACATAAAGGAAGAACTGTAAGATAAAGTTACATTCAGTCAAGGCTGGGGTGGTGTTTGTCGAAATGATTACCTGAGGGATTTCAGTATGGGCACTTGAGTCCCCACTTCTTTCGCTCCTTGAGGGAACTTTGTTGACTGGACTGGCAGGTGGAGTTCGTCTTTGGACCAGAGATCTTTGGGACGCCACTGTTTTAATTCTTAGACCTTTGTTTCTTTTCAAAGGCTGGGGTTCAGGGGACTCGTCCTCAGATTCTTCGACGCTTGTTTCCTTTTCTTCTGGTTTCCTTTTCTTTGCTGGGGTACGAGTTACCTATAAGAGAAAGAAAAGAAGGGTTCAGTATAAGAGAATATGAAGTATATAAGTAAGGAGGGATGTTTTGTTTGTGTCGAAACCTTCTTGGCAGTTGCAGGAGACTTTTCGACTGTTTTTGAAGAAGTTCCTTCGCCAGTAGTCTTCCTGACAATTCTAACAGCTGAAAAGGAAAAGTTGCATGAACATTGATATAATAATAAAAGAGTTAGAAGCAAAAAGAAGAATGTAATTTCTTCGACACCTTCAAGAATGGGTTCGTCCACAGTAACATGTTCTATCCCAATATGAAGGTGCCCAGTGAAGTTGTGCAGATGATACTTCGTCGCAACCACGCGTTCGACAGGTTTTTTGTTGCTTTCACGAAGCAGTTTTAAATATGATCCACATACAAACCAATCTGGAAATGGAGGACTCAAGGCCACTCCAAATTCTGCAGAAGGGAGTGGAGGGAATTTTGGAGGAAAAGTTGTGAAAGCAAAATCATAGTGTGCATGTGGTGGAAGAGATGTAGGAAACCACAACTTATTCAATTTTTCTGTGAATTTGTATTTTAAAGATACTGCTGCTTCAGCTATGGTTCGACGAAGATCATCAGGCCTGTAAATAGTTTCAAAATACATTTGAAACTTGTGAACTTCTTTGATATGCTGATCTGTACCTTTTTTCTTCCTGTCCTGCACAAAGGTAAAAGCATTCGTCAGAAGAGTAGTGAAGGTTGCTACGTCGAAAAATCTGTTGATATAGTATTCCTTCCACCAGACGTCGAATTCTTCAGTACAGAGGAAGTTTGGTAGGAAAATGGTGGGATAAACTTCAAGAGAAGGGTCAAAAAACTTGTTGTACAGTTCCAAACATTTGTCGAAATGGTGACATGAGTTGTAGAAGATAATGGCACCTTTCTTGTGGTAGATAGGCTTTGTCTTCGTCTGAATTAATCCAAACTGCCTAGCTACCAAATTGGGTTGGTACACAATGAGGGATACCTTTGTGTTGTTAAGGCTGTGATGGGAGAAGAAGTGCCTGGGCATGAGAAAAGCTTCCCAAATGGAAATGTAGGAATCTTCATCTTTCTGGTTCTCCACTGGTAGTTTTCTAGTAAACCATCTTGGACCTACTTTCCTGTTGGCGAATGGTGCCATTGAAGGAGAAAATTTGTAGCGTTTGGCGAACATCATGATGTAGCCAGTAAATGCTTGTCGAAGGCTTGTATTCTCATCAGTGGGGGTCAGTTGAACCAGCCTAGGCCATTCGACACGTCTTTCTTTGACTGCCTCTTCGACAATTGGCATTTTTATGGGGATGAAATTTTCAAAAGTGGCATTCAGCCATAGTTGTAGAAGCCAAAAAGGGCCTGTAAGACTTATGTTACCTTTGTCCTTAAGGGCCTTGAGGTTGCTTACCCTTTCACTTAAGGATTCATAGAGGTTGGCCAAAAGTAGCTCACTCAGGCAAAATGCGACTCCATTGTGAAGTTGATTCGCCATAATGATAAAACTTCTGGCTACCTGAAGGGACCTTGTACAGAATACGAATTTGGACAACCACAGGCTAAGGAAGGCAATGTGTTCTATGTCAGAGACTTCTTCATTGTTTTCACCTTGGTAATGGGCTATGAAGACAGAATACCCAGCATGCTTTGTGTCGAAGCTTATGGGATCCTTGTTCAAGTGTTCAGGGTTAAATATTTCCCCTAAAGGACTAAGGCCAGTTATGGCTGCTATGTCGAATAGGGTGGGGGTCACCATTCCACAGGGTAAGTGGAATGTATTGTAAGTGCTATCCCAAAAGTACAGAGAGGCCAACAGCATGTTTTGGCAGTAACGGGGGCCCTCTTTCGACAACTGGATTAAATCATAAATACCAGTTTTCTTCCAAAACTTTTCTTTGGCTTTTTCGACCCTAGTAAGCCATGATAGGTATTCAGAGGGATCTTTTGTCAAAGGGGGGCTCCTAAAAATCCTGTTTTGGTTTAGATAAGACAGATCTATTTCTGTCGAAGCCATAAGGACTTCAGGTTCCTTTGATGAGGTTTCGACAGGTTTGGGGTTCTTGTTAGCAGCTATGGGTTTTAAAGCAGAATAGCAGGGGTAAAATTCTTTCAAACGTTTAGAATCAGCATTGGGATCAAAAATAGGGCCTAACATAGCATGATGAATTCCAGAAACAGAAAGGGAGATCATTACCTGTGACCTGTAAATGCTTGCCTTTTCCCTTTCATTAGGGGGTTCTGGGAAGTACTGTTGGTGCTGTGTTTGAGTAGGCCTAGATAACACGTGAGCAGGAGGAAGATCCGTGGTCTTCTTTGTCTTCTTTGCACTTTGTCCAGTGGTAGTCTTTGGAGGAGCCATTGATTTGATGAAGATGGTAAAGAAACAGGAGCTTTGAAAGAGTTGGAAATGGAGTTTTCACGCTTGGGTAAGAGAAGAGTTTGAGAAGGTGAAAAGTATGAAATGGTGGTGAAAATGGTATTTATAGAGGATGGAATAAATGAATAATAATAAAAAAAAAAAGAAAGAAAATGAAGAGACTTTTTCAGTTAGGAAAAGGGAAACATGCATGTTAATCCATTGGTGGAGATTGAAAGTGGCGGTTGGTAATGAGCCATGATTTACCTACAATATAGGGTCATGGGAGATTGTGTGAAACGTGGGCTAGATGTGACGTTTCATAAAGTGAAAATCATGGTGTTTCCTTGGGACTCAACAAAAATCACTTTACAATAAATGCAACTGGAAGTCAAAGGTCATTTCGACAGCAAAAGACATTTCTCCTTTGATAGTCGAAAATATCTTTGCTGGGGGGCAATTTGTAAACCCATAATTTCGACAAGATTAAAATTCAGGGTTTAAGGTCATCCTTGTCGAAGGATAGCATCAGGAGGAGAATCCAAGAATTGCTGACAAGTTTTTAAAGCTTCACTGTTTCGACAGAAATAGAAATAATGTTCTGGCAAAATAGTTTGGGGAGTGTGTGATTGAGGGCTTCGACAGAAGAAGTTGTTAATAAAAGATATGGTTTGGCAAGTGTTGAAGAGTTTTTTCTCCTTTAAAAGGGTTTCGACAGTTTTGAAGAGTTACAAGGTTTTCGTCACCAAGGGAGAGATTCAAATTCAAAAGGTTGTAACCTTTGGCAGTTGGACACATGGAGGTTTCAGAGAAGAAATTTACATGCAGGCTGACACTTGTCCTTTAGTTATAGTTTTTCCGTTCTAAGCAGTTATTTTGTTTGTATATAAATAGGATAGTTTGTGTTTAGAATAGTGTGTGAAAATTTGTACAAAATTCCTGTAAAAGCTCTAAGTACCCAGTGTGAGAGAAAATGAGTTTAGTATTTGGAACAATGTACGTTTAAAACACCAGTTATATTTCAAAGTCATTTTAAAATTACTTGTTTATTCTTCAAGTTCATGTCATTTTAAATGTTATTTACTTTTTCTGCAAGTTTACAGCCTTCGATAGTTTCTTTGTTCTTGTTTAATTTTTAACTTTGTTTCGTCTTTAAGATTTAAAACTTTACTTTACTTGCAAAATCAAAGTTCTTAATACTTTGACAGCATTGATAAAACAAACCACAAATCAGTCACCAAAAGTCTAAGAGTAGTTCGACAGAAAAATGCACATGTATCCCAGGACTTGTATGGTTGGTCCTGCAAGTAACCCAGTTTCCTGAAGAGATTGGTTAACCAGAGGTTGTTCGCCAGAAACCACCGCGAACAGAACCAGAACCCCTACTCAAAACTAATTTATATTTCCTAACAAGGCTGAATCGAAGCAAACAAAAATTAGGTCAACTGAGTTTCAGAGATCAATTAAACTTTCATTTCATCACCATTTCAAAAACTAAAAGCATATTCATGATCAGGAAGACATGTAGAACAAGTTTAGAACTTAAAAATCCATTTCTGGAAAAAAAGTTCTTGAGCTACCTGAAATTCGAAGCTTTCACTCCAGCAACTTTCAGACCTCTTTTCCTTGTGCAATCCACTCCTTAGGACCTCTTGATGATGTTTGAATGCTCAGGAGAAATTTATATTGGCTGGATGAAGAGTTTGAGTAACTTCTGCTCAAACTCAGTTGAACATGGCAATGATGATTCTGGCTGTTTCTGGCAAGGGTGAAGGGTTCTTTGTGGTCCAGATGATGAGTGGAGAAGGTTTGTGGAGTTGGTTTGGATGTTTGTAAGCTGTGGAAGGAGTTTCGAATGAAACTGCAAGTTGGAGTGAAAATGGTGAAGTGGTGTTATGGCTTGTTTCAGGCTTGGTTCTTTGATGCTTTTGACTCAATGAGACATGGTGAGTTGAAGTGTGGAAATAGTTTGGATGTTTGTGAGCTGGGCAGAGAGATTCGAAGACAAATGCAGAATGGGGTGAGTTTGTATATGTGATGCTATGGAGTGTTTCAGCCTGGCCTCATGTTATGTTTAGCTTGCCAAAGGATAGAATAAACAATTGCAAGTGGCCAGAGGATGTTACATGGCCTGTGGTGATTGGGATGTTTGCTTTTGCCAAAAGTCAACTTTTTTGTAAGAGAAGCATGGGCTTGGTTCTAGCTTGGTACAAAGGCTAGGGCTGGCGCAGCATGATGTGTGTGTGATGTTGGGAAAGTTTCAGCAGCCAAGGCAACTAGTTGGTGAAGTGTGATGAGTGTTTTTGCAAATTGGCTCTTTTTGAAACTTTATGAAAAATGCCTTGTTACATAAACCATAAACATGTGATCTTTGGTTCCATTCTGACTTTTAAGGCCTATGTGATGTTTGTATATTGGTTTGAAGCCAACTAGAAGTTACAAGAAGCCTTGGTTCATGATTTTGCAAAAGTCACTTTTGAAGCATGCCTTGAAAATCAATGATTATTGCCAACTTTGTCACACCATAACTTTTGATCCAAGAAGAATTTGATCATGTTCTTGTACTTTTTGAAAAGGGAAAGATGTATTCTACAACTTTCATGACCAAAGTTTTTCCATTTGAAGCATTTTTGGATCAAGAATCAAGGCTTGAAAAATGACCTAAAATGAAGCATTCTTAAAAAGTCAACTATGCCCAAAAAGTCAACATTTGCAAAAAACTCCAAATTCTTGATTTTTGTGAACTTCAACCCTCTTCCATGATCAAATAAAGATCATATACACTCAAAATGATGAAGATCACCCATTGGTTGGGTCATTGGGGGCCTCAGATGCCCTGATTTTGCACTGACTTGTCCAGAAAGTCAATCCTTGATCAGATGACTTCCCCATGGAATTTCTTCATGAAAATTGATATGCATACTCCCTATACCATATAGAGACCAATGGAAACAAGAATGACCAAAAAATTTGGAGTTATGGCCTCTGAAACCAAAACCCTAATTTTAGGTCAACTGTGCAGTCAAACCTGGCTCTGCATCCATTCCAAACCCAGTTCTTGTGATTCTTTTGAAATTTTGACTTTGAGAGGATGTAACATGATACAAGAACACATATGGACCCCTTTGAAGTGATTGGTTGCCTTTGGAGTGGCTCAAGAAGCCCTTGGATTGCTCAGATCACAAACCCTAGATGCAGATGACTTAGAATCCATGCAGTGGATCAAAAATGAGATATGAGATGATATGATTGTGTTTATGCATATGAGAATGATCACAAGCCATGGTGTGAATGGGTGAGGGCAAATTTTGGGTGTTTACAGCTGCCCCTATTCAAACATGAGTTAGATGTGCAGGATGTAAGCAACGGCTTAACAGGCAAACAAGATAACTTGTGGTTGAATACCAAAGACAGTCCAAAATTTGCACTCACAGAATGAAGAAGAAAAAGGATATAGATTGTAAAAGAAAATAATAAAGTATATTATAAAGTGTGGGCGACGGAGGACGACCGTCGAACAGAGGACGACTGCTGGGTAAATAGCAATGACGGGGACGGCCGACATGCTGGGGATAAACGGTAAAGCCAAGACGGGGACGGCCGACCGGCTGGGGAAAATAAAATATTATGATGGGGACGGCCATCACGATAAAGCTGTAAAATTCTCTGGGGATTGATGAAACATGACGGGGACGGCCATCAAGTTCATATAGTAAAGTAAGCAACGATGGGGACGGCCATCGGGCTAAAAAGAAACGGGAAAGGGACCACGACGGGGACGGCCATCGGGTTAAAGAATAAATGAAATAAACAGATGATGAGGTACGGTCATCAAAGGTGAAGGACGATCACCTAGCAGGGGACGGCTACTCTGTTGGGGAATAAAAGAAATATGATGGGGACGGCCATCAAAGGTGGAGGACGACCACCTGGCAGGGTACGGCTGCCGAAAATATCAACGATGGGGACGGCCATCGGATAAAAGGTCAACGATGGGGACGGCCATCGGACGAGCATGATGGAGGACGACCATCAAGAGGTGGAGGACGACCACCTAGCAGGGGACGGCTGCTCTCAGGGTTTATCATGACACAGGACGAATGTCAGATAACCAAAATCAACAATGGGGACGGCCATTGGATAAAATGATGAAGGACGATCATCGAAAGGTGGAGGACGACCACCTAGCAGGGGACGGCTGCTAAAATCAACGATGGGGACGACCATCGGATGAGCATGATGGAGGACGACCATCAAGAAGTGGAGGACGACCACTCAGCAGGGTACGGCTGCTCTCAGGGTTTATCATAACACAGGACGAGTGTTAGATAAGAAGGAAAATTTGTTTTGTTGGCAATCTACTGGGGATATAGTAAACACGGACGAGTATTTACAACCAAGAAGAGAAAGTATAAGTGTTTAGATGTTGTGTATAGATTAAAGATGCGGACGAGCATCCTTAAGACTACGATACAGACGAGTATCGGGTAGAAACAAACTGAAACGTGTTCAGAGATGATGATACGGACGGGTATCATCTGGTTAACAGAGAACACGGACGAGCATTGTATCTGAAGAGACTCTTCTGGAGAATAGTAGACACAGGCGAGTATCTATATTCAAGAAGACGAAAGTGTTTGACACTGTGTATGGATTAAAGATGCGGACGAGCATCCTTAAGACTACGATACAGACGAGTATCATGTAGAAACGAACGCTTGACACATGTTCTGAGATGATGGTACGGACGAGTACCAACTGGTTAACAAAGGACATGAACCAATGTCGAATCTGTGGGGATGTAACTGGTATGTATAAGATACGGACGAGTATCTGTATAAGTATGAGTAGTATGGGTAGTATTGTATAAATGAGTGTTTATCTGCTGGGGAGTGTGACACGGACGAGTGTCAAAGGATAATAATTTTAACAAGTACATGGGTTGTAGAAGTATAAGCGACTGCGCTGGGGAAACGACACGGACGGGTGTCAGGAAAGTGTATATACTGGTGTTTGCGATTGTGAGGCAGCTACTTTTGCCGGGGACTCTGGTGGGGATTTTTCTGCACGTTGTTGATGAATGGTTATTATTCACAAGTGTTAGTTTAAAGCATGGCTTGTGATTATGCTATATGTTTGATTTTTGCCGTAATGCTCCGTATTAGACGGAATGCTACACTTTGTGGGTGAATATGATGCGAATGCTATGATTGTGCAAAGACACCGAACCGGGATTCGGATCCCGTTGCTGCGAAGATCTCTGGCCGATCTGCTTGAAATGGACATCCCAGCTGGGGATGAGATCATTGGTAGATCTAATAAGATGATATTTGCTTGGGGATACGGGTCACTGATAGACCTATCCTAATAAATGAGAGACCCAGCTGGGGTTTGTAGAAGCTTTCTTCACTCTGTTGTGATTCCTTCATGCGTTGCTCTTCTGGGGAGAGTCGTTGGGCACTCGGCTGGGGAAAGAGCATTTCAGATGCTGAGATTGAATGTATATCGATTTGGCAACTTTGCTGGGGAAATGGGCACTTTCCAGTGCCACGTGGAAGATAGACCGAGTTGATAATGATCTGCCAGCTTGCTGAGGGTGAAGCTTTCATGCCCTAAGCTGTGCTCTGGATACCTGCAATCCTGCAGAGATAAAGAAACGCACAAACGATCCCGAGGTATCCTTTACTGGATCCCGTCATAGGAGTTAAACATTTTCGAGAGTAAGTATATTCCCTGTAAGCATGTTTCTTTATTTTCTTAGAGAAGAACATCTGTACTTATGCAATCAGTTTTTTCCTTTTAAGACATCAGACATTTTTTGCAAATAAAATGTACAAAACGAGACATGACTGAAAATCTGACTTTATTAATTCATATGCCCTGAATTGGCGAGATACAGTCAAAGGAACATATCCCCTGAAATGAGGAGGTTGTTACAAATTGAGAAACAAAAATGCTGGCAATGTTGACGACGCTTTAGGGAGCTTCCCCTTCTGCTATGACTCGTATGACAATTGACGTTCTTCTCACCTTGCTTTCTGAAGAAGGCTGATTCTGATTGAAACTTGATCCTGTTGAAGCTTACCAAGTTGTAGATGATACAGACGAACTCAGAATGCAGTTGTTCGCTTATTCCCTATTTTGCATGGATCGCCCTTTCGGGTTTTCAATCCATCGGGATACCCATTTTTGCCTGAGCTGTCCAATGCGGCTTTTCAACTCAGCGGGTGTACAATTTTTTATTTATTTTCCCTTATTTTTGCCCGAGTCTTTTATTCTGTTTTTGACTCGCCGGGATGCCCTATTTTTGCCTGGTCTCACATTCTGTTTTTGTGTCCAGCGGGTCATTTTATGCGAAGTATTTTTTAACTGCATCTGAATTCACAGGGGATGGGAAATCTTCACCATCCATGGTGCTGAGCATCAGTGCTCCACCAGAGAAAACTTTCTTTACCACGAATGGTCCTTCATAGTTTGGAGTCCATTTGCCCCTGTGGTCTGTATGAGGAGGAAGGATTCTTTTCAGCACAAGATCTCCTACTTGGTACTCTCGGTGCCTGACTTTCTGATCGAAGGCTTTCTTCATTCTCTTTTGATATAACTGCCCATGGCAGATTGCAGCCAATCTTTTCTCTTCGATCAGACTCAGTTGCTCGTATCGGGACCTAACTCATTCTGCTTCGTTCAGCTTAACATCCATCAATACTCGTAAAGATGGTAGTTCAACTTCAACAGGTAGGACTGCCTCCATGCCATACACAAGTTGATACGGTGTTGCCCCAGTGGATGTTCTGATTGACGTGCGGTACCCATGCAAGGCAAACGGTAGCATCTCATGCCAGTCTTTGTAAGTGACTACCATCTTCTGCACAATCTTCTTGATATTCTTGTTAGCTGCCTCAACAGCGCCATTCATCTTCGGCCTGTAAGGAGAAGAATTGTGATGTTGGATCTTGAAGTCCCGGCATAGCTCCGCCATCATCTTGTTGTTCAAGTTGGAACCATTATCAGTAATGATTCGCTCGGGAATTCCGTACCGACAGATGATATCCCTTTTCAGAAATCGGGCTACCACTTGTCTTGTGACGTTTGCATATGAGGCTGCTTCAACCCACTTGGTGAAATAGTCAATGGCGACCAGGATGAATCTGTGGCCATTTGAAGCAGTCGGTTCAATCTTGCCAATCATGTCAATGCCCCACATAGCAAAGGGCCAGGGTGAAGACATCACATTCAGAGGATTGGGAGGCACATGCACCTTATCTGCGTAGATCTGGCATTTGTGGCATTTCCTGGCATAGGCACAACAGTCTGCATCCATTGTGATCCAATAATAGCCTGATCTTAACAACTTCCTAGCCATTGCATGTCCTCCAGCATGGGTACCAAATGATCCTTCGTGCACTTCATGCATCAACAAATCTGCTTCCGTCTTGTCAACACATCTGAGGAGTACCATATCAAAGTTCCTTTTGTATAACGATCCATCAGTGTTCAGAAAGAAACTACCAGCAAGCCTTCTCAAAGTCTTCTTATCATTGGAAGATGCCCCAGGTGGGTATGTTTGATCCTCCAAGAAGCATTTAATGTCATGGAACCAGGGCTTATCATCTTTGACAACGTCTGCTGCAAATACATATGCCGGCCTGTCGAGTCTGGACACTGAAATCCGAGGTACAAAGTTAGCAGCTTGAACTTTGATCATGGATGAAATGGTAGCAAGAGCATCTGCAAACTGATTCTCGTCCCGAGGGATATACTCAAGCCTGACTGTTGTGAAGAAAGTCAGTAACCTTCTTGTATAATCCCTGTAAGGTATCAGATGATGCTGGTGGGTGTACCATTTGCCATTGGTTTGATTGACTACCAGAGCTGAATCTCCGAATACGGTCAATGTCTTGATCCTGAGGTCAATGGCTTCCTCAAGACCCATAATGCAAGCTTCGTATTCAGCTTCGTTATTAGGGCAGTTGAAAGTGAGTTTTGCCGAGAAAGGCATGTGAACTCCTTTAGGTGTAATGAGTACTGCACCAACACCACGACCATTCATGTTAACAGCCCCATCGAACATCATAGTCCATTCTTCTTCCGGGTCGGGCCCTTCAGTGTGAATAGGCTCTTCATGATCTCTTGCTTTAATGAACATGATGTCTTCATCAGGGAAGTCAAATCTCATAGGCTGGTAGTCATCGATGGGTTGCTCAGCAAGATATTCAGATAGTACACTGCCCTTGATGGCTTTCTGAGATGTGTACTGTATGTCGTATTCTGTGAGAATCATTTGCCATCTTGCAACCCGTCCGGTAAGAGCTGGCTTCTCAAATATGTACTTGACTGGGTCCATCTTTGAGATCAGTAAGGTAGTGTGGGTCAACATATACTGTCTCAGTCGGCGAGCAGCCCACGCTAAAGCACAGCAAGTTTTCTCGAGCAGTGAATAACGTTGTTCACAGTCGGTAAAATTTTTGCTTAGGTAGTATATTGCATACTCTTTTCGACCAGACTCGTCATGCTGGCCCAGCACACACCCCATCGACTCTTCTAATACTGTCAAGTACATGATTAGAGGTCTTCCTTCGACTGGAGGCATAAGGATTGGAGGCTCTTGCAGGTATTCCTTGATCTTGTCAAAAGCCCTTTGGCAGTCTTCGTTCCACCTGACCGTTTGTTCTTTTCTTAACAACTTGAACAAGGGTTCACAGGTTGCTGTAAGGTGAGATATGAACCGTGAGATGTAGTTCAATCGACCTAAGAACCCTCGAACTTCCTTTTCAGTTTTCGGTGCAGGCATCTCTTGAATGGCTTTGACTTTATCAGGATCAACTTCAATCCCTTTCTCGCTTACAATAAAGCCCAGCAGCTTACCGGATCGCACCCCGAATGTGCATTTGTTGGGGTTCAACTTCAATTGGTACTTCCTCAGACGCTTGAATAGCTTTAGCAGATTTACCAGGTGGTCTTCTTCAGTAAGGGACTTGGCGATCATATCATCCACATAGCATTCGATTTCTTTATGGATCATATCGTGGAATAATGTCACCATAGCCCGTTGATATGTGGCACCGGCGTTCTTCAGTCCGAATGGCATTACCTTGTAACAGAACGTGCCCCAGGGTGTGATGAATGTTGTTTTCTCCATGTCTTCAGGTGACATCTTAATCTGATTGTATCCTGAAAATCCGTCCATGAAGGAGAATACCGAGAACTGAGCCGTATTATCTACCAATACATCGATGTGAGGTAAAGGGAAATCATCTTTCGGGCTAGCTCTGTTCAGATCCCGGTAGTCAACACACATCCTTACTTTACCGTATTTCTTAGGTACAGGTACTATGTTAGCAACCCACGGTGGATAGATAGTCACAGCAAGGAACCCGGCGTCCCATTGCTTTTGTACCTCTTCTTTGATTTTCATTGCCATGTCTGGGCGAGTACGGCGTAGTTTCTGTTTAACCGGTGGGCATTCTTCCCTCAAAGGCAGCTTGTGTACAACAATATCGGTATCCAACCCTGGCATATCTTGGTAAGACCAAGCAAATACGTCCACATACTCTTGAAGCAGGTCAATCAGCTGCCTCTTCACTGAGTCTTGCAGGCAGGCCCCGATTCTAACTTCTTTCACGTCTTCATCTGTACCAAGATTGATCACTTCAACCTCCTCCTGGTGAGGAGTAATAACCTTTTCCTCTTGTCTTAACAACCTGGCTAGCTCTTCAGGAAGCTCATATTCTTCTTCAACCCCTTCATCAGCTTGATTGATTGGATTGTCAAAGTCATACGAAGTCATAGCCGTGCTGTTGTCGGTGCTGTCTGGAAGGCACTCTCTGCAAGGGTTAAGTTTGTTCATTTTAGTGATTTGATTTTAATCTTTATTTAGAAAAGTGAAATGAAGTTGTCATTTTGAAAACACCGCCATTTATTTTTTTGTACAAAAAGAAAAAATGGAAAAACAGTGAACGGAAAGAAAAAGACTCGTTTGCAAAAAGATGTCTGATATTTCATTAATTGATCTTGTTTGCACAAAAAGTACAGATGGCCCGATTACAAAATGAGTCTTGTCATCTTGGGCAAGATGCGAGACTTTGATCCATGCTTATAAAAATACAGGAAATAATAATTACTCTGCATGAGTAACTCTTATAATTTCCTGGGAAGACCAGTTCGAGATACTGCTCCCCGGGATCTTTGGACGAATCCAGCTTTCCAGGTTGCGTTCCTCTTCCAGCTCGTCTTCCAGACAGTTGATAGCATCAGGGGTAAGCATCCCCCCACTCACAAAATTGGGCTCTTTCGCAGCCGCTGCTTGATCTTGTTGAGTTGGTTTGTAACCCAACCCAAATCTGTCTTCTTTCTTCTCCACCGGTAGTAGCTTGCCCCAGCCTTGGGCAGTTCCTTCCTCAACAACCTTCCGGGCTTGTTGGTATGATGACATTGGAGTACCAGATACAGCAGATGTCTCATTGACATTCAAGGCTTCAAACCCCTGGCTCATTGTTTCATGGATCTCCCCATCCATCTCAATGTACTTATAGGTTGCCAGGTGGCTGACAAAAATGTCCTCCTCTCCGCAGATTGTAACGATTTGACCCTCCCACTCGTATTTTAATTTCTGGTGAAGGGTAGATGTCACGGCGCCAGCGGCGTGAATCCATGGCCTACCCAATAGACAGCTGTAGGCAGGCTGTATATCCATCACGTAGAAAATAGTTTTGAAGGTCTGCGGGCCGATCGTTACGGGCAGCTCAATCTCTCCCAGAACCGATCTCTTTGAGCCATCAAAAGCTCTTACCACTAGGTTGCTGGGTCTCAACGCCAATCCGTCATATTCTAGCTTCACCAGAGCCTTTTTAGGTAGGACATTAAGGGATGACCCCGTGTCTACCAGCACATGGGAAAGGACAGCACCTTTGCATTCCATGGTTATGTGCAAGGCTTTGTTATGGTTGCGGCCTTCCGTTGTCAAATCAGTATTGGTGAACCCTAGTCCGTGACTAGCATTAACATTTCCCACTACTGCTTCCAGCTGATTGACAGTGATCTCTTCAGGCACGTAAGCTGCGTGCAGGACTTTGAGTAGTGCATTCCGATGGGCTTCGGAGCACATAAGCAATGATAGGATTGAGATCTTGGAGGGCGTCTGATGAAGCTGATCCATTATTTTATAATCACTCTTTTTGATGATTCGCATGAACTCATCAACCTCTTGATCGAATGGTGTTTTCAAAGCTTCCTTAACAGCTTGATCTTCCTGCACAGGGCTCTTCCCTTTTGCTTTGGCAGCAGCTTCTGCTTCGGCAGTGG
Organism: Lathyrus aphaca; assembly: GCA_963966055.1. Classification (NCBI taxonomy): domain Eukaryota; kingdom Viridiplantae; phylum Streptophyta; class Magnoliopsida; order Fabales; family Fabaceae; genus Lathyrus; species Lathyrus aphaca. The sequence goes on from OZ014520.1 coordinate 510,475,544, forward strand.
GTCTCTGAATTTGTGGAGCGAAAAGGCGTCCGCTTCGAGTGAAGCCTCCGCCTCCACCCACATTGTCAATTTGTAGTGCAGGGGTTGATGATTCAAAAGTGATTCTTTGTCCTTCACAGTACAAATCAGAGCCGTAATGCCAGGGGATGGCATTACTGCTTTCATAAGGTACGGGTCCAGGCACCGTGATGGTGACTGGACTGATTGCAGCTGTTGAAGGAACTGTGATAGTCTGTGGATCAAAATAAATCGTCACTGGTGCCCTGGTGGGAGCAGCACTTTCTGAGTTGTAGGCGGAGTTGCTTTCAGGATCGTAGAATATGGTGACAGTCGAGACATCTTCATGATCTGTTGCTGGTGTTGTAGGAGACAATGGTGGAAGAATGGATGTTGTTGTTGTAGGAGCTTCATAATGGAGTGGTGCTGGAGTTGTAGAAGGAACATTCATTGATATCTGATCAGTTGAAATGACAGATGAAGTACTTGTTGATGAAACCGAAGAATTGTCAGGAACAATAGTTGTTGCAGTTGTAGGAGGTTCTGAAGCCGTTGCTGATGAGATTGATGGATTCGTTGGAAATGATGTGGTGATCTGAAGTTGGCCGCTCTGAATTAGACCATCTATGCCATTCCTCAAATTATCGCACCCATTTACTGAGATATTGCAGTAAGCACAACCCAACTCACACCCTGGGAACATTTGACATTCCAGGAGCTGAGCCTTGATTTCTACCAACGGTGTCCTGATCTGTCCCACGCTGGTTATTAAATAAGACAGTTTGTCTTCTTCAATAGCGTTAATTCTAGGACCACCGTGGTTTGGCATTGGGTTCTTATTTACATTGGGTGGTGGTGCGAAATTCAGAGCTTTTGAGTCTACCAGGTCTTGTACCTTCATGTGCAGAGCTCTGCACTTTTCCGTACTGTGGCCAGGTGCGTTCGAATGGAAGGCACACCTAGCGTTGGAATCATAGTTCCTGGGTAGACTGTTGGGATCTGGAGGTGCCAGCGTCCTTAGCTCAACTAGGTTGAGTTTCAGGAGTTGTGGCAGCAGGGTAGCATATGGCATAGGGATCGGATCGATCACCCTGTTAGCTTGAGATGGCCTCTGCTGAAATGGCCTTTGCTGACTGTTGTTGTTGGTGTTGCTGTTGTTGTAATTCCTTGGAGGATACTGATTTTGCTGATGGTACTGAGGTTGCGGCTGATAGTTTTGCTGCGGAGGTTGATAGACAGGTTGAGGATGAGCTGGAGCAGGAATGGTGACTGCTGCTATTGACCTTTGAACATATTGGGGCCTGCCCCTGTTGGTGTGGATGGCATTGGTCTCGCCAGTTCTTCTCGGGCCTGCAAAAGGCTTTCTTGTACCACTGGACGAGCTGGCACCATTGTCGAAAATCTTACCCATTTTTAACAGGCTCTCGATTCTTTCCCCAGCTATGACAACATCTGCAAAGCTAGTGGAAGAGAAAGCAGCCAGCCTGTCAATATAGGTTCCCTGAAGGGTGTTCATAAACATGTCTGCCATTTCCCTTTCAGACATAGGTGGCTGAACAGTAGCAGCCAATTGCCTCCATCTCTGGGCATATTCTCGGAAACTCTCCCTTGAAGACTGTGACATTCCCATTAGGAGGGTCCTGTTGGGTGCCATGTCTAGATTGTACTGATACTGTCTGATGAAGGCCTCTGCCAAGTCCTTCCAGCATCTAATTGTTGCCCTTGTCAAGTGAGAGTACCATTCTCTTGACGCTCCAGTTAAGCTATCCTCGAAATAGAACATCCAGAGCTTCTCATCCATAGTATAGGCCTTCAGCCTTCCCAAAAATGACTGTAAGTGAGTCCGGGGGCATGAAGTCCCGTTGTATTTTTCAAAGCAAGGAGGCTTGAACTTATGGGGGATCCTGACCCCGTCTACCAAGCCCATGTCCATGACATCGAAGCCCAAAGAGTTTTGAGATTCTAAGGACCTCAATTTCTCAGCTATCTCATCCAATCTTCTATCATAAGCTTCTTCCCCAGCGCCCATTACTGTGAATTGGTCCTCCTGAGGATCTTCTTGTAGTACCCTGGCTGCGGTGGCAGTCCCTTGAACATTTGCTGGAATATTGACCTCAGGATGGAGGTGTGGTCAAAATACCGGAGGGTTGACATGAGGTTGTACCCTTTCATTGTTACTGGTACCGGCAGTCCCTATATGTGGATCCTCTTGATTTTGCCTTTCCACCATGGCTCTCAATCTTTCCTGGCTCTGAGCCATGTTGTTCATAACTTCCATAAACTGAGTCATTTGATTCCTCATCTCTAGCCTTTCATTTGCAATTTGATTTCTGACCTCAGTAAGGTCCTGCTGCATCTGATCCATTTGAATTCCCGGAAGGTTGTTTCGGGTTGGATAACGGTGCGGACGGTTGAGGGGAAATACCCGGCGCCTAGCAATAGTTCCTGAACATCACAACAGAGTTAGCAACAATAAACAAAAACCTACAAAACAAACAAATGGTTAGCATGCAATGCAGTATGCTTATTTGTTCTCAAGGTATCCGGTTTGGCATTCAGTTTTGACCCTTCCAGACCCTTGAAGATGCTGTTGTGGTTGCTTGAAGAAAACTTAGATGAAGCAAACTAACACAAATATATTACAGAAGGTGAAATAATACAACTTGTTCATTTTACAACACAAGCCCTCTAAGGGGTCAAAATACAGTACAAGAAAATAAAAGTACATGGAAAGCAACAACAAACAAATGGTCAAACACCAAGACCAAACTCATCCTCACGAACTTCCTTGAGAAGTGCTTCGGTCACAGGATCAGCCGGACGCTCCGTGAGATTCCTGATGAGGAGATTCCGGGTGGTAACAGCTGCTGTTAGTTTCTTGTGCTGAGTTTGGTCCTTTGACCTCTTCACCCCTGCTTTGACCTTTAGTTCTGATATCTCCCTCTGGGCTGCTGCCAGGGCTTCTTGTTGTTCTTTTGCATTAGCTTCAAGCTGCTCCATCTTGTCTTGAACTCTCTTGTCTTCCAGGGTACGAGCCTCGGTGATCCTGACCCACCGGGCTTGACTCTCCTTCAAATACAAGTCTGTCCTTGCTCTCTGGAACTGGGCTTCTTTGCAAGCATTCTTCAGAATTTGTTCTCCGGCCTTAGACTTCTTGATATAATCCCCAGACTTCTCAATCTTAGTCAGATGATCTACTCTCATCTTCTCCAACCTTTCAATCTCCCTCATACCTTCACTCCTTTCCCGGAGGGTCTTCTGCAAAGCCTGGGTTAACTTCTCATTTCTTTCCTTCAAGCTCTCAAACTCCTCCAAACTGATAGTGGCAGGGGGTGGTGCTGAAGATGACTCAGGCATGTCTTCTATGGTAAATGGCATTCCAGAGAATTGGGCCCTGGCACGGGACCACTCATAATATTGTGCTGATGCCACATTGTTGCACTTCCCCAAAATGGTTATTCCCTTGGTTTGAACATTATCCCAGGCCCAGGCAGCCTGCCTAACAACAGCCAGATTAAGCTTGTTCTCACAATAGAGAGTCTCAACCAAGTCCTGTGCCTTAGGAGTATGGACTAGTGCATAGCCCAGTTGCCTTCTGAACAGCAGAGGATTGTAATTAATGCTACCCTTAACTCCTATTAGGGGCACATTGGGAAAATGTCCACAGCTGGTGATGATATCCCTGCCCTTGGTGCTTTGAGTGCACCATCTGATGTCAGCTGAAGTCAGGGCAGTGAGTCTCCTAGCCCAGTTGCTCTGCTGATGAGGATTCAAAAATGCATCTGTCCTGGGTAGATGCCTGAGAAGCCAAGTATGGAACAATGGAGCACAACACCTCACTAATCTTCCTCTCTGCTTTTCATTCCTCTGATGCACTGAATAGTAGAGATCCCCCAATAAAGTGGGCACTGGGTTCTTCAGGATGAACAGATGGATTGCATTCTTGCTAATGAATCGAGGCTCATCTGCAAACAACACAATTCCATATATGCTCAAAGCCAACAAGGCACAAACAACTTTCCACTCTCCTAAAGAAGCTTTCAAGGTAGCTTGAGAGATCAAGAAGTCCAGATGGAAACCAGGGATTCCAGCTTTAGAAGTCATATGCTGCTCAATCAAAACAGGTTCCAGATGCAAAGCTTTTGCTACTTCTCCATTAGCAGGAATGACCATCTCAGGGTTGAAAGGGATTCCACCCCTGATAGGCATACCAACTAATGAAGAGTACTCTTCCAATAAGGGGCCCAACTGAAAGTCTTGAAAGGTGAAACATCTCAGTGGGGGATCATAAAACTGAATGCAAGTGTGAATGAGGCTCCTCTGTGATGGATCCAGATCCATAACCATATCAAGTATATCTCCATAGCTTTCCCTGAACAATGGTATGTAATCTGGAGTGATCAGGGTTTGAATCCTCCTGATGTCCGATAACTCTGGCTGGAAGAAGTGGTAGGTGATGTTGCTCTTTTTAGGAGCCATGATGCTGAAGATGAGTAGAGACAGGTGCTGATGATAACACTGAAGAATGGGCCACTAATTGGCTGATGCTGGTGATAGCTGAAGCAGATAGCTAAACTGAAGCAGGTGTTGATGAAGATAGGTCAATACTGAAGATGGGGTCAAAACTGGCCAAAAATGAAGATGGACACCCTGAAACACAAATAAGCAAATGTCAATATGATGCAATGATTATGTATGCAAATGAAATGCAAGGGTTTGTGACTGAGCTGGATCTGATCAAAATGCTCTGATATAGGTCCAAATGTTCAAGAATACCAGATGGAGGTCTATAAATTCAGTAACCAAGGTGGGGGACTCAAATAAAGAGCCACATGTCCAGGGTTTTAGAATCACAAGAACTGTCCCAAATTGGAGTATTCTTAAACAATCAAAGTAACAAGGTGTTCTGAGGTCAAGGTACCTGCAAACCTATAAACAGCCCAACCCCCTCACAGGTGATGTTCTAGAACAAGGATCCTCAGACTTGGATCAGTTATGAGAAGTGTAGACACTTCTAACCCGGAGGTACAGTGTTTACAATAACCATAACAGTTCCTCCTCTAATTCACCTCAGTTTCTGAAGGTCAATACTAAGAGGTCATCCAGACTTAGCAGGCTTCCCAGATAGCCCTAGCATTGCAGGAAATCTGCAACACAGAGTTCTCAAGAAGAAACCCACATCTGAACCGTGTTTCATATTCCCGCACCAGACCGAAATGGAATGGGAAAGAATATGATTCACTCTAGCCTAGGTGTCACTCAGGTCCCAGGTATAGGACCTTAACTCTCAATGAATCACCCACCCATCAAAACAAAGACCAGATCCAGCCAGCAGCATGACAGTATGATATATACAAAAGCAATAAAGAAAGCAGTACAGCAACTGTACATAAAGCAAAAATAAATACGAAAATACAAACACAAATAAGCACATAACACCCCAGTAAACACAAATCAAACAAGCGCTAGGAGGAACCCACAAAAAGAACCAGAAGCCCTGGTTACAGTATAAAAATCCCCAGCAGAGTCGCCAAGCTGTCGCTCCCGATAGATGGGACTGAGCCCAGATAAAGGTACAGACGCGAACGGTCGGCGAGAGGGACAATGAGAACACACAGCCGTGAACTCACTGGAGATGAATAGAGTCGCCAGCTAGGCATTTTTATCCCGGAGGAAAGGCAATGCTGCATAGACCTAGAAAAAGAATGGATAAGACGGTTGCGAACCAGAGAGACTGAGAAAGGGGGTTGGTTACAACCTGGGAAGGTATTAGCACCCAGATTGTCCGTCGTACTCGACGGGATCCACGCTTAAAAGATTTGTGTTTTAAAGGGGTAGTGTCAGTGCAATTTGTGTGTAAAAGAGCTGGAAAACAATATGTACAGGTGTCAGTGTAAGAGAAGTGAAGTGTATAAATGATGTGTCAGAAAGGAATGAAATGCTCATGATAATGAGGCTCAAGGAATAATGCTGGAAGGAGGGGGAATATACAGAGACTTTTGTTCGATAACTGTTAAGTTATGCCTACGTATCCTCTCGTGCAATGAGGAAGTCAGAACACCGTAGTTCGACCCAAAGAGACTGAAAGGTAAATTGACTTGTGAACTTCTTACTTGTCTATGCTCAAGTGTATGACCTGTCTGGCTCAGGTGCAAACTGTCTTGCATTAGACGGAAGAAACGAGTTCTCGTTTGTGAGTGAATAAGATGAGAAAAGAATCCCGGAGGAGACGATTATTGTTTGTTTTTGAGTTTTCAGTCTTTTATTGTTTTTTGGATTTTGTCATAAGTTAATGAGCTTAAGTCTAAACCAATGGATTTAGTAAACTCATCACATCTTCCCTCTGATTAGGGGTAATGAGAATACCTTAAGTGTGAAGTCAGCTTCTCACACTTAAACACCTTTGGTGTAGGATTAAGATCATTAACCTACTTGTGATTAATTAGATGTTTTTGTTGTTTTTGTTTAGTGTTAAGTAATGAGATTAAGCCATAATCAGGGATTAAACAGACTCAATACACCATCCTAATAGAAGGATAATAGATGAGAATGTTTAAGCTGAGGAAAACTCCTCAACTTAATCCATGATTAGGGATTAAACTCATGACAAAACAAATCCTTTATTGAGTGGATTTTAGTTAATGATATGATGATGAAGTGAGTTTTAGGGTTTATAAGACAACTTGAGGGGGACTTGTCCATTAACACTAGGGTTAGTCCTTCTTAACCAGTTAAGGAAGAATTAGAATCCTAATGCAAGGCCCAAGTTACAAGTGTGAAGTCTTGATGATTATTATGTGAATTAATTAGAGGATTTAAACACATTAAGGGTTCAACACTTAGGATTAAAGTTATACACTCCATCCTAAGAGAAGGATGCAGGCATAAGCTTAATCACAAAGCCTTAAAGCCTTTAGGGTTTAGTCCCTGATTATGAGATGAGAAGAGAAGACTCAAAAGAGACACAAAGGTAAAACTAAGAGGGGAGACTAATCAAAACCCTAATCATTGTCATGCTTGGTTGTTCCTAGGGTTTGTGAGGTTTATCAAGAACAATCTTCAATGAAACCACCAGGAGGCAGATGAAAAAGGATCAAGAGAAGCAAAGTGACTTGCTTCATTCAAGAAGTCAAGTCACTTGAAGAAAGAAAGTGGGAAGGAGAAAAATGAGCAAGCTCAATCTCATACACATGTAAAAATGCAGCAATGGATGCAAGAGAGATGAAAAGAAAAGTCATGAGAAGTGAAGGCAAATTCACCTCTCAACATCACTTACCACCTGAAATGTTAGAAAAGAAATGCAATGCAAAGCCAAATGAGATAAGATGACATGATGAGAACAAAACCAGAAGCATGTTGATGATGATAATGATGCTATGAAGTGATACAAACATGAGGCAGCACATGGAAATGTTCATGCAAGATCATGGATGCAAATGATGCAAGTTAAGGAGCATGAACTTACATGAAAAGTTATGAAACATACATGGCAAACAACATGGCAAATGCAAGATGCAATGATCAAACATGCTTTATATATGTCTTAAGATGTCAAATGAATCAAATGGATGATTGAAATGTCATGGCAAGTCATGTTATGCAAGAGAATGCAAGAAGGATGCAAATGGAAGCCCAAATTAGGGTTTATGGATCAAACAACAAACAAAAACCAAAAACAGAAGCAAACCCTAAGATAAAAAATGGAAAATGCCACCCAAAGAAACCCTAACCCTATACTAAACCAAGGTCCAAAGGAGAGGTCTCAACTCTTTACCAATCTCAAGTTATGATTTTTACAAGATTCTAGGGTTTTTAGGGTTCTTAAACAAAAGAAATGCCAAACAAATTGAAAATGATGAATCAAATCATGGCCATTTAATCCTAGAAACTACATGCTAAACACAATGCAATGCAAAAAGAATCAATGTCCAACTCTTCCTAGATAGGCAGAAATGATTTTTTGAACTTAGGATCAAAATAATGCACAAAAATGATTTTAATTCAATGAAAAATTCTCAAAATGCATCAAGATCAAAAAAGAAATTTGGTTTGAAGGTTGGACAATGTTTCTAAATGTCTTAGAACATTTCATGAATTTTTTGGTGATTTTTAGATACCTAAAAGTATTTTTAACAAATTAATTTCCATTAATCAATTAAAAATAATCTTTTAAATATTTAAAAATACTTTTTAAATGATAAAAATAAAAATAAAAATATTTTTGTGTCATAAAAATTAATAAAACTTATGAGAAAAAGTTTCATAATTTTTACACATTTTTTACTATTTTAAATAAATTATACAAGTTAAATGAAAGGAAATGAAATTAAAATGAAAATAATGGAAAGTCAAATAAGTGGAGGGCCAGGATTGAGTCTGAGTTTGAATGGGTTGACCACGCGCGTTATCCAAGGGTCCAGGTTGTTTCTGAGTTAATTAATTAAATTATGATTAATTAAATCTAAACAAGTGGATTAGGGCTAATTGGGAAGATCCAGGCCACACATGCGCGCGGGTAGTCAACGGGTCAAAGGCATCCAACGCACGAAATTCAAATGGGAGTTAATGACTGGATTAGGGCATAATGACATTCAGGCTGCCGGAGAAGACTTCCGGTCGTCTTCTCCGGCCAGCACCCCCCCTGAAAATCCTCAAAACTCTAAAAAACTAACTAAAATGAAATCTAAAAACTGGGAAATGATCCCCACTCACTCACGAACCAGAACCCCTACTCAAAACTAATTTATATTTCCTAACAAGGCTGAATCGAAGCAAACAAAAATTAGGTCAACTGAGTTTCAGAGATCAATTAAACTTTCATTTCATCACCATTTCAAAAACTAAAAGCATATTCATGATCAGGAAGACATGTAGAACAAGTTTAGAACTTAAAAATCCATTTCTGGAAAAAAAGTTCTTGAGCTACCTGAAATTCGAAGCTTTCACTCCAGCAACTTTCAGACCTCTTTTCCTTGTGCAATCCACTCCTTAGGACCTCTTGATGGTGTTTGAATGCTCAGGAGAAATTTATATTGGCTGGATGAAGAGTTTGAGTAACTTTTGCTCAAACTCAGTTGAACATGGCAATGATGATTCTGGCTGTTTCTGGCAAGGGTGAAGGGTTCTTTGTGGTCCAGATGATGAGTGGAGAAGGTTTGTGGAGTTGGTTTGGATGTTTGTAAGCTGTGGAAGGAGTTTCGAATGAAACTGCAAGTTGGAGTGAAAATGGTGAAGTGGTGTTATGGCTTGTTTCAGGCTTGGTTCTTTGATGCTTTTGACTCAATGAGACATGGTGAGTTGAAGTTGTGGAAATAGTTTGGATGTTTGTGAGCTGGGCAGAGAGATTCGAAGACAAATGCAAAATGGGGTGAGTTTGTATATGTGATGCTATGGAGTGTTTCAGCCTGGCCTCATGTTATGTTTAGCTTGCCAAAGGATAGAATAAACAATTGCAAGTGGCCAGAGGATGTGACATGGCCTGTGGTGATTGGGATGTTTGCTTTTGCCAAAAGTCAACTTTTTTGTAAGAGAAGCATGGGCTTGGTTCTAGCTTGGTACAAAGGCTAGGGCTGGCGCAACATGATGTGTGTGTGATGTTCGGAAAGTTCAGCAGCCAAGGCAACTAGTTGGTGAATTGTGATGAGTGTTTTTGCAAATTGGCTCTTTTTGAAACTTTATGAAAAATGCCTTGTTACATAAACCATAAACATGTGATCTTTGGTTCCATTCTGACTTTTAAGGCCTATGTGATGTTTTTATATTGGTTTGAAGTCAACTAGAAGTTACAAGAAGCCTTGGTTCATGATTTTGCAAAATTCACTTTTGAAGCATGCCTTGAAAATCAATGATTTTTGCCAACTTTGTCACACCATAACTTTTGATCCAAGAAGAATTTGATCATGTTCTTGTACTTTTTGAAAAGGGAAAGATGTATTCTACAACTTTCATGACCAAAGTTTTTCCATTTGAAGCATTTTTGGATCAAGAATCAAGGCTTGAAAAATGACCTAAAATGAAGCATTCTTAAAAAGTCAACTATGCCCAAAAAGTCAACATTTGCAAAAAACTCCAAATTCTTGATTTTTGTGAACTTCAACCCTCTTCCATGATCAAATAAAGATCATATACACTCAAAATGATGAAGATCACCCATTGGTTGGGTCATTGGGGGCCTCAGATGCCCTGATTTTGCACTGACTTGTCCAGAAAGTCAACCCTTGATCAGATGACTTCCCCATGGAATTTCTTCATGAAAATTGATATGCATACTCCCTATACCATATAGAGACCAATGGAAACAAGAATGACCAAAAAATTTGGAGTTATGGCCTCTGAAACCAAAACCCTACTTTTAGGTCAACTGTGCAGTCAAACCTGGCTCTGCATCCATTCCAAACCCAGTTCTTGTGATTCTTTTGAAATTTTGACTTTGAGAGGATGTAACATGATACAAGAACACATATGGACCCCTTTGAAGTGATTGGTTGCCTTTGGAGTGGCTCAAGAAGCCCTTGGATTGCTCAGATCACAAACCCTAGATGCAGATGACTTAGAATCCATGCAGTGGATCAAAAATGAGATATGAGATGATATGATTGTGTTTATGCATATGAGAATGATCACAAGCCATGGTGTGAATGGGTGAGGGCAAATTTGGGGTGTTTACACTGGGATAATGTTCAAACCAAGGGATTGACCATTCTGGGGAAGTGCAACAATGTGGCATCAGCACAATATTATGAGTGGTCCCATGCCAGGGCTCAATTCTCTGGAATGCCCTTTACCATGGAGGATATGCCTGGACCATCCTCAACACCACCCCCTGCCACTGTCAGTTTGGAGGAGTTTGAAAGCTTGAAGGAAAGAAATGAGAAGTTAACTCAGGCTTTGCAGAAGACCCTCCGGGAGAGGAGTGAGGGCAGGATGGATATTGAGAGGTTGGAGAAGTTGAGAGTGGAGCATCTGACTAAGATTGAGAAGTCTGGGGATTATATCAAAAAGTCTAAGGCTGGAGAATAAATTCTGAAGAATGCTTGCAAGGAAGCCCAGTTCCAGAGAGCAAGGACAGACTTGTATCTGAAAGAGAGTCAGGCTCGGTGGGTCAGGATCACCGGGGCTCGTACTCTGGAGGACAAGAGAGTCCAAGACAAGATGGAGCAACTGGAAGCCAGTGCAAAAGAGCAGCAAGAAGCCCTGGCAGCAGCCCAGAGGGAGATATCAGAGCTGAAGATCAAAGCTGGAGTGAAGAGGTCAAAGGACCAAAGTCAGCACAAGAAGCTAACAGCAGCTGTCACTACCCGGAATCTCCTCATCCGGAATCTCACGGAGCGTCCGGCTGATCCTGTGACCGAAGCACTTCTCAAGGAAGTTCGGGAGGATGAGTTTGGTCTTGATGTTTGACCATTTGCTTGTTGTTGCTTTCATTCTTTGTACTTTTATTTTCTTGTGATGTATTTTGACCCCTCAGAGGGCTTGTATTTGTAAACAAACTATGTACCATTTGCCTTTTGTAATATATGTATTAGTTTGTTCCACCCAAGTTTACTTCAAAAGCAACAATAACAGCATCTTCAAGGGTCTGGAAGGGTCAAAACTGAATGCCAAGCCGGATACCTTGGAAACAAATAAGCATACTGCATTGCATGCTAACCCTTTGTTTGTTTTGTAGGTTTTTTTTTGTTTTATTGTTGCTAACTCTGTTGTGATGTTCAGGAATTATTGCTCGGCGCCGGGTATTTCCCCTCAACCGTCCGCACCGTTATCCAACCCGTAACAATCTTCCGGGCATCCAAATGGATCAGGTACAGCAGGACCTTGCAGAGGTTAGAACGCAGATGACTCAGTTTATGGAAGTGATGAACAACATGGCTCAGAGCCAGGAAAGATTGAGGGCCATGGTGGAAAGGCAGAATCAAGAAGATCCACATATAGGGACTGCCGGCACCAGCAACAATGAAAGGGTACAACCTCATGTTAACCCCCCTGTATTTGGCCCCCATCTTCATCCAGAGGTCAATATTCCTGCAAATGTTCAAGGGACTGCCACTGCAGCCAGGGTACTTCAAGAAGACCCCCAAGAGGATCAATTCACAGTAATGGGTGCTGGGGAGGAAGCTTATGATAGAAGGCTGGATGAGATAGCTGAGAAATTGAGGTCCTTAGAGTCTCAAAACTATTTGGGTTTCGACGTCATGGACATGGGCTTGGTAGACGGGGTCAGGATCCCCCATAAGTTTAAGCCTCCTTGTTTTGAAAAATACAACGGGACTTCATGCCCCCGGACTCATTTACAATCATTTCTGGGGAGGCTGAAGGCCTATACTATGGATGAGAAGCTCTGGATGTTCTATTTCGAAGACAGCTTGACAGGAGCCTCAAGAGAATGGTACTCTCATCTGACACGGGCAACTATCAGGTGTTGGAAGGACCTAGCAGAGGCCTTTATCAGACAGTATCAGTACAATTTAGACATGGCACCCAACAGGACTCTCCTGATGGGAATGTCACAATCGTTGAGGGAAAGTTTCCGAGAATATGCCCAGAGATGGAGGCAATTGGCTGCAGCTGTTCAGCCACCTATGTCTGAGAGGGAAATGGCAGACATGTTTATGAACACCCTCCAGGGAACATATATTGACAGGCTGGCTACTTTCTCTTCCACTAGCTTTGAAGATGTTGTCATAGCTGGGGAGAGAATTGAGAGCCTGTTGAAAATGGGCAAGATTTCTGACAATGGTGCCAGCTCGTCCAGTAGTACAAGGAAGCCTTTTGCAGGCCCAAGAAGAACTGGCGAGGCCAATGCCATCCACACCAACAGGGGCAGACCCCAGTATGTTCACAGGTCTGTGGCAGCAGTCACCATCCCCGCTCCAGCTCATCCTCAGCCAGCTTATCAACCTCCACAACAAAACTATCAGCAACAACCCCAGTACCATCAACCAGCTCAGTATCCTCCAAGGAACTACAACAACAACAACAACAATAATCAGCAAAGGCCATTCCAACAGAGGCCATCTCAAGCTAATAGGGTGATCGATCTGATCCCTATGCCATATGCTACATTGCTGCCACAACTCCTAAAACTCAACCTAGTTGAGCTAAGGACGCTGGCACCTCCAGATCCCAACAGCCTACCCAGGAATTATGACTCCAATGCCAGATGTGCTTTTCATTCAAATGCACCTGGCCACAGTACAGAAAAGTGCAGAGCTCTGCATATGAAGGTACAAGACCTGGTAGACTCAAAAGCTCTGAATTTCGCACCACCACCCAATGTCAATAAGAACCCAATGCCAAACCACGGTGGTCCCAGAATTAACGTTATTGAAGAAGACAAGCCGTCTTATTTAATAACCAGTGTGGGTCAGATCCGGACACCGTTGGTAGAAATCAAGGCTCAACTCCTCGAATGTCAAATGTTCCCGGGGTGTGAGTTGGGGTGTGCTTGCTGCAATATCTCAGTAAATGGATGCGATAACCTGAGGAATGGCATAGATGGTCTCATTCAGAGTGGCCAGCTTCAGATCACTACATCATTTCCAACAAATCCAGCAACTTTATCAGCAACAACTCCAGAACCTCCTACAACTGCAACAACCATTGTTCCTGACAATTCTTCGGTTTCATCAACAAGTACTTCATCTGTCATTTCAACTGATCAGATGTCAACAAATGTTCCTTCTACAACTCCAGCACCACTCCATTTTGAAACTCCTACAACAACAACATCCATCCTTCCGACAATATCTCCTACAACACCAGCAACAAATCATGAAGATGTCTCAACTGTCACAATATTCTACGATACAGAAAATAATACTGCTTACAACTCAGAAGGTGCTGCTCCCATCAGAGCACCAGTTACGATTTATTATGATCCACAGACTATCACAGTTCCTTCAACAGCTGCAATCAGTCCAGTCACTATCACGGTGCCTGGACCAGTACCTTATGAAAGCAGTAATGCCATCCCCTGGCATTACGGCTCTGACCTGTATTGTGAAGGACAAAGAATCACTTTTGAATCATCAACCCCTGCACCACAAGTAGACAATGTGGGAGGAGGCGGAGGCTTCACTCGAAGCGGACGTCTTTTCGCTCCACAAATTCAGAGACCCACTGCCGAAGCGGAAGCTGCTGCCAAGGCAAAAGGGAAGAGCCCTGTGCAGGAAGATCAAGCTGTTAAAGAAGCTTTGAAAACACCATTCGATCAAGAGGTTGATGAGTTCATGCGAATCATCAAAAAGAGTGATTATAAAGTAGTGGATCAGCTTCATCAGACGCCTTCCAAGATCTCAATCCTATCATTGCTTATGTGCTCCGAAGCCCATCGGAACGCACTACTCAAAGTTTTGCACGCAGCTTACGTGCCTGAAGAGATCACTGTCAATCAGCTGAAAGCTGTAGTTGGAAATGTTAATGCTAGTCACGGACTAGGGTTCACCAATACTGATTTGACAACGGAAGGCCGCAATCATAACAAAGCCTTGCACATAACTATGGAATGTAAAGGTGCTGTCCTTTCACATGTGCTGGTAGACACGGGGTCATCCCTCAATGTCTTACCTAAAAAGGCCCTGGTGAAGCTTGAATATGACGGATTGGCGTTGAGACCCAGCAACCTGGTGGTGAGAGCCTTTGATGGTTCAAAGAGATCGGTTCTGGGAGAGATTGAGTTGCCCATAACGATTGGCCCGCAAACCTTCAAAACGACCTTCTACGTGATGGATATACAGCCTGCCTACAGCTGTCTATTGGGTAGGCCATGGATTCACGCTGCTGGCGCCGTGACCTCTACCCTTCACCAGAAGTTAAAATACGAGTGGGAGGGTCAAATCGTTACAATCTGCGGAGAGGAGGATATATTTGTTAGCCATCTGGCTACTTATAAGTACATTGAGATGGATGGGGAGATCCATGAAACAATGAGCCAAGTTTTCGAGGCCTTGAACATCAATGAAACATCTACTGTACCTGGTACTTCAATATCATCATACCAACAAGCCCGGAAGGTTGTTGAGGAAGGCACGGCCCAAGGCTGGGGCAAACTACTATCGGTGGAGAAGAAAGAGGACAGATTTGGGTTGGGTTACAAACCAACTCAACAAGATCAAGCAGCGGCTGCAAAAGAGCCCAACTTTGTGAGTGGGGGGATGCTCACCCCTGATGCTGTCAACAATGTGGAAGACGAGCTGGAAGAAGAACGCAACCTGGAAAGCTGGATTCGTCCAAAGATCCCGGGGAGCAGTGTCTCAAACTGGTCTTCCCAGGAAATTATAAGAGTTACTCATGCAGAGTAATTATTATTTCCTGTATTTTTATAGCATGCATCAAAGTCATGCATCTTGCCCAAGATGACAAGACTCATTTTGTAATCGGGCCATTTGTACTTTTTGTGCAACAAGATTAATCAATGAAATATCAGACATCTTTTTGCAAACGAGTCTTTTCTTTTTCGCTCACTGTTTTTTCCATTTTTCTTTTTGTACAAAAAAATAAATGGCAGTGTTTTCAAAATGACAACTTTATTTCACTTTTCTAAACAAGATTAAAATCAAATCACTAAAATGAACAAACTGAACCCTTGCAGAGAGTGCCTTCCAGACTGCACCGACAACAACACGGCTATGACTTCGTATGACTTTGACAATCCGATCAATCAAGCTGATGAAGGGGTTGAAGAAGAATATGAGCTTCCTGAAGAGCTAGCCAGGTTGTTAAGACAAGAGGAAAAGGTTATTACTCCTCACCAGGAGGAGGTTGAAACGATCAATCTTGGTACAGACGAAGATGTGAAAGAGGTTAAAATCGGGGCCTGCCTGCAAGACTCAGTGAAGAAACAACTGATTGACCTGCTTCAAGAATATGTGGACGTGTTTGCTTGGTCTTATCAAGATATGCCAGGGTTGGACACCGATATTGTTGTGCATAAGTTGCCTTTGAGAGAAGAATGTCCACCGGTTAAACAAAAACTGCGCCGTACTCGCCCGGACATGGCAATGAAGATCAAAGAAGAGGTACAAAAGCAATGGGACGCCGGGTTCCTTGCTATAACTAGCTATCCACCGTGGGTTGCTAATATTGTGCCTGTGCCTAAGAAAGACGGCAAAGTAAGGATGTGTGTTGACTACAGGGATCTGAACAGAGCTAGCCCAAAAGATGACTTCCCATTACCTCACATTGATGTATTGGTAGATAATACGGCTCAGTTCTCGGTATTCTCCTTCATGGACGGATTTTCAGGATACAATCAGATCAAAATGTCACCTGAAGACATGGAGAAGACAACATTCATCACACCCTGGGGCACGTTCTGTTACAAGGTAATGCCATTCGGACTCAAGAATGCCGGTGCAACATATCAACGGGCTATGGTGACATTATTCCACGATATGATTCATAAAGAGATAGAATGTTATGTGGATGACATGATTGCCAAGTCCCTTACTGAAGAAGATCACCTGGTGAATCTGCTGAAGCTATTCAAGCGTCTGAGGAAGTATCAACTGAAGTTGAACCCCAACAAATGCACATTCGGGGTACGATCCGGTAAGCTGCTGGGCTTTATTGTAAGCGAGAAAGGGATTGAAGTTGACCCTGATAAAGTCAAAGCCATTCAAGAGATGCCTGCACCGAAAACTGAGAAAGAAGTTCGAGGGTTCTTAGGTAGATTGAACTACATCTCACGGTTCATATCTCACCTTACTGCAACTTGTGAACCTTTGTTCAAGCTGTTGAGAAAAGAACAGACGGTCAGGTGGAACGAAGACTGCCAAAGGGCTTTTGACAAGATCAAGGAATACTTACAAGAGCCTCCAATCCTTATGCCTCCAGTTGAAGGAAGAACTCTGATAATGTACTTGACAGTATTAGAAGAGTCAATGGGGTGTGTGCTGGGCCAGCATGACGAGTCTGGTCGAAAAGAGTATGCAATATACTACCTAAGCAAAAAGTTTACCGACTGTGAACAGCCTTATTCACTGCTCGAGAAAACTTGCTGTGCTTTAGCGTGGGCTGCTCGCCGACTGAGACAGTATATGTTGACCCACACCACTCTGTTGATCTCGAAGATGGACCCAGTTAAGTACATATTTGAGAAACCAGCACTTACCGGACGGGTTGCAAGATGGCAAATGATTCTTACAGAGTATGACATTCAATACACTTCTCAGAAGGCCATCAAGGGCAGTGTACTGTCTGAATATCTTGCTGAGTAACCCATTGATGATTACCAGCCAATGAGATTTGACTTCCCTGATGAAGACATCATGTTCATAAAAGCGAAAGATCATGAAGAGCCTATTCACACTGAAGGGCCTGACCCGGAAGAAGAATGGACTATGATGTTCGACGGGGCTGTTAACATGAATGGTCGTGGTGTTGGTGCAGTACTCATTACACCTGAGGGAGTTCACATGCCTTTCTCGGCAAAACTCACTTTCAACTGCACTAACAACGAAGCTGAATACGAAGCTTGCATTATGGGTCTTGAGGAAGCCATTGACCTCAGGATCAAGACATTGACCGTATTCGGAGATTCAGCTTTGGTAATCAATCAAACCAACGGAAAATGGTACACCCACCAGGATCATCTGATACCTTACAGGGATTATACAAGAAGGTTATTGACTTTCTTTACAACGGTCAAGCTTGAGTATATCCCTCGGGACGAGAATCAGTTTGCAGATGCTCTGGCTACCATTTCATCCATGATCAAAGTTCAAGCTACTAACTTTGTACCTCAGATCTCAGTGTCCAGACTTGACAGACCGGCATACGTCTTTGCAGCAGATGTTGTCAAAGATGATAAGCCTTGGTTCCACGACATTAAGTGTTTCTTGGAGGATCAAACATACCCCCCTGGGGCATCTTCCAATGATAAGAAGACTTTAAGAAGGCTTGCTGGTAGTTTCTTTCTGAACACTGATGGGTCTTTGTACAAAAGGAACTTTGATATGGTACTCCTCAGATGTGTTGACAAGACGGAAGCAGATTTGTTGATGCATGAAGTGCACGAAGGCTCCTTTGGTACCCATGCCGGAGGGCATGCCATGGCTAAGAAGTTGCTAAGATCGGGTTATTACTGGATCACAATGGATGCAGACTGTTGTGCCTATGCCAGAAAATGCCACAAATGCCAGATTTATGCAGATAAGGTGCATGTGCCTCCCAATCCTCTGAATGTGATGTCTTCGCCTTGGCCCTTTGCCATGTGGGGCATTGATATGATTGGCAAGATTGAGCCGACTGCTTCAAATGGCCACAGATTCATCCTAGTCGCCATTGACTATTTCACCAAGTGGGTTGAAGCAGCCTCCTATGCAAATGTCACAAGGCAAGTGGTAGCTCGATTCTTGAAGAGAGATATCATCTGTCGGTACGGAGTTCCCGAGCGAATCATTACTGATAATGGTTCCAATCTAAACAACAAAATGATGGCAGAGCTGTGTCGGGACTTTAAGATCCAACATCACAATTCTTCCCCTTACAGGCCGAAGATGAATGGCGCTGTTGAGGCAGCTAATAAAAATATCAAGAAGATTGTGCAGAAGATGGTAGTCACTTACAAAGACTGGCACGAAATGCTACCGTTTGCCTTGCATGGGTACTGCACGTCAATCAGAACATCCACTGGGGCAACACCGTATCAACTTGTGTATGGTATGGAAGCAGTCCTACCGGTTGAAGTTGAATTACCCTCCCTACGGGTATTGATGGATGTTAAGCTGAACGAAGCAGAATGGGTTAGGACCCGATACGAGCAACTGAGTCTGATTGAAGAGAAAAGATTGGCTGCGATCTGCCATGGGCAGTTATATCAGAAGAGAATGAAGAAAGCCTTCGATCAGAAAGTCAGGCACCGAGAGTACCAAGTAGGAGATCTTGTGCTGAAAAGAATCCTCCCTCCTCATACAGACCACAGGGGCAAGTGGACTCCAAATTACGAAGGACCGTTTGTGGTAAAGAAAGTTTTCTCTGGTGGAGCACTGATGCTCAGCACCATGGATGGTGAAGATTTCCCGTCCCCTGTGAATTCAGATGCAGTTAAAAAATACTTCGCATAAAATGACCCGCTGGACACAAAAACAGAATGTAAGTCCAGGCAAAAATAGGGCATCCCGGCGAGTCAAAAACAGAATAAAAGACTCGGGCAAAAATAAGGGAAAATAAATAAAAAACGTACACCCGCTGAGTTGAAAAGCCGCATCGGATAGCTCAGGCAAAAAATGGGTATCCCGATGGATTGAAAACCCGAAAGGGCGATTCATGCAAAATAAGGGAATAAGCGAACAACTGCATTCTGAATTCGTCTGTATCGTTTACAACTTGGTAAGTTCCGAAAGGATCAAGCGTCAATCAGAATCAACATTCTTCAGAAAGCAAGATGAGAAGAACGTCAAAAGTCATACGAGTCATAGTAAAGAGGAAGCTCCTTAAAGCGTCATCAACACTGCCAGCATTTTGTTTCTCAATTTGTAACAACCTCCTCATTCCAGGGGATTTGTTTCTTTGACTGTATCTCGCCAATTCAGGGCATACGAATTAATAAAATCAGAATTTCAGTCATGTTTCGTCTTGTACATTTTATTTGCAAAAAATGTCTGATGTCTTAAAGAAAAAACTGATTGCATAGAATACAAATGTTTATCTTCAAATAAAAAACGTGCTTGCAGGAAATATACTTACTCTCGGAAGTGTCTAAACTCCTATGACGGAATCCAGTAAAGGATACCTCGGGATTATCTTGTGCGTTTCTCTATCTTTTTCAGGATTGCAGGTACCCAAAACGCAACTTGGGGCACAAAAGTTTTGTCCCAGCAAGCCGACAGATCAACACTCAGCACTCAAAGTATTCTCTCCCCAGCTGAGTTGCCATGTATTACTTGTCCCCATCAGAGTTGCCAGGCATCACAGGAGGCACCCATATCCCCGGCCGAGTCAAGGATCTTCTTCAATCCCTAGGGAGGTCTTTCAGTGATCTCTCTTTCTCCCCAGCCGAGTTGCCATCTCGCCCTCAGTCGGGTACAAAAGTCAGAAGGTTATCTCCCCACAGAATCCTCAGCCTCTATTTAGAAGAGCAACACATGAAGAATCACAACAGAGTGAAGAAAGCTTCTACAAACCCTAGCTGGGTCTCTCATCTATAGGGATAAGTCTATCAATGACCCATTTCCCCAAGCAGATACATCTCATCAGATCTACCAATGATCTCATCCCCAGCTGGGATGTCTACTTCAACAGATCGATCGAGGATCTTCGCAGCAACGGGACCCGGATCCCGGTTTGGTATCTATGCACAATCATAGCATTCGCATCATATTTACCCACAAAGCGTAGCATTCCGTTTTTAACATGGAGCATTACGGCAAAAATCCAACACATAGCATATTCATAAGCCATGTTTTGAACCAACACTTGTGAATAATGACAGTTCATCAACGTACAGAAAAAATCCCCACCAGAGTTCCCAGCAAAAGCAGCTGCCTCACAATTCACAAACACCAGTATATACTCATTTTAACACCCGTCTGTGCCATCCTTCCCCAGTAAAGTCACCTGAATACTCTTTACGAACAAGATCACCCGTATTACAGATACGTCTTGACACCCGTCCGTGTCATACCCCCAGCAGAAAGCCAAAGACTTCCTCTTTGCACTCACATATACCTATATGCACCTTCTCGACACCCGTCCGTGTCATGTCCCCAGCGCAGTCGCTTACACTTTTACAACCTATATACTTGTTAATATTATTATACTTTTCTCTCTTGACACTCGTCCGTGTCACTCTCCCCGGCAGATAAACACTCATCTATACAATACTCATATTCACTACTCATGTCACTTATACAGATACTCGTCCGTATCTAATATACACTGTTTATATCCCCACAGATTCAACATTGGTCCATGTTCTCTGTTAACCAGATGGTACTCGTCCGTATCGTCATCTCAGAATATGCGTCAAGCGTTTGTTTCTACATGATACTCGTCCGTATCATAGTCTTAAGGATGCTCGTCCGCATCTTTAATCCATACGCTGTGTCAAAAACTTCTGTCTTCCTGAATATAGATACTCGCCTGTGTCTACTATTCCCCAGAAGAGCCCCCTCAGATGCAACACTCGTCCGTGTTCTTTGTTAACCAGTTGATACTCGTCCGTATCATCATCTTTGAACACGCGTCAGTTTTTGTTTCTATCCGATACTCGTCCGTATCGTAGTCTTGAGGATGCTCGTCCGCATCTTTAATCTATACACAATACCAAACACTTATACCTTTGTTTCTTGGATGTGAGCACTCGTCCGTGTTTACTTTTCCCCAGTAGATTACCAACAAACAAATTTTCTTTTATCTGACACTCGTCCTGTGTTATGATAAACCCTGAGAGCAGCCGTACCCTGTTAGGTGGTCGTCCTCCACCTCTTGATGGTCGTCCTCCATCATGCTCATCCGATGGCCGTCCCCATCGTTGGTATTTAGCAGCCGTCCCCTGCTAGGTGGTCGTCCTCCACCTCTTGATGATCGTCCTTCATCATTTTATCCAATGGCCGTCCCCATTGTTGTTTTTTTTGGTTATCTGGCATTCGAGAGCAGCCGTCCCCTGCTAGGTGGTCGTCCTCAACCTCTTGATGGTCGTCTTCCATCATGCTCATCCGATGGTCGTCCCCATCGTTGACCTTTTATCCGATGGCCATCCCCATCGTTGATTTTTAGCAGCCGTCCCCTGCTAGGTGGTCGTCCTCCACCTTAGATGACCGTCCCTCATCTTATCCCCAACAGAGCAGCCGTCCCCTGCTAGGTGATCGTCCTTCACCTTTGATGACCGTACCTCATCATTTGTTTATTTCATTTATTCTTTAACCCGATGGCCGTCCCCGTCGTGGTCCCTTTTCCTTTTAACTCGATGGCCGTCCCCATCGTTGGTTACTTTGCTTCATGGACTTGATGGCCGTCCCCGTCATGTTTCATTAATCCCCAGAGAATTTTACAGCTTTATATTGATGGCCTTCCCCATCATAATTCTTTTATCCCCAGCATGCCGGCCGTCCCCGTCATTGCTTTATTTTCCGCACTTTTCCCAGCTAGTCGGCCGTCCCCGTTTTGGCTTTACCTTTTATCCCCAGCATCTCGGCCGTCCCCGTCACTGCCTTATCGCCCACACTTTATAATATACTTTATTTTCTTTTACAATCTATATCCCTTTTCTCCTTCATTCTGTGAGTGCAAATTTTGGACTGTCTTTGGTATTCAACCACAAGTTATCTTGTTTGCCTGTTAAGCCGTCGCTTACATCCTGCACAGCTAACTCATGTTTGAATAGGGGCAGCTGTAAACACCCCAAATTTGCCCTCACCCATTCACACCATGGCTTGTGATATCTTCATGTGCATAAGTTCAATCATAGTATCTCATATTACATTTTTGATTCACTGCATTGATTCAAAGTCATCTGCATCTAGGGTTTGTGATCTGGGCCATCCCTGAGCTACTTGAGCCACTCCAAAGGTCATCAATCACTTCAAAGGGGTCCATGTATGTTCAAGCATCATATTGTACCCTCACAAGGTCAAAGAAGCCAAAGAATCACAAGAAACTGAGATTGGTATGGATGCAGGGCCAGGTTTGACTGCACAGATGACCTAGAATTAGGGTTTTGGTTTCAGAGGCCATAACTCCAAATTTTTTGGTAATTATTGTTTCCATTGGTCTCTATATGGTATAGGGAGTATGCATATCAATTTTCATGAAGAAATTCCATGGGGAAGTCATCTGATCAAGGGTTGACTTTCTGGACAAGTCAGTGCAAAATCAGGGCATCTGAGGCCCCCAATGACCCAACCAAGGGGTGATCTTCATCATTTTGAATGTATATGATCTTTATTTGATCATGGAAGAATGTTGAAGTTCACAAAAATCAAGAATTTGAAGTTTTTGCAAAGTTGACTTTTTAGGGCATGGTTGACTTTTAAAGAATATGTCATTTTATGCCACTTTTCAAACCTTACTTTTTGATCCAAAAATGCTTCAAATGGAAAAACTTTGGTCATGAAAGTTGTAGAACACATTTTTCCCTTTTCAAAAAGTACAAGAACATGATCTAATTCATTTTGGATCAAAAGTTATGGTGTGACAAAGTTGGCAAAAATCATTAATTTTCAAGATATGTACTAATTGGGAAATTTGCAAAGTCATGAACCAAGGCAAATTGTAACTTCTAGTTCACATCAAACCATTACACAAACATTCTATGTGACCTAAAAATCAGATTTGGACCAAGATTTCTCATGTTCATGGTTGGCAAGGCAAGGGATTTTCATGAAGTTTCAAAAGTAAACAACTTGCAAAATCTTCATCACACTTTCCCCCACTTGTTACATTGGATGCTGAACCATGCTAGCTTCCCTCACACACCATGCTGCGCCAGCCCATGTACTTGTGCTAGCCTAGGGTTCAACCCATGCCTCTCTTACAACAAAGTGGACTTTTTGCAAAAGTAAACATCCCAATCACAGCAGGCCAAGTCACATCCTCTGGCCATTTGGAATTGTTTATACTATCCATTTGCAAGCTAAACACAACAACAAGCCAAGCTGAAATGGACCATAGCATCACATTCACAAAAACACTCCATCAAGCAAAAACTCTTCGAATCTCTCTATACAGTTCACAAACACAAAAACCATTTCCATAGATCAACTCACCTTGCTTCATTGAGCCTAAACCAACAAGACTTAGGCCTGAACCAAGCAAGAACACCACTTCTCCATTTTTACTCCCAAGAGCAAAACCATTCGAATCTGTTCCCACAAGCCATAAACCCTCAAACAGATTCCACATATCAACTCACCTAGCTCCACTGACCAGAAACCAACCATTGTTTTGGCCTGAGACCCTCCATATCACAAACACGATTTTCACACTCCCTTGGTCAGAACTTCTGCAAACTCACTCAAGAGGCTGTTTTAACTCCAACCAAGTATCCAAAGCTTCAAAGGGGGATCATTGGGACCCGTTTGAGCCAGAGAACTAGCCAGGAAGTGCCAGAGATCAAAGCTCCAGTTCAGGTGAGCTTCATGAACATTTTTTCTAGGAGCTCGTTTTTAAGTTCTTAAATGGTTCTCTATGTTACACTGGTCATGATGATATGTTTGGTTTCGAAAATCATTGAGTTTTGAGCATGTATGGTGTCCCTGAAATTTTTTGACCTAAACCCCTTTTGCTTCGATTCAGCTTTGTTGTGTAAAATAAATGAGTTTTGACTGTTGATTCTTACTCTATGATGTTTGGGGATGAATTCTGGGCAAGAAAATTAGGTTTTAGAGAGCTAGGGTGAGAGTTAGCATTTTTCAGGGAGGATGTTGGCCGGAGAAGACGACCGGAAGTCTTCTCCGGCCACCTGAAAGTCATTAACTCCTAATTAGGGTTAGGGCACCAGGTTTGAATGTGAGCCAATGGATTGTGTTTCCCGCGCGCAATTGGAGGGTCTGGATCATTTCATTAAGTTTTAATTATGGATTAATATTTAATTAATCAGGATTAGGTTGGTTTGAACCTGGGCCGTCCAGATGCGCGCCCAGTCAAACCTTTTGAACCCAGAAGCAATCTCAGCCTCTCCTTCTGATTACTTCTCCATTTATTTGTTTTTTATTTCATTTTTTTTCATTTAACTTCCATAATTTATTTAAAATAGCAAAAATGTTTTAAAAATTATGAAACTTTTTCTCAAGAGTTTTATTAATTTTTAAGACACAAAAATATTTTTATTTTTATTTTTAGCATTTAAAAAGTATTTTTTAAATATTTAAAAGTTTAATTTTAATTGATTAATGAAAATTAATTTATTAAAAATACTTTTAGGTATTTAAAAATCACCAAAAAATTCATGAAATGTTCTAAGACATTTAGAAACATTGTCCAACCTTCAAACCAAATTTCTTTTCTGATCTTGATGCATTTTGAGAATTTTTCATTGAATTAAAATCATTTTTGTGCATTATTTTGATCCTAAGTTCAAAAATCATTTCTGCCTATTCATGAAGGATTGGACATTGATTCTTTTTGCATTGCATTGTGTTTAGCATGTAGTTTGTAAGATTAAATGGCCATGAGTTGATCTTTCATTTTCCATTTATTTGGTAATTTTCTTGTTTGGAAACCCTAAAACCCTAGATATCTTAGAAAATTCATAACTTGAAATTGGTTAAGAGTTGAAACCTCTCCTTTGGGCATTGGTTTAGTATGGGATTAGGGTTCCTTTGTGTGGCATTTTCAATTTTTTTATCTTAGGGTTTGCTTCTGATTTTGATTTTTGTTTGATGTTTGGTTCATAAACCCTAATTTGGGCTTTCATATGCATCCATCTTGCATTCTCTTGCATAACATGACTTGCCATGACATTTCAAGCATCCATTTGATTCATTTGACATCATAAGACATATTGAAAGCATGTTTGATCATTGCATCATGTATTTGCCATGTTGTATGTCATGTGCACTTCATAACTTTTCATGTATGTTCATGGTTCCTAACTTGCTTCATTTGCATTCATGAACTTGTATGATCATTTCCATGTGCTGCCTCATGTTTGTAGCATCTCATAGCATCATTAGCATCATGTACATGCTTCTTGTTTTGTTTCTCATCATGTCATCTCATCCCATTTTGCATTGCATTGCATTTCTTTTCTAACCTTTCAGGTGGTAAGTAATTTTGGGAAGTGAATTTGCCTTCACTTCTCATAACTTTTCTTCTCATCTCTCTTGCATCCATTGCTGCCTTTTGGTTTGTGTTTGAGTTTGAGCTTGTTCATTCCTCCTCTTCTTACTTTCTTTCTTCAAGTGACTTGACTTCTTGAATGAAGCAAGTTGCTTTGCTTCTCTTGATCCTTTCATCTGCTTCCTGGTGGTTCCATTGAAGATTTCTCTTGAAAACCTCATAAACCTTAGGGACAACCAAGCATGACAATGATTAGGGTTTTGATTAGTCTCCCCTCTTAGTTTTACCTTTGTGTCTCTCTTTGAGTCCTCTCTTCTCTCCTCATAATCAAGGACTAAACCCTAAAGGTTTTAAGGCTTTGTGATTAAGCTTATGCCTGCATCCTTCTCTTAGGATGGAGTGTATAACTTTAATCCTAAGTGTTAAACCCTTAATGTGTTTAACTCTCTTAATCAATTCACTTAATAAGTATCAAGACATCACACTTGTAACTTGGGTCTTGCATTAGGGTTCTAATTCTTCCTTAATTGGTTAAGAAGGACTAACCCTAGTGTTAATGGACAAGTCCCCCTCAAGTTGTCTTACAAATCATAAAATCCACTTCATCATCATACCATTAAATAAAATCCACTTAATCAATGGCTTGTTTTGTCATGAGGTTAATCCCTAATCATGGATTAAGTTGAGGAGTCTTCCTCAGCTTAAACATTCTCATCTATTATCCTTCTATTAGGATGGTGTAATAAGTCTGTTTAATCCCTGATTATGGATTAATCTCATTACTCAACACTAAACAAAAACAACAAAAAACATCTAAATAATCACAAGTAGGTCAATGATCTTAATCCTACATCAAAGGTGATTAAGTGTGAGAATCTGACTTCACGCTTAAAGTATTCTCATTACCCCTAATCAGAGGGAAGATGTGATGAGTTTACTAACCCATTGGTTTAGGCTTAAACTCATTAACTTATGACAAAATCCAAAAGCAATAAAAGACTGAAAACTCAAAAACAAACAATAATCGTCTCCTCCGGGATTCTTTTCTCATCACCTTCACTCACAAACGAGAACTCGCTTCTTCCGTCTAATGCAAGACAGTTTGCATCTGTGCCAGACAGATCATACACTTGAGCATAGGCAAGTAAGCAGTTCACAAGTCAATTCATCTTTCAGTCTCTTTGGGTCGAACTACGGTGTTCTGACTTCCTCATTGCACGAGAGGATACGTAGGCATAGCTTAACAGTTATCGAACAAAAGTCTCTGTATATTCCCCCTCTTTCTAGCTTCATTCTTTAGCCTCATTATCTTGAGCATCTTATTCATTCCCTCACACTGACACATCATTATACACTTCACTTCTTCTACACTGACACCTGTACATCCTTTTCCAGCTATTTTATACACAGATTGCACTGACACTACCCCTTTTAAAACACAAATCTTTTAAGCGTGGATCCCGTCGAGTACGGCGGACAATCTGGGTGCTAACACCTTCCTGGGTTGTAACCAACCCCCTTTCTCAGTCTCTCTGGTTCGCAACCGTCTTATCCATATCTTTCTAGGACTATGCAGCATTGCCTTTCCTCCGGGGTAAAAATGCCTAGCTGGCGACTCTATTCATCTCCAGTGAGTTCACGGCTGTGTGTTCTCATTGTCCCTCTCGCCGACCGTTCGCGTCTGTACCCTTATTTGGGCCTAGTCCCATTTATCGGGAGCGACAGTTACTTGATCATGAAGTTTCATACTTTCAAATATTGAAAAATATCTCATCAAACCTTTCTAAATCAAGCTAGCACGAATTTGTATGATTTCAATCAACTTTAAATGATTTTTAAGATTTTCTAGAAGAAGAATCATGTCAAAATATTGATTTTTAAATTTTATTTTGATTTAATTTGAATTAAAATGAATAAAATTCAAATAAAAATAAAAAAATCAGAATGGCTTGCCATTGGGTTGTGCTTGAGGTCTTTGTATGGATTGGGTCACAACATTGCAAGCCCATTTGGAAAAATTATGTTTTAAGGCCCCATTTGCTTCATATACCTCCCAAACATTTCCCAACTTTGAAAAGGCATATCTCCCTCAATTTTAAGGCTATGAGGGTGTTCTTGGATATTTTGGAAAGCTTAGAGAGTCCTCTAACCATCCACATTGGTCTCATGTACATATCTTTTACCATTTTCAAGTTATGCCCTTTTGAAGATGTTGACTTTTTGTTGACTTTTAAAATGACCTATAATGTCTTAGCTCATACCTTCCAAATGAAGTATTTTTAGGCTTGGCTTGTGAGACACAAATTTGTAGAGAATTCAATTTCCTTAAAAATGAGCTTTGGATGGAAATATTTTGATGAAGCATGTGAAAGTTATGGCTGGTCAAAGTTCAGTTGACTTTTCTTGTGAAAACCTTAATTTAAAAACTCCTGATTCTAGATGATCTGAAATCTCCTTGATGAATCATGATCAACCATTGATCAAATGATGAAGTTTACTTCATATACTTGATGTTGGCAAAAAATCATGAAGTTTGACTTTGGTTTGACCACAGTTGACCTCAGTTTGACTTTTTGACTGCTTTGACTGATTTTAGCCTATCTGATCATCTGACTGAGCAAACCTTTTGGGAAAGCCTTGAAACTTGAAATAGGGATTCTTGAAGACATATAAGATGATATGAAGCTCACTTGAAGCCTTGGAAATCCATTTAGCCTGATGAAACTCAAAACCCTAGTTTAAGATGCATTGCTTAGGAGGATGCTTTGTCTGAGGGAATTGTCAAACTTTCTGACTAATTGTGAACCTTGTGAACCTCTTGAGATGCCTTGTGAACCTTTTGAACCTTGTGAAACTCTTGGGACACCTTAGTACACAATGTCTTGTCTAGGTGAGGGCAAATTTTGGGGTGCAACAGCTGCCCCTGTTCAATTTTCTGAAACCTGAGGAGTTAGATTGGCATGTGTGCCATTCGTGACTCGGAAGGTTGAAGGGGATTGAACATAAAAGCCCAAAAATTTGCACTCGCCGATGCGTAAAATAACACTGCTGATTGGTTATATATGCATGGAGTGGGCTTAAAGATGCCACTTAGAGGAACTGGAGATAGGCTTATAGATGCCATCCATAATATCAGAAAGTGATAGTATCAAAAGGTTGTTACTGAATATCAGTACTAGGTCTTCGTATATGCCGTCTCTGAATCATTCCTGTAACATGGTTTGAATTGAACGTCAGCACTAGATCTTCGTGTAGATCGTCTCTGCATTATCTCTTGGGAAAAAGAATATCCTTCATTAGGTGTCAGTACTTAGATCTTCGTATAGATCGGCTCTGAACCATCTTTAAGAACATACTTTAATTTAAGCATCAGAATCAAATCTTCGTGGCGATCTTCTCTGAATTGCTTTTGATGATATCTTAGGCTAAGTACAAGATCTTCGTATCGATCATTTATGTATCATCTCATAGATAAACTGTTGCATAGACCATTAGAAATAAATCTTCGTAGCGATTATCTCTTCTGGAAATATCCCTGATTAAGTAATAGATCTTCGTATAGACCATTTATACACCTTCCCATGGATAAAAAGAATATCAAGATTAAATCTTCGTGGCGATTATCCCTAAACTTCTTCTGAAAGAATCTCTTGGATTAAGTGCTAGATCTTCGTATAGATCATTTACACACTATCCCAAAGATAGTTGACCATAGGAAATATATCTTCGTAACGATTATCTCCTCAGGAAATATCATGGATTAAGCACTAGATCTTTGTATAGATCATTTATGTACCTACCTAAGGACAACTTGAGTATTGATCATCAGAAATTAATCTTCGTAGCGATTATCTCTGGATTAAGTATCAGTACTAGATCTTCATATAGATCGTCTCGGAACTGTTTTGAATTGTTGATAGTGTTTATCCTGAAAAGAAAAGGTTAGTTTATGCAAGATTACTTGATGTATGCATGTATGGTATGATGCTCTTAATTAAGAATGTCATATGGATTATGGATGCGTATGTTGTGATATGGTGTAAATGATGTATGTATGACTTATGTAGCTTGAAGCGTCTGAATATCTCTGTATAACAACTGCTGGCTAGGGAAAATAAATCTCGGTTCGTTGCTGAGGAATATGAGGACTTAGTTCCCGTCTTGTTTGATAGTATGGTACTTATAACCTCCCGTCTTCGTTTGTCGTACTTATTATTGAAGGAATAAGTTCTTGAATATCCTGACTGAGGATAAAAGAGATGGACATAAATCCGAGGGGAGATGTTACTTGGAGTATCTGAAAAGATTACTCTGTGGGGATGAACCGGCGAAGCTTCGTTTAATTCCTACCTTCGTTCGTCTTTAGTAAATACTATTACTGCATTTTATGCATTTCTGGTAAACATCAATCATATTCAAAAACATACATACATTCAAACACAACCAATGGACGTTTTCGTTTAAGTAAACAAGGTAAAAGTAAATTTGAATTCAAAGACGAGACTTTATTTATTTAGAAAGTGGCCCATAAACAGGCAAGTTTGTACAAAGAGATAGAAATCCTAGTAAGAGGATTTTGTCATAAAAGTTTTTACAAAAACAAAGAAAAGCAGCTATGTGAAAAATAATCCTATTGAGTTCCAATTCTACTATTGCCATTATCTTCAAGTATCTCATCCTTTGCTGTCGAGATAGAAATGATTGGATTGATCTTTATCTGTTTGAACTTGAGTCAGGTAGCACAAATATTTGGAGTTACATGAGTGATCCAACGAGACATAGTCATACGCTTTAATCCCTAACTTTTGCCTGGATTGCCTTTTCAGGTTTTCAATCCACCGGCATACCCTTTTTTGCCCAAACCGCCTTTTCAGGTTTCGACTTGCCGGGTGTACATTTTTTTTATATATATCCCTAATTTTTTCCCGAATCTTTTTGGTTCGCCGGGATGCCCTTATTTTTGCCTAGGCCAGTCAACCTAGCGGGTCTCTTTTTATGCGTAGTATTGTTTAACTATGTCTGCGTTTACGGGCTGTGGGAAATCTTCACCATCCATAGTAGTAAGCATCATGGCACCTCCTGAGAATACCCTCTTGACTACAAATGGTCCTTCATATGTATGAGTCCATTTTCCCCTAGGATCACCCTGTGGTAGTATGATACGCTTGATTACCAAGTCACCAACCTGATATACCTTTTGCTTAAATTTCTTATTAAAAGCTTTGATCATCCGTTTCTGGTACATCTGACCGTGACAAACAGCTGCCAGCCTTTTCTCATCAATCAAATTTATCTGGTCAAGTCGAGTCTGAATCCACTCATCTTCATCCAAGCCTGCATTCTTCATGATTCTTAAGGAAGGGATCTGAACTTCAATAGGTAGAACTGCTTCCATACCATAGACTAAGGAGAATGGGGTTGCCCCTATTGAAGTACGTATTGTAGTACGATAACCATGAAGAGAAAATGGTAACATCTCATGCCAATCCTTATACGTAACAGTCATCTTCTGTAGAATCTTCTTGATGTTCTTATTAGCAGCTTCTACTGCCCCATTCATCTTTGGACGATACGGAGAAGAGTTATGATGCTTAATCTTGAACTGTGTGCAGAGATCAGTAATCATGGTTTTATTCAGGTTAGAGCCATTATCTGTGATAATCCTTTCAGGGATGCCATACCTACATATGATATTATTCTTAATGAATCGAGCCACAACATTCTTAGTAACATATGCAAATGAGGCTGCTTCCACCCACTTGGTAAAGTAATCAATATCGACCAGGATGAAACGATGTCCGTTGGAAGCAGTAGGCTTGATCTCACCAATCATATCAATTCCCCACATGGCAAAAGGCCAAGGAGCAGTTAACACATTCAACGGAATTGGAGGTATATGCACCTTATCAGCATAAATTTGACATTTGTGACACATTTTGGAATGCTGATAGCAGTCAACTTCCATGGTAGACCAATAGTAACCTGCTCTCAATATCTTCTTTGCAATGGTATGACCACTAGAATGAGTGCCAAAGATCCCATCATGCATGTCTTCCATAATCTCTGTTGCTTCCTTCTTATTCACACAACGAAGCAAAGTCGAATCATGATTGCGTTTGTACAAAATTCCATTACTCAAGAAGAACTTAGCAGAAAACCTCCTCAGAAACTTCTTATCATTGACAGATGCCCCTTCAGGGAACTCTTGAGCTTCAAGATATCTTTTCACTTCATAGAACCAATGCTTTCCTTCTACTCCTTTAGTGTCAATCTCATTGCAGTATGCAGGTTTCTCAAATCTGTCAATAGTGATCTTGGGAGCTTCATCATCCTAACTAATCTCAAACATAGATGCCATGGTGGCTAGTGCATCTGCCAACTGATTCTCTCCTCGTGGAATATGTCCAAAGGTAATCTCTTCAAAATATAGGATCAAGGACAACACATGCTCTCTGTAAAGAATGAGATTTTCATGCTTGGTATCCCAATCTCCCTTAATCTGACTAACTACCAGGGCTGAATCTCCATATACGTCCAGGAACTAAATCTTCATCTCAATGGCGGCTTTGATACCCATGATACATGCCTCATATTCAGCCATGTTATTGGTACAATAGAAACAAATTCTTGCAGTAATTGGGGTATGACAACCTTCAGGAGAAATGATCACAACACCAACACCATTACCAAGCGCATTAGAAGCTCCATCAAAAACCATAGTCCATCGGGATCCCTGTTCAGGTCCGTCATATTGTCCAGGTTCTTTGGTAATAATCATAATGTCTTCATCCGGGAACTCAAAATTCATTGACTGATAATCATCCACTGCCTGATGAGCTAAATGATCAGCTACCACACTACCCTTAATGGCCTTCTAAGTAGTGTATTGTATATCATATTCTGTTAAGATCATTTGCCATCTCGCTATGCGCCCGGAGAGAGCAGGTTTCTTGAATATGTACTTGATTGGATCCATCTTTGAAATCAACAAGGTAGTATGGGTCAACATATACTGTCTTAGTCGGCGAGCAGCCCATGCCAAAGCGCAGCAAGTTTTCTCGAGCAGTGAGTATCTTGTTTCACAGTCGGTAAACTTTTTGCTAAGGTAGTATATTGCCTGCTCTTTTCAACCAGACTCGTCATGTTGCCCCAACACACACCCCATTGAGTTGTCTAATACTGTCAAGTACATAATCAAGGGTCTTCCATCAACTGGTGGCATTAATATTGGAGGTTCTAGGAGATATCTTTTGATTTCATCAAAGGCTACCTGGCACTTGTCATTCCATTCCATTACCTGATCTTTCTTCAACAGCTTGAAGATTGGCTCACAGGTAGCAGTTAGCTGGGAAATAAGTCTTGCAATGTAATTCAGTCGTCCCAAGAAACCTCTATCTTCCTTTTCAGTATGGGGAGCAGGAATTTCTTGTATAGATTTTACTTTTGCAGGATCCACTTCAATACCTTTTCCACTGACAATGAAACCCAGGAGTTTACCAGACCTAACTCCAAAAGTGCACTTGTTTGGATTCAATCTTAACTTGTATTTCTTCAACCTCTCAAACAGCTTATGCAGGTGATCAAGGTGTTGTTCCTCATTCTGGGACCTGGCTATCATATCATACACATATACCTCTATCTCATGATGAATCACATCGTGAAACAAAGCCACCATAGCACGCTGATATGTTGCCCCGACGTTCTTCAAACCAAATAGCATCACCTTATAACAAAAAGTGCCCCATTGTGTAACAAATGTAGTCTTCTCCATATCTTCAGGTGCCATCTTGATCTGATTGTAACCAGAGAAACCATCCATGAAGGAGAATACCTTATGTTGAGCAGTGTTGTCTACCAAAACATCAATATGTGGAAGTGGAAAGTCATCTTTAGGGCTGGCCTTATTCAGATCCCTGTAATCTACACACATACGTACCTTACCATCCTTCTTAGGTACTGGCACCACATTTGCAACCCATTGAGGATAAGAAGTCACAACTAAGAACCCTGCATCAAACTGTTTCATCACCTCTGCTTTAATCTTTTCTGAAATTTCAGGACGCATGCGACGAACCTTTTGCTTCTTTGGACGACAATCTTCTTTTACCGGTAAACGGTGAACCACAATGTCAGTATCCAACCCTGGGATATCTTCATAAGACCAAGCAAATATTTCCACATAGTCACGTAACATCTGGATTAGTCTGTTCTTAACACCATCCTCTAATTCAGCCCCTATTTTGACCTCTTTCCTGTTTTCCTCAGTTCCCAGATTCACAACTTCGATTGGCTCTTCATGTGGCTGTATAGCTTTCTCTTCTTGTTGTAATAACCTAGCAAGCTCTACAGGTACTTCACAAACTTCCTCCTTTCCATCTTCAGCTTGATAGATCGGATTCTCGAAATTATAATTGGCAATAGTAGAACTGTTATCAACAGGATCCAGAGTGGATGAGAATCTGCATTTTAGTGATGTAGGTGTGTGTAAGAACACATAGCTGATAAAACAGAAATATAAATAAAAGAAAGACAAGGAGCACAATATTTACGAAAACGAAACGTCCATTGATTTTATTGAATGAAGTATGCAAATGAAATGACATCCCGAAACAAGCATACCATTGTGTCTCGGGTAAGACACAAGGCTTAAAAGGTTTTATTGTTCGAAATTACAAACTTAAAACAAAACACAGTAATAGTATTTACTCCTGACTAAAGGAGATAGGAATAACGTTTTCAACCTTCCAATTGTTGAGCCCATCACCCATGGTAGGAAAGATCCAATCATCCAGGTTGTAGTCTTCGTGATAGTCACCCACAACATTGATTTGATCTCTTATGACCCCTTGATTAGTGATACGAACAGCACGAGCACGACGAACAGTCTTCTAAGATTCTACAGTGAAACCCAAACCAAACTTGTCAGACTTGTAAGGGATGTTGGGAAGCTGACCCCAAATAGAAGAACCACCTTTTGCAACCATAGCCTTAGCATCTTTGAGGGAGGCCATTGCAGGAGGTATTGTAGTGACCACAGGAACTCTTTCAGAAGCAGGGACAAACTGAGGAATAGGAGCAAAGCAAGGAACAACTTCAAATGTTTGACACGGAGTTTCAACCATTTCACCCTCCATTTCTACATATTTGAAAGTATTCACATGGCTCACCATGTACTCTTCTTCACCATAGACAGTGAAAATTTTGTTTTTCACCGGATATTTCAACTTCTGATGTAAGGTGGAAGTCACAGCACCTGCCCCATGGATCCAGGGGCGCCCAAGCAAACAAGAATACGCAGGACGAATATCCATCACATAGAAAGTAGAGCTGAATACTTGAAAGCCTACTTTGATTGGAAGGTCTACTTCTTCATGTACCACTCTTCTTGAACCATCAAAGGCCCTTACTACCACATCACTTGGTCTTAACACAGCATCCTCAGGACTGAGCTTGTCCAGAACCTCTTTAGGGAGCACATTTAATGAAGAACCATTGTCCACCAATACATGAGACTAAGTAGTGCCCCTACATTCAATGGAGATATGCAAAGCTCTGTTATGGTTTCTCTTGGTCGGAGTTAGATCAGCATCAGAAAAGCCCAAACCATTATCACTAGTCAGATGTGCAACACAATTCTCAAACTGATCCACAAAAATCTCATTTGGCACATGAGCAGTCTTCAAGAACTTGATTAAGGCTTTAGCATGAGCCTAAGAACACAACAACAAAGATAACATGGAGATTTTGGAGGGAGTATGCTCCAACTGGTCAACAATATCATAATCACTTTTGCGAATGATCTTCAGTACTTCTTCCATCTGTTTAGAAAGATTTTCAGCAGTTGGTGCCTCAGCATGCACATGTTCAATCATAGGACTTTTGCCCCGAGCATCAGTACTTGGCCCAGAAGTGGAGGTATGAGTTGGAGTAACTGTACTTTTAGAGGTATCTTGAGGAGAGAAAATTCTTCCACTTCTGGTGATCTTACTAGATCCAACAATATTGTCAACATCAAGACTAGTATTAGTAACAGGTGCATCTGTCAAAGGTTCTTGTTTGACACCATGGATATAAACATCAGAACCATAATTCCAGGGTATAGCTTTATCAGAAGTATAAGGAACAGGGCCAAGAGTGGTAATGATCATGGGAGCCATTCTAACTTCAGCAACAGTCTTCACAATGCCTTCAGCAGTAATCCTGACAGGACCCTTAGAGGTGATCCCGACAGGGCATTTGGAGATAATCTTCACTGGTATTTTATCAACCATAGCTACATCTTCAAGCTTCGAGTCAGATGCTCACACAAACTTTCAACAGACGGTGTCCTCTCAAACAATATAGTGTAATTGTCCATGAGGCATTAAATACCATCCATCAGCTTCCAGCAACTATCCGATTTATAGGCATAGTAAAAACATTCTTCATTGCAACCCGGAAAGAAACCAGCCTGCATCAGCTTCTTCTTGATAATGGATAATGGTGTAGTCAGGTCAGCTACTGAGAAAACATAGAAAGCTTCATCAACAACATTAACAATCTTCTCATGATTAGGCATAGGAGTAGTGATCACATTTGGAGTCCCAGGAGAGTCAAATTCAATTTCCCCAGCTTCAATCATGTCCTGAATCTTGTTTTTCAACACCCAGCAGTTGTTGGTGTCATGTCCCGGACTATTAGAATGATATGCATATCTTGCATTAGGATTGTACCGAGGAGAGGATGTATTAGGATTCTGAAGAGGATCCCTCAAAGTAATGAGTTCCCCTTTCAACATGTGTTGCAAGGCTTGGGCCAGTGACATGTTGATCTTGGTGAACTGTCTTCTAGGCTTCTGTTGATTGTTTTGTTGTTGCTCTGGTGCTGTAGGGGCAGGATTGGAGATGTGAACTGCTCCCACAGATTGGTGACTCCTGTTACGACTATGTTGACCATACACGGCATTAGACTCCTTCTTTCCACTAGGGGGCTTCTTAGCTGTGCTTGATGAAGAGGCATCCACCTGTATCTTTCCACTTCTTATACCACTTTCCACACATTCTCCAGTCATTATTAGCTCGGTGAAACCAGATGATGAGCTTCCAATGAGGTGACTATAGAAAGGACCATTCAACGTACTCATAAACATATCCACCAACTCCCTGTCAGTCAGAGGAGGTTGAACTCTGCCAGCCAGGTCTCTCCATTTCTGGGCATACTCTTTGAAACTCTCCTTAGCACCCATAGACATGCCTTGGAGCTGCATGCGAATTGGTGCTAAATCAGCATTATATTGGTATTTCCTATAGAAGGCCTCAGCCAGATCATTCCAATCACGAATATTAACACTTTCAAGTTGATAGTACCATTCCAATTGAGCTCCAGATAAACTCTCTTGGAAAAAATGGATCCACAATTTCTTATCAGCAGTATGTGGTTGAATCCTCCGGACATAGGATCTTAGGTGCAGCTTAGGACATGAAACCCCATCATACACCACAAAAACAGGAACCTTGAAACCAATAGGTATAACCACTCCAGAAACCAAACTCAAATCTTCAAAATCAAGCCCAGAAGATTTTTGTAGCTCCATAGCGTTCATTCTATCTACCAGCATCTTGTACTTCTCCTCACTAGCAGGATAATGATAATAGTTTGCCTCAGAATCAGAATCTTCCACAGTATCATGAAGACTACCTCCCTCTTTCTCAGAATTCTCAGACTCAGAATCCTTAACCTCTTCCTTTGTCTTGATAGGACCTCTGAATCTTATACCCAAGTTGATGAGCCCCCCTGATTTTATAGTCTTCTTCTTCTTCTTAGCCAGCAGTGCCTTCAACTCATCTTGTCCCTTGGACAAGTTCAGGATCAGCTCTTGGAATTGTGCATTCTGAGCCTGGAGATCCTTGACAGTCTGTTCAAGATCCATTTTTGCTGAAATAAATAGCGAGAAGATAAGATACCTGTTCATAAGAAACCTGTGATGCAATGATATGGTATGTAAATGCATATGCAATGTTTTCAAGGACCACAAGATTTAAATTTGTTTAAACAACCAAAAAGTAAACTTTTATTAGTAATAAAAAAACTTGTTTGCCTCTTGGGCTTACAACAAAAATGAAATGAATACAAAGATGGGGTTTTAAGTCTCCCATGGACGTTTCCTCTTTGTGTTGAGGTATGAGTTGAGATTCCGCTCCTCGTGAAGTTGTTTTGTCAGCTCCAGGATTCTTTCTTGACTAGCTTTGAAATGAGTCTCAAAAGTATCCCTTTGCTCCTTCAACTGGATCAAGGACCTCTGCAATTCTTCCATGTCAGTAGGCATGTCTGGATGAAGAATGATATAAGGAGTATCTCCTTCAGCAACAGGCTCCATGGTAATTGGCAGGATAGTAGGATATGGCATCATAAGAGTCTGAGCACGTGCTCGTACCCATCTGAGATAAGGTTCCATAGGAATGGAGTACTTTGGTTCCAGAGTCTTGTTGTCAACCTTGTTCACTTTACCCCAAGCTCGTATGAACCTTTGACGGTAACCTTGCAGATCGTTGTCGTAGTCGAACATAATACCCTGAATAAGCATGTCATGAGGACCATCACTCCGAGCATAACCAAACTGGCGCAGAGCTAAAGAAGGATTGTAAGTAATGCCCCCTCTTATGCCAAGGAGTGGCACATTAGGGAACTCCCCACAATGGTCAATGATAGTAACATTCTCCATAGATCGAGAGCACCAATGAATATCTGAATGAGAAAGTGACATAATCCTCTTGGACCACCTGAACCCTTATTCATTCTTCATCACTGATCGAGGAAGGCGAGAAATAAACCACCTGGACAATAGAGGTATGTAGCACATCAGAATTCCTCGTGCCTTCGTAGTACGAGTATGGAGAGAATGTAAGATGTCTCCAAGTAATGTAGGCACTGGATTATGAGTCAGAAATATGTTGATGGCGTGTACATCTATGAACTGGTCTGGATTAGGGAACAAAACTAGGCCATAGATTAATAGGGCTAAGATCTCCTCAAAAGCATCATAACTCATAGCCTTCAGGAACACTTGAGCTTTCTCCATCAATACCTTAGCAAGGATACTCTTAACTCCACTTCTTGTTTCTAGGACAATGTGTGATTTCTTCAGATGTAGGGCTGCAACAATGACTTCAGGTTTAGGCTCTTTCTCTAAGCCTGTGAAAGGTTTTTGATCAAGGATAGGTATGCCTAGTAGCTTGGAGAACTCTTCCATTGTAAGAACCAGCTGGTAGTCTGGGAATGTGAAGCAATGGTGTTTAGGATCAAAGAACTGAAATAAGACACTCATCATGTCTTCATTGAACCCTGAAGTGACTAGATCCAGTAGGCGACCATGCTTCTTGATGAACTGGGAGTTTTCAAAAACTTGAGAGACCAATTCCTTAAGCTTAGGAGGTATCCCTACAAAGTTGATCCGGATAGTATTCCTACGAACAGAAGCCATGACCTGCAACAAAGAACAAAGATAAATCCTTTGGTCCTTGAAATAGTTAGTGAAAATGCTATGCTTATGATGCATGATGATGTTATGATGTTATGCTCAATCAAAAACATGTGGCACACACAAACAAGTCACACAATGGCCCTAGGTTTGAAGGCTTACATGAGGTTTAAAGGTAAGTACCCTCCCCTGAAGTTGGTTGGTTCATCCTGTCCTACAAAAGTAACCAGGTTCTAAGGGATCTCAATATCATTGACCCTTCCTAAGGGTGGTTGTTCAGTAGGCAACTTACTTGCCAACCAAAACCCTCCAAGTTTAGGATCTCAATGAGTGTAGTATCGAGTATCAACCAACTTTAGTATTCACCAAAGTCGGTTATCTTACTACTTTCTAAAGGCCAAGATGGGATAACTAGGGTTCTAAAAGTCAGTTAGTGTATTGACAACATATAACAAGAGTCACCACCGACTTTTATTTTATCCATAAGGAAAGGGCATAAAAGAACAAGAAAGACCTATTTTAAAAGACTTAGGTTCGGGGGGTAGGTTATATAAAGGGAAGGTGTTAGCACCCTTTATATCCATGGTTATCCATGGGCTCTTAGTTACTTAGATCACTTTAAATTGTTTTGAAAAGGTGTAGTGTGTGATTAGAAACTTTCTAAATACTTTGTAATGATCCTCGTATGGATGTATACAAAGCCTTGTTTGAAAATGTTTGAAAATAGTGAGGTGTGAAAAGTATTTTTGAAGAGTATGAGCAAGTAACTATGAGGTACCTACCCTAGATTAAGTCTTTCATGTTCTCGTATGTTCTTTCAATGGTAAGAATATCCCTATTATTAAGGAATAGGTAGTCATTACCTTGGATGTATTAAGGGACATGTGTAGAGTCATCTGGATATAGGCCACTGTAGGGTGTCTTTAGCAATTCGTAGGGACTTATCATCTTTTATTCAAAGGGACAAGATCTTTATCGTAGGCAACCTCGAAGGGACTTGTTCTTTTAAACTGTAGGGACTTGATGATATTTATGAATGGACTTGCTTAAGACACCCTACTTGACCTTTTGAATTAGGCAACTGAGAGGCAACCCTAGGAAGTGCAAGATGGCGATCTTAGATCGACTTACGTGTGTGCGTGTTTATTTTCAAGTATTTATCTTATTAAATTAATTTTCTAAGTTAATTTTAATTACAAATAATTATACACTCCCTAAATTACTAACCATACAATAATTATATTTACAATAAAAATAAATACGAGAAAATAAACCTACAAATATTACATGGCTTTAGAAGTTACATAATAATAATAAAAATAATAATGATAAATATAATAATAGTAATAAATAAGAAATAATTAAATATTAGTAATAATAAAATGAAAATAAGAGTTAGAATAATAAAGTAAAAGAAATAAGAATTTTAGCAAGAAAAATTAATATTAGAAAAGTTTTTAAGAATTAATTAGGAAAATAAGTTTAATAATAATAAACAAATAACAAATTATTTACATATTAAAAAAAATAATGATTAATGATTTAATTAGGGTTTAGAGAAATTAGGTTAATTTTTAGGGTTAATAAAAAATTAGGGTTAAGAAAATTAGGGTTAATTAATTAATCTAAACCTAATTAGTTAATTTATTTACAAAAATATATACATGATAATAATAAATTATTATTTATGAAAAATAAAATCATCCAAAATAAATATTAAGAAAAGAATTTGGAGTTAAACATAATATTAAAAATAGTTTATTGTTTATCTATTTAGAAAATATATTTTAATTATATTAATTATGTTTAATTAATTAAAAAATAGAGAAAATAAAAAAAAGGAGAAAATAAGGAAAAAGGGTGGACCTGGGATTTGAACCCAGGTCCCTAACCTGGATGAAGAAGAGCATAACCAAATGAGTTGCGTGCTGGTTGTGTTATTGAGTGATCATCACATGATAATATAATAAACCTTCTTTAATGTTTGAAAAAAACCAAAAAAAATTGTCATCACCAAGGTTCGAACCCACAACCTTCTCAATGCAAGCCAAACATTCTAGCCAACTGAGCCACATGGGGCGCATCTAGCATATATCCTCCCCTAAATATAATATATAAAACCTAAAAAGATAAATAAAGAAAAGGAAAAGAATGATGAAGCTGAGACTCGAACCCCAAACCATACACACGCGCACGCACTAACCACTGGGCTATCAGCTTCATTGTGAAACAAAACCTGAATGAAACAATAAATATTAAAACAAATATTTAAAAATAAAAACGCACGCCAAAGGAAATCATCTTCAACCTTGGAATTGCAGGTTTTCCTGCGAATTTACTTATGAATTTTCTTGCGAATTCTTCTGCGTTTTTGAACCTGCGAAATTCAAACACCATACAACAAGTACAATTTCATCAAATTAATTATACCAATGAGTTCCTTATGACTCACACGATTCATCTATGTCCTTAGAATTTATTTATATTCGGTAAATTATGAACCCCCAATTTGAAACCTAAAACCCTAACAATGGCCGTTTGTGTTTTAGGTTATGGTTCTTCAAGAAACTGTCCAGAAAACATCTCTAGATCATAACTAACACAAATCAAACAACAAAATCAGTTTATATTAGCTAGATATGTGAAATCGAAAAACAATATATTGAAGAACAAAAACGATTCGGTTAGCATGTTTCAATGCATGAAGGGATGATTTTATGATCCAAAAACATTGAGTGATCCTCCAGGAATGATTTGAAACCTTCAAAAGCTTTGGAGATGGCTTGGATGCTTGAATCTGATTCTCACTTTTCCCTTGAAAATTTGAAGTTTGAAGAGTGTTCTTGGAGGCAGGATTTCGTTTCCTTGTGTTTGTCTTGAGTTTGTGTATTTGTATGGTAGGTAATTAGGTCAAAATATGCTGGATTTTTGGGCTTTGTAATGGTTACTTGATCATGAAGTTTCATACTTTCAAATATTGAAAAATATCTCATCAAACCTTTCTAAATCAAGCTAGCACGAATTTGTATGATTTCAATCAACTTTAAATGATTTTTAAGATTTTCTAGAAGAAGAATCATGTCCAAATATTGATTTTTAAATTTTATTTTGATTTAATTTGAATTAAAATGAATAAAATTCAAATAAATATCAAATAAAAATAAAAAAATCAGAATTGCTTGCCATTGGGTCGTGCTTGAGGTCTTTGTATGGATTGGGTCACAACATTGCAAGCTCATTTGGAAAAATTATGTTTTAAAGCCCCATTTTCTTCATATACCTCCCAAAAATTTCCCAAATTTGCAAAGGCATATCTCCCTAAATTTTAAGGCTATGAGGGTGTTCTTGGACATTTTGGAAAGATTAGAGAGTCTTCTAACCAACCGCATTGGTCTCATGTCCATATCGTTTACCATTTTCAAGTTATGCCCTTTTGAAGATGTTGACTTTTTGTTGACTTTTAAAATGACCTATAATGTCTTAGCTTATACCTTCCAAATGAAGCATTTTTAGGCTTGGCTTGTGATACACAAAGATGTAGAGAATTCAATTTCCTTCAAAATGAGCTTTGGATGGAAAATTTTTGATGAAGCATGTGAAAGTTATGGCTGGTCAAAGTTCAGTTGACTTTTCTTGTGAAAACCTTAATTTAGAAACTCCTGATTCTAGACGATCTGAAATCTCCTTGATGAATCATGATCAACCATTGATCAAATGATGAATTTTACTTCATATACCTGATGTTGGCAAAAAATCATGAAGTTTGAATTTGGTTTGACCACAGTTGACCTCAGTTTGACTTTTTGACTGCTTTGATTGATTTTAGCCTATCTGATCATCTGACTGAGCAAACCTTTTGGGAAAGCCTTGAAACTTGACATAGGGATTCTTGAAGACATATAGGATGCTATGAAGCTTACTTGAAGCCTTGGAAATCCATTTAGCCTGATGAAACTCAAAACCCTAGTTTATGATGCATTGCTTAGGAGGATGCTTTGTCTGAGGGAATTGTCAAACTTTCTGACTAATTGTGAACCTTGTGAACCTCTTGAGATGCCTTGTGAACCTTGTGAACCTTGTGAACCTCTTGGGACACCTTAGTACACAATTTCTTGTCTAGGTGAGGGCAAATTTTGGGGTGCAACAGTCGTCCCCTGCCAGGTGATCGTTCTTCACCTTATGATGACCGTCCCTCATCATTTTATCCGATGGTCGTCCCCCTCGTTGATCCTCTTATCCGACATTCGTCCTATGTTGTGACATTTTCGGCATCTGTCCCCTTCCAGGTGATCGTCCTTCACCTTTGGATGACCGTCCCTCATCCTATCCCCATTGGAACCCCCATTGTTGGAACTTTCTATCTGACATTTGTCCTATGTCGAGATATCTTTTTAGCAGCCGTCCCCTTCTAGGTGATCGTCCTTCACCTTTTAATGACCGTCCCTCATCATTTCATCTGATTGCCGTCCCCATCGTTGATCCTTTTATCCGGTATTCGTCCCATGTCGAGATAATCCCCAAGAGCAGTCG
This sequence comes from Lathyrus aphaca, assembly GCA_963966055.1. Lineage (NCBI taxonomy): Eukaryota > Viridiplantae > Streptophyta > Magnoliopsida > Fabales > Fabaceae > Lathyrus > Lathyrus aphaca. The sequence continues at coordinate 510,519,246 of OZ014520.1, forward strand.
TCCCCTGCTAGGTGATCGTCCTTCACCTCTTGATGATCGTCTTTCATCATGCTTATCTGATGGTCATCCCCATCGTTGATCTTTTCTATCCAGCATTCGTCCTATGTCGTGATATTTTCAGCAGCCGTCTCCTGCTAGGTGATTGTCCTTCACCTTTTGATGACTGTCCCTCATCATTATTTCATTTATTCTTTTACCCGATGGTCGTCCCCGTCGCGATTTATTTACCCCTTAACCCGATGGCCGTCCCCGTCAGTGCTTTCCTCGTTTCTTTGATCCCCAGAGAGTTTTATTTCTTTACCCGATGGTTGTCCCCGTCGTGGTCTTTTCCTTTATCCTGATGATCGTCATTCATCAGTTTACCTGATGGCCGTCCCCGTCGCAGTCTCTTTATTTCCCAGCATGATGGCCGTCCCCGTCATTGCTTTACTTACCGTTTTTCATCCCCAGCAGTCGTCCTCTGCTCAATGGTCATCCTTCATCACTTTCATTTGATACTCATACTATACTACCTTCTACAATTTGTATCCCTTTTCTTCTTCTCCCCAAGAGTGCAAATTTCTGACTGTCTTTGGTATTCAACCACAAGTTATCTTGTTTGTCTGTTAAGCCAGGCGCTTACACCCTGCACAACTAACTCATGCTTGAATAGGGGCAGCTGTAAACACCCCAAATTTGCCCTCACTTTTTCTCACACCATGGCTTGTGATCTTTCATATTGCATTTGCATAAGCATATCATCTCACACTGCATATTTGTTTCTCTGCATAAGTTGCAATTAGGGTTTGTGATCAAGAGAATCCAAGAAGTGATCTGGGCCATCTCAAAGGCCTTGAAGCTTTTCAAGATGATCCATGAGTTTTCTATTATCATTTTACATCTCCAAGATTGTTTTAAAGTCACAAAATCTCAGAGGATTGCACAGAAGTCCAAAAGGATAGGGTTTTCTACACAGATGACCTAAAATTAGGGTTTGGGGTTTGAGGCCCTTAGCTTCAAATTTTTTGGTCATTTTTTATTCCATTGGTCTTAATATGTTATAAGGAGCATGTGTACCAACATTTATGAATAAATTCATTGTGGAAGTCATCTGATCAACTGGTAACTTATTGTGCAAGAAAAGTCATAATCAGGGCATCTGAGGCCACCACCAATGGTACCAAAGGGTCATCTTCATCATTTTGAGGTTCTATGATCTTTATTTGATCTTAGAAGTGGTTAGAAGTTCACAAGATTGAATAATTTCAAGCCATTTGCAAACTTTCCATTTTTGGACATGACTTGTAATGAAAACTTTCCATTTTGGGAAAGATTTTCAACCTCCTCTTTCTTGATCAAAAAGGCTTCAAATGAAAAATCTTCAAACATGAAAGTTTTAGATTGGATCTTCCCATTTTCAAAAATTACAAGAACTCCTCTTAATTCATCCTAGAACTCAAGTTATGGTGTTTCAAAGTTGGGAAAAATCTTATAATTTTCAAGTTCATGCCAAAGAGGGAATTTTGCAAAACCAAGTTTTAAGCATTTTAATGACCTCTAATCCACCTCTAAGCATCATAACATGAAAATGCAACATATTTGGACCAAAATCATGCCTTGGATCACAAGTTTCTAGGAACAATTTTCACAAAATTTCCAAAGGGGACGAATTGCAAAACACATGCTATCTCTTGCATCAAGTGGTACAGATCCTCAAATCCAATCCAAAGGCCATCCTTGAATGAAGTTGAGGCAGGACAAGCCTTGAAAACTCCTTTGACCCGTGCCATGCTCTCTATGACACAACATTGACTTTTTTTTGCAAAATATACCATGCCAATCAAACTGTGCCACACCAACTCCTTTGGCCAATCAGTATGACTTATACAAACATCAAGGACCTCAAACATCATGGAGAACAAGCCTGAAACATCCACAAGCTCAGAATCACCAAAAATCCCCAAAACTTTCAAGTCTTCGAATCTCTCAGCACAAGCATCAAAACTCACTCATTCTTTCACCATTCATCTCAAAATCACCTAAGGATCACAAAACACCCTACACCATGGCCTGAAAGCTACTCAAACACAAACACGATTCCTGCACTATCAGAACTGGAAATCACAAACCAAGCCATATAAACTCCATCTAAGCCTTTCAGAAGCATCAGGGTGATCATTGGGGTGGATTAGCATCAAGGAAAGGTCTAGAAAGCACCAAATTGCGAAGCTTCAACTCAGGTAGTCACCAAGAAATTTTTTTCCATAACTCTTTTTTTAAGTTACAATATCAATCTACATGCTTCTCTGATCATCATGATGTTTTGGTTTTGAAAATGAGTGGAAAATAAGCATGTATTGATCTTCTGAAACTTTGCATGTGTTTTATTGTTTGCTTAGATTTAGCTGATTCATGAAAAATAAATTGTTTTTGTTTGTGGATTCTTGTTGTATGATGTTTGGGGGTTGATTCTGGAGAGTTTGGGACGTTTTCATGGCATGTGGAGAGAGTTAGGGTGAGAGAGCTGCCGGAGAAGACGATCGGAACACTGTTCCGGCCGCCTGAGAGTCATTAGGGCTTAATCCTCATTAATGCGTCAGTTTGAATCAAGACCCTTGGATCTGTTTTACCCGCGCGTACGAATGGCTCAGATTCACTCATTAACCCTAATCCATTTTAATTAATTTTAATCAGGTTTAATTAATTATAAAATCTCAGAAACAATCTTGACCACCCATTTACGCGCCAAGTCAACAACTTCAAATCATGGCCTTAGATTTTGCATACTTTCTATTTTATTTTATTTTTCTTGCATTTATCTTCACATAATTATTTAAAATAACAAAAATACTTTTAAAAATCTCATTTTCTGCATTTTTACTTCAAATATTTTTCTAAACTCAAAAACATTTTTATTTTTATTTTTTTCATTAAAAAAGTATTTTTAAATCATTTAAATGTTTTATTTAATTAATTAATTGATTTTAATTAATTAAAAATACATTTAGGTATCTAAAAATCACAAATATTCATGAAGCATTCGTAGGCATTTAGAACAATTTATAAACTCACCATACAAATTTATTTTTAGGTTTGATCATATTTTCATAATTTACTTTGAATTAGGGTTCCAAATTTCACATTTTTCTAACCCTAACTTGAAAAAATCATTTCTGATCAACCATGATGAGTTTGCATTTGGTTCTTTTTGCATTGTTTCACACTTTGCATCTAGTATCTAGGTTATTTAACTCATAATTTTGCATTGAATTTTCAAATTGTTTAGCATTTTTCATGGAGAATCACCCAAAAACCCTAGTTAACTTAGAAAATTCATAACTTTCTCTAGGTTTAGCTTCTGACCTTCATCTTTGGGTAGTGATCTTGTGTGTGTTTAGGGTTTGTTTGATTTCATTTTCAAATTTTTATCATGATGTATGCTTCTGTTTTGGTCATGTGCATCTCATACATTCATAAAACCCTAATTTCTCATGTTCATTTGCACTCACCTTTGCATATCATCATCATATGAACTTGTCATGCCATTACATGCTCTTGCATGCCATATTAGACATCTTAAGACATGTTAGAACATTGCTTAATCATTTCTTCATTCATTTGGTATGCTTTGCATTCATTACATTTCATGTGTATCCATGTGTTTCTAAGCTTCTTTCATGCTTCCTTTGCATCTCATCCCTTGTATGAACATTCATATGCATCATGTATGACTTTGCATCATATCATAACACATTTGAATCATGTTTACACTTCTGGTTTTGGTCATTGCACTTTCATTTGTATTATTTCCTCTTGCTTTGCATCTTATACATTCACACTAACATTTCAGGGGCTTATGGTAAGTTGTTTGGGATGTGGATTTGCCTTCACATCCCACCTCTTCTCATCTCTTCATTTGCATTCTTATATTTGTCTTTTAAGTGAACTTGATTCACTTGTGCTTTCTTGCTCCTATCTATTTCTTTTAGGTTACTTATCTTCTTCAGGAAGTAAGTAACCTATTCTTCTTTCTTCTTCTCTTTTCATTTGCTTCTTCTTCCTTGGTGGCCTTCTGAAGATCTTTCTCTTAAGCCTCAAAAACCATAGGAACATCCAAGCATGATAATTTTAGGGTTGTATATAGTCTCCCATTAGTTTTTACCTTTGAGTCTCCTTGAGTCTCTCTTCTCATCTCATAATCAGAGGCTAAACACTTAAAGCTTTAGGACTTTGAATTAGGGTTATGCCTGAATCCTTATGTTAGGATGGAGTGTATAACTTTAATCCTTAGTGTTAAACCTTTAATTTGTTTACACCTCTCAATCAAAACACCTAATAAATATTAAGACTTAAGCTTGTAACTTGGGCCTTATATTAGGGTTACATCTCTTCCTCTTGGTTAAAAGGGACTAATCCTAGTGTTTAATGGACAAGTCCCCATCAAGCTAGTCTTACAAACATAAAAATCACTTCTTAATCCCACCTTTAATTAAAATCCACTTTAATAAATGTAATACCTCGAAATTTGCCCTCGTTATTTATCCCCTTAACCGGCTTATCGCTTCGCATTCATCTGCATTTCTCACTAGGTTATTAACATCATAATAATGCATTTCATGGATTCATAAGGCGCGTGATCAAGGCCCTTTGGAATTAGGGTTTCGTACCTTATCCGTATCTATCAGGGATTGAACCTGTGGAGGATATCCACCGGTGCATCTAACCCACTACTGAGGTGTTCAATCTGATTTGCTTGGAATAAGAGTGTTGGCTTTTCTTAACGTCTCAAGTTGTGTTCTTCATCATTTAATATCTCAAGGAAAATTTGGAGTTCTTGTACATGATTTTGATTTGAAGGGAACTTCACCAATTGAGGTCCAGTGTATTAAAGAGTGGTTTGGATCCATTTGTTTAGGGAGCAATAATTCGAGATTGTGTGGAGTTTATTATGGCGTCATAGTTCCTAAGAGTGGATTATGTGGAAGGATTCAATTTAGGTTAAAGGAGAATGCACAGTTATTGGTTTATTTGGAAGACATCTTTCAAGTTCAAATTCTAGTTCTTGATATCCATTTCAAATACAAGCCATCGCCATTTTACATATCCCCTTTACGATTCAATTCACCATTTTTGATTCATCATGATTTTATCCCGTTTTGATAGCCAAAGTCATTTTTTGTGTGTCCATATTCATGTTCCTAACATTCCATTTTTCACATCACTTGTCTCTAAACATCCACCATTTCTTTTCAACATTAAGCCCATTTCTTTTCTAAAGTCAATCCATTATTCATTTCGGAATTTTATTCTCCATCTTAAAGATCCAGTGATTACCTTTTTAATTCCATTATTCAAATGAAAAGTCAATTATCCAATTCATATGTGATTTTATTATCCAAGTTATTATCCTTAACTATATTTCATTGAGCCAATTTCATGTTAATTCTTGCGAAATTCACTTCATATCCTATTCATTTTTCATACAACCACAACCACTTGTTTACCCGATTTAAACCATGGTTATAATCCTCATCCACCACAAATTTCTTTAAGAAAATTCATAAATTATATTCTAGTTAAATTCACAAATGATTCACACCAGAAAAGTTAGGTAAAAAGGGACAAATCGATTATAATACAACAAAGCTCTATCTAAATCTCTAACTGAAATGACTGGAAAAATTTACAATTTGAAGAAATTCGAAGGGAAAAGTTCTCTATTGGTGGCAAGAAACAAAACCCGTTGACTGAGGATCTTCACCAAGCTGTCAAGAATCTATATGCTGAACTTTATACCAAAGATGTTCATTTCCTCATGGAGATCATTCAGAATGCTGAAGATAACCACTATCTTGAAGGAGTGAGTCCAACATTGGAGTTTATCATAACTTCAAATGACATAACCGTTATTGGGACTCCAGCCACATTGCTTATTTTCAACAATGAAAAGGGTTTTTCTCGCAAAAATATTGAGTCTCTCTGCAGTGTTGGACGATCAACTAAAAAAACCCAATAAGAACATGGGTTACATTGGCGAAAAAGGAATTGGTTTCAAGAGTGTTTTTTTTATTACTGCACAACCTTAGCAACGGATATCAGATACGGTTCAATGAGATGTCGTGTCCGCATTGCAGTCTTGGATGAATTTTCAATCTCCGAAAATCAGTATATTCCTCAATCCTCACATCTGCAGAACTTGGCATCGTATCACCGTAAATTGCACTGTAACGTAGCATCATCAACGTTCTTCATCCACACAAAAAAAACCTTCACCAATCTCCACTTTACAATTTCGAACCATATATCTCCACTGATTTAGGAACCAACAAAAAGCCATAGCAGAAATCAAGATTCATATTGAATCATAACCTATTCACAAAAACTCTAACATAATTTCAGTTAACAAATAACTAACCCTAACAGAATTTCAGTTGACAGATAACTAACCCTAACAGAATTTCACCAAAAAAAGAGAATCAGAAGAAATTTTATAATAACTTCACAACAGAAGGAAATCAAAAACCGAAGTTCAAAACAGAAATCAACAAATTTTCAACAGAAATAACAAACTTATCTTCCAGAAGCTTCATCCAATTCAAGTCTATAAAAGAGGATCTTTACCTTCAATCCAATTCTTCAACCATTTTCTTCTTCAACCTTCTTCTCCAATTCCACACCACAATCCTCTTCATACCATAATCAATCTTCACTATTCTCTCCCTCAATCCGAGTTTCTCTCCATAACCCTCATCTTCTCGTCATTCCTCCCTTCTCAGCTCCTTCAATCTGTTCTTCTTCTGCATCCTTTTCTTCGATTCCATCACTAACTTTCTTCAGATCTTCACCAATTTTATGAATCTTCATCAACTTCAGTAGTCTACATCAATCTTCGTCATTCTTCATCAAGTATTTCCTCCATGTTCTTCTAAACCAATCTGCAAAAACATCAGAAAAGCAGATACAAAGAGATTTATAACAAGCTTGTGGATTCCACAACAACGTTGTAGTGAACCTCAGAGAATTCAACTGAGTAGCAACCTCCCAAAGCAATACTCTTCATTTTCGATGGTGATTACGATGAGTCTGCATCATTCTTAGGTCTCGCAGAGCGTCAATACAACTTTCATCGTTTTTGTCTAATGGAACCGCAATAGTGCGTCAGGCCTCTACATTGAGCTCCATCATCGGCCAGTTATTCATCACGAACGCAAAGGTCTTCACAAAGCGTCATCAACTCACGGCCTCCAATCTCACCATGTAATCTATGTGTGTCGCTCTCATCGACTTACAGGTATGCAAATTTCAGTCCATAACAAGATAAAAGCGGCTTTGGATTCTAGAAATCTGTTGTGCTTTGTGTCGTAAGTTAGGTCATATTGGGGGGTTTTCCGAAACATTGGTCTGGCGATTTTGTTTAGGGTTAATTTTTGTGGATTTCGGTTTAGGATAAAGTGATATAGGAGGTTAGGTTTAATAGATGATGAATGGCGACGGAGATGAAGAGGAGGGTGATGGAGGCTTCGGCGGCGCTAGGTTTAGAAGAAGAAGTTTGATAAGACAGGGATGATGAAGACGAAGAAGAAAGGTGGCAAGAAGAAGAAGAGGGAGCAGAGAAGAGGAAAGGGTGAAGCGGCGAGAGAGAGAAGGGGGAGGGGAGAAGATTAGGGTTTCCACAACTTTGTTCTGTTTATTTTATTATGTGGTTTTAACTATTAATTATTTGGTTGATTAATGAATTAATGAGGAAGATTATGTGCATTAATCCACCATTTTATGTCATAAAGATCCGTTTGATTTAAATTAAGTGCACCATTGTGAATTCAATTAAGAGGATAAGAACAAAATTTGGGATTCCCTAGCCATACCGGTGGTGACACTTGTCACCGTCTGGTAGGCTCTTTGTGCGGCCAATCTCACGTGGGTGGTACACTATAACAATCATGTGCCAGTGTCTGTGATACGTGCGATATGATTACCAAAGGAAACCCTAGATCGGACGCTTCTCATCAAGTCAACATAGTTGACTAGTGGTCCATGAGATACACCACCAAATTCCTGCGAATTGGGCCTAGGGATTTTGCTGTTAGAACCACCATTCTAAGCCCAGTAAGAAAACAGCTATGGAAAAAATACTGAATGCACCCTCCTTAAATCCTGCGTATTGGGCCCTCAGCATTGCTATTCAAACCCCTCATTTGAAGCCCATTAATAAAACAGTTATGAATAAGTACTGCCAGCACCCCCATAGAACTCCAGCGCATGGGCCTTTTTTTTTTCTTTTGCTATTCACACTCCTGTTTTAAACCCAGTAGAGAAATAACTTCAAAATACTTACTAACTCACCCCCATTTTATTTCATTTTAGAATTTTATTTTAGTTTAGTGTTAGTTTCAAAATAATCCAGTAAAAAATAGAAAAAAGTGTTATAAAATTCTACAAAAAATTAACTAGATTGTTAATTCATTTTAGAAATGTTTGGCATTTTATTTTTCTGAATTTGCATTATTTATGAATTAATTCTGATTTTTTCATGTAATTAGCATTTTATTGAATTTTGTTAACTGTACATAAATTTGTTGATTTTATTTTTTAGCCTTCCAGTAGGATTTTTGGTCCACTCGTTTTTCCATAGTTAGAGGACTCATAATAGGACTTAGTATAATTTTAGTAGATTTTTTAGGCCATTTTATCCCATGTTTTAGTAGCTTAATCCTTAGAAAATAATGGTTAATCCTTAGGTAGAATTAAGTAATTTTTAGACATAGCAAACTTTTGATTTTTTAGGATAGTTTTTAACACAATATTATAGGTAGTTTTAGGACCCTATAGAATTAATCCCATAATTTTTCCAGAACCTTTATTATTTTTAGGGTATTAATCTTTAGGCTTTGTTACATGTAAATTTCCATTAGTTTAGGCTAGAATATTAGGATTTTATTAAGAAATAGTTTAATTAGATTTAATCTTAGGATTTAATATTGACTTAGACTAGTTTAGTTTCTGATTTTTAGAATGAAAACATTAGTTTAGGCTTAGGATTCAAAGTAAATAGACTTGGAATAAATTTAGGTTTGTTTTTGGTTTCATACCTTAAAAGTTTTGTGTTAGAATTTTATTCTTATATCCAATTTTAATGCTTTGTTATATTGATTAAATATTTAATTTGTATAGTTTTCCCTCTTGATTTTGAATCAACTTATTTTCCTTAGGAAGTAAGTTGCATTCTATTAGTTTCTAGTTCCTTTCTCCATTAGGTTTAGAAACCTCATTAACCATAGGACCTCCCTTGTAAATAAATCAACAAAAATTAGGATTGAGTCTTAGTCCCCTTAGATTTTGTCCTTTTGCAACTTGAGTCCTTCTTTTCTCATCTTCAAACAAAATCCAAAAACACTTAACAAATAAATGAAAGGATCCCTTGTGTATAGCCTTATTCCATGAGGCATTTGCACTCATTCCATCTTGGAGTGGTGTAAGCTTGTCTATCATGATGTACAAGTCTCATCAAGGAGTTGTTTCATAAAACAAACAAATTCAAAACACTTCTCATAAAAGACAAAAACAAACAATAAGCGACTATCCTGCGGGAACTTCTCTTCTCATCTCATTCACTCACAACGCGAACTCGCGACGACTTGTCTCGCATTCAAGACGATAAACGTACTCGTACCAGACGAGCCTGTAACACCTGAGCATAGACATACGCAATTCCAGCATAAAAAACACAAACAAATAGTTCCCGCCTTAGTTAGGCGAACTACGTCGACTCTGATCCTCATTATCCCGATGAGGTACGTAGGCAGCAGGGTAGGGCCCGTTCGAGCACATTCTTTATTTTCCCTACATTTTCCCCATTCTTTCTTTTTGTTCTCTTTTAAGTCCTTTCTCATTTCAATTCCAAATCCAGTTAGCAGTTTTATTCAGCAGCATCTTATTTCTCACCCTTTGAAACAAACAAGCAAGCATGGATCCCGTCGGGTACGGCGGGCGATCTGGGATCTAATACCTTCCCAGGTCGTAACCGACTCCCGAACCCAGATCTTTGGTTCGCAGGACCTTGTCCTTTCCTTCTTCCTTAGGTTTGTGCAACATTACCTTTCCCATTCTTTCAGGATAAAAATTTCTGGCTGGCGACTCTACCTTTTCCGCGCCACTTTCGCGTTTTTACTAGGATGAAAATCCCGGGAGCGACAGCTGGCGACTCTGCTGGGGATCGAATCCAGAATCTCTGGTTTCCCTTGTAGAGTCAATCCTAGCGCCTGTTTGGTTTTGTTTCTTTGGATGTTTATCTGTTTGTTGTTGTGTGCTTTAGTTTAGCTTTACTGTTTTTATTTAACAGTTTTTACTTTACATCTTTACTTTACCGCATTTATTTACCGCTTTCAGTATTTATTTTCCATGAATCATATTATACTGGACTGTCTGGCTGTGCTGGTTTTCATTTTTTCTGTGGGATGGGGTTACTGTGAGATGAGCTCGTAACCGAGGCTCGAGTGCACCCTAGGACTTAGAGTGGTTCCACTTTGGCTTCATGGCATCTTGCTATGTTGGTAGTAGTGAGATCCACACCTTGACTTGCGACCTTCTCGGGAATGTATTGATACCAGAATCTTTCTGGGTTAATATGCTACCTTGATAGTTATGTGCAGTCAAGGGACTAATCATTGAGAACCTTTGTGGAAACATCCCTCTCCAGTGATGACAGTGGAAGACCACATTTGTTGGCAAACTCAATCGCATCCAAGGGCCCACTGGGAACTCGCATAGGATGGCCTGGTTCTCTCATAGGAATCCAGTCAAGGCAAATTGTTCGTATGACGGTAGTATTGTACCCTTCGGGATGAATTTACTATTGTTTCTCGATTTAGTGCTTGAAGCTGAGGACTTATGAGGGATGTTTGTTTTTCCGGACTCAGTTGAGACCTCCCTGAGTAGTACATAATGCCAAATCGATTCCCTGATTTGGTCATGAGCCATTTCTCGGAAATGGTGAACGTATTATTGTTATTCGGCCTCGAGAGTTCGTGATGTTTGACCCGAGTAGCACACCTGTGAGATTGGGAGGGGTTTACAGGTTTTCAAGATCCCTAAACTTCAACATACTCTCATATGCCAGTATACTTCAGTGATATGATCTTGTTCTATTAATTATGGATTCTGAAGTCATGAACTCCTGATCAGAGATACTTGTGATGATATTGTGGCCTTGCACGAACACTTGATTACCTGATTCACTACACAAACACGTCACTGATCACATGCCTTGCCTTGCATAACATCATGACATCATTAATCATTTTGCGTTCTTTTTATTCCCAGGGTTCATTACCTCCTAGGTCCTGGTCATCTTTGCTGCTTCAACATGGAGATTCCAAGGAAGAGAAATGTTCATTATAATTTCCCACAACCGGAGACAGAGAGTATTCAGGGATTGATTAGCTTGATGGGTGACAAAGTCCTTGATGATTTCAGGAAAGAGTTTGGAAAGATACTGGATTATGTGAGCAAGCCCACAGTTGACCAGAGGGATAACTTGCATTCTTTGTTGCAGTTCTATGATCCACAGCTGAGGGTCTTTGTTTTCTCTGATTATATCCTGGCACCTATATTAGAGGAGATTTCTAGTATGCTGAATATTCCTATTAAGGAGGGTATGCCATATTATGGAGGGTATGCCATATTATTTCTAGTTGGCGATCTATCAACCCAGAGTCTAGGGGCAAAGCCATTGTCAGCACAGTACTTCAAGAGTTGTTTCATATGCGGACTTCATCGATCAGAACTCCTTAGCAAGTCTCATTAGACAATCTCTGCTCCAGCAGTGCAAATGGAAGGATACTTCTGGAGCAGAAGGGTATCATCGTCTCTCATCCCCAGCGAGGGGCAACGTAAACTCTTATCTTCAACATGAAGCTTTATCATTGACATCCTCCATCATCCCCAGTAGAGGTGGAAGTTGAAATCTCCCTCAGCAAGGCAGCAGAAAGTTGGTGTCCTCCCCAAACAGAGACTTCCCTTCAATACAGGGGCAATCCCCAACAGTACAAGGAGTTCTTTCCTCCCTAGCAAGGTACTTCCTCAACAGTGTCATGCCTTTGGTTCTCAGCCAAGTCAGGAGGTCCTCACTTCTCCATCAGAGTTCAAGAAGGGTCCATCTCCAGCAGGGTCTTGGCGCTCCAATCTCAAAGTCCAATTTATTTTTTGCAATGGCGGTCGTTCAGAGTCGGTGTAGCATTGACAGCTTTCCCCGCAGAGTTGTCTCCTCCTCATCAGGATGGATCAGATCAGTGCGATGATCATCAGTTCCTCTCCCAGCCAAGTCATCTGGGATGCCTGCAGTCTCCTTATTAGAAGATCTCTTTGCATTTGCATACGCATAATCATCATTACATTTGCATCCTCAAAATCGTAGAATTTCCATCATCATGGAGCATTATGCCATAAATTCAAACATATGCATGCCAGCATGGGCCAATTTTGAGGTATATTACATACGACCTATAGCATCTTCTCAACCTGAAGTACTCCACACAGAGGATACCAACATCATTTTTCAGACATCCTTGTCTTTTCAAGTCAATGTTTGTCACTTATTCTGCGTCTTGTTTGGTACAACAGTCGCGTCGCAGGTTCCCGTTTTGTACAACGGTCCTGTTTGCCTGGGATCTCGTTTATGTACAACGATCCCGTTCCATCTTATCCTATTTTCTTTGTTGTTTCTGGTTATCGACTGAGGCCGGTATACCATTGCGTCTCCATTCGAGGATTGTTTCGTGTTAGATCCGAGGATCTTTTGAGAATTGTCATTCGAGGATGGCATTCTTTTCTTCAAGTCCTTCTGAGGTTGGTCTTGTTGTTGTGGCTATCATTCAAGGATGATAGACCATTTTGAGCTTATTGATTGAGGTCAGTTTGTATCTTTTGCAAAGTCTGTCTAAGGCCAGTCTTTGTGTTTCTGGTTATCGACTGAGGCCGGTAAACCATTGCGTCTCCATTCGAGGATGGTTTCGTGTTAGATTCGAGGATCTTTTGAGAATTGTCATTCGAGGATGACATTCTTTTCTTCAAGTCCTTCTGAGGTTGGTCTTGTTTTGTTTGTTGTGGCTATCATTTGAGGATGATAGACCGTTTTGAGCTTATTGATTGAGGTCAGTTTGTCTCGTTTGCAAAGTCTGTCTGAGGTCAGTCTTTGTGTTTCTGGTTATTGACTGAGGCCGGTATACCATTGCGTCTCCATTCGAGGATGGTTTCGTGTTAGATCCGAGGATCTTTTGAGAATTGTCATTCGAGGATGACATTCTTTTCTTCAAGTCCTTCTGAGGTTGGTCTTGTTTTGTTTGTTGTGGCTATCATTCGAGGATGATAGACCGTTTTGAGCTTATTGATTGAGGTCAGTTTGTCTCGTTTGCAAAGTCTGTCTGAGGTCAGTCTTTCTGTTTCTGGTTATCTCCTGAGGCCGGTATACCATTGCGTTTCCATTCGAGGATGGTTTTGTGTTTGATCCGAAAATCACGTTTTTGAGAATTTTCATTTGAGGATGGCATTCTTCCCAGCATATTTTATTCCCCACAAAATGCAGCTTCATTTCCCAGTGTGGTTATTTCTACCAAGTCCTGTTTGTTATCCCTAGTTGAGTCTTGTTTCAGTACAACAGTCTCATTTTTTTTCGCGTCCCCGTTTCAGTACAACGGTTTCATGTCGGGTGATCATTTAAGTACGATGATCCTGTTTCTTTTTGGTCTCGTCCCAGTACGATGGTTTCATTTCTTTGGATTAGATTGGTTGATCTTCTTTGAGTCGTGAATCGGATGATATTACGTTCTCGTTTTTTCCGGGTTATGGATCGGTTGATACCATATCCTGGTTGGATCGGTTGATCTTATTTGAGTCGTAAATCGGTTGATGTTGCTTCTCTCCTTTGGCTTTCCAAGCCCTGTTTTGTACAACAGGCACCTTCTTCCGTGGCATGGTCCTGCCCAGCAGTCACGTATTGTTTCTTTATGGCTTGGTCCTGCCCATCAGTCATGTGTGTTTTCTTTGTGACTTAGTCCTGCCCAAAAGTCACACTGATGAGTTTCTGTTTTGTTGATGGTTTCGTTAATCCCTGTTTCGCCAACAGGCACCCTCGTTGTGGCTTTGATTCGCTCAGTAGTCGCAGTGATGACGTTGATTCTATTCCACCTGGTTCCGTCTCTGCTACCTATTCAGAGGTAAAAAAATAAATAAATAAATAATGGGCAGATGGAATTTCTATTACTCTCAGTGTGCAAATTTTCAGGTTTTATTTGTGTATTCAATCACTCCATACCTTAAACGTCTAAAAGTTGTTGCAATTATTCATTCAGGTCTGCAGATGATTGAATAGGGGCAGCTGTAATACCTCAAAATTTGTCCTCATTCTTTCTACCACTGACTGGCTCACTTTGCATTCATCTGCATTTTTCATTAGGTCATAACATTCATAATCCCGCATTTGCATTGAACTCATAAGGCATGGGATCAAGCGTTTTCTTGTGACTCAAATTTTTCTGTTTTTAGGTGATTTGTCTGACCATTACGTTGAGATAAATATTGAACTCACATAATCATTAGCATATCCCTATTCGGAAGTTTCATCAAAAGCATCGGGTCATGATTTTATTAGTGGGAATTAAGGGTTTATTCCTTCTCAGCATCTCAGGCTGCTCTCTACTCATCATCGTCAGGTGCATTCAAGATAATTTAGGATTTACTCCTCCATTGAAGGTTGTGAAATTAAAGGCTAAGGGTCATTGGTTCTAAAGACAATACACTTGTGAATTAAGCGATAAAGCATTGAGCCACAGAGTAAGAGACCAAGTTGTGGATTCAAATTGTAATCAGGGCCTTACTGTTTTCTTGATTTATGGTTGCTTGCGATATAATCTTGATGGAATTTGAGTTCGAAATTATTGAATTTGCGGATTTGACATGAGTATACTTTGGATTGAAAGTGTGATCTAAACAAATCAAGATTTGTCATGTGGGCTATTTGAAATTCAGGAGACGGGTCTATTAAAACCATGTCCATTTGGGTCTATTTAAATCCACTTATGGTTTCTATGTTTACTATTTCCGCAACCATTTTTGTTCTGAGAGTCCAATAATTCGTGTGATGTCCCTAATTATCTTAGTTTATTCCATTCTTCCATCTCTTATTGTCCAGTATAAAATAACGAAGAATTAAATGACCATTTTATTTTTAGTTTGGGCCTATGGCCATTTATTTTCAGTTTGGGCCAAGTTATCCTTTGGGGTCCATGGGTTCTTTTGATTACCATAATCCATTAACAAAATTAAACAAAAATTAAAAAAATAAAAGTTGTTATTGAGAAAGATTTTTTTTATCAAGCAGGTTTGTGAAACATAGGAAAAATAGGGGAAATACATCTGGAGTGGTAAGAAGTTGATAACAGGTGAAACTTTATAACAAAATATAGTCATCACAGTGTTCTGAAAATGAGTTGCGAAAAAACAAACTAAAAAGAAGGATACCAAAAAGAATTTCTACAGGAAAGGAAAAAAGATTCTACACTCTGTAGGGGATCTTGATCAATCTCGGAGAATCCCTCTTCATCAACAAAAACCGACCCTTATCTAACTTCTCCCGAGGACTCTCTAATTTTTTTTCTTTCTTTAGTCTCTAAATATCTCTTACCACTCGCCAACAGCTTCATGATTATCCAGTAGAAAGAACTGATAATAGTTACAAAAAATCTATAAAAAACGATATTCTTCATCAGCGGGAGGGAGATCTTCATAACCTTCTCTCTAACAGAGTTTTTTCGGCAACAAAAATTCGATATTCCCCTTCTACAATCTCTCACAATCTTCAATCACTCTTCCATTTTTTTTTCTTTTTCTCTACAACCGAAATCAATCTTCCTCCTTCATCTTCAATCTTCACTTCTTTCTCCCTCATCTCTCTCCATCAATCGTCACACTTTCCTCCTTCAATCATAATAAAAAACCTCTCCAAGACCTTCTCTTCAAGCTTTCTCTGAATTGGCAGAATCATCACCTACACCATACTCAGTCCAGAAAAAATCGATTCTGAATCATCACTTTTCTTCACTCCCTGCAACATGCTCCATACAACCACCTCATTCTTATTCATCATCATCAATCATCAAGAACTGAAAAAAACTACACTCTCCAACTTCACCAAGCATCTTCATTAACCAAAATCCTTCATCTTCAATCTGCAAGAACTGAATTCAGAAAGAAACTCTCTTTTGATCTCTCTACTCCTCAACCTTCAAATCCTTCATCATCATTATTCTATGCTCGGAATCTTCAACTTTTCATCGCACCTTCATCACTTTCAGATTCATTGCAAAAAAACTCCATTGATATTCCTCAAGGTTTCTGGATTCGGCTTCAACTTCAGATTCAGCCAGCAAATTGAATCAACAACGATAATCTGCAAAGCAATAACCATAATTACGCTTTTGCAATCAAGATTCACAACAAATGGATTCAACACATCCAACGGAAATTCTCAAGAAGGAGAAGAGATAGAATCAGTCAGAAAGTCTTACCCGAGCAATATTTCACGTTGATGTTGGAGCTCGTGATAGACGATTTGAAGCTGCGTCGGTGATTGTTAAGTCCCTGATGCCAAAATAGTGAAACACGATTAGAGATAGAGCAATTGCGATGGAGGCGAGAAGGATGAGCCGCATCCTTGGAAAATTGAAGAAGATGACTGAACTCAGTTTCTGGAGGGGGCTTTCTCTGAGGGAGCAGCGTCGGCGAATCAATTCTGAACGAAGAAGAGAAAACCGGGACGAAATCCATAGAGAAGTGCCCTGTCTCCGATGAGCTTTGTTTGTTGATACACCTGAGGTGAGCCGTATCATGAGTCTGAAGAGAATCGAGTACAAGCGGCGTGATGGAGTGTTGGCGATTTTGGGTTGGTTCTGTGTAGGCGGAGAAGAAAAGGCGAAACGACACTGATGAAGAGGATGATGTGCGATTCGGCGGAAGCGCGAGGTAATGAATGAATCACGACGAGATTTTCACGATGAAGAAAGGAAAAAGGACGAAGACGGCGTTGAGGTGAGGAAGAAGAAGCCGCATCATGAGTTTTGAAGAGGAGTATCGATTTTCCTCTACTGATTGTTTTTAGGGTTTCAAATTGATTGGGCTCAACTAAATTCAAGCCATGAATTATTATTTACACCTTTTGTTTTCCATCTACATTTCTCCCTGCTGTGATTGGAGATTGGGCCTTGTGGTAGAAGAAGTTCTATTCATACCTTCCACTTTTCTAAAGCACCTCCTCCCTGTTAATTACAATGTTTGGGCTTTGGGCCAGTTCTCCTTTTTATTATTCACAAGTTCTGGATTCTAGTTGCACCCCCATGGTGTTATTTATTTTTTTTAGAAAATTTGTTAATTGGTTTTTCTTGGAAAAAATTGTTATTTAATTTTCTTATAAAAATCATTTTTTTCTTTGGATTTTATCTTAATCCATTTTTTTTCTTGTAATTTTTAATTAGATTTTTTTGTTGACAATTTTGATTAGGGTTTAATACTAATTTGGATTAAAATGGTTCATTCACGTTTTTGATCGATTTGAATCGATTTAAATTATGGAGGATCTTCATGAAGTGATTATGGAAGATGGGCATTTATTTTGCTCATAGGAGATTACAAGGCTTGGCTTGAAGTTTTTTCGGATTTCTTTTATGAAAAATCGTCACTTCGATCAAGTAAGTAATTTCGATCTTTTCGACTTTTAAGCATCATTATAGTTGTATGCGGCTTAGGACCATATAGCTTAAGGTGCATATTGAGCCCTCCCACCTGAGGCACTGGATTTATTTGTGATATATGTTGATTTGTGTCGATTTTGGAACTTAGGGATTAGGTTACGAACCATTAGGATCGATTTCTTTCACTTCCCCTTAAAATCCACTTTTTTGCCCGTTTCGTCGCAATTATAAAAAATAGTTTTAGGTGGGATAAAATTCTGGAAAAATTCATGAGTGATCCTCATTCTCTTAATTAATTTTTCATATTTTTTGTTTCCAGATTTGGTTGGTTTTAATAATTAATTTGGATTTTAGATCATAAGCTGTCCCAAAACGGAGGATTTTGACATAAGGGACCGAAAACAAATTTTCCCCATAGGTGTGAGACCTATTTTTTGTGTGTTATTAACCACTGGAATTTGTGACATTATGATGCTTATTAGGTATTTTTTCATAATTTTTAGTGCCCTTTTTGATCCACTTTGTGGAGTTGTTTTTCGGCGATCATGCCTTGTTATCCCAATCGTTAAGGAATTGTTTTGGCACCTTGGTGCATAATTTTGTGGAATACTATTAGACCTTGTAAGATAATGACAATATCATTCCAGGGATTTAATTTCATAATTTTTTAAGCCTTTTTGCTATTTTTCCATGTCACCTAGATCCTAGGTTGATTCATGTGTTTATGTGTCGCATAACCTAAAGGATAGGAAGGCATTCATGCCATTGGTTTGGAATACTTTTTGGTAACTTTTAGGAGTTGATTATAGGTAATTTTTATGTCCTTAATTCTAGCCATAGGTCACTATTTTGAACCATACTTATTTGGTTTGTTTTGGTGTTTAAAAGTGCATACTTATGTGAATTAATGTTAACCTAAGCTAGTTTCTCTTCTCCTCTAAATAATAACGTGAGTTATGTGAAGATCATAAATGCCTATCCATACATTCTAATTGCATCTCATATCTTATATGCTACTGACCCATAATCATCTCATGAATATTCACACACCATTCTTCCTTAACTTTCATTTTTGTGATCTTACGCGATGTTTGCTCCATTTCTTCTCGCATCTTCTTCTCCTTGCTCCACATGACTAATTCATTGCATACATGATAGTATTATCATTAATATACATTCATAAGCATTAACTACTGACTTTGATGTTCATTTCATGCATTAATTTATGCTTGTAAGCCATACGCATTCATACTTCATCCATAAGCCCTAACTTGCATTTAGGTGAACTTAGGTGAACTTTTTGTACATAGTTTGACATAGTTTGACCTTGTGAGGTATCATAGCATACTTAGGGACCTATAGCATGTAGATACTGACTTTAGAAGTCATGTGACCTTTAGGTACCTTCACCTTTAGACTTAGGTCTTATTTTAAACCCTAGTTCCATTCTAGGACGTTTATGGTACTTAATCGCTTTTATGCTTTGATTTTACTTTCAATATGCATTGTCATGCTAACTTTTGTGTTGTAGGGGGGAAGATTGACGTAAGCCTCACTTCATTCCTATATCTTGTGCATTCTAAATGTGTTTGCCTTATCACTTGGTGCTTGCTTATAGGTTTTCCCTTTCTTTAGAAACAACTTACCTTCCTTAGGAAGTAAGTTGATTTCTAAGTTCTCTTTTCTTCTTTTCTTTTTTCTCATTAGGATTAGAAAATCTCATTAACCATAGGACCTCTCTTGTAAATAAACAAATAAAATTAGGGTTGTGTCTTAGTCCCTATATATTTTCCCTTTTACAATTTGAGTCATTCTTTCTCTCTCATAAAGAAAAATAATAAAACATCTAATGAGAAACCGAACATTCTTGTATGACACGAGACTTTGTTGCAGAGTGTTTATACGTGTCCTGTTTCGGGGCGAGGTGTAAGTACTTCCCGTGATGGGTAGGTCTTAATATGAGAATGTTCACAAACAAATTCAAAACATTTCTCATAAAAGACAAAAACAAATAAGAAGCGACTATCTTGCGGGAACTTCTTTTCTCATCTCATTCACTCATAACGCGAACTCGCGACGACTTGTCTTTCATGCAAGACGGTAAACGCACTCGTACCAGACGAGCCTGCAACACCTGAACATAGACATACGCAGTTTCAGCATAAAAAACACAAACAAATAGTTCCCGCTTTAGTTAGGCGAACTACGTCGACTCTGGTCCTCATTTTCCCGATGAGGTACGTAGGCAGCGGGGTAGGGCCCGTTCGAGCACATTCTTTATTTTCCCTACATTTTCCTCTTTTTTCCATTCTCTTTTCTTATTCCTTCCTCATTCCATTTCCAGTTTCCAGTAGCAGATCAGTTGTTCAGCAACATTTGTATTTTTCACACCCTTTGAAACAAAACAAGCAAGCGTGGATCCCATCGGGTACGGCAGACGATTTGGGGTGCTAATACCTTCCCAGGTCGTAACCGACTCCCGAACCCAGATCTTTGGTTTGCAGGACCTTGTCCTTTCCTTCTTCCTCAGGTTTGTGCAACATTACCTTTCCCATTCTTTCTGGATAAAAATGTCTGGCTGGCGACTCTACCTTTTCTGCGCCACTTTCGCGTTTGTACTAGGATGAAAATCCCGGGAGCGACAGCTGGCGACTCTGCTGGGGATCGAACCCAGAATCTCTGGTTTCCCTTGTAGAGTCAATCCTAGCGCTTGTCTGTTTTTGTTTCTTTGGGTGTTTATTTGTTTGTTATTGTGTGCTTTAGTTTAGCTTTACTGTTTTCATTTATAGTTTTACTTTACAGCTTTACTTTACAGCATTTATTTACCGCTTTCAATATTTATTTTCCATGCATCATATTATACTGGACTGTCTGGCTGTGCTGGTTTTCATTTTTTCTGTGGGATGAGAGTTACTGTGAGATAAGCCAAATACTCGGCTTAAGTGCACCATAGGATTAGCGTGGACACGTTGTACTCACATGGTGTCTCAACATGATGAGTGGTGATGTGTTCCACACCCAGGTTGCGACCTTCTTGGAACTATCTTGTGTTGGGGTTTTGCCCCACCTCGGGATACGACCTTGATGGTTATGTGCAGCTGGGGACCGATCATTGAGAATCTTAGTGGAAACAACCCTCTCCAGTGATGACAGTGGCAGACCACATTTGTTGGCAAACCCACTCGCATCCGAGGGCCCACTGGGAACTCGCATAGGATGACCTGGTTCTCTCATAGGAATCCAGTCAAGGCAAACTGTTCGTATGCCGATAGTATTGTACCCTTCGGGATGAATGTACTACTGTTTCTCGATTCAGTGCTTGAAGCTGGGGACCAATGAGGGATGCTTGTTTCCTTGGACTCAGCCGAGGCCTCCCTGAGTAGTACATAATGCCAAACCGATTCCCTGTTTTGGTCATGAGCCATTTCTCGGAAATGGTGAACGTATTATTGTTATTCGGCTTTGAGAGTCCGTGATGTTGACCCGAGTAGCACACCCGTGAGATTGGGAGGGGTTTACAGGTTTGCAGGAACCCTAAACTTCAACATACCCACTTTGTCAGTATTATTCAGTGTTCTATGGTTCTCTGATTCTGATATTCGGGATTTCTATTTAGAGAAATTGTTACTGTGATTACCATTGCGACTTTGATATTGTGACTATTATTATGACTCTCCACAGACACTTGTCTTGTTGTTCAACTTCAACACCATTAGTGACTATTCTATTATGTGATCCAGTTCTACAGTTATTGGGTTCTCAGTTATGGGGTTCTGTACATAGATGGTGCTGCTATTATGGTTCTATTCAGACACTTGACTCATTGCTCAACACCGGCACCAACATCTGACCATTGATCACATTCCTATTGCATACATGATATCATAGAATTTCTGCACACATGTTCAATTATTTCCGAGGATCACATATATGAATCATTCCATTGGACTTTTTCTGTGTCAAAACTTGAATCAAAGCAGATAGATTCCTCAGAAATAACTGAACATGGAATTTGCATACATCCTTGTATTCTTGACAGGTGTTCAGAGACAGATTAGTATCATGACTTGGTTTCCCTTCACAATGGCCAACTTGAATCATAACCATCAAGGTATAGCTCCGGGCGGAGGTAACCGAATGAAGACCCAGCTGGGGTAATTCAAGCAAAGGTGCAAACTTTATTTCAAAGTCAGAAACTGCGGAAAGAGGAAGTCAACCAGATGAAGACTCAGATGAGCTTGGTTATAGAAATCTTGAATGTGGTGTCAAAGAAATGAAGTTATTTTCATCCCTAGTGAGGGGAACTACGCTGCTCTGATTCTCTATTGGTCAATGGAGATACGTAGGCAGGAGATCGTGCAAGATCTTTGCGAGCAACCTTATCTATTAACTTTATCAATCTCTTCCCTCCAGACGTCATTTTTAGGCATCCAATTTCAGTTTCCCAAGAGATTCCTAGGGCCAGAGCATATGGGTAAAGTCCAGAACAACTTGAGAAGAAGTTTGATCATATTCTGAGGCCGTACGTGCAACGAGTTTCCTCATTTACTCAAGTTCAAACCAGTTGAGCTAATCACATCAGGATCATCTCCGACAAAGCTTCCTTTGAGGTTTCAATGCCAAGTATGACAACCATTCCGGGGCACCTGGCCATTCAATTAAAGATTGCAAGTCTTTTAGGGGCAGAGGTAAAGACAAGGTCCCGAATTCGATTGACTCCAAGACTATTGTGTTCATGCCAGGAAAAAGTGGAAACATGGCACCAAAATAGTAATGGAATGAATATCCAGACTGCTGACTGCTGAAAGTCTCCGAGAGCAATAAGTCCAGACGGAGTCAAGCCTCCTCAATAATGGCAACCACGATGTAAAGGCTAGATGCAAGTACCGCTCAGGGGTATTTAGGCATACCATTTGACAACTGTGATGTGTTCAGGCACAAGGTTCAAATTTTGATCGACTCAAAGGTCATCATGCCAGAAAGTCTACCCAGATATTGAGGTCTCCTCATCAAATTGACCTCCTATTTTGCAAGGGCATCTTCAGAAGCAATAAGTCCAGACAGAGTCAAGTCTCCTCAATGACGGCGATGTTCAGCTTCTTTACTGCATTTTCATTTGTAGTTTATATTGTTTGTTTAAACATTTGTATGCATGCATGAAACTTATTTGTTTTTGAATGTTAACCATAATAAAATGCACATGTTTTTCTTGAAGTAATCCATTCGTATTCACTCATGATTTTGTTTATGTGCATTGCAATACCAACTGTCGTGCTTAAACTCTATCAGGGAGGATGACGAAATGAAAACGCAAAAACTCTAATTGTGTGCTTTTGAGAAAGACCCTGTTGACGATGTACATGCATTGTTTCAAATCCTAAACACCGGAGATATAAGGGAGATAGACCCTCGCCAACCCATTTGAGCCTTGAAGTAGGAGTTTCTTTTCGAATGAAAAAACCCTTGCATGTAACCCAGGGGCAGGGTAGTCGTCAGTTAGTTTGACTGAACGTTCGAAATTCGAAAAGGAGTGAACATCTGAGGATCCATTACATTTTATTGTACCAAATCAAGGGGTCCAAAGACCAGAAACCATAATGGTTATCCCAATCAAGAGGTCCAGAAACCGGAAACCACAATGCTTATTCCTCAAACAACCAAGAAGTGAGACAGTCATGACCCTTTCAAAGCAATCAAGACAAACAGTGTCACACGATTTGTTCAAAAAAGAAAAAGAAAAAAGAAAATGAATGAAAGGCCCGCTAAGTCGAAACTTGAAACAAGCGACTTAGGCAAAAATTAGGGCATCCCGCTGGACTTCACAATTAAATATTCACAAGAATCAGTCCAGGCAAAAGTTAGGGATAAGCAAAATAATGCAAAAGCGAAAAACGTAGAGGAATACACAAGAAATATCCTTAAACAAGAACAAAGTCGTGTGATACAGTCACAAAAGACAAAAAAGGGGTGACTGACTCCAAATGAGTAGTTGATTGGTGCTTGAAACCGTTAGTGTAATTGGTTCCTCAACCATTACAAAACCCCTTTTGGGAGATGAGCACTTGTGAAAGCTATCTGAACATAGGAATGGAGAACATCACGAAGAGGGGTGGGCACAAATAAATTTCGAGCCTATATCCTTTGTTTCTATAACCGTGAACCAGGCCACGATACAACCCTCAAAAGTCCTAACTGAAACAGAGTTATTTCGAGAGCGTACTACCACGAGACCGTGTTCCTGACTCCTATGAGTTGTGCTTTGTTGGTGTTGCATGTGCATGCTTTTGTTTATCAAAAGTTAATGTTGTATCTTAACCAGTGATTCGCTCACAAAGGTTTGCGACATCTTTTACAGTAAAACTTCAAAATTAACATGTGTGTTGCATTAGAATTTTCATTCTTAGAATAAACATTTTCTGCTTGCATATATTTGTTGGGCATCATAAAAATTCACATACGAAACTTCAGTCCAGAAGCTTAAATTTTTCCAAGTTGAGAAGTCTGAAACTTCCGAAGGACAATCTGTCGAGGTGCACTTTTCAAGAAAACTCCATTGAGTAGGGACTGTCCCAATAGTCGTGGTAAGAGTCAACTAATCTGGGGCAATCACGTCGAGCAATCTCTTCACAATTCAGCAAAGTTGGGGCAATCACTTCGAGATTCAAATCTCTCAAAGAGCCATTAGTCTGAGGCATTTATTCAAATTTCAACCAAACTGGGGCAGTTACTTCGAGATCCAATCTTTCAAAGAACAATTGGTGTGGGTGTTTTCTTCAAAACACAGTCAGTCATAGGTGGTCACCTCAAGGCTCGTACCAGGGCAGGCCATCACAAGAGCATGAGAAGTACTCTCTCCCGAAGACGGTAAGTCAAAAGCACCTATCCAAGGTTCAAAATACTGGGGAAGAATATCTCACAGTAATATGAGGTTTTTCATGAATCCTCACGAAGCAAATTCTTTCATAGACCATGTAGTCTGGGGCAGTTATTTCGAAATCCGACAAATCTCTCCAAGAGTTTGAAGACACTGAGGCATTTTGTATGTCATGTTTTCTGTAAAATCCTCTTGAGACATTTTCTTCCGATGGACCTTAATCCGAGGTGAGTTGAAAATTGAAAAGAACCATTGTTCACTCATGACTAGTTGGCGATCTATCAACCCAGATTCTAGGGGCAAAGCCATTGTCAGCACAGTACTTCAAGAGTTGTTTCATATGCGGACTTCATCGATCAGAACTCCTTAGCAAGTCTCATTAGACAATCTCTGCTCCAGCAGTGCAAATGGAAGGATACTTCTGGAGCAGAAGGGTATCATCGTCTCTCATCCCCAGCGAGGGGCAACGTAAACTCTTATCTTCAATAGGAAGCTTTATCATTGACATCCTCCATCATCCCCAGTAGAGGTGGAAGTTGAAATCTCCCTCAGCAAGGCAGCAGAAAGTTGGTGTCCTCCCCAAACAGAGACTTCCCTTTGATACAGGGGCAATCCCCAATAGTATAAGGAGTTCTTTCCTCCCCAGCAAGGTACTTCCTCAACAGTGTCATGCCTTTGGTTCTCAGCCAAGTCAGGAGGTCCTCACTTCTCCATCAGAGTTCAAGAAGGGTCCATCTCCAGTAGGGTCTTGGCGCTCCAATCTCAAAGTCCAATTTATTTTTGGCAATGGCGGTCGTTCAGAGCCGGTGTAGCATTGACAACTTTCCCTGCAGAGTTGTCTCCTCCTCATCAGGATGGGTCAAATCAGTGTGATGATCATCAGTTCCTCTCCCAGCCAAGTCATCTGGGATGCCTGCAGTCTCCTTATCAGGAGATCTCTTTGCATTTGCATACGCATAATCATCATTACATTTGCATCCTCAAAAGCGTAGCATTTCCATCATCATGGAGCATTACGCCATAAATTCAAACATATGCATGCCAGCATGGGCCAATTTTGAGGTATATTACATACGACCTATAGCATCTTCTCAACCTGAAGTACTCCGCACAGAGGATACGAACATCATTTTTCAGACATCCTTGTCTTTTCAAGTCAATGTTTGTCACTTATTCCGCGTCTTGTTTGGTACAATAGTCGCGTCGCAGGTTCCTGTTTTGTACAACGGTCCTGTTTGCCTGGGATCTCGTTTATGTACAACGATCCCGTTCCATCTTGTCCTATTTTCTTTGTTGTTTCTGGTTATCGACTGAGGCTGGTATACCATTACGTCTCCATTCGAGGATGGTTTCGTGTTAGATCCGAGGATCTTTTGAGAATTGTCATTCGAGGATGGCATTCTTTTCTTCAAGTCCTTCTGAGGTTGGTCTTGTTGTTGTGGCTATCATTCCAGGATGATAGACCATTTTGAGCTTATTGATTGAGGTCAATTTGTCTCTTTTGCAAAGTCTTTCTGAGGTCAGTCTTTGTGTTTCTGATTATCGATTGAGGCCGGTATACCATTGCGTCTCCATTCGAGGATGGTTTCGTGTTAGATCTGAGGATCTTTTGAGAATTGTCATTCGAGGATGGCATTTTTTTCTTCAAGTCCTTCTGAGGTTGGTCTTGTTGTTGTGGCTATCATTCGAGGATGATAGACCATTTTTAGCTTATTGATTGAGGTCAGTTTGTCTCTTTTGCAAAGTTTGTCTGAAGTCAGTCTTTGTGTTTCTGGTTATCGACTGAGGCCGGTATACCATTGCGTCTCCATTCGAGGATGGTTTCGTGTTAGATCCGAGGATCTTTTGAGAATTGTCATTCGAGGATGGCATTATTTTATTCAAGTCCTTCTGAGGTTGGTCTTGTTTTGTTTGTTGTGGCTATCATTCGAGGATGATAGACAGTTTTGAGCTTATTGATTGAGGTCAGTTTGTCTCTTTTGCAAAGTCTGTCTGAGGTCAGGCTTTGTGTTTCTGGTTATCGACTGAGGCCGGTATTCCATTGCGTCTCCATTCGAGGATGGTTTCGTGTTAGATCCGAGGATCTTTTGAGAATTGTCATTCGAGGATGACATTCTTTTCTTCAAGTCCTTCTGAGGTTAGTCTTGTTTTGTTTGTTGTGGCTATCATTCGAGGATGATAGATCGTTTTGAGCTTATTGATTGAGGTCAGTTTGTCTCATTTGCAAAGTCTGTCTGAGGTCAGTCTTTGTGTTTCTGGTTATCGCCTGAGGCCGGTATACCATTGGGTTTCCATTCGAGGATGGTTTTGTGTTTGATCCGAAAATCACATTTTTGAGAATTGTCATTTGAGGATGGCATTATTCCCAGCATATTTTATTCCCCACAAAATGCAACTTCATTTCCCAGTGTGGTTATTTCTACCAAGTCCTGTTTGTTATCCCTAGTTGAGTCTTGTTTTAGTACAACAGTCTCTTTTTTTTTTGCGTCCCCGTTTCAGTACAACGGTTTCATGTCGGGTGATCATTTAAGTACGATGATCCTGTTTCTTTTTGGTCTCGTCCTAGTACGATGGTTTCATTTCTTTGGATTAGATCGGTTGATCTTCTTTGAGTCGTGAATCGGATGATATTACGTTCTCATTTTTTCCGGGTTATGGATCGGTTGATACCATATCCTGGTTGGATCGGTTGATCTTATTTGAGTCGTAAATCGGTTGATGTTACTTCTCTCCTTTGGCTTTCCAAGCCCTGTTTTGTACAACAGGCTCCTTCTTCCGTGTCTTGGTCCTGCCCAGCAGTCGCGTATTATTTCTTTATGGCTTGGTCCTGCCCAGCAGTCATGTGTTTTCTTTGTGACTTGGTCCTGCCCAGCAGTCACACTGATTAGTTTATGTTTTGTTGATGGTTTCGTTAAGCCCTGTTTCGCCAACAGGCACCCTCGTTGTGGCTTTGATTCACTCAGTAGTCGCAGTGATGGCGTTGATTCTATTCCACCTGGTTCCTTCTCCGCTACCTATTCAGAGGTAAAAAAAAATAATGGGCAGATGGAATTCCTATTACCCTCAGTGTGCAAATTTTCAGGTTTTATTTGTGTATTCAATCACTCCATACCCTGAACGTCTAAAAGTTGTTGCAATTATTCATCCAGGTCTGCAGATGATTGAATAGGGGCAGCTGTAATACCTCAAAATTTGCCATCATTCTTTCTACCACTGACTGGCTCACTTTGCATTCATCTGCATTTTTCATTAGGTCATAACATTCATAATCCCGCATTTGCATTGAACTCATAAGGCATGGGATCAAGCGTTTTCTTGTGACTCAAATTTTTCTGTTCTTAGGTGATTTATCTGACCATTACGTTGAGACAAAGATTGAACTCACATAATCATTAGCATATCCCTATTCGGAAGTTTCATCAAAAGCATCGGGTCATGATTTTATTTGTGGGAATTAAGGGTTTATTCCTTCTCAGCATCTCAGGCTGCTCTCTACTCATCATCGTCAGGTGCATTCAAGATAATTTAGTGTTTACTCCTCCATTGAAGGTTGTGAAATTAAAGGCTAAGGGTCATTGGTTCTAAAGACAATACACTTGTGAATTAAGCGACAAAGCATTGAGCCACAGAGTAAGAGACCAAGTTGTGGATTCAAATTATAATCAGGGCCTTACTGTTTTCTTGATTTATGGTTGCTTGCGATATAATCTTGATGGAATTTGAGTTCGAAATTATTGAATTTGCAGATTTGACATGAGTATACTTTGGATTGAAAGTGTGATTGGTACTAAACAAATCAAGATTTGTCATGTGGGCTATTTGAAATTCAGGAGACCTCTCTCTGCATCAATCTTCACACTTTCCTCCTTCAATCATAATAAAAAACCTCTCCAAGACCTTCTCTTCAAGCTCTCTCTGAATTGGCAGAATCATCACCTACACCATACTCAGTCCAGAAAAAATCGATTCAGAATCATCACTTTTCTTCACTCCCTGCAACATGCTCCATACAACCATCTCATTCTTATTTATCATCATCAATCATCAAGAACTGAAAAAAACTACACTCCAACTTCACCAAGCATCTTCATTAACCAAAATCCTTCATCTTCAATCTGCAAGAACTGAATTCAGAAAGAAACTCTCTTTTGATCTCTCTACTCCTCAACCTTCAAATCCTTCATCATCATTATTCTATGCTCGGAATCTTCAACTTTTCATCGCACCTTCATCACTTTCAGATTCATCGCAAAAAAACTCCATTGATATTCCTCAAGGTTTCTGGATTCGACTTCAACTTCAGATTTAGCCAGCAAATCAAATCAACAACGATAATCCGCAAAGCAAGAACCATAATTACGCTTCTGCAATCAAGATTCACAACAAATTGATTCAACACATCCAACGGAAATTCGCAAGAAGGAGAAGAGATAGAATCAGTCAAAAAGTCTTACCCGAGCAATATTTCACGTTGATGTTGGAGCTCGCGATAGACGATTTGAAGCTGCGTCGGTGATTGTTAAGTCCCTGATGCCAAAATAGTGAAACACGATTAGAGATAGAGCAGTTGTGATGGCGGCGAGAAGGATTAACCGCATCCTCGGAAAATTGAAGAAGATGACCGAACTCAGTTTCCGGAGGGGGCTTTCTCTGAGGGAGCAGCGTCGGCGAGTCGATTCTAAACGGAGAAGAGAAAACCGGGACGAAATCCATAGAGAAGTGCCCTGTCTCCGATGAGCTTTGTTTGTTGATACACCTAAGGTGAGCCGCATCATGAGTCTGAAGAGAATCGAGTACAAGCGGCGTGATGGAGTGTTGGCGATTTTGGGTTGGTTCTGTGTAGGCGGAGAAGAAAAGGCGAAACGGCACTGATGAAGAGGACGATGTGCGATTCGGCGGAAGCGCGAGGTAATGAATGAATCGCGACGAGATTTTCACGATGAAGAAAGGAAAAAGGACGAAGACGGCGTTGAGGTGAGGAAGAAGAAGCCGCATCATGAGTTTTGAAGAGGAGGATCGATTTTCCTCTGCTGATTATTTTTAGGGTTTCAAATTGATTGGGCTCAACTAAATTCAAGCCATGAATTATTATTTACACCTCTTGTTTTCCATCTACACTTCTCCCTGCTGTGATTGGAGATTGGGCCTTGTGGCATAAGAAGTTCTATCCAGACCCTCCACTTTTCTAAGTCACCTCCTCCCTGCGAATTACAATGTTTGGGCTTTAGGCCAGTTCTCCTTTTTATTATTCACAAGTTCTGGATTCTAGATGCACCCCCATGGTGTTGTTTATTTTTTTTAGAAAATTTGTTAATTGGTTTTTCTTGGAAAAAATTGTTATTTAATTTTCTTATAAAAATCATTTTTTTCATTGGATTTTATCTTAATCCATTTTTTTTCTTGTAATTTTTAATTAGATTTTTTGTTGACAATTTTGATTAGGGTTTAATACTAATTTGGATTAAAATGGTTCATTCACGTTTTTGATCGATTTGAATCAATTTCAATTATGGCGGATCTTCACGAAGTGATTATGGAAGATGGGCATTTATTTTGCTCATAGGAGATTACAAGGCTTGGCTTGAAGTTTTTTCGGATTTCTTTTATGAAAAATCGTCACTTCGATCAAGTAAGTAATTTCGATCTTTTCGACTTTTAAGCATCATTATAGTTGTATGCGGCTTAGGACCATATAGCTTAAGGTGCATATTGAGCCCTCTCACTTGAGGCACTGGATTTATTTGTGATATATGTTGATTTGTGTCGATTTCGGAACTTAGGGATTAGGTTACGAACCATTAGGATCGATTCCTTTCACTTCCCCTTAAAATCCACTTTTTTGCCCGTTTCGTCGCAATTATAAAAAATAGTTTTAGGTGGGATAAAATTCTGGAAAAATTCATGAGTGATCCTCATCCTCTTAATTAATTTTTCATATTTTTTGTTTCCAGATTTGGTTGGTTTTAATAATTAATTTGGATTTTAGATCATAAGTTGTCCCAAAACAGAGGATTTTGACATAAGGGACCGAAAACAAATTTTCCCCATAGGTGTGAGACCTATTTTTTGTGTGTTATTAACCACTGGAATTTGTGACATTATAATGCTTATTAGGCATTTTTTCATAATTTTTAGTGCCCTTTTTGATCCACTTTGTGGAGTTGTTTTTCGGCGATCATGCCTTGTTATCCCAATCGTTAAGGAATTGTTTTGGCACCTTGGTGCATAATTTTGTGGAATCCTCTTAGACCATGTAAGATAATGACATAGGTGAACTTAGGTGAACTTTTTGTACATAGTTTGACATAGTTTGACCTTGTGAGGTATCATAGCATACTTAGGGACCTATAGCATGTAGATACTGACTTTAGAAGTCATGTAACCTTTAGGTACCTTCACCTTTAGACTTAGGTCTTATTTTAAACCCTAGTTCCATTCTAGGACGTTTATGGTACTTAATCTCTTTTATGCTTTGATTTTACTTTCAATATGCATTGTTATGCTAACTTTTGTGTTGTAGGGGGGAAGATTGAGGTAAGCCTCACTTCATTCCTATCTCTTGTGCATTCTAAATGTGTTTGCCTTAGCACTTGCTGCTTGCTTATAGGTTTTCCCTTTCTTTAGAAACAACTTACCTTCCTTAGGAAGTAAGTTGATTTCTAAGTTCTCTTTTCTTCTTTTCTTTTTTCTCATTAGGATTAGAAAACCTCATTAACCATAGGACCTCTCTTGTAAATAAACAAATAAAATTAGGGTTGTGTCTTAGTCCATATAGATTTTCCCTTTTGCAATTTGAGTCATTCTTTCTCTCTCATAAAGTAAAATAATAAAATATCTAATGAGAAACCGAACATTATTGTACGACACGAGACTTTGTTGCGGAGTGTTTATACGCGTCCTGTTTCGGGGCGAGGTGTAAGTACTTCCCGCGATGGATATATCTTAGTATGAGAATGTTCACAAACAAATTCAAAACATTTCTCATAAAAGACAAAAACAAATAAGAAGCGACTATCTTGCGGGAACTTCTTTTCTCATCTCATTCACTCATAATGCGAACTCGCGACGACTTGTCTTTCATGCAAGACGGTAAACGCACTCGTACCAGACGAGCCTGCAACACCTGAGCATAGACATACGCAGTTCCAGCATAAAAAAACACAAACAAATAGTTCCGCTTTAGTTAGGCGAACTACGTCGACTCTGATCCTCATTTTCCCGATGAGGTACGTAGCAGCGGGGTAGGTCCCGTTCGAGCATATTCTTTATTTTCCCTACATTTTCCTCTTTTTTTCCATTCTCTTTTCTTATTCCTTCCTCATTCCATTTCCAGTTTCCAGTAGCAGTTCAGTTGTTCAGCAGCATTCGTATTTTTCACACCCTTTGAAACAAAAAAAGCAAGCGTGGATCCCGTCGGGTATGGCGAACGATTTGGGGTGCTAATACCTTCCCATGTCGTAACCGACTCCCGAACCCAGATCTTTGGTTCGCAGGACCTTGTCTTTTCCTTCTTCCTCAGGTTTGTGCAACATTACCTTTCCCATTCTTTCGGGATAAAAATGTCTGGCTGGCGACTCTACCTTTTCCGCGCCACTTTCGCGTTTGTACTAGGATGAAAATCTCGGGAGCGACACCTGTCATTTGAGTATGCTCAGGCTCAAGATGGGATTAGAGGCTGGCCAAAGTAAGGGGATCCCTTTGGATTTTCTTATCACAGAGGCACATATCATGGCATTGAGAAAGAAATGGGCAGACTTCAAAGCATTGTTAGCCATGATAGTATATGGAACCAGTTTATTTCCAGGAGAGAAAGGGCTAATTAGCATGGAGGCCATCACTATCTTTGTCAAAAGAAATCATGTACCTACATTGCTAGCTGACTTCTACTATGGAGTTCACCATAAAAATTAAAAGAGGAAGGGACATGTAAATTGTTGTGCTCTCCTATTTGCTGAATGGTTTGTAAGGCAACTCCCTAAATCAGGACCTTTTCAGGACTTGAAACATTCTTGGAAGTGGCCCAAAAGATTAATGGGCTTAACCTCAGCTGACATTGCTTGGGATGCAATAGAGATCTGGTGGGCAAAGAAATGTTGGTCAGTTGTGGTAGCTTTCCAAATGTGCCCTAGATAGGAAGGAAAGGTGGGATCAGCTACAATCCTATCTTGTCCAGGAAACAATTTGGTTATCCTTTAAGAGAAGTACCTTTGACTGATGATGTAGATGGGTCTTTATACTTTCCAGTAGAAGGAAATTCCAAGATGAGCATACTAGCATCCCAAGCTTGGGAAGTTAGAGTGATGAAAGGGAAGAAACACTTTGGAAGAGTGGATCCAAACACTTATGATCCTTTCGCCAGCTGGTTGGAGGATCGTGTGAAAACCCAGTTGCTCCCATTTTCTAAGGAAGCACCTCTCTACCCTAAAGAGGTAGCACCCATGACTTCAGTGCCTTTTCAAGATTATCAAAAGTTGGAAGCTTTGGTGCAACAGCTCAGGTTAGAGAATCAAGAAGCTTACAATTCATGTCAGAAGCTGAAGATGCAAAATCAAAAGTTGGAGAAAAGAGCTCACAAGGCTGAAGAGATGGTTAGGCTCAAGTAGCAAGATTTTCAAGAGAGAGAGCTTTACTTCAAGAAAAAGGGATTAGCTGAAACTCACAAGGTGGCCCAGCGTCGGAAAGAGAGGAAGGACCTGAATGAAGCCAATGAAGCTGTTACCTTATGGCAAGAAAAATGGGAAGACAATTTGAGGAAGAAAAAAGAACTGGACGTCAAGCATAAGCTGGAAATCAAGAGTCTTCAAGATTCTTTGGATGGACAGAGAGAGCTCCTTCAGAAGGCTTATCATCAAGATAAGGTTCGTCTCCAACATCTAGCAGAAAGCCAACAAGCAGTAAAGGAAGCTCAAAAAGAAATAGAAGACTTGAAATTGAAAGCTGATGTGAAGAAGACAAAGGCTTAGCCGGGCCTGAGCAAAGAGAGTGAGATGGCTCTCCTGCAGCAGATTGAAGAGTTGCATGCCTCCTTTGATCTAAGGGATCTCCTTATCCAGAGACTCATCCAGGAGCCTGATCATCCGGATATCGTTCAGTTGTTCCAGAATGTCAAGCGTCTTAGCTGGAGGCTGCAAGACTTAGAGCTCCCTAGGATTTAGTTTCTTGCTATTGTACTTGGATTACCCATAGGCTTGTTGTGGGATTCCTTTTATTTGATGTACTTTGTTGTTCTTTTTATTGGTACCCTTCGGGGACTTTGTTATTTCGAACTTCAGTTTATGTGATTGAATTGCTTTGAATCTCTTGTTCGTTATTTGTTGCACCGACACGGGGTAATGAGCACCAATTCTCCACGGTCGACATTGTATTTGAACATCGCTTGGGTCTTCTTCCCAATTATTATTCTCTTTATACCAGGACCGGAAATAGGGAAAGACTTGGGAATAAAAGGAACACATTGCATTGCATATGCATCATTTGCACTTCTTCATTGTTTTTGCAGGTTTTTCTACAGGATGCTTAATTTATCTGTGTTACAGGAAAAGATTGCGAGAGCTGCAAAGACCCGGCATCTCCGGCAAGATATCCCGCATCGCTACGCAACTCGCAGTAACCAGAGGAAAGTCATGGACGCTATGCAAATAAAGCTTAATGAGTTTCGCACCAGAATGGGAGAGTTCATGGTTATGATGCAAGGGATGGCTCAGGGACAACAAGAGTTAAGGAATGTAATTCAAGGGCTCAACCCTCCTCAGAATAATACTCCTGTGACCACTGCTGACGGGCAAGGGGCTCATCCCAACACCAGCAATGGCCCAGGTGGACCTCAGATTCCAGAACAAGGCACGACAACTTTCGTTCCAGTACAAGACAGGCAGGAGGATCAATTCCCTTATTTCAACAATGACATGGGGTTCGCTGGAGAAGGAAATCTTAATGATTTTTTGATGCTTGCTGAGAAAGTCAAAGCCCTCGAGTGTAGAGATACTTTGGGGATAGATGTGTCTGACATGGGCCTAGTCCCCGGGGTGGTCATTCCTCACAAATTCAGGCCGCCTACTTTTAACAAGTACAACGGTAGTTCCTGCCCAAAGACTCACTTGCAAGCATTCTATCGGAAGATCGCTGCCCATACTCGGGATGAAAAACTCTGGATGTACTACTTCCAGGATAGTCTCTCCGGAGGGTCCTTGGAATGGTATATGAAGCTAGAGAGAAGTTATGTAAGAAACTGTAAGGAATTGGGAGAAGCATTCCTCAAGTAGTATCAGTATAATATTGACATGGTTCCTAGTCGCACCCAACATCAGAGTCTGATTCAGAGGAGCTCAGAGAGTTTCAAAGATTATGCACAAAGGTGGTGTGAAGTGGCCGCTCGAGTGCAACCGACTTTTTTGGATAGAGAAATGGTAGACTTGTTCCTGGATACCCTCCCTGGGCATTTCATGGAAAGGTTAGCTGGATGTTCTTCAAGTGGATTTTTGGATATCATCTTGACTGGCGAGAGGATAGAAAGTTGGCTCAAGCAAGGGAAAATTCAGATCGGAGGCGCTTCAAGTTCCGGTATTAAGAAACCCTTCGTGAAAAGAAGAGACTGGTGCAGTGTACGCGCAGAGGGGGAGGAATCAACAGAGGATTTTATCAGCAAGTGGCCCCTGTCACTATCTCAGCTCAACCTGTTCAACAACAAGTCCAACCACCGCAGCCGCAACGCTCGCAAGGGTATCAACAAAGAACTCCTCGTCCATACTATTCTCAGAGGACCAGAGAAAGGCAATTTGACACTCCGCCTATGTCCTATTCACAACTTCTGAAGAATCTCCTCCAACTCCAGTTGGTTCAACTCAGAACTTTGCAACCCCCGAGGCCGGGGCAACGTCCTGAAGGGTACGATACAAACGCTAGATGTGAATTTCACTCCGGAGCTCCCGGACATACTACGGAAAACTGCAAGACCTTGAAGTATGTAGTCCAAGACCTAGTAGATTCCAAAGCGATTAACTTCGCTCATACTTCTAATGTAATTCAGAACCCCATGCCTCCTCACGGAGGTACGGTTGGGGCAGTTGATGAAGGGGAGAATCTGAACTTGGTGTGTGATGTCAACGACCTGCAGACTCCGTTGAATGTTGTTAAAGTTTGCTTGTCAAAGAAAGGCATCTTCCCTGGGTGTGAAGAAGATTGTCCAGAATGTGCAGAAGCTACAAATGGGTGTGAGCAGCTGAAAGCGGGGATCCAGAGTATGATTGATGAGGGAGTGTTGCATTTCGACAAGATTGTAAAAGAAAGTGAAGTCTCCACAATAACTATCTTCTACGATCCGTCTCAAGTTCCTTCATGGGCCAGAGCGGAACCGATAACCATCACCACTGCAGGACCGGTAATGTATCAGAGAAATAGAGTTATTCCTTGGAATTATGGTGGTGAAGTATACTGTAACGGCCAGAAGCAAGAGTTGGCCACGTCTAGTACAACCCCAGCTCAAGTAGAAAATGTCGGAGTAGGGGGCTTTACTAGAAGTGGGAGATTATTTGCGCCGGAAACACTAAGAAACAGTGTGATCCCACCCAGAGACACCGCAGAAGCCCAAGCTAGAGCGAGAGGGAAGCAGCCAGTGGTTGTCAACGATCCTGCACCAGCAACTGATCCAGACCTTACCTTCGATAAAGAAGCTGAAGACCATCTGCAGCAGACTCCGTCGAAGATTTCCATCTTGTCCTTGCTCATGTGTTCGGATTCTCACAGGAAGGCTCTCTTGAATATTCTGAACAAGGCGTACGTACCTCAGGATATTTCAGTAAACCAGTTGGAAGCGGTGGTATCTAGTGTCAATGCCAGTCACGGATTGGGTTTCACAGACTTGGATCTGACTTTTGAAGGGCATGCTCATAATCGGGCATTGCATATTTCTTTAGAATGTAAAGGTGCGGTACTCTCTCACGTGTTGGTAGATACTGGGTCGTCGTTGAATGTCTTGCCCAAGAAAGCACTGATGAAGTTGGATTATGATGGAGTAGTTCTAAAGCCCAACGGCCTGGTAGTTCGAGCATTTGATGGGTCGAGGAGATCGGTGTTCGGGGAGGTGGAGTTACCCATTAAAGTAGGTCCACAGATCTTCAATGCCACGTTCTACGTAATGGATATACAGCCTGCATACAGTTGTTTACTCGGAAGACCTTGGATACATTCAGCAGGAGCAGTATCGTCCATACTCCATCAAAAGCTAAAGTTCGTCTGGGAGGGTCAAATTGTAACTGTCAGTGGGGAAGAAGATATTTTCGTTAGTCATCTGGCTTCATTCAAATATGTGGAGATGGATGGCGAAATAGTTGAGACCCCATGTCAGGCTTTTGAGCCCTTGAAGAGTGAACAAGCATCTGTAGTGGCAGCTTCTCCTAAAGAACCGAAGAAGGGGGTTTCCATAGCCTCTTATAAGCAAGCGCTCGAGTTGGTAGAATCTGGGATACGAGAAGGCTAGGGCAGTCCAGTGGAAGTGCCGAAAAAGAAAGACATGTTCGGGATTGGTTACCATCCTGGGAAGTCATCGTCTGGACCAAGTGCCAAAGGTTGTCAAAGCCCGATCACTTTCACGAGTGCGGGAATGGTAGACTATGGAAACATCAGTGCTGTGCAGGATGATGCAGTCGATAGTGACTGTGACCTAGATGAATGGATCAGGCTTGCCGCTCCAGGGACTCAGCTTAGCAATTGGACATCAGAAAGGCTTATTTCAGTCACCTCTTTCGAAGAGTAATAATTTGTGTTTCTGTTTTTCCTGTATTAAAGCACTATGTCTTGCCCGGGGCATAGTAGCTCTTTGTAAGGGTTCGTTTGTTCTTAGCACAATCATAAATAAAGCTGACGTTTCACATTCATTCATGTTGTTATCTGTCTTTCATTTTTGCTTTTTTGTTTTTCAAAAAGAAAGAAAAGTTTTAAAATGGAAATGTTTCTCATTTTCTCAAGT
Source organism: Lathyrus aphaca (assembly GCA_963966055.1). Lineage (NCBI taxonomy): Eukaryota > Viridiplantae > Streptophyta > Magnoliopsida > Fabales > Fabaceae > Lathyrus > Lathyrus aphaca. The sequence continues at coordinate 510,556,801 of OZ014520.1, forward strand.
TGTTGCTAAAACCTTGCATGAATCACCATTCATGCAGGTGCTCGTCACCGGATCTTATTAATGACGACCCTGTTATGGCTGAGTATAACTTCGACAATCCAATTTATCAAGCCGATGAGGAAGGTGAAGAGGATTGCAAACTACCCAAAGAATTGGCCAGACTGCTTAAACAGGAGGATAAGATGATTCAGCCGCACGAAGAAGTTGTCCAAGTAATAAACCTGGGTACTGAAGAAGACAAGAAAAAAGTCAAGATCGGGGCTGCATTAGAAGAATCTGTCAAGACTCGTTTGATTGCTATGCTTCGAGAGTATGTTGATGACTTCGCATGGTCTTATCAAGATATGTCGGGTCTAGAGACTGACATTGTGGTACACAGGTTGCCTCTCAGAGAAGATTGTCCTCCAGTGAAGCAGAAGTTGAGGCGCACACGTCCAGATATGGCAATTCAAATAAAAGAAGAAGTACAAAAACAGTTTGACGCTGGCTTCTTGGCCGTGACCAGTTACCCTCCGTGGGTTGCCAACATTGTGTCGGTTCCCAAGAAAGACGGTAAAGTCAGGATGTGTGTGGACTACAAGGATTTGAATAGGGTCAGTCCAAAAGATGACTTCCCTCTAACTCACATAGATGTGCTCGTCGATAATACTGCTTAGTTTTCCGTGTTTTCCTTCATGGACGGATTTTCCGGCTATAACCAGATTAAGATGTCTCCCGATGACATGGAAAAGACAACCTTCATCACTCCTTGGGGCACATTCTGTTACAAGGTCATGCCATTTGGTTTGAAGAATGCTGGAGCCACTTATCAGCGGGCGATGGTGACGTTATTTCATGACATGATCCATCATGAAATTGAGGTTTATGTTGATGATATGATAGCAAAATCCCAAATGGAGGAAGAGCACTTGGTTAATCTAGCGAAGTTGTTTGACAGACTCCGGAAGTTCAGACTGAGGTTGAATCCAAATAAGTGTACCTTCAGGGTCTGTTCTGGAAAGCTACTCGGCTTCATTGTTAGTGAGCAAGGAATTGAGGTTAATCCAGCCAAAGTGAAAGCTATCCAAGAGATGCCTGAGCCGAAGACTGAAAAGCAAGTACATGGTTTCTTAGGGAGACTAAACTACATTTCACGGTTTATATCTCACCTAACGGCCACGTGCGAGCCCATCTTTAAGCTTCTGAGGAAGAATCAGGCCATTAATTGGAACGAAGACTGCCAGCAAGCCTTTGACCGGATCAAAGAATACCTGCTAGAACCTCCAATTCTTATGCCTTCAGTGCCAGGGAGACCTTTGATTATGTATCTTACCGTGCTTGAAGGATCGATGGGATGTGTGCTGGGTCAGCAGGACGAGTCTGGTCAAAAAGAGCATGCCATTTATTACCTTAGCAAAAAGTTTACCGATTGTGAGACGCGCTACTCACTACTCGAGAAAACTTGCTGCGTTTTGGCATGGGCTGCTCGCCGACTAAGACAGTACATGCTGACTCACACTACTCTCTTAATTTCCAAGATGGATCCTGTGAAATACATCTTTGAAAAGCCATCTCTGACAGGAAGAGTAGCCCGGTGGCAGATGATACTAACAGAGTATGATATACAATACACTTCGCAAAAGGCAATTAAGGGAAGTGTATTGTCAGAATACTTGGCTCAATAGCCAATCGATGATTATCAACCCATGAGGTTCGAGTTTCCGGATGAGGACATCATGTTCCTCAAGTCGAAAGACTACGAAGAACCACTTCCGGAGGAGGGGCCAGACCCTGAATCCAAATGGAAGTTGATGTTTGACGGAGCTGTGAACATGAATGGAAGTGGAGTAGGTGTTGTTATCATCTCGCCCGAAGGGGTCCACATGCCTTTAGCAGCTCGGTTGACTTTTGAATGCACTAACAATGAGGCAGAGTATGAAGCTTATATCATGGGGATTGAAGAGGCAATCGACTTGCGAGTCAAAAACCTCGAGATCTTCGGAGATTCTGCTTTAGTGGTGAATCAAGTCAATGGCAAATGGCTGGTTCATCAACCTCATTTGATTCCTTACAGAGATTATGTCAGGAGGCTGTTAACCTTCTTCACCAAAGTCAAGTTGAATTATATTCCTAGAGATGAAAACCAATTCGCCGATGCTCTAGAAACTTTGTCGTCCATGATTAAAGTTTGTCAAGAGAATTTCGTGCCTCGGGGTCTCCCGTCTTGAAAGCCCTGCTTATGTCTTTGCAGTTGACGATGGTGAAGATAGCAAGCCTTGGTATCATGATATCAAAAAATTCCTGAAAGCTCAAGAATACCCGGCTGGAGCATCAAGTAAGGACAAGAAGACCCTTAGAAGACTGGCAGGAGGTTTCTTCTTGAACCAAGATGGTGTGTTGTACAAGCGAAACTTCGACATGATGCTGCTCAGATGCGTGGATAGACACGAAGCAGACCTGTTGATGCAGGAGGTTCATGAAGGTTCCTTTGGTACCCATGCTGGAGGACATGCTATGGCCAAGAAATTGTTGAGATTGGGATACTATTGGATCACCATGGAATCCGATTGTTGTAAATACTCCCGTAAATGCTACAAGTGTCAAATTTATGTTGATAAGGTTCATGTGCCTCTGAATCCGTTGAGTGTCATGTCTTCACTATGGCCGTTTGCTATGTGGGGCATTGATATGATTGGAAAGATCGAGCCGACAACTTCTAATGGTCATCGCTTCATCCTGGTTGCTATAGATTATTTCACGAAGTGGGTTGAAGCGTCGTCTTACACTAATGTCACTAAACAAGTGGTAGCCCGGTTTATTAAAAGAGACATCATTTGCCGGTACGGAATTCCTGAAAGGATCATTACTGATAATGGTTCTAATCTCAACAACAAGATGATGGCTGACTTGTGTCGAGATTTCAAAATAGAACATCACAACTCTTCTCCATATCGTCCGAAGATGAATGGCACCGTCGAGGTGGCCAATAAGAACATCAAGAAGATCGTGCAGAATATGGTTGTGACATACAAGGATTGGCATGAGATACTACCATTTGTGTTGCATGGATACAGAACGTCAGTACGTACTTCAACAGGGGAAACCCTGTTCTCACTGGTGTATGGTATGGAGGCAGTCTTACCAATTGAAGTGGAAATCCCCTCGTTGAGGTTGATGATGGACATTAAGCTAGATGAAGCTAAGTGGTTCCGATCCAGATATAATCAGTTGAGCCTCATTGAAGAGAAACGTCTAGCAGCTGTATGCCATGGACAGTTGTATCAACGGCGGATGAAGCAGGATTTTGACAAGAAGGTGCGACCACAGAGGTACATGCCAGGTGACTTAATGCTAAAAAGGATTCTTCCTCCTCTCAACGATCATAGGGGAAAGTGGACACCCAACTATGAAGGACCGTTCGTGGTTAAAAAGGTTTTCTCAGGTGGAGCCTTGATGCTGACAACCATGGACGAAGAAGACTTCCAATCCCTTGTTAACACAGACGCAGTAAGAAAATACTTCGTGTAAAAAGACCTGCTGGATAAAAACAGAATAAAGATCCAGGAAAAAATGGGCATCCCGGCGAGCCAAAAACAGAATAAAAGGCTCGGGCAAAAGTTAGGGAAATCTGGAAAAAAATGCACACCCGCTGAGTTGAAAAGCCACATCGGACAACCCAGGCAAAAAAGGGTATCTCGATGGATTGAAAACCTGAAAAGGCGATCCACGCAAAAGAGGGATTAACACGAATGACTGCAATCTGCGAGATCCGTAACCTATCTACAGTTGAGGCTATCTTAAGGGTTGAAGATCAGTTCAATTACTCTTTCTCAAGAGGCAGAGCGAGCGGAGTGTCTTGGAGATATACGAGTCATAACCGGGTTGAAACTTGATGAGATTCACTTCTCACATTACCAATAGGATAATTTGTTTTCCTTTTTGGCTGTTTCCTCTTTCCAGGGAACCGCTTCCTTTGTATTGCCTATTCATGGCCATGTTTCCAAATCAATAAAAATCCAACTTCTGTCAATTTGACTATTTTGCTTCTTGTTTTGCTTTTTCATCTAGCATTGATTGATTGCGAAAACGTCTAGCAAATTGTGATTTACATTGTGTTGTGAACATTTGAATGCTTTCTAACTCGTGCAGGAGGACAGAAACATTTAATACAACTCAGAAAGAGTGTCGAGATACCCAGATAATGATTCATACTATGAGCCTGGGGCAGGCAAGTCCCAAACTAACTCTCCATGTTGCAGGTACTATCGATTGTGTTCATGCAGGTACAGGTACCGGTGTTGCTAACAGAGCTAAAATCAAATTCCCAGGAGGAGCATTTCTTTATGGTTGAACATGAGCAGGTGTCTCCCAGGGTGTCTCCAATCATCCCCAGTGAAGTGGAAGTTGAAATTTCTCCCAGCAAGGTAGCAGAAGGTAGGTGTCATCCCTAAGCAGAAGTTTCCCTTCAGGCAGGGGCAATTCTCAGCAGTATAAGGAGTGTCTTTCCTCCCTAGCAATTGCTTCCTTAGCAGTATCATGCCTTTGGTTCCCAACCAAGTCAGGAGGTCCTCACTTCCCCACCAGAGTTCAAGAATGGTCCATCTCCAGCAGGGTCTTGGCGCTCCAATCTCAAAGTCCAATTTATTTTTGGCAATGGAGGCTGTCCAGAGCCGGTATATCATTGACAGCTTTCCCCGCAGAGTTGTCTTCTCTTCATCAGGATGGATCAAGATCAGAGCAGTGGTCATCGTTTCTCCCCAGTCAAGTCATCTGGGATACTTGCAGTCTCCTTATCAGGAGATCTCTTTGCATTTGCATATGCATAATCATCATTACATTTGCATCCTCCAAAGCGTAGTATTTCCGTCATCATGGAGCATTACGCCATAAATCCAACATGTGCATGCCAGCATGGGCCAGTTTTGAGGTGTTACAATCAACCTATAACATCATTTTCAACCTGAAGTATTCCCCACAGAAGATACTTATGCCATTTTCCAGATATCTTGGTCCTTCCAAATCAATGTTATTTTTCCTCCGTGGCTTGGTCCTGCCCAGCAGTCGCGTACTTGTTTTTTTCTCCGTGGCTTGGTCCTGCCCAGTAGTCGCGTGTGTTTTTCTTTATGGCTTGGTCCTGCCCAGCAGTCATATTGTTTTGAGTTCTATTCCGCTAATGGTCTCGTTAAGCCCTGTTTCGCTAACAGGCATCCTCCGTGGCTTGGTCTTGCCCAGCAGTCGCGTGTGTTTTCTTTATGGCTTGGTTCTGCCCAGCAGTCATATTGATTTGAGTTCCATTCCGCTAATGGTCTCGTTAAAGTCCTGTTTCGCTAACAGGCATTCTCCGTGGCTTGGTCCTGCCCAGCAGTCGCGTGTGTTTTTCTTTATGGCTTGGTCCTGCCCAGCAGTCATATTGATTTGAGTTCCATTCCGCTAATGGTCTCGTTAAGCCCTATTTCGCTAACAGGCATCCTTCGTGGCTTGGTCCTGCCCAGCAGTTGCGTGTGTTTTCTTTATGGCTTGGTCCTGCCCAGCAGTCATATTGATTGAGTTCCATTCCGCTAATGGTCTCGTTAAAGCCCTGTTTCGCCAGCAGGCATCTTCCGTGGCTTGGTCCTGCCCAGCAGTCGCGTATTTTTCTTTATGGCTTGGTCCTGCCCAGCAGTCATATTGATTGAGTTCCATTCCGCTAATGGTCTCGTTAAAGCCTTGTTTCGCCAACAGGCATCTTCCGTGGCTTGGTCCTGCCCAGCAGCCGCGTGTTTTTCTTTGTGGCTTGGTCCTGCCCAGCAGTCACATTGATGAGTTTTTGTTTTGTTGATGGTCTCGTTAAGCCCTGTTTCGCCAACAGGCACCCTCGTTGTGGCTTTGACTCGCTCAGCAGTCACAGTGCAAGTTATCGCATTGATTCCCCTATATCTGTTCTATCTCCGCTACCTATTCAGAGGTCAAAACAAAAAATACATAAATAATGGGTAGATGGCATTTTTGTTACCATGAGTTCAAATTTCCAGGTTTTATTCAAGTATTCAATCACTCCACACCTTGAACGTCTAAAAGCGGTTGCAATTATTCGTTCAGGCTTGCAGATGATTGAATAGGGGCAGCTGTAATACCTCGAAATTTGGCCTCGTTATTTATCCCCTTAACCGGCTTATCGCTTTGCATTCATCTGCATTTCTCACTAGGTTATTAACATCATAATAATGCATTTCATGGATTCATAAGGCGCGTGATCAAGGCCCTTTGGAATTAGGGTTTCGTACCTTATCCGTATCTATCAGGGATTGAACCTGTGGAGAATATCCACCGGTGCATCTAACCCACTACTGAAGTGTTCAATCTGATTTGCTTGAAATAAGAGTGTTGGCTTTTCTTAACGTCTCAAGTTGTGTTCTTCATCATTTAATATCTCAAGGAAAATTTGGAGTTCTTGTACATGATTTTGATTTGAAGGGAACTTTACTAATGGAGGTCTAGTGTATTAAGAAGTGGTTTGGATCCATTTGTTTAGGGAGCAATAATTCGAGATTATGTGGAGTTTATTATGGTGTCATAGTTCCTAAGAGTGGATTATGTGGAAGGATTTGATTTAGGTTAAATGATAATGCACAGTTATTGGTTTATTTGGAAGGCATCTTTCAAGTTCAAATTCTAGTTCTTGATATCCATTTCAAAAATAAGCCATCGCCATTTTACATATCCCCTTTACGATTCAATTCACCATTTTTGATTCATCATGATCTTATCCTGTTTTGATAGCCAAAGTCATTTTTTGTGTGTCCATATTCATGTTCCTAACATTCCATTTTTCACATCACTTGTCTCTAAACATCCACCATTTCTTTTCAACATTAAGCCCATTTCTTTTCTAAAGTCAATCCATTATTCATTTCGGAATTTTATTCTCCATCTTAAAAATCATGTGATTACCTATTTAATTCCATTATTCAAATGAAAAGTCAATTATCCAATTCATATGTGATTTTATTATCCAAGTTATTATCCTTAACTATATTTCATTGAGCCAATTTCATGTTAATTCTTGCGAAATTCACTTCATATCCTATTCATTTTTCATACAACCACAACCATTTGTTTACCCGATTTAAACCATGGTTATAATCCTCATCCACCACAAATTTCTTTAAGAAAATTCATAAATTATATTCTAGTTAAATTCACAAAAGATTCACACCAGAAAAGTTAGGTAAAAAGGGACAAATCAGTTATAATATAACAAAGCTCTATCTAAATCTCTAACTGAAATGACTGGAAAAATTTACAATTTGAAGAAATTCGAAGGGAAAAGTTCTCTATTGGTGGCAAGAAACAAAACCCGTTGACTGAGGATCTTCACCAAGCTGTCAAGAATCTATCTGCTGAACTTTATACCAAAGATGTTCATTTCCTCATGGAGATCATTCAGAATGCTAAAGATAACCACTATCTTGAAGGAGTGAGTCCAACATTGGAGTTTATCATAACTTCAAATGACATAACCGTTACCGGGACTCCAGCCACATTGCTTATTTTCAACAATGAAAAGGGTTTTTCTCGCAAAAATATTGAGTCTCTCTGCAGTGTTGGACGATCAACTAAAAAAAAGCCAATAAGAACATGGGTTACATTGGCGAAAAAGGAATTGGTTTCAAGAGTGTTTTTTTTATTACTGCACAACCTTAGCAACGGATATCATATACGGTTCAATGAGATGCCGTGTCCGCATTGCAGTCTTGGATGAATTTTCAATCTCCAAAAATCAGTATATTCCTCAATCCTCACATCTGCAGAACTTGGCATCGTATCACCGTAAATTGCACAGTAACGCAGCATCATCAACGTTCTTCATCCGCAAAAAAAAAACTTCACCAATCTCCACTTTACAATTTCGAACCATATATCTCCACTGATTTTGGAACCTGCAAAAAGCCATAGCAGAAATCATGATTCATATTGAATCATAACCTATTCACAAAAACTCTAACAGAATTTCAGTTAACAGATAACTAACCCTAACAGAATTTCAGTTAACAGATAACTAACAACAGAATTTCACCAAAAAAAGAGAATCAAAAGAAATTTCATAATAACTTCACAACAGAAGGAAATCAAAAACCGAAGTTCAAAACAGAAATCAACAAATTTTTAACAGAAATAACAAACTTATCTTCCAGAAGCTTCATCCAATTCAAGTCTATAAAAGAGGATCTTCACCTTCAATCCAATTCTTCAACCATTTTCTTCTTCAACCTTCTTCTCCAATTCCACACCATAATCAACCTTCACTCTTCTCTCCCTTAATCCGAGTCTCTCTCCATAACCCTCATCTTCTCGCCATTCCTCCCTTCTCAGCTCCTTCAATATGTTCTTCTTCTGCATCATTTTCTTCGATTCCATCACTAACTTTCTTCAGATCTTCACCAATTTTCCGAATCTTCATCAACTTCAGTAGTCTACATCAATCTTCGTCATTCTTCATCAAGAATTGCCTCCATGTTCTTCTGAACCAATCTGCAAAAACATCAGAAAAGCAGTTACAAAGAGATTTATAACAAGCTTGTGGATTCCACAACAACGCTGCAGTGAACCTCAGAGAATTCAACTGAGTAACAACCTCCCAAAGCAATACTCTTCATTTTCGATGGTGATTATGATGAGTCTGCATCATTCTTAGGTCTCGCAGAGCGTCAATACAACTTTCATCGTTTTCGTCGAATGGAACCGCAATAGTGCGTCAGGCCTCTACATTGAGCTCCATCATCGGTCGGTTATTCATCACGAACGCAAAAGGGCTTCACAACGCGTCATCAACTCATAACCTCCAATCTCACCATGTAATCTTCGTGCGTCGCTCTCATCGACTTACAGGTACGCAAATTTCAGTCCATAACAAGATAAAAGCGACTTTGGATTCTAGAAATCTGTTGAGCTTTGTGTTGTAAGTTAGGTCATATTGGGGGGTTTTCCGAAACATTGGTCTGGCGATTTTGTTTAGGGTTAATTTTTGTGGATTTCGGTTTAGGATAAAGTGATATAGGAGGTTAGGTTTAGTAGATGATGAATGGCAACGGAGATGAAGAGGAGGGTGATTGAGGCTTCGGCGGTGCTAGGTTTAGAAGAAGGAGTTTGATAAGACAGGGATGATGAAGACGAAGAAGAAAGGTGGCAAGAAGAAGAAGAGGGAGCAGAGAAGAGGAAAGGGTGAAGCGGCGAGAGAGAGAAGGGGGAGGGTAGAAGATTAGGGTTTCCACAACTTTGTTCTGTTTATTTTATTATGTGGTTTTAACTATTAAGTATTTGGTTGATTAATGAATTAATGAGGAAGATTATGTGCATTAATCCACCATTTTATGTCATAAAGATCCGTTTTATTTAAATTAAGTGCACCGTTGTGAATTCAATTAAGAGGATAAGAACAAATTTTTGGGATTCCCTAGCCATACCGGCGGTGACACTTGTCACCGTCCGATAGGCTCTTTGTGCGGCCAATCTCACGTGGGTGGTACACCATAACAATCATGTGCCAGTGTCTGTGAGCCGTGCGATATGATTACCAAAGGAAACCCTAGATCGGACGCTTCTCATCAAGTCAACATAGTTGACTAGTGGTCCATGAGATACACCACCAAATTCCTGCGAATTGGGCCTAGGGATTTTGCTGTTAGCACCACCATTCTAAGCCCAGTAAGAAAACAGCTATGGAAAAAATACTGAATGCACCCTCCTTAAATCCTGCGTATTGGGCCCTCAGCATTGCTATTCAAACCCCTCATTTGAAGCCCATTAATAAAACAACTATGAATAAGTACTGCCAGCACCCCCATAGAACTCCAGCGCATGGGCCTTTTTTTTCTTTTGCTATTCACACTCCTGTTTTAAGCCCAATAGAGAAATAAATTCAAAATACTTACTAACTCACCCCCATTTTATTTCATTTTAGAATTTTATTTTAGTTTAGTGTTAGTTTCAAAATAATCCATTAAAAAATAGAAAAAAGTGTTATAAAATTCTACAAAAAATTAAGTAGATTGTTAATTTATTTTAGAAATGTTTGGCATTTTATTTTTCTGAATTTGCATTATTTTATAATTAATTCTGATTTTTTCATGTAATTAGCATTTTATTGAATTTTGTTAACTGTACATAAATTTGTTGATTTTATTTTTTGGCCTTCCAGTAGGATTTTTGGTCCACTCGTTTTGCCATAGTTAGAGGACTCATAATAGGAATTAGTATAATTTTAGTAGAGTTTTTAGGCCATTTTATCCCATGTTTTAGTAGCTTAATCCTTAGAAAATAATGGTTAATCCTTAGGTAGAATTAAGTGATTTTTAGACATAGCAAACTTTTGATTTTTTAGGATATTTTTTAACACAATATTATAGGTAGTTTTAGGACCCTATAGAATTAATCCCATAATTTTTCCAGAAACTTTATTATTTTTAGGGTATTAATCTTTAGGCTTTGTTACATGTAAATTTCCATTAGTTTAGGCTAGAATATTAGGATTTTATTAAGAAATAGTTTAATTAGATTTAATCTTATGATTTAATATTGACTTAGACTAGTTTAGTTTCTAATTTTTAGAATGAAAACATTAGTTTAGGCTTAGGATTCAAAGTAAATAGACTTAGAATAAATTTAGGTTTGTTTTTGGTTTCATACCTTAAATGTTTTGTGTTAGAATTTTATTCTTATATCCAATTTTAATGCTTTGTTATATTGATTGAATATTTCATTTGTATAGGTTTCCCTCTTGCTTTAGAATCAACTTATCTTCCTTAGGAAGTAAGTTGCATTCTATTAGTTTCTAGTTCCTTTCTCCATTAGGTTTAGAAACCTCATTAACCATAGGACCTCCCTTGTAAATAAATCAACAAAAATTAGGATTGAGTCTTAGTCCCCTTAGATTTTGTCCTTTTGCAACTTGAGTCCTTCTTTTCTCATCTTCAAACAAAATCCAAAAACACTTAACAAATAAATGAAAGGATCCCCTGTTTATAGCCTTATTCCATGAGGCATTTGCACTCATTCCATCTTGGAGTGGTGTAAGCTTGTCTATCATGATGTACAAGTCTCATCAAAGAGTTGTTTCATAAAACAAACAAATTCAAAACACTTCTCATAAAAGACAAAAACAAACAATAAGCGACTATCCTGCGGGAACTTCTCTTCTCATCTCATTCACTCATAACGCGAACTCGCGACTACTTGTCTCGCATGCAAGACGATAAATGCACTCGTACCAGACGAGCCTGCAACACCTGAGCATAGACATACGCAATTCCAGCATAAAAAACACAAACAAATAGTTCCCGCCTTAGTTAAGCGAACTACGTCGACTCTGATCCTCATTATCCCGATGAGGTACGTAGGCAGCGGGGTAGGGCCCGTTCGAGCACATTCTTTATTTTCCCTACATTTTCCCCATTCTTTATTTTTGTTCTCTTTTAAGTCCTTTCTCATTTCAATTCCAAATCCAGTCAGCAGTTTTATTCAGCAGCATCTTATTTCTCACCCTTTGAAACAAACAAGCAAGCGTGGATCTCGTCGGGTACGGCGGGCGATCTGGGGTGCTAATACCTTCCCAGGTCGTAACCGACTCCCGAACCCAGATCTTTGGTTCGCAGGACCTTGTCCTTTCCTTCTTCCTTAAGTTTGTGCAACATTACCTTTCCCATTCTTTCAGGATAAAAATGTCTGGCTGGCGACTCTACCTTTTCCGCGCCACTTTCGCGTTTGTACTAGGATGAAAATCCCGGGAGAGACAATAAAGGCTTGTTATATAATGAATTTAGTCCCTAACCATGGATTAAGTTGAGGAGTCTTCCTCAACTTAAGTGTTCTCATCTATCATCCTTCTCTTAGGATGGTGTAATGAGTTCACTAATCCCTGATTAGAGATTAAGCTCATTACTTAACACTAAAAAAAATCCAAAAACATCTTAATAATAACAAGTAGGTTAATGACCTTAATCCTATATCATCATGGTAATTAAGTTGAGATGCTTATCTCACAGTTAAGTAGGCTCATTATCCCTAATCGGGGAGGATATAATGAGTTTACAACCTTTGATTTAGGCTTAAGCTCATTATCCTACGCAAAATACCAAAAACAATAAAAAACTGAAAACACAACAACAAACAATAATCGTCTCCTCTGGGATTCTTTTCTCATCACACTCACTCTGAAAACGAGAAATCGCTTCTTCCGTCTAATGCAAGACAGTTAGCACTCGAGTCAGACGATTCACACACTTGAGCATAGACAAGTAAGCAGTTCACAACAAATCATCCAGTCTCTTTGACTCGAACTACGGTGTTCTGACTTCCTCATTGCACGAGAGGATACGTAGGCATAACTTAACAGTTATCGAACAAAAGTCTCTTTGTCTCCCCTCTCCTTCCAGCTTTCTTTTCTTAGCCTCAGTCTTTGAGCATTTCACCCTCTCTTTTTGCACTGACACACTGTACATTCATTCCTAGCTTTTCATACACAGTCAGCACATACACTACCCCTTTTAAACACAATCAAGTAAGCATGGATCCCGTCGAGTACGATGGACGATCTGGGTGATAATACCTTCCCAGGTCGTAACCAACCCCCTTTCTCAGTTTTTTTGGTTCGCAACCGTCTTATCCATACCCTTCCAGGTTTATGCAGCATTACCTTTCCTTCGGGATAAAAATGCCTAACTGGTGACTCTATTCAACCTCAACCTCCAACATCACCGACCGTCCGTGTCTGCACCGGGACGAGAGTCCGAGGAGCGACACCTCACTAATGTTCTTTCTATATATCTATCAAATTATTTTTCATTCATCTACATAATAGATAATTTTAATTATTATTTAACTCAACTAACTAGTATACCAACTAATTAACTCAAATTAACGGTTTAAATTAATTAATTCATACTAATTATTAAATATGAATCACAAACCACACACAAAGTAGCCAAAGTGTCCCCACCAATAACATCAGTGGCTTGCGCCATATTTTGGTGTGTCTCTCACCATACTAAAGTATGGCTTAAGCCACCTTTATAACCCCATGTGGCTTCCTCCACATCTAAGGTGGCTTGCGTCACATTACCATATCCTAGGTGACTCTTGCCACCTTATCAGGTGGCTTGCGCCATCTCAGGATGCTCCCCACCCACAATTTTTTCCAGTTTTCTTCTTCTTTCCGTTTCGGGTTCTATTTCTGCATAACTTCGAATTTTGACTAAATCCAAACCCTCTATTTTCAGCACCTATTTTTGGTTCATAAAATCAATTATACCGCATGCCGCAAAACAACAATTTTCACAGAAACAATAACATTTATTCAACACAAAACAACACAACACGGTATAAATTATATAACCCCAATCCTACATACTAATCATCATAATCCCAGATATATAATTTGAACCCCACCCTTAACTTAAATTGATGGCCGCTAGAATCTCTGATCGACTCTTCCGACTTGTTTCGATGACAACAATTCTCGTAACCGCTTCCTCCAACTTTTCCTTCTTCTTCTTTTCTCGCGTTCTTTCTCTTCTTACTGATACTTCTCCAAAAACTTAACCTCCACTTATTATTATTTATTTTTGTTATAATAATTATTATAATTAGAATCTTAATCGGGCTTACTAATAAGCACCCCCACGATTTCTACTTATCAACGAAAACACTCTTATAATTCCATAATATAATTCTAATATTATTCCTCCCGACTAATTACTGACTATCAAATAAATCGTCCAAACCACCAAATCAATATATTCAACCATAAACGGAAAATATTCAATTATTATTTTCCACAACTTTAATCAACTTACTTTAATCAATTCAACTCGAACCAACTTAGAAACATCAACAAAATATTCTGATATTTCGAGAAATCGACTTAAATCAACACATGTAGCACAAACCAACACAAATCGACATAACATACTACAAATATATCTAATTAATAAACAGGAGTTACAGCGATCCCAATCCTTTTCGGCATCGCCTCTTTAGTAAGATTATCTCTAACATGCACCCCATCCATCGGAATAACATGAGATGGGTCAGACACATACTTCTGAAGTTTCGACACATTTGAAAGCTCTGGCGGTAACGCCACTCTGTTCGCAATAGTACCAACTTTCTGCAAAATCTGATATGGTCCAATGAACTTAGGATCCAACTTCTTTGATTTCAAAGCACGTCCAACACCCGTCATTGGATTGAATCTCAAGAACAGATTATCACTTCATCAAATTCTAATTCTCTTCTATATACTTTGAGACGCTTTCATCTTTTCACGAATCATCTGAATTTTCTCAGTAGTCTGTTGCACAATCTCAGGTCCACACACTATGTTTTTACCAGTTTCATACCAACACAGAGGCGTCCTACAACTCATACCATACAAAGCTTCAAACAGTGTAATTCCAATACTAGAATGGTAGCTATTGTTGTACGTGAACTCAATCAATGGAAAATGAGTATCTCATGCACCACCTTGTTCCAACACACAAGTCTTCAACATATCTTCTAACGTTTGAATAGTCCTTTCTGACTGAACGTTCGTGTGCGGATGATAAGTCAAACTCAATTTCAACTTTGAACCCAAAGCCTCTTGCAAACTCTTCCAAAATTTTGAACTAAGCCTCGGATCTTTGTCTGACACTATACTCGAAGGAACACCATGCAACTTCACAATTATTCTGATATAAGTCTCTGCCAACTTCGTCAATGAAAAACTCATGTTAATAGGTATAAAATGTACGGATTTTGTAAGCTGATCCACACCTACCCAAATAACATCAAAGCCTCTCTCCATATTCGGTAAATTAGTAACAAAGTCCATAGCAATACTGTCCCATTTCCATTATGGAATTTTCAACGGTTGCATCATTCCCGAAGGCTTTTGATGTTCCAATTTTGACTTCTAACATATTAAACAAGCATACACAAACTATGCTATATCTCTTTTCATATTGTCGCACCCCGAAAAATACGACCTCACGATTAAAAGAACCGTGCACTAGGCAGACATGAGAGTCGCCACCTAATTCTCATTTATTCCCATAAGGGGAAAGGGAAGATATAGATAAAATCCGTCTAAAGAGAGGATGAAGACAAAGGTCTCACAACCATTGCATGGGTTTGGAAGTCGGTTATGCAAAGGGAAGGTATTAGCACCCCATACATCCATCGTACTCGATGGGAACCATCTAAGTTGTCATGCATGAAAGGATGTATATGCTTAACGAGTTACTTGCTAAGGAAAAAGAGTTTGAATTATAAGATAGATTGATTCTAGGTTCTCAGCAAGGATTGACATCCTTGTGTCTATGTACTCCCTCGTGAAATGGGAAAGTCAGAGCCTCATAGTTCGGCCTACTACAATTGGTGGTTGTTTAATTTTATTACCTTTCTTTCAAAAAAGGATTTAGGAGTCGAATTTCATTAAAGACTATGGGTAGTTTATTCCACCAAACAAGCCAAGCGTCTTACGTCGAAATAATCGGAGCGAGTAAGGAAAGCTCATTATCCTCCTTTCTACCACTTAAGGCTCATGGCGTACAATTCTTATCGTATTATTAAAGTGTTTTATTACCTAATACCGCTTGACATTGAATCAAGGGTTTGGGTCTAAAAAGAATCGTTTTGGTTTTGTATTGAGGTTTGATGATGATGCGCGAAGCACTCGACTTACAGGTGAATGTAAATGGAGGTTTATTGTTTGTTTATTAGTGAGGCACAATATGCTCGGCTCGCAAGGCTAGGTGGATCTGATTCCTAGTCCCTAGGGGTGCTCCTAGCAAATGAAACCATAATCAAAAAATAAAGTGCAAGTGTGTGCAAGTGAAACCACTTGGCGTTAGATCAAGGGTTCGCCAACTAAACGAGATCTAAACTAGTCCCTAAGGGTGCTCCTAGCGACCGAAACGAAAAATAAAGCAGAAAATAAAAGTGCGTACAAAGGAATGGGAGAGGGGTACAAGTAAGTTACACGGGATTGCACGAAATAAAATATTTCATTGTATTGGCCCAACAACAAGCGTGTGTGTGGTGTCCTAACTATTCGGAGTCGTTGGACCTTGAAATAAAATCGGAAGCGTCGAAATGTAGCTCTTTAACTACCTTAGAACTGATTCAATGTTAGAATCGTTCTATGAGGAGTCGAGCGTCAATTTGTATTGAAATGTGAAAATAAAATAAAATGGTCTCATCATCTAATCGAGATGTCGAGTCAGCCT